>JAQPPZ010000965.1:0-4800000 GCA_028583015.1 Wollemia nobilis | reverse complement strand
AAACTATTGTTCTCATTCTTAGGGCTATTGTTGAGGAGGCTTGTCGATGGCCTTCTAAAGTATTTTGTTGTTTTGTGGACTTTAGAAAGGCATTTGATACTATTTCCAGGCATCTTTTATTTGAGAGGCTACATGACGTTGGCATCTCGGAGCTCTTTATCACTGCCATCAAGAGACTATACAAGGTAGTTGTTAGTCACTTTCAAACAACTTTTGGTTTCTGAAAGGACATCCAAAACACCATGGCATCAAATAAGGATGTCCTTTGTGTCTTCACTCTTTAGGATCTACATTGACAAGCTTGGAGAATTTATTTGTCAAAACACACATGTTGACAATGGTTGCCTTCTATGTCATATCTTGATAGCTACAATGCTTTTTGCAGATGACATAGTCATTTGATGTCATATCTTGATAGCTACAATGCTTTTTGCAGATGACATAGTTCTTCCTGTTTCCCTTGAGGGCCTGCAAAGATAGTTGGATGCTCTTGCTCACTTTTGTGACCTAAAATAGTTGGTAGTCACCTTAGTAAGGCTAAGGTGATGATGATCTTTAACACATGAAAAAATACCGTATCTAAGTTTTAGTGCTATAAGCGTGTTGATTGTGATCACCACTATTTACACCTGCTTGGGGGTTCAATTTATGAGTCTTTTCCTTGATCTTTGACCAACTTCACGGTCATGGCTTCGCAAGGGATATGGATCTCTCTTAGTCTTCAAACACCATTGTTTCTAGCAGCACTTACCTACAAAGTTGTGCCTCTTTGATTGCATCACCAAACCCATAATCCTTTATGGATATGGTATTTGTGGTCCAAATCTAGGGTGTGTTTAATTGAGAGGGTCCAAAGTATTTTACTTAAATGAATTATCTGATGTGAAAGAATAGTTCCCCAATGTACTGTTCAGGTTGAGTTTGGTGCTTATCCTCTTCACCTTAAGAGCATTTTCAAAATTAATTTTCAGCTTCATCGTCTTAGATCCATCGGTGATTGCACCTCAATCTAAGGGAAAGACCTATATTTGGCACTTTGCTCCTTAGAGTGGATTACCTTTAGGGGTACTTTTGGTCGTCTTCGTGGATGGTATTCAAAGGTTATTTCTCTTCCTCAGTTAGTTGCCATCCCCATTGGTTGAGAAGGTAGAGATTGAAGGACATTTTATCTTTAGGTGTCTTGTTTATTATGAGATTCGAGGGAGGTACTATTGCTAGTATAGAGACTCAAGTTGATCATTTGCAACTTGTTTAGCTATCCTAACCAAAGATGCTTGGCTTTGTACCTTAGGGAAGCTATCAGTCTTCAACATCGATTATAATAGGGGAGATGGACTACCACTCGACTAATCACCTCATTCTTTTACTCCATATCTACAGTCCAGAGTAACAAGCATTCATTTGAAGCAATAACTCTCCAAAATGGTAATGACAAATTTGTGGGCCTTTGTTTGCATACAAGTGTGGCCACTAGGGCTCCAGTTATTTCTTTTTCTTGCATGTGTTGAGACATGACTGTAGTTCTTTGGCATCAGTTTTTTGCCACCCATCATCTACTAAGAAGTTGTAGGTAGATGCAACTTACCATTTTATTATCTTCTATTGGGTCCACGACCATGGATGCCAGAAAAGTCTTGAGGGGTTGAACTCCATGGCCTCCTAGGATTGCCCAACTAGGCTTCCTTAGTCCTAGATATTCCCCCGAAAGCATCATTAGATTTTATGTTGGTCCTTTTGGGATAATTGGTGACGATGACGATTGTGCCTTTACGTTACATCTCACTACAAATTAGTGTTGGCGCTTGGATCCACTAGAACTCCTTTCTATCTTTGTTTTACTGTGATTCGTGCCTCTCTCTTCATCATAACTTTTAGCATGTTAATGCTTTATCCATTTTGGATAACCTTTGAGGCTGTGATTTTATGCGATAGATTATTTCCACTTCAGTGTAGTTCATTCTAGTTTCTTTACTCTAGTTTAGCTTATTTTGTAGTACTTTTTGGTTACTACATTGCATTGTAACAACTCTTCTAAACGAGCCCCATTGCCTACTTTGTACATCCGTGGACATTGATAAAATTATCTTATCTCATATGCAAGGAAATTCAGTGGGCACAATTGCTCTCCAATTTTGTGGGAAATTTAAGTTGGCATTGTGAGGGCCTCTATCCATCACATGGTTTTTTGCTGCCCAAAATTCATGGAAACTATTTTCAAGCTTACATGTTTAGGATGGTGTGTAGGCATGATTTGAAACTAGATTTGGATTCTTGGTGGGCACACAGTCAATGGTGATTATATTCACTTGAGCTGATTTTTTGAGTGTTTGGCATTCCAGGGTGAAATGATAGGGAATGGGTGGAAAATGTGGAAATCTCACCCTATAGTATGGGCAGTAAAATTGTGACTTGTCTAAATGGATAGAGTCTAAGAAGAAGCACCGGATTTTGATGGCAATAGGAGAATAAACATGCATTTTCTATGGAATGAGTAGTATGAGTGTGCCATGGAATTGGTGACCTTCAAGTTGGTTGGTGAGTCATGATCCATAGATATATGTGTTGGAATTCACAATGCTTTCCAAAAACGAACATAAGTGATCCATCCACTCAAATATTATACCAAAAGTGTAAAGAAGGAACAAAAGAGAAAAAAGAGACAAAGATTGGGGGCGCTTGTAGGCACCATATATAATCACTATCCATAGATAATATTGCACAACACTCTGATAAGAAAAGAGGAGTGTGAGGGGTATTTATAGCAATACCAAAACCCCAATTACATCATAGAGTTTAACCTAAGCCGACATAATAAGTGGGCTTTAGGTTAATTACAAATAATAAATAGGGTTTAACCATAACAAGGTTAACCAAGGGTCATTGGGCTTACATAAAATATTATAAACCATAGTTGAGAAAATCGGTATCGGGAGTCAATCGGCTGGGCAATGAGACGGGAGTTTTTCAAAAATCGGCCAAAAAAAAACCGAAGAAAACGAATTTTTTTTTTTTTTTCATGCATATTACAATGAATTAACATTATGCAAATCAGATATTGCAATAAAAACAACAATTCAAGTCAAGACATCATACAAGGCTCAAGCTTTAAGTACACATGAAAGTGACAAAAGTTCACAAAACACATCCTGTATTGCTTATCATTTTAAAAGGTACAAAATTACAAATTGCAAACTGTGTCAAGTCTCAAAATGCCTCAATAGGCCCACTATCTATAGTTTTCCTTTGCCCCTTGTCCTAACATAAGCCCTAGTCTCTCTTGTTTGATGTGTGCTTGTAGATGTCTGTGCTTCTCGTGCTAAGGCCTCTTCTTGGTCCCTTGCTGCCATCTCCTCCGCTAGGGTCTCATAGTTTTGCAATTCTTCCATGCTGAATAGAGGATCTTGCTGTACCTAGAAGTTCAAAACTTCAACTAGATGAGGAAAGGGACAAAAAAAAATACTATAACTATAAGATATGCTTTTAAACGAAGAGGATGAGAGGAGAAGAAGGTCCCAACAAGATTTGAAGTTTTGAACTACTACCTGCGGCTCCTGCTCTTGTGCTTCTGCATCTGTGATCCATTCAGATGATGGATCAATGTCACTTAGGTCAATGGGCTCAATATTTGGTTTTTCAAAAGATTTTTGGTGGAGACGAAGGTTGTAGTGCACAAACACAAGATCATTTAACCTTTCTTGTGTAAGTCTGTTGCGCTTCTTGGAGTGTATGTGCTCAAACATACTCCAATTGCGCTCACAACCTGAAGAGCTACATGGTTGGGATAAGATTCTAACCGCCATGTGTTGCAAATTGGGCGTAAAATCACCAAAGTCCTCCCACCATAAATCTAGAAACAACAACCAAAAAAAAAATTAATATTTTACATGTAACAACTTAAAAGTTTAAATTTTAAAACAAAATCAGAAGACAATAAATAATAATTCGATGAGGTTTACGGTTTACCTGGCCTCAATTTCTTAATAGCATTTTTGCATTGCACAGATGGGAATTGGCGACCACGACATGCCTTATAATCTTGTATCTCGGCACGGGTTTCATCGCCTAATTGTGGTGTCTTGCTGAACACGCGGTCAATGCAATCTTGAAGGCCAATCTTGACCTCATAATCAGCACGGAATGTGGGCTCATAAAAGAATTTGGGGTTCAAATAGTAACCCGTTGCATGAAGAGGGCTATGGAGTTGTGATGTCCACCTGTTATCAATGATGGTCCAAATGGCATCATATTTTGTGCGGTTATGTTCATAATATGCAGCAATGGCCTCTTTCGCCCTATCCATAGCCTCATATACAAAACCCATTGGGAATTGTTCTCCATCAACAAGACGAAGAACCTTCACCAATGGCTCTGATACCTGAAAAAAAAAAAAATCAAAAAATAATTTAAAGAAAAATATTTTACAACATAAATTAAATAAAAAAGTAACAAATAAATAAGCGTAGTCTTGTAGTTGTACCTTGATGGCCTCATCCATGGCCATCCAGAAGTCCTCCTCAAACAAAGAAGTATAAACATTTTGCCCCTCGGATGATGTGCGATATCTTGCAGCTGCTTCTGAATTCCACTCATTACTCACAAACATTTGTTTTAGTGACCCTCTTGCATTGTAAATGCTCTGCAATGTCACAAAGTTTGTGGCAAAGCGTGTAACGCCAGGCCTCACTAGCTCCCTCCCATTGGTGAATTGCCTCATGAGGTTAAGGACCCATGAATGGTTGTAAATGAATTTTGTTATGGCCTTAGCCTTCCCTACAACCTCTCTTACCCAAGGTAATTTCCCAATGTCCTCGAGGAGCAAATCAAGACAATGGGCTGCACATGGGGTCCAAAAAATGGTGGGGAATCTTTCCTCCAAAATCCTCCCGGCTGCCTTATATGCTGCTGCGTTGTCCGTGATGATTTGGACAACATTCTGCTCCCCAACCTCCAAGACAACCTCCTCCAACAACCCTGCAAGCATTTCGGCACTCTTCACATGTGCCGATGCATCTACTGACTTAAGGAATGCAGTTCCTTCTGCAGATGCAACCAAAAAATTAATGAGGGTTCTTCCCCTCCCATCTGTCCAACCATCAGACATAATAGTGCAACCCTTGGTTCTCCACACCTGACGCTGGTTGTCAAGCACAACCTAAAGTAAAAAAAAAATTTAGTCATGCACATTGAATATTGATTTTATCATATTAATAAATATAAAAAAAAAGTCATGTCATATAATTATATATATTAATTTAGTCAAGCACAATGACACAACCTGAATGTCGTTCACAGATTCTTGAAGGAGATGGCCCCTAAGATCATCATAAGTTGGCACCTTATATCCTGTGCCGCAGCTTGCGACAACATCTATCATGCGTCGCCAGTATGGAGACCTCGCCACATTGAAGGGAATGTCAGAATAGTACCAAAAAGTGGCAATGGCTTTCGTCGCTGCAGTGTGCTTCTCTTGGTTCCACGCAGCCATACCCTCAAGCGTGGATTGTGTCCCTGCCCTTGGCACAACACGGTCTAAGTCTACAAAAGAGGACTCTCCCGTCCCACTAGCTCCTTGTGCACTTGGACTCGAACTACTTTGTTGAAAGAACCGCTTAAGGCTGCCACGCCCACTCATACGGCCACCTCGGGAGGGGGGGATGAAATGGCATCGCTATAACTTCTTTTGTTGCTTGCGTTTTCTTCTGCCATAGATAACATGGCATTTACTTTGTTTTTTACATCTTCTGGCACCTTATCACATAATGCTACATTATTTCTTGGTAACCGTGCCAAATGGAACTTGAGGCGATAAACGCCTCCAGTATAATGATTGCCACAAAAATTGCATTTAAAACTGTTTTTTGTTTGCCCTGGCGTTCCATACGCCCATGCTGGATCCAATGGTTTCATTTTTTATATGCCTGCACATGGAAACAATTTATTAACAACAAAGTTACAAATCACTTGAAAAAAAGGAAAAAAAGAAAAGAAAAAAATAAACCCTAAAAAAACTACAATTTTAGAACAGCCCTAACCTAATTTCAAGCAGCCCTAAAAAAACCCTAACCTAATTTACAACAGCCCTAACCCTAAACCCTAACCTAATTTAAAACAGCCTTAACCCTAAAAAAACAGCCCTAACCCTAAAAAAACAGCCCTAAACCTAATTTAGAACAGCCGTAACCCTTAAAAAAACCCTAAACCCTAAAAATTAGAAGAAACAAAATTACAATATTGATAGGCAGCAATATTTACTTAAAAGAGAAAAAAAATCCTAAAAACCTAAGCCCTTACCAAAAAAAACCCTAAAAAAAATTAAAAAACGGGGTTCCAAGGGGCTGGATTTCTTCACACCGCAATCAAATTTTTTGAAAAACACTTGAAAAAAATTTCTGATCTTGAGGCTGTCCTGAATCTTCTGCCGGATTTCTTCACACCGCAATCGATCGCGCTCCTACTAGGATGGTTTGGCGTAGTTGGTCGGGCCCGTCGGGGTGGTAGCACAAGGGGAGGTGTATTTTTTTGTTTGCAACTGCTTGGAAGAAAGAATGAAAAAAAAAAAAAAACTTTTGGCTTTTATCGGTCGCAGCCTCTACCCGCGCGGCTGCGGCCGATTTTTTGACGATTTTTTGAAAAAATCGCGATTCGCGATTTTTTCAAAAAATCGGCCGCATCGCGATAAGTTGCCGATTTAATCGCGATTTTTTGCAAATTTTCGTAACTATGTTATAAAATAATGAATACACTTGTACAATGAAATGCCCTTAGGCCTATCCAATACATCGCACAATGTTGGCTCTTGGCCATGAAGCAGATTATAATTTCAACAATGTGAGGGTGGCGAGTGTGATACATGCAAAAATAGAATGGATAGTATTAGATATGATCGGTAATCATTTTTGTTAGAGATTATCTATATTTTCTTCATTCGAGAGATGAAGGGATTCTACAGAGCACTTTATGCGTTTGTAGCTTGGTGGTGAGTTTCCCAACAAGTAGAGATAAGTGTGACAGACTTCAACGCTGAGCAAGGCTGCAATCAATGCATATGTACAATGTTGTCTTTGATTGAATGGCATTCAACCTTCAACTGACGATATTCTTAGTGAACGATAGTGTTCACTTGAATGGTTTGAGCAATTGAACGATCAACGTTCACTTGGACGACAACGTTCATGTGAACGACCAAAGTCAGATGATGGTTTATTTGGCTTGAACGTTCAGCAAGTCTTTGAATGACCTGCTACCTTGATCACCAGCTGCCTAAATGACGAGGTGTAATTGCTTAATAGGGTATCAACTGCAACACTTGAACGACAACTACAGTACTCGAATGACCATACAATCTAATGATACTGCACACCCGTTAGATTGGCAATGAACTAGACTGCACCTTGAACATCACGTTCTTCCGCTGGAATCTACAAATGCACGTTGTTTTCTCCTACAATCCTGCATACAACAACCTAGACAATTTACAACATACAGTTCCAATGCATTCACCATTCAAGTATACACAGAACAGATAAGAAACAAGGCATCATTTGTATTGCCAATATGCCAAAGGCTACATAGAACATTTTGGCGTAATGGCTCTGTATTCTCCTTCACTCACCCACAACCATACTTACAATATGATACTATTTCTCTAACATACGGTCATACACACTGCTATAGATTTGAAGGGGAGGGGTTCCTTATAAGGATGTGGGCAAATGATTAACAACAACCGTTGCCTGTACCCCTCATTTCCTAACGACTTTCGCCTTGGGTGGACATTTACACTTTATCCCAAACATTATGATTAGACTATTACATAAAATGATTAACAACAACCGTTGCCTGTACCCCTCATTTCCTAACAACTTTCCCCTTGGGTGGACATTTACACTTTATCCCAAACATTAGACTATTACATTTATTTATTCAATTTCATTTCTTTTCATTTACCTGCATTTGGGCTTACATTTCATTTCATGTCATTACAAAATTCTAATACAAAAATTTAGTGCCTATTGTGCACTTTTATTCATTTATTTTTACGTTGAGCTGCTGATTTTTTTTTTTTTAAGCGAAAAACCCCTTGTGGGGCCGCCTTGGTCTGAGAGACCATGAATAGGGGGTTCTACACCGTCAAAGTCACCCGGGAGTCGCACCCGACCCTGCCCACACCAACATTATCAATTGGATTTTGGGTACCCAATTCAACGTTTTGGTAGGGTGGAGATTTGAACCTGGGACCTCCCTTGGAGGATTGCCCTCTCCTCTCCAATTCACCTACAACACCTGGGTACGTTGAGCTGCTGATTTACTGCCTACATTTATCCTCCCTTTTTGATTGGTCGGTGGCCTTGCCAATTTCTGCTCTGATACCACCTTCTCCTGAGGACTCGACTCTTGGGAAGTCTGACTAGGTACTCCTCCCAATTCAGCAAGTTGAAGCCTGAGTGCTGCTCTTTCATCTTTCAATTTTTGTGCATAGTTGCAGTATAAGGCATACTCCAACTTATGATGATTGGCGTTCTTTTTCATTTCTGCCATTTGTTCAAGAAGCTTCTTCTCCCTCTCGAAAGTAGTAGTATTAAGTTTTGGTTTGAGTGCAGCCTCCATCCTGGCTGCAACAGCCAATTGGTCATTTCTATCTGCAATTATCTGGTCTTTTTGTTTTAACTCTTGGTTCTTTACTTCAAATAATTGCTCTCCCGAATTGTCAATGCAGATCTTATTTGTCCACTCATCTCGTTTTGCTGTTGAATTTTTTCTTCTTGCTGCTGCAACTTCTCTTCTTGCTGTCGCATCTTCTCATTAAATTTTGGTTTCAATGTAGCCAACTGTGCATCAACCTCCTCCTTGGCTTTTATATTCTCCTCAACTTCTCTTTTTAATGCAGCCATTTCTGACTCTGTGTCAGCCTTCATTTTCTGCATCTCCTCCCTCCATTGGTTAGCCTGTTCTTCCTTGGACTCCTGTACCTTTTCCAGCCCTGTTGCTAACCATACAATCCAATAAGCCACGAAGTTCATGTTTGCATACGTCCTAAACAGTGCTGGTGGAAGCTTCTTATATTCCACTCCTGCTGCATTAGCCGGGCAAGGTATGAGTTCACCTTCATCTATATAAACTCTTGTTGGCTGTCTATAGATAGTTGGTACTCCCCTTGGCGATTCCTTGAGTCCGACAATACTTCTCACACCACCATATTCAAATTCCCATGGCTGCTGCTGATGGATATCTGTTAGTCTTTTCACCCTCTGTTCATTTTGGGTCCATTTTAACATCTCAAATTTGCCATATATCATCAACTGCCATTTCTTTAGATCTCCTATGCAACCCTTCTGAAATTCCAATCTGGCTATTAGAGTTCTCTAAGTGCTATATTGCTGCTCATTCTTCGTCCATTTGTAGAGAAATAATTGTGTTAGAAGTTAGAACTGATTGTAAGGTCACATTTGACAACAGTATCCTGGGGATTGTAAGGAGGATAAGATGTTATGGTTGATTAAATCCTGAGTTAATAAACCATGGAGAAGGCTGCTTTCATAATAAGTCAACACCCGCATGAACTGAGACTTCCATCTCAGTTCATCACAATTTATCAATGCTGGTCACAAGGCCACTGTGATTTAACTAGTAGTAATATGGTGATGTGGTTCTCTGGGAAATCAAGATAATGTTAATCCTGTACATTGTTCTTGGATTATCTTGCTATTTTGTACCGTCACAAGTCAGAAAAGGATAGTTTAAAACATCCATCACTGTTAGTATATCAGGTATGTATTGCCATTAGGTTTGAATTTACTAAATTCCAGAGTGCAGTCCAGGCTCTATGCTCTAATGGAATGAGTTCTCTAAGGTGATGAGAAAGTCTAGGCATTGCAAGGTTGATATTATTGTCCATTTTTGTAATCTAATCTCTCTATTAATTTGCTTACTTGTTTGGTTCATTTAACTATTTTTCTTCAACCAAATGGATCTAACTTGTATTTCATTGTCACTTTGTTCTTATACTGGGCAACTGTGCATTTTGAAAGCCTTGTATGTGGTTGTTATGAAATAGCTTACGGCTAGTCAAAATCTATGGTCTTCTTGGCATGCACACAGATGAATTTTCAAGATGATGTCTTTTACTTAGAAAATAAAAGTTGATTGTGGTTTGGGAGCTAAGGTTTTTGTTACTTCTTGATGAATTTACAAGCGTTTTTCTCTAATCCTTTGATGTATTCTATGAAACCTTGCTCCCTTCAGGCTACTGTAGCTGACTGTAGTATTTCAGTCGCATTGACCTACTTTATCATCCTTTGACATTAACAAAATTTCTTCCTTTCTTTCTTTTTCTTTATGTTTCACACTGTAAGAACCGAAAAATTAAGATCTTGACCATGGTTTGGGAGCTAATATTTCAATGTTTTAGAAGTTTGTCTTGTATATAGCTTATATGATATTAAAGTTAATAACCTTTTTCGATTTTTATAAATTTCGTATGTGGCATGTGCCTATCTTTTCCAACATTAATCTTACATACTGGAATGGATTGGTGTTTTCTTCTTGTGTATTGTATTCTTTTCATCAAGGAATATTTCTTAGATGGTCATGTATACATGTGAAGCTTTTTCCCTGCATATTGTTTTTGTCCACAGTTAAAAATTCCTTATTAATACTGATGGTTACTACTCATGTGGGGGTTATGTCTGATACAGGTAGATTTAATAAAGCGGCATTGCTTTCCTGTTTATTGGCGTGGGGAAAATAGACGTGTCCTACGAGGACATTGGTTTGCTCGTAAAGGAGGTCTTGAATGGTTGCCTCTCCGAGAAAATATTGCAGAGCAGCTTGAATGTGCATACCACAGTCAAGTACTTTTGCATACCTCTTCTTGATTGTTTTTATATCTTAAACCTGCATTAACTAGAATGTTGTTCTATTGAGGAGGCTTGGTAAGATACTCAAACATTTCACAGGCGTGTTTGTTTTATGCAATTTAGTATGTATCTGCAAAATATTTGCACAAATTTGCAGCCTGTAAGCCCATGCTGAATGTTAAAATCCATTCCATAAAGCTTGGGGACCCCTTTTATGCATTTGGATGCATTTACATCAAAATTTCAAATTAGGCAATTATAAAATTCTTTTTGACCTTGATTTCCTTGTTACTGACTTGTGCTGATCCATTCAATTCACCTCGTTTTACCTTCCTTGGACCTTTATCCATTCTTTGTTCTTAGGAGCGTTCAGTCTTTGCTCTGTTAAAGCACTAGAGAGGTTACTGACCACATGCTCAAAATCTTCATCAGCCTTCTTAGGTCTGTTTTAAATTCCAATGGATGAAGCCTATCTTCTGGCAGTTCAGACAGATGGTCCTTTTTTCAGAGGAACATAGCCATGTTAAAATGTCATATATATGTGGGTGAATAGCCCTTTGCTTAAAAGGATATTTTGGACGCACGTGTTAACAGAGAGAGAAATGTGCTTGTCCTCTGGCTTTGTGGTAGGTAATCAGGTTTATGCTCATTTAGAGAAGCAAAAGCTTTTGAATGCTATAATTTTTATAAAATGTATTAATATCTAGTAACAATATTATTTGACAATTTTGCGGCTATGTATTTTTTAATAAAAATTGACAGACTTTGAATGTCATAATCATTATACTCTATAGAAGTGCACTGTGATGTCTCCCGTGCAAAAGCATTCAGAAAATCACAGACAGAAAGTAAAAAGAAGAATACCTCTTTTGATACTTTCTTTTAAAACTGCAATGGGTTACATGTTCATGAATGGCCAAAAGTAATATGCAGAAATTCAAGACTATCCATACCTTTCAAATTCTAAGAGCCACCAAAATACAGAAATGAGATAGTGAAAAAAGCCATGGTATTTAAAATAGAAGTCAAGGTTCATATATGTAATTCAAATGGTGCCACCGAGGGCAGCATGACTGAAACCCTTTGTTGCATGGAAACGGATACAGTATTGGATTTGGATAGGGTGGATTTTCAGGGCCACTCAATATGGATATGGCTGGATATGACATTTATAAAAACATGTATATTATATGTATTTAAAAATATATGTACAGTTAAACAAGCATAAGTGCTAAATAGGAGACTTTTATTAATTAGAGCAATGCATGATTGCTAGTACATATGACAAAATATGTCTATAGATCATCAAAATAAAAACATTATACAATCACATGTTATCAAAAATATCACCACTGTTCTTGTTGATAAGTTTTGTCACATTGCTTCTGAAGGGGTAGTGAAATTTGATGATGTTGATTTTCTTGATATAGTTTTCCTTATTTTTGTTGATAGTAGTGTTACAACAATTTTGGCTGTCATTTTTTGAATCCCCCTTGTAAATAACTGAATTTGAAAGAGCTTCGCCCACAGTATAGCAAGAAAAAGGAGCTTCGCAAACAGCAGACAGGAAAAACATAGGTGCAAGCCAAATTTTCTAAGGCACAGAAAGAGCTTCGCAAGCGAAGCCCCCACAAAACTAGCTTCGGGCCGAAGTTTTGCGAAGCATACAATGTAAAGTAAAATGCCAAAACAAATTCCTAAGTGTGGAAAAACACTTCGCAGAAATGCTAGCGAAGCACCTGCTTCGGCCGTCCCTTTTGGCGAACCATCCCTCAGAAAAAATCTACTTCGCTCAAAATCTTCCCGAAGCACCTGCTTCGAGCGACTCAAGTGCGAAGCTTCCCCCTCCGAAGGCTGGTTGTCCCTGAAAATTTTCTAAGGCATGGAGGAGCTTCGCTTGAATTTTCCCCGAACGGCTGTTTTTGAAACGGTTCGCGGCGAAGCAATTTTGTAAGTCCACTTCGGCTGAATTTTGTGCGAAGCTCCCTCAGTAGAAGCCTAACTGTATGCCCAAATATTCTAAGGCAAAATTCTACTTCGGCCAAGAAACCCCGAACGGCCATTTTGAAAGAAGGTTCGCAGCAGGCTGTTTCTCGGATGTCCCTTCGCTCGAAGCACCAATACAAAGAAGTCTATCCCGCTTCGGCTCTCATCCATGGCGAAGCAGCTCCCCGAACTAAAATTCAGCGAAGTTCTCCAGGGCACACACCCCAAGGCTGGGTATTTCTTCGAGGCAATTGAGTGGTTCATAAATGCATCTTTACTTGCCCGAAAGACCCGGGACTCATTTTCAGCAATGGAAAAGGAAAGGTCAGCCGCAGGAGGAAAACCCGATGGACCCGGCAGCCACTCGAACACTGCACCCAGAGATTCAGGACGAGTCAGGCGGCCCATTAATGAGAGTTTCCCCGGCTAATGCGGCCGTAATTGCTAAATATAGAAACGGATGTGAGAGCTCAGTCACGGGAGGAGCGAAGGCAGATTTTCCAGTTTTTCGAGGGCGTACTGCTAGATTTTGCGCAATGATGGCTCAGAGGGTCGGGTCCTCTATAAAAACCCATGAATTGTAATGAAAAAGGGGGGGAAACTTTTGCTAGAAAGCTGCTGTAACTTGATTTTTGCAATTGATATTAAGAACTTTGGGCCTCATTTCTCTCTTGTATGCTGCCTTCTGTGATTATTTCTGCTATTCTGTTTCTTCATTTGCATACTGTAATTCTGAATCCTGGATTTAGGTGTGTGATTGGGGACAGAACCCTGGAATTCTCCTGGAGGATACATAGGGGAGAAAATGCTATGTTAGTTTTCTTGTATGCTGCCTGTGGATAGTGTTTCTGCTATATTCACTTATTTCTTAACTGCTGTAATTCTGAAATCTGGATTTAGGCGTAGGGGGATAGGTGAATCCTGGAACTCGTCCAAAGGATACATAGGAAAGCTAGTGCGGCGTTCATTTTATGTTTTATTCTTTGTATTTATTGCTGCTACTTCAAGGTATTAGTTAGTAATCGTGTTGCCGGTTCTTCCCCTTTAAATCATCCACTGTTTCTTCCCTAGCTCTTTTATTTCTTTCTCGTACCCTTACTCTTTTTATCTCTTTCCTGTACTCTCATCTGCAAAAAAGCAAGTAGTTTAGTAAAGGAGCCGGCCTTTCTCCGGAGATTGGCACGGAGGGCATCTCTTCCCTCCGGCCTTTCAATGTTGGTCCAGGTCTAGGGCGCGTATAATTGCCAAAATCCTTTCCTGTGGCAGATTTGTGACCAACAGTTTCTGGCACGCCCGGTGGGACCCGGTCAGTCTCACCTTGTGAGTGGTAGTGAGAGCCGATGCTTATCTCATTACCGAACAGACTCTAGCATCTGGCGACTCTGCTTAACCTGGAAATCTCAAAGTCGTTGAGACCGATACCAAAGTATCCGTGCCTTCATGCAAACAAGATATCGAGTTAGGAATAGTGGAGAAGGAACTGAGTTCTTTGAACTCGACATTGATGCTTTCGGAGAACACCCTAGGCTGATAACACCCGAACAACTGTTACGAAGAGCGCCTTCGCAAGAAGCTGTATTTGATGAAGAGGGCCTGACTTCCGACAGCACAACAGCTAGTCTTCCCCCTAATCCTCCTAACTCCCCCGATCATCCAAGCGCTTCCGCTTCAGTCAGTCACCCACAAGGGACTTCGGGAATCCCTATCTTTCCGACTCCAAGCGCAGGCATGGCACACCAGCAACAACAGCAGCAGCAGCTGCCGCCACAGCAACAACAACCCAGGTTGTTCCCGGCATGGAACTCTTCCGGACCATTAAACCTGGCGGGACAAGGACAGGTTCCACCTGCTGCGATGAAGAAGATTCCTACCTTCGATGGTACGGGGAAGACAGCTCTGGAACACATTCAAGACATAGTTTCTCTGGCGGCAATACACAACATCACCGAAGGAGTGATGGTGAAGCTTCTGGTTCTATCCCTCCGAGGAAAGCTCCTTTATTGGTATAGATCGCTTCCGCCTGGCACCATAACAAGTTGGGACCAGTTAGCTGGACAACTGATGAGAGGTTTCAACGAGTCTGCTGACCCTTCCTCCCTCTTGCATCAATTTACGACAATTCAGAGACACCCGCAGGAGGAAATTGCAGACTTCAATGTGAGGTTCACTCGGACTTGGCAAAGAGTACCTACTGGACTTCGGCCAACCAGCGAGGCAGCAACATACTACTACCTTAGGGCCCTCAATCCGGATATCAGTGTGATGGTAAGGTATTCGAATGTGAATACTTTCCCTGAGCTCTATGAATTAGCCCAGAAAGCGGAAATGGACCTGATAGCCGTAGGAAAGCTTCCCCAAAGGATGTCGATGCCTATATTCCCGGAGTTTCCGCAGACACAATGCCTGAATGCAGCTACGTCGCAAGCCTCCATAACCCCTGTATATCCCCTCTCATCATGGAATCCTAACCCCGTTGTAACCCAAATCGTTACTCCACAAGTGCATTTCCCCGCATATTCAACGCCACAGCCTACCGTTCCTGCGTTACCGGCACCACCTCAATACCCCGCTTTGCCCCCAATACCTACGATGGCTCCATTGCCGCAAGCCCCCAAAGCTGAAGATATGCAGGCTAAAATATTACAGGAAGTTCAGTCTTTGAACTCTACTGTACAGACTTTGTCCAACGATATGATTATCATGAAGAAGAAACAAGCACAACAAGAATTTCTTCCAAGGAGGTCTTACCCACCGCCAGCGCTCACCAAAGATCAAGTGGTTCAACCGGGGAAGTCTTCGGCAAGAAATGCTGCCATCAATGAAGGAACAAGCACTTCTGACCATGTGCATTGGTGTTCTACATGCAATGACCCGCATGAGGAAAACACCTGTATGTTGCATCAACATTTTGTGCAGACGCTGTCAGGAAACAACCCCAGCGGACAAGTCAACATGATAAGACAAACAGATCAGAACCTGGTCGTGGACGAAGAAGAGCAAGTTTCGGTGCTTACTAGGGAGGGAAAAAGACCAATGGAAGTGGATGCAGCTCAAATGGCTCCCTTGAAGGTATATACCCGCCGCGAAAAGGAGCAGCAACCTGCTAAAGCCCCAGACAAAGTTTCACATCCAGCGCCAGCAAAAGAGAAGACCCAGCAAGTCTCCGCAGCCCCGCCTCAGGCCGAAACTAAAGAGCAGGCAAGGGAAAAGCTTAAGTTCCCTTCGCTAACCAAGCGGCAAAGAGTCGAAGCCACGGAGCAATATCACACAAAGTACGAAGCTAAAAAAGAGCCCGAAGTGCATACCCCCATAAGGTATAATATCGTGGATGAGCTAAAAAAGACCCCTGCCAAGATTAGTTTATATGATGCTTTACAGCTACCAGGACAGGTAGACCTGTTGCAGGAGTCTTTGAAGTCCGCGAAAGCTGGGCAATCAATGCCGCCCGCCATAGTGCAAACTCTGTCCACGTCCATAACAGGAAAGAACAGGCCTCCCCCGTTTTACTTGTCATTACAAATGGAAGGTCACATTGTCCATAACTGTATGATTGATTCAGGGGCAGCAACGACGGTCATGCCTAAAGCGGTCTGCGAAGAAATAGGGATGGAGTATACAAGAAGCAGCCATGGCGTACTCCAACTGGATGGCACTCCTGTAAAGACCGTCGGGGTAATCAAAGATATACCCATTCGACTACACAAAGTGCCCCAAATTGTGGTGATACAGGAAGTGGTAGTAGTAGATCTAGAACCCTATTTTAGCATGTGTCTTTCGAGGGAATTCACAGCGAAGCTAGGGGGATACCTGTCCATGGACTATTCACATTTAGAGGTCCCATTCAAGGGGAAGAAGGTCAAGATTTACAACGAGAAACCTTCCACGTTTCTCGTACAAAAAATGACCGAAGAAGAATGCAATGATCTCGTCCATGCGATAACAGAAGAAATTGAACGAGTGGACTTAGTAGAGGAGTCCCTTGCACAACTAAGTTCTGAAGATGAATTTTCATTGACAGACTTTAATGCTATGATAGAGACAGAAATAGGGTGTTACACCATTGCAGAGCCAGAGAAACACATTAAGTCAGAAGATAAAGTACCTGCCCAAGGAGAATTATGGCAATTATTCTTTGATGGTGCCCGGTGCAAAAACGGAGCTGGGGCAGGGATCCTTCTAGTGTCACCATCCGGAGAACAGAAAGAATATTGCTATAGATTAGTTTGGAGCTGCACCAACAATGCAGCAGAGTATGAAGCCCTATGCCTAGGACTGAAAAAAGCGGAAAAGCTAGGCGTAAAACACCTCAAAATTTTTGGAGATTCAGAACTGGTATGCAATCAGGTCACCAACAAATGCATCTCCAAGAAGCATTACCTTAAAGCCTACCGCAACAGAGTATGGGACCTGCTTGAACAGTTTGAGTCACTCAACCTGCAGTCCATCCCGCGAGAGAAAAATAGGCACGCTGATGTCTTGGCCTCCATCGCGGCTAGATATTCCCCAACCGACGACATGGTGCACAAGCCGAAGGCCGTAAGGATGATTTATAGGCCCTCTGTACCGGATAGGGACATGCATTGGCAAGTTTTTGACAACGATGAACAGATCATCAATTTTTTGGTACAAGAAGCAGTCACTGTTGAAGGAAGGGACCCAAAGGACGAGGAATATGAAGGACTGGTCCAGTTAAAAAACAACCATGTCCCTAGGGGACTGATCACTCTGGAGAGCCTGTTCGATCAGAATGACAGAGCATTCTCCCGCAGAATCAAAGTTGACGCCCGACAGTATCAAGATTTAGAACTCGAAACCGGGAAGGTGATAAAAGTTGGAGCGGACTGTACCATGGCTGAGTTGGAACAAATCCGGTCTCTATGCAGAAAGTATCCAGATATAGTAGCCTGGTCTTACCAAGACCTAAAGGGCTATGACCGAAGGTTGGTTCAACACACCATCGAGCTACAAGAAGGGGTAAAACCCTTCAGACAGAGGCAAAGGCCGGTCAACCCAAAGATCGAAGCTCTGATGAAAGCTGAACTTCTGAAAATGCTTGAAGCAAAGATCATCTATCCCATAAAGCATTCTTCTTGGGTGGCGAACTTAGTTCCTGTCAGGAAGAAAAATGGGGATATTCGGCTATGTGTGGACTTCCGCAACTTAAATCAGGCTTCACTCAAAGACCACTATCCCCTCCCGCAGATTGATCAAATCTTGCACTCAGTAGCTGGAGCCCAGCGTTTCTCCCTACTCGATGGTTTTTCAGGGTATAACCAGATTTGGGTTAGAGATGAAGACCAGCACAAAACAGCCTTTACTACTAAGTGGGGGACGTTCGCTTACCAGCGGATGCCGTTTGGCCTTTCGAACGCAGGAGCTACCTTCCAGAGAGCTATGGACTTAGCATTTGGAGAACTGCTGAACAAGGTTATCGTCATCTATTTGGATGACATGACCGTCTTTTCCCGAAAAAGAGAGGATCATCCCTCGCACCTGCAGCAAATATTTGAAAAATGCCGAGAATTTGGCATCTCAATCAATCCTAAGAAGTCCATCTTTGCAGTGAATGAAGGAAAACTGCTGGGACATCTTATATCGGAAAAGGGGCTCGCGATAGACCCTGACCGGGCTGAGGCTCTCCTAAAACTTCCATTACCAATGAATAAGAAGGGGCTGCAGTCCTTCTTCGGGCAAATTAATTTCGTGAGGAAGTTTGTACCAGACTTCGCCCAAATCATCAAGCCGATGTCCCAACTTTTAAAGAAAGATGCCGAATTTGTCTGGACTGATGAAAGAAGGGAAGCATTTGAAGAAATCAAGGCCCGAATCGCTCAGGCACCCGTCCTGACTAACCCTGACTACAGTAGGGATTTCATCCTATATGCTGTAGGAGAACCCGAAAGTTATGCCGCAGTCCTGACGCAAAAGGGAGAAGATGGCGAAGAGCGCCCCATTGCGTTTCTAAGCCAGGTAATACACCCCCACGAGGAGAAATACAACTTCATAGAAAGACAGGTGCATGCTGTCATGAAGTCCCTAAGGAAATTCAAACATTTCGTCTCCCAAAGTCGGGTTACAGTGTTCGTCATCCATCCTGATGTACGCAACTTCATTATCCAAGGAGAGTTGGGCAGCAAAAGGGCTGGTTGGGTCAACAAAATACAGGAATTTGACATTGAAATCAGACCCACAAAGTTGGTTCGCGGTCGCGCGCTATGCCAGGAGCTTGCGAAGAGTGTAGCAGCCGAAGTAACAGCTTGTCAGTGGGATGACTTGGCGGCAGAAGAGAGCTTCGCAAACCGAGACGAGGATGAAAAAGACTGGGTCAATGAAATAGTAGAATATTTCAGCACTGGGATATGTCCTTCGCATTTAAATGCTTCGCAGCGAAGACACTTCAGGCTGAAGGCCCTTCGCTATGTCTTACGCCCCGAGGGCCTGTTCTACCGAAATATCGATGGCGTTCTTCTGAAGTGTATAAGGGAGGGTGATAAGAAATGGGTCCTTGGTGAATTCCACTCAGGTTTATCAGGGGGCCACTCTGCAGGAAGGACAACTGCTTTAAAGATAATCAGGGCGGGCTACTACTGGCCCTCGCTCTTTGCCGATGCCTTCGCGGTTTGCAGAAAGTGCGAACAGTGTCAGAAGTTTGCCGGGCGAAGCAAAAATGCTCCCATGCCCCTCCAGCCAATACAAGTGGAAGCACCATTTCAACAGTGGGGATTGGACTTCATAGGGGTCATCTCGCCGAACTCTTCTGCAGGACATAAATTCATCCTGACCGCGACCGATTACTTCACCAGATGGGCCGAAGCAGTGCCCACCAAACACGCTGATCAAGAAACGGTAGTCACTTTCCTAGAAGGCTTGATCACCCGGTTCGGCATCCCCGAAGCAATAGTAACGGATAATGGCCCCGGATTCATAGGCGCCAAAATTAATGAATTCACCTGTAAATATGGGATATACCGCAAGGTCAGCTCCAATTACTATCCACAAGGTAATGGATTAGCAGAGTCAACAAATAAGACCCTGTTGAAGTTGCTGAGAAAGCTCATAGACAAAAACAAAAGGACTTGGCATCTTCTCTTAGATCAAGCCTTATGGGCTGATCGAATATCCATCAAGAAGTCGATCAAAACCTCCCCGTATGCCCTAGTATACGGCAAGGAGGCTATCCTACCAATTCATATAGAGATCCCTGCATTAAAAATGTTGAGAGACGAGGAAGCCGAATCCGGTCCTATGGAGGTGAGGCTAACCCAATTGTTGCAGTTAGAGGAAGACCGGGATAAAGCATATCAGAACTTCGCGAAGCATGCCCAAATTACTCAGAATTGGTTCAGGAAGAAGTCCTCTGTCCGAACATTCAAAGTAGGAGACTTGGTGTGGAAATGGGATTCGTGGAAGGTTAAGCCTGGCAATCATGATAAACTAGACGCATTCTGGGAAGGGTCGTTCGAGATCTCCAAAGTAAACTCAGCCAACTCCTTCATCCTTAAGAACGCAGCTGGTCAGACTCTGCCCATTCCCGTGAATGGTCTTCACCTGAAGACCTTTTATCATTGAAAGTCTTCTTAAAAAAAAATCTCTTACTCTTGTATATAATGTGTTTATACTTGTACAAACTTTGTTTTAAAAGGCCTTAGATTTAAACATGTAGTTAGAGGTAGATTGTATTTTCATGCCATTGTGAAAATGAAGTTTTGCCTCATGACTAAGGTTTAGCTCCGCCAAATCAAAGGTAAAGTCTCCTTCGGAGTTTTTCCGTACGAAGTAGCCGACGTAGGTCGGTTCGCTGCGAAGCACTTTATAAGGAGGAAAAATGTGAAGGAGGCCAGAATACAATATGTTATCGTCAACAAGAAACAAGAGAAACACTTCTCCAAAAAAATATAAAGGCATGAAAGGACGCTTCGCAAAAGGAAACCGAGCGAAGCACCTTCAAAAGGGAAGTCTTGCGAATCACTTTTCGGGACGAGGAACGCGCTTCGCTCCGAAGATGTTCTAAGCCCCCCTTCGGGGCTAATCTTACGCGAAGCGCCCGGTAAGACAGATGTACCTAGATCCAAACAGCTTCGGGTCCGAAGCGTAAAAGACAAAGGGAAAATCGGAGGTTCGCCGCGAAGTGTTTTCCACACTCGCAGCCGTAGAGTGCAAAACAAGAAGCATTTAAAATATGCCTTGAAACGTGTGCCAACTACAATCTAGGAAACCGTCCAGGACGTGCAGGTTTAATGCAAAGGTGGCGGAGCACATTCCAAGAGAATGTCGTTATGATTAAAAGTTGTGCCCAAGTACGAGGTGGCAAGGGAATTAGATCTTCAAAGCCGGGCCAGGTTCTCAAAGTACATCGTCCCGCGTGCACCCTCGCCGCAAAGCCAATAGAAAAACAAGGCAATCCCTTCCCCCTGATTTTGATTTTAATTTCGGTAGTTGCCATAAATGATGGTGGCTATAACCTTCGGCTATAAAGCCAGAGCTGCACCAAGGAAAAGGTTATTCACCCGCCGTCAAGCACGACCGTGATAAATTTGGCCGAGAACTCTCACGTTTTTTCCCATTCTCTGCTTTAGAAATTCTGCTCCTTGAAAAACGCGATGGGGAAGAAGAACTCCAAGGAAAAGGGGAAGGAACCTGAAGTAGCGACTCCAGAGAAGACCAAGAAGGGCAAGGAAGAAAAGAAACATAGGCCCAAAAAGGTTGACCTGAACTTGCGCCCTGAGAAGCAGCCCATAGAAGAAGGGGAGGAATCAGAGGATGAGCAACTTCCAGAACCTCCCATTGATGGGTGGGAGAAGATAAGAGACACCGAACTTTCAAAAAGCATCGCAGAACTGCGATACACTATCGACTACATGAAGAGTCGATTATCTGCAGAAAATAAGAGGGCTGCCGCATACTACTCGCAGATATACTGGTATCTGACTCCACCAACTCACCACTGTCCTGAATTAATCTGCGCGATAGCCCAGAATTACCAGCCGTCCACCAGACAAGTTCTGGACGCTGCGGGTAATAAGTTATTTTCGATTTTTAAGGAAGATGTGCAAGTAGCTTTCGCTCCTTTGCAAGGGCCACCCAAGGGGTATTTAGTGCGCAATGTTCTATTGAATGAACAAATGGACAGATTTAACGCCTCCAGCCACATTGTGAAATTTTTGAAGGAAAGTCTTAAGGATGGGCTACCTTCAGGCAAGCTACCACAGATGCCTCGCCTTCTGCAAGACTTCAAGAGCACAGATATCTTTTCCATTATTGCATGGGTCGCGGGTCTGTCTACAGACGCCGACGTTTATCCCTGGCAAGTGTCCCTGGCCGAATGCATTTCCCGAGGAGAGTTCTACGCTCCAGACCCCTCAAGGCCAAACACGAACCCGGTTTTCTTTGACTGGGCAGAATGGGTAGCGCGGACCTTGCACACGCGGCTGGTGAGTTTGAAGAATGCCGGGACAGGCCAATATTTTGGGCCGTGCTCTTTCCTAATCTGGCTCTTTTTCTGTCACACCCACAGGCATTTTCCTCATATTGCCATTACTCAGAGTGGCAAAGACGGAGCCCCGCTGCCGGTGTACCAGTGGACCCCCCTCCTAGCCAGGACGGGGTCGTATTATGTGTTTAATCAGCAATTTTTAGGACCTGCTCTTCAGCTACTGCAGGGTTCTTGCCCTCGAGTGCCCGTGGACCTTAGGGACAAAGTGGTCAATGAGCGGAAAGGGGATGTTTTTCAGTTGACTCAGGGCCTTGTCATCCGTCTGTTTGGATTCACGGGGAAACCCTTCATTTTGCCTGTATATCCTTCTGAATACCAATTCGCTTTAGAGGTCGCTCGCCAGAGCGACATGACGAATGTAGTTTACGGCCATGGCCGAAAGTGGGCCCCGACTTGCGATTTCCCTTTCAAAATGGGGGTCGTAGAGGTCTTCGCCATGAAACAACACGTATTTTTAGATGATAAACTTGCTGACTTCGGGTTGCTGCAACTTCCGCAGCGGTGGTGCTATGACCCCTTGGGGGTGATGAGAGATCATTTGAGGTTTAAAAATTTTCATATATGTCCTCAACCAGAGATAATAAAGCAGAGGAATAACCCTACCGGCAGAGATTTAGAGTGGCACTTGGAAAGAATGAAGACATTGCCACCATGGCACGAATTCTACACTATGGAAGTTGAATATGATCCTGCTAGACACCCTTTCCCGAGCGCAGACGCTGCTTTCTGGAGAAGAATGAAGGACGATTTGAGAGGGGAGATAAAGAATTGGCGCGAGCCACAACTCAAAGAATGGTGGATAATGAGAGTCCATCGACGTAAGCAAAAATCATACGGACTCTTGGAGATGGACAAAGATTTCGCCATTTATTATGAAGCGAATGTCGGATCATGGCAACCTCTCGCGTTTGCTGATTTTATTCCTCCCAGTCCCCCAGGTTCGGGCGACAGCCCCAGGAGAGTGACCGATGATTCTGAACAAGAAGAGGAAGATGAAGTTGTAGTAACATCTCAGGAGCCGCTCAAGGAGCCTGTGGGAGGTTCCGAAGTTGAGGTCGAAAGGCCATCGCAGCAACAAGGGAAAGAGGATGCAAAGAAAAGAAAGAGACCTGGACAGGTCCAAATGCCTCCTCCTCACCCGAAGCGGCCCCGCACCAAACCCTCCGGCGCTTCTAATGAACAATCTGCAGCGGGATCAGCGGAAGCCAATGCGGAAAAAACAGCATCTCAACAGGCCGAGGGAAGTGTTGAAATAAATGTCATTGATGTGGAGGAATTCCTACAAGAGGCGGGAGACGTTGGAGAAAGGGTCGAAAATGTTGAAAATGTAGGAACCGTGGGAAGCAGCGAACCCAATACGCAGGAATTTGCCACTTCTGCTCTGCCATTAGAGCACGCAGGTACGCATTCTTCTTCTCCTGCTCCCGTTTCCCAACTTGTGTCAACTCTAGTCCCGACCGAAGGTCCCTCTGAGCCTTCTCCAAAAGTTGCTTATCCAGTTGTACAGTCACCCCAACATGAAGTTTCTCTAGCTATTACGAATGTGTCGCATGGTTCCGCCGCTCCCGTATGTGTTTCCACCCAGTCCGAGTCATCAGGCCGGGACGTGTTCGCAGCCGCCGCTTCGCTCACCCATACCACCATCCCGTTGGTACTTGGCCAGACTAAAGGCAACACTTCGTCCCCAAATCCCGACCCCCACCTCGCATCCACACATACCGTAGCTTCACCATCCACTACACCCACCACTGAGCCCACTGGCGACACGTCACCGATTCAGTCTTTGTACCTGCTTACCCCTTCGGCTGTCAACCCAGCCTTATTAGAAAACGAATTAACCATGATCAAGGAGAGCCCTCTAGCGAAGAAGTTGATCCGAGCCCGCCAAAATACTGATAATATGCTCAAGGAGGCGAGGAGAAAGAGGGGGCGTTCATTGGCAAGACAAGAGAAGTGCGCGGTCATTGATCTGAAGAATGGGAAATTGCACAAGGTCAAGAAGATTCCCAAGGTTCAGAAACCCTTGGACGAAATGACCTCTGCAGATTATGAGTATCAGGAGAAGGTCAAGGACCTGGAACATATAGACATTGATAATGAATCAGAATCAATGCATGTGAGAATAGAGACCTTCCGCGCACATGCCCAAATCGCCAACCAGCGCCGCTGTGAGGCGGAAAATGCCAATGTCAAGCTGGAGGAGGATCTAGCTAGGATACGCTCTCAACTGGAGGATGCTCTGAGGCAATGTGAGCAATTAAAGGATGAAAGGGATGCCTTAAAACAACAGATAGAACAACTGCAAAGTAAAGTAGGAGATCATAGCAAGACCCAGGCCGAGGCTGAATTGAAGGCCAAGGAGTTTGAGGACCGGATCTTGCAGATGCAACTGCAGTTGTACGAAAAGGAGAGCTTGGAACTGTTCGACAGGAACAGGATTAAGGATATCCGCTCTCATTTGCTCAGGAATTTCAGATCTCGGGCCTCTAGTGCCCTCTCAATATTGTCATATATTACAGAAGCCCAGAACGCTGCTTCTCAAAAGGGGCCAATAGTGGACGAAATTATCCAGGAGATTAGAAGCCGGCTCGACTTAGCTTTTGAAGTGCAGAGCATAAAGTACCAAGACTTGCAAGTCGCAGCTATGAGTCGGATGGCCCGAGATTGGTCCACCGCCCAAGCCACAGTCCGCGCCTTCTTCTCCAAGGTGAGAAAGGCACAGAAGGCGAAGCAACTTCTGGATATATTTGAACAGGAGCAGCGTACCTCTCTGGGGTATTTTCAAAATCTTTCAGAATTGGGTTTCCCGAGTTTCACTGACGATGACGGGAACCTTTTGACAAAAGAAGAATTGAAACCTGCCTGGCTCAGCTTTGAGAGCGATGTCTCTGAGATTGATCAGTGGAAAGAGCCAGTTACGGAAGGCCAGGTCACAGATTTTATTTTGAGATATTGTAGGATCGCGGCGTGCTTAAATGACTTGAGTACTAGGGCCAAATCCGCTGACATTGGGCAGATTGACAGGTTCCATGTCCTGGTTAAGGCATTGCAAGACCGAGAGCCTTTCCAGAAAGGTGCGTGGGCTCATATTCGCCGAACCATGGAGAGGATCCGTGACCGCCTTCCACCGCCGCCGTTGGAGCAGATACCTGGCGAAGGAGATGGAAAAGGAACAGAAGCAGTTGATGAGGTGCCCCCGAAATCAGAAAAGCAAAGAGGAGAAGGGTCTGGAGGTGACTCTGGCCCAATGGATGAAAGCTAGAGGGTTCTCACACCGAGGCGAGCTCGTTGCCCCGCGAGCCGCCAAGAATGTTGACAAGTTTTGTCACATTGCTTCTGAAGGGGTAGTGAAATTTGATGATGTTGATTTTCTTGATATAGTTTTCCTTATTTTTGTTGATAGTAGTGTTACAACAATTTTGGCTGTCATTTTTTGAATCCCCCTTGTAAATAACTGAATTTGAAAGAGCTTCGCCCACAGTATAGCAAGAAAAAGGAGCTTCGCAAACAACAGACAGGAAAAACATAGGTGCAAGCCAAATTTTCTAAGGCACAGAAAGAGCTTCGCAAGCGAAGCCCCCACAAAACTAGCTTCGGGCCGAAGTTTTGCGAAGCATACAATGTAAAGTAAAATGCCAAAACAAATTCCTAAGTGTGGAAAAACACTTCGCAGAAATGCTAGCGAAGCACCTGCTTCGGCCGTCCCTTTTGGCGAACCACCCCTCAGGAAAATCTACTTCGCTCAAAATCTTCCCGAAGCACCTGCTTCGAGCGACTCAAGTGCGAAGCTTCTCCCTCCGAAGGCTGTTTGTCCCTGAAAATTTTCTAAGGCATGGAGGAGCTTCGCTTGAATTTTCCCCGAACGGCTGTTTTTGAAACGGTTCGCGGCGAAGCAATTTTGTAAGTCCACTTCGGCTGAATTTTGTGCGAAGCTCCCTCAGTAGAAGCCTAACTGTATGCCCAAATATTCTAAGGCAAAATTCTACTTCGGCCAAGAAAACCCCGAACGGCCATTTTGAAAGAAGGTTCGCAGCGAAGCTGTTTTTGGATGTCCCTTCGCTGCGAAGCACCAATACAAAGAAGTCTATCCCGCTTCGGCTCTCATCCATGGCGAAGCAGCTCCCCGAACTAAAATTCAGCGAAGTTCTCCAGGGCACACACCCCAAGGCTGGGTATTTCTTCGAGGCAATTGAGTGGTTCATAAATGCATCTTTACTTGCCCGAAAGACCCGGGACTCATTTTCAGCAATGGAAAAGGAAAGATCAGCCGCAGGAGGAAAACCCGATGGACCCGGCAGCCACTCGAGCACTGCACCCGAGAGATTCGGGACGAGTCAGGCAGCCCATTAATGAGAGTTTCCCCGGCTAATTCCGCCGTAACTGCTAAATGTAGAAACGGATGTGAGAGCTCGGTCACGGGAGGGGCGAAGGCAGATTTCTCAGATTTTCGAGGGCGTACTGCTAGGTTTTGCGCAATGATGGCTCAGAGGGTCGGGTCCTGTTGGTTACGAATCTGCCATGAGGAAAGGATTTTTGGTTAATGCGCCCAGATTCGCCCACCAGCATGAAAGGCCGGAAGGAAGAGATGCCTTCCGAGCCAATCTCCGGAGAAGGCCGGCTCCTTTTGGGGGGCTTGATTTAAGCTAAAGGGAACAGGAAAGAAATAAAGGAACGGAAAGAGACAAATGTACAAAAAGAGATACAAATATGTCCAAAGGTTGGTGGGGGGGAACTAACAGGACGGGAACACACCAATCACCGCTACTTACCGCATACAAACACAGAGCATGACAAGGAACCGCAAAACCTAGGCGTACTTCCGATACACCAGCAGCGTATGCACAGCTTCAATAGCTCCCTAGCAAACATTCCCTACAAGGAACTAACAGCAGGGGATCGTATCAATCACCAGATACATACACTGACAGGGGTAGAAAGTAAACCTAGAGATGCCAGAGCCAGGTATATGTGTTAGGTAGAGAGTTTAACCGCACAGCCTTCAATGGCTCCCTAGCAAACATTCCCTACAAGGAACTAACAACAGGGGATCGCATCAATCACCGAGATACGGGCCAACAACGTCACACACAACCGATGGAACTGCTACCAAATTTATAATGAATGCTTTAAATAATGAAGTACATAAGGTGCTTTAAGCAAGCAATGCTAGAGGAACCCGATCGCCAAATGCCAAAGTGAATTAACGAGCAACGACACAGGTGGGCCTAAGGCATATAATGAAAGACAGACATAAAAGAATAAAGATAGTAGAACGAGAACCGTGCATACGATTGTATTCATAAGCGAAGCACGATTACAGATAGCACAGTAGTTCCCTAACAAACATTCCCCTTCCACCACTTACAATGAATTTCAGATGGGCTTTTATAGCCCGAGTCCCACCCGTTACATTAATGGGCACAAGTCCCAGTCAAACATGAGTCGACGATGAGCGGCGAAAGAGCTGCAAATGCTGACCTTTTGTCGGATCGGCTGTACCCGCAGCATGGTCTTCCTGGAATCTGGACAGCTACGTGGCGGAGTGCTGGGTAATTCTTCAAGTCGGCAGGCTTGCTAGTAGCTGGAGCAGGTGAAACCTCAGATCAGCTTTGAATGTGGCTATTAACGCAGGCGGTGCAGGCAGCCCATGCTTATCCCTTTTGGTCGGCAGTCTTGGTTCAAATCCCGAAGCCGGACACTTGTCTGATGATGGGTTATGCCGTGTGACACATGCCTGCCTTAGAGGGCAATCTATCCATCTTTGCTTGGGATCGGGGCTCCTTGGGATGCGTGCAAAAATCAGTGCGGTCGGGGAAGGCCTTCAAGCCTTGGTCAAATTCCGGGTTTGTTCCCCTACCGTACACTCGTCAAGGGCGCATTCCCGCTCCGTTGAGAAGTCGAATCGCGCACAGGCGAACACCGGTGTCCGCCGCCATATGGACTCGCTCCGGCATTTTACCTTTTTTCTCGCATTGACCGTCGATCTGCCCGGTGCAAGGTGCGCCCAGAAAGTGGGGCGAAGTGCGAACTTCGCACCAAATCTGGGCGAAGTGCGCACTTCGCACCAAAACTGGGCGAAGTGCGAACTCGCACCAAAATCGGGCGAAGTGCGAACTTCGCACCCGGACTTAGCCAATTTCGGATAGACCTCGCTGGAAAGCTGGAAAATCAATCGGGGAACTCCATGGAAAAAAAGGGGGGAGAGAAAGAGAATGGGAAAGAAAAGGAAAGGGAGAGAAGCGAGAAAAACGGAAGGAGGAAAAGAAGAGCGAAGACCGTTACAAAACAACATTGAAGACATTGCACCCCGTGCAAAAATGTGACAACATTTCGGCGGCTCGCGGGGTGTCGAGCTCGCCTCGGCGCAAAGAATCCATGCCTTCATCCTTTGGGTGCGGAGGAACTTGCCTCCCCGCCTTTTCTCGTTCTAATCGTTCTCCTTGCGGCAACCGTTCTTCGATTCATCTTTGTCGATCGCCTCATCGGTATCTCCTTCTGAAAGGTCTCCATTTCCTGCTTCTGCCTCGCACATGCGAGTGTACGCCTCTTGGGCTGAGCGCCGGGCTTCCGCTTCGAATGGCTTGCGGTCAGCTATGTCTTCTAATGCTCCGTGAAAAGCAGCGACCGCGTGCAGGTCGATGGTGAGGTATCTTTTCTCTAACTCCTGAAAATAGGAGCGGATCCCGGAATATCTCGGACACCATCCGAGTGACTCCGATTGTCTTGAATTGGCTCTGTTCAGCCTATCAATTTCAGTCGTATCTCGCTTCAAAGGACTTCCAATTCTTCTTTACCCGATCTAGGGTAAGGAGCTCGCCATTCTCAACAAAACCTCGGACACCCAAGTTCCGCAAGAGCGTGAAAGGGGGCCGGACAGGATATCTTTTTCATGCCCGAATGCATCAAGCATTCGTCCGGCCACTCTCACCTCTTCAACTTTTCTAAAATATTTGTGCAAGGTCACCCTTGCACCTGCCCATTCTGCCGCGAATGAGGACACGGGGGAAAAAGGACGCCGTCGCGCTCGCGCTCCTGAAGGTTTATCGCTAGGTCCAGCCATTGCTTTGCCTGGCGCTCGGCCTCCTCTACCACAGGCTTTCCCTGGGCAGAAACTTCTTGAAAATCCTGGATGCGAAGTCCAGGACTGCCATCGCCTTAAAGGTATGGGGCTTGCATTCCCTCAGCAAACCAGCCCTCATTTCCTTAACTTTTGTCTTTGAAAAGACAGCCGCTTGAGATGTTTTTTCTGCAAGTCGCGACCGTGCTCGCTTCAAAGACTCCCGGAGCTGAGAAATCTGCTCCGAGGCTGCTTTCTTTTCGGTTGCGGCTCTGTTGTTTGAGAAGCGGCTAGTCGGGCTTTGAATTCATCTCGTTTCTCGCCGCGCCGCTTCCAGCTGCTCGGTGGACCTAGATAGGTCCTCTTCAAGTTGCCTTACTTTGTCCGCGCAACGCAAAAGTTCTTCCCTGCTCCTCCGGACTCTTGACAAAGAGATTGTCGACTTTGCGCATGATCGTCCGAATCTCATACTCGTTTATCAATGTCGTCAAAGCTTTTCTCCTTTGTCTGGAGCACGTAGTCCGCCTTAGTCATTTCTCGGAGAGGCTTCTTCACTATTGGGATTATTTTCTCCGTTGTAATCACTCTCCTTCCGAAATCATACTTTGCGCGTTTTGCCGGGCGGCTGTCTCTTCATGTCTCCTCCGCTCGGGTCTTGGCGGAAAGAGACGGAATACTCTATGGCTCTCGTTGCCGGGGGCAAGTCATCCGAGTTACGGAGGTCGTCCATAAAATCTGGTTCCCCGAGCCTAGGGATCTGCTGAGACGTCTCTCCTGCGGGGATGGGATCAGGAGGAACCGGACAGACCTTGGAAGAATCGGTCGCTTGTGGGGGCGACCGGGAAACGGAAATGGGAGAGGCTGACACTGTGAGGGTTTGAAGCGGCTGAGGCGGAGGATGTGATGGTGAATGGACAGCCTCAGCACTAACCTTGGGCGAAGGGTTTGGAGTTGTGCTGAGAGAAAGAGAGACGTTAGGGTTCCGAGCAACCGGTCGAAAGAATGGGGACCGCTAGAAGGACGCGGAGACGGGGAGGAGGATGTGGTCATGGCTCGCCCAGATTGAGCGGGGGACTGAGTAGAAGTAGAACTGGGTGAGACTAGAGAGACAGGGACAGCAAACGTACCTGCGGGCTCCGCCTGAGCCGATGCCGCGTGAATGTCTTCTCTTATTGTCTCGACGGCTGGCTTGGGACTGCCCAAAGGAACTGCCTCTGCGGTGGCAGGGACGCGGGCTGCGGCTCTGCGATCGGTCGGCTGCACTATCAGGCTAGGTCGCCTGATTTTCTCAACTCTCCTCCGCTTCTTTTCTTCTGGAACAACTGTCGGATCAGGGGAAGGAGACGAAGCAGGTGCAGCAGGCGCTGATGCTCCCACGGTAAACTTGTACCGGGGTTTGACTTGCAGAAGGTCTGTCGCAACCGGTCTGCTTTCTGGCGGTGCTGGTGCTTTTCTTGCCTGAGGAAGTGCCTCGGCGCCGCCTCGGCTAACTTTTTCGCCTTTTCAGGCGTCGCCTTAGGAGCCACGAATTGCATTGGATCGGCCTGGGTACTTGCTGGGCCGGCGCTGGCAGTTGTCGAAGTGTACAATTGTTTGGGAGGAGACTCACTTTTATAATCCTCAAAGGGGCCTCGGGGAACGTAACCTTGATATGCGAACGGCCGCCGCCTATCATGATGTTGGTCATAGAGAACCGAGAAGTCGTCATCTACGGCCGGGTTTCTCCTTGTGGATTTATCGTGTCAGCGTGCGGCATCTCATTTTCCAGCATTCAATAATCTTTTCTTTAGACCAGTTAAGGCCTTGCAATCTTGGACAAAAATTTTTTGAACCCTGGAGATGAGAAGTGATGGTCCCGGTTTCTCTTGGGGTCATATGTCACCTCCTCGCAGTAGAAATCCTGCCAAGGGGGAGAAGCTTCCATTAATTCAATCTCCCAGTCAAGGTCCACATGGACCACGTCGCATCTATCTTCGGTTATGTCCCGGGGGCACAGATGTGCAAACTTTCCCCTTATCCCATGAGGGTCATACTTCCAGCGCTGCGGCAGCAAAACCAGGCCAATCCGGGACAGCGCTTGCTCTAGGTAGACATGTTGTCCTACCTCGATAATCTCAACATTGGCCCAGGAAAGAGGATATTGAAAAATCTGTCCTCTTTTCTTCCCTAGGCCAAACTCTTCTTCCACATAGTCCATCTGTCGGGCAACTTCCATCCCGAACAGATGCTCTGAGCACCAATAGGGCAGCAAATAGGGTTTGCCCTTGAATCCGTAGATTCCGATCACAATCCCTCGCGTCGGTCCGAAACGTCCCCGAGCTTCTGATTTATCAAAGCACTCGTCATTTCTCTCGGGGGACGGGGGATTTCACTTTCGGTGAAGATTGACATGACGAATCCCAGAAAGTTGAAGTTGAACTTGTAGTAGGACCCTTTCCGGTATAAGTCATCCGTCCAGTTATAGACGGGCCGGGGTTCTCCCTTCTCGTTAACCTTCTTCAAGTTCAGGATCGGCATTTGGGGGTGCAGATGGTACAAGCAAAGCCAGACCAGAACAGAACTGAAACGAAAATTGGTTGACTGGCGCTTCTGGATCTTCAGCAGACTGGAATGAATGGCGTAAGCCGACCGGTCCGCCTGACCGAAAGAGATGGGGCGTTTTCCGCTCCGCTGCGCCGCCGGTTCGTAAGATTCTCCACACAGAGGCATTCGCGGCGCCAGCTGGTACGGGTGTACCGACTCATCGGAGTCGCGATCGAGGATCCATGCCAAGATGGTATATAGATACTTGCTCGAAATTTTACCAAAGGCATGGGGCCGTCGGCCATTGTCCGGCGGAAGCGGGCGCTCAGCTTCGAATTGAGGAAATCCCTCATTCGCTTGGTGTGCGTGAAACGTCCCGCTTGTTCGCCCAAATTGATTTTTTCGAGGATGGTGCCGGAGTCGTACTCCAGCCTCGGGCGAAAGCCGTGCCGCACAGTATCCCTGCGCAGTGCGAACAAGGGTTTGCCGACAAAACTGCAGATTTGCCGAGAAGCCGGTTTATAGTGTCTGACAATTAAGTCTATCAGCTCCGGGCATTGGTGGACAGGAGGGCACATGAATCTGAAGAGGTTTGATTTGTACGCCGCTCCAAAATGATGGGAGGGCGAAACCTTGTCAGCCCAGCTCTCCACATTCGTTCTCAGCTAAGTTAGGCTCATGGAAAACGAGCCGTCCACATATCTGCCGCGGTAATTCACCGGAGGTGGTGGGGATTGCCCACGCTGTACCTTCTTCGTCCGGGCCTTTGACTTTTTCTCCGGCGGAGGATCGCCTTTGAAAACTCCCCGGCCGCGGCAAATCGCTCGGTTCATTGCTTCACTGGACTCGCGCCGACACGGGCATTTTTCCCTTGTCCATCTCTCCGAGTCAGCAATAATGACAGGTTCAGGCTGTCTGCAACAAATTTCGCTATCGGAAGAATAATTAGCACTCGTCCGAGGAATAATCTCTCGCAACTGGAATGTTGGCATGATTCCGACCCCCTTTTCTAGATAAAAACAGCGCCATTAATGCAACGCAGGAGGGGTAGGTCGGCTGAGTTAAAACCCTTGGTGGCCGCGCAAGAGAACGTTTAGGAAAAGACGCGCCCCGACAGTCGTGCCTTGCTTTTTTAGTTGCGTTTCGCTTGAAAAACGCGCAATCATTAACTCGGCTTTGGGGACCGCACCATGGGCGACGTTGCCTGCCACCACTTGGGCACGCCGATCAAGACAAAACCTTCGGTGCGGAAACCCACATTAAAACAAGTGCAAACGCGCCTTGGGCCCAGCTTGGGGTTTTTGAATTTTTTTTATTATTCTTTAAACCGCGTCCCAATACTGGCCCGGAAAACTAGGCGCAGCCGGACTTCGCCCGAAGTTGGGCACGGCCCGACCTCGCCGGCGAAGTCGGACTTCGCCCGAATTTCGGGCGAAGTACGAACTTCGCACCAAAACTGGGCGAAGTACGAACTTCGCGCGAAGCGCGTGCTTGAACTGTTCTACCTCTGTTTTTAGCTGCGCCCAAGGTTTGGGCGCGATCTGGGTCTTTGCCGCCTTTGATCTTTAGATGGACTTTGCACGGCGTCGCCGCTTTGTTCGGACTTCGGCCGAAACTTGATGCGAAGTGCGAACTTCGCGCGAAGTTCGCACTTCGCCCAAGTGTTGAGCGCAGCGCGCACTTCGCACGGGCGCTGGCCGAAGTCGGACTTCGGTGCGAAGTTCGTACTTCGCACAAACTTTGCGCGTAGTGCGTACTTCGCACGAACTTTGCGCGTAGTGCGTACTTCGCACGAAGGGTTGCGCAGTGCGAACTTTAGTCTGCTTCAGCTTTTCTCGGACAAACTTCGCAATTCGGCTGGGCCGAAGTCGAGCTTCATTGCGAAGTCGGACTTCGGTCAACACTTAGTCGATTTCGCTCTTTTTTCTCCTTTCTTTTTCGCATAGCCGAACTTCGCCCCTCCTGCGGGGCAACGACAGACTTCGTTGCGAAGTCCGTCTTTCTCTCCCATGCCGCATTTAAGCTCAAAGAAGGAAAAATAAACTGAATGCTAAAACTGGAAACTATACATGCGGGGAAAAATAAAAACACAAGGCAAAATTTTTACGGGAAAGGGCCACTCGGGCGCCTTCAACAACGATAAAGCTTCAAGTGGAACCCGTTGACGGGGGATGGGGAGGAGCCGACCCTCCATATCCGAAAGTATGTAGGCATTGAACCGATTCACCCGGCAACTCTGATAAGGGCCCTCCCAGAGAGCATCAAATTTTCCATGATTACCCGGTTTTGCCTTGTATGAGTCCCACTTCGACACCGGGTCCCCGACTTCGAAAACTCGGGCGATGGTGCCTTTGGCAAACCAGCCTTTAGTGGCTGCAATGTGATCGGCGAAGGCCCGGTATGCACTTTCTCTCGTCTTCTTCCAACCGCAGGAGTTGGCACAACCTCGTCGTCTACCGGGTCTCCGCTGCTCCTGTCTTCGTCAATCATCCACAAGGCGGGGATTTCAATGTGTGATGGCATAACAGCTTGCTTGCCATAGACGAGCGCATAGGGGGACGTCTTGAGGGATTTCTTGAACGCAACTCTGTCCGCCCATAGCGCCCGGTTCGGGAGCAAGTGCCAAGTCCGCTTATTTTTTTCAATGGTCCTCCGGAGAATTTTCGGGAGGTTCTTGTTAGTAGACTCGGCAAGGCCATTCCCCTGCGGGTAGTAATTAGAAGACATCTTGTGATAGATGTCAAGGCCGCTGGTGTACTCCGTGAGTACGAGCGCCTACAAATCCCGGACCGTTGTCCGTCACAATCGACTCGGAACCCCGAAGCGGGTAATCGTGCTCTCAATGAACTCGATGACCGTTTCTTGGTCGGCGTTCTTGGTCGGGATCGCCTCCGTCCACCGTGTGAAATAGTCGTAGAGTCGTGAGAATAAACTTGTGGCCGGCGGAGGAGTTAGGAGAAATCACCCCAATGAAGTCTGGACCCCATTGCTGGAACGGAGCTTCGGCTTGAATCGATTGAAGGGGCAGGGGTGCTTTTCATGTTCGGCCAGCATACCTCTGGCATTGATCACACTTGGCACAGACCGCATACGCGTCTGCGAACAGAGTGGGCCAATAGTATCCAGCCCTTATTATTTTTAAGGCCGTTGGCCTTGAAGAATGGTGACCCCCAGGCATCCCAGAATGAAAGTCTCCGAGGATCCTAGGCTGGTCGGATTTTATGACGCACCGCAACAGGATGCCGTCAATGTTTTTGAAGTAAAGCCCCTCGGGGCGAAGAGTGTACCTTAGTGCACCTAGCCGAAATCTCCTTCGTTGTGAGGCGTTCAGGTGATCAGGACATCTTCCGGTGTAGAAGTATCTCACCAGTTCATTTGTCCAATCACTCCCCTCCGATAAGGAGTTGGCTAGGTAGACGCGTGTCGCTGTGTCCTCCCACTTACATGCGGAGATGCCGGCTACAGCGCTTCGGGCCAATTCCGACACAAGGCTCGGCCTCTGATAAGCTTGGTGGGCCGTACTTCGATGTCAAACTCCTGGATCTTGGCAATCCATCCCGCTCTCTTGTGACCCGGTTCCCCTTGCAAGATGAAACTGCGAACATCGGGGTGAATCACAAAGACAGTGGTCTTACTTTGGGAGACAAAGTGCCTGAGCTTTCGAAGGGACTTCATGACCGCATGGACTTGCCGCTCTATAAAATTGTACTTCTCTTCGTGTGGCAGAATCACTTGGCTTAGGAACGCAATGGGGCGCTCCTCACCGTCGTCTCCCTTCTGAGTCAGGACTGCAGCGTAACTTTCGGGTTCTCCCACTGCATACAGGATGAAGTCCTTGGAGTAATCCGGGTTTGTCAACACCGGAGCTTGCGCAATTCGAGCCTTGATTTCCTCGAAAGCTTGCTCTCTCTCATCAGTCCATTCGTAAGGTGTATCTTTCTTCAACAGTTCGGCCATAGGCTTGATCACCTGTGCGAAATCCGGAATGAACTTCCGCACGAAGTTAATCTAACCGAAGAAGGACTGCAGACCTTTTTTATCGGAATGGGCGAAGCGAACGAGGGCTTGTGCTCTGTCAGGGTCAATGGCGAGGCCTTCCTCGGAGATGACATGTCCCAGCAGCTTTCCTTCCTTTACCGCGAAGACAGACTTCTTCGGGTTTATAGAGATGCCGAATTCTCGACAACTTTAAAATATCTGCCGCAGTGCGAAACATGATCTTCTCGTCGGTGAGAGAAAACGAGTCATGTCATCAAGATAGATGACAATAATCTTGTTGAGCAGCTCTCGGAAGGCCAGGTCCATGGCCCTTTGGAACGTGGCACCAGCATTGGATAAGCCAAACGGCATGCGCTGATAGGCGAACGTCCCCCACTTCGTGGTAAACGCCGTCTTATGCTGGTCTTCGTCTTTAACCCAAATCTGGTTGTAGCCGGAAAATCCATCTAAAAGTGAAAATCTCTGGGCTCCAACGAACGATATGCAAAATTTGGTCGATTTGGGGAAGCGGATAGTGGTCCCGGAGGGAAACCTCGATTTAGGTTTCGAAGTCGACACGAGACGTATGTCGCCATTCTTTTTCCTCACGGGCACCAGATTCGCGACCCGGGATGAATGTTTGATGGGGTAGATGATCTTGGCCTCCAAGCATCTTCAAGAGCTCGGTCTTCATCATGGCCTCAACCTTTGGATTTACGGCCCTTTGCTTTTGTCGGAACGGCTTGGCGCCATCCTCTAGCTCGATGGTATGTTGGATGACAGATCTGTCATACCCCCTCAAATCTTCGTAGCACCAGGCCACGATGTCGGGGAACTCCTGGCACAGTGATCTAATCTGCACCCGCTCCTCCGACGTGCAGTCTGTTCCGACCTTGATGGTTTTATCAAGTTCGAGCTCCAGGTCAGCATACTGCCTCGGGTCTACTTTGATCCTGTGGGATATTGCTCTGTCATTCCGATCAAAGAGACTTTCTAGTGTAATCAGTCCTCATATTGCTCGTCATCAGGGTCTCTACCTTCGATTACACACACTTCGTTAACCAGGAATGTGACGATCTCCTCGTCACGCCTGAATACTCGCCGAAGGTATCCCTATCGAGCACGAAGGCCCGTAAATGGTGCGGACCGGCTTCGGTTTCCGGACGACGTCTTCGACGGAACGTACTCGCTCCAACAGACGCCGTAATATCCGCGTGCTTGTTTCTCTCACGCGATATTGCCTTAACGTTCAATGAGTCAAACGATTCCATCAAGTCCCAGACCCGATTGCGGTACGCTCTAAGATAGTGATGCTTAGACGCGCATTTATTCGTAACTTGATGACACACTAACTCCGAATCTCCGAAAATTTGGAGATGCTTGATTCCGAGCCTTTCCGCCTTTCGCAGACCTAAGCACAGGGCTTCGTATTCCGCCGAATTGTTAGTACAGCTCCAGGCCAGCCTGTAGGCATAGTCCCTCTGGACTTCGGTTGGAGAAACCAGGAGGACCCCTGCACCGGCGCCATTCTTGCAACGGGCGCCGTCAAAGAAAAGCTTCCACAGCTCTTCGGGTGTAGGTCCTACCTCCTTCACAACGGACACGTCAAGCTCCTCGGGCTGCTTAATGGAATAACAGCCCTGCTCTGTCCCGATTACGGCATTAAAATCCCGCAACGAGAACTCGTCTTCTAGCTGTAGCACTTCGAGAGCTTGCTCGGTCGGTTCCATCGTCACCGGTTCTTCTTCGACAACCTGGACCATGCGATCCATCTCTCCGCCGGGTATCTTGTCTACTAGAAAAGGGGAAGGCTTCTCATTGAAAATTTTCGGTCTCCCTCCTTTGAAGGGCACTTCCATGTGCGAGTAGTCTAGAGACAGTACCCGCCCAACTTCGCAGGTGAACTCCCGAGAGAGACACATGCCGAAGTAAGGCTCCAAGTCAACAATCACGACCTCTTGGATGACCACAATGTCGAGAGCTTTGTGCAGCCGGATAGGGATGTCCTTTATGACACCAACTGTCTTGACAGGGGTGCCGTCTAATTGCAGCACACCTTGGCTGCTCCGCGTGTATTCCATCCCGATCTCATCGCAGACGGCCTTCGGCATCACAGTCGAGGAAGCACCAGAATCCACCATGCAGTTGTGAACTATGTGCCCTTGCATCCGCAAAGACAGATAAAAGGGTGGCGGTCTGTTCTTCCCAGTGGTGGAGACTGTCAAAGGTTGAACCAGGACAGCGAGCCGCATCCGCTGCCGTTCTTCATGTTTTTTAGTGATTCTTGCGACAGATCTACCTGGCCTGGAAGCAGAAGGGCATCGTACATGCTGATTCTGGCAGGAGTCTTCTTTAACTCGTCTACAATGCTGTAGCCCGAGGTACTAGCTCCTTCTGCTGGTTTAGCCGGTTCATACTTGGTCCGGTACTGTTGGGTGACCTCAACTCGCTGTCTCTTGGTCAGAGACGGGTACTTCAGCTTCTCCTGGGCTTGTTCTTTGGTTTCGGCTGGGGGCTGAAGTACAGGGAGCTTAGCGGGAGTTGGGGCCTTTGCTGGAGGCTTAGCTGGAACAGCAGCGGTCTTTGTTGGAGAAGGTTTAGCGGGAGCTTTATCTTTGGATGCCTTCTCCTGGGCTGTGTAAGGCCACAGCCGCTATGTACGGTGGCAGCCCATTGGGGCTGCGGTCTTTCTCTTCTCGTGTATACCGCAAAGGTTTAGCCGTGTCCGCAGCTTTCTTTTCTTCCTTGGCGGGCGTCACTGGATTCTCTTCCGGCAGGGCAAAATTGGCCTCACCGTCCAAGATCATGTACAACTCATCATCTTCTATAGTGCTTGCCGGCCAAGGTCCGGATGTAGTGCTGGTGCAAAGTGCAGTCTTCCTCCGAATGCGGGTCATTGCAAGTAGTGCACCGGCTTGACTCGGTCGGGAGGACCGGTGGGTCATCTATAGCAAGCATTTCTCGGAGGCGGACGCCTCTGCGGTTGTTTTCTCGGGGCTTTATCTTTTGTCAATGCCGGCGGCGCATACGGCCTTCTAGGAGCAAAGTCCATTTGGGCCGCTTCTTTTTCATAGCTGTCATGTCATTGGACATGGCATGATATCCGGAGGCCAAAGCCCGCACTTCTTGTAGAATCGTGTTCGGATGTCTGCTTGTCGGGAGGCGGCAACTGTGCCGGTGGAGGCAAAGCGGCCAATGGAGGAGGGTTAGAATAAGACGCATACCGCGGGGGAGCAGGAAGCGCTGGAAAATGCGGAGCGGGAGGAGGCGGATGAGGGTAATGCAACTGAGGCGGGCCGTATTGAGTTACGACCGGCGCCGGATTCCACTCGCGGGCCGGGGCTGCTGCCCCGAAGTAGACGGCACACCACCGAGGCGAGAAGGATATTGCGATCTTGGAAAGTCGGGATGAATCGGCTCTGCACTCCGGACGGAAGCTTCGCCGATGGAGATAATGTCGGCTTCGGCTTGCCGGGCGGCTTCGTACAGTGCGGGGAACTCGTCAATTCGGGCGATCTTCAACGACGAGGCATATGTCCGAGTTGAAGGACCTCGGATAGTAGTGAGCAGCCATGCCGGCCGAAGGCCGAAGTTCGCGAGGTACCCGTTTCCGGGATCTCGCAAACCTAATGTTAAAATCGGACACCTCCTCTTGAGGATGCCTCCGGATTGCTTGGAACCGATGCGGTAGAGAGGTAGGATCAGCGGACTCGTTGCATCCTTTTACGAGCCTCCCGGCAAGTCAGGGCCACCGGTGATGGATCCTCTCGGCGGCGATCTCCACCGGAGAGAAGCTTTCCCCTCGGGGAAAGGGCCGGCGAGACGGGTCTTCACACTTTCATCGGTGATGGTATGCGGTGCGGCCGGGGCAAGGATGTCCTCGGATGTGCTCGTACGCCGTCTTACCGTAGCCGTCGTATGTGGGAATAGACTTTAAAGCGAGCGGGGGCACAGACGTGTCGACCGATCGGGGCCAAAGGCCTCGTAGGAGTCCATCGCCGGGAAGAGATCATCGTCATTCGGCCGTTGATCAGCCATTTCTTCTTCTTCTCCGCCGTCGGTTGTGTACTCGGTATCGGTACTTTCCGAGGATACAGGATTTTCCTCTTCCTCGGCCTCTTCTACTTCGTACTCGGCTCTTCCGACCTCAGCTTCGGCTTCTTCGAAATGAGCTCGCGGATCAGCCAGCCTGGGTATCTCGCCTCGAGCGTGGATGTCTAGTTCGTAGAACTCAGGCGGGCTTCTCGGATTTCTTGTTCGCCACCTACTCGTGTGCATGAAGGTGACCGGACCGGTCTTCTAGACTCAGAGGATTTGTTCGTGCAGAGTCGCCGGTGTTCGGATTTGGAACAGCAATGAAGCGAACACCGGTGCTTCGATTCTGTCGGGGGTGAGAAACTTCCTTGTCTCACCAAGAGCTCAGGAACTGTCAGCGCCAGGTGGAGACTGATCAGAAAATCTCTCGTCAGATGTGGGACCCGTGTTCCGCCGAGCGTGGCAGAGAAACTGTTGCGCTAGGTGGAAACTGGATGGGTACTCTTTCTTTAAATCGTGGGACAAGCGTCCCACCGGGCGTGCCAGAGAAACTGTTGGTTACGAATCTGCCATGAGGAAAGGATTTTTGGTTAATGCGCCGGATTCGCCCACCAGCATGAAAGGCCGGAAGGAAGAGATGCCTTCCGAGCCAATCTCCGGAGAAGGCCGGCTCCTTTTGGGGGGCTTGATTTAAGCTAAAGGGAACAGGAAAGAAATAAAGGAACGGAAAGAGACAAATGTACAGAAAGAGATACAAATATGTCCAAAGGTTGGTGGGGGGGAACTAACAGTACGGGAACACACCAATCACCGCTACTTACTGCATACAAACACAGAGCATGACAAGGAACCGCAAAACCTAGGCGTACTTCCGATACACCAGCCAGCGTATGCACAGACTTCAATAGCTCCCTAGCAAACATTCCCTACAAGGAACTAACAGCGGGGGATCGTATCAATCACCGAGATACATACACCGACGGGGTAGAAAGTAAACCTAGAGATGCCGGAGCCAGGTATATGTGTTAGGTAGAGAGTTTAACCGCACGGCTTCAATGGCTCCCTAGCAAACATTCCCTACAAGGAACTAACAGCAGGGGATCGCATCAATCACCAGATACGGGCCAGCAACGTCACACACAACCGATGGAACTGCTACCAAATTTATAATGAATGCTTTAAATAATAAAGTACGTAAGGTGCTTTAAGCAAGCAATGCTAGAGGAACCCGATCGCCAAATGCCAAAGTGAATTAACGAGCAGCGACACGGGTGGGCCTAAGGCATATAATGAAAGACAGCATAAAAGAATAAAGATAGTAGAACGGGAACCGGCATACGATTGTATTCATAAGCGTAAGCACGATTACGATAAGCTACGGTAGTTCCCTAACAAACATTCCCCTTCCACCACTTACAATGAATTTCGGATGGGCTTTTATAGCCCGAGTCCCACCCCTTACATTAATGGGCACAGAGTCCCGATCAAACATGAGCTCGACGAAGCGGCGAAAGAGCCGCAAATGCTGACCTTTTGTCGGATCGGGCGTACCCGCAGCATGGTCTTCCCGGAATCCGGACAGCTACGTGGCGGAGTGTTGGGTAATTCTTCAAGTCGGCAGGCTTGCTAGTAGGCTGGAGCGAGTGAAACCTCAGATCAGCTTTGAATGTGGCTATTAACGCAAGCGGTGCAGGCAGCCCATGCTTATCCCTTTTGGTCGGCAGTCTTGGTTCAAATCCCGAAGCTGGACACTTGTCTGATGATGGGTTATGCCGTGTGACACATGCCTGCCTTAGAGGGCGACCTATCCATCTTTGCTTGGGATCGGGGCTCCTTGGGATGCGTGCAAAAATCAGTGCAGTCGGGGAAGGCCTTCAAGCCTTGGTCAAATTCCGGGTTTGTTCCCCTACTGTACACCTGTCAAGGGCGCATTCCCGCTCCGTTGAGAAGTCGAACTGCGCACAGGCGAACACTGGTGTCTGCCGCCATATGGACCTGCTCCGGCATTTTACCTTTTTTTCTGCATTGACCTGTCAGTCTGCCAGTGCAAGGTGCGCCCAGGAGGTGGGGCGAAGTACGAACTTCGCACCAAAACTGGGCGAAGTGCGAACTTCGCACCAAAATCGGGCGAAGTGCGCACTTCGCACCAAAACTGGGCGAAGTGCGCACTTCGCACCAAACCGGGCGAAGTGCGAACTTCGCACCCAGACTTAGCCAATTTCAGATAGACCTGCTGGAAAGCTGGAAAATCAACTGGGGAACTCCATGGAAAAAAAGGGGGGAGAGAAAGAGAATGGGAAAGAAAAGGAAAGGGAGAGAAGCGAGAAAAACGGAAGGAGGAAAAGAAGAGCAGCACTGTTACAAAACAACATTGAAGACATTGCACCCCGTGCAAAAATGTGACAACAGGTCCTCTATAAAAACCCATGAATTGTAATGAAAAAGGGTGGGGGGAACTTTTGCTAGAAAGCTGCTGTAACTTGATTTCTGCAATTGATATTAAGAACTTTGGGGCTCATTTCTCTCTTGTATGCTGCCTTCTGTGATTATTTCTGCTATTCTGTCTTTGTTTGTATACTGTAATTCTGAATCCTGAATTTAGGTGTGTAATTGGGGACAAAACCCTGGAATTCTCCTGGAGGATACATAGGGGAGAAAATGCCATGTTAATGTTCTTGTATGCTGCCTGTGGATAGTGTTTCTGCTATATTTACATGTTTCCTGTTCGCTGTAATTCTGAAATCTGGATTTAGGCGTAGGGGAATAGGTGAATCCTGGAACTCGTCCAGAGGATACATAGGAAAGTTAGCGTGGTGTTCATTTATGTGTTATCTTTTGTATTTATTGCTGTTACTTCAAGGTATTAGTTAGTGATCGTGTTGCCGGTTCTTCCCCTCGTTAAATCAACCAACTGTGTTTCTTCCCTACTCTTATTTCTTTTTTGCACTCTTACTCTTTTTATCTCTTTCCTGCACTCTTATCTTTTAAAAATCAGTAGTTTAGTAAAGGAGCCGGCCTTTCTCCGGAGATTGGCACGGAGGGCATCCCTTCCCTCCGGCCTTTCAATGTTGGTCCAGGTCTAGGGCGCGTATAATTGCCAAAATCCTTTCCTGTGGCAGATTTGTGACCAACAGTTCTCATCAAAATGAAGATCCAGATCATCAGGGTCCTCCAAAGGGCTAGGAATGTTAGACTGGATGTAACTGCCAACCACACCCCCAGAGCCAGATGAAGATGTTGTAGGAGAACCCCTTGATGTGGAAGAATCCTTGGCTATGGGATTTAGATGTGCCAATGCATTCATTGATATTATCAATATCACACGTCTCAGGTTGTACATCCCAAAGCCTAGAAGGTCCCTTCTTGTAGTCTACCCTAGAATGTGATAGGAGGCAAAGGTTGGAATGGACATATACAAGGTCATCTGCCTTATTGGCCACCAATCTATTACGCTTCATGGAATGGATGAAGCCATATGTGCTCCAATTTCTCTCAGCCGAGGAAGAGCTCGCACCTATAATTTACAAGAAACAGCTAGTAGTGCAGCTTTTAGTGCAGTTGTGTTGCAACAACTGGTGGTGCTGCCTTTTCATTCACAAGAAACCCTCATCTTAGGGCTTTCACAGAACACATTCTTCAGTTGCAGTTTGGCCTCAATTCAGTTGGGGCACAAAAGGACAGTCAATCGAGTTGTGGAAGGGCGTAGAAGGGAAAAAAAAAGGGATTTTGCTTCTTAAACGGTGTCTTGGCCACAACCCACGACTCGACCAGCCTAAATCCACCTTCGCACATGTCTGCAACATGAATTTTATTCACCCTCCACAACTTGCCAGTTTTGTGATATACTGTGGGGTTTAGACATTGCTATTTAGAATTTTTTTAAAGGGTTTTGGATATTTTTAATAATTTTTTCCTTGTTTTTAAATGTTTTTTTTGGCAGTTGTGCCAGAAACATCTATGGACAGCCTGGATACTTTATCCGGGAGTATCTGATATGTCATCCTATAGGAAAACATTTGTATATGGTCGGATATGGTATCCAAGCCGTATACGCCCAGTATCATATCAGTATCAGTTTCCCGAACAGGGATGCACGGATCCAGAAAAATGTACAGACGTATCTTGTAACTTAATCGAAACCCCTTGGCGATGACCTACCAAAACCATCGCTAAGCATAAATTGGGCATTATCATCATAAGTCATATATTCAATCATACTTTAAACATAAGTTAGAATAAAGTTTTTATGCTATCCTTTTTCCTTCTACATCCTTTGATTCCTTGGAATATTTGTTACCTCAGTAAGTCAATAATAAGACCGAGTACTAAAAATATTAGAACCAAGAGCACTTGGTAGTAGAGTATTGTAACTGAAATGAGTAATATTCATTGGTGTCGTGGACCATAGGACTTTATAGTCTACGTGGTATGCATTTATGGAAGATTCCCAATAATCATTTATGATTAGACTCCTCATTGTCTTCACCAATAGGACATTGCTTTGTGATATTCACAGCTTTCAGGTTTCTTTCTAGTCAGCTTCCGTTGGCTGATTATGCATGCTGATGTTTTCCTTGGATTCTTCCTCTTTTACCACTCCATTTTCTTCTTTTCCCTCGCCTAGTCCTACCAGCCATCCCAGTATTCATTTTGATTTTTTTTAGCTGATGATTATGCTGCTCATCTTTCCCAATTGATGTCCAAATACCACTCTCTTAATTCCACCATGGCAGTAATTTTTATCTCACACATTATGGGATGCAGCCATTGACTTCTTTCCTCACACTTTCCTCAGCTAAAGCCTGTTCGTAGCATTGGTTCTTGTCCCATAAATCATTGGTATGATGAAGAATGTAATTCTATGCATTGGAAGCTCTGCTTTGCTCTTATCTATAGCCTAGGTTTGTATCTTCTACTCAAAGGGAATATAAATGCCTCATTTGATGTAGGAAATGAGATTTTATTACTGCAAGGTACTGTGAGCTTATGGATGCTTTTCATCACTCCAAAAGGCTTATGGCGTGCTTTTCATCCTTGGAAGCTCCCTCCCATGTGTATCAATATCCACTCGTAGGTGTCCCATGCTAATTCTTTATATGATATCCTAGGGTAGCCCACCATTCATATCCTCTCCTTGGAATTTTTTTTAATAATCATTCATAATCAGCTTTTTAATTGTCTTTACTGATAGGACCTTGCTTTGTAATATTCACAGCTTTCAGGTTTCTTTCTAGTCAGCTTCCCATGGCTGATTATGCAATGCTGACATTTTCCTTGGATTCTTCCTCTTTTAACTCTCCATTTTCTCCTCCTCACTCGCCTAGTCTTTCAGGCCATCCCATGATTCAGTTTGATTTTTCCTTAGCCAATGATTATATGCTGCTCATCTTTCTCAGTTTATGTCCGAATACCACACTCTTAATTCCACCCTGGTGGCAACCAAATGTGTATTTTTATCTCACACCTTATGGGATGCAGCCCTTGACTCCTTTTCTGACACTTTCCTCAGCCAAAGCCTGTTCGTAGCATTGTTTCTTGTCCCATGAATCGTTGGTATTATGAAGAATGTATCGGAAGCTCTGCTTTGCTCTTATCCATGAGCCTAAAGTTATATCTTTCACTCGGAATTTAAATGCCTCATTCAATGTAGGAAACAAGATTTTCTTACTGCTATGTACTATAAAATTATAGATGCTTTTCATCAATCTTCAAAATCCTTCTGGTGCGCTCTTCATCCTTGGCAGCTCCCTCCCATGTGTATCAATATCCACTCCTGTGTCGCCCATGCTAATTCTTTATATGATATCCCAGGGAAGCCCACCATTCATATCCCCTCCATCCTGGCAAATTCAGCCTACCATTCATATCCCCCTCCCATCCTGGAAAATTCCTAGTAATCATTTATAACCAGCTTCCTAATTGTCTTCACCAAGAGGACCTTTTGTGATATTTACAGCTTTCAGGTTTCTTTCTAGTGAGCTTCCCTTTTCTGATTATGCAATGCTGATGTTTTCCTTGGATTCTTCCTTTTTTACCTCTCCATCTTCTCCTCCTCACTTGCCTAGTCCTACCAGCCATCCCATGATTCATTTTAATTTTTGTTTAGTCGATGGTTATGCTGCTCATCTTTCCCAATTGATGTCCAAATGCCACTCTCTTAATTCCACCAACGCGACAAACAAATATGAGTTTTTATCTCACACATAATGAGATGCAGCCCTTGACTCCTTTCCTTACACACTCCTCAGCCAAAGCCTGTTCGTAACATTGGTTTTTGCCCCATGAATCGTTCGTATGATGAAGCTCTGCTTTGCTCTTATCCATGAGCCTAAAGTTATATCTTCCAGTCATTGGAAGCTCTGCCACTCTTATCCATGAGCCTGAAGTTATATCTTCCACTCCAGGGAATCGGGATGATAAATGTTTCATTCGATGTCGGAAACTAGATTTTCTTACTTCTAGGTAGTGTTATCTTCTAGATGCTTTTCATCACTCTTCAAAGTCCTTCTCGCATGCTCTTCATCCTTGGCATCTCCCTCCCATGTGTATCAATATCCACTTCTGGGTCTCCCACGCTAATTCTTTATATGATATGCCAGGGCAGCCCATCATTCATATCCCCCAACATGATGTCACTTCTTCTCTTTGAAGGACATCAAAAGAGTTATACATAAATTTTGTACTAGGAAAGCTCCTGATTATGGGGAATTTCAGGCCAAGTTCTTGAAATATGGTGCTAAGATTATTTGCCATCTATTGCAGTTCTATTCAATGAGGTTGCTTGTGCTGTCTTACGTTCCGTCTTGTCACAAGATATTATCCACCCCACTGATAAATCTAGGGACTATTCAGATTTGAATAATTATAAAACTGTCATGATTTGGCACACATTTGCTAAGCTTTTTACCATATTTTTGAACATGAAACTCTCAAAGCAACTAGATCAGAGGAAGCTTAGAATGAGGGGGCACGCTGATTTTAGAAGTGATCATCAGACTATTGATCATACACTCTCAGGGCTATTATGGAGGAGGCATTGTTTTGTGGACTTTCAAAAGGCCTTTGACACTGTTCCTAGACATCTTTTGTTTTAGAGATTACATGACATTAACATTTTAGAGCTCTTTATGACTGCCATCAAGAGACTATATGAGGTATTTGTTGGTCATTTTAGGATAGCTTTTGGTTTTTTACAGGATGTCCATAGCGCCATTTATTATCAAACAAGGATGTTCTTTTTGTACGTCTCTTTGTGGTCTGCAGTGTAGAGCTTGAAGAATTTATTCAACAAAACACAAGTTGACGATGGTTGCCTTTTACATCATGTCTTGATAGCTATAATGCTTTTTGCAGATGACATATTCCTTGTACTTCTAAGGGATTGCAAAGGCAGTTGGATGCTCTTGCTTGCTTTTGTGACTTAAAGAATTGGTTGCCAACCATAGCATGGCTACTGTAATGATCTTTAACACATCAAAGGTTACCCTTTCCAAGTTTCAGTTCTCCCAGAAGGCTGAGTCAATTGAGAGCACCATTGCTTGGACATGCTTGGGGATTCAATTTATAGGTCCCTTCCTTAGTCTTCAACCAACTTCATAGTCATTACCTTGCAAAGGATACACATCTCTCAGTATTGAAATCCTGTTGTTTCCAGCTGCACTTCCAAGACATACCTACAAACATAGGCCTCTTTGATTGCATTATCAAACCCATAGTTGAGAAAATCGGCAAGGCAAACATATCGGGAAAAATTGGGAATCGACAAAAAAAAATGGAAGAAAATACAAATTTTCATTGAAAAAAAGTTTTTTTCATGCATTTCACAATGAATTAACACCATGCAAATAAAATATCAATACTGCAAGTGATACAAGCTTAAACTACACATGAAAATGGCAAATGATACAAGCTTAAAACCTTAAACTACACATGAAAGTGACAAAACACATCTTGTATTGCTTATAATATAAAAAGTACAAATTACAAAATGTGTCATGAGTCATGACAAATGTCAAATACAATGCCTCAATGTCTTTGAATGCCTTTGCTTTTTTCCCTACCTGAAGCTCTCGTCTCTCTTTGTTGTTGTTTCCGTGTCTCTTCTTGTGCCCGTGCATCTTCTTGTGCCTTAATTGCTATCTCATCCGCTTGGTTTTCAAAGTTTTCAAATTCATCCATGGAGAAGAGATCATCTTGTTGTTGCTCTTGCTATGGCTTTTTGATCCATTCATTAGATGGATCAATATTGTCTAGGACAATGGCCTTGATACTTGTTCTTGTAATTTTTTTATGGTGGAGGTGAAGGTTGTAGTGAACAAACACAAGATCATTCAAGTTTTCTTGTGTAAGCCTATTGCGCTCACAACTGGAAGCGTTGCATGGTTAAGATAAAACTCTGACGGTGAAGCGCTATAGATTGGGTGTATATGCATCAAAGTCCTCCCACCCTAAAGCTAGAAACAACCAAGAAAAAGGAAATTTAATAATTTACATGTAAAATCGGAAATTGAGATTATTTTTTAAGACAAAATCAAAAGACAAAATAAATAACAATTTAGTGAGGGTTACCTGGCCTCATTGTTGACCTTGATTGAATGCATAGTGAGGATAGGAAAGGTGCCCTCACATTTCTTATAAGCTTGCATCTCATATTGTATCATAATGCGCATTTCTTCGTCAGGGTACATGTAGTCAATGCATAGTCAAAGGCCCCCCATCACCTCATAGTCGGCCTGGAATGAATCAACATAAAAAAATTTGGGGTTGAGGTAGTACCACATTGCATGAAGAGGGCTATGAAGCTAAGATGTCCATTGCCTGTCAATAATATCCCAAATGGGACCATATTTTGTTGTGGACATGTCCATAAAATGAGGCAATTGCCTCTTTTGTCCTATGCATAGCCTCATATACATATGCCATTGGTGTTTGTCCTTCATTAAAAAGATAGAGAACTCTCACCAAAGGCTTTAACACCTGAAAAAAAGGAAAATAATTTAAATAAAAATATTTTATATTAAAAAAATTTATAATACAAGATTTGCAAATGGAAAAGTATTTTAAATTCAAAAAATAAATAATAAAATAAATTAAAAATCTTAGTCTTGTACCTTGATGGCCTCATTCATGGCTCCTCAAACAAATAGTCATATACCCTCGACCCCTCATTGGAGAATTGGTATCTAGCAACTTGTTTGGAATTCCAGTCATTGCTCACAAACATTTGCTTCAATGACCCTCTTGCATTATAGATGCTCTGCAATGTCATGAAGTTTGTGGCGAAGCGTGTAACTCCAGCCCGCACTAGCTCCCTCCCACCAGTAAATTGTCACATAAGGTTGAGGACCCATGCATGGTTGTAGATGAATTTTGTAATAGCCTTGTACAACCTTTGACACCTAAGATAAATTCCCAATGTCTTTGAGGAGCAAATCGAGACAATCGGCTGCACATGAGGACCAAAAAATGGTGGAAAATCTCTCCAAAATCTTACTAGCTGCTATATATGCTGCTGCGTTGTCCGTGATGACTTGGACAACATTCTCCTCTACGATCTCCATCACAACCCTGCAACAACCCTGCAAGCATTTTGACACTTTTAACTTGTGTCGATGCATCCATTGAATTGAGGAATGCAATTCCTCCTATAGAAGCAACCAAAAAATTAATTAAGGTTCTTCCCCTCCCATTGGTCCACCCATTAGACTTGATAGTACAACCATTCTTCCTCCACACCCTGCGCTGGTCTTCAAGCACAACCTGAATGTTGTCCACACATTCATGAAGGAGAGGGCCCCTAATGTTGTCATAAGTTGGCGACTTAAATCTTGAGCCGCAAATTGTGATGGCATCTACCTTGCCCCGCTAGCATGGAGACCTTGTCACATTGAAGGGAAGGGCAGAAAAATACCAAATACAGTCAACGGCCTTCCCCTTGCCCTATGCCTCTCCTGGTTCCACACGACCATACCCTCAAACGTGGGTTGTGCCCTTGGCGTGGAACATTCCGCAAAATAGGACTCATCCGACCCACTGCCTAGGTGTGCAACTGATGGGCTCGAACTCTCTTGGTGAAATCGGCTAAAGGTGTTGCTTGGATAATTTGTAGTTGTACAAGGTCAAGAAGGGGGGGTTGACAAGGCCTTGCTTTGTCTTTCTTTGATCTCTTGTTCTCCACTTTGTGAGAGATGATTGCCATGCATTCTCTCTCAATGCCAGTCGACACCTCTGATTATAATTTGACATTTTCGCCTGCTTTTCTTTCCAAATGGAATTTGAGGCAATATATGCCTCCATGAATGAGAGACCCACAAAAATTGCAATAGACCTCCCCTTTCTTTTCCCTTTCCTTTGCATACTTCCATGCTAGATCTCTTTTCGTTGACATTTTCTTGTGGCTGCACATGGAAACAAATAACAACAAACAATTACTTTAAAAAGAAGAAGAAAAAAAGAACCTAAACCCTAAACCCTAGCTTGAAGTTTAAACATTGACAGCTGAAAAGATGGACTTGCATACATATTTCAGGCAACAAATAACAACAAACAATTACTTTAAATAATAAAATATTTATAAAAAAAAAAAAGCCTAAACCCTGGCCTAAATCCTCTTTTGAAGTTTAAACATTGACAACTGAAAAGATGAACTTACATATTTTAGGCAAAGATAGTTGAAGGAAAAAAAAAACTAAAACTTTGACTAGTTTTTCAAATTTCTAGCTCAAATGCAACAGTTGGGTGGCTATTGCATTTGCTTTTAAACCTAAAAAAAACAAAATACATGTTTGGAATAGAATACGAGAAAAAAAAAAAATTGCAAGAAATTTTCTTTCCTTAGATGAATCCTTTGGGCTGTTATTGGTGGCTGCTAGATTCCTTCAATCTCCAAAAAATCCATTGTTAAGATGCGTTTTAGGGTTTTTTTTGGTGTGGTAGCAGGTAGGCAGACCTCTCTCTCAAGTTTGGAAGAAGCAAAATGAGCAAAAAAAAAAAAAAAAACAACTTTTTTATACCGTTTTCTCTACTACCCATGCGGCTGCGACTGATTTTTTTGGCAAAAATTCTTGATTTGCGATTTTGTTGATTTTTTCAACTCTGATCAAACCCATAGTCCTTTATGGATCTGGGATTTGGGTCCTGAGTCTAGAATGTGTAACCTTGGGTTGCCTTGAGAGGGTCCAAATTATTTTGCTTCATTGATTTATTTGATGTAATAGAGCAATTCCATATGTATGGTTCAGGCTAAGTTTGGTGCTTATCCTCTTTACCTTGAGAGCATCTTCAGAGCTATTTTTCAGATTCATTGCCTAAGATCCATGGTGACTGCACCTCAGGACGAGAGAAATACTTGTTTTGGTATTGTGCTTCTAGGAATGGTTTACCTCAGGGAGCACTTCTAGTCGTCATTGTGGATGGTACTCGGAAATTATTTCTCTTTTTCAATTAGTTGGGGTGATTAATTACCTCTATTCAAATACACTTAAATGCTTCTCCTGCCTTATTCTTGATAAGAAGGTGATTCATCAAGCAGTCAGAGATGATGTTTATCTATAATATATTCAGATCACTTGGGTTGCTCCATCTCAACCTCTTAGTCCTAAGTTGGCCTTCCACACTAAACATTTCATGAGGATTGAGGATGGTATTATCATGTGTCCTGATTATATCCAAGGGCATTGGATACACAGCCTCAGGATTCCTCTTGATCAACTGATTGTTTGATCACAACGGTGGTGATTGGAGACTGATCACTATATTCATCGAGAGGATAGGGTATGTTGTATTTGCTGTCTCTGGGAGGTGGAGACAGAAGAACATTTCATCTTCAAGTGTCCTGTTTATTATCAGATTCGAGTAAGGTACCATTGCTTGGATAGAGACTCAAGTGAATTGCTTGCCACTTTTAATCAGAGATGTTTGACTTTGTACCTATGAAAGCTATCACTCTTCAACATCAGTTATCAAAGGGTTGATTAACTACCACTCTACTAATCACCTCATTCTTTCACCCTATCTCTGCTATTGAGAATAACAAGCGGTCATTTGAAGCTACAACTTTCCAGAGTATTAATGACAGATCTATGAGCCCTTGTTCGCATATGAGAGTGGATATTAGGGCTTTCACACTTTCTTCTTCTTGTATGCAGTGGGACAGTAATGCAGTTCTCTGACGCCCAGTTTCGGCCAACCCTCACATGCCTAGGAGTTGTAGACAGACACAAGTTACCAGTTTTCTATCTTCTTCTATTAGTTCCATGACCATGGATGCTAAGAGAGTCTTGAGGGGTCGAACTCCATGCCCTCTCAATATTATCCAATCAAGCCCCCTTAGTCATTGTCATTTTCCTATGAGCACCAGTAGATTTGGTGTTGGCCCCTTTGGGATGATTGGTGAAGGTGATGATTCTGCTTCCACTTTACATCCTACTACAGATTAGTGTTGGCACTTTTATCCAAGGGATCTCTCTCTCTCTCTCTCTCTCTCTCTCTCTCTCGACTACTGGCTTTCTCTTCATCATTACTTTTAGTTTTAGCATGTTAGGGTTTACCCATTTTGGCCAGTTTACCCATCTTGATCCAGTGGATTTGTTTTATTTTCATTGTGACCTCTGTTCCTTGTTTTGAAGTATTGTTGTGGCAGCTGTATCAATTATCTGTTGACGTTCTTTTACTGTTGTGTCCTTATGAAAGAGTTAGTTATATGATTTTGTACATCTTTGCTAGTAATTTGGATTTTTTATGAAATTTGTTTGTTATCTCAAATGAGTACTATTTGCCTATTTATATTCTGTGAGAGGAAATGGGAAAAAAACCTGAACTGCTGAAGCAATGTGGCAGGTGGGATGTTATACAATTTTGGATTGTTTGTTGAACAGCTATGTAGGATCCTTCTGCCTTTTATAAGCATGTTCAAGCTGTCATTTAAATTGTTAGAGAATGTTCTGGTGAAATCATTTGGTTCATGTTGATTTTGATGCTCTGTAGTAATAACTATCTTTGTGTTTTGTATTACTAAATGCATTCTAAATAAGATATTCTCAGCTTAATTTTCAAATTTGACATCTTGTCGAGATTTCCTTTCCTTTATGTGAATATTTCATGTAAATCATACATAATTCTGTCTCATTCTGAAATTGTTTTTCATTTAGGGATTTTGGCTTCCAATACTCTTAAATTTTTCTTCTGTTCCTTTACTGATCCAGGGGTCCCTTAGCCATGCCGTCATCTTCCTCTCCCAGAACTTTGTATTTTATGAACATTTTATTTGTTTTGTTTTTTAGTCCTTGGCTTTCCTTTTTACTTCATGGAATTTCCTTTATCTAAATGAATTTTGGCTTCAATGTTCACATAACCACACGTAGTAGCAAATTATCAAATTGTGAGGAATTATTGTTTGACTTAAATTGCAATGTGCTTGTGCAATGCTTATATCTATTAAATTGAAGTTTAGGCTTCGCTTCTATGACTGAACTTGTAACTTGGAAAAGAGATTGAAACAGCAATCCAGTTAGAGAATAAAGACTGTCGACCTAATGTTGATACAAAGCAACTTCAGGGTGAACCCCATATTGTCTGCAATTGGATGATGTTGAAAATATGGAAATTAAGGAACATATCTTTTTAGACGTTTAGAAAATCTTGGCAAATCATTTTTAACATTTGAGTCCTCAGCTTTATTAATTTGGGAATGAAGTTTGAAAGGTTTTCCAGTCTCTCTAAGATTTATATATTCTTCATAGAATGACATTTTTTTAATCTCATAGAAAACCTTAAATGTTTTATTGGGTGCGGGTGCAGAGAAACCAATGGCAAATATTATCCACAAAAGTTTTCAATAGTAAAAATTGGAAAACTTGCAATTTCCTCAATGATTTTTATCACCACACACATCACAGTTTTAAAGAATAATTGGAAATTACACGCATCTCCTGTAGCAGGGGTTTCGCTAAGTTTTATTCTATAAATAAGAAATATGTTTTGAGGTTTAAATTTTTCCACATTTGGTTGTTTATGGAAAAATCTTACTTCTAGTCATGCCATTTTCCTATATGTGTCAAATAAAAGTTAATAGAAATACCAGAATGTTGCTGTCTGCAGGTATGGCATCGCCGTACATTTCAGCCATCAGGCCAATTTGCTGCCCGTGTTGACTTAGAAGGTGCTACTCAGGTATGTGGTGCATGCACAACTTCAAGCTTTTGTATAAGGTTTATAACATAAAATCCTTTCAGGAGGTACTTCAATTATATTTTGTCTCAATCTTTGGTATGCATTGACTTATAGTTGTTTGGCTTTATGTAGGGTTTGCATGCTCTTTTCACTGGAGAAGATGATAATTGGGAGGCATGGCTTAATGTTGATTCTTCTGGTATATCAAGTGTAATTAGTATTAGAGGAAATGGAATTAAGTTAAGACGGGGTTTTGCTCCATCTGGTTCACCACAACCTACACAGGTTCGTATAATGCAAATGCTTAAATAAGATATGAATGTGTGTGAAATAATTATCTGAGCTTGGTGGAGGCCCTGATTATTAGTACATTAAATTGCAGAACAAATTAAAATTTAAAATACATCTAATGAACAATATCAGATAAGATACAAAATGAAACTCATTTGGCGAACTTGTACAACAAATTTTTGACAAGAGATGTAGACCAGATGCAGACTAATTTGTGCATTTGGCAGTATAATTTTGTACAATAAAATATGAAGAAGGTAAAAGAACTTATATGAAGAATACAAAGAGCTAATAGACAAGCGTTCCATCCATGGAAGGAAGTAAGTTATGTTTGACATGTCAAATAAAAACAAAATAACACTTGCATGCTGTCCAATGTGTACATAACTTAAAATTTTCGTTTGCAATATTTTTTTATTTTAGGATAGTAATTTTGAGGGTCTTCAGAGCACTCTTTCACAAATAGGTTGTTGTAGGGCAACCTTACATATTATAACATTGCTCAATAGACTGAAGAGCAGGTCATAAGCTTTGTAACACATTTTGAATGGACTAAATGGACTAAATTGTAGCCGTGTCATGCCCTTACAGGAAAGAAGACATTTTATGAGGAATTTTCCAAACTGCAACATGCATCAGTTGCCTCTCCTTGAGTAGCAAGGGCCTCAATTGCTTTAGTTGATCTGTAAACCTAAGAACTTCAAATTACAGAAGTGATTTGCTGCCACTTAAATGAGGTGATTCATTTAATTGATTGAGACAATCTTTGAATAGGAATTCTAGCAACCAAACATTTAGTAACTGTTGTGGTTGTATTTCTTTTCTAACTGACATGGACGAGATTTTAACACCTTCTGGATTCATAACCTTTTATGCCTTAATGACTGCACACATATCCAAGACTGATATACTTGGGCCTGTGATCCACCTTGACGGGATTTTTCATTTGATGCCTTGGCCTTCATTGTGCAAACCTTGGCCATGGTACCCCACTTTCTTTAACAGTTTAAGGCCAAAGTGCTTGTCTCTCAAAGTGGCCAAATGATTATAATAAATAATCAGATTGTCTTACCATGCTTTTGTTGTTTGGCTTCTGCAGACACAAAAAAGAAAAAACAATAAAAAATAAAGAGCATCCAATGCGGATCACAATGCTTCATATTTTGCTAGTAATTGAGCAACGTTTCTTCCTTGGCATCATATTCTTCCTGAAGCTTCTTTATGGCTTGGTTGCATCTTTGCCATGTCTGAGTTAATCCTCTGAGAATAGGTTTAGCAAGATGATGAGGACATTGTGATACCTTGATTCATTGACCCCATGACATTTCCACATGTAAGGCTGCTTGAGAAGGACAACACACACATTGAATGGAAACACATCACCACCTTATCTTTAAAAGGATTGAGACAATATGAGAGATGAAATTGGTGGGTGATCTACATTTTTCTGCTTCCATTACAACCATCCATTTGTGTAGGAGCGACGAGGTGTTGTTGGCAGATTTAGAGGGTTATCATTTTTCTGCTTCCATTACAACCATTAATTGTTTAGATAAATTTGTGCAAACTGTCCATCATTTCATTCCTTTGTTACTTGCCATTCATTCATTGCTTCATTCAAAATGGCTTTGAATGGATCTGACATTTTGATGTGGTAGGCCGTTTAAAATTGTTTGAACTTACAAGGAAGGTAATTTGAAAGGTCATGTGTCATGAGATGGTACTTAATGTAGCCAACTCTTGTTCAAATGTACATACTATAGTTAGGAAACTTGGCGAGTTTTTCAAAAATTTGTCGAGTCTGAGTCTGAGTTGGCCTCATTTAATCACTTGGGTTCGACTCAGAGTTTTTTTTTTGGCTGAATTTTTCCGAGTTTTTTTGCCGAGTCTGAGTTCAAGTCCCGATTGGGCCTTTCCGAGTATGAGTTTCTCTACTATGGTACATAGAATACATTTGAATTGCTCTAGCGTCATTGTTCTGAGCTTGGTAGATCTGGTTGTTGTGGTGTAGTGGTAAATGCCCTGGGTGCTGGTAGAGGCCGACCCGGGTTCCATTCCCCTTGTCTCCATCCTGCAGATATATGGTATAGTTAGGAATGTCCTATGTGCTGGTAGAGGCCGACAAGGCTCCATTCCTCCTATGCCCAACCTGTTGAAAGTGGCACCTCGAAAGGGGTGTTTTCCACTATAAATTAATTTTTACCCAGGTGTTGTAGGTGAGTTGGAGAGGAGAGGGCAATCCTCCAAGGGAGGTCCCAGGTTCAAATCTCCACCCTACCAAAAAGCTGAATTGGGTATCCAAAATCCAATTGATAATGTTGGTGCGGGCAGGGTCAAGTGCGACCCCCGGGTGACTTTGACGGTGTAGAACCCCCTGTTATACACCAAGGCGGCTCCGCAAGGGGTTTTTTGCTTAAAAAAAAAAAAAAAAAAAAAAAAAAAAGCTTGGTGGTGGACCTTATTATTAACACATGAAACAGCAGAACCAAATGAAAATACATAGAAAGAACATCAAATACGATACAAAATGGAAATTTTATTTATTTGGAGAAGAGATGTAGAATTAATGTAGAGTACTTTCCACATTTGGGCAATATTTTTTTACAGTTATAATTAAATATGAAGTCATGTAAAAGAAGGTGAAGTGATTCATATGAAGAATGGAAAGAGAGAATGGACAAGCAACCCATCCATGGGAGGAAGTAACTCATGTGTGACATGTCAAATGAAGACTATGTTTTGTCAGTATGTGCTTGCCTCCACAGGACTTCATATCGCCCTATTTATAATTTTGAGATCTCAAGGATAGACCCCTAGCTGTCCCAACATTTTTGGTGAAGTAAAGGGGCTATCCCTCGGACATCATGGATGGTTGGCAATTGATTTTGCAAGGAGGGCCATGTGAGATGCTGTCTCAAGGACATTCTGGAGATATTTAAGTTCCTTATAAACATTTGGGGGACACTTGGGCTAGGGACGTTTGGGCATCCTAGATGAATGAGAGCACTTTAGGCCATGAAAAAAGAGGAAGAAGGAAACACATGATTAAATAATACAAAAAAAGGAAAAAGGGCAGGGGGGTCCCACTAGGGTTCCTATGTAATGTCCCCTTCTAATCAGCTAGTGGGAGCACATAGAGACTAGCCTATACACGGGTTCCCGTAGGCTATGTCATATGGATGAGAGCCTTTGGAGATATTTGAGACAGCTTTTGGATTCTTAGAGCTCAGTTTTGGTGGTCGTTCGGGGTCAAACGGAGCTAGGATGCTTGGAATTGCTATTTTTAGCAGTGTCGGGTTTTAGGGTTTCTTGCCGAGCGGACAAGGGGATGTTGTTCTACAACGAAATGGGTATCCAGAACAGGTTTCAGTTGGTCAATCGGAGTTTCATAAGGCAGAGTTTTTAAAGCGCAAAGCTTGGCTTTATTAAGTGAATTATTAAATTCATTTTATAAAGTTAAAACTTTATATTATAATTAAAGGGAAATAAATATGTTTATCCCACATTGAGCGCGCAAAAAGAGTTTGCCAAGGAGGAGCCTATTTATTCGGTGGCTTGGTCTCATTTCAGACATTCTGGTTTATGTTATTTCTTCTCTTGGAGATTAAGGCCGGCGGCTGATATTTCTTCATCGAAAGGGACGCAAACCCCAATCGATAACCCGACGGACGAAACCCCGAAGGACAGATCGGTTCCATTTCAGGGATCGACAGTGTGCAGATTGTTGAAGTTCTGAGGACGGAAACCCTCAGTATTGGAGAAGGGAGCTGGACGAAAACCCGGTTCTTGGCTGGTGAATTCACTCAGGATTCACGCTTATGTGATTCAATCAAAGATTTTGAGGTTTATAGTCCATCATTTTGAGATAATAGCAAATTGGGGGGGACATTAGAGTGGTATCAGAGCTGGTTTTTCCTGCCAGCTTGTTCAGGGTTTCATTGCGAATTTTGTGAAGTCTTCTATCGAAGACAAAATTCTCATGTTTGATTTGGTGGAAATAATTCTTTGTCTGAAATTATATTGCTTGAAAATTTGTGGAGTATAGAAGATTAGCGAAGTTAGGGTTTGGTTGCCGTTTTCAAATCTAGGGTTTCCAGTTTCTGGGTATTGGTGATTTGAATACCCATTTGGTTGATTTGGGCTTTAAGAGTTCCGGGTATTGTTAATTCAAAGCTTGGGCTATTTTGCCAGCCTGTGGAAGCCTAATTAAATTTTAGATTCATGGAGTCTTATAATGATTGGTCTAGGAGACAATGTGATTGGGATAGGACTCAGAGTGAGATACAAAAATCCATCAGTCAATTAACCGCAATGATGCAAATTTCTCTACCTTCAGTTTTTCCTCAGGATAAGGTTGATTTTTCATTCATAAAGTTGCCGAAGAAAGTTGGAGTTGAACAAAATACTTTACAAGATCCTAAAATTGCAGCTAATATTGCGGCTAATAAAGTTGAGCTCGCTGTCCCAGAAAAGTTGGAAAAGCAGTTGACAGTAGCTATGTCACCTAAGTCAGCACCTATGGTTCCCTCTAAGGCTAAGGTTGAGCATCACACATCCAATAACAGAAAACAGATTCAATCTGCAGAACATTTCAGTAAAAGAATGGATGTAAGTTGTAAGCTCTATGCTTTGGGGAAACAACTTGAGTCCCAGAAATTGTCAAAAGATGTTCTTCTTGACAGTCTAAAGGAAATGGATACATGTCTAGTTGAACTAGATCAATCTGATCGTGAGGTTTTGAATTGGGCAGCGAAAGTACCTATAGTTGCATTAGGCCAGCATTGGATTATGAGACATGCAGACAGGGACGTGAGACTTGCAGTCACCTCTTGTCTCGGTGAGATCATAAGGATTACAGCTCCGGAAGCACCCTACAATGACGACATCATGAAGGAGGGATTACAGCTGATGGTTGACAGTTTTCATGGTTTGAATAACATCAGGGACCGATCCTATGGTAAGAAGGTTAGAATTTTGGAAGTGATGGCAAAAATTAGAATATATGTCTTTTTGCTTGATTTAGATTGTGCTGATCTTAGTCTCCAGATGTTTCGACATTTTATGGCTTCTATCAGTGAAGATCATGAAGACATTATATCCTCTTACATGCAAACCATCATGGTACGCATCATTGAGGAAAGTGATGACTTTACCCAGCCCATCTTGCCCAAGTTGATGGCTGTTTTGAGGCAAGGACAGATTACCTCTTCAGCTGCACGTAAATTAGTTGACAATGTTTCCAAGCAGTGTGAGAAGAAGCTGAAACCTCTCTTGGTACAGGAGGAACAGGAGAAGGAAAAGAGACCGAGTGACTTACAGATGCCAGGACTACCTCTCAAAAGCAAGAATCAGTTGAGAAGAGAACAACGTTGCTTCACTTGCCAAGAAGAGTGGTCACTTGGACATATATGTGGGCCCATAACCCACAAGTCCCAGGACAACTATAGTACCGAGGGTAATGACAGGACAACAGTTGTGGAATTGCTTCCAGAGCAATCCAGTGAGGTCTGTGAGACCTTGGACATAAGGTATGATGAGCCTTGCATTTTTCCTGGCAACAGTTCATTGTTGCATGGTGTTTTTTTTCATGGTGAAGACTCCAAATTTGATGAGGAGATCGATGTCGATGAAGATGTCTCCTGGTTAAAGTTAGAAACAGAACAGACCAGCAAGTGGTTGGATGGTGGCTTTCCTGATGAGTTGGAGAGTTATGCTGATGAAGTAAATGAGAAGATTGATAGAGACAAATTTCCTTTTGATCAGGGTGCTGACCTGAACATTCAGACTGCTGAAATTCAAAATATAAACATGCCACCTCTTCAAGAAACTTGTGTGGAAGTACAGGAGGGCAAAATTGATGAAGATGAAGTTAATTCATCTTGTGGATCTCATTTTGGTGAGGGGCATAATGAATTTCGTGATAGTGGTGAGATCATAGAGCATGCTGATTTTGACATTGTTAAATCAGCAGCTGGTGAGGATGTGCATGCAGTTGATAATTCTTGGGTTGAGCATGAGTCAGTCCTAACTTCAGTGCACGAAGTTGGAGAGTGTAGTGTCAAAAGGAATGCTGATTCTGATCATTATGCCAAAGATGGTAAATCAGAAACTTTATTGTGTGCTGCTGATCACAATCCAGAACTTGATACAATGCAAAGTTGGAAGGATAAGTTGCAGGTTACAGAAGAGAAGATTGTCCAAACATTAACCCATTTGGATAGCACACACAACTTTGTTGAATATCTTCTGTGGACAGCTCAGCTCAAAGATAGGCAGATAGGGTTGATTGATGGCTCCTCTGTTGAAAGCGTGCAAACTATTAAGGTAGAAACTATCAAGCATGCTTTGGAGAAAATAAAATCTGATTACTTGCAATTGTTATCTGATAGGGATTTGGCTATCCAAACTGCAGAAAAGATGTACCAAGAACTCACCAAAAAGGAGAAGATAATTAACAAACTTAACCTTGAGTTAAGTTTTGTTCACAAAGAAGAAAATTGGTCAACTGTTACAACCACTCAGAAGGAGCAGCCCGAGTATGATGCTGATGCAGGTTCATTTCCTTGTGTTATGATTGGCGAAACATCTCCTGACTTCTGTGTGCAGAATGTTGAGAGTTGTAGCACAGGTGATTGTATAGACCCTTCCATGGAACCAGTTGGTGAAGTTCAGATGGACTGTATAGTGAGGTATGCTCATAGTTTTTCTTTCAGTCCACATGTTGATGATTTGACCATGTCATATATGAATGGGAAGAAGGGTTGGTATAAGGAGTTATATGTATCACCTTGGCATGAGGTGCTCTTCCCTATAGTTGTAGAATCAGTTTCTTGTTGGGTTCCTCGTTTGTCAATCCAGAATGGGTTCTCCGTTGAGCTGCAGAATAATTCAGTTGTAGTCAGAGTGGCACAGCAGAAATTATCAAATTTCGGGAATGACAAAATCCCTATTTGGCTATGGGATCCAAGAATTCCTCTGAGGGATGGATTGTTTTATAGAGTGGCAGAGCTCGACAGAGTTACCGGGGCCGGTTGTATCGGTTTGGTGACAGAGCTTGACAGTGTTTTCAGTTTTTGGGATGACAGTTCAGGGCAGTGTCTTCATCATGAGACATTCTTCAGATTTATTTGGGATCCTGGCATATAGATCATATTGCTTGAGGACAAGCAATATTTGGGAAGGGCGGACTGTAATGTCCCCTTCTAATCAGCTAGTGGGAGCACATAGAGACTAGCCTATACACGGGTTCCCGTAGGCTATGTCATATGGATGAGAGCCTTTGGAGATATTTGAGACAGCTTTTGGATTCTTAGAGCTCAGTTTTGGTGGTCGTTCGGGGTCAAACGGAGCTAGGATGCTGGAATTGCTATTTTTAGCAATGTCGGGTTTTAGGGTTTCTTGCCGAGCGGACGGGGGGATGTTGTTCTACAACGAAATGGGTATCCGGAACAGGTTTCAGTTGGTCATTCGGAGTTTCATAAGGCAGAGTTTTTAAAGCGCAAAGCTTGGCTTTATTAAGTGAATTATTAAATTCATTTTATAAAGTTAAAACTTTATATTATAATTAAAGGGAAAAAAAAAGAAATATGTTTATCCCACATTGAGCGCGCAAAAAGAGTTTGCCAAGGAGGAGCCTATTTATTCAGTGGCTTGGTCTCATTTTAGACATTCTGGTTTATGTTATTTCTTCTCTTGGAGATTAAGGCCGACGGCTGATATTTCTTCATCGAAAGGGACGCAAACCCCAATCGATAACCCGACGGACGAAACCCCGAAGGACAGATCGGTTCCATTTCAGGGATCGACAGTGTGCAGATTGTTGAAGTTCTGAGGACGGAAACCCTCAGTATTGGAGAAGGGAGCTGGACGAAAACCCAGTTCTTGGCTGGTGAATTCACTCAGGATTCACGCTTATGTGATTCAATCAAAGATTCAGAGGTTTATAGTCCATCAGTTGGAGATAATAGCAAATTGAACAGGGGGGACATTACATCCTGCACCCTTTGCTCCATCCCTAATCCTAATCCAACTATGAAGAAAGAAAGGGAACTATCTTTGACCATGTATTGGACATTTGGATGATAGATGAACTTTAAACTTTAGTCTTAGTCTTATGGTTTTAATCTTGAAGTTTAATCTTTGATGCCTGCTTGTAGTTTTAAAATTTGTGGATGTATGTCAATTTCGTTGTTATATCATCATTTAAAACTATGATGCTATGTTAGCTTTTAGATTAGATGAGGTTGCAATTCATGCTTAAAAATACATATTAATTCTTGAAATTGTTATGCATGCAGTCTTGCGTTCACCCCCCCAAAAAATGGGGCTAGATCCCAACTTTCTAGGAAATCTGTCTAGCCATAATATGACACCCTGTTCTAGAGACATCACGGAACATACAATAAAACTAAAATAATATTTGCATGCTTTCTAATGTGTGCATACATGAGAACAGGTTTGCTCAATAGATCAAAGAGCAGTTTTTCCAACGCATCTTGAATGGACTAAATCAGAGCTAGGATTGTGACATTATCCACCAAGATAGCTTACTTTTTATGAGTAATATTCCAAACTTCCATATGGATCTAAAAGGGTAGGATGTCTTGGCATGTAGAGTGTCTGATGTGTATGTAGTATCTAGAAAAATATTTAAACTGGAACCATAAAAGACAGGCACAAACACATCCCACAAAAGGATTTTTGTCTTTTCCAGATCTGGAGAGGGTTTCCATGCTCTTCATTGCATGGGATATTATTCGTCCCAATTTCTTCCCAAGAAAGAAATCTCCAAGTTCTTTTCATAATGATGAAAAATGAGTGCAATACATCAATATATAGCCCTTTTGAGCAAGTCTATTCACCTACCTACTATATGTGGGATTAATAATTTTATTATATAGGCAACGTAACACACATAATAACTAAATACTGACTTAATAAAGTACATTTATAAGCACAAGCATCTTGTTTATTACATTTTATAAATTTGGGACATTACAAGGCCACCTTGCTAGAAGTTGCTTGTCCTGATCAATCAACCCTCTTCCAGCTATGGATGTCATAGAATGCCTTCATGCTCCCAAGTAGCGTCCTCAACTGTTAAGCCCTTCCACTGAATTAGGTACTCTCGGATGACACGATTCTCTAGCTGCTTCTCTTTCTGATCCAGTACATGTTCAGTAATTAACTCTAGCTTTCCTCCATCATCAATAGGTGGTTCCTCATGGGAACCTTGGACCTGCGGTCAGATTGCCTTCTTTAGTCTAGTTACATGAGATATGTGGTGCAATTTTGAATCCATAAGCAAATTTAATTCAGAGGTGATCTCACCCACACGTCATGTCACCTTATATGGACCATAGAAATGTGGTTTCAACTTTTGCTTGCCGCTTTCTTCAATGGAGACTGTTTGTATGGCTGGAACCGAAGGTATACCATGTCTCCTACTTCAAGGTTCCTCTCTATTTTGTGTTGATCAACAAAATACTTCTTTTAATGTTGGGCCTCTCTGATGGTGTTCATAAAGATGAGATCAGCGGTTGATGATACGCTAAAGTGGTTGAGGCTGCAAGGGCTATGGAGTGTGTTAGGTCAAATTCCATCTACGAAGTAGTGTCATACCCCTTCACGAAGGCTTCTTGAAATTCCTCCCAAGTTTGGTACATGTCCTTTAGCAATCTCTTGTACCATTGTGATTTGAGGTAGTGTCGCAAGGAATAACCTCCAATTTACTTCATTCTTTTGCCCATTTGCTTGCCAAATTGTAAGGCATATTTTTTGATGCTTGACTAGGTCCTTTATTTCACCACCATGAAACGTCGACACTTGTACGTTATGCCAAAATCGGTCTTTGTCACGATTGGTTGGTTTGACATTGGCAATGGTTGTTTGCGTGTCTTACCCTCTTCATGTACATTGTTGATGCATCACATTGCAATTGCTCGTGTCAGATTCCTGTCTTATGCACCATGAAAGGTGGCAACTTGTAGTTGCTCCAATGTCACTCTTGTCTTGCTCACCATTGAGTACACCAACCTGCAACTGCTCTAGTGATGGACTCTCATCATGTGCACTATCAAACATGCCATCTTACATTTGCTTCGATGTTGTACTCTTGTCTTGCTCACCATCGGACACACCAACATGCAATTGCTTCTATGTGCAAACTCTCGTCATGTGCATTGTCTAATGCACAGCTTGCTTCCACCAATATCAACCTTTCTTGCCAACCCAAGTTCTTCATCAAACTTATCATATTTGTCAATCCCAACTACATCTTCATCTTGCCCAACTTCCTTTGAACGGACTTTTGTGTCTACGTCTCCGTATTTGTCACAAACTTCGGTGTCTATGCACGTGTCTTCATTGTGCATGCTCATCACAACCGTCATCACGAACACCTTTGTTACCATGACCTCTACCATCACGTATGCGTTTGTCATAGACACCTCCGTCAATTGCGTGCATGTCTTTGCAAACATTTTTGGTTGCATACATGTTTGGGTAAACTTGTTCATTTGCATGCGCATCTCTGTCTCCATGAACTTGTCTGTCTGGATGCACGACTTTGCTTGTGCGAACTTGTTCGTCTACATGAACTTGTCCATCTATGCGCATGTCTTTGCAGTTGGGCATGTGGTCGCGCATGTCACTGTTGGTTAGGAATCTGCCATGAGGAAAGGATTTGGGTTAATGCGCCCAGATTCGCCCACCAGCATGAAAGGCCGGAAGGAAGAGATGCCTTCCGAGCCAATCTCCGGAGAAGGCCGGCTCCTTTTTGGGGGGTTTATGTTCAAGCTAAGAGTACAAGAAAGAAATAAATGTACAGAAAGAATATACAAATATACTTGAAGTTGGTGGGGGGAACTAACAGTACGGCAACCAACAATCACCAATACTTACTGCATTACAAATATAAAGCATGACTGAGAACCGCAAAATCTAAAAATCTAAGTGTACTTCCGATACTTAAGCGATGTACGCACAGCTACAATGGCTCCCTAACGAACATTCCCTACAAGGAACTAACAGTACGGCAACGCATCAATCACCAGATACGTACACTAACATGAGTAGAAAGCAACCTAGAGATATCAGAGCCAGGTATGTGTGTCGTGTAGAGAATTTAACCGCACAGCTACAATGGCTCCCTAACAGACATTCCCTACAAGGAACTAACAGTACGGCAGCGCATCAATCACCAGATACGGACCAAGCAACGTGACACACAACTGATGGAACTGCTACCACATCTATTATATGAAATACAAAAGTGTTTGGTTACGGCACAAACAATGCTAAAGGCGCCTGATCATCAAATGCTGAAATGAATCAACGAGCCATGACACAAGGAAGCGTAAAGCATAAACGTAAAGAAAATAAAGTAGCAGTAACCAGAACCAGGCATACAAATTATATTTATAAGCAGAAGCACGGTTACATTGGTTCCCTAACAGACATTCCCCTTCCACCCTTTACAATGAAAATGTGGTGGGTTTTTATAGCCCGAGTCCCTCCCGTTACATTAATGGGCACAAGGTCCCAGTCAAACATAAGCTGACAAAAGCGGCGAAAGAGCTGCAAATGCTGACCTTTTGTCGGACCGAACTGTACCCGCAGCATGGTCTTCCTAGAAGCTGGATAGCTACGTGGCAGTGTGTTGGGCAGAACTTCATCTCGGCAGGTACGCGGGTAGCTGGAGCAGGTAGAACCTCCAATCGGCTTTAAATGAGGTCACTGGCACAGGTAATGCAGCCCATGCTCGTCCTTTTGTTCGACGCGTCTCGGCTCGAATCCCGAAGTTGGACACTTGTCAGATGATGAATGATGTCGTTTGACACGTGTCGGCCTTGAAAGGCGATCTGTCCAACTTCGCTTGGGATCAGAGCGTCCCGGGTTGTGCGGGCAGAGCTCGATGCGCTCGGGAAGGCCTTCATGCCTTAGGTGCGTTTCCGAGTTTGATTCCCTCATTGCGCACTCGTCAAGGGCGCACTCCGACTTTGTTGCGAAGTCGGACTGCGCACAGGTGAAAACTGGCGTCTGCCACCGTACGGACTTTGCTCCAGCATTCTGTCATCTTCTGTCAGCCTGCCAGTTGCAAGGTGCACCCAGAAAGAGGGGCGAAGTCAGACTTCGCACCAAAACTGGGCGAAGTGCGCACTTCGCACCAAAACTGGGCGAAGTGCGAACTTCGCACCAAAACTTAGCCATTTTTCAGGTAACTTGCTGGAAAGTTAAAAAATCAACCGGGGACTCCAAGAAAGGGGGGAAGAAGGAGAATGTGGGAAAGAAAAGGAAAGGGAGAGAAGGGGGAAGGAAAATAGAGGAAGAGGGAAAAAGAAGAGCAGCACTGTTACAACATTGAAAACATTGCACCCCGTGCAAAATGTGACAACATTTCTGGCGGCTCGCGGGGTGTCGAGCTCGCCTCGGCGCAAAGAATCCATGCCTTCATCCATTGGGTGCAGAGGAACTTGCCTCCCCTGCCTTTTGCTGCTCTGACTGTCCTCCTTGTGGCAACTGTTCTTCAGATTCATCTTTGTCAGCTGCCTCCTCAGAATCGCCTTCCGAAAGCTCTCCAGCTCTTGCTTCTGCCTCGCAGATGCGAGTGTATGCGGCTTGGGCTTGACGCCAGGCTTCTGCTTCGAATGGCCGGCGGTCAGCAACTTCTTCTAATGCTGCGTGGAAAGCAGCGACCGCGTGCAGGTCGATGGTGAGGTATCTCTTTTCTAGCTCCTGGAAGTAGGAGCTGATCTTGCAATATGTGGACACCATCCGAGTGACCCGACTTTCTCGAATTGGCTCGATCCAACTATCAATTTCAGCTGCATCTGCTTCAAAGGACTGCCAATTCCTTTTCACCTGATCTAGGGTGAGAAGTTCGCCATTCTCAACAAAACCTGGGCACCCTAGTTCGGAAAGAGCGCGAAAGGGGGCCATACAGATGTCTCTTTCATGTTCGAATGCATCCGACATTCGTCTGGCCACTCTCACCTCTTCTAATTTTTTGAAATATTTATGCAAGGTTACCCTTGCATCTGCCCATTCTGCAGCGAATGAGGACACGGGAGAAAATTGGAGGCCATCGCGCTCGCGCTCCTGAAGATTTATCGCCAGGTCCAGCCATTGCTTCGCTTGACGCTCGGCCTCCTCTACCACAGGCTTTCCCTAGGCAGAAACTTCTTGAATTCTGGATGCGAAATGCAGAACTGCCATCGCCTTATAGGTGTGGGGCTTGCATTCCCACAGCAGACCAGCCCGCATCTCCTTAACTTTCTTCTTTGAAAAGACCGTCGCTTGGGATGTTCTCTCTGCAAGTTGCGACTGCACCTGCTTCAAAGACTCTTGGAGCTGAGAAATCTGCTCCAAGGCTGCTTGCTTTTCGGTTGCGGCCTCGTTGTCGGGAAGCGGCCAGCCGGGCTTTGAGTTCATCTATTTCTTGCCGCGCCGCTTCCGGCTGCTCAGTGGACCTGGATAGGTCCTCTTCAAGCTGTCTTGTCTTGTCTTTCAACCCAAAAAGTTCTTCCTGTTCCTCCAGACTTTTGACAAAGAGATTATCAGCTTTGCGCATGATCGACTGAATCTCGTACTGCTTGTTGATGTCGTCAAAGCTCTTCTCCTTTGTCTGGAGCTCGTAGTCCGCCCTGGTCATTTCTCGGAGAGGCTTCTTCACTTTTGGGATTATCTTCTCTGTAGTAAGCACTCTCCTCTCGAAATTGTACTTGGCGCGCTTTACCGGGGCGGCTATCTCTTCAGGTCTCCTCCGCTTCAGGTTCTGGAGGAAAGAGACAGAATATTCTACAGCTCTCGTTGCCAAGGGCAAGTCGTCTGTGATTCGGAGGTCGTCCATGAAATCCGGTTCCCCCAGCCCTAGGGTTCTCGCTGATACGTCTCTCCTGCGGGAATGGGATCAGGAGGAACCGGATGGACACTGGAAGGATCGGCCGCTTCTGGGGGCGACCGGGAAATGGAGATGGGGGCGGCTGATACTGCAAGGGTTTGAAGCGACTGAGATGGTGGATGTGACGGTGAATGAACGGCTTCAGCACTAGCTTTGGGTGAAGGGTTTGGGGTTGTGCTCAGAGATAGAGAAACATTGGGGTTCTGAGCAAACTGATCAAAAGAATGGGGGCCGCTAGAAGGGCGTGGAGACGGGGAGGAGGATGCGGTCATGACTTGCTCAGATTGAGCGGGAGACGGAGTGGGAGTAGGACTGGATGAGACCAAGAGACAGGGGTAGCAAACGTATCTGCGGGCTCCGCCTGAGCCAATGCCGGATGGATGTCTGTGCTTCTCATTTCGGCGGCTGGCTTGGGACTGCCCAGAGGAACTGTCTCTGCGGCGACAGGACGCGGCTGCGGCTCTGCGACTGGCTGCTGCACTGTCAGGCTAGGTCGCCTGATCTTCTCCACTCTCTTCCTTTTCTTCTCTTCTGAAACAATGGTCGGATCCGGGGAAGGAGATGAAGCAGGTGCAGCGGGCGCTGATGCTCCCACGGTAAACTTGTACCGGGGTTTGACTTGCAGAAGGTCTGCCGCAACCGGTCTGCTCTCTGGTGGCGCTGGCGTCTTTCGTGCCCGAGGGATTGCCTCAGGCGTTGCTTTGGCTAACTCTTTCGCCTTCTCAGGCGCCGCCTTGGAAGCCACGGGCTGCATTGGATCGACCTGGGCGTCTGCTGGGCCCACGCTGGCCCTTGAATCCGTAGATTCTGACCACAATTCCCTGCGTCAGTCTGAAAACGTCCCCGAGCTTCTGATTTAGCAAAGCGCTCGTCATTTCTCTCGGGGACGGGGGATTTCGCTTCGTCGAAGATCGACATGACGAATCCCAAAAAGTTGAAGTTGAACTTGTAGTAGGACCCTTTCCGGTATAAGTCATCCGTCCAGTTATAGACGGGCTATGGCTCTCCCTTCTCGTTGACCTTCTTCAGGTTCGGGATAGGCATCCGGGAGTGCAAATGGTACAAACAAAGCCAGGCTAGAACAGAACTGAACCAAAAGTCGGTGGACTGCTTCTTCTGGATCTTGACTAGGCTGGAGTGGATGGCGTATGCCAGCCAGTCTGCCCAGTCGAAAAATATGGGGCGCTTTCCACTTCTCTGCGCCACTGGTTCGTATGACTCTCCACACAGGAGACATTCCGCTAACGCTAGCCGGGTACGGTTGTACCGACTCATCGAAGTCGCAACCGAGAATTGATGCCAAAATGGTGTACAAGTACTTGCTCTGAAATCCTGCCAAGGGCATGGGGCCGGTTGGCCAATGTCCAGCTGCAAGCGGAGCGTTAAGCTCTGAATTGAGGAAATCCCTCATCCTTTTTGTTTGCGTGAAACGTCCCGCCTGCTTGCCCAAATTTATCTTTCTGAGAATGGTGCTGGAGTCATACTCCAACCCTGGGGCGAAAGCTGGCTGGACAGTCTCTCTGCGCAGCGTGAACAAGGGTTTACCGCTGGAGCTGCAAATTTGCCGGGTAACTGGTCTGTAGTGTCTGACAATTAGGTCTACCAGTTCCGGGCATTGGTGGACAGGAGGGCACAAGAATCTGAAAAGATTGGATTTGTACGCCGCTCCGAAATGAGGAGAGGGCGAAACCTTATCGGCCCAACTCTCCACATTTGTCCGCAGCTTCGACAAGCTCATAGAAAACGAGCCGTCCTTGTACCCCGCCAAATAATTTACCGGAGGTGGTGGGGCTTGCCCACGCTGTACTTTTTTCGTCCGGGACTTTTGACTTTCTCTCTGGCGGGGTTTCACTTCTGAAAACGCCCGGCCGTGGTAAATCCTTTGGTTCGCCACTTTCGCTGGACTGCGCTGACACTGGCATCTTTCCTCTGTCCATCTCTCCGAATCAACAATAATTACAAGTTCAGGGCGTCTGCAGCAGATTTCGCTGTCACAGGAATAATTTGCACCGTCCGAGGAATAATCTGTGCAGTCTGGAAATGCATCTGACCCCCTTTTCTAGATAAAGACAACGCCATTAATGCCGCGCAGGAGGGGGTAGGTCGGCTGAGTTAAGGCTCTTGGGTGGCTGTGCAGAAGAATGTTTGAAAAAAGTGTACTCCGGCTGACGTGCCATGTTCTTTTGCTTGCACTTTCGTTGAGGAACGTGCAATCATTAATTCTACTTTGGACACTGCACCATGGCTGACGTCACTGCCACCATCTGGGCACACTGCTCAAGACAGAATCCTTGGTGCGGAAACCCACTTTAGAACGGTTAGAATGTGACTTGGGCCCAGTTTGGAACTTTCCGAATTTTTATTTAATTTTTTTAAACCTTTGCCCAAACTGGCCCAGAAAACGAGGCGCAGTCGGACTTCGCCCGAAGTTGAGCGCGATCCGACTTCGCCGGCGAAGTCGGACTTCGCCCGAATTTCGGGCGAAGTTCGAACTTCGCGCGAAGTGCGCATTGCAACCGTTCCTTCTTCTTTTCTTCGCCGTGCTCAAGGATTGAGCGCAGTCTGGTTTCTTTGCAACCTTCGGACTTCGGCCAACACTTAACATTTTTCTGCTCCCTTAGATTGAACTGGACGAGCTGCGCAGTGCGAATGTTGAGGCGGGTTCGGACTTCGCCCGAAGTTCGGGCGAAGTACGAACTTCGCGCGAAGTCCGCACTTCGCGCGGAAGTTGTGCGTAGTGCGTACTTCGCACGGAAGCCGGCCGAAGTCGGACTTCGCGCGCGAAGTTAGTCTTCGCTCAAAGCTGAGCGGAGCCTGTCCTTTGTGTGCCTTTGCGGTCTTCCCTTCGTTCGAGCTTCGCACTTTGGCTGGCCCGAAGTCCAACTTCGCTGCGAAGTCGGGCTTCGGCCAACACAGCCATTTTTTAGCCTTTTTTCTTTTTCTTCCTTTGCTTTCTCCTTCCTTTGCACAGCCGAACTTCGCCTCTCCCGAGGGCGACGACGTACTTCGCCGCGAAGTCCGTCTTTCTCTCCCATGCCGTAGTTAAGCTCAAAAAATGAAAAATTAAAATTAAAAGCCGAAAGCTGGAAACTGTACATGCCGGGAAATGGAAATGCATAAGGGAAATTTTTACAAAGAAGGGCCACTCGGGCACCTTCAGCAGCGGTAAAGTTTTAAGTGGAACCCGTTGACAGGGATAGGCAGGAGCTGACCCTCCATATCCCGGAGTGCGTAAGCATTGAACTGGTTCACCCGGGCAATCTGATAAGGGCCCTCCCAAAGAGCATCAAACTTCCCGTGATTACCCGACTTTGCTTTATATGAGTCCCACTTCAGCACCAGGTCCCCGATTTCGAAAACTCGGGCAGTGGTGCCTTTTGCAAACCAGCCTTGAGTGGCTGCAATATGATCAGTGAAGGCCTGGTAAGCAAGTTCTCTGTCTTCTTCCAACTGCAGGAGTTGGCACAGTCTGTCGTCCACCGGGTCTCCGCTGCTCCTGTCTTCGTCCAACATCCACAGGGCAGGGATCTCAATGTGTGATGGCATGACAACCTCTTTGCCATAGACGAGCGCGTAGGGGGACGTTCTGATGGATTTCTTGAACGCAACTCTATCCGCCCACAGCGCCCGGTTCAGGAGTAAGTGCCAAGTCCGCTTGTTTCTGTCAATGGTCCTCCGGATGATCTTCAGGAGGTTCTTGTTAGTAGACTCGGCAAGGCCATTCCCCCGCGGGTAGTAATTAGAAGACATCTTGTGATAGATGCCAAGTCTTCTAGTGTACTCCGTGAGTACAGCGCCTACAAATCCCGGACCGTTGTCTGTCACAATTGACTTTGGAACCCCGAAGTGGGTAATCAGGCTCTCAATGAACCTAATGACCGTCTCCTGGTCTGCGTTCTTGGTCGGGATTGCCTCTGCCCACCGTGTAAAGTAGTCAGTAGCCGTAAGAATAAACTTGTGTCCGGCAGAGGAGTTAGGAGAAATCACCCCAATGAAGTCCAGACCCCATTGCTGGAACGGAGTCTCGGCTTGAATCGGTTGAAGGGGCAGGGGTGCTTTTCTGTTTCGGCCAGCAAACCTCTGGCATTGATCACACTTAGAGCAGACCGCATGAGCGTCTACAAACAGAGTGGGCCAATAGTACCCAGCTCTTATTATTTTTAAGGCCGTTGGCCTTGAAGAATGGTGACCCCCAGGCATCCCGGAATGAAAATCTCCGAGGACCCTAGGCTGGTCTGATTTTGTGACGCACCGCAATAGGATGCCGTCGATATTTTTGAAGTAAAGCCCCTCGGGGCGAAGAGTGTACTTAAGTGCACCTAGCCGAAATCTCCTTCGTTGTGAGGCGTTTCGGTGATCGGGACATCTTTCGGTGCAGAAGTATCTCACCAGTTCATCTGTCCAATCACTCCCCTCCGATAAGGAGTTGGCTAGGTAGATGCGTGTCGCTGTGTCCTCCCACTTACAGGCGGAGATGTCGGCTGCAGCGCTTCGGGCCAATTCCTGACACAAGGCTCGGCCTCTGATAAGCTTTGTGGGCCGCACTTCAATGTCAAACTCCTGGATCTTGGCAATCCATCCCGCTCTCTTGTGACCCGGTTCTTCTTGTAAGATGAAGCTTCGAACATCCGGGTGAATCACAAAGACAGTGGTCTTGCTCTGGGAGACAAAATGCCTGAACTTCCGAAGGGACTTCATAACAGCATGAACCTGCCGCTCTATAAAATTGTACTTTTCTTCATGCGGCAGAATCACTTGGCTCAAGAACGCTATGGGGCGCTCCTCACCATCGTCTCCCTTTCGAGTTAGGGACTGCAGCGTAACTTTCGGGTTCTCCCACTGCATATAGGATGAAGTCCGGGTTTGTCAACACCGGAGCTTGTGCAATTCGGGCCTTGATCTCCTCGAAGGCTTGCTCTCTCTCATCAGTCCATTCGTAATGTGTATCTTTTTTCAGCAGTTCGGCCATAGGCTTGATCACTCGTGCGAAGTCCGGGATGAACTTCCGCACAAAGTTAATCCGACCGAAGAAGGACTGCAGCCCTTTTTGTCGATGGGGTCGGCAAGCGAACGAGGGCTTCTGCTCTGTCAGGGTCAATGGCGAGGCCTTCCTCGGAGATGACATGTCCCAACAGACTTTCCTTCCTTTACCGCGAAGACAGACTTCTTCGGGTTTATAGAAATGCCGAATTCTCGACACCTCTCAAATATTTGCCGTAGGTGCGAAACATGATCTCCTCGTTGGTGAGAGAAAACAGTCATGTCATCAAGGTAGATGACAATAATCTTATTGAGCAGCTCTCGGAAGGCCAGGTCCATGGCCCTTTGGAACGTGGCACCAGCATTGGATAAGCCAAACGGCATGCGCTGATAGGCGAACGTCCCCCACTTGGTGGTAAACGCCGTCTTATGCTCGGTCTTCGTCCTTGACCCAAATCCGGTTGTAGCCGGAAAATCCATCTAAAAGTGAAAATCTCTCGGGCTCCAAAGAACGATATGTAGAATCGGTCGATTTGGGGAAGCGGATAGTGGTCCCCGAGGGAAGCCTCGATTCAGGTTTCGAAGTCGACACAGAGACGAATGTCGCTATTCTTTTTCCTCACGGGCACCAAATTCGCGACCCAGGATGAATGTTTGATGGGGTAGATGATCTTGGCCTCCAGCATCTTCAAGAGCTCGGTCTTCATCATGGCCTCAATCTTTGGATTCACGGCCCTCTGCTTCTGTCGGAATGGCTTGGCGCCATCCTCTAGCTCAATGGTATGCTGGATGACAATTCTGTCATACCCCCTCAAATCCTTGTAGCACCAGGCCACGATGTCGGGGAACTCCTGGCACAGTGATCTGATCTGCCCAAGTTCCTCCGACGTGCAGTCTGTTCCGACCTTGATAGTTTTACCAGGTTTAAGTTCCGAGTCAGCATATCGCCTCGGGTCTACTTTGATCCCGTGAGATATTGCTCTGTCATTCCGATCAAAGAGACTTTCTAATGTAATCAGTCCTTTTGGGACGTGATTATTCCGTAATCGTATCAACCCCTCATATTGCTCGTCATCATGGTCTCTACCTTCGATTACACACACTTCGTTAACCGGGAATGTGACGATCTCCTCGTCACAACTGAACACCTGCCAGTGGGTGTCCTTATCAGGCACAGAAGGCCTGTAGATAGTACGAACCGGCTTCGGTTTCTGGACGTCTTCAGCCGGAACGTACCTGGCTCCAACAGACGCCAGAATATCTGCGTGCTTGTTTTTCTCACGCGATATTGCTTTGACATTCAACGAGTCGAATGACTCCATCAGGTCCCACACTCGGTTGCGGTACGCTCTAAGATAGTGCTGTTTGGATGCGCACTTCTCCGTAACTTGGTGACACACCAGCTCTGAATCTCCGAAAATCTGCAGGTGTTTGATTCCGAGCCTCTCCGCCTTTCGCAAACCCAAGCATAGGGCTTCGTATTCCGCCGAGTTGTTAGTGCAGCTCCAGGCCAGTCTATAGGTATAGTCTTTCTGGATTCCGGTTGGAGAAACCAGAAGCACCCCTGCACCGGCGCCATTTTTGCATCGCGCATCGTCAAAGAAAAGCTTCCACAGCTCATCGTGTGCAGGTCCTACTTCCTTCGCAGCTGACATGTCAAGCCTCTCGGGCTGTACAATGGAGTAATGACCTCGCTCTGTCCCGATTACGGCATTGAAGTCCCGCAACGAGAACTCATCTTCAAGCTGTAGCACTTCGAAGGCTTGCTCAGTCAGCTCCACCGTCACCAGCTCCTCCTCTGACAACTGGACCATGCAATCCATCTCTCCTCCGGGTATCTTGTCTACTAGGAAGGGGGAAGGCTTCTCATTAAAAATTTTCAGTCTCCTTCCTTTGAAGGGCACTTCCATGTGTGAGTAGTCTAGAGACAGGTACCCGCCCAACTTCGCAGTGAACTCCCGAGAGAGACACATGCCGAAGTAAGGTTCCGGGTCAACAATCACGACCTCTTGGATGACTACGATGTCGAGAGCCTTGTGCAGTCGGATAGGGATGTCCTTTATGACACCAACTGTCTTAACAGGGTGTCTGTCTAATTGCGAGCACGCCTTGGCTGCTCCGTGTGTATTCCATCCCGATCTCATCGCAGACGGCCTACGGCATCACGGTCGAGGAAGCACCAGAATCCACCATGCAGTTGTGAACTATGTGCCCTTGCATCCGTAAAGACAGATAAAAGGGTGGCGGTCTGTTCTTCCCAGTCGCGGAGACTGTCAAAGGTTGAACCAGGACAGCGGTCTGTATCTGCTTGCCGCTCTTCATGTTCTTCAGTGATTCTTGCAGAAGATCCACCTGACCTGGGAGCAGAAGAGCATCGTACATGCTGATTCTAGCAGGTGTTCTTTTCAACTCGTCTACAATGCTGTAGCCCGAGGTACTAGCTCCTTCTACTTGTTTTGTCTGGCTCATACTTCGTCCGGCATCGTTAGGGTGGCCTCAACTCGCTGTCTCTTGGTCGAGACGGGTACTTCAGCCTTCTCCTGGGCTTGTTCTTTGGTTTCAGCTGGAGGCTGAGGTACGGGAGCTTTGGCCGAAGCTGGGGCCTTCGCTGGAGGTTTGGTTGGAACAGCGGCAGCCTTTGCCGGAGAAGGCTTGGCTGGAGATTTATCTTTGGATGCCTTCTCTTGGGCTGTGTAGGGCCACAGCCGCTTGTATGGTGGCAGCCCACCGGGTTGCGGTTTTTCTCTTCTCGCGTAAACTTGCAAAGGCTTGGCCGCATCTGCGGCTTTCTTTTCTTCCTTGGCGGGCGCCACTAGATTTTCTTCTGGGAGGGCAAAATTGGCTTCGCCGTCCAAGATCATATACAGTTCATCATCCTCTATGGCGCCGTCGGCCAAGGTCTAGATGTAGTGCTGGTGCAAAGTACAGTCTTCCTCCGAATGCGGGTCGTTGCACGTAGTGCACCAGTTAATCTGGTCGGGAGGACCAGGCGGGTCTTCTATAGCAGCATTTGTCGGAGGCGGACGCCTTTGCGGCTGGTGTTATGGGGCTTTGTCTTTTGTCAGCGCGGGTGGCGCATACGGCCTCCTAGGAGCAAGGTCCATCTGGGCCTGCTTCTTCTTCATAGCGGTCATGTCATTGGACATGGCATGGTATCCCGAGGCCAAAGCCCGCACTTCTTGGAGAATCGTGTTCGAATGCCGCTGCTGTCGGGGCGGCAATTTCAGCGGTGGAGGCAATGCGGCTAATGGAGGAGGGTTAGAATAAGATGCGTACTGCGGGGGAGCAGGAAGTGCTGGAAAATGCGGAGCAGGAGGCGGCGGGTGAGGGTAATGCATTTGAGGCGGGCCGTAAGGAGTTACGACCGGCGCTGGATTCCATTGCTGCTGGGGTTGCTGTCCTGATGTGGACGACGCACCACCAGAAGCAGAAGGATATTGGGATCCTGGGAAGTCGGGATGAATGGGTTCCCGCACCCCGGACGGGAGTCCGCCGATGGAAATAATGTCGCCTTCAGCTTGCCGGGCAGCCTCGTACAATGGCAGAAACTCGTCAATTCGGCGATCTTCGAGCAGCAGGCATATGTCCGAGTTGAAGGATCTCAGATAGTAGTGAGCGGCCATGCCGGCTGAAGGTCGAAGTTCGCGAGGTACCCGTTTCCAGGATCTCGCAAACCTGATGTTAAAATCAGACACCTCCTCTTGAGGATGTCTCTGGATAGCTTGGAACTGATGCAGTAGAGAAGTAGGGTCAGCAGACTCGTTGCATCCTTTCACGAGCCTTCTGGCAAGCTGGGGCCACCCTGTGATGGATCCCTCTGGCAGCGATCTCCACCAGTAGAGAAGCTTTCCCCTCAGGGAAAGGGCCAGCAGACGGGTCTTCACACTCTCATCGGTAATAGTATGCAATGCGGCCAGGGCAAGGATGTCCTGGATGTGCTCGTACGTCGTCTTACCGTAGCCGTCGTATGTGGGAATAGACTTTAAAGTAGCAGGGGGCACAGCTTGCTGTCCGACTAGGGCCAAGGGCCTCGTAGAGTCCACCGCCGGGAAGAGATCATCGTCATTCGGCTGTTGGGCAGCCATTTCTTCTTCTTCTTCTCCGCCGTCGGTTGTGTACTCAGTGTCGGTACTTTCCGAGGATGCAGGATCTTCTTCCTCCTCGGCCTCTTCTATTTCGTATTCAGCTCTGCCGATCTCAGCCTCGGCTTCGTCGACACGAGCTCGCGGGTCAGCCAGCCTGGGAATCTCGCCTCGAGCGTTGATGTCCAGTTCGTAGAACTCAGGCGGGCTTCTCGGATCCCTTGCTTGCCACCTTCTTGTGTGCATGAAGGTGCTGGGACCGGTCTTTCGGACTCAGAGGATTTGTTCGTGCAGAGTCACCAGGTGTTCAGATTCGGAATAGCAATGAAGCGAACACCGGTGCTTCAATTCTGTCGGGGGTGAGAAACTTCCTTGTCTCACCAGGTGCTTAGAAACCACTGTCAGCGCCAGGTGGAGACTGATCAGAAAATCTCTCTTCAAATGTGGGACCCGTGTCCCACCGGGCGTGCCAGAGAAACTGTTGGTTACGAATCTGCCATGAGGAAAGGATTTGGGTTAATGCGCCCAGATTCGCCCACCAGCATGAAAGGCCGGAAGGAAGAGATGCCTTTCGAGCCAATCTCCGGAGAAGGCCGGCTCCTTTTTGGGGGGTTTATGTTCAAGCTAAGAGTACAGGAAAGAAATAAATGTATAGAAAGAATATACAAATATACTTGAAGTTGGTGGGGGGGAACTAACAGTACGGCAACCAGCAATCACCAATACTTACTGCATTATAAACACAAAGCATGACTGAGAACTGCAAAATCTAAGAATCTAAGTGTACTTCCGATACTTAAGCAGTGTACGCACAGCTACAATGGCTCCCTAACAGACATTCCCTACAAGGAACTAACAGTACGGCAGCGCATCAATCACCAGATACGTACACTAACATGAGTAGAAAGCAACCTAGAGATATCAGAGCCAGGTATGTGTGTCGTGTAGAGAATTTAACCGCACAGCTACAATGGCTCCCTAACAGACATTCCCTACAAGGAACTAACAGTACGGCAGCGCATCAATCACCAGATACGGACCAGCAACGTGACACACAACTGATGGAACTGCTACCACATCTATTATATGAAATACAAAAGTGTTTGGTTACGGCACAAACAATGCTAAAGGCGCCTGATCATCAAATGCTGAAATGAATCAACGAGCCATGACACAGGGAAGCGTAAAGCATAAACGTAAAGAAATAAAAGCAGCAGAACAGAACCAGGCATACAAATTATATTTATAAGCAGAAGCACGGTTACATTGGTTCCCTAACAGACATTCCCCTTCCACCCTTTACAATGAAAATGTGGTGGGTTTTTATAGCCCGAGTCCCTCCCGTTACATTAATGGGCACAAGGTCCCAATCAAACATAAGCTGACAAAAGCGGCGAAAGAGCTGCAAATGCTGACCTTTTGTCGGACCGGACTATACCCGCAGCGTGGTCTTTCTAGAAGCTGGACAGCTACGTGGCGGTGTGTTGGGCAGAACTTCATCTCGGCAGGTACGTGGGTAGCTGGAGCAGGTAGAACCTCCAATCGGCTTTAAATGAGGTCACTGGCACAGGTAATGCAGCCCATGCTCGTCCTTTTGTTCGACGCGTCTCGGCTCGAATCCCGAAGTTGGACACTTGTCAGATGATGAATGATGCTGTTTGACACGTGTCAGCCTTGAAAGGCAGTCTGTCCAACTTTGCTTGGGATCAGAGCGTCTCGGGTTGTGCGGGCAGAGCTCAGTGCAGTCGGGAAGGCCTTCATGCCTTAGGTGCGTTTCCGAGTTTGATTCCCTACTGCGCACCTGTCAAGGGCGCACTCCGACTTTGTTGCGAAGTCGGACTGCGCACAGGTGAAAACTGGCGTCTGCCACCGTACGGACTTTGCTCCAACATTCTGTCATCTTCCGTCGACTCGCCGGTTGCAAGGTGCACCCAGAAAGAGGGGCGAAGTCAGACTTCGCACCAAAACTGGGCAAAGTGCGCACTTCGCACCAAAACTGGGCGAAGTGCGCACTTCGCACCCAGACTGGGCGAAGTGCGAACTTCACACCAACACTTGGCCATTTTTCAGGTAACTTGCTGGAAAGTTAAAAAATCAACCGGGGGACTCCAAGAAAGGGGGGAAGAAGGAGAATGTGGGAAAGAAAAGGAAAGGGAGAGAAGGGGGAAGGAAAATAGAGGAAGAGGGAAAAAGAAGAGCAGCACTGTTACAACATTGAAAACATTGCACCCCGTGCAAAATGTGACAACAGTCACCATGCTCATGGCTACAAATGTCAATGTACACATTCTCATTGGCATGCACTTCCACGCTGGTGCATATGTTCTCGATGGCATGTACATCTTCACTTGCACTATGTTGGTGCACACGTCTACACGTACATCTTCACTTGTATAATCTTCTTCATTGGCATGCATATATCTCCACTTATGCAAACTTCTTTGTTGGCGTGCATGATTGCACAAAATTTTTCTTGTACGTTATTTCGTGGCTTGTCGCATTGCTTATCGTGCATGTTGACGCATCACTTATTGCGTAGGTTCTACTTTCACATTTCTTCATTAACATGCACATTTTTGTCTCTTGGCCTTTGTCAGCATCAATAAACAAATTTGCATCACTTTTGTATGCAAAATCCAATCTTCTCTCGTTTAAACGGAAACAATGTCGTTTGTTGATTGCATTGTAATCATCTCATTGTTGTCGTTGCTTACCTTCTTGAGCGATATGCTAGTCACAACTCCATGTCACCAATTTCAACCCTTCGAACAAGCAATGATGCTAGAATGTAGAAATGGAATACAACACATTGCAATATAATTCCATTACCACTTATATAAACAAAAGTACACAATGGGAATAACTTATAGATACAAATGGATACACTGCCTACATAACATGTATCTTGCACAACAACTATCTTCAATATAATATGCTCCTCGACAAACACCACCACCAACCGACACTGTTAGAAACCTTTCTTCTTATTAAGAATAAATCATTCACCAATATATAGAAATATCAACGATGTATCCACAAATATATTCCACAATAACAATCTACACAATAAAATAGAGATAGATAATATTATTAATACCCTTGTGGTAGGGCAACACCAAGAATACTCCTTAAGGAAGGAATCACTCCACAAGATCTCCAACTCCACGAGCCAAGACTACTACAAAGAATACTTCATATGACTTCTACAATTGGGGGTACATCTCTCTTTATACAAGAATGTGATGGTTCACCTTCCATGAGTTACAAGGTCACCCATGTGGTGGTTCACCTTCCATGAGTTACAAAGTGCATAATATTATAATATGACACTATGTTATATATTATTATAATTTTATGTGTGACCCGTGCTGTAGACATGCAAATTGATATGTCCTTAATTGCTGAATCAGTTTTGGTATTATGTGTTATTTTGTAATTGTACGCAAAGTGTTTGACGAAATGTGCGTGCATATATTTAATTATGTTGTAAAGTGCAATTTAATATTGTACGTAATAATAAAGTCATGTAAGTCAATTATGTCGGCTAAATTAGAGTTATAAACTATTTTGTCCTATAGTGGGAAATGTCAAAGTAAATGCAAAGAGCAAATGCATATGAAATGTAATTTGGGGGAAGTTATGAGGTAGTTGGAGGACATAACTACTTTTTGGGTGTATAAATAAGCCCTTCCCTCATCTATTCAAGGGGTTCACCCATAGAGGTTGTTCATTGACGTTCTTGCACGGTGATTGTTCAGGCATTGAGAAGAGTCATGCAGGTTGATGGATAGATGCAGTCTAGTATTATATGCAGCCATGGAGATTATTCTGCCTAGGGTTTGCAGGTTGCAAATGCAAATTCTGAAATTGTAATGCTGTATCATAAATGCCATTGTTAATATAAAACTGCCTGTAATTACTGTTATCTACCATTGCTGCTGCTATTGCTGTTGTTGCTGCTGTTATTATTGCTGTTGCAGGTTTTCTGTGCATTATTATTGCTATACTACAATGATTGCAGATCTGTAGAATTATTTAAGTGGAAATGGAACTGTGTGTAGCATGTTAAATTTCATTTCTACACATGCCATAATACAATATTATATTATATCCCCACATTCATATCCTTAGGTACCTAACATACACTAATCGCATCTCCCACATAGATGCATACTTATAGGTACATAGATGCATACTTATAGGTATTATGGGACTGGTTGGTAGTTAGCAATTGCCTAAACTAGAACCAAACTACCCGTATACATTAAAAATTAAAATACTCCATTACATTACATGACATTATTTTTTTTCAATGAGTTTACACAAGTTTTTATGAGGGGTCTTGGTCCCCTCAAACTGAGCGGGGTTTGAACCTTGGACCTCCCAAAGAGAGGTCAATGCCCTTACCACTGCTAAAATTAATGAGTTTACACAGGTTTTTATGAGGGGTCCTGGTCCCCTCATACCGAGTGGGGTTTGAACCTTGGACCTCCCAAAGAGAGGCCAAAGCCCTTACCACTGCAGTAAGCTTGCAGCTGTTACATTACATGGCATTATTATAAACACTTTTGTTACGTATATACACAACACTACATGACCAGCACACATACGATAATACTATTTACGAATATTTATTAACTTGTGCACATGCATTCACGTACTCATCCAGACATGCATTCATGCAGATGTGTCAAATTGTTGATACCATGGGGTTCCCAAGGTGAAATGAATCTTGAATGATAAAAGGGTTTTTATATCATCCCATTTGGAGGAATTGATATAGTCTTGGGAGTTTAATGGCTAATTCCTCTTGGATTCTTCATGTACAATTTGGACAAACAAATCTTCAAGTGGGAGGGTTAGAAACACATTTTTAAAGGAATTAGGGTTCCAATCATGATTATTTTCTTTATGCAAGATTGGAAAAGTGTTTTGTAAGTTAACTCTTGTCATTGTAGCCCAGTTCTATGCAATGTACATTACATTGTTACAACACCAGATTTGCATTCCGAGGATAAGGATGTGAATCAAATTACTAACCAACATGCAAATAAATTCCAGGATCTACCACCTGATCTACCACCCACAAAGGATACCAAGCATATTATTGAGGTTCAACCTGAATCTGGTGTAGCTTATATTAAATTTTATGGTTATCCACATCACCATAAGACTGAAAGCATACCATTGGTTTAGGAGTTGTTGAATTGTTGTATTATTACACCAATCAAGAGTCCTTACTCTACACTTGTTATTCTAGGTTAGAAGAATGATGTGTCTTATCGTCTATGTATTGACTTTAGAGGATTCGATAAAATTACTACCAAAAACAGCTTCCTTGTGCCTTTCATAAGTAAAATGCTAGATGAACTGCTAATTTATTTTATTTTTTTAATAATATATATATATATATATATATATTTTTTTTAAACTTTAGACTTGATCTAAGACCAAGGTATTACCAAATCAATTTAGACTCAAAAGGCTTCTCCAAAATTGCATTCTGAACTCATGAAAATCATTATGATTTCAAACTGATGCTATTTGAGTTAACTAAATCCCCAACAATTTTTCGCGCATGAATAAGTTATTCCATCTGTATTTACAGAACTTTGTTGTAGTCATAATTACTAGATTCGGGTTTGGTCCAAACTGAATATTTTGCTCCAGGCAAACCATTTCGTTTTGGTCTGACCCTATTTTATTTTTCTAAATATTTAAATATAAAAGGATAAAACAAAATAAAAATTACAGAGAAAAAGTAAGATAGTAGAATGTAGAGAAACAAAACAAATTTGGGCCATTGTGGTCAAATTGAGTAGGGCGTGCCATCACTATTGATAAAAAATATTTGATTATCTTCTGAAAGAAATTATACACATTTCATTTTTCTTCCGGTATCTTGCATAAGCTTTTCCATCACAGTTTTGAATTGTCAATTTGGATAGTATCACAAGCAGCTAGAGGTTGTGAGATTGAGTCTAAGTAATTTCTGTCATTATCGACTGCAAACCTTGCTGTCAAAGGCATGGATGGCCAGGGTGGATATATATTCATGGGGATCATCTCTTGCCACTCTGCTCGACCATGCTGGCCGCAAGAACAACTTCAAAACTAAAGGGATTTCTTGGATTAGCAGTATACTATATAAGAGTCATAAAGAACCATGTGCACATCGCGAAACCCTTAACATGTGTAATGAAAATGATTCTTTCATATGGTCAATCAAAGTTTACTAAAGATTATAGAAAATAAAAGAAACATTACCATCAACTCTTGTTTTAGCAACCATTGCTTTTGTCCAAACCATTCATCATTGAATGCAATGCCTCTAGGCCTAGACTTTTAGCAATACTCATTCAAGATGGTCACGTAGTAGATTATGGAAGTTGAAAGCTTGAGCCACGAGAGAGATTTAATTTAGTCTATGATAAGGAAATGTTAGCTTGTTTGGAAAAAACTTCAAGATTTATGACCTACAAGAGGAAGCACAATAAAAAAATAGAAACACGGAAACAGTAACACAAGTGACACAGAGATTTACGTGGAAACCTGCAATGTGCAGGAAAAACCACGGAGCAATGGCAACTTTTCTTCTATTATTATTTTCAGCAAAGTTTACATTCACGTTTCTCAACGTTTTCAACAACCATTATCATATGCAAGGGATCACATCCCTTTTATAGAGCAGAAGGAAGACTCCAAACTGTTCGTTTCCTCTTCCGACGGAAGCCTCCAAAACACTGTTCGTTTCCGCTCCCAAGACTGTTCGTCTTCCACATTCCTGTCGTCTACTTAGACGTCCACTGCTTTGACGTCTACTTGGTTTGACGTCTGGCCTAGACGTCTACTTGGTCAGACGTCAGGCTGGACGTCTACCAACCTAGACGTCAGGCCTAGACGTCTACCAGCCTAGATGTCTGGTTGCCCAGATGTGAGGCCCAGACGTCTACCAGCCTTGACGTCTGGCTACCCAGACGTCGGACCCAAACGTTTACCAACCTAGACGTCTGGCTGCCCAGACGTCAAGTCCAGACGTCTACCAGCCTAGACTTCTGGCTACCCAGATGTCAGGTCTAGACGTCTACCAGCCTAGACGTTTGGCAGCCCAGACATCAGGCGTAGACGTCTACCAGCCTAAACATCAAGCCCAGACGTCTAGCAGGTCAGACGTCTAGCTGACCTGCTTGTTGTATACTGTCTTCATACCTAACATTCTCCCACTTGAAGTCAGTATTCAGGATTTCTTCTGCTCAAAAAATTTTCATCTAGTGCCAATTGCCCAATGCTGCTCTTGTTACTTTTTCAGCAAGCCCAGAGAAGTTTTGCACCATTCAAACTTCTCTACCTTGACCGGCTTTGTAAGCATATATGCAAGATTCACTTCAGTGTCGATATTCTACAACAGGATCCTACCTTCTTCCACCACATTTCTGATAAAGTGGTACTTGACATCAATGTGTTTCGCGCGATCATGGAATGTTGGATTCTTCACAAGCTGAATAGCACTCTGGCTATCACAATGCAGCATAATTTTCTCCTGCATTACCTTGAAGTCACCCAACAATCGCTCTAGCCAAATTGCCTCTTTGCTGGCATGAGTTGCTGCAATGTATTTTTCTTCAATGGTTGATAAATCCACAACAGACTGCAACTTAGAAGCCCAACTCACCGCTCCTCCAGCAAGAGTGAAGGTATATCCTATAGTGGATTTTCTCCCATCTCTATCTCGACCATAAGCAGAATCCATAAAACCTGTAACTTGCAAATCTGTCGATCCATAGTAAATGGCAACATTTGAAGTGGCTCTTAAATATCTGAATATCCACTTCACCGCATTCCAATGTTCCTTACCAGGATTTGCCATGTACCGACTGACTACTCCCACTGCTTGGGAAATATTCGGTCTGGTGCTCACCATGGCATACATGAGGTTCCCTACTGCTGATGAATATGGTACATGAGACATGCTTGTCTTCTCTGCTTCCGTTCTAGGACACTAGTTGGAAGACAACTAATAGTGTGGAAGAAGTGGGGTACTAACTGGTTTAGCATTCTGCATATTGAAGCGTTGCAGAATCTTTTCCACATGACTTTTGACTTAACCAAATCTTTCTTCCTTTTCTGTCCTTTGTGTATCTTCATTCCTAAAATTTGGTTTGCTGCTCCTAAATCCTTAATTTCAAATGTCCTAGCCAACTAAGCCTTAAGATCAATGATTTTCTTCATGTTGGGGCCTGCAACTAGCATATCATCAACATACAACAGCAAAATAATAAAACTGCCATCATCAAACCTCTTACAGTATGCACAATGGTCAGCTTCACTCCTGCTGAAACCTTGGCTCTTCATGAAGGTGTCAAATTTCTTGTACCCCATCCTTGGCGCCTGTTACAACTCGTACAGTGATTTCTTTAGTCTGCAAACCAAATGCTCTTTGCCTCTTTCTTCATAGCCCTCAGGCTGATCCATATATATCTCTTCCTCAAGATCACCATGCAAGATCTACACTTTTGTGGACATGTAGATCTTCTAACCCAATGATCTGTCGGTTGTGGCTCTTGGTCTTGTGACCGTTGTGGCTGCTCTACTTCTTGTTCTACTTGCTGTTTTGCATGCTGATCAAAAACTTCAGCATGTTCATCTTCACTCAATTCTACTTCAACAGGTACAACATTAGGATTTTGCTGTACCTTCTTCCTTTGCATGGATTTTTCATCAACAATTACATCCCGACTAATAATTACCTTGTGGGCAGTAGGATCCCAAAGTCTATACCCCTTCACTATATCTCAATAGCCGAGAAAAACACATTTGCTTGACTTTGGGTCAAGTTTGGACCTTTTTTCTTTGGGTACATGGGCAAACGCATCACAGCCAAAGGTGTGCAAATGAGAGTAATCAATTGGCTTACAACACCAAACCTCCTCCGAAATTTGTCCATCCAATGCAGCTGTAGGTGACCTGTTAATAAGATAAACAACTGTGTTAACAGCCTTCGCCCAAAACTTTTTCTCCAACATGGCTGCACTAAAGCATGCTTCTTGCACATTCCATGATTGTGCGATTCATCCGCTCAGCCACACCATTTTGCTGTGGAGTGTATGGTACAATCTTCTGGTGCTTAATGCCTTCCTGCATACAAAATTTATCAAATTCCTTGGAGCAATATTCACCCCCATTATCTAACCTAAGACACAAAATTGACTTGCCCAAACTCTTTTCTACCCGTGCTTTGAACTCCTTAAATTTCTGCAAAGCTTCCGACTTCTTCAGAAAGTAAACCCACACTCTCCTAGAATAATCATCTATAAAAGTCAGAAAATAGATGGCGCCATTCAAGGACTGAGTGGGGACAGGTCCAAATATATCCGAATGTATAAGTTGCAGAAAATCAGAACTCTTACCAGGACTTGTAATAAACCGAACCCTCTTATGTTTACCAAAAATACAGTGCTCACATAAGTCTAAATTACAAGACTTAATCCCAGAAAGCATACCTCTGTCATGCAAAATTTTCAGGCCTTTTTCACTCATATGGCCTAGGCGTTGATGCCATAGCATTACTGCATCCTGAACAAAAGTTGCTGCTACTGCATGGTTTGTCACCGTATCACCGCATAAACGGTATAAAGTCCCATAAGATTCTCCCTTTGCTACTACAAGAGCTCCCCTGGTAATCTTGCAGTAGTTGTTACAGAAGGTGACAGAATACCCTAGCTTATTTTGATTGAGAGCAAATTCTTCCTCAAATCGGGCACATGTCGCACATCACATAACATCCTTTCTCTACCATCGTCCAACCTGATCCTTATATCCCCTCTTCCCACAATTTCTAAAGGGTGATCATCACCCAAATAGACTTTTCCACCACAGTACGACTGATAATTGTCAAACCGGTCTCTGTGGGGGGACATGTGGAAAGATGCACCTGAGTCCAAAACCCAGGTATATAAAACAAATCTGCTGTTACTGATACAAAAGGCTTCACATGTTGCCGTCTCTCCTGAATCTGCTGCACTGGCCTCAACTGATGGCTGATTTTGCTTTTCACCATTCTTTAATTGCCAACAATCCTTCTTGGAGTGTCCTAGCTTCCCACAATGCCAGCACTTCCCTTTCTGCTTACGTCCTTTAGACTTAGATCTGGACTGTTTTCTACCTTGTTTACTCCCCTCGAACATTCGACCTCTCACAGATAGGGCTTCATTGGTTGAGGGTTCTAGAGACGTTTTTCGCCTCAACTCTTCTGCCAACAAAGCGGCTACCACATCATCAAATTTGAGAGTTCCTGATGATGAATTACTGATGGTCATCACCATATGATCCCAAGTGTCCGGGAGGGAACAAAGTAGGGTGATAGCTCTATCTTCATCCTCCATCTTCACATTAACTAAAACCAGTTTACTGATAAGAGTATTAAACTCATTCAAATGATCTACAACGGATGAACTTTCCTTCATCCTCAAGCTATAAAGCTGTTTTTTCAGAAAAACCTTGTTAGTTGCTGATTTTGTTTCATACAACTTTTCAAGCTTTTGCCAAAGGGCTTCCGCGGTCTTCTCTTCAGCTACATTGAACAAGACGGAGTCCGCTAGACAGAGACGGATTGTAGAAACCGCCTTCCTGTCAAGCGTTGTCCACTCCTCATCTTTCATGCTGCTCGGTTTATTCGCGACCCCTTCCAAGGCTTGAGCTTGGTCATTCTGAACCAACAAATCCTCCACCTTCATCTTCCATAGAGCGAAGTTCCTGCCATCAAATTTCTCAATCTCGAACTTGGTTACACCTTTTGTCATTGTTGCAGCTCCCACTCGCACAAAACCTTACCTCTGATACCAGATGTTAGGAAAAAACTTCAAGATTTATCACCTGCAAGAGGAAGCACAATAACAAAATAGAAACACGGAAATAGTAACACAAGTGACACAGAGATTTACGTGGAAACCTGCAATGTGTAGGAAAAACCACGGGGCAATGGCAACTTCTCCTTTTATTATTTTCAGCAAAGTTTACATTCACGTTTCTCAACGTTTTCAACAACTATATCATATGCAAGGGATCACATCCCTTTTATAGAGCAGAAGGAAGACTCCAAACTGTTCGTTTCCTCTTCCGACGGAAGCCTCCAAAAGACTGTTCGTTTCCGCTCCCAAGACTGTTTGTCTTTCTCATTCCTGTCGTCTACTTAGATCTCCACTGGTCTGACATCTACTTGGCTTGACGTCTGGCCTAGACGTCTACTTGGTCAGGCGTCAGGCTGGATGTCTACTAGCCTAGACGTCAGGCCTAGACGTCTACCAGCCTAGATGTCTGGCTGCCTAGACGTCAGGCCCATACGTCTACCAGCCTTGACGTCTGGCTTCCCAGACGTCAGGCCCAAATGTCTACCAGCCTGGACGTCTACTTGGTCAGACGTCAGGCCCAGACGTCTACCAGCCTAGACGTCTTCCGCATTCCTGTCATCTACTTAGACGTCCACTGCTCTGACGTCTACTTGGCTTGACGTCTGGCCTAGACGTCTACTTGGTCAGACGTCAGGCTGGACGTCTACCAACCTAGACGTCTGGCTGCCTAGACGTTAGGCCTAAACGTCTACCAGCCTAGACGTTAGGCCCATACGTCTACCAGCCTTGACGTCTGGCTTCCCAGACGTCAGGCCCAGACGTCTACCAGCCTGGACGTCTGGCTGCCTAGACGTCAGGTCCAGACGTCTACCAGCCTAGACGTATTCCGCATTCCTGTCATCTACTTAGACGTCCACTGCTCTGACGTCTACTTGGATTGACGTCTGGCCTAGACGTCTACTTGGTCAGACGTCAGGCATGACATCTACCAGCCTAGACGTCTGGTTGCCTAGACGTCTAGTTGCCCAGACATCAGGCCCAAACGTCTACTAGCCTTGACGTCTGGCTGCCCAGACGTCAGGCCCAAACGTCTACCAGCCTTGACGTTTGGCTGCCCAGACGTCTACCAGCCTTGACGTTTGGCTGCCCAGACGTCTACCAGCCTAGACGTCTGGCAGCCCAGACGTCAAGCCCAAACGTCTACCAGCCTAGACGTCAGGCCCAGACGTTTAGCAGGTCGGACATCTAGCTGACCTGCTTGCTGTATATTGTCTTCATACCTAACATAGCTAGCATAGGTAGGCAATAAGTTTTCAGTATGAACAAATCATGATAACTTTATGCATCTCCTACAACAATAAACCTTGAACATGAAATAACATAAGTGTGCAGATAAAATTCATTCCTTCAATTTTGAAATCATGCATAAGAAAGGGAAGGATAACCATGCTGCATATGCATTATTTAGAAGGGATAAAGAGGCTGTTGTCTACGTTGTTTTGGTAATCATTCCAAAGTGGATCAAAGGCATCCAAGCGGAATAAATTAAATGTAATGAATCTCGATAAATTATAAACAATATAGATGCACATCATAGTCACATGGAGACTCATCTCCCCCTATTTGGTACTCATCTTGGAGAGGTCTCTCAGTACTTGGAGAAGATCTTCAATACTTTTGGAGATATCCTGGCCATCTCTACAGAAGACTGCATAGCGGGCCCATTGAAAAGCCTAAAATGCCAACCTGACAGATGACACTTTTGAATTAAGCTGCATAATATCAATTGCATTTGACATATCACGATCCGTTCCCTTTGCTTCTTTCGAAGAAAACCATGAGGGTTTTTGCAAGCATCCCTAAATAATGATATAGCATTAAATGGCTATGCAAGAGACCCTAAATAGTGGTTATGGCAGTAAATAGAGGCCCTAAAGGGGAGGATGTAGGTGGTCAAGAAAACTATGTGTCAAGGTATAATTTATGAAATATAAATTATACCTTGACACATAGTTGAGGATTTCTTGGTTATTTCTTAAGAGGTTGTTAGGAGGGTCTATGGCTTTATAATAACTTCTTTTGAGGACTTCAAATTATGAGTATAGTTTCTACTGTGTAGTCTACTTTAATTCTTCTTGTTTTTGGTGTTAAATTGGTTAAATGGGATTGAAATAGGCCTCACCTCTATTGCATTATTTCAACAAATTACAATGCCGTATTACAACAAACCATATTATCATGGGGCATCTTATGGTGGGAGTATCCACTACAATGTAAGGATTTGACCTTGGGTTGCCCTCATATGATTGCGTCACATATCATTTTTTTTCCCTTTTTGAATTGGTTATATGGGATCCTAATGGGCCCCACTTGTATTACATCATGATCACATATTGGTATTACAACAATTTGACAATTATGCATGTATCACTTGCCAAAATTTGAACCTAGGTCTTCTCCTTGAATGTTGAGAAGTTTAACTGGTTGAGCTAATGCCATTCGATAAAGGTTAAGGTTTATCCATGAGATTTGAACCTTTGGTTTACGACATGAAACTCTTCACTTCCAATCAATTGCTTTGAACCCCATGGACTAATATCCCATTTTATTTTTTATTTTTTTTAATAAGTTATATGCGACTTCTATTGGGGGCCTCTCCCATCAAAATACCAAAATATTACATTTGTTGTTAGGTCGATTAAACCATACCCAACATGCCTTTTCTTCACAAATATTTTTCATTTCTTTTTCTATCAAATATATTCTTCAACTTCATCAAAGTGTTATGTTTCCACAATCAGCTCCTTGACACCCTTTTGATTTAAGAGATTAAAACTCACTTGGCCAGTTGCCTTCTAAAATTTGAATTTCACCAAGATGAAGATCAACATCGCGATTGGCTAAACTATCTGCTACCCAATTTCCTTCTCTATAATTATGCTCACATTGCCACGAGATTGTCTCCAATAATAGATGATGAATATCAACAATAATATTATTTTTTATTGAATCCCCACATCCATTTTTGTTGATAGCATTAATGATAATTTGTGAATCCTCCCAATTGAAATATATTTCCATCCTTTTTTATTGGAATTTTTAAACCTTATAAGAAGTGTCGTAGCCTCTACATAGTTGTTAGTTGAAGTTCCATATGGTTCCGAGTAAGCAAGGAGAATTTTGCCTTAATTATTTCAAAAACACGACCTCTGCTGACTTTTCCCGGATTTCCTTTAGAAGCATAATCAAAATTAATTTTTATAAATCTAATTTCTGGACATTTCCATTTTACCCTAGATCGAAGTGGATTCTTTGAATTAGTGCCATTATCATAGATGACTCTTCCACATATTTTGTAACCAAGTTGTTACCACCTCTTTTTCTGCACTTCAGAATTCCCATGATGAGCACCATATTGTAAACATTTTGCAAGAGAGGCAATAATATGGTTCCAAACTCGGGCATGATTTTGTGATTTATTTTTAAAAATTCTACCATTCCTTTCAAATCCTAATTCCAACAAATAATGGCAGGGCCAAACCTCCACATTATACATAATGCTTAAGCTTTGAAAAATTCAACATTTCATCAATTCTTTCAATGTTGATGGAACTACCCAATATATTTCCATATTTTTAAAAAGTTAACCCCAAATGGTGTGAGCAAAGGGACAATGAAGAAGTAAATGGTCTGATGTTTCTAAATCCTTCTCACACAAGGCACATTTGAAAGGTCCATGATATCCTCTTCTTTGTAGACTCTCTCCTCTAAGAATCTTACTTTGAACTGCTAACCAAAGGAATGTTGATGCCTTAGGGAGAGTCTTTAGTGACCATTCTTCCAAGGAAAATCTTTGGGAGTGGGAAATTTTGATTGCTCTTAATTCTCATGTCTCAACTTGGCCGAATATCCACCATCTTTTGATAGGTTCCAAACCAACTTACCCTTTCATGTAAAAATCGATAAATAAAACTCTTGAAGCATCTTTGGACGTTTGTCTGCAATTTGTTTGAGTTCCTTTCCTTCAACCAGGCTACTAATAGAAATCTATAATGTGGAGTTGTTGCTCATATTAATATAGTCTTTGACCTTTGGAATTTTACAAGATAGGCATGCCCGAGCCAGTGGTTGTCATCTTGAGTAAAAAATAAGAGGGTAAGGCTTCAACCAAGCATCAAACTAAAAATTTGCATAACTCCTCTCATTAATCTCATTTCAGTGTTGCTTCATAAGCCTTAGACTATTTTTGTGCATTGTTTATCTTGATTTTTATTCTTATTTTTTTTCATTTTTATGTGTTTGGTATATTTCAGTTTATAAAATTTAAATATTATATTCTTATATATATTTTTATTTTGGCATCTCGAAGTACCCACCTATACTTCGTCTAAAAATTGATGCCCCCATCCTAAGCCATCTCCCATACTTGTACCTGTCCTCGTCTTATGGTGAGTATGACACATGTCCTTGTTTTACGTGGGATAATGACATTTTGTGGACTAGGAATTGAATCTATCTGTCTTAAAATTCTAATTTCATAAAATCAGTATTGACATATAGCCTTTATTTTCCAAGCTTTATAGGGTTCTTCAAAACTACGATAATGCTTACTAGCCCTTCAATTGATGGGCATGAAAAATTGATTACTAGCCCTTCTATTGATGGGCATGAAAAATTGATACCCAAAAGGATGTATTATGTGATTCCTGTGAGCATAACAAAAATGAGCATGCTCTGTACCTCCGATAACACTCCTTATCAGTCTTTATTACCTATCAGGCAGGAAAGGTATGGTCTTTATTCCTTATCAGGTGCGAGCTTAAATTGAATGCGGACATCTGTCCAGGTCAATCTGATTACCTCAATAGTAAATTCTTTACTAATGCGTGGCTGCTTCAACCTTGAGAGCTGGAGAAACATAGCAGGAAGGATAAGGAGATCCACCTTTTACAAATGGTGTTACATATGCTTCTGTGCTAGGGTTGGAAAGAGCATCGGTGTAGTGTAGATCTCAAGGCTAGTCACTGATCATTGACAGTTTAACTTTTTTTTTTTTTTAATAAGCTATGTGTGGCTTCTATTAGGGGCTGCTCCCATTATGAAAATAAAACATTACATTGCTCTTAAGTTAATTAAAGCATATCCAACTTTGCTTTTCTATCAGATATATTCTTCATTTGCCCTTCTATCAAAGATATTCTTCATCTTCCTCAAATTGCTGAGTTTTCACAATCAACTCCTTTTATATCTTCTTCAAAAAACTCCTTTTTTATCAGATGCCTTCCAAAATTTAAATTCTGTCAAGATGAAATTCAACACTGCGAATGGCTAAAATATTTGTTGCCCAGCTTCTATATCTAAAAATATCTTGTCTATAACAACCTCACAATTTTTTAATACCTATTTTTTAGGATTCTTATTCATTTCCCTAATATTCCAAGATATTATTTTCATTGTTATTTTTTGAGTTTATTTGTGGGTTTAGCCCCACTTCTTGTTAACCCTTGTGATATTTGCTTTTGTTTTCCCATATCAATATCCCTTTGTGTTTTTTTTTCTCTTTGTTTTTGCTTCTTGGGTCTTCCTCTTTTTTTTTTCATTCCCAACAATACTTTCATCTTCATCAATCTCTTCAATCTTCTCACACTGCTCATGGTAAGAATTATCATCTTTAGGTTTGCCTTGTTCTGAAGGATCTGAAGTGCAAGGAATAACCTCAAAAGCACAATCTTCTTTATGTTGCCCTGGAAACCCTAAAGTGCAAGGATGCTCTTCTGTGGCAATTACCTTCTTATTCTGCCCTAAAAACCCTAAATTGTTATGGGTTTCCTCCAACCTTTTTTCTTTATTATTCTGCTCTTGAAACCTTAAGTGCAAGGGATAACATCTTCACCACTTACACTTTTATTACCCGAAGAGGATTCTATACTACTTGAGAAAAATGAAGATGATTTACTTGGAATAAACTTGACCTCTTTTGCTGTCTTTGTTTTAGGATTTATCTCCACATCTTCTTTTGCACCTTTAATTCCTTCTGAAGTTGCCAAATGATACTGTGAATAGGTTTTCTTTGCCTCTTATTTTGGAGTGGAATATCCTTGATCTGATCTAGCTTCTATTATTGTATGATTTCCTTGCTTTGTCTTGAAGTTTATCTCATGGCTAGAATTTTTTGTCTCTTTCTTCATAGTTTTTACTTTGCAAACTCTTGCCATGTGTCCAATCTCATAACAATTGTGGCAATGAAATGCAATATTTTCATAATCAACTTGTTGATCCCATTCTCTTGATTCAGATTTAATCTTAATGGATTGTGGCAAAGGTTTTGAAATATCCATAGCAACACATTTTTGAGTATATATAGCATGCTTTCGCTCCTTAGTAGTTGGTCCTTCCTTGATGAATTCGCCTAGGGCATTTCCAATATTCTTCAAAACATCCTTATTTATAAGCTGATATGGAAGTCCAAAAAGCCTAACCCACACCGGAAGCTTCTTAATAGTTTCTGTCTCAATAGAAAAAATTTCATTCCATGGTCTTAAATAAAGTGCATCTCTTCCCCTAAACCATGGGCCACCAACCATTATTTTATCCCTAATTTCTGAATTGGAAAAGATGATGAGGAAAAAACCTTTAGGAAGAAAAGTCACAGAATAATTTAAATAAATTCCCCACTTCCATTTGATAAAATTTTGAATCTCCAAAAACCCTGGCCATGATCTATGGAACTTACATATTAACCTTCTACTTTTAAGAACCGTTATATCATGCTCAATTATGTCATCCTTGATACATTACCATATGCACTTGATGGCAATTCCATTCAGCAGAAGTGGTTTATGTCAGACAAAAGATTACATTGACCGTATTAGTTGCACTTCCCTACTGGTTAACTTTCTTGATATAATTGTGCATAATGTATCAAGTCAGATTTAATTTGCACCTCTTTGTTTTCAGCTTGAACATCTTATTAAAACTTGCATATTATATGCTCAACGAATGATGTAGTTCTAGATGTGTGCTGGAGAAGCCATATGACTCTCTTTCTAAATTTATAGTGAGTAGTCCCATAAACTGGTCAAGTCATTTTTTGAATTCAGTGCTTTTCCTGTGAATAACATTGGTATACTTAGGCGAGGATAATTTCCTTTTCTAAACACGTTGAAAATTATAAGTAGTTGTTGTCACATTTTGCACGGGGTGCAATGTTTTCAATTTTTGTAAGAGAGCTGCTCTTCCTTCTCCCCCTTTCTCTCTCTTCCCTACATTCTCATTCTTCTCAAAATTGACAGCAGTTGCCCTGAAAAATGGCTAAGTGTCGGGGCATGCCGAGGTGTTCGGGATTTTGCGGGCCATAAACGGGGGCGATAAAATGGACAAAATGAGCCCCGGATATTTTATTATTGCAGATCTTCTCGCCAGCCTTTCCAACGATATATCATAATAGGCGATCGGGTCGGCGGATCAAAAGTTATGGCCCCGGAAGCCGAACCAGGAAACCCAGCTTTTTGTGCGAAGTCGGTCCGACTTCGCCGCTTTGGTGCGAAGTCCGACTTCGCCCGCTTTTGGTGCGAAGTTCGTACTTCGCCCAGTTTTGGTGCGAAGTCCGACTTCGCCCCTCTTTCTGGGCGCACCTTGTAGCAGGCTGGCAGGCTGGCAGAAAAATGACTAAGTGCTGGGGCGAAGTCCGACTTCGCAGCGAAGTCGGACTGCTCCCCCTTTCCAAGGCGAAGTCCGAACAGCAGTGAGAATCAGCAAGTGCCGGTGCGCAACCCGACTTCGCAGCGAAGTCGGACTGCGCCCTTTGACCGGTGCGCAGTAGGGAAATAGGTCAACCCGACTGCGCTGTTTTTCACCTGTGCTACCCGATTGCGCTCTAATCCCGGGCGAAGTTGGATAGACTGCCTTTTAAGGCAGACACGTGTCAAGCAGCATCATCCGACAAGTGTCCAACTTTGGGATCTGAGCCAATACATGCCGAGAAAAAGGACAAGCATGGGCCGCACTACTTATGCCAACCGCCTCATTTAATGCTGATGTGAGTTTCCACCTACCTCAGCTACCCGCATTCCTGTCAATATAAAGTTCTACCCAACGCGCTGCCACGTGGCTGTTCAACCTTCAGGGAGACCATGCCGAGAGTACAGTCCAGCTCGACAGAGGTCAGCATCGCTAGCCTCCGCGGCTGCTTTTGTCAGCTAATGTTTGACTGGGACTTTGTGCCCATTAATGTAACGGGGGGGACTCTGGGCTATAAGTACCCACCACGTTTTCATTGTAAAGTGGTGGAAGGGGAATGTCTGTTAGGGAACCAATGTAACCGTGCTTCTGCTTATAAATATAATTTGTATGCCTGGTTCTGTTCTGCTGCTTTTATTTCTTTATGTTTATGCTTTACGCTTCCCTGTGTCATGGCTCGTTGATTCGTTTCAGCATTTGGTGATCAGGGGCCTTTAGCATTGTTTGTGTACTTTTAAATTTCATATAATAGATGTGGTAGCAGTTCCATCAGTTGTGTGTTACGTTGCTGTCCGTATTTGGTGATTGATGCGTTGTCGTGCTGTTAGTTCTCCTTGTAGGGAGAATGTTTGCTAGGGGACCATTGTAGCTGTGCGGTTAAAATCACTGCATATCACATATACCTGGCTCTGATATCTCTAGGTTGCTTTCTACTCATGTTAGTGTCCGTATCTGGTGATTGATGCATTGCCGTGCTGTTAGTTCTCCTTGTAGGGAGAATGTTTGCTAGGGGACCATTGTAGCTGTGCGTACACTGCTTAGGTATCGGAAGTACACATAGATTTTGCAGTTCTCAGTCATGCTTTGTATTTATAATGCAATAAGTATTGGTGATTGCTCGGTTGCCGTATCGTTAGTTCCCCCCACCCAACTCCACTCTCATTTGTAAATTCTTTCCGCATTTTTATCTCTTTCCCCGCACTCTCATCTTACTAACCCCCGCAAGGAGCCGGCCTTCTCCGGAGATTGGCACGGAAGGCATCCCTTCCTTCCGGCCTTTCAATGTTGGTTCGCGGGTCCAGGGCGCAATAACGACAAAATCCTTTCCTCATGGCGGATTCGTGACCAACAGTTTTTGGCACGCCCGGTGGGACCCTTTGTCTCGCATTTGGAAGATCTCAAGCTCGTCCTTGTTCGGGCTGACAGTTTCTTTCCGAATGCTCGGTGGGACAAGGAGGTTTCTCACCCCCAAACAGAATTGAAGCACTGGTGCTCGCTTCATTGCTGTTCAAAATCATAGCACCTGGCGACTCTGCACGTTCATATTCTCTGAGTCCAAAAGACCGGTCCTAACGCCTTCGTTCAAGTGAGAAGGTGGCGAGCGAGGAACCCAGGAAACCAGCCCGACTTTACGAAATTAATACCAACGCTCCAGAGCGAGCGCGTCGAGCCGGCTGATTACCAAGCTCGCATAGACGAATCGGTGAGGTGAGACGATCGGTCTCCATATTTTAAGGAAGCCCGAGTTGGTGAATCTTTGGCTTGCCTTCATCCGGCAAAATCACCCGGCGACTCCGACCGAGTCGAAGATCCGTATTTCTTGATCGCAGGCGCCCTTTTTTTAAGCTGATAGAAGACACCCCCGAGGAATCAAGGTTTGGTGAGCAGCCTTGACCTCACAAGCGGAGAAATGAATGTTCACCTACAGTCTCCACCGTGGTGGTATTGGCTCCAACCATCACCACAACCGGTACCCGAAGAGGGCTCCCGTCTGAAAAATCTCCTTGCCACATCGTTCATCAATTGTACGGGTACCGGCATGAATGACAATCTGCCACGTTGCACCATGTTCGCGACCTGGCAAGCTTTGGGAGGCCAGCCGGACTTCAAAGATCATCTGAAGTACAATCAGATCTGGTCCGGGCACTGCAGGTTCACCGGATAGGCAACCGAAGCTAGATTTGTGGTGGCGGCATGCCAATAATGCCGCAAAATTTTGTATAAATAATCCGGCTAGTATTCAAAGTTTTAGTTGTTTTTCTTATTTCAGTCTGTGCAGTGTTTTCTTTTTAAGTGTTCCGAGGAGGCAGCTGCCGGAAGTGGATCTGAAGAGCAGTTGCAGCGAGGGTGACTCTGTTGCCCAATGGATGAAGGCATGGGTCCTTTGCGCCGAGGCGAGCTCGACACCCCGCGAGCCGCCAAAAATGTTGTCACATTTTGCACGGGGTGCAATGTTTTCAATTTTTGTAAGAGAGCTGCTCTTCCTTCTCCCCCTTTCTCTCTCTTCCCTACATTCTCATTCTTCTCAAAATTGACAGCAGCTTGCCCCGAAAAATGGCTAAGTGTCGTGGCATGCCGAGGTGTTCGGGATTTTGCGGGCCATAAACGGGGCGATAAAATGGACAAAATGAGCCCCGGATATTTTATTATTGCAGATCTTCTCGCTAGCTTTCCAACGATATATCATAATAGGCGATCGGGTCAGCGGATCAAAAGTTATGGCCCCGGGAAGCTGAACCAGGAAACCCAGTTTTTTGTGCGAAGTCGGTCCGACTTCGCCAGCTTTGGTGCGAAGTCCGACTTCGCCCGTTTGGTGCGGTGCGACTTCGCCCAGTTTTGGTGCGAAGTCCGACTTCGCCCTTCTTTCTGGGCGCACCTTGTAGCCGGCAGTCGGGCAGGAAAAATGACTAAGTGCTGGGGCGAAGTCCGACTTCGCAGCGAAGTCGGACTGCTCCCCCTTTCCAAGGCGAAGTCCGAACAGCAGTGAGAATCAGCAAGTGCCGGTGCGCAACCCGACTTCGCAGCGAAGTCGGACTGCGCCCTTTGACCGGTGCGCAGTAGGGAAATAGGTCAACCCGACTGCGCTGTTTTTCACCTGTGCTACCCGATTGCACTCTAATCCCGGCGAAGTTGGATAGATCGCCTTTTAAGGCAGTACACGTGTCAAGCAACGATCATCCGACAAGTGTCCAGCTTTGGGATCTGAGCCAATACATGCCGAGAAAAGGACAAGCATGGGCCGCACTACTTATGCCAACCGCCTCATTTAATGCTGATATGAGTTTCCACCTACCTCAGCTACCCGCATTCCCGTCAATATAAAGCTCTACCCAACGCGCTGCCACGTGGCTGTTCAACCTTCAGGGAGACCATGCCGAGGGTACAGTCCAGCCTGACAGAGGTCAGCATCAGCAGTTCCGCGGCTGCTTTTGTCAGCTAATGTTTGACTGGGACTTTGTGCCCATTAATGTAATGGGGGGGACTCTGGGCTATAAGTACCCACCACGTTTTCATTGTAAAGTGGTGGAAGGGGAATGTCCGTTAGGGAACCAATGTAACCGTGCTTCTGCTTATAAATATAATTTGTATGCCTGGTTCTGTTCTGCTGCTTTTATTTCTTTATGTTTATGCTTTACGCTTCCCTGTGTCATGGCTCGTTGATTCGTTTCAGCATTTGGTGATCAGGGGCCTTTAGCATTGTTTGTGTACTTTTAAATTTCATATAATAGATGTGGTAGCAGTTCCATCAGTTGTGTGTTACGTTGCTGTCCGTATCTGGTGATTGATGCGTTGTCGTGCTGTTAGTTCTCCTTGTAGGGAGAATGTTTGCTAGGGGACCATTGTAGCTGTGCGGTTAAAATCACTGCATATCACATATACCTGGCTCTGATATCTCTAGGTTGCTTTCTACTCATGTTAGTGTCCGTATCTGGTGATTGATGCATTGTCGTGCTGTTAGTTCTCCTTGTAGGGAGAATGTTTGCTAGGGGACCATTGTAGCTGTGCGTACACTGCTTAGGTATCGGAAGTACACATAGATTTTGCAGTTCTCAGTCATGCTTTGTATTTATAATGCAGTAAGTATTGGTGATTGCTGGTTGCCGTACTGTTAGTTCCCCCCACCCAACTCCACTCTCATTTGTAAATTCTTTCCGCATTTTTATCTCTTTCCTGCACTCTCATCTTACTAACCCCCGCAAGGAGCCGGCCTTCTCCGGAGATTGGCACGGAAGGCATCCCTTCCTTCCGGCCTTTCAATGTTGGTTCGCGGGTCCAGGGCGCAATAACGACAAAATCCTTTCCTCATGGCGGATTCGTGACCAACAGTAGTAACAAACAAGTTTGTTTCTCTAGGATTTTTGTTTTATCATGAAAATTATGCAATATCTTGTTTAACCTAGCCTGTTGCTTTTCTGTTTCCTTTTCCAGTACAAGAAATTGTTGATTTTTTTGTGCATTATTGATTTCCTTTTTGATACATTGTTAGTTGGGAAAGGAGAGGGAAGAAAGATCTCCTTGCAAGTGTTTCTGAAAATGTTTGATAGACAACTACAATGGGAGCTTTGATCTTTTTTAGCATGTAATAATCTTAATGACATACTTGTCTTTATTTTTTAATTTCTTTGGGTGTTCTAATTTCAGGATGAATTGCGTCAGCTGAGGGAGGAAGAAATGGATGATTATTGTTCACGGGTTGGTTATTTGCTGATTTATCCCATTTGGCAGTGGATTTACTGCAAGTTCTATTCGTTCTTTTTTTCATTTTTCAATGAATTGGATTTTGTTTTAAATAAATTTTTATTTCAAACTTGTGATATATCTTATAGGTGCCAGTGCGGCACTTGGTATTCATGGTTCATGGCATTGGTCAAAGGCTAGAGAAGGCCAACCTGGTGGATGATGTTGCTACTTTCCGACAAATAGTTGCAAGCCTTGCTGAGCAACATTTGACAACCTATCAGCACAACACTCAAAGAGTCCTCTTTATTCCTTGCCAGGTAAAAAAATTGTTTAAGATCAATGTATAAATGATTCTGAATGTTAATGTGTTGATTCCATTGTAGTAGTCTGGAAGTTTTGCGTATAAAGACATGTTTTTGAGGTTTTTAAACCTGTAACTATGCTGGTAAACTTTTATTTTAAGTCATTTAACAATGTCAATTAATTAAGGTGGTTCATATCCCATGACATTGACTATCACCTTAAGTGGCTATAATGTAGCATTGGCTACATTTTGAGGTATGAACCCTATTTTACATTGCATACCGTCTTACAGATTATTCATAGTCATTGAAAAACATTGGTCAACTTGTGCTTTCGTCTTGCTGCTTAGCTTGAAGATGGTACAGTTGATGTCCAGGCCCAAAAACTCTTAAATCAAGTTGGGAAGCTTTGACGTGAAATGGTGTTGAAGCAGATGGTTCATGTTTCCTCTGAAAATTGTCTTTTGGAAAAGGCCTAGCCCCTGGTTGTTAGAGAAGTTTGTGACTTGTGTAAATTTGCTTGGTAAGTTCCTTAAAGAGGTGGGTGAAGGTTAGGGCCTAGGCTATTTGGTTTGGGAGAAAATGATTATATAAGGAGGTTGCCATCTGTTACTGTTCTTCAATCTTTGAACTAGGAGCATTGTATATTTGTACCTTCTGTCCAATTTTTGAAGTTGACGAGAATGGCCAGGTCCTTCAAATTCTCATGCATTTAGAATTGTTAAATGGGATGGATTTATTGATATCTCACTATCAAGGTATAATTTGAAAATTGTTTCGCAGCATCACAGACATCTTCACCTCCACTCATAGACATGCTGGTGCAGCTAGTCATAATTTTAACATGAAATGCATCCAAGAATATATGATAGAAGCAGAAAGGCTCATTGGCACTGATAACACAGCTCGAAGAATTATTTAATAGCAGTGGTTAAAAGTAATGATGAGAAAATTCTTATGGGTAAAAGGCAAAGGGTATGGGGAAAATTACACATTGTTGAGTGAGGATCCAAGACATGGACTACATGTTGTAAGTTTACAGGTAAAATAGTTGTTAGGGAAAACATCCATCAGTAACTCAGGATCCAAGCCATCCAAGACATGGACTATATGTTGTAAGTTTACGGGTAAAATGGTTGTTAGGGAAAACATCCATCAGTAACTCAGGATCCAAGCCATGGACTATATCTCATTGCAGTATGACCTGTTCTGCTTAGAACTACAATTGACGAATTCTAGTACTTAAGAGGGATTGATACTATACTTGATCCATCAATCTTAACGTACAATATTGTAAAGCATTATAAATGATTTGTACCGTTGTGCATTGTGAAGATCGCAATGGAGGTGAATCTCTCAATAAAGATAATTCTCTTTACCAAAATAAATAAGAAAACATGTCATAGTAATTTGTTAAAAGTATCAATACAATATGGTACTCATTGCTGATATTATCTGTAAGATCTAAAGGAAGATAGCTGTAAGATAATTTACCATTACAAGATCAAAATATTTTGAATCAACAATAAGATTAGTGTCCTTTTAGGTGTATCATTGCTCTGATAATATACAATTTACTAGAAAAATGCTTGTTTATTCTAAGGAGCAAATATTTCCTTACTATGTTCTTTCCACGGAAAAGGTTCTACATCAGTCTTCATTCTATGAAACATGCTTATCCATGTCTTTATAAGAATTTTAGAAGGAAAGGAAAGTAGTTTCTAACATCCACGAGGCCATAGGCCATATGGGACGATCCTCCATTATGAAGTGGTCTCCAACCATGCCTTTCAGTACAGACACACTGTCACCGCTGGATTTAATGGAAGCAACACATTTAATAATTTAGCTAGACCCTGCTAATTGCTTAGAGGTCCACGTCTGATGCCAAAGATTCCTTAAGCATTTCATGTCTGAAGCCAAATCCTTATAGTATCCTGATGCACGGGGACAAGATCAATTATAATCATGGGGTCAAATGTATGAGATAGGTGTTAGGTTTTAATATTTAGTAGTGGGAATAGTGGAGAAAAACAATGGAAAAAATTCCAAATAGTGCCTTTTCATATAAACTTTGTTCTAATCTAAGTCCATAGCCAGTGTTGAATAAATGGGCCAATAATTTCATGCATGGTGATTTATATTTAAAAAATCGCCGAAATTGTGACTTCATTCTGAACAGGTATTTTTTATATATATTGCCGATTGAAAAAACAAATTCGTGCAAAAAACTGAAAAAATCGCTGTTCAGGGTTTTTGGCCTCAAACAGATGTCTCTCAACTCGAAATCTAAGAAAGATGAATGCAGTGACCATTAGACATGGAAAAAATGAAATATTAATTGTGGCTGTGGCATCTATGAATGATTCAGCTGCGTATCACTGTTATTAGATTCTGTGGCCTGCAATAATGCTCCGGGAGGAAGGTATGGTTTGGCTAAAAGGAGGGAGAAAATGGTTTATGCTGCCATCTCGGTCTTTTCAGTCTTGTCACGTCTATGTTGTTTGAGTGGGTCTGAGTGGTTTGAATGGGCTACATTCTGTGCCCTCCAACTACATGTAGCAAGGAGAGGTCTGGGGATTCTGATTTACAGGTCTCCTTAACACATTTTATCCACATTTACAATCTCCTTGATGTCTCTTACTCTGCAAATTGTCATAAAGTAGGTTAAGTTTATTTCATCTGTATGCATTATAACCACATGTCTTTGGTGGATGCTGCCATGCCACACTCGATGTAAATAAAATGTCTCTCTATCCAGCACGGGCATTTGGTGTTGCAAGTAAGAGACAACTTATATGATAAAATGGTCGGCATTAGATACAAAATATTTTTGGGTTAAAAGATGAGAATGACAGCTTTTGAAAATTCTTTTCTCATTTCCAAAACAAGCTAAGAGACTGATCCGTCCTTGTTATTTATTTATTTTTTTGATTAGGTTAGTGTGAGAAACCCCTACGACCGACGCTTAGGGCTGAGCATTCCCATCCCAACCATGACCCCTTGTAAGGCCGAGCGCTAAGAGACTGATCTGTCCTTGTTATTTTAATTAAATTTAAAACGAGTCGTTCTTTATTTTTATTTATTTTTCTAACAATTTATTCGTTTTGGGTCTTTTTGTTATTTTAGATCGTGGAAAGGATCTTTAGACCCTAGGTGATGGAGTATTTCAAACTATTATCTTTAAAATAATTGATAAATACCTGAAGAGCATAGGCTGATTGGTAGGGGCTGAGTGCTTGCCTGTGGGCTGCCTCGGTTCGATTCCCTGGGTGGTTGGGGGTCCCGTTGACTTCGTCTTTACCTAGGGTTTATAGAGGTTCACTAATTTAAAAAAAAAAAATTAATTGATGAGTTAGAGTTAATATAAAATTGTTAGTTTATTAAGAATAACTTGTGTATAGTTTTATTTTTGAATATATATACTTTTAAGTTTTTTAATAAATATTGTTAGTTAAGTATATGGAATTGAAACAGGTCCCACCTTTATTACATCCAAACACCATTGTGGCATATTGTCTGACAAAATTTGAGCCTGGATCTTTTTATGGAAAGCCCATGTTTTTAACCACTTGAAATCATATAATTTGATTTTTGTTCTTAATAATTTATTTGTTTATATATTTCATTTTTTTGAGTTATGTTTATCATATATGTAATTTTTTTAAATTACTGATTACATGGGCACCTTTAATGGTCCAACTGAGCATGGTTTTCTTCGAAATGACGTCCTTCCAGCCATAAAATAAATTGTCCGCCTAGGACTTCTTTCTGTCCCTGTTCATCATGCAAGCCACAATTTCTTCTAAGTTGTTGCTGCTCGTCATCTGGGGCACGTTTCTCCCTTGGAGTAATGCTTTAGTGGAGGTTGTTTGAACTGCAGCCATCACTGTTCCATATGCTTCTTTTCTATCGAAGAGAAATTTCTTTATATTCTTCTCTTTAATATTTCCTGTGCTTTTTTCTTACTTGAATGGGATATTACTTATATTTTTTTCCTTTTATTTTCATTGTTCCTTTTATAGGAATTTTTTTCCCTTTTTTCAAAAATCCATTATGATGGTTATGGCTGTTATGCCTAACCGCTTCGTCTTTTGACACTTACACTAGTGCCAACGTCTCCCTTCACCTCATCAGACTAAACTATTACCTCGATGACTTGACTCTCCTTTTTCAAAATTTTTAAAAAATTTCCGTATTAATTTTTAAAAAAATTTCGTACTTCTTTTGGCCATCTTTGACTTCATTTTTGCGTTTAGGCTCAGAGACAATGTTTTGCCTTTACACTTCTCCTCTCGTCATTTGATGGTTTCGTGCAACTCTCTTGTATTCATCTAGCATTGTGCAGAAGCAAATGCTTCAATCTGGTGTTGCAGTCCCTCACTCTCCTGCTGCGGTTGCTCTCTCTTGCACCACTGTGCGCATTAAATTTGGGCCAAGATACTGGGTCCCTTTGTCCCAGCACTGGTCCATTCTTTTATTTTTTTGATGCATCAGCTTCCTCCAATGTGTCTTTTTCACCTACCACTTCTTCTCTGATCAAACCTCCACCTTTCTGCGATCTCTAGTTTCGATAATAGTCCATTGTCTGCCATAGTCTTTGAACTTCATGTGGGATTCTTCTTTTCGGAAATCTGCTTCAATCTGGTGTTGCAGTCCCTCACTCTCCTGCTGCAGTTGTTCTCGTGCCACTGTGCGCATTAGATTTGGGCCAAGACATTGGGTCTTCTTCACCTACCACTTCTTCTCTGATCAAACCTCCACTTTTCTGCGACCTCTAGTTTCGATAATAGTCCATTGTCTGCCATAGTCTTTGAACTTCATGTGGGATTCTTCTTTTTGGAAATCTGCTTCAATCTGGTGTTGCAGTCCCTCACTCTCCTACTGCAGTTGCTCTCGCGCCACTGTGCGCATTATATTTGGGCCAAGATATTGGGTCCCTTTGTCCTAGCACTGGTCCATTCTTTTATTTTTTTGATGCATCAGCTTCCTCCAATGTGTCTTCTTCACCCACCACTTCTGCTCTGATCAAACCTCCACCTTTCTGTGACCTCTAGTTTTGATAGTAGTCCATTGTCTGCCATAGTCTTTGAACTTCATGTGGGATTCTTCTTTTCGAAAATCTTCTTTCCATCAGTTTGCCACTTCTAGACTCGTGTCCTCCAACCTTGTTTCTTCTTTTAGTTGCTTCATGTGTAGTTGGGACATGACCGTCCATGTTGCAACAAACGCACCTTAGCGGACAATGTTTTGAGTCCTCTGGAAACTGGACATGCACTCAAATCCTTTGTTTGCTAGGGTAGGTGGGCTCTATATCTTCCTATTCCACAACTGGTGTTAGTGTGGATACTTGAGTCTCTGCTTAGTGACGTAGATCTCTCCAATGATCTCTGTGTCGTCACAAAGCATCTTGAACTTCTCAAACCCATTCTTCAGATCTGCCCATGTAGTGAATGGGTTCTTTTGTTACAAGTGCCAATCAGGTGTGATCCTTTGCAATGTTGTTCTCACTTCTTATATCTTGCAATGCTGATATACTTGGTGGGATCTTCTTTCCCATCTTCATGAAAATTCCGGCACTTCTAATTGCCTACAACAACAACCATGACTATTGGTTGTCTAGTTGTAAGTTGACTTGAAGTCGGTTAACTTGTCGAGTGACTTGTCGTTGGCTGTCATGGTTGTCTAGTTGTCAACTGACTTGAAGTCGGTTGACTTGTCGAGTGACTTGTTGTTGGCTGATTCACTCCTTTTGATGATGTTGAAGGTTCTATTGTGCTGATTTCTTCGTTTTTAGTTGTTTTCTCAAACTTAGTGCCTGTCTCCCAGGTGGAATACTTGTGCTTCTGGTTCATGATTGTTTTTGTGAATAAACTTGTGTAGGCTTTGGTCAACTCCCAAAATTCCAACTTTTTGTAGACACACTTCTCCTGAGTGGTAGACTTTGCTTTTGGACTCCCATATTGTACGCCTCCAGACACTCCCTCTTACTCTTCTTGTGTTTGTACTGGTGTCTCTTGTTGACTTCATACTTTATTGTCTTCACAAACTTCCTCGTCTTAACGCAAGAGCTCTCTCATCAAGGTACCTCTGCCAGTGAGCCCTGCTCCGCTTGGTGTGCACTGTTCAAAGTGCCCCCCTTTGCTAGTGAGCCTTGCTCCGCTTAGAGCGCCCTACTCATGACGCTTCACTTACTAGTGAGCCTCGCTCTGAGTGAGTGCTGCTTTGCTTGGTGCACCCCACTCAGAGCACCCCGTTAAAAGTGCCCTGCTTTTCGGAGTGCCCCGCTTTGAGTGATTGGTGCACTTTGCTTCTTGAAGTACCCTGCTTGAAGCAAAGTGCTCTGCTTTCAGCCTTGTGCATCTCACTCCAGTTCGTACGGCTATTTTTGGTGTTGTGGATAAGGATATTGAGCCTACATGAAATTTTGAACTACTAATCCAAAAATAGATGAGGATTTTACTTTTCAAGTATACTTAAGAGAATGATTCTCATTGTATGGGTCTTTTTCTAAGATCAATAAAGCAAGAATTGTGTGTGACATTCTTGAATAATTGTCTATGACTTTTTGTTCATGGATGCATGTAATTAGTAGTTCTACTCTCTTTCCTTTTGTTAGTCATTTTCTTCGTAATATTGTTGATTACTTTGAAGATTCAATCATAGTGAAGTTATTTAGTACCTGGTGGAAAGGTTGATTGCACCAACCTCAAAACTCGCTATGGCTTTGACTTGTTTTCTCTCTCACACTATTTTCGCCAACAAAGTAGATTAGATTTAATTTTCATGCGCTTAGCTTAGATTTCAATTTCTGCACATGTAGATTAGTTTTTCTTTCACATTTTTCAACAAAGTTAGAAGGGAACCAGCCCAACATATTGAGGTTGAGGAAGGTAAAACCCTCTCCATCCATTTGTTGAATTGTGGTCATGGGCACAAATCCTACTTGACGATTTCAATGTTCAACATGAACATAGTCTCGTGTGTTTGTGTACTGTTAGAGGCAATCACATTTTGCTTGCTTTGCTTTGGAGTTCAATCTTGATCCATATTCAGAATATGCTAAAGCTCCAACATGATATTAGAGCATAGGGTTTGGACCCCTAGCTCTTGATCTTTGTCCAAGCAGGACAAGAAAGAATGAGGTGCAAGTCTGATGAGCAATGAACAGGACAGGCAAGTGATTGTTGTCTATGGTACGCCTTGAACTGATATGCAGTGAAAACTTGTGAGGGTTCTGCTCCAAAGGGGTGAGAAGGCCTCATAAGAAATTATGAAGACAAGTTTGTCTCCTTGTAAAGCAAAAAGGATTTAGGAAGTTTCATACAAGTTTGTATGCCCGAGAAGTGGTTATAGACTGAGATTGAAGTAAGAAGGTTTATTTTGGGATAAACCCTATTATTTAGGCTTCCTTGAAGGTAGAAAAAATCTCATTCATGAGTTTGCTTAGACTTGTGAGATGAGGCTTTAGAAGTCTAGATACCTAATTTGTGCCAGAGAAATTTTGCAGTGGCACAGGTTCTCCTAGGTTTACTATCTATGTAGGTGTTTGAGGGATGCCAGATTTGAGTAACATCCAATCCAACCACCATGGGATGAGAGGTGAGGGAAGCGTAATCTAAGCAAATCTTGGTCTAGCGAAGCCCGATTTGGCACACCAAATCTAAGGGAAAATTGATTGGAGTGTAGTTCAATTTAGAGAAGCCAAATTTGGGGGAAGCGAGATTTGAGGGAAACCAAATTGGAATGAAAGCTAAAGTGGAAGAGGTTGGATGTAAGGGAATCCATATCCGACATCTCCGACTCGTTGGAGCAAAGAAAATATACATTGGATCAGGTTTTTAGTGATTGGGACACTTCCAATGCTTTATATGCATAATTAATGAAATTGGACAAAATAGAATTAACTCTGAGCTAGTTTCTTATGGAATATCACAACAAGAGGTGCAAGAATTCCTATAAACCAAAAGAAAAAGAAGAAATATGATCTCGACAAGAATCACTGCATAACAATATTAATCATATTAGGCAAGTGATTGTTGTCTATGGTAGGCCTTGGACTGTTATGTAGTGATTTTTAGGCACCATTCGGTCAACGCATTGTTGAAGGCTTGACATCACCGCATAGTCGGCCTCAAATGAATCAGCATAAAAAAGTTTAGGGTTGAGGTAGTATCCCACTGCATGAAGAGGGCTATGGAGCTAAGAAGTCCATCGCTAGTCGATAATTTCCCAAATGGGATTATATTTGGGTTGAGAATAATTATAAACTGAATTAATTGCCTCTTTCACTCTATCCATAGCCTCATATAGTTATCCCATTGGTTATTTTTCTCCATCAACAAGATGGAGAACCCTTGACAAAGGCTCTCACCCCTGAAACAAGAAAAGAAAAATAATTTACAATAAAAAAATTTAAAATTTAAAATTCGCAAATGGAAAATAATTTAAATAAAATAAATAAATAAGAAAATAAACTAAAAAACTGTCTTGTACCTTGATGGCCTGATCCATGACCATCCAAAAGGGCTCCTCAAAGATATAGTCATACACCTTCTGCCCCTCACTCGAGAGTCGACATCTAGTAGCGTCTTTGGCATTCCATTCCTCGCTCACAAACATCCTTTTTAATGCCCCCTTTACATCAAAGAGGCTTTGCAATGTCACGATGTTTGTGGCGAAGCATGTAATTTCAGCCCGCACTAGCTCCCTCCCACTAGTAAATTGCCTCATCAACTGGAGGACCCATGTATGGTTGTAGATAAATTTCGTAATAGATCTAGCCTTTTGTACAACCTCCGACACCCAAGGTAATTTCCCAATGTCTTCAAGTAGCAAATCAAGACAATGGGCTGCACATGGTGTCCAAAAAAGGGTGGGGAATATCTCCAACATCCTGCCAACTGCTACATATGTTGTTGCGTTGTCCGTGATAACTTAGACAACATTCTCCTCTCCCACTTCTAACACAACCTACCCCAACAACTGTGCAAGCGTATCGACACTCTTAACTTGTGTCGATGCATCCACTGACTTGAAGAATACAATTCCTCCTGTAGAAGCAACCAAAAATTTAATTAATGTTCAATTCTTGCCATCGGTCCACCCATCGGACAAGATAGCATAACCCCTCTTCCTCCACACCCTATGCTGCTCATCAAGCAAAACTTGAATATCGTCCATGGATTCATGAAGGAGAGGGCCCCTAAGATCGTCATAAGTTGGCAACTTAAATCCGTGCACGCAAACTGTTAGGGCATCTACCATTCTTTGCGAGTATGGAGACCTCGCCACATGGAAGGGAAGGTCAGAAAAATACTAGAAACTTGCAACAGCCTTCGTCGCGGCCCTATGCCTCTCCTCCTTCCATGTTGTCATACCCTCAAGCATGGGTTGTGACCCTAGCATGTAACGTTGTGCAAAATAAGACTCTTCCGTCCCACTCCCTAGGGTTGCAACTGATGGTTTGGAGCCGCTTTGGCGGTAAAACCGGCTATAGGTGCTATCGGTACTCTCTAGACAAGGTCAAGAAGGGGGGCTTGCCATGGCCTCACTTGTTCTTCGTTTAAATTATTTTCTCTCAGTGGAGTCTAAGAGGATGGCATTGCATTCTCTCTCAACGTCAGTCAGTCGGCAGCTTTGAGCATTGCCTGACATCATGGCCTTGTTGCCTTGCCAAGTGGTATTTGAGGTGGTTTATACCTCCAAAAATTTTTGCTCCATAAAAATTGCAGAAAACTTCCCCTTATTTTTCCCTTCCCTTGCATACTTCCATGCTGCATCTCTTTTCCCTGACACTTCGATGTTGCTGCACATGGAAACAACAAACAATTACTTAAAAACTTAAAAACAAAAAGAAAAGCCCTAGAGCATAAACCCTAGTTTAAATATTGACAGCTGAAAAGAGTTTTCTAGCTCAAATGCGACAGTTGGGTGGCTGTTGCAATTAGTTCACGTCTTGAAAAAATAAAAATAAATGCCTGAAACTTACAAAGAGAAATAAAATGACAGCTGAAAAGAGTTTCTATAACTCAAATGCAATAGTTGGGTGGCTGATGCAATTAGTTTGAATCTTGAAAAAAGAAAAAAGAAATGCTTGAAACTTATTTTACCTCAGATGAAACAGTTGGGTGGCTGTTAGTGTCAAATACTTTGTGTGGTCAAACAGCTGAAAAGAGTTCTTTTACCTCAGATGGGGTGGCTGTTAGTGTCAAACACTTTGTGTACTAACTACAAAATAACACAAAATGACAAAACTTATTCATTGGTCAATTTACCTACCTACACTCTAGGTTGTTGTTTCCTTTTTGTTACTCACAATGGCCTCATACCATTGCCTTTTGTATAAATGCCTGCACTAATTTAAGCCTCTCACTTTGACTATGCAGTGGAGAAGGAGTTTGAAGTTGCGTGGTGAAGCAGCAGTTGAAAAATGTACCTTGGAGGGTGTGCGGGGTTTGCGAACTATGCTAAGTGCCACTGTTCATGATGTACTATATTACATGAGTCCTATTTACTGCCAAGATATAATTGATTCGGTACTTTATATTTCTATCTTTGGTCCATGCTCCTTTTGTAGTAACAGATAAGAAAAGATGTTATGAATTGTTGCTTCTTTATATTCCATAACATCACTTTTTCTTCTTATTTCTGACTGGAAACAATAGAAACCAGACTAACAATTTGCAAAAATAATAGGCTAAAATGGACAGAATCATAGTGAGTGTTTCAATATTTTATTTTTATAATTGAATTTATATGCATTCCCGAATATCCAAATATTAGGCATTTCTTGATGAAATTTGCGCTATGCATAACTTCCATTATTACAGTTCAGTATAATTAGAATTAATATTAATAGCAAAATATATCTAGAAGCAAAATATTGGATATTGAAAATGCAAGTTTGGAAAGGTAATAATTAACATCATGACATAGTAGTTTAGCTTGCATGTGTGCATAATTTTTGTCTAGAAATGTGTATAAATATCAAGGAGACGCAAAGAAGCTATATATATTAAGGAACTATGGGAAACAAATGTATGAAATTTCATCTGTGGGGATATGTATTTGAGTGCAGATTTTGCATTCACAATCACGGTTGGGTCTGGTCTAGCCTTTTAAAAATTATTTTAAGTGCTGTATATTGTTTGACTTGGCAATACACAAGGGACTAGTGGAAACAAATTGTATGAATTTTCATCTGTGGGAATATGTATTGGAGTACAGGATTTGCATTCACAGACATGGTAGGGTCTGGTCTAGCCTTTTAAAAAATATTTCAAGTACTATATATTATTCGACTTGGTAATGCATTTGATATGAGTGTTGGATAAAACAGTGGGTGGATTTGACATTTCTTTGGAAAGAAACGAGATGATGTGAATGTGGTAGGTTGAACCGTTTAATGATATATTTAGTAAGCTTAACAAATATAGAATCCTATATTGGAGAAACCTGGTAATTGCTTTGGAAATAGCTTATCGTTGAACCAGCTACTTTGAAGAGCCAAGCACACATTTTTATATTCAAAACAGACAGATATCATTGTTATAGATAAGATTCAAATTTACATGGGTATTTGCACAAAGAGTAATTTCTAGAAGTATCAAATAGATTATCTCTATGAGAACCTGGTTTGTCATTCTCATGCATTGTCTCTTAACATGCAGTTATTTCATATTTCCTTTTCGTGCTGCTGGAGCTAAGCATGGATTACTTTTCATAATGAACAAAGGCATATCATCGAATTCTCAGGCATTCTAAAATCCTTATTCTGTTTGGGAAATTAGCATACATCTATGCTTCCCATATTTAGTTAATGCATAGGGGGAAATGTAGTACTGCTTGGGTTAGAATCCACGTGGGGGGTATCTATTCTGTTAAAGTTCAGTTGGTCTTCATCATGGAAGTAGCTCTCCCTAACCACTAAATTATAGCCTGGTGGACAATCTGGAGTTCTTTTTGCCTGATTTTATTTCTAGTCATTTTAGAGGACCAACTTAGTTTATTCAAAGATGATTTGATGTTGAGCGAGTTTCTGTAATTTTTTAAATTTAAATTTAATTTTTTTTATCATTTTTGCTTTCTTTGGATTGAAGCTTGTGCATAGTTATCCTCATCAAAAATTGAATGCGAATGAAGGCAAATCAACTGAAGGGGACCTTAAAATCTTTTCTTCTAATACAAGAAGGTGGAGGGTGGAAGTCAAATTAGCCACTGCAATATGGATCACCATTCATAAATGGCAATGCATCCTATATCAGCACCTGAGTCACATTCAAAGCTTACTTGATGATTGGCCTAAGCACTAGATTGAATGACTTATACATATTCCATTCATTATTATTATGAGGGAGGTACAATTTGCGCAGATAGAGACTCAGGTATATTGTTTACCACATTTTTCTGCTATCTTGAACAGAAGTGGTTGGCTTTGTACCTTCGGAAAGCTATCACTCTTTGGCATCAGGTACTACGGGGTACCCCATCTACAACTCGTTTAATCACCTCTCTTTCACCCTCCTGACTCTGCCATAGAAGCAATAATTACAGAGTTACCATAACTGGCAATCCTCTTGCTTGGATACCTGTATCTGCATATCCAATATAGATACAGCTATGGTACTTCTCAGATATTGTATCCAGACGTATTCAGATACATGGGTACGATATCCAAATGTATCCAAATACATGCCCCTATTTGGTCCATATGTAATACATTTGCATATGGCCTTAGGCACATTTACATTCACAACATTAGAGTAAAATAATATAAATTTAAAAAAAAATAAATTTGAAATTTAAAAAACAATGATACCCATCTTCTTACTTAATAAAAATATCGTATTTAAAACCTATATTCATAGAAACTTTTCTGTGTTATATGTTTTTTTTTTAAATTATTATTTTTCTTTAATATATAAAATATATGTGCTTTTCATGATGCCGTATGTAGCTGTATCCATATTAAAGGGTCTAAAAAATTTGCCGTTTACAAATCCTATACCATATCTGTATTTGATACCGTATCCATTTGCATGCAACATAGAATAATTGGCTTTCTGAGGCTATGGGTCTCTAGGATGAGATAGATCTGTGCGTCCTTTCACACACATGAGAGCAGCTATTAGGGATCTGGTTCCTTCTTAAATATGGGAGATGGGACACTGGTGTTGCAAGAAGATGCAACTTATCGGCTTCTTATCTTCTTCTACCAGTTCTTCAGACATGGATGCTTGGAGGATTTTTAGGGGTGAGACTTTTTGCCCTCTCAAGACTGTCCATTGAGGTCCCCTTATTTCTTGACACTCTCCTTGGAGCTTCATTAGATCACGTGTTGGCTGTTTTGGGATGGTTGGCAAAGATCGTTGCTTTACTTCTACTTCACATTTAACTATGGATTGAGATCCGCTTGAGTTCTTCTCTATTTCTTTATTTCTCTTCATTTCTCTCTTTTCACTTGACTATTACATGTTTAGGGTTCCAACCTATATCTGGTTCTGCCTCTTGAGGTGGCAAATTAATATTCTCCTGTTCACTTTAGTGTAGTTTACTCTTCTTTAGTCTAGTTACTCCAGACTAATTTATTTTGTTGTACTACAATGCATTACAACAATTTCTTTTTGGTGAATCCCATTGGCCTATTTTGGTTATTCATGGACATTAATAGAATTATCTTATCTTATCTGCAATTTAAGATTTATACCTATTGATGATTGACTGGGGAGCTTGACCTGAAACATTTGTATTAACTTATTGCAAGTAGTTTATCCAGCAACGTTACCCAGATAATAATGCATTGAATAAATCTAAAATTATTAAAACTACAAGAAACACACTTCAGTCTGTAATTTAACAGAATGAATTGAAGAGATGCCTATTTATAGGACTTTTTGTCTATCTCCTCAACTAAACTGCGCTTAGATAGTGGAGAACATGATAGGACTTCAAAGTTTGAACAGAAAACTTTTGGCCAAAATGTTGCCAACACTTAAAAACTTGACATAATAGATGCTTATATATTGACAGCCATTGTTGTCCATCTTGCAGTGATGGAGATTATTTTATCAAAGCATACAGCATTAATGACCTACAACCTAGTATGACCAACCCTGAACAACTTATTTGGTTTGGCTTCAATTTAGTTGCCCAAACAATGAATTTCATTAATTATTAAGAAGATTTTCATTTCCGAGGATAATAAGGTTGTATGTTGTTTTGTCCATTGGGAGGGAATCTTGACACCTAACAAATTCATCTTTATGATGCTGGTCCTCTATTTTATTTGGAAATTCACCTTGGTGATGCTGGTGCAATTTCTTATGTGGAATTTAACCTTTAACAATGCCAATAATGTGCTGTCACTGGTCTTTAGTTGGATGGTCACCTTTGTGATATTGACGCACTATTTTATCTGGAAGGTACGTTTAACATATTTTTATAAAGAAAGGTGACATAAGGTGAAGTTTGTTGGAGTCCCATATTATGAAATAGCAACTTTAGGTCCTGATGTGAGGACAGTGATGACTGTGATGACTGTGAAAGGATTTCTGTCTATGTGGATAGATTTGTTGTTGGCCATTCCCGATGTTAGTCCTCTCGAACATCCATATGTGTACGTTCCTTACTTCTAATATATATATATATGATTGTGCTCGTTGTCCCCACCATTTTATGCAGCTATTAGGAAGGTGTCCTTAAGAGGCTCAATTTTTACAGTACTTGATGCAACTGTTGGATACCCTAGCCCATATTTCTTTGTTTTTCTTTCAGTATTTCTTCCCAGCTACAAGTCATGAATTTGCTGAGTCCTGAAGAATTGGACATTTATATATGCCTCAATTTAACCCAGCTTGTATAAATTCTTCTTGTATTAGTTTCTCTAACTTCTTATTCTCAGTTGGCAGTGGTTTATTTTCTTCAACTGATGTTCTTTAATCCTTTTTTAAAAGAGCTCATGAATTGATATTCTCTTAAGAATAAATATCACTGCTCAAACTTCATGGTGCTTAATGAATGTGTCACCCATTTAACTTCTTTGCTTCATCTTGCTATTTTCACCTATTGACTTCACTGCAGGAGGGATAGCCATGCCACAATCCTCACCATAGTTGGAAAACTCGCAACTCACGATAAACTTGGCACCCTAATTTTGGAGATTTTATCGGCAACTCGGGAAAACTCAGGAAAAACTTGGCCAAAGAAAAAATTTCAATTAAAAAAAAAAACATTTTAAACAACAATTGGAGAGCCAGAAAGCTAATTTTATATTAGATATTCATAAAAAAGAGGACAATTACAATTCATGATCATCAAATCCAACCAAATACATCATAGTATCATACAAATGCAAAATTTCAAAAATATAAAGCAGTTTTTAAACTGTTTTTTGTTTTTCCCTCCTCCCCCTTGAACTAGATGGTTGGCCTTGGCTTTGAATGGGTGGTCGAATTGGAGGCTTCTCAGGTACAGGATCATCATGGTATATCTCCTCCAATCCTCTCAAATGTTCTGCTTCCTCCTCAAGTGCCTCAAAAAATGAACAAGCTTTCAATGAAACCTACTACCACTCTTAGCTTCATATTCCCTTTCTTCGTCCTCGTTCATTTTCTTTAAATTTTCCCAAATTTAAATTCTAGTAGTATTATATTAGGAAGAGGTGACAAGTAGAATCTGTTTGGTATAATAATAAAAGAATGGCAATCAACATTCAACATACTAGATTTTTAATCAAATGCAGTTACAAATATTTTGCCTATTTCATCAATTAGTCTCTTTCCCCAAGGGTACATGGAACTATTAAGAGATCTCTATATTTCTATTGCATTTAAGAACTTAAGCTTACCATAAATACCATGGTCACTTTCTTGGAGATTTATGTGGATGTAGTTGAAATTTTGAAACTCCTCTAAATATAGAAAACACATTATTTTCAAAATTATTAATAATGAAACTCTATAAAAAATTGTTCATAGTTGGAGAGAAGAAAAAATGCAAAAATAAGGCCAAATGGCCTTTTAAAAAATTATTTTTCCTGCCATTTTTTGCTAACTGTCCAAGGCTTGCCGAGTTTCCTTCTAGAAAACATCTAGAAATCGTGAGAAATATTGCCGCAAGCTGGCAATTTTCTTGGCGCCGAGAAAATAAAAAAAAAAAACTTGCTGCCCGTAATTTCTCGCGAGTTTCACGAGAAATTGCGGGAAACCAGCGATTTTCCTAACTATGATCCTCGCAATTCAAAGATTACAATGGTGCCAAAGGTTGGATGGATATAGTCTATACCTATGATTTAGGCAACCATGTGATCAGTAGACAACTAGAGACAAGGGTGACTAACAGATAAAATAGACCTGCACGTTGAGTAACTTTGTTGAAAGCAAAAGGCTTGGGTGAATAATTTAATAGAAAACATAAATTTCAGGTGGCAGCTGTCTAGGGTCATTATCATAGAATGTTTGATGCCACTCCTGTTGAAAGTGCAAACGACCTCATTAAGACCATATTCTGCTGTGGTGCCAATGCTTTTTTAAGCATCTAACCATAACAACTAATTTAGGACTGTGACTACAAAGCATACAAGGATGTAACACGCTAAATTTTTATCCTTATGATGGCGACTCTCCATTGTTGTTTGCAGTGTCCAATGGTAGTTGCTTTGGTACATCTAGTGTTGGTGGTTCATCTAGTTCTCTGTTAGTGCAGAATCTCATGTGAACATGCCTCTTCCACTTCTGTCTATTTTTCAGTTTTGTTGCACAGGTGCAGTGTTTTACGGTACTTATATTTTAAGATTGTGCAAGTTGATGCAATGCAAAAGATTTTTCTTTAAGCTTGTATTGAGAAATATGTTGTTTTATATGTTGGTTGCAGGTATCTAACCAACTGAACAGTTTGTACAGGAAATTTTTAAAAAGGAATCCTAGCTATGATGGGAAGGTAAACATATCATGAGAACCTTGCTGAATATATGCAACAATTTGGCCAACTATGAGAATATTTTCTTGTATTTCACTTGTGGTAGCATTCTGAAGTTTGCAATATTTGTGAAGCCATGCAAATTCTAGAAGTTTGTGTTTTAAGTAGAGGCATCAATTGATGTTTTTTAAGAAGATTTTTAATCTTCCTGAAATGCTTCCATGAAGATGAATTTAATGAAATCTGAGCTCACCTAAGGTATATTTCCCTGTGCAGGTTTCTATCTATGGTCACTCTTTGGGCAGTGTCCTTTCTTATGACATTCTTTGCCATCAAGACAATTTGTCTTCTGTGTTTCCTATTGAAAATATTTATCAAGGTGCAGTGCATAATGAAGAATTGCATGATAGGGGAGATCCATTTTCTAGAAACGTTCCAGCAGGATCTCGTATTGTTTCTCAGGAAAAAGAGGACACAGGTAACCTGAGTAGAAATTCTTCAAAACAGTCTGGAATAGAATCACAACTGGAATCAGAAACTGTTCATGTTTCAGAAGATCATCTAGATTCCAAGTGTGATGCAGGCATTTCAGATTTTTCAAAAGACGTTACAGTAGACACAAAACAGGAACAAGAGAATCGTATTTCTTTTCAGCAGACAAAAGTTGAGACAGACCAACAAGAGAAGACTGTTAATGTTCAAGAACATCGTACAATATGGACAATGCAGGAAACAGGATTTTTAAATGTTGGAGATGGACATGTAGCAGGCACTCAAGTTTCTATATCTGAAACATGCAAAAATTCGTACGAGGTTATCAAGTCTTTAAGAGAAGAGGTACTTCATCTTGTGCAACCATGCTGATTTGATCAGTAGGCATGGCATTTTGTGTAGCAGTTCAATCTTTTATGACTAATTGCTTTGATCTGTTGGAATTTTAGAAGATGCGCATAAAGGAGAAGGAAATTATATTTTTTCCCTTTGAATTTTAGGCAACACGTCTTTGTTTTTCTACTTCAGGCATTGTAATAAATTTTAGTAATTTTAATTCTTAGTTCATATGATTTAGCTGAAGCATAAGTTACAAAATACTATGTGTACCATGTCATTTTCATGCATCCGATGTGTATTTAGATATAGAAGCTGAATGTATATATTTGTGATGCACTAAAGTTTTGTTAAATCTAAGATACGGATTGGATATTATAGTGCCATCTGAGGGTTGAATGTGGATAGGCACAGCCCTATGTGGGATGTGTCGGATCGCTAATTTGGTATTTAAAGAAAATAATGGCAGTTACTCATCATACCCAAACACTAACTTGGTATGTCTGCTTACCATAGGTGAAAAGCTTGCTAAGTTTTGGTTATCTACAAGATGTTATTATCTTCATAGAATTATTCATTCCTTAAATGAAAACAGTTTTGCAATCCAATTGAGACTGAAACAGAGGAAAAGTTATTCCTTCCATTCGAAGCACTAACAAGTAATAACATCAACGCTCAAATAAAAATGATGTGGGCCCCACAAGTTTCTGAAACAATTTCAAATTTTAATTGTTATTTTGTGTCAAATGTAATGTCCCATAAATGTTTGTTGTTGAATATTGAATCAATATTTAGCAGTTGTAAAACAGGTTTTTGTAGTTGGATTTAGTTTAGAACCATGTTGGCTGCTTGTAAGTTTTGTTTTCAGTCTGATCTGTTTTCTACTTATCTTGAACTGTTAGTAATTTAACTCCCTCAATAGGAATGTCCCTCAATAAGGTGGTGTAAGCTGCTTTCCAGTTTGCCGCCATAAACCCTGAAGGAAGAGGAGGTGGTCTTATTTGATACTTCTTGTGAGCTGGTTAAAAAAACTCTATCTGGTTGCTTTATTTCCATAATGACAACCTGTTTTTTATAAAATTTAATTGCCATTTAAGTACCTCCCTTTTGGAGTGGATGCTATACTTCATATTTTTCTTCCATCAGCTTTACTAGTTGGGCTATGGGGCAGGTTCATTGCCTTAAACATTTCAGAATGGAAGATGCAGGTTTGAGATAGTTTCCTAGTCACTCATTTGTGAATCAATGCCTCTTTCTAAGATGTGATAATTTTTTATCAGCTTCTTATCTTCTCAACATCAGCATGACTATGACAAAGTGTATAATAAATTGGAGGATGAAGTAAATTGGCTTCTGTATATTATGCCATGCATTTGATGTCTTGAATTGATTTCTGAAAATGATTGTTCTGCATATGCAGATCCAGTTTTTTACCATGCTGTTAATGTGCACGATGACAATAATTTATTTGAAGGCTCAACATTGCATAACATTCTATCTGAATATGGATATAAATATGCTCTTACATGGTTGGGGTTTTATTGGCTTTTATGTTTAATTCTACAGGTATCATCTCTCAGAGCAAAGGTAATAGAACTTGAAGGGAGGCATAAAGGAAATGGGTTTTATGGCAGGACTTCAAATGACAGACCATTATTATCTTCAGTGCAAAATAATGAAAATGTGGTTGGGAATTCTATGAAGGAGCCGAGTTCTTTACCTACGGAGTGTGGAGAAGTCGCATCATTAAGTACTAGTGGTGCAGATGCCATTTATGCTTTGCATGGGGAAAACAAAGTGCATTGTAGGACATCAAAAGTGGGCAGTGCAAAAAATTGTGCAGAGAAAAGACAAGAAGTAGGGAAACGTTTCACCCCATATATCAAATACACCAAACTCGAGTTTAAGGTGGAGTACATTATTTATCCTGTTTATTTTCTTTCACTTTTTTTTCCTGCCCTTTATCTGAACTTTAAGAACATTTAGTGTACAAACATTTGTTGAATGTAGGTGTATGGAACTTTTTTAGAAGTCTCAGCATATATAGTTACAAGAGTGGCTTTTAGGTTAATCTTGTTTTGATATAGTTAACTTATTAGCATGAAAATATTGGGTACTACTCTCTAGCATCTGCAAATGGACTCAGTGAATGCATCATTGCAGGTTGACACATTTTTTGCAGTTGGCTCTCCACTTGGCGTGTTCTTATCTCTACGCAATGTTCGCATTGGAACAGGTAATATTAAAATCACCGGTGAGATGTATTAAAATCAAAATGTTTTCATTTCTATTAACATGAAGACCCCTTTCATCTCAGATTTTGGGCATTATTCCATTGATTGTAACTGCAGTCCTTGGCAGTCGTTCAAGTAGACTAAAGAGTCTTGTCCTTGCTAACAAGCTCTGTGAAATACCTTGCTTACAATTGCATTTTTTTTGTTTGTTATTTTTTTGGACAAGAAAATTGGACCCGTTGACTACTAAGAGGCTAATTTAGAACTTGCCTTCCTGAGTCTTAAGTAACCTCCAGTTTGCTATAGAATCAGTAAAATTCTGATTAACTTTGTTTGCTTGAAAAATAGCATCTATAGTTATCAGTGTAAATGAATACACAAAAGCCATGATGAATGACTCCCTTTTCCTGTCCATGTCTGTTACCAAATCAGTATTATCCAAATGCAAATATTCTACCTTCAATATGCACGTAAGTATAAACATAGTTATGTTTTATGATCTTCATAAATGTTGGTGTGCTTGCCTTATATAGAATTAACCTCTTGGACATGGGAATGTATCCCTGGGTATGAGGCATAGTTCTTTAAGTTCACTATCAGACCAGGGATATTAGGACAGCTAGGAAATACCCCAGCTGCCCCCCTTTTTTGGCAGATGATAAGGGAACATTTTTCATGGTCCCAGGCTCATAAGGAAATGTCTAGTACGCCTCATCTTCTGAGGTGTGAAGAAAATATTTTGAACACCTTTTCATAGAAAGGAATTAATATTACCTAACCCTGGACATGGCATTCAACTCAAATTGCCCCTGTGGTCTATTACCTAGCAAATATATTGTCGTGCAGTGGTTGTAAACTTCTTGTGGTTGTCCAAAGTGTCATTGCCTGAATGTAGCTGTTAGCAAGGGTGGTTGACTTGAGAGGTGGTTTGATCTGAATTTTATCTTGCTATCAATATACTTAAAGCTTGGTGGCAATAAGCAGAAAGCATGGTTAAAAGATTATGATCTTGTCAAAATGTTCATAACAGTGGTTGAGTGATAAGTGCAGGTGGCGAGGATGATGATAATTAAGTTAGTGAGCAGGATGAGTGGTTGTGGTGAGTCTGGTGACCACTCTTTAGGACAAGAACACCCAGTAACAGTAATATCCTAGCAAAAACATATTTAATGACTGCAAGTAGAAGTTTATAACTGCATCAATAGACTGTTGACATGCACTATATAAGACACCACAGAGTTCAAATATTATTGTTCATGATAATCCAATAGTTATATTTGACTAATTTGTTTTCTGTGTAAGTGCACTTTGTAATCTGTAGAGGAATTTTGAACAGTGTTCCATACCCTTGCTCTGCGGCAGATACTGTTATTACATATTCCATATCATGCAGCGTGTAGTCAGCTATGTACTCTTGATATCCATCTAGAGAAACAATATAATTACACATCTCTGTGTTAACAAACACATTGAGATCAACTACCCTCCAATTAAAGCCTAAGAGAAGAAATTGAGTAGTAGTAGCTGTGGGAAGTCTGTAGTTGGCAGATCTAGATGGTGTTTACAAATTGATGAGCAGTGGAGGGCAGATGTGTAAATGGCTTAAGTGACATGCCATTGGGTGTCTTTGATGAACTTGAGGATAATAATGATGAGTTCAAGCTCTGTGAGATTTGCTTAGAGGGAGTAGACTGAGCATGTGGTATTTGACCCTTGTCAATGATACTTTGTTTTCCATATCGTCATGAAATCTATCATACATAATATGAATTATGACCTATAACAGTTTCAGAACTGAGAAACGCAATTATTTAGTGTGGCACTTGTTATTATTCGATTATCTTGGATGTTAAAGTTCTGGTTAGTCATCTCTAGTGGATTCTTGTGTTTACCCACCCTTGAAATGCATCCTTTACATGTTCAGCAGGTTGCAACTTGATCATATGTTCCACATATATGTTTTCCAACTCTACAACCAGTAAAAGGCTCAAGATTCTTCCCTTTTCAGCTTCACCAACAAACATTTCAATGTCTCTATCCTTCCAATTTGTCTAAGACACGTAGTTTGCTCTTTATAGGAACACATGTACTCAATTTCTCTATTAGACAAGAAACATAAAAGAGATTGTGAATGTGACCCCTATTGGAAGTTTGCAGGCATAAGCAACCAAATCGATATTTAAGTTTTTTTAAATTCATTAAGTCACATAATTTTTCTCTTGAAATTCTCATTGAGAACATTGATGCCATGTTGATTTTTCATTCAATTGTGGACATGTTGCAAGGTCTTCTTCAAGGTGCGAATAATGGATTTGAGATTCTTTAAGGAAATCAAATATAAGAGATACTTTATCATGATTAAACATGAAGTTCTTGGGTCTTGGTGGCTCATAGATGCATAATGTAGTAAAGGGCTTCATTTTAACAATGCAGCTCATTCATAATTAGAATCTGAGTGCCCTTTCTCCCATATCTTAGTGCAGCAGGTGGCAGGGTTGAGAGATATTCCTTCCTGAGAACAAGGTTGAGGACAGGAAGAAGGCATATAGAAAGTATTATTAAACCGCCATTGAACTAAGTATAGTCATTTAGAGTATTTTTGTGGTTTATCAATTACAAAAAATCATAAATAATGTTTCAAGCATTTTTTTTTTAAACAATCTTCATTAGACTATTAGTTGGATAAGCGTAGGCTGAACTTAATAGTTTTTGAAATTTCTATTTGCATACCTTATTCTTTCCAAAAGTTACTGGTAGATAGCGGGTCATGGTCATTGGAAATCACTTTGTGATATTTGTGAATCTTATAAACATGTTTCACGTATTGTTCCACAAATTGTGGCATGGAACATGCTTTCTTCGATGGAATAAAATCAGTGAATTTAGTAAGATGATCGACAACCACAAAATTCGATCTAACAATTATAGGTAGGTAAATCATCAATGAATTCTATGGAAATTTGCTTCTCACTTTTGGCAGGCATGCAAAGTTTGGAGTAAGTGGGGTATGGAACACATTTGCTTTTGTCATGTTGATAGAAATGACAATACTATTTACTTTTGGAAATCACTTTTCATGCTCTTCCAATATGGGGATTTGTAAGTGTTATAGCAGGTCTTGAAGGACCCTTTGTGGCCAGAGCTAGGCAAATCATGATTATTTGTCAATACTTTGTTATGAAATTAGAATAATGAAGTAGATAGATTCATTTCTTTGTCCATAAAATATCATTTTGCCATGTAAATGAGGATCTGCATCGATATTATTTATGATTCCTTGACAATCATCACTTTTAACGTATTCTAATCGTACATCCTTTATCCATTTCAAAACGATGACCAAAATGACATGGACAACTTCTTTATTCTTTCTAGATAATGTATGGACAACTTTGCACTTCTTCCCTATTTTATCCTGGAATTCAAAATCAAAGGACTGAATTTTGGGCCATCCTTCGGATTCATTGATGCTCATTACTTTTAAAATATTCTGATTGAACATCCTTTATTCAATTCAGAATTATTACCAAAATTACATAGACAACCTCTTTATCCTTCCTAGATAAAGTGTTGACATTTTTGTTAATCTTCCCTTTGTCATGCTACATTTTAAAATCAAATGATTGAATTTTGGCTGCTCACTTCTATTGTTCGATCATCAAGGTTGGTTGTTGCAAGAGATGTTTAAAGTTATCATGGTTTATTCATGCTAAAAATCTCCTACCTAGCAAATACAGGGCGTGTAGGTGGATAAGTTTGTCCACATTAACATGCATGAGAGCATGACTAATGGTATGAATGTCTGTGTTAATGATGACATGAATTCTTGACTGTCCCCATGAGTTACATCAACCATGAGTCATGCATATGAGTTGTACGTAATGTATTGTGCATAGTGTTATGTTTTGGTGTTATGGTTAATGTAACAAAATAATACGTTGAATATGATGGGGTACTTGTTGTTTCATGTATACGGGTAGTTAGGTGGTTGACTTGTTATGTCAATTGCCAATTGCTCACCATTTCCTGTTATACCTCTATGTATGCCCTTATTCCTTGGTCAAGGCGTGTGGTCTAGACTTTGTAGTACCATTATTGAGAATTAGTTAGATGATGATCAAGGTACGTTGGTCATTGTTGTATCCTTGATTAGACCCTAATGTACTGCATATGATTAGAATATGATGAGAGCATGACTAATGGTATGAATGTCTGTGTTAATGATGACATGAATTCTTGACTGTCCCAATGAGTTACATCAACCATGAGTCATGCATATGAGTTGTACGTAATGTGTTGTGCATAGTGTTATGTTTTGGTGTTATGGTTAATGTAACAAAATAACACGTTGAATATGATGGAGTACTTGTTATTTCATGTATACGGGTAGTTAGGTGGTTGACTTGTTATGGCAATTGCCAATTGCTCACCATTTCTTGTTATACCTCTATGTATGCCCATATTCCTTGGTCAAGGTGTGTGGTCTAGACTTTGTAGTACCATTATCGAGAATTAGTTAGATGATGATCAAGGTACATTGGTCATTGTTGTATCCTTGATTAGACCCTAATGTATTGCATATGATTAGAATATAAAGGATGCATGTGTGCTGTGTATTTATATGTATCTATGAGTTTGTCCCATTGTGTGTCTTAATTTATATAAATGGATTTGTATTTTAGTGTGTTGTGTGGCATAGACTATGGTGCCATTGATTGTATGAAGTTTAGGTCTATGTTGGTGAAGCAAAGATGCGATGAGCATCTTGCTTCAAAAGGTCAATGATGAGAATGGGAAGATTAGAGCATGGTTGATGGCCGTCCTAATCGAACAATACCTCTTCCTCTTTAGGAGGGAAGAGGGGAACTAGAAACTGAATTTGTTACAAATATCTTTGTTGACATTGATGAAGAGCCAAGTCAAGACATATAAAGATAGATAAAACTTGAGCTGGTTAGCAAGGCAAACACTCTTAGATGTGATTGATGTGGGTTGTGTATTTGGCTTTGTGTGAGGTGAAAGTCCAACATGGAAGACATTGTAGAATGGTGTGTTTGATGAGGTGCATGTGATGAGTTGAATACAAGAGCAACTGCAAGGGGGTGTGTCTAATGATGCGTGGAAGAGAGTTTTCCATGTAAGTGATCGTTTGTTGAATCAACCAAATCAAGTGGTTTGAAGGACGACTAGTGTTGTGAAGATGCAAAAGTGTTTCACATTTCATGGTGATGAAACAAAAGTACCAAGTAGGCATTGGAAAACTTGCATCTTGTTTTGGAAGGAAAATGGGAAGATGAATGAGGTAGATTGGAGGAGGCTATTCCCTATGACATTTTGTGGGACTGCAATAGAATGGTATGCAAAATTATGTGAAGATAAGTACTAAACTTGGGAGATTGCAAGAAGCCTTCAAGGAGGAATTGAAGTTGATGCACGATCATGATAAGATCATCAAAGAAATCTATAAAATAGAGGAAAGCGAGACAGTCTATTTTTTCTTACAACTAGAGGCTTAAAGGTGTTGGTCAAACAATTTTGGGTGTCATCTAATGGATTGAAGAAAAAGTGGTTTTAGGAGGGACTTATTCCTACATATAGGAAGAAGATCAAGGTGGTCCCTTCAATGTCATCACAAGATGTAGGTTGCAAATGTCTTTAGAAGGAGGGAAGAGGGGAACTAGAAACTGGATTTGTTGCAAATTTCTTTGTTGACATTGATTAAGGGCCAAGTCAAGACGTATAAAGATAGATAAAACTTGAGTCGGTTAGCAAGGCAAACACTCTTAGACGTGATTGACGTGGGTTGTGTATTTGGCTGTGTGTGGTGAAAGTCCAACATGGGAGACATTGTAGAATGGTGTGTTTGATGAGGTGCACGTGAGGAGTCGAACACGAGAGCAACTGCAAGGGGGTGTCTCTAATGATGCGTGGACAAAAGTTTGCCATGTAAGCGATTGTTTGTTGAATCAAACAAATCAAGTGGTTTGAAGGATGACTAGTGTTGTGGAGATGCAAAATTGTTTCACATTTCATGGTGATGGAACAAAGTACCAAGCAGGCATTGGAAAACTTGCATCTTGTTTTGGAAAGAAAATGGGAAGACGAATGAGGTAGATTGGAGGAGGCTATTCCCTATGATATTCTGTGGGACTGCAATGGAATGGTATGCAAAATTATATGAAGATAAGTAATAGACCTAGGAGATTGCAAGAAGCCTTCGAGGAGGAATTGAAGTTGATGCACAATCATGATAAGATCATCAAAGAAATCTATAAAATAGAGGAAGGCGAGATAGTCTTTTTTCTCTTACAACTAGAGGCTTAAAGGTGACAATTTTAGGAGTATCTAACGGATTGAAGAAAAAGTGATTTTAGGAGGGACTTATTCCTACATATGTGAAGAAGATCAAGGTGGTCCCTTCAATGTCATCTCAATATGTAGGCCATCGAGGTGTTGGTGTTAGGAGCTTAGCAACAAGAATAACTTTGGAGACAAAGGAGATGATTATGAGGAGAAGAGCAAGTTGGAGGACAAGAGTGGCTCAAAGAATGAGCGACAGAGAAGGAATGTCAAAAGCGCTCTCCATAAGGACATGATGTTCATGTTTAACAAATTAAAAAATGAACGAGATGTAGGCTGCAATGATTCCCCATGAGTAAAATAAACATTCTGTAATATTTGTTAATAGGAAGGACATTTGATGAAGGAATGCCCCTTTACTTTGAAGAACATTTAATAGGTGTATGCAACAAAGAGGGAGAATGTTTCAATGGGAGGTGATTCTAGTGCTGAGTATTGTAACAACAAACAAGGCAACACAAGAAGCTGAATTGAGTATGATACATATGGTAGACCAATTGTCTAGTTTTTTAGATGTCATGAATGGGGGTGCTTTAGACAAGGACGGTAGACCATCATGTGTCAAGACAAACCAATGACATGTAGAGTGCTTAAGAATCATCACATAAGTCAAAAAGCAGTGAGCAATGTAAACTTGGTTGAAGTAGACATAGAGGAGGTAGACCAAGTTATGCAGAACAAGCAACAAGTACAAAAGCAAGTTGTTTAGATGCTAGTGAAGACAACATATCACTCTTCAACTTGGTGATGGAGATTACAAGATAGAAAATAGAGACCTTGAGAAACTCTGATATTTTTTAGAATGTTTTTGTCTGCAGGTTGAGGATAGTCATGACGAGAACAAGAATCAAACCAACAACATGCTTGAAGAAGAATGATAAAAAGATTGCAGTTTGGACGAAGAAGCATGCCATCTTGACAAGCAATGCTATCTGGCTGAATGAAGTCGCTTGATTGATGATAAAGTTGGTTATCCAAATGATGGATGATGTCATATAGATGAGGAAGCAAGAGGTTGGGATGATGAAGGATGCCATTTGAATGAGTGTGTTGACCTGCATTTTTATATACTTGCCAAAAGGTGGAACACACACGCACATACTGCGCCCTGCGGATGTTCCCTATTGAAAAGGAAAGATATTTCCTCCAAGGTTCGGGTAGGTTGGGTCTCAACCGTGCAGGTTTCACTGAGAGGGGGCTGTGTTGGTGATCCACAAGTTTTTTTTTGAAGTTGCAGCAACATTCAATACAAATTAGATATGGGTTCATAAAGCATCCACAAATCTGCACAAACTCAGAAATTTCCAGTAGCAAACTAACTATAACATAAAGATAAATCCTACTCTAACACTAGTCTAACTAGGAGGAGCAAAGAAAATTCAAAAAGGATAAGGTTAGGAAGAAAGAACCTGATTCCCCTGAGATCACTACAACATGTAACAAAGAAAATTGAGCACGAAAATACCTCCAAGCAACCAGTATTCACATAGTTGCAGAGAGGGACGATTGCAGAAAAAGGTAATTACAGTAACAGTATACACACATAAACTGTTATTACCCCAAGATATTCAACAACTATCTTTATTCATGAAAAGATCTTTCAGATATTTGCAACAGAGCTTCAAGGGAACTCAGAAAAAAATGCCAGAAAATAAAGCTAATCTAATGCTGCTATTAAGTTTTTGAAATTTTACAGAACTTTTTTTGGACCCTTTTACAAATGAGTGAAAGTTTATTTTATAAGCCGAGGAAAACAACTTTCCCTCCATTTTCAAAGTTCAAACTTCCATAAAAATAATAATTTAATATTGAAGTCCTTTTTCAAGTTCTCACATGATTACAATGACAAATGATTCCGGCTCATTAAATCATCCATTCAATGTAGAAAGGGAATATCCGAATATTTTTTCAGTTGTTGGGTCCTTGCACGAAAGATAAAAGTCGTGCCGAGTCAAACATTTTTGCAAAAAATTTTGTGCATCTTTAATTTTAAATCCAGTTGGGGTTGAGTAGAGCTCGTCGTAAGCTTAACACATCCAGTTTGAGCTCAATCAAAGTTCTGGATGAAAAGTTATGGTCTTCGGAGGATTACCTATTAAAAAGCAATTAAAAAAAAGTCAATTTGTGCAGGAAAATATCATTTAATAAATTACTTATGTTTTCAAATAGTCTTTGAACGGGATTTTGGAATTTTGGGATTTCGAGGTTTTTTAGGATTTCAAAAATATCATTTAATAAATTACTGTGGGTTTCAAATAGTCTTTGAACAAGATTTTAGAATTTCAGGATTTCGAGGTTTCGGGATTTGGTAAAAATGCATCTCGCCAAAAACTTCAAAATTTCGAAATTTAGAAGAAGGAACTTGTCCAAGACTAAAGAAGACTCGAAACATGCCCAACTGTTTTTTTTAAAGATGAACATAAAATTGAAACCCAAAGATCTGCAAAATCCAGATTCCACTGAAAACACCGAAAACAAAATAAACTTGGAATTTTATAAACATGAGCTCACTAATTTTCACAACCTTAAAGGTCCACGGATTATATAAAATTAACTCCAGCTGGCAAGAAAAGGGGGGCCCTGTTTAGAGTGCAAAACGGGGACGTGTTGTTTGGGGACAACAAATTCCTAAAGAAACAAACAACAACCCAACATATGTTAAAATTTGTTGTTAAGAGGTCAGAACTTGAATCGATTGGTACCTCATTAAGATTGTTCCATCACTTAACAACAACAAACTTAAACTATTTCATGAAAAGACTGAGTACACACATCTGCATTATCACACCTAGTACAATGGAGTTAACCCAATATAGATCCACAGTGTGTGTGTTTGTGAAATGAATTACTTTCCTCATCAAAATACACAACATGATGCAAAGAAACAAGCCATAAACCTCCTCATCACCTAGTTGGGATGTATTATTATCATTATTTATTTATTTATTTTTTACTTTTTTTGGAAGATAGGGGTGGAGGGCATGGAATGGCATGGACATTGCTCCATTGCCAGCCGGGCGTCCATAGCCCCGATGGAGTTGTCTTTGGTCACACCCAAGGCCTTGCTGTACTTCCAGTTGGGCATCCATAGCCCCGACGGAGTTGTCTTTGGCCGCGCCCAAGGCCTTGCTCTACCGTCAAGCAGGCATCCATAGCCTCGGTAGAGATTACCCGGATCACCTTCTTGAAGAAAAATTCTTTTTTTTTGTTTGATAATTTTGCTTTTGATATTCTATTCTCTCATTTTCTGATTTTTTTTTTTATGCAATTTCTTCTTGGACAATGAAGTGCAGTTGAAGTATGGGAACCAATCCATAGTGAAGATTTGATGAGGTGGATTTAGGAAACAAGAGAAATCAGACTAGTTCTTATCATGCTTGTGTATTTTTGAGGAAGACCTTTAAATGTAAGCATGCAATAGTGAATCCATACCAAGTTTTTTTTTTTTTTTTGATTAACCTAGTGGAATCGGTAGCCGCCACGGTAATCTGCGCAGTTTGCCCCCATAACCACTAAGCCGCATTGCGAACACATTGGAATACGGACAAGCGCCTAGTCCGACAAGGCTCAAGATTTGAACCTTGGACGTTCGTCCCCCTTACGGGGTTTCTTCGAACCAATTGGTCTACACCTCAAATATCAAAATTTGAGTTAAAAACGCGGTTTTTATGAGGAGTCCTAGTTACCTTGTACCAGGGTTTGAACTTGGGTCTCTTAGATGAAAACCCAAGGACTTAGCACTATGGTATCCCTCCAGAACTGAATCTATACCAAGTCAAGCACTCATCTTTTAAGCTGATAATTAAGAAACATTAACCTAGTCTAATCAAGAAATCTTGTCAAGCAAGACTAAAACTAATTCTGAACAGTTATAAGGAAAAGAAAAAAAAAACTGGTTCAAGCTTTGATCAGTTAGCTGTCAATTTCAAGAAGGTGATTCAGGTAATCTCTACTGGGGATATGGACGCCTGGATGGCAGTAGGGCAAGGCCTTGGGTGGGACCAGAGACAACTCCGTTGGGGCTATGGACGCTCGGTTGACAATGGAGCAATGTCTATCCCTTTCCATGCCCTTCACCCCTATCTTCCAAAAAAAAGTAAAAAAAAAAAGTAATGATAATAATACATCCCAACTAGGTGATTTAATACTCTAATTGGGCTCACAACCTGAAGAGACATGGTTGAGATAAGATTCTAACGGCCATGTGCTGCAAATTGGGTGTAAAATCACCAAAGTCCTCCCATCATAAATCTAGAAACAACAACAATTTTTTTTTTAATATTTTACATGTAATAGCTTAAAAGTTCAAAACAAAATCAAAAGACAATAAATAATAATTTGATGAGGGTTACCTGGCCTCAATATCTCAATAGAATTTATGCATTGCTCAGATGGGACTTGGCGGCCATGGCATGCCTTATAATCTTGTATCTCTGCATGCACTTTATAGCGCAATTGTTTACTTGCTGTGAAGACACGATCAATAAAATATTGAAGGCCATGCTTCACCTCATAATCAACATGAACTGTAGCAGAATAAAAGAGTTTGAGGTTCAAATAGTAACCCATTGCATGAAGAGGGCTATGGAGTTGTGATGTCCATTGGTTTTCATTGATAGTCCAAATGACATCATATTTGGTGCGGGTATGTCCATAAAATGCAGCATTTGCCTCTTTTGCCCTATCCATAGCCTCATATACAAATCCCATTGGAAATTGTTCTCCATCAACAAGATGAAGAACCTTCACCAAAGGCTTTGAGACCTGAAAAAAAAAAAGAAAAAATAATTTAAAGAAAAATATTTTACAACATAAATAAAATAAAATAAATTAATAAGTGTAGTCTTGTACCTTGATGGCCTCATCCATGGCCATCCAGAAGTCCTCAAACAAATAAGTATAGACGTTATGCCCCTCAGTTGATGTTCGGTATCTTGTAGTTGCTTTAGAATTCCAATCATCACTCACAAACATTTGCTTCAGTGACTTTCTTGCATCATAAATGCTCTACAATGTCACAAAGTTTGTGGCGAAGTGTGTAATGCCAGGCTGCACTAGGTCCCTCCCATTAGTAAATGAAGCAAACTTTACCCATGAATGGTTGTAAATGAATTTTGTGATGGCCTTAGCCTTCCTTACAACCTATGCCACCCAAGGTAACTTCCCAATGTCCTCGAGGAGAAAATCGAGACAATGGGCTACACATGGGGTCCAAAAAATGGTGGGGAATCTCTCCTCCAAAATCCTCCCGGTTGATTAGCGTTTTCATCTGTTGTAGTGATCATGGCATTTACTTTATTTTTAATTTCTTCTGGCACCTTATTGCATACCTTGACATTATTGTTAGGTATCTTCGCCAAATGGAATTTGAGGCGAAAAACGCCTCTAGTAAAACTAAAGCCACAAAAATAGCATTTAAAATCCCCTTTTCTTGGCCTTGGCATTCCATATGCCCATGCTGGATCCAATGGTTTCATTTTTTATGTCTGCAACATTGAAACAAGTAAGTTAGTAACAACAAAGTTACAATCACTTAAAAAAAAGGAAAAATAACCTAAACCCTAAACCAAAAGGCTAGGGTTTAGGGTTTAAAATTGAAACATTGACAGCTTCAAAACGGGCTTGCATACATAGTTATTAGGCAGCAATATTTACTTAAAAAGAGGAGGAAAAAAAAAGCCTAAACCTAAAACCCTAGGGCCTAGACTAGGGTTTAGAGTTTAAACTTCAAGTTCAAAGTTTCAAATTCAAACATTAACAGCTGAAAAATGGGCTTGCATACATAGTTACCAGGCAGCAATATTTACTTAAAAAGAGGAGGAAAAAAAAACCTTAAACCCAAAACCCTAGGGCCTAGGGTTTAAACTTCAAACTTCAAAGTTTCAAACATTAACAGCTGAAAAATAGGCTTGTATACATAGTTATCAGACAGTAATATTTACTTAAAAAGAGAAGAAAAAAAATTCTAAACTTGAAACCCTAGACTAGGGTTTCGATTTTAGGGATTAAACTTTCAACTTTGAATTTCAAACATTAATAGCAGAAAACTGGTCTTGCATACATAGTTATCAAGCAGTTTTAGGCAATATTTTGTTATTTACTTGAAGGGAGAAAAAAAAAACACCCTAAACCCTAGATTAGGGTTTAGGGTTTAAGGTTTAACAAATATTGATAGCTAATAATTTGGCTTGCATATATCAATTTAGTATCTACTTAAAAGGAGGAGAAAAAAAACCCTAAACCCAAAACCCTAGACTAGGGTTTTGGGTTTTAAAGTTGAGAAAATCGGCAAACAACCCTAATCACAAAACTATTTGCAAACATCCCTAATCTAATTTCAAACCTTGTTTTATGTTGAAGGAAAAACAAAAAATAGTTTTCAAAGAATATCTTACCTTGAATGAATCTTTTGGGCGGTTGTTGCTAGTTGTTGGATGACCGTAGTCGCTGGCTCCTAGGATGCCTTGGCGTGTTTGGGTCGGGGTGGTAGCAAGGTGGAAGACTGTTTTATTTTTGTTTGCAAGAGGTGAGTTGAAAAATAAGAAAGAAAAAATAAACTTTTTCTTTATATCGGCTGCAGCCTCTACCCGTGCAGCGGCGGCCGATAGTTTGCCGATTGCATCGCCATTCCAAAAATTGGCAAAAAAATCGGGATTTTGTGGATTTTTTGCAGATTTTCTCAACTATGCTTAGAAGCATAGTGCTAACCTTTGTAGTGGTTAGCTGATACATGCTACAGGGTAATTTTAAGAGCAATTTTCACAGTTTGATGCAGTCCTCAAATGCTATTGCACAGTGTTTAATGTACTTCTTGTAAACTTGATCTTGTAAAGCCTAGTATTTATATGCTTATTCTTGCCCTATTCACTGTTTCTGTTGTCTCGGACCCGCATAAGAGAAATGTATGGTTTTTAGGACCAAGGGCTCTAATACCAGTTGTGGATCAAAATGAAAAATATATGTATTTATAAAAAGAGAAGTAAGAATTGTTGATAACGGTGGAGGGGGAAACCACCCTTGTATGAGTAAAGGGTTGGTCTGGAGGGACATAACCCTACCAAATCTGTTAGTTAAAGTAGTCATGTAAATTACACATTTGATTGACTGATTTCTTAAGAAAAAAAAGGATTCTGCATGAAATTATGGGCACTTCCTCTTCCCATAACATCACATTTAGTCTCTTCTCTTGACAAAGTTCTTTGTTTCTCAAAAGTCAAGATTTAGTATCAATGTTGTGGAAGTTGCCTTGGATCTTGTTTTGTATGAAGCTACTGCCATCTTTGTTAAGCATATAGACTACAATAGTGCAAAGTCAATAGTGTGGCACAACAGTTTGTTGAATACAAGGAGAACTCCTGCCTGGTTACTCCTCTCTCATTGGATCTTGTTTTGGATGAAGCTACTGCTATCTTTGGCAAACGAGACTACAATAATACAAAGTCAATAGTGTGGAACAGCAGTTTTTTGAATACAAGGAGAACACCTGCCTGATTAACCCTTCTCTTATTGGTGATTTGATCATGGTGTTACTCTTTCTTCTCTGCAACCTTTGTCCTTCATCTGTTTGTATGACACTCATCTTGTCGATATGATTAGCAATTTAGCATTGCTGTCTGAACTCTGAACAATCTCTTTTGCCGTCAACTTTGTTCCAGGCCATCTGAGAAGCATGCATTGTTCACCATTTGTTTACAAGAAAATGCAAGAGAACAGAGGAAACTAAATCATGCGAATAGTAAATGAAAACAAAAGGAAGAAGATTGACAAGCTGATGTTATTTAAAATGGACATTTTAAGTGCAGGTGTCTGTTTGAAAGATCATCTTTAGAATATCATCTTTCCCACAAGCTTTCTGAAAGTACCATGAAAAATCACAATAATATGCCATCGTAGACTATATATGGAGGCTGGGGCAAGAGTCACTTATGCAGAATTCCCTTGCCAAGATTCACAAGTCTCTAAACCAAAGCCTTTAACAACACTTTAACTATATCAAAATAATCCATGTGCAGTGTTGCAAAGTTTAGATATCTCTCAAATTCCATTCTCGAGGCTGATTTGAATCTGGAGTCCTAAGATTTAAGAAAATGAAGATATCGAAGACTCAAAATGTAATTTATGGTTACTAGCTAGGACTTATCTAACATTCAATTAGTTGCTGTTTTCATGTGATATATATATATATATATATATATATCACATGTAATATACCTCACCTCATGAATATTTGCTGCTTGAATGTGCAGCGTAATGTTTGTAGTTGCTGTCTTTGTTGATATGTGGTGAAGTTAGTTTGTTTTCTCTTGTTTAAACACCACAATTTTGTAGTGCCTTGAAGGTTTTCTGGTTTTAGTATTGTTTTTTATTTTGATATATTTGAACTGTAACAATTTTTTGTTTAATGTTTCATCTGTGGGATCAATATGTGCATGCTCACACAACAATTATGTACATGCATGTATAAATGCATTGATGCCTAAATGCATGTACACAAGCAATGTTGCATTTATTCATAACATTTGTGAAATTGGCTCCTCTTTCGTAGGTAATGGGCAAGAATATTGGCAAGATGAAGACATAAAAGAAGAAATGCCAGTCTGCCGGCAAATGTTCAATATATTCCATCCTTATGATCCTGTTGCATATAGGTATTGAAGCTCTTATGATTTTCTCAATGTCTCTTTTAGAGTTGGCGTGGGTGAGAGAAATTGGACTTTAAACTGGAAGTTTGACTTTGGTCATTCACTTTATTTGTTACTTTAGTCTTTGAAATTTCAAGTTGGTTTTGGTGTATTTCAGTTTAGTTATTTGGGATAGTAGGATGTTGGTGCAATCTTTAGGGTGGCTTTTTGTGCAGGGTAGAACCGTTGGTATGTAAGGAATATGTTGAGAAACGACCTGTTTTTATTCCTTATCACAAGGGTGGAAAACGGTTGCACATTGAGATACAGGTATAACAATAGTGAGATGCAGAATGGGATTATAATCATCTGTCGAAACAGCAATTTAGATGTTGACTTTCTAAACTGTATTATAGGAATTCAGTGAAGATGTATCTGCTCGTTCCAAGGCTTTCTTGAATCGTTTGAACTCCATGAAGGTAAATTTTCCATCTCATGGTTCACTTTTATTAGATGGTGTAATTGCTTTGGGAGTAAAACATTATTATCTGTTTGAATCAGACTCGCATGGCTCATGTTATTGGGGCTAGCAGAAATCGCAAAGATGAAGGTATGGAAAAAAAATGTCATCTATGGTACAAAGAGTTGATGACAAAATGACAAAGCAACGTCCTATTATCTAATATTTTCGGGGCTTTTTCATAGATAAGGAAGATTATGCCAATGAAAGACCTGTCAAGACATATGGATCAATGATTATTGAGAGATTAACTGGAAGTCAAGAGGGTCGCATTGACTACATGCTTCAAGTAAGGCTGAATATTGTATTTGAGGATTTATTCTTTTGTGTATTTTTTTTTTGCATTAAACATGCCGTGAAACAGTGAAACAAATTTGTCAATGGTTTGTCTACAATCAAAAGCTTTCTTCAATGATTTTTTTTCCACATGCGCACTAAATTTAAATGCATTGGAACAAATAAATTCACAGAGTGCAGGAACAACAAAAGCTGACATACAGAAAGAGATTTGACTATGTTAAAAAAGGAAATTGTGTTGCTGTTACCAAAAATAGACAATCATTCAATCTTGGTCCAGATGAAGCCAGTGAGTCATATTAATAAAACATGAGACATATTAAGAGAATATTGCCCACAATCTCCAGTTATTTTCCATTGCCCTTTCTTATGCATATATGCACGTAGAACTGAATATGAAAATGCAGAAAGGAATATGAAAAGACATGTACCTTGGCAACCTTGGAAGGAAAAGGCACTCTATTCATACAAATGAAACGTAAGACTAACTAAACCCTCTGTATACTTGATGTTTACATATTGCCAATCTCTATTGCCTAGTGATTATAATATGGCAAGTAAACCTAATATTATTTTCTAATGAACAAAAATAAAATTTTCTTATAGAAGTCCTCCGTGAAAATATGGACATTAATTTCAATGCTTCCTTGTAATGGATGTTTTCACTCCCTTATGTAGTATTCGTGGAGTGCTCAAGTCATGCATAACCAGATAATGTGGTAATTTAGAATAATAACAGACTGCAAATATAAATCTCTCCTATGGTCAACGAGTGCAATGCTAGAAAGAATCTTAAAACCATGAAATATGAACAGCAGTATGTCATATTCATCTCTGGTTCAAAATTACATCAGCAATTGGTCCAATTAAATTGTTCACAACAATATATGCATTGAGAACGCGAACAGCGTCAACTTTTGACAACAACCTAATAAAAGCAACTAGCAACTCTGTATCAACTGGAATTCAAGAGAATACATAGGGTCAATGGGATACTGGTAGGCAGTTGAGAACTTCCCACTTGCCCAACTACCACCTGACTACCCATTACCCATATACGTGAAACAATAAAAGTACTTCATAATATTCGATGTACTATATCATTTTAAACAAACACTATCATGACACCTATACACTTGACAAAACTCTATATACAAAACTCTATATACAAGGACTCTATCTGTCCGCCTACGCATCCCTCATTAATCATAACATCTTCCTATTGTTGAAGTCGAATAAAATTATATTAATGTATACAAATGACCAAATTAGTTCAATGGAAATTGATCGTACATGCCAAATATGATGAAAACAATTAGATACACGTAAAATTATTATATTTATTAAATTCCATATTCTAGGTGACTTTTTCTCTTCGGAAGACAAAGTGCTAAAGGAAACCTTAGGAGTGAAAACATGTATAACTAGAATCAATACAAAGAACAGAACAATGTACTTTGTAACCTAGAAACAATAAAGGGTGATGCCACTGCGTTAAACTCTAAAATATATGGTGTGGCTAAAATTACAAAGTCCCTTGGGAAGGAAAGTAATGCAATAAACCAAGACCTGCCGAAGAACGAAGCTATTAGGTGACATGGTTATGTATTTGTAGATTAACGCAAAGTTGACAAACTGATGGTATCATTGTCCTCTTGAGCTCCTCTCTATTTTTATCTATTTCCTTGGCTGCTGGTTCTCTTATTTCTTCATCATTACTTGCTATGTGTTAGGTTTTACCCATTTTTCAGTGCGTCCCTCGAGGATGTGATAAGATGATGTACCATAGTTTAACTTTAGTGAAGTTTGCTCTAGTCTCTTCTTTAGTTTATTATTACTTTCTTGATAACTACAGTGCTTTGTAACAACTTCTTTATGTTGAGCCCCATTAACCTACTTTGGTCATTCATACCATTAATAGAAGTATCTTATCTTATCTATGTCAAAGGGGTTAATGTGAAAACTAATATTGTCAATTGAGGAGCCCTACAGCAGTGGGCAATTTTTTGCCGCAAGAATTATGATTTTTTGAAAAAATTGCGATTATCGCCGATTTTTGATGACGATTTAATTGGCAACCCCCCTGAATCACAAAAAATTGGATCGGCTAGCGATTTAATTTGAATTTTCTTAACTATGCGCTAAATAATCCCAAGGAGAACAAGTTACTCCCAATAGAGTCTCTCTTAACATCCAATGCCAATGAACTAGTAAAGGTAGGGAAGAAATCAGAGATGTGCACCTAGCTACAAAGCTCAAGGCACATGTCAAAAGACTTGGAATGCTTTTGCTACTAGAGTTAAACAAAGCTACATTGCATAAGATGAGTGTGCGAGGGGGCCATGTTGATGTTTTGTGGAGAAGAGCATCTTCTCACCAATTTGTCTACATCAGTGGTGAAATGGCAATATCCAAATGGTTGTTAACTCCTCCAGCATTTTATATATAAAAAGGCTGAATGAAAGAGGTATTTAACTTCTGGGTCTTGACTCTAGGCACCTTTGATCAGGGTAATGGAATAAGGTGGAGAGCAAATATAGAGGTTTCGTACAAATAATGATTCTTTCCTCAAAATTTATAATAGAAAAGGAACCTAATAATATGTGCTTCTCTTACTCCACCTCTTAGAGAAAGTAGAGATGACAGATCTTGTCACCATGTGGAATATGGTGGCTAGTTTTAGAATGAATCTGGTGAAAAGAATCCTTCATTTGGCCAAGGAGAATTCTCTATAGATAGAGTTTCTGTCACAGGTCTTGGCTATTATGTTTTCAACTTATAATAAAGGAAGAAATAAATATGAGATGCTTTAGATTCATAATGTTTGTAAGAACGACACAAAAGTTTAGGGAGCAGGTATGGTTGTTACCTCTACCACCCTTTCCCTGCATGGTGATATATATTATATACTATGGATTCTCCCTGTTGCTATTGTGTATCTGATTGGAGAAAATAAAGAATCATGTCTTGATTCATTGTTTGCTTGTTTACTTGTGTGTGTTCCTTCTGTCCTATTGATCTCTCTTATTTTATTTTGTTTGGAAATATTTTTCACATGTTTCATTTATGGTGTTGGTACCTTTTTGAAGTTGAGTGTTGCATGCAACCAAGCAACATGCTAAGAGAGGTAAGCAAGAAAGCCAAAAAGCAAATCAGCTTGTGAGGAGATTTAAGGTTATCATTGAATACAGAGTAGGACAACAATGGCTGTGGTTATAAGTCACTTACGAATTCTCCCTTTTGCTATTGTGTATCTGATTGGAGTAAATAAATAATCATGTCTTGATATATTCTTTACTTGTTTACTTATGTGTGTTTCTTTTGTCCTATTGATCTCTCTTATATTGTTTTTGATTGGAAATATTTTTCACATGTTTCATTTACGGTGTTGGTACCTTTCTGAATTTGGGTGTTGCACACAATCAAGCAACATGCTGGGAGAGTTAGCGAGAAATCCAAAGAAGCAAATCAGCTTGATAGGAGATTTGAGAATATCATTGAATAGAGAATGGTGGTCATAACTCACTCACTTTTGGAGCATGTATTCCCCCTTTCCTCTATTGGAAGCATAGAAGAGGCTTCTCCTATAGTACCTTCTCAGAGTGAGGGAAGACACAATTCACCTCTTCCAATGGAATCTGAAGGAAGAAGAGCACAGGCAGACTCCTCTATAACTAAGTGGGAGGAAAGTCAAGAGTGGTTGGATAAAAGTATTTCATGTGATAAAGAGTTACTGATGCTGCAGATAGATTCATCGGGGAACGTCATTGGTCATCTCTAATTGAGGGAAGTCCTCTTCTAAAAAGTGAGTTGAAGAAATTTATCGAACAACTTGCGCTTTGTGGAAGAAACGAGTTTTTATAGAGTAATTTGATTTGGATGGAAAGGTTTATCACCTCCTTCAAAGAATACGAATAAACCAAGAGTAGGAGGAAGTAGTTGCAAGGATTGCTTAGGGTCTGAAGGTTAGTATGAGGAGTGGTGTGTAAAGTGGTGTGTGGGAGAGTATTCTTGCACAAGGATGTTTATTAGCATACTATTGGAGGAGGTTTCTGTCGGTAAAGGAATGAAATTTTTTCAAGAGCTATTGAATGAGTCTTAGTGTACAAACAATGCTAGCAAGAGGGTGGTCAATCCATTTACAAATCTACCAAGAGCAATGATGATGAGATTTGGGGAACAACAAAAATTCCCTAAGTTCCATGGTGATGGTAAAAGAGACCTTGTAAGACATTGTTCGATCTACATTATCACTATGAAACCAAGTGGATAGGTTGATAAGGGAGATTAGATGAGGGTATTCCCAACAAATCTTCCAGGTTTTACACTCTCAATTCCTCTATGAAGTCTCCTTGCAAGTTTGTTGAGGTGTGAATTGTTGTTACAAAACAACTTTGAGAATTATAGCAATAGCGGTAGCAATCCAATAATCCATAAATCATATTACCCAAATGCTAATAATGATTCAGATCCAATTGCTAGCAAATGAGATATGCAATATCAAACTCCAAATTTAAATTAATGCAAATCCTTAGCAACTTAGAGAGGGCGAAGTCTCATGTGCACAACAGACGTGACTAAGATTCAAATCTGAAAGATGATCTCAACTACCACCTATTTATAGATTAAATCAATCACTAACCCTAACCCCAATGCTCAAGGGCCGACTATCTAAACATAGGGCCCGAGCTAATAAAATAAAGATAGTCGACATGGCTATATTGGAGTCGTTATGTGGCTCCCTCCCCCCTGAAGTTTTGTCCTTGAAGCTAGAAAAGTTAAGAAAATACTCTCAAGCTTCCATGTAGCATCTTGTTCTAGAAGGTCCTGCCACTTGATGAGGAACTTTTGAATTTGTCAAGATTGAAGTGGCAAAGTTTGGACCGCGACACTACTTCAGGTTGGAGAGTGTTTTGACCTTCTTCATTGAGTATTGGAACCCTGTCTAGGACTGCACCTTCTGGCCAATAACCTATTTGAGACAAGATACATGAAAGATAGGATGGATGTGGGAAGATGGTGGAAGCTCCAATTGATATGCCACTTCATTAATGCGATGAACCACATTGTAGGGCCCATAAAATCGAGAAGCCAACTTCTGACTAGACTTGGTCTTCAAGGACAATTACTTGTAGAGTTGCAGGCACAAAAGGACCATATCTCCTATGGTTAATTGTTGTTCGAAACGGTGTGAATCTTGTTGTTGCTTCATGTAGTTTTGGGCTTGGGTCAAATTATCTTTAAGAAGTTGAAGCACAAGCCATCATTATTGTAACAAATCATCTACCTGGGCAACCTTGGAGGATCTTGGAACATAGCCTGCAACTGATGGAGGTCTTTGACCATAAAATGCTTCAAATGGGGACATTTTGAGGGATGAATGGTAAGAAGTATTGTGCCACTATTCAGCTAATGATAGCCACTGAACCAAGTGATACTGCTTTTCTTGAGCAAAACAACCAAGGTAAGTACCCAAACATTTATTAACAATATTTGCTTAAACATTTATTAAGACATACTCAATTTGGTACCACTAAGACAAAACAATTCTTTCCAAAAGTCACTGGTGAAGATAGGGTCACTATCACTCATGAAGGTTTTGGGCATACAATGTAATTTAAAAACATAATCAATAAATACCTTGGTCACCTTACTTGTTGAATAGGGATGTTGTAGTGCACAGAAATGAGCATACTTGGAAAGGTGATCTACTACCACAAAGATCATCATTTCGCCTTAGGATTTGGGAAGGGCCTCAATGAAATCCATGGATATGTGCTCCCATTGGCGGTCAAGGATAGGCAAGGGTTGCAACAATCTAGGAGATTTAACTGTTTCGCCTTTGTTACGTTGATACACCTCACACTCGGCCATGAACATCTTGACATTTGCTTTTAATCCTTTCCAAGAAAATGATTGCTTCACTAGTTGGTATGCTTTCAAGAATCTTGAATGTCCAGCCAAAGAAGATGCATGCAATACTTAGAAAACATTTGACTTAATAGTCAAAGACTAAGGAAGATAAATGTGATCGTTTTTGCGAAGCACTCCATCAGTTTATGAGAAACAAGAATGCAATGATGAGCCCGCCTCCCTTTTCTAAATGATCCGTGAAGTCTCCGGGTCTGAAAGCCAATCTTCTTGAAGTTGAGAAAGCCATTATGGAAGAGGACTAGAGATGGCATTGACAACAACAACATCCTCATATTTGCGAGACAAGGCATCAACCACCACATTCTCATTTCCTTTCTTGTATTCAATGACAAAATCATAACCCAAGATCTTGGTGATCCATTTAATTTATTCAGGGCATAAGATATGCTACTCTAAGAAATGCTTAAGGCTACTGTGGTTGGTCTTGATAATGAAACGATGCCCTAACAAATAAGGCCTCCATTTCTCTATGACATGCAAAACAACTAACGTTTCCTTCTCATAAATGGATCGTCCCAGATTCTTGCCTAAAAGTTGCATACTTTCGAAGGCTAATAGGTGTCCATCTTGCATCAAAATAGCTCCAAAACCTGTCATGGAAGCATCATACTCAATGACAAAAGGTTTGCTAAAGTCAGGAGGCCAAAACAGGAGTGGTACACATAGCTTCTTTGAGGGCTTGGAAGGCTTGGGAAGCGACTTTAGACCAAACAAAGGCATCCTGTTTAGTGAGACCAGTGAGAGGAGCAGCAATCTTGTGATAGTTGCAGACAAATTTTTTGTTTTAGCTTGTGAGTCCTAAAAATCCACGGAGTTGTTTAAGGGATTTGGGCAAGGGCTAATCTTGCATAGCTTTGATCTTGTTAGGATCTACCTTGTCTCCTTTATGAGTTACTATAATCCCAAGTATTCTACCTCTTGGACCCCAAAGGAACATTTGTACCTTTTGACAAAATGTTTTTCCCTTTCTAATAGGTGAAGAACTTTGTCAACATGAAGTAATTTATCCTCCTAGGACTTGCTATAGATTAAAATGTCATCAAAGAAAACTTGGACAAACTTGTGATGAAAAGGATGAAAGATAGAGTTCATAAGACTTTGGAAAGTGGAAGGAGCATTAGTGAGACCAAAAGGCATGACTAGGAACTCATAATGACCCTCATGTCTATGAAAAGCAGTCTTAGAATTATCCTCTTCCCTAACCGTAATTTGATGAAACCTAGAACGCATCTAGCACCATGCAATTCATCCAACAAATCATCTATAACAAGGATTGGAAACTTGTCTTTGATAGTGATCTTGTTGAGAGGAAGAAAATTAGGACAAAAGTGCCATGAATTATCCTTGCATTATACCATCACCACTAGAGAGGAGTATGGACTGATGATTCCTTGCTCCAACATTTCTTGAACTAGCTTCTCAATTTTCGACTTTTAGGGCTGAGGATAGCGGTAAGGACACACATTAGGAGGTTGACTTCCTAGAACAAGGTGGATGGCATGATCATGTGTGCACTTAGGAGGAAGACCTGTGGGCTCACTAAAGACCTCTTCATAGGAAGATCTTGTTGAGAGGACGAAAATCAGGACACAAGTGCCATGAATTATCCTTGCGTTTTACCATCACCACCGAAGAGGAGTATGGACTGATGATTCCTTGCTCCAACATTTCTTGAACTAGCTTCTCACTTTTCGACTTTTGGGGCTGGGGATAGCAGTAAGGACAAACATTAGGAGGTTAACTTCCTATAACAAGGTGGATGGCATGATCATGTGTGCACTTAGGAGGAAGACCTGTGGGCTCACTAAAGATCTCTTCATAGCGATCCACAATGTTTTGTAAATCCAAAGGAAAAGCTAGATGAATTGGATTTGAATATTGAACCTCCATGCAATTGACTTGGGCAAAGAATCCACAACCACCTTTCTTCAATACCTTTTCCATGCTATGTGAACTAACCATCTTGGAGGGAGGGGGTTGGATTCCTTGGAGACAAATGACTCTTCCCTTCTTTGCCCACTTGACATATAATTTTTATAGATTAATAGTAACATCACCAAGCTAAGATAGCCATTGTGCTCCCAAGATGACATTTGAACTACCTAGGTTCATGGCAAAGAGATTGCTTGATCAAGTATTATTCTCCATTTGGAAGTTAACTTTAGCTGTTCGACCCACACATTGAGCGGTACCCCCATTTGCAATTAAGACTTGAAATTTATCTTGATTTGAAGTATTGATATACAAGCCCAAGGACTTTGTTGTCTTACTATCTATAAAGTTATGTGTGCTACCTGAATCAATCAACACATTGACATGTTGTCATTTAATAAATCCTTATACCTTGATAGTATGGTGAGCTTGGAGCCCCATAAGAGCATGAGCAGAGAGAGCTATGGTATCATCCTCATGTTCCGCCTCATCTACTTCGACCGATTGCTCCTACTGTAATGAATCTTCATCTTCATATATTGCTGTCTTAATCTTCCACTTGAAAGTCACGACATTCTTCAAAGACCTGATCTCGGGAATGGTGAGAACAACACTTGAAACAGAAGAATCCCTGGGAATGCTCATTATTGCCGTAAGGATGATAAGACTTAAAGTCACGTCTGTGTTGGGGACTAGAATCTTGGAGTTTTTGTTCTACTTCCAAAGCTATACATTGAGCATCATCGAGAGTATAGGGATCAAGCATGTCGACTTCTCGCTGAATTTTATCTTTAAGACCATAGCAAAAGGCTGAGACCACCACCGCTAGATTCAATTGGTGGGAGTTGGTGAGAAGATTGCTAAACTCAGAGCAATACTCCACTGTTCCTGTTTGCTTTGTTTGCATAAGATAGACCACATATGATGTGGAAGATACTTTGTCAAATCTTTAGAGAAATTGTTCTTTAAAGTTAGGCCACAAAAGAGAACTCCCATGTTGGTGAATCTTCCACAACAACCATTGATGAGCTTGGGTTCTCCACTTAGAAGCTACTAATGCTGCATGACCTAGGTCGTAAGCACCTATAACTAGAGAACCTTGGGTGGCATAAGGAGTTGAGTGACTTCCATAGAAATTTAGGAGACTATGACCAAGTGGCGGTTGTGGACGAAATCTAGTATTTGGTGCCTAATGAATGATTGAAGGTTGTTACCCTGTGGTTTGTTGTGACCCTTGGACAAGAGGAGGTGTAGTAGCGGATATTTGTAGGACTCTTTGGATGTTATCCAAGGACTTGGCAATGGAAGTAATCGTCTGGTCTTGATTACCCAAGGACTTGACAATGAAAGTAATCGTTTGTTCTTGATTCAAAAGATATGCATGCAAATCAGGGTCAATAGTATTGGGAAGAGGATTACCAACTGGAGGGGTAGCTGGAGGAGTGACAAGGGGAGGGTTATTGGGAGGAGAGGAATAACTCGAGGTGTTGAGGGGAGGCGAAGCCATAGCGTTTAAGGAAGGAAGAAGAGGTTGGTCAAAACTATTGATATTTGGGGAGAAGGCAAAACATGTTCTACCAATAAAATGACTTCCACTTCTAGGCTGTTTGCTCTACTTTTCTGCTCTCATATTTTCTCTTACTGAGTAGGTAGAGACACACACATTTGTCTCCTTCAACAACTGTCTTGGAGGAGGCAAAACTTGACTTACCTTGTCTAGAGGGAGGAACTATAGAAGAAACATGCTATCTAGACTTCTTTTTAGTGGGGAAGGGGTAACTCTCATGGTATGCTCTAACTTCTCCAATCACTGGTACATGCTTCATTGTTGAGCATACATTCTTTGTTGTCAATAACAACTTGGCTGCAAGCTCTGGGCATGATTCTTTGCGATCTTGTGAATTGTTCTTTCCACTGCTACATCATTTTCATACTAAAGTAAGGTCTAGATTTATGCTCATCATTTCACCAAGTCATTGACCCAAATTTGTGTCAGAAATGATGCCAACAATATATTATGGGGGAGTATCCAAGTCATGCAATACAACATCATGCCACACAATACAATAATGCAATAAAGTAATATAGATTGAAATACTATGCAAACAAAAATTAAAACAATGCAATAGTGGATTAACTCTCATGCACAACTAAATAAAGAATATTCAGCCAAAGATAGTTCCAAACATGAATAAATATTATTCCTTAATAAGTATCACATACAATTTGGAAAATAGCTATGGTCGAGTGTGCATGGATGATGACATAGACCAGACGACCAGGTTTACATGTAATCCAGAGGTCAAAAGATGGTGGTGTGCAACTGTCCTACTTGTCCAAGTACCCATACACTAACAAAATAAAATGTGTAAGACAATTATGTACAATACACGACATTTTTACATCTTTTATTGTCAACAAAACAGACACTTGAGCATAGAACTCACGTGGGTCAACTTGGTTGCGTGCACCCTTAGTAGTATTCTCATCTATCTGATATGACAAAGATTGAGAAGCGCCTAGCATCCAATGGGAACAGAGGATTGAAGATGCACCTATTATACAATAAGGATTACGAGGATGCAATGGATGTGGTGACTTCTAGACTATTTAGAAGATCCCATTCCATGAATATACTAGGGTGGCTGCCATGTAGGGTGGATGGGACAAACTCAGCTTGAACTCAACAAGACCGGTTTTGACTTGGACGTGGGATTCTACAAAGAGTCGCCCACAAAGAAAAAAAACATAAAAAATACATTTTTTATTGGAAAAAGAAGTTTTTCATGCATGTCACAATTAATTAACATTATGCACATCCAAATTTTAACTATCTAAGCTATAAAACAATAAAATACACATGTAACACACTAAATAACGATGTTAAATGAGAATTTATATTTAATGTTGGCTACTTGCAATTTGGATTAGAATTTAGAAGATAAAGAATAGATTTTACCAAATTTTGAATAGAGTAAATGAAATTTGCAAATGTAGAAGAAGAAAAAAGTCTACAACCATGTACACACCTTAAAAGCTTCATGTACAACCATCCAAAGGGTGTCCTCAAAGACATAGTCGACCATCTTCTTGCACTGATTGGTGCATTGATATTTTGCACATGCTTCTCCCATTCACTTCTCACTCGTTAACATTCTCTTCGAGGCCCCCTTTTCTTTGTAAAAGCTCTGCAGTGTGATGAAGTTGGTGGCAAACCATGTTACTCTTGATCACACAAAATTCTTGTTATTAGTGAACTGCCTCATCAGGTGAAGGACCCATGTATGTTTGTAGATGAATTTTGTGATACATTTCATTTTTTCTACAACCTCAATCACCCATGATAGTTTTCTAATGTCTTCAAAAAGTAAATAGAGATAGTGGGCTGCACATGCTGTCCAAAAAGTAGTATAGAATTTCTCCTCCAAAATTTTCCCTGTTCCAACATGTGCTATTGAGTTGTTCATAATAACTTGGACAGCATTCTCCTCCCCTACCTCCTGCACATCATGCATCAACCTGACAAACATTTTGACACTTTTATTGGATTTTATTGCATCTGATGAATTGAGGAACCCTTGTCTTCCTATGGAAGAAACCAAAAACTTGATAGTTACCCATTCCTCCCATTGGTCCACCCATCAAACAAGACAGTAGGCACCTTAAATCCTTTGCCGCAAAGAGTGAGGGCATCTACCATTCCCTACCACTATGGAGACCTTGCCACATTGAAGGAAATGTCGGAGAAATACTAAAAACTTTTATAAGTCTTCCTTGCGTTACTGTACCTCTCCTGATTTCGTGCATTCATGCCCTCAAGTGAAGGTTGTGATCCTGGAGTGATCCTGGAGTAGTATGGGGGACAAAAAAGGAAGATTTCCTGCTATGATGTCTCTGCGTAGGGCCTATGTTACTAGCCTTCATAGAAGGAGGTTGAGGAGGAGGAAAAGCCATCACTACACTAGTTCTTGTTGACCTTGCTTCTTCTCTTGATATTCTTCTATAAGGGAATTACATTCCCTTTGAACTTCAGGGTTCACTTTATCACACAACGCTACATCTTGGCCTTTGATTCTAGCTAAGTGGTATTTGAGGTGGTTTATGCTTTCAAATACCTTTAGCCCACAATAGTTGCAAATGACCTCTCCCTTATTCAAACCCTCTGTCACGTACTTCCTAGTTGGGGTTCTCTTCATTTTGACTACTTCTACACATGGAGACAAACAACAGCTAATTAGAAATTCAAAACAAAATAGAAAATCTCTAGGGTTTGAGTAATGGATAACAAAAACTTAATTGTTTACCTCAAATCCAACTGTCGAGTGATTGTTAGGTTGTTGAACACTTAAAATGATTCATGTTTGAAGATGCAAATGGTTGCTTAGCGCAGTTGCCTTCACCTCCTTTCATCTTTCATTGTCAAGGAAAACTGCCAAAACGAGCAAAAAAGTGAAAAAATTGACCTTTTCTTGTATTGAGCCCAAGTGGTCTATCACAGTCGTGTTTTTCCATCAAGACTTGTGAGTCTAGGGAGCTTTGGTGAGTTTGAAAGTCCGAGGAGTTTTTCCAAAAACTCGAGGGGTTTTTAAAAACTCATGAGTTGAGCCTAACCAACTTGTATTGGCCAACTTGGCTCAGGAAACACTCATTGAGTTTTGTAACTACGGGACCAAGTATGATTGACCATGTTCTTATAAGAGTGTATCCATGTCTTCTTCATGCACAAGATGAAGGTTTTCTATGTGGCCTTTCATGCAATCATGCCTGTAGATAGAGAGAAAAAGGCAAACTGTTCAGATTGAGGGCATTTGATAACACGATAAGTAAGGAGGCTAACTGTCTTTTATTTGGAGAACATAGCTCTAATTTATTGGGAAAAGAAATTGTGGACAGGAGCATTATCCAAGCAATTAAAACATGCTAGGATGAGTAAGGAGGATTCAAAAGGGATAGTGAATGATGAAGGCCACCATGGACTCCTCATTATAGAGACATGGACATGACTTGCATGCATTTAGGTTGCATAAGAGACAAAAGGGGAAGGGTATCCTATAACTGTAGGATTTCAAATGGGTGAGAGGGATTTAGACTCAGATATTAGGGCTTTTCTTTAAGAAACAGACTGAGATTGTGAAAGCCACCTAGTGATTTAATAGAGTGAATAGGAAAGGGTGATGCAATTGAGGTTGTTGAGGTCTATGAATAGCTAGCATGGCTAGACTAGTTGGGACTGCATATAGATAGGATATAGTTGGTAATGAGGATGATGAGGAGTTTGAGGAGGGATCAGATTATACCCTTTAAGACAACGAGCACAATCAAGAGCGGCCATGGGAGGATGAATTAGAGAACAAGGGAAATTACCTAATTTCATACCCCTGGTTGAACAACTAGGCGTCATTGATAACATGAAACTTTTATACATGGAGACAATATTAAACCAAGTGATCCACATGTTCAATAGAGTGAAGGATGATATCTGTGGCAACTTGTTTTTACAATGGAGATTGAGAGTGAAGATTAATGGTCACATAGTGGTAGAATAGTATGTTTGAGAAGATTTGGGGATGGATAAGGTGCCTTGGACTGGTTGAAGAGTGTTCAAAGTTGATGAAATCTACCCTTCACTCAACTTCCTAATTTATGAGAGCAACATTTATTTTTTTATGTCTCATATTATGGGCAATATTCATGAGGATGAAATGATGCATTTAGAGGAGCAAACAGCCAAAGCTTAGATAGAAAACAAGACAATGAAGGAGCTGTCTCAAGGGGAGAGCTGAAGGCAAGTTTTGGATGTACAAAGAGTGGATCAAGAGTGAAGTAGTTGGACAAAGGAGATCTAGAAGCAGTTGCACAAAGAGTGACTAGGGACAGCTGAGCTGGTCCACGAGCAAGCAAATACAGATCAACAAAATGAGGAGTTAAGGGCATGACTAAGTGCGACCAATCAAAATATTGCATACTTGGAGGCAAGATAGGAGGATGAATTGGGAGTTGCATAGAGGTAATGCAAGGAATGTTGTAGATTTGTCAGAGACGTCAATGGGAGGTATGCAAATGCAGGTTAGATATGAGTGAGCTTGAAGAGGTAGGCCACTCAATAGTTGTACCTTTCACTTTTGCATCAATTGCTATTGTCACTTCCTCAACTTCTTCTTTGACTGCACATCCATCAACTCTTGTCTCATGAGTGGGTTGCCTGGTCTGGCAATACCTGTTGACAAATTTATCAGGGGATGACAGGCTTTGAGTTATGAGTCTTGGCTTTTTTGCACTTAGGATGGAAGAAATAAATGGCATGTTGTACTTTTGTTTAAAATTTGTTTATTAAAGGCATACAATTTTGTTTAGGTATGACTGGTTGGGGAATGATTACAGTCGTGACATTTGCCACCCTTTCCTTCTATGGTTATATAATATTATAAATTGTAGATGTTCTTGTGTGAAGAATGCTCTCTATTTGATTCTAACTGTTTCTATTGTTTATTTGATTGAAGGATTGATATGAATGAACATTTAGCCCTCTTACCTATGGAAGACAATAATAGGACTTTAGCTCTCTCTTTAGGTGCAAAAGAATTACATATCTGCTGCCTTTGTATGTCAAATACAAATATAATCTAGTCAAATCATTAATTTTAACAATTTTCTCCAAGATATTTTTATGAATTCATTATTTTCATTGAATGCAAGTGTGGCCATGACATGTCAAACCCTTGTAGCTATTATCTCAAAGAGGATATGGGTTGTTCTTTTGCCAGCAGTAATACATTGTGGCACCTAATTGACAAATACAAAATAATTTTTCTATGAAGATAAAAAATAAAAAATTATCAGATATTTAATGTCTTCATCGAGGATAGTAGACAATAAGGAGCTATCAAAGAGCACGAAGAATTGCTTCCCAATAGGGTTTGGATCCCAACAGAGTTTTTAATAGTCTTCCACATGGAATATCTCATGGGGCTAGCTAGCAGGCAGACAGATTATTTGGTGGCAATTAAGAGATCCAGAAGTGAGATGGAGTTAGTACTTCCATCAGTATTTGGAAGATGCTCACGAGTTATGGATATGTGTCTAGGTATTTAGACTAGGCTTGTACTGCAAGCTATGTGAAGTATCAAGGCTCTCAAACCTCCAGAGAAAGCAAACATTACGTTTCACATTTTCTTGTTCCAAGCAGCCACATTTGAGTTGAAGGGAATTAGCTAGTCATGACATTCAATTATGAGATGTTAATTATGTTGTTAAATTATAAGGTTGTGCCAATGGATAAGAAGGGAAACAGTTCCATTTACATCCTTGAGAAAGAAGGATTGGTTCTAGTAGGGAGCAGGACAAGAGAGCAGCTTCTGCACTTTATACAATGAAAGCTGGTGGAGACAATTCTTATGGGTTTTCACAATGAGTTGTCCGATGGCTTCAATGGTGTCTGTTGAATCGAAACAAATGTCCATGGAGGACTGCAAACCCACTATGTAGGCAAAAGATTCTTGCAATGAATGGGGGTTTCTTTGAACACACTCGTGTGGAATGCTAGAAGTGTTTAGAGAGAAGGTTGCACACAGAGCATAGCTGAGTGACAGCAGAAGTCTCTGGGTTCCTCAGGGAGCACTAGGATAGGCCATTTGATAATATAGTTGCAATAAGGTTGCTCATTATAGCAAAGCTGGCCAGCAAGGTGGAGGACATGTGACATTCAGTATGGTCCAAAGTCAAACAACTGTCAATCAAGTCATGGACTAGGACCACATGAAGGACATGGAGCAGATGGTGAAATGGATCTGCAACAAGTTATAGATATTGGAACATGGCCAGAAGGGGCTCTAATGTCAAGAATGCTAATGAATTTCCGGTCTCTCTTTTGGTTTCAAAGCTACATTATAATGTTGGATTTTGTTATGTAGGGCCTATAAGAGCATGAACTCTCACACTACAGTAGGGCCAAAATTTAAAAAAAATTCCTTATAGGGTAAATGTTTGACTGTATTATTTTATAAATGTGATCACTGCTGCTGCTAGCTGAACCCATACAAACAAATCTGGGTTTGCTTTTGTCAATAGGCACTATTCCCAATGTATTCCACATGCAGGCTTTGCTTCACAATGAGATGGGCAGAAGTGGATGCAAAAACCTTGGTACTGTTTCCTATTGGCAAATTGCAAACCTAGATTTTTATGGGTAGGAGCTCAACGGGAGATCAGCAAGTATCTATTTTCCATGAGGTATTTTGGCTTTTGTCATAACAGAAATTGAATTGAAGGATAAGTATGACTCAATGAAGCAGAAACAAACTAGAAGGTTGAAATTTGAAAATCCTGAAATATTAAGCAGATTAGATTCTATGTAGCAAATGGTATGTATGTTCTCTAATATTGTTAGGGCTGCAATCAAGGGTCACAACCTTTTTTCTTAGGCTGCAGAAAAAGGCTAATGATCCTTGTGTACACACCTTTGTCATCATACAAATATAACTTATCTTTGCTGATTTGGAATACTATTCAGGTTCAAAAATATATATTTCAGATTCAGATATCTGTTGTGTCTTGAATATTCAGGTATAGAATTTCATATATATTTTCAAATTCATGTACGATTCTCGTTGCCACTAAAAGAACACACCCTCAAGTAGGTTAACACTGTGAGAAAGATATCCGTGCATCCATTACAAGTTTATGTTCTTTTTCTCTGTTTTTGTTGTCTATGAACACTGTAGCTGTCTATGTTTGACTGGTTCAAGTTTTTCCCACTCTCCTGCAACATGGTTACACTTCAGTCCTCAGCTAGCTTCAACGAGAACACTTGTTTGGTCTGCACATCCCTAACATGCATCAAAACATCAAAATATTTCCAGAAATACATATACATTATAAGTAATCCATAGACAGGCACAAGAATAACTTAATTAAAAGCAAGGTTACCAGGTGCGGCAGGAATCGCGGGTGCGGGTGCGGGTGCGGCCCCTATCAAAAATAGGGTTCGTCGGGTGCGGGTGCGGGTGCGGCTAGTTTTTAATTTATATATATATATATATATATATATATATATATATATATAAATTTTAAATCAAAAAATTAAAAAATAAAATAAATATGCACATTGCAAAATAATAAATATTTAAATATGGCATCATAAAAGCATATTGATATATGATATTTCATATTCATGTAAAAAAATGACAGGATGTCAAGTCATAAAGAGTCAAGAGATAACAATATACTATATAGTAGTGGACATGTACAAAAATAACATCAAATATCTGATATTGGACTCTCATTCGTCATATTCCTCATCATCATCTTCTAGGTCCTCCTCTTGTGGATCTGGTGGTGGTAGATCTGAAAAGCCATCACACCTATTGTCATCTCTGGTGTCATCAGGAACTGCATCCCAACGTGCAAAAGGCCCCTCTGTATAACCCTTGTCCCTACGAGACATGAGTCGAAGAGTACTATGGACATACACAAGGTTCTCTAATTTTTTTTAGCCCGTATGGGCTGGGTGTGAATGGGCCCACCTTAAAAAAATATATATTTTTTTCCTATGTTAATGCCCAAACTGGGCTGGGTTCGGTTGGGTGAAAATTGACTGACCACAGGGTTCGATCAAAGCTGAACCCTGTTAGATAGGGTTCAGATGGGGTTCGGCCTAGCCGTACCCGATCGTGAACCCACGAACCCGGTGCGGTTGCGGATGCGGGTTCGCGCACCCAACGAACCCCGTTACACTGATTAAAAGTTGTTATATGTAATTCTACCAAGTCACTCCAAAACAACCCTTTATAATCTATCAAAATTGAATTTAGTACATCCACAATATTATTTGTAATTTTTTTTGATTAATGGTGAAAAACAGGGTTTTGAAAGGTCCCAAAACCTTTTACATTAGAGGAGGCAGAGAAAGATAAGGCTAATTAAGCACAGGCCAGCCTCCAAGGCCAAAAAAAATAGAAATTAAACTAAAACAACCATCCAAAAGCAAAGACCAGCCCACCACTCAGCAGGGCATAAAGGAGAACATCAAGATGCAGATAACAAAACTCCAAACTCAAAGAGCAAGGATGAAGGCAAAACACCAAGCATATTCCTTGAGAATGGTAACCACCAGGGAGCAAAAGGGCCAGCCCCCCAAAAAAGACCCCCCAAAGAGAGGATCACTAGAACACAACTGAGATCTCATCCAAGCAAAAAGACAATAAAAATGCCTACTGGATAGGTAGACCCAATGCTTCCAAAGCAACAATTGTCAGTAACCGCGAAGGAAAATTGTCTTCCCAAATTCTGAACTGGCCACTATCCACCCCCAAATTGGCCATAACATCAGTAGCTTGGTTACCTTCCCTATAAATATGCTCAATTTTAACTTCTAACATACCTTCCAGAATCTTTGATGTGTCCTTAATAATATTCAGGATAAAACAATTGTCAATCTTTCCAACCTGCAGATCCCGAATGATGTTCAAGGAGTCACCTTGAATGAGAAGTCTTTTGAAGCCCCTCTCAAAAACCTGGTGAACACCCGAGAAAAGAGCCTTAGCTTCAGTTAGGTGGTTGGTTTGAATACCATATTCTTCAGCGTAAGCCCAAATGACCTCACCATTATCATTTCTGACAACACCCCCTCCACCAGCCCTCTCGGGATTACCTTTGGCAGCCCCATCAAAGGTTAGAATGACCCAGCCTTTAGCTAGTTTATGCCATCTAGTAGCCAATCTTTTTTGAATAGTGGATATCTGTTGTCACATTTTGCACGGGGTGCAATGTCTTCAATGTTGTTTTGTAACAGTGCTGCTCTTCTTTTCCTCCTTCCGTTTTTCTCCCTTTCCTTTTCTTTCCCATTCTCTTTCTCTCCCCCCTTTTTTCTTGGAGTTCCCCAGTTGATTTTCTAGCTTTCCAGCAGGTCTATCTGAAATTGGCTAAGTCTGGGTGCGAAGTTCGCACTTCGCCCAGTTTTGGTGCGAAGTTCGTACTTCGCCCAGTTTTGGTGCGAAGTGCGTACTTCGCCCCACCTTCTGGGCGCACCTTGCACCGACAGATCGGCGGGTCAATGCAGAAAAAAGGTAAAATGCCGGAGCGAGTCCATATGGCGGCAGACACCGGTGTTCGCTCGTGCGCAGATTCGACTTCTCAACGGAGCGGGAATGCGCCCTTGACGAGTGTACGGTAGGGGAACAAACCCGGAATTTGACCAAGGCTTGAAGGCCTTCCCCGACCGCACCGATTTTTGCACGCATCCCAAGGAGCCCCGATCCCAAGGAAAGATGGATAGACTCGCCCTCTAAGGCGAGGCATGTGTCACACAAGCATAACCCATCATCAGACAAGTGTCCAGCTTCGGGATTTGAACCAAGACCGCCGACCAAAAGGGATAAGCATGGGCTGCCCGCACCGCTGCGTTAAAAGCCTCATTCAAAGCTGATCCGAGGTTTCACCCGCTCCGACTACTAGCAAGCCTCGCCGACTTGAAGAATTACCCGACGACTCCGCCACGTAGCCGTCCGGCTTCCGGGAAGACCATGCTGCGGGTACAGCCCGATCCGACAAAAGGTCAGCATTTGCGACTCTTTCGCCGCTTCGTCGGCTCATGTTTGGTCGGGACTCGTGCCCATTAATGTAACGGGTGGGACTCGGGCTATAAAAGCCCATCCGAAATTCATTGTAAAGGGTGGAAGGGGAATGTTTGTTAGGGAACTACTCGTGTTTATCGTAACCGTGCTTCCGCTTATAAATACAATCCGTATGCCCGGTTCTGTTCTACTATCTTTATTCTTTTATGCTTGTCTTTCATTATATGCCTTAGGCCCACCCGTGTCGCTGCTCGTTAATTCACTTTGGCATTTGGCGATCAAGTTCCTCTAGCATTGCTTGCTTAAAGCACCTTCCGTACTTCATTATTTAAAGCATTCATTATAAATTTGGTAGCAGTTCCATCGGTTGTGTGTGACGTTGCTGGCCCGTATCCGGTGATTGATGCGATCCCTCGCTGTTAGTTCCTTGTAGGGAATGTTTGCTAGGGAGCCATTGAAGCCGTGCGGTTAAACTCTCTACCTAACACATATACCTGGCTCTGACATCTCTAGGTTTACTTTCTACCCCTGTCAGTGTATGTATTTGGTGATTGATACGATCCCCTGCTGTTAGTTCCTTGTAGGGAATGTTTGCTAGGGAGCTATTGAAGTCGTGCATACGGCTCGCTGGTGTATCGGAAGTACGCCTAGGTTTTGCGATTCCTTGTCATGCTCCGTGTTTGTATGCGAGTAAGTAGCGGTGATTGGTGTGTTCCCGTACTGTTAGTTCCCCCCCACCAACCTTTGGACATATTTGTATCTCTTTCTGTACATTTGTCTCTTTCCGTTCCTTTATTTCTTTCCCTGTTCCCTTTAGCTTAAATCAAGCCCCCTAAAAGGAGCCGGCCTTCTCCGGAGATTGGCTCGGAAGGCATCTCTTTCTTCCGGCCTTTCATGCTGGTGGGCGAATCTGGGCGCATTAACCAAAAATCCTTTCCTCATGGCAGATTCGTAACCAACAGATACAAAAACAGAATTCTCTAGATTCAGATTCCAACTAACAACAACCTCTTTCTCCACAACTTCCTCCCTACCATTTCCAACATCAAAGACAATCAAGTTATTCTCAATAGCAGCTTTAATCCTTCTAAATACAAAGGATTCATCCCTAGTAATATCCTTGAAAATTCTTTTGTTCCTCTCTCACCAGATACCCCATAAGAAATGAGGAAGAACCAGATCCCACACCCTAGTGAGGCTGTGACTGATGAAGGTGGATTTCCACTGAGTGAAAAGTTCCTTGAAAGTTCGAGGTAAAGTCCATTTGATGGAAAAAGAATCCAATAAAGCATTGAGCACATTATTTGAGAAATCACAATGGATGAAAAGATGATCCATAGATTCAGCATCCTTAGAACACAAGAGACAAATATTGGGAAGATGGAATCCTTTCTTACATAAATTATCAACAGTCAAAATTTATTTTGCAAACACAACCATAAAAAAATGCAATCTTGGGGATCAAACGAGGATGCCAAACACTTTCTGCTGGAAAAGATCCTCCCCTGGACAATGATTGGGCCTCATATGCAGTCTTGACAGAAAAAAGGCCTTTAGTAGAATGAGTCCATAGAAGGAAGTCCTTGTCATTCTGTTGAGGAAGAAAGTATTGTTGCAGCAACATGTTCAACCTTGCCAAACTCTGAAGGATCTGAAGATCAGTTGTATATAAAGTCAGATGCTTCCAAGTCCTCTTGCCATTAGTGATGATTATGTAATCAATTACTTTTTCTCCATATTATTTGTAATTTTGTATACATTAAAGAACATCAAAATACTTCTATATGATTCCCAAGCTTTATTCAGATACAGATTTTAGAAACATGTTTCATTATGGAGAAGCAAAATGACTATATATCCATGTGTAATGATCCGCCTTGTTTGAAATTTGTAGTTCTTGCAAGTGTTTTTGGTTTTTTTGATATATTCTGATTTTTTTTGTAGTTTTTTCAAAATATGGAAAGAAAATTGCAAGTACAGAAAACTAAACAAATGGCCAACTTGAACAAATCATAACTTTCACAATACTAATCGAAATCACTTGAAATTCGGAAACTAGATAGTATTTATATTCATCTTCAAACCCTTTTAAGGAAATAATGAAAGAACAAAGTACCAGGCTACAATAAATTTCTGAAATCAGAACTCTGGGCTGCTGGTACAGGTGGTACAGATGGTACAATGCCTCACGTTTTTGTTTGCAACTTCCAATGTAAGGGTTTCTCCACCAAATGGATCTCATAGAGGGGTCACTCAGACCTGGGCGCCCTTATAAAATGCAAGAGTGGCACCAAAAAGCAAGAGAAATAAATACCAAAGCTCACGCTAGCATGGAGTATGTACGACAGTCCTAGGAGAGAGGTACGGCCTCAGTAAATGCTTGTCAACTCTTCAAATCCTACCAACAATGGCTCCGTTCTGATCTTCAAACCCCCAAAACTGCATAACGTCCCACTATCACTCAAACCCTTGTGTCAATATGTATTGAAACCGCTGCAATAATGTGCTGGAATAGTTCGAACTTCACAAAATCAGGCACAACAACTATAACTCTCATAAAATACCACCAACTGTAGTCCCAATCCCTTCGAAACCTCCGAAATCTATCACCAATGCAATATCAACGCATCCTCTGAAGCAAGAATGCCCAAAACCATTCTGAGAGTATCTCTCAACTCCGAAAATGGTGTTCTTGAGGGTGGTTTTCGTCACCAACAAGCTTCAGAAACCCTGCAAGTGTTATTTGCAAGTGCTCTCCAGATTTCTCCCCAAAAACATATGCCAAAAAGATCCTCAAGAATGACCCCCAAACCTCTATTTATTCTTTCCTCCAAGCCAACGTTGAGTTTCTAGATGCTTCTATAGAGGAAATAAACATTAAATTCTCACCTTTTACTTTTAATCTTTAAATTTGCATCCTCCAAGGGATCGACCACCCTTTCTAGGCCCGTTAAACATTACTTTATGAAATTATCTTTCCATCAAGTGGTTATAAGACCACTTTATGCATATAATATTAAATTATAACATTAACTATGTAATATTAATTTAATATCACATAATTAAACTGTTCATATTAAAATTTTGGCCTTCCACCTGTCATCCCGACAAACTGAACATAGAAACGGATACCCTTTTTTCCGTAGATCAACATCCCACCGTCCGCTTCCATGAAACCCCATCTTCACCGACTTACTAAAAATAGTAAGTCCCTTCCAAAACTGTCTAGAATGGCCTGGAAAGGAAACTCGAAACATCTGCACATAATCGGAACATCATACCGACATCAACCGGGCTCCCAACCCACTGATTCCTGCCTACGGGAACCCTGGAGTAGGCAAGTTCACACTCTCCCTCGATACCGACTAGGATGGGGCCATTACAGTCCTCCCTCCCCAAGATTGCTTGTCCTCAAGCAATCGGAGTGCTGGATGTTGTAGAATCTGCTCGTCCTCCCAAGTAGCATCCTCAACCGGCAAATCCTTCCACTTAATCAAATACTCCCTAATCGTTCGTCTCCTGAGAGTACGCTCCCTGCTGTCAATTATAGCCTCTGGTATTAGAATCAACTTACCCTCATCATCCAATGGTGGTAGTACTGTAGAAGGAGTAACATTATGTCCTAATGCCTTTTTAAGGCGTGACACATGGAACACATTGTGAACCCTGCTATCTTCCAGTAAGTCAAGCTCATAAGCCATTGCTCCCACTCTCCGAGTGATCCCGAATGGTCCATAAAATCTCGTCTTGAGCTTTTTAGCTCCACTTTTCTTGAGTGAAGACTGCCTGTAGGGTTGCAGTCTTAAGTAAACTAAGTCTCCCACCTCAAAACTACGCTCCGTACGCTGCTGATCTGCATATAATTTCTGCTATTTTTGTGCCTATTGGATGTTTTCCTTCAATGCCCTCAGTATATCCTAACTATCCTACAACATCTCCTTTGCCTTAGGCACCCTGCAATCCTAAACCAACAAATCAACAAACCCGGAAGACTCATATCCGTAAAGAGCCATGAACGGTGACATCTTGATGGACATATGATAAGTGGTATTATAGCAATACTCACTTAGGTGCAACCAGCGGATCCAGGCTCTCTGCTGTCCTGCCACATAATTTCGGAGATGACCCTCCCCCCATTTGTTCACTATCTCCGTCTCGTCCATCCGTCTGTGGGTGGTAGCCGGTACTGGGAGTGAGCTCGGTCCCACTCAATCGAAATAGCTCCCGCCAAAAATGGCTCATGAATCTGCTATCTCTCGTCACCGACTATGTTCCGTGGCAGCCCATGCAATCTGAAAACCTCACGGAAAAACAAATCAGCAACCTGTACAGCTGAGTAAGTAGCTGAGATGGCAAAGAAATGTGCGTATTTTGTCAATCTGTCAACCACCACATAGATGCAATCTTTCCCTTGCACCTTCGGCAACCCTGTGATGAAATCCATAGATATACTCTCCCATTTGCTCTCTGGTATAGGCAGGGGCTGCAATAAGCCAACTGGAAGTGTATGTTCATCTTTGTTCTGCTGGCAGGTAGTACACTCCCTAACATGTTTAAGGACTTCATCCTTAAGCCCTTTCCAAGTGAATCTCTCTCTCACCTCGCTTGTAGGTCTTATAGAAGCCCGGATGGCCAGCCAATGGTGAGTCATGAAATGCTCTCAGTACAATATGCTTAAACCGAGAGTTGGGTACCGTAAATATCCTGTCCTTGTAGACGATCATCCCATTAACTATTGTATACCTGTCATCTCTCCCGGTACCATCAATAATACTGGAGGCCCAATCATCTTTTGCATACTCAGCTAGAATGTGCTCCTTCCAATCATCTGAAACAACTCCTACTGCACACAAATGGGGTCTCCTGGATAAAGCATCGGCAACAATATTCTTTTTGCCCTTAACATATACAATATCAAAATCGTAAGCCTGTAATTTGCTCACCCATTTCTGTTGCCGCTCATTTAGGTCCTTCTGATTCATGAAGTACCTCAAACTGTTGTGGTCGGTCTTAACAATGAATCTGCCTCCCACAAGATACTGTCTGAATTTGGCCAATGCATGCATTATGGCCAACATCTCCTTATCGTACACGTAATAAGATCTCTCTCGCATCTCTTAACTTTCTGCTCTCAAATGCGATAGGATGCTTATCCCGCATCAAGATCGCTCCGATGCCCTCCCCTGAGGCATCACACTCTAGCTCAAACGGTCTAGTAAAATCGGGAATAGCAAGAACTGGACAAGTACACATCACCCGTTTGAATCTGTCAAAACATCCCCGTGCCGCATCCGTCCAACCGAAGGCTCCCTTTTTCGTCAAGTCGCTCAGTGGTGCCGCTATCTCGCAAAAACCCTTGACGAACCTCCCGTAGAACCCACAAAGACCAAAGAAACCTTTCAATTGTGTAAGATTGGTGGGAGGTGGCCAATCCATGATTGCTTTAACCTTCTCTGGATCCATTTTAACTCCCTCTGCACTGATGATATGACCCAGATAGAGAAGCTCCGTCAATCCAAAATCACACTTGGATTCCTTGGCGTACAGTGACTCTTGCTCAAGGATACCAAGAACCACATCCAAATGTCGCAGATGGTCCTCCCATGCCTAGCTATAAACCAAGATGTCATCAAAGAATATTAACACAAATTTCCTGAGTTGCCCTCTGAACACCTGGTTCATGCATGACTGAAATGTAGCCGGAGCGTTAGTCAAGCCAAAAGGCATCACTAGAAACTCGAAATGCCCATAGTGACATCTGAATGCTGTTTTTTCTATGTCACTCTCCCTCATGCGAATCTGGTGATAGCCTGACCTCAAGTCTATCTTGGAAAAATACCGTGCCCCATGCAATTCATCAATCAACTCGTCGATCCTGGGTATGGGGTATTTGTTTTTAATTGTCTTTTTATTTAGAGCCCGGTAATCCACACACATCCGCATTGTCCCATCTTTCTTTTTCACTAGGACCACTGAAGATGCAAAGGGACTTTTGCTAGGCCTGATGTGTCCCATCTCCAAAAGCTCCTTAATTGTTTTTTCAATTTCATCCTTGAACCTCTTAGGATGACGGTAGGGAGTGGTGATAACTGGTTTGGCTCCCTCCTCCAACTCTATCACATGCTCAAATCCCCTCTCAGGAGGTCTCCCAGGAGGTATGCTATCAAATACCTTGCTGTGTTTACTCATCAGTACTTGTATATCTGGATGATAAGTCTTCTCCTGAGGCTCAACTGCTGTAGGCATAATGAGGCATTCTCGCTGCCCACTCAACTTGATCATGTCGAAATAACCTCTCCATCCTTTTAAGTGACACCACTCTAGGCCCACCATCAGATATACCTCGGAGTACTATTTTTTTGCCCCCTTTTTCGAACTTCATCTCCATACTGTTCAAGTTCATAGTAAACTCACCCAATGTGCTCATCCAATGTATGCCAAGTATTGCATCGGTGCCCCCAATATTAACAACATAAAAATCATCCACCAAATCATACTCTCCCAACCTCATACATAACTTAGGTATTCTGCGAGTGCAAGAAAGTGTGTTACCATCTGCTACCATTACCTTAAAACCCTCAAACTCTTCTGTCCGCAATCCCCTCTTTGCAACAAGTCTCTCATCCACAAAATTATGTGTGGCACCCGTATCAATCAATGTGACAATACGCTGCCCATTCAACACTCCACGCACCTTGAATGATCCTGCTTTCTGAAAACTACATAGTTGGGCCAATGTTTCACTCTTTTCCTGGGATTTCTCACCTTCTTCTTCGCTGTCCGGACTGCTGCTACTAGAATCACTCTGCTGATCTGAACTCTCGGAACCTGATTCTTCAGCTGTAAGATACTCTAATTGCTTGGCCCTTGCCTTTTCTGAACATTTATGCGAAGGTGTCCAAGGTTCCTTGCATTTAAAACATAAATTCTTCTTCCCGAGCTCATTAGTACTATCACCGATCTCTTTTTGAGCTATCCCTTTGCTGTTCTGAACCTTTGTGAAAATGTTTTTTGTCCTTGAACTTTTTATAATCACCCTTGGAATGAAACTTACTCTTCGAAGTGGAAGACTCCATGTCTTTAGCCTTCCGTATGGCCTCCTGTAGGTTTGGTGGGTTAAGGGCTTTAATCCATCCCCTCAAAGGATCAGCTAAGCCATCCATGAAAAGTACTATCAACCTCCTTTCTGAAATATCAGTCACTAGCACTGAAAGCCTCTGGAAATCTGCAATGTAACTATCCACCGAACCCCACTGCTTAAGCTGTGCTAACTCCTTAAAATGGAGTTCCGGATCCTTCATATCAAACCTGTCAATGAGCCTCTCAGTAAACTTTGTATATGACGTGATTTGACCATGGCCCATAGTGTGCATCCCGTGATACCACCATTCGTGTGCTAATCCATCTAGGTGTAAAGCTGAGAATTTGATAGCTTCCACCTCCGGCATTGGGTTAAGTTGGAAATAAGTATCCAACTTCTGGACCCATGCTCTCGCTGTACTCTTACCCGAGCCATCATAGTACGGAATGGAAAGTTTGCCAACTCTCCTCTGAAGCTCATGGTTATGTTGTCTTTGTCTCTGAGGTCTATTCTGTGCCCTCCAGTGAGCATAATCTCTAAAAGACCACTCTGTCCTGAACTCAATACTAGCATGCTCCCACTCATGTAAAATTTGCTCCCGGAAATCCCGTTGAGATACCTCTCGCCTCAGGCTGTGCCTCAACTTTGGGTGGTGGAAATGTGGGAATAAGGGGTCTACTACGCGCTGCCCTAGCTCTATAGTTTTGGTCTCCACCTTGGTTTACTGAACCATCACCATTCCCATTGTTCCGATGGTTGTGCCCATTTTTTCCATTATTACTTTGGTTGTTTCCATCGTTCATCATCTACATCTGTTGTGTCATTAGAGCTAGAAGTTGGGCCATGTTCTGCTGGATATCACGCTGTCCCCTCTGTAATATGTTCATCATTTCTCTGTCGGTAGGCTCTCTTTCTCCTCTATTTTCCCTATTATCTCTGTTATCACCCATATCCTCTTCCTCTTCGGATTCAGAGAGAACTGAATGGTGTTTTCTCCGCCTGTATGTAATATACTGCCTATCTTCTGGAGTCATAAACCACAGGATGGCAGGAAGAGTTGCGCTCTGATACCACTGTAATGATCTGCCTTGTTTGAAATTTGTAGTTCTTGCAAGTGTTTTTGGTTTTTTGATATATTCTGATTTTTTTGTAGTTTTTTCAAAATATGGAAAGAAAATTGCAAGTACAGAAAACTAAACAAATGGCCAACTTGAACAAATCATAACTTTCACAATACTAATCGAAATCACTTGAAATTCGGAAACTAGATAGTATTTATATTCATCTTCAAACCCTTTTAAGGAAATAATGAAAGAACAAAGTACCAGGCTACAATAAATTTCTGAAATCAGAACTCTGGGCTGCTGGTACAGGTGGTACAGATGGTACAATGCCTCACGTTTTTGTTTGCAACTTCCAATGTAAGGGTTTCTCCACCAAATGGATCTCATAGAGGGGTCACTCAGACCTGGGCGCCCTTATAAAATGCAAGAGTGGCACCAAAAAGCAAGAGAAATAAATACCAAAGCTCACGCTAGCATGGAGTATGTACGGCAGTCCTGGGAGAGAGGTACGGCCTCAGTAAATGCTTGTCAACTCTTCAAATCCTACCAACAATGGCTCCGTTCTGATCTTCAAACCCCCAAAACTGCATAACGTCCCACTATCACTCAAACCCTTGTGTCAATATGTATTGAAACCGCTGCAATAATGTGCTGGAATAGTTCGAACTTCACAAAATCAGGCACAACAACTATAACTCTCATAAAATACCACCAACTGTAGTCCCAATCCCTTCGAAACCTCTGAAATCTATCACCAATGCAATATCAACGCATCCTCTGAAGCAAGAATGCCCAAAACCATTCTGAGAGTATCTCTCAACTCCGAAAATGGTGTTCTTGAGGGTGGTTTTCGTCACCAACAAGCTTCAGAAACCCTGCAAGTGTTATTTGCAAGTGCTCTCCAGATTTCTCCCCAAAAACATATGCCAAAAAGATCCTCAAGAATGACCCCCAAACCTCTATTTATTCTTTCCTCCAAGCCAACGTTGAGTTTCTAGATGCTTCTATAGAGGAAATAAACATTAAATTCTCACCTTTTACTTTTAATCTTTAAATTTGCATCCTCCAAGGGATCGACCACCCTTTCTAGGCCCGTTAAACATTACTTTATGAAATTATCTTTCCATCAAGTGGTTATAAGACCACTTTATGCATATAATATTAAATTATAACATTAACTATGTAATATTAATTTAATATCACATAATTAAACTGTTCATATTAAAATTTTGGCCTTCCACCTGTCATCCCGGCAAACTGAACATAGAAACGGATACCCTTTTTTCCGTAGATCAACATCCCACTGTCCGCTTCCATGAAACCCTATCTTCACCGACTTACTAAAAATAGTAAGTCCCTTCCAAAACTGTCCAAAATGGCCTGGAAAGGAAACTCGAAACATCTGCACATACTGGAACATCATACTGACATCAACTGGGCTCCCAACCCACTGATTCCTGCCTACGGGAACCCTGGAGTAGGCAAGTTCACACTCTCCCTCGATACTAACTAGGATGGGGCCATTACACCAACTTCCTACGATGGTCACTTGAAAATCCCTCATTGTGGACAAGTCATGTTGCACGGTTCACATATGATGATGTGGTAATAGGAATCGAAAAAATGTGAGGCTTTTAAGTTGGACCCAAGCTTTGAGATAGGCACACAAAGAGATGAGGAAAGCTTTTTTGTATCCAATTCTGGCAATGGAAGGCCAGCCTGCATGGGCATAACAAGGCCTTGAATGTTAAGCAAAAAGAATCCAAGTTCTTTCATCGGATGGAAGGTTGCTGTTTTGGGCTCCTCTTCCGATGCAATGCATTAACTTCAATGAGCAGGTAAGATATTGATAACTTAGAGTAGGTTTGGCAACCTTTTGGGAATTCACTATTGGGACCAGACTTCCAATTCCTCTTTATGTGCCAGCAAACCCAACTGATGAACTAACCAGCACCATTCTGATGCAAATGTGGACGGACTGCTTTGTGAGAAATCTGTTTGGTATTGGGTTTCAAGCCCCATTGAGTTTATTTTTCAGGGTCCTATCATCAAATGACAGTTGCTTGACAAGAAGGCGACCACACTATTTTCTGACCCTAATAGGAGTCCAAAATTCGATCTGTTCTTGCAAATGGACCAAATGGTGGGTCTAACATCCAAAGTTAGGCTATGCTATTTTAGAAATGTTATTTATAATGCTAAGTACGTAACATGTGTTATAAATTGTAATACATTACAAGCATGATAAAGTTTGAGGAACTCTTCACAATGTTAAGATGTATGTTTGGGAGAAAAAATCAATTTTATGGTATAAGACACTATCCAGACATTGTCAATCTAACAAATGCAAAGGATATCTTCTTATTTATCATCATACAAGAAACATAAATTTTGGTTACAAAAGCATCTTTACCCATCTCTGGAATACAAATGCAATAGATAATTTCTAAGCATTGTTTGGGGGGATAGCAGTATTACAAGGCAGAATAATGTGCGTACCCTACAAATGTAGTTTTATAATTTGCAAAAAGACTAATATTTTATGAATATATAGATACATGGCTAGGTAGCAGGATTAAACATTTCTCTTTATTCTATCTTAATTTTGTCCTTTTGGTGGTGTTATATTTGTGTTGGTGATATTTGAAGTGGCAGTTTAGGGTTTAATTGAAAATTTCTAACTAGGAATCTAAGAGAAGCTTACAAGCATTTTATAATTGAGTGTTTAGTCTTGAACTCAATGTATATGAAGATGATGTGAATAAATCATATCACATATCTGACATGATAGGATAGTTTCAAACATGACTTCGTATTTGGCTAATTGAAAATTATGAAGAATTTTAAACCGTATATTTTCTTTCAGTCATTATGTGGGATAGATTGTGTGTAGTTGAAGATCAGAATTTTCTAACATCTGTTCTGTATGCCTATAATGCAGGATCCTACATTTAAACACCCTTACATGTCAGTGTTGGGCTCCCATACGTAAGTGATCTGCATTTATGTCTAAATCTCATCCATTTCTTTTAAGGATCTTAAGGTGGATGTCAATTTGCGATAGAAATTGATTGTTTGCATTGGACAATCTACTCAGTGCTTTCAGGGCAAGGGTCAGTGTTCATGACTTCCTTGTAAGAATGAAAACAACAATAAGTTTTAAAATATAATTTATGAAAAACTTTGATGCAAATTAATCCCATGAAAATGAAACTCTTTAACCCAGCCAAAATGATATATTAAATCTCTTAACTAGCTATAGAATATAAGTTGCAAAGCTATCTTTATACAACGTATCTAGTTTTGATAAATACACATGCATTTGCTTAAAATTGTCCTTAGTCATTTATTGTTTGGTGTAGTATGTGATGCAGGAGCACATAGGTTAATATTGAATTTAATGTTTGTGTTGGCTAGGTATTTAATGTTTATATATAAGTGGCACATTTAATAAGGGTGGATAGACGGTAGTTTCAGCTAGTAGTTTTCTAGCATGTAGTTTTAGAATTGTGATTTTGGAATATGATTTGGTCCATAAAAGAGAATTTGGGGTACTTTTGAGGATAGGCGGGTGTGGGAAGCATGCCAAATATGGTGATGCAATGTTGTTTTTAAGACTGTTAAAAAAAAATTGTTTGGATATAAATCTGCCTCAGTTTAACTTTATGTGTTGAAAATTTGTATGTTTTGCTTTTTAGATCTTGTTCTTTGTGTTCCGTTGCATCAGTATGCAAAATTATTCTCATCACATATGACACATGATTCATAGTCCAGTACTGTAATAAAATAATATGGTAATCTGCAAGAAATTATAGACTAAGTAAATGAAGATAACCGAGTCAACTGACAGACAATTACATAGCATGGACATAATCACATACAATGTTTAGAGTCTAGAATGAGTCTGACACAATCTCAGATGACATTCCTTTGGTTTTCTTTTTGACTGCAATCAAAATGTCCTAGATGATATTTGTATTTTCCCAAACGACATTGGCATGATGGACGAATTTGCCTTGGTCTCAGATGCCGTTGCCTTGGAATCCAAAAGCATTCTTATATCTCCTGTGGACGTCATCCCTCTCCCTCAATGATGGTTTCCATATTTTCTTCCTTGATGATGTTGTAATTTTATCCCGTCTTCTTGTATACAAGTCGTATGATGTTTACATATCAAGTTGCATGCTTGGTGGGGCCTTAGACAACCTGTATTTTACCTAGACAGCTTTTACTTACTCCTAGACAAGATTGTGCTATATTATTTACCTGGAGACATGGTGGTGGTCGGGCCTAACTTCCACAACTCAATTTTTTTCTATCTTGGTGGTGCTTACTTTGTACTTGCCGGTGGGATCCACCTGCCCTCCTCTGAATTTCAATTGCCTTCCCATTGTACGGTAGGCTCAGCATGGGAAAGATCTTCCATGTGGTGCCTCAGATATCAGATATCCTCAAGACCCTGAATACAATACCTTCTGCACAATGTCCTAAATTTCAGTCGTCCTCTGCACAACATCCTGGACTACAATTGCCCTTAGGGAGGCTTTTTAGACTACATTGCTCTCCAAGGAGACAATCTCAGTCCCCAAGTAGAGAATATGCTTTCTCTAGCTAGTATCTAACTCTTAGATTGTCTCTTGCAAATGACATTCTGTCAACCTACTTCCTTATCTAGATGACATCCTCTCTCATCTAGGCAGCTTTCTTCCTTATTCAGGTGGCATTCTTCATCATTTGGATGACATGTTTTCTCAGCCAAACAACATCACCATTTAGACAAGTTTCTTCCAAGCTCATCCTCACCTAAACAACACTCTTCCTTGTCATGATGGCATCCTTCCTTGTTTGAATGACTTGCTTCCTGAATCATGAAGCTTGCATTCCCATCCGAATGACACCTATTGTCCTTCCTCATCCATATGATCTCTTGTCAAATGACATACTTCCTCACATAGTTAGAAAAATCGTTGGTTTCCTGCTATTTCTTGCGAAACTCTTTAGAAATTGCGGGCAGTGGCTTTGTTTCTTAATTTTCTCAACGTCAAGAAAATCGCCAACTCGCAACTATATTTCTCGTGATTTCTTCTTGTTTTCTCGTGAGAAACTCAGCAAGCCTTGGTCAGTTAGCAAAAAATGGCGGGAAAAATAAAATTTTAAAAGGCCATTTGGTCTTATTTTTGCATTTTTTCTTCTCTCTAACTATGGACAATTTTTTATAGAGTTCCATTATTTATGATTTTGAAAATAATGTGTTTTCTATGTTTAGAGGAGTTTCAAAAATTTCAACTACATCCACATAAATCTCTAAGAAAGTGACCATGGTATTTATGGTAAGTTTAAGTTCTTAAATACAATAGAAATATAGAGATCTCTTAATAGTTCCATGTACCCTTGGGGAAAGAGACTAATTGATGAAATAGGCAAAATATTTGTAACTGCATTTGATTAAAAATCTAGTATGTTGAATGTTGATCGTCATTCTTTTATTATTATACCAAACAGATTCTACTTGTCACCTCTTCCTAATATAATACTATTAGAATTTAAATTTGGAAAAATTGAAAGAAAATGAACAATAACAAAGAAAGGGAATAACGAAGCTAAGAGTGGTAGTAAGTTTCATTGAAAGCTTGTTCATTTTTTGAGGCACTTGAGGATTAGAGGGGATATGCCATGATGAACCTGCACTTGAGGAGCCTCCAATTTGACCACCCGTTCAGAGCCAAGGCCAACTATCTAGTTCAAAGGAGAGGCAGGGAAAACAAAAACCAGTTTCAAAATTGCTTTATATTTTTGAAATTTTGCATTTGTATGATACTATAATGTATTTGGTTGGATTTGATGATCATGAATTGTAATTGTGCTCTTTTTTATGAATATCTAATATAAAATTAGCTTTTTGGCTCTCCAATTGTTGTTTAAAATGTTTTTTTTTTTTTATAATTGAAAAAATTTCTTCGGTGTTTTTTGGGTCAAGTTTTCCTGCATTGCCGATAAAATCTTAAAAATTGGGGTCCCAAGTTTATTGCGAGTTGCGAGTTTTGCAAATCTGCAGTTCCTCATACTGGCAGATGACCTTCAAGCTCATGCTCTGAATGGCATACATGACTAGGACTGTGCACACTTAGACTGCATGTTTCCGGGATGTTTCTGGGCTGCACTCTCCATATTTGTCTTGTTCATTGCCTATAGTCAAGGGTGGAGATAGGTTGTTGATTTCATCCTCGTCATCTTAACCATTTTCGGTTTGCAAACATAGTCATCTGAAAGTAGAAATTATTTACTTGAAATTTGGAAAACTTGTTGCAATCTTCATGTCTGAGATGAAGTTAGATGCTTCTGGCTGCAGCCTCTACACAACTTTCTTCTATGTTAGTCTCTTGTCCACCATGGCATGCCCCACCTCTTCTACGACTTCATTCATGTTTATATTGCTCACTGTTATCTTCCTAGGGCATCGGCTATCATCATGGTTCTTAGGCACATACCATCTACACATCATCCATCATTTTGATTTGCAGCATTGGCATGTTCATGAGCAAAGTGTGCTCCCTATTGACAATTATGTCATTGAACAATCAGTCCACCAGTGGTGTGCCACGTCAATATTGGATTTGACCATTACCACTGCCACTTGGTTTGAGTTTGGATATTTTATCATGGTTGTTTTGATATCCTCCACTCATGGCACCTTCTTTTGAACCATAAGGCATATTATCTGCATGAATTGTCATCACTTGATTGTGCTTGTAATTCATGTGAAGAGGGCATTCCTTTGTAGAATGACCCTTCACATCACAAATGTTACAAAATTTTTTCTTAGGACAAGTAGCATCGGTGTGCCCCTCCACTTTATAGGTTGTACACCAAATTTCCTCCTTGTCCTTTGTTTCTTTGAATTTTGGAGCATGTGTAAGCCATTGACCTCGTTCTATTTCCGAACATTTTATGTTCACTTTTCAAGTTCATTACCGTGTCAAAGGCTTCTTGATATGACGCTAGAGTTACAATCTTTATCATCCTCAAATTTTGAAGAAGACTGTTTATAAACAAGTTTTTTTTCAGTCCATCAATTGATTCGTTCTCCAACTTATTAACCAACTCTTTCATTTGTTGACTTTAAGACCAAATGTTAGTGTGACCTTGTTTTGTGTTGTACATCTCTATAATAGTCTTGTTATCACAAAAGAGTTTGAACTCAAATGGTTCTCATAGTTTTTCCCATGTTGTGAATGGGTTGGTAATTTATGTACTAATATATTGCAGAACATTGTGAGAAATGTCTTCATTTGGTAAAATTCATCGACTTGACCATTCACTTGCCAAATCATTATGCATGTTCTACAATGTCGGAGTAGATCCTCCTTTCCATCTCCATGAAACTTTAGATGCTTTTACTTTACACCCATCATGGAAAGTTTTACAAGAAATCCCACAAGCTTGCTTAGAAAGGCTACATACCACAACCATGGTCCTCTAGTTCATCCTTTGTGTTTTATTGCCAATTGATGAAGTTGGCCTTGATAAAATTGCCCTGTGAGTTGAGAGGACAACTTGCCTTATAGATGTTTATCATTCCTTTGCATCCTCATATCTTCTTTCACCAACCTTGTTGTAAGGTCCCTTAACCTTTGTTTTATATAGACGTGTTCCCACGTTGGACTTTTGCTCCACGTGGTCCCTTGTAGCTGCTCAGTTGTCGAAATTTTGTCTTGTTCAAACACAGGACACATTCCTTTGCACTTGCTCCTATGATAGACTTCTTCGTGCACTACCACACACACCACTTGAATCACCCACAATCCGTACTCCTTGCACAATCTTGGATTGTTGCTTTTGACAATTGTCATTCTTGTTCCTCTCTACAACCTTTCTAGTTAAACTACATTGAACGGGTATGTGTTTCATTCCTCGTCAATGAAGAAATGTTCTTTTGGCAAAGGACATCCCTAGTTTTGAGGGGCCAAACACGCTTTTTGACAATGAAATTTCCTGCTAGACCAAACATGTTCTACAACCAAGTTGATTTTTTTGCATTTTCATTCTTGTTGAGTTGGTGTAGGTGTTTGAAAATCTCTTTTTCATCTTGTAGGCATAAGTTAAATTCATTTTGTATTGTACATAAGTAGTTTTGTGAAGTGTTGTCATTGTGTTGATCAAAGAGTTGCTTGAAGGTTCAGGTGTGTTAAGTGTTGTCATTTTATACACAACACTAGCCATGAATGTGAATAAGACAACGTTTTGTCTTTGTGATTAGTTCACATTTTGGTAGGTAGTTAGGCACAAGGGTGATGGTTGCGTTGTAATCGTCTACCCCCCTTTCAATTTTGTATAAATTCCACAAAAGAGTAGTCGAATCATATCATCATTAGATATTGTGAGATCATCATTTTGTTGTTGAAAACAAGAGACATCTCATAAGTGTTTGGGTCATATTGTTGTAAGTGATGAACATAATGAAATGGTTTTGTTCCTAATCTGATATTGCTGTCTATTCCCTTTTGCTTGTTCTTTTTGATCTTTTCTCTCTATTTTTGGAAATAAAATCTATACTACATTTGGCATCGTTGTTGTAACAACCTTGGATCGAGGAGGAGGACGTGTGACAAGAACGAGTGCAAACACAACACAAGGTAAATGAGCGAAGCACTAGGATGTGCGTGTGGACATAGAAATGAAAATGAAATATTATTAATGTCCCCGGTGGGCTAAAATTAGACCCAAGGGACTATAAGAAGGACAATAATGATTGCTAGCTAGCATGCTAAAAAGCCCAACAAAAAAAAGAACTAAGATAAATACAAGATGAAACCCGACAAACGGGCCAAAGAGAAAGGGAAAAGAAAAGGGAGAGCAGAGGGGGGAGGGCTGTAGTCCAACAGAGAGGAGTGCACACCAAGAAGAACAGAGAGAGAGAAGGATGGGGGAGGAAGTAGCCTAGGAAGGGCAAGCTCCGAGAACCCCTCAGAAACTAATCTCTCCTAACAGTTGAGGCCGAAGTACCGAAGCTGAGGAAGTCCATAATCTGCCCATTGCTAGTTCGGAACCTTGATAAACCGTTGGTGCACTGTCTAGTGACCCTGTATAGAGGATGTGGAAGGCGCATGCAATAAGGAGAAGAACCAACACAAAGGTCTGATCGTATTACATATAGTGAAGATGACGTGCAGATGCGAGACGTGAAGATGGTGAATATGACGAAGCAAACACAGAGTTGCAAATTCATTAAGAGCCCCTTTCGCAAGAGGAAGGACGTGTGAAAGGAAGTGTAGAAGGCATACCTTCTACAAAGCTCATCTGTGGATGAAAATTCTTGGATATTCCCTGGGTGAAATAAGGAATTGAAACTCTAGAGATTCAATGCAAGTGGGCCCTTTGGGAGGAGGAAAGTTAAGACTTGTTCGAGACAATGTTATTGAGTTCTGGAATATTTAGAGATGATTAACGTCTTGGAGTAGAAGATCGTGCCACAAAGAGAGGTGCAGACGAAGTGTTGACAACAAGAGTTTTGAAGATGGAGAAGGTCATGATGTTGAAGGTGGTGTCGTCGATGAAGGTGACAAGTTGCTGATGAAAGACTTGACAACGAAGATCGCAGAGGAAGTTCGTGAGGATGATGAAGTAGGAAGACGACAAGAGACACAAGTATAGATACAACAAGAGTGGGAGAGAGAGTCTAGAGGTGTACAATACTAGTCTGATGCAAAGACAATTGTTGCAAAGAAGTGTGTTTGTAGGAGGGTGGACTTTGGGAGTCGACCAAAACCTACATATTTTTGTTGAAAAAGACGATCATGAACCAAAAACACAACTATTCCAACTATGAGATAGTTGGACATCGAGTTCGAAAGAACGATCAAAGGTGAAGAAGTTAACACAATAGTGCCTTCAACATCGTGCAAAGGAGTGAGTCAACTAACAACAAGTCACTTGATCAATTTGTCGACCTCAAGTCCGCCAACTGTACGAGTCTGATGCAAAGACAACTGCAACAAAGAAGTGTGTTTGTAGGAGGGTGGACTTTTGGGAGTTGACCAAAACCTACATATGTTTGTTGACAAAGACGATCATGAACCAAAAACACAACTATTCCAACTATGAGATAGTTGGACACCGAGTTGAAAAGAACGATCAAAGGTGAAGAAGTCAACACAACAGTGCCTTCAACATCGTCAAAAGGAATGAGTCAACTAACAACAAGTCACTTGATCAATTAGCTGGCCTCAAGTCTGCCAATAGTACGAGTCTAATGCAAAGACAATTGTTGCAGAGAAGTGTGTTTGTAGGAGGGTGGACTTTTGGGAGTCGACCAAAACCTACATATGTTTGTTGACAAAGACGATCAGGAACCAAAAACACAACTATTCCAACTATGAGATAGTTGGACACCGAGTTCAAGAGAGCGATCAAAGGTGAAGAAGTCAACACAACAGTGCCTTCAACATCATCAAAAGGAGTGAGTCAATTAACAACAAGTCACTTGATCAATTAGTCAACCTCAAGTCCGCCAACAGTACGAGTCTAATACAAAGACAACTATTGTAGAGAAGTGTGTTTGTAGGAGGGTGGACTTTTGGGAGTCGACCAAGACCTACATATGTTTGTTGACAAAGACGGTCATGAACCAAAAACACAACTATTCCAACTATGAGATAGTTGGACACAGAGTTGAAGAGAACGATCAAAGGTGAAGAAGTCAACACAACAGTGCCTTCAACATCGTCAAAAGGAGTGAGTCAACTAACAACAAGTCACTTGATCAATTAGCTGGCCTCAAGTCTGCCACCATCTAGACAACCAATAGTCGTGGTTGCCACTGCGGGCAAGTAGAAGTGCCTCGAATCTCAGGGAGACAGGAAAGATCTTGTGACTTGTGAGGCATATCAGGAATTGTATGACAATGTGGAAGTTGAACGGGCTAAGGGATGAGAACACGTGGTTATAATTGTTTGTAGCAAAGTTGTGAGAGATCACAATTGATTGACACTTGAAACAAGAAAAACCGTCCACAACATGTGGAGATTTGAAGAATGGATTTGATGAGTTCAAGTTGTGTGACGGCTTGGAGAGATCTATGTCACTAAGCAGAAGGATGAAAACGTTAAGCTCTACAACCGTCATTTGACCTCATCAACAAGAGGGAGAAAAAACCAGGAGATAGACTCTAGAAACGATGGTTTATGGATGGACTTCTTCCAAAGTATAAGAAGATGAAGATTATACTGTCGACGACACACAAGGAAGCGCTCTACAAAGTATTGAATTTTGAAAGTGAGATGAAGATATCGACATGTGAAGTGCAAGTTGGAATTGGGAAGATAGTGATTCCAACAATGATCAGGAAGATGTGGGTGCAACAATCCATGCACTTAGGAAAAACTTGGAAAGGGCAATCCATGAAATGAAGGGAGAAAAGAAGAGGAAAAAAAAAGACATTTGGTGTTTGATTTTTTGGACAAAAGGCCACACAAACACTAGTTGTCCAAAAAAAGCATATTGCGGTATCCATGAAATCAATGGGCATTCTGTTGTAGATTGCCCATTCAACTTGAAAGCAAATGACACTAGAACTTGGCGGTGCAAAAAGAGGAAGTTGATTAGAAGCTAAATTCCTTGAAAAGTGGACAAGGTGTGATAAGTGGAGGATTTAGAAACAACCGGTAGGAAAGGAGACCTGGTAGGTAGAACAAAGGTGGTAATCGGTCTGGAGGTGGAGAAACAGTGCAACATGAATTTGAAGGTAAACCCATCATTTAGTGTAGGAAGTACCAAGAGTAGGGCCACTTTGCATGCAATTGCATGGATGCACTAGTGGGTAATAGTGCGTTGATGATGTGCCAATGGTGTGGACAAGGAAATCATAAGGAAGTGAATAGTTGTAAGGAAGCCAACAATAGCAACATCCAAAATATCAATCTAATTGACATTGAAGAGCGAAGTGCGAGGACGAGAGATGTTCTTGTAGTGACTTGGGTGCAGGCAAAGAAAATGAATCACCTTGACCCTGCAATGGAGAGGAAGAGATGGCAAGAAGCCTGAGATGGGATTGAAGACGAAATGATGAAAGAGAGAGATGCAAACGGTGACAATGACCAAGGAAGAATGATGATGAGGGAGCCATCAATATCATCCCAGACATCATCACAAAGTTTGGGAAGCCAATTGTTGCAGACAAGTGTTCCAATGAATGTGACACTTTTGTTCAAGGTAGTCCTAGACTTGCATGCAATGGTTGGGGAGATGCTACAAGAACTAGAAAAGGAGAAAGTAGAAAGAGAAAGTACCACAGAAGAATGCGACATGAGATCAATTACTTGACCTTGTAATATTGATGATTGACAAAGGAAGTATTCAACACTATTGCACATGGAGATATTGGGCCATATCTTGACACAAATCATTGTGGATGGGGGTCAAATGTCATCATACTCTAGAAGACATAGAGGGAGTTGGGAGAATTGACATTGTGGTGGCCTAATTTTTGGCTAGTGGGAGCTGATCAATACAATATCAAGATGCAAGGTGTATTGACAGCACAAAGAGTAAGCATAGCCAACCAAACATTTATCTTTTACTTTGTAGTCATCACGATGCATAAGCTAGCTTATGATGCCTTGTTGGGATGAGGCTGGTTGAAGACGACAAGAGTTGATCACAATTGGGAGAAAGATTGACTGACCATCAAGAGGAACATCACAAATTCACTATAAAATTGCTAGTCTTGTCAGTTGGAAAGGACATGACATCATCAAACATGCAAAAAAATTTGTCGTCTGATGGAGAAAATGGAGAACAAGCCAACCGTGAACCAAACAAAGACGGTATCTTGCACTTAGAGGAGTGCATGAGAGACGAAAGACACTTCGACAATAGTGTTTGCCACTGGCAAATGGGCACTACAAATCTTTCAACTAGGTTGTTTGTGTGGATACATAGAGTGCGAATGAAACATGGTAGGTGAACAAGTAAATTTTTCGAATATGAGCCAAAAACGAGAGTTCAGATGGACTACTAAAGTTGTTGATTTAGTTCAAGGATTTGTTCAAGGGGTTGACGATCTTTGGTGTTGGTGAAAGCAGTCAAATGTCACCAATTGATGATAATCCAGTCTATGGCAATTGGACAAGGAAGGAGGCAACGAAGATTCAAGTGCCAACAATGACGCCAATTGTGAAACAGGAAGGGATAAAACCCACCCACGTAGGCAAACGTAGGTTTTGAGTACATGTTTAGTTTTCATAGGACTTGGAACATTGCTTGCTAAGGTGCACTTGTTGCGACATGGAGGGGCATGTCCCAACTATGCATGAAGTAGTTAAAAGAAGAAACGAGGTTGGAGGACACGAGGATGAAAGTGGCAAATTGAGGGAAAGGAGGATTCGAGAAATAAGAATTCCAACCGAAATTCAAAGATAATGGCAAATGATAGATTATTGTCGGATTGGATGCCACAGGAAGAAGGTGAAGGCTTTATGGGAGTAGAAGTAATGAGTGAAGACGACAATACCTTGGAGGATGACGACACATTACAAATTGGAGAAGGGATGAACGTTGGGATAGACTAACCTAGTATCCTAGGTCAAATCAGACTTGCATAGTTGGAGATGCGTAATGAAAGTGATCACCTATAGGAGAGTGAAAGGCTATAGTGCCTTATTGAAGCATTGATTGCGTAATGATGGATGAACATAATGAAGTTATGTATGAGACAACGAGAGAATTGTAAAGGAAAATTGTTGCCTTTGTGCCTAAACACAATGATGAAATCAGAGATGAATAAATAAGAATGGAATTTTAAATTTTTTTAAGAAGTTTTAAAATTTTTGAGAAAGGGTAGTCAAGTTGTCAAGTGAATGATTCTATCCAACAAAGCAAGGGAAGACGTCGACATCAATGTCATCAAAATGGGAAAATGAAGACGAAGATAGAGATGCATAATTGAAGTAGCCTCTTTTTAACAATAAGAGGAATTTATTTTTACTAATAAATTAGAAAAAATGGAAAGAGAGAAAATTTCCTTATAATCAAAATTATAGAAAACAAAAATATAAATAAAAATATATCTTCTTATAAAGGACAAAAGAAACATGTAATGAATTTCTTGTTTGCTAGTAAAGGAAGAACGAGAAATATTCTTTATAAAAGGAAGAAACGAGAGGCCATTGATATAAAAGAAGAAAAAGAGAATTCTTTCAATTCTTCTAGAAAGAAGTAGGAAGACGAAGAGTGAGTGCAAAAGCCTGAGTAATCCCTGCCAAGGCACGATTTCAGTTGTCGTACACAGACGACAAGGAGACAAGGGAGAACTTGTCTAGAGATGGTGAGTAGAGATGACCAAGGAAAGACTTTGGGATGATATGGAGTTATAGACAAAGGAGGGTTTGGGAATACCTGCATGAACAATGCTCCATTGAAGGAGAAAGTGCTCGAAATCCAGGATGATGCATCCAAGATTCGTAGATGCACTGAGGTTGCTATTTTCAGCTTGGGCAAGGTGATTCTTGGGATAATGCACAATGAAGCGAAGCTAGGTGCCAAGGAGGAATCAATCTCACCAACGAAGCCCCTATCAAATAGGCTTTTGCAGACAGTGGAGCATTAGCAAAAGGTGTGAAGATGGTATCGTTTGTCGATGGTTACTGTCTCATTACCAAGATTGTTGTTGTCATCATCCAAGGGTTCTCTGTGGGCTAACACCCTTTTGACATCCGTTCCCTCGTTGTCAACAATTGAAGTTGTGGGAAGCGTTGTATTTGGGAGAGTGTTGATAGCACATACATTGTTTTTGTCGTCTGCTAGACCATTGTCAAGCCCGTGGTCGACCTTGTCACTATTGGACACCACACTCGACAATCCTATTTGTTCGTTCATCAGCAGGGCCGCAATTCATGTCACAGGCAATCCAAGTCACCCCCTTGTCTACATGTTTGTTCTTGTTGTCATCTTCAAGTCGTCTAGTATCATGGACAAGGGTATCCTCATTATCTTCATTGATAAGATGAGCGTTACTTACAACTGGGTGGTCATTTGCCGTTTCAACTAGTTTGTGTTCATTGTCGTCAACTTGCTCAAGCCCCATTTTTCCATTGACAAGAGAATGTTTAGGGTTGTGTTTGTCATTGTTGACAAGTTGGGTGCCACTATCAACAAGAGTGTTTGGGGTGTTGTCATCAACAGATACATTTCTAGTTTTAACAACATAATTTCCTTTTGTGTTGTTGTCAAGTTTGTTCCTCGTCTTTGTCGGCCAACTATTCCTCGTTGTTGCTAGCCAATTGTTCCTCATCATTGATATACACCAGGTGTACCCTGTTGTCTTTGTCCAACTCCTGTTGTTATCCAACCCTACGCCATTGTCGTCAAGAGGTAACCCATTATCGTCGTTGGTGCTTTCGTCGTCGACCACCTAGCGGTGGTCGCGAATAGTTGAGACCATGTTGTCTCTTGCAATTGAGTTGTTGCAAGCACACTGAGGCTCATTGCCCATCGTCCATATCTGGGTTGTGTTTCAGATAGTCATCCTAGTCATTGTTGTCATCCATGTCTAGTAAATCGTCATTGTAATGGTTCAATAAGTCTAAGTCCTAGTCTACAACTTCATCATTGTCCCAAACTATAAGGAGAGTGTTGTAGTGCTATGTAAGATGAAAGCAGAAAAGTCCATTGAGTTGAACCCCACAAGGGATGTTGTTCCTTGACGTTGCAAGGGGGCTTCCACCCCCTTGACCCTCGACATAGGAATCGATCGATTGCACGAAGTAGAGAGGAGAAAGTGTGCAACAAGAGATCCAAGCACCACATACAGTGCTTCTATCCCTAGTAATCAGTTGGTCTATTGGTGAAGATGTCAACAACTCTAGAGGAGGGGATAGATGTAGGCGTGAGTAAGTTAAAAAGTTCATTTTGTATTATACACAAGTAGTTTTGTTAAGTGTTGTTATTGTGTTGATCAAAGAGTTGTTTGAGCGTTGATCACATGTGTTTTAAGTGTTGTCATTTTGTACATGTCACATAGTTGGAACATGAATAGGATAATGTGTTGTGTTTGTGATTAGTCCATAGTTTAGTAGGTAGATAGGTTCAAGGGTGATGGTAGGGTTTTAAGTACTTGTATCCTTATACCCATCTTTCAATTTTGTATATACTCCACACGAGTAGTCAAATGATATCACCGTTAGATACTGTGAGATCATTATTGTGTTGTTGAAGACGAGAGACATCTTGTAAGTGTTACGATCATATTGTTGTGAGTGATGTAAATATCGAATTCACATAATGAAATGGTTCTGTTCCTAAACTGTTATTATTGTCTATTTCTTTCTGTTTGTTCTGATTGATCTGTTCACTCCATTGTTGGGAATAAAGTCTATGCCATAGTTAAAGAAATCGCGCAAAATTGGCTGAATCGCGATTCATTCGGCAAATGAGTCAATCGGCATCGTATCATTACATTGCTGACTCATTGCCGATTTTTTGAAAAATCTGCAAATTTTTTGTTTTGATTTTATTTTTCAAGCTGTGGCCAGTTTAGGGTTTTTTATGCAAGCCCATTTTTCAGCTGTAAATGTTTGAAATTCTAAGTTTAAAGTTTAAAACCTAAATCTGAAACCCTAGTTTAGGGTTTCGGGTTTTTCTTTTTTCTTTTTTTAAGTAAATATTGCTGCCTGATAACTATGTATGCAAGCCCATTTTTCAACTGTTAGTGTTTGAAACTTTGTTGTTTAAACCCTAGTCCCTAGGGTTTGGGTTTAAATGGGTTTGTTCTTTTTTCCTTTTTTAAAGTAAATAAGTAAATATTGCTGCCTGGTAAACTATGTATGCAAGCCCATTTTTCAGCTGTTAGTGTTTGAATTTGAAACTTTGAACTTTGAACTTGAAGTTTAAACCCTAAAACCTAGTCTAGGCCCTAGGGTTTTGGGTTTAGGGTTTTTTCTCCTCTTTTTTTTTTTTTTTTTTTTTTCAAGCGAAAAACCCCTTGCGGGGCCGCCTTGGTCTAAGAGACCACGAACAGGGGGTTCTACACCGTCAAAGTCACCCGGGGGTTGCACCTAGCCCTGCCCACACCAACATTATCAATTGGATTTTGGGTACCCAATTCAGCTTTTTGGTAGGGTGGAGATTCGAACCTGGGACCTCCCTTGGAGGATTGCCCTCTCCTCTCCAACTCACCTACAACACTTGGGTTTTTCCTCCTCTTTTTAAGTAAATATTGCTGCCTGATAATTATGTATGCAAGCCCATTTTTCAGCTGTCAATGTTTCAATTTTAAACTCTAAACCCTAGCCTTTTGGTTTAGGGTTTAAGTTTTTTTTTCTTTTTTTCAAGTGATTGTAACTTTGTTGTTACTTGTTTCCATGTGCAGGCATATAAAAAATGAAACCTTTTTTCCTTGTTGTTACTTGTAATTTGTACCTTTTCATATTATAAGCAATACAGGATGTGTTTTGTCACTTTCATGTGTACTTAAAGCTTGAACCTTGTATGATGTCTTGATTTGAATTGTTGTTTTTATTGCAATATTTGATTTGCATAATGTTAATTCATTGTAATATGCATGAAAAAAAATATTCAAAAAAGGAAATTGTTTTCATCGGTTTTTTTTTTTTGATGATTCCGATTCATTGCTGATTTTTAAACCAGCCGATTTACTACGCAATTCCGATTTTCTCTACTATGGTCTATACTACTCTTGATGATGGGTCATTGTAAAAACTACACTTGTGCTTCCAATTGAGGAAGGGGCAATTTTGATGTTATGTTGTGTCTTCTTGGATTTTCTCTAGAGTCTGTTATTGATAACACATTCTTTATTATTGGCACAATGTGTGCTCTACACTCAATCCTGTATGACTTTTTAGTGGGCTATTGATCCCATTGTTGTCTTTATATTTGTCTTGAAGTGAAGTTTGGGCTCTCACTCAAGGACTCTTAAGATTACCAACTCCACTCCATGTCGGCAATGGTTTAAAAAAATGTACTGTGTGAAGTTATTGTTGTCATGCACAACACAACATATACACTGCAGTAAATTAATGAAGTACTGTAATACTTTGCATAGTTACTATTTCTGGGCAAACTTGGCTCAGGTTCATTTCGATCTTGATGTTTCGGACAGTACAAACTGATTCAGTTTGGTCCAAACCAGATTTTTTTGTTTTGAATTTACATGGTGGAATCGGTGGCCACCACGAATCCGGGCAGGCTGTCCGGCTTTTATGGCCGCCACAATATTCTGCGCTGTCCGCCATGGAAGCCGCCGCACAGTTCTTCGTGCAGTCCGCCTTTATAACCACCATGCCACAATCATTTTAAACCTTTAACGCTGCTGAAATCACCAGGAAAGGGACAAGCGTTCAGTCCGACGAGGCTCGAGATTTGAACCTTGGACCTCCGCCCCCTTACGGGGTTTGGTCGAACCAATTGGTCTACATCTCGGACCTCAAACCAGATTTTTTTAAAAATATATGTTTTATCAAAATATTTTTACTTTTATTTTAACAAAATCCAAATAATGAAAAAGTAAGATGTAACTATCAAATGGTATTAGCTCAACCGGCTAAATTCCTCAACTTTCAAGGAGGAGACCCAAGTTTGAATCTTGCCAATCGATGCATGTATAATTGATAATAGCCAAGCTCTTGTAATACCACTCTGAAGTCATGATGTAATACGGGTGGAACCCATTTCAATCCCATATAATCAATTAAAAAAAGTAAGATCTAACCATACTAGACCATATTGAAGGCCAAGAGGCATCCGATGCCATAGACTTAAGCCAGTTGCAAATACCTTGGAAACATGACATGATGCCATAAACAGACTTTATAAAGAACCAATATTATTAAGATCATCTGGTTGATAGGGTGAACATTAGTTTAACTATTGAACCTGCAAAATATGGCACCTTTGCACTTGTAAAATCTAAACACCACATTGGTAGAGCTTAGCGTCAAAACTTGCAGCTTTGAAAATTGCACTTGCAGAGCTGAGTGTTGCATGGATAGAGAATGTTGAAAATCAATTTACCATTTCTCCTTTAAGATTAGGTAAATGTTTATAGTAATCAATTTTAACTTTTAAGTTTTTATTCAATAGTGATATTTATTCTTATTGATTATTTATTACTTTTTTCACATATATTTTTATGTTATTTTTTATTTTTTGTTTTGAACATAAAATTATATTTTCAAACCTTTTTAAAATCATGTTGTAACACTAAATAAATGATCTTAAATTTTATATAATTGTATATAACAACTTTTTTATATATTTTAAATTTATTGTTTATTTTTTTTTATTTTTTGTTGTTTTTTCTTGGATAATAAGGGGTTGTACGCGGGTCCTCCACCCTTGACAAAATACATCTCTCTTCTTTAGAGCTTGAGAGTTTACAAATAGATACACTTATTATCTCAATTGAGATGCTATAGCTAGAAACCTACATCATTTTATATAAAATGTCTGAATTCTTGATTTTCATTTTTTGGATCTTTTCAAATTTCTGTATGAATACAATTAATCCAGAATTCAGCATCCTTCTTGATATTTTCCTACAACAGCCTTCACAATGCCAAAACTTCACCTCTACTATCTATGCCTTGCATCTTAGTAGAGTAATATTTCCAAATCATCGCACTATCATAGTCCGCTATACCAAATCTGGATTGCTAGTTTCCTTCCTGAAACACAAGTGCAACCACAAAAATTATAGTAAATAGTCTAAATGAAAACACATTACTGTTACAAAATAAAGCAGATATTACCAATGGAAAACATTAAAGTAAATCTTAATCATTAATTGATTCGGGCAATCAACATTTTTTTGTCAGCTTCGATCAAAATCTCTCTATTGGCTAGCTTATCTGCACATTTGTTTCCTTCCCTTAATGTTTGTGTAAACCTGATTTCTTCGAACTCTTTACCAAGATCTTGAATTTCCACACGAGTAGTCAAATGATATCACCGTTAGATACTGTGAGATCATTATTGTGTTGTTGTTGAAGACGAGAGACATCTTGTAAGTGTTACGATCATATTGTTGTGAGTGATGTAAATATCGAATTCACATAATGAAATGGTTCTGTTCCTAAACTGTTATTATTGTCTATTTCTTTCTGTTTGTTCTGATTGATCTGTTCACTCCATTGTTGGGAATAAAGTCTATGCCATAGTTAAAGAAATCGCGCAAAATTGGCTGAATCGCGATTCATTCGGCAAATGAGTCAATCGACATCGTATCATTACATTGCTGACTCATTGCCGATTTTTTGAAAAAATCTGCAAATTTTTTGTTTTGATTTTATTTTTCAAGCTGTGGCCATTTTAGGGTTTTTTATGCAAGCCCATTTTTCAGCTGTAAATGTTTGAACTTCTAAGTTTAAAGTTTAAACCCTAAATCTGAAACCCTAGTTTAGGGTTTCGGGTTTTTTTTTTTCTTTTTTTAAGTAAATATTGCTGCCTGATAACTATGTATGCAAGCCCATTTTTCAACTGTTAGTGTTTGAAACTTTGAAGTTTAAACCCTAGTCCCTAGGGTTTGGGTTTAAATGGGTTTGTTCTTTTTTCCTTTTTTAAAGTAAATAAGTAAATATTGCTGCCTGGTAAACTATGTATGGAAGCCCATTTTTCAGCTGTTAGTAATTGAATTTGAAACTTTGAACTTTGAACTTGAATTTTAAACCCTAAAACCTAGTCTAGGCCCTAGGGTTTTGGGTTTAGGGTTTTTTTTTCTCTTTTTTTTTTTTTTTTTTTTTCAAGCGAAAAACCCCTTGCGGGGCCGCCTTGGTCTAAGAGACCACAAACAGGGTGTTCTACACCGTCAAAGTCACCCGGGGGTCGCACCCGACCTGCCCGCACCAACATTATCAATTGGATTTTGGGTACCCAATTCAGCATTTTTTGGTAGGGTGGAGATTCGAACCTGGGACCTCCCTTGGAGGATTGCCCTCTCCTCTCCAACTCACCTACAACACTTGGGTTTTTCCTCCTCTTTTTAAGTAAATATTGCTGCCTGATAATTATGTATGCAAGCCCATTTTTCAGTTGTCAATGTTTCAATTTTAAACTCTAAACCCTAGCCTTTTGGTTTAGGGTTTAAGTTTTTTTTCTTTTTTTTCAAGTGATTGTAACTTTGTTGTTACTTGTTTCCATGTGCAAGCATATAAAAAATGAAACCTTTTTTTCCTTGTTGTTACTTGTAATTTGTACCTTTTCATATTATAAGCAATACAGGATGTGTTTTGTCACTTTCATGTGTACTTAAAGCTTGAACCTTGTATGATGTCTTGATTTGAATTGTTGTTTTTATTGAAATATTTGATTTGCATAATGTTAATTCATTGTAATATGCATGAAAAAAAATATTCAAAAAAGGAAATTGTTTTCTTCGGTTTTTTTTTTTGCTGATTCCGATTCGTTGCTGATTTTTAAACCAGCCGATTTACTACGCAATTCCGATTTTCTCTACTATGGTCTATACTACTCTTGATGATGGGTCATTGTAAAAACTACACTTGTGCTTCCAATTGAGGAAGGGGCAATTTTGATGTTATGTTGTGTCTTCTTGGATTTTCTCCAGAGTCTGTTATTGATAACACATTCTTTATTATTGGCACAATGCGTGCTCTACACTCAATCCTGTATGACTTTTTAGTGGGCTATCGATCCCATTGTTGTCTTTATATTTGTCTTGAAGTGAAGTTTGGGCTCTCACTCAAGGACTCTTAAGATTACCAACTCCACTCCATGTCGGCAATGGTTTAAAAAAATGTACTGTGTGAAGTTATTGTTGTCATGCACAACACAACATATACACTGCAGTAAATTAATGAAGTACTGTAATACTTTGCATAGTTACTATTTCTGGGCAAACTTGGCTCAGGTTCATTTCGATCTTGATGTTTCGGACAGTACAAACTGATTCAGTTTGGTCCAAACCAGATTTTTTTGTTTTGAATTTACATGGTGGAATCGGTAGCCACCACGAATCCGGGCAGGCTGTCCGGCTTTTATGGCCGCCACAATATTCTGCGCTGTCCGCCATGGAAGCCGCCGCACAGTTCTTTGTGCAGTCCGCCTTTATAACCACCATGCCACAATCATTTTAAACCTTTAACGCTGCTGAAATCACCAGGAAAGGGACAAGCGTTCGGTCCGACGAGGCTCGAGATTTGAACCTTGGACCTCCGCCCCCTTACGGGGTTTGGTCGAACCAATTGGTCTACATCTCGGACCTCAAACCAGATTTTTTTAAAAATATATGTTTTATCAAAATATTTTTACTTTTATTTTAAAAAAATCCAAATAATGAAAAAGTAAGATGTAACTATCAAATGGTATTAGCTCAACCGGCTAAATTCCTCAACTTTCAAGGAGGAGACCCAAGTTTGAATCTTGCCAATCGATGCATGCATAATTGATAATAGCCAAGCTCTTGTAATACCACTCTGAAGTCATGATGTAATACGGGTGGAACCTGTTGTCACATTTTGCACGGGGTGCAATGTTTTCAATTTTTGTAAGAGAGCTGCTCTTCCTTCTCCCCCCTTTCTCTCTGTTCCCTACATTCTCATTCTTCTCAAAATTGACAGCACTTGCCCTGAAAAATGGCTAAGTGTCAGGGCATGCTGAGGAGTTCGGGTTTTTTGCGGGCCATAAACGGGGCGATAAAATGGACAAAATGAGCCCTGGATATTTTATTATTGCAGATCTTCTCGCAAGCTTTCCAACTATATATTATAATAGGCGATCGGGTCGGCGGATCAAAAGTTATGGCCCGGGAAGCTGAACCAGGAAACCCAGTTTTGGTGCGAAGTGCGCACTTCGCCCAGTTTTGGTGCGAGGTTCGCACTTCGCCCAGTTTTGGTGCGAAGTGCGCACTTCGCCCAGATTTGGTGCGAAGTCCGACTTCGCCCCTCTTTCTGGGCGCACCTTGTAGCCGGCGGTGCGGCGGTCGACAAAGAAGAATGATAAATGCCGGAGCGAGTCCGTACAGCGCGGACACAGTGTTCATCCGTGCGCAGCCCGACTTTTCAGCCGAGCCGGAATGCGCCCTTGACAGGTGTACAGTAGGGGAACAAACCCGGAATTTGACCAAGGCGTGAAGGCCTTCCCAACTGCACTGTTTTCTGCCCACGCATCCCAAGGAGCTCCGATCCCAAGCAAAGATAAATAGACTGGCCTTCAAGGCAGACATGTGTCACACAGCATAACCCATCGTACGACAAGTGTCCTGCTTCGGGATTTGAACCAAGACTGCCGACCAAAAGGGATAAGTATGGGCTGCACCGCCTGTGTCAGCTGCCTCATTTAAGACTGATGAGAGTTTCCACCTGCCTCAGCTACCCACATTTCTGTCAATATAAAGTTCTACCCAACGCGCTGCCACGTGGCTGTTCAACCTTCAGGGAGACCATGCCGAGGGTACAGTCCAGCCTGACAGAGGTCAGCATCAGCAGTTCCGCGGCTGCTTTTGTCAGCTAATGTTTGACTGGGACGTTGTGCCCATTAATGTAACGGGGGGAACTTTGGGCTATAAATACCCACCACATTTTCATTGTAAGGTGGTGGAAGGGGAATGTTTGTTAGGGAACTACTGTGCTTACTGTAACCGTGCTTCTGCTTATGAATACAATCCGTATGCTCGGTTCCGTTCTCTTGTCTTTATTCTTTTATCGTTGTCTTTCATTATATGCCTTAGGCCCACCCGTGTCGCTGCTCGTTGATTCACTTTGGCATTTGGCGATCAGGTTCCTCTAGCATTGCTTGCTTAAAGCACCTTTTGTACTTCATTATTTAAAGCATTCATTATAAATTTGGTAGCAGTTCCATCAGTTGTGTGTGACGTTGCTGGCCCGTATCTGGTGATTGATGCGATCCCCTGCTGTTAGTTCCTTGTAGGGAATGTTTGCTAGGGAGCCATTGAATCTGTGCGGTTAAACTCTCTACCTAACACATATACACGGCTCGACATCTCTAGGTTTACTTTCTACCCCTGTCGGTGTACGTATCCGGTGATTGATACGATCCCTATCTGTTAGTTCCTTGTAGGGAATGTTTGCTAGGGAGCTATTGAAGTCGTGCATACGGCTGCTGGTGTATCGGAAGTACGCCTAGGTTTTGCGGTTCCTTGTCATGCTCTGTGTTTGTATGCGGTAAGTAGCGGTGATTGGTGTGTTCCCGTCATTGTTAGTTCCCCCCCACCAACCTTTGGACATATTTGTATCTCTTTCTGTACATTTGTCTCTTTCCGTTCCTTTATTTCTTTCCTGTTCCCTTTAGCTTAAATCAAGCCCCCCAAAAGGAGCCGGCCTTCTCCGGAGATTGGCTCGGAAGGCATCTCTTCCTTCCGGCCTTTCAATGTTGGTTCACGGGTCCAGGGCGCAATAGCAGCAAATCCTTTCCTCGTGGCGGATTCGTGACCAACAGAACCCATTTCAATCCCATATAATCAATTAAAAAAAGTAAGATCTAACCATACTAGACCATATTGAAGGCCAAGAGGCATCCGATGCCATAGACTTAAGCCTGTTGCAAATACCTTGGAAACATGACATGATGCCATAAACAGACTTTATAAAGAACCAATATTATTAAGATCATCTGGTTGATAGGGTGAACATTAGTTTAACTATTGAACCTGCAAAATATGGCACCTTTGCACTTGTAAAATCTAAACACCACATTGGTAGAGCTTAGCGTCAAAACTTGCAGCTTTGAAAATTGCACTTGCAGAGCTGAGTGTTGCATGGATAGAGAATGTTGAAAATCAATTTACCATTTCTCCTTTAAGATTAGGTAAATGTTTATAGTAATCAATTTTAACTTTTAAGTTTTTATTCAATAGTGATTTATTCTTATTGATTATTTATTACTTTTTTCACATATATTTTTATGTTATTTTTTATTTTTTGTTTTGAACATAAAATTATATTTTCAAACCTTTTTAAAATCATGTTGTAACACTAAATAAATGATCTTAAATTTTATATAATTGTATATAACAACTTTTTTATATATTTTAAATTTATTGTTTATTTTTTTTTATTTTTTGCTTTTTTTTCTTGGATAATAAGGGGTTGTACGCGGGTCCTCCACCCTTGACAAAATACATCTCTCTTCTTTAGAGCTTGAGAGTTTACAAATAGATACACTTATTATCTCAATTGAGATGCTATAGCTAGAAACCTACATCATTTTATATAAAATGTCTGAATTCTTGATTTTCATTTTTTGGATCTTTTCAAATTTCTGTATGAATACAATTAATCCAGAATTTAGCATCTTTCTTGAAATTTTCCTATAGCAGCCTTCACAATGCCAAAACTTCACCTCTACTATCTATGCCTTGCATCTTAGTAGAGTAATATTTCCAAATCATCGCACTATCATAGTCCGCTATACCAAATCTGGATTGCTAGTTTCCTTCCTGAAACACAAGTGCAACCACAAAAATTATAGTAAATAGTCTAAATGAAAACACATTACTGTTACAAAATAAAGCAGATATTACCAATGGAAAACATTAAAGTAAATCTTAATCATTAATTGATTCAGGCAATCAACATTTTTTTGTCAGCTTCGATCAAAATCTCTCTATTGGCTAGCTTATCTGCACATTTGTTTCCTTCCCTTAATGTTTGTGTAAACCTGATTTCTTCGAACTCTTTACCAAGATCTTGAATTTCCACAATTATCTCTTGTATGTTCCATGGAGCCTTTGCTTTCATCAAAATTGCATTTATTACTATGAGAGAATCACCTTCCATCCATACTCTATTCCATTTCATTTGTTTACATATTTTTAACCCTTCTAAAGCTGCCCAAGCTTCAGCTTCATTATTTGTCTTAAGTCCACTATTGAAAGCTTAATGAGACAAAATCTCTCCTTTATTATTTCTAATTATTCCTCCTCCTGCTGGTCCTGGATTTCCTTTAGATGCTCCATCAAAATTCAATTTAACCCATTCCACATCTAGTGGTTTCCACTTTATATTCTTTGCCTTATTGCTTCTTTTGTTCCCAACATCATAATTTCATTTAATGACTTGACTCCATCTATCAGGGCTCTCTGCTTCCAAATTAGGGATAGGGTGAGTTGATAGGGTTAGTTTAGACTCCTCTATGGCTAAACATATCTTCTTTTTCATTACCTCTAAATTACTTTCCTTTCCTTTAAATATTCTTCTATTTCTTTTTAGCCATATGGTCGAAAGCATAGTATATTTTGATATATCCCATGTTGTCTGTAAAGTCTCACTTTTATAAGTGCTTTGCCATTGCTTTAACCAATCTTCAATTTTGCTATTCATCACCATGCATTTACCAAACATATTAAGAGTCCATTGCCATAGACTCCAGACTATTGAGCAATGTCCCAAGAGATGGTCTATACTTTCCTCCTCCTTATTATAGAAATTACATTGAGAGGGTCCATGAAAACCCCTTTTCATAAGGTTATCCCAGGAGAAAATTCTTCTATGACCTACTAGCCAAACAAACATTTTGACTTTAGGAATGCTTGGGCTATCCCAAATATCTCTCCATATTCTAGTGACATTATTATTTTGTTGGTGTTGAACATTATATCTTCTTCTTGTTGTGTATTCTCTGAGCTATTCAACTCCCAAATCAATTTATCCTTGGCTCCCCTCGGAATAATCACGGTTGTTATCTTTCTACTCAATTGCCTCCTAGCATCAATGTCTTGTATACTTGTAAAAAAATCTTCTTTCCATTTGTATCTTCCTTTTCGATCCTTGTACAAAATGTTTGAAACCCTATCACCATATTTGTCTTGAAGAAATCTCATCCAAGGTTTCAAAATTGGATCTAAATTGAGTGGTTTTTTATCACACCAAGTATCCATCCAAATAGAATTTTTTCTCCAGTTCCCACCACCCATCTTAAACCTTAATCATAAGATCAAATAGATTTTTTTAAACCATTCCAAAGAGCAGAACCATTTGGTAGAGAGAATGCAGTAGATATTACACTTGGGTCATCGGGATCAACACACTTACTTTGAAGAATTCTTGCCCATTGTCTTTGAATCTCTTTGTACAATTTCCAGATAACTTTTCCCGTAAGAGCTAAGTTTGCATTTGTAAGAACTCTTAAGCCAAAACCGCCCCTAGTTTTATCATCACACAACTTGCTCCATTTCACCAAAGGAAATTTCCTTTTATAATGTAAACCTGACCATAAAAAGGATCGCATAATATAGATTAAACTTATTTCAACTGATTTTGGCATAGAATACAATGACATATAATATGTTGGAATGACTTGTAAGATTGACTTAATTAACTGCACTCTTCCTGCTAACGATAACCATCTACCTTTTCAAGCTGGAAGTTTATTATGAACTTTACTAATAACTGGATACCATAAACCTATCCTCATTCTCCCCTCAAATAAAGGCATCCCTAGATAAGTTGTTGGCAAATTTGACTCCTCCATTTGAAGCAACCTGCAAATTCTTGCTTAAGGAAGTAAAATTTGGATTTAGTCCTATTAACTTTTTGCCCTGAAGCTCTTTCGAACATTTATTGTTTATTTTATAATTTTTTAGAAATTTTATTATAAAAATCATATTTTAATATATTTATATTTTTCCAAACCAAACTGAACTATTTTTCAAGTATGAATTTCTGAGTTTTGTTCTCCTGTTCAGACTGCACTTTTTGAATCTGTTAACTATACCTGCAAGAAATGTTACACCTAGTAAATGAAGAAAATACAGGATCAATTGACATCCATGCATAGTTACTTATCAGGTTTGAAAAAATTGATTCGTTCGAAAGGTCCAAAAACTCTAGAGTCGAAATCTCATAAAATTTCGAAAACTCTAATTCAGAATAATTAAATAAAATATTAAGAGGCTTAAATACAGATAAATTCATAGTTACCGTATCCGGAAATTCTCTTGCTCGAATACTTGTGTCAGATATGGATACGAATACAATACTTCGTAGATACCATATCCAGACGTATCCAAACACACGGGTATTGCATCTAGACATATCCCAATACGGCATGAGTGAGCCAAACAGTGAAGGTTTAGGAAATTAAAAAATTCTTAGTATTGTAGGAAGAAAGTCTGAAACCTCGGATTCATTTGGGAGGCCAAAAACATTTAAAAGGTTGATATCTCCATAAACATTTGGAAAATTTGGATGTAGTTGAGAAAAATAAGAAAATTTACAAAATACAAATACACAACAAATTCATGAGCACAACTTTATAGAAACATATTATATAATAGATGTTATATAGTGCAAAGTTAGATTTCTTTTATCAAAGGATTGTAGAAACCTAGTTAAAGTTGTGCACTACTACTTGTAGGCAGGCTTTGGTGATTGCGAAGAGGATATATTGAAAATTGACTTCCTTTGTCTAAGAAGCATAGTAGAGAAACTCGGACTTGGCGCAGACTCGGCAAAGCCAATGTGTGACACGGACTTGGACTTCACCCAAAAAAATAAAAAAAAACGACGACGAAGAAAAAGCAAATTTTCATGCATATCACAATTAATTAACATTATACTAATTCAAAATTAATACTGTAAGCGATACGACCTTAAACTACAAATGAAAGTGATAAAACACACATCAATGTAACTGCTGGGTGGTTGTTAGACTCAGTCTTGGAGCATCTACTAGTCAATTTGTTGTCGTTTAACATGCTGTTTATTTGTAATTATTTCCTCTTGATCAATATGTAGTGTTTGCTAATATTTCATATTGAGTTAGAGTCCAAATAGAGTACATAAGGCTGGTACATATCCCTTCTAATTTTCATGGTTCTCAGATTGTGGCTGTACAAGGGGATGCTTTCCATAGATGAATGGTTATATATGGGCCAGTTGCTACTGTTAGAAAATCCTTCAAGTCATGTTATCTCCCATTCTGGTTTTGTGGCCATACACAGGTGCAATGCTCGATCCAACGCTGAATATGGTTGATGCTACTCTTTGGCAGATTATGATAGTGTATTATCATTCAAAGGGTATAACTACACATCACAATTATTAGTCAACTTGTCTTCCTTAGAAAGAAACCTCAAGGACATTTTGTGCTTCTTCAAATGGCCTCTTGCTATTTTATGTGCATTTTATAAATCTCATTGGGATTGTGAGAGGGCCCAATCTTGTACTGTTCCAATATTTCATGTCTAATTGTTGACGCCTTTGAGTTGTCTTAAACATGGTGAATGTTTCTTGTGTTGGTTAGTATTTCGGAAGCATTTGTTTGTTTCTGGGCCCAGTGGTTAGAAACATTAGCCTTCCTCCTGAAATGTAGCTTCTGGTTGGCTGTTAGATTCTTGAAAACTTGGAAAAAATTGGGTTTACGATGAAAATGAGTGATTTTTTGGGTCTGATTTCACCTTGGGTCTGCTCTCTCTGGAAGTGGAAAAACAAAAATGAGGCCAATTTAGGGGGGGGGGGGGAATTGATGCCGTAAAAAAAATTGATGCGAGGGAAAAAAAAAACTTGGCGAGTCCAGAAAAACTCCGAGCTGAGTCAAAAAAATCTGAGAGGGCCAACTCGGGCACAGACTCGTGAGTTTTTAAAACCCCCCCCTCCAGTTTTGTAACTATGCTAAAAAGAATTGCAAGACAATAATCTGCAGAAAATGATGATAGGTGGATTCTAGGCAGACTGCAAATTATTTATACCTTATTCTCATCCACACTGTGTGAGTTTTATTTCTTTTTCCATATGTTTCGAGTGTAGCAACTTTACAAAACTACAAATCCAATCAGACAAAATCTAAACATTTTGTATAACCCAGTCTGATCTGGATTTGGTCAAAGATCTGACAGGATTCGGTAACTATGCATCCATGCATGCAACACATAATAAATAGAGATCAAGCATGCATCATTCTCATCCCTCATTGTTTCCATTACAACCTTTAGAATATTGCCTGGTTGATCATATAACATGCAATCTGTAACATGTCTTAATGATGCTTTAGGACAAACATTATGATGTACATATGGTACCATGAGCAGAGGTTGAACGGTGAACCTATAGTTACAAAAAATCACCAACAAAATGTAACCTGATGATTAAAACATTCCATTTTCTTAAGAGTCGAAAAATGGGCCATTTTTTGGAAAGATTGTACAAACATTGGTTGATTCCTCACAGTTTTCTCACAGAAACTCGGTCAGGTCAGCTATAATGCAGAAAAATGACTACATATCAGGAAAATGATTCATTTTTTGCGTTTTTTTCTGTCCTCCTGATTGCAACTCTGAAGAGGGTAACCAAACATTTGATGGATTTAACACCTGTTCTTGAAGATTTTGCATCTTGGGACAAAAGTTTAGAGGTAAGTTTTCTGTTATTTTAACCATTTTTAGGGTTTCTAGATTTTTTTTTGCTTTGTTTTCTCTCTTCTTTAAGAGTCTAAGACATGGCCTCATGGCCTTAATGCCTCTAAGGCCATGTATTAGACTTTTAACAGTTACCTTCTTTTTGGAAAAATAGATGGCTTCTTTGAGTGATGGCCAAGGAACGGGCAACAATGAGCCAAGTCATCCGATTTAGAAACATGGCATAAACGGGACTTTGTTAGCTTAGATCACCTACAATTATTATGGCATAGACCTGAGTGGAAGCATCAATCACCACAAACACCATCTTCTTGAGGTTCCAACCTGCAATGTAATGTTGTGTGCAGCATTGGTCGATACAATAAAAAGCGAGGTCAACGCTTGCCTAGTTGTAGAAGAGGAGAAGAGGGCAAAGAAGTGAGAGCAAAGAGAAGTCTAAAATTGCTTGACCATGTATTGCATAGGATGTAATTGTTTTCTGTTGAAAGCCTAAAAAGACTGTCTTTAGGGATATGGTCTTCATGGTAATGCCTCGAGGTTTTGGTGTAACGGTTCTTTAGAGAAGTTGCAATATTTTCCAAAAATATTTCGAAGCATACATTCACCACAATCATATGCAAAGGAGTAAAAGAGCATAAAGAAAAAAGCATATATATATATATATATATATATAAAGAGAGAGAGAGAGAGACGAAATAAAAAGAATAAGGGGTGGGTGCTCATAGGCACCCCCATGATCATACATCACAAAATGATATAATGGATTAGTCATTGGGGGGTATTTATAGTGATACCTAATCCCCAATTAAATGCTAACCTCAAGCCGACATAACCTGACTTGAAGGTTAAATTACAATATATTAAATGTATTAAACCCTTTAATCAAGTTTAACCATAAAGGTGGTTTAACCCATAGTAGAGAAACTTGGACTCGGAGAGGCCAATTTTTGACTCTGAGTTGGCCTTAACAAGAGCTTGGCAAAACAAACTGAGGAAAATGCAAATTGATACAATGGATTAGTCATTGGGGGATATTTATAGTGATACCTAATCCCCAATTAAATGCTAACCTCAAACCAACATAACTTGACTTGAAGGTTAAATTACAATATATCAAGGTTACCAGGTGCGGGGGTGCGGGTGCGGACCCCCGCCAAAAATAGGGTTCGTCGGGTGCGGGTGTGGCTAGTTCTTAATATATATATATATATATATATATATATATATATATATATATTATCCAAAATAATAAAATAAATCATACACATTGCAAAATAGTTAATAATGGCATCATAAAATATTTTAAAAGCACTTTATTTTTTATGTTTTTAAAAAGCCCGTATAGGCTGGGTGTGGCTGGAACTTTAAAATATACAGTTATAAACTTAATTTTTTTTTAAATATTTTTGAAAGGCCTTATCGGGCATGGCCGCGTGGCTAAAAATTAAAAAACCTTTAAAATTTTAAAATTTAAAGTATAAAATTCTTTTAAAATTATTGTTTTGTTTCAAGCCCGTATGAGTTGGGTGTGGTTGGGCCCACCTAATAATTAAAATTTTATTTTTTATTTTTTATTTTTATGTATTTTAATGCCCAAATAGGGCTGGGTTCAGCTGGCCGAGCCTTAACTGGCCGCAGGGTTCGGCTGAGCCGAACCCTGTCTGACAGGGTGCGGATAGGGTTCGGCCCAGCCGCACCCATTCCCGCAACCGTACACCCGATGCGGATGTGAGTACGGGTTCACGCACCCAGCCAACCGGGTGCACGAACCCTGTTTCTTTGCAATATATTAAATGTATTAAACCCTTTAATCAAAACTACACGTAGTCTTACATGAATGTAGCCCATGTAGCACAAGTGGTGATAATCCCAACGATGGAATGGTGGGATAACAGATTTAGGAACCAATCAAGACTGCAGTCATAAGACTGTCATCACATTCATACATGTCATCGTCCCGAGACGGTACTGTCTCACTTGTATGGTTCAATCTTGTACTTCATGAAGATGACATTGCAACTCTTTACAAACAATCTCCTTGTATGACGACAATTTTACGGTAGTCACACGTACAATGCCACAGTCTTTTTCAGCAGTACAAGAAGAGTGATGTTCCAGGACTATGACACCAAGTTGTATGACCCATCCCTCGTACAATCTAACCTTTGTACAGTTTACAACCAACATAACTGCAATCTCCTTGGCAGTTTCCTCTTTGCAACCTGCAACTAATCTACAACTGCTAATACAATAATCTCTAGTATCTACAATCTACAACTTTGGGAAACAATACTACTATCTGCAACTATGACAACAATCAAGCAATAGAACATACAATCCCATTAACACATACAACAATAACAGAATACAAGGAACTGTAATCAGGCTGCAAATAATCTGCAATCACAGAATTGTATTGGCATTCAATGGTGCTGCTGTAAACAGCAATAACAGTCTGCAATTACAATATGCAGGGTTGATGGTCAATGCTTCCACAACCAGTCTGCATAATCACAATGACATGGACAATGCTCTTACCAATTATCTCTCAAATGCACATCCATCTGCAATGTTACAAATGAAAAAAAAGGGGGTTCCTTTTAATGCATGCCTTGACTGTAGCAAAGCGGTTTCCAGGACAGCACGACATAACTGCCACCTTGAATCGGATGTATTCAACTCATGTAAATATTAACCTTTATTTCCTAAAGTCTAATTTAAGTTTATTATTAAATTTCATTTGCCCACATTTCATGTCATTTACATTCCACTTTCTGTTTATTTACATTTCATTACAATTCTATTCCAGAAAGTCTAACTCAAAAATTTGTACACATTTTCTACTTTTTATTTTTCTGGGGAAGCGTTTTGCTGCCTACATCTATCCTCCCCTTTAAACCAGTTGGCGTCCTCATTGATGCTTGTTGCTGCTCTTGAGAACTTGGTTGCTTCTGCTGAGAGCCAGCGACAGGTGCGCTGCCCATTTCTGTTATCTGGAGTCGTAGAGCTGCTCGTTCATCCTTCAATTTCTGTGCATAGTTACTATAACGAACAAACTCCAGCCCATAGTGGTTGGCTTTCTTCTCCATCTCTACCAATTTTGCCACCAACTCCTTTTCCCTCTCGGTAGCACTCTTCTGTATCCTTTGCCTTAATTCAGCTTCAACTCTGGCTGCAATAGCCAGCTGTTCATCCCTCTCAACAATCAGCTGATCTTTGTGCTCTAGCTCCTTCTCACAAGCTTCATGCACTTGTGCTCTTACTGCTAGCTCTGCTCTCAAGTCTATAATCATCTCATTACACTTATCCATATCTCTTTTTGTTGCAGCAAGTTCCTCCTTTGCTTTTATTTGCTCTTCAAAACTTTGCTTTAGGCCAGCAACTTCTACTTCTGCTTCCCTCTTCATTTTCTGCATTTCTTCATTATATTGGTTAACCTGTTCTTCTTTGGATTGGTATATCTTCTCCAACCCCATTGTTAACCAATCAATCCAATGTGTCAAAAAATTAATTTTCCTATACAAAGGTGCCAACTCTGGTGGAATCTTCCTGTATTCCACTTCTGCTGTATCTATTGGACAAGGTTCCAAGGTACTTGCATCTATATACACCCTCCATGGTACCCTGTAATTGGTTTGCATATCCTCTACTACCTCCTTTACTCCATTCATGCTTGCCACTCCTCCAACCTGCGTTTCCCATGGTTCTCTCTCACAAATTTCAGCGAGCTTCTTTGCCCTTTCATCATCTTGAGCCCACTGTACTGCTTTCTCCATCTCATTATAAACCATGGATCGCCATTGCCTCAGCTGTCCTACATGGCCCATCCTAAATTGTAACCTTGCAGAATCAAAAACTACATCATCTTCTGAAAGCATTCATCAACTTGATCATCTGTTTGAACTCCTTCGGATGACAACCCAAAACTGGGCACTTCGATAATAAAATGTTTGCCTGGCACTCGAGCTGTCCCTTCCTGTTCCTGTTCAATATTTGGTTCTTCTCTATTTTCCTCTCACTGAAGAGGTTGTTCTACAATTTGTTTTTGTGGCTCAGGTTGATTTTCCATGCTGGTTGATCTCTGGCTACTACCGCCTCTCTTAATTACTTTATATTTTTTCTTTTTCTGAGGTTCTTGTGCAATTTCAACCTCCTTGCCCCTCACTGGTTCTTCAGTTTCTTGAGGCACCTCTATATCTTCCAACAGGCCTTGGGCTGCCATAGAAAACTCGAACTGCCTTACATCTGGCGTAGGTGGTGACGCACTAGGATCTATTTGCTGCATCCAATCAGCAAGTCCTGGTAGTTCTTCCTCCACATTGCCTGTTATATTCATCTCTTCCTCTTGTACTGATTGTGCCAATCCTTCTTTCTGCAGTCTCAACTAAGGGTTTTTGTATCATTATTCTTTCCTATTCTCTCTGTCTCCTTGTCCTTATAGGACTGTTTTGCTGCCTTTCTTCGTCCTTTCTTCTCTTCTCTTTTCCACTTGTTGCTCTTGGGGTAACTCCTCCATTTGTTGCTCCTTGGGTAATTCCTCAATTTGTTGCTGCAATTTGGTCTCTAGCCTTCTATGCTTCTTCCGTCGGGTGCCAGCTCCTCCTCTGACTCCTCATTATCATCTTCGATGACGTTTGTTCTTCGCATATTATTTTTAGTCTTTATTTTGATTGGAGTAGACTTAGTCACTGGTACTGTAGATATCCGAGTACCGTGGGTTCTTTTAGCAACTTTCTTGGAGCGGTCAGTCTTGGAAATTCCATCTTGGCAAAAGAGGCTGCATTCAGCATTATTTCAATGGCATGTAATGCCATAAAAAAATTCTTTGTATGCCACTTTAAGAAATTCTTAATGCGATATGATAATATGATGCCCAATTGTACTACACTCATTTTACAATGCCCTATACATACTAAACTAGCCAAACATGCATTTTTGATGATCTTGTTTCTCGTGACAACTTGGACATCACAATGTTTATGGCACATCGCAATTCGTTCTTTTACATAATTTGCTTAATCTCACGACTTTTGTGATGAAAAGTCTTGCCTACTTTTGTAGGAGTAATCGTTGTGACTTTGTGGATTTTCCTATTCCTCTCCTTTGCATCCAGTGGGTCCTTTCTCATGTTCGCTGAAAGTTATCATCTAGTGGGACCTTCCTCACTAGTATTCTCTGTTTTGGCAATCCAAACATTCGCCAAAAGTTATTTGTTGAGAACATGACTTTGATTTCCAGATCTCCAATCTTTACTATGCGGACGTTTTGTTCTGAATCATAGGAATTGAGAATCTGCAACAAATAATCCTTGAAGAAATCCTTGTCAAATATTGGGACTTGTGCAATGCAGCTCACTCCTGCCTTTGTCAATGCATCTTTCAATGGATGATTTGGTGGGTTATCTTGCCACCAATTTTGGCAAAATTTCGTAGCTGGTTGTACCCAAGTTAACTCATTGAGAGGTATCCTCTTTTCCTTTCCTTTCTCAGGTGAGACTCTCCATGCCTTCTTTGAGATTGAGTCTCCTCCATTCCGTGACCGTGTCTTCGTCCTCTTGTATCTTCTATCGGTCCTTGTCTTCCACCGAGTCTATTCTACTCGTCTCTCCCTCGATGTTCTTGTCTATGGATTGGGCCAGACAAGCATTTGTTCTTTGCTTATATTTTTGCCTATCGTTCTCGGAAACTGACTCTCCTGCTCATACTTTATCCGACATACCTCCTTGTTCTTTGTCGTACAATGACAATGATTGTACAGTCACTCCACTGTCTTTCGTACGGGTAGTCCCTTGCACTTGTACGACAGATCTCTGCGATTGTACAATAACTTCCACAACGGTCTTCTCGACTTGAATTGTGATTTCTCCCATTGATTATAAGCATCTCCCTTGCAGTCTTCCCTTCTCAACGCACTTGTACAACTTCCTGTGGTCATACGACAACTTCCTCTACCCCTCTTTGCGCAAACCCTAGATCGCCTGAAGCTCTTCAACAACGGTTACCCTTTCATGCTTAAGTCAATATGGGGGTTTTCAAAAACTTAGCTGTCTTTTCCCGAACTTTGTATGACATTCCCTTCATTCCTCAAGGTTTTTAATCTTTTGTTCACTGCACAGGCTCCTCTGCCCTAGCTTTGTTTTTCAATTTTCTTTACTATTTCCATACAACTATATGACTGTCCGTACACCTACAAAATTTTTCCTTGTTGAACAGTTAGGGCAATTTTCGATACCCTACTGCAACTCTTCCTTTCGCTTGATAATATGTTGTGGTTTCACCTATGATTTTCTACTATAACTTTTACTTCTCCGTGGTGTCGACTTTTCTCTGGCATCTTCTCCTTGATGATGTTTCTCCCTTTGTAATGTCCCAAAAATAAATATTTTTTGTAAATGTCTCCTACACTTAATTATAAAAGTGAAAAAGGGGTTCATGTGACTAGGAGACATAACTTGAGTTGTGTTTATTTATGTTTTATGTTTTTATGTTGTAATAAGGCACTTTAAGTGATTTTAGGGTTGGGAGATGTCAACTCCAAATTAGAACCTCACCCTATATAAGGGAGTGAGACGTCCCATTTTGGGCAGGTTATGTTGATAGCAGAATTGAATATTGAAACCCTAGAGGTTCCATGAGTTGAGATTGCAGGTCTTGCTCATTCCCATAGTGCATTGGAGGTGCATGGTTGGGGTCTTGGCAATATCATTGCAGGTGTTATTGCCCTAAAATATCAAAAATACAAAAAAAAGAGGCATCCGTGAGGAGTTCGTGGCATTTTTGGGAGCATTTGTGTCATGTGTTTCAGATCCGTTGGCAGCCCCAAACCCTACGCTTGTATTTGGGGTAATTTTTGAGGAGTTTTTGCATCTGTTCAGCCTTGGGGAGCTGTTGTATTGGTTTGGCAATATTTAATATATGATACTGGCTGATTTCTCCTCATACTTGTGTTATTTTATGAGCAATTTCTGAGTTATTTCCTTGCAGTACTTAATTTCTGCATTTTCGTAGTAAGGGTTTGTTGTTTCTTAAAAAGGGACATTACAAGTGGTATCAGAGCTGGAATCTTGCCAGCCTATGGTTAGTTTCAGCATTTTCAGTGTTTTTTCAGTTATTCGTGGTGATAAGTGTGTTTCTATGGTGAAAAGTTGTGCCCTAGTGAAAATTGCGGATTTTTAGGGGATTCGCGGATTTTTAGGGATTTTTTTCAGAAAATAAAAATTGCAGATTTGGATACCCTTTTGACCAATTTGTAGTTTTGTGGTTTCAGAAATTTTTTTTGGTGGTCAAAATTTTCAGAATTTCAGATTTTCATCTTTTTAGGGTTTGATAGGGTTTTATGCATCGTCCTCCTGTTCATTAGTATTTTACTAGGAGAAACAGACTCGCTTTGGAAATGTCAAACAGGGAAGAGGTTGAGGAGCCCCAAAGGCCAGTTGATAGGACCGAGCAAAAATTTGATGCCCTACTTGACATGCTGCAAAGAATGGTGTCCTTACAAGAGACAAATCAGCAAGAATTGAGGGCAGCTTTGGGCAACCCAAATGACACAAGGAGGGAAGGAGAAAGGGGAGGCAACAACAATGGGCATGAGTCATCATCTAACTCACACACTCCCTTGCCTAGGCCGTCCAAGCCTATGTTCCTTGTTCCACCACCTCCACGGGAGGAAAATGAGGTAACTGATGAATTAGATGAATGGTTTCTTGCTTATAGTAATAAATCTGAGGGTTTTAGGGCAGCAATTTCTTTTGATAAATATTTGAAGATTGTGGGTAAATCTGTTGTTGAGGCTAAAAAAGAGAAAAAGAAGCCCTTTTTGCATCAAAAGGTGACCATTCCCTCATTTAATGGTCAAGATGGTCTTACAACTAGGGCATGGCTTCAAAAATTGCAGACTTATTTTACCTTGGAGCCTATTTCTGAAGGCGATGCGGTTCAGATTGCTACACTCCACCTTGAGGGTAGTGCTTCCTCATGGTGGCATCATGGGTTAGTAACCCAAGGGCATGGTGATATTGATACATTTGATGAATTTTGTACGAGGGTTTTGAACAGGTTTGAAAGGAGGAATGTGGAAGAGTATTTCAAGGAGCTTGCCACTTTGAAGCAAACTTCATCCATTCATGCCTATGTGGAGGAGTTTGAACAACTTTCACTTCAGGTACAAAATATTTCACCCAAGAGGGTAATTTTTATTTTTATGGATGGTTTGTTGGAACCCGTGAAGGGATTAGTTAAAGTTTTTGAACTAGCCACTCTTGAAGATGCCATTAAGAGAGCTTTAAGCTTAGAATCTGTTTTACCTCCTAGACAGAAATATTTTGCACATAATCCACCTGCTAGACCACCTTTTGCAGCCAGAAAAACAGTTTTTGGACAACAGTATGGGCAGCAAGGAAACCTCACGCAGCAAGGTGGAAATGAGAGAAATTTTTATGGCAGGAATCCCACGTATGGAGAAGGTTTCAGATCTGGTTTTCAGCCACCTAATAAGCCCCCAAATGGCCCACGCTTGACACAAGAAGAGAAAGATGAGCTAAGGAAACAAAACAAGTGTTTCATTTGCAAGTCTCCTTGGCAAAGAGGTCATAAATGCAGAGGAGGTATGAAAATCATTGAATTACATTCTGATTCTAATAATCCTGATTCTTATGAGGCAGATGAGACACCCTTGGAAGAGGAAGCACAAAGGGCGTATGAGGAAGTTCCTGAAGGTTCCCTAGCCACTTTAAGTGGGCTGAATCAGTTTCGCACTATTAAGGTACCAGGTAGATCTTTTGATGACAAGGTTATTGTTTTAATAGATGGTGGTGCTACTTACAATTTTGTTGATGAGAAGTTTGCCACTAGAAAGAATCTTCCTACAACTATCATTCCTGGTTTTAGTGTTGCTATTGGCAATGGTGATCTTATCACATGCAACAAAGTGGTAAGAAACATAAAAATTAATTTTGGCAACATGGAAGTAGATGAGCAATTCTTTGTTTTTCCCTTAGGAGGTATTCCACATATGGTTTTGGGTGTGCAATGGTTGTATTCACTTGGTGATTATGTTACTAATTATCAGAAATTAGAACGGAAATTTGTGCTTGAAGGGAAAGATGTGGTGTTGCAAGGAATCAAGGAAAATGGGTCAAAAGATTCTTGCAAAATTTTGGAGGTTTCATACAAAAGAATGGAGAAGATGATAAGGCATAAGGACGTTGAGTGGGCAGCTGTAATTTTCAGTTCAGAAGGTAAAAAATCAGCCACCTATCATCCTCAAATTCAAGGTTTACTACAAAAACATCTTAAGGTTGATCAAACTAAAGTTTCAGTTGTAGAAAGATGGCCTATACCATCCAACCTAACGGAATTGAGGGGTTTTGTGGGTTAATGCAGTTACTACAGGAGGTTCATTAAGGGGTTTTCTTCTTTGGCTGCCCCCCTTACTGAATTAACTAAGAAAGGAGCCTTTTCATGGTCCAATGAGGCTCTTTTAGCTTTTCTAAAGCTGAAAGATGTAATGACTTCCACTCCGTTACTTGCTATTCCTGATTTTTCTATTGCTTTTACTATTGCTTGTGATGCTTCAGGTGTTGGAGTTGGAGCTGTACTTATGCAACAAGGACGCCCCATTGCTTATGAGAGTAGAAAGCTCTCAAATGTGGAGAAAACTTTCAGCATCTATGATAAAGAGATGCTAGCTATCATGCATGCCTTGACAAAATTCAAGCAATACTTAGTGTGTGGCAAGTTTGTGGTCAAAACTGATCATAACAGTTTGAAATACTTCTTGGGGCAAGTTAAACTGAATGAAAGACAGCAGATATGGGTAACAAAGTTGCAATCATATGATTTTGAAATTGAGTTTGTAAAGGGTAAGAAGAATTCAGCTGCTGATGCACTTTCTAGGGACCCTACTTTTCATTCTCTTTCCATTATTTCTGCTGATTGGAAGGTGAAAATTATGGCTGAATATGCAAAGAATGATTTTTGTTCTAAACTAATAAATGGGCAAGTTGAAAATGATAGGTTCAGCCATAAAGGACTGATTTTTTGCAAGGGAAGAGTGTTTTTAGTACCTGAATCAAAGCTGAAACAAACTTTAATTACAGCCGTGCATGATGCTCCACTTGTAGGCCATCCAGGTTTCTACAAGACTTACAAACAGGTTAGAGAAAGATTCTATTGGAAGGGTTTGAAAAGGGATGTCTTCTTGCATGTTCAGGGAATGTGTTATTTGCCAAGAAAACAAGGGGGAACATTAATTTGCAGCTGGTTTACTTCAGCCACTTCCTATTCCCAATCAGAAATGGGAAAGTATCTCCATGGACTTCATTATTGGTTTGCCCAAGGTATACATGAAGGATTGCATATTTGTTGTTGTTGATAGATTGACAAAATTTGCTCATTTCTATGCCATTTCAACAACTTGTACAGCCATACAAGTTGCTGATTTGTTTTTTAAAGAAGTTTTCAGATTGCACGGTTTGCCTAAATCCATTGTGAGTAATAGGGACAACAGATTTTTGAGCATGTTTTGGCAAGAATTGTTTAAGCTATGTGGTACTAAATTGACTCCTAGTACTAGCTACCATCCCCGAACTGATGGGCAAACTGAAATTGTTAACAAATGGCTTGAAGGATATTTGAGAAATTATGTTTCAGGTCAACAAAAGGCATGGGTTAAATGGCTGCACCTTGGTGAATATTGCTACAATTCTACTTATCATATGTCCATAAAAATGTCTCCATTCAAGGCACTTTATGGTTATGATGCCCCACACTTTTCAGTTCTGATTTTTGGTGATTCAAGGGTCCAAAAAGCTAGAGACTTTGCAGGAGAAAATCAAGATATTCTTAATGCTTTGAAGGACAATATTCTTACGGCACAAAATCAGCAGAAGAAGTATGCAGATCAGCAGCGTAGTGAGCGCTCATTTGAGGTGGGAGACTTGGTTTATGTTAGGTTGCAGCCCTAAAAACAGTCTACATTGAAAAGAAGTGGAGCAAGAAAAACTCAAACCCAAATTTTATGGACCTTACAAGGTGTTGAGTAAGGTTGGACAGGTTGCATATGCTTTGGAACTTCCAAGTGGAAGTAAAATACATAATGTCTTCCATGTTTCTTGTTTGAAGAAGGCCTTGGGCCAACATATTCAGCCATCTTCAGATTTGCCACCTCTTGATGATGAAGGAAAGCTCATTCTTGAATCTGAATTGATCCTTGAGACAAGGGAGAGAAAGCTTAGGAGTAGGATTGTCAAAGAATATCTTGTGAAGTGGAAGGACTTGCCTATGGAGGATGCTACTTGGGAAGGTGCAAAAATTTTAGATGCTCCAGCTTTGACTTTGCTTGAGGACAAGCAATTTGAGGAGGGTGGACTTGTAATGTCCTAAAAATAAATATTTTTTGTAAATGTCTCCTACACTTAATTATAAAAGTGAAAAAGGGGTTCATGTGAGTAGGAGACATAACTTAAGTTGTGTTTATTTATGTTTTATGTTTTTATGTTGTAATAAGGCACTTTAAGTGATTTTAGGGTTGGGAGATGTCAACTCCAAATTAGAACCTAACCCTATATAAGGGAGTGAGACGTCCCATTTTGGGCAGGTTATGTTGATATCAGAATTGAATATTGAAACCCTAGAGGTTCCATGAGTTGAGATTGTAGGTCTTGTTCATTCCCATAGTGCATTGGAGGTGCATGGTTGGGGTCTTGGCAATATCATTGCAGGTGTTATTGCCCTAAAATATCAAAAATACAAAAAAAAAAGGCATCCGTGAGGAGTTCGTGGCATTTTTGGGAGCATTTGTGTCATGTGTTTCAGATATGTTGGCAGCCCCAAACCCTACGCTTGTATTTGGGGTCATTTTTGAGGAGTTTTTGCATCTGTTCAGCCTTGGGGAGCTGTTGTATTGGTTTGGCAATATTTAATATATGATACTGGCTGATTTCTCCTCATACTTGTGTTATTTTATGAGCAATTTCTGAGTTATTTCCTTGCTCTCCTTAATTTCTGCATTTCCGTAGTAAGGGTTTGCTGTTTATTAAAAAGGGACATTACACCCTTGCTCGTCCTCTTGTTCAATTGCTCTTCACTTTTGATTTTCTTTTATGCCGCTTCTGCCCCTATTTATAATTTCAAGTTTGGGTGGGAGAGATTATAACCGCCTTGTGGGTTACCACGTCACCCACTTTGCATGCACTTTTTTATTTTTGGTTTATAACTATCTTTTAAAAAAAAAAAATCTATTTACATCACTTTTCGTCGATATCTTAAGTTTTTTGTACAAGTCGTATGGCCATGCAAACTTGTATGATGTCCTCTGTTGACGTATCATTCCATTCTTCGTCCTGTCATATGGTTTCCTTCATCATATGATCTGTATGGTCAACGTTAGGTTGCTCAGTTGTACGATTCCTTGTCGTACCTTCATCCTGCTCTTGACTTGTATGTTGCCTTGTCGTGCAGTCTTCTTCATTTGCTTGACTTGTATGATGCCCTGCTGTATAGTCCTCTTCCCATATCTGACTTGTACGACGTCTTGACGTACAATCTTCATGAATTTGACTTGTACAGTCGTCTTCTATATGACGATCTATACTTCATTTTTATGGTGTCTACTTAAGTTCCTTTGAACTAAGTCCCCTATTGGACTTAGTGACTGAGTTCGCTTTCTTATCATTTCTCAAACTTTCTGAACTCTTTCTTGCCATATGCGGACTTGTTCTTTTGCATTTCTTCTTTGATATCTTCCTCTGCCACACAACAATGCCATGGCCCTTCCTCTCACCATCGAGCGAATCTCCCTCTCTTGGGACTGCCTTTTCCCAACTCTTGGCTGTCCAAGATCCATCCGGTTCCTCGGTCGTCCATGACAACTTCTTTGGTTTTGTCGTGGCCCTTGAGGTGGTCCTGATGGCCCAACCTAATGCTCACGTACAAGTTAATTGTTTTGTGTCAGATCAATGAATGGTCTTTGCAGTCCACCACGTTGACCCTATAGCCTAAGGGTAGCGGGAGGGAAATTTCTTCCTCTCAAGTCACCTGGAGGGAGACCAACCAAACTCCTCTCTTGGCTAGGTAGCCTTAGACCACCGAGAAGACTTGATTATCTCCCCGTGTTGCCTAAGTTACCTCTATCTTGTTTACTATGGATGCTTCTTATTGAATCCTTGCAAGTGCTTCCTCTTAGCGTCTCCATTGTCTTCTGTCCGCATCTAATTGTCTTCTCAATTGTTTGTCTTCTTCCAGATGCCTTTGTACTTCAGGACGGATTGTCATTTCTCTATATCTTCTCAAGAGGTTAGATTCAAAACTTTGAACTATCTATTTCAATATTGATTGGATAAGGGATTGTATCACTACTTGTATCCATCAACCAATTCCTTCCTTTGTCTTCCAAATATGTCAGTGCTTCCATCACATCTCTCCATACTATCACAACAACTTCTACCCTACAACAAAGATGTCGGTGGTTCCTCTTGTTGCCTTTCCTCTTGCCTTGGTATTTCTTCAACTATTCTTTGTTGTTCAAGTTCATTTTCTTGCTCTTGTTGCCTTCTAACTTCTCGTTCATTCAGCCTTTGCATTGTATCATCCAACTCCTGGATAATTTGTGCCCTCATTCTTGCATTGTACTTGTGCAAAGTTTCATATTCTTCTTGAAACCTTTGCGTTTCATCTTGCATTCTTTGTTTTAAGAACCCAATTTGAGCCAATGGACTTAATTCTACCAACTCCTCATTCCCATTTCTTCTTCTATTTTCAAGAATCGGTATATTTTGCTCATATTCTTCAGTTCTATTTGGGAATCATACATGCACCCTTACTCTTCGTCATTCATTTGGGTGAGGCACTAATTCCTGTCACTCTATTATTGGTTGCACTTCTCCTTCCTTTGCAAATAACCTTCTTAGTCCCATATCGCCTTCCACATCCTGGAATTCCTCATTAGTTTGGCTTAACTCCCCTGGTGTGCAAGACACTTTTTGCTGTCTTTCTCGCCTTTCTACCTCGTCCATATGAATATACACACATTGTTCTTTCACTTTGTAAGGTTTTAATCTTGATCCATTTACTGTCTCGGGAGTCATAGTCTCGTCCAGTTTCTTCACTTTAGTTGCGCCATTCTCCATCATTTCTACCACTTGGAAGGGTCCAAGCCATAATGTTTTCAACTTTCCTAGCTTGCCCGTTTGCCATTATACCTTAACACTAAGTCACCTGGTTTCAATTCCATCTTCCTCAGGTGCTTATCGTGCCACAACTTTCTTCTCTGTTGGGCCACTTCTGTTGCCCACCATAACTCGCTTTTCTTCTAGTAAATTTAGTGTTGCAAGCCTCTGCTCTACTCTCTCCTGGTCTCCTAAACAGTTCTTTACCACTACCCTCAAACTGGGTACCAGGAATTCAACTGGCACTACTGTCTCCTGCCTGTATATCAACTGGAATGGTGTGTGATTCGTTGTTGGCTTAAATGTCATCCTGTACGCCCACAAAACTAATGGCAACTTCTCCTCCCAATTTGCTCCTACTCCACAAGTTTGATTATTGATACCAAGATTTTGTTTGTCGACTTTGCCTGCTCATTTGCTCTGGGGTAATACAAACTTGCCAGTGAATGCAAAATCTTGAATTCAGTTGTCAGCTTCTTGATTACTTTGTTTACAAAGTGACCTCCTCTATCACTTGTCAATTGTAGCATAATCCCGAATCTGGTAATCACTTGTTCATACAGGAACCGGGTTGTACTCTTCACCGAATTATCCGGTAGTGCCCTTGCCTCTACCCATTTTGTTAGGTATTTGGTCACCACTACTATATATCGACACTTTCTCCTTTGACTTGTCCTTAGAGGTCCAACAAAATCCAAGCCCCATCTTTCAAATAATTCCTATGGTTGAGATGGATGCAATGGCATGAAGTCCCTTCGTAATGGCTTCCTAGCTCTCTAGCATGTATCACATGCTTTCACAAAATCTTTCGCATCATGATAGAGGGTGGGCCACCATAGCCCTTCCAGAAGCACCTTCCTTGTGGTTGCATTTGGTCCCATATGCCCTCCGGCCAGTCCTTCATGAGCTTCTTTCAATGTTACCTTGACTTCCTCCTCCATTACACATCTCCTCAATATTCCATCAGGTCCCATCTTGTACAACAATCCTGCTATCAATTGAAAAGGTGTTGACTTTATAATAATCTTCCTCCTTTTTGTTGTCGATATCTCCTTTGGCAGCTCCCCTGTGGATAGATATTCTCCAATCATCTTATACCATGATGGTATAGCACTTATCGTAAATAACAGTGTTAGGGAACTCGTTTAACACTCCTATAGGTTCTCCTGAGTGAATCCTTGACAATTGATCCGCTGTTACATGTTTCTTTCTAGGTCTGACCACTACCCAAAATACAAATAACGTGATGAGCCACCTGCTAAGTTGCCCGTGAATGGTCGGTTTATTAATCAGATACAACAATGCTTGATGATCAACGTAAAAGGCGAAAGGATTGGCTAGCAAATAGTGCTTGATTTTCTGGACAACATACACCATCCCAAGCATCGCTTTTGGTTGTACAGTAGTTCGTCTTTGCTCTGGACAGCAACCAACTTGCAAAGTAGATCGGCTGGTCTAGTCCAAATTGCCCCTCCTAGGCCAGTGCACATCTAATTGCGAAATTGGATGCATCCACGTGGACATGAAATTCCTTATCCCAATCTAGAAATACTAGAATGGGTGTACATACCAGCTTTGCCTTCAACTCCTCGAAGGCCCCTTGATGCTCCTCTGTCCACCTGAAAGGAACATTCTTTCTTGTCAATGAATCTAACGGGTGGGACACATGGGCAAAATTCTTGATAAACCTTTTGTAGTATCCTATGGATCCCAAAAAAGTCTTCAATGAACTCACGTCATGCGGTTCTTCCATATTCACTATGACGCAAATCTTATTAGGATCTGTTTTCAGCCCTTCTTTGCAAACTATGTGTCCCAATAGCTTGCCATATGGCACCATCAACTTACATTTTCTTGGATTTAGCGCTAAGCGAGCGTTCATGCACAATTTCATGCATTCCTCAAGTGCTTGTAAGTGCTCTTCCTTTTTCCCATACAAGGACCAATCATCTAGGAAAGCTTTGAACTTTCTTGTTGACATCTGTTCAAATATATACAGAATAATCCTTTGAAATGTGGTGGGGGCATTACATAGCCCAAATGGCATTCTCCACAACAAACGTTGTCTTCAATTTATCTTCCTCTGCAATACTTATCTGATTGTAGCCAGAAAAACCCATCCAAAAATGAGTAAATTTCATGTCCAACTACCTCCTCTAGGATAGAATCGGTAAAGGGTATTGGGAAGGGATCCTTTATTGTGACAACATTTAGACTTCTAAAGTCTACACATGCGGATTTTGTTCACTTCCTTCAAAGTAATTACAATCAGTGACATTAGTCACTCACCATAACTCTGAAGATTATGCTAGTGTCCAACATCTTCTCAATATCCACATTCACCAAAGTTGCGTACTTAGGGTTCATTCTATATGGCCTTCTCCTTATTGGTAAGGCTTTTGGAATCAGCTAAATTCGGTGTACACAACTTTGGTGGTATCCCTTTGAAATCCTTATATGTCCATGCGAAGACTTCCTTATACTGCAGGAAAATTTTGAAAGCTACTGCTTTCAACACTAGATCCCACTCATCTCTTTGGCTCTTCTTTGCTTTCCAAGTTTACCTCGACCATCTTTGGTCCTTCGTACTTGATATTCTTAGGTTCATTCGTTGCTTTTGCCACATCTATCGAGTGTGCTGGTTTCTCATCAATTACAACATCAACTATATATTCTACAAAGTTCTTGGGGAACGTCCATTTTTCTTCCTCTTCTTCCTTTGGTGCAGTTTTATTGCTGCTTTTAGTGATTTCAGCATGGGTTTCTTCAGTCTCCTCTGCTTGTATGCAGAGGCAAGTGGGCGAAAATATTCATACTCCTCCATTTGCCAATGAAGGAGTCCGATATCCAATCAATTCTTACGTTCACTACATTCCTCAGGGTGCAACACTCCTTCCTCATTTGGGTCATATGTACTATCTTCCTTCAAAGAATTGCTTGACTCTTTAGTCGTTGCAAGATCTTCGCTCACAGTGTGATTCTTCAGATTTATTATGTACTTGTGCTGTCCTTTCTTGAATGTAATTCTATCCTTTTCCTAGTTGTGATTAACTTTGGCGATTATTAGCCATCCTCTTCCCAGCAATGCATCATATGCTGGTTTCTGCATCGTTATCACAATAAAATCCATAATGAACTCTTCCCAACAATGCATCTTTACCTTTTGAGCCATTAAGACTCCCTTTATTTCAATGCCGTATTGGTCAGCGGCATATAACTTAAAATTTGGCAACCATAAAAAATGGAGTCCCAATCTCCCTCCATGTTTTCTTCATTAGCACTTTCACACTTGATCCTCCATCTACAATAACTTGTGTCAACTTACGATCTAATATTTCAATGTGAATCAATGTTGGCTTTTTCCCTATGTTGGGTCAATGAATTGGTCCTTTCTCTTTGTGGTTGCAATTCTTCTCCTAAAATTGCATGTAGTTTCGGTATAGCACTAAGTAAACTTGCCACCTTTACTTCTATAGTCGTTATCAACACTTGCGTTGTTAATTCATAAGTTGATAACTTCTCCTGTAAGGCTAATGGTTTCTTTAATTTCTTCTATTCTACTAGCTGCTCTTGCTTAGCTTTCTCAATTTCTTCTTCTATTGCTTTTATGCTTCTTGCATATTTATTTTTCCACGATAGGTTCGGGGAACTAATCCTTCTTTGCTTGTCCCCTTGTAACAAACAGTACATTGTTCACCTTTTGTTTCTGATCCATAAGAGGCTCCTCAATGTCAAGAAAATTGACATTCTACAAGTTGCTCGTATTTGCTTTCTTCGGACAATTCACCGCCTTGTGATTGCCTGAACCACACCATCTGCACATTTGAGGTACATTGTTGCTTGTTGCTCCTCTTGTTTGAGGAGCAGGGCAATTTTTCGCAAAATGCCCCCATTCTTGACAATTGCGACATTGGATAATTGGTCTTCCATCCAAATCATACTGCAATCGACTTTGACCTCCTTGTCGATTGCCTTGTTGGTATTGTTTGCCTCCTCGGTGGTTATTCCTATAACCATCGTTGGTCGTGCCTTGCCCATTCCTCGAGGTGTTTGGTTTTTCTTCTTCCTCTCCTTGCACCGTCATTGTTTGGTGTCTTGCACCTCTTAAGTTGAATGGACAATTGACAACCACATGACCCAGTAAGTCACATGTATTACAATATGCATTTTTTGGACAGTTAACGTTTGTGTGCCCTTTAGACTTACAATTTGAGCACCATATATCCTTCTTTTCCTTTCTACCTTCACCTTTTACTTAATCATTCTATTGAATTTCTTTTTCATAGATTGAATTGCATTGTGTAATTCCTTCTTGTCACTGTCAGAGTCATCACTTTTGACATGACTTCCTATTTCGACGATTATTTGTTTGGCTCACTTTCAAAGTTCCTTGCTCTTTCGTATGCTTCCTCATATATTGAGCAGGGTATTATCTTCATCTTCTTGTATCGAGGCAACAACCCATCAATGAACCATCGCTTAACCATGCCATCCACTAGTTTGAAACTTAATTGCAAACTCGGTTTGCAATTAATGACATCTTGGATAAAAAAAATTTAGTCTTACATCAGGCATTCAAAAATAGTTATCATAGTTTTTCTCATCCCTAGAACAATTTGCTAGTTTTCAATACATCATTTTTGCTTGGTTCCGATCAAGTTGCATTTATGGCTTCCTCATGGATAGCTTCCCATAGGAAGTAAATGCTTCTGACTATGTCTTCATCAAGGTCTGCACAACTCTCTTTTGCATTAGTCTCTTATCTACCATGGCTTGCTTAACCTTTGTTCGGGCTTCCTCCTATATGTGCTTTTCATCTATCAAATCCAGATATTGCATTTATTATGCATGTAACCACATGTCAGCCATAGTGTGCTCCACATCCTCTTCTTCCCCTTAAATCATATTGACAATGGCTATCTACAGATGGCATTGGTTATTTTCATCGTTCCATAGATGACATTACTTGCACATTAGTCTCACATGTTGGTTTGCGTCATTTTGACATTGTTGCATGAAGTATCCCCATTGATGATTATGACACTGCACAATTGGTCTACCAGTTGTGTTATATTGGATTTGATTACTATCATCTTGGTCAGGTTCTGATTTCTCCTTATCCCTTGGTTGTTTTTTACTCAAGGCATTGGTTATTTTCATGGTTTCATAGAACAATTACTTGCACATTAGTCTCGTGTGTTGGTTCATGTCATTTTGACATTGTTGCATAAAGTGTCCTCATTGATGACATTTACAACACTGCACAATTGATCTACCATTTGTGTCATATTGGATCCAATTACTACCATCTTGGTTCAGGTTCTAATTTATCCTTATCCCTTGTTTGTTTTCTAGGTATCCTTTGTCAATTGCAATCCATTTTGATTTGCTGGGTGGCTTCTCTATTTGGGTCATTATCACTTGGTTGTAATTGTTTTTCATATTGAAAAGGTGCTCCTTTGTTGAGTGTCCTCTGATATCGCAAATATTACATAATGCTTTCTTCAGGTACATAATGTAGTGTGTTCATCTAGCTTATAGTTTGCACACCAAAATGTTCCTTCTTAGTCTCCTTGAATTCATGTAACATGTGCATTATAACCTTGTGTTGGGCGTCTACGATGTTCCTTTGTTTGTCGCACTTATTATCGAAATAGCTCACTGATTAACCCCATCCTCCTCCTAACATCTTATACTTGCTTTCTAAGTTCATAAACCAATCTCTTCAATTTAAAAGGGCCTACAAATTGATTTTTCAATCTATATGTTGGTTCCTTTTCCAACTAGTTAATCAGCTTCTTTAGTCATTTGTTTTAAGATAGGATGGTCTCCATCTTACCTTGATTTATGATCTCATTGTCATAGTGTAACACTATGAACTCCTTTTCAAAAGCATCTTGCAAGTTTATCCAAGTTGTGAACAGGTTTTTAGTGGCTCCATGTACTAGTTTATTGCCAATATGCAGTGTCATGGGCAACACTCTCATATAGTCTACTTCATTGATATTCCCATTCACTTTCCATTTCCATTGCTCGTCCTATTGTGCTTGATTGGATCTTCTTTGCCATCACCATGAAATTTTGTCTTACAACAACCATCATTCTTACCAACTGGTTCGTTATTGACAATTTTGGTTTCATGAGACTTGTTCACCAAGGTGAAAGGCCATTGCTTTGCAGACATCTCTCTTTAGTCTCCTCATGTCTCCTCTCATTAGCCTTGTTGCTCAAATCCCTTAATCTCTGTCTTGATAAATATGTACATCATCTCATCTTGGACTTTTGCTTGAAGCATAGTCTAACGCAATCCTATGTACTTCAAACTCTCATTCCATGCACTATTGCATGCATGACCTTGCAATCTCTCCCACATTGGACACTTTCTCCCTACATTGCTAAACACACAATTCGTGCCACCTACAATCCTTTGGGTGCTTGTTCTTGATCCTTTCTTCAGTTCTTCTCCTTGTTTGTCAATATAGTAACCTTTGCAATCTGTTACAAATTGCTTTCCTCATCGAAGAAGGGGGTCTTCTTGGGGCTCACTTTGGCAAAAAAACTTCCCTCATCCCAATGGGGCCAAACACGTATTTCTGGCAACAAACTTCCGTTACTGTAAGAGTACCAAATACAATGTACCAATAGAACAACCATCATTATTTTCTTCATATTGTCACTCTGAAGGGGGGCAAAGGAGGCTGCATAACCCTTTTTTCCTTCAACAATTTTGGAGGAAATGGAACCCTGCTTCCCTTGCTTTGAGGAGGCATTATAGAGGGACACCTTTCAAACTTTCTTACGATTATTAAAGGGGCAAATATTTTGGCAGATTAAACTTTCTTACGATTATTTAAGGGACAAATATTTTGGCACACTGACTTCTGTGGTATTTCGTACATGCTCTGTCATCAGTCACATGTACATGATCTATATGCAATCTTCTCTTATCTTATTTTGGTTTAGTCTCTCCATTTCTATCATTGTCTGCAAAATGTAGGGAGATTTGGACTCTTTCTCATCAACTTACCAAGTCAGGAATACAACATATCACACAATATACTATATAGTAATGCAATAAAATATTATGCAATGAAAATGAAGGCAACAATAGAAGATTACTCCCATACAAAGTGTGTAGTATGTAGTCAACATAGATCAAGGCATGAATCGCTATCATTCCCAGGTAACCTCCAACACAATCTGGAAATGGTCATGGTCAAGCATACACTGATGCTTGAGGATTCATTGATATTACAATACATCAGACTACAACGTTTACATATAGTCCAACAGGTAGGGAGGGATGTGCGTAACTGTTGTACCCATCCAACTAGCCACACACTAACAAAACTTAAATGTATCCCCAAACACTGCTATATACAATGTGTTATTATTACCTCGTTATTCTAAATACAACAAAATAAAACATATGTTCAACTATGTACAAAGGGAGGGATGTGCGCAACTGTTGTACCCATCCAACTAGCCACACACTAACAAAACTTAAATGTATCCCCAAACACTGCTATATACAACATGTTATTATTACCTCGCTATTCTAAATACAACAAAACAAAACATATGTTCAACTATGTACAAATCATGACTCGTGGCTCATGCTGGCTAACCATATAGAGTATCATGTGGATCAACTTGTCCACCTCCCTATGGTGCTTGCTTATGGCTTATTAATTAGAGAATATGTCAAGATGCTCTTTTGGGAGATTTTTGAAGTTTCTCTGACATTTTCCCCTTTAAGTTGTGTTTTAATATTTTTCCTCCCCCTATTATCACATAATATAGACCTATTTTAGGTGTCAAAGACACCACACAGGCTTTCTGTTTTTAGCAAGTGTTTATGAAATGTTGTTGGAAACATTCCCTGAATTTGAAATGGATCAGGAAAGGTTTTTTACCGTTTCTGGGATATTTTAATTCAAAAATATCTGTCTCTGATAATGTAACTCTGTCTTACCAGTCTACATTCTTATGCAGCTATTGCATTCTTATGCTATCCTTTGAACTCTCTTGTTAACTTCTGACTGGTTGTTGGCCTTGTCTGACATACTGGTTTTGATAATTCACAGCATTGGCATTGTATGGTTCAACACATTGGGGGTCCAACATGTTGCATAAGTAAATTTTATTAATATAACACACAAAAAATCACTCACTCCTGTTGAAATTCTGATTAATTCTAATTATTAGCTATATATACTTCTTTGTTGCTAATGGATGTTCTTCTGGTTCTCCTTTTGTATACACAATTCACAGAAGTTAACATACACAAACACACACTGTTGCTAGTGCTGCAATTTAAGATGCACAGTTTTCAAGAAACAAGATACCTAATTTGCACCTCTTTTTGATGTAATTGCTGGCCTCATGCTTACATGCCTCTTCTTTTAAGCTCTTTAAATTTAAAATCACTCTGATGAATATGAGTTGAATTTATTTCTAATTTTTGCTGTATTTTGAAATGCAATCATCAGCACAGTATAGAAGCAGCATAAGATTAACTTGAAATGGTAACCAATACAACGCTATGGAATGTTCAACACAATGCATGTAATATTTAATCTTGTCAATTGGAGGAATTCATAATGTAAAAGTTCAAGGGGATATTCACACGCGAGTTTCTCCATTTATATTGCAAGTTCTTTTGCTTGTATCAATTACCTTTGAATTCTGTTGTGCATGTGGTGCTTGCAGGTCTTACTGGCGTGATTTTGACACAGCTCTGTTTATTCTTAAGCATTTGTATCGTGAGATACCCCCAGAACCTCCAGAAGGGAATCACACAAATGTTGGAGAAGGTATGAAATCTAAAGATCAAGAGAGTCAATTTGAGCCAAATTACAGAGATGATTCCCTCGATGAAGATCTAGCTTTTACATTCTCTAGTAAAAAGGTAATAAAAGCATTATCTTCCTTTGATAAAAAATCAAAAGCTTCAAAAGCATAGATTCTCTTGTTGTGTCGGGAATACCACCGAATTGTGCCAAGGTCTTGATATTGTTGTAAAATGGGAAATTTCATTCTCCTGTTGTGATATATGAGACCTCTGTGCTGTCAACCTTTTGAAATGTCTATAAGAGCAGTATCCGACATCTTGTATACTAGCTAGTATTTTTATTAACATATTTCATATCATCTTATTTCCATGTAGATGGATGAGTCAACCTGTACAGTTCCATGAAGAGGTGTGTTCTAGAACTCAATGGTTGGAATGACCATAGAATTTTGACCTAATTCCTTTATTGTAATTGTATCATCTGTTGAATTGAATATTCTGTTTAAGAAAACAATCGTAAAGAGATCATAGATTTGTCCTTTTATCCAAGTACAGTTCCTGCATGCCAAAAGCATGCATGTAAGGACTGTTTCTAAGTTTGGATTTTTTCCATTTGTTGTACTGATACAGTAGTATCCACAACATTTTCAGTTAATAAATTCCTTGGATATATGTTGGATAGGGGATTTTTCTTCAGACTATGATTTACTTTTTCAATACAATTAGCTTACTCTGGTTGCTATATGGCCTTATGGAGGTTAAAAACTACTTTAATTTTAATGCAAGCAGCATTTTAATAGGACTTTAAGCGAGAAAAAACACCTTGTCTTGTGGAAGATGGATAGCCAGTACATGTGATCAATTAGAAAATTGTTTTCTGTTGTAAGTATCAAAGCACTCTATGCTGGGTGTTCTATTTTAAAATCCAATATTGCATACTAACCTGCCCAAAGTTAGCCCTTTAACTTCATACCAATTCAAATTTTCTGCCCAGAGTTGGTCCTTTGACTTTATACCACTTCAAAATTTCTATTTGGAATCGATATTAAACTACTCTATTCATGCTTCCCTACAAATAAAACTATTTCAAACTTGAAAATGCATACGTAATTTTCAAGAAATTAATCCAACCTTTAGGATTGGCAGTTTTTGAAAAGTGTAATATAGAAGATGAACCAACCTTGAAAAAAGAAATAAAAATAAATAATAGTGCATGTAAAACAACCTATTTTTTATTACTAATGTTTTAAATCAATTCCTTAATATTAAAAGTTTATATTTAATACTTTTTATTTCCTTGTTAATGTGTTGTTTTTTTCCCTTGATTTTATTTTTTAATTATTAAATAAGTAGATATTAGTGCTGGGTGGATTGGTAAGCTTGGGCACTTACTGGGAGGAGACCTAGGTTCCAACCACGGGCATGCCTTCTCATAGGCAGTAGTCTGATTCGAATCCTCTGTGTGTTGCGCCAGACTGACGATGACAGTAAGAACCCTGTGTGTCTGGCGGTCCCCATCTCACCCTAGGTTACCATCAACGAGACGGATGGGTTTGTTGGATGCGGGCCACTGGTGGTTTGAACCCTGCGCCGATAGTTACTAAAAATCGTGTTTGTAACCAATTCATCTATGTACCAAAAAAAAATGCCCTCTAACCCATATAATATACACACTTTTTAAAACTTTGGTATTAAACTAATGCAACTAGCTTATATTATAGGTTGTGACTTTCCATGGCTCAAACTAGAGCTATAGTGCAATTTTAATTGCAATGTCTTTCCATTTTGCATTTGTTTATGTGCTTGTCATGCCTTCTATGCTTATCTAGTAACAACTTTGAGGCATTAAGGCTACAGGAATTGCTAAATAAATTGTGGTTATGTGAGTGCATTGAGAGGGGATGGATTTTAGACAAGTGTGGAGGAAGATAATAGACATGGTGGTTGTGTTAAAAAGACATGAAAAAATACAGGAGCAGTAGTAAGAGTAATAATTTAGCTGAGGATGGGCATCAAGAAGATGCTAAAATGGATGTGATGTGGCACAAAGGGGCAACATGGGCAAAGTTGATAGAGTAGCTTAGTTGTGGATGCCCAGAGGTTAAAGGGAATGTTAAGGGTACAAGGCAAGAGGATTGCAAAGGAATTAAAGAAGCCATGCATCATTGTCAAGTGGGTAACATCAATCAGAGAGGGAAATATAAAGGCTTGGTTGCTTACATAGAACAAACCAAGTAGGTGAAAATGACTAGTGCAGTAGATTAAGATCGTGTATGAAGACAATTATGGAGAAGACAAACTGGTTGGAAAGGAGAAAAGAGGAAAATCATGGATGGTGAAGAGGAAGGATGTGGAGAGGAGGGTGAAGAATTTCACAATCATTACATAAGAGGAGTGAACAAAATTTGTGCATCATGCAAATTCATAAAAGAGAGGAAACATATAAAGTGAAGAAAAAGAGGTGACATGAAAATATGAGAACCTTTTTGGACTCTAATAAATTAATATTGAATTGCAAAAATGTCCAACTTATGCGCTCAAGAATCCGTTCCAACAAATTGGAAGAATAGGGAGTATCCCTTTTAGATCAACTCCCCACTATCATTACTAAATCTAATATAATATTAGCTAAATGTGGAAAGTAAATGCAAAAATTAAAATGTATGAAAGTAAATTTTAAAAGTTTAGGATGCGAAAGATTGAAAGTAAAATATGACTATAATTGTACCAAGGAGAGTGTGTGATCAATCAACATATGAGAAAATCAAATAACAACAATGTATCTTGCACGTATGGAATGGAATGAACAAGGAATGACAAGAGGACAAAAGGGCAATGTCGTAATCGTCACACATTTAAGAGGGCATTGTTATTGATGGAAAGCAAAAAGTCTTGCACAATCTTATTATTCCAAGAGAAAAGAGCAATTACTCACAAAGTGCAACTCTGATTCTCTTAAGGCCAAAAATTGTTATCTTCTATTTTTATAGAAAGAATTCACCCTTGAGTTATCTTGGGTGAGAAATTCATACTTCTAGTAAAAGCAAAGATTTGGGGCATCTTTAGCAAACTGATGCACCTCCAAATGTTGCATGCCTCTAACTAGTGTAGAAGCCTTCCAACTTGCTTTTGGTGTCACAAAAGACAAAATTGTCATGTTCTTGGTGATCTTCCTTGGATTTCATGCATCTTTGTCTCGCTTGGCATGTTGATGAGTGAATCACTCTACGATGGGAGAGCGAATCGCTACTTTTGGAGCAAAATGAATCTTTGGGACATCCAATTTTTTGTCAATTTTGCAAAGTTCATTGTTTTGTAATGTTGCACTTGGGCTTGCAAAATACGTTTTCCTTTGTCTTTCATGGCCGATTCCTTGGAGGAATTATAAGGTATTAGTCAAACTACTACATTCCTAGAACTTTTGAGGGCACCAATCTCAATTGGTGAGAGATTCTAGATATTGCATTTATCATTGGGCATAGAGTCAAACTTGAGGCCATCTCAAGATTGCATAATTGCATGTCACCTTTGTTGAACTCTAGGGTAATATGTTTAAAAAATCTTTTGATCAATATCATAGGGTTCATCTCAAGCATCCAACATTTTGGCATTTAATACCAACTCCCTATATTGATCGCTCAAGAGATTCTCCCGTTGATCTTCTACAGTTTCTTAACTTCCCTAATTGGCTTTTTGATTCAATGATTATCTTAAAGCCTTTGGCATAACACTATCTGTGGGCACCTCCACTTTGGCTCTCTCTTCATAAATATCCTTGGCGAACTCTTAGCATATGGAGTTGTCCTTGATTGGAAAAAATACCAGACAATCCTTCATTTAGCAACTACTACATATTTTTTCTCATTTTCTCAATTATTTTGAGAGCACCATAGGCATCTTGCATCCTCAAAGCCTCCTTAGCTTGTAGGATATGTTCTTCAATTGTATGATTACTATCTTATTATTTGACTTACCCATCCACATCATTCGTTCAAGTACTTTGGTGTACCTTGCCTTGGCTATCAACTCGTCTTCCACTTGCTTGATCACTGAGGGAGTTTGACAAGCAAGGTCTTTCACTTATTGAGATAAGCAATGATGCGTAGTCGTTATACCATCATTAATTCTCAATGAATCTGTCAATCCAGGGCAATGTACAAGGCTATCTGCGGGAGAAGAAGTGAAACAGCTATAACTTAGGTCAATCTAGGGCAACAAGTCTTATTGGTGGAATCGGTTTGGTGGGGGGTTTTGGAACATTCCTATCTCTAAATTGCATGAATTAAATCTTAATCTAAGTTGCAGAATTGGAAACTAATCACTAACTATGAAATGAAGTCCTAATTACAATTGCGAGAATAAGACCTAATTATATTGCGAATTAACGAGTTGCGGAATTGAAAGTCCGATTCTAATTGCGAAAGGAAATCTAATTACTTTTGCAGTAATGAAAGTCTAGATCTAATGTGGAAATAAAAACTATCAAAATTACGTAACGTGAAGGTTGTCAATCCTCTGTTCGATTTTGACAAAGAAACATAAAAATGCAGGAAATTGCTGAAAAAACAAGTAAATGCTGAAAATAACGATCTGAAAATAAAGTGAAAGCTTGGCTGAAAGTAAGATTGCAACTAAAACATTAAGCACAAGATTTATCTTAGCATAAATAAACTAATACTGCAAATATTGTCAACTATTCACAAGCAATTTACATAACAAGTTCTGCAACTCATTCTGCTGCAGCAAAATCAGAATAAAAACCTGTTCTGTTAGTCCTCCTCCTAGGTCTGGAAGTGGCCAGCCTCTTTGTCCAGAAGAAGGTGTAAGTCTCTCTCTCTTTCTAAATCTTAATCACATTCATTTACAAGTAATTTGAAATAGAACTGGTGCACTTTATTGATCAAAAGACATGATTACAAGAATTTACTGAAAAACTGTTACAGGACTGTAACAGTCAATTCCTAGTTATACTCTGTATTTAGCTTCCTTACTCTATTTTCTATCTATCTGCTATTTCTCTACCTCTCTCTATAGCTCAACCTGAACGGGAGCAATATTTATAGCTATCCTATGATCTGATTACAAACAAAGAATATCTCAAAAGATCTAATCCTAAAATGCTGCAACAAATTCTGGTTTTATCCTAGAAGAGGACTAAAACCTGATCTTTCCCTTAATGATGGATTTGGTCGGCAATGACGGCAAAGACAGATGGAGGATATTTCTCTTTACTTTTTCCAACCTTTATTTCCCTTTTTCGCCTTCAAAAATCGGTCAAAAAGGTCAAAAACACATTCTGTTCTTCATTCCGAAGATAAGTGGCTTCATTCCAAAGACAGTGCATTTTTCATTCCGAAGATCGCTCATTCCGAAGATACTGCATTCTCATTCCGAAGATCGCTCATTCCGAAGATACTGCATGCTTCATTCCGAAGATCCGCTCATTCTGAAGATGCTGCTTTCTTCATTTCGAAGATCCGCTCATTCCGAAGATGCTGTGTTTTCTTCATTCCGAAGATATCTGTTCATTCCGAAGATGCTTCGGAATGAACAAATGTATGCTTTCCATTGGTTTCTTCTGCATCTCTCAGGTGGGTTATCTCCTAAGATCAAATTCTAATGGTCTTCATCCCTTTCCTCATGTGAATTCCATGCCTTGCTATTTATGGACAGTTGGCTGGAATTTATATGGGAAAGACCAGTTTTTGCTGCACAGCAACAGTTTGCTTGCACTGTTGCCAGATTTAGGTGAAGTAAATGCTTGAAACAAATCAGAATATGATTAGTGAAATGCTGCTATTATTCTAAGCATATCCCATTGTAGCAAATCATAACAAAAAGAGCACAAAACTATGCAAAAAGTTGTAAAATCAACATATAATATTTCAAATACATTGATCATGCAAAATGGTTAATATACAACATATTAAATCAACTTAACTAACATATCAGATAAAACATAAGAGTTTATAGGCATTTTTAGTGTACAAAACATGTTATAATTGAGGCATTTCCAGGCCTCATCATTTTCCCCCCAACTTATATTGATGCATGCCCTCATGCATTATGTTGGGCTATGGAATCACATATGTCCATGTTTAGATTCCATGACCTGTAGAATAACTTCTTGCCTATGTAATATCCCCTGTTTTCCTGAATGTTTCTGAGCCAATCTTCAAATTGTTCATCAGGTTGTTCATTTTCCTCAAAGTAAAATGGAACTGGAGTAATGATGGTTGGAGGCCTGAACCTGAGACCTATCCAGTTATGCTGCATGATCTGGATCAGTTGGACTACACCTTCTGCTCTTCTTCTGGACCACTCTAGATTGATGGGGGAGATAGGTTCTCTTTTCCTTAAAGACATGGAAAGTTCATTCCATCTGTCTCTGCATACTGACAATGCTGGAAAGAAATTGTGATCACAAAAATTGTTAAATCTGGTCACACAGTCCCTCAAATTGTTCAAGTACATTCTCTTGATATCATCCCTGTTCATCATTGAGAAGTGTTGTTGAGTGATATTTAAGTGATTTGGCTGGATTGCTCTGACTAACAACTCAGCCCTTGTTTCAACCACTTTATTCTGCCTTTTCTCATGATCCCAATAAAGCTGATTTTGCAAGGTAGACATAAATGCTCTCAACTGAACATCTCCAATGTAGATTTGAGGATGAGAGTCAACTTCCTCTGGTATGAAGAAACTATGCAAAAACAGTTCACACAGGAGATTTTTCTGCTCAAAAGGACTGTCAAAATATGCCTCCAAAAAATCTTCAATAGTGTCCAATTTGTATGGAAGGTTTGAAGTAATCCTCATGACCTGCCATCTAAGGTATTTCTCCTTCAAAATAAGGCTGTAAAATCTGGCTGGCCGTCTAAATTGGACTAAAAACTCAGCAATTTGGCACAAGTCAGATACCTTTTCTTTCAATGCCTGAATTTTTGTGTCCTTGGCTTCTAGCTGTTTTGCCTCCAGTTTGAATTTTTTAGTTTTACTGGCAAGCTGTTCATATCTAATCATCCAGCTAGCTATGTCTGCATTGTACTGCTCTAGGGACACAGTATTAGGTGGTCTTACTACAAGGGGAATCCTAGGCACCAGATTTGTCTGAACTCCTTTTTCGCCACTTCCATTGGCTGTTCATCTGTCAATATCTCTACTTGCACCCCCTTATTTGCTATTTCTATGGGGTTGTCATCAGATAGTATTTCTACTTGTACCCCCTTATCTCTTGTTTCTACTGGAAGTGTAACAAGTTGAAATGCAGGGACCTCAGTTGGAGTACTTACTTGAGCATTTTCTTGCTGTTGGGACTGTTCCTGTGTTGGTGGCTCATTTTCAACATCCTCTGCGATATTTCTCACCATTTCTGAAGCATCTTTAGAACAAGAAGGCACTGCTTCAGAATGAACAGGCACTTCTTCAGAATGAAGGAGTGTTATTTCAGGATGAACTTCTATATCTGCCTCAACAGAGTCATCTGCTCTTGATAAACCCAGAAGCAATTGAGCCAAACTGTCTTCATCATGGGATACAGCTGGCTGTTTTTCAGATTGTGACAACAACTTTTTCAGTTCTGCCACTTCCTGCTGAAGTTCTGCAATTTTTCTTGCTTGCATCTCAATGATGCTTTCTTTCTCTGTGATCCATTTGGTCTGTGTTTTGACAACACTTCTTGCTGCCCTCAGCTGCTCAGTGATGTCTTCCTCTTCTGTTTCTGCTTCAGAAGTTGATGCAGACAAATCAGTTGCAGTTGGCTGTTCAACCAAATCTTCTTCTGCTGCAACAGTTTGTTCTTGTTCAGGAGGCTCTGTGAAACTGTCTATAAGGATATCTACCATATCTGTAGCCTGTTGAATTGTAGCCTCCTCCAAACCAACTTGCTCAGTTTCTGCCTCAGCCATCTGTTCAGGGAATTCTGGAAAGTTATCAGATGCTGGTTGTATTTCTGTGACATCTGGGCTACTTGGTCTATCTTCTTCCTCCATGACCTGTTCTGCAGTTTCTTTCAAATGGATTCTTGTAGACCTCCTAGTTCCAGATGCAAACTTCTTCTTTTTGCTCTATTTTCTGGTGACAACAGGGGTCATGGGGTCAGTCTTTGATGCCTCTGTTTCCCTTGTTTCACTTCTCTGTTCTGACAAGTCAGTTGCAGCTTCAGCAAACCGAACTTTCTTTTGTTTTTCTGCTCTGCTGCTAGTTCCAGATCCTCTTTTCCTTTGTCTCTTAGCCTCGTGAAGTTGAAGGCTCAGGAGCAAGGTTTTCTCTTCTTGTGGGGTGTAGTTCTATAACTGCTTAGGGGCATCTTCTGCAGCCTCTTCTGCAGCATCCTCTGCAACATTTTTTGCAGCAGCTTCTGCAATATTTTCTGCAGCAGTTGTTTCCTCTTCTGAGCAACATCAGCAGTACTTGGCTCCTCTTCTTCTTCACTTTCATCCCCAAAAATGACATCATTTAGGTTAGAGTAAAACCTGTCAAAACTCCTAGGGTTTCCTCTAAAATGATGTTGGCAAACTAATTTGATAAGGCCATGATGGCGAAGGCTCCCTTTACCCTCCTGATATCTTTTTGCCATATTCTTTAATTCTTGATACAAATACAGGGGAAGATTAACCCTAACTTCTGGTTGTTGTCTACCATGTCTGAGATGGTTTAAAATTCGTAGATGATGCCCTGATAACAACACATACTGCCCTTCACAGGTCAAAAACTTAATCACCCAGGTGGCTACTTCATCCCAGGGTTCTTGCAGGTTGGCCCTTTTTAACCCTTTGCATGTGTTGTTATGGGTTAAGTATTCAGGTTCCCTATCATTTTCTTCTACAAATTGATTAACTACATTTGCTAATGTGTTCTTGCCGAGATCTAGTAATTGAAATTCCCTCTAATGGCAGCTCTGTAATCTGACTTAAAATTTTAGGGCTTACCTCAATAGACATGCCATTGACATGTGCTCTGTTGTTTCTGAATGTATGGGCAAACATGCCAGCTAAATCTTCAGAAGACCCATTGAATTTGTCCAGAAACGTCATAAACCCTCCGTCTTCAAAAATCTGCACAACTGCCAGATTTTCTCGGAGGAAATTGGTATCTGCAGGCTCTGTTCTGATTTTTCGCCCCATTTTTCTCTGTTTAAAATTCGTACACTGCGGCTGCTGTTCTACTGCAGGATTTCTGGCTGTTTCCTGTTGCAAATTTGCAGAGTTTTGAGTTAGAACCCTCGTTGCCCTGTTTCGCGTCTTCTTCTTCGGAATGAGCCGTATTCTGTGCACTGTACCTCGCAACACGTCTTCGAAAAGAAAGATGGCACACATATCTACTTCTGCACTGTACACCTGTTCGTTGATAATTGCATGGATGTCCTTGCCGTCAGATCCACCTCATCAGTTTTGCAGATTCTCACGTGCATGTTAATTGACATTAAAAACTGGTGGCATATGGTTGCAGATTCTCCGTATTTCCAATGAGTGCAAAAACAGACCATGTGTTGATTGACACGTGTCCCTTCCTCGCATGCAACTAAGAAAAAATCTTAATTTTGTCGTACCTTGTTTTCTTGGACGCCACGTGGAAATGTTCTTTCCGAAAATGCAAATAAAATTTCATTCCGAAGATTATGACTTCATTCCGAAGACAAGTCTTCATTCCGAAGACAAATCCTCATTCCGAAGATTATGACCTCATTCCGAAGACAGGTCTTCATTTCGAAGACAAATCCTCTTTGCAGAATTTTCATTCCGAAGATAGATCTTCATTCCGAAGATCAAGCTGTATTATGAAAGTAAATCGTCATTCCGAAGACAGACCCTCATTCCGAAGATAGATCTTCATTCCGAAGACATATCTTCATTCCGAAGATGATGCAACAAGTCGTCATTCTGAAGACCAAGTTTCATTCGAAGACAAATTGTCATTCGAAGACAATTTTTCTTTCGAAGACAAGATGCAACATTCATTTTTTGTCATTCGAAGACAATTTCATTCCGAAGATAATACAACGAGCACTTTTTTGGCATTCTTGTTCGAAGATTAGGCAGAAATCAATATTGTCATTCTTAAAACATGTTTTTAAGTATGCCAACTCTTATGAATACCTTTTATGCTAATGGTTAATTGTCACATACTATATACCAATCATTTTACAATGAAGAAATGTAAGAAATATATACCTGATAAAAACAGTTAATGCCAGTTTTGAAGAATGACTGCTTTTGTTGATATTCTGCTGAGATTTTCTGCAACATTTCAAAACAAGTGCACTAGGTGAATTTGTACGATGATGGTTCAAAAATTTCTCAAGGTTATGCATGCCGAAAACTGGTTTTCATGCATACCAACCCAGTAGTGCCTTAAAAAGGTTTTCACTGCTGAGTTATTCATTTTTCTCTCTTTTTTTTCTTGATTTTCCCATTTTTTTTTTTTTTGCCTCTCCTTTTCTCTCTTTTTTTTTTTCTTTTTTCTTGATCCTGACTATGCCCATGAAGGAATTTCATGATTTCCCCTGAAACCATGCCCATGAAGGAATTCATACTCAGAATTTATTCATCTTTTTGTTTTCTATTTTTCTGATTTTTTTGTATTTTCTGTTTTCTTGAAATCCACTGATCATATTGATTGTTTTGAAGTGGAAGAAGGAATCTCTTCCACCTGCTGTGTATCCAAACTGTCAAGTTGCTGCAAGAACTCTTCTTTAGTCAGAGGTGTATGGTATACCCTGAGGCGATGTCCATTCACTACCAACTTTCTTCGTGACCCATCAATGGGGGATAAACGAGCTGCTCCATTGTTGAATACCTCTTCAATCCAGTAAGGTCCCAACCATCTAGTTTTCAGTTTTCCAGGGAAGTCTTCATATTGAGAATCGAACAATAAAGCCCAATCTCCTTGTTGAAGTTTCCTCTGCTGAATGTGACTGTCATGCCACAACTTCCTCTGCTCCTGAATTACCTCAGTTTGGTGCAGAGCATCCAATCTAAGTTCATCCAATGCATTCAGCTGCAGAATCCTGTCTGTCTGTGCCTGCGACAAGTCAATTCCAATTTCCAGTGCTGTGCGCAATGTTAGTAACTCAAATTCAATAGGTAAAAGAGGCTTTTTACCAAAGACTAGTTCATAAGGTGTGAATCCAGTAGTGGACTTCCAAGTGGTATTGTAGGCCCAAACTGCTTCAGGTAATTTGTCTAGCCAATTTTTCCTATGAAAAGCTACTGTTTTTGTCAAGATGCGTTCTAGTTCCCTCGTTTGTTACTTCAACCTGGCCATTTGCTTGTGGGTGGTAGGGTGATGATTTCCTATGTTTGATTTCATATAATTCTGTAAATACTTTTATGACTTTGGATGCAAATTGGGGTCCTTGGTCTGTGGTGATAGACCGTGGAGCTCCAAATCTCTGAAAAATCTGAGTGTACAAGAAATCAGCGACCTTTTCTTCACGAGCATGTTTGAAAGCACGCACCTCTACCCACTTTGTCAGGTAATCAGTGCATACCGGAATATGCACCTTTCCTTGAGAAGGTGGATCAATAGGTCCTACAAAATCAAGCCCCCACTTCTCAAATGGTTCTAAAACCATTTGAGGCTGCAGTGGCATCTCATTTGTATGAGTGGGTTTCCCCATTCTTTGGCATGCATCACAATGCCTGATGTACTTTTTCACATCCTTGTGAAGAGATGGCCAATAATATCCTATCCCCAAGATTTTTCTAACCGTGCTTTTTACAGAATAGTGTCCACCTGAGGGTTCATCATGACAAGCTCTAAGGATATCATATACTTCATCCTTTCGGATGCACCTACGTAACACATGGTCGGGACTCGCACTTGAAAAGCATACCCTTAATCCATTCAAAAGAAGAACTCTGTTTGATCAATTGTTTTTTCTGTTTTGAGGTGAAATGTGAAGGAACTTTCCCCGTGACCAAATAATTGGCTATATCTCGCAAACCAAGGTGATTGAACCGATATAGCAAATAGTTTTTCATCGGGAAAAGTGTCATCAACTAATTCCCCTTCATCCGTGTTCTCGCAACCTTGGACAAGAAATCTGCAACAACATTAGCTTTTCCTGGTTTGTTGATTATGGTGATATCAAATTCTTGCAAGCAACAGCAACCAACGAATAATTCTTGCACTTACCATAGGTTTATTCATCAAATACTTAATGGTTGTATGATCTGTGTGAATAAATATTTGATAACCTTGTGATATAATGCCCGAATTTGTTGATGGCATAAATCATCGCTAGGAATTCTTTCTCGGTTGTTGTATAATTTTTCTCTCGCTCCCGTCAAGTTTTTGCTAATGTTGTAGATGGTATAATGTTCACCATTATCAATTTGTCCTAATTCTGCTCCAATTGTTGTATTGGAGGCATCAGTTTGAATGTGAAATGGTAATGTCCAATTAGGTCCTCTAAGCACAGGTGGAGTTATCAATTTCTCTTTCAGAGCTTCAAATGCTTCCTGACACTTTGCAGTCCAGGAGAATTCAGAATCTTTAGTCAATAAGGCAAACAGTGGATCGGCTATTGTACTAAAGTTGGGAATAAACCTGCGGTAAAAACCAATGTGTCCTAGGAAACTTCTGACATTAGTCTGAGTTTTAGGAGGAAGGAGGTTCTTGATAATTTCAACTTTCTTTGGATCAACTTGGATCCCTTCGGGAGAGATGTGATGACCAAGAACTATCCCTTCCTTCATCATCATGAAGCATTTATCTGGATTTAAGGATAAGTGGTATGTTTCACAACGAGTTAAGACTTTGTCAAGATTTTCCAATGTAAAATCAAAAGTTTGTCCACATACTTGTGAAATCATCCATGTAAATTTCAACACTTTTGGTGGTCAGATCAGCAAAAATTGCTAGGACTCGCTCACTGAAAAGTTGTTGGGGCATTACACAAACCAAAAGGTAAAACCCTATAGGCAAATGTTCCCCATGGACATGTAAAAGTTGTCTTTTCTTGATCTTCGGGTGCAATCTGAATTTGATTATACCCATTGAATCCATCAAGAAAACAAAAGTATCTTTTTCCAGCAAGAGTATCTAACACTTGATCTATGAAAGGTAATGGAAAATGGTCTTTGTATGTCACCTTATTCAATTCTCTGTAATCTACACATACTCTCATTTTTCCATTTTTCTTAGGAACTATTACCAATGGAGAAACCCATTGACTATCAGAAATTGGGTAAATGAATCCTACTTCCAGGAGTTTTTCAATTTCTTCCTTCACAATATCTCTTAAGGCAGGATTCAATCTTCTTTGAAATTGTCTGACTGGCTTGACTTCTTCGGTATAGATCTTATGGGTACATATATCAGGATGAACTCTTGACATATCTTTGTAGTTCCAAGCAAAAGCATGAACATGCTTCTGCAAAACAACTATCAATTTTTCTTCCTCTTCCCTAGTAAGCTGGCTGTAGATATTCAAAAATTTGCCTGGTTGGACTTCTATTTGTTTTGTATTTAGAAGGACTGAATTCACTCCTTCATACTTGGTGATTAAGGGATTAAGAGGACATTGTTGTGATTGGAGAAACGAAGCGGTTCTGTTTCATTGCTTGCTTGAGGGAAGCATTTCTTGTATGGAACGGTGAGAAGGAAAAATCAGATGATGGTGCCATCCATGTGATAGTGAAACAGAGTTTCCTTGTGATAGCACAGATGATTCATCTTCAGATTTTTGATTCTCCTCATTACTTATCATTTGTTGGATATTTGTTGCTTCCTCTTCTAAACCTTGTTCATGCAGAACATTCATCAGGATTGTTTCATTTTCTAAGTTTTCTGTGTCACTGAGGTCTTCTGTGTGTTCTCTTACTACTAAGGTAGCTAGTGTAGAGATGACCTCTTCCGGTTCCTCATCTGAGTCAGAAAACCATAACTGACCTGAAAATTTGCTAGATGGTTTTGCAGGAGGATATAAAGAAATTTGTTTCAGCTCAATACCATTTGAAATGGTCATATTTCCAGATCTGCAGTCTATGAAGGCTGCTGCAGTTGCAAGCCAAGGTCTTCCCAAAATAATGGGATATCCATGTGCTGAATTTCTTGGCTATAAAACCAGAAAATCTGCAGGGAATTCCCAAGAAGAAACTTCTATAGGGACATCTTCAATGATTCCTTCGGGTTTTGCTACCGACCTATCGAGCCATTTCTAAAACTCGTAAATGTGGGGCTGAGATGTTTGAGTTAGTAATTGTTCCATTGTATCTTTAGTCATGACATTTATTGCAGCTCCTAGATCCACTAAAACATTTGATATTGGTACTGAACCTATGGTGACTGTGATAACTGGGCTTCCTGGATCACTATACTTTGGAGGTAGTAGTTTTCCAGATAAGAGATCAGCTATCTTTCCTTCAACCTGCACAGTCTTGGGGAATGCTTTCTTCTTTCTCCTTGTTCTTTTAATGCACAAATTTTGGACAGTACTGTTAATTTCTGGTATTTCCTTAATGGCTTGCAATAAGGGTAATGAGATAGTCAATTTTTTAGTTCTTTGACCAATTCGACTCAAAATTTTTTGGTATTGCATTAAGTCTTTCAGGATATGGAACTATCCTTGGTAATTGTTCTGCTTGTGTCTCTTTTTCTATTGTTGGATCCAATTTTTTTGTTTCTTTTGTTGGTTGGATTCTCTCTGGTTCTGATGATTCTTGCTCTTCATTATCTTTGATTTCTATTAAAACTGGTTCAGGTACAACTTTTCCTGAACGGAGTTGAATATCACTACAATCAAGAACATTAATTTCAATATTTTCTTTAGCTTCAGCCACATAGACAGGAGGTGTCTGTCTTACACTGTTTGGATTAGTGATTGGCTGAGCTGGCAATTGAGGTTGCTTCACTTGCTGTGTTTGCTATTTTTCTTGAAAATTCTGATTAGGTGCAGGCAACAAATGCTGAGTTTGACCTTGATTCCTTTGCTGCCTTGGATAGGACTGGTATTGCTGATTCCATTGTGGTTGGTTTTGCATCCAATGTGGATTAGTCTGATTTTGATTCCAAGTTGGATTGTTTTGATTCCATGAGGGGTTGTTTTGATTCTGATTCCAGTTGGGTTACTCCAATTTGATTGTGGCCATTCTTGGGAATTTGTCCATTGAGGATAATTCCAAGGACGTTGGGGTGGTTCTGATTGTCCCCAAGGCATAGTACCAGGATTATGCCCCCAATTTGTAGGAAAATGAGGGGGATTTTGATATTGAGAGAAATTTCCCCCTTGTTTTGGTCCAATATAGTTGAGTTCCTCAATCTGGTTTTCTAACACAGTTTTGAGTTGTGGTAGCAGGTGGCATTGATCGGCTTGAATGCCTTTTTGAACGAGATACTACAAATGGCTGAGATGGTTGTTTTATTCAAAGGACATTCTTGCAAAGCATGTTTACTTCTACATCTTGGGCAATAAATTGCCAAAGGTTCTGTGTTTTTAGCTTTTGCAGAGATTTCCCCTAAAGTAGTGTTTAAATGCACTAGGATATCAGTTTTGAAATTTGCAAGTTCCTCTATCAGGTCCTTTACATCGGGTACCATTTGTGCGGCTTTTTCTTCTTCTATGCTTAGTGCGAGAGTAATTCCTGCAGAGATCCATAATTTCCTCATTACTGAGAGTGGTTACATCCCCTTTTCCCATCAAATCCAGAACTTCTTCGGATTCATCTTGCAATCCTCTCAAAAAGATAGTTTTACACAATTCTGGTTCTACTAGTCCACATCTCCTTTGAACAAAGGAGAACCTATCAAGGTAATCTTCCAAGGTCTCATCATCTTCCCGCTTGATTCTAAATAACTCATCTTTTCTATTCCTTACACGGCAGTATTCCTGATATTTGTCTAAAAAGACAGTCTCCATTTGATCCCAGGTTCTTATGGAATTTGGCTCTAAGCTCATGAACCAGCGTAATGCTGAATCTTTGAGAGTTGAGGGAAAAACCTTAAGTTTTTTATTGTCATTTATATAATCATAGGTCTGACACACTACCTTGAATTCAAACAAAAACTGGTCAGGATCTTCAGATACAACACCTCGAAAGGTGGGAAGTACTGAAGGTGAAATGGTCTTCATGGGAGAGTTTTGTGTTGGATTCAGATGAATAGGATATTCAAATGTTCTGGATGGTTGGAGTATATCCTGATCATCCCCTTCATTATGAACATAGCCATGCTGGCCATCTACATTGCCTCCTTCTGCCATAGTTTCTTGTTTCTTAGGAGAAGTTAAAGCTTCCCAAATTGTTCTCTCAAGAGGTCCAAGCTTTTCTGTTGATGAGTTTGATGAATTATCTTCCTTAAGATATTCTGTTGATACAATTGGTGATTTTCCTTTCTCAAAATGTCCTACTGATGGTGAGACAGGTGATTTTTCTATCAGTCTTTCAGGTAGTTCAAACACAGGTGATTCACCCCTTAGGCGTGAAGATCTCCTTAATGGGACAAGCCAAGGATCCTTTGGGGTCTCCCTAGACTTACTCATTCATGTTTACTCCTAAATGACATAAATTAAGTCAATAGTTGTTATCTTACTCTGCTGTTATATTCAGATTTTAACCTGAATGTTCACAGTTTGGTCTGATTACAGCTATTGAACTATTTGTTTTCTTCTGACAACACTATTCCCCGACAACGGCGCCAAAATGATGCGTAGTCGTTATACCATCATTAATTCTCAATGAATCTGTCAATCCAGGGCAGTGTACAAGGCTATCTACGGGAGAAGAAGTGAAACAGCTATAACTTAGGTCAATCTAGGGCAACAAGTCTTATTGGTGGAATCGGTTTGGTGGGGGGTTTTGGAACATTCCTATCTCTAAATTGCATGAATTAAATCTTAATCTAAGTTGCAGAATTGGAAACTAATCACTAACTAGAGAAATGAAGTCCTAATTACAATTGCAGAATAAGACCTAATTATATTGCAGAATTAACAGTTCCAGAATTGAAAGTCTGATTCTAATTGCAAAAAGGAAATCTAATTACTTTTGCAGTAATGAAAGTCTAGATCTAATGTGGAAATAAAAACTATCAAAATTCTGTAACAGAAGGTTGTCAATCCTCTGTTCAGATTTTGACAGCAAAACATAAAAATGCAGGAAATTGCTGAAAAAATAGTAAATGCTGAAAATAACAGTCTGAAAATAAAGTGAAAGCTTGGCTGAAAGTAAGATTGCAACTAAAACATTAAGCACAAGATTTATCTTAGCATAAATAAACTAATACTGCAAATATTGTCAACTATTCACAAGCAATTTACATAACAAGTTCTGCAACTCATTCTACTGCAGCAAAATCAGAATAAAAACCTGTTCTGTTAGTCCTCCTCCTAGGTCTGGAAGTGGCCAGCCTCTTTGTCCAGAAGAAGGTGTAAGTCTCTCTCTCTTTCTAAATCTTAATCACATTCATTTACAAGTAATTTGAAATAGAACTGGTGCACTTTATTGATCAAAAGACATGATTACAAGAATTCTGTTGAAAAACTGTTACAGGACTGTAACAGTCAATTCCTAGTTATACTCTGTATTTAGCTTCCTTACTCTATTTTCTATATATCTGCTATTTCTCTACCTCTCTCTACAGCTCAACCTGAATGGGAGCAATATTTATAGCTATCCTATGATCTGATTACAAACAAAGAATATCTCAAAAGATCTAATCCTAAAATGTTGCAACAAATTCTGGTTTTATCCTAGAAGAGGACTAAAACCTGATCTTTCCCTTAATGATGGATTTGGTCAGCAATGACGGCAAAGACAGATGGAGGATATTTCTCTTTACTTTTTCCAACCTTTATTTCCCTTTTTCGCCTTCAAAAATCGGTCAAAAAGGTCAAAAACACATTATGTTCTTCATTCCGAAGATAAGTGGCTTCATTCCGAAGACAGTGCAGTTTTCATTCCGAAGATCGCTCATTCCGAAGATACTGCATTCTCATTCCGAAGATCGCTCATTCCGAAGATACTGCATGCTTCATTCCGAAGATCCGCTCATTCCGAAGACGCTGCTTTCTTCATTCCGAAGATCCGCTCATTCCGAAGATGCTGTGTTTTCTTCATTCCGAAGATATCTGTTCATTCCGAAGATGCTTCGGAATGAACAAATGTATGCTTTCCATTGGTTTCTTCTGCATCTCTCAGGTGGGTTATCTCCTAAGATCAAATTCTAATGGTCTTCATCCCTTTCCTCATGTGAATTCCATGCCTTGCTATTTATGGACAGCTGGCTGGAATTTATATGGGAAAGACCGAGTTTTTGCCGCACAACGAATAGCTTGCTTGCATCTGTTGAGATTTAGGTGAAGTAAATGCTTGAAACAAATCAGAATATGATTAGTGAAATGCTGCTATTATTCTAAGCATATCCCATTGTAGCAAATCATAACAAAAAGAGCACAAAACTATGCAAAAAGCTGTAAAATCAACATATAATATTTCAAATACATTGATCATGCAAAATGGTTAATATACAGCATATTAAATCAACTTAACTAACATATCAGATAAAACATAAGAGTTTATAGGCATTTTTAGTGTACAAAACATGTTATAATTGAGGCATTTCCAGGCCTCATCAAGTAAGGTAAACCTTAGCACACTTGGTTCCAAAGAGACTTGATTTACTCCATTGCTAAGTTTTTGACTTCCATACTTTGCATTCATTTCTTCCTTTGCTACTTCTTGCCTTCTTAGAACATTATTTTTTGCTTTTAGTATCTCCAACTATGTTGGTTGATTTTGTTTTCCTTCTACCAATTGTTTTAATATTTGCACACAATTGTAGGCCCGCTTCCTTAATTTTCTACTTTATCCGCTACTTGTGGACATTTGATAGTATTGGCTTGCTCAACCACTCTTTTGATAGCATTATTCGGAAGGAGTCAGTCCTTGACAAGTATGGAGTTGGCATTTTGGTGGTGTAGTCAGTTGGAATAGTTTGTTAGCATGTTGGGGTCCATGGAAAGTGCCTTGACAACTAGCTTTCTTCCTCTTTCTATCTTTTGGATTGGTGGATCACAAGTGTAGCAAGTGTTGAAACTCTTTTTACTTGTTATTGTCTTGATCAATTTGCTTTCTTGCTCCCTACATAATGCCTAATATTTTCTCTATATCCTTACTCCCATGGTTTTTTGTCATCTAGTGAGGGAGTGTTTGTTTGACATCAAGGGTGAGATGTCCTTTCAAAGTGCAGATTATCCTCGATAAGTTTGATGCTATTAGAGGGAAGAGTATCATTATACCTTAAAGTGACTTGTGGATTAACGAGGGTAAGGGTGCCCCTTTGATGCAATAACATGAGAGATGACGTGAATCACGTGGTGATGAATGACGAGAGGGGTTGAGATGAGGATATGTGGAATGAGTGGATGACACTTGGGATGTGGGGTACCAAAGGACAAGTGCATGGTGGTGGAATTGTTGATGATAGTGGTGTCAATGATTATAGGACAAGTTGGGGTGAAGATGGCATGTGGGACGACCCTACATTATGAATAGGCAAACCTACTAGTGACCCTAAGACTAGGGTTGTGCTTATTTGAGGTGGGACGGGTGTAGAAAAAGTTAAGGAATTCAATAAGCGAGAATAGAAGAAACGAGGGAGGAAATAAAATACAAGAAACAAGGGTTAGAAGTGAAGTGAATATGGTTGTGGGGAATATGGTGGAAGTAATTTGTGCTTCTAGATTAGTAGCTTCCATTCTTGCCACTATTTTCCTTGTGTGAACTTTTTTCTCTTTCAAACCTCTTCTCTTTAGGGTTATCTATCATTTCTTTCTATTATTTTATCTTTCTTTTCCCTGAGTCATTGAAGGTCTCACAACCTATCATATTTGCCACTTGTCGTGTCTATAGTTATTTATTGTCAACAAGGCCTATCATAGACTTTGCTTTATCCATTGCACTATAGAGTTAGGAAGGAAAAAAACTCTTACCTATGGTCTAGATCTTGTGCATCACTTGCCATCATTGTATCCTTGGGTTTCCATTTTATCTTATTAGTCATAGGAAAGAAACATCTAATCTTGGAGAGATCTTTAACCAATAGTAGAAAAAAGGAATGGAAAGAAGCAAGGACTTGAGTGTCTCTTGCAAAATTTTTGCTTAGTGATATGAAAGGGAGGGTTGAGTTTCTCACTTGATTTTACATAAGAGTGATTCACTTGTTGGCTAGCGAATCACTACGTGAGGGGAAGCAAATCACTCATCTCATAAAAAATTAGCAATTTTTTTTTTTGAATTTGTCAAATTGATTTTTTTCAAGGATTAGACAATTCGTTTTTTTTTTTTTTTTTAATTTGGGTGATTCACTACTCCACTGCTTAGAAATACTTTTACTTTTGTTGAAAGGAGATGAATCGCGTAGCAAATGACATGAATTGCTCATTCAATAGAAAGCTTTTTTTTAATAATTTGATAGATCACTCTATCATTAGCAATTCACAATTCTATGCCTAAGATGAAGTGATTTGTTGATTTTGGTGAACCTTGCCTCTTGCTTCATGAGAAACTTGATTTTGGATTTTGTAGAAATTCGTAACAGAGTTGTCATACCACAAAGCATTTGATTTATGCATCTTTAAATGCTTATTCATAAGCCTAGATCCTCTCATGTACATACTTGCATGGACAAAGCTTTGAAAGTAAAAAAATAAAAAAAATTAGTAGGGGAGCACATCACTTCACCAAGTGGAACAAATTGTACCAAAAATGAGACTCGAGAAAATTTTGAAAATGAGTGGTTTAAGTGAATCACTCTAGGGTCTCTAGGCAAATCACTCTCTAGGTAGGACTTGGGAAATTTTTTCTTTCTAGGATTCTGAATATTTGAACAAGGCTTTCATCTAGTTTCACCAACATCTTGTTTGTAAGTTGATATCTCAAACCCAGTGCATCCACTACTTCTTTTGGTATAACATATGTGCTTACCCTAGAATCTACTATGCAATTATGAATTAATTTATCTTGGTAGACAAGGGTTAGATAGAATAGGGGGCTTGGACTTTCTAAGATCAAGAGATGATATATGTAGCACTTTGGTAGCTTGTGGTTGCCTTTCCTTTCTTTCTTCTTCTTCGAAGGCTTTCTAAAGGCTCTCCTCTTATCTTGGAATAGCTAGAATAGACCAAACTAGGATTGGTATTATGGAATTTTTCAAGTGATCCACTACACTGAGATCCAAGAGACGCCATCCTATGTGGGATGAATTACAACCTTTCTTTGATTAATTGGGTGCTTTTGGTTGGTTTCGATAGCAATATTTGTTGTCTTGGGACCACTAGGATGTCTTGGTGAATGTTGAGACTTTTGATAATACAACTGTTGAAAATCTTGAGTTGTTATTGGTTATCTTAGTTTGGCTACTTGGAGCCTTTTGGCCGCTTTGTTGAGTGAATGTAGGAGGTACCGGTGGATTTGATTGTTGAGATGATACAACTGAAAGTTGCCATTTTGGTTGGGCTAGCTTGTGTTGATTGTTAGGGGTCAATGAGTTGCCTATATCCTTAAAATCCATTGCCCACTTCTTAGATTGCATCAAATAGTTCGATTGGACTTGTGGTCTTTTGGCCATTAGATTGCCCATATTGTTAGTCACAATATAGATCTCTTCTTCATCCTAAGTGAATAGGAGTTGTTCTTAAGGGGAATAATCAAGATCATAAGAAGCAAAGGTATGTTACTTTGGCATGTGGCTTCCATTCACTAAATATGAAGTGGATGCCTTAGATGTCATTATTTTAATTGCTACAACAACAAGGAGTTGAAACATCTCATTTTAACTGGAGCTAACATCTAAAAGGGGACAATACCAGGAGGTAGACTCTTCTATATAATTGTTGTGGATAGGGGTTATTTCCATGGTATGGTTAGGGAGTTTTTTTATAGAGGAGTCATCACAAAGACTAGATGATGACTTTGACCTTGGGCTTGACCATTTTACCTATTCCCCTAGAATTGAGACCTAGGATACCCATTATATGGGACTCTACAACCCTGTTTCCCTTACAGGAAAGGAGGTCTCAAATTGTTCTTATAGGGGTATTTTTGGGTATTCCATTCCCCCCTCATGGTCAATATTTCATTGGCTATTAATTTAAGAAAATTGTGGGATGCATCCTTTTCTAGATCCTTTGGTGGGGTTAGAATCTGTAGGAGGATAGCCATTGTGGGTGGGATTGAGAGGTCGTAGACTGCACAACCAAAGTAGGTTGATAAGGGGACTGCATAGGGGTACAAAGACATAGGGGCCTAGGGTCTAGCCTTGCAATCTGGACTAAATTATGTTCAACTTGAATGGCTATTCCATAAGCTTTTGGCATAGAATTTCCACCTCTAGCTTTAATCATCAATGAGATTTTGTAATCCAAGGCTTTCAAATAGTATATGAGTGCCATACCTAGGGGAGGACATAGCTCCTCAGGTATTCTATGCTAGGAATTATGAAATTTGAGGTTGAAATATTCTATCGCCTCCATGGGATATCTCTTGATGGTTAAAAATTATTCTAGGAGTGATATCCTGTCTATCTTCTCTTTGAATATCTCAAGAAAAATATTTATCGAGTTGGTTCCAAATGGTTATCAATCCATACTAGAGTGTGAGATACAATTCTTAGGCTCTTATCCTGAAAGAGGTTGCCAATAATATTAGAGCCATGTTCTACTTTTCTATATTATGAATTGTGCATAAACTCATCACATGGTTCAGATGTTCAATGGGGATAATGAGATCCTCCCTGGTGAAATAGGTGAGATACTTTAGAGCAGATTGGGGTATCTCATACCATACTTTATGTGGCATTGCTAGAGCCAAAAGGCCTCTATCATTCTAAGCAAGGAATTTTTTTGGGGGTGGTGCTGGAGAAGCCATATTATGGACTATAACTCTTCTTCTTCGCAAAATGGTTTTAGGTGGTGACAACAATTCTTATCAAATTTTAAGTATACAAAACCCAATTATAGATTTTTTATCTTGTTATTTTAATGTTCTTTTCTTGAAATGCATTTTCCAAGTGAATGCAACTTATGCTCTAAAAGCAAATAGATTGAGGTCTTCACCGAAACCTAAATCTAGTGTCTTCAAATAACATCTTCTTTTAATGTTCGTTCTAGAGTAGAGTTGCCGAGTAAAAAGTTGCTTCAACAAGTAGGGTTAGACGTAGACCCTCACCAAGTCTAGCCTAACTTGTGATTATAGGGACAATGATATGTCACTAGCATCCCATAGAGCATGCCACTAAGTTGTTGTCATCTATGACTGTCCCAGTTGAAACAATCATGCCTTGTGAGGAGTGACACAATAGGGGTATAGGCAAAAGCATGGGTTTCAACTCAATTGGATGTCTTTTGGATTTTTTTACAAGGACAAATATTTGTTATGATGTGATCTTTAGACGCACTTAAACTCAGGAGGGAGGAAAAGGGGTGAGAAAAATAAAACAACTAAAAAAAATAAAAAAGGTGATGATGCGCCAAAAGATCTGCCAAGATCTTCCTGCACAACAGGCTTGAACGCTATGTACCAATGATGAAAACTTCCTCTCCTCAACATAGTTAAGCATAGATAAAATTTAATGATATATATGCACATAAATAAATGGGTCAACAAAGAACCACAAATGGCTAGTCCAAAAATTGACATAGGCCTCTCTCTCTCTCTCTCTCTCTCTCTCTCTCTCACACACACACACACACACACACACACACACACATATATATATATAAGCAAAACCTAAAAAAAACATAAAAACTATAGACACATACACACACAAAAATGGGTCAATAGAGAACCACAAATGGCTAGTCCAAAATTTTATGTAGACCTCCATATATATATATATATATATATATATATATATATATATATATATATATTCAAGTAATTTTATACAAATATTATGCCAGAAATAGGGGTTCAATTTTCCCACAAGCCGCTTAGGAACCAACTATTCTATAGAAAGAAATGAAAGGAAATCTTACAAAATACTTACAAATGTAAACTTACCAATATTTTTTATAGTCTAGACTATTGCTAATTATAGATTACAATAGGGAAAATTTCCCTCCAAAATTGTCTTTTCTGCGAATTTTAAATATTAAATGAGGATCCTTTCAGCCATATCTTATGTCAACCCAAGACTGCCATTGTTGTAGGTGCCATATTTTTATTCTTAATATTTCACTTACCTATTCTTAGATTGTCAAGTTGAAGTATCTTCGATAGATGATCCTATCTCTTCTTAGTAATAGTATGCCATCATGACTCAACAACGTCTAGGAGTTTGTGCACCATTACTTATTCCTGCCTTTTTGTTTCGATGAGCTCTCCTTTATAACTTCTTTTATTTTTATTTTCTTCTGACATTGTTCGTTTGTCAAAACTTTTCCTCTTTTTATTACTTTAGAGTTCAAGAAGTCCTGATGAAAAATCTTATCAAATTTTTAGTTTTTGCTTTGGATGGCTTCTCCAAAAACTTTCAATCATCCTTTACTTGTGCCTTCTACTTTGAAACTCATACCAAATTTTGCATTTTAGTTAGATATTTTCCTTATCTTCTTTTAAGGTAATATTATATGGAGTCCTTCACGATGCAAATTATGAATGTTGTCATTTTAATTTGCAAGACTTTATCCATGTCTATTGCTTTGTTATCATCTTGGTTCACTCTTTATACTTGGGGAGTGGTTAGTACAAAGAAGCTTCACCTAGGTGGCCTCCTTTGCCAAATGTGAGGAAATAGATGCCTTGTGATATCTCTTCACAGGTCCATATCTTCTTTCCCTAGTTGTTGACTTCCTCTAAGTCAACCCTCTACTAGATATTATTTTGTCGGTGTGGTGGACACATGACTCATGAAGGGCATAAGGATGCAAACCCAAACAAATGTGAATGAGGGACAATTTTGTTAACTTATCCATAACCATTTCTTGGGTTGCTCCTTTGCTAATGATAGAGCTTCTTCAATTATCATTAAAGAGTGGGGTCTAGTGCATATATTATCAAGGGCTAGGAAAAATTATCATGGTCCTCTACATATCATAATTTGGCAATTTTCTTGGCTACATAGAATTAGGGTTTTTACACCCACCCTTACATTTTGAATATATCTTCTTGATGGCTTTTGACATGGAATTACTAAAATTTGGAAATGACTCAGATGCTCCTACTCCTACCCTAGGCTTTGCACCATATTTAGGTGCAATATGGCTATATTGTAGTGAGTCTTCATTATAGTTAGAAACATAATAGTGGGTTGCAATAGTTAGTGAATTGGCAACAATGAAATACTTCTTATCTCACAAAAGATCAAATTCCCTGTTAATTTAGGAATCACACAAGCAATCAGGTACAAACTAGTATGGTTAATGTAAATTTAGAATTTAAAGTTGATAATTTTTTAAGCCTTTACTACTACTAGAAAAATCATAGGTTAAATATCACATGATCAAATATAATAGCCATAATACAATAAGATCTCAATAATAATGAAAGTAGATTAATATGAGCAAATTAATATGTATATCAAGGCTAATAATATATCAAATAACATTCATTAATAAGCAACAATATGAATGTAAATAGCCTTAATAATACATGTACAAAGCATATAGCACACCTTGCAATATGAATTGTTCAAAATGTATGCAATCTTTATTACTCCACTTTCTTACAAATATGATATGATAATTTGCTTTCTCTTCTTTTGTAATGTGATAATTTGCTTCTAATTGTTTTTCTCTAGACACCACTATGGAGTATTATATAGCCAAAGTAGAATGACTCTTTGGATACTTGACTATTCCTTTTCATATGCCAAGTCTCATGACTCTTGGCTTCTCTACTTGACACTTCCATACTTGATGAACACATGACTCTATATTGTATGCACACTTAGACATGACTCTATATTGTATGCACACTTAGACATGACTCTATATTTCATGGGAAGAGTTGGAAGGAGCCATGGGTTTGATAGTAGGATGGTTGGGGTCGAAGCTATTAATACATAAGGGAGAGTTGTGTTGTGTACCTTTAGTTCGTGGAGGTCGTTTTGGTGATCTCAAGGATCCTTTGTTTATGTTATTTCTACCACACAACCTTCTGTTTGGCCCTTTAATCCACCTGCCACTCATGCTTTTACTAATAGACCAGAATATTTACCAGGGGAAATCTAGTAAATTCTGTTTTGTTTTAATGTTGGAAATAATAAATGGGTGTAAAAAAAAACTGTTTGCAACGGATATGCTTTGGCCCTAACTGGGAGCAGGCAGTTGGTGTATTATTTGAATTTTTATGATTTGAAGAACACCTCAATGGCTATACTTTCCAATGAACCAACTTATGACAAGACCCACGACTATAATTCCCCAATGTAATACTGGAGACCTTAAGACCTTATTTCAATAATTCAAGGACACCATTAATTCAACATGAGTGAATCGGGACCCTTGACTTCGAGAGGACACAACAGGAGTGAATCGGGACCCTTGACTTCAAGAGGACACAACAAGGTGGGGTGGACCCTTGACTTCGAGAGGACACAACAGGGTGGGGTGTCTTGACCTTATTACACACAACAAGGTGGGGTGGACCCTTGACTTTGAGAGGACACAACAGGGTGGGGTGTCTTGACCTTATTACACAATAGGGTGGGGTGTCTTGACCTTATTTTAATAATTCAAGGACACAATTAATTCAACATGAGTGAATCGGGACCCTTCAAGGACACCATTAATTCAACATGAGTGAATCGGGACCCTTGATAGGACGACTTCGAGAGGACACAACAGGGTGGGGACGACCCTTGACAGGACGACTTCGAGAGGACACAACAGGGTGGGGACCACAAGGCACTATGGACCCTTGACAGGACGACTTCGAGAGGACACAACAGGGTGGGGACCACAAGGCACTATGTGATTCAAGAAGATATGACACGACACGATGGAAACCCGACGCGATACTAGGAGATATGACACGACACATGAAAACCCTACGTAACACGAGGACCGACTAACGACTCAAGCGATAGGCTATGTGACCAATGGGGACCACAAACTGACACAATGCAAGGACACAACACGGTGGGCGGCTACACACGGGAGGAGGAGCCCATGGCTGGCATGGCCAAAGCCATAAGACCTTTATTGTGTGAAGGTGAATTCAAGGACACAATTAATTCAACATGAGTGAATCGGGACCCTTCAAGGACACCATTAATTCAACATGAGTGAATCGGGACCCTTGACAGGACGACTTCGAGAGGACACAACAGGGTGGGGACGACCCTTGATAGGACGACTTCGAGAGGACACAACAGGGTAGGGACCACAAGGCGAGACCCTTGACAGGACGACGAGACCCTTGACAGGACGACTTCGAGAGGACACAACAGGTGGGGACCACAAGGCACTATGGATCCTTGACAGGACGACTTTGAGAGGACACAACAGGGTGGGGACCACAAGGCACTATGTGATTCAAGAAGATATGACACGACACGATGGAAACTCGACGCGATACTAGGAGATATGACACGACACATGAAAACCCTACGTAACACGAGGACCGACTAACGACTCAAGCGATAGGCTATGTGACCGATGGGGACCACAAACTGACACAATGCAAGGACACAACACGGTGGGCGGCTACGCGCGGGAGGAGCCCATGGCTGGCATGGCCAAAGCCATAAGACCTTTATTTTGTGAAGGTGAATTCAAGGACACAATTAATTCAACATGAGTGAATCGGGACCCTTCAAGGACACCATTAATTCAACATGAGTGAATCGGGACCCTTGACAGGATGACTTCGAGAGGACACAACAGGGTGGGGACGACCCTTGACAGGATGACTTCGAGAGGACACAACAGGGTGGGGACCACAAGGCGAGACCCTTGACAGGACGACGAGACCCTTGACAAGACGACTTCGAGAGGACACAATAGGGTGGGGACCACAAGGCACTATGGACCCTTGATAGGACGACTTCGAGAGGACACAACAGGGTGGGGACCACAAGGCACTATGTGATTCAAGAAGATATGACACGACACGATGAAAACCCGACGCGATACTAGGAGATATGACACGACACATGAAAACCCTACGTAACACGAGGACCGACTAACGACTCAAGCGATAGGCTATGTGACCGATGGGGACCACAAACTGACACAATGCAAGGACACAACACGGTGGGCGGCTACGTGCGGGAGGAGCCCATGGCTGGCATGGCCAAAGCCATAAGACCTTTATTGTGTGAAGGTGAATTCAAGGACACAATTAATTCAACATGAGTGAATCAGGACCCTTCAAGGACACCATTAATTCAACATGAGTGAATCGGGACCCTTGACAGGACGACTTCGAGAGGACACAACAGGGTGGGGATGACCCTTGACAGGACGACTTCGAGAGGACACAACAGGGTGGGGACAACCCTTGACAGGACGAATTCGAGAGGACACAACAGGGTGGGGACCACAAGGCACTATGGATCCTTGACAGGACGACTTCGAGAGGACACAACAGGGTGGGGACCACAAGGCACTATGTGATTCAAGAAGATATGACACGACACGATGGAAACCCGACGCGATACTAGGAGATATGACACGACACATGAAAACCCTACGTAACACGAGGATCGACTAACGACTCAAGCGATAGGCTATGTGACCGATGGGGACCACAAACTGACACAATGCAAGGACACAACACGGTGGGCGGCTACGCGCGGGAGGAGGAGCCCATGGCTGGCATGGCCAAAGCCATAAGACCTTTATTGTGTGAAGGTGAATTCAAGGACACAATTAATTCAACATGAGTGAATCGGGACCCTTTAAGGACACCATTAATTCAACATGAGTGAATCGGGACCCTTGACAGGATGACTTCGAGAGGATACAACAGGGTGGGGACGACCCTTGACAGGATGACTTCGAGAGGACACAACAGGGTGGGGACCACAAGGCGAGACCCTTGACAGGACGACGGGACCCTTGACAGGACGACTTCGAGAGGACACAAGAGGGTGGGGACCACAAGGCACTATGGACCCTTGACAGGACGACTTTGAGAGGACACAACAGGGTGGGGACCACAAGGCACTATGTGATTCAAGAAGATATGACACGACACGATGGAAACCCGACGCGATACTAGGAGATATGACACGACACATGAAAACCCTACGTAACACGAGGACCGACTAACGACTCAAGCGATAGGCTATGTGACCGATGGGGACCACAAACTGACACAATGCAAGGACACAACACGGTGGGCGGCTACGTGCGGGAGGAGGAGCCCATGGTTGGCATGGCCAAAGCCATAAGACCTTTATTGTGTGAAGGTGAAGATAAAGTATAATGCAGCATCTGCCCACTGCATGTGGGATATAGTTAATTGAGATGCCCGAAATTAAAATTACAAAACCTTATAAAAATTTTAATTTTATAATTGGACAGGACGCAACGATTGGACGACGTAGAGTGATGGCGATTAGGTTTTAGGTTTCAGTTTGGATGGATACGTGAAAGCCTGATGTGAACGAATCACTTGTGAGGAGGCAATGTAGGGATTAGGTATAATAGAGAATATAATTTAATTCGATTTTATGCAATGTAAGTCTACGGAATACGTAGCATACCTGGTGATTCAACGTCGATTGGCCTGACTGCTTGCGCTATGGGCAATATTCCACGAAACTGCCTTTGCGTGGAAGTAGTTTAGGTTTGAATAATTTTTATGAGTACCTTGGCAATCTCACCGTATGATTATTGCTTTCGATAGTCATTGATTTATCCATGACGCTGTCAACTTGTTTAGGTGAACCAGCTTCCGCTGGCTTCCACCTTCCTCCTACTACTGTTCGCACTAGATGAAGCTTTCATCGTGATTGAAATGGTTTTCCACGACTATGGGTTCCACTGCAGCAGTGGATTGGCTACCGCTTGACCTAAATTCCTTCGAAAAACTGCAATATTTCTAGCGTGGATGCTGTTAATGACCCACGTGACTTGGTGTCGTATGAAAAATCCTTAGGACATGTGCGTACGCAGATACAATGCTACTCCTGGTGAAACCTGGTGAGAGACTCTCCGAGTAGGATGTTGCTTTCACTTTAATGAGAGGACATCGTGTGAATCCGAGATTTGGTGAGGAGAGAAAAAAATTTACGAATCACCTTGTGGTGTTTTAGACTTGCTTTGTTTGGTATATTCACCCAGGCAGGAAAACATGTTCTCCACGAAAAAATGATGAACTCCATAGGCGCAAGATTGTCAACTTTGATATCACTTTAAGTAAACAATTTATATAATAATTTGAATGATGATAGTTGATAAGATATATATCAACCTACTCTATTTAATATTAAATTAATGAACAATGGTGATAGCAATATAGCCTACTAGCTATATTAGGATTGTAACATAGACATGATTCTTGACCTTCACTTTGCACACTCTAATCTAAGACACTTGTGCACATCTTTACATTACATATTTGCACTCTTACATATAAGATACTTGTACACGTAGACTCAACTTAAACTTGCACACTTATCACATGACACTTGTGCATTTCTTACACATTACAACTTTACATGACACTTGTGCATTTCCTGCACATACACACTTGCATAAAGGGGATATAATACTCACACTCTAAACTATGGCTCAACCCTAATCTAATTTTTACAAGATGTGCCATGAAGGTACCATAGGGATACATTATCATGTACTAAAAAATGTAATATACTCCAACAAAAACTTTGTGGTGCTTTGTTTGTAATGCTAGAAAAAATCTAGTAGAGTGCATTATGGCTATAAGAAATACTCAAACACAGAATAATCAATAGTGCCATGCATAATAAACTATAATTATGGGTAAAGTAACATCGATACAAACACCTATTTTAAACCACCTACCTATGATGACTCATCCAATGTTTCAGCCACCTACTGGAAGACCAAACATGTATAATTAAACAATCAGTCTGACCTTAGATAATCCAAATAATGTTGTATTTGTCAATTTTGGTACTCCTAAAGATGATGATGGTTTTCCTTGATACGTTTGCTTCAATGGTCTTCTTCATTGATTTGAAAGTATTTAAATACATAAGCCTTTTCCCAATATGGCATAACAACCTTCAAATAAGGACAACAACTAACCTTAACTAATAGAAACACATAGACCTTATGTTGGGTGGTTGCAACCACTCTTATTATCATGCTAATTCAACTATGATGGTAATAATTCCTAACATTCCCCCCTTATTACATCATAGTTTAGAGTTTCTTGGAGAGAAAATCTCGAAATGCTTCAAACTTAACATGTGCAAGTGACTTGGTGAAGATGTCTGCACGTTGTTCCTAAGTAGGGAAAAATTTGAGTTGAATATTGTGTTGTTGAACATGTTCATGTATGAAGTGGCACTGAACTTCAATGTGTTTGGTGCGCTCATGGAACACTAGATTATGAACAAGTTTCAATACACCTTGATTGTCATAGTACATGGTTGTTGGTTTATTTTGTGGTACACCCATACTTGCTAGCATATGTTTCAACCATATTGCCTCACAGACAACTCCTCCTATAACATGATATTTTACTTTTGTGGAAGATCGAGCAACTATTTGTTGTTTCTTACTTCCCCATGATATAGGTCTAGATCCTAGAAAGAATACATATCCAGAAGTGGATTTTCGATCATCAATACATCCTGCATAGTTTGCATCTATGTAGTCGGTTAAGAAGAACTGATCACTCTTCTTAAATTCTAGACCATACTCAATGGTACCTTGGACATACCTTAATACCCTTTTTGCTACCTTCCAATGAGATATTTTTGGTTCTTGCATGAATCATGAGAGGTAACTTACTACAAAGTTGATATCTGGTCTAGTGTATGTTAGGTAAATGAGACTTCCAACCAATTGGTCAATAGAGAGTTGCATTCACTGGTGGAGAGGAGTCAGATCATGAGAGTTGTAGCCTTGGTTCCATAGGAGTCATCATGGGCTTGCAATCATTCATGTGATACTTCTCAAGAAGTGTCTTGGCATATTTGATTTGTGAGACAAATATGCGGTGATGTGTCTGCCACACTTCTAATCCTAGACAATAGTGCAATAGTCCAAGATCGGTCATGTCAAATGAGCTTTTCAAGTCATCCTTTGCTGCAAGAATCATTTTCTCAGAACTTCCTGTGATGACCAAATCATCCACATATACAATGATGATCACAACTTCCCCCCTTGTTCCTTGTGGTACAAATTTGGATCATATGGATTTCTCTTGAAACCATGTTTTTCAAAATGTTCATCTATTTTTATATACCAGGCTTGAGGAGCTTGTTTGAGACCATAGAGAGATTTGATCAATTTACACACCTTTGTTTCTTGTCCAGGTGTAATGAATCCCTCTAGTTGAGTCATGTAGACTTCTTCTTTTAAGTCTCCATTGAGGAAGGCACTTTTGATGTCCATCTGATGAATCCTCCATCCAAACTGTGTAGCTAGAGCAAAGATCATTTTGATGGTCTTTATTTTTGTTGTAGGTGCAAATGTTTCTTCATAGTCGATGCCTTCTTTTTGTGCATAGCCCTTGGCTACAAGTCATGCCTTGTATTTATCAATACTACCATCTGATTTATATTTGATCTTGAAAATCCATTTGCATCCAATGGCCTTCTTCCCTAGTGGAAGATCAACAAGTTGCCAAGTCTTGTTCTTCATTAATGCTTGATATTCAATATCCATAGCATTCTTCCAAGAATTAGATTGAAGAGCTTCTTGCACTATGGATGGTTCAAAAATACTCATTAGGGCCATATTTACCTCATCACGAGCCATGCTACATGTCCTTGGTCCTATGGTAGATGTGTTTGGAACTCCATCTATCCCTGAAGCTCTTAATGTGCTAATGTACCACTTGGGTATTTTTCATGTGATGTGGTAGAGCAGATTGGTCCACATCTCCTTCATTATCTTCATCATTGTTGTCCCTATAAACTTCCTCATTAGCATCTTCTTCATCTTCATCACTTTGAAGTATTATTGGAATAGAGTTGGATGAAGATTCTTATGGAGAGGATGAGGGTGACTTATCTTTCTCATCAAAGATGACATCATGACTAATATACAATTTTTTGGTAGCTAAATCAAATAATCTATAGGCTTTTGATTCATCATTGTAGCCTAATAGAATGCATTGATGAGACTTCTCATCCAATTTTTATCTCTTCTCCTTTGGGATGTGCATATATGTTGTACAACCAAACACATGAAGATGAGAGATTGATGGCTTATATCCAGTCCATGCTTCTTTTAGAGTGATGTGATCAAGTGATGTAGTGGGGGCATGATTGAGCAAGTAGACTATTGTATGTACTACTTCTACCCAAAAAGAGTGTGCAAGTTGAGAATCTTTCAACATGCACCAAACCATTTCCATGATGGTTCTATTTCTACATTCAGCAACACCATTTTGATGTGGTGTGTAAGTATTTGTCAATTGTCGATGAATGCCATGTTTTTTAGAAAAATTGGAAACTCATTACTGGTAAACTCCCCCCTCGATCTGAGTAGAGTACATGGATCCGATGACCTATGAATGTCTCAACTTGAGCCTTAAACTATTTGAAGTAGAAAAAGGCTTCATCCTTGTTCTGCAAAAATAATACCCACATTTTATGAGTATGATCATCAACAAAAAATTGAAAATATTTAGAGCCATTATAGCTCGGAGCCATGGGTCCACAAAGATCGGTATGGACCAAATCGAGAGGCCCTTTGGCTTGAGATTCTAAAGAACCAAATGGAGCTCGATGTTGCTTTCCAGCTAAGCAACAAGGGAAAATTTGAGTAGATTTCTTCAAAGAAGGAAGACCTCTGACCATGTGCTTATTTTGAAGTGCAATAAGATGGCCAAAACTTAGATGACCATATCATCGATGCCAAAGTGATGCAAAAATATTAGAGTTGACAATTAATGCCTGATTGTCATGATGAATTGTATGAAGCTCAAACATTTTTCCTATTCCTTTACCATGTGCAATAATCATAGACTTTCTAGCTTTGTCATGAATGAGACATACCTTGGATCCTTGTCAACCTTCAAATTATGGTCGAGTAATTGATTGATGAAGAGCAGATTCTTAGTGAGTCCTAGAACATACAAGACTTTTGTTATCTTGCATGTGTGTGATCCAAGTCACAATTTGACATCACCTATGCCTTTGATGTCATAGGATGTGTCATCACCTAAAGAGACCTTTCCTGTATGATTAGAATAGTCTAGAGTCTGGAACCAATCTTTTCGACTAGTCATATGTTTGGTTGCTCTAGAATTGACATACCAAACATCATTAGGCTGACTTAGTTGAGCATGAGCAACAAATACATGCTCTTCTTCTCCTGAGTGGTCTTGTCTTCAACAACATTACTATGTTGTTGATGTATCTTCTTCCAATTTGAATTTTTCTTGTCTATTGATGACTTCTTGCGATTGCTTGAGAAGAGGACCCATTTGTGAAAGGATTGTGCCAACATTCCTTCAATGTGTGACCATTATTGCCACAAAGTTCACACATCTTTTGCATGCAAGAATTATTTCTTTGATGCTAGAAGTGATGTTGAGGTCTTGTACCTCTCTTGATTGGCTGCTTCCCCTTTTGATTTGAAAGAAGAACTTGATCTTCATCTTGTGATGTATGAGAGGCCTCCACTTTTTGAAGTAGATTCACCAACTTTTCAAATGTTGGTGTTTGCTTAGTGACATTCAAAGTTGTCACAAACACATTATACTGTGAAGGGAGAGATCTCAAAATAATGGGAACAAGTGTGTCATCAGACACTTTTTCTCCCAAAGCTTGTAGTGATGCATGTAGCTCTGCAACTCGCCTCAAGAATGACTCAAGTTTTTCTCCATTCTTCATTTTTAAGCAATGAAGTTGGCTTTGAAGGAACAAGATTTGGTTCTTGTTCTTTGCCTCAAATACTATCTAGAGCTTGTCCCATGCATCTTTGGCTATGGTTGAGTCATGAATGTATGGTTGTACTTCATCAACGACACCAAACATGATGATCAACCGAGCCTTTCTATCTGCTTTGTCAAATTTTATCTGTTCTTCATCATCTATGTTAGGACAGGTAATGGACCCATCTACAACTTCCCACACTTCCTCAAACTCAAGTTGAGTTTTGAGTTTAGTTTTCCAAGCAGAATAATTATTCCCTCGCAATAGCTTGGAATTAGGTAATAGGAACTTTGGTGCACCACTAGCCATGTTAAACCTTCACAAAACTAGAAAATTTCAATTCCACTAGATTGGCCTCAAAAAATACTTTCCAACGAGTATATATAAGCCTATACTTGTAAATTGATTAATGCCTCGAATTGTACGAAATAAATGGTGTCTCATTGGGTAAAAGGAATAGGTAGAGGGAATTCCTCCAACTAGAATCTTTAGGGAATATTCTTCAAAATATTCCAGTGCTTAATGTGCATCTCCTTTTTACCTGTAAGCAATAAAAAGAAATATCCAAAAGTTATAAGTTTCAATGAGCCTTCCTATGGCCTATGTGGGATAATTCAAATAATTTGGATGCATGGATTTTATCCTCTAGAAGATCCAAAATTTAATGGTGATACTTTAATTTATGTTCAAATTATGGCACTAAATTGTCAGACATGAATTTTAGTCATAGGAAGGAGAAGAAATTGTATGGTACACCAAATTTGAAGGAAATAATATTGTATTGCCTTTGATAGATGTTTTTTCATCAAAGTTTCATGCCTCATATGGAAATAATTTGATGAGTCATCAAAGGATGGAAAATTTGGTACTATCGATGTTAGCGTAGATGACCACTTTATGGCTAGACCAACCTCATGAACCATACCTATGATTTAGTGAACAAGGACATTGAGGTATGACCTATGATGATTGTAGACTACGTACAGCTCCTTGTAGTGTATTACAAGGCTTCAAATGCTCCCAGTAGTGCTCCCATATGGAATTAATTAAATCAATGCTATGGTAATGTCGTGCACAGTGATTGAAAACTTCTTTTACCTATTTGTGATGTTGATATTAGAGAATAAAACATTGGAAAGAACCACAACTAGAATATCTCTTTTTCTAGAGGAGCGCTATCACACATAGGCAAGAGATGGAAGAACAAATAGATGTCAAACCTGACCATGTTTTGAATGTCGATAAAGAGGGATGAATGAATATTTATCCCAATATTTTGGATGGTTTTCAAATCCTCTCCATTAGCACAATATGGTTAAATTATCAAAGGATCTTGTCCTCCAATTTTGACTCGCCTTGTTGGAGAATATTATATTATTTGGTACATGCTAATGTACCCCCATGGTACAAATTATAAATATTATATTAGGGTTATGTCTTAGATTAGAGTGTGAGTAATATTTTATGTAATGTAATAATATGCAGCAAATGCACAAGTTTTATGTAAGTGTGTATGTGCAAGAGATGCACAAGTGTCATGTGAGTAAGTGTGCAAAGTTTTATGTTATATGTAAGTTTGCATAAGTGCTCTTAGATTAGAGAGTCCTAAGTGAAGATTCATGTCTAGGTGTGCATACAATATAGAGTCATATGTATGCAAGTGTCAAGTAGAGAAGCCAAGAGTCATGAGACTTGGCATATGAAAAGGAATAGTCAAGTATACAAAGAGTCATTCTACTATGGCTATATAATACTCCATAGAGAAGCATAGAGGATCATTGATCATAGAATATCAGAGAATCAAGTACTATATTTGTAAGGGAAAGTGGAGTAATAAAGGATTGTATACATTTGAGCAATTAATATTGTAAGTTCTGCTACATGCTTCTTACATGTATGATTTAGGCTATTACATTCATATTATTGCTTATTAATGAATGTTAGTTGATATATTATAAGCCTAGATTTACATATTAATTTGCTCATATTATTCTTCTTACATCATTATCTTGATCTTACTATATTATGGCTATCTTATATTTGATCCTATGGAATTTATCTTGTGAGTTTTACATTAACAATAAATCTTCAAAAAACCATCACGCCTGGAGATGTTTTTTTTTATAGATGGTTGCTTAGATCTAAGTCTTCAATCTTGATTGAAGCAAGAGAAAAAAATATTATTCTTCCTCATAAGTTGTATGGTTCAAAAGGAGAGTTGGATCTTCCTTCTATAACCCACTTTGATACCACTAATATAATTGCTTCAGCGATCTTCTTTATAGATTTGAAAGTTTTTAAATACATAGGCCTTGTCTAATATGTCATAACAAGCTTCAAATAAGAAAAATAACTAACATTTTTTTATTAGATAATTAGAGGGGTTTTGGAAGGGACCCCAAACCTTGTTACAAAAAGGATCAAAAAGAGCTCAAAGCCACGCCAAAAAGCTCAAACAAGCACAACAAATTGAGAAAAACATCCACTCAAGAAATACGTAGATCAAACCACAACAAAAAAGAAGCACAACAATTGTAGGCTAACATAAAGATTACAAATTGTGTGAAATATTAACTAAGGAAAACCAAAAACCTACAAAATGATAGATTGGATAACAATACAGAAAACATAGGATACGGAGCCCAAACGAGAACGACAACATGAGAGAAGGAGCATGAATATCTAGATCGTAGTTGGGGTTCACATCTTCCTTAAGATGATGAGACATTCCAAAGATGTCTTGAAGGTAGGTAATCACCGCCTAAAGAGCATCGAGCAACGCTTAGTATTTCTCCTCGAGAGTGCTCTGAGATGGTGAGAGGTTAGGAGACTTAGGGCCCAAAGGGGAGATATTTCCTTGGCTTCTTTCAAAGAAATATAGAACTTTGACTTTTTTTTATCATTGGAAGACTATCCTCTGAGTCAGACACCTCAACTGAAACAAGGAAGTTTTTAGTCTTTCTAACCTTCAAAGAAATTCACTTAGATCTTCGTGGGTGGCCTCCCTTGTTAGCACTCAAGATCACAACTTATCTTATCTTGTATATAGGCTTCCCTTTATTAGAGGAAAAGGAGATAATGACTCATAAAAATATGACTCTAAATATTCCCTTGTATCCCTGGAAAATTAAAATGGTGAATCAAGGGTCAGAGGGATCTTTTGAAACTTGATCTTTGTGAGTGCCTCCTCCATCGAAATACCTTTAGATTTTGCCACAAACTCAAAGGTAAGTAGAATCACCCCTTAATGGATAAGGTCCAGCCCTTTTTCTTCCCTTACATCCATAAAGGATTTTGCTATTGAATGGTAAAAGAAAGGGGGATATTCATAAGTTTCTTCCTCTTGATCTGATTCAAGAACATTATATGGAAGCTACATAACACTTCCCTGTTCATGTAAACAACTAACCTTAACTAATAAAAACACATAGACCTTGTGTTTGGTGGTTGCAACTAGTCTTATTGTCATGCTAATTCAACTATGATGGTAACAGATCTTAACATTCCTTTCAAGGATTGGGCAATGTTGGTCGATCAATAATTTTGGGACTATGAGTAAGAAAAATACTAAAAAACCAACAAATACTTAGGTAACATCACATAAGCAACTTGAACCGAGTATAAAAATATTAATTTGAGAAGGAAAAACCACTATTACACTTGAAAAATAAGGGTCCAATAACATCCATTCATTGCACTAAAAGAGAATGGAAATAGTAGCACATCAACCTAGGATCCACCAACTAATGCTTCCCAAACAAAAGATCCTGAAGCCCAAAATAATACAATGAATAAGGAAGACAAAAACTACATGAGACATTTATCCTTGATAGGTGAAGGTCATGAAACTACAACACGATAATATATACAATTACCTCACATAGTGACAATAGTAAAACTAAATTAAGGTTCAATATTATCAAAGAATTAAGAAAAATAATAACCAAGGTTAGCATGCTAGAAGTATTAGCATTGCTAGCATAACGAGACCTCTTGTATGAAATGCTCAAGGAACAAGAGAGTTACACCAAGGGTAAAGTAACTGTACAAAAATAAACATAACTTAGTATAACTAAACAACATAATTTGATAGTATAGGGCCCACCTAATATTCAGGTGAATATGATAGTGATGAGGATTACTATTAACATATATTTCTAGCCTTTAGTTTATTCGGTCTTCTTTTCTAATTGTTAGCTTATAGTTGATAGATTTTAGGTGTTTGCACCTATCATTAAAGATAGGATATCTTGTAAATGTGGCTATAAATATTTTGCAGTTGAATAAAATAATTAGTTAGATTTTTTTCCACATAAGTGGTATCAAAGTAGTTTGCTCTGGTTGCCTATGGAGAGGAAATTTCCCTATTGTCAATTTCCCTCCCTTTCGCAATGGCATCTCTATTTTCCTTTTTCCAAAGAGCCTTATGCTTTTATCGCATTTTGAGGCATCATCTGCTTCTTGAGAATAGGATTATTTATACTCATCAAAAAGCTCTTTCCAAGATGGTTCCAATAGAACCATTATTTTACAATTTTGTATAGGTCTACATTGACATATGGTGCTATGAAGTTAAAGTTGTCCAAACCTACTTTCAAACACAAATTGTTTTAAAATGGAGTACAATTTTGATTGAACCCAACACTCCTTTAATCCACTTTCATCTTCGAAGACTATTTTAGAAGTAGAATTTTTTCATGACCATGGACCTCTTGAGATTTCATCTGGATTTTGGGTGCTCCTATAATAAGAGATTATTTTTATCATAGAAATCCTCTGTGTACTCTAGTTTGAGAGTTGTTGTCTCTTCCTTCACAAGACCATAATATTTTTTGATAATGAATATTACATGAGTACTCCTCCCATCGGGGTTTTCTTTACCCTTTAGCGGCTTGTCTCTTAGTGGATTTTAGCTTTTCATATTAGGCTCATGTATCCACTAGCAAGACTTGCAACAATCCTTCGAGTAACACCACATCAAGCACAACTTCTGTATCAAGATTTCACTTTAGCTTCTTAACTATTTCAACATTTGGATCATTTAAAGCCTTTGAGGATTTGCCATCCTCCCACCTGGAACCTTGAAAATATTCAAAATTATGGATTTATAAAATGGAAGTGAAAGCTCGATGGTACCTGGCACTTCATCCTATTGTTCCAATCCACTTATATATTTAATTTGGAAATCTTTATACTCCCTTAGTAGGAGTTGAAATCACCATTATGACTTTTTGGAGGCATCACTCCAATCCATGCCTTCTTCTCAAAATTCAGTAAACACCTTGCGAGTAAATTTCACCTTCACCACTACCATATTTATCTTCTCTTCTTATGATTACTTTAACCTCGACTTCGAGTGCTTCAACCATGTTGGGTGTCTTAACTATACCTTCTTCATTCTTAATGACATCCTTCATCTTATATTTCTATAATTACTTGAATTCTACCTCTAGTGTCTTGGCCTTAGTGAGTACCATTATGATATGATGGTCATTCCTAGTCACAAGAATTCCTGCCATGTATTTTATCGCAAGGATTTGTACATTTTCCCCTCTTTGTTGCAATTTTTCCTCACAAAGAATCGACTATAGTTTCAATATGTCTGCTTGGAAAGATGGTATGATAGCTGGTTTGAGGCACATGCTCTAGGTATAAGCATGAATGATGTGAGGAGTAGGCAACATTTTGTGGAGAATATTGAATAAAATTGGAGGATTTCACTTCTCCATTCTACTAAGGCGATTGTATGCTCTTTATGATTGAGCAAAGGCTTTCAAAGGGTCTCTATCTTCTTCATCAGCTCGAGGATTATATTTTGGGAACTTGCACATTACCACATTCTCTCCCACTTTCTTGTATAAGCATTGGAGTCCAATGCTTCTATTATTGGGAGGAATGATGAGGATTACTATTACTATAGTTTTTTAGCCTTCAGTTTATTTAGTCTTCTTTTCTAGAAGATTAGTTTATTAGTTGTTAGCTAATTGTCAACTTATAGTTAAGATATTATAGGTTTTTACACCTATTGTTAATGATATGATCTCTTGTAAATATGCCTATAAAAATTTGGTTGTTGAATAAAATAACCACTTGGATTTTGTTCCACATCAGACAAATATAATGAATATAATAAAACCCAAAATGATGAAGCCACTATTATTTTATGTCACCTTGAAGATTAAAAATTATATATTACAAAGGTGAATTGTAGATTCAAGGGCTGCTATAATAGTGATGCCAAAAGTAGCTAGATGGATGGAACCAAGGTGAATGTTATGGAAGTACTACAATATTTGATAATTATTGGTAAAACATCTAGAACTCATCATTATTCAAGAGGTGATTGTGGTTGGCATTCCCCCTTATTTTGGAATGTTATTATCATAAGAATGAACAAAAAATTATTAGGATATGGATATCTTACAATGGACTATATGCATATGAAGGTTCCTAGAGATGGAAATTTTATCAAAATTGAAAATGTATCCTTGTGCAACTATATTTTACACAAGTTGGATGACGAAAAAGTTTAATTGGAATGAGATTATCAAGTTTGTAGATGAAGACCTGAATGAAAGAGGGCTAGTTTATAAAGTAGACATGATCATTAGGGCTCAAAAAGAAGATGAAGGTTCAAGAGGAACATATGAAGAAATTGAGCTTATAAACTACTTCATATTTGAAGAACCAACCACAATTCTAGCTTTTATTAGCAAACAAGTTGAAGGTTCAAAAGACACTTGAACACTACATTTTTATGGGATGTGAACAATAAATGTAGTAGACATTGACATATAATTGACCAACCCCCAATGTATGCGGATACACTTTGCTTGTAGGTTGTTTTTAAATTGTACAAATAACATTGCTAAATATGAAGAATTATCCATTGGACTAAGGGAAGTAAAAAATATGGAAGTCTAAAACATAAAAATATTTAGTGACATTGAATTGGTGATATACCAATTCAATTCAATTTGTGCTACTAAGAATAAACATTTGAAATCTTACAAGTATAGCATATGGGACATACTAGAAAGCTTTAGTACTCATAAGCTTAAGGCAATACCTAGAAAACTAAACATAAAATTAGATGAGTTAGCCTCCCTAGCTACCACATTTTATCCAACCCCTTATATATAGGATAAATTGAAAGAACTAGAGGTGATTTTTAGGCATTCCATCCCTGATAATATTGATCATTGGCAAGAATTCAATATTAATGAGCAAATCATCAAATTACTAACCAGGGAAGGTCATCCTTTAGAAGAGAAAATAAATATGGGGACAACATCAAAGATGAGGTCATCCAATTGAAAAAAAATAAGTTACCTAGGGGCTTGATCATATTAGCATGCTTGTTTAACCCTGATGATAGGTTTAATAAGGTGAATATAAAAATATCATCCTATGATCCCATTTAAATTTCAAAAAGCAAAATCCTACTTATGGATGAAAGAATACATGGAGGAAATCCATCTGTTCAAAGAATTATGCAAAAAATACAAAGATATCATTGCCTAGAAATACGAGGACCTTAAGGTCTATGGAAAGAATACCATTAAACATGCCATTGAGCTTAAACCTAGAGATAAACCATTTTGTTAGAAACATAGACTCCTCAACCCAAAAAATGAAGCAATTATTAACAAGGATATCTTGAAGTTGCTACAAGCACAAATCATTTTTTCTAACAAGCATTCTACATGGGTAGAAAATCTAGTCTTGATGCACAAGAAGAATGGGAATATTTGATTGAGTAGAATTTACGAACCTAAACAAGGCATCTGTAAAAGACTATTATCCATTTCCATAAATTGATTAAATATTATAGAAAATAGAAGGGTCATAAATGATGTTGTTACTTGATGGTTTGTCAAAGTACAAATGAATTCTACTTAAAGATGATGACCAATATAAGATGACATTCACCATAAAATGGAGAACCTTTTCCTACCAAAGAATACCTTTTATATTATCCAACATAGGAGACACTTTCAAGAGGGCTATGGATATTGTCTTTGTTGGGTTGATTGATGAAGCTATATTCATATGTCTTAATGACTTAGGTATTCTCAAAAGAAAGCACATTGAACACCTAGAATTATTTTTCAAAAGGTGTAGGGAATATGGGATCTCATTAAACCCTAAAAAATCAATCTTTATCATTCAAGAGGGAAATCTTCTAGGACATATAGTATCAAAAGGAGGTCTTGCAATTGACCCTAAAGGTAATCCAAGACTTACCCATTGTTGTTAATTAATCAAATATTATAGAAAATGGAAGGGCCATAAATAATTTTATTACTTGATGGTTTCTTAAGGTACAATCAGATTTGGATAAAAAATGATGACCAACATAAGACGACATTCACCACAAAATAAAGAACCTTTTCCTACTAAAGAATTAATTTTATATTATCCAACATAAGAGTCACTTTCCATAGGGCTATGCATATTATCTTTGTTACATTGATTGATGAAATTATACTCATATATTGATAACTTAATAGTCTTATCAAAATAAAGAAGCAATCCCATTGAGCACTTGGAATCAATTTTCAAGAGGTGTAGGGAATACTAGATCTCATTAAACACTAAAAAAAAATATTTCTCATTTAAGAGGGGAATTTTATAGGACATATAGTATCAAAATAAGGTCTTGCAATTGACCTTGACTATATCAAGGTAATCCAAGAGTTACCCATTTCCATTAATTGGTCAAATATTATAGAAAATAAAAGGTCAATAAATTTTGTCATTACTTGATGATTTCTTAAGGTATAACCAAATCTAGGTCAAATATGTTGACCAACACAAGATAACATTCACCACAAAATAGAGAACATTTGCCTACCAAAGAATGAATTTTAGGTTATTCAACATAGAATTCACTTTCTAAAGGGCTATGGATATTGCCTTTGTTGGGTTGAATGATGATATTCTACATATATATCTTGATGACTTAATGGTATTCTTAAAAGAAAGGAGCAAGCACATTGAACACCTAAAATCCATTTTCAATAGGTGTAAGGAATATGGGATCTTATTAAACCCTAAAAAAACAAATTTTCTCATTTAAGAGGGAAATATTTTGGGACATATAGTATCAAAATGAGGTCTTGCAACTGACCTTGATTATATCAAAGCAATACAAGAGTTTCCACTACCCTTATCAATCAAAGGTATCAAGTATTTTCTAGGATAAATTTAGTTTTTGAAAAATTTAGTTAGACCCATCACCACAATGTTGAAGAAGAACACCACTTTCACTTGGAATGAAGAGGGAAAACAAACCTTCCAAGGCATTAAGGATACACTATTGAAATTGTAATTTTTTTATTCATGGCCAAGGATGACTTTGTATAATATAATATTGATAGGTTTGAGGGCATTCATTGTTCAATATATTGAATTTATTATAATATTTTATTATGTAAGCCCTATGGGATATGGTTAACCTTGTTATGGTTAAACCCATCTTATAAACTTATAATTAAACTTAAACCCTTTCTTGTTATGTTGTATTAATGTTAAGTTCATTTATATAGGGTTTTGACATTAGTATAAATGCCCTCCACCACTCATTTTTATATTGAAGTTTTGTGTATATTATCTATAGATAATATTGTGTGTAACAACACAATTTCCAATCTAACTCGAAAGATATTTTTTTTTATCATAATTGTTGGTCATCAAATCTGCCCAAGAAAGGATTTGGGTAAATGAATGCGCCCTAGACCTGGACCAACATTGAAAGGCCGAAGAGAAGAGATGCTCCTCGTGCCAATCTCCGGAGAAGGCCGGCTCCTATACTACACTACTTCGATGTTTAAGATAAGGGTGCAGGAAAGAGATAAATAGAGTAAGGGTGCAGAAAAGAAATAAAAGAGTAAGGGAAGAAATTTCAGTAGTTTAGTGGTGGGAAAGAACCAGAAGCACGATTACTAGCCAATAACTTGGAACAGTAGCAAAGAAAACCAAGAATAAATGAAATGAACACAGTATTAGCCCTCCTATGTATCCTCTGGACGAGTTCCAGGATTCTCCTTTCCTTTTCGCTGAAATTCAGGGTTCAGAGTAACGACGATTAAGAAAAGTGAATATAGCAAAAACACTATTCATAGGCAGCATAAAAGAAGGCCAACACAACGTCTTCCTCTCCTATGTATCCTTCGGGAAAATTTTAGGGTTCAGTCCCCAATCACACACCTAAATCCAGAGTTTAGAATTACAGTATGCAAATGAAGAAAGATGAAAGAAATAAACACAGAAGGCAACATACAAGAGAGAAATAGAGTCCAAAGCTCTTTAGTATTAATCGTAGGAATACAAGTTATAGTAGCTTTCTAGCAGAAAGTTCCCCCCCTTTTTACATTACAATGCCTGGGTTTTTATAGAGGACCCGACCCTCTGAGCCATAATTGCACAAAATGGAGGAGTACACCCTCGAAACCTGAGAAGTCGGCTCCTCGCGGCTCTCGTGACTGAGCTCTCAAATCTGTTACCAAAATTGGCAACTATGACCAGGTCAACCATGGAAACATGCATTAATGAGCCGTCTGAGCGTCCTTGGCTTCTGGGTGCAATACTCGAGTGGCCGCCATGCTCGTCGGGCTCTTCATCATGGACTGATACTTCATTTCCAATTGCTAAAAATGAACAGCGGGCTTATCGGGCACGAAAAAAATGCATTTATGAGGCACTTGATCACCTCAGGAAAATACCCGGCTTGGAGCGCGTGCCTTTTGAAGCGCTTCGCTAAATTTTCATTCGCACTTCGCTTCACAATGGATTCGAGCCGAAGTAGATCCTCCTTGATTTGCACTTCGCATGGAGGAGCTTCATAGAACAACTTCGGGGTGGCGAGCGCCGAAGTAGATTTCCTTTGCAAGATGGGCTCTTCACTTCTCGCTGCTTCACTGGAGAGATGTGTCAAAACTGCTTCGGCGAGGCCCTTCGCCCGAAGTAGATACTTCGTTGGTGAGCTTAAAAATGCTTCGTCGTGAACCTTCTTCAAAACTGTGGTTCGGGGGTATTTCGGCCGAAGCGCATTCTTGCCTTCGAAATATGTTGCATTCTTTATGGCCGCTACCGCTTCGGGTGAAAGTACTTCGCATGAAAGATGGCCGAAGCAGATGCTTCGCAATGACTTTCGATGAAGTAGAAATGGTTCGCTGGCATGGGGGCCCGAAGTGGGTGCTTCGGCGGCTTTTCGGTGAAGTATTTTCAATGTTGCGCTCCTTCAAATCCCGCTTCGCAAAACTTTTGCCCGAAGTAGTCTTTTGAAGTGCTTCGGGCCCGAAGTATTTTTCATTCTTCTTCCTTTGCATTTTGCTTTGGCAACACCGCTTCGCAAAACTTTCGCCCGAAGTAACTGTTTGAGGGACTTCGGGCCCGAAGTAGTTCTTTCTTGCCTTAGCCAATTCGGACCGCGATTTTCCTTCGACGAAGCTGTTCTCTTGAAATGCCGCTTGAATTTCGCTTCGCAAAACTTTTGCCCGAAGTAGCTGCTGGAAATACTTCGGGTGCGAAGCTCTTTTTTATGCCTTGCTAGAATTTCTTCTTCGACAACGCTGCTTCGCAAGGTTTTCGCCCGAAGTAGTTGTTTGAGGGACTTCGGGCCCGAAGTAGTTTTTATCCTTAACGATTTATTTTGGCGAAGCTATCTTCCTTAGCTTGTTTGGAAGCGAAGCTCTTTCTTCTTCATTTTATGTACAAGGGGGTGGCAGGGAAAGCCAAAATTGCTGCAATGCTTGAAAATGTTGTTTCTAAAAAAAGCAAGGGAACAAATTCATGAAATTAAAAGAAATACTTTACAAAAATTCAATTTTTCTACCCCATTGTGCAATGTGACAAAATTGTCAACATTCTTGGTGGCTCACGGGGCAACGAGCTCGTCTCGGTGGGAGAACCCTTAGCCTTGATCCGTTGGGCCAGAGTTACCTCTAGACCCTTCTCCCTTTTCTTCTTCTTCTACGGGCTGCTCCCCGGCTTGTTCTTGTTCTTCTTCTTCTTCTTCTGCTTCCTCTGGCGCGGCTTCTTGCGGCGGCGATGGGGCAAGGCGATCGCGGATCTTTTTCATGGTTCGGCGGACATGAGCCCAAGCACCCTTCGAGAAAGGCTCTTGATCTTGCAATGCCTTCACCAAAACATGAAAGCGATCAATCTGCCCGATATCAGCATGTTTGGCTCTGGTATACAGATCATTCAGGTAGGCTGCAATCTTGCAGTATCTCAGAATGAAATCTGTGATCTGCCTCTCTGTTATCGGCTCTGCCCATTCATCTATCTTTGAGACGTCACCTTCAAAATGAAGCCATGTCGGCTTAAGCTCTTCCTTGGTCAGAAGATTCCCATCATCATCCGTGAAGCTCGGGAAACCTAAGGAAGAGAGATCCTGGAAGTAGCCTAGCGATGTGCGCTGTTCATTCTCAAACATGTCCAGGAGGTCCTTTGCCTTTTGTGCCTTCCTCACCTTGGAAAAGAAGGCACGAACTGTGGCTTGGGCCGTGGACCAATCTCTAGCCGTCCGACTCATTGCAGCAACCTGCAAGTCCTGATATTTCGTGCTTTGGACATCAAAGGCTAGTTTGAGTCGGCCTCTAGCTTTCCGAGTGACCTCATCTATGATTGGCCCTCCTTCGCTAGTGACACGCTGTGCTTCAGTAATATAGGTCAAAATTGATAGGGCACTTGAGGCCCGGGATCTAAAATTTTTAAGCAAGTGTGAGCGGATTTCTTTGATCCTGCCTCTATCAAATAGCTCCAAGCTTTCTTTTTCATGCAACTACTGCTGCAACTGCAAGATCTTGCTTTCAACTTCCTTGGCCTTCAGATCATTCTCGGCCTGTCTCTGTGCTTGGTTCTGAGTTGTACACTGCAGTTGTAGTATTTGTTGTTTCAGGGTGTGTGTTTCCTTTTTCATCAGCTTACACTGCTTCTCTGAATCCTCTAGCTTGGAGCGGATTCTAGCCAGCTCTTCCTCCAACTTGATGTTGGCATTTTCTGCTTCAAATTTGTGCTGATTAGCGATGTTGGCATGCGCTCGAAAGGTTTTGATCCTGACGTGCATGGATTCAGATTCATTGTCAACATTCAAATGCTCCAGGTCCTTGGATTTGTCTTGGTAGTCATAGTCCACTGGAGTCATTTCATCCAGGGGCTTCTGACCTTGGGGATCTTTTTTACTTTATGCAACTTCCCAGCCTTCAAATCGAAGACAACACATTTTTCAACCTGGGCCAGAGAGCGCCCTCTCTTCTTCCTCGCCTCCTTCAACATTTTTTCTGTATTTTGCCGAGCTAGGAGTAGCTTCTCGGCTAGAGGGCGTTCCTTCATCATGGACAATTCGGATTCAAATAAGGCTGGATCTCCAGCCGAAGGGGTAAACAAATATAAAGAATGAATGGGGGATGCCTCACCAGAAGGTTCGACGATAGGTGTACTAGGAGTCCCAGCGAGTGCAACAATGCCATGTGAGGTAGGGGAATGAAGAGCAGGGTTCGGCATTGGGGCACTGCCTTTGCCCTAGCTAAGGTCCAAAGGATTGGTGGCATGGGAAGGCGAAGTGGTAGCAATAGACTTGTCCCGGCCTGATGACTCGAGTGGAGTGGGGCTAACGGGATCGGTGGCAAGAGGCAACGCGTGAGGAGGCGACTGACTTTGTGAGGGAGGGAGAGACTGATGGGGAGACTCGGTCGAGACCATGGTAGACACGTGAGAGACCAAGGCAAAGGGTGGAGAATGTGTACCTGCATGCCCTTCTGGCAGAGCGGCCGTGGTGACTTCTTGTGTAATAGGCTCCTGCTCTTTTTGGACTTCGGTACTCTCGACTTCCACAACTTCTACTTCGGGGTCTCCCTCTTGTTGGAGGAGTTCCTCCACATCAATGACGTCTATGTCTGGGACCGTCTCGGCACTTGGTGGCCCCGCATCTTCAACATTTGCTTCGGCCGGGCCTGATGTAGGTTGTCCAGCAGGAGCACTTGGGAGCTTCGTGCGGGGTCACTTTGGGTGGCTCGGAGGCACTTGAATTTGCTCTTGCCTCTTCCTTTTCTTTCTCTCCAATGGTTGCTCCAACTCTTCGGCACTTGTGTCATGGATTTTCGATGGTCCCTGTGGTAGTGCCTCTGGTGTAGCTTCGACTTCTTCCTCTTCTTCTTGGTCCGAAGCATCGTCAGCTCCTCTTGGGATTTCGCCCGATCCTGGGGTAGCTGGAGGAACAAAATTGGCAAAGGATATGGACTTCCAAGTCCCAACATTGGCTTCGTAAACCACTGCGAAGTCCTTATCTATTGCCAAGAGTCCATAAGAATTCATCTTTTGGCGATGGACTCTCATTATCCACCACTCCCTTAATTTTTCCTCGCTCCAATTCTTCAATTCTTCCTTTAAATCATCCTTTGCCTTTCTCCAAAACGTGGAGCTTGGAGTTGGGAGGGGGTGCTGGTCAGGGTCAAACTCGACCTCCATAGGGTAGAACTCATGCCAGGGAGGCAATGTCCTCATCCTCTCCAAATGCCACTCCAGATCCTTCCCATTGGGATTATTTCTTTGTTCCACAATTTTAGGGTGGGGGCAGATGTGGAAATTCTTGAATTTTAAGTGATCCCTCATCACTCCCAAGGGATCATAGAGCCATTGCTGAGGAATCTGGAGTAGGCCAAAATTGGCAAGCTTTTCCTCCAGGAAAATGTTCTGTTTTAAGGCAAATACTTCAATTACCCCCATCCTAAAGGGGAAGTCACAGGTATGTGCCCATTTTCGATCGTGGCCATAGACGACGTTAGTTGCATCGCTCTGTCGAGCGACCTCCAACGCGAATTGATACTCGAAGGGGTAGACTGGTAGCAGGAAGGGCTTCCCAATGAAGTCGAACATACGAATTACGAGCCCCTACATCAGTTGAAACACGTCTCCCCTCTTCTCCTGCACCACTCTATCTCTCAAACTGAGGGGCACCCGAGGGCAAGAGCCCTTCAACAAATGCATGGCGGGTCCCAAAAACTATTGATTAAAAGAATAATAGGACTTTGTCCTCAATAGGAGGGGAGTCCACTGGTACACCGACAGAGGATTTCCATCCTTGCCGCTTGGAGAAATGGCGATATGGGGGAATCGCTTATGTACTTGGTAGAAAAACAACCAGACAAGGAAAGAACAGGGTGCGAAGTACTGGCCCGTTGTTGAATTCTTCATATTGGTGAGCCACGTATGCAAGGTTTGGGCCACCCATTCTACCCAATCGAAGAAAATTGGGTTTGTGTTTGGTCTTGAAGCATTAGGGGCATAGAATTCCCCTCTCGAAATACATTCGACCAAAGACACTTGCCAGGGTTGCACCGAAGCATCTGTCGACAGGCCCACCACCCATGCAATGATGGAGAAAATATCGGTGTTCTTGAAGGCCATCAAGGGTAAGGGCATCTGGGGCAGCTTGCTTGAAGGGAGCCCGCTTTTGAGGTTCTCGTGCAGGAATTTCAATATGTAGCTGTTGGAGGTGAACCTCTCCATCTGTTCGCTCAGAATGACGTTGCAAATGGAATAGCCCTTGGGCGGACCTTGCTGTGGTGCGAAGGCTACTTGCACATATTCCTTCAGAATGGAAAACAATTTATGACTTGAAGCGTCCAACACTTTCCTGGATGCAGGATGGTAATTTTGCACGATAGCATAGATCAATTCAGGATAGTGGTGAGTAGGCGGGGTCAAATACCAATAAATTTGAGAGTAATATGCAACAACTCTCTTATTCTCTGGGGTGAGTCTACTCACCATAAAATCTATGGTGTGTCAGAGGTCGGACACACCCTTAGAGAGCTCTGTGTCTCTAATTTTCTCCCACCCATCAATTGGTGGTTCTTCAAGATGTTCTTCCTCATAGTCTTCTCCTTCTTTTATCGGTTGCTTTTCAGGGCGAGGGGTGAGATTGATCTTCTTTGGGGTATGCTTTTTCTCTTCCTTGCCCTTCTTTGTTTTTTCAGGGCCTGCTACTTCTGGTTCCTTTCCTTTCTCCTTGGAGTTTTTCTTCCCCATGTTAGACGTCTTACAGCAGAAGCAGGGCTTACAGTGCAGGGGACTTTGGCACCAAGAATTTCGACGCAAAGGGCATAAGACTTGCAGAGTAACCGAAGGCTCTTAGTCTTGGATGAACTGATGGATGAATAACCTTCTCTTTGCTAAGGCCTCACATTTTATAGCCTTAAAATGCAACTACCTAAATTTATGGCACCTACCATAATTAAACTTACGCTTTGGACGGAGGAGATTGTCGTGCTCTTTGATTGGCTCTACAGCGGCGTAGTACGCAGGGCCACATGTTTTGATGATTATGCCTTGCATTGGAGACACAACCCGATGCCACCTCGTACCTGGGTGCGAGCTTTTATCTTTAACCAAATCACCTCGAGATGTGCTCCGCCACCTTTGCCTTAAATTCATCCGCTTTGAACTCTTTTCACGGTTGTTGTCTGCACGTTCTCCGAGACATGTTTTAAATGCTTCCACTTTGACGAAGTTGAAATCGTCATTGAAAATGCTTCGTGACGAACCTTTGGTGTGGGCTATTTTTCGATGCTTCGGCCCTGAAGTACTTCTCCTTCGTCGCACTGTCGCTTTGAATCACGAAGACCGCCTACCGAAGCTTGCCTTCTTGGAAACTACTTCGCCAAATTTTGCTTCGAAAACTGCTTCACAAGGGCCCTTTTAAAATCTACTTCGCAAAACTTCTGCCCGAAGTCACCTCTTAAAATTCTTCGGGTGCGAAGCTCTTTTTGTGCCTTTGTTTGAATTTTGGTTCGGCCCTTTTGAGGGTAAAGTGCTTCGCTACGAACCTCCTTGCAACTGCTACTTCGCATCAAAAGTCCCCGAAGGAGATTTTGGAGTGTAATACTTGGCTTTTGCAATCTCGGAATAGGATGTATATACACAAATGAAAATTATATACAAAAGTACATATATTTTTTTATTTTTATTTATTTATTTTTTATTTTTTTACAAGAGTTTCACCTCAGTGATGAAAGTCTTCAGATGAAGACCATTAAAAGAAATTGGTAATACCTGGCCATCTGCATCTTTGAGGATGAAAGAGTTGGCAAAGTTCACCTTCATGATTTCGAATGGTCAATCCCAGAAAGCATCCAACTTGTCGTGATTTCCAGGCTTGGCCTTCCAGGAGTCCCACTTCCATACTAGATCTCCCACCTTGAATGTGCGATCGAATGATTTTTTCTTGAACCAATCTTGGGTGACTTGAGCATGTTTAGCGAAGCTCTGGTAAGCCTTCTCGTGATCTTCCTCCAGTTGTAGCAGTTGAACCAGTCTGTTTTCCAAAGGGTTGACTCCTTTTAACAACTACAATGCAGGGATCTCTATATGGGTAGGTAAGATGGCCTCCTTGCCGTAGACCAGGGCATAAGGTGAAGTCTTGATTGACTTCTTGACAGAAATTCGATCGACCCACAAGGCACGATCTAGAAGGAGATGCCAAGTCCTTTTGTTCGTCTCTATGAGCTTTCTTAGCACCCTCAACAGAGTCTTGTTGGTTGATTCTACCAAGCCATTGCCTTGTGGATAGTAATTGGAGGATACTTTATGATATATCCCATATCTGTAGAGGAATTCATTGATTTTTGTGCCTACGAAGCCAAGACCATTGTTTGTTATGACTGCTTCGGGAATGCCGAACCGTGTGATCAACCCTTCAAGGAAGGTTATGACAGTCTCCTGATCAGCATGCTTCGTGGGAACTACTTCGGCCCATCTGGTGAAGTAATCAGTTGCAGTCAAGATGAACTTATGCCCAACGGAGGAGTTCGACGATATGACCCCTATGAAATCGAACCCCCATTATTGAAAGGGAGTTTCTACTTGTATCGGTCATAGATGCATCGAAGCATTTCTACTTCGACCGGTGAACTTTTGACACTGCTCGCATTTGCAACAAACCGCGAAGGCATCAACGAAGAGTGTGGGCCAATAGTAACCCGCCTTGATGATCTTCAGTGCCATTGTTCTCGCTACGAAGTTGCCTCCAGATAATCCTAAATGAAATTCTCCTAAGAATTGAAAAGGATTGAAAATCCAACTAAGTGTTCTATTATTTACAATTCAATATATAGGCACTAATGGCCCAAAATACATAACCAACCCATGAAATCATGGATTTGATCCAATATGCTTAACCAAAAGCTACAAAGGTGCAAAGGAGAATGCACGTAAACTTCTAAGTTAAGAGAAATGAATATTGCTAACTAGAAGATCCATTTTAGCTATCTTGAAGTACACACTTCCTACTTTGAGTTCACACTTACTAACTAACACTCTAAATGACAACTAGAAGACAACTAGTGCCCACAAGTGCATGTGAGAAGGAGACTCACTTACAATATGAATTTGCTAGAAATAAACTATGCAAACCTAGCTAGGAACTACTAGAGGGGTCATATGAAAGATCTAACATCAATCCTCATCATGCCTCCCCACAATAGAAGCATTGGACTCCAATGCTTTCGAAGAATAGGAAAGTCACGGGACATCTGATGAAAAGAAATCCAACGAGCCTGATGCGGCAGCTGTCCTCGTCGAGCCACAAGATATGAGGTGGTAGACCCCTAGCGAGTCTGTCGAGTCTTCGTGTCATAGATCTGATCTGCATCCAATGGTAACTGAGCTTCAGGAACCACGTCCACAGGATGACTGATAGCTGGTGCAGTCTCCAATGTAGAGTCAAAGTACAACTTCAAAAGATCTACATTGACGACGTCATGAATTCCCAAGTGTGCAGGAAGATCAAGGCGGAAAGCATTCTCGGACACCGGCTGAAGAATAGTATAAGGCCCATAGCGAATTGGTTTGATTTTGCTATGAGTCTTATCAATGAAACGCCGCTTGTCAAGATGCAACCAAACTTTATCACCAACCTGAAATGGATGAGGAATTCGATGTCGATCCATGGCCTTTTTCTCTCATTGCTTGTGTCTTTTGCAAAATCTCAACCACCTTTGATTGAAGATTGTGCAAGTGTTGAACAAATGAGTGGGCCTTGTCTTGCTCCTTCTGAAGATGTGAAGTGACAGGAGAAGGCAAAGACAAAGGTAACTCATAAGGTGCCAAGGGCTGAAATCCCATACAAACTTCAAAGGGTGAATGACCTATAGAAGAATGTAGGGCCCTATTATAGGCATGTTCAATATGCGTGAGACTCAAGTCCCACTTTTCTGGTGAAGCGTGATGATAGATTCGCAAACTTTGCACAAGTGTACGGTTTACCACTTCAGTCTGCCCATCGGACTGCGGATGATAGGCGGTAGAAAAGTTAAGGGAAACTCCCAAAATCTTCCACAAAGAATGCCAAAAGTGACCCACAAAGCGTGAATCACGATCCGAGATAATGCTGGTAGGTAGACCAAAGGAACGCCAAATGCTGTCAAAGAAAAATTGAGCTAAGTCTGACGTAGAACTTGTCTTGCGGCATGGAATAAACTTAGCCATTTTGCTGAATCTGTCAACCACCACGAACACACAATCATGTTGGCGCACGGTCATAGGAAAACCACTAACCAAATCCATGGAAATGCTTTCCCAAGGATGGGAAGGAATGGGCAAAGGCATGCCTAAGCCAAACTTCCTATTAGCTGGTTTTGAGCGACAACAAACTGCACACTGTTTGAGAAATCTCAACACATCCCTCCGCATTTTAGGCCAATAGAAAAATCGTTGCAAATGATGAAGTGTTTTATGCTTCCCAAAGTGACCACCATAAAGTGTAGAATGAGCTTCCTTAAGAAGTGACACTCTAGGCTCACAAGGAACACAAACCTTGTCCAATTTGTAAAGAAGTCCTTCTTTGATGTAGAAATCTTGGAAAGGACGCAAATTGGAAGAAGAAGGCTTACTCACTTGCTCAAATATTTTTCCAAAATCGGGATCCCGAGAATACCGATTAGGCCAAGTCTGAAATCCCAAGTGCGAAGTGGACATAATCGTTAAGGCAAGAGCGGCCGGAGGCCTACTCAAACAATCAACAACAGATATTACTCTTCCCCTTTTTGTACTTGATCACCAAGTGAAATTGTTGGAGGTAAGAGGCCCACTTCATATGTCTTGATTCTTCAATTTTACTTTGAGATTGTAAAAACTTGAGAGGCATATGATCAGTGTGTACTACTGTATCTTTTCCCAAAATATAGTGTCTCCAATACTTAATAGCTTGAACTAAAGCATACAACTCCTTGTCATATGTAGAATAGTTCAACTTAGCGACAGAAAAAGTTTCTGAATGATAAGCAACTGGATGACCATTCTGTTTGAGCACAGACTCCTAAGGCAACTTTAGAGGCATCTGTTTCAATCTCAAAAGGTTGAGAAAGGTCAGGTAAAGTTAACACAGGTGCTGTACACAGTTTCTTTTTGAGTTTCTCAAAGGCAACTTCTTGGCTTTTCTCCCAATGAAATGGAGTTTTGGACTTAGTGAGATAATGCAATGGAGCTGCAAGGGTGGAATATTGAGGAATGAACTTGCGATAAAAATTCGCAAGTCCTAGGAAACTCCTTAACTCGAGTGAGAGTTGTAGGAGGGGACCACTTAAGTAAAACATCAACTTTTATGGGATCTACCTGAATTCCACTCTCACTAATCACATAGCCAAGGTAAGAAACCGAAGTATTGCCAAAAGAACACTTGGAAGAATTGGCATATAATTGATTCTTCGCAAGAAGATCAAGGGTTTGCTGGATATGCCTAAGGTGTTCCTCCCAAGTTTTTGAGAAAATCAATATATCATCAAGATATATTATGACAAATTTGTCAAGGACTTCACGAAATACATCATTCATCAACCTCATGAAGGTTGCCGGAGCATTAGTAAGACCGAAGGGCATGACCAACCATTCAAAGAGGCCCATCTTCGTCTTGAAAGTTGTCTTCCATGTATCCTCAGCTTGGATACGCACTTGATGATATCCACTTTTGAGATCTATTTTTGAAAAGAACTTAGCTCCTTGAAGCTGATCTAATAAATCATCAATGCGGGGTAAGGGATATCTATTCTTCACGGAAATTCTGTTCAAAGCACGAAAATCAATGCATAATCTCCAAGTGCCATCTTTCTTAAGAACTAACAAAATAGGTGAGGCACAAGCATAAGTACTTTCCTTAATGAAACCCTTAGACAACAAATCTTCTATTTGCCTTTTTATTTCTTCATTTTGCAAAATAGATTGTCTATACATGGGAGCATTAGGAAGAGAAGAACCTGGAATTATTTCAATGCTGTGATTAATTGTGCGAATTGGAGGAAGAGACTTTGGCTCCTGAAATATGTGTGAATAACTTTGCAATATTTTATCCATTGAAGAGTGTTGCTTTGTAATGGATGTAGATGTAGAAGTGTTTTGAGAGCGAATGAAAATTAGAGCAACATCACCACCTTTCTTAATTACTCTTTTCGTTTGCTTGGAACTTAGAATGATATTAGGAGTGTTGGTGCTTTTAATGAGAAAGACCTTACCATATTTTTGAAGTGTGTAGGTTCTTTTGAAAGCATCATAAACAGCTCTCCTATCATACTGAAAAGGTTGTCCAAGCAAAATCCCACAACAATCCATAGGAGTCACATCACAAGTGACTTGATCTATGAAATGTGGGCCAAGTGCAAATTTTAAAGTGCAAGTGTGGGTGATTTCTGAGCCTCTTCCACTATCCTTCCAACCCAAAGAATAAGGTTGAGGATGAGGCTCCATAGGTAACTTCAAACGCTCGACAATGGACCTCGCAATTAGATTTTTCTGCGAGCCATTATCCACTATACAATCAGTTGCAAAATTATGAAGTAAGTGGGCTCGAGTGATGAACAAAGCATCACGAGCCCCTTCTGAAGAACTTACATTTACTAAGGTAACTTCATTAAGCTTACCTCGTAATTCTGTATATACTCTACTCTCTCCTACCGACTCAAGGGGACCCTTGGAAGCATCCTCCTCTTGAGTAGTAATTACTAAACTCTTCTTTTTGAGCTTAAAGCAATCAGCTTTCTCATGCCCTTTCTTCTTACAATAATTGCAGAATTTCTTAGAAGAAGAAGAAGAAGATTTAGAAGAAGAAGAAGAAGAAGAAGGAGATGGAGAAGACACATTCTTCTTTTGAGCAAAATTCTTCTTTTGTGAGAAAGAATTATTCCCTTTTGATGAGTTTGCAACCACTTGAGTAACAGGTGTGCGGAATGCCTGCGATTGCGCCTTAAACTTGTCCTCCGCAAGCTGCGCCTGGTTGAAAACTTGATCCAAAGTTTCCATAGAAACAAACATTAGTTCCCTGTACAAATGCTCCAACAAGCCACTTTGAAATTTGAGAATCAAACCTGGAAAATCATCCTCCACATTCACAAGTATTCTGAACCTGTTAAACTGGAAAATATATTCTTGTACAGACATATTAGTACCTTGGCGAAAACGAAACCATTTAATAACCAATTCCCTAGAATAGTTTGAAGGATAGAAATTGGTCTTAAGACATTGTACAAGCTCATCCCATGTAGTGAGTTCTTGTCCTCGTTTTCGTTCCACAAGTACTTTGGCTAAGCCATAAAGTTTTAGCTTAGCATAAGGCACTATATCATCTTCTGAAAGTTGAGAGAAAGCAAACCAAGAACTCATGTCAAGAATCCAACTATTCAAGACATCAGGGTTCCTGGATCCATCATACAATGGAACTTCACAACGAACTCTCAAACGAGAATCATGAGCAGAAGTTGAGGCATTATGCAAAGAAATGTCATTTACCTTCATGGCAAGATTGCCAAGGACTTCTGCCATGGTAGTGTCATTAGCCTTATCTGCCAAAGTGTTTACAACATGGGCCAATTCTGCCACTTGGGCAGCCAAGTCAGAAGCCATGTGTTCCCGGGTATAAGCCAGGAGTAAAAATGAGACAACACTAATCAAGGAAAGAAAAATGGAACTTTTTCCTTGTTACAATGGAGTGCTTCTAAATTTGAAAATTTTTACTCCTAAGGCTGAAATTTTTTGAAATTTTAAACTACCATAAGGTGCAATTTAACATTTATTAATTTAAAAATAACTTAATTAAAAATTAAATTTCAATTAATCCAAGATTAATGAATTTAATCAAGTTATTAAAAATTAAATTAATAAAAACTAAATTTAACATGCAACCTTAAATAGTAAAAATTAAATAAATAATTACAATAAGTTACCCTTCCAAATTCTGCATGAAATTCTGCTACCACTGTGGCACACTTCCCGAGGCAAAACTCCTGTTCACGCTTCCCGAGCAGATAATCCAACAGCAAAATCCAGTTAAGTGCAGAAAATTTTAATAATAAAATCATGCAGAATTTTTAATGACACCAAATTCTTGTGCACTTATTTTTGTGCACCCTGGCCATGCACAAACTCCTGTGCAAATTAAAAAATTCGTGCACAAAATTTTAAGAATTTCGGGCTCCAAGCCCGCAGCTGAACTGTGGCTGACCCTAGGCACTGTCGGCCGTAGGCTCGACAGACGTCTGACAGACATTGCCGGCTCGGCACTGCGGACCGCAGGCCGTGCAACCGCCCGTCAGGCGCTGCGTCGCAGTGCACTAAGCTCGCAGACGCTCGACAAAGTCGCTAGGCGCCGCAGCTGGTCGGGCCTCATCGCACCGAGGCCGCAGCTTGACAAAATGTCAGGCTGACGGGCCGACGGTCAGCGCCAGCTCTCGTCGGCTCGGCCTCGGGCGCCACGCTTGTCAACAGACAACGATGACCGCAGCAGTCTAGCGCTCAGCGCTGTCGAGCTGACGACAGATTCGCTATCAGCCCTGACAACACGTCAGGCGACGCCGCGATCGCTGTCCAATGGACAGCAATTGTCGTCGGTTGCTTCCCAACGGCAGTCGGTCGACCGGCTACAGCAAGCCCGGCAGCAGTGCCGAATGCTGCCGTAGGCTGCCGAATGCGGTCGAATGCAGCCGAACCTGCTGCAAGGGTTCGGCTGCTGTAAAAAAAATCTAATTTTTTTTTTTTTTACAATGCAGCAGTAAAAGAATTAATATATTAAAATAATATATTAACTTACAATAAAAGCTTTTCTAACAAGAATTAAAAAAAATTTAAAAAAATTAACCAGGGGGGTTAATTTCAAAACTTGAAAAGCTTAACTTGCAAAAATGTGAGCAACCAGCTCCCACCAGTAGCTCTCCTTTCAAGATCCGGTCGACACACGACCAGCGTTTGAAAGGCACCCAGATCTAAGTCGACACACGACCTAGCTTTGATGACCTCCTGGAGCTCTTCGATACTCAAAAATGGGGGGGCAGCAGGGTCAAATGGCTCCCTAATCCTAATTGGACCGTAGCTACGATCCAATCCCTTCCATGGATCAGTATATGAAGAACTCTGGGGCAAACTTTTCCTATACCTCTTGAGCATAAGCAAAAAGTTGGAACGAGGGGTTTGTCGACGAAGGAACTTCCTTCTCCGAATGGTTTTCAAGCTCCCTTTGGGCTTAAACCGAGTCCTCAATGAGAAAATATTTCTCATAATAATACTATCTCCTATCCTCTCACCTCACAAGCCCTAGTGCAAACATGAACTAGGCTCTGATACCAATGAAAAGGATTGAAAATCCAACTAAGTGTTCTATTATTTACAATTCAATATATAGGCACTAATGGCCCAAAATACATAACCAACCCATGAAATCATGGATTTGATCCAATATGCTTAACCAAAAGCTACAAAGGTGCAAAGGAGAATGCACGTAAACTTCTAAGTTAAGAGAAATGAATATTGCTAACTAGAAGATCCATTTTAGCTATCTTGAAGTACACACTTCCTACTTTGAGTTCACACTTACTAACTAACACTCTAAATGACAACTAGAAGACAACTAGTGCCCACAAGTGCATGTGAGAAGGAGACTCACTTACAATATGAATTTGCTAGAAATAAACTATGCAAACCTAGCTAGGAACTACTAGAGGGGTCATATGAAAGATCTAACATCAATCCTCATCAGACTCTCCTTTTATCATCATCTTTTATGCACCTGAGAAGAACGCCATCAATGTTTCTAAAAAATAGGCCTTTGGGACGCAAAGTATATCGGGTGGACCGCATCTTGAAATGCCTTCACTGTGAAGCATTTAGATGTGAAGGACATCTTCCAGTATTGAAGTATTCAACTATTTCACTAACCCAATATTTCTCGTCCTCTTCCTGGTTTGTGAAGCATTCTTCTGTTGGCGAGTCATCCCACTGAGGTTATGTAGCTTCGGCCGCTACGCTCTTCGCCACCTCTTGACACAATGCGCGACCGCTAACTAGTTTTGTACATTTGATCTCAATGTCGAATTCTTGTATCTTGCTGACCCATCCGACTCTTTTACTACCCAATTCTCCTTGGATGATGAAATTGCGCACATCAGGGTGAATGACGAAGACTGTAACCTGAATTTGGGAGATGAATTGCTTAAATTTCCTAAGAGACTTCATTACTGCATGCACCTGCATTTCTATGAAATTATATTTTTCTTCATGAGGATTTATCACTTGGCTTAGAAACACGATGGGGCGCTCTTCGCCATCTTCCCCCTTTTGTGTCAGGACAACATCATAGCTCTCAGGTTCTCCTATAGCATATAGGATGAAATCCCGATTGTAGTCAGGGTTGGTCAAGACTGGTGCTTGAGCAATTCGGGCTTTTATTTCTTCGAATGCCTTTTTTCTTTCCTTCGTCCAGATGAATTTTGCACCCTTCAAAATTTCGGACATCGGCTTGATGATCTGGGCAAAATCTGGGACAAAATTCCTCACGAAGTTAATCTGGCCGAAGAAGGATTGAATTTCTTTCTTGTCTCCTGGGAGTGGGAGCTTCATTAGAGCCTCAGCTCTTTCAGGATCTACAGCGAGACCCTTCTCTGATATCGCATGTCCCAGCAACTTCCCTTCGCTGACTACGAATATAGACTTCTTCAGATTAATTAAAATGCCAAATTCTTGGTATTTTTCAAAAATTTATTGTAAGTGTAAGGGGTGATCCTCCCTTATTCGGGAGAAGACGGTCATGTCATCTAGATAGATAACGATAACCTTATTCAAGAGCTCGCCAAAAGCTAAATCCATTGCCCTCTGAAAAGTGGCTCCCGCATTCGAAAGGCCGAAGGGCATTCGTTGGTAAGCAAATGTGCCCCACTTGGTCGTGAATGCGGTCTTATGTTGGTCTTCGTCCCTGACCCAGATTTGATTGTATCCAAAGAAACCATCGAGTAGGGAGAAGCGTTGAGCCCTAGCCACCGAATGCAAGATCTGATCGATATGCAGAAGAGGGTAGTGGTCTCTGAGAGAAGCCTGGTTTAGGTTGTAAAAATCCACACACAACCGTATATCTCCATTCTTCTTTCTGACTGGGACTAGATTTGCTACCCAAGAAGAATGTTTGATGGGATAAATTATCTTCGCCTCGAGCATTTTCAGGAGTTCTGCCTTCATCAAGACTTCGATCTTCGGATTGACAGGCCTTTGCTTCTGTCGAAAGGGTTTTATCCCTTCCTGCAACTCAATTGTATGCTGGATCAGTTGCCAATCGTATCCCCTTAAATCTTGATAATACCAAGCCACTGTGTCAGGATACTTTCTGCACAGAGATCGTATCTGCTCTAGTTCCTTCGAAGTGTAATTTGTTCCAACTTTTATTGCTTTTCCAGGCTCAAGCTCTAAATCTTGATACTGCTTTGCATTAACTTTGATCCTGTGAGAAACTGCTCGATCATTCTGATCAAAGAGGCTTTCAAGAGTAATTAATCCCTTGGGAACGTGGTTATTCTTTAATTGAACTAGCCCTTCATATTCTTCTTCGTCAGGGCTTCTGCTCTCAACTGTGGCTATTTCTTGAATCATGAAATTCACAATTTGCTCATCACTGTCAAAGACTTGCCAATGTAGATCTCTGTCTGGGATAGAGGGCCTGTAAATCATCCTCACGACTTTGGGCTTATGCACCATGTCTTTTGCTGGAGAATACTTGGCTACGATAGATGCTAGAACATCAGCATCTCGGTTCTTTTCTCTCGGAATAGACTGCAGATTGAGAGATTCAAACTGGTCGAGCAAGTCCTATACCCTATTTTGGTATGACTTGAGATAGTGCTTCTTTGAAGTGCACTTATTTGTGACTTGATTGCATACCAATTCGGAATATCCAAATATTTGGAGATGCTTTATGCCCAACTTTTTTGCTTTCTTGAGTCCTAGGCATAATGCTTCATATTCTACTGCATAGTTGGTGCAACTCCACACCAACCGGTAACAATATTCCTTCTACTCTCCAAAAGGTGATACTAGAAGAATCCCTGCCCCGACGCCATTTTTGCATCGGGCACCATCGAAGAACAATTTCCATAGTCCTTCGACGAAGACCTTATCTTCTGACTTGATGTTTTTCCCAGGCTTGGCGATGGCATACCATCCCATATCAGTTCCTATCATGGCATTAAAGTCTGCCAATGAAAACTCATCTTCATAACTTAACTATGTGAGAGACTCCTCGACCAGATCCACCTGCTCTATTCCCTCTACTATCGCATGCACAGGATCACTGCTCTCTCCTTCGGACATATTTTCTACAAGGAAGGTAGAAGGCTTCTTGTTGTAAATCTTAATCTTCTTCCCTTTGAATGGAATTTCCAAGTGCGAGTAATCCATAGATAGATATCTGCCCTACTTCGTCGTAAATTCTCTCGACAAGCACATACTGAAGTAGGGCTTGAGATCAACGACTACCACCTCTTGTATAACTATGATTTGAGGCATCTTGTGTAGCCGAATAGGAATGTACTTGATCACTCCTACAGTCTTCACGGGGGTACCATCCAACTGGATTACACCATGACTGCTTCACGTATATTCCATCCCTATCTCTTTGCACACTGCCTTCGGCATGGCTGTCGTCGTGGCCCCAGAGTCAATCATATAGTTGTGTACAATGTACCCTTCCATTTGTAGAGACATGGAGAACGGTGATGGCCTGTTCTTCCCCATAATGGACGTGGACAGGGTTTGCACTAGGGCAAGCAGTGTTGTCTTTCTTGCTTTGGTTATCTTCAACGATTCTTGCAACAGGTCCACTTGTCCAGGTAGTTGTAGTGTGTCATACAGACTGATTTTGGCTGGAGTCCTCTTCAACTCATCCACAATATTGTACGCTAGAGTGGGCACCTCAGGTTCCTTTCTCAGCTCATATTTGGTGTGGTACTGTTTCGTAGCTTCAACCCTTTTCCGCTTAGTCAGCGAAGGAAGCTTGAGCTTCTCTCTAGCTTGCTCCTTTCTTTCCCCCTGTGGTGGATTTGTAGGGGCCTGTTGGACCTTCTCCTTGACTGGTGTAGGCTGTCGAGCTTCCTTCAGGGCTGGAGGAGGTTGCTGCCCTTTCTCCTGGCGAGCATGCACCTTTAAAGGAGCCATTTGAGTAGTATCCACCTCTATCGACCTCTTTCCTCTGGTAAGGATCGCAACTGGTTCTTCTTCACCAATCACCAAGTTGTGATTCATCTGTCTGATGACATTGACTTGATCGCCATAACTACTACTCGTCAGTGTTTGTACATAGTTTTGGTGCAGCATGCAAGTATTCTCTTCGTGAGGATCATTACACGTAGAGCACCAATGTATATAATTGAAAGTGCTCGGTGCTTCATCTATTACAGCATTTCTTGTCGAAGCTCTTACTTGCTAGGCCGCTTGATCTTTAGTAAGCGCAGGTGTAGGATAAGATCTTATCGGGAGAAACTCTTGTTGCGCTTGCTTCTTTTTCATAATGGTCATGTCGTTAGACAGGGTCTGCACTGTGGAGTTTAGGGACTGAACTTATTGCATTATTTTGGCTTGCATGTCATCGGCTTTGGGAATAGGTGACAATGGAGCCATTGTTGGTATTGGAGGTAGGGTAGGGTGTTGAAGTGGTGCTGGCAGTACAAGGAATGTCGAAGTGACCATGGGCTATGGAGTCAAAAAAGTGGGAAAATGAATTTGTGGAGCGGTGATTTGAGATACAATAGGATTCGGGTTCCAAGATGAGATCGGGAGTGCAGGGGTTGCAAAAATTTATGAAGCGGCTGCACTTGCATACTGGGATTGATAGAAATCAGGAAGTATGGGCATAGGCATCCTTTGGGGAATCTTACCCACAGCTATTAGATCCATTTCTGCCTTTTGGGCTAACTCGTATAACTCTGGGAAAGTATTGATGTTCGAATACCTCACCATGACGCTGATATCAGGATTGAAAGCCCGAAGGAAATAGTATGTTGTGGCTTCGTTGGTTGGTCGAAGTCCAACTGGTATTCTCTGCCAGGTTCGAGCGAACCTAACATTGAAGTCTGAAATCTTCTCTTGTGGATGTATCTGGATCTTTGTGAACTGCTACAGGAGAGAGTTCAGATCGGTGAACTCATTAAAGCTTCACATCAACTGTCTGGCTAATTGGTTCCATCCTGTAATGGTACCGGGTGGTAAAGATCTATATCAGTAGACGAGTTTTCCTCTAAGAGATAGAACCAGAAGCTTTACCATAACCCACTCTTTTGTGATGTCATGGATCGCCGCCAGAGAAACTATATCCTGGATGTGCTCTAGGGTAGTCTTCCCAGTTCCATCGAATGTTGGGATCTTCTTTATAGCAGCAGGCGACACTTGCCCTTGTCCTGCTAGATTTAGCGGTCTCGAAGAATTCCATGTGGGGAATAATCTGGGCAGCGGTTGCTGCTGCATTTGTTGCTATTGTTGTTGTTGTTGTGCCATATTTACGACTGGACTTTGAGAGACAAGAATCCCCGAAGCTCCTCCTTGGTTGCTAACAGGACGTCTGGTAGGAATGGAGGCACTAGGATGCTTCGATGAGTTGGGAGGATTAGGAGGAAAGCTAGCCACTGTGCTATCAGAAGTTAGGCCTTGTTCATCAACAGTGGCCTCTTGCGAGGATGTTCCATGTAACAAAGACTCGGGGGTGACTAACCTAGATCATTCCCCAAAGGCATCAATATCTAGCTCAAAGAACTCAGTTTCATCTCCTCTATTCCTAACTCTCCATATTGTTTGCATGAAGGCACAGACTTAAGTACCGGTCTTTATGACTTAAATATTCTTGGGTAAATAGAGTCGCCAGATGCTAAGAGTCTTTCGGTAATGAGAGCATCGGTTCTCACTACCACTTATAAGGTGATACTGACCGAGTCCCACCGGGCGTGCCAGAAACTGTTGGTCATCAAATCTGCCTAGGAAAGGATTTGGGTAAATGAATGCACCCTAGACCTGGACCAACACTGAAATGCCGAAGAGAAGAGATGCTCCTCGTGCCAATCTCTGGAGAAGGTCGGCTCCTATACTACACTAATTCGATGTTTAAGATAAGGGTGCAGGAAGGAGATAAATAGAGTAAGGGTGCATAAAAGAAATAAAAGAGTAAGGGAAGAAATCTCAGTAGTTTAGTGGTGGGAAAGAACCAGAAGCATGATTACTAGCCAATAACTTGGAACAACAACAAAGAAAACCAAGAATAAATGAAATGAACATAGTATTAGCCCTCCTATGTATCCTCTAGACGAGTTCCAGGATTCTCCTTTCCCTTTCGCTAAAATTTAGGGTTCAGAGTAACGACGATTAAGAAAAGTGAATATAGCAAAAACACTATTCATAGGCAGCATAAAAGAAGGCCAACACAACGTCTTCCTCTCCTATGTATCCTTTGGAAAAAATTTAGGGTTCAGTCCCCAATCACACACCTAAATCTAGAGTTTAGAATTACAGTATGCAAATGAAGAAAGATGAAAGAAATAAACACAGAAGGTAGCATACAAGAGAGAAATGGAGTCCAAAGCTCTTTAGTATTAATCGTAGGAATACAAGTTACAGCAGCTTTCTAGCAGAAAGTTCCCCCCTTTTACATTACAATGCTTGGGTTTTTATAGAGGACCCGACCCTTTGAGCCATTATTGCACAAAATGGAGTACACCCTCGAAACTTGAGAAGTCGGCTCCTCGTGGCTCTCGTGACTGAGCTCTCAAATCTGTTACCAAAATTGGCAACTATGACCAGGTCAACCATGGAAACATGCATTAATGAGTCTTCTGAGAGTCCTTGGCTTCTGGGCGCAATACTCGAGTGGCCGCCATGCTCGTCGAGCTCTTCATCATGGACTGATACTTCATTTCCAATTGCTAAAAATGAACAGCGGGCTTATCGGGCATGAAAAAAATGCATTTATGAGGCACTTGATCACCTTGAGAAAATACTCGGCTTGGAGCACGTGCCTTTTGAAGCACTTCGCTAAATTTTTTCATTCGCACTTCACTTCGCAATGGATTCGAGCCGAAGTAGATCCTCCTTGATTTGCACTTCGCATGGAGGAGCTTCATAGAACAGCTTCGAGGGTGGCGAGCGCCGAAGTAGATTTCCTTTACAAGATGGGATCTTCACTTCTCGCTGTTTCGTTGGAGAGATGTGTCAAAACTGCTTCGGCGAGGCTCTTTGCCCGAAGTAGATACTTCGCTGGTGAGCTTAAAAATGCTTCGCCGCGAACCTTCTTCAAAACTGCGGTTTGGGGGCATTTCGGCCGAAGAGCATTCCTTCCTTCGAAAGATGTATTCTTTATGGCCACTACCGCTTCAGGTGAAAGTACTTCGCATGAAATATGGCTAAAGCAGATGCTTCGCAACGACTTTCGGTGAAGTAGAAATGGTTCGCTGTCGCGGGGGTCCGAAGTGGGTGCTTTGACGGCTTTTCGATGAAGTATTTTCAATGTTGCGCTCCTTCAAATCCCGCTTCGCAAAACGTTCACCCAAAGTAGTCTTTTGAAGTGCTTCGGGCCCGAAGTGTTTTTCATTCTTCTTCCTTTGCATTTTTCTTCGGCAACACCGCTTCGTAAAACTTTCGCTCGAAGTAACTTTTTGAGGGACTTCGGGCCTGAAGTATTTTTCATTCTTCTTCCTTTGCATTTTGCTTCAACAACACCGCTTCGCAAAACTTTCGCCCGAAGTAAATTTTTGAGGGACTTTGGGCCCGAAGTAGTTCTTTCTTGCCTTAGCCAATTCGGACCGCGATTTTCCTTCGACGAAGCTGTTCTTTTGAAATGCCGCTTGAATTTTGCTTCGCAAAACTTTTGCTCGAAGCAGCTACTGGAAATACTTCGGGTGCGAAGCTCTTTTTACGCCTTGCTAGAATTTCTTCTTCGGCAACGCTGCTTCGCAAGGTTTTTGCCCGAAGTATTTGTTTGAGGGACTTCGAGCCCGAAGTAGTTTTCATCCTTAGCGATTTCTTTCGACGAAGCTATCTTCCTTAGCTTGTTCGGCAGCAAAGCTCTTTCTTCTTCATTTTATATACAAGGGGGTGGCAGGGAAAGCCAAAATTGCTGCAATGCTTGAAAATGTTGTTTCTAAAAAAAAGCAAGGGAACAAATTCATGAAATTAAAAGAAATACTTTACAAAAATTCAATTTTTCTACCCCATTGTGCAATGTGACAAAAGTGTCAACAATAACATGTCTATCATTAAAGTAAAGTTCACAATAAAAAAAGTTTTGAACCAAAATCAATCAAGATAGTAAGTAACCAAGAGAATCGTGACATGGTTAGAATCAACTCTTATGATAGGAGTGACAAACTCCTATCTAACCTTACGTTCCTTCATGATGTTTATTAATTCCTTATTTAATATGTTTCTTTCTCTCTTTTAATTAGGAAGTTTCATTACTTAATTAATTGATAACAAATCAATTATAAACTTACTTCCTAATTGAATAAGCAACCATATCTATTGTAGTGAAAACCATACATGCATTATTAACGCATAAATATTATTTCATTCATTTCATTATTATTGTTTAAATCATTGCATAAAAGCATAAACCATTGCATCATATTAAAATAACCATTCTTAATGCAACATCCATTATTAGATCTAATAGACCTCAAATGCAATTATAAACCAATATTAAATATAGAACATTGTTGTTAATCCAAAAATCATTGCATTATATCAAATCTTCTAATTACAACATCTATATTAAACATCAATAGCAATATCACATGATAAGAACACATAACACCACATACTGGGAAAACCCCAATGGGAAAACCTAGCCTCAAAATATGCATCCGCATATTTCATTAATAGTTTTGTCTCAATCTAAAATGATATAAAGAATTCTATAGATTATTTCTTTGAACTATCATTAAATGCATGGCTATAGGAGAATCCCATACATGCCCATTTTTAGATCATCATTACAATTGAAGCTCATAAATGAAATGCTCACTAGATACATATAAATTGATAAGAAAGAAACCTCATGGTTTTTTCAAGAATGAAATCTTACATTCATTATTCAGAACTAGATATCATTAATCTATTTAATTCAATATGATATGGAAGTTACCTAAGGTTTTGTAATACAATGAGAGACCCCATAATCTCTCCAATATTAGATTCCACATATAATCTTCCTACATTCATTCATGTTTCCACAAAATGAGTCCTTACATGCACTCATCATCAAATGCATTTCTAAAGTACTATGTAATCTACATAAGTACACACTGATAGGAAACCCTATATTTTTCTCAAGAATAGGTTCCTTATCCATTCTTACCAAATTACCATATTAATACTTGATCCACCAACAATATTGTATTATGACTCTCATAATCTAGTTAGTAACAAATTTGTCTTGTAACCTATCAAACAAGATTTTCTTATAGAATAAATTTGTCTTGTAATCTATCAAACAATGTTACATATTGATCACAAATTTATATTGTAATCAAATCAAACAATATTACACAATAGTTAATCAAAAAATTTGTCTTGTAATCTATCAAACAAGATTACACCTCAATCACATATTTGTCTTGTAACCTATCAAATAATATTACCCTATAAATTGCATAAGGTTTGTCACACTATAGATTTACCAAATTCTCCTCGAATTGTTCTATAGATTCTCATAAATCTGACTACAAGTTTATATCTATCTTTCTTGCCAAATTTGATCCAAAATATGACCAAGGATTATATCGAATGCCACCAAATGTTCTTCCCAAATTTGATCTAATATTATATCAAATGTTATCAAACTTGATAAGAGATTATATCAAATGATATCAAATTTCTTCCCAAGTACTATCAAATTTAATCCCAAATGAGAATCAAAGTGTCATAACTTGTTTTGTAATCTTTCTACAAGGTCATGTAGTAGATTTCTATATTTTTTCTTAAAATTGTGTCATGATATTTCCACAAGATCACGATATTTATTTTCCTAAATTTTTTGTTTTATTACCTATATAAAGTAAGGTATATTTAAAATACCATTTAATTGGATCAATCTTTTTGAGTTTTACTCTCTCTTTTTTATAGAGCATAGTACTTCAAGTGCCAAATAAACCTCCCTACTAGAGATTTTATTTATAAAGGTAAAGGTTAATAATCTATTTATCAAACTCGAAAGTCTCCCTACAAGAACTAATCAATTCTCCAAAAGGTAGTTATTAAGGTCAACTATTCCCAAATTATTTCAACAACCTTAATTAATAATATTCAAATATCATTCGATCATCTGATGGTGTCGAGCGATACGTGATATAGTATTCATGACTAGCATGACCACTACAAAGTGGTCACATCATTAGGGGAGGATTATCCATTAAATAAATCTCCACAAGCTCTCGCAGGGAGCATGTGGGACAATACATTGTAAACATACTAAAAAGGGGTTTAACCAAGGTTACTTTAGGTTAATGATGCATAAAATGAGGTGTCAATAAAATGTTGGGCAGAACGCAAGCACTAAACATGGTAGATATATCATGGAGCATGGAAAAATCTAACCAAGTTGACCATCGGTTGATGGCCTTACAAACCAGGGGAAAGTTTATTACTTAAAAATCATTCCACAACATTGATGTGGGTCTAGATCTACTCGAGACTTGGAAAGTCTATAAACATCACCATGGATGATTCTATATTCCAATTGCTCATTCTAATAGATTCAACACAGTGGTTTCTTAGAGCAGATGATGTCTAGGATTAAATGGGTTTGTATCAGTTTATTTAATGCTAAGCAAGGTTAGACAACCAAGCAAGATTCAACTAAGAATATCACCAAGAAGGTAGTTGTTTGAGATAGAAGACAATAGGTAAATTTGTTTTAGAATGCAATAAATAGGTAGAAGATTTATTTTGATCCTCCGTTGGATGTTTCAAAAGGATAATTTAGTTTGTGAAAGCTAAACCCAACTTATTTAGAAACGATACCATTTGCAGAGACGTAGAGTTGGTCACAAGCTAAAATTGTCTCGATCTAAGTATACTATGACATAGGTCATTACTGGTCGATAGAAAAAATGATTAAAGATGCCCCAACAAAAAATTTTACTAAGGAAACCCGTAAGGTAGGGTAATTATCTTATTAATGGGAATTACATAGAAGTCGAACGGGTCGAGTTCAGTCCTTTACATACACTCTAGTGCACACACATAGGGTTGAAAAAGATGGGATTCCTATCAATACATCAAATTAATGTATAGCATAAACCATATGATGATTAATCAGAGGTCAAGAATAAATATAGGAGTGCATTTCCATCAAAGAAATCCTTATGGACAATATGGTTATAATATTTCCTAGCAACATTTAGGTTATTTAACCTTGTGACATTAAAAAGCTAATCTAATCTGCGTGTGGAGAGAAATATCCCACATATGTTATACTATGGCCAAAGTGTGTAATAAAACCCTTTGTGAACCAAGGAAATAATAAGCACCATGCGAAGGTTTTGCTGGTGGTGGTAGAGGAGTTGGTTTTTCTAGTCTATCACTAGTTTAGCGATGGTTAGTTATTTGATTTATATGGTGGAACATCCCTCACCATGGCCATCCAAGCCCTTCTTTTAGATGCATAGCTAAGATAGCATAGGCTAGCAGAATTCCACTCATCATCTATGGTATAAAGCAGTCCTCAAGGATGGATTACAGGTGTCTATATATGGTCAAAGGGCATCTGTATAGTAGCCATTTATAAAACATGATGGATGGTAACCATATATAAAACATAACAGATGGCATCCATTTATAAAACATAAATCAATCTAATCGAAAAACATCCAAATGACAATGATAAACAAATGTACATTCTTTTAAAAAGAATACACTAATATTCAGGTAGGAATATAAAAGAAAGATTCAACCTAAATATATATTTTACTCCTTGAAGCCTTCTTTACCTAGCCCTCCTCTTCCATATCCTCGAGCTATCTTCCCCTCCACGATCCCCTTTCATTGTTTCAAGGGGGTCTTTATAGACATTCTATGGTGCCCTTTCCAAATGGAGAAGGGGGTCAAGTTAGGTAATGACTTGCAGGAGAAGATGATGATGCATATGATATGGGGTAATAGTGCCTTAGAAGACCCAAAAATATGATGATGCATATAATATGGAGTAATAGTGCCTTAGAAGACCCAAAAAAAAAGTATGGTAAGGACTGACATGATGATGTATTTAGGAAGGTGCAAATTCTGCCATATGAAAACTGAAATAACTATAGTTCTTTATTTTAAATTCATTCTAGTACCTTATTGATCCAAAATTTCTTCCCTTCAAGAATTTGGGCCCCATTTTCCACTTTCTACATGCTAATTTTTAGGCCATGGATAATTATTTTACTTCTCTGTCCCCTTTTCTAAATTTCTTATTATATCAATTGTTATCATTTTGTAGCAACAAAATGATAAAATAAATACTATCTAGGTATTAAAGCATTTAGGTTAATTTAAAATCAATATCAATTATTGAAATCCTTCTTTTTGATGGATCTTTTGCAATATTTATCCCTTTCAAGCAATTTAGCTTAATGTATATCAATTTGTGTCTAGAGAATATTGTGATTTTTGATATGGTATCAAAGTGGGTATGGAGCAGCGCTTCTTGATCATGTTGAAATTCTACTTGGAGCCTCCAATTTTTATGTCAAATCCTAGGATGATTTTTTCTCTGTCTCTTTAGTTTTTTCCACACAAGAGATAATAACAAGATTTATCTTATGATTCATATTCTCGATAATATTGGAGAAAGATCTGGTTTTCTATTTCTAAAATAAGCTTTATAATTCAAAGAGAAAATGATTATAATTTGTTGCTCTAGATTTGAAATCTTGAATGATAAAGATCACCAATTTATATATCTTCCTAGAGGTTGGTTTGAGTGTGCCAAAATTTAAATTTTAAAAAGAACTTCCCACCTTTTGGTTTTAGCTTGGTGCTCATGTAAGTAGGTGCATACAACACCCTTGTTCATGGAGAAGGGGTATGCCCCTATGTATATGGTAGGGCAACCACTATATCTAGAAGCTATGAAGATAATAAATATTATTGGGAACCCAAGTTTTATGCTCACTACATGTTTCTTTTAGTAAAATGGAATGGCATGTTCTTTATAGTTGAGACAAAGATAAAGGGACATGATTTTGAAGCTATTTGGTGTAACTCATATATTAGCATGGTGTGGTAATTCATACTATGTGTGGCAGAAATGAGGGCATAGGTTTGAATCATGTCCTTCATTTTTACAATCAAATGGATAACTAGTCTTTTATAGGAGGTTAGAACTTTTCAATGTCATTGTATGTCGTGGATGGATGTACAATAAAAATATTTTAGGGAAATGGGGTCTTGATTTAAAACCATGTGTAGGATGGGTTTTTACTATTATAAATGGAGAGGAAGACATATAATCAAAAATACCTTATCACCAAAGTTTATTATGAAGTCTTGTCCAGTGCACTGTGTTTAGCACCAAAGAGACTATAGTTTGAGTCTCTTTGATGCTCAACATCTATTTTATAAAGGAAGATAATTGTTTGACCTACGTGGTGATGGATTTTTAAGCCTTAATACTACCACAAAATATCATAGGTTATATATCATAGGATCTAAATATAATATAGCTACAATATAATAAAATCAAGATAATATAATGAGTAGAATAATATGAGCCAATTTGAAAGTTCTTGAGGTGGAGAGATAAAAAAAATAACAATAAAGCAATTCTGATCTAAGACAAAAAGAACATTAATGGAGCATGGATATCACCCAAAAATGGTCCAGGAGTGTTTAGTGATTAAGCTAAACCAATTATGAATACCAAATGATGAAATATCCTCAGCCAAAAGCTCCAATTTCAGCAAACTATGTTGCTGGTCCAAACCAGAAAATTTGATCTAGAATTGAAAAAAACGCACAAATATAAACTTTAAAAAAGCTCCACATAAAAGCTCCACAATAGTGCACTCTGAAATATTCTTTTTCTTCTCTTATTCAAAAAGAGTCCAATTACAAAATATATAATGATCAATCAGCCTTGATCATGCAAAAAAGCTAAAAAAGCTAAAAACTAGCTTTTTATAAAAAACAACTTTTATTATGCCACTTTGCATGTTGTTTTTTATTTATTTTTAAATTAACTAAAATTATTAATTTGCATGAATAAAGCACTCAATTTAATATATTTTTCATGTGCTTTATTTTACAACTCACATATTAATTTAATAATTATGGGTGACTTTTGACATCACCCTCAACAATCCCCCCTTTGATGTCAAAGGAAGAAATGTCCAACATTTCTTTGAGTCTCCCATGAGTCACCTTCAATAGCCCCTTTGTGAGTATATCAGCAACTTGATCCTCACTCTTAACATACTCAATGACAAAAGTTTTGTCATGTACCAAGTCTCTAACAAAATGGTGCTTCAACTCTATGTGTTTGGTCCTTGCATGGAAAACTGGATTTTTGGACAATTGTATTGCCCCACTATTATCACAAAATATTTTGGTAGGCTCATGTTGAGTCTCACCAAAATCCTTCAATATTCTCCTCAGCCAAATCCCTTGAGTACAAGCTGAAGTAAGGGCTGCATATTCAGCTTCAGTGGAAGACAAAGCCACTATACTTTGCTTCTTGGATGACCAAGAAATCAACCCACTTCCCAAGGTGAAACAATGCCCTGTAGTAGATTTTTGGTCATCAATAGAACCTCCCCAATATGAATCAACATACCCAACCAGCCTTGAAGATCTTTTTGATCTATAGTGTATGCCATGATCAAAGGTTCCCTTCACATATCTAAAGATTCGTTTCACCGCTTGCATATGCCTTTGAGTTGGCAAGCTCATAAATCGGGAAACTAGTGAAACTGCATAGGTAATATCGGGTCTTGTGGATGTAAGGTACATCAATCCACCCACCATACTTCTAAAAGTCTTCTCATCAACAAGAGGACTCCCATCCTCTTTCATAAGCTTCTCCCCACTAGCAATAGGAGTATCAACCACCTTGCAGTCTAGAAATGAAAATTTCTTCAACATGTCTTGGGCATACTTGGCTTGGCATATGAAGATCTCATCTTCCCTTTGTTGTACTTCCATGCCAAGAAAGTATTTCATTTTTCCAAGATCAGACATCTCAAAATCACTTTTCATGCTCTCCTTGAAGTCTTGTATCATAGCTTTGGAATTTCCTGTAAAAATGAGATCATCAACATAAAGACAAACATACAACACGTTAGTGTCAACAATTTTTATGTAAAGAGTTGGCTCATTTTTGCTCCTTTCAAAGCCATTTTTAGAGAACCATCCATCTATCTTTGAGTACCAAGCTCTTGGAGCTTGTTTCAGCCCATAAAGTGCCTTTTTCAACTTGTATACCCAATGCTCTTTACCCTTTATTTCATAACCTTGTGGTTGCTCCACATATACCTCTTCTTCAATGTCACCATTCAAGAATGCACTCTTGACATCCATTTGGTGAACTTCCCATCCTTTCTGAGTAGCAACTGAAAGCATCAATCTAATAGTATCATGGTGAGCCACAGGAGCAAAAGTCTCCTCATAGTCTACTCCATATGTTTGTGCATACCCTTTTGCTACTAGTCTAGCTTTGTGTTTGTCTATTGTTCCATCACTATGGAACTTGGTCTTGTAGACCCATTTTGTACCAATGACATCCATGTCACTAGTAGGCTGAATGAGATTCCATGTCTCATTTCTCTCAATGGCCTCCATCTCAACATTCATGGCCTCAACCCATTCTTTCCTTTGACTAGCCTCTACATAGTTCCTTGGTTCACTAGAAATGCAAGATAAGGCATAGTAAGTCATTTCATCTTCAATATCTTCAATATTATTACCTGATTGAGCTTGAAGTCTTGTTGTTCTCCTCTGATAGTTCTGATCCAACATCTGACTTGTTGGATGTGGAAGCAACAACCTCTTGTTTTTGACTTGGGTTGAAGTTGGTGGTAAACTAGTCTCTTGGGAAGAACTAGTATTGTTGCCATTAACACTAGGAACTAGTGGAGTATCTTGATTGACCTCCATTTCTCCATAAAAATGCTGCCCCCTTCACTAATAACCTCTGCATTCTTCTGGTTATGATCAGCAAACACATCATTCTCAAAAAATTTACAATCCCTAGAAACAATAGTTTTCTTACTAACAGGATTGAAAAACTTGTAAGCCTTACTACCATCACTATAACCTGTAAAAATGTGAGGCTCACTCTTGGGGTCTAATTTTTTCCTTTTAGCATCATCAATGTGAACAAATTCTAAACAACCAAATACTCTAATATGAGCCACCATGGGCTTCTTACCATACCATGCTTCATAGGGTGTCTTGTTTTTCACCGCCATTGTGGGACTTCTATTCAGGATGTAGGTTGTTGTTTGCACTACTTCAGCCCAAAAATTCCTCTCCAACTTCTTGTTCTCCAACATGGTTCTTGTTGACTCCATTATTGTTCTATTATTTCTCTCTACAACACCATTTTGTTGTGGTGTGTAGGGAGTAGTAAAATACCTTTTTATTCCATGCGAAGAGCAAAAATCTAGAAATTCCTATGAATAAAATTCCCCACCTCTATCAGTTCTTAACACCTTGATAGAACAACCTGATTCCTTTTCAGCCAATGCCTTGAATATCTTGAAGGCTGAGAATACCCCATATTTTGTCTTCAAGAAGAAAACCCACATTAGTCTGGTAGCATCATCAATAAAGGAAATAAAATATAAATTTTTGCCTATGCTAGGATAAGACATAGGCCCACATAAATCTGAATGTACCAATTCCAATTTCTTGGTAGCTCTCCATTTTCTGGTTGGAAAGATTTCTCTATGATGTTTTCCAAGTATACATGCCTTGCATGCTTCCTTCAATTTGGATTCAATCCTTGGAAGACCATCAACCATCTTGTTCTTAAAAAGAACATGCAAACTTCTGAAATTTAAATGACCATATCTAGAGTGCCACAACATGCTTGATTCCTCAATGGTAGAAAAGCAAGAATTCTGATTTAACATATTTATTCTCAATGGAAACATTCTATTTTTTGACATAATAGACTTTCCAATCAATTTGTTACCTTGCTTTTTGTCATATATCAAACATTCTCCATTGTCAAAAAGTAGCTTGAATCCTTTCTCTACTAGTTGTCCAACACTCATGAGATTGTGCTTCATGTTTGGAGCCAAATAAATATTGTTGATATCACCCTTCCCATGCTTTGTGGTGATAGGCATACTCCCTTTCCCTTCTACATGAATCACCTTCCCATATCCTAAGTGAACTTGGCTCTTGAATGAACCATCTAGCTTGTCAAAACAATCCTTAAAACATGACATATGGTTAGAAAATCCTGAATCAAGAAACCACATATTTTTTTATCATCCAAACCTGAATTACATGAAAGAGAATAATTAATTTGATCATCATTATTCTCAGCTTGGTAAGCCTTTTTCTCACCCCCATCTTGGTTTGCTTGATTTTTGGCTGCTAGTTTCCTACAATCTTTTATCATGTGACCTGGTTTCTTACAATAATGACAAGTGATGACCTTCTTACCCTTCCTCTTTGAATTTGATTGGTTTTTCCTTTCTGATATAAAATTTGAGAAAAATTTGCATTCTGATTTGAGGGCTTTGTATTTGGTTTCGAAACCCATACTTTGGACTCTAGTGCATGATTCAATTCATTTGAGTAAATTTTCATTTTATCCTCATGGGACAATAAAGAACCCACTAACTCTTCAACCTTGATTTGGTCCATATCTTTACACTCCTCAAGTGTAATGACAATATGCAACCACTTTGGAGTTAGGGATCTCAAAATATTTCTTACTACTACTTTATCTTCCATGACTTCACCATACACTCTCATTCTATGCACTATATCATTTACTCTAATACAATAGTCTCCAACATTCTCATCATCATGCATTTTCATATTTTCAAAATTGATTCTTAATGTGGAGAGCTTTGATGATCTTACCTTTTTTGAGCCTTGATATGATGTCTCCAAGGTTGTCCATGCCTCATGGGCATTCTTACAACCAACTATCCTTGGATAGATGCTTGGATCTATTGCACTCTACAAGTAGAAGAAAGCTTGAGCATCATTCTTTTCTTCTTCTTCTAATGTCTTCTTTTGATCTTGAGGAAGAGCTTTCCAATCATTAGGAGGAGTATATGGCTGAACTATACTTTTCCAAACTCCCTTCCATACAAATATCCTCCTCATTTGATCTCTCCAGTACTCAAAGTTATCTCCTTTGAATGTAGGTATATTTAAGGATGTACTATTTGTTGCCATGATAGCAAATGAATAGCCACAAGTATTTCTGATCCAAAATCTTGTAAAGGATGTTGGGAATAAAAAATATTCACCCTCTCTTGTCGTAGCTACACCTGCAAATTCTGAAATCACACACACAACTCTGCTCTGATACCAAATGAAAGTTCTTGAGGTGGAGAGATAAAAAAACAACAATAAAGCAATTCTGATCTAAGACAAAAAGAACATTAATGGAGCATGGATATCACCCAAAAATGGTCCAGGAGTGTTTAGTGATTAAGCTAAACCAATTCTGAATACCAAATGATGAAATATCCTCAGCCAAAAGCTCCAATTTCAGCAAACTATGTTGCTGGTCCAAACCAGAAATTTTGATCTAGAATTGAAAAAAAGCGCACAAATATAAACTTTAAAAAAGCTCCACAATTGTGCACTCTAAAAATATGATTCTTCTCTTCTTCAAAAGAGTCCAATTACAAAATATATAATGATCAATCAGCCTTGATCATGCCAAAAAGCTAAAAAAAAAAACTAAAAAGCTAAAACTAGCTTTTAAAAAAGCCCTTTTATTACCTCATGTTGTTTTTTATTTATTTTTAAATTAACTAAAATTATTAATTGGCATGAATAAAGCACCCAATTTAAGATATTTTTGCATGTGCTTTATTTTAGTTACAACTCACATATTAATTTAATAATTATGGGTGACTTTTGACATCACCCTCAACAAAATTAATATGTATACAAGGCTTATAATAACTCAAATAACATTCAATGATATGTAAAAATGTAAATGTAAATAATATTGATCATTCATGTACTATGCATGAAATATAACTTACAATATCAATTTCTCAAAATGTATACAAGCTTTATTGCTTTACTTTCTCTTGTAAATATGATAATGCTTGTTCTCCTTGTATTCAATTATATCTTATGGAGCATTACCTCCATATTATAGCCATAGTATTGTGAATCTTTGGATATTTAACTATAGCTATCCATATTCCAAGTCTCATGACTCTTGGCTTGACTGCTTGCCACTTGCATACTTGATGAACACTTGACACTATAACATATGCACACCTATACATGACTCTTACACTTCTATAACTTGCACACTCTAATATAAGATACTTGTGCACATATTTACATTACATATTTGTTCTCATACATATAAGACACTTGTGCACATAGACTCAAATTACACTTGCACTCTAACTCACATGACACTTGTGCATTTCCTACACATTCACACTTAAAAAGGAAAATATAAATCACACTCTAAACTATGACTCAACCCTAATCTATTATTTAAAAATGTACCATGAAGGCACCATGGGGGTACATTAGCATGTACCAAATAATGTAATATACTCCAACACCCCTTGTATTACATTATTTGGTTATTGAATATTTTAATCTTCAATATTGATCTTTGTCTTTATCTTCAATCTTCAAATGATCTTGGGACCTGTGCCAACTTTGTTCTCTTATTTTTTTCTTCTAAATTTTCATGTTCTTCTTCTTCTGCTTATTTATTCTATTCTTTTTTGTCTTGCTATTATCATGCTACCTTCATATATCTTGATGTTATATAACAACTGCACAATTAGTAACTTCAAAACTCTTTGAGAAAATTAAATCTTTATTGATTATCAATTTTACTGAGAGAGCTTTGAATTCATTTTCTTCAGTACTTTCTTTTAATTATTGAATTTATTAAGCTAAATTTCCTTTTTGGTTTCCATTTTATATTGTAATTGTGGTTGTTGTTGATGACTGATTTTCTTACATATTTGACAGTATCTTGGATTCCATTTAGATTTGTATCTTGAAGTTGAAGCAAGATTACCTTGTGTATTATCTTTTGATACCAAGGCATTGTTAGTCATTTCATATTTGACTAAGTTTTCTACTTCATATTCTTGAAGAATATTGACTAAATCATCAAATGTAGTTTCCTTGCTCAATACTTGTAAAGATGTGACTAAATTTTTGTAACTTTCTAGAAGTGCTCTTAATATTACTTGAACAATAAATTTATCTTCTACTTTATCTCCCGAAGTTAATAGCTTTTCTTTTATATCTGCTACCTTTCAAATAAATAGTTCAATACTTTCACCACTAGTAACTTTTACGAAGTATAACTGAGATTGAATATTGAGAATAGTACCTTTGTTTTTCTCTTCAAATATTTAGCATAGAGTATTCCATGCTTCTATAGAAGTTTCTACTCCACTTAAATAAGGTTGTATTTCATCAATTATTCCAAATGTTATTAACATAAGTGCTTTTACATCACCTTCTTCAATTTTTTGTATTTTTCTTACATCCTCATTAGGTTTAGTTCTTGTTCCACTAACTATGTCCTAAAGCTTTTTACTATTAATGTAGATTTCATTTTTTTTTCCATGATGCAAAAGTTGGTCCTTTCAGAAGTTGACTTACAAAGGAAAAATTTATTGTTTAACATAATCGTACTCATAAAAAATATTTTTGAAATCCTTTGAAGTAGAAAACCTTATAAATCCTAGGTTTAAATAATTCAAATTCATTAATTTAATTCCTAAGGAGTAGTAAACCTTATGTTTCCCTAGTTTTAGTAAACATTATGTTGAAAACCTTTTATCTCCAAAATATTAAAAATTTACAAAACTTAAAAAAATCAATTTTCACAAAAATAAAATCAAATTTAATATTCTTCAAAAACTTCAAACTTTAAAACTTTAATAATTAATTAAACTTTTTGAAGTCCTTATCACTCCAAATTATTGAAAAAACTATTAAAAAACAACAAATTTATTATTACTCAAAGCTTATAAAAAAAACAACTTATCACACCAAACTTTAAAAACTTTAATTCATTAAACTTATCACTCCAAACTTAAATACTTAAAAATATTAATTAAACCTTATTTATCCTATCTTTGACTTTAAATAAATTTCAAACTTAAATTTATAAATCTTAAAATAATATTACCAATCTTATGCTGCTACTACATACGTCTCTGTTTTGAGTACTCCACTCGTGTGTTCTTCACATTCACATCATTGCTTGGATGGTCCTCTTTTCAAACTCTCAGGTGTTGATTGGCTTCATCCACATGTAAGCATGCATGAGAAACCAAAAATTTTAGATGTTATAATACTCAGGCGTTACATTACCCCTTCTTGATTGGCACTTTCTCTGTTCACTGCAAATGCTTGGCTTCCATGTTGATGCATAGGTGTTCTGATTCTTTGGTTGGAACTTATACTCTTTAGATTTTGCATTAATTATTAGGCATTATTATTTCTTCACCTTCCAACTTGCACTCAATTTTTAACTTGGTGCTCGACTTCCAAATTAGCACTTGGCTTCCAACGTAATGCTCAACTTCCAACTTGGTTCTTCGACTTCCAACTTGGATTTGCTACATTTGTTGATGTTGTTTCGATGCTTCAACTTTTGCTATGATTTCTACCTCTCTATAAGTGCTTCAGACAATATTTTCTTCCTATACAACACTTTGTTCACTATTAAACTTCTATGCAGTAATACTAATCTATGTGTTGCTTCAAGTCTTTAGGTTGGTCTTCTACAAAGATGTAGTTGAGTTCTCATAATGATAATGGCATTTTGCACTTTTATATAACATCAACGCTTAACTATTTTGAAATCTTATTTTTATTTTGCTCTTTGAATCCTTCATATTCTTCCTTTATGTTATAGATTTGCTCTTCTAAATGCTATATATTCTTCTTTTATGTTGTAACTTTGTTGTATGACATGTTTTATTTTTTCTTTATTTGCCCAAATGGACGTCTCTTTCTTATTTCTAGAGTTGTATGAATGGATGTCTCTTCCTTCTTTATGAATTTAGTTGAATGGATACCTCTTCCTTATTTATTTCTTTTAATATGGGTTGGGTTGTTATTCTATTATAGGTATCTTATCTTTATCATGGAAATATGAAGTAAGGTAAGTGCTTCTTTATCTTTCTTCAAGAATTATATATCAAAGATTGATATATCTATCTTCTTTCTTCCATTTTGCTTTCTTTATTTTCTCTTAGGAAGATATGAATGCTTCTCAATCCATTGATATCTTTCTTCTTTAATATAATTTCTTTCTTCTCTTAGGAAGCTCTAAATGCTTCTTAATCTACAACTATCTTACTTCTTTCTTCTTTATGCTTTCTATACTCTACTTTTAGAAGTTGAAACTCTTCTCTATCTTCTATAGGAAGCTTCTCACACTGCTATAGCTTAATCTCTGCTACAACTATTTTCTAAAATCAATAATGTATTAGGTCAAACCTAAGAACCTAATATGATTCTCCTCCTTACTAGAGAATCCAATATCAATATTAATATTATTATATCTCTCTCTTGAATGACCAACTTTCTCCTAAGTTGGTTCTTCTTCAAATTAGTTGAGTCTCTATTCTTCACTAGTTTTCCTTCAACCTAGTGGAGTGACCCTAGCCTTTCTACTCAATATAAACTTAAAATAGATTCTGAGTATCACTACCTTCAAAGTGGACAAACTCTTAACTGATTTCATCAAACTCAAATAACATTCAATAATATGCAAAAATATAAATATAAATAACCTTGATCATTCATGTACTATGCATGAAATATAACTTATAATATTAATTGCTCAAAATGTATACAAGCTTTATTGCTTCACTTTATATTACAAAAATGATAATGCTTGTTCTCCTTGTATCGATTCTATATTATGGAGCATTATCTCCATAATATAGCCATAGTAGTGTGACTCTTTGGATACTTGACTATAACTATCCATATGCCAAGTCTCATGACTCTTGGCTTAACTATTTGCCACTTGCATACTTGATGAACACTTGACACTATAACATATGCACACCTATACACGACTCTTACACTTCTATAACTTGCACACTCTAATATAAGACACTTATGCACATATTTATATTACATATTTGTTCTCATACATATAAGATACTTGTGCACATAGAGTCAACTTATACTTGCACTCTAACTCATATGATACTTGTGCATTTCTTGCACATTTACACTTATATAAAAGGGAAAATATAAATCACACTCTAAACTATGACTCAAACCTAATATAATATTTATAAATGTTCCATGAAGGTACCAAGAGGGTACATTAGCATGTATCAAATAATGTAATATACTCCAACACATGGTGGAAAATGTAGCTATCCCTAGCACCACCCATACCACATCAGTTTCTATCTATACCTTATGCACCGATCAAATGGAGGTAAGTTTCAACAACACAATGAGTGAGAGAAATTGAAGTGGCAAAAAATAAGTGAATAACATCAATGAATTATATACCGATACATGAGAGTTTAGGATTTTCTTCTCCTTTCCTAATGTTTTGCTTTTTAACTTTTCATGTTTGGAGGTCCATCATGACAAAACTTTTGGAGGTCATAAATTTTGCATATGAAAGCATATTTAGCACTTTTTTTTTCAAATTACATTATTTTTTAGCTCTATGCACTGGTGGCATTAGTTCATAGACTTGTATTAGTATTGACGGTTAAATTGTATAATATGAATGACAAATTCCTAGTTACTCATCTTAATGGGTAAAATTGTAGTATTTGGTCAACTCAAATGACTGGACTATTAACTAGTATGAACCTATGGTGCATCTTTCAAGAAGATAAATTAGCAATCCTTGATGAAGAACCTTACCACTAAAATAAGAGGCTTTTGGTCTATTTTCCTTATTAATTGAAATAGAGTTACTTTATCACACGAAAAAGAAGATTGAACCTATCAAGGTATCATCAAGATTGAATGAGTTATTTAAAAAATTTAGTACTATTAAAGTAAACTACTTGGAACCAAAGCCTTTCTCAATTAAATTAGCTAAGTTTGATAATGTTGAGAACTATATTGTTATGGTACCTAGGGATAGAAATATGAGGATATGATATTATATTGTGTATGGGTATTATGGATAGTTGGCATGGGCCATACATATACCAAGGTTAATTATATTATAACAATGAGTGGGATAAGGGTTTAGACATTAGCTTCCCAAAGTAGCATTAGAGAATGGGTATATAAATAAGGAATATTATCATTGTAATAATTAAGTAATCATATCAAGTATTATTTTGTAACAATCTTGGACTTTGGAGAGGAGCTCATTTTAGGAGATATTATGGAGTGGTCCTTAAAGAATAACATTGGTGTTTCCCTACCTAAATAATATTATCACATCTTGTATTGTGTGGATTAATTATTATGGTTTATTTATTTTATATTCAGCATATTGTGGATGCTTTAATATTTATGAGAAGCAAAGGTTCATAAGAAATAGTATTAGAGCAACAATTTTGGTAAAATGGGAATTGTTTTGTGGATTACATATTTTTGGTTATTTTTAAGGAAATGTCTTATATTTTAAGAGTGATATCTTTGTGTAAAGTTGTCTAAGTTAGATGATTCATACACTATATTGTTCAAAATTTGAAGAGCTTCAAATCAAGTGCTCATATGAAGGAATATTAGTAGTATTGACAGATATACGACCCTATGAAGTCAACTATCTAGAGTAGGACAATGATGTATTTTCAAATTGTGTTTTGATGCAGGAGCATCCGGTGGCGAAGTTGCAATCTTGCATCACCCAAAATGTGTTTTTTTTCTTAAGTACTAAAACTGTCGCGATATCGCGACGCTTTTTGAAGAAGGGCACCAGCGGGCCAAACTGTCGCGATATCGCGACATTTTTTTGAAAAAGCACGGTCGGGACGCCAAACTGTCATGAAATCATGACATTTCTAAAGCAGCGCAGTCGGGACGCCAAACTGTCACGAAATCATGACATTTCTAAAGAAGCGCAGTCGGGACGCCAAACTGTCATGAAATCGTGACATTTCTGTAGCAACGTGGTCTGGACGCAAAATGGTCACGAAATCGTGACACTTTCGGAAGCAGGATTTGAAAGCACAGGGACATCTTTGGCAAAAAGGTTCTAAGGCACAAGAATGGTCACGAAATCGTGACACCTTCGAAGGCAAGCTTAAAGGACGTCACGAAATCGCGACACCTTCAAAGATAAAGTTTAAAAGACGTCACGAAATCGTGACACTTCTGGGAGGCAAGACTTGGAAGCATAAAGACATCGCAACACCTTCGAAGGCAGAGCTCAAAGATGTCACGAAATCATGACATATCCGGAGGAAAGGTTCCACAATGCAAAGATGTCACGAAATCGCGACATATCCGGAGGAAAGGTTCCACAATGCAAAGATGTCACGAAATCGTGACATGTCACGTTTCGGCCCAACGAGGCAGCAAGTACGAAACACAAAGATGTCACGAAATCATGACATGTCACGGTTTCGCGGCCCAAGGGAGGAAGGCGAGTAAGAAAAGCCTAGACGTCACGATTTCACGACGTGTAGCGGAATCGCGGCCCCAAGGAGGAGAGAGAAGCCTAACGCCAAAACGTCATGATATCACGACCAAAGAGGAGAGAGAAAGTACTGGAGCAAAAACGTCACGATATCGCGACCAGAGCTCTCACGACGTTGACCAACCGACGATTACAGAGACCAGTGCAGAGGGACACGTGGCGTGAAGTTACAGGTGGCTCGAGAGTATGAAGCGGTTACAGGGAGCATGACAGTAGGACACGTGGCATCAACTGCAAGCGGCCATGGCGCATTCTTATGAATGATGACTTGGCGAAGGATTGACAGGCGGCTGCAGGGCATGCCGCCACTACAGGCCATGATTTTTTTGATGCACCTGGCAGCATCATGCAGGCGGGACAGAGCATTCGTGCGGGCGGTATGGGGAGTCTCGCATTCAAGGTAATGATGGTCCAAAGAGAGTCGGGCCTGGGGATAAAAAAAAGGCCCGCACTTTGCGTAATGATGGAGAAGGAGGTGGCGGCCGAGGATAAAAGGCGCGCATGCATTGTATTGAAGGACTCTTGGCCATTTATTTTTGGGGATAGCTGTGTATTCGAGGAGAGACCTCTGTTTTAATGAAGCTTGCTGGAATTTTGCCGGTGCATTGTTGATTTCTGCATTCTTGCTGTGTGTTGTGTGTAGCTCTATATCAAGTGGTATCAGAGCAGGTTGGTTCTGAGAGTGCAAACCGATCGCCGAACAGAGAGGCAGTTTGCGCCAGGACCGTGGTTGTGGGGTTGTGAAGAAGAAGCAAGATGCCTCCGCGAAGAGACCGTGGTGGTATAAGGCACAGACGAGCAAGAAGGGAGGAGGTCGATCTAAGAGCCCTGCAGAGGCAAGTTGAGGCCCTGCAAGAGGAAATTAGAAGAGGAGTCGAGCCGAGAAGGGAAGAACCCAGCGAAGATGAAGTGTGGGAAGAAGAAGTTCCATCTGATGAGGAAGAGGCCTTGGATCCAGCAGAAGCTAGGCTGTATCGGGCTATCTCCCAGATCGGGAAGAAGCCAAAATTTGACGTCTCCACTTACTCTGGGAACCTCAACCCTGAGGAGTTGATAGACTGGATCAACGATATGGAGGAGTATTTCGAATATGAAGAGATATCAGATCCAAATCGGATCAGGTTCACGAAAACCAAGTTGAAAGGACATGCTAGCATCTGGTGGAAAGGGGTGCAGTTGGAAAGGAACAGGAGGGGAAAGGAAAGGATCACCAGGTGGGATAGGATGGTAGAGAAACTAAAGAGGCAGTTCATCCCTGCAGATTATGAGTTGGACTTGTTAAAGAAAATGCAGAGTCTTCGACAGGCTAGTAAGACTGTCAAGGAATATACTGAAGAGTTCTATCAAATCTCTATCAGAACCGGCCATTCGGAGGCGAACAAAGAGAAGGTCGCACGTTACATAAATGGATTGCGAACCAACATTCAAGAAGAGTTGGGGCTGGTTAGAATGAGCACAGTGGAGGATGCATATCAGTTTGCATTAAAAGTGGAAGAGAAACTAAATAGAAGGTTTGATGGCAAGCAGAGAGGGAAGGACAGGGGTGGAAGAGCTGGTGGAAGAGGCAGTGGTGGAAGATACAAAGATTTTGGGAAAACTGGTGAAGCTAGCAGCAGCCAAAAATAGAAAGAGGTGAAAGAGGAGGATGACCAACGCCCACGCAATCAGAGCAACAACTACCCAAGAGGAAGAGGTAGGTCTGGGCGAGGGTTTGGAAGAGGTGTCTTTAGAGGAACCTGCTTCAACTACGGAGAGGAAGGACACAGGGCATACAACTGCCCGCAACATCAAGAGAGGCCAAATCGAAGACCTGAGGGTCAGGCCCGAGCTGCTGTAGCAGATGAAGGTGTAGAATCTGAGCACTCAGAGGAGGCAGAAAGAGGAGAAGCGATGATCATCAGAAGAGTCCTGTTAAACGAAGAAAAGAAGGGAGACCAAAGGAACAACCTATTTCGAACAAGATGCAAGTGTGCAGGCAAGGTATGTAACATCATCATAGATAATGGAAGCACTGATAATTTGGTTTCTGAGGAAATGGTTGCCAAGCTGCAGTTGGAAAGGAGAAAACACCCACACCCTTATCGAATTGCATGGTTGCAAAAGGACCATCGGGTGCTGGTGAGTGAGCAATGTCTGGTGAAGTTCAACATTGGAACTTACCAAGATGAAGTGTTATGTGACATCTTGCCCATGGATGCATGTCACCTGCTGCTTGGGAGGCCATGGCAGTTTGACCGAAGTGCTGTTCATGATGGTCGAGCCAACACATATTCTCTGTCAAAGAATGGAGTTCGCCATAAGTTAAAACCCCTGAAGGAGGCGGATGAGAAAGTATGCAGCAGTGCACGAGTCTGTCTAGTTGATGGCAGAAGATTCTTGGAAGGCCTGAAGCCGGATCATATGTGCTATGCTATAATCCCCATGGTTAGGGAAGAAGGATGCAAGGAGATTCCAATGGAAGTCATGGGACTGTTAGAAGAATTCCCCGATATCATTTCTGACAATGTTCTCGAAGGTTTACCACCTGTTAGGAAGATCAGTCACCACATAGATCTGGTGCCTGGATCGAGCTTGCCAAACAAGGCCGCACATCGAATGACACCTGTGGAAACTGAAGAATTAAATCGGCAAGTTCAAGATCTATTGAAGAAAGGCCTGATAAGGGAGAGTCTTAGTCCATGTGTTGTACCAGAAGTATTAGCACCCAAGAAGGATGGAGAATGGAGGATGTGCACCGACTCTCGTGCAATCAACAAGATCACCATTAAATACAGGTTCCCACTGCCGAGAATGGATGATATCATGGACTGCTTGGGTGGAGCTGAGTACTTCACAAAAATTGATTTGAAAAGTGGATACCATCAGATCCGCATTAGAGAAGGGGATGAATGGAAGACAACTTTTAAAACCAGAGAGGGGTTGTATGAGTGGTTGGTTATGCCATTTGGATTAACCAATGCACCTAGTACCTTCATGAGGTTAATGAATGAAGTTCTGAAGGAATTTCTGGGCAAATTTGTTATTGTTTACTTAGATGATATACTGATTTTTAGCAGAACCTTAGAGGAGCACCTGATGCACATCAGGAAGGTTTTTGAGAAACTACGGGAGGAACAGTTACTGATCAATCTGAAGAAGTGCAACTTCGTGAAGAAGGAGCTGGTATACCTGGGATTTGTCATATCAGCAAATGGTCTCAAGATGGACCCCGAAAAGGTGAGGGCTATCCTAGAATGGCCTGTCCCAAGAAGTGTGACCGAGGTTAGATCATTTCATGGTCTGGCCAGTTTCTACAAAAAATTCATTAGAAACTTCAGCAGTATTTGCTCATCTCTTACAGAGACAATGAAGGGGAACAAGAAGGAATTTCAATGGACAGTTGGAGCAGACAAAAGCTTTGCTATGCTGAAGAAGAAGGTCACTGAGCAACCCGTCTTAGCACTTCCAGATTTCAATAAGGTGTTTCAGGTAGACTACGATGCAAGTGGCAATGCCATAGGAGCTGTATTGAGCCAAGAGGGTAGGCCTGTAGCTTATTTCAACGAAAAGCTCAATGATGCCAGGAGAAAGTATTCGGTGTATGATCAGGAGTTCTACGCCATAGTCCAAGCACTTAAGAAATGGAGGCATTATTTGTTGCCCAAGGAGTTTGTTCTTTACACCGACCATCAAGCGCTGCAGTATATCAACAGTCAAGGCAAATTGAATCAGAGGCACCTGAAATGGGTAGAGTTCCTGCAGAGCTATACCTTTGTACTGAAGCATCGGAGTGGAAGATCCAATAGGGTGGCAGATGCATTGAGTAGGAGGCAATGTCTCGATGACAGAAATGAGAGTGGAGGTTGTAGGGTTTGCTGAGCTCAAGAACTTATACCCCGTAGACCCCGATTTCGTAGAAGCTTGGAAAGCCTGCACTGCGCCTGTTGCGTTGGACAGGACTAGATGGTTGGATTACCTGATTCAAGATGGAATGCTGTTTAGGGGGAATCAATTGTGCATTCCGAGGAGCTCAATGAGAGAGAACCTCATTAAAGAAAAGCACAGTGGGGGTTTAGCTGGACACTTTGGTCGTGACAAGACCATCTCACTGGTTAGTGAAAACTATTACCGGCCACAATTGCAGCAGGATGTGGCAAAGTTTGTGCAGAGTTGCAGGATTTGCCAGATGGCAAAGGGTATGAGGCAGCCTACTGGTTTGTATCAACCGCTACCTATACCCGAAAGGCCGTGGGAAGATATTAGTATGGATTTTGTGCTTGGTTTGCCTAGGACGCAGAGGGGGCACGATTCCATATTTGTGGTAGTGGACAGATTTTCAAAAATGGCACACTTTATCCCGTGCCATAAGACTAGCGATGCGGTCCATGTAGCTGGTTTGTTCTTTAAGGAAGTGGTACGCCTTCATGGGCTGCCAAGAAGCATTGTGTCGGACAGGGATACCAAGTTTGTAGGTTATTTTTGGAAGACCCCGTGGAAGAAGCTGAGGACGGAGTTAAAGTTCAGTTCTGCATACCACCCCCAAACAGATGGACAAACAGAGGTGGTTAATAGGAGTTTGGGCAACCTACTGCGATGCTTGGTAGGGGACAAGCCCAAGGGATGGGATCTAATTCTGCCGCAAGCTGAGTTTGCGTATAACAGCTCGGTCAATCGGAGTACCAACAAGTCACCATTCCAGATTATCTATGGGAGCAGCCCAAGGAACGCTTCAGAGTTAAGAAGGCTAGATACAAGGGAGAAATGCAGTGCTGAAGCAGAAGACTTTGCTGAACACCTGAAGGGAGTGCATGAGGAAGTGACAAAACACATTGCCAAGATGAATGCTCAGTACAAGACAAGGGCGGATCAAAAACGCAGAGCTAAGGAGTTCCAAGTAGGAGATTCGGTCATGGTCCATCTACGGAAGGAACGGTTTCCTGCCAAGACCTACAACAAACTAAAAATGAAGAAATTTGGACCATGTAAGATCATTGGCAAACGAGATTCGGGCAATGCGTACGAGGTGGAGTTACCAAGCGAACTCAACATCTCCCCCGTGTTTAACATCTCAGATTTGGTCGAGTATCATGAAGGAGAAAGCAGTGAGATACCCAATCCAGATTTGTGGAGCATTCCAGTAGCCATCCCAGTTGTGGACGAGATAGAAGAAGTTCTGGATATGCGTGAGGGCCGAAGTACTAGGAACAGGAGTTACTCGGAGTACTTGGTCAAATGGAAGGGCCGACCCATTGAAGACGCGACTTGGTTATCAAAGGCTGAGGTTGATCGCCTGGGTCTACCTCGAAAAGATCAGAAGTGAGGTCACTTCTCAAACTCACCCCGGGTGTCTGATGCAGGAGCATCCGGTGGCGAAGTTGCAATCTTGCATCACCCAAAATGTGTTTTTTTTTTAAGTACTAAAACTGTCGCGATATCGCGACGCTTTTTGAAGAAGGGCACCAGCGGGCCAAACTGTCGCGATATCGCGACGTTTTTTTGAAAAAGCAGTGGGACGCCAAACTGTCGTGAAATCATGACATTTCTAAAGCAGCGCAGTCGGGACGCCAAACTGTCATGAAATCGTGACATTTCTAAAGAAGCGCAGTCGGGATGCCAAACTATCGTGAAATCGTGACATTTCTGTAGCAACGTGGTCTGGACGCAAAATGGTCACGAAATCGTGACACTTTCGGAAGCAGGATTTGAAAGCACAGGGACATCTTTGGCAAAAAGGTTCTAAGGCACAAGAATGGTCGCGAAATCGTGACACCTTCGAAGGCAAGCTTAAAGGACGTCACGAAATCGTGACACCTTCAAAGATAAAGTTTAAAAGACGTCACGAAATCGTGACACTTCTGGGAGGCAAGACTTGGAAGCATAAAGACATCGCAACACCTTCGAAGGCAGAGCTCAAAGATGTCACGAAATCATGACATATCCGGAGGAAAGGTTCCACAATGCAAAGATGTCATGAAATCGTGACATATCCGGAGGAAAGGTTCCACAATGCAAAGATGTCACGAAATCGTGACATGTCACGGTTTCGCGGCCCGAAACGAGGCAGCAAGTACGGAACACAAAGATGTCACGAAATCGTGACATGTCACGGTTTCGCGGCCCAAGGGAGGAAGGCGAGTAAGAAAAGCCTAGACGTCACGATTTCGCGACGTGTAGCGGAATCGCGGCCCCAAGGAGGAGAGAGAAGCCTAACGCCAAAACGTCGCGATATCGCGACCAAAGAGGAGAGAGAAAGTACTGGAGCAAAAACGTCGCGATATCGCGACCAGAGCTCTCACGACGTTGACCAACCGACGATTACAGAGACCAGTGCAGAGGGACACGTGGCGTGAAGTTACAGGTGGCTCGAGAGTATGAAGCGGTTACAGGGAGCATGACAAGAGGGACACGTGGCATCAACTGCAAGCGGCCATGGCGCATTCTTATGAATGATGACTTGGCGGAGGATTGACAGGCGGCTGCAGGGCATGCCGCCACTACAGGCCATGATTTTTTTTGATGCACCTGGCAGCATCATGCAGGCGGGACAGAGCATTCGTGCGGGCGGTATGGGGAGTCTCGCATTCAAGGTAATGATGGTCCAAAGAGAGTCGGGCCTGGGGATAAAAAAAAGGCCCGCACTTTGCGTAATGATGGAGAAGGAGGTGGCGGCCGAGGATAAAAGGCGCGCATGCATTGTATTGAAGGACTCTTGGCCATTTATTTTTGGGGATAGCTGTGTATTCGAGGAGAGACCTCTGTTTAATGAAACTTGCTGGAATTTTTGGCCTGTGCATTGTTGATTTCTGCATTCTTGCTGTGTGTTGTGTGTAGCTCTATATCATGTTTGTTTTCCAAAAAATAAAATTTGATATTCATATGTTGTTTTGTTTGAAGGAGATATTTTTTAAAATATTAGTAGGAAGATATATATTTTTATGAAATTTTAGTTCATAAAACCCTAGTTTGCATTAATTTTTTGTTGGGGCATGAACTTATGGAGCTATAAAAGTTTTTTGGAGAAGATATTTATGTTAGGGAATGGTGGAAACAATTTAAATACTTATGTTCTATTGATTCTTGTTGGAGCATTAGGATTAATTTTTATTTTGGAGGAGAATCTCTCTCTTGATTTCAAAGTTTTCTTATGGCCCATAATTATGAACTAATTTGGGAAGAAACATAACAAGCATTTTTGAGTCAATGGAATCCATATAAAAATATAGCTAGGCTCTAGGATGAACAAAAGGAATTACAAAAATATTTGGAAAATTTCAAGAATTTGGCAGAAGAAAATATAAGGATGATAATGTGTAGGTTGAGGGAACCATAAATTTTGTGTCAAATAGGCCAAACAGTGATCAAAAGGATTTGTTTGAATCTAAAATTCTATTTTGCAGGTTCATGGTTGTATTTAGAGAGAAAATGTTATTATTTCCATAAATCTTAGCAACATGTATAATTGTATTAATCTTGTTTTGGCTAAGAGGTTTCAAGTTCAAACAACAAAACTTAAAGACATAAATTAAGGGTGTGAATATTTATATTTTTGAATATTTGAAAATTATAATGGATATTTAGATTTTTTGTGCTATTGATATGGATGATGTGGATATCGTTTTGGATTATCCTTGTTTGGATTATTTAGGTAATTTTAATATTAATGTGCAAAAGATGTTCATGAAGTTATGGTATAGGAAAAGGAAGATAACACTACAAGATATTTCTCAGCTTAAGGAGTAATGTGTTGAGGATCAAATCCTTGATAATATTTAATTAAATAATGGGTTTTTAAATAGGTATTTAGTATGCCATAATTTCATGATCTGCAATCTCAACATGGAGAATATTTGAGCTCTCACCATAGAATGCAACTAACAATAGGTAACCAACTAACAAATTACTAACTAATGCTAATCACTAAGAAGCTTCTTACGTGAAGCTTATTTGCATGTTTTACATAGGAATAATAAAAAGCTAACTAAATTAATGTTCTATGATATCCTTATCATTCCTCCCCACTTAAGAAGCATTGGACTCCAATGCTTTTACAAGAAAGTGGGAGAGATTAAATACAAGTTCCCAAAAATACAATCCTTGAATGTGATGAAGAAGAGAAAGATCCCTATGGAAAGTTCTACTAAAATATAGAGAGAATAAAATCATACCATTGGAATGGAGAAGGGACTACTACTCTTGCAAAGGAAGTACCCATAAGCAAACAAGGCTAAAAGGCCATGGGAGTAAATCAAATGTTGCTTACTCCTCACATCATTCATGCTTCAAAATTGGAAGCGTGTGCATTGAACCAATAGTTGATTTCCTTTCTTGTCATGTAGGCACCTCAAACTGCAATCAAATCACTATGGAAAAATTTGTAATAAAGAGGAAAAATTCATAAATTCTTATGATCAAATACATGGCAAAAATACTTGTGACTAGGAATAACCAACACCTCATCATGGTACCCACTAAGGCCAATATACTCAAGGCTTAAGTCAAGCAATAGTAGAAATATAAGGTGAAGGATGTCACCAAGAATAATGTCTTATCAAGATACCCTCCTTGGCTGAAACACTCGAAGCCAAGGTTGAAGTAATCATAGAAAGACAAGATAATTATGTCTATGTGCAAGGTGGAAGTGACTGACAAGGTGCAAGGTACAAGAAGGCATGAAGTGGAGTAATACCTTCAAAAAGTCACAATGGTGACTTCCACTCCTATTGAGGAAGTATAAAAATTTCCAATTGGAATATAAGTGGATTTGAACAATAGGATGGAGTTTCAGGTAACACTGAGCTTACACTTAATTACAAATCTACAAAGGCTTAAAAACCCAAAGTGGAGGAGTAAAAATATAATTCAACTATTCAAAGCTTTTAAAAAATCCAATAGATTGTATTACTATATCCACAATGCCAATTGGATACCATTGCTTAAAATCATACAATAGAAGAGCTTCACCCAAAATTTACACTGGAGTGTTCAAAGGAATCTAAGATTATTAAGCCTCCTTAATACAAAATCCCCCTTAATTAATTAATTAATATTTTTTTAAAATAATTAAATAATTAATAATTTATCAATTATAAATAATTGATCCAGGTGTTGTAGGTGAGTTGGAGAGGAGAGGGAAATCCTCCAAGAGAGGTCCCGGTTCAAATATCCACCCTACTAAAAAGCTAAATTGGGTATCCAAAATCCAATTGATAATGTTGGTGCGGGCAGGGTCGAGTGCAACTCCCGAGTGACTTTGATGGTGTAGAACCCCTTATTCGTGGTCTCTCAGACCAAGGCGGCCCCGCAAGGGATTTTTTGCTTAAAAAAAAAAAATTATAAATAATTTATTAATTTTAATCAATTGGACTAAGAAATGAGAGGCATAGACTTTAATGACCGTCAATGGTCATTCAATACCATTCACACACATAATAGGCTTATAAAACCTGAATCATTGATATGGAAGTATGAGGTATTTAACTACTCCTTGGCCTAGGTGGTAGAATAAAATTCAAATTTCTTTGGAATTCACATCAATGACAAGTGTTTACCCTTATGCATGCCATACCAATATTACAGCGATAAGTGTCCTTCACTGCTTTCGCTTCCATGTAGGAAGACATAGATATTCCTATGACATCCCTTGAATTAGGGTAGGCCTCGAAGTACATGATCATGTTAGGCTTTGATATGCTCGAGGGGATACATTGATGCGTGCATGCCTATGTGCCTCAATGCATGTGCCTTATGCATTATGAGTGTTGCATACCCTATGTTGGTGCATGCATGTTTGGGGAACTACATGATACACATGTGCATTATGTGTTGTTGTGTTGCATGGTGCATGCACAGCATGGGGGTTCATGTTGTAGTGACATCAGGTGGCACCCTGCATGTTGTAGTGGCACAGGGTTGCCTTGCATACCCTTGTTTCTTTTCTATAATGGTTGATGGATCTTGTAGGTGCCATGTTGTAGCAAATCGGTCTCATGCTAGAGGTGCCACTAGAAGCTGGGGGACAAAGAGGAATGATTCCTCTCTTTAGAGCTTCTTCAATCACCAACAAACATGTGTGATGTGCCTTCATTTACATATGGTCATGGACAAAGAAAATTAGAGGTGGTGGAGATACACAAAGGTTCTTAATCATTGTTCACTAATGGGTGTAAACCCTAAGCTTTGACTAAAAATACCTCCCAAATTAACTATCTTCTTTTATAGGAAGTTGTAGGCATCTATCTCTATGAAGCCTTTTAGCATGAAAAAGAGAAGGAAGGGGGAGGGGGAATTTCCATGAGGGAAATTCTCCCTCATAGGGAAGGATACCCCTAATATGATACCAATGTTAAGGATCAAATCCTCGATAATATTTTATTGAATAATGAGTGTTTCAATAGGTATTTAGTATGCCATAATTACATAATCTGCAATCTCAACGTGGATAATATTTGAGCTCTCAACATAGAATGCACCTAACAATATATAACCAACTAAAAAAATTCTAACTAATGTTAACCATTAAGAAGCTTCTTACATGAAGCTTATTTGCATGTTTTACATAGGAATAATAAAAACTTAATATCCTATGCTATCCTTATCACAAGGATCCAAGGAAAAATAAGAAGTAGTTATGGCAAGAAAAAAATTTAAAGAACCAATAGAGGAATTGAAAGCAAAGTCTACAATAGAGGTATTAGCAGAGTATTAGGAAGAAGCAACAACAAAATCCAAGGAAGCTCTATTATAAGAGCACATAGATGCACCAAAAGAAAAGCACATGAGAGAAGAGCTTGAGGATGAATTTAAAACAATAAAACAAAATTCTAAAGAATAAAAATAAATAAAATCTTAGGTTAAGGTTACAACATACTATCACCCACACCACCATGAGCAGTAAAAATCTTGGTGGAAGGACTTAGGGCATAAATATTATTATGGATCTACATGGAGTCAAAATGCATCAAGTATTATAGTGTTTGGCCAAAAAAGCATAGTAATTCTATATTTGAGTGGTGCAATAACATAATGGAAAAATAGGACCAATCATTCATAATATTAGAGTAAAGCAATAGAAGCATGTGTCAATAAAGCAATTATGGATATTAAAGTGGAAATATTGCAGCTTGACATCATCATATACCACCATCAGTCAAGATTTCTTTTGAATGAAGGGATGTTCAATATTGGTACTAGTTAGCATTGCTTAAAAAATCATATTATCTAGTTTCTTCTTATGTTTCAACAAAATATATGTAAGGAGGGTGTAATATTATGGTACCTATGGATAGGAATACGAGGATATGATATTATATTGTGTATGGGTATTATGGATAGTTGGCATAGGCCACACATAACCCAAGGTTTATTATATTATAATAATGAGTGGGATAAGGTTTTAAGTATTAGCTCCCCAAAGTAGCATGAGATAATGGGTATATAAAGAAGGGATATTGTCATTGTAATAATCAAGCAATCATTTAAAGTATTCTCTTGTAATAGTCTTGGCTCATGAAGCAGATCTTATTTTGGATGTAAGATAGGGATCAATACAAAATCTTCTCAATTGATGTTAGGAGTTTGGGCACCCTATGTTACCTCAATATGTATATATGGGAGTATGTTATAGTCCTAAACTAAGTTAAATGTGTAAATTATACAAACACCTAGGGGTTCTAGAGGGAAAATAATATTTCTCTCTATGGTTATATACCTAAACCTTTAAGAGATTAAAACTAAAATTAAAAGGATGTAGACAACTATGAAAGAAAACAACCCTAGACTATATGCTTTTTTGATTCAAATAATACAATGAAAGTGAAAATTTTATTTTTATTTTTAAGGAAATAAGAGATGAATGCAAACATCCAAAACCATCCTAAAACATAGCTACATGTGATGTTATTTTTTATCTAAAATAAAAATACAAATGATATTTTCCTTATATTTAAACTCTGCTAAACTCTTTGAATTCACCTTGTTATTCTACAATAAAATAGGAACAAATATTGCAAAATTATGAGATACAACAAACAAACCACACTACAAAAATAGAAAATATAGATCTATGAAGGAAAGAACCTAGTTTGACTTTGATGGTGAATTTGCTATCGATGAAAACATTGCTTGTAGTGCAAATCTGCCACTACTAGATTCATTATTTACAAGCATATTTGTGGAAACCTATGAAATAGAAAAATAAAAGAAATAATATTAGTGTGGGGTCTACCTAGCTTTGGGAATACTATAAAATTCCTTAGTTAGGTGGTCCAAATCCCTATTTTTGAGAGATAGTATGAAAATCAATAAAAGCTCATAATAAAAGCACATAGGGCAAAATCATCACCTACAATATTAATTCACTACCATTGGATTCATTTATCACCAACGATTTTGCTTATGTGAGTAGAAGAGATGAACAAAGAATTAAACTTCAAGGATTACAACTAAGCCTAGATACAAGATAGTCTTATAAGAGTGGACACTTATTTAATTGACATAACTACTACAATAAATAGATTAAAAACACATTCAAATACCTAATATATGATAACAAATAAATTTAATAGGATGAATACTAAAATATGATAGCAAGAAATATGTTAATCAACTGAAAAGGAATGCTACAATGAATTAGTCAAGAAAATCAAACTCAAATCCAGCTAGTGATGCTAAAATAAAAGGAGAAACTAAGATAAAGAGACTCAAATAAAGCAAGAATGTGAGAAAATTCTACAACCCAAGATGAATATTTCTCTCCTTTTGACAACTTGTAGAAGGTCCCTTGTTTGCTTACTATAATAATAGAAATCGCTAGTTTTGAGAGCTCCAAGACCCCACTAGAATGCTTGACCAAGTAATACAAGTGCTCATAGTGCAAGGATGAATGCTAAGACTATTTTGAAAAAATTATAGTACTAAAATTTTCTTATTGAAATGTCCTCCTCAAGGAATGCAATTATAAGATTTTTTTAGGGTTTCTTGAGGAGGAATGGAAGAGTCAAATATGCCTTGGAAGTTTGTAGAAGGTTTTGATGTGAAGGCTTAGGGGGTGTTAAATGACATGCACAATCATTGCTGGTAGTGATGGAGGATATGCATGTGATAGAGTGCACATACTTCTAAGATTCTACTCATTTCAAGTCAAAACCATTTCCAGACAAATTTGCTAGTAGCAGATTCATGCCAGTATTTTTACCAATTGACTATTAAATTTCAAACTTGGAAATAACAATTAAATTTTAGGTAAGAAAGGCTAGAGTTGATGAATTCTCTACTAGGATAGCACATTTGCTAGAGATTTACCTACTTCTAGCATTTTCACTCTTGAGTCATGAATGCTCAAATTTAGGGCATAAGACTATTTTGAGTAGTCAAAATACTATTGGACAAGGGTCATGGTAGTATAATAACTAATCTTGTGTATAAAATTGAGTGTCTATATTTATCCATTTTGGATGCATTTATTGTACAATAAATGTGTCAAAAACCAATGTAGATACCCAAATTTTGTGGTGGGATAACTTTTTGCTACTTAGGATCATTATTTTGGGATAATAGATGCAAATATTGATTCCTAAAGAGTGTTGTTAAAATATATTCTTTCAAGTATCATTAATGCATATGTGCCCTATGATGGCCCCTCAAGTTTAGAGGGAAAATCAAGATTTTTAAGAAACTTTATTATCCTAGGAATATGCGTTCGAGTAGTGAAGGAAAAAAGGTGAAGGGGAAGAAAATATGATTGGGCAATTTGAGGGGGTTAATAGGGTAGGGTATAAAAATAAATTTATTTTTACTATTTAGTTTGTAAAATCAAAGCTTTGAGCACTCTAATAGGGAATTTTTTTATTTCACACCCAATGAGATTGAGGCATCGTGTAGAGGTGGTTCAAGTGCCAATGGGACCAACGGGCCTTCAAGTATAGGTAGGACTCAAAAAATTTAAGTTCTTGTTTTAAATATGCATAAAAAATATATCATCATAGAATGATAATGGATTTACATGCTACAAGTAGATTTGCAACAATAATTTTACTTGCTATCAACAAATTCATAGAAACAGTTTCACTCATTGATGGTAAATTTATTAGGAGCTAATTTTCCAACCAATGGAAAATTCTCCATTGATAGATTTGTTAGGTGATCATGGTTTTGACAAGTAGCAATTTTGGTGTTTGATGGAAGATTTACCTAGGTAGTGGTTTTTCTTCCTAGTGGTAGTTTTTCCTAAGCAAGAAAGAATATGAATTTGTATGGTATGGTGAGTTGGATTTATTAGTTTTTAGAATTGATCTATAGGTATAGTATAGAATTTTGGAATGTCATGATTGAATATCGTAAACCTTACAAATTATCCTACACCTCATAGGTGATGAGGATCATTAACTCTTGGAGGTCGTAGGGCTATAGCCTTGTGTCTAAAATAAAGTTTGATAGGGCTTTACTAAAAACATTGGTAGATAGGTGGTACTCCTACATAGGTACTTTCCATTTATCGATCAATGAGATGTTAATAAATTTAGAGGATGCGTGGTATATACTCAAAGTACCTATTTGAGATGCCCACATCTAGATCATACAAGATCAAGAGAGGTCATTACAATGATTAACTAGAGATGCATGATTCCTCTTGGTTTGAGATGGTATTGATATCAATACCATGTATAGGGGAAGTAGGTTGGACAAACTAACAATGATGCTCTATGCAATCACCTCAAGTCTCCTTGTTGGAGATACCAATCATTGATGCATGCATTAAGGTTGGTCAGAGATCATGGCTAGGATGCAGGATGATTAATTGTAGTTTGTGTAGGGGCTTTTCATTGTGGTGCAATTGTACCATACCCTTCATAGGGTAGTGTATATAGGTGGATAAATCCTACTATATTTCATGCTTTTGTAGGTATCATGTTAAGAGAACCTTGCAATCCATCATATAGAGAGGCTAACTAGATGATTTAATGATGCTACATCACCTTCTATGTTTATATGGGTGCACTATTTTTAGATAGGGATCCAAAGGCCATATAGAGGCATCTTGATGAAGGGATGCAATATTCATCATGTAACCAATGATGAGACAAAATAAAAGAGATTTATTAGGCTATTAGGACCATGGATGATCATGTCATTGATTAGGTAGCCTAGTGATGAAATAGAAGAAGAGAATATAGATATGGCTATCATACCATGGATGATCAGTACATCAATCATGTAGCCTAGTGATGAATTGATTAATAAAATGCAATGTAATATAGTTGTCCATCATTTAGCATAGTGTACATATGTAGTTGCTCCATAATTTGGCCTATCTATAACACCTTGTGGATGTATGGGGTGAGGGTCCAATAATGCCATGTTTCCTTCCAAATGTATTTGAGGAAATTTACATGATGAGGTTGAAGAGGTAAGTGTGATTTTTGGTACATGTTGGATGAAGAGAGAGGAAATATAAAAATTGATAGAGTAAGGGTCATGCAAATAAATATTTTGGCTTTCAAATGGAACTAGGGAAATTTGATAGCATCAGCTACCTAGTGTAAGTGAAATGCAAAATTATCTATTCCTAACTAGGATCATCATTGCATAATCATGGATTTTATAACTTGATATGCAATAGGAAATCCAAGCAACAACAAACATGTGCATACAAGCAATTAAAATCTTATACAAATTTAGACATAATATATATCAAGAAGTATTATGTTTGGAAGGAGATGCATTTAAGAGCTCCATATTGATTAAAATACATGAATATAGGACCTAGGATGGATCAAAAGCTTCTTGTCTATATTATCCCAATTCTATCGATTTATATAAACAATATTGTCATGGGATACCAAAAGAAAAGAATTGGATTCAATATTAGTATTTGATAAAAATGAAGTGAGAATAGAATCATTATAGCTAGGTATGCATCCTATTTGATTGCACACTATCCATATTTTGGCTGCTAGGGGTCCTTGATGCCTCCATTTGAGAGATCTTGTCTTTGGAATGGGCTACAAATTCAACAAAGGTTTCTACAAAATATTTATTTGGGTAGTACCAACACAAATAAAGGAATATCCCCTCATTCATATTGTTTTATCTTTCCTAGAAGGTGGACCTATGATTCAAGAAGACAAAGGGAGCTTGGCAAGGTCTAGATAATATTGATCTTGAGTATGAATGTTTATATTGATTTGATTGATGCTTAAAACTTCAAATTGATTATTAGTAGGTTAATTATACAAGGCTATAAACCTTAATTCATCATTGATTAATGAGGATTAAAAACATTTAGTGTTAGTTTATGAAAAAATGGACTAGAAGGGTGGAGTGTTCCCACCACATCTTGATTTGGAGGTGGGATGTTCCTATAATGGACATTGTTTTCTATATTTTAGTCATGTTTTGGAAATAGATATTGAACAACCCCCAAAAATTGACTTGATGAGGGTTGGAAATTTGAGCTTCTAAAGACAAGTTGACCATTATCTATTAGATATTTAATTAGAGGCCTAAGGCCCCTACATTTACTAGTTGTATATTCATTGGTGTAATAGAAAGCACAATGTTCATAAAGGTGGAATGAGAAAGCATTTTATACATTTTAATAGGTAGAAGTTCTACCATCTTGGCTTCAAGAAGTTGTTCAAGGATGGAAAAAGGATGTTGATCTAATTTAGTGGTGTTTGTTTGGATTTTTGTTGTTTGGATAGGACAAGCCTTTGAAGGGTTTTCACATTATTTACATTGTTAGTTTGGCAAGAATATGTGACCCAGTTACCTACAACATGTTTATTCTTATATTATCTTTTGAATGAAGATTTATCTTTCTCTTTCTTGATTTTAAGTTGCCCTCTTTTGAGGATGGTGGTTTTCACATGTTTATCCATGTCCACTTCATCTTTGAAGGAGGACATATTAGTTGTTTCTATATGGAAGGCTAGTTGCTCTTGAAGGTTACCAATAAAGATATCAAGGATATATATCTACAATGAAGCATATTGGAGTGTCCTCGGTAGGGCCCACCACATTACCAGGAATTTTGTGAAGCCCTCATATTTAGACTATTTGAATTTATAGAGGTCACTAATGGTGAAATTTTCTTTGATATAAACTGAAAACTATCGGATAAATATTTTGACTGGGCCCTTCAAGTTTTTTAGAGAATGGTATGATATTTAAAAATACCACTCAAGGGTAGGGCCACTAAGGCTTTTAGCGAATATTTTTAATAGTAACATCTTATCATATGTGATTTCACTACAAGTAGTTTAACATAGTCTAAGATAATTAATTGGGCTCTCCTTCCCTTTATACATTTGAACTTTAAGTGTTTTAAAGTTTTGCAAGAACGGATGAATCGCTATAGTAGGATATAAGGGTTGATTATATAAATAATAATATGATTATTTATGGTTAGGGGAATATCATTGAAGGGATTCCATTTGTTGCTAAATTTATTCCATTTGAGAAGTTAATGCTTGAAACTTGGGAAGGACAAGATTTGTCAATACATAAGGCATATGCCATGGAACTGAGGATGCTTGAGGATTTATATGGGAATAAATTTAATACACTTGGGAAAGTGATACCAAATGTGGAATAGGATTCCTAATTTGTTTAGGATAAAAGGATTAGTAAATGTAAAATTAAATATTGCAAGCATAGAAGTTTGAGGTAAACTTATATGTATGTTACCAGGGAAAGAAAGGTGTATGCTAATGAATGAATTAAAAATTAGAGGTATGTATGAATTAAGGACTTATCTTGTACTTTTTGATATATGAAGCAACTTATGTTGGTCCTTAGTAATTATTTGGGTAATGACATAGACATGTTATGTCCCAAAGATTGTAGAACATTTGATGTCCCAACCTCTAGGGACGTAGTGACACTAGGCAAAGAGCTAACAAAATTGGATTTTTTTTGTTAAGACCTAAAGTGGTTTGGTTTATATTTGCATATAACTAATTAGTGTTCATATTTATTTGATTGATGTTTGTATTGGATTGATTAAAAGACGTAACATTAAAATGAGTTTGATGAGGGAAATTCAAAAGCAAATCCTTTCTCATGGGAGTATGTTGATTTGTGTTATTAATTACAGTGAGTATGACATCTCTATTTTCCCATAAAATTATTATCATGTGATTATAAGAATGGAAGGTTATTATTCCTTGGGCATATTGATGAAGGCTTGAGGTATGTAACTCCTCTTCTTCCTCATCAATATTGGGATTCCCTACGGTATTTTTTTCTTCAAATAATTCTCCAAAGGGGAGATATTAAAGTTCAGTTGACATGCCATGCTATAAGTGTGGTAGAATATTTTATCCATGGGGTTAGGTTGACAAGAGAGGAAAATTTTACTAATTAACATTTAAAATGTTTGAGAGTTGCTTAAGAGAATAAGAAGAAGTTATTTTTCTTCTTGTATCACCTTCTCTTGTTATACCAATCTGATTGGTATACCTTTAAGGGCCTCACTATATACCAAACCTCGTTAAGAATATTGAAAAACAATATTCAAGCCCAAGGTAAATAGATATGCAAAGCATCACAAGAGATTGGAGAGAAGCTCAAGAACTGATTGATTATTCTATGAGAGGAACCTTGCATAAATAGCAAAGGTGAACAATATGAGCCATCAGATCATAACAACTGAATAGATCTCATCCAATCATAACTAGGATTTTACCAACCTCATGCAAGAGTGATAACTCCAAAAAAAGATAAATATCCTAAATATCCTAGTAATAAATTAAGATATATTCTAACACCCTCCCTTAAGTGATACTAGGGGTAGTGAGAACCAACAACAAAAGAAATAAATAAGTGGCATATCCACAGATATGAGTCCCAACAACAAGGCCTGATAAGGTACTCATGTACAATATATCCATAAGAACTTATTTTGGAGAGATGATGAAAAACCATGTGGGAAAAAACCATCTGACAAAATAATAAGAGAGTAGAAAAGAGAGGATGGAGAGGAAGATGTCCTCTTCAACACCCCCTAGGATAAATTTCATCACCCCAAGCAACCCACACAACTGAATGTAGTGAGGTGAAGCAAAGGGTTTGGTGAAGATGTCTACAATATGAAGCTGAGTCAGAATGTACTCCAAGCTGAGGACTCCATCATGAATGTGTTGTCGAATGAAGTGCATGTGGATCTCAATATGCTTGGTACATTGATGCTCAACATGGTTGCGGGAAATATGAATCGTACTCTGATTGTCACACCAAAGTACTATAGGCTGATCTTGGGAGAAACTAAACTTTGCTAATAATTGACAAAGCCAAAGAGCCTCCTGATTTGCAGTAATAACTACCTTGTACTCTACCTCTATAGATGATAAGGTAATAGCTTGTTGCTTCTTGCATGACCAAGAAATAGGAGAAGAACCAAGATAAAAAACATAGCCGGAGGTTGATCGCCTATCATCAACTGAACCTACCCAATATGAATCAGTGTATCCCACCAATTGTGTAGAGCCTCTACCATAGTGTAGACCAAGGTGAGTAGTGCCTCGTAGATAGCAGAGAATCCACTTGGCTGCTTGCCAATGACTATTATGAGGGGCCTGGGAAAAATGAGATATCAAACCAATAACATAGGAAATGTTAGGGTGAGTATGAGTGAGATACAAAAGACTTCCTACTAACTATCTATACATAGTAGCATCACAAAGGGGTGAAGTGCAGGAGGAAGTCAAAGTAACTCTAGTCTGGAATGGCGTAGGTGATGGCTTGCAATCAACCATCCAAAACCGCTGAAGAATATCTAGAGTATATTTTTGTTGACATAATGAAATCCTTGAATCTATCTGAGTGATCTAAAATCCAAGGAAGTAATGAGCCAATCCCAAATCAGCCATCTCAAATCTCTTAGAAAGAGAGTGTTTAACAGTCTAAATGTGAGAAGTGGAGCTACTAGTGAGAAGCAAATCATCAACATAGAGAACAAGGATGGTGATGTTCTCTCTATCTCACCAAATATAGATTGTAGCATCATATTCACAATGAACAAATCCAGTGGAGAGAAGGAAGGAATCCATATTTTTATACCAAGCTCGAGGTGCTTGTTTGAGACCATAGAGTGACCTCTTTAGTCTACAAACAAGGGAAGAATCTTGAACAAAACTAGCGGGCTGCTCCATATATATCTCTTCCTTTAAGTTCCCATGCAAGAAGGCACTCTTGACATCCATCTAAAAAATAGGCCAATATTGTGATGCAGCAAGGGCAAGTACAAGCCTAACAGAATCCATTTTTGCGATAGGGGCAAAGGTCTCAGTGTAATCAACACCTTCAACTTGTGAGAAACCCTTAGCCACCAAGCGGGCTTTGTACTTGTCAATGGATCCATCTATTGCATACTTGGTTCAGTAAACCCACTTACAATGAACCAAATTTCTTCCTTTAGGAAGAGAGATGAGATCCCAAGTATTATTTTTCATCAAAGAAGAATACTCAGCTGCCATTGCATCATCCCACTCCTTTATGCCATGAGCTTGTGAAAAGATTTGAGGATCACTAGAAACTGATTGACAAACAAGACCAATACCTGAGGAATGAACATGTCTAGAAGGAGGAAGATCTTGGATGAAAGGTGTTGCTTCCTCAACTATGGTGTGGGCCCATTTTGGCATGCTGATAGGAGCAATGGTAGGTGGGGTAGGAATAGTGACATCTGGTGTTGTATCTTCAATAGTAGGCTCTTCATCAGAATGGTCCTCAAAAAAAAAGGTAAGATCATTAGAATCAATGAGAGTAGAAGATGAAGAAGAAGAAGAAGAAGTGGACTAGGATCATGAGGAAGAAGGTGCTCATCAAACTGAACATTTCTTTGAAAAATACTTCATGAGTATTAGGATCAAGGAGTCTATAAGCCTTCATATCCTCACAATAGCCAACAAAGATAAGTTGCTTGCTCTTCATATCCAACACTTTTCTTTTCTTCTTCGGAATGTAGGCCCAAGCATGACTCCCAAAGACTCAAAAATGTGAGACATCAGGTTTGGAGCCAAACCAGGCCTTCTTTGGAGTCAAATGCTCAAGAACTTTATGGGGTGTACAATTTAGAATGTAATTTGCTCAGTTAACTACCTCAACCCAAAAAATAGGTGGCAAATCCCTAGAGTGCATCATACAATTAGCCATCTCTTTTAAAGATCTATTCTTCCTCTTAGCCACACCATTTTGTTGTGGGGTGTGTGGGATAGAATGCTGATGAATAATGCCATGTGTAGAAAGGAATTCTAAAAATTCATTACTGAAGTACTCTCCCCCCATTGTCTGTACGAAGCTTTTTAATGCAACATGAAGCTTAATTTTCAACCAATGACTTAAAGAGTTTGAAGTATGAGAAGACATCACTCTTGTATTTGAGAAAATACACCCAAGTACATCTTGAAAAATCATTTATGAAGGTTAAAGCATACTTAGCTCCTGTGAAAGAGGGATTGGGAAAAACCATTAAATCACTGTGAACTAGTTCCAATGGTGAGGATGCTCTTTGTGATTTGCTTGTGGAAAAAGGATCTTGATGTTGTTTCCCAAGTGCACAACCAGGACAAACACCATCAAGACAAGAGACTTTAGGCAAACCAGTAACCATGTCATGATTACTTAACTCCTTCAAGTACCTATAATTTAGATGACCAAATATTTCATGCCAAAGTTTGCTCTCAACATCTGCATGAGCAACAAAGCATGTACCTAAAGTAGTGTCATAAAATCCCTCAAAGTGATATAGTCTAGCATTATTATCAACAACCCCTTGGGCAATAATTGAATCTGGCTCCAAAAAACTTCTGATTTCAACTCCTGTGGGTGTGAACAAGACAATTTTACCCTTTCTAGAGATACAAATTTGGTAGACAGAAAGGAGATTTGTAGAAATGTTTGGAACATATAGAACATCATTGATGCAACCACCATCTATCAAAATATCACCTTTTCCTTTTACAGGAATATAGGATGAATCTCCAACTTCAATGCTGAAAGTGGAAGTTGAACAAAGAGAAGCAAAGGACTTCTTAGAAGAAGTCATATGATGTGTAGCCCCTGAGTCTAGAACCCAGTGATTGGAACAAGACTTAATAGATCTCCCTTGGACATTTAAAGCCTTTCCATTTTGTTTTGAGACATCAATTTTATGTTTCTTCATGGCTGCTTCTAATTCTTGTAATCTCTTCCAACATCTATTTACTGAATGACCATCCTTCTTACAATGGGTACAATTTACAGGGGATTTCTCTCTTTTCTTAAATTTTCCTTTATTTTTAGAGTTGGATGCTACTAAAGCTTTTGATGAAGAGGTGGAGGACTCAAAAGTGGAAAGTTTCATTTCTTCCCTAGCGAGCCTATCACAAAACTCTTCCAATGTGGGCATTTTGAAGTTTGTGCCAAGAGCATCCATGGTGGAGAGAAAAGTTGTGGCAAATATTTGAAAGGCCCCTCTTAATTTTTCCAAAATAAGGTAGATACATTCATCTTCTATTTTATTTTTCCCACTTCCTTTTAATTGTGTCAAGAGTTCCTTAAATTTGGTGAGGAAGTCAACAATTGTGTTGTAATCATCTGGTGATAATGCTGTTAATTCTGCTTCAAGCTGCATAGATCTAATCTGGTCAACTTTACCAAATAATTTTTTTAATTTGTCCCAACTCTCAAAAGGAGTTTTACATTCATCTATGTGAAACCACAAACTCTCACTGATATTCATGCTGATTAGTCCCATTGCTTCATACATTTTACCTTTGTGAACAAAGATTTCATATTCTTTTTGGAATTCTGGTTGTGTCTCTTCAAGAAGGTGAGATAGACCTCTTTGAGCAATTAAATTTAGCATTCTTGGTCTCCATGTATGGTAATTATGTGAGGTGAGGTGAGTGGTTCGATTGTTGTTGGTGTTGTAGAATTCATTTTTAGAGAAAACAAACCAGCAAAGAGGTGCAAAAATTTAGCACAGATAGACCCCACCAAAGGATTTATTTATTTATTTGTTTTTGTTACAAGTAATTTCTCCTCACAAAAACAACCTTTATAGAACAGGCTTTCAACCAAACTACTGATAGAGATAGGTGGGAGAATTTCCAATGTGGTACCTTACAAAACTTTATATGAAAAACAAGCAACAATAGATCACAAACAAAAACTTAAAAAAAAGTTGTGTGAAAACATCTGCAGGTGTGAACTCAGTTTGAAGCTCTGCTATCTTGTCACACCGAGAAGTGCTAATATCATAAGATACTAACATCCGTGAAACCTTCCAATGACTCCACGATCACGACGGTGATTAACCGAGTAGAATCTGATGCACGTCTGCGATTCTAAGTGAAAGTTTTATCTTCACTTCCAGCTGGATCCCATCGTAGATGTGCATGATCCCTATTGCATGAACTTAGAAGCCCAGCACATGGCCCGTGTTGTAGCCGTGTAGCACACCACCACGTCAACAAATTATGCAACTCATGGAAGCCCGATGTAGCAGTAGCTACCTCAAAGCTTTCACTTCCATATAAAAGGAATTACATCAAATCTCTCCATGAACTGAGAGAGCCAAGCTGTGTAGTCTTCCCTTCGTGAATGGACCCTACCGATGCATTGTTTGTTCTCCGACAGTCTTTTTTAAGTTCCAATTTTGTATTGACATTGCATTATATGTCACACAAAACTATGCATGGCTACTTAATATAAAAATAATAAAAAAATCCACACTTTTGCTACCTTCACAATATGAAAATAATAAAAAACATGCAATGGGGTCAGCGGACAATTTTTGCCCATCATATTTAGGGTAGTATTTGTTTTGGCATGGACATTTGTTTTGACTTTACTTGGCGATAGAGATGCACTTGGAATCTACTGTAACAAACTACACAACAAAATGATAGTGTCAATGGATCTCGAGCATCTCCACTTTACTACAAAAAAAAATCACGGTCCCCACACAACTTTCAACATCATGACGCACTCAGCACCTGCACAGATTCTGGTGGTACTTTCTTCAGCGTCGCTCAACTGGTTCACCATAGACCTAGAGAGCATGGATTCACGGTGGACCTACCACAGTGAGTAAACAAAAATAGGTTCAAACTATTACAAAAATACGAGGGCTTAAAAATTTCCTTGTTGCTTCTCTGTCTTCAATATGCAAAAATACTTGGATGTCTAAAAATAAGCTTATCAAAGAGTATATATCAAGGTGGAGAGTCTGGCGTGCCAAAGTAGAACTACACATTAGCTTTTGCACATGCCACCACATCGCCAACAATTGTGCATGGATGATTCTCTAGCCGTTACAGTGTAGGTGCCAAGTCACCGCCAAGTGCAACGATTAGATCCACCAACAACGTATCTCCTTGTTGTGCTAGATGATACTTTTCAAATAGTGAGACCCATGAATCAAATGATGGATAAGGGAAAGTACACCCAAGATTGGATGTTCGGCTTGATGAAAATTATATTGCAACTCACGCACATGGATGACCATGGAGAGCTTAGCCCGATGATGGAGTTCCCAATGCAAAACACTATAGCCACCTATAGCATCCAAATAATGCGCAGATAATGGAGGAGGACATCCGGCTTGATGGAAATTATATTTTAGCTCACACACATGGATGACCACAGAGAGTTTGGCCTGGTGATGGAGTTCCCGATGCAAAACTACAGCTACTTGTAGCATCCAAATCATACACAGATAATGGAAGAGAACCACTGTGTTCCCTCTTGTGACTAGCTAACGCATCATTCACCTCGTAATCACGCAGTCATCTGAAAACAAGATCAGCTACACCAATCACAGGCAAATCACATGCAACACAACAGCACTGGAGTAGAGGTTTTGATAAACGTCCAATCACATCGAACCTTCATCAAGTAATTACTGTGCTAACTGCACATTGAACACGTACTGCACCAACTGCACATTGATCATGCACTGTGCCAGAGACACGTCTTCAAATCTCTCTAACAAAAAAAAAAACGGATTTTTTTTTCAAAAATAGGTTTGAGAAAAAATATATATTGTGCGCAAGGCTACCACATAAAAATTGATGAAAAAAATTGTGGAGGCATCAGGATTCAGAATAAGTAAACATAGGAGCTGCTTCATGGCTTCCAAAAAGATTGTGTCAGCCAAAAAAATGACTACCATCTGATACCATGTTAAGAATATTGAAAAGCAATACTCAAGCCCAAGGTAAATAGATATGTACAGCACAACAAGAGATTAAAGAGAAGCTCATGAATTGATTTCTAATTCTATGAGAGGAACTTTGCATAAATAGCAATTGTGAATAATGTGAGCCATCAGATCATAACAACCTAATAGATCTTAGCCAATCATCATAGGGAGTTTACCAACCTCCTGCAAGAGTGATAACTCTAAAAAAAGATAAATATCCTAAATATCCTAGTAACAACTTAAGATATATTCTAACAAAACCTATCTTTGTACCCACCCTTCCCTTATACCCATTGGTATGTGAAAAAATCTAGTCCTCTCAATATACACAACCATACATGAGAGAGACCTTAAGGTATGTGATAAAGAATAATACGTGGAAGTGACCTTCCTAGGCACATGGCCTTCCTATTTACGTGACCTATGATGGTACATGATAGGTAATCAAGAACCTTTCTTATAACTCCTCCTAGTCCACCACTATATACTCCCTAGGAAGTTTAAAGTATGCATGAAACCCTATATGGGAGGTTCGAATCCTAAGCTTACATTACACCCAATTTAACCTCAAGCTTTGTATGATGGTCATTCAAAGGGTTGTAAAAACCCTAAATAGGGCTAGCCTTTGGTTACCTTCTTATTAATCTTAACTAATATTTTCTAACTACATAAACATAATTATGAGATCTTATTTAGGATTTTTCAAAATTATATCTAAATTATGTGTTAGGCTTAGGGAAAATAGTCTTTGGGACCTGCATAGGTGTTCATGTTGGGTTCACCAAAATGTAAGACAAGGATTGGTCTAAAATCTCCTCAATCGATGCTAGGAGTTTGTACACCCTCTTTTACCTCACTATGTATATGGGGGAGTACATTATAAGTGTAAACTAAGTTGGATGTATAAATTATACAAACACCTAGGGGTGCTAGAGGGGAAATAATGTTTCTCTCTATGGTTCTATACCTAAGCCCTTAAGATAATAAAATTAAAATTAAAACGATGCAAGAAAACAACCCTAGACTATATATGTTTTCAATTTAAATGATACAATAAAAGTGAAAGTTATTTTTCTTTTTCAAGGAAACAAGAGATGATAGCAAATAACCAAAACTATCCTAAAATATATGTACATGTAATCTTATTTCTTCCTTAAACAAAAAATAAAAATGTTATTTTTTATTGTGTTTAAACTATGCTAAATTCTTTGATTTCACCTTGTTATGTTAAAATAAAACAAAAAATATATACTACAAGATTACGATAGATAGTGAGCAAACTACTCTACAGGAATAGAAAATATAGATCCAACAAGAACAACACTTGATATGACTCTGATGAAATTTGTTTTGCTTGGGCACAAATATGCTATTGGCAAAAATGTTGCCTGAAATGCAAATATGTCATTGATGATTTGCTCTCTATTAGTGGTTTTGTAGACACCTATGAAAAATAAATAAAAAATAAATAATATTAGTGCAAGGGGGTTTCCTAGCTTGGGGAAGATTGTAAAATTCCTTAGTTAGGTTGTCATACCACTATTTTTAATAGACAATATGAAAAAGTTAAATAAATAAATAATAAAAGTGCATAAGGTGAAACCACCACCTATGACACAAATCTGCTACTAGTAGATTCATTTATCACTAGTGGTTTTGCTTATGTGAATAAAACATATGAACTGAGAATCAAACTTGTAGGATTACAACTAGGCCTAGATACAAGATATTCTCAAAAGAGTGTACACTTTTTTAAAGGATAGAAATATTACAATATTAGATTAAAAACTTAATCAAATGCCTAATGTATGATAACAACTAAATGTAATAAGAGGAATACTAAAAGATGATAGTAAGAACGATGTTACTCAACTAAAAAGGAACATTGCAATGAGCTAGTCAAGGAAATCAAACTCAAGACCGGCTAGTGATGCTAAAATAAAAGAGGAAACTATGATATATAGACCCAAAGAAAGCAAGAAAGGAAGAGAATGCTACAACCCAAGATCAAGCTTTCTATCCTCTTTATAGCTTATAGAAGGCCCCTTGTTTGCTTGCTACAATAACAAGGACTGCTGGTTATGAGAGTTCTAAGACCTCACTAAAATTCTTGACAAATTATTACAAGTGTTCACAATGCAAGAGATGAGTGCTAACTAGAATGCTAAGACTATTTTAGCAAAATTTCAATACTAAACTTTTCTTGTTGAAATACCCTCCTCAATGACTGTATTTATAAGTTTTTGGAAGGGATTCTTGGGGAGGAATGTAAGGGTCAAATATGCCTTGGAATATCGTAGAAGGTTTTCATGTGGAGGCTCAAGGGATGTAAATCAGTATGTACAATCATGCTTAGCAATGATGGAGGATATGCACGTGATAGAGTGGGCATGTTTATGAGATTTTGCTTGTTTTAAACCATTACCAAGTGAATTTGTTAGTAATGGATTCATGCTATAATTTTTAGCAATTGACTATTAAAAGTCAAACTTGGTAGGAATGATAAAATTCTATGCATGAAAGGCCAAAGTTAGTGAATTCATTGCCAATGAATCTACTACTAGAGGATTTTTCTATTGCTAGTATTTTCATTCCTAAGTCATGAATGCTCAATTTTAGGGTATGGGACTATTTTGACTAGTTTTTTTTTATAAGTTAAAGATTTATATTAAATAGGGTAATTGAAAGGCACCCTAACACCTTAGTACAACTGCAAAGGAAAAGGACGCATAATCCTCAAAAAACAACCGACCATCCTTGAAGACCTAAAAACGTAAAGGAAAAGTAGATAAGCCAAAAATCAAACAGGAAGGCCCGAAAGGGCGAACAAAAAGAACCCAAGACAAAATCCAATTAGACCATTATATCAAGGATGTCATCCTTATGGGCATCCTTAGAAGCATCCTTAAGGACATCCTTAAAGGTGTCCTTGGCTATTTTCGTAACCTCATCATCCTTCGTAGTTTCCATGATAACCTCATCCTTATCCTCCAATTTGGCTTTCGTAGCAGCCTTGGTAGGAGTAGTCTCTTCTCAAACCTATGAATCTGTTACAAATATTGTTATCCATTTTGAAAATTTTCAACTTTTTCCACCCTTGCAATGTCATTAACTTCACATGGGAGAGTGTAAGTCCACGTCAATATGCCAAGGACATGGAATCTGATGTTATATAGCTTGTTAGCAACCGCATTAGCTTCCCTAAAAATATGTTGAATAATGATTTCTTGCTGAAGGAGGAGAAGGCTTCAAGATTATTCAATGAGATTCTTGACATTCCAAGTTGGAACTTTGAAGTTTTTAAAATAATTTATAATATTCAAAGAATCTCCTTCTATAATAACTCTTCCTAGAAATTGCTTGATTAGTTGAAGACCCCTCCATAATGCCTTGGCTTCAGCCACATGGTTTGACTGTTCTCCCAAGGGTTCAACAAATGCAAAAATAGAATTTCCTTTGTGATCCCTTAAAATTCCCCCTGCTCCGGCTCTTCCTGGGTTTCTTTTTGCTACTCCATAAAAATTCAACTTGACCCAGTCTTGGGGAGGAGGTTTCCATCTGATGTTATCTCTAGATATATGAATACCACTTGGGTTAGGATTTTCAAGAGAAACATGTAAGGATTTGAGCAAGGAAGCTTCAAAACTAGGGATAGGATAAGGATCACTTGGATCTGAAAGAGCATTTTCCTTGGAAAAAATGATGATTTTATTGGTAATGGAATCAACATCCTTGGCCTCCTTGGAGAAAACTCTTCTATCCCTTTCAAGCTAAATTTTCCAAAGATAATGATGAAGGCAGAATTTCCATATTCCTTTGAGGTAAGGATTTCTAAAAGGATTTGACCATTGAGAAAAAAATCAACTAAGGATGGGGGTTTAGCCCAACTAATATGGAAATTTTAGAAAAGCTTGTTCAAGATGGAACTTGAAAAATGACAATGAAGGAAAATGTGGTTAGAAGATTCCCCGTCAGTAACTATTTGACAAGGGTTTGACTAGTAAAAGAACTATTTGACAAGGGTTTTGATAGTCTGATAATTTGCATGGTGCACAAAATTGGGTGTCTATAGGGAGATATTATAGAGTGGTTCCTTAAGGAATAACATTGGTGTTAACATACTTGAAGAGTATTATCACATCTTTTCTTGTGTGGATTAATTAATATGTTTGATTTATTTAATATACAACTTATTGTGGATGCTTTTATATTTATGAGAAGCAAAGGTTCGTAACATTTATTATGAGATTCAAGGCATTGAGAATAGATATTGTATCTTCTAGAGGTAAAAATAAAGATGATGCACAATGCATGAAGGTTGTCCTAGATAATCTCTCTCATTATTTTGAGATGTTAAACCTCATGGTTCATATGATTCCAATGTTTTTATAATCTCAAAGGATTCTTACCCTTTTTTAGATTTTTTTCTCTTCTAGTTTATTTTTACGTGGAAGTGAGTAATTGTGGTGGTACTTTACAAATTTAGGCTCATGCAAGGGAATTTAAACCTAAGTATATAAGACCCAGGGGACTAAGGTCCAATTTAGTACCTTAAATAATTCAAAAACCATTTGTGAATACTACAAAAGGGAAGGACATCTAACAAATAATTGATTACTAAAATTATAAAGGATTGAAGCTGAGTTCTTGAAGGTAAATGAACATCTTCTAGATGATGAGGAATATTTTAAAGGATCTACCTAAATTATAGAGATCCACTAGAGCATCCATTATGGGAGGTAGATATTATTATCACTAATGTATTCTCTCCTTGGTCTCTAATTCTAATTATGGGGTGGTGTTAAAATTATAATCTAATTCTTGCCAAGGTCGATGTTATATGATGTAATATTGATAAGACTAAGGGAATTTATTATAAAAGGTATTGAATTTATTATAATATTTTATTATGTAAGCCCTATAGGCCATGTTTAACCTTGTTATGGTTAAAACCATCTTATAAACTTGTAATTAACCTTAAATTCTTTCTTGTTACATTGGCTTAATGTTAATATCGTTTATATATTTAGGGTTTTACTATTAGTATAAAACCCCCACCACTCCTCATTTTTATATGTGTTGTATATCTTATCTATGAATAATATAGTGATTATTTATGGTGCCTATGGGTACCTCCATATATGCATCTCTTTTTATTTCTTTCATCCTTTAATGCCTTCTATATAATATTTGAGTGAATGGATTGCTTTTGTCCATTCTTGGTAAATATTTTGAATCCCAACATGAAATCATAAAAGCATCTAAACTTATTAATTCATACTTCTCTAGAGATTTTAGGCTATATATTTTTGGTACATATGTAAGTGTTGTAGTCATGTTGAGTAAAAAAACTAGCAATGAGAAAGATCACCCAATTTGCTTTATGAGAAAAACGCTCCAAAACTATGAAGAGCAGTACACCTTTATAGAAAAATAGGTAATGATAAAAACCCTAAGAAAATTTAGGTCTACCTATCCCAAAAAAATAAAACCATGTTTGTAGCCCATCTTGATGTAAGTTCCATAGTAATTTATGAGGAAAATGAAGAAAAGAGATAAGGTTGGATGAATAAAATCCAAGAGTTCAACATAAATATTGCTAACTAAATTAGTAAGGGTGTAATCCCTCAGTGAGAACCTTTCCATGTCTCTCCAAAAAAACTAGGTATATCTCATGGAAGAAGTCAATTCAAATGAACAGACAAGAGGGATGGGTGATATAAGGATATATATGTTAATAAGGCAAATACTAGGAATTTTTTCACCCATAAAAGGGCTAGGTTTCAGCAAAGTACCACCCACTACACTAGGCTAAATGGAATCATTTCTTACAAAATATATGTAGCATTTCTAAGATACATGGAGGAAGGATGGATTTGTTTTTGCTATAAGCATATCATAATTGAGATAGTCATTATTCAACACACATTATGACATATATGATATTGATATAAGGTTATTATTGGCCAACCATTTTCATTGGTTGTTTTCAATGAGTGAAAAAATTCCAAGGCCTACTGTATGTTAATAGAAAAAGAAAAAAACACCAATGCCTCCAAAACCTATAATTGTCACGAAACCCTTCCAACAATAGGGCTTGTATTTCATTGGAAAAATTATCCCTTGTTGAGTGTAGGGCATGGGTGGATTTCAACTTCCATTGATTACTTCACCACATGGACCAAAGTAAATCCAATTAAATTAGTAGATAAAAATTTCATACAATTATTGTAAGATATTATCACCAAGTATGGAATCCCCTTAGTAGTAGTCATTGACAATGTTACAATATTCAACAAAAACAAGCTAATGGATTTTATAGTTGAACATGGATTTATCCTAATATCTTCCTACAACTACTATTTACAAGGAAATGGAGTGGCCAAGTTCATAAACAAAAGCATCATTAGGATTCTAAAAAGGATTATAGTAGTCTCACAAAAATTGGCACACTAATCTAAAGAAATATTTATGGGCAGATAGGGTAAATACTAAGGCTTCCATCAATACATCAATATATAAACTTGTGTTTGGTCATAAGTAGTATTGCAAATAAATTTAAAGCTCCATTTTCTCCAAATTTTCCAATAGCTAGATCTAGAGGATACCAATATTACCTCCATGCAAGCTTGAGTGAATGCATTGTTATCAAAAGAGGAAGCAGAAAAAAGGTCTTCGTAAGGTTTTTCCAACATCAAAATACAATGAAAAGGTGGTTTGACAAAATATCAACTAATAAAGAGTTGTAATCAAAATTAAAAATAAAGTTTGACATTGTATGTGTAGACACCAAAATCGACCCAACCAATTGAGTCAATTTTCCATTAGAAGCCTAAGTAACCCTTCAAAATTATCAAATGCAATTTTTGTATCCTTAAAACCTTAATTTTAAGATCTTTCTCATTCTCAGTGGTTTTGTGCTCCTCCTTTATGGACCACAAAATTGCATCTTAGCCGCTTCCTACCTAGTTTTTGAAAAGCTATTCTTAGCGATTTCATGTTCCTCCTTAATAAACCATGAAATCACATCTTTGTAATTTCCCACCTAGTTTTTTAAAATCCACTTGGTGCCACTTACTATCACTCAATTTTACCTACAATAGTTGTATCTAAAAATCCACAGTCGATCAAGATTGACCACAAAATAGCATCCCCCAGGTCAAATCCAAAATCTTAGATTTTCTACATGCCTAGGGATTTTGGGCCATTTATGGGGCTGTCCCTTGGATCTCTTTACCATGTTGTAAACTTCTAGGTGCCTCCCCTTGCTTGGGTGGATTTCAAATTCACCCACCTCCTCCTTCCTGCAATAAATGCTCTTCCTTCTCTCCCTCCATACCTCAAAACTCTATAAATAGAGGCATTGGACCTGTCACATCCCAAATTGTCCCACTTAAATACCAACATTTTTGTGAGTAATTTTGTTCACATATAATTGTTATATTTTATCCTAGCCCTTTAGATAAGTAACTTCTCCAAAGTTCAACTAAATACCTTAGTGGTCCCTAACTAAGTGGTAATTTCATTTCCAAGTTGATTTGAGTTACTCCTCAGACACACCATGAAATACACCCATCATACAATTTACATACTTCAACCTATGAAATTGTACTTGGTGTAGTTTAAGCTAAGTTATAAATCTCATTGTTCCAATGAGCTAGTTGGCTGCCTTTCATTTTGTCGAAAGGAATGTGTTAATCCTTACACCGTATATAAGTTTGTCTATGTAAGTGCATTTAATGCGATGGATTTATACTATCCATATCATCTCCACGATGAGCTAGTCTCTTCATCAATGGGTTTCTTTTATAACTCAAAACTGTGGATACAACATATTTAAATCTCTTCACTGTCCAATTTATTCCCTAAGGTCTATCATGAAATATTCTTCAAGCAATGTATGACCTTATAACTTTTCCTTTATTCCCTATTGGTCAAGAATCCACCTTAGGTATGGAATGTTTCATCCATGCACCCTAGACCCAGCCAACATTGAAATACCAAAAGGAATAAATGCCTTCTATGCCAATATCCAGAGAGGGCTAGTTCCCTTTCTACTCTAAATTTGGGTTTGAAATTAAAGAAACAGGGAAGGAATGGGAAATAATCGAAAGGGAAGGGAAATATAGCTATAAGCCAGATAAAAGGGGGTGATGAATAAGTAGCATGATCACTTAATTGTACTTAAACCAATAGCACTTCACACAAAGAATGTAATATAAATTAAAACTATATATTCTTAAATATGTAATCTCCAAAATTATTTCAGTGATTATTTCAGTGTTCACTCTCTGTTAGAAGCTAGATATGTAATCTCAAGAATTATTTCAGTGTTCACTCTCTGTTAGAAGCTAGATCCAGACATAATTATATCTATCAGACAAGGAAGTGAATTTAATAGAAATAAATAATAGAAGACATACACATAAAAGAGATCCAAAAGTAGAGCCAAGGATTATTTGTATTCATAGCAGAGTTCAGGTGCAATAGTTTTCTAGAAAAATATTCATTCTTTTTTTACATTGCACTAGCAAGTTTTTATAGAGGATTTTGCCTCCAAAACATAAATGCTCAACCACTAAAAATCATCATGGTGGCCAAGATTTGATTCGAGATCCCATTAGGAAGTTACGAGGTATGGTTCAGTTTGATGACTCCTCGAGAATAGGTTGCACCACTTCAATGTGATAACGTAATTCACCTACAACGTCATCTCCTCACTTGCTGGGATCACCTCAATGGCAAATATTGGATTTTGAGATTCGAGGGGATTAGATTTTGATTCTCCCCAGAATAACTACCATTAAATGGGTGAAAACGCACCTTTGAAACTTAATTTTGTCATTGAAAAGCACTTTCGAGTGACCACCATTGAAGTAGGGGAGAAAGAGGAGTTTCACTAATAAGGGGCATGAAAGAGAGTTTCGATGCCTTACTTGATCAAAAGGGAAACTCGTTATAGTGGGCCACGAATTACCTTGCTCAAATATTAGCCCAAAAATAATTTTTTCTCTATATTTCGTTTGAAAATAGGATCACTAAATGTGGCTTTGAATGCCACATGGATGTTACTTTGATCCTTCCCAAACTTTTTGTCACCTTGTTGAAGAGATGGGACCCAGCGCATGACCCTTATCTCTTAGGGAATAATAAAAAGGTATTTTGACCATCCAAACTCTAAAATGGATTTCCGCTCTTGAGTTAGAGAAAAAATGCATGGGCCCCACGTGGTTTTGGTCCACTTCTAGCCTAAAAAGGGCTTTTGCTACACCTTTTCTCTGAAATCAAGCTTTTTCGATCGCACATCTCACTTGGGGTGAACTTAACCAATCTCTTTCACCACCCTTGAGCCTGAAATGAGCTTTCGGTAGATGTATGGTGTGAAACTACTCTTGTCCATGATTTAAAGATAAAAAAGGCTTTGTGAATGCCTTCACGTAGTGATCTGCTACCTAGGATTTTGTTTATATGCTTGTGCAAAAAGTCTTGCGTGAGCAAATCTTGCCAAAAATATATACTTACTAGGTCCTATTGCCATGAGAGTTCAAAGAAATATCCTGCATGGTGAGCAAAAAAAGGACTGCGCATTCTCTTGAGTGCAGCCAACAAATCTTGACAACAAAACATTAAAATATAATACATTCTAAAATAGAAAATTTTCAGATCAAAAGAGATTATTACATGCAAATGGCACTTACGTATAGCAAAATTCCTTGCAAAAACAATGTGGCAAGGATGCCAACATATCTGATGGCTCATGGGGATATTGAGCTCACCTCAATGTGAAGATCCTAGGCCTTATCTATTAGGATCAAATTCATCATCACTCTCTTCTTCTAAATGCTTATTATTGGTAGTGGACTCTTCCTCCAACTTCTCTCTTTCTCTTTCTTCTTCTTCTATCTTATGCTCACGGTCTCCTTCTTCTTGGTCTCCTTCCTTATCTCTTGGATATTAATGTTGTTGGGGAGACTCTGATTTATGGAGACGCTCATAAATATGATCATAGGTCTCCTGAACCAAGTCCCAGGTGTCTTCTTGGAGTGACACACAATATTGGATCTCTTTAACCAGGTACCCAAAGGTTTCAATCTGGTCAATGTCAGTAAAGTTAGCCCTCTGGCTGAGATCCACTAAACAAGATTCAATCCACGAGAATATTTTCATTAAATGCATCACCTGGGTTTCTTTAATAGGATCTTCCCAACTATCAATCTCAAAAGTGTCACCTTCAAAGGCTATCCAATTTGGTTTCAGTTCTTCTTTTGTCAAAATAGCCTCTTCATTGTTAGTGAAGCCAGGGAAGCCGAGTTACATGAGGTATTTAAAGTACATTAGAGAAATGCACCTCTCCTACTCAAATCCTTTTAATAGCCTTCTAGCCTCCCAAGATCTTTCTAATTTTGCAAAGTAATCCCACAGAGTCACTTTTGTAGTCACCCATGATCGAGCGAGTGGACTCATAGGAGTGAGCTGGAGGTCCATTTTTTCCAATGTTTGCACCTTCATAGCTATCTCCAGCAAATGATCTATCTTATTTTTGGCATCCTCTATGATAGGCCCACTGTGGGAAACTACTTGCTTGGATTTCCAAATGAATTCTAGTATTGTCGTTGCTTTCGATACCCTATCTTGAAAGTTATCTAGGAAATGATGGTGAACCTCCTTGACGCAATCCTTTGTGAAGACCTCTACTCACACCATATTATCAGGTCTTCAACAGTGTGATAATAGGAGTAATATATTGGCATCATCTCCTCTAAGGGATTTTGGAATTTTGGCACCTTATCCATCTTGTGGAGCTCCATCTTCTCCAATTCAAACATAGCCCTTTTTTCCACCTTAGTTGGAGCTTGCACATTCTTTCTTTTTTGGCTCTTGAGCCAGCTTGACAAACTCTGATACGCTCGGCATATGCTCTCCATAATAAAATGCTCTTGTAGAACTTATATCTCTATATCCAGTGGTTCTTGTACTCCAAAAAGTTGTGTGAAATAAAATAGAGCACGTTGGGGTTGTGCTTCGATGGATGGATCAAAAGTATATGGGATAACAATCATGCTGACTCTTGGGGATGTTGGGGTTTGGATGGCTATAATCGAGGTATTAGGATATGATAGTGGAATATTTTTGGATACCACTACAATAGAGGAGGTGAGTGGGAGCAAAAATAGGTTTGGATAGACAGTGACGACGGACACAGTGACTGAACCAACAAAAACTTGAGGAGGGGCAGGGGCAAACGATGAGGGAAACACAAATGCATTGGCAACATATGCAAAGGAACTAAACATCTAGGAGATAAAAGGGGATTATGAGGGGAGTAGCAATTGGGATGCAGGAAAAGGTATGGCAGACATGGGGATGCCAAATGAAGGTTGAGTGGAAATGAGGGTTTCGACGTTGGAAGACATAGTCGCTAGAGGCTCAGAAGCAAGGGAAGGAGAGAGAGATAGCATACCTACAAGATTAGATTTTGCCATAGCTACTGAAATGGTGAACTACTGCATGATTGGGCTTGATCTTCCTCCTTCCATTTCAGATGCGTCTACTTCTAGGTCAATCAACTCCAACCCTTACCGCTCTTACTACATTAGAATAGGGATTTTAGGAACGTTTGCTTCTATGGTTGTCAATGCTATAGAAAGTTTTGTGTTGAGGAGTCAAACTACACCAATATGAGGCTTATTTGCAATGTGAGATAGCAAAAGTGTTGTATCAACACTCCTTTTCATTGGAGTAACCTATTTCTTGAGGAGGAGTTGTTCACCTTTCTTCGTGACAAGTGGATCATGTTAAGTTGACTACCTTTGTTCTTTCGTTGCGTCCTCCACTCTACCAGGGCTTTGAGTGCTCTAAGGTATGATATCGACAAATAAGATAGGTTGGTACGTATCAATATTTGCATCATGTATCATGGATAAATTTTCATCCAACACAAGAAACTATTCAGATGCCTACTTTTTGTTGTGGACCCTCATGATCCACTAGTTGGCAATCTTATCATCTAACCAATCAAATGATTTATCCTTCATTACTTGCAATAATTCCTTGTCAGGTTCATGTGCTGTATTATGTGTAGTATTATATTCAACCTCCGTTGTGTAGAAGTCATGCTAGGAGGGAAGTGACATCATCTTCTCCACGTGACATTCCATATTGCATCCTATGAGATTGTTACATTGCTCTTTGATATTTGGGTATGGGCAACTGTGGAAGCTTCTCACCCTGATAAATTGCTTTAAAATATCTAGTAGGTCATACCTCCACCATTGGGGGAGCTTGACTAGACCGAAATCATACAGTGTCACTGCAAGGAACGATTTTTTCCCGGTGTCTGCTACCTCAATATCATTGAACTAAAAAGTTGAGGCGCATGTGTGCAGCTTCCTTCTTTCGTACCCATATGTATCATTGGTGAAGTCACTTTTTTGAGCAACTTAAAGGGCAAAAAGGTACTCTGTGGTGTAGTATGGCAGCAGAAAAGGTTTTCTAGTAAACCCATAAATCCTGATGATAAGGCCTTGTGTAAGAGGGAAAACATCACCCAGTCTCTTCTGCACTACCTCATATCTCATTTTCCTTGGGACTCATTCACAAATACCATATATGATATCCATAGCAGGGCCAAGGAATATCCTATTAAAGTTATAATAGGACTCCTTCTTTTACAAACTTTAAGTCCATTGATAAATAGGTAGCACCTTGCCCTCTTCATTAGTGCAGTTCTTGGCAATAAAAGTGAAACAATCATGCAAGTGGTATAAATAGTACCAAGCAAGGAAGGAGCAATATATGAATGACATATCCTTACCTTTATGCACTTCACTCAATAGAATGTACATTTGTCTTGCCACCCACTCTTCCCAATTGAAGAACACAGGCTTCATCTCTGGTTTCATGGTGGCGGGAGAGTAGAATTCACCATGTGAAATACACTCTATGAGAGAAACTTACCACTTGTACATTATTGCATCTGTAGAGAGCCCCATAACCCATGCCAACATGGAGTACAAGTCAAGATGCTTGAATTGCTTTAGGGGTTTGGGTAGCTCCAAAAATTCTTTGAGTGCTAGTTTCTCCACTAACTGTGTCTCCATAAACTGCCATATTGGCACTGTCAATCTGTACCTTTCATTATGCTTAGTTACATTGATTTTTTTGATGATGTAGTCGATATGTGGATTTTCTCTACAAGCAAAAGCCTCTCGAACGATATCTGTAGCAATTGCAAACAATTTGCCCTCTTTGGTATTTTAGACCATCCTAGTCTAAGGGTTGTAGAATTTGGTGATCACACAGACCAACTCTGGGAAGTTATGCAGAGGTGTACATAGGTACCAATAAAGATGGAAATAGTAAGCGATAGTTTTCTTGCTCTCAATAGACACCTTCGTTAGAATTACATCAATGATTTGGCGTAGTTTCTCAACATTTTTGTTCATAAGCATGCAATATATGATTCTTACTAGCCTGTCGACAAGTGGTGGCAACTCCACCTGCCTCTTTTCTTTTTTTGCCTCTTCGTGCCTTCTCCCTTCTTTGAGGTTCTCACCTTATTGGGCTCAATGCTTTTATTACCTATTTTAATTGTTGGAACAACCCAAGCACTTGCTTGGAAATGGATAATGACTCTCAAGAGCTTGGTGCACTATACTTTACTAATGATTCTTGCACTCACAACTACAGCAGAGTAACCAACACTTTTGAGGAATAATTGATGATTTCTCTTTCTTTTTCTTTTGGTTGCAATTCTTACCTTCTAATAGAATTGTAATCGACCCACCATTTTAATTGCGCATGAGGTGAAATAAATGCATGTGGAGATCATGGGTAAAATCAGATATCTCTTGTTCACCTTAACAGGTGATTGGGATCTTTCTCCAATGATGAATAATTACGTGGGCTACAATATTACTTGTAAATGATGATTCACTACTTCCCACTTTTTGAGGCATAAATTCCTACTTCAATGGCCTTACTCAGAATGTACATTTACCCAATTTTGCTTTGAAATGTGCATTTGAGATATTTAAGAAGCATAAATCATTTTTACTCTTGCAAACGCTTTCATTATCCTTGAGAGCCAAAATGGTTTTCGCTTAAAAAACCAAGCGAAAACCCTTTCGCTCACTTGATTGCCCAAAATAGAAAAAGCGTGTGCATGTTCTCTTTGCCCATTCTTGCCACGTATTGTTTCCAATTTAGGCACTTTCGAAGTGAGTCTTTCTAATTTAAGAGATCCCCCAAAAGAGGATACTCCATCCTTTAACTATTTTTGCTTTAAAATAGAGTGAAACTTCTTTGCGCTCACTTGAACTCCTGAAATAAATTTCTTTAACTTTGAATTTGAGAAAGTAGGGCACTTCGATATTTTCTTCGCACCATGTGGCACCTTTGATTTGTGGGCCTGATTTTACCCAAAGTAGTGAAACTTCTTTTGCATGAACATAGGAGTGAAACTTCCTACTGGAAATACAAGGCACTTGAAACTGCAAGCTTAGCAAAAAAAATATGCGAACTCTTGTTAACTAGGAGAAGCGCTCGATATATTCTTCTTTTTTGGAGTGAAAAAAATATTATTTTTAATTTTTTTCCACATGACATTTGCATAAAAAAGCAGCTCAAAGGAAGTTTTAGTGGGCCCTGATTTGGATCTCACTCAAAAAATGGGAGCAAAAGTGCTTCTCACTCAAAGAAGCACCCAAAATTACCTTTGACCATATTTGACATCGAAAAATGATTTTAAATGTTATAACGCTTCTTCCTTTCTTTTTTGACATGTGGCACCTAATGCAAGAGTTATATTTTTTAAACATTTGTATTAGTGAGAAGTGCGCATTTGACTTTGACTACGGGCTTTCACTAAACAATTCTAGCAAAACTCTATTTCAGAACCTTTGAGGGCCAAAAGTATCTTGTGGGCCCTACCTTAGCTGTGGCTTTCACTCCTTAAGGCATCACAACATAGTTTCACTCCCATGTAGGAGCGAAACCGCTTTCATTCAACCTGGAGACATAGAAACAACATGGTACCTGTTACCTATCAAACTGCCTTGCCAAGTGATGCATTTAGACCTGTGAAAATAAACCCATTTCACTCAAGAGGAGAGCAAAAATGCTTTTCACTAGTTTTTGTGTCTAAAAATACAAATTTTCCTTTCTATTACACTAGAAAACATGAAAACTTGAAATAAAGAAAATATCTTGACTTAAAACTCCTATACTACATTTCCCTGCCAACTCGACCCTGTACCTCGATAGGGAGCTTTGCAGTTGAGAGCGCAAAGGGAAGGGAAGTGAAGAGACTTATTTTTTGAGAGGAAGGATATATACATACCAACAAGGGAATAATTATGTGCACAGTCGATGAACCTTTCCTACTACTTCTAATTGGTAGTATACCTTAAAATGAAGGCTATTTACTGATATCGAGAGAGTGAAACCCTCCAAATATTGAAGAATAAAATATTTTACCTGATTAATGTCGAAGATTCAAAATGGAACTTCCCAAAATGCATGGAACTTGTCATGATTCCCTAGTTTAGATTTTCTCTCATTCCATTTCAACACCAAGTCACCAACTTGGAAGGTTTGGTCAGAGGTCATTTTACTAAACCATTTTTTTGTGGTCTTTGCATGCTTCATGAAATTCTCATAATATTTTCCTATTTCTTCTTCTAACTGTAGCAATTGATCCAATCTGTAACTCATGGGATCAAACTCCCCATATTTACCATTTATCAATAGGAGAGATTGTAACGCAGGTAACTCAATGTGTGTGGGGGTTACTACTTACTTCCCATACACCAAGGAATATAGATATGTCGATAAATTTTTTAATTGAGATGTGGTCGGCCTATAATAGTAGGTCCAAGAGCAGATGCCAACTCTACTTATTGTCTTCCAAGTTTCTCTTCAGAATCTTTAGAAAGTTTTTGTTCGTGGATTTTGCCAAACCATTCCCTTATGGATAATAGTTAGATGAAGTTTTTAAGTAAATATCATACTTACTTATCAATTTGTAGATCCTAGCATTGGTGAAGGGAGTGTCATTGTTTGTTACAATTACATCTGATATTTTGAAGCGAGTTATCAATCCCTCTAAGAAGGTAATAACCACATCCTGGTTAGCTTTATTAGTTGGTACAACTTTTGCCCACTGGGTAAAATAATATGTAGCTGTTAGAATATACTTATAACCTATGAAAGAGTTGGGATCTATCACCCCAATGAAGTCTAATTGCCACTATTGGAATGTGTAGACAAGAAAAATTGACCTATTTAGATAAGTTTTCACTCTTAAAAAACTAAGGTCATATTCAAGAGAATTTTTACCCTATCAAATCATTTCAATTCTTATTAAATTTTATACTATTGGATAGGGCTCTAAAATATATTTTCAACGGTATATTATATGTCCAATTTCAACACCGTTTGACCCCTCAAACTGCCCAAAAACCTATGTACATGTCTAACCTCCTAGCGAGATCATATGATACGATCTCTAATCGTACGATACGATCCTTGATCATACATATGATCTTAACCAAGAAAATAAAATTCTTAGTTAAGTAAAACAACAAATCAAGTTGTAACTATTTTTATCTTTACTTGTGCAATCGTGCGGTAGTTGCGGGATCGGATTTGCTGATCAGTATCAGATTGGAGGAGGTTGCAACCCATTTTGTATTCTAGCCCAACTGCATCAACTTGCTTAGCCTATTTAATCATGCATCCCTCCCCTCAAATTTTTCCTACCTCATTGACCAACTTTCGTGTTTTAGTTACTCAATTTATGCATTAGGCCTTGTTATTTTGCTATTTTTCTATAGGATCAAAGGATACGATCAGCGATAGGAGGATACAATTAGCGATAGGAGGATACGATCAGTGATAGGAGGATATGATATTGTTGTTTGGTTACAATCTTGCTATTTAGTATACGATCTTGTTGTTTGGTTACAATATTGCTATTTAGCATATGATCTTGTTGTTTGGTTACGATCTTGTTGTTTAGCATATGATCTTGTTGTTCGGTTACAATCGTGGATACGATCTTACTATTTGGTTACGATCTCACCTACAGATCACTTGGGGGTAACTCCAAGTGTTGATTTGCATTTCCTAGCCTCTCATTTGGATGTTTATCATCTGACTTATCGTTTCCCATTGCACATAATATTAGATTTAATTATTTTCATACCTGGAATTCACCAAATTGTATTCACTTGCATATTTCACATAGCTTAAGGCATATACATGTTATATATTTGCATTAAGGTATTCAATAGATCATTCCTAATCTGATTTCTATCTAGTGAAATTTGTAGCATATCCTAGTTTTCTGTTTTTGCACTCTATTCATGAAACTGCAGGTTTCTGTTATGATAAGATTTTTTGATCACTGATTAGATGGTACGATCATAGATCCTGCGTATGATCTTGACCTATTACATACGATCCTACTTGCAATAAAAATTAGAATCTTCATCAGACTTTCAGACCGAGTAAGAGTATTAAATTCTTTCATAATTAAGCATCTGTATTTGATTTTCCTTTGTTTATTACTGTCTACTGTATTCATTGAAAATTGAATCACATTTAGCATAGTTTAGTTGCATTGTCCAAAACTAGGTGATTGTGAGAATTTAAAAGGAACACATCAAACAAAATCCAAAACCTAGGCGTGGAAACTGCCAAGAAATATTTTTTGGTGAACCCTAAACAATTTGTCAAAAAATTACCAAAGAAGACATGAACTCAAGTGTCTCTCTTCGATGTGTAGACCTATCATTCTCCCATTCACCTTCGAGACGTGGATACATTAACCTAAATGAAAGGAGTGCGAGAATTTTAGAGCTACATTCTTTGGTGAACTCAACGTGAAAAACATAGGCATATTTTTTATTTATAAAACATAAAAAAACATTAAAAATTACAAAAAAGTATAAAACAAAACAAAAACCAAAAAGATCATTAATAAAAATTTGCACACTTTAAATCCATTTTCTAGATGTTAGATTTCAACATAGGAAGAACTGTAACCATAGATGTTACCCAAAAATTAAAAGCATATATATATATATATATATATATATATATATATATATATATATATATATATATATATATATATATATCATTGAAAGATAAAAAAAATCCTAAAAACAAAATGCCTAGAATATTAAGAAGTGGTAAGCAACTAGAATCTGATTACATGGAGGATCAAGATCAAGAAAACCTTGATGATAGGATAAATATTGAAGATGATAAAATTTCAAAACCAGATGAAGAAAACAACAATAAAGAAGATGAAATAGATGATCCAACTAGACCTTATATGGATGATGAAGGTAATCTCAGTTTTAAGTCTACCCTACATTTTGTTGGGTTTTTAAAAGACAACATAGATGTCATTAATCATGTGATACAAATAGAAGGTCAACTTCCTATGGGATATTATTCAACGAAGGCTGCTATAGAAGCTGCTCTTTGGTTAAATGGAAATCCATTAACATATATGAACAAAACAAATCAAGATCAAGCTGGTACATCCCAAAATGTGAATCAAAATCCAAATAAAAACATAGCAAAACCACCACCATCAACAAATCCAAATTCTAAACAAAATCAAAATTCCCCTGCTTCTCAAGATCCTAATCAAAAAATAACCACAATCACAAAAGGCTAAGAAAATTCAAAATACCAATCATCATCAATAGAAAGTTCAACAAAACACAATCCCATATAAGCTCCATAATATTGTTCCTACACATGCTTTACACAACAGTGTTTTAATTGGAAATACTTACACAACAACACCAACTTATCATCAAAGATACAACAATATGGTACAACAAAATCAATTTGGTGGACAACCACAGGGACTTGAAGCTAAGATTAAACAATTAGCTTCACGTCTAGATCAAATAGATCCCTACCATCCCTCATACAGTTATAGATATATGTGTATTCAACCCTTGCATCCTATTGTGGTTGCTCAACCCTATCCTAAACATTTTCCTATTCCTGTTCTCCCAATATATATAGGAATCAAAGATCCTATTAAGCATCTTCACATTTTTAGGACAACATGTCATGATATTTCTTATGATGACTTGTTGCTAAAAAAGTTTCCTAAAAGTCTTGGAAGCATGGCTCTAGAATGGTATTATCAACTACCTACAAATATTTTAAGGAACTTTGAAGAGATAGCAGAAATATTTGTCCACCAATTTAGTGCCTACATAGAGAGGCATGTGACCATTGTGGATTTATACAATTTGAAACACAGTAAATATGAGAGTTTTGTTGAATTCTTGACTAAGTGGAGACAACTCTTAGGCAAACTACATTTTGCATTACCTCATCATGAAATGTTGGACATATTTATTGGTAATTTACAAGAACAACTATCTTATAAGATTTATACTACTACAGTAACCTCCTTTGATCAAGTTATTGATCGAGATAGGAAGGTATAATATGCCCTCATTATAAGAGGACAATTTAAGAATAAATATGAGGACAAAAATTCTAAGAACAAATATAAGAATAAACAAGTTGTATGTGATGGAGTTACTAATAGCAGAAACACCTCAAATGTTAATCTTGATGAAACTGTAAAGAATTTTGTATTGAAAATTCCTAATAAGCCACCAAGAGAATCATAAAATTAAATCAACCCTTAACTATGATTTTACCTCAATTATTGGAACAATATTTGATACAGTTTCCTGAGGTAAGACAACCATATACCACTATAGCTGGATATAGGGCTGATTTACATTGTAATTTTCACCAAGTAGATGGATATTCTAACAATTCTTGTAAAAGGTTAAAGCATATGATACAATATTTGATTGATAAAGTTAATATGGAAGTACAACAATTTCTTGCAAACAATAATACTCAAAATAATACCCAAAAACAAACAAATCAAAATGCAAATCAAAACTTAGATATTTTTCAACATCCTTTACCCAACCATGGTAAAGAAACTGTGAATCAATTAGAACATCATAATGTCCCTCATCCAACCAGATATGTGGGAACCATTAGTAGTCTCTTGCCATATCAAAATATTCAAACCCCTTATGTGCCTACTTTATCCACAATTACAACTAGGCCAATCATATATACAAGAAGTGACACAGAAAGTGACACAAAAAGTGACATAGAAAGTGAAAAAAAGTGAAACAAAAAGTGAAATGGATATTACCTCAAACAATTCAAATAGTTTTGAATATGAGTCAGATCAAATTATTCCCATCACAGATTTACTAGTTCCAGAAGAACCATTTCCTAGAAGAATGATTACTCGACCCTCATCTCAACAAACACTTTCAAATGAACAAGCAGTGAATGCTAGACCTCATTTTGGTCATTTACAAAATAATAACATTGTGGGCACTATTGGAGCCATCACTAGATAGCAAGTTCAAAATCAAAATTCCCAATCACAAACTCAAACAACTAATCAAGACATGGGGATCTCTCAAAAACCCCTATTCAATCATCAACAATAGGAAACCAATCAAATATTACATCCTAATGTGTCCCATTACAATGATATCACTAATAATGTAACAAAAACTACAAGTGAGCAACCTCAAGCTCAATCAACTCAATTTGATAAACAAGAAATAAATTCTTCATCCAACCAACCTTCAAGATCTCTCTTGGTTTTGAAGAATAATCCAAAATAGGATACAAGCATAGAAAACCCATATTTAATGTTGAAGTCTCAACCTAAAGCCTCCCTCAATATTCAATAGCAATGGGATAATCATCCACATAAAATATCTCTTTTGGAACTTTTGCAAACCTCTTCTATTCATAGGGAATCTTTGTTCTTTATTCTCTCTTTCTTTATCGTCACTACAAGTTCTCTATTATTTTCCTCTTTATCATCATTGCCACTTTTTGTCTGTCACCTTTTATCCTTCATTATCTCTTTCATTATTGTTATCACATCAAGTTCTCTATTCTTTTCCTCTTTATTATCATCGTCATCTTCTATCCATCACTTTTCTTCATCTACATCTACTTATCATTCTTCATCACAACAATCTCAACTATCAACCAATCAACTTCAATCACCTTCACCACAACCAAGTTATCCTTCAAAACCTCCTTTGATTTTGAAGCCACCTTAGACATGTTATACATAAATCACCTTATATAGTGTATATAGATCATCTTGTATATACCACCAATTCCAGTCATCAAAATTATCAAAATAACCAAAAAAATCAAGAAAACATAAAAAATTTCAAAAATATTTCAAATTGTTAAAAAAAATTTCTTTGCATCAGTGTGTGTTGTTTTCCAAAATTCAAGTTATATTTTATTGTATTTCAGATAAATTCAAAAGTTATCTTGAACCATGCACTTAATTTACATCTTTAATCATTTTGATTTCATCACTTTGATTATAAATCTCTCTTGTATCGAAAAGCACTATTACTTCATTAAATAAATTTTGAGTTTTGGGAAATGATCTTGCTACTTATTGAACCAAGAACACATTCTCACATCTTAAATATGATTTATTGCAAAATTTGAAAAGGATACTACATAGTAGTCTTAGTTCCTTAAGCGAAAAGTTTCCCTTGCTATCCTATTATGTGCATGGTCTAGAATACTAAGAATTGGCAAAAGGACAAGCTCCCCCCCTACCTAAATAAAATCCCTTGCTCTACGTCTAACCTGGATAAGTTTATCAAAAATAAAATAAAAAGAAAAAGAAAAGAAACAAAAAAAGAAAATAAAATAAAAAGCAATAAAATCCCCTTGTTAAAAAATGGACAAGAATCCCTACTCCAAAATCATAAGAAAAGAAGAGGGTAGTGAGCTTGAATCCATGGAATTTCTTAGTTATTTGAAAGTCATGAGGTAAGTCCCATAACAGGTGGTTTGTGCCCAACCCGCTTGACCTTGGGTAATCCCTTTCGCGTGGTGACATGTCTGTCACATTAGTGACCTTCTTTTGTACAGACCAATATCCGCTTGTGGATTAGCTATCTTTTGGTGACTTGAATTACAAGTAGTTCGATATAATGGCATGCATAAAATCATGGTTAATGAACATTTCACTTACACACACATTGGTTCATAAAAGTTTGCTTGTATCACTACCTTAATCAAAATTGGTAAATCAATTTTACAAGCATACACATCTGATCCTTGAGATATTTTGTATCATTGTGTCAAATCAAGATAGATAATAAATTCACTCATCACACATTGGTTCTTGATAAATTTTATTTTGTCTTAGAAATAAGTTAAAATATTTCTTTGAAATTTGTTAGACAACATTTTATAATTATTCATTCATTACATAAAAAATTTGTCAAAATTTCCAAAAATAACTTATTCCAAAAGAACTTGTAGTCCAAAATCATTTATCATGCATTACATCATGACTTCGCAATGATGGATAATTCCTAAGAATTATTCTTCTCAATTTTTACACTAGGAATTCTATGCCTAGCGTAAGTCGTCTTTCTCAATTTTTAGGTCTAAAACATTTCATAGTTCTCAACCTTCTTAAATATGTGATACTATGATTTTCTTCATATCAATTTATATTTTAAGAATAAAAAATTTCATATTATCATGTATTTCATTTTGACTTCGCAATAAAGGTATAATTCCTAGTAATTATTCTCTCTCAAACTTCACACTAGGAATTCTATGCCTAGTGCAAGTCATCCTTCCCAATTTTTCATGCTTAAATCACTCTATTTTTCTCACAAATACAATCGTTCTCAACTTATTTTCTCAAAATCAATCTCTCTCAACAAATCAATATCTTCTTTCATCATCAGAAGCCTCAAGGTCACTCTTGAGCCCACAATATTTTGGTATTAGCAATGCAAAACTTCCTCACAATAGGATCCGCTTCATGACCTAGTGAGCATTGATCTCCACCAACGGTCATATAACAGCATAACATCCTTCAAGGTTTATTTCTAATCCATAAAATATATTATCACACAAAAACATCTTTTTCAAAACACACTTTAGAAAATCATTCATCTTTTATGTTAAGCATGATCAAAATGTTCAAAAATCAAAGCATGATTACAGAAAATTATGTAACACAACCATCATAAACAAATGTAATAAATACCCAAAAAATCACACAAATTCACATAAAACAAATAATATCAATATATATATATATTTCATAAATTTCAATTTTTCCACCAAACACAAAATTTGGTGTAAAAACTCGAGGGGGCATCCTAGTTAGTAAATTAGTAATTATTTTTCTAAAACATCAATTTCCCATGAACTATTCATTCTAAACCATCTACTTCTTTTTTCCCATGTTAATCATAATCACTTCTACTCAAGTGTCTACACTTTTATTTGACGCATTTATTGTTCATAAATACGCCAAAGAGGGGGCAAAATGTAGACAAGAAAAATTGACCCATTAATATAAGTTCTCTTTTAAAAAACTAAGGTCATATTCAAGAGAATTTTTACCCTATAAAATCATCTCAATTCTTCTCAAATTTTATACCATTGGATAGGGCTCAAAAAGAGATTTCCAACAGTATATTATATGTCCAATTTCGATACTGTTTGACTCCTCAAACTGCCAAAATACTATGTACATGTCTAACCTCCTGGCGAAATCGTACAATACGATCCCTGATCGTACGTACAATCTTGACCAAGAAAAAAAATGCCCAGTTAATAAAAACATCAAATCAAGTTGTAACTATTTTTACCTTTACCTGTGCAACCATGCAGCAGTTACGGGATCGGACCTGCCGATAAGTCTCAGCTTGGAGGAGCTTTTAACCCACTTTGTCTTCTAGCCCAATTTCATTAGCTTACTTAGCCTATTTAATTAGACATCCCTCCCGTTGAATTTATCCTACCTTGTCAACCAACTTTCATATTTTAGTCGCTCAATTTATGCATTAGGCCTTGTTATTTTTCTATTTTTCTACAGGATCAGAGGATACGATCATCAATAGGAGGATACGATCAGCGATAGGAGGATACGATCAATGATAGGAGAATATGATCAACGATAGGAGGATATGATCTTGATGTTTGGTTATGATATTGTTGTTTAGCATACGATCTTTCTATGTGGTTATGATCTTGTTGTTTAGCATATGATCTTGATGTTCGGTTACGATCATGGATACGATCTTGCTGTTTGGTTATGATCTCGCCTGTAGATCACTTAGGGGTAACTCCAAGTGTTGGTTTACATTTCCTAGCCTCTCATTTGTATGTTTATCATTTGACTTATCATTTCCCATTGCACATATTATTAGATTTAATAATTTTCATCCCTGGAGTTCACAAAATTGTATTCACTTGCATATTTCACATAGCTTAAGGCATATACATGTTAGATATTTATATTAAGGTATTCAATAGATCATTCCTAATCTAATTTCTATCTAGTGAAGTCTGTAGCATATCCTAGTTTTTTGTTTTTGCACTCTATTCATGAAACTGTAGGTTTTTGCTATGATCAATTTTTTCGATCACTGATTAGACAGTACGATCATAAATTGTACATACGATCCTAACTAGAAGCATACGATCTTGACCTGCTGCATACGATCCTTCCTGAAACAAAAATTAGAATCTTCATCAAAATTTGGAATCGAGTAAGAGTATCAAATTCTTTCATAATTAAGCATCTGCACTAGATTTTCCTTTGTTTATTACTGTCTACTATATTTATTGAAAATTGAATTGCATTTAGCATAGTTTAGTTGCATTGGCCAAAACTAGGTGATTGTGAGAATTTAAAAGGAACACATCAAACAAAATCCAAAACCTAGGCATGGAAACTGCCAAGAAATGTTTCCTGGTGAACCCTAAACAATTCATAAAAAAATCACCAAATAAGACATGAACTCAAGTGTCTCTCTTTGAGGTGTAGATCTATCATTCTCCCATTCCCCTTCGAGGCATGAATCCATTAGCTTGAAGGAAATGAGTGTGAGAATTTTAGAGCTACATAATGGAGCTTCAACCTAAATTGGGTGTAAAGGCAAATAAGTATTTCTGCTTCGGTTGACATATCTCTGGCACTTGTCACACTTATGACTGACCTTGAAGGCATCATCAAAAATAGTGGGCCAATAATAGTTTGCTTTAATGATATTTAATGCCATAGGCCTTCTTGTGAAATTTCCTCTTGAAATTCCAAAATGGAATTCATTTAGGATCCTCTATTTCTCTATCCCCCTGACACACCTTAGGAGAACCCCGTCAATGTTCCTATGAAACAAACCATTTGTCAACAACACATACTTGCAATATTAAAGCTTGAACCTTCTCCTTTGTGATGAATTAAGGAGATAAGGGCACCTTTTAGTATTAAAGTATTTGACAAGGTCCTCTATCCAATCCTTGTCATTTATAGACCAATTCGCAAGGTCGCTTTCTCATGCTGGATCATCCCACTAACATGCTATCACTCTAGAGGTGGCGCTCCTGGAAATATCTTGACACAATACGCGATCGTGAACTAGTTTAGTGGGCCTAACTTCTATGTCAAATTCTTGGATCTTGGAGACCCATCCTGCTCTTTTATTACCAAGCTCACCCTGGATAATGAAGTTTTTGATGTTTGGGTGTACCACGTACACTATTGTCTTGCTCTAGGATATGAAATGGTAGAACTTATTCAATGACTGCATCATCGCATGCACCTGTCTCTCAATGAAGTTGTATTTTTCTTCATGTGGGTGTATGACTTCGCTTAGGAATGCTATCGGTCGTTCATGTCCATCCTTTTTCTTTTGAGTAAGGACAACTGCATAGCTCTCTGGTTCATCAATAATGTAGAGGATAAAGTCCTTGGAATAGTTTGGATTCACCAAAATCAGATCTTGGATGATCCTCTCCTTTATTTATTTGAATGCCTGCTTTCTTTCTTTGGTCCACCAAAACTCGGTATCCTTCTTCAAGAGCTCGGTTATTGGTTTTACCTCCTGAGCGAAATCAGCTATGAACTTTCTAATAAACTTGATATGCCTGAAAAAGGGTTGCAGGCCTTTCTTGTTTGCTGGTAGAGGAAGTTTGAGGAGGGCTTCAGCCCTTACAGGATCTATGGTTAATTCTTTCTTCGAGATTACATGGCCCAAGAGCTTACCTTCTTTCATCGTGAAAATGATTTTTTTAGATTTATGGATACTTCAAACTCTTGATACTTTTCAAATATTTGATGTAAATGTAGACCGTGCTCCTCCCTTTTATGGGATAAAATAGTCATGCCATCTAAATAAATCATGATGATGTAATTTAGCAACTCATAGAAAGCTAAGTCCATTGCTCTTTGTAAAGTTGCTCCAGCATTCAAGATGCCAAATGGCATTCGCTAGTAGGTGAAAGTGTCCCACTTGGTAGTGAAAGCAGTTTTGTAATGATCCTCATCCTTCACCTAGATCTGATTGTATTTGGAGAAGCCATCTAACAGAGAGAACCTTTGTGCTCCTGACACTACATGAATAATATGATAAATTTGGGGTAATGGATAGTGGTATTTTAGAGAGTCTTGATTGAGATTTCAAAAATCAACACACAAGTGAATGTCTCCATTCTTTTTCTTCATAGGAACCAGGTTCACCACCCAAGAATAGTGCTTTATAGGATAGATAATTTTCACCTCCAACATTTTTAAGAGCTCAACCTTCATCAAAACTTCAATATTTGGGTTGATCAGACTTTATTTTTGTCTAAAATATTTGACCCCTCCTGTATCTTGATTATGTGTTAGAAGACGCTCTTATCATATCCTCTTAGGTCTCAATAACTCCAAGCGATAATATCTAGGTATTCCTTGCATAGAATCCTAATTTTCTTGATATCTACCGATGTACAATCAACTCCAACCTTGATTACCTTTTTGGGTTCTAGCTCCAATTCCTTATATTCTCTTACATCTACCCTGATCTTGTGAGCAAGTGATCTATCATCCTGATTGAATAGACTTTTGAGTGTAATCAAGCCCTTTGGGACATGATTTTTTTTTCAACTGTATTAATCCCTCATACTCTTCCTCATCAAGGGTTCTATGTTCGATAGTGTTAGATTCATTGACCAAGAAATTAATGATTTGCTTGTCATTGTTGAACACATGCCAATGGATATTCTTGCCAGGCACTAAAGGCCTATAAATTACTCTTACAATCTTCAATTTTTGCATCATATTTTCAACTGAGGAGAATCTGGTCCCAATGGACACTAGGAGGTCAGCATGCTTATTTTTCTCTCATGAAATAGCTTGCATGTTCAGTATTGTAAAATATTCGAGCAGGTCCCATACCTTGTTGCGGTACACATTTAGGTAGTGTTGCTTTGAGATGCACTTGTTGGTGACTTGGTTGCAGATTAACTCTAAATATTTGAAGATCTATAACTACTTGATTCCAATCTTACCTGCTTTATTTAACCCTAAGCATAGGGCTTTGTACTCAGCTACACTATTAGTACAACTACATGCGAATATGTAGGAGTAGATTTTTTGCTTTCCTTAAGGAGAGATAAGGACAACCCCTACCCCCACACCATTATTACATCATGCACTGTCAAAGAAGAGCTTCCACAGTTGATCAAAAATAGGGTCTTCATAACTTGATACCTTAGCCTTTTCGGGCCTAGTGATCGAGTAGTACCCTATTTATATTTCAATCATGGCGTTGAAATCGCACATGGAAAATTCATCTTCTTATAGAGCTCATCCAAGGCTTCTTCCATTAGTTCTACCTCTTATTCTTTCTCAACATCCTCAATCAAATTGAATGAGTCCACTTGCTTCTCCACATCTTGGATCCTTTCAATATGAAAGGTAGAGGATTTTTCATTAAAAAATTTAATTCTCCTTCCTTTGAATGGGATTTCTAGATGCAAATAATCCAGAGAAAAATAGCCTCCAAGTTTGGCAGTGAATTCTCTTGATAGGCACACACTGAAATATGGCTCTAAATCCACCACCACAACTTGTATCATGGTTATTTTTGGCATCTTATGCAACACAATAAAAATATCCTTGATCACACCTACTATCTTCACCAGAGTTCCATCTAGTTGGAGCACTCTAGGACTAGTCCTCGTGTACTCCATGCCCATAATCTCACAAACAGCCTTGGGCATCATAGTAGTTGCGATGCCAGAGTCGATCATGCAATTATGCACAACCCACCCCTCCATCCTGAGGAATAGATAGAATAGTGGCTGCCTATTCTTCCTAATGGTCGAGGTAGTCAATATCTGAGTCAAGATATTTTGAGCCAATTTTTCCTTACCTTTAGCAAACTTTAGCGATTCTTGTAATAGATCCACTTGGTTGAGTAACTGAAGTGCATCAAAGAGGCTTACCTTAGATAGGGTTTTCTTCGGTTCTTCAATAATACTGTATACCCCTATACCAGACTCACCTCCCTCCTTCGTAGTCTCATATTTAGTTCAATACTGCTATGTCACTTCTACCCTTTGATGTTTGGTCGATGAGGGATACCTATACCTTTCTCTTACCTTATCCCTTGTCTCAGTTTGGGGTTGGGAGGGCAAAACCTATGGTTGAGGAACTCTCCCTCTAGCTCTTGAAGGTAATATATCCTTCAATAAGATGGATCCCTTTGGCTTCGTCACTTGAGCAGGCTCTTTTACTTGCAGTAGCATCTTCTCACTCAACATATTGGAACTAGCAGGTACCTTTAATGATTCCATTTAAACCGATCAACTTTAATGGGTTTTTTACTTGCCCTCATAAGAATGAAAATTTGCTTGATAGGGGGATCATAAAGTTGTGGTCCAACTCTCTAATAATATTCACTTTCCCACTAGGAATATTGTCTTCCAAGATCTGCACATAGTTCAAATGGACCATGCAAGTCTCCTCGTCATGCGGGTCATTGTAGGTGGAGCACCAATAAGATCTATCAGATATACCAACTTCTTCATTATTTAACACAACTACATTTATTTATAAATACCTACTAGTGAGAGTAGCTTGTTCTCTGGTAATTAAGGGAGGAGGGGTGAATATCCTTGGTTGGAAGCTCCAATTAGACTACTTCTTTCTCAAAGTGGTGATCTCATTCACCATTACCTTTATTGATGATCACATATCCTGCAATTCTTTGACCTGGTCCAAATTTGTAGGTGTCAGAGGATCAGGCAATGAAAATGGTGCCAATAGTGCAATTAATGTTGGATATGAGATAAGAGGTATAATTTTAGGAACAACATGTTCTTACAACTATGAGATAGGTACCATTTTGTTCTAAGAAGCATTCAGATTTCATGATAGAATAGGGTGCATTGGGGATGTAGGCAATGACTGAGAGGATGCACTAGGATATAGATATTGGGGTAAGTATGGAAAATTTGGTATAGCTATTTTTGGAGTTTTCTTACCAGTAGCAACTAAGTTAGCCTCAACCTTCTGTGCCTGAGTGTACAAGGTTGGAAATATGTTGACATTATCATGTCGGATGCTCATGCTGATGTCAAAATGGAAAGCTCTTAGGTAATAAAATGTTGCTTGCTCCAAGGTGGGCCAAAGGCCGGTAGTAACTTTTTGTAGCATAGGGGTGCAGTATTCCCATTGGGAAGGTGATTTATAGTGTTTAGAATTATCAATGTACTATCTCTAACTTGTCTACCAAATCGTACAGTCCCTAAAACTACCATTTTATGCCCGATGAACAACTTGTACGAAAGTTAGTTCGATACTGTTGGTCGGTCTTTCATACACACCCTATGAAGAATGAGCAGGAAACTCTAATAACACTTATACGGGATAAATCCCACTCACTTTAGGATCTAGCTGGTTATCCAAGGTGTGAGTTACAGAGTCGGGTCGAATGTCAATTCACTCTTTTCCGCTTCTGGAATAGTTTCAATATGAACTGTCTGTACCTTACAACGGGCTCAATGAACTTGTTCAGTAATGTTCAGTAGTTGTCACTTGTTGACAATCAGATTTAACTTGATTCTTTGATCTAGCTCTCATGGGTCAGCAGATTTAAATAAAAGACAAATAAAGAAAATAAAAATGGATCATTTCACGGTAAGCAAAGAGAGGGTAGGGTAAAGCAGAAAGAGAAGTTTATCAAACTTTAACTGCAAAACCTAAACTATCAATTCTATTTATACTATCAACTTCATAACAGAACAAATCAAAGAAGAAAGTGTCCAGATTTCTAAGATCACTTTCAACTAAGAGCACAAGGCAAAGATGGAACAGATCTAGCAAAAAATCATAAACCAAAGGGAAGTTAGTTAAAACTGATATCTTTCACCGGCAGCCTAGCTCACACAGTGAGGACAGAGCAATTAGAACAAACTTGAACCTCAAATCTATAATTTTCCCTAGCAAACAATAGAACAAATGAAGCCTAACAGCATATTTAATCTTGATATTTCAGATTCACAGCATATATCTAATAAACTTTAATGGAACGGATAACAAAAGAAGATGAACTTATCACAGTCTGCAAAATATTAGGCACCTGGCCATGCTATCACAGAAAAACAACAGCCCATCAACTCCAAGTCCAGAAATAAAAGTATTTAACAAAATTTGCAAGAAATTGCTTCAATGGCCTTTTATTTCTAAGTCTCCGCCTCCTGCGATTACATTGAGAAGAAGTATTTATAGACCCAGGGCAAACCCTGATCTTTTCAGAGATATCTTCTTCTCTAACCGCAAATCTTATCATCATAAACCCTAGGACCGGGTTTTACAATATAAAGCCATTTTAAAACAAAGTCTGGATAGAACTTAACCCTTCTGCAAATCAGTGCAGTCAGTTGCCATAAATGGAGAAGATAAAATTCGAATGCCACTTGCATTCACCCGCAACTGCAAAATAAATGCTCTCATCAATTCCTTCGGGTAAGCTGGATGAGTCACCACTTTTCCGATATTTGATCTCCGCAGGGCCATCCCTGAGTTGAAAATATCTATATGCCATCAATTCTGCCATAAATCTCCATTGAATGCATTCACCGGCAAAATCCGGCAACTGTGTGCATATATCTTCATTAAATGGACAGCTGCTTAGTCATTTGTGGACAAATCTGTAAATATTGGAATGAAACAGCAACTCTCGGCACCTTCCTTTTCAATATGCCCGTCTTTGATTAATTTGCACTTTATCTTTATCTTTAAGGCTATTTCTCCGTTATCCCGCAAGTGACAGATGGCTTCCTGCATGAAAAACAAAAGGTTAGATTAGTACTTTAAAAATATTAAATCAAAAGCTTTAACATTAAATCAGATTAAAAAGCCTAATGTTTACTTGCATGCGGCTCTGTTTATCTCATACGTGGCTTGCAGTGTCTTGACACGTGTCACAGAATCACGACACGTGTCAATTTCGATCTGTTTTGCATTCTGCTCTGTTTCCTGCCAAGGTCGCGAAAATGCGACATGTCACGATTTCACGACATGTCACGAAATCGCGACTATCCCCAGCGCTGGAAACCTTTTCGCTCCATAGGCCGCGATTTCGCGACATGTCACGAAATCGCGACCACTTCTGTCCTTAAGCGCTTTTCCTTCAATTTCTCTTCGCTTCTTCTTCTTTCTCCACCATGTCGCGGCTCTTTTGCTCACCATCCTTCCACCATGTCACGAAATCGCGACATGGTGGGTCCCTTTGGCCTCAACTCCCCATTGTGTCGCGATTTCACGACGTCGCGATTTTGTGACACCTTCACTTGCACTGCTTCTGCCTCGACACTGCTTTTGGCTTAAACTTCTTGCAACTTTTGGTTTGGGCGTCACGATTTCGTGGCACCCAGCTTTGTGAACTTTCCACCATGTCACGATTTTGCGACATGGTGGCTTCTTCCCTCACCGTCTGCCTCTGTGTCACGATTTCACGACGTCGCGATTTTGTGACACCTTCTGGTTTGGCCCCCTTCTTCCTCAAACTGTCACGATTTCGCGACATCTAAAAGCCTTGGTCAAATTTCGAACTTTGCCTTCACTTGGTTTCTTCCTTGCAACACTTTGATCGGACTTGTCACGATTTCGCGACAGTCCGTACGCTTCGGGCTCACTCTGCCGATTTCGTCGCGATTTCGCGATAGCTTTCTTCCTTAGTCAATTTTTCAAATTCACTCAGCGAAAATGCGACATGTCACGATTTCGTGACATGTCACAAAATCGCGCCCTTCCGTACAACTTGCCTTCTCTCTCCAAAATCGATAGCGATTTCGCGACGCTTTCCAAAAATGGAAAGTGTCGCGATTTCGCTACGATTTTTTGACTTGGCCGATTTTCTTTGTTCCTGTCGCGATTTCGCGACATTTCCATAAATGGAAGTGTCGCGATATCGCGACTTTGCCAAAAAGGGAAAGTTTTTTATTTTCATGCATTTTTCTATCTGTTTTCTGTATTTTTTTCGTACCGGCGCAAGATTTTCTTTAAGCATGATTGATTCCAGCATGTAAAAAGTGAAGTCTTGGATAACAAAGCTAGAATGACTGAGAAAAAGCACAACTTTAAAAGGAGGCAAGCAAATTTGAATTTAAAACATGAAACATATCAAGAGGGTCCCTACTGCAAAAATGGAAGCTCAAAGTTTTCAGAGGATGGAGATCGATTTTTCAGTGGGGGGTTGTTGCTTCTCAACAAATGGCGATATCTGCGGGTAAAATAGTAGCATTATTTTAGAACCCAGGACTCTAGTTTCAAAACAAAAAGACCTTGCATCATGCCCTGCCACAGACATTCTTCACAATAAATTGACTACTAACTGCTAGCTGTTTAAAATTTCCCAAGGACATACTAGGCTGAATTACTTAAGGAAGATTTCTGATGTGAAATTATAAGGGTATAGAACTTTCTTCAAAGATGACTGGATTGAATGTTAAACTCTGGATTGATCAGCTTTTCTAGATCATAAAAAGGGGAAACCGAGTAGAGCTCTGTTTACTAGTTTAGCCTTTTACAGCCTAGACAGAGTTACCCTTTAGATTTACACGACCCAAATTTACAACTGTAAGGTAGAAAAATATCTTTGAAACTTGGCTGTCTCTTTGATTGTACAACTCTTTTCTCTTTTCTTTTTATCTCTCTCTCTTTTTTTTTTTTTTTTTATATATCAACATCTGAAAGGCCTTAGAGAAATTACAATTTTCTTTTAACATTTGATCAATCTGGAACTGTTCCAGTCTAGGCACTGATAGCCTCTGGTGACACCCAAATAATTACATGAATCATAGTCCCCTCTGATAACCAACTTTTCTTGGATTCCCCGGGAGTTTCTCCAACCAAACAGCATAGCAGTTTTTCTATAATTAAAACAACTGTGGCAAGCAAGACACAAAATCCAATCATCTTTCTACCGTTGTTCTGGCTAACAAAATAGTTCCACTGTTCAGTTGAAGCAGACTATCTCAATTAGGATAATGAATGGGCACTGGATTGTGGATTAATCAGCTCAGAATAAAACAATTTTTTTTTTTTTTAGCAGGCTGACTTTTCATTGATGCTCAGGCAAAGGTTAAAGAACAGAACTTTAAAGCTGAAAAACTTTGCACAGACTTCCAAGGACAGACACAGGCCTTGAAGAACAAAACAAAAATAAAACTGCACAGGCTTGAACACAAAACTATACAGGCATCAAACAGAACAGAAGCAAAGCAACTAAAGCTGTACAAGCAGCAAAATAAAACTAAAACAAAAGACTGTACAGACTAATTAAAAGCAAGCTAAAACAAAGCAATTAAAAGAACTGCACAGGCAATTAAGCTAAAGCTTATAAACTGCAAAGTTATTTACAATGTGTACACATGTTACAACTTCTTTATGACTTCATTCAAATAATACATTGGACGGGACAGCCGAGAAATAATGTTTCAAGTATTGACCATTAACAGGGAGATCCAGAAAATTACCATCCAGGTCTTGTAAACGGAAAGCATTGTTACCCAGAATCTCAGCAATTTGGTAGGGGCCTATCCAGAGTGGCTGCAACTTTGTGTGCTTACCCTTCTTCTCATGAGCCTTGTCCCACAGAAGCACCAAGTCTGCCAATCTAAAAGCTTTGACTTTGGCTCTCTTGTCAAACCACCGCTTGACAGTTTCTTGGTGCCTACTGAAATGCTCCAGGGCTTGGAGTCTTTCATCCTGCAAGTTAGTGAGATCTAAAACACGGGCTTCAGCATCAGCATGATTTTCAAAATAGTCTAAGGCAAATTGGTAGGTAGGCAACTTGAGAGAGATGGGAACAATTGGCTGGGTACCATACAGCAAAGCAAAGGGAGAAGTCTTAAGAGCCACTTTATACTTTATCCGGTCAGCCCAAAGTGCATATTTCAACAATGTATGCCACTACCTAGGTTTGTCTGCTGCAGATTTCTTAATGGCATTCATTAAATTCTTGTTGGTGGACTCAGCCAGTCCATTGCCTTGGGGATAATAGTTGGATGAGAATCTGATAACTATCCCCATCTGGTATGCCCAGTCTGCAAATTCCAATGATTGGAAGGCTGGTCCATTATCACACACCAAATTCAGGGGAACCCCAAATCTAGTTATGATATTTGATTCAAGAAATTCAATGACTTCATGGGCTGTACTTCTTGTGGTGGCTGCTGCTTCAACCCATCTTGTGCAGTAGTCAGTAGCTGTCAGAACATATTTATGCCCTGCTGAAGAATTTGGATTAATGACTCCCACAAAATCAAGTCCCCATTGCATGAAAGGTTTGTTTATTACAACAGGTTGCAATGGTAGAGCTCGGTTGGCCTCTTTAGCTACAAAATTCTGGCACTGATGGCAGGTTCTGACATGCTGATGTGCATCTTTAAATAGTGTAGGCCAATAATAGCCTGCTCTTAGTATTTTATGTGCAGTGGCAGATCCTGATGAATGCCCTGCCCCTAACTTTTCATGAAAACTGGACATGACTTCACTGACTTCACTGGGAGAAATGCATCTCAAGAAAATGCCAGCATAATTCTCTCTGTACAGAGTACCTGCCTTGAGGAGATAATGAGCAGCTTTTAATTTTAATGCTCTCCTTTGGGTTCTGTTCAAATGGGATGGGCAAACTCCAAATTGCAGCAGATGAGTAATATCCCCATACCAATTATCAGACTCAGAATTCACCTGATTAACTTCTTCCCGTAGAGGTACTTCGGCAATGTGTCGGGACAAACCAAGTCCCCTGATCAATTTAGCAGGACGAATCTCCAAGTCATACTCTTGCAACCTTGTGACCCAATTGCCTCTTAGTTCACCCAGCTCATTTTGACTTAGAAGGTACTTAACAGCTGGGTCCGGAACTATGGCATGAACTTTGCTCCTCAGTATATAGTGCCTGAACTGCTTCACTGCTCTTACCAAGGCATAAGCTTGTTTGTCTAAACGGGAATATTTCAGTTCAGCTCCTTTCAAATTGGTGCTCTTGAAAGCAATTGGATGTTCTCCGGTTTCCCTCCGTTGGGTCAGAACTGCAGCAAGTGTATGTTCTGAAGAAAAAGTGTACAGATAAAAATCTGCACTGAAGTCTGGGCTTACCAGAACTGGTGCTTGTTTAATGGCTGTCTTGATTTCCTGGAAGGCTGCCTTAGCTTCTGTGGTCCAAACAATCTGAGCAGTCTGCTTTAACATGTCATTCATTGGCTTAACTATCTCAGCAAATCCGGAGATGAACTTCCTGACAAAGTTTATTTTTCCAAAGAAGGACCTCAACTCTTTCTTGGAGTTGGGAAATGGTATGCCAGATATGGCTTCAACTCTACCTGGATCCATAGAAATGCCATCTTTTGTGACCAAGTGCCCAAGGAGCTTTCCTTCTGTCACACCAAAAATGCACTTCTTTGGATTCAAGGAAATGCCAAACTCCCTGCACTTGTTAAACACAGACTCTAAGTGCTTGACATGGTCAAACCGAGATTTGGAAAAGACTGTTAAATCATCCATGTACACAACAATACATTTGCCCATAAGCCCCTTGAAGGCATGATCCATTGCTCTTTGAAATGTAGCTCCAGCATTTATTAAACCAAATGGCATCCTCTTGTAAGCAAAAGTCCCCCACTTAGTTGTGAAAGCAGTCTTCATTCTGTCTTCCTTCTCAACCAATATCTGGTTGTAGCCTGAGAAGCCATCCAGGAAAGACATCATCTCTGATCCATTGACAATTTGCAAGACTTCATCCATAGAGGGCAGAGGGTAGTTATCCTTTTCTGATGCCTTGTTTAAATTTCTGAAATCCACACACAGGCGGATCTCTCCATTCTTCTTCCTGATTGGCACCAGATTGGCCACCCAAGTAGAATGCCTGATGGGAAAAATAATTGCTGCACTCAAGAGCTTTTCCACTTCTTTCTGGATGAGGGGTTCTAACAGAGCATTGACATGTCTCTGTTTTTGTCTAAAAGGCTTGCAAGATTCTTTCAAAGGTATAATGTGAGTGTAAACTTTTGGATCAAATACCTTTAAATCTTTGTATGACCAGGCCATTACATCCTTGGACCTGTGCAGAAAATCAATCATACTTCTCTTTATTTTTGGATCACAGTCCTTTGCCAGCTTGATGTGCCTTGGATCTTCTTCAGTCCCTACATTCAGATCTTCAGTCCCACTGTTTGTGGCAGCCACATAATCCTCAGAATTCACCTTTTGCTTGATCTTATCAACATCAAAGAGCCGCTCCAGCTCTACCATTCCTTTTGGAATCCTGTTGTCCTTCAACCTCATGATTCCCCTGTCATCATCCAACTGTTCCAGCAGGGTGTCTCTTTGGCCCTCATCAATTATAGCATTCTCAAAGGTGTTAGTACTCTGCAGGAAGTTTACAATCTGTTGATCATCAGAGAAAACTTGAAAGCTATCTATATTGTTTGGAACCGAAGGACAAGGGACTAACTCAATTGAAAACTTATCCCACTTAAATTCTTCCAATGGTTTTAAACTTGCAGCTGAAGAAGCCAAGATATCTGCATGTGAGTTTTGTTCTCTGGGTATGTGTGTCAGATTAAATGCATCAAAACCTTCTACAAGATCCCAAGCCCGGTGTTTGTATCCCTTCAAATAAGAAGCTTTACACTGGAATTTACCCTTGACTTGACTTGCCACCAATTCTGAATCAGTGAAAACTTGAATATTTCTCACATTCCTATCCAAAGCAAATTTTAAACCTAAAATCAGAGCTTCATACTCTGCTAAATTGTTTGTACATGGGAACTGCAGGCGGTAAGACATAAAGAATGTCTGATTTTCAGGTCCCTTAAGGACAGCCCCTGTTCCAGAACCCTGCTTACATCTGGCTCCATCCACATGAAGTGTCCAGACTTCATTAGTATGTACAGGATGAGCTTTATTAAACTTGTTACTCTGCCCAGTTGTTAAATTGTAGACACCAATATCTACCTCTGCAACATTCACAGTTTCATTTGCTGCATTGTACTCTGTAATGGTATGCTTGTACCTGGGTTCTCTATCAACCCGCAATTGATTTGCCACTCCTTTCCACGGCAACCACATGTGTGAAAAATCTGTTGCCAAATATCCGTTCAGAGATCTAGACCAATCCCTACTCAACAGCATCCCGTACCCCACTGGGATATCCACAACTTGGATTTCAATTTTATGTTGAGCCCTTGGCTCAGATGCTAATTGGATATGGATGTTTTGAAGCTCTCCAATAACTTTGACCTCTGATTTGTCTAATTGGACAACTCTCCTTTCAGATTTCATTGGGGTCAGCCCCAACTGCTGACAAATGGCCAATGGCATGACATTGGCAGATGCACCTGAATCTACCAAACAATTGTGCAAGTTCTTCCCAAAAATACGGACAGTCAGTAAAAAGGGGGGAACTTCTATTTTTTCTTTGTACATGGCTAGATTGGCATTTGCTATTTTCTTTCCTTTGTCCACAGGTTTAGTAGCAAGGCCAGAGTAAGTTTTTATCAGATTGTCTCTCTGCTCTGAAATCTGTGCCAGCTCATGCAGAGTAATGTTGGCCTTAATATTTTTCATATCTTCCACTATGTTATATCCTTTGTTAAGTGGAGGAACAGCAACATCTGGTACTCTTTGACTTCCTCCCTTTGGTGGAGGTGGATTATTGCTTGGAGAGGGGTCCGAAGGAATATTGTGAGAGTTGTCAGGAGGAGTTGATGTAGTATTAGGCTCCGGATTCCTGTTTCTCAGATTGTAGTTATCTCTTCTATACTGCTGGAAAGCCTGTACCTCATCCATAGGCATTTCAGCTACATTCTCAGATTCATCCGAGAAAGTGAAAGAATCCAGGACCATGGCTGCACTGTGGCCAGATGAGCTTGGGCCATCAGCAGTTCTTTGATTTTTAGGGGAGATCAAATCTCCAGACAAGGCTTCAAATGCATTGCAAAATTCCAGACAGTCCAACTCCCCATGCTGAGAAGTGGCATGTATTCTGCACCAGTTGGGCAGAGCCAAATCACAAATGTTCACATCATGAGCTTTACCCTTGTAATCTTTATTAGGCTCATATGGGGGCTTGTTAAATCTATTTGGTTGATATGAATATCTGTTGGGGTTGTCCCCAGTAGAAACTTGCCTTTTAAAACTCAAGAAATCATTAGCCAGCTTCTGAACAATCTTTGACACTTCTTCAACTCTTGCATTGTCAGCCTCTTTCACTGGGTTCTGTACATTCTCAACAGGTGCCACAGCCAATGGTGTTGCTGATGGTAGAGTCTGACAAACTGGCAGCATCATCTGATGTGGAATAGGATTGAACACAGGAGCAGGCTGTGTAATCAGAGGAGTTTGCTGAAGATTTAGAGGTTGGGGTCCCAACTGTCTTTCCAGAATCAAAGCTTCTTTATAAGCTTCTGTCAAATTAGTAACAACGGGGTCTCTCTTCAAAAAGACAGAGGTCATGGGATCTAGAGAGTTTCTAAAGATCTCTAATGCCAGGTCTGCATTAGGTACATAATAGCCAGTAAGTCTACCATAAGCTTTCTGGAATCTAACATTATAGGATCTGATGGATTCATTTAATTCTCTCTTGATGCCAGAAAACTGCTGATATAAAATACTAGGATCTATCACCTCTCCGAACTGTGACACAAAAACTTTTTCTAAATCATTCCAGCTGGTGATAGAATCATTGGTAAGATTTAGAAACCAATCATAAGCTCCCTCCTGGAGAGTGAACGGGAAGAGTCTGCAGGCAACATCTTCATGTTGTACATTTAATAACTTCAATGCATTCTTGAATGCAACCAAGTGTTCTTCTGCAGTTCTTGTCCCATCATGTTTATATCTGGGGAGATATCTTTCTGGATTTCTGGGCAAGTCATGGGCTATACCCGGAATGTTCAAAGCAGTGGAGCCCAACCAATTTGCCATTATTCCTTGGTTGACAGTGATATTCTGAACTGTGGTTGGAGTAACTATTAATGGTGATAAAACTATTTCTGACAAAGACTTGGCCCTTCTGAGGCTACTTCTTTTCGGGGTTTCTAATTCAGGGACAAGGAGCTCTCCAGCTCTGGGGTGGGACCTTGTTACCCTGTATGTAGAATCCAGCTTTTCACAGGCACTTACAAACTTACAGTCCTTAACACAATACTAAACTTGAGGTCTTCTTTTCTGGCAGTTCTAAAAATTGTACTGACAACTTATAATACTGATCGGAGTTCAGTAGGCCCTCCTTCTAGCACCATTTTTAAATGTTGGTCGGTCTTTCATACACACCCTGTGAAGAATGAGCAGGAAACTCTGATAACACTTATACGGGATAAATCCCACTCACTTTAGGATCTAGCTGGTTATCCAAGGTGTGAGTTACAAGTCGGGTCGAATGTCAATTCACTCTTTTCCGCTTCTGGAATAGTTTCAATATGAACTGTCCGTACCTTACAACGGGCTCAATGAACTTGTTCAGTAATGTTCAGTAGTTGTCACTTGTTGACAATCAGATTTAACTTGATTCTTTGATCTAGCTCTCATGGGTCAGTAGATTTAAATAAAAGACAAATAAAGAAAATAAAAATGGATCATTTCACGGTAAGCAAAGAGAGGGTAGGGTAAAGCAGAAAGAGAAGTTTATCAAACTTTAACTGCAAAACCTAAACTATCAATTCTATTTATACTATCAGCTTCATAACAGAACAAATCAAAGAAGAAAGTGTCCAGATTTCTAAGATCACTTTCAACTAAGAGCACAAGGCAAAGATGGAACAGATCTAGCAGAAAATCATAAACCAAAGGGAAGTTAGTTAAAACTGATATCTTTCACCGGCAGCCTAGCTCACACAGTGAGGACAGAGCAATTAGAACAAACTTGAACCTCAAATATGTAATTTTCCCTAGCAAACAATAGAACAAATGAAGCCTAACAACATATTTAATCTTGATATTTCAGATTCACAGCATATATCTAATAAACTTTAATGGAACGGATAACAAAAGAAGATGAACTTATCACAGTCTGCAAAATATTAGGCACCTGGCCATGCTATCACAGAAAAACAACAGCCCATCAACTCCAAGTCCAGAAATAAAAGTATTTAACAAAATTTGCAAGAAATTGCTTCAATGGCCTTTTATTTCTAAGTCTCCGCCTCCTGCGATTACATTGAGAAGAAGTATTTATAGACCCAGGGCAAACCCTGATCTTTTTAGAGATATCTTCTTCTCTAACCGCAAATCTTATCATCATAAACCCTAGGACCGGGTTTTACAATATAAAGCCATTTTAAAACAAAGTCTGGATAGAACTTAACCCTTCTGCAAATCAGTGCAGTCAGTTGCCATAAATGGAGAAGATAAAATTCGAATGCCACTTGCATTCACCCGCAACTGCAAAATAAATGCTCTCATCAATTCCTTCGGGTAAGCTGGATGAGTCACCACTTTTTCGATATTTGATCTCCGCAGGGCCATCCCTGAGTTGAAAATATCTATATGCCATCAATTCTGCCATAAATCTCCATTGAATGCATTCACCGGCAAAATCTGGCAACTGTGTGCATATATCTTCATTAAATTGACAGATGCTTAGTCATTTGTGGACAAATCTGTAAATATTGGAATGAAACAACAACTCTCGGCACCTTCCTTTTCAATATGCCCGTCTTTGATTAATTTGCACTTTATCTTTATCTTTAAGGCTATTTCTCCGTTATCCCGCAAGTGACAGATGGCTTCCTGCATGAAAAACAAAAGGTTAGATTAGTACTTTAAAAAGATTAAATCAAAAGCTTTAACATTAAATCAGATTAAAAAGCCTAATGTTTACTTGCATGCGGCTCTGTTTATCTCATACGTGGCTTGCAGTGTCTTGACACGTGTCATAGAATCGCGACACGTGTCAATTTCGATCTGTTTTGCATTCTGCTCTGTTTCTTGCCAAAGTCGCGAAAACGCGACATCCCCAGCGCTGGCAACCTTTTCGCTCCACAGGCCGCGAAAACGCGACATGTCGCGAAATCGTGACCACTTCTGTCCTTAAGCGCTTTTCCTTCAATTTCTCTTCGCTTCTTCTTCTTTCTCCACCATGTCGTGGCTCTTTTGCTCACCATCCTTCCACCATGTCACGAAATCGCGACATGGTGGGTCCCTTTGGCCTCAACTCCCCATTGTGTCATGAAATCGCGACGTCGTGATTTCGCGACACCTTCACTTGCACTGCTTCTGCCTCGACACTGCTTTTGGCTTAAACTTCTTGCAACTTTTGGTTTGGGCGTCACGATTTCGTGGCACCCACTTGTGAACTTTCCACCATGTCACGATTTTGCGACATGGTGGCTTCTTCCCTCACCGTCTGCCTCTGTGTCACGATTTCGCGAGATCGCGACGTCGCGATTTCGTGACACCTTCTGGTTTGGCCCCCTTCTTCCTCAAACTGTCACGATTTCGCGACATCTAAAAGCCTTGGTCAAATTTCGAACTTTGCCTTCACTTGGTTTCTTCCTTGCAGCACTTTGACCGGACCTGTCGCGATTTCGCGACATGTCACGAAATCACGACAGTCCGTACGCTTCGGGCTCACTCTGTCGATTTCGTCGCGATTTCGCGACGTCGCGATTTCGCGACAGCTTTCTTCCTTAGTCGATTTTTCAAATTCACTCAGCGAAAATGCGACATGTCGCGCTTTCACGACATGTTGCAAAATTGCGCCCTTCCGTACAACTTGCCTTCTCTCTCCAAAACCGGTAGCGATTTCGCGACGCTTTCCAAAAATGGAAATGACGCGATATCGCGACATTTCCAAAAATGGAAAGTGTCACGATTTCGCTACGATTTTCTGACTTGGCCGATTTTCTTTGTTCCTGTCGCGATTTCGTGACATTTCCATAAATGGAAGTGTCGCGATATCGCGACTTTGCCAAAAAGGGAAAGTTTTTTATTTTCATGCATTTTTCTATCTGTTTTCTGTATTTTTTTCGTACCGGCGCAAGATTTTCTTTAAGCATGATTGATTCCAGCATGTAAAAAGTGAAGTCTTGGATAACAAAGCTAGAATGACTGAGAAAAAGCACAACTTTAAAAGGAGGCAAGCAAATTTGAATTTAAAACATGAAACATATCAAGAGGGTCCCTACTGCAAAAATGGAAGCTCAAAGTTTTCAGAGGATGGAGATCGATTTTTTAGTGGGGGGTTGTTGCTTCTCAACAGATACACTGTACGATCCAAAATTGTACAATGGTATGGATTGTACGATTCTACACTTAACTAATCCTTCAAATCTAGTTTTGCATACTGCCATACACATTTTTGTAACTAATAAGTCAATTTCCCAAAACTGCCAAATTGGGTAAGGTTACTTCAATCACTAGAATTACCAAATTGGGTAAGTTGTCTTTGTACAATTTGTACGAACTCTGGTGTATGATATGTATGAAAAAAAAGTACAACCAAGTTCTAAATTGGATATTCTAATGGGCCAATCTCTCTCAGATAGGTTTTGTAAGGGTTTAATATGCCAATTAATCCTTTTCTTGTAACATGCAAAACTTATCATCGGGGCTGGAGAGAGATGCAAATCCAAGGCTATGTCTAGAAATCATATAGTAGGGTTCACCACATCCTCCCTAATACTATCATCATCACATATCACTCTACACCACTTCACCAGTTCTAGATTAATCCATTCTATCACAACAAGACATAAACTAGCCAAAATATTCACCAGAAAGTGCATGCAACATCATTAAGTCATCAATTGTCATTCATCCATGCTAGAATCGTACACAACCTGGAAAATGTAATTGACTCATGTGTATATTATTTTTTCATAAATTCACTTACAACATGGCTGATTCTATAACAATTATGGCTAAACTTAGATCATAATAGCATAACTCAGTCAAATTACAACCAACATTTATCGAACAACCATCCAGACCTATAAAATTTAAAATGGGGCCTTATATAACATTACCTAGGCCATTCCAAAGTGGTTCCTAAGGCAATTAGTTATTTTACAACCGCCCATGCATAACAAAATACATTAATTAAGGCTTTTACTAAGTCTAACACCTTAATTATCAAATCTATGCGTCATTTCAACCTGAAATTACATTTCCCATGCATTTCATTGCATTTCAGTGTGCCTTGTACGGTTTGTCTTCACCTTGAATGGTTTGCCCTTCTGGTTGTATGGTTTAATACTACCTGTATGATTTGCAAAACTTGTACAAACTATCAAAATTGTCAAAATTGAGAAAATCCCTTTTGTCACTTTCTCTTATTTTGGGAGGTGGATTTATTGCCTACATCTACCCTCCCCTTTACTTTGGTCAGTGTCCTTGTCGACTGACCCTTCTGCTTCAGTTGTACCTCATAGTCTGCAAATAACTCTTGCAATTCAATCAATTTGGTTTGAATAATTGCACGTTCATTCTTCAACTTGGCTGCATAGCTTCCCATTTCCACTTCTTTCACCCCATGGAAATTAGCCTTCTCTTTAGCAGTCTTCAGGAATTCCATAATTTACTTTTCTCAATTAGTGGCACTCCTCTTCAACCTCTCATGCAAATGATCTTATGTTCGAGTTGCCACCTAGAGTTCTTGATTCTTCTCAATAATGGTCTCCAAGTGGTGATTAATATCAACCTCGAAGGTATGAATAGTATCTTTTGTGACCTTCAAATGCGCTTTTTTATTTAGGACCAACTCATTGTATATTTTATTGTCCTTTTGAAGTTCTTCTATCTGCTTGGCCTGTGTTTCCACTTGCTAATTTTTCTCATCCAACTGTGATGTCATCTATTCATCCTTTGCCTTGAGTTGTGCCTCCAACTCCTTAATCTTGTCTTTTGTTATCTGGGAGATCTGTCACTTCTCTTCTTCAAGCAATTTAAATTTGGTTTCAAACTTAGCCTTTATGCTTGTTAGATATTCCTCTAGTTTCTTTATTTTCTCCTCTGCTATAGCCTTACACTTTTGCAATTCTCCCTCCATTGCAAAAATTTTCATCCAAGTGGATTTCGTCTCCTCCTTTTGAGCTTCCTTGAGCTGATAAATCTACTCTAATCCGATGCTCAACCACTCTATCCAATGTGTGAGAAATTTCAACTTCCTCAGAGTGATAGCCAAATTTGTAGTGATCCTCTTGTGCTCCAATTCTCCTATGTTTATTGGACAAGTCAAGTGATTGGTTCTATCTAAATACAACCTCGGATGCTACCTGTAGTTGGTTATCACTCCTTTTGGCAAGTCGTCTCTTCCCAACATTGTGGTTACGTCTTCCCTAGGTAATTTCCATGGGTTTTGTGCATGAATTTTTGTGATTCTCCTTGTACGCTCCTCGTTACTCACCCATTATGTTATTTTCTCCAATTCGATAGATACTTGTTCCTCCCACAACTTCAATTCTCCCACGCATCCAATAAAAAATTGTAATCTGGTGTTGTCTAAGGTATTGCTTATCTGAGAGAAGAAGTGTTCCATATATTCTACTCCTTTTACCTCCTCTTTCATTTTGATCTTGCCAAACTGTAGTACCTTCAATAGGTATCGTGTTCTCATTCTCTATCGTTCCTCTTTTGTAGGAGTTTTTTCTTCTTCTTCCTCCATGTGGTGGCTAGAGCTTCCCTCAAGCTCTCGAAGTTCTCTCTCTATGTCTATATTTTCCTAAGGTGGAGTATGTTCTACAATCTTATCCTCCTCATTATCTTCTATATTCACAATATCTTGCTGATATTGTTGCTACTCTATCTATTCTTGGGCTTCTTTCTGTTTAGTGGAGCCCACATGTTGCTCTTTAGTCACCTGTTCTTCCTCCTAATTTTTTTGTGTCTCCATTGCTATGACTTTCTCAATAACAGGTTCTTCCTGTTCTTATGAATATTTCACCTCTTCTTGTGCATCACTTGGGTTATTTTACTTTAAACTTCCCTCCATCACAAATTTGAATAGGGGCTTCTTTCTTTTCCTGGACTCTTCCTTTGAGGCTTCCACCCTTACTTTAGTTTCCTCTTTTTCCTCCTAAGTGGTGGTTGCCACTTCCTGTGCTATCTGCCCCATATTTATATCCTTCAAAAAATTTGAAACATCCAGGATTTCAAATTCATCACTTTGGAAAATTTGTGGAGATGCCACCATATTCTCTGCTTTTGCCTAACCCCAGTCATCTAGATTTGTCTTCTCTAAATCTGACTATTCTTCCTCTTGTTGATCCTTCTATGCAGGTTCATCTTATTTTTCTGGAGTGGGATTCTTTATTATTCTTTCCTGTTTTCATTTCGTTCTTATTAGAATTGGGCTTACTTGTCTCTCCATATTTTCCTCTCTCTCCTAAACTGACAACTGCTCCTGTTGTTGTTACTAAATTGTCTGTTGTTCTAGGTACAGTTATAATCTCCTTGGTATTTTCCTCTGGGGATGTGAATCCTCATCATATGAAGAATTATATTATAGTACCTCTATGGCCTGCTACTCATTCCTTATTCGATACTTTTCTAGAGTCTCCTTAATAGGTATTGACTTTGCCCACCTTAAAATTATTGGTTGTCCTATGTTCATATTCCTAGGTTTTTTCAAACCTGGAAAGTGGATTCCCAACTCCGTAACAACATTCAATAATAGTCCAATGGCATGGAAATTCATTCCAAAATTCTTTGGTCTCTTCATCAGTACTTCAGCATTTTTATTTCCAGATAGGTACCCCAATCATACTTCATTCCCTAGGTGATACCTTCTACATACTGAGCCATCCAGATTGGCATCTATGTAGCTCATGTATCCCCTAATAATTGAGCCATTATTGTATGCATAGCACATGGTCAATCATCTCCTTTCATCTGGCTCTGTTTAATTTCTTAAGTCCCTGCACTCGAGATCTTTGTAGCATTTGGTGACTTGATATCAGTTAATGAAGTGATGATACGATATGACTCAATCAGATCAACTGACTTCTTAACTATCTCCATGTCGTATGCTAGCAATCTGAATATCTTCATGAATGCATCCACTACAACTTCTATTCTCACCAAAATCTTGTCCACATTGACAAAGGTAGTTCTAATTGTAGGATTATATGTCTAGACCATCTACAACAAGTAGTTGTAGAAGTTTTTTTAGTGTGGTGGCACTTGCACTATTATAACTACACCAGCCTCCTCAAATTGTTTTCTCCATGGATGGTTCTTATTCCATACATCATTCCACCATCACCTACATGTTTCTCCTCCATGTTGTACAAATGAAATATTTGTTATCTCTACCTAACCTTCCTCAGGTCCACTACTCAGATCCTCATCATGATCTGGAATATGTACCTCACTCCTCAATTCTCTTCTTGAGACCCTTTCTTGTACTATTCTCTCCTCTCAGTATCTTGGTGGTGTTCTTATTCTGTTAGCCCTCTAGTACCTCTGACCTCTCCATGGCATGTATCCTCTTCTTCTCCAAGGATGATTACCACGCCAATCATAGGAATGAGACTTTCACCCTTGGTACTACCATGGCCATGACTCTCTCGTGTAGACATCTTGGTTATCATTCCATCCTATTTGCTACAATACTTCTCAACTGGTATCCAAACTCTTATGCTGAGATCATTTTCTTAGCATACATTTGGTTGTCTTGCTAATCAAACATCACCATTTTTGCAATTGGAAGTGTTGGAAATCGTACAAAAGGTATTTAAATAGAGTATAAATTTGATGATGTGGCATATAGATGTACCGTGTTAGTCACCATTCTAATCAAGAGCTCATCCAAATCTAAAATAGGTATTTGGTCTTGGGTTGACCAAAATCTAAGACTTTCATGCTAACTAGGATCCCACTGTAGGAATTGAAGGTCAAAATTTTGAATTTTATTCTTGACCTATTCCGCATAAGCTCAAACATAGAAAATAAAAAATACTTTATTGGTAGGATTCAAACTTGCAAAACCTCCCTCCAAACTCACTCTAAATGATCATTATAGTAGTGTACTTCTTTGTGCATAAGCTATCAACCCCTCCTTAAATAAGGCTATCTATCTAGGCAAAGTTGCATAGTGGAAGTAAAATAACATTAATATAGATTTTTAACCCTACACCTCTCCTACATATGCACCAATTAACCTTATATTTTCCATTTTACCATACATGCTTTGGTGTTTAAAATGTTGTTACATAATTGATCAAATCTACTTTTTTTTATAAGATAAAATAAGGGGTTTTGAAAGGAACCCCAAAACTTATACAAAAATGGAGCAAAGGATAATAGAGGCAAAATCCTATAATTATCCTAAAGATAAAATAAAGGTACTAAACCTACTAGAAATAGTCAAAAAATCAACTAATTGGAGATCCCAAAAAAATGCAAAGACAAAGACCCCCAAGACCATTAAAAACAAAGAATGGAATACCTCCTTGTATAAGATAAAAAGGGAGCAAAAAACATCAAGAAATCATTTCAAAGGATAAGCCTCTCCCATATCCCATAGATCTAACTTGGAAGCCCTTGGATCACCTTGATGATGATGTATCATGACTAAGATCTCTTTGCATAGGTTATTGCCACCTTAAGAGTCCTAATAATGGCCTTTTTCTTATCTTCAATTATATTAAGGAAGCAATTTAGTAGATTGGAAGCATCTAGAGAAGTATAGGGTGGATTCCCATGATAGATAGTAGAATCCTCAAAAACTTTCTCCTTTTTTGCAAGAGCCTAGCCCTCTAAATCTGGCTTGTCCATAGGAATAGGGTATTTTGTTATTTTAACTCATTTTGCAAATAAACATTTGGACTGCCTCACTCTCCCACCTTTGATTCCCCTAGGTGAGATTAAAATCCCACCTGAAGCCTTTGAGGATTTCTCCATTATATTTGTGGAAATAATAGGACTTTTTAGGTCATTTGAATTTTAAGAGCCACTAGATTTGGAATGGGAAGCCATAGGAGGAGGATCAATAATTAGAGTCACTTTTTGAAGGTCCACTTGACTGAGAATCACTTCTATAGATAGTCCCTTAGCCAACACGATGTGCTCAAAAATAAAAATGGTCAACCCTTAATGACTAGGGTTTGAACCTTTTCCCTCTTGACATTACATATTGATTTATCCATAGATTTGAACAAAAAGGAAGTAATATTCATTTATCTCTTATGGCATAGGTGGTTGAGAAACATGACATGGTAGCTATCCAAAATATTTATGTTTGCATCCAACAAAAAGTAATCGATCACCACCGTAAGAACCCTATCTCATAGGGTCTTAAGTGCCTTTGGTTGATAACCATTTTGAATTTTTGGAAAATACTCACCTTCATCCAATTAAATACCCTAATTCTCTTGTCAAAAAATGTTTTTCCCTATTGTGACAGTATCCATCAGGGGGTAGACCAGTCACCTTAGCAACTAAAGCAAAAAATACCTCAAATTATAATCCATCAACTTTCACCCAATCATTTCTGCAAGAGTGTGTCATATGCCTTGAAAGTCTAAAGTGATGCCCATAAAATTTCAGGATACAATCCAAGAAACCTCCTTTTTGTAGGATTTTTGATGTCATCTTCAACTTGAAGAGTGGCAGGTTTCAACATAATTTTATCCATGTTCCCATCGACCAATAACTGAAAAAAGACTATCTACAGAACACAAAGCCCCAACTACCAATATTCCTAAGTTGTAGCTCACTATGTTGAATAATACCACCTTCAACGGGTTTAAAAGAGCCATTGAGCCATTGGAGATAACATAAAACTTTTCAAAGAGAATTTGAAAAACTACCAATTCCAATGGTGGTGCAGATTTTGAGGCTTGAGAAAAGAGGATCATATAGAAAACAACACTCTATCCAAACCAAAATCCATGGTTCTCTTTCCCAAAGAGAAAAATATTACCAATCAATACCAACTACCTCACCACCTCAATATCTAGATCTCGCATCAAGGAGAGATGAGTTGACAAAAGTAAATTAAGATCCAATATATTTATTCATATAGTGATTGTTCCCTAATCTACACCCTTACCTAGAATGAACAAAATCTACTTCCAAAAATCTTAGCTATAAGCTAGAATAGTAGAACATGCACCAATAATAAGAGCCAAAAAGATCCTTTTCCTACTTGAACTACCACCTCAATACATGCAATATTGAAAAATGGTAAATAAATGGATTACTAAAAGAGTTCCAAATATTTGACATCTCATAAATATGTTGAAGCACACTCACTAGCCAACAACAATTGAGTCTCACTTGTGGATCTTGATCTAAGAAATCATACCATTGGACATGCCCTATACAAAGAATGATGTGTCTTGAATAATCAATATTTAAAGTGTCACACCCATACCACTCTCCATGCCTCAACACATCGAACATGTCCAATCCAACTAATAAAAATCTCAATCTCAAAAATCCAATTGGTGACACATGCCATAAGTTGGGATTTTACATTCCTATGGATAATCTGACTACAAACCACCAAAATTTGAATTTGAACATATGAATGATCAACGATAAAAACTAGGTTTTAAGAAACCCTCCATATTGGAATATACAACCAACAATACCAGAGGACCAAATCCCACAAGACACTAATGACATAAAAGGTAAGAATAAGGTATCTTCCCCAAAATGCAATAGATATTGAGGAAATTTACTCCTCCAAACAGAGAGATCTTGTTTCAAAATGCCTAAATTTTCCATTAAGTTTACAACTTTGTTACCTTCCCTAAAGATATGTTGGATTTGAACTTCCTCTTTGGACTGCAAAAATCTCTTAGCTTCAAAGAACAAATTTGAAATATTCTAGCTTGGGAGTTCCTTTGATCATATTAATTAGATTCAACAAATCCCCTTCAATGACAATCTTCCTACGATCCAAAGTCTCAATCAAAGATAGGCCTTGGTACAAATCCTTGGCTTCTACAAAGTGAGAAGTCTAGATATTAAGAGATTTCACAAAAGCCAAAATCAAGTCCCCTTCTCATTCCTTATGACACCTCCAACACCTACCAACCTAATATTACCTTTTGATGCCCCATCAAATTAAAGCTTGAGCCAACCAATAGAGGGGAACCACTTTACATATGCCCTAGGATTAGGGGGAGGGGCATCCAATAATCTAGGGATAGGGAGAAAGTCGTGTTTCAAATCCAAAGCAAATTCATCCAACCTACCACCATTCATCTTAAGTTGGATACTAGAAACATTCTTAATAATTCCTAAAATCACCATACACAAACTAAAATAACATCCCTCTTGATGTTCTTGAAAGATCTATTATTCCTCTCCCACCATATACACCAAAAGAGATGGGGTAACACAAGCTACCAAAACCACTTGAGCCTTAAGGATGTAAATGGAGAGATCCATTATGAACATACATCAAATGGAAGATTGAGAATGACCCAACAAACATCCAAAGCATTTAGCACTACTCACAAAACCTCAAAAGAGAATGGACACTGGAAGAACAGATGGTTTGAAGATTCATCACACGATTCACATAGGTAGCATCGATTCGATAGGCTTATCCCTCGCTTTATCAAACTTTTTAATCATTGGAATCTTGTTTTGAACCAAAATAAGACATTGATTTTGAGGGTGAGAAACTTGAACCAAACTTTACATGGAAAAAGTCACTAGGGGAGTCAAAATCAAGCAAGGCATATGCTAAACACACCAATAAGGAACCATACCTCTCCCCATTCCAAATAAAAGCATCTTCCTCATAACAAACCTTAATGATCTAAAACTTGAGGGTATTATAAATGAAATCCCAAGCCAAATTTTCCTCCCTACTGAGGTTATCAGTACTGTAGACACCTAAAACACATAATGTTGAGGCTACTCATATGGACATCTTTTCAGGCCATATGTCTCACCTTGGGCATTCCCAAGACCTAACAATGGTTCTAGCCACTCTAACAGGGCAATATAACCCTTTACAGCCTAGACTGTAATACCCAAGAGTGGCCTCCAGTGACCGTTGGACCCTGTGATGACCCCCAAGTCTAGCTGCTCCACCCTAGGATGACCTTGCCTATAACAAACTTGGGCTTCCCTAGCTGAGCCAAATCAGTTACAAAGCAAGTTGTACATAACGATTAATTGTGAGAAGCTTCCAGAAGCAACGCTTGGGATACCTAGATCCTAACTGAATCTTGATCTTAGCTTCCCTTGCAAGCCAATATGCCAATTAGAAAATCTTATTAAAGGTGCTCAAATTTTTTACAAAATATAGAAAAGAGATATCAATTATCCACAATGAAGTGTTGTTAGTTTGAGTAACAGATATAACCTTCTCTCATATGCAACGAAGTGCTACCCAAATCCAGCTATGAATATTGTATGCGCATCAATGGAGTTTTTGAGAGTTTGAAGGCCAAATCTCACCATTGTGCACTACAATTCACCCTGAATTCGAGTCAATTATCGTGATTCAACTATTATTCGAAGCACACAATCCTTGAACATAAATTTGATAGATAAATTGGATGTCACCCCACATCAAGCACAAAGAATAGGCTCTCTATTCATCGGCTTGCAGGCGCAGCCGTTGGACCCTCTAACAACTAATAGAGCTATCTGCTTTACCCTACGATGGCCTCTCAATGACATTTGATTTGCTATATTTTCTCAGTTATATTAGCTTTAACAACTTTCAATTTGGTTTCTAACATAGTTTAGCATATTTTCATTCAGATTTGCATGCATTTCTTTACTTTTTTAAGCATTTTCCTTTCATTTGCTTACTATGAAATGGACCTCATCTTGAGAGGTTCCATATTTTCTACTAATGTCTTGTAAGTGCTTTTGTGTGTAGATATCAGGTTTCCACAAGGGCTAATCATCATGAAGATTGATAAGAACCCAAATATCTAATTGTAAATTTAATAAATAAATTAATATAAATAAAGGAATCACAGGCCACTTTAAAGGGGCCTCCCTTGGAATCGTAGGTCACTTATAGGGGGCTCCCTTCTTAATTTTAAACAATAAAATTATTTTTCTTCTTTTATGATTTGTGTGCATGTCCAAACCTAATATTTATATCTACCCTAAAGCTATGTTGGTGAAGAGACATGATGGTTCACATTATGAATTATTAATATAATAATTAAATGATTAATAATATTAAATAATGTTAGGATGTAGGATCCTAACATGCCACCCTTCCTAGAAAAAGCTTTGTCCTCAAAGCTGGGACTGAGAAAATTATTGTGGAAATTGATGAAGTGCTTCCCAAGTAGCATCTGCACAAGTTCTTGCACAAGTTTAATGTCACTTTTCTATCTTGAAGGTTGAATATTTAGTGGTGGATTGCTAGGAAGAATAGTAGGATCATGATGATGGTGGGGGAAAACCCTTGTGGTGCCTCAAATAATCCAGAGTGATGTGTCAAAAGTTGTTGTAACTCTTCCACTTTAGCTTGTTCTTCCCTTGTAGAATGAAGGGAAAATAATTGTGCAATCACCCTTTTTCCTCCTTTTTGAATAAGTTTTCCCATGCGTTGAGAACTTACTGTTGGTAAATAACTTGCTTGTAGTCCTTTTATACTGTATGTCTGACCTTCAATGGTGAATTACATCCATAATGTTGCAAAATACCATAGTATTACCCCGAGCATTTGCAACCATTGAGCCCATAAAATAACATCACTTTCACCCAATGGAAGCACATACATGTCGCTTGTCATGTTGTAGTTTCCCAGGGTAAGCTTGATATTTTTGACACTTTCCTTGATAGGAAATTCATCCCCCAATACCAATCATCACCTCAAAGATATGGCAAGGTTGTATATAATAATTTGCATGTTTCGTGATGCTTGGTTCAATAAAATAATGAGTACTTTCTGAATCAGTGAGCACAATGATATTTTGTTGTTTGAATTACCCTTGAAATTTCATAGTTTTTGGATAAGAAAAACCTGCAAGAGCATTAAAGAAAATTTTGGGGATTTATTTATTGCTATTATCAAGTGTATCAGTCATGTCTTACATGTCTACCTCATCTTCTTCCTCTATTAAGTGATAAGGATCAATTGTATTCAACAAATACAATGTTTGTGTAGCGCATCTATGATTGGACCCATATTGCTCATCACAATTATAGCAAAGGTCTTTCACCTACCGTTCCTCCATTTCATCTAAGCTTATGTACGTAACTAACAAGGGTTGGTTAGGTTCTAGGACAACATGCATGATAGGTGATTGTTCAATAGATGGCTTCTTGTGTCGATGTTGAGCATTGAATTTATCTTTGGCTAACTTGGCTAATCCAATGGTCATCATTAGGGTGCGGGGATTGTACATCTCCACCTCCACTCTAATATCTTCTTGCAATCCATGGATGAAGCAACTTATGAAAAAGGATTCATCCAACCCTGTGGTGTGTCTGGCGAGTTCCTTGAATTGATTTTGATATGCATGCACTGATGTTAGTTGACATAGGTTGGTGAGATTAACCTATAAAATTAGGTGCTTGATTTGGCAAGTTTCATGATCCAATGTGGAAAAATAGGGGTCTTGAGACCTTCTTTCATCAACCATTTTTGTAATATTTTTTTATTATAATTGGAAGTTATGGTCGTCAAAAAATTGTCATTAAAATTTGTCAAAAATTTATCGTCAATTTCAATATGAAAAAATAACTCGTCAATTTTTGCAATAAATTTTTTGCAATTTTTTTTGTTTAGAGCAATTTTTTGTCAAAAAATTAGGTGTTTTATGTTAGTATGATCAATGGTTACTTGGCAGTTGAATGTATTATTAATTATCAAAATTTAGTATCACTTCATGGATAAGACACTGTGAAAGAGGACCGAGAGGATGCAGACAATGAGGACTGATAGAAATTGACACGACAAGACAGAGACACTAGATGGTGTTGACCCAGATGTAGATAACAAGACACTAAAGACACACAGGATAGTGAACTAACATCGAACAATGCAGTCAAGACAGTTTGCTAGGATGAGTAAGAAACTGACGATTGGGACACAATATGGGAGGCATACGGAGTATGATGATGGTATAATGATAGGTCGAACAACGAGGCACACAAGACAGTTGGTTGGGATGAGCAAACAAGGAATGAGGTAGGATGGAAGGACATGACATATAAGGTACAACTTGGATCAATGAGCAACTAGCAGGTCAGGTTTAGGTGTAACATCCCCATTATTTAACTATCATTTTATTGGAAAAATGTGATACTACGAAAAGCTTATGTGATGTAGGAGCAGGTTTTCATTTGATAGTGGATATATTTTGTGAGAGGATCACCCACCCTTGGTAGATATAAGTGGTTGAAGAATCAGGTAAGGTGGTATACGATGTCGTGCATAATGCGCCATGGCCCATGGGTACATGGAAGCCCACTAAATAAAGAATCATATAGGTCATTTTCCCTGCTACTACATTTTTATGCATGTGTGTGTTTGTGAAAGATATTATTTTTGGATGGAAAATTAAACTAGCCTTCTATAATTTTTGTGGTGTCTCTTGTTTTTAAAAGAAAAAAGAAGAATAAATACATATAAAAGAATAATAATAATAATAAATTTTAAAATGATAAACAATATATATATATATATATATATATATATATATATATATATTTAACTTTTTATTATTTTTATTAAGAAAATAAAATTTAATTTTAAAATATATAATAGAATAATAAAATAAATAAATAAATTATACTTTAAGAAATAATCTCTATGGAAAACAAGTGTAGACACCACCCGACAATCACCTGAGGAAATATTTTGCATGAATGACCATGAGGTGTCACCTCAAAAATTATTGATTCTCCTTATATATTTGAGGACAACAATCCAATTCGTGCATTCAAAATTGTAATTTCTGGTAAGATTACGATAGTTCAATTGGAGAGATCAACTTCTGCTCAGTAGATCTAGGAGAACGTCAATTCTAGCATTAGTTGGCTGTGTGTTAAAGGTCGGTTTCCTCCTTGATTTGTATTATTGTATTGTTGATTGATATGGTGTTTTTTTATTTAATTTAAAAAAAAAAACTAGAATAATACTAAGTTGGGATGGATTTTGAATATCCTTTATTTAATTAGGAATTATCCACAGTATAATTTGACTACAATATGATTTTTGGAAATTGGATAAAAACATAGTCTCTGAATACCATAGAAACTTAATATGTGCTTGTTGAGTGATGCATTTTGCATGTTGCACAATGATTTCATTAAGATAAATGTATACAATCGTGGACATGCTAATCCTTCCGCTCACAGTCACTTGTCTTTGCCCTCTCAATTCGTTAATAAAGTTATTCTGGAGTTGCCAACTCTTCTGGAAAGGTGCTTTGACGAAATCACATCTTGGCTGAACTAAATAAATGTGGATATATTGCCTTGCATTTATATGAATGGGTTGGATGTTGGTCCTTTTTGTTTCAAGGAAAGACAGTATAATGATTTTATTAAATACTGAAGGATGGCCTTAAATGTATAAGTATAAACATGTGATAGGTTTAATGGAGTCATTAAATAATGTTTTTTTACAAAATATATTTTTGGTTATAGTAAAAATTCATATTTCTATTTGGCCTATGCTCTCTGGAAGCGCTGTCAATTGACGTTATTTAGAAAAAAATTAACAAACTTGTTTGTCTAAATGTGGATGTAATTTTTTATGTAACCATACTACCAGTAGGAATTTTTTGAACATTACTATCCTTCACCCATTAGTATATAGCTCTTTATGGTAGCAAAGACAAATTGCATAATTATCATAGAATGTTTTTTCAAAAACTTTTGTTGGAACGAATTTTACTTGGGAGTAATTTTGTGTTAGGCGTTGTCATCCTTTATTACGACAAAGATTGGAAACATTGTCTTCATTACTATGTACAAGGGTATGCAAGCTTTAACCTCAAAAAACTCAGCAACTTTTCAATACAAATGTATATCGACATCCTTAAGTTTTTAAAATAATTTAGTCAAATAAAAGACTTGTTATTAATAAAATAACTACCCATGTTGTTTGGGGCAGCATAGCAATATGCTGAGAGCATAGAAAATTCTCGTAGATGTCAAGATATCTTCATTTGAGTGAGCCTTCAACCTATAGAATAGAAAATTCTATTAAAGGCCATATTTTCGTAGTGGAAATTATAGAAAACTTTGCTCATTTTAAAACAATGAAATCTTCAAGCTAGTTCCTCAGCGGTGCTTGCATGATAGAATAGAAGACATTACTACCACTTTGATAGTCACTAAGTTTATAGTATGATTATTATTTTAATATTATTAACAACCGTGAGCAATAGTAGGATTAACACGTTCGTGCTATGAGTTTGTGCAAGCTCTATGGTGTATATCCTTATGTGTCATATATTTATTCAAGTTTTGATCTAAAGAAATAATAATAAGTCAGGCTATATAGTAATTTGGATGAGCTCGAGGTAAATATTTAAACTTTTAGATTACCGAGGTTACTAGAGTAGTTTGAATTTCTTTAATATGAGAGGATTGAGACATAAAATCATTTATGTGTTTATTACATACTTAAAATAGAGTACCTGGTCAGCAAGATCTTGGAATATAAAATAAACAGAGTGTTTGTTATAAACCATTTATAGAATCAGGATAATATTTGAATTTGATTTGGAAATCGTAAGTTAAAAAATTTATCTCTTATTTTATACCAAAATATAATCTTATAAAGGCATTTGTCTTTATTTGGTATTAATTAAATTTGTTGGGGCTCTGTCTTCTAGTAAAAAAAAAAGGATTGTAGATTATTTAGTAAGTAAATTTTATTTTTATAGTTCATTTACTATGTGTGGAAGATTTTCTCCATTAGTATACGATTATGAGAGATTTCTAATGTAAGATGGGATTATTTTAAAATGAATAAATAGGTGATAAGGTTGGGAAGTGGTTTATTATTAAGATTACCTTTGTTTTGCTAATATCTTTTAATTAAAATAGATTTAGATCCATTTCTTTATGAAATTGAGTTTTTTAGACGATATAAGCATATACTTAGACTATTAGAAAGTATAGGTTAAGTTAAACATGCACTATTTTACCATAGTGGGGTAAACTAACCTTCGTAGATAAATTATTATGTGGAAATTGTTGGATAAAAATAATTATAGCTTAAGTATATGATATTTTATTTTAAAGAGACACAACATTGCATTTTTATTAAGGAGGCCATTATAAATAATAAGACTTCCTAACCATAATCAGTGATAGGTTACCTTTGAGAGAATTGGTTTTAAAAAAAAAATGAAGTATTAAAGTGCATCCATTAAGAAGAATGGTACACTAGAATACGATATCATCGAGCAAGATATTATCCACCCAAACCTGATAGTTCACAGTGGCTACTATTATGAATCAGAGGTAACCATTCTCTAGCTTACATAGAAGGGATGGAGGTCCTACGCTATAGAGAGTAACAAACAAAGGTATGGGATATCGATCCAAGTTACCCTACGAGTAGTACATGAGGGTGATCATGAATCTTACTCTGGTTGTGGAATTACCAACTTGTCTTAAGTCTGGAGAGCAGATTCTTGATGTTGGAAGATCCAACAGTAGATGGTATGAGCAACATTACCGTCAACCTATAGTTGGACTGGGACACCTGGTTTGATAAACCAGAGAATTTGTGGGCCCTGATAATACCTTAAGTGAAGGTAAATAATTAGGTATTGGCATAGCTATGCTAAACTCTAGAATGGTCTTTAAATTTTAAGATGAGGTTAGTGGACTGACAAGACAAGTTGGATCATAGAATAAAGTCCTCCATGCTATGATGCGGGTAACTAGAGTGTCCACCCTTCTAGGTATTATGGGCCCTGGAAGGGCAACCCCATGCCAAGATCTAGGAACTCAATAAAGGAGTAAGGATCTTATAATGGCAACCAACCATGGGAAGTCCAATACCAAGCACTTGAGATGTCATCTGTAGCGGTATAGGATCTCGAAGTGTGATCATCTATGCCAAAGTACTAATTCAAGTTGGGTGTGCTTATGTCAAAATGTGACTTTTATATTTGGTTTTAATAAAATTTTGCTTTTATGTATTTAAAAACTAGGTGAGTAGACCTGGGTTGTTACATTTGGTATCAGAGCCTAGGATACAAAACCCTAGGTTATAAAGCATGAATTAATGTTTTAACATAACTCTTTTATCATTAGGTATGGCAGGGAACTCAAGAAGAACATATGTTACTCTACAAGAGGAAGTTGTAGAAGTCCCAATGAAGGGACTAAGATGACTCGTGAGGGAGTCAAAAAGAGTACAAGATGCCAAAGTACCTTGGTGTGTTGTCAAAAAAGAGAAAGAGCCAGTAACTGCAAGAACTACATAAAATAATAATAATATGACAAAGATGATTCAGTTAAAGTAGGAACAACTAAATCAGCAACAAGAATAAATGGAGATCTAGAGGGCTCAAATGATTTAGCACATAGATCAACAAAGGGTACAAATGGATCATCAATAGGATATCATTAGTCAGTAAGAAAATGTTATTGAAAGTCTTACTAAAAGTAAGGAAAATGAAAAAGTGAGTTTCCAAAGGGGTATTCAAGAAGAAAAGTCGGTGTTGAGTTGCAAAAAGAGATTAAGAAATTAGAAATTTCTAAAATTTATGGAAAGGGTGATGGCTAAGTGGTCATCAATTGGTTGAGTGAATCTGAAGGGTATTTCTCAATCTAGCCCCTTTGTGCGAAATCTAAAACAACTTGGGCAGTGGTGCATTTATTAGGTCCAGTTAGGGATTGGTGGACCACCTATAAGAAAGTAACTTAGAAAGAGGCTATTGATATACCTTGGGAGGCATTCAAAATGGAATTAAAGGATTCTTTCCTTATACCTCGGTTTTATATTGAGAAATACGGTGAATTCACCAATTTACGCCAAGAAAACATGATTGTGATTGAATATTATCAAATATTTATTCAACTTTTGAAGTACACACCAAAATATGACAAGCATGAGGAATTCAAGGCTCAAAAATTTATAATGGGACTACATCCCAAATATGGAACACCTATTGGAAGAAAGGTACCCAAAACCTTGATAGTTGCTTATGATGTTGCTCGTTATGAGGAGATAAGTCAAAATAATGCAAAGGTTTATTATCAAAAATTTGAAAAGGAGGATCCTAAGAAGAGAAGATACCCAGAGCTAGATAAGGGTAAGGATCAGTATAATAAATTTAGATATGGTGGTTGTTATAGAGGTGATAACAAAAACAAGGGAAAGTTTCAAGGAAATAAGGGGCAGGCAGATCGAAAAAAAAATTTTCAAGAGAAGAGGAATAATAACCAAGACAAGGGTAAGAATGTCAACCAAAATAGAGAAGGGGATAAAAAAAGAATAAGGGACCAAATGTATGATTTTTTTGTGGAGCCCTGGATAATTATGCAAATAAGTGCTTGCATAGAGTTGAAAAAATAAATCCAACAGAAGAGGCCCCACATAGGATCTATGTTGCTACAGGTAAATCTAACCTTTTAGGACAAGCTACTCCATTTCTTATAAAAGGAAAACTAGGCAAGAAAGATGTTCACATTTTGATAGATAGTGGTGCAACTGATAGTTTTATTTCAACTAGTATTTTGAGGGACATACCAGTTAAACTTGGGATCATGGAAAATGGGTGGCAAGTCAAGTATGGCTTAGGAAAAACCTATATGGTCAACCAATGTTTATTTGACCCACAAATAGATATACCTCAAGGAAATATTAATTGGCATATTTATGTAGCACCTTTACATGCCTTTGATATAGTCCTAGGAGTAGACTGGCTAAAAACCCAGAAAGCCTTGCTAAATTTTGAGAACGGTGGTTGGATTTCACAGATGACTCTAATCAGTGAATTCGTGTCCATTGTAATCGAGCATATTTTGAACCCCACCTAATGACTGACATGCAATTCAAAAGAGCCTTAAGGAAGGGATGTAGACTTTATGTGGTCAAGTTAAACAAAAAGGAAGAAATTGAGTCAAGCTCCGCTCTATTTCAACAATATCCTGTTTTGAATGAATTTAGGGATATCTATCCTGAAGATCTACCTGGACTTCCTCTAAAAAAGGAATTTGACTTTTCTATTGAGCTCTTGCCAAGAGCATCTCCTGTAGTCAGAACCCCTTACCGAATGACACCTCTTGAATTACAAGAACTCAAGACCCAATTGCAGGATCTATTAGAAAAATGATACATTAAGCCTAGTGTCTCACCATGGGGAGCACCGGTTCTATTTGTGAAAAATAAGGATGGATATCTAAGACTCTGTATTGATTATAGAATGCTTAATAAAATGATAGTAAATAACAAGTATCCCTTACCTAGAATTGATGATCTGTTTGATCAATTAAGAGGAGCAACAATATTTTCCAAGATCGATCTTAGGTCAGGTTATCATCAACTAAGAATTAAGGAAGAGAATACCTAAAAAAATTACTTTCATAACTTGTTATGGGCATTATGAATTCACAATATTACCTTTTGGGTTAGCAAATGCACCAACTGATTTTATGAACCTAATGAATAGTGTCTTCAGGGAACAGTTATATCAGTTTATGCTGATATTTTTGGATGATATTATGATCTACTCTTGAAACAAATAAGAACATGACCATCACATGAGAATAGTCCTTGAAATCCTTAGGAAAAATCAGTTATATGGAAAATTGTCCAAGTGTGAGTTTTATACTCCACAAGTTTAGTATTTAGGGCATATTGTCTTAGCTGAAGGGATAGTTGTTGACCCTAAAAATATTAAAGTCATAATAAATTGGCTAGCCCCTACCAATATTTCTGAGGTAATTGGGATGGTCAAATACTATCAACGACTTGTAAAAGGATTCTCAACAATTGCATTTTCAATTACAAATTTGCAAAGAAAAGGAAAAGCATTTAAATGGACAACTCAATGTGAGGATGCTTTCAGAATCCTTAAAGAAAAGTTGACAACTACACCTATACTTCAAATACCAAATCCCAACAAATCATTTATAGTTTGTACAAATGCTTCTCTAGAAGGGCTAGGAGGTGTCTTGTTGCAGGATGAGGTAGTTGTAGCATATGAATCTAGAAAGCTTAAGAAACATGAAATAAATTATGCTACTCATGATTTAGAGTTGGTTGTTGTAGTCCATGCTCTTAATATTTGGCAACACTATTTGTTGGGAAAACCATTTGAGTTAAAAAATTATCATTAGAGTTTGAGGTATATTTTCACCCAACCTCTACTAAATGCCAGACAACGAAGATGGATGGAATTCCTAGCTGAATATGATTTTGAAATTGAATACATCAAAGGAAAATAAAATAAATTGGCATATGCCCTCAGTCAAAGAAGACACATAGTTGCTCTCACAATATGTCAGTATGGACTAAAGGATCAAATTAAGGAAATGCAAAAAATTAAAGAATTTTACAACCAATGATGTACTAAGGTTGAGCAAGAACCAAATTGGTATACATATTTTAGTATCAAACAAGATCTGGTGTATTTTTGAAATAATATAATAGTACCTGATGATGAAGGGCTAAAAAGAACTATCTTGCAAGAAGCACATTGTGCTCCATATTCTGCTCACCCAGGTGTGATAAAAATGAGGGAAACTTTGAAAAATGACTTTTTCTTGCCCAAAATGAAGAAGGATGTAGTTCAATTTGTTGCAAGTGTCTGGAATGTCAAAAGGTCAAATATGAACATCAACATCCTAGGGGACAACTACACCTATTTGATATACCAGAATAGAAATGGCAAGTGATTTCCATGGATTTTATAGTTGGTCTTCCCAAGACTCGGTTCTAGCATGATGCAATTTTTGTAGTTGTGGATAAGTTGACTAAGGTGGCACATTTTATACTAGGTAATGTTCATGATGATGCCCCTACAATAGCACAAAATTTTACTCGGGAAATCGTGAGGTTGCATGGTTTCCCTGAAATAATTATCTTGGATAGATATTTGAGATTCACTTTTGAATTTTGGTAAGCTTTACACCGAGCATGGGGTACAAAGCTAAATATTAGCATAATCTATCATCCTGAGATGGATGGGTAGACCGAGAGGGTTAATCAAGTGCTGGAAGATATGTTATGCATGTATTGTATGGACCACCAAAGTAAATGGGAATATTATCTCTTCCTGGTAGAATTTACGTATAACAACTATCATACCACGTTGGGCATGGCCCCTTTTGAGGCCCTATATGGGTGTAGGTGTAGGACACCATTAATGTGGGATAATTTGGATGATCGAGAAGTGATCGGTCCTAAAGCTATTAAGAAAATGGAGGTCCAATTGAAAGAAATTAGCTAGCAACTTTGTGAATTTGCAAACCATCAGAAGAGTTATGCAGATTTAAAAAGAATCCCTTGAGAATTTTCTATTGGTGATAAGGTCTTCCTCAAATTCAAACGGATCAAAAGCTCCATTAAGTCTATCAAACTGAGCCCTATATTTTTTGGTCCATTTGATATCATTGCCAAAATAAGCCTTGTTGCTTATAAGCTCACCCTACCACCAAATTTGTCTAAGATCCATAGTGTTTTCCATGTGTCTCTCCTCCGCAAATATGTTGTTGATCCATCTCATGTATTGGATGTTTCACATTTGTAGACATCGGACCCGCAACTCATTGAGGTTTGACCTGTCAAAATTTTGGGCTATAGAACTAAATAATTAAGAAAAAGAATAGTTGATCAGTGTAGAGTCCAGTGGGACCTCTACTCTGAAAGGAATGCCACCTGGGAGGATGTAGTAGAAATGAAAAGACAATTCCCTTTTCTTTTTTGAAAACTATTAATCAAGGGAAAACTTTGAATATTATTATGATAATATTTGTATATCTTGGTATTTTTATACATATCTAAAATATTGATATAGTAATTATGAATGTGACTTTTGAGATGTTGCATAATATATGGTTGTTTTTTTATGATTAATTTGTGTATAACAACTATCATACCATGTTGGGCATGGCCCCTTTTGAGGTCCTATATGGGTGTAGGTGTAGGAAACCATTAATGTGGGATAATTTGTATGATCGAGAAGTGATCAGTCCTAAAGCTATTAAGAAATTGGAGGTCCAATTGAAAGAAATTCGCTAGCAACTTTGTGAAGTCACAGACCATCAGAAGAGTTATGCAGATTTAAAAATAATCCCTCGAGAATTTTCTATTGGTGATAAGGTCTTCCTCAAATTCAAACCGATCAAAAGCTCCATTAAGTCTACCAAACTGAGTCCTAGATTTGTCGGTCCATTTGATATCATCGCCAAAGTAAGCATTTTTGCTTATAAGCTCGCCCTGCCACCAAATTTGTCTAAGATCCACAATTTTTTCCATGTCTCTCCTCTACAAATATATCACTAATCCATATCATGTATTGGATGTTTCACATTTGCAGACATCGGACCCGCAACTCATTGAGGTTCGACCTGTCAAAATTTTGGGCTATAGAACTAAATAATTAAGGAAAATAATAGTTGATCAGTGTAGAGTCCAGTGGGACCTCTACTCTGAAAGGAATGCCACCTGGGAGGATGTAGCAGAAATGAAAAGACAATTCCATTTTCTTTTTTAAAACTTTTAATCAAGGGAACACTTGGAATATTATTATGATAATATTTTTATATCTTGGTATTTTTATACATATCTAAAATATTAATATAGTAATTCTGAATGTGACTTTTGAGATGTTTCATAATCTATGGTTGTTTGTTTATGATTAATTTGCATATAAAAACTATCATACCACATTGGGCATGGCCCCTTTTGAGGCCCTATATGGGCGTAGGTGTAGGAAACCATTAATATGGAATAATTTGTATGATCGAGAAGTGATCAGTCCACAAGCTATTAAGAAAATGGAGGTTCAATTGAAAGAAATTCACTAGCAACTTTGTGAAGTCGCAGACCATGAGAAGAGTTATGCAGATTTAAAAATAATCCCTCAAGAATTTTCTATTGGTGATAAGGTCTTCCTCAAATTCAAACCGATCAAAAGCTCCATTAAGTCTACCAAATTGAGCCCTAGATTTATCGGTCCATTTGAGATCATCGCCAAAGTAAGCCTTGTTGCTTATAAGCTTACCCTGCCACAAAATTTTTCTAAGATCCATAGTTTTTTCCATGTGTCTCTCCTCTGCAAATATATCGTTGACCCATATCATGTATTGGATGTTTCACATTTGCATACATCGGACCTGCAACTCATTGAGGTTCGACCTATCAGAAATTTGGGCTATAGTACTAAACAATTAAGGAAAAGAATAGTTGATCAGTGTAGAGTCTAGCGGGACCTCTACTCTGAAAGGAATGCCACATGAGAGGATGTAGTAGAAATGAAAAGATAATTCCCTTTTATTTTTTAAAACTTTTAATCAAGGGAACACTTTGAATATTATTATGATAATATTTGTATATATTGGTATTTTGATACATATCTAAAATATTAATATAGTAATTTTGAATGTGAATTTTGAGATGTTGCATAATTTATGGTTGTTTTTTTATGATTAATTTACGTATAACAACTATCATACCACATTGGTCATGGCCCCTTTTGAGGCCCTATATGGGCGTAGGTGTAGTAAACCATTAATGTGGGATAATTTGTATGATCGAGAAGTGATCAATCCTAAAGCTATTAAGAATATGGAGGTCCAATTGAAATAAATTCGCTAGCAACTTTGTGAAGTCGTAGACCATTAGAATATTTATGCATATTTAAAAAGAATCCCTCGAGAATTTTCTATTGGTGATAAGGTCTTCCTCAAATTCTAATCGATCAAAAGATCCATTAATTCTACCAAACTAAGCCTTAGATTTGTCCTTCCATTTGAGATCATCTCCAAAGTAAGTATTGTTACTTGTAAGCTCACCTTGCCACCAAATTTGTCTAAGATCCACAGTTTTTTCCATGTGTCTCTCCTCTGCAAATATATCGTTGACCCATCTCATGTATTGGATGTTTCACATTTGTAGACATTGGACCCATAACTCATTGAGGTTCGACCTATCAGAATTTTGGGCTATAGAACTAAATAATTAAGGAAAATAATAGTTGATCAGTGTAGAGTCCAGTGGGACCTCTACTCTGAAAGGAATGCCACCTGGGAGGATGTAGTAGAAATGAAAAGACAATTCCCTTTTATTTTTTAAAACTGTTAATCAAGGGAACACTTTGAATATTATTATGATAATATTTGTATATATTGGTATTTTGATACATATCTAAAATATTAATATAGTAATTTTGAATGTGACTTTTGAGATGTTGCATAATCTATGGTTGTTTGTTTATGATTATATGTTCAGTTATTTTGTAACCTGCAATGTTGTGTTGGCTAACACATGGGCCGTATTAAAATTTGGAGGGGCGGAATGTAACATCCCCATTATTTAACTATCATTTTATTGAAAAAATGTGATACTGTGAAAAGCTTATGTGATGCAGGTGGAGGTTTTCATTTGATAGCGGATATATTCAGCAATAGGATCACCCACCCATGGCGGATACAAGTGGTTGAAGCGTCAGTTAATATGGGATATGATGTCATGTGTCACGCACCATAGCCCGTGGGTACATGAAATTCCACTAAATAAAGAATCATATAGGTCATTTTGCATGTTATTACATTTTTATGCATGTGTGTGTTTGTGAAATATTGAATGTTTTTATTGTTGGATGGAAAATTAAACTGGTCTTCTATAATTTTTGTGGTCTCTTATTTTTTAAAAGAAAAAAAAAGAAGAAATACATATAAAATAATAATAATAATAAATTTTAAAATTATAAACAATATATATATATTATATATAACTTGTTATTATTACTATTAAGAAAATAAAATTTAATGTTAAAATATATAATAGAATAATAAAAAAAAATTATACAATAAGAAATAATCTCTATGGAAAACAAGTGTAGACACCACCCGACAATCACCTAAGGAAATATTTTGCATGAATGACCATGAGGTGTCACCTCAAAAATAATTAAGTTTCCTTATAAATTTGAGGACAACAATCCAATTCGTGAATTTGAAATTGTAATTTTTGGTAACATTACGAGAGTTCAATTGGAGAGATCAACTTTTTCTTAGTAGCTCCAAGAGAACATCGATTCTAGAATTATTCGGTAGTGTGTTAAAGGTCGGCTTCGTCCTTGATTTGCATTATTGTATTGTTGATTGATATGATATTTTTTTGTTTAATTTAAAAAAAAAAACTGGAATAATACTAACTTGGGATGGATTGTGAATATCCTTTATTTAATTAGGAATTCTCCACAGAAATTGGGTAAAAACATAATCTTTGCATACCATAGAAACTTAATATGTGCTTTTTGAGTGATGCATTTTGCATGTTCATACAATCGTAGCCATGCTGATCCTTCTACTCACAGTCACTTGTCTCTACCTTCTTAATTCATTAATGAAGTTATTCTGGAGTTGCCAGATCTTATGGAAATGTGCTTCGATGAAATCACATCTTGGTTGAACTGAATAAATGTGGATATATTGCCTTGCATTTATATGAATGGGTTGGATGTTGGTTCTTTTTGTTTCAATGGAAGACAGTATAACGATTTTATTAAATACTGAAGGATGACCTTAAATGTATAAGTATAAACATGTGATAGGTTTCATGAGTCATTAAATAATGTTTTTTTTCAAAAGATATTTTTGGTTATAGTAAAACTTCATATTTCTATTTGGTCTCTGCTCTTTGGAAGCGCTATCAATTGATGTTATTTAAAAAAAAAAAAAACTTGTTTGTCTAAATGTGGATGTAATTTGTTATGTAACCATACTACTAGTAGGAAGTTTCTGAACATTACTATCCTTTGCCCATTAGTATATAGCTCTTTATGGTAGCAAATACAAATTACATAATTATCATAGAAAGTTTTTTTAGAAACTTTTGTTGGAACGAATTTTACTTGGGAGTAATTTTGTGTTAGGCATCATCATCCTTTATTATGATAAATCTTGGAAACATTGAATGTCTTCATGACTATCTACAAGGGTATGCAAGCTTTATTCTCAAAAAACTCAGCAACTTTCCAATACAAATGTATATCGACATCTTTAAGTTTTTAAAATAATTTAATCAAATAAAAGATTTGTTATTAATAAAATAACTACCCATGTTGTTGGGGGCACCACAACGATAAGTCGAGAGCATGTAAAAGTCTCGTAGATGTCAAGGTATCTCCAGTTGAGTGAACCTTCAACATGTAGAATAGAAAATTCTATTAGAGGCCATATTTTTATAGTGAAAATTATAGAAAAAATTGCTCATTTTAAAACAATGAAATCTTAAACCTAGTTCCTCAGCGGCATTTATATGATAGAATAGAAGATATTACCACCACTTTGATAGTCACTAAGTTTATAGTATGATTATTATTTTAATAATATTAAGAGCCATGAGAAATAGTAGGATTAACGCGTTCTTGCTATGAGTTTGTGCAAGCTCTATGGTGTATATCCTTATGTGTCATACTATATTTCTACGAGTAAGTTTTCACCTAAAGAAATAATAATAAGTTAGGCTATATAGTAATTCAAACGTGTTCAAGGTAAATATTTAAACTTTTGGATTACCAAGGTTACTAGAGTAGTTTGAATTTCTTTAATATGATAAAGAGACATAAAATCATTTATGTGTTTATTACATACTTAAATAGAGTACCTGGTCAGCAAGATCTTGGAATATAAAATAAACTAAGTGTTTGTTATAAACCATTTATGGAATCAGGATAATATTTGAATTTGATTTGGGGAATCGTAAGTAAAATAATTTCTCTTATTTTATACCAAAATAGAATATTATAAAGGCATTTGTATTTATTTGGTATTGCTTAAATCTGTTGGGGCTCTATCTTCTAGTAAAAAAAAAGATTGTAGATATTTTAGTAAATAAATTTTATTTTATAGCTCATTTACTGTGTATGAAATATTTGCTCCATTAGTATACGATTATGAGAGATTTCTAATGTATGTTAGGATGATTTTAAAATGAATAAATAGGTGATAGGGTTGGGAAGTGGTTTATTATTAATATTACCTTTGTTTTGCTAATATCTTTTGATTAAAACATATTTAGATCCATTTCTTTATGAAATTGAGTTTGTTAGACGATATAAGCATATACTTAGACTATTAGAAAGTATAGGTTAAGTTAAACATGCACTATCTTGCCATAGTGGGGTAAACTAACCTTCGTAGATAAATGATTATGTGAATATTATTGTATAAAAATACTTATAGCTTAAGTATATGATATTTTATTTCAAAGAGAGACGTCATTGCATTTTTATTAAGGAGGCCATTATAAATAATAATACTTCCTAACCATAATCAGTGATAGGTTACCTTTGAGAGAATTGGTTTAAAAAAAAAGAACTATCAGGTTTGAAGTATTAAAGTGCATCCATTAAGAAGAATGGTACACTAGAATACAATATCATTGAACATGATGTTATCCACCCAAACCCGATAGTTTACAATGGTGAACCCAAACCCGATAGTTCATTGTGGCAACTATTGTGAATCGGAGGTAACCATTCTCCAACATACAGAGAAGGGACAGAGGTCCTATGCTATTGGACGAAGGTCCTACGCTATAGAGAGTAATGAATGATGGTATGGGATGTCGGTCCAGGTTACCCTACGAGTAGCACATGAGGGTGCTCATGAATCTTACTCTGGTTGTGGAATTGCCAACTTGTTTCAAGTTTGGAGAGCATATTCTTGAGGTTGGAAGGTCCAACGGTAGATGGTATGGGTAGTATTACCATCAACCAATAGTTGGACTGGGACACCTTGTCCAATAAACTAGAGAATTGGTAGATCCTGATAATACCTTAAGTGAAGGTCAATAATTAGGCATTGGCATAGCTACACTAAACTCTAGCATGGTCTTTAAATGTTAAGATGAGGTCGGTGGACTGATAGGACAAGTTGGTTCATAGAATCAAGTCCTCCATGCTATGAGACGATAAACTAGAGCATCCACCCTTCCAGATGTTATGGGCCCTAGAAGGGCAACCCCATGCTAAGATCCAAGAACTCAAGAAAGGAGTAAGGATCTTATAAATGGCAATCAACCATGAGAAGTTGTCCAGCCCCCAACACTTGATATGTCATCTTTAGTGGTATAGGATCTCGAAGTGTGATCATCTATGCCAAATTACTAATTCAAGTTGGGTGTGCTTACGTCAAAATGTGACTTTTTTAATTGGTTTTAACGAAATTTTTCTTTTGTGTATTTAACAACTAGGTGAGTAGACCTAGGTTGTTACATTAGTAGTGGTCAACGAGCAGCAAAATCGATCAATTTGGGTTGACAAGGCAAATACCACTCACATAGTTATGTGAGAAAAAATCATGAGCACCAAGAGTGCTCACACCTACTTAACATGCTTTGGTTATTTTAAACGCAAAAGGACCTCATGTATCATCAATGTGGGATAATTCCCTCGGTAATTGAAAAAAATATTTTTGTTGTTTATACACACGTCCACGACCTAACAAATGACTATCGTGAAAACAACCTCTACCAAGTGACACCTAAGGAAGGTGTAAACTCATATGTGAGTGTGCTCGGAGGAGAATGATGTGATACTAAGTCTTTGTGGGCTTGCATTAATAAGGGCTCAACTTAGTCACCAAGTGACCAATATGGTATTTTATACCAAATGATTCTCGTTTCATTAGACCTACTGGTAAGGAATATGTTAGCTTAATGCGTAGACATCGACGTATAGAGGGAGGACCAAAATTTATCAAAAAAGTTTAATTTGCAACACTTTAGTTCTAAAGTAATGTTGGTTCTGCAATATGTCACGTCGATTCTGAAAAAACCTAATTTGCTACGATTCTTTTGTTGAGTACCCAAACATGTCAACAACCATTCAAAACTCATACACTACCAATTATCAAGAGATGACAGCTAATAATTTTTTTTATAAAGCCCGTGTAAGTAGTGAATGAGTTGAGACTGCTTGGGAAAAAGAAATGATTGTAAAAAAAAATTTTGTCCAAGGCTTTTTTAACTGCCATGCATTAGTGTTTGTCTAGAGAGAATGATTTTTGTAGGGTTTTTAACTAATTTGAAGTTGATGATGGCACAAAAATTTATCGGTAAACCTTTATGGAACAATAAGTGGTTGTAGTATTTTTATGTATGCCTTCACGAATAATGAATCTACTGCAAGGAAGTTGGATCGGATGTTGCACGTGGATTGATGCAACCAACTACTAGATTCTAGTATTAGTATTAGAAACACAATTACTGATATTGGTTGTACAATAATGGAATATTTTGGAATCAGATGTTGAACAAAGCCCGCGATGATGCAGGAAAATGGTTTACTGCTAGAATAATTTAAAGGTAATTTTTATTGTTGGAATTGAAATGATACGTCTGATGATGTCCATTGCACTGTCATGGCGGTCTATCAACAACCTGGTGAACATCTGTTGTAATACGCTTCAACTGGTATGAAATACAAAGATGTTCATATGTATTCCACCACACAATAATCAACTATTTAATCTAGTATTGAGCTTCGATACCAAATGAGAAGACCCCAAATATTTTATTGCAAATTTAATAAATAAATTAATATAAATAAAGGAATCGCTAGCCACTTTAAAGGGGGCTCCATTGGAATTGTAGGCCACTTATAGGGGGCTCCCTCCTTAACTTTAAAATATAAAATTAATCTTATTCTCTGATTATTTGTGTGCATGTCCAAACCTAATATTTATATCTACCCTAAAGCTACGTTGGTGAAGAGACATGATGGTTCACATTATGAATCAATAATATAATAATTAAAATGATTAATAATATTAAATAGTAATTTTAGGATGTAGGATCCTAACAAAGATCCTTCAATATTTATATCATCAAGCAGAGGTCGCAAAGAAACCCTGCATAATCAGTTTTGAGAGAGCAAAAACTCTACCGATTACACCTATCCTTTTGGGTCTTATTTTGTAATTTGTATCAAATGGTATAATTCCTAAGAGGGATATGTTGTAACCGCTTTGTAAAGAATAATTTCAAATATCAATGAGAAGGACACCATTTTGTATATTTATTTGTCATTCTATGGTTACATAATTTGCATTTGTCAATTTGATTTCATATTACATGTTTAGGTGTATGGTTTTTGCTACTCTACAATGGCGATCACCATGGGAATTTTCCCATAATTCATAATCTATTTCTAATGTTTTATTTTCTTGGATTTCTTAAATTGTAGGTACCACTGCTATGGGCTGGAACATCTCACAGTCTTAATTGTCATACCCTGTGATGGCTAGCATACCCAACCGCTCTACCTTTTTATGCCTAGAAGACTCAGCGGCTCTACCCCCTAACGGTATAAAGAAAAAGCTCAAAAATCACAAAGGTAGCAACTTCATAAAATGTGGGCTTCCCCTATGAGTGCTTCTATCCTTAATTTTTCTTGCTTTTCATAGTGAAAATTAGAATTTCATGCTTTAATAGAAAATTATAGAAGAATTTTCACATTTGAAGTATTCTACTGGTGATCGCTCCTGGGTCCAGTAGCCTCTACTACTAGTTACTAAAGGGTACATCAGCCCATGATTCTGATCGCTCTCATGTCATATGGACTTTGTTGTAGACCGTCTTACATAGAGACGACCCTTTTTTGACTTTTTATTTGAGTTTGCTTGCTTGATGCCTGTCTAAAGGTTAACTTCATTTAGGGTTGCATAATTCTCTAAAATTAAAATGTATTTATTTAGAATTTGGAAATTTGAAACATTATTTCATGCATTAGTGAAAAATCATTGATTGCTTTCTTTTTGCATGAAATAAAAATAACCCACACACATCACGTTTCAAACTAAACATCAACGAGTTGGAATTCACACCCAATCATTGATCAAGACTAACAATGGTGGCCTTCATCACCACCTTGTTAGCTTTCTTATGGTTCTTCACACTCCATTTTGGACAAGGCTAGTTCCAATAATTGTCATAGCCAATGAATATAGCATGCATCTCTTTTTGAAGAGGTGTATTGCTAACCGAGGTGAACTAGGTAAGGAAATGGTAGGACCTAGACTCCCTCATCAGATTTGGACTTCATCACAAAATCTCGATGGGTTTCATGACCTAGACTTCATCACCAGGCCTATGTGTGAGAGGAAATAGGTGAAATCCCTTCAAATTGAGTATTACATCAACAATATCAAAAAATTGAACAAGAGAAAAGCAATAAATAATGAATCAAAATACACAAGCCAGTTTTAGGAAACACAAATAATATTTAAAAGAGATAAACATCCTGTATACTTTGTCTATTTATTTACTAAATACATAATAAAGATAAAATTGTCACAATACAAAGCCATGCCCAGGCATAGACTGAGGCTACTAGCAATGCACAGGAAGGTCTAGAACGCCTTCGATACAGCCTAGCAAACTTACTATTACCTAAATGATATTCTGATAGCCATCACAGAGATAATTCCACATACAGGGATCTAATCATCGAGATACCCCCACTAGGAGGACTCCTATGGGACCTCCGCATGATCAAGAAGAGGATTTTCTTAGACCTCATCCATATCATGCTACTTCTAGACAAGATCTACCATAGAGGGGTCGAGCAGAGGGGTTACATGTATTATTGTACCCAACCGATCTGCACTTCCATCAGATCATGGGGCAGGATACATGCCTTTACCTAGTATGGATGGGGGAGGTACTCCTTGTGATAATACTCATTTGAGTCATGAGATAAACCATATAGATAGGTATGGCCCTAATGTAGCTCATAAAACACCTTCTTCCACTTATTATCATTCTAATTTTTAGCATGATGAATATTTAGTTTATCCTATCTATATGCATGGAGAGTGTTCTACATGAACATGTCATACTCCTACACCATCCTTACATGATGAAAATACTCCTAGGGTAAAGCACAGAGTCAATGTAGCCTCAATTGATCGATGGAAGAGGGTAGCCATCCCCATTGCATGAACTAAAATATCCAAAACCCCTCATATTGATATGAGAAGTCATAGTCCACATACATTAGATCTAACATATCAGCTACCTAGGCCCAACATTAGTTAGAGAGCAATTGATATAATACCAATTGGATGATTTATGCCATGCATGAGAGAATTTATATCATGATCACATAGAACAGTAGAGGTTACACCGCCAATGGTTGTATGAGCATAGAATACATGAGAAGATAATTCTAGAAAAAATATTGCACAAAGAGCAATCATCTAGGGTAGCTCATGATGAGATTCACATGCTTAGTACTTACCAGTAAAAACTAAACATGAGGTGCACTACGCAATACCAGGAGTTGCCCTCTAGGCCTACTAAAAATTATCCTCTTCATACCTCTATTCATCAGTCTCAGCTAAGATATCCCCAACCGCCAAATCATTTGGAGTATGAGGCTTACAAAGAGACAAAAGCAGAGGACCAGGAACAAGCATATCTTGAGTTTTTTTACAAGGATGTGGCAGATGATTACAATCTACCACCTTAATAAAATAGGAACCTTCCACCTTCACCTCCTAAGAGGCCACTTCAAGAGAATAAGATAATATCATCTCAAGCATATAAAGTTCTCATAGATCAAATCCAATCGTTGGATAAGCAAGGAGCAGGTTATCAAAAACCTACATTGCACAAATTATACAATCAACCTCTAGATCCATCAGTGTCTTGTTTTGCTAAACCAGAGCATTTCAAAATTTCTAAGTTGGACAAATTTAGAGGGGACAAGGATGCTCAATAATATATCACAAGTTTCATGAACTTGTGCTTCCACTTACAAGACAATGATGCTTTGTTGTTAAGAACATTTGTGATAACACTCTCTGATGCAACCTTAGAGTGGTATAACCAACTACCTCGACATAGCATCTATAGCTTTGAATAGCTAGTGAATGCCTTCCTTGAATGCTTCTCCTTTGTATTCAAGAAGGTAAACCTAACTAACTTGTTGAACTTATGACAATTCGATGATAAGCCAATTATGGATTATGGAAACAGATGGTATAAGATAATGTCAAAAATACCTTTTATCGTACCTATTTTGAAACTAACCCAAATTTTTACCAAAAGCTTCTCAAAACACATATCACTTCAATTACAATTGCAACAATTTCAAACATTTGAAGAGGCTTTGGCATAGGCCAAATTTATTGAGGACATTAAGGTCTAGGAGGGAGATATTAAGCTCCGTAAGAAGGAATGGAATAAAAATCCCTGTAACAATCACCATAAAGTGAAACCAATGCCTATGAATCAGATTGTGTTAAATGTTCCTCAAATTGAGAAATCACCCAAGTAGCCTAACTATCAAACTCAAATCCCTCCAGTGTAAAATAATAATTAGTTTTAGCAGATTCAAGCACAAAAATGACCCCATCGCACACCTCACACTTACACGCCATTACCCGAATATTTGGCATCACTTTTCAACCGATTATGCAAGGCCAAGGCTATTACCCTACCTGAGATTCATCCCCTCGATCCTAATCACCCAAAACCTAAGGGGCACAAGGAGGACCTATATTGCATATATCATTGATAACATGGCCATGATATCCAGGATTGCTATTCATTCAAGAACCTAGTACTGAACATGCTTGATAAAAATTAACTTCAAATCGAAAATCTGCTTGCTATCAAAAATAAATAAATTGACATACTTAAATATCCCTTTCCCAATCATGAGGTCAATAAATATCAAATAGAGCAGGTAAATGAAGTGCATATAGCCTCGCCCAATGAGGGTTTTATCGACATGATCAATATCATGATGGGAAGCAAGGAATACCCTAATCGATCTGCATCACTTGTGAATCCAACCAATGCTCATTATACATCACAATCCTCATAGCAATTAAGTCCCATACAACCATGCAAGGACCTTGTGATTACATTTCACAAATAAGAGATTAATCCATCCCCCATTAACAAACTCGATCCACCATTGCATATTATAGCTAGCATAAATCAGACTTTGTACAAGAAAGTTTTGATTGATATTGGTTCGTCTATTAATATCACCACCATAATCACATTAAGACATCTTAATATTCCACCTTCACATGTTATCACATCTATGCTCACATTACAAGTCTTTAATGATGCTTTATCCCCTATCGCTGGTACAATAATCCTACCTATTCATGTTGGAATAAATCTAATGCTTACATTGTGCCACATATTGGAGGGTGAAATATAGTACAATATATTACTAGGAAGGCCTTAGATGAGAGATATGGAATGCGTACCATCCATAGTATATCAATGCCTTAAATTTATACATCAAGGTCAATTCCATGTGGTATACACCAATCCAAAACCCTTCAAGTATTACAAAGTGATTGATGAACCACAAGAACCATCATCACCATCTAGGCACCTAGATATACACTCATATGACATCATAAAGTATTTGGCTCTATCATTATGACCATTTATTAAACCATCACCACCTATTTCATCTCCATTATCGCTACTTGTTCCTCCTAGTACCCCTTCTACATCATCAAAATTCCTTGGTGGAAAAAAATTAGAGGGACCAATTGAGGAGATTCCACCATATATTCCCATCAATATAACACAATATATCATCACCCCTATGGATGAAGAGGAAACCATAGTTGTTACAACTAAATTAGGACCTCGTATACTATTGGTATCCATCCTACCTCAAGCTACAGCTCAACTAACTAGTCTTGAGCTAGGTGAGCACATAATGCAAAATGGGACATTCACGCCTATCATCAAGTCAGTAAAATACCTAGGTCACCCTCCCATAAAATATTCATCCATGGGTACCATTCCTGATTTATTACCTAAAAATGGGGAACAAGATTCTTGTCAAGAGCCTCCTAAGCAGATTAATGAGGTATGCATACCTTGTCTAGATGAAGGATTCGTTGGAATGATCAGTTTGGTGATAAAGGACAAGAGTCCTAAAACTCCATCTATCATTGCTACAATAGTACAATCCTTTCAATCACCTATCGAAAGTGACCAATTACCACCATCAATCCTACAACATATTCTAGATCACCTAGATAAAATAGAGATACAGATCGATCATCAAAATAATGCTTTGCAATAAATCATGCACCAGCTCACAAACATGGAGCTACAGAATAAAATCGCATCTGAGGTCAAGTTTCCTCCCTTACAACCATAAGAAAAACCCTAATAGGATCAAGTATAGAGTCGATTGTGCCAACAACCCCACATTTATACACCACTACCCAAACCTATGGCATCAATATTTAATCGATTATGTGATGCAAAGACCATTACTTTACCTAAAATTCATATCCCTAATCCATATCATAAGAAGCCTAAAGGTGTAGACACTAAAATCATGTCAATCCAATTAGGTGATCAAAATCATTGGCTAATTGACATCATATGTCCCCCTTGGGCAACCCTCAAAGGTTACACAGTGGTCCTAACCACTATTAGAAGGCTCTACCCCACTTTTGGGATGGTCATAGTTCATGATCGTCCCACCCAGGGATGGTCGTAAGTGATCATCCCTAGGTGGGACGACCATGGCCTTTGACTCCCAAAAAGTTAAATTTTGGATAAATGGCATCCAAAATCTACCATTTATCTTGCCTATTCAAGCATGTAGACCTGAGGGCACATAATCCTTATGATATGTTGTAGAATGGAGACCAAAAAGGGAGATTCTCTTCCCCTTCCAATGCATGCCAAACTTTGGACAAATGGCACCTCTTGCCATCTTTGGATATAAAGTGGATCAATTTTCCACCCAAATTATAGAGAGGAGTTTTGATACATAACAACGAAATGCTGCCAATATTTCCTCTCACCTTTTTGTGCCTTTCTCCCTCGAAACCTCTACCTAGTGAAGGAGGTTCTCGAGTGATTCAAGAGGTGCAATGTGTTTGCAAAATTGAACCAATTTAGTGAATTTCACCACCAAATTTTATTACAACACTATTGAGAGGGTTTTTAACAAATTCCCATAGGAATTGGTGGTAAATAATCAGTAGAACTGGTGGTTGTCCCACCCCAGGACGGTCTCCATTCTGTGATAGTCACCATCATCCCTGCAAGGGATGGTGATATATTAAAGCATGATTTTTCTACTATTTTTAAATAGACATATTCTAGGATAGTCTAGGAACCTACTATTCAAATTTCATGTAATTTGGAGTTATATTGAGTGAGATATCATAATTTTAGTATTTTGTAGGTCTACTTGGCCCATCTGAAGGGGCACATGAATATGTGATTATTTTTTTTCATCCATTCACATGTTTTCTCTTTAAATCTTATTTTATATATGATATCCAAGTTTTGTTTGATTTGGATATGTTTAGGGCCATAAATTGCTCATTTTGGGTTTTGCAAGCTTCATAGGTACACCGTGAATGCGACATGGATTCAGATGCAATTTCTATTTTTTTTTTAATTATATCTTCCCAAAATCATATTTTATGCATGCATCTGAAATTTGGAATCATTTGGAGTTGTTTTAGATGGTCGTATTACATATTTACACTTTTTAGCCTTTCATTGCATGTATTGCTTTCGCATGTTTCACAATCCATACTTGCTATTGACAAAATCTGGTTTCCTTGTGTGTAGGTGCAGGTTTTATAGCACATGAGTAAGGAGCATAGGATTAGAATATCAAAGAACAAGTGGTAGCATCGTAGGCCCGCCCATTTCAATTGTGGGTACGAGGAAGAACATTGGAAGTGCACCCAAGTTATTAAAGGATTTGATCCTTGGGCACCATTTTGTAACAAGTGTATCAATCTAGGGCTCTCAAGGGGACATTTATGTAACCATGATTTGATCCATAAAATGAATAAATAATAACTCCATTTCATTCATTTGTTTTTTCTTATCATGCTTACTTTAATGTTCCTTTTTGTAATGCTCATTCAACACTAGCGATAGATGCATCTTCTTTAGCATTGTTAGATGCATTATTTTGACCATACTTTAGTGGTGATCATGGTGGGACCCTATCCCTATTGATTTGGTTAAATATTTGACCCTATTTTTACCTTTGTTCTATTGTAGGAAATGGTTGTTCTGGCCTAAAACAACCTCTGGACTGCTAATCCTCCCATCGATGGACAGCCACACAACTGTCACACCCTGGGATGGCCATCAAACTAGTAGTCATCCCACCCTAGGATGGCCACAAAACAAAAGCTTTTCTGCTCAAAATTTTAGAAATAGTAACCTTATAGGCCATCAAGGTAAGTGCCTGAACCTTCATTTTTTATTTCTACTATTCAAAACTATTGAAATTTGTTTTTTTTGCCTCCCTTGATTGTTTGAAAGGTAGAAAGATAGGTTTTACTTATCTATAATTGCAAAAACAAAAAAAAAAAAATTGAAAAGTAACTAAGTAGAAATGTATTTCTATGGCTTGCTTGCTTGTAGCCTACCTAATGGGTAGGTTATCATTTAGGACATGCATCTTGTAGGTTGCTTTTTATCTAGCTTTTCTAAAAGTAAAACATACCTTTCCTTGCATTTAGTGAAAGATCATTGAATGCTTCATTGTTTAATTTATTTAAGCTTAAAAAGAACCACACACACCATGTTCCACTTGAACTCTAGTGAGTTGGATTTCATCACCAACCACTAGTAGATATCAACGATGGTGGCTTTCATCTCCACCCGTTGTCTCAAATCCCACGAACCCTTGTTTTTTGCCAAGGCCACCTCCAAGATCCAACGTAGCTTGGAAAATTTGCATGTACTTCTCTTCGAAGGGTATAACACTAACCAAGTGAGTACTAGGTGAGGACTGGTAGGACCTATGCTCCATGATCGGGTATGGGTTTCATCTCCATACTTTTGTGGGTTTATGTGACCGGACTTTCATTGTCAATTTTTGAGCTACGAGCATATAGGTGAAATCCAATTTAATACAATAATATCATCCAACAAGAGAAAAACATGTGATACAAGGGCATCTTTACAAACAACACATCTAAACACACAAAATATCTTAGGGAACACACATAATCCTTAAAAGATATAGACACTTATTTTATTTATGTGTTTCCATTCTTGTGTGCTACTTCATTAAGAAATTTGTAAAGGAGATAATCATCTAGGGTTTGGTAGGGAATAGCAATGGTGTGTACCTGTAACCAAGCCCACTCAAGAGCGGACGTTGTGGAGAGTAGACCTACAGACACAAGTAATATTTGATTTAGCCCCAAGGACCTAGTCATACCTCCTTGGTGGCCTTCTACTCATCCAAGTCCCAGAATAGCAATTCAAGAACATCACCTATAAGGGAGCTCTATGTGGGATACCCCTACAGGTTTTGATCTTAATATGAGAGCATATTTCCAATATCTACACTTCACATGCCTTATTTGATTAAAGGCAACCGTGCACTGAGGCTCTAGTGGATAGAGCAGTACCATGCATTTGCATGTCTGCTAGGTCTAACACGTACGCTTATGGGTAAGATCAAGAGTACACATATTAGGTAGATCCAATTGATCACACTTTGCCTTTACACCACCCTAATAGGTTGCAGCAGCCTAGGTACCAGTATGAGTATGATACTCATCACTCAGGACAAGCCAACTCAACCCTTCCCTTCCTCATCAATGAAGGAAGGCATGAGTAGATCCTTAATTATCCTTAATAATAGTATACTATGCAAGCGCAATGTGCCTCTGCGCTAATAGAGTATAAATATCACATGCGTAAACCTAAACCTCAAGTGAACATGATTACCCTCAATTGAGGGAAGCACGTGATTGATATCTTGGATCATCTTGAGCGAGATAGACCTTAGGGTGATGCTGCTAGGCCTTGTAGACCTCGTACAACAGAATAGATAAATCAAGAGGCAATAAGATATGTAGAATTCCAAGCATAATTCAAGCAACTTCGGTGAGACAAATAACACTTGGACGACTTGCATCAAATAGAAAAAAAAAGGATTGAATAGTAGACCAATGATTTGTTCCAAAAAACCTTACATGAGAGGGTTCCTACCCCTAATACCCATAGATAGGAAGTCCATTAGAGGCAACTTGCTATCATTCGAGATAGATCTCCTAGGCCTTATCCAATGTTACCTCCATGACATCCTAGGTCAAATCGGGACTTACCTCTAAGGCCAAACATAGAGTGCCTACCACAGGTAGTTACCCCTCCTTATAGGCCTGCTCAAGAGACGCATTATGGGGCTTACATCGAGCATGAGCTATAATTGGAATATCTTGAGACATCTTATTAAGGAAAGGAATGATGTTCCATCACCTCATAATAGGCCTGAGGTTCCTCGCCCTCTATCATAGGATCAAAGTAAAGAAGAGGAGATCATATCCTTCAATGCATATAGGGTATTTCTAGAGCGTCTAAAATCAATAGAAAAAATACCTCTGGATCTGGGTCCCAGAAGCCCACTCTGCACCATTTGCATAGTCAACCACTCCATCCTTCAGTACCTACCCCTTCTTACCTAGAGCGGTTTAATATGCCTCATATGGCTACCTTTAAGGGATATGAAGATGCATAGGAGCATGTGACCAAGTTCTAGAGCCAATATTTTGGCATCCAAGAAAATGATGCTTTGCTTTTGAGGATATTCTTGACCACCCTCTTTGGCCTAGCCATGGAGTGGTACACCCAACTCCCAAAGCATAGCATCCATAATCTGGATCAACTCATAGATGCATTCCTAGAATGCTTCACCTTCAATACCAAGTGGAAGGTGATGCTAGCCGACCTTGTAGGGTTGAAACAATTTGATGATGAGTCAATTGTAAACTATGGCAATAGGTGGTGAGCATTGCTTGCCAAGCTACCATACTTACTCTTCATGATGGAGTTGACACAAATGTTTTCTAAGAGTTTCTTAAAGTTGATATCCTTGTTACTGCAACTCCAACAATATCCAACTCTTGAAGATGCTCTAGCGCAAGCTAGAACAATCGAAGACATCAAAATTCAAGAGGGAGAAATTGTGAAGCCTCGTAACAAGGATTGGAACAAGAATACAAAGAAAAACCCAGCACAACATAAGTTAGCATCGGTCAATCAGGTTGACATTAGTGTCCCAGGGCCTACGCAACCAGAACCACCTCAAAAGCCTAATTATTAGGCCACACCTAGGAATTACAACAAATATAATCAGCCAAACCAAGGGCAGAATCAATAACATCACTCTAAATGATAGTTCAAGCCCATTGCAGAGTCCATAGACTCTTTTTTTAAGAACCTCTATGTAGCTAATGTAATTAATTTACCTGAGAGTTGACCTATTGATACCAACGCACCAAAGTCCAAAGGATACCAAGAAGACCTATATTGTAAGTTTCATAGGTAAAATGGGCATGACATTTAGATGTGCTATAAGTTAAAACATCTGGTAAAAGATATGTTCAATAGGAACACCCTTCAAATCGATAACCCTATCACACCAAACAATCAACAAATGGGTATGTTCAAAGCCCCATTGCCTACCCATGTGAAATAGGCAAAGCCAGTGCCACAAGTGAATGAGGTCCATCATGCACCCTCTAAGAGAGGGTACATCAGCATGATGAGCATTGTGATGAGGAAAAGGTTGTACCCAAGTTCAGTCATACCACCTATGGTTTTGAGCAACACTCCTTCGATGTCATAGCCTTTGCTGACTCCAGTGCCAAACCTCTCACCTTAGCCCATGTTCATGATCAAGAGCAAGCTCGCTTAGAGCCTGAGAATAATATCTATTTGACTCTCCATCTATGATTTTATCCAACAATATCCACCTCATCAAGAAGCTTTAAAGGAGATCCTAAAGGTGATCAAGCTATAGCCCCAAGAGTCAAACTCCTTTAGTAATTTCATGGGGCATGTTTGGCAATGTATGAAACTAGTGATCACCTTTCGGGAGGATGAGCTCAAGCTGATTCCAAATGATATGGTGGATCCCCCCTTGCACATCATTGCATGTGTAAATGGAACACCCTACAAGAGAGTCTTGATTGATACTAGTTTGTCCAACAACATCATCACTACAATAGCTCTCAAACATCTTAGGCTCCCAACATCTCATATTGTCGTGTCTACCTAAACCCTTCAAGCATTTAATGATGCCATATGCTCCACAGTTGGTATGATAGTCTTACCTATCTAGGTAGGACAAAATACCATACCAACATTGTTCACATCTTGGAGGGTGAGATGGTGTACAATATCTTGCTTGGTAGACCTTGTATCAGGGACATGAAGTGTGTACCCTCCATCACTCACTAGTGCCTAAAGTACACCTATGAAGGGCAAGTCCATGTCATATCTGTGGACCTTGATCTCTTTAAATACAACAACTTGGTGCAATAAATACCTGAGTCAACCTTACCATCAACCCATCTAGATTTTCTATTGAATACATCCAACCAAGGTCCAACTCCTTCACCATCACCTTCAATAAATCCATCATCATCTCATGCCATACCATCCTCATCTTCGGCACCCCCAGACAAGACTTCATCATTGGTGAATCCTACTCTAAGAAACATGGGGAAAAAGGCCTATTGATGAGACCCCTCTAACTATATCCACCATCTCCACAGGTAAGATTCCTAACCCATTAAATGAGGAGCCATCTTGTGAGGCATGCATTGTATCAATTCAAGTCTCACTCCTATCTCCTCCTTCTCCACCACCATAAGTCACAATGCATTTAGCCATCATCATTCTAGGAGAATACCTTGTTAGGAACATCACAACTACTCCTACCATTGATTTGGTGCAAGACATGGGTCAACCTTGCCTTCCCATAGGAACTATTATACCTCTTGGCCTCCCCTAAATCAAATTAATTTCATCTATGGGGGTCTCAACTATGGCATAGAGCCCTATCAGCATTAATAAGAGGATGAAGAGCCCTTTTTTGATGATATTAACTACATATCCAATCCTACCTTTGCCATGATATATCTTCATCTTTGCAATTGGCACGATTATAGATTGGGCTTGTATGATCAAGACACCCGTGTTCCTTACCAGCTACAGTATCAAATACCTTAATATAATTCTAGTTTGGGATACAAAAAGCCTATGCCCCTCAATGTTCTCATGGATATTTTAGAGCATTTGACCCTAAAATTTAGGGATGAGCTAGTGTGTGATGCCTATGCCAACCCTAATCGAGTCTATTCACTGGGAGACTACTTCCCTGCACCCGTGATCAAGAGATACCCTGGGAGGTCAACCAATATTACAAGAGAGGTGAAATCTCACATACCCTTCCCTATGATAGTGAGGAAGAATATCAAGGGTCTCCCTATGAATGGATGTGTGATGATGAGTCAAATTATGGAGTCGCACCTATCGATTCTTCTAGTTCAAATGGAGAATATCCATTGATCATCCTTGTGGATGATGAAGATGAGTTTTATCTATGTATGTTTCCATTACACCATCATATCTAGTGACAACTTCTACCTTTAGAGAAGCAAGCTTGCCTATAGTTGCACTGACCACATTTGTTCATCCTGCTTCCACTACAACCACCTCCATAATTCTTGCGACACCTAGATGTCAATAGATACCATCAGCCACCTAGGGGAAAACATCCATACATTAACATGATTTCCATAGATCTTTTTGCACCCATACGAGATCCAGATAACCCATCGAAGTCACTAAACCTTAACTTGGGGGTAATTGACTTTGATCGAGAAGATTCTTCCCCATCGCCTTTCGAGTACTGGCCTTGCGATGAGATGGTACAACCATTTCATTTCTCTCCAAGGCCTTACTCATGATGTATTTCATGTTGAGGAGGAACATGAGGTTCCAATTGATGATCTAAACCCAGTAGATGATATTCATCTAATCCCTACTCCCCATCAGTTAGAGGAGGGGTCGCATATGTCAATCGAGCCAACGATCGATAAAAATATTGGCTTAGATTGCAATAATCCTCAATGTATCAAGTTAGGGGAAAGCTTATACGCTATCGAGCAAGTTGATTACATAGCCCTTCTCACCAAGAAGAAGGAAGCTTTTGCATGGTCCTACAAAGATATGTCTAGACTAGATCCAAATCTAGTCACGCATAATCTGACGCTTGACCCAAAGGCCAAGTCAGTTAAGCAAAAGTTGAGAAAAATGCATTCAACAGTAGCCTTAATGGTGAAATATGAGCTACAAAATTTTTTGGATGCCAAGTTCATCATATCAGTGGAATATTCACCATGGCTTTCCAACATGGTCCCCATCAAGAAGCCTAATGGGAGGATTCACATTTGCATCGACTTTCGAGACCTGAACAAAGTGAGTCCCAAGGATGAGTTTCTATTATTGAACATTGATGCCTTGGTAGATGCTACAAAGGGCCATAAAATGCTATCCCTCATGGATGGTTTATTTGTATACAACTAGATTCATATCAATCTAGAAGACAAACTCAATATGGCATTTAGAACACCTTGGGGGACATTTTGCTATAAGGTCATGCCTTTTGGCCTTAAAAATGCCAGTGCTACCTACCATCGCACCATGACATACATATTCCATGACTATATGCACAAAATTTTGTAATATTACATGGATGAATTATTGTCCAAATCATTATTATGCCATGAGCATCTCGATGTCCTGAGAAAATTCCTCGATCACCTTATTGAACACAACATGAGACTAAACCCCAAGAAGTGCATCTTCGACATCACATCTGGAAAAATCTTGGGCTTCATCATCTCTAAAAGAGGCATCAAAGTAGACCCCAAAAAAATCAAGGTAATACTTGAGATGCCTCCCCCAACTACCATCAAACAGTTGCAAAGTCTACAGGGTAAGGTCACGTCCATCAAGTGCTTCATAGCGCAATTGTTGGACAAATATCAACCCATGAACAAAATGTTACACAAGGGGGTCACATTCCATTGGGATGACGAGTTTCAAGCTACCTTTGATGCAATAAAACAATATCTGGCTTCTCCACTATTTTTGGCTCTGCCTATACCAGGATTTCCATTTCGTTTATACATCTTAGCTATTGAGATTGCATTGGGAATCATGTTGGCCCAAAAGAACAAATTACATAAGGAACAGGCTACTTACTACCTTAGCTGCACCTTGGTCAGTTATAAAATCAAGTATGCATACATTGAAAAGTTATGCCTAGTAGTGGTTTTCACCACCAAGAAGCTATGCCATTACATGCTTAGTCATACCACGTATGTTGTATCAATAGAGAATCCATTGCGATATATGATGAGTCATACTTATCACAATAGTCGCACGACAAAATGGATCATATTGTTGACAGAGTTTGACCTAGAATTCATCATAAAAAAAACTATTAAAGGTTAGTTCATCATTGATCAACTCATAGAGGCTCCTCTCTAGGTGAATTAGGGTAAAAACGGTGCACCTAATGATGAAGAACAATATGCATCTATAAATATTTTTTTTAATCAAAAAACCCCTTGCGAGGCCGCCTTGGTCTAAGAGACCACGAACAGGGGGTTCTACACAGTCAAAGTCACCCGGGGGTCGCACCCATCCCTGCCCGCACCAACATTATCAATTGGATTTTGGGTACCCAATTCAACTTTTTGGTAGGGTGGAGATTCAAACCTGGGACCTCTCTTGGAGGATTGCCCTCTCCTCTCCAACTCACCTACAACACCTGGGTTCAACAATATGCATCTATCGTTAATGTGTTATGAGCATCAAAATGGAAGCATGCAAGTAAAAGTAGAAAATATACCAAATTGCAAGAAATGAAATGAATGGAGCTTTCTTTCTATTAATTCAATGGTTCAAAACCATGGTTACATATATGTCCCCTTGAGGTCTCAATATCGATACAATTGTTACAAAATGGTGTCTGTAGCACCCTAAAATTGGCGCAGTAAACCTTAGCAAATAATTAAAATTACCTTAGTAAATAATTCAAATTCAAATTTCAACCCCAAAACCGCTCCAAAATCGCCTGCTACCCATTTCCTCATTTTTCATGCCATTTTTAGGATTTGTTTTGTCCGTTGGATGATATCGTCGCCGATCAGACGATATCGCCTCAGATCGGACGAATTCGTCTGGAGCAGAACGTCCAGACGATTTCATCCCAAAACTAATTTTTCATAATTAGCTTCTGTTTCAACGGCGTCTCTAACCGGGGCAAAAGCATGTCTGCACGGTTAGAGACTTCCCCCATTGGAGATCTCCCAAATTGGGATGATCTCCAACCTCCCAACATCCTTCCTATGCCTATTTAATCTTAGGCCCTCCCCTTGACATTCCCCTGGCTGAAATTTCCTGTAACACGAGTTCTATTTGCATTAGACCATCTTAAATCACCATTTGCCTTCGTATTTTTCCAAGTTTGTTTGCAGGAACTTCATTGTTTTTCAGCCGGAGCAAGCTCAGATCGTCGCAGACGATCTTGTACAATCTCGGATGATCACGCCCCAATTCGAGATGATTTCGACTGTAGTCAACATTGGGGGCAATCAGTGCCCAGAGTTTGCACTTTTCCTATACCTTTCTGCTATTCTATTCTGCATCTAGTTAGTTTTATTATTATTTCTTGTTATTCTGCATCTTGGAGTTCACCCATATAGCTTAAATACATAATAAAATCATGATTAGCTATTAAAGCATGATAATTTACTTGCATTTCTATTTGGGATTATCTTATTAACATCATTATTATCATTTCACATCATTTTCCTTTATCGATCATAGCTGCATTTTCTGTATTCTGTGTCTACTTCTCGGATTGCAGGTCTCCGATGAATTCGTCAGATCTCAGATGATCCTGTCTGATTTCGAGATGATCCTGTCAGATCCTAGGCGATCTGGACTGCTTCAAAAATTAGAACCTCCATCAGACATCCGGAATCAGGTATGGTTTTTCTCACTTAGCTTGTTCTCTGTATTTTTTGTTTAATTCTATTTTTTGTATTCATTTAAATCTGCATTTCCTAATAGAACAGTTTAGATTCATTTGGCCAAACCTAGGATTTGAATGATTAAAGCTAAAACTGAACACATCAAACACATTCCCAACCTAGGCGTGGAGATTGCCACTAAACGTTTCCTGGTGAACCCCACCATCCGTCGAAAAATCACCTTAATACTCCTCCCCCGAGAGGTGGGACCTTCAAAGGGCCTCTCAGTCCGAGGTATTGTCCCATCCTTTTCCCATCCCCCTTCCGGGCGTGGATCCTATAGCCTGAAGGTAAGGGTGCAAAAAATTTGGAGCGATACATTTTGGTGAACCCGACGTGAAACTAAAACCTTTTGAAAAAAAAAAAAAAACATAGATGCATTTAAAATCATTAGAAAACTACTAAGTTGCATATCATGTTTAGATGGTAGCTCCTAAGAAAAGACTAGCTGTCACTATAAATGTTGAAAATCAAATAATAGCCATAGAGTTTAATTCTTTGCTTAGACTATCTCAAACATATAGAGTTCCACCTTTGTGGGATGAACTTAATAGGAGATTGGGTATTATTTCATCTAGATCAACCGAACTTCGGCAAATTAAGAGGTTTGCCCTAGATAGAATCCTGGATCCTCATCAACTCATTTTTTATCATGAACTTCAGAGAGCTTGCCATAGGTGGTTAGCTTATAGGAGAGCTCTTGTGTCTTCAGAATTGTTCACCTTCAAGGAATACCTCGAGAATGCAACTGTTATACACCAATTCCTAGGTCATGTAGAAGACCAAGAGGTCGTTCTTATGGATAGGGAGAGGTGGAGGAGAGTTCCTAGAGCTGTGTTATATCGAGAGTATTGCCACGAACTTTATTTCTACCAACCAGAGTCTGAGAAAGATAATATCACTATAGCACTTTTTGTCAAATTCTTGAAAGAAAATTTTCAATTTGAAGAAGAACATTTCATGACTCCTCGAAGAACTTGAGCCCGTTAATGATATTTATAAATTGTTTATAGAAAACTAGATCATGGCTTTCATTATTATTATTTCTTGCATTTAGTGTGTTGTTTGTTATCTTTATAATATTGTTATAAAAAAAAAAAACAAGAAAAACCGAAAACATAACAAAACCAAAACATTTTATTTTAAATACTATAGTAGGTATATAATTAAAATATATACCTCTTAAGCTTATATATATATATATATATATATATATATATATATATATATATATATATATATATATATATATATATATATTTGCTGAAATCTAAGTTTAAGCACAATGACTAGACTTAGGAATGGTAAACAAACTGAAGAAGAAGAAGAAGAAGATTGGTTAGGAAAGAAAACAAAAAAATCAAATGCCCTTCCTGAGGATCCAATTCCAGAAGGAGAAACTCTAGAACAGCCAGAAGATGAGCTGGTTTTAGATGAACAAGAAGAAAATGTTAAAGAGGAAGGATCCTCATCCCCTAGAATGGCTCCAGACGGAACTGTTACTTTTGATAACTTAGATCATTTCTGGAAATTTTTTAGTAATAACATTGGTGCTCTTAATATGGCAGTTCGTATTGATAGAGGACAAATTAGTGACACTCAAGCAGCCATGGAAGATATGTTTAACATACACACTAATCCCTTGTCCTTTGTTGATCAAGAAAGTGATAAAGTTGGACCATCCAATATAGATATGGTTACTATGATTCAGAACATGCAAAAACAACAGGTTACCCAACCCCCTAAGGAACCTGTTATTGAGCCTAAAATCATTCCCACACAAAAGAGACCTTCATTCACTGCTTTATTTCGCCAAACTATTGATCAATATGCTTCAAATCGACAAAAACCTAAAATGAAGCCAAACACCAATTTTCAACAATCTGGGATACAACATAATACAACTTCAAAACTTCTTCATAACACCCTTCCTACCAACAATTTACACAATAGCAATATAGCATCTAATCTTCATGTCCCTCCATCATATGCTCACAAATCCCATATTAATGCCCTACCGAACCAATATGGTGGGCAAACCAGATAATCTGGAATCCATGGTGAAACAGTTAGCTTCCCGCATGGACCAGATAGATCCCTACCGTCCCTCGTATAATTATCGAGAGATGTGTAGTCAACCTTTGGATCCCATAGTTGTAGCACAACCATACCCTAAGCACTTTCCCATGCCCGTCCTGCCTATATATAAAGGAACTGAAGATCCCATAGAGCATCTTCGCATGTTTAGGATAGCATGTCATGATATATCACATGATGACTTGCTATTACTAAAAATGTTCCCAAAAATTTTAGGAGGAATGGCATTAGAGTGGTACTATCAATTGCCCACTCATTCTTTGAGGAATTTTGAAGAAACAATTGAATCTTTTGTCCATCAATTTAGTGCCTACATCGAGAGACACGTGACCATTAAAGATTTATACAACTTAAAACAAGACAAAGATGAATGTTTTGCTGATTTCTTAGCTAGATGGAGGCCAGTTGACAGGAAAACTGCACTTTGTGCTACCTTATAGGGAAATGTTGGACATTTTTATTAATAATTTGCAAGAACAACTATCCTATGAATTATCAATTGCTACCTTGACCACCTTCGATCAAGCTATAGACTTAGCTCGAAGGGTGGAAGATGCTCTCATTAGAAGAGGTCAGCTCAAAAAGAAAGATGATGAGAAAACATCCAGAAATCAATATAAAAACAAACAAGTTGTAGGTGACGGAGTCATTGATAGTAGAAACATTGCTAATGTTAATACTATGAAAACAACGGAGAAGTTTATATTAAAACCTCCTGATAAACCACCTCGAGAGTTTACTAGATTGAATCAACCATTATCAACTATTCTACCCCAATTACTCGAAAGAGGTTTGATTCAATTACCAGCTATCCGGGAACCTGATCCAACTATACCCGGATACGGAGCTGATTTACATTGTGATTTTCATAGAGGACCTGGACATGCTACAAACTCTTGCAAAATATTAAAACATAAAATACAAGACTTGATTGATAATAATGAAATGGAGGTGCAAGCCTTTCAACCTAAACAAAATCCTCCTAATAATGCTCAAAAGAACATTCCCCAAAATTAGAATCAAAATGCTAATCAATCATTAGATATATTTCAACATCCTTTACCAAAACATGGTAAAGAGGTGGCCAATCAAATTGAACATCATAATGTTCCCCCTCCTACCCGATATGTAGGGACTATTAGCGGACAATTATCTGTTCAGGATCCTCAAATATTTGGCACAACTTTCTCCATGGTTACGTCCAGACCCCTATATAATACTCAAACACCGGATCCTAGTGATGTAGAATCGGATACTGAAAGTGAAATAGACATCACCTCAAACCAATCGAATAGTTCTAAAAATGAATCAGATCCGATTCAACCTATCACAGATGCTATGGTTTCGAAAGAACCATTTCCTAGAAGAGTTACTACTCGACCCTCTTCTAATCAGTTCCTTCCTAATGAACAAGCCATAAACGCTAGACCGAGACCAATTCAGCGTCTTCAATATAACATTGTAGGTACCATCGGAGTTGTTACCAGACAACAGGCTCAAAACTCTCAACAGGATCAAACTCAGAATGATGGATCAGCTCCATTTATTTTGAAAAATCCCAATAAAGGGAATCATATGTCTAATGTTCAACCTAAACCTCCTTACAATATTAATGAACAACAATTATCCAATACTACAGCTGAAATTTCCTTGTTGGACTTGTTAAGATCTTCTCCTACTCATAGGGATGAATTAATGCTCACATTAAGCAATGATGGTACCTCAAAATATTCAATCTGAAGCCATGTCCAATACTATCATCACTCGAGAAGTCGATTGTATTGACTTTCGAGATAAAGATATCCCACAACATAGTTTACATAAGGATAACCCCTTATATATTACTGCCCTAATAGGAGATGTAGCAAGTCAAAAGGGTCTTGATTGATAATGGTTCATCTCTAAACATTTGCACGTTTGACTTCTACCAAAGATTTGGGTTTAGAAGTGATGAAATGAAGAAAAATGACATGATCATAAAAGCTTTCAATGACGAAACACAAGAAACGTGTGGAGTTATCACCATCCCATTGCAAGTTGGTCCGAGAACCTTAGACACGACCGTGTTTATTGTACATTGTCCCGCATCATACAATATACTCTTGGGTCGTCCTTGGATCAATGCAATGCGGGCTGTCCCATCAACTTTACACCAATGTGTTAAATTCGAATTTAAAAATCAGTTGGTCACTATCCATGGTGATCCTAGACCCTTTGATATGTGTGCTTTGGCAGAACCTGTTGGAGTTCAATTTTGCCCTGCTCTGTCATCCACACATCCTAATTCTTATTTTTCATCTAAACGTGTGAAACACACACCCATAACTTCATCTATTTCTCCTCCATTAATTTCACCCTCATATATAGCTCAACAATCTTCTAAACAAACCACACTAGAACCTCAAAAAGATCTTAAATCCACAACCAATCCTTCATGTTCCATCCCTATAATTTCAAAACCTATAGACCCATTTATTAACACCTCCACATTCTCTACATCTATCATACCTTCCACATCTAAAGATATAGGAAATGTTCCTTCTACCTCTTATGCTCTCACTGATGAACTCTTACCTGATTTATCTAAAATTCTTATATCAAAAAAAACAAATGCTTCTATGCAAAATTCCATTATCTTAAGTAATTTTCCGCCTTCTCCTCGTACCTTGGGCCTCCCACAACCTATGGGAAGTATCTACCAAGTCGGGAGTTGTGCTTTTATTTATAAAGGATATGATTGGGGAAGAATACCCCGAAACATCAAGACGCATTGTGATGGATATGCTCGATGCTATTTTGCTAATGAATATATTAAAGCTAAACCCATAATGCTTAAATTGGGCTATAAAGGGAAAGGCTTGGGACCTCTCCAAGATGGTATGAAAGAACCCTTTGAGGTAGAACCATGGCCCGCCCGATGTGGTGTGGGCCTATTTCCTAGTAAGGATCAACCCTTCCCTTTTGAAGATGATGATCAACTCATATGTTATCAAGATTATCTAGATAAACAAGATTCTTTGTATCCCAAGAATAATTCTTCTACCTGCAATATGCTATCCATAGCCTATCCTGAAATGATTGCTGAATCCGACGATGAGTTGGAAGGAGATATTTTCCATGATGTCTCCGTGGAAGAGATGTTACACAATGGTTTTTATTTTGATGGTTCTATACCTACTATAGCCCAGCTTGAGGCCTCGACTCCTCAAAATGAATTATCCAAGACCCCCCCCCCCCCAACGGGGGGGGGGGGGGCCGAAGCGGCCCCCCAACGAAAAGACAGCAGAAAGTTCGTCATCGATCCTTTGAGGTCGGCGACCTTGTTTTAAAAGAAAATAAAAAAAATACTAATGCAACTAAAGACCTTAAAGGTAAATTTGAGCCCAACCGGCTTGGACCATATATTATCATCTGCTAAATTTGAATCGGGAGCATACAAATTAGCTACCTTAGATGGTAAATATTTAAAAGAACCTATGAATATTATGCATCTTAAGCGATATTACGCATAAAATTTGGTCATTTCATCATTTGTATATATTTTGCATGTTGTCTCATTTTAAAAATGTATAAAACTGTTTAAACAAAAACAAACAACAATATTATTGACTCTTTCGAAACCAAAAAAAAAATATATATATAGAGAGAGAGAGAAGAAAGAGAGAGTCAAAATTATCAAACTCCTTAAAAATATTTGTTGTATATATTTCTTCTTAAAATATTGCAGTTATATTTTCAAATTATTTTGGATAAATTAGCATTTATTTGGAATCTCTCACTTTTGCAAACACAAAAATAAATATCTTGATTTTATCTGGCATGATTACTAATCTCTCTTATATCAAAGTCCACAAAATTCAATTAAATAAAGTTTGAGCACGAGAGAATTGATCTTGTTATTTACTTAAACCAAGCATATCCTTTCACAATAAAATGATTATATTTGTAATTTCCATGCTATGCTACATAGTAGAAGTGGTTTCTTGAGCGAAAAGTTTCCCCTGCTATCCTATCATGCACATGGTCTAGAATATTTGAGAATTGACAAAAGGACAAGCTCACCCCTACCCAGAATAAAAATCCCTTGCTCTACAGACTAATCCGAGCAAGTATCCCTAGAATAGGAAGCAAAAGAAAAAGAAAAATCAAGCAAAATCATGAGAAAAAGAAGCATTATTTCAGAATCATTTTGTACTCTCTTAGCACTATTTCAGCATTATCTCAAATATCAAAGCAAAATACAAAAAAAAAGAAAAAAAAAAAGAAAGCGAAACAAGCAAAAGCAAAAGCAATAAAATCCCTTTCCCTACCCATTGAAAAGAAAAGAAGGGTTGATGAGCTTGAATCCCTGGAATTCTCAATTATTCAAAAACTGTGAGGTAAGCCCCATAACAGGTGGTTTGTGCCCAACCCGCTTGGCCTTGGGTAACTCCTAGCGTGGTGATATGTCTGTCACATTAGCGACCTTCTTTTGTACAGACCTATGTCTGCTTATGGATTAGCTAGCTCTTGGTAACCCGACTTACATAGTAGTCTGGTATGGTTATATGCATCTAAATCATGGTTAATGAACACTTATTTGGTTAATTCAAATCACTTGTATCAAATTATCTTGCTCAAAACTGGTAAATGCACAAAGCAATTGCACACACATTTGTATTTGAGAGATTTTGTGTATCATTATGATAAATCAAGATCGGAAATGACCTCACATATGCACATGGGATTCCTTATAAATCTAACTTTTGTCTTTAAGATACTTTGAAATATTTTTGCAAATTGTTTGGAATAATTTCATTTTCTTATCCGAGAATAGTTGTTTAGTATCAAAGACAACTACATGCATTATCAAAAAAACTCAAAATCATTTTCAAAAAACATGCAATAAAGTTACATTTATATATAAATTTTTGACTTTCATGATGATGGTATAGTTCCAAAACCAAAATTGGAATTTTATGCCTAGCGCAAGTCCTCATCTTCATATTTTCTGTTCATTTTCAAAAGTTAAAAATCAACCATGCAATAAAACTATTATTTTCTTCTTTGGATTTCGTGATGATGGTATAAGTTTATACCTAAATATTCTATGCCTAGCGCAAACCATTGTACTAATTTTATTTCCCATTTATTTAAAATCATAAAAACATATGACTTAAATCATTATGTTACACAATTATGCTTTAAAACAATGCACATTGTTACTATTTCATGTCATTATGTCAAACTTCAATTTTGCAATGATGGTATAATTCCTAGGGAATTATTCAAAAATTTTATCACACTTAGGAATTTATGCCTAGCAAAAATCATTTTTTAAAATATATATTTCATGCATAATATTTTCATGGAAATCTGAAAACAAATCACCATCATCATCATCATTTGCATCATCACAACAAAGTCTTAAGACAGGTCTCTTAAGCACTCTTTTACTTTTAGCAATATTTCTATACCAGGATTAGCTTGACGACCTAGCGAGCGGCGACTCCATGAAATGGTCTATAATAGCGACAATGTCCTTTGAAATTATTGTTAAAAGTCCCCTTTTATTTTTTATCAAATCACACCACAACAACCAATTTGTTTACATCAGATTATTTCATTTAAATTTTAAAAGCATGACATTCAAACCATAATATTTCCAAATGACATAATTACATGAATCATCAAATCAATCACATCAAAACATTAAAGCATCATACAAACACATAAGACAAGTCATATGATCAAAAATATCTCATCTATATATATATCAACAATATATACATCATCTCAAAATCGGATCGGTATGCCACAATCTGTACCTCGGCATACTCAATCCTCTATCAAAAATAATAAACACTATGTATCAATCTATGTAGTGCGATGCAGCAGTAGCTAGCCTCGAGAACCCCTCGAGCTCTCAGCCTCATCTCCTCCCCCACCCTGAGGTGGACGAGGTGGCCCCATCATAGTCCGTGTGGTGCTATGAGTCCTGGACTCTGATCGTGATGATGTCCTCGATGACCTCATCATGATAGGCTCCGCAATGTGGGCCGACAGCGGTAACCTCTGCCCCTCTGGTACCATATGGTGGTATAGCATCTGATAGAATGTGATCTGGGCAATAGCCCATGCTAGGTCCCGAGTGCTCGCCCCTTCGCTCCATGCTCTGAGGCATGCGACCTCATCTCTGAGTTGTGTGGCCTCCTCTCGGTGTCGTGCAGCCTCATCCTGCAAGGACTGCACCTGAGCCTAGAGACGGACAGTCTCTACCCGAAGAGTAGCCATCTCGCTACTCTCTCCTACCTCGACACCCTTGCCCTTATCGGGCGATGGTGGCCTCTCTCTCCATGGAGAAGGGGGTCTCTCCTCCCTCCTCTCCCACTGCCACGGCCTCTACTGAGCCTATGGCCTCCTCTGCTCTCTCCCGTTGTGACCCTGTGCCACCTCAATGGCCACCTGGTGCCACCTCCCCATCCGATGCACAACTACATGAATCAGACCCTGAGCCCTCGTCATCCGAGGAGGGCGGATGCCTACGTACCAGGCATCGTAGCCGTCAGCAACCCTTGTGTCATCCCCATCCACTGGCTGAATGGGGGCATCATCCGCGTCCTCACTCTAGAAGCGCTGCATATCTGGAGCCCCGCTGACTGTAGTGTTATCCCGGATGGTCCGAGAAAACTCGTAGTCTCTGAGAGATGGGATCCCCTATTGTAGACCGAACTACCTCAAAACTCGGTCGTAGCGATGGAGCTCCACCTCTCCCCTCTCCATCCTCAGCCAACAGGTTCGCCTAACACGAGCCAGCTCCTGTCCATCCTCGGCCCACCCTGGATGATCTCTCCAAGGCCTCTAGGTGATCTGGTCGGAGACAAGGTCGTCAAGTAGTCTCCGGGACATTGGCAGATCTATCCGCCGCTGTGACCCTCTTCGGAGCCACCAGTAGAAAACTCGGGGCCTCTCCCCGTCAATCCCTATCAGTGGGAGCCCTACCGGCCTTCGCACCATGATGTGCTCCCAGCACCAAACCTGCAGTAGTGATGTCATGACCAGACATCGGCCGCCCTTGTATACGACCCCATGCAGGATCCTATACAATCGACATAGTACAAAGCTCCCCCAAGCAAACCTATACCCGTGGTCTCTCATGTCGTAGACCACATCTATCAGTAGCCATGGTACTCTCGCATCCACTCGATGGCATAGCAGCGGACCACCTACCACCCTAGCCAAAACCTGTGTCAGTCTAGATGCCCCAGGCATCTGGCGTAGCGACTCGATGTTCACTCCGCCCTTCTCCAGGGCGAAGCTCGGATCTCCGCACAGTCGCATCATCGCGTGGCCCTGATTGGCCATGGGAGTTATTAGCCATCCTTGTATGGGGATCCTCAAAATCCTCCATACATCCTCCAATGTGGGAGTCATCTCCCCTGTCGGTAACCGAAAACAAGAAGAACCCGGATACCACCTCTCTGCTAGGGTTGTCAATAGCCCCATATCTATAGAAACCTGTGGCATATCTGCCACATGCTGCAAGCCGACTTGAGCCAACTGATCTCGCTCTGCCTGAGATAGAGTGGCCAAGTCATCCCTCAGCCCATCGTATTTCCATTCTCGGCTCTTTAGTAATCCTCTCTGCAACATAAACAACAAAACAATAAAAATCATTAATAAAACAGTGATTAAAAATGCAAGTAAAACAAGTTCAATTTCATACAAATGATGATATCGTCCACTATTGGACGATATCGTCCAAAATTTGAGCAAAATTTGTCTTCGATTTCGCAAGAGGGAATCGTCCCTTATTGTACGAAATCGTCCCCATATCGTCGATTTCGCCCTTCGACGAAATCGGCGATATCGAGACGATTTCGACGAAATTGAGACGATTTCATCCCGACGACGTCGACGGCCCAAAAATGGCCGCGATGCTCAAAAATCATTCAAAATTAATCTAAAAAGCATGAAATTCAAAATTAAAGCCTTCTAAATTAAGTTTGGACCCTTACCCGTAGCCCGCGCCGGACCTCTGTCGATCTGTGCGCTGTCTCGACCATCTTGTCTGCAGAGCTCTAGAAACCAAGAAAATGAACAGTAAAAATGAATTAGGGTTTTTCCCTATTTTTCTTAATTTTATTCAAAAACAATTAAAAACATTTTAAAATTTTGCTTTTTCGCATTTTTACCTCAAACGTTCGATTTGGGTAAAAACACGGAGGGGGCACCATAGTAAGCTATCGTACGATTCGACCTAGAATCGTCGCCTAAAAATGGGAATAAATTTTTGCTTTCTCGTAGATCGAGAAGAACTCATCTTTAACGCATTTTCTTCGAAAAATTCGCTAAAGAGGGGGCAAAATGTAGCACCCTAAAATTGGCGCAGTAAACCTTAGCAAATAATTAAAATTACCTTAGTAAATAATTCAAATTCAAATTTCAACCCCAAAACCGCTCCAAAACCGCCTGCTACCCGTTTCCTCATTTTTCGTGCCATTTTTAGGATTTGTTTTGTCCGTTGGACGATATCGTCGCCGATCAGACGATATCGCCTCAGATCGGACGAATTCGTCTGGAGCAGAATGTCCAGACGATTTCGTCCCAAAACTGATTTTTCATAATTAGCTTCTGTTTCAACGACGTCTCTAACCGGGGCAAAAGCGTGTCTGCGCGGTTAGAGACTTCCCCCGTTGGAGATCTCCCAAATTGGGATGATCTCCAACCTCCCAACATCCTTCCTATGCCTATTTAATCTTAGGCCCTCCCCTTGACATTCCCCTGGCTGAAATTTCCTGTAACACGAGTTCTATTTGCATTAGACCATCTTAAATCACCATTTGCCTTCGTATTTTTCCAAGTTTGTTTGCAGGAACTTCATTGTTTTTCAGTCGGAGCAAGCTCAGATCATCGCAGACGATCTTGTACAATCTCGGATGATCACGCCCCAATTCGAGATGATTTCGACTACAGTCAACATTGGGGGCAATCAGTGCCCAGAGTTTGCGCTTTTCCTATACCTTTCTGCTATTCTATTCTGCATCTAGTTAGTTTTATTATTATTTCTTGTTATTCTGCATCTTGGAGTTCACCCATATAGCTTAAATACATAATAAAATCATGATTAGCTATTAAAGCATGATAATTTACTTGCATTTCTATTTGGGATTATCTTATTAACATCATTATTATCATTTCACATCATTTTCCTTTATCAGCATAGCTGCATTTTCTGTATTCTGTGTCTACTTCTCGGATTGCAGGTCTCTGACGAATTCATCTGATGAATTCATCAGATCTCAGACGATCCTGTCTGATTTCAGATGATCCTGTCAGATCAGAGGCGATCTGGACTGCTTCAAAAATCAGAACCTCCATCAGACATCCGGAATCAGGTATGGTTTTTCTCACTTAGCTTGTTCTCTGTATTTTCTGTTTAATTCTATTTTCTGTATTCATTTAAATCTGCATTTCCTAATAGAACAGTTTAGATTCATTTGGCCAAACCTAGGATTTGAATGATTAAAGCTAAAACTGAACACATCAAACACATTCCCAACCTAGGCGTGGAGACTGCCACTAAACGTTTCCTGGTGAACCCCACCATCCGTCGAAAAATCACCTTAATACTCCTCCCCCGAGAGGCGGGACCTTCAAAGGGCCTCTCAGTCCGAGGTATTGTCCCATCCTTTTCCCATCCCCCTTCCGGGCGTGGATCCTATAGCTTTGAAGGTAAGGGTGCAAAAAATTTGGAGCGATACAGGTGCCCAAGGATCGAATCCTTAAATTAACTCGCGTGCACTTCCAATGTTCTTCCTCGTACCCACAATTGAGGTGGGCGAACCTATGATATCTCCACTTTGTTCTATGGTCTTCTAATCTTGTGATACTTCCTCATGTGCTTTAGTAACCCACACCTACACAAAAGGAAACCATAATCATTAAATAGCAAGTATGTATGGTGAAAACATGCAATCCCCACAGGCACTAAAAGACTAGAAAATATGAATATGCAAGACACCTATCTAAATAAACTCCAAATGACTTGAAATTGCATATATATATAAAATATATTGTTTTGGGAAGATATCACTAAAAATAGAACCAAAATTGCACTCGATGGCATGGCGTAATCGCAGTGCACTTTTCCAACCTACAAAACCCAAAGCAAGTAATTTTTGCCCCTAAACATATCCAAAACACATGAAACTTGGAAATAATATATAAAATGGAATTTCAAGACAACCCATGTGATAATATTTGTAAAATCAGGTCTATATCTCTATGCATGCTCTGATGGACCCCGTAATCTTGCAAAAACTTGAAAATGCTATATCTCATCCAATACAACTCAAAAATGCATGAAATTTGGAAAGTAGCATCATATAATATTATAGAATATATATAATTAAAAATAGTAAAAAAAAATTGCACATATATATCCTCATCCTGGGGTGGGATGATGAGGACTATCTCAAAATGGGGACCATCCTGGGGTAGGATGACCACCAATTCTGCACTTATTTTGTCACCAATTTCTCTGTATATTGGTTAGGAACCACCTAAATAGTCTTGTAATAAAATTTGATGTTGAAATTCACTCAATTGGTTCAATTTTGGAATCAAATTGTGCCTCTTATATCACTCGCAAACCTCCTTCTCTAGGTAGATATTTTGAGGGAAGAGGGCACAAAAGGGTGAGGGGAAATCTTGGCAGCACTTTGTTGCTATGTCAAACTCCTATCTATATCTTGTGTATAAAATAGATCCACTTTATAGCCAAAGGATGCCTTTGGGTAAAAATACATGCAAGGGCATGCAGGGCAAGAGGCGCCATTTGGCCAATAGGGTGGCATGCATTGGAGGGGGAAGAGAATATCCCTATTTGGCCTCCCTCATGTAGTATGTGATAAGGATGTTGCACCCTTTGACTTGCATGCTTGAATAGGTGGGGAAAATGGTAGTTTTTGGGCAACATTTATCCAAATTTGACTTTTTGGGAGTCAAACCTTGTGGCCGCGCCACCCCAGGAGGGCCAATTTGCCACCATCCCAGGGTAGGATGGCCACAAACTGTGATTGTCCCAAAGTGGGACGGTCATGTCTATGTGGCCTAGAAGCTCCCAAAAGTGGGGTAGAGCCTTCGAAGAGTGGTTAATACCACTAGTAAACCTTTGAGGGTTGCCCAAGGGGTCCATATGGTGTTAATTAACCAGTGCTTTTGGTTGCCTAATCAGATTGACCAAATTTTTAGTGTCTATACCAAGATGATCAACCTATTAGCATGGAGCTTCTCGACGATGGAGTCTTCCAAATATTCAAATCACTCTATTCTAATAAGGCTGAGTCACAAGTTGATATGACTCTATTCATCAAAGGCTCCAAATGCGACCAAGGGGATGGCATGAGAATTGTGTTTTTCACTCCTCAAGGGGCTCTCATATCCCTATCATTCAAACTCGACTTCCCATGCACCAACAACAATACCTAGTATGAAGCCTTGCTCATAGGCCTTCAAATGGCTATCGCCATGAAAATAACCAAGCTCAACATTTTTGATGACTCCTTGCTCATTGTAAACCAAGACAAAGGGATTTACCAATGCAAGTATCTAGTTCTATAATCCTATAAATCCCTTGTGGATAAAATTCTGACAAATTTTGAATGGTGTGATATCGAGGCACTCCCTTGCTCATCGAATCATTTTGTGGATACCATGGCCTCCTTAGGGCCTTTAATTCTGTAGAACCCTTTTGATGATATGACAACCATTCATGTTAAAATACTATCGTAATCTACAGTTGAGCGTGAGAATACTCAATCCATGCTAGGGGTCCACTTGATTCAGATTGAACCTCCTTAGGAGCGGTTCTCAGAAATTCATGATCTCTTGAATCATTTCGCTTGGGGGACTCTATTGCCTCAAACTCCTTTTGATAGCAACACAATGCTATTCTTACAAGTTCTCTCCTAATCAACATTCACTTAGGATAAACTTCAAAATGAGCAGGTAGTTCACGCACTCAAGGCTTCCTCAAATCAATACTGGTCCACTCAAATCCAAGATTACCTAAATCTTGGTAATATCCCTCCTAGGTTGTTGTTGTACGACCAAAAATGCATGCACCTGAAATGTTGTAATTGCATAAACAAAGTAAAATTGATATTGAAACACATAAATGGACAAAACAAATGGAAATTACAAGAAATGCCTCTATTATTCCATTAAAATCAATAAGTGTCTGATTACAAGTAAGTCCCTCTTAGGGATACTCTATTTGATACGCAATTACAGTTATTTCAATTCCCCTCAGGGATGAAATGCACTATTAAGACTGTAAGGTGACACGAACTGCTCTAGGGTGGAGTAGACCCTCTTCTTCATGTTGAGGAAGGAAATGAATGGTTGTAGCTCCTTAAAAACCTATTTCCTACAATAAAGAAACGACACAAGAATGTAAAAAGCATAGGAAGCCTCTCATGATGAGGCCCTTTAAATACAAATAGCATGAGAATAGCATAATGACATTAAATAAATAAAATATGTAAACTATGCTAAACATATGCAAATACTATCAAGATTGATGGAAATATGTAAATGAAGAGTACAACTATCAATCTATGGAATCAAATACTTGAAATGAAGCACTATAACATGAAAAGAAGCCATTAACATCTAAACTACTGCTGCAAGAAAATCTCGTCGCGATTTCGCGACAATTTTGGCTTACTAGCGGAATGGAGAAAACTGTCGCGATATCGCGACGCTTTTGCGATCTGGATGCCATAAGGATAATTCGTCGGAATTTCATGACGCTTTTGATGGTTGGATGATTCGGAGGCTCTCTGTCATGATTTCGCGACCTTTTTGGCATTATGGAGCAAGTTGGTCTTCTAGTCGCGATTTCGCGACAATTTTGGCGAAGGGTCGCTGGAGGGAGATGTCGTCGCGATTTTGCGACATGTCGCGATTTCGTGACATGTCGCAATTTCGTGACATGTCACGATTTCATGACATGTCATGTTTTCGTGACTGTTGGCACCGCTGCGGAGGAGACGGGGTTGACTGTCGCGATCTCGCGACATGTCGCGATTTTGCGACATGTCGCGATTTCGTGACATGTCGCTTTTTCGCGCCCAGTTGACTTCTTTGCTTTGTGTTGTGCTGGGTTGACTTTGTGCTCTACTCTTGTAGTGTTGTTTGCTATTCTTGGTTGGGATGTGTTCTCTCCCGCTTGTAATTGCTCTTTGTATTAATACAAGTTTTTCATTTTTTCAAAAAAAAAAAAAAAAACATCTAAACTACTATGATGAAAACAAGTTAGTAAAAACACTAATTATGTTGGTCAGAAGTCTCTAAAATCCTAACTAAACCATTAAAATGCTAAATGTGATCTAATTAAGCATACTGGAAATGAAACAGTAAGGGAAAGTCACCTCTATTGCAAACCGTAGCCCTGATGGGTGGTCTACACTGTAAACCATGGCTGAAAGCCACGATGAGCACTCAAGTAAGTTTACCCTCAAAATAAAGGGTAGTGGGCTTGACCTCCTTGTCCAATTGATGTTCAAGGGTCACCTTTAGTGTCCTTCTGACACGTTTGGTGATTGATTCACAGTGAGGGGCCTTCATTTTCCCGAATTTGCATTTCTTGGATCTTCTAGGCTCCTAGGACCTCCATGGCAAATTGATCTTTAGGTGAATAGCAAAGTGGCCTTCTCCAATGCATGAATTCAGTATGTAATTCGACAGGGCTTCGCTTCTCACTTGATAAATCAACTCTCTATATTCTCTCCCCATTTGGAGGGGGTATTTATAGGATACCCTAGGGCTAGGGGTGGCTTCATGGAGAAGTCAATATCAAGAAGAGGTGGTTAGGACAGTTGGAATGGAAGCCCCTGGAATCTTACATCCATTAACCGCCTTCTTCTAGAACAAATGGTCGTTCAAACTAATTTGGCTCGGATGAAGGCCAACTAAACTTTAGTTAAGACCGCAAGTTACAACTACGATCTAAACTGAAGACCACAGGTGTCATTCACGGTTTAGACTGTAGACCGCAGGTCTCAGTTATGGTTCAACCTGATTAGGCTAGGAAGCCCAAATTGAGTGGTTAAAACCATTGCTCTATCTTGGAGTCTGTCCAAGATCCTCCATATGGTCTTATAGCATGTCCATATGAGTAGTCGCCTTCGACATGACGTGTTTTAGGTGTCTATAGATGCCCCTTTTGAGATGCGTTGTGAGATCAAATAAATTTGAGCAAAAATAGACCTCTTAAAATGATGCCAAAGGTTCTATGATGATCATTAGTCGGATCAACATTAGATGCCCCAGGTCCAGCAAAAGGACATGCATCCTAGAATCATTGCTTCCATCTCGTTGAAAGGCTTACATTTTGAAAATCTTGCACTCGCCATCAGGAATTCGGGTAGCATTTGATGCTACAATAGGAGTTAGTCCTATATAACCGAAAGGATAAGAGATATAAATAAATTATCATATTTGCTATTTTCCCCAAGCAAAGGGGTGATCTTATGATAGTTGTTGACAATGATTCGTAAGATGAACACAATTTTGACAAGATCAAGGGATCTACGATCTCAGGGATCTTCTACTGATTTTGATTATGATTTGATATTATGACTACCCCCTCAAGATATGAGTCAATGAGGGTAATGACAATGATTAAAGTGATGATGTCACTTGACCACCATGGATGATCTAAAAAAATTTAGATTTGAGCAAATTAATGCCTTGGCTAGGACTAGTTCAGCTTCTAATTCCAAATATTAATAGTAATTGTACATTCCTATCCCATGGAGCAATCGAGCTACAATAACCATCTTAGGAAATCAAAATGAGACAACTCCAATTATATTTGTGTTGAATCAAGTTATTGATGATTTGTTGAAAATATGTCATAGGAGACATGACATGAAACGCCTCATTCTCATGGAGAAGTCCGACCACGAAGGCCTTCTTAGGGATTGAAAAGAAGCATATCAGATCAACGATGACTATTTTTTCCCCAAATTTCCTTATGGTAATTTACTCATCTTTCCGAATTGCATGGATTGCAAGTCGTTGCAACCGCCAAGTGTATAGGGTAAAGTACTAAATACGAGGCACATTTGGTTTTTAATTATTTGATTTTTTTGTTGTTAATTTTGATTTATTGATCAATCCTGGTGCTTTGAACATCACCAAATTTACAATATTGATTGCTCTTTTTGAAATTTGATCTGTTAGGAGTCATTAATTTGTCTTTTTAGACCTTCCCACGATGAGCTTTTAGTGAAATTAATGATAGCTACTAACCGCGAGTACGGTCTACAGTTGTATTTTTAAATTTTTGGGAACCATAGTTAGGGCATGCAGTTGAAAACCCTAATTCTAGGACCGCATGTGTCAGCTCTGGTCCACCAAATTAGGACCTTTAAATAGTCATTCCCATTTGAATTTTTTATTATTTTTCTTGAAAGCAGATGCATTGAGAGAGCTCTGAGAGATAGGAGACTTTCACTGATCCGTAACTCTACCCAAAACTTATTTGTATACCGCACTTGATACCCTAATGGTGGATGCTGATCAACCATCGATTAGTAGAGGCTACAGAGTGGGCAAGATAATTCAAAATTGAGTCCTCACATTCAATACCAATCAAATGAAACACATTAAGAAATGCAGAAAATTAACCTCATTAAATAGTTGGTAATGAACCTCACTATATTAGATTTAGTTAGGTTAAATTTTTTTAGTGAGAAAGGCTAGGAAGGTACCCGAAATGGTAATTCTTCCTAGACCATAGCTGGTAGCTACGATTCGTAATTTTTAGATTGGGGACCGCAACTATCAGCTGCGGTTCACATTCAACCTACAATGGTCATATTTTGACCACAAGCAAACCGTAGGGTGGACCCGTGGTTCACTAACCTTAGCAAAATTTTATCAAATTTTTGCATTTTCTAAAGTTTAAAAGGCATTTTATGTCATTTAATGTAATTCTGACTTGCCTAATTGATATTTTTTATTTTTATGAATGCCTTGCGACATGTTTTTGTCTTTTTATCATTTTTTTAGATGTTTTAGATGTTTTTCTTTAAAATTTTAGCTTATATACTGCTTTTATTTCATAGGTTGACCTCTAGGACTCACGACCCTAATCTGCTTAAGATTCTCCATAGAGAGCTCACTAATGGTGAGCATGCATGGTTTAGAGCCATTATATTCAGCTATGTACTAGTTCTACCCACTATTAGGGTAGTTCAGACCTACTTGACTATGTTGGCCTAGTGCTGGAATATGCGGACCAACACCTTTCACCTGCCTACAGGTGAAATGATTATGACCTTAGACGACGTTTATTGGATCTTTAGGATCCCTATCGATGGCGAGGCCATCACCTCTTCCTCTTCTCAAAGAAAGGGGCCTATATTTGATGCTATCTTCAATGACCGAAGCAAGGAGGCTTAGGCGAATATCGATCATGAAGTTTTCCCAATTGCATACTGGTAGGGCGAGTGCATTTTCTCATTCTGTGCAGCGATATTCATGATACTTGTGGTGTAGATAGTGCTTTCAAACTCCTTAGGCATAAGAATTCCCTAGAAACTCCTGACCAGTTTCTGGCATGTGATTCAGAGTTCCACTACTTAGCCACTATGCCTAGCTTAGGGGAGCATGTTGCTATGTTAGCTCTATCAGGAGCTGTACCAAATTACTAGCCGAAGTCACCGAGGGATTAACTGCAACCTATTGTTATAGATCTGGGGTTGGCAACATTTCTAGATCAAGCATCCTATGGACCTACCTCTCCACATCATGTCCATTGATGACGTGCATCAGTACTACACCACATGTTGGCCACGAGAGGAGGAGGGGTTTCAGAGCAGGACCCATGCTGGAGACACTGCTTATTACATTATACAACTTGTAGCTCTTGGGTCAGACGGCATTGAGTGGCATCCCTCTAGGGAGTTCCTATATTGGATCGAGGTAGGTGAGTGGCTATGATAGGCTCACTAGGACAGGTGGCTACTCATCTGTAAGGTCAATATTAGAGAGTATCAGTTCTTCTCTCACGTCCTATAGTAGTTTGGCTTGGTGCAGGACATCCTAGAGGTTCCTTTTGTGTACAGGCATCTCGTGCTAGAGACACATCTATTGTGGATTTAGCCTGTAGCTCTGGGATATGAGGCTAATGACTTCCAGGAGTCTGGGGATGACACACCTAGACCACCATGGCATACGACACATGGTGGTCCCTCCTACAGTGGTAGGTTTCAGGACCTCTAGGCAAAGTAAACGACCAGGCAGATGCAAGGGTCGATCTTGACGGGCGTAGGGTGCACCATAGGACTGAGGGTAGATGGGGCACTGAGGCCACCATAGAGGAGGCTCTAAAAGTAGAGGCAAAGGAGGAGGAGAAGTCATATTAGGGTGAGGTGCCTCCTGACAGCGATGTAGGGGAGCTCCTCGCTCAGGTTACTGACTTACATAGTCAAGTTGGCAAGTTTTAGACCCAGCAGTTATAGTAGGATACGACTATCACCCTTCTAGAGGTGAAGCTGGCTCATAGGGATAGATAGTTGGCAGAGGCTCAAGCATAGGTTATAGCCCTCATAGCTCAGGCTACAGTAGTAGAGTCACAAGTTGGTGAGCCTACTGGTGCATGCGATGTGGCACTGGCTCAGCGGGGTGAGGCCATTACAGAGAGAGAGCTACTCAGGGCATAGGGGGTATCCCTCATCCTCTCATGCTATTATGGGACCTCTAGCTGCACCATCAACTACATTGTCAAGAGGTGGTGATCCCATGTCCGAGGTTAGGTAGCTCACTTCCATTGTAGAGGATGGAAATGACCTTTATGATGTGAGGGCAGCTCGCATCTTTGAGCTAGAGGGCTTCATCAGATTACGGGGCTTGGAGGTACCAGAGGACAAACATGCTATGGGGTCCTAGAGGACCAGGTCCTAGACCTTAGGATAGTCTATGGTGAGCTTCAGCCAGTGGATGCACAAGATAGAGAGGACACATAGGTCCTCTAACACACATGGAGGTAGCTCTCACAAGAGTCATAGGGAGATGGGTGCAACCTCTAGTCATAGATCTAGCCACTTAGACATACCATTATCTCATGTGCTAGGCCTCTTTGGGTTATGTGGTACACAAGGCCCTTAGTAGGGCACACAGTAGGCACCAAAGCCAACTGTAGAGCAGGATCCAAGGCATAATGCTGAGGGAGGCAACGAGAGCTCTAGTTCAAGGTGAGCAGGCCAGAGCTAGGGCTCTACTAGATCTAGGCTACATTTTACATATATACCATTTTTGGTGTAAGGTCTAGGATCTACATGATTGTAGCCTACGGGAATTTTGTACTCCTGATGTACTCTGTTGGACACACATATATATATATATATATATATATATGAGATTGATCATTTATGACTCATTATGTGTACTTGTGTATTTTCAATTTTATATTTATGTGATGCACATGGATGCAATGCTTATGCTAATTTGATGCTATATGATGTGATGTATGGATGACATGCACTAGATAGCTATTTAATTTATGATGATGATGACATGCAATGATCTAGATGCTTAGATGTGCGATGAATATAATGCATTATTTACATAATGGTGATCTAATGTAAATGAACATGTATGCTTTAATCACTTAAAACATAAGGAATAAATGCAAATATGTTTATCGATCTAATGTACGACACCACCAAATGTATAAAAATCATGAATGTAATTGAAATCCTTAAGATAAGAATTTAATAAATTAATCACCCATATATGAAATGCAATGAATGCATTTGTATGATGCGAATGATATAATGTGTCATTCTATTTTCCTTTGCAAATTTGAAAAATATGCACAGTATAGTCAGTGGTCGTCTAAATATTATTTCTAATATCCATTCGATATCTATCCTATATCTTGATTGTGCTCTATATGATGATGTATCATGTACTCGATACTTTGCAATTTAATATTTTATATGGTTTGTGATATTTGATATTTTGTTGCTATTAGAGAAATTTTTGAGGTTTTCCATGAGACTCAAACAACCTAATAGACTTATCAAAAGTTGCATACTAACCACACTAGACTTCTAAGATAAAAGGATTTTCTAGGAGAGGCCCTAACTATTCATTATCCCTGTGTGTGCACATGATTATTTAAGATAAGACACGAGCGTTCCCCGATGTCAGACAGGATTATTTTAGTCCATTGCTAAGATAGGGGCACCACAAATGTCTTATCCAATCCTAATTTTAGATTTTAGTTGGACTAAGCCACTAGGCAATGCAGGACACCTGAAGCTAGCTCCTCCACATTCAAACATTGGTCTACCCATAAGCAAGATGTAAGTGTATCAGACATATTGTCATGTGTAAGGTACAATAGTGTCAACAATTCTAGGGATTCATGATCATTCCTTTCTATCCTTCAATTTTTGGGATACTTACTCATATGTAGTGAAGCAAGGGAGTCGATTCCATATTCATTTTCATTTGATCTCTCTTCGAACTGGATTTTGGATCTTCATTTGATCTCCACTTGAACTTTGATTTATGATCTTCATTTGATCTTCACTTTGAACTTGATTTGAGCCTATTTCCTGATCTTCATTTGATATTCACTTTTCACTATTTTATACTTGATAATATTCTTCAGAAACCTTTCTTTGGAGGATTTAATTGGGAAATGTCACATCCCCACTGCTAGTGATTAATTTTCTTGGAAGAATGTGATTTTGCGATTAGTGTTTGTGTTGCAGGTGCAAGATTCAGGGCAAATAGAGAGTAGAACAACCACCCCATTAATCGAGGTAGTGGATCATAAATGTCGGGTAAGTGGATATGATGTTGTACCTCAGGCACCTTGGTTCATGGGTACATAGACGCCCACAATAGGGTTGCATTGCATTTTGCATGTCAATATTGAATGTATGTTTGCATGTTGATGTTTGCTTTTGTCGGTTTGTCGTTCTGTGTTGCTACAATTTAAAATGAAAATTTTTATTTTAATATATGTATATATAAAATAATAATGTATATCATTATTCTAGCTTAAAGTAACATAATAATAATAATAAGAGATAATAACATCAATTAATTAAAAAATATATAGTGCTATATATAAGGCAATGAAGATATATTCTTTTTAAAAATATATATAATAATAAAATAAAATATAATAAAATAAATAATAAGCATTGGCCATATTATGGACCAACGAATCATAAAATAATAAACCTAAGTGTTGGCCATACTAAGGACCAACGAATCCTAAGTCATTATGTGGCTAAAAGAGCCTACGTATCCTAAGATAAACATGATTAAGGAACCTATGAAATTATAAATCAAAACTATATGGAAAATTTTAAAGGAGCCCTAATAGATTTAATAATAGTAAAGTATGGATTATTTAAGCTAAACGCAGTACGTGGAAGGCACCTGGACGTTGTATCTGGCAATTTGAATGAAGTGTCCATTCCTTGTTAACCACCATCTATTATATAAGAAAACGTTTGGGCAGAAGAAAGTATGGGGAAATAGGTGCATAGGAATGAAGGAACTCTCTCGCTCTGAAACAAAGCAATATCATTATAGTTTTCGTCGAAGGGGACATCGCGATAGAAGAGTCTGCAATTTCAAGTAAAGAAGGTCAAACTTATACCTTGCTACTTAATGGAATGATATTTCAATCTTTAATGTAATATGTGAGTGAATTAATGAATGTTATCTTACCAGCTTACGTTAAAAAAAGTAAAATATGGCGTATGAGATGTACGCTACGTCAGGGAGTGATTGTTCAATTTGTATTTAAGGAAATATAAGTATAAATATGGAATTATTAAATAGTTAACCTTGTTGAATGATGTAAGGTTTATATGAAAACTGTCATGAAGAGGTAAATCTATAGAATCGTCTTAAAAATTACGTCTATATGAGGATTATAAATGAAAAAAAAAGAAAAGTTTTATAGTGTTAATATCATTTGAATACTGCAAATGAATTTCACTGCTGTGAGTTTTTCTTCCTGCCTGTATTTGTAAATGTACTACTCAGGTTTAAAATCTTCTATTTTACCTGTACTTATATGTGTATGACTTAGGTTTTAATGCCTCCAATCTGCATGCATTTGTATGTGTAATACTCAATAGTTTTGGTGGAGATAGAACTATCATAATGCATTGGCAATGTTGTTTGAGCATAGGCATTTACGTTTAACATAGTTGTGTGGTTTCCTTTCACCTCATTTAGGTTGTATTATGGAATTGGTATGCATGTTATGTATGTCATGTATACGTAAAAGGGCCAAGTCCGAACCCGTATACCTATTTTTTGTATCCCACTGGTTGATGGGGGTGGATAGAAGGCATGAAATATGTTCTCCAAAATGAGTGTGTGATGGTGATTACTCTGGAACAGAAAATCCAGACTTCCTAGAAAAACATAAGTAGTGATAGGCTGAAGAGTCTTAAAGCTATGAAAAATCAGCATGGTCATATTTAAATTTATTTAGTTGAAGAAATGTAAAAGTGTGGGATCCAGTTTTAAACTCATAAGATTGCATTTCCTGGAAAACTCATCTAGGTAACGATATTGTTTAAGAAGTTATAAAGTTAATTTGATTATACTCTGTAGCATATGCTTGGTGCCATATTTATATATTTGTTAAGAATGTATATTGAAAGAAAGAAAAAAATGGCTAGAGAATAGCTTAATTGTGAATGAATCATATGTTTTGAAGATTATCTTAAATGACTTAGGATTGTTATGGTTTTTTTTTAATATATGTTATCACATAACTAAATGTTACTTAGTTATATAAGAGCTATAATATAAGGGTCTTTGACTTACATACTTATTGTGATGATTAATATGATTTAGAGGAAGGGAAAATAACTTAGAAACGTTATTATAGTTTGCCCCGCTTTGTCTTGAAAATTAGTATGAGTTATATTTACTTTTCAGGAATAGATTTATTTTATTATAAAAGTAAGTTAGTGAGAATTCCTCACCTTAAATTAGAAGTCGTTTTACTTTACTATGGTGTAAGCTTTTATTTTGAGGTTTACTTAAACTTAAGGCCAGTGGGCTCTTTAAGGCATTTCCAATGGCATATCAGAGAAATGCTATCTTCAATAATGGCCAGTGAGTTCCTTAAGGCATTTCCAACGATAGATGGTTATGGGCAACATTGTCGTCAGTTCGGGAGAGAATACAATTATCTAGCCCAAAGGCCATGTGATGGTGGGCTCTAGTCAAACCTTAGCAGAAGGTCAATGACTAGCACTGGCATATGAACGTTGGTTCCAAAGTATTGAGTTGAGTACTCAAAGGAACTGTGAGTTCTTCCGACTTTGGACAAGGGAAATAGCGTACCCCATTCAGGTGATATGGGCCCTAAACGGATAACCCTTCACCAGATTCTAAGAGGACTCATGAGAGGAGTCAGAATCTTTCATGGCGAACCATAGGATTTGGCCAGTCTCGAGCACTTAAGACACCAACTGCAGTGGTGGCCAATCTTGAAGTGCATTTACTTGTATGCTTGAGCTAACATAATGATGGGTTACAAGCAACATGTTTACGTTTTGCTTTCTTTTAGGGTTGTTATAGTTGGTATCAGAGCCTAGGTTTGCGAAACCCTGGCTAACATCTTTTCTAACAAAATATTGTGATGTCAGCTATGGCAGGTACCTCGAGGAGGACTAGCCTAAATCTGCAAGAAGATATTGCAGAGGTCCCAAGAAAAGGATCCAGAAGACTCATAAGGGAGTCGGAAAGAGCACAAACTGTTGAACCATCACGGAGGGTGGTTAGAAAATATAAAGAGTCGTTGGCAGCAAAAGCAACTTTCAATGATGGGAGTATGGCTCGCATGATGCAACTCATGCAAGAATAGCTTAATCAACAAAGAGAGTTGATGGAGAGCCAGAGGGCTCAAATGAATGATCATATGGAACAACAACGGGCATAGATGGCCCAACAACAAGAACTCATTACTCAACAACAAAAATTTATTGAGAACTTGACACAAAAGAAAGCAAACAGTAATATAAGTCAGCTACCTGAAGGGTCTACTAGAAGAACTGTAGGGGAAGAATTACAAAAAGAATTAAAGAAACTAGATATCTCCAAATTTTATGGGTGTGGTGATGGAGAAGCAACCTTGAACTGGTTAAGTGAGGCTGAAGGGTACTTTGCCATTCAACCCCTTAGTTTAGAAGGAAAGACTACATGGGTCGTGGCTCATTTGGAAGGTCCTACCAAAATATGGTGGACCACTTATAAGAAATCCGCTCAGAAAGAGGCAACAAATATTCCATGGGAAGTATTTGTAAGAGACTTTAAAAGTCATTTTCTTACTGAACAGTTATTTATTGAGAAACATGCGGAGTTTACAAATCTACGACAAGGTAATATGTCAGTAGTTGAGTACTATCAAAAATTTGTGCAATTACAAAAATATGCCCCAGAATTTGATGATCAAGAAAAATTCAAAGCACATAAGTTTATTTTGGGTTTACACCCAAAACTCAGTCAACCTATAGGAGGAAATACACCTCAGACTTTGACAGTTACATATGACTCTGCCCGATATTTTGAATCTAGTCAGAAAGAGATAAGTGATTTTTATCAACAAGAAAAGGATAATTCAAATAAAAGGAAGAATACTGAGTCGAGTCGTGGTATAGATCAAAACCACAAGTATGGTGACAAGAATCGGAGCAGGTTTGATAATAAAAATAAAAATAGAAATCAAGGTTATAAAGGGCAGCCAAATCAAAGGAAAAACCAAGAGAGGAAAAATACCCACAAAGAGCAAGGGAGAAATGAGAATCAAGGCAAAGAATATGAGAAACAAAGGAATATTGGACCCAATGCTTGTTTTGTATGTGGAGCCCAGGATCACTATGCCAGGCAATGTCCGAAAAGAGTTGATCACAGAAATCCTTCTGGAGAACCCTCTCACAAAATTTATGCAGCCATAGGTAACCCTAATCTTGAGGGGTAAAGCACTCCATTTTTTATTAAAGGAAAAATAGGCATGAGAAATGTGAATATATTAATAGATAGTGGTGCTACTGATAGTTTTATTTCAAATAATGTCTTGAGGGATATACCTGTTAGACCTGGGATCATGGCAAATGGATGGCAAGTAGAATATGGCTCAGGATAAACCTACTTAGTGAACCAATGTCTATTTGATTCAACAATAGAATTGCCTCAAGGGAAAATCAATTGGCACTTGTATGTAGCCCCTTTGCATGCATTTGATGTAATTCTAGGACTATATTGGCTGAAAGCACATAAGGCTATACTAAATTTTGAGGAAAGGTGGATGGACTATACTAATGAAGCCAATCAAAGAGGTCACATCCACTGTAGTAGGGCCTCCTTTTAACCTCATTTAATAAGTAGTATGCAGGCTAAAAGAGCTTGGAAAAAGAGATGCAGATTGTATGTAATCAAGATGGATAAGAAGGAAGAATCAGACCCAAGCTCGACACTATTCCAGCAATACCCGATGCTAGGAGAATTTAGGGATGTGTTTCCAAAAGATCTACCTGGATTTCCACCAAGTAGAGAATTTGATTTCTCTATTGAATTAGTGCCTGGAGCAACACCAATAGCTCGGACACCATATAGAATGACACCATTGGAGCTACAAGAACTCAAAACCCAACTGCAAGATTTATTGGAGAAAGGGCATATTAAACCCAGTGTGTCACCTTGGGGAGTGCCAGTTCTGTTTGTCAAAAAGAAAGATGGAACCTTGAGATTGTGCATTGATTACATAATGCTTAACAAAATGACGATCAAGAATAGATATCCTTTGCCTAGAATTGATGATTTGTTTGACCAACTCAGGGGTGCTACCATATTTTCTAAAATTGATCTTAGGTCAGGATATCACCAATTAAGGATTCAGAATGAAGATACCTATAAAACTGCCTTCAGAACAAGATATGGGCACTATGAGTTCACAGTGTTACCTTTTGGTTTAACCAATGCGCCAGCAACCTTCATGAACCTGATGCATAGTGTATTCCATGAACAACTAGATCAATTTGTGCTTATATTCCTGGATGACATATTAATTTACTCTCAAAACAAAGAAGAACATGATGAACACATGAGAATTGTGTTAGGAGTACTCAAGAGAAATCAGCTATATGGGAAACTGTCCAAATGTGAATTCTATACATCGTAGGTACAATATTTAGGGTATATCATCTCAGCTGAAGGTATAGTAGTAGATCCAAAGAAAATTGAAGCTATTGTAGATTGGCCAACTCCTACTAATGTGTCAGAGGTAAGGAGTTTCATGGGAATGACTGGCTATTATCGATGGTTTGTCAAAGGTTTTTTAAAAATAGCCTATCCTATAACCAACTTGCAAAAGAAAGGGAAAGTGTTTAAGTGGACAAAGCAGTGTGAAGAGGCCTTTAGAATCCTCAAGGAGAAGCTGACAACCACACCAATACTAAGAATACCCGACCCAAACCAAACATTTACAGTGTGCACTGATGCATCTATAGAAGGAATAGGAGGTGTTTTGCTTCAAAGGGAAGTTGTGATAGCTTATGAGTCTAGGAAACTCAAGAAGCATGAGATAAATTATGCCACACATGACCTGGAATTGGCAGTTGTGGTCCATGCTCTCAATATTTGGAGGCATTACCTATTGGGAAAACCTTTTGATCTTAAAACCGATCACCAGAGTTTAAGGTATATATTTACCCAACCAATGTTGAATGCTCGACAATGACGATGGATGGAATTTTTGGCTGAGTATGATTTTGGTATTGAATATATCAAGGGTAAAGAAAATAAACTGGCAGATGCTCTTAGTAGAAGGAAACACATAGCTACTATTACAAGATGTCAGTATGGATTTAAGAAGCAAATTGCAGAGTTGCAAAAGATAGATGAATTATGTATATCTTGCCAAGAGAAAATTGAACAAGGAATTCCTGGAGAATATAGCATCAGAGAAGGATTGGTATGATTTCACAACCGAATAATTATACCCAAAAAGGAAGAGCTTAGAAGAATTATACTGCAAGAGGCTCATTATGCACCATATTCAGCACACCCAAGGGTAGTTAAAATGCAAGAAAATTTGAAGGACTACCATTGGCCTAGAATGAAAAAATATATAGTACAGTTTGTGGCAAAATGCCTTGAGTGCCAAAAGGTAAAGGTAGAACATCAGCATCCAGGTGGAAAGTTGTATCTATTTGAAATCCTAGAGCATAAGTGGCTATAACCATGGATTTCATCGTAGGGCTTCCTAAAACTCGATTCCAACATGATGCCACATTTGTGGTAGTAGACAAGTTGACAAAGGTAGCGCATTTCATACCTGGAAGTACTCACGATGATGCCCCAACAATTACTCATAAATTTTCTCAAGAAATTGTAAGGTTACACGGGTTCCCTGAAGTTATTATATCAGATAGAGACTCTCGATTTACATCTGAATTTTGGCAAGCATTACATCGAGCCTGGGGAATGAGGCTCAATATCAGCACTGCTTATCATCCTGAGATGGATGGACAGACCGAGAGGGTCAACCAAGTGCTATAGGACATGCTACACATGTATTGTATGGATCAAAAAAACAAATGGGAGGACTATCTCTTCTTGGTAGAATTTGCTTACAATAACAACTATCATTCCACGTTGGGCATGGCCCCATTTGAGGCTCTATATGGGCGTAGGTGCAAGACACCGTTAACATGGGATAATCTGAATGATCAAGAGACGATCGATCTTGAAGCTATTAAATAGATGGAAAATCAACTGAAAGGAATCTGTCAGCAATTATGTGAGGCAGTTGACCAACAAAAGAGCTATGCTGACTTAAAACGAATACCTTGAGAATTTTCTGTAGGAGACAAGGTCTTTCTTAGAGTCAAGCCTACTAAAATTTCTATTAAGTCCACCAAATTAAGCTCTAGGTTTGTCGGACCATTTGAGATAATAGCCAAACATAGTCCTGTTGCCTATAAACTTGACTTGCCGCCCAATTTGTCAAAGATCCACAATGTCTTTCATGTATCCCTACTTCAAAAATATGTTGCTGACCCAACCCACATCTTGGATACTGCTCATTTGCAGATGTCGGACCCGCAACACATTGAGGTGCGACCAGTTAAGATTTTGGGATTTAGAACCAAACAACTCAAGAAAAATGTTGTGGACCAATGTAGGGTGCAGTGGGACCAATTTTCCAAAATAAATGCCACATGGGAGGACATCACAAGCATGAAAAATAAGTTTCCTTACTTGTTTGAGTCATAAAAAAAATGTTGACCAAATTAGAAACTCTCATAATTATGTATTGAGAAACTTGTTGTATACATATGTATTTGGTTCTTTGCTATACATATATGATATTTTGTTATATACATTTTCTTTTATATGAAGTCATGATGAAATTACTGCTTATATGCTGATGATAGTTACTTGTATTTGTACATAATTTAATATGGATGTTGATAATAAGCTAACACAGGGACTGTGTTAAATCTAAGGGGGAAGTATGTCACATCCCCACTGCTAGTGATTAATTTTCTTGGAAGAATGTGATTCTGCGATTAGTGTTTGTGGTGCAGGTGCAGGATTCGGGGCGGATAGAGAGAAGAACACCCACCCCATTAACCGAGGTAGTGGATCAAAAATGTCGGGTAAGTGGATATGATGTTGTGCCTCGGGCACCTTGGTCCGTGGGTACATGGACGCCCACAATAGGGTTGCATTGCATTATGCCTGTCAAGATTGAATGTATGTTTGCATGTTGATGTTTGCTTTTGTCGGTTTGTCGTTCTGTGTTTATTGCCATTTAAAATGACAATTTTTTAATATATGTATATATAAAATAATAATGTATATAATTATTCTAGCTTAAAATAACATAAGAATAATAATAAGAGATAATAACAATAATTAATTAAAATATATAGTGCTATATATAAGTAAATGAAGATATATTTTTTTCAAAAATATATATAGATAAATATAATAATAAAATAAAATAAATAATAAAGCATTGGCCATATTATGGACCAACGAATCATAAATAATAAACCTAAGTGTTGGCCATACTAAGGACCAACGAATCCTAAGTCATGATGTGGCTAAAAGAGCCTACGTATCCTAAGATAAACATGATTAAGGAAACTATGAAATTATAAATCAAAACTATATGGAACATTTTAAAGGAGCCCTAATAAATTTAATAATAGTAAATTATGGATTATTTAAGCTAAACGTAGTACGTGGAAGGCACCTGGACGTTGTATCTGGCAATTTTAATGAAGTGTCCATTCCTTGTTAACCACCATATACTATATAAGAAAACATTTGGGTAGAAGAAAGTATGGGTAAAGAGGTGTGTAGGAATGAAGGAACTCTCTCGCTCTGAAGCAAACCAAGATCGTTATAGTTTTTGTAGGAGACATCGCTATAGAAGAGTCTGCAATTTCAAGTAAAGAAGGTTAGACTTATACCTTGCTACTTAATGGAATGATATTTTAGTCTTTAATGTAATATGTGAGTGAATTAATGAATGTAAAATATGGCGTATGAGATGTACTCTACGTCAGGGAGTGATTGTTCAATTTGTATTTAAGGAAATATAAGTACAAATCTGGAATTATTAAATAGTTAACCATGTTGAATGATGTAAGGTTTATATGAAAACTGTCGTGAAGAGGTAAATCTATAGAATCATCTTAAAAATTACATCTATATGAGGATTATAAATGAAAACAAAAAGAAAAATTGTATAGTGTTAATATCATTTGAATATTGCAAATGAATTTCACTGCTGTGATTTTTTCTTCTTGCCTGTATTTGTAAGTGTACTACTCAGGTTTAAAAGCTTCTATTTTTCCTGTACTTGTAGGTGAATGACTCAGGTTTTAATGCTTCCAATATGCATGCATTTGTATGCATAATACTTAGTAGTTTTGGTGGAGATAGAACTATCATAATGCATTGGCAATGTTGTGTGAGCATAGGCATTTATGTTTAACATAGTTGCATGGTTTCCTTTCACCTCATTTAGGTTGTATGATGGAATTGGTATGCATGTTATGTATGTCATGTAGACGTAAAAGGGCCAAGTCTAAACCCGTATACCCATTTTCTGTATCCCATCGGTTGATGAGGGTGGACGGAAGGCATGAAATTTGTTCTCCAAAATGAGTGTGTGATGGTGATTACTCTGGAACAACAAATCCAGACTTCCTAGAAAAACATAAGTAGTGATAGGCTGAATAGTCTTAAAGTTATGAAAAATCAGCATGGTCATATTTAAATTTATTTAGTTGAAGAAATGTAAAAGTGTGGGATCCAGTTTTAAACTCATAAGATTGCATTTCCTGGAAAACTCATCTAGGTAACGATACTGTTTAAGAAGTTATAAAGTTAATTTTATTATACTTTGTAGCATATGCTTGGTGCCGTATTTATAGATTTGTTAAGAATGTATATTGAAAGAAAGAAAAAAATGGTTGGAGAATAGTTTAATTGTGAACGAATCGTATGTTTTGAAGATTATATTAAATGACTTAGGCTTATTATGGTTATTTTTTTAAGATATGTTATCACATAACTAAATGTTACTTAGTTATATAAGAGCTATAATATAAGGGTCTTTGACTTACGTACTTATTGTGATTATTAATATGATTTAGAGGAAGGGAAAATAACTTAGAAACATTATTATAGTTTGCCCCGCTTTGTCTTGAAAATTAGTATGATTTATATTTACTTTTCAGGAATGGATTTATTTTATTATAAAAGGAAGTTAGTGAGAATTCCTCACCTTAAATTAGAAGTCGTTTTACTTTACTATGGTGTAAGATTTTATTTTAAGGTTTGATTAGACTTATGAGTTTATCATAAAAGAAGTTGTTTTTAATTAGATTATTTACAAATTTGCCTTATGATATGAGCTTAAGCAATGGATAAAGAAAAAAGTATTAATTGTATATCCCTAGAATGACCATTGCACTTACTTACCACCCGAATAGACACCAATAACTTCTAAGGTGAGAAATTCGAGTTAGGGCTTTCTCCACCCATCCACATTGAGTCACGAGGTGACTTATGTGAGGCTGAGTCACTGTAATCTGACAATTTGAGGACAGAGGTCCAAGTCATTGAGTGAAATGAGTGACAATATGGGAGATTGCCCTAGGTGATCATTTTGTTGGTGGTGGTGGTAATTGTCATTCCGCTCGGATCGAGGAAATGTTATCTTCAATAATGGCCATGGGCTCCTTAAGGCATTTCCAGTGGCAGATGGTTATGGGTAGCATTGTCGTTAGTTCGGGAGAGAAAATGATTATCTAGCCCAAATATCGTGTGATGGTGGGCTCTAGTAAAACCTTATCAGAGGGTCAATGACTAGCATCGACATATGAACGATGGTTCCAAAGTATTGAGCTGAGTACTCAGGGGAACTATGAGTTCATCCAATTTTGGACAAGGGAAATAGCATACCCCGCTTAGGCAGTATGGGCCCTGAGTGGATAACCCTTCACTAGATTCTAATAGGACTCATGAGAGGAGTCAAAATCTCTCATGGCAAACTACGGGATTTGGCCGATCCCGAGCACTTAAGACACCAGCTGCAGTGGTGGCCAATCTTGAAGTGCATTTACTTGTATGCCTGAGCTAACATAATGATGGGTTACAAGCAACATGTTTACGTTTTGCTTTCTTTTAAAAAAAATTATTAAATTGGGTTGTTACAGGAAAACTGTTTTTGGTATATCAATTAAGGATATCGATCTTATGATATCATTATGGGATATCAATCTGGGAAGTTGATCTATGATATCGATCTAGGGTATGAATCTTGAGGATTGATGTGGGATATAACTCTAGGATATTTCTCATTTTATCATAAGCAAGGGATTATGAATAGGGAACTAACCTATCCTTTTTCCAACTGCCAACATTTCCCATACCGTCCGCACAAAGGGATAAGCAAGAATAACTCTTTTCACTTCAGGATACCCGGTCCTGCTTCGCGACTTTCATCTTCCCCTAGTCCTTGTTAGGATTGTTTAATTTGTTGATTAGTGATAGGCTTCTGATATGCTAAGGGCTATACTAACTAAACCTCAACTACAAAAGCAAAGCAAGCTTTCTACCAACTTTTGATAAGACCTCTAGGTATGGTTGAATGACCGAAAAACTCTAGTATATCTCTCATAGCAACAAAATAGGTTGTGTTGAAAAACATAATTACTCACATGAATGATGAATCATGATAAATGTAGAGATGCATGATTTAAACACAAACGTGGTGTCATTTGTAATATTGACAAACATAATCCCTCCTACTACGAAATGCAATAGATGATGCATGCCTATATGAAATGCAATAATGTAGCGGATGTATGAGTAAATGCAAAAATGACAATGCAACATTTAAATGCAAATGCAAATTTTTTTGGATTTTATGCTTTACCAATTTTTTTGAATTTTATTTATTATATACTTTTTTTATGAGTTTTGAACCTCATATCTGACCAAACGATGAGTACATGCCTCTGGAGCGTTTAGATTGACCAAGAGATTTTTTAGCAAAATACTTGGAGCTTTTTAGGATGATCGAGCAATTTTAAAAAAACCCTCGGAGCCTTTTGGGTTTGACCAAAGGGTTTATGAGCACCTTTGGGACTTTTTGGGATAACCAAGTGATCTTTTAAGAATCCTTGGAGCTTTTGGGTTGACCAAGCAAATTTTCATAAACTCTTGGTACCTTTTGATTGACCAAACTACTCATATACGAGCTTGGAGCCTTTTAAGATGACCAAGTGATTATAATAAAACCCTCGGGGTCTTTGACTGACACAACCAAGCAATTTTAGGAACCCTTGGAGTCTTTTGGGATGATCGAGCAATTTTTAGAAAAACCCTCGAAGATTTTTGAGTTTGACCAAAGGGCTTACAAATGCCTTTGGAGCTTTTTGAGTTTTACCAAAGGGATTATAGGTGCCTTTGGAGATTTTTGATTGACCAAACTACTTATGGGAGTGTTTGGAGCTTTTTAGGATGATCGAGCGATTACAAGCAACCCTCAGAGCCTTTTACTATGCTCCTAAGCATAAAACGCCTTAAGATGGATGATATTGAGAGGCTCAGGCTCTTCAAAACCTCCTAGCAACATTAAGTGATAGGTACCTAGACCAATATTTTTAGATATGATGTAGGGTCCTAGCCAATTAACTGTGAATTTGTCTCGCATATCTGGCAAAAAATTAGAGTTTTGTTGGTTCTCTTTCAAGATAAGATCCCCAACTTCAAAGTCTCTCTGGTGGACTTTAATATTGTAAGCTCATTTAGTCACTCTTGATAAACACGAAGATGCTCTAGGGCATTCACGCGATGTTTATCAAGTAGCGTCAGTCTATCCAGTCGAGCTTGTCACGCGATGTCATCATCGATAAATTCTTTCAATGTGACGTGTAGCGTTGGAATTTCCAATTCCAAGGACATAATGGCCTCAACGCCATATACTAGTGAGAATGGCGTTGCCCCAGTGGGGATCCGAATACTAGTCCTGTAAGCCCATAATGCAAGGGGTAGCTGGATATGCTAGTCTTTGTGGTTTTCTTGGACCGTATTTTTTAAGATGGTCACCACTGTCTTATTTGAAGCTTCAGCCTACTCGTTTTCTTGTGGATAGCACAAAATTGTGTTTGATTCTATATTTAGATGTCAAAGCTCTCACAATTTTGTTCTTGAAATATGTTCCATTATCCGATATTATTTTGGATGGAATCCCAAAATGACTTATGATATGCTCCAATATAAACTCTGTTATACAAGCTCTAGTTGTCATTGTTAAGGGTATTGCTTCCACCCACTTTTTAAAATACTCAGTAGCCATGATTATAAATATATGTCAGCCCGATGATAGCGGAGAGATCTTGCTTATAATATCTAATGCCCACTAAGAAAGTGGCCAAGCTGCTTGGATGGGCTTTAAGGCCTATGATGGCAAGTGCGTAAGATTAGCATGATACTGACATTTAACGCATTTATTGACATACATATTGCATTCCTTCCCCATAGTGGGCCAATAGTAGCCCATTCAAAGGATGCACTTGACGATGGTCATGTCGCTGAAATAGCCACTACATGTATCGTCATGAGCTTGCAAAATTTCCCATGACGCCTCTTGGGGCTCCAAGCAACGAAGGAGAACTCCACCATAGCCTCTTCGATATAGGATGTCTCCTATTAAGATATATTTAGTTGCTTTCTATTTAAATGTGTGCTTTACGGCATGCAAAAATCCCTCTGGGATTACACCAAGCTTTAGGAATTCATGGATTTGTGACATCCAGTTTTGATAAGCCTCAACTTCAACTGCTAAGATGACTTGCTCTCCCTGTGTATCTACTTTTGCAAATGCAGACTCGAAAACAACCTTGTGGTGAATGGTAGTACCACTCCCCATAGGAATCTAAGAGGTTAATGACCCCCAGGGTGCCTTCTTAATAAAGTCTTCAACTTTGCAGAACCATTCAGCTTTTTGTTAAACATTGATCATGTTGACATATTCTTTGTTATCATAGGATGCACGCTTTGCTATTGGATGTGAGAGCGTCTTAACATGAATGGTAGTGAAATCAGCAAAAGAATTATGAGGGATTAAATATCCCAAAGAAGCCATGGTATTTGTGAACCTATTTGACGATTGAGGGATTACCTCGCTGTCATACCATTCAAATTTAGCCAAATATGTGGCAACTAGATATTTATAGGTTTTCAATACGGGACATCGACACTAAAAGAGCCCCTTAACTTGATTTACTATGAGCAAGGAGTCACCAAAGATGTTTAATCTCTTAATATTCATGGAGATGGTTGTGTGGAGGCCCAATAGTAGGGCTTCATACTCAGCGTTGTTGTTGGTGCATGGAAATTCTAGTTTAAACGACAAGGGCATAGGATCTCCTTACGGCATGAAAAACACTATTCCAACACCACCTCCTTGCTTGCACTTTGAACCGTTGAATAACAAAGTCATATTAGCATTGTTCTCTGGTTCTTTGGGTTCAAGAGCTTCACATATGATGAATATTGCATCGTTCAAAAAATCTATGGTTAGAGGCCTACTGTTTTACTGTGGTGCCTCAGCTAATTGACCCGCTATGACCTATCCCTTAATGGACTTCTGGATTATGAATTCCAGGTCAAAATCCATCAATAGCATGATCCACTTTGCAGTACACGTATTGTGATAAGTCTTACTCATCATGTACTGCAAAGGATTTTGTTTGGATATAACATATGTCGTATGACTTAACATATAGTGTCACAATTTCTTTGTAGCAAACACTACTGCTAAACATAATTTTTCCACATATGCATATCCAAGCTCATAGCTCACCAAGGTTCAACTAATATAATATATGGCCTATTCTTTGCCTTGCACATTCTTTTGGGCTAACATGGTTCCAATTGCAAAGTTAGTTGCCTATATATATAGTAGAAAAGGCACCTCTGGTCTTGGTGGAGCTAGCATTGGTGGTGTCGCCAGGTATTGCTTTATTTCAGTGAAGGTTGCTTGATAGTTCTCGTCCCAGTTGAATGAGACCCCCTTATGTAGCAGTCAATTCATGGGTCAAAATTTATCCGATAACTGAGCGATGAATCTCTTTATCGATGCTACCTTGCCCTAAAGGCTCCTTAACTCTTTAATATTGGTGGGAGGATGCATTTCCAAGATAGCCTTGACCTTCACTGGGTCAACTTCGATGCCTTGCTTAGAGACGATGAATCCTAGTAGTTTTCCATAAGTTACACCAAATACGCACTTCTTAGGATTCAACATGAAATTGTGCTCTATCAGGCGATCGAATACCTTCCTTAAGACCTCTGCATGCTCTTCTTGCTGCAATAACTTGGCCAACAAGTCATCGATATAATATTCTAGAATTTTGTGCATATAGTCATGAAAAATGTATGTCATGGCCCATTGATATGTGGCACCAGCATTTTTTAGGCCAAATGGCATAACTTTGTAGCAAAACATTCCCCATGGTGTTAAAAACATGGTTTTATGCTGGTCTTCGGGTTTAATCCAAATTTAATTATAATCAAAAACCATTTATTAAGGAGAGCATTTCGTGACCTGTAGTTGCATCTATGAGAGCATCAATATTGGGCAATAGAAATGAATCTTTGGGTGTTGCCTTATTTAGGTCTCTAAAATTTGTGCAAATACGGATTCTTCCATCGAGTTTTCCCATGAGTACCATATTGGACACCCATTCTGGATAGTCGATGGAGATCACAAATTCCACATCCAACAGCTTTTGTAGCTCATCTTTTACCATTAAGGCTACTGTTGGGTGCATATTTCTAAGCTTTTGCTTGACTGGCTTCTTCGTCAGATCTAGTGAAAGGTTATGCGTAACCAATTTCAGATCTAGACCTAGCATATCCTTATACCTCCAAGCAAACAAATTGTGTCTCTCTTTCAACAAAGGGATGAGGGTGGCCCACTCATCTTGAGTGAGACTCTCTCTAAATTTAACCTTCCTTGCATTGGCGGGATAATTACTGATATCCACCTCAAATGTTTCCTCTATTGACATATGTGATCCCTCCTCAAGCTGATGAGGCGTAGGAATCAAATGGATGTCATCAGCTAGGTTGATAAATTCCACGTTGGAAGCATTTTTGGCATGATAGACATCGTATGCACAGCCTGGTGCAAAATGAAAATGTTTCAACATTTCTTCATTAGGGAAGAAATCTTCAGGCTCAATGGGTGAGTCAGCGCGATTCTAGTCGATAACATATTTGTTAAGATAAAACGGTTTGGACATATCTACTAGATTACAAGTGGAGTGGTCAAATCAATGGAGACCATGTTTATGGAATGGAATTGAACTCCAAGACCACATGGACCAACTTCTACATAATCTGTGTAGTCCTCATACCCACGATCTGGCTCTAAATGCACAAGTACAAAGGGGTCTTCTCTGTGAGGACTGCGAACAACTAGATCCTCCCTATGCACTAACTACAAAATAGGATCATTTGGTTCTTGTACCTCCATGTAGGTCTATGGAAGGGGATTAATCAACCAATAAATTTGATTCCTGTTTAACCATCTTGCTCTTAGATGAGGACCAACGTGTAACTGTCGATAGACCTCATCTATGTTGATGGTTTGATGACAGTAACGCAAATAAGGAGGACCAAGGTAAGCCCTCTCTAACTCATATTCTTTGTCACTGTTAGACAACCAGAACCCATCATTCGTTCCTACTCCTAAGGGGTGCTTTTGCAAGTGCAGCTCCATGAATCTGACTGCTTGATTACTGTCATCACTATTTGGAAAACCAGATAATTATATCGCAAGTGTGAGATTGCTAAGAAATCTAGCTTTGCTTATTTCCTTGAATGATCAATGTTGGTAAGGATCTCTTCGGTAACCTATACCGATTCAACAGGCAATAATGATGTGCATACCAGGGCCTCACATAGGCACCTTCAACTTCATCCCTAGATTCATCATTGTTTGAGGATTCCTCATCTATGACATAACCTGGTCCACTCATATCGGAGGTGGACTCCGCTCCATCTTCATTACAAAGATCTCCTAGCCTGATATCGCCTATAGTAATGGGGTTACACCCCTGCACGTCTATGCCATCGACTGTATCACATGTTTGGTGTCCTGGGTTATCTCTGGGGTTTAGTTTTCTCTCAGTCTGCTCAAGGATCCCTTTATGATGACCTTCGAGTGGTTCAATGGTGATGATAGATATCATCGGGTGATTCCTCCAAAAATTGGAAGGATCAAGATGATATGGATTAAAATCCACATCGTCTGCCATACTAAGGTACATATGATCTAAGGATTCTATGATAAAATTCTCCTACCCTCGTATCTGTAACCCTAAACTGAACCTATCAGTGACTAACTGATAACATGGTTCTAATGGAGTCCTACATCCTTGTTCAAAGAGACTAAGGTCGTATACATGCCAATGATATAACTCAAAAATATGCATGGCATACTTCGGGTTGGATAGATAATGAATGTTTACTGTAAAAGGTTCATCGTCATCATCATCCATGGGCGTTCACGTTGGAAGCTGGTCCAGCCCTGCATAGATAAATATAGTCTGATTGGGTGGCTCACCCAATGGTATGACTAATCCAACTGAAAAGAGATGGTTGTGCGGTCGGTCCATCTCCTATGCAATTTCTAAAATTGTCCTAAAGGTCACATTTTGCACTATATACTCGCCTGGTCCAGTGCTGGCGAGATGGACAATCACCCGCAGTGTGGATGACCCTACTGAAGATGCAGGCGAGGCAAGTTGAGGTGCCTACTCGAATTTTTCTTGGGGTTCCTCAACTTCCATAGGATTTGGAACCTCCTTGACGACTACCTCGGGCTCATGCTCCTCTTTCTCGTCCATTTTCATCTTCAACTTCCTTTCATCCCGATGCATGATTGATGCCGATAGTTTTAGGGAAGTGGAAGTGCTGTGCTCCAATCTGTGTGACACAGATGGTGTTGGTTGAGCATGTACTGCTGGTTTGCCTCTTGGATTCTTTATCAACGATGACGGCCAAACATCCATGTGCATTTACGAGAGTATGAAGCCTCCAGGTAAATCTACTAGGTTCATGAACTTAAAAGGTTCTTCGTTCGATAATACTACGTGAACCCGTCCCTCATGAATGTACTTCACACACTAATGCAATATCGATGGAACACAATGTATTTCACAAATCCAAGGCCTACTAAGTAGTATGTTGTACTGCATGGCCCCTTCTATCACATGACACATCATAGAGATGGTCTTCATGCCTACCTGCACGGGTAGGATAATTGTGCCAACTGTCGAACATAGTGCATCGTTAAACGCTCTCAAAGTAAATATAGTGGGCATAATGTGTGATTTAGGCAACTTCAAATGACTCAGCGTCTTGGTCGTTATTATGTTGATCGATGAGCCGGTATCGATCAAGACCCTTTTAAATGGCATGTGATTAACACATGTGATTATATGCAATGGTGGATCAGCCATGGTTGTAGAAACTGTCCTTATCTCATGATCATAAAATTGGATCATTGGTTCTTGACACTATTGTACATGTCCCATGAAATTAGTAAATTCCTGTGCATCCTAGGAATGTACTTCAATGGACCTCAAAATATCCATAAGAGTCTCCCTGTGCCTAGGGGACTGTTGTATTAGCTCATATATCAACAACTTCATAGGATTTTTCTACAGGTTTTGGACCAACCTGCTCCTTATGGTCACCATCGGTCTTGTTGGTGGACCTGGAATATTTTGCATCAGTCGTTGATTCAGTGTGGCTTGTATTTGAATGGGAGCATGAGGTTGATTCAGTTGTTCATATCTCCTATATCTAGTGACAATGTTCACCATGCCTACGAACCCCTGGGTAGGTGGTTCAACTCGCACCTAGTTGACCTGGCCAACGTTGTTGCGAGGTGCCTCATGATTTAGAAAGGCAATTTTGTAAATCCCTATATTCTGATTATCGGGTACCTATAGGTTGTGCGGAACTACAAGATCACCTTTTTCAATCATATTTTGCACCATGTATTTGAAATTCTAGCACACGTCAATGTCATTGGCCTTTCATTTGATAAAAAATGCAAAACAAATCTTCTTGGTGCCCCTTTGATTTGGGTTGATTGGGGTCTATCAGCTTGACCTCAGGCAATCTAGTTGCCTTGGCCTCACACAGTTGATAGAAAATCGACGTCAATGATTTCATCAATGGTGTGAATTGGTGAGATGGGCGTTGATCTTTGTTCTTGCCCTTATAATTATTGTTGCGCTTTTCATACTGCGTAGGAGGAGGTTGGGCCTAATAATTTTGTTTATGTTGCCCCTTGTCCTCCCTTTGGAGATTCATCACCACTTGCTTCACATGGGCTTGCTTGTCCTGTTGTTTTGTGGCACTTTTATTTTGTCCTTCTCTCTTGTTCTTGAGCTTCAAGTTGCCTTCCTACAACTTGATGTCCTCAATCACTTTGGCTTGCATCAAAGCCTCCTAGAATGTAGGATACTGTTGTAGCTACAACAGTAATTGTTAGAATATTATTATTATAATGTGCACTATGCCTATAATTGACAGGTTGACATTTGTCTTCTGCCACTTGTCCCTGTCTTCAGTTTGAGTTGGAGTGGTGTCTTCTGAAAGACACTTGGAGTGGAGCTTATGACACTTGTCATATCTCCCTCCTAAGCTTGATGCTTATATATTGTAAGATAACTTGTAAATAAAGTAATGCCTTTTGTTCAGTCCCAACATCTGGTATCAGAGTGGTGAGATCCGCCTTAGGAACTGGGTTTGAGATTTTTTTAGGATTGATTTTTTTTCTCCAAAGTATCCTCTTCACTTGCTAAGTGATCCTGTGAATGAGAAACGGAGGAAATTTTTCTTAAATTTTTTTTTTTTGCTAAGTTTGAATCTAGATCTATTGCATGTGCTCGGTTTTGGTCTCAGTTGCGAGGGTTTCTAATGGCAATGAAGATCAGTTGGATCAGAGCAAACATCATCGCAGCCATCGTCTTCAAGAAAGAGTTGGAAAGCCTCTGTATTACCAGCCTGATCTGAAAAGAGCCCATCGACAGAAACCCTAAGTACCCAACATATGAGCCGATTATGCACGATTGGTTTTTTTGATGGATTTCTTTTGAATCAATGTGGGTCAGAATATCGATGGATTTTAATCAAACCCAGTTCGATTTTTCACTGGTTAATGTGCTCGAGGTTTTCCATTCAGAGCAGGAGTGTTTTGCTGCTTAATCAGAGGGTTGCATTGTGTTCTATCCTCTTATCCATACCCAACTGCATTGATATAATACTTTTGGATTCCAATTTTTGGTGTTCTAACGAGGGCTACTCTGGCTTTGATTCGAGTGAACAAAATCCGTGTCAACGTCGACAACAGTGTTCAAAATCCTCTACAAAACGACGGCTCCATTGCATTGTGCAGTGAAGACAAGGAAGATCTAGAAAACTGAGAAAGCATGGCTAGATGGGGAAAGTTTATATTTTCTCTTTTTTCGTTACAGTGGAAGCAACAATTGTGAAGAGGAGATAAAAGGGCTGGTCAGTGAATGCAATCCAATACTGTAGGGGCCCCTCCCTCTGGGGGCATGTTGCGAGCTCACCAGAATTAACGGCGATGTTTGTACCACGGATGGTAAAGGAAAGAGGCACTGCATATGAGGGATGAGGTGTCGCGTATTTAAGGGAATCAATTTCCTAGATACGAAGATAGGTATCATCCACGTTGTAGGCCGCGTCAGCGATGCTGCGAATGGTGAAGGTATTCTTCAAGAAATATAGAGTGGGATGTTGACAGGGTTTTCGAGCGTGAGGAGAAACTGCACGGACTCCAGGTTCCAACGCATGATTTTGATGAAGGTGAGCAATCCGTCGAGGCTCATGAAAGCGCAGGCTTTGCAAATTGGCTTCTTTACCCAATGATACAAAGAAAGAGCCACATGTTTTGCATCCAAGGAGCCCATCTCCATATATTTTGCCTCTGAATGTTTTGGAGACATTCAATTTTTTCATGCCCATATATTTTGCTTGATTAAAGAAACCTAAACTTGTTATTATATTTAATTCTAATGAGGAAGGTTGATTTTTTGGCAGCACATATTATAAAAACTCCCAAGTCAAGCATAATTTTGTAGAGCACAACTCGGATGGGTGACCACTTGGGAATGTCCCGGAGCTGCACACTTTTTGAAGGTCATTGTTTTTTGCCATTTTTGAAGCATCAAATTGTATCCGACTATAGGCTTATTTATAGTCGTTGGAAAGAGAATTTTGAGGGGGATCCATTGGTGCAATTATTTTTCAGTTTTGAGATCATTTACTCAGCTGAATTTTGACTTGAAGTTGATATTGTAAAATAGAGTGCATTTTCGGTTGCATCCGACACTCTTGGTTGATAATTTGGCAAAATTGTGAGGGGCTCAATTCTAAGTCTTTGGGGGAGACATTATGCCAAGTCATTCATTGAATTTGGCAAGTTTGAAGGCAATCTTGTAAAAGGAGGCATTGATATTGTCTCATTTTTTTGAGGCACATTTGGGGCTAATTTGTTTTTAGCCAAGTTTTCAATACAAATCATCAACTTAAGGGGTGATTTAGGACCCCTTGTCCCTTGTCGATGGATTCATTTTGTGGCACTCTCTTGGCCACTAGGTGTTTGTTGCTTGCATCTTCTATTTGGGCTTTGTATACATTTTATGCTTGCTATCACCCTTGCATGACTTTGGGTTTTATAATTGTAATCAAGTGTAGTTCCAATTCATACACACTTGACACTAAGCCATATACAAGCAAGCAAACACATACAGGCATTTTCAGCAATAATACATTGGCACATTGATTGTAATAATTCTACAAAAAGCAAGCATCACACTTTTATAACCGCCTATGTTCCACGTATCAACTTCTCAAAATACTTATAGTCTCCCTCACGTAAGGGCGGGTATATTGAGTAGTTTGGTATAAAGGTCTGGCAAGTTATTCCCTTTCATAATCGCCTATGTTCCACGTATCAACTGCTCAAATACTTACAGTCTCCCTCACGTAAGGGCGGGTATATTGAGAAGTTTGGTATAAAGGTCTGGAAAATTTCTAATTCTTACTCTCTTTGGATAGAAAAAGGCACTTATGTTCAACTTAACCCTCCCACTGTTGGAATCTCTTGAAGATTCAGAGTGGAAAAACTAGGCGAACCCTCCTCTGGATCTTCAGCAGTGTACCCTAGATTTTTTTGAGGGCTCTAATTTGGCATTTGTCGTTCTTACTTCATCCTTTGTTGAGCTCCCTTTTCTTTTGATCCTTTTCTAAATCATGGCTACTACAAATCTATTAAGTGGACTTACAAAGAAACTTGAAGGAGCACAGACTTTTGCAAATTGGAAGTATGAGATGGAGTCAATATTAATGATGAATGACATGTGGGACTTTGTGAGAGATAGGCAGACTAATGAAGACCCACTTACTGCACCTACAGACCCTAAAGAAAAAGCACAATTTGAGAAGAATTCCAACATAGCTTTAAGTTTAATCAAGCTAGCTACAGGAATTCAATGCAGAGAAACTGTAAGGGCTGCAAAAACACCTAAACAAGCATGGGATGCTCTCAATAGATTGTTTGATAGGCCAAGTCAAGATAATATTTTGTATCTCAAACAAAAATTGCACAATCTATGTATGAAAGGCTCACTTACCGATTATCTTATGGAAGTGAAGTCTATTAAAAATGATTTCTTAGTTGCTGGTAAAACCCTAGATGATAATGAATTAATTCCAATAATGTTGCATGGTCTTCCTTCAAAGTTTCACTCCTATGCTACCATGTTAGACTTGAGTGGTAAAACAATGAATTCAACACTTGAGGATATTGAGATCCTACTTAAGAAGCATGAGCAAGCCCTAATCAAAGATGAAGAAATTGAAGCCACATCAGCAGCTTTTGCCACCAAGGCAACTTTACAGCCTAAACAAAACAAGGGTCAAAATCAGCATAATCAGAATCAAAGGGGTAGACAACACCAGAGATACACACAATACCAACAGCAACCAAATCAATAGTACCATCAGCAACCACGTCAGCAATAGTACCAACAACAGCCACAATAACAACAGTACCAACAGTAGCAAAGATGGCAAACAAGACCTCAAGGGGGTCAAAACAACAATCAACAAGGGTGTGAATATTGTGGAAAATGGAATCATAATATTGCTAATTGCTATCAAAGGCAAAGAGAACAGGGAGAACCACAAAATAATAATATGAACACATTGTATGCAACCAACCAAGTTAATGTTGAAGATAAAGAATGTTGGTATATTGATTCTGGAGCAGCAAAGCACATGACAGAAGGCAAGATTGGTTGACCAAGGTTCAGCCCACATCAAATCAATTCATTACTTTTGGTGATGAAAGTGCTCTACCCATTGAAGGTGTTGGGGAGGCACCACTTACTTTGCATGATGGTAATAATGTTCCCGCAATAGATGTTTTGTATGTGCCTGGTCTTAAAAGGAGTCTTCTTTCTATTGGACAACTTACAGATAAGGGCTATAATGTCTATTTTGAAAAAGAAAAATGCTACATTAAGGAACCCAATGGCAATGTCAAGGCCATGGGAGTGAAAAAGGATGGTGTTTACTACCTCCTTACAAAATCTGTAACACAAACATCTTTGCATACAACAACTACTTTCTCTTTGGAGTACATGTGGCATGAAATATTGGGACATTTAAATTTTAATAATCTTCAAATGATGGCTACAAAAGGATTAGTTAAAGGACTCCCACATCTTAAGGAGTCAAAATGTTTTTGTGAGCCATGTGTAATAGCCAAACACCATAGGCAACCATTTGAAATAGGAAAGGCATGGAGAGCTAATAGACCTTTGCAATTGATTCATTCAGACATTTGTGGGCCAATGTCTGTTCAATCTTATACTGGGGCAAAATACTACATCACTTTCATTGATGATTACAACAGAAAGGTATGGATCTACCTAATTCAATATAAGTGGCAAGCCCTTGATAAGTTCAAAGAATTCATCGCACTTGTTGAAAGAGAAAGTGGCTATCAAATCTCCACCTTAAGATCAGATAATGGTGGAGAATATGTCTCCAATGAATTCTTTAATTTTTGTAAGTATCATGGGATAAGGAGGCAATTCACAACCCCTTATACCCCGCAACAAAATGGAGTTGCTGAGAGGATGAATCAAACAATCACAAATAGGGCAAAATCAATGTTACATGCTGCTATATTACCTAACTCATTTTGGGGAGAAGTTGTTCTTACTACTGCATACTTGACTAATAGGTCATACACAAAGGCCTTACATGAAAGAACACCTGAAGAAGCATGGAGTGGAAGAACGCCCTATGTGGGCCATTTGAGAATATTTGGATGTGATGCCTATGCTCATATTCCTCATAAGAAAAGGAAGAAGTTTGATGATAAGAGCCAAAAATGCATCTTTGTTGGCTATAGTGATAGTGCCAATGCATATAAATTATATGAGCCTATTTCCAAGAAAATCATTTTATCTAGGGATGTTACCTTTCATGAGTATCCCCCATCTAATCCTCCTAAAGCCCCCACTTTAGAAATAACTAATGAAATAGTTGCTCCATTCATGCATACAATATCATCTAGTTCTTCTCCTTCACTCATAAATCAAGAAATTCATCCACAAGAAGAACTTCCTACAAATAATCCATGTCCTCCATCTCCTCCTCATAATGATCAAGTAACAACATCCAATCCTTTACCCAAGTGGGTTCAAGCCACAATAGATGAAGCCCAAAATCATTTGCCCACCTATACAGGTAAAAGGCCTTCAACCCTAAGACACCAAGTGAATTATGCCCTAATGGCCAAAGTCCTTAGCCAACCTGAACCTTCTAATGTCAAAGAAGCACTTGGTGATCCTAAATGGGTTCATGCCATGGATCAGGAATTGGATTCCATTGAAAGGAATCACACTTGGGAGTTAGTTGATTTACCCAAAGGAAAATATACCATAGGCACAAAATGGGTATACAAAGCAAAATATAAAGCAGATGGCTCACTAGATCGCTACAAGGCTCGCCTAGTAGCTCAAGGCTATAAGCAACAAGAGGGAATTGATTATGAGGAGACCTTTGCTCCTGTGGCTAAGATGACTACAATCAGGACAGTTATTGCTATGGCAGCTCAAAAACATTGGCCAATATATCAAATGGATGTCAAAAGTGCATTTCTAAATGGTCATTTGAAGGAGGAAGTGTATGTGAAACAACCACCAGGGTACATAGTTGAAGGCCAAAACAACAAAGTCCTCAGATTAAAGAAAGCTCTATATGGGTTGAAGCAAGCACCCCGAGCTTGGTATGCAAAGATTGACTCCTATTTTCTCAACCTTGGTTTCACTAGATCTGTAGCAGAATCTACTCTCTATGTGAAACATTGGAGGAACCGCATCATTTTGGTTACATTGTATGTGGATGATCTTCTCATTACAGGTGATGATATAGAAGGAATAAGGTTGCTCAAGGAGGACTTATGCAAGAACTTTGAGATGACATATTTAGGCCTCCTCCACTATTGCTTAGGAATAGAGGTATGGCAACAACCTGGTAAGATTTTTATCTCACAGGCTAAGTACATTCAATCTATTTTGGAGAGGTTTCGCATGGAGGAGTGTAAGCCCTCTCTAACTCCCATGGAAACTAGATTGAAATTGCTAAATAATGATGAAGAAGAAAGGGTTGATGGTACACTTTACAGGAAACTAGTTGGAAGTTTGATCTACTTAACTTCAACTAGACCAGATATTTGCTATTCAGTTGGCCTTATTTCCAGATTCATGCAGGATCCTAAGAAGAGCCATTGGATAGCGACTAAGAGGATTGTGAGATTCCTAAAGGCCACACCTCATCATGGCCTTATGTATAAATCAAGTGATAATTTTTCTTTGATTGGATACACAGATTCAGATTGGGCCAGCTTGTCCTGAAACCAGAAGATCTACATCAGGTTATTGCTTTCAATTAGGCCAAGGCTCTATTTCATGGAGCACAAAGAAGCAAAACACAGTTTCACTATCTTCAGCAGAAGCAGAATATAGAGCAGCAGTTGAGGCAACTAAGGAGGCAATATGGTTGAGGCAATTAATTCAGGATATTGGGCTATTCATACATGGTCCAACATATATATATATATATATATTGTGACAATCAAAGTACCATCAAGATGACCAAGAATCCAGTTTTCCATGCTAGAACAAAGCACATTGAGATCCATCATCACTTCATTAGAGAAATGGTCCAAGAAGATATTATACACATGAAGTATGTACCAACTCAATATCAAGTAGCAGACATCTTCACCAAGTCACTTGGGAAAGACAAGTTTTCTCAGTTTAGCAATTTGCTATATCTATGTAAAAGAAGTCAACATTAAGGGGGAATGTTATCTAATGTTGACTTATTTTTTAGGATAGTGCACATTAAGGGGGAATGTTAGAATATTATTATTGTTATAATGTGCACTATGCCTATAATTGACAAGTTGACATTTGTCTTCTCGCCACTTGTCCCCCGTCTTCAGTTTGAGTTGGAGTGGTGTCTTCTGAAAGACACTTGGAGTGGAGCTTATGACACTTGTCATATCTCCCTCCTAAGCTTGATGCTTATATATTGTAATATAACTTGTAAATAAAGTAATGCCTTTTGTTCAGTCCCAACAGTAATGAGATGTGCTTGGCACAACTCTTTGTAAACGTTTGGATTAACTTTGTGGAAGGAATAGGGAATGGCAACTTCACCATTAGTCTCCTCCATCTCTTTTTGTACTGCTCAATTGGCTCATCATCATGCTGAGCTAGAACAACCATATCAAAAATATTGGTCTATTTCTTGATGCCAAAGGAATAGCATTCAATAAAGGCATCAGCTAATTGTTCAAAACCAGTTATGCTATGTTTCTTTAGCTGATTGAACCACTCCTAAGCTGGAATGGAAAGTGTCATGATGAAAGTATGTAACAACAATGCATCGTTGCTTGCTATCTAAAAAAAAACATCCAGAAAGCTTGTGATATGTTCATGTGCATCTTCATCGCCCTTAAACTTGTCTAACCTGGGCATATCAAAATGCTCAGGGTAAGCCAGAGTAGGCACCGAAGGATCCAAAGGCTCATTATGAATTTTCCTTAATGTCGGCTTTTGAATAGTTGTACCTTGTCTCTCGATGGCTTTGATCTTCTTGGATAAGGCCTTATAGGCCTCCGAAGATAGAAATTCCTCCTCCCTAAGTTGACATGGAGGTGTCTTAGGAGGTATTGTCTTCCTTGTATGAGATGGAGGGTGTTGCTCTTCCTCCTCCTCAGCTCGAAAGCTCTCAGGATATTCTTGCTTGTATCCATCTCCTTCTTCTTCATGCTACCTCTACCTTTGATCATCGAGCAGTGGTGGCTGCTCCCTCTATTCGATACTAGCATGAGTACGAGTGCCTCTATACTCTTGATGCATATCGGCTTATGACAAAGCCTTTCTATATACATGCTCTTTATTCTCATCATGAGGATATAAGCCAGCCCCAGTTAGTCTATCCTCCTGCTCCATGTGCTCCTTCTGGGTAAGGATATGCTCTTCGTGCATGTGCTACTCATATAGCCTTTATCTAATGAGCCTCTACACTTGAATATTTTCATCTTCAATGCACTACATCTCTAGGTGAGCACCTTCAATTTATCTTAGAGGAGTTGGCATTTTTTCTCCAATACTAGTCGATGTGATCTATCGATCTGATCGGATGTGGGAGTCCTCTGGTATCCATGCTCTATATGAGAGACCTTATGGGTCCTATACCCATCGAAATGATGTGCTGCACCTTTACCTCTATTTGTGAAGACAACATTGGCATCCTGTTGTGTCCTATATTGTGAACCACCATGTGCAGATAGTGGGTGTGTGACATGAGGGCACTTTGAAGCCTCTCCATGCTCTCTACTAGTCCTAATGATACTCACGCTATGCTCACTCAGGATACGAGTGGGCGGAGTTGAAGGCTTGTAGCCTAACTACTCTAAGATACTACCTAGACCCTCTAGCTATCTAGACCACCATCGCTCATGTGATGGTGTGCCATTAGCTCCCACTTTTGATATATCAATGGTGATCTTGTGTGGTAGACCATGCATGGGAGTATGGGTAGACCTATGCTCAGAAGCGATCCTATCTACCTTCCCCTAAATGGATGAATCTCTAGTCCTTCTATACTCAGAAGGTGGAGGCATGGATCCTCCTGTGGACTTAGTACATAGGGGCACCAACCTGGTCCCCTGCATAACATACTCTTTGGCTGATATCGTACATGCATGTGTAGTGCAGTCTCGGTAATGGCTTTCGAGTGGATCACCCTCATGCTGAGAGGCTTCCTACTCTATATTGTGCCTAGAGGAGTGTACTGAAGCTCCTCTATTCAGGGTATGATCTACGAGCTCACCTCGTGTCGAGTTATCTCCTCTAATGCTTGTCAAACAATGTTTGGTTCATTCATGTGGGTGAGGACTTGACACGTGTTGCTGTGAATTGATTAGGGGTTGGTCATTGGCATCAGGTTTAGACATTTTTTGACCACCCTATGTATCCACCATTGTGTACCTAGCATCTAGATGTATTTTTTTATTATTAAAAAAACAAGGTATACAATGATGATTATCTCGTATTAAAATTTGAAAGTGAGCCCTAAACTATTTGATGTGTTTTCAAGATGTGTTGTATTAGTGTAGAAAATCTTATCATGTTTTACAAAACTTGTTGGATTTTATTCTTAGTTTAATGGCTTTCACCTATATGCTTATAGCTCGACAACTTGGCTATGAACTCCAAGTCGCGTAATCCAACCTATAATGTGTGGTAATGAAGCCCACACATGGTCAGGGAGCACAGGTCCTCCCATATCCTCACCCAATTTCCCCAGTCAATGTTATACCCTCCAAAGAGAATACATGTAAATTTTCTAGGGTACAAAAGGTTCTTGGATCCGGTATTGGTCTAGTATCCAAAGATTAGTAGGATTTGGGCCAACGGATGGAAATTACGCCCACCGTCATTGAACCCTACTACTAGTTGGATGTCAAGCCCAACTCACTAGCGTTTAAGTACCAAGTGGTGTGTGTGGTTCGTTTTATTGTACATAAAATAAATGCATCATATATAACACATGCTCAATTCCTAAGTGCTATGCAAAATGAAGAACATTTTACATTCAAAAAATGCAAACTAATCTAGATGCTCTTTTAGAAAATGCACATTACGATGATAATTGGCCACTAATTGGGCCTCACACATGCAAACCAAACAAGACACTCTATCAAGCATGTTGTAGCCTAGGGTGGACTACAATCATAGTTCCGTTGTTCCTAGCAGTGTCTTTCTATGGAAGTAAATATGAAAGCAAACTAGGACGATTGATTACCCGTTTTTAGTGGTTTTCTAATTTGTATTCAAAATCATACATGTTGTAAAAACACAAAGGGAAAAAATGATAGAGGGTTTAAAATAGGGCCTCCCTCAGGTCCTATAATGATTGGCTCTCTAATTTTTACTGTATGTGCTGTCAGCTGGAAACCGTAGGTTTGGTCTATAGTTCTGACTGTTGCCTGCACGTTGAACCTACGATTCAATTGTTGGTCATAGCTAATAGCTGCGGTCTATACCTGCAAGTCAAAAAAAACAAAAAACACATAGTTATATGCTATTTATGTGGAGTTCCATCATGATCGCCTTCTGTACAACCAAAAATGCGTGCATCCAAAATGTTGTAATTGCATAAACAAAGTAAAATTGATATTCAAACACATAAATGGACAAAAAAAATGGAAATTACAAGAAATGCCTCTATTATTTCATTAAAATCAATAAGTGTTGATTACAAGTAATTCCCTCTTAGGGATACTCTATTTGATACGCAATTACAATTATTTCAATTCCCCTTAGGGATGAAATGCACTATCAAGCCCTTAAGGTGGCACAAACTGCTCTAGGGTGGAGTAGACCCTATTATTCACATTGAGGAAGGAAATGAATGGTGGTAGCTCCTTAAAAACATGTTTCCTACAATCAAGAAACAACACAAGAATGTCAAAAGCATAGGAAGCCTCTCATGATGAGGCCCTTTTAAGATAAATAGAATAGCATAATGACATTAAATCAAGAAAATACGTAAACTATGCTAAACATATGCAAATACTATCAAGATTGATGGAAATATGTAAATGAAGAGTACAACTATCAATCTATGGAATCAATTACTTGAAATGAAGCACTATAACATGAAAAGAAGCCATTAACGTCTAAACTACTATGATGAGAACAAGTTAGTAAAAACACTAATTATGCTGGTCAAAAGTATCTAAAATCCTAACTAAACCATTAAAATGCTAAATGTGATCTAATTAATCATACTAGAAATGAAACAGTAATGGAAAGTCATCTCTGTTGCAAACCGTAACCCTGATGGACGGTCTGCACTGTAAACCACAGTTGAAAGCCATGGTGAGCACTCAAGTAAGTTTACCCTCAAAATCAAGGGCAGTGGGCTTGACCTCCTTGTCCAATTGATGTTCAAGGGTTGTCTTTGGTGTCCTTATAACAAGTTTAGTGATTGATTCACTATGAGGGGCCTTCATTTCCTCGAATTTGCATTTCTTGGCTCTTCTAGGCTCCTAGGAACTCCATGGAAAATTGATCTTTAGGTGAATAGCAAAGTGGCCTTCTCCACTGCATGAATTTAGTATGCAATTTGACAAGGCTTCGCTACTCGCTTGATCAATCAAATATCTATATTCTCTCCCAATTTGGAGGGGGTATTTATAGGATTCCCTAGGGCTAGGGGTGGCTTCATGGAGAAGCCAAGATCAATAAGAGGTGGTTAGGACAGTTGGAATGGAAGCCCCTGGAATCTTTCGTCCATTAACCACCTTCTTCTAGAACCAATGGTCGTTCAAACCAATTTGGCTCAGATGAAGGCCAACTGAACTTTAGTTAAGACCGTAGGTTACAGCTGCAATTCATATTGAAGACTATGGGTGTCATTCATGGTTCATACTATAGACCACAGGTCTCAGCTGTAGTTCAACCTGATTAGGCTAGGAAGACCAAATTGAGTGGTTAAAACCACTACTCTATCTTGGAGTATGTCCAATATCCTCCATATGGTCTTATAGCATGTCCATATGAGTAGTCGCCTTTGACATGATATGTTTTAGGTGTCTACAGTTGCATGCCACTAAATGAACATTTAAACAAAAAGTGGCAAAGTATGTCTTGCTAGGAGATATTTTGTATCATCGAAGCTACAAAGGTATCCTATTTCATTGCTTAGAGCATCAAGAGTCAGTTTGGGCAATCACCTAAGCACACAACGGTACATGTTGTGGCCATTTTAGTGGTATGGCTATCGCTAAGTGCATTCTTTGCATGGGCTATTATTGGCCAACCTTAGAATGATATTGTTGCACTTATATCAAGAAGTACGTAAAGTATCAACACCATGCTAACCCGACACATGTACCTTCTTTGGCCTTACAACTGATTCAATCGATGTGGTCATTATTGCAATGGGGGTTTGATTTAATAAGGAAAATCTCACCTGCATCCTCAGGCCATAACACGTTCATTATTATGGCCATCGGGTATTTTAAAAAATGGGTGGAATCAATTCCCCTTACCACTACGACAGGACCCCACATCGTGGAGTTCATATTGCATAATATCATTTATCATTTTGGCATTCCATCCAAGATAATTTTTGATTATGGGATGCCCTTCAAAAATAAATATGTGTGCACTTTAACAGCAAAGTATAATATTTAGCACAAATTTTGGATTCCCTATTATCCACAATAAAATGGGCAAGTTGATGCGTCCAACAAAAAAATTATTGCCATCCTGAAGAAAATAGTTAAAGAGAATCACAAATATTGGCACATGCAATTACCCCTTTCTCTATGGTCCAATCGCACTAGTATTCAGACACTCACTAGGGCAACTTCATTCTCACTAGTATATGGTACCAAGGCAATCATACCTCTAGAGCTAGAAATCCTATTGTTGCACATATCCATGCAAGAGTTCATCGATGATGACATTGTGCGGTAGGCTCACCTAGACCAACTTACATTGCTTGATGTACGACTCGTCAATGCTCTCGAGCACTTGCGTGTTTATCAAGAGTGAATTAGAGAGACTATAATATGAGAGTCCATCCTAGATATTTTCAAGTTGGTGACCTTGTTTTGAAAGAGAACCAAAAAAAATCTAATTTTCTGCCCCATATGCAGGACAAGTTTATGGTAAACTAGTTAGGTCCTTTCAGCATCACCAATCAGATCAGACCTAGAACTTACCACATAGCCACCCTTTAAGGAGTCAAGTATTCTTAACCCTTGAACATCCTTCATCTACGGCCTTTCTATGCTTAAGAGTATCGCGGTCACCCCAAAATGCTCCAAGGGTATCTACAAACTGCTTGGTCAACCCAAAATACTCCTAGGAAGTCTATGACCATCTAGGTCACCCCAAAATGCTCCAAGGATATCTACAAACTGATTGGTCAAACCAAAATGCTCCTAGGAGGTCTATGACCATCTAGGTCACCCAAAAATGTTCCAAGGGTATCTACAAACTACTTGGTCAACCCAAAAAATTCCTAGGTGGTCTATGACCATCTAGGTCACCCCAAAATAATCCAAGGGTATCTACAAACTGCTTGGTCAACCCAAAATACTCCTAGATTGTCTACAACTATCTAGGTCATCCTAAAATGTGACTAGGTGGTCTACGACCATCTAGGTCACCTTAAATGCTCCTAGGTAGTCTACAACCAGTTGGGTCACCCCAAAATACTCCTAGGTGGTCTACAATTGTTTAGTTCACCCTAAAACACTCCTAGGTGGTCTATGACCATCTAGGTCACCCTAAAATGCTCCTAGGCGGTCTACAACCATCTAGGTCACCCTAAAATGCTCCTAGGTAGTCTACGACCATCTAGGTCACCCCAAAATGCTCCAAAGGCATCTATAAACCCTTTGGTCACACAAAAAGTCCCAATGGCATTTATTAAACCCATTGGTCAAACTGTACATACACATATATCAAAACTCAAAAACATCATCAAAACATCAAAAATTACAAAAATATTGCATCACATCACATTGCATACCATTACATTTTATAATCACTTGCATTAGGTATACTCATCATTGCACTTTGCATTTTAGAGTTGCTCATACATGCCTAGCACTAAAACTATATACTAGTCATCATTTAAAATCAATGTTATCAAAATCATCATTCACACCATTTCATATTTCACATATCATCTCCACCTACATTTCCCATTTTTCATATTTGTGTCCATTTACCTTCACCTAGTCATTTTTTCTAGAATGTCATTAGGGTTTTCGGTCAGTCAGCCATCTCTAGTTTTATTTTCAAATTTTATAGAAAGCTATCCTGATTTTTAGGAGGTAGAGTATTGCTTGGACTATACCTTGTATATTTCAAAATCCCAACACATTTTCACACTAATAAATCTAAGTTTTGCACAAGGAAATATGAAACCTATGAAGTGGTCTATGTTGCCTTAAGTGAAAATGTTATCTTGCTCGAAAATTTTATCTTGCTCATCCCCCTGTGTGAATGGTTCAAAAATACTGAGAATTGACAAAAGGAAAAGCTCCTCCTTACCCAATTTCCCAAAATAAATAATGGTTTTCACCACTATCAATAAGCAAAATTCCAAAAGCAAAAATCAAAAGCAAAATAAACAGTTATTTTCGTCACTAAACACATCCCTTACTCAAAGAAAATAAAATACAAAATAAACAGTGATTTTCATCACTACGTACGAGCAAGTATCCCAAATCAAATAAAAGAAAAGAAGGGAGTACTAAACTTGAATCCCTGGAATTCTCAGCATTTGAAAAACCATAAGGTGATCCTCATTATAGGTTAGGTGGCATCAAGTCTGCTTGGCAATGGTGGTATCCTTATGCATGACGATATATCTATCACATTAGCATCTCGCGTGTGTACATACCAATGTTTACATGCAGATGAGCTAGCTTTTGGTAGCCTGTACTACCTAGTGGTCTAATCCAACTACGTACAAAATTTAGGATCATGATACTCATAGGGTGATCTTCAGTACAAATGGGTTGTATCAATCCTATTTGGCACTAGGGTAACTTTATGCGTTGTCATAGCAATGAAATCACATGCAAACACAAGGATATTGAGTATCTTGGTCATCCTAGAAGATTATTACCTTGTCAAAAAGTCTTGCATGGTTAGTATATAATTTTTGACCAGTCGACTGGAGTGTTTGAGTCTCATGAAAACCTCAAAGACATCCTATAACATCCTATTATTCATTCCATTTTATCACATGTATATTAGTTTACATTTTTACAAATCCATTACATAGTCTCATGACAACATTACAAGTACACCGATAAATTCTATATAGTCTATGGTGCTAACATAGTATGTCATATACCATTCATATTTCATCATATAGATCCACAAATCATCCATATCATTATGCATATACACGCATACATATCCTCAAATAACATCATAGTACAACACATGCATCCATTAATGCATCCATAAATCATAACACATAATGTGCCTAATGGTCCAAAATCTCAAAATTAAAAATCAAGAAAATATTTTTAAACATCAACTGGGGCATTATTGGTATCATACCTCCCCTAATCAACAATCAAATAGTTAAGCAATCAATTTCAAAATGCCCCAAAGGTATCCATAAACCCTTTGGTCACCCAAAAAGCCCCAAAGGTATCCCTAAACCCTTTGGTCACCTAAAAATACCCAAAGGTATTCATAAACTCTTTGGTCATCCAAAAAGCCCCAAAGGTATCCATAAACCCTTTGGTCACCCAAAAAGCTCCAAAGGTACCCATAAACCCTTTGGTCAACTCCCAAAAATCTCTAGAGGCATCATAAACCCTTTGGTCGACCCCCCTAAAAAAAGCCCCAAAGTTAGCCATAAATCCTTTGGTCATCCAAAAATCCCCAAAGGTACCCATAAATCCTTTGGTCTAAAAGCCCCAAAGACATCTATAAGCCCTTTGGTCACCCTAAAATGCTCCAAAGGTGTCTATAAACCCTTTGGTCACCCCAAAAATCCCCAAAGGTATCTATAAATCCTTTGGTCACCCAAAATGCCCCAATGGCATCTAATAATCCCATTGGTTAAATATATACCTATATATTAATCAAAAACCAAAAAACACCTCAAAACCATCAAAAAAGCACTAAAAAGGGTCCAAAACCCATCAAAAATAGGTCAAATTTGGTCAAAACTCACTAGGCATCAATATGAACCCAAATTTCTCATGGATCAATGGAAAAGTCCTTAATTTAATCCCTAATAAGGCCATTTTGGCCATATCGTCCCACAGGAATGAAGTTTTTGACTCCTTTCTTCCATGAAACGTCAACAAAATCATCAAAATCCTCTAAAAAATGCTCCATTTTTCAATGGGTAAAACTAAAGGAAACCCTACCCAAGTCATATGAGTCAAGTGACTCATCACTTTTATCACTGTTCATTCCCTCATTTACTCATAGTGTGAGGAGGTAGTCATACTTCACAAATTCATAATCAAAATCAACAATCAAACACTCAATCATGCAAATTGCGTTCGTCCAACGAATCATTGACAAAGACAATCACGCCCTTACTTGGGGCAGCAAAGAAGAAAAAATTTCAACTAAATAAATTCTTGGCATTATATAATCATGAAGGATCGGGCTTTGTCGCTTTATGATTGAAAATTATCCAAGATCAAGTAAGCCTTACTAGAAAGGTTGTACTTGAATAAAATTCCTTCAAAAGCAAGGATTCAAGAACACATGTTCTTTCCATGATTAAAGCATCTAAATTTGGCTAGGTTACTAAATAACCTTAATCAATTAGTATTTTAGTCATCTATTTTTGCTCAGTGCTATGTTGCAGACAACACATCTCAAAAAGGGGCATTTGTAGACACTAAAATCATGTCAATTCGATTAGATGACCAAAAGCATTGGCTAATTGACATCATATGGCCCCTTGGGCAACCCTCAAAGGTTACACAGTGGTCCTAACCACTCTTGGAAGGCTCTACCCCATTTTTTGGAGGTTTTGGGCCACATAGGCATGACCATCCCACCCTAGTATGATCACAGTTCATGATCGTCCCACCCAAGGGCGGTCGCAAGCGGTCATCCTTGGGTGGGACGACCATGGCCTTTGACTCCTAAAAATCCAAATTTTAAACAAATGGCACCCAGAAACTTCCATTTATCCTACCTATTCAAGCATGCAAACCTAAGGGCACAGAATCCTTATGACATGCTACAGAATTAAGACCAAAAAAGGATATTCTCCTCCCCTTCCAATGCATGCCAAACTTTGGACAAATGGTGCCTCTTTCCCTGCATGTCCTTTCATTCCCATTTGGCCATCAGATTCATTTGGCTATAAAGTGGATTCATTTTCCACCCAAATTAGAGAGAGGAGTTTTGATACATAGCAACGAAGTGCTACCAAGATTTCTCCTCACCCTTTTGTGCCTTTCTCCCTCAAAATATCTACCTAGCGATGGAGGTTATCGAGTGATTCAAGAGGTGCAATTTGTTTGAAAAACTAAACCAATTGAGTGAATTTCACCACTAAATTTGATGACAACACTATTGAGAGGATTTTTGGCCAATCATAGAGAAATTGGTGGTAAATAATCAGCAAAACTAGTGGCAGTCCCACCCTAGGACGGTCCCCATTCTGTGACATTCACCATTGTCCCTGCAAGGGATGGTGATAGATTGAAGCATGATTTTTCTACTATTTTTAAATAGTCATATTCTAGATCACATTTCATGCAATTTGGAGTTATATTGAGTGAGATATCATATTTTAGTATTTTGTAGGTCTACTTGACCCATCTGAAGGGGCACATGAATCTATGATTAATTTTGTTAATCCATTCACATGGGTTCTCTTTAAATATTATTTTATATATGTTATCCAAGTTTGGTTTGATTTGGATATGTTTAGGGCCATTAATTGCTCATTTTGGGTTTTATAGGATTCATAAGTACACCGTGAATGCAACACAGGTTTGGATGCAATTCTATTTTTTTTTAATTATATCTTCTCAAAATCATATTTTATGCATGCCTCTAAAATTTAGAATCATTTGAAGTTGTTTTAGATGGTCGCATTGCATATTTACACTTTCTAGCCTTTCATTGCATGTATTGCTTTCGCATGTTTCACAATCCATACTTGCTATTGACAAAATCTAGTTTCCTTGTGTGTAGGTGTAGGTTTTATATTGCATGAGGAAGGATCATAGGATCATAACATCAAAGAATAAAGTGGTGGTATCGTAGTTCCACCCACTTCAATTATGGGTACGAGGAAGAACATTGGAAGTGCACCCAAGTTATTGAAAGGATTTGATCCTTGGGCACCATTTTGTAACAAGTGTATCAATCTAGAGCTCTCAAGGGGAAATTTATGTAACCATGATTTGATCCATCAAATAAATAAACAATAACTCCATTTCATGCATTTTTTTTGTCTTATCATGCTTACTTGAATGCTCCTTTTGTAATGCTCATTCAACACTTGCGATAGATGCATCTTGTTTAGCATTGTTAGGTGCACCATTGTTCCCATACTTCAAAAGGATATAGAGAATATTTACATTGTCTATACCATCAATGGGATGGTCATGATATTCAATCATGATATGGCTTCAAGAACAAAATGCAAGATATGTTTAAGAATAATCAACTTCGAATTGATAACCTTCTCACTACCAAAAATCAACAAGTAAGCATAGTCAATGATCCATTACCTATGCCAAAAAAATAAGAAGAGAAACCTAAGCAAGTAATTGAGATACAAGTAGCTCAACCACATCATCGAACTTGACCACTACATCCACCTCGCTTAAAAAACCAATTTTGTACTTGGACTCCGTTATCCGAGCCCATGTCAACTATTTTTTAGAAGCTACAAGAAACAAAAGCAATAGTCTTACCAGACATACCCCTTTCAACATGAATAGGCCCAAACCTAATCGTTATATGGAGGATCAATATTACCTTTATTATCATATAAAATGTCATAACATTAACAGTTGTTATGCTTTTAAATACATAGTCCAAGACCTTATTGATAAGGAGGCTTGATCCACAAATGGGTCACTTATTTTACCCCATCAGGACATTGATATTGCACAAAATTTCATACCACAATAGGGGAGTCAATTTCTATCCCTTTTCCTATCCAATCCAGTCACATTGTAGTAGGCAAAATGCACATTGGGGGTCTTCAAGGTGTCACACCTTCCCCCACCATTCACATCACAAGCGATGAAGCAAGTTGGATATTCTGAAAGTATCGCACCTTCTTTGCTTTCATCAATTATCACACACACTAGGGGTACCTAAGGTATCACATCTTACCCCTAAAATAATAAAATAAGCAAAATCATAAAAACAACAAAAAAATCATCAAAAAATCCAAACAAATCAGAAAACATTAAAATACCAAAAACATTTACATTACGTTATCATGCATTAAATTATATGCATTGATTAGTTGCATTGAATTAGACATATTCATTCATTTCACTTGCATTAGGATAGGTTGTGTTTACATTCTTATGAATGACACCATGTTTGTATGCCAATCATGAATCCTCACATCATTATCATTCACATTTTCCTTGTGAATAACTTTTTTTTTCAACACATCTAATCAGTTGCTATAGGGTGTATACTAGGGTTTTTTCGGTCATTCAGCCATCCCTAGTTATATTTTTATATTTTTTAGAAACCTATCTTGGATTTTGGAGGTAAGGTCTTTTTTTATAGTACCTTGCATATGTCAAAATCCTAATACAATTTTACACATTAACAATCCAAGTCTGAACAAGGAAGGATGACACTACAAAGTGATCATTGTAACCTTAATTGAAAGGTTTTCCTTGCTCATATTATTATGTGCATGGTCTAGAATGTTGAGAATTGACAAAAGGACAAGCTCCCCCTACCCAAACAATTCCCTTGCTCTCTCAAAAAATGAGCAAATTCCCAAAATAATGCAAAATAAATAGTGATTTTCATCGCTAAGCAAATCTCTTGCTCAAAAAAAATAGTGGTTTTCACCACTAAGCATGAGCAAGTATCCCAAGCATTTAAAGGGAAATAAAGGGGTAACGACATTGAATCCCTAGAATCCTTAGTTTTCAAAATCCATGGGGTGATCTCCATTATAGCAATGGATTGAATTAAACTCGCCTGGCAATGGAGTAGCCTTATGTGTGGCGATATGTTTGTCACATTAGCAACCTTCTTTTGTACAAACCAATGTAAACTTATGGATGAGCTAGATTTTGGTGACTTGTATTTCCTAGTTGTCTAGTCTAAACTGCATCCAAACTCAAGACCATGATGACCATAGGATGATCCTCATTACAACAATAAATTGAATGAAACTCGTCTGGCAATGAGGTAATCTTATACCTCATCTAATATATTCACCTTGCACACACAGGGATAGTGAATATTTGGGTCTTCTTAATAGGTTTGTATCTTTTAGGATTCTTATGTAGTTAGTATACAACTTTTGATCAATCAACTAGTGTGTTTGAGTCTCTTGGAAAACCTCAAAAATACCTCATAGCAACAAATCATCTCATCAAACAATCATAGTTTTCCTTATAAATTTTTATTTATTAAGGGTCTTCATAAAATAGGATAGATACCAGATGGATATCAACAATGGTATTTAGATGTCCACTAACTATTTTATGTTTATATTTTAGTTTGCAAAAGCTTATAGGAAAAGCCCCTACATTTCACATCATTTCATCTCACATATGCATGTATACATGTATAATTATTATGATAAGAGTTAACATTTTCATTCATGATTTGTATACATTCTGTGGTGTTAAACACAAATTAGATTCATGTATTATGTTTTAAATTATTAAATCATATAGGTACATGTGCATAAGACCATCCACATGAAATTAATGCATTACATACACATTATATCTGCCATATCATATAACAAAAATTAAATGCATAATCAATGAAACAAATCTAAACATGCATTTAACATTTTTTTTGAGTAATACTTCTTCTACCGTTATGAGTGCCTGCCTTTTGGGGGGTGGGTCGGGGCGTCTCTCTCGCGTGTGGTGGGGGTGGTTTCTCTTTGTTGGTACACCACACTCACATTTAACATGGCATCCATATATGCATACATAGTACTACATCCATACATATAGATCACAACATCTAATCATACATCAATCATCTAACTATTGCATGTCATTAGTACATTGCATATATAGCATAATACATCATCATATAAGCATTACATACATCAATGCATCCATAACATAAATCAAAACCATAAACACATAATGAGCCATAAAAGAGGATATCATATATATATATATATATATATATATATATATATATATATATATATATATATATATATATATATATATATATGTGTGTGTGTGTGAAAATGTCAAAGTACATCATGGTACAAAATTTCTCGTAGGCTACAACTATGTAGATCCTTAGACCTTAAACTCAAAATAATTATAAATATATAATGCTACATCAAGCAAGGTCTAAACCCCTAGAGTCACCTCCACCCTCGATCTCATATCTATGAGGTTGTCTGGAACCACTACCTATTGATCTCTCTAATCGAGAAGTTAACCTATGATTGGACCGCACAGATGACTACCCAGACTCACTATGCCTACTTCGTTGAGAGACCCCTATTATAGACCTCTGTAGAATACTACCCCCATGTAGCCTAACCAAAGTCTCCAAATCAAAAATATATGTTGCATCAGATCTACACTGGGCCACAACCTCCTCTAGCAGGCTTTGTAGTCTCCTAATCTCTACGTTCCCACCTGATGTTGTTGACCCCTAAGTGGCTATATTGGAAGGTGTAGCCTGGCCTATAGTTGTGATAGCCAATTGAGCCTATAAATAATCCTACTCTATTTTCTTACCATCTCTCGATGGTCTTGATAGTTAGCTATGTACATAAAGTGTCCCTCTCTATTGTAACCTTGTAAATCTCTATCTAGGATGTGGCCAACTGGGCCGATGAGATCTCTCTCCTTAGAGTACCCCCAATATAGCTATTGTCCAGCACTCAACTGACTCTAGATAATAGCAATAGTTATCTTCTACTCTACCAATCACCCTTGTAAAGTCTACAACTGTGCCCACAATTGGGCCACCTCATCATTCAGGGCATCCTCCTTGCCCTTCTCCTCAATCGGGGGTCCCTCTACCTACTCTCTAGCTTTTACCCACTCACCCTCTATCCTATGACAAACTCATTGCTCATCACCATCTCCATGCTCCTCCACTACCACCTCTATATGCCTACCCACCTGACTACCTCCCCACCATAATTGAGTAACCCACCAAGTGTCATACTATGCACTAGTGCCTGGGCCAGCCCAACCAGTATCAACTATCATATGATCCTCCTCCTCAACAAGTGCCTCTACTCAAGGTATATCTAGATGTGTCTCATCATGGCAATGATGATAGAGTATTGGCTCCTCTAGGACATCATGATAAGTCCTAAACTATTTCCTGACCCGAGAGTAGTGGAAAGACTCTCACTCAATATCATGGCATCCAATGAGCCACCTCTCACATCTCACTCAAGCTAGATATCATATCACCTCTGTCCAACTGGGGTAATCCAAGTAAGACCTCTATATCATCTACTCCCATTGTAGTCACTCTAGGAATTTAGTATAATGTTCTAACATGCCTGCATATGGTTGACTCTAGCCAACCTCCTGATCTTGTGGCCATCAAGTTGCATACCCAATGTCTACATTCCTAATATTAACTTAAAGCATTGGTAGTCCTATGGGTTGATCCACGTGGATGTGCTCCCAACCCCATACCTAGAGTAGTAGACTGCACCCCAATCTCATCCACTATTGGTGTTGAATCTCATATAGCTCATCATACAGGTGTGCCATCAACATACTCTCCCATGCCATAATGATCGGTTGTTGCATATCACACTCCAATAGATCTTGCAAACATATCCAGGATGTTCCAAGGGAACCTTACTCTTGATGAATCTAGTAGTAGGACATTGGAGATGATATACATAGCCATAGCCTACCACTGAGAAAATATATTCTCCTCATATCACCTGCTGAGGAGGACCCCATTATGGTCTATATCATCCAAAGCCTCATCTGCCATCACACCAAATATCCATTGTAGAACCCTTGATCAATCCTAAAGAGTATTGGAGGTAATGGCTCATCCCTCAATAGTGATCCTATAAATCCTGTAGATGTCCTCCAAAATCACCATCATCTCACCAGATGGGAGATGGAAAGTGTAGGTCTTACTATCCCAACGATGAGCAAGGGTCATGAGATATGTCTGATCCAACATCTCCATTAGTAGGTGCACAACCTGTTGGAGGTCAATCACCTCAAACCACTCCCAGTAATATCTATTTAGCTCTCTTCTTAAATTCATAAATATGGTGGGTTCCCTAGCCTAAGCCATCAAAGTCTAATTCCCAACAACATAAATCAACACAAAATGCAATGAAAATCCAAAAAAATAAAAAATGCAATTAAAACATCAAAAAAATTGACAAAAATTAAAAATAATTCTAAATTTGGGAGGCCACTTTGGTCCCCAATGACTGCCAGGTGCAACTGTTGGACCTCAGGACGGCCATCCCAATGGTTAAAACATTTGATCATTGGAATTCAAGCTCGGCCACCATACCCCACGATGGCCCCATTTCCACAAAAGAGGAGTCGCTCTTGCCCAGGACAACCCCACAGTGGGACCTACATGGGGTCACTTCCCATCCTAAAAATGCTAAAAAATTAACACCTACCCTTAAGCTAGCCTAATATATATTCCTAACCTAGGGTGAGGTTCTTTGTTAATAGTTTAATGAGGTTCATTATTCTCATTACTTAGTGAGGTTCATTTTACTTTGTGTAATTTATGAGAGAGGGATTGAGATTTCTACCTTAGTCACTCTAGATCCTTCACTCATTGAGGCCTTAGGTTGGTCTATCATGGTCTTGCATCAAATTTTTTGCAATGTTCCTTGTCACTTTATCTCTCCTCAATCTCACTGCTCACTTTTCTCTCATTGTCAATTATCACAATGCCATTAAAAAATGGAAAATTTGCTTTTATGTTTTCCAAATTTTTTGATCACCCAGGGTGGAGTAGTCGCATATCAACGTGACCATTTTAGCCCAGTATGGCCCTGGAATTTATAGACCGTAGTCACTGTATCCTAGGACGACCTCCAAATGGTAATAAATACAATCATTCGGTCAACATAATAAGCATCAAATTGGGCATTTAATCACATATAATGGTCCAAAACCTCAAAATTGTAAATCAAATAAATATTTCACACATCAACTGGGGTATTATCAATATTATACTTCCCCCAATCAACAATTTACCAATCATGCAATGCAATATAAATTAAGGCACCACTCCTTCCTGATCAAAGGTCTATTACAATCCAATCACCAATCAATCAATCCATTTCTAGGTTTCCAAAAGTTTACACCCTTTGCTTCATTATATTAATATCAAAAGGCTTCAAATATGCCCAGTTTCCTTTGGTCAAATATCAAAGGCTCCAAATATGCCTAGTTTCCTTTGGTTAATTTCAAAAGGTTCCAAATATGCCTAGTTTCCTTTGGTCGAATCTCAAAAGGCTCCAAAGACACCTAGTTTCCTTTGGTTAATTTCAAAAGGTTCCAAAGATGTCTAGTTTCCTTTGGTCAAATATCAAAAGGCCCCAAAGATGCCTAGTTCCTTTTGGTCAATTTCAAAATGCTCCAAAGATGCCTAGTTTCCTTTGGTTAAATCTCAAAAGGCTCCAAAGACACCTAGCTTCCTTTGGTCAATTTCAAAAGGCTCCAAAGATGCTTAGTTTCCTTTGGTCAAATCTCAAAAGGCTCCAAAGATGCCTAGTTTCCTTTGGTCAATTTCAAAAGGTTCCAAATATGCCTAGTTTCCTTTGGTCAAATTTCAAAAGGTTCCAAAGATGCCTAGTTTCCTTTGGTCAAATTTTAAAAAGTTCCAAACAAGTCGACACATTTGGTCAATTCAATCAAATTATCTTGGTCAAGTGACTCACCACTTTCATCATTTTACATCTCCTCATCGACGTGTCACTCAAGGGGGTAGTCATAATCATAAAATTCATAATCAAAGTCAATAATAAAACACGTAATCATGTTAATTGCATTCATCCATGAATCATACCAAAGACAATCATGCCCCTGCTTGGGGTAGAAAACAAGCAAAAATTTCAACCAAACAAATACTTGGAATGTTTGAAACATGATGTTTGTAGAACCTTCTGTTTACTCCATTGCTAAAAATTTTACCAAGAGCTCAAGTTATTCAATTTTATTTGAAGCAATGATTCAATGATGCATGCTCTTTCATGAGTAGGGTATTTTATATTGACTAAATCAATGATCAACATCCCAAAAATGGGTATCTGTAGACATCTAAAACATGTCATGTTGAGGAGGCTACTCATATGGACACCTTTTTAGGTCATATGACTCACCCTGGGCCTTTCCACAACCTAATAGTGGTTCTGACCACTCTAACAGGGTAATTTGACCCTTTACAACATGGACTGTCATACCCAAGAGTAGCCTCCAACAATCGTTGGACCTTGTGATAACCCCTAATTCTAATCATTCCACCCTGGGACAACCTCGCTTGTAACAAACTCAGGCTCCCTGAGTCGAACCAAATTAGTTACAGAGCAATCTGCGCATAACGATTAACTGCAAGAAGCTTCTAGAAGCGATACTTGGGATGCCTAGATCTTAACTAAATCTTGATCTTGGCTTTCCTTGCAAGCCAAGATGTCAACTGGGAAATATTATAAAAGTTGCTCAAAAACCTCACAAAATATAGAGAAGAGATCACCAATTATCCGCAATGAAGTGTTGCTGATTTGAGTAATAGAGAGAACCTTCTCTCATATGCAACGGAGTGCTGTCCTAATTTAGCCCTGAAGATTGCATGCCTGTCAATGGATTTTTTAAGATTTTGAAGGCCAAATCCCACCATTGTGCACCATAATTCACCCTAAATTCAAGCCAATTCCCATTATTCAACTGTGCTTCAAAGCACATGATCCTTGAACATCATTTTTATAGACAACTGGATGTTGCAACCCATCGAGCACAAAGAATAAGCTCTCTATTCAGCAACCACTTTACCCCAAAGTGGCCTGTAGGCACAACCATTGGACCCTCTGATGGCTAACAAAGCTAGTCTCTTTACCCTATGATAGCCTCTCGATGATGTTTTATTTGCTATCTTTTATTAGTTAGATTAGCTTTGGCAACTTTCAATTTGGTTTCTAACACAGTTTAGCATATTTTCATTCAGTTTTGCATGCATTTATTTATTATTTTAAGCATTTTTCTTCCATTTGCTTACTATGAAATGGATCTCATCTTGAGAGGTTTGACATTTGATACTAATGTCTTGTAAGTGCTTTTGTGTGCATATATCAAGTTTCCACAGGAGCTAATAATCATGAATATCCTTCAATATTTACATCATCAAGTAGAGGTCGTAAAGAAACCCTCCATAATCAATTTTGAGAGAGCAAAAACTCTACGAATTACACCTACACTTTTGGGTCTCATTTTATAATTTGTATCAATTGGTATAATCCCTAAGAGGGATATCTTTTAATTGCTTTGTAAACAATAATTTCAAATATCAATGAGAAGGACATCGTTTTGTATATTTCTTTGTCATTCGATGGTTACATAATTTGCATTTGTCAATTTTATTTTATATTACATGTTTAGGTGTATGGTTTTTACTACTCTATACGTACACAAAGGTTTACATGGCTTTTTACCATTAATTTCTTCAATAAAATCAACATCCATTCTTCCTAAAATCCTAGAGATAGGTTCAACCAATGCTAAACTAGGATCCTAGGCTAAGGATCCATCCAAAAGTTATGGGTCATACCAAAATTCAACCCTCTTACCATTATCCAGATTTCACCTATATCCCTTGACTATATTAGACGTGGACTTCACCAAGCTCTACTAGAAAAAAAAACCTGAAGAAGGTAAGGGATCAGAGAGAAAACACCCTATCTTATTTAAATACTTAGAAGAAATAATATGAACCCAACCCATGTCTTCCAACTTAGCAAGTTTTCAGCCATGATTGGCTACCATAAATTTTTTATAAGGCAAGGGTCTCTGAGCCCCAAATCCCCGTAATATTTCCTGTTGTAAACCTGATTCTAGGAAACAAGATAAAATTTCCTTTTATCCTCTAAACCTACCCATAAAAATGATTTATGGATTCATTCCAATTTCATCAAAACTTTTAAGGGGAGTCTAAAAATAGACATGAAGAATGTAGGGATACCCTGTAGGGTGGATTTGACAAGAAGAGCCTTCCCTACTTGACTAAGAAGGGCACCCTTCCATACAAAAATATTCCTTTGCATTCTCTCAATAAGAATTTATTTTTCTCTAACTCGATCAAACCTATTTTTTGCTTTGTAAAATAAAAATTGATTTTGCTCTAACTTGAACCTACTACCTTCACTATGCTAAGTCTTTATGCATGCCATGCTAGCTAGATTGGTATTTCCTGTGATAAATAAGGACATGCTTGATTACATTTTCAAACCCTATAGATTAGTTCCAAATAGGCTACTATGGTGCGCATGCACCATTTTTCAAAGTTTTGAGTTCAAAATTTGGTGTCAAATTCATATTCTGCATCATAAAGTATTGAAGCATATTTAGCCTTAGAATAGAATGATTTTTGTGTACAACTAAACTCAAATAATTTGATCTTTCAAAGATATGTAAAATACAATGATGAAGAGATAAATCCTCCAAAATAAAAAATAAATTTTGGATGAAAAATCTTGGAAGAATAAACCTTTTTTACTCCTTATGATGAAGGTGTTTATGAAGCTTTGAAGGAAAATTTGCTTTAAAACTCAAAATAGGGATTTAAGGCTCCAAGTGAACATCCTACATGACCAAACAATGTCACTCCATCCCCACTATAATACCATCTTGTAATTTATAACATTTTGTAGAAACAAATAGAAATAATCAATCCATTCAAATATTATATAGAAAGCATAAAAATATGAAAGAAAGAAATGAGAGACAAAAATTATTGGGGTGCCTCTAGGCACCATAAATAATCATTATACTATCCATGGAAATGAATAACAACACTATGATATAATGGATGGAGTGGTAATGGGATATTTATACCAATACCTAATCCCTAAGTTATATCAATAAGTTTAACCTAATTCAACATAACAAGAGGTATTTAAGTCTAATTATAAGTTATAAGATGGGTTTAACCATAACAATGCTAACCGTAACCCATACGACTAACATAAAAAAATATTAAAATAAATTAAATACTGTATAATAATTTTACTTAGACCTATCCAAGATTACATCATATAGTGTTGACCTTAGCCATGAATCAGGTTACACTTTCAATAAGAGGCTGAAGATATTGTGTGGGATAATCTCCTAGAAGGGGTGTCTAGTTTTGAGATCTTATTTACATGTGTGGAGCTTGTAGGTTCTAAGCAATATTTTTATTTGGCAGTAAATTAGGCAAGAATTAATTTGAGCACACCTTATATATTAGGTCTTGGTTAATTCTACAAGTTTTTTTGGAGGTCAATGTTTAAGAATATGTGAGAACCTTGATTTAATGTAAGAACTCATATTAGTTGTTGAGTTGTTCCTCCAAGAAGTTGAGATGTAACAATAGGAGGATTTGGATTTTACCTTAAGCTAACCAATTGTTGGCTTATATTTTCTTGATTACTAGATCCAGTGTATGATGAATTTGGGTTATCCCAACTACTTAATCTATACTATAAATCTTAATTTGATTGGGATACTAATGGATTTATCTATTAAATAGTAGGGGTAGAAGTCACAGTGCATATTTGGGATACCATACCATTAAGCATCAAGGGTAAAGTGTTGGTGAGGTTTGGAAGATTTTGGGAAACTTGACCCATGTTGCATAAGGGATTGGTATTAATATTGGGTACTATGGATGGAGTAGTGGCCCAATCTAGATGGCATCTTGTATAGCATATTGATGAGACATTGGTGGATGATTGGGAAAGTTTACTTCTATTTGTATATATGTTGAGAATATATCTCTTAAGTAACAAGGCTTGCCATAATACCTTTAACAATGTAAATTGAATGTATTTATTATGAGTCTTGTATACAAACAATAGTATATTATTTATTTTCCTTTACTTCATTTCCATCTATACTCAATCATCTTTACCTATTCAATATTTTACCCTTGTCACATGATTTAGACCTTATATTCATAATAGAGATCAATAATATACCTTGTGATTAGGACCCTATGGAACTATAAAAACAAAGAACCTTGGAAAGTAGGTTAGAGTAATTAGAAATCAAACTTATATTGATTCTAGTGAATTGTTGGATTTTGTGGAAAATTGTTATAGTTCCAATAGATTGCAACAATCAAGACTTGTTCTAGATAGGATTTGAATAGGGTTGATGATATCACTATGTATCACTAGCCTGATCTGATGAATCATAAAATCCTTCAAGTCAATCAATAATATTTTGACTTAGTGAAAAAGGATTCAAATTAAAAGATGATGCATAGCAGATGATAAGTGTGATTCAGATGAATCATTGATTTGTCTCGATGAACTGGTAGGATGAAGACTAAGGATTTTTTTTTCTTTCATTAGATTAAACCACTGAATTGACAAGATTCAATCAAACAATATCCCATTTACCGTAATTTGTTAGATTTTTGTATTTGCTTCTCAAAATCAAGAAAAAAATGTTAGATTTGGACTAATTAGGGTAATGATTTATAGAATAGTTTTTGGATCTAGCAGATCTTGGAGTACTTAACAAACTCTTTTATAGATTTGATGATATTATTTATGGTTTGACATAGATCTAAGTGATAATAATTTAATTTTATATGGCATAGGTCCCATCAAGCATGCCAAAAGTATTATTGATTTATAGGGCTAACTGATTTAGAATCGTGACTATGACCTCATAATTAATGCCTTTAAAAAGAAGACATTTTGTCCTCTTGGTCTCTAGATTTGTATTGTATCCCCACTAACCTATGCTAAATTAACTAATCTAAACATAGGAAATAAAACATGATGAAGTAAGAGTGTGAGAGATAAAATTAAATTCAAGAAAAACAAATATATGTAGAGACAATAACAAGGCTAGTGTGTGTTTAGTTGCTCTATTCCAAAAAGACTAAATGATAATAATTTATTTTCATCCTAAAAACATGCACTCTATTAAAATAGGACTAACAAGAAAGTGTAAGAGCATCACTACAAACATCATTCATGCAAAGAGAGGCCTAATAAATTGAAAACATAGTCTAGTAGAACAACCAAGCATAAATTTTCATTCATATCAAAGAAAAGGATTATAACTAAAGAGTGTAGCTTTAGTCTTTCTCAAAATAGCAAAAATATGTTTACAATGAGCTTTAGGATCTTATTTATAGCAAGGGTTTTATCCCTTTCACCCTAAGTAAATATTAAATACCATTACATTGTATAGCAAGATGATAGAAATATCACTTTCATGCCATTGGTTCCCTATACTAGTTTTGGTTCTAACAATTCACTAGACTTTGATGGATCATTATTTTGATGGTCTTAAGTTTGATGAATTATTGGTTACTTGACCTAGTCATTTTCTTGCTCCTTTTGGCTACCTCGCTGCTTGGTCATTGCAAAATTAGTTGTGGTGTACAAAATTCCTAACTTCTATTTTGCTTAAGGATCTCTATCACCATTGCCTAGCTTCTTTTGTTAAGTTGCTTACCATTGGTTCAATGTAGTACCTTGTACTATAGTTAAATACCTCATATTTTAGAAAGATGACTTAGGTTCTAATATTACTAGATGATACAAGCATAATTTATAAAAATATATATCAAGATAAATATATAGGGATTAAATTTTTAGGGTAAAACATGGGTTTTTGAAAAGGCCCATACTTTTCTCAACTAGGGGCACATCAAGGGCCATCCTCCCCTTGATTTGAGCTTGGGTCTACTATATGAAATCCCAAATACATACCAATTTGGTGTCTCAATAGGGACTAAAGTTTTAGGGTAAAGCATGGGTTTTTGAAAGGGTCTTGGTCCCTTGTACAATGGTTTGAACTTTGGTCTCCTAGATGAGAACCCAAAGACATACCACTACAATGCCCCAATGATGATATTTTTTTAGGGTAAATCATAGGTTTTTGAAAGGATCTCAATCCCTTATGTAATGATTTGAACTTGGGTCCCTTATATGAGAAACCAAAGCCATACCACTACAATCTCCCAATAGGGACAATTTATAAAATGTTGTTATAATACCATGACATAATATAGGTGGGTCATATTTTAAGCCCATAAAACCAATTTAAAAAGAAAAGTAAAAATAACAACAATTAGGATTCTATATATTCTCATATAATTTAGTATTATAATAAAGAATCTACTAACTATTCAAAAGTAATAAAATGGGCAATGACAACACCCATATATAGGAATAGACTTTATCATTAGAAAATGAATACTCAAACATTATTTAGCTTCAACAAAAAAACTTGATTGTTGATTAAAATATTTTATACATCAAAAAAGTTGAAAGGGAAATTATAGTCTTTTTTAAAATCATCTAAGACATGTTTGACTCCTTATATCTAAATAAAAAAATGTTGTCACACTAAATAATAAGGTTATAAAGAGGATCTTAGAATGTGTTATGCATGCCAAATAATTTACACCATAACATATTTAAAATAATATACTAATTATGCATTTAAGGATGGTTATGTGGTCATTAGTAATGGTTTTATGTCTTAAAGATGATTAGCCATGTTCTATGCAAATGCAACACACAATATTAATCATAAAATTTACTTACTTTTTTTAGAAGAAGAAAAAGAGGTATTAATGTGGAACAAAATTCTATCATAGGAATATGCCACTGGAAATAAATATATTTGACTCCTTAAAATCTAAAGAAAAATATGTTGTCACCCTAAATAATAAGGTTATAAAGAGGATTTTAGAATGTGTTATCCATGACAATAACATATTTAATATATTATATTAATTGTGCATTTAAGGATGATTAGCCATGTGCTATGCAAATGTAACACACAATATTAATGATAATGTTTACTTACTATTTTGAGAAGAAGAAAAAGAGGTTTTAATGTGAAACAAAAATTTTCATAGAATATGTTATTGGAAATAGATAACTTGTGTTATGCATGAAAACATCTTTAAAATATAAATTTAATAATACATTTATGCATTTAAGGATGATTATGTGGTCATCAGTAATGGTATATGTCTTAAATATGATTAGCCATATGCTATGCAAATGCAACACAATAATAATTAGAACATTTATTTACTCTATTGAGAAGAAGAAAAAGAGTTGGTAATATGGAATGAAATTAAGATGATTAGCCATGTGCTATGCAAATGCAACACACAATATTAATTATAAAATTTACTTACTCTTTTGAGAAGAAGAAAAAGAGCTATTAATATGGAATGAAATAATATGCCAGGGGAAATAAAGGTCATCAGTAATAATATGTGTAGCAATTTGAAGGTAATAGGGTTGAGGATTTCCACATGAGAGACCAAGGCATTGAACCTTTAATATTGCTACCCCATTGGAAAAGAGTTTGCCAAGTGGTGGGACTCATAAACCATTCATGTTCCATAACTTGGTGAATGTGAGATTTTTTTTGGATTCGGGTAGTGTGATAAGGTACCAATGTGAGATTATTAATGCATGCACATACTACACTAACTAAGCAAAAGATAATTTAAAGAGTAGGTAAGTGTGGAAATTTGTTTATTTTCTCTTCATATTGAAAACTCAAAGATCTTTTCATAAACTTTCTTATATGCATCTATAAAGAAAATGTAATATTTTAAATATATATACATAATCAATATGATTACACACTAATAAGTGATACCAATACTGAATATTATAAATTATAAGTAATATTTTTATTAACTTGAATATTTTAATATTTTGTGAATTTTTTTATCCATCATCAATATATCCACCATTGTTGTTTCTTTGTTAACTTGAATCAAATTAGCAAGTATCATTATTTTAAGATGTGTTGTAGTATAATGTTTATTGTTTATTTTTTTATTTAACATGATATTCAACATTGAATGGTAAGAACCTTTCATACCTTCATTTTCATATAAGTAATTTTTATATAGTTGATCGTCGAACTTCATGCATGCATAAATTCTTTTTGATGAAAGACGATCAAATTATACTAGCCATGCATTAATACGAAATATCAATCAAATAATGTGATTAATACTTTTATATTTAGTAAGGAATCAAAGGGGCAATAGGATGACATGAAGGTGGAAGAGAATATTATGTAGCAAGAGAATATTAAAGGCAAGAGCAGATTTACAAAAGAGGAGATAACCAGAAGAGAAGATTTACTGAGCAAAGAAAAGCAAATTGAAGATTATTGGCAAAGAGAAGTGATTTGAGTTTCAAATACAATATCTTGTTTATTGGTAAAATAGTTTTCTAGCATTGTTGTCACCGCCATCAATAATAATTGTTTTGCCATCAAATCAATCCACGCTTCTTTGCAATAGTAGCAATAATCTATGCAATAGTATTGAACCCTTTGGAGGAGAAGCTTGGTAATGTATTAATGCAAAGTCGTAATGGACAACTGCATTCCTTTTTTATGTCAATTATTTTACATTTAAATTATTTTGCCAATGATAGCAAAAAGGATTGGAGGAGCTTAAAAAACATTGAAAAACCTTAGTTTTTTTTCAAAACCCTAGCTGCTTTTGGAATTTTTTTGGGTTGAGATCATGGAGTTACCAATTTTCACTAGAAAGTATGACATTGATGCTCAAGAATGGTGGATTAAGTTTAGATATATATATTCTAATTACCATTTTTAGATATGCAAACTTTTATGTGCTTTAAAAGAGGAAGCTTATGATTGGTGGGCAAATATTTCTACAAAAAGGAATTTCACTTGGGATGAAATGGAGCATGCATTCTTGAGTTAGTGGAACCCATATAAAAATATAGCTAGTTTGAAGATCACCATAAAAGGATATGAAGAAGAAATAAAAAGGCTTTAGAGGGAACTAAAAGAAATGAATAAAGAGGATATAATAGAAGGAAAAAATACATATGACAATGTGCAAGTTCATGGTCGCATTCAAAAGAAAAATCTTAAGAAGCAAGGATCCAAGGAGAAGAAAGAAGCATTTATGGCAAGGAAACAAGTTGAAGAACCATTAGAAAGCTCAAAAATGAACTTAAAGTAGCAACAACGATAGAGTCTATGGAAGAAGCAACAACAAAGTCCATGGAAGCCTTTTTAGAAGTGCATAAGGATGAACTAAAAGAAAGGTATAAGAGAGATGATTGTGAAGAATAATATAAAATTAGAAAATAAATTATTAAAAAATCAAAGAGAACAGAATGTTAGGTTAAGGTTGTAGCATGTCGACACCCACACCATCTTTAGTGACAACAATCTTGGAGGCATGACTTAAGGTATCAATACGTTAGATTTACATGGAGTTAGAAAGGCATCAAGTATGGAAGTGTTTGATAGAAAAAACATAATGTTTCTACATTTCAAATAAGTGTAGTAGCATCAGGTAACAAGACGAACCATTCAAAATATTAGAGCAGAGAAACAAAAGCATGGATCCAACAAAGCAGTTATGGATATTTAAGTGGCATAATAGTAGCTTGGCATCATCAAAGGCCATCACTAATCAAGATTTCACTTGCATGGATGGATGAATAATATTGGAACTTGTTAAGAAAAAGGATGCTGGATATTTGTATTTACAAAAAAATTGAAGAAGATCAAGAAAATGAATATATCATAAATTCAAACTTTTTGTGAAAAAGATGTAGGTATCTAGTTATGGCATCTCAATTGAGATGAGAATTGAATATGTATGTAAACTCTCAAGATTTACAAATGAGAGTTTTGATTTATCAGGGGTGAGGGACATGAGTACAACCTTTTTTTCTCAAGCAAAAAAAAAAATTGTATTTATTTATTTATTTATTTATAATAAACGTAAATGAAAAATTAATCCTAAAATATCATTAATATATAATAAAATATTCTATAACACATGAATTTTTGGTGATTAATTGAATTAAGGTCATCATAAATTTGCACACTATTACATAATATCTTTTTGTTTTTGAGTAAATACTTCTTATACACATCCACCATGGGGATTGAACTCGGGTCACATCACCGATAATGCAAGTGGCATCCTTTCTGGTAGACCACAACATGTGGATCACTATTACATAATATCTAAAAAAAATCATAATAAATTCAAGGAAAACATCCATATTTTTTACCTTTTGCTTCTTATAATTAACAATGTCAACATAAGAAATTCCTTTAATATGATGATCCAACCAGAAATATTATATTTTATCAACACAATAGTCCAAAATTAGTGGTTATGAGAAATTCCAAGTACACAATCCAAATACAATAAATAAAAATTAAAAAAAATCAAAGACCAATCATTCAATCAGGTCTCTTAATAACATCACTATTATGACATAATTTACCAGTACATAATTTCACTTCCATGATAGACTATAACATCCTTCACTTGTATCCTAGACTTATTTCTTAACTCTAACACAAAATAGCCTTTCACTATCCTTGGATGTTGGTTCTAACAATGGTTAGTGCTCTATCTCCAAGTCTATGATAAAAGTATATCCCAAGGCATAGTGCATTGTGGGAGCATATGAAACTTTAGAAATATATAATTAATGTGACATATTTGAACTCATGAGACCTTCTACTTACAACATGGTCTCTTTTTAAAAGACATAGATAGATGTCAAAGCCTAATTACAATGTTTAATAAAATTTATTTCTAGTTTTATCTTTAACTAAATTTAACTATGAATTCCTATGAAGCATAGAGATTTTATATCATGAGCACTTGGTAAACCTTAAGATTGCTCAAGACTAAATTCCAACTCTACATTTAAATAGAGATTAAAATTTTATATTTTAGTATAAGAGCTCCACTAATGGATATGCCTAGCTAGGTGTGATCTTTGTATTTAATAGCACTTTCAGATGTTGAACATGTGACCTTCCATATATTTTTCTTGAATGGTGACATATAATATTATCTAATAAAGTACTATTAAGTATCCTTGGTGTAATTTAATATATTTACTAATATTTACATAATTTGGTTAAATATTTTTATTTCCATTCTAAATATTAATGTGATTTAAATCCTATACTAGATTTAAGGAATTTAAGCGCATGACATTATCTTAGGTGCATGTATAACAACACCCTGCCATCTAAAACAATATGGTGACATATTATCGTCTAACACAAATATGGTGATATTCTAACAACACTTAGTGTATAGACTAATATTAAATACAAAATGACAAAACAATTGTACAACAAAATTTCATTTGTGTACTTATTTTTGTATGATCTTATCCTATGCTTGAGGTGGTTTGAAGTGGTACCATGTCAAAAATAGACCCTACAAAATATCTTATTGTGTTCCTTCCACTTTCTCTTGTTCTAGATATCTGCTACATCTAGATTTAATTCAACCAGGTGCCTGCAACACATTATTCTTTGATTGCTCATTGACTTCTTACAATTGGTTGCATTACCAATATGACAAGCAATGTCTATCATCACATGTGCTAAGGTTCAAGGGGGTAGGATCCCCCTTCCAGGTTTAAGGGGCAGTAAACCTTGCAAGGTCAAGGGTTAGTGTCCTTCTTGCATACATTGAAACCCTCACTATCTGAACTATTTATTTTTCTTATCTGTATTTTGGTGGTGATTTTTTGACCCACTCAAATGATTTCTCCTTAGCTTTCTATGACCTCTCTTGGCTTCAAATTACCTCTTGTTGGTCTTTAAAATTACTTACTTGGCCTTATATGACATTTCCTTTGCCTCTAAATGCCCTCCCTTGGTCTTAGACAACCCTATATTAGCCTCTAATGGCCTACTTCCTAGGTTAGGCAACTCATCACCTAGTTTTTATGGTTTACTTCTTAGGCTAGACTACCCATCTCCAAGGCCTGATTGCTTTGTAATATTCAATAAGAAATACTAATATAAATGATTGCTTATATCAAGTTTAATTAAAATAATTTTATCATGTTGAGCCTTGTTTAAATAGACCTTTTTATGTAAAATTATAAAATCATCCAAAATTCTTGTCTCAAACACAATCACTTTGTTCATCCAATGGTAGCCTTAGTATCCTTTAGCAATGCTCTTGAAGATGACCTTATAAATTGTATTTTTAAATAAGAATGGGAAGGCATTACCAAAGGAGTTAGTTTCAAGTTTTTTTAAGATTAAAGTGATGTTGGTGCAATTGATATAATTGAGAATTTTCCATAGTTTTTAAGCTTCAATGACCAATTTCGTTTATCTTCATTATATAGCAATGATCCTAATAAAATATTGGTGAAACCCATTTAGGCCTAGAAACTTTTCCTTTGTGATCAAGAAGACTACATGATTAATTTTCTTTGTGGAGAATAACTTCATTAAATCTATTATTTTTCTTGCTTAGTTATGTCTAGATGGGGTGTTTTACAAAAGTGTGTTATGAGCTTCCATATCTATACCTTTTCATTTATTTTTTTATTGGAACCAACAATTATATTCAATAAAAATAAGAGAGGTTACAATAAAAAGGGAGCTAGAAAAATCATAGCTTGGGGTGCAAGGCCACCCAAATGATCAATACTATAAAGACGAGGCCCGAGGCCAAAAACAAAACCAACCCTTAAAAGGGTGAATAAACAACATAACTAGGCAAAGGGCCAAGCCCTACTGTGGGCACTGATAAAATGACCTGAGGTTGGAAAACATCACCCCTCAACCTGCTACACCAAAACAGAGGGACCTTGAGGCAGAGGGAGGTTAGGCAAAACCCTACTAATAGTGCATGGAGCCTCATGCCAGTACTTGATAAGATTTATCAAATGCGCCAACTCATGAGTCAACTTGGAAGCCTACGAATGGATCTGAACAATAACAATAGAAAACATCGTAATATTTTCATGCATAGAAAACTGACTAGAAATTGAATCTCCAGAATAGACAACAACATTCCTAGCTTTCCAAAGTTGAAACAAAATAATAGCATGAAAGAAATTCCACAGAGCAACAATATAAGTAGGCCAACAACTATTATCTCCAAAAAATATCATCTGCCATCTGAAGAATTTAGGATGAAAGGGCTTGAACAATGAGTGAATCCAAGACCAGGCAGACTGAGCACGAGGGCAGAACCAAAATAGATGTTTAAAAGTCTCAAAATGACCACAAGTTGGACACTTAGGATTAGGAAGACCAACCCTACTAAGTCTCTCTCCCATAGGAAGCCCTTGATAAATAAGAGACCAAAGAAAAAGGTAATCTTGGGTTCAAGGTTAAACTGCCAGATATGGTTCAGATGAGCAATCCAAGTATAGGAGGTAGAGTGAGTCTACCATCTCTCATTAAGTTTATCAACACTAGGGGAAATAGGACTAAGAAGTTGATAAAGCAAGGAAGAAGAGTAGTTCTTGAAAGGAGTATCCACATTCCAATACCAATCCCTCCACCAGGCACTCGAGGGTTGAAGGTTGAGCTTATGAAGCATGACATCAGGTATAAGCTCTTGAATCTTAAGAATAGAAGGAAGATCTAAATTCTAAAGATTAAATTTACATTTGAGATCAGGCCAAGGAATCTAGTCTCGAGAGTGCACTAAATATTTAATAAAGTAGATGCCCTTGCAAAATAACCTCAAAGCTTTAATCCCTAGCATATCAACAAGAAGAATTGAAGAGTTAGATAGAATAGGAGACCACTAGATATTCTAAGAATTAAATGAAAGACCATTATGAAAACCATCACCAATCCAATGAATATGAGGTTTCACCACCTCAAAATCCTACCAAATACTTTTAACAACAAAGGAACCCTGAATCTTAACTAGAGTAGAAGTAATGATGAGAGTATGAAGGCCAATATTAGCCCAAGATTTGCACCCATAAGGTAGCCCTAAAGAAATACAATGGTGAATCAAAACCTTCCAGGCTTTAGGGCCTTCAATAGCTTTAACCACCCACTTAGCACACAAAGAAATGCTTTACCTGTAAATATCAATGATGCCCATCCCACCCTTATCAGTAGGTATGCAATAAATATCCCAAGCAACTCGATGAAAACCATATGAATTCTTCCCCTTGGCCCAAAGAAAATCCCTAAGGAGTCTGGCCAACTTATTATAAGAATTCTTAGAAGGGGCCCAATAGGAGGAGTAATAAACATGGGTGGCAACAAGAATCTTTGTGCAAACCTAAAACTTATTGGTAAGAGAAAGGGGATGCAAGGCCCAATAGGAAATCTTCTTTTCAATTCTATCAATGACATATTGCTAGAGTTTAGAGGGTGAGCTATCAAAAGCAAAGGGGATTCCTAAGAACTTAAAACACTCACCCCTTTGAAGCCAATGCCATGAAAAATATCTAAGCCAAGCAGGCATAGAAGAAGAAGCAAGGTGAAAAACAAAGAGACTTAGACCATTGGATGTTGGAACCCGAGGCCTTACAAAAAGTGTCCAAACAAACCAAAGTAGTTGAAACTAAAACCTCATCCTCATTGATAGTGAGAAAAGAATCATCCACAAAGTGCCCATTAATAAGTTGGGTGGACATGTCAGGCAAAAGAATACCTTTGATCAACCCCTTAGATGCTTGATTGGCAAGAAGATAACCAAAAGCTTCAATAACAAGGATGTAAAGCGAGGGGGCCAAAGGATAGCCCTAGTGAATAGAATGAAATAAACCAAAATCCTCTGACCTATGTCCATTAATAGTAAGACAAGTTGAAGCATCAACAAACAACATATTGATAACCCTGATAAAAAAGGGGCCAAAGTTGAGAGCTTGAAGCATGGTGAGAATGAAAGGCCACTCAATATGATCATAAGCTTTCTCAAAGTCTAGTTTAAGGAAAAGGGGCTTTTGGCTAGAGAGACGAGCCCATTCTAAACCTTCCCAGACAACAATAAGATTATCCAAGATGTAACACCCTTTAATGAAACATGTCTGCTCTGGTCTGATAATCATAGGGAGAATGTTGCGAATACGGAGAGCTAAAGCTTTAGCCAAAATATTGTAAGAGACATTAAGCAGAGTAATAGGTCTCCAACTGGTGATAAGCTCAAGATTGCCCACTTTAGGAATAAATTTAATGTTTCCATGATTGATGATATTGCCTAAAGAATTGTTGGCTAACACTTCATTGTAGACATTGAGCAGATCAGGCCCAATAAACTTCCAAGTGGCTTTATAAAATTCATAGGGAAAGCCATCAAGACTAGGGGACTTGTCATCCGACATAGTCATAAGAGCATTATGAAGCTCAACAAGTGAAAGAGGAGCCTCACAAAGAAGTCTATCATAAGCAGATAACTTAGTAGGAACAACATCAAGATATTGTTGGAGCGCCATCTGATGTTCTAGAGAATCTTATTGTGCTTGAAAGATAAGCTTATAATGATCCACAAAGGTTGATGCAATATCAGGAAGAGAAGTCAGCCTATCATGAGAGACTTGAATAGCCTTGATCTAGATCTTGGCCTACTTGGAATGAAGAGATTTGAAAAAGGCTTTGGATGGGCGATCACCAACCCTTAGCTAGTGTAGATGAGCCCAAATTTGAGCCCCCTTGGCTTCATGTCATTCATGGACTATAAGTTGGTGGTGAAGACCAACAACCCTGGTTTGTAACTATCGATCATACGGATCATTTTCCAGCAATAGTAAATTTTGTTGATACTCCTTTGTAATAACCAAATGAGCATGCTTTCTGACATGTGCCACCTGTTTGCCAAAATATTACATGAAAGAGGTAGTATGGACAATCACCTCATTCCACCAAGAAATCCAACTAATAGAGTGAGGAGGTTGAGGTAATAAATTCTAGATTCTCTCAATCACAACAATCATGCCAGGGTGTTGCAATAAAGAAGTATTTAAATAAAATTGATTGCATAAAAAATTAAATTGGTGACCACTCCACTCAATCTGAAAGGAAATCGAGAAATGATCTGACAATAAAAATTGATCCCAGACCATCACAATCTTATTATTGATGGAGGAGAATAAAAAAATTGTTGCTCTGACATCATAACTCGATCAAGGTGCTTGTAGACTCTATCATTACCCACACGAAAATTGGACCACGTGAACCAGGGTGGAGGCATGCAATTGCACTAGAAAAAAGGGGATAAAAAATACCCCATCTATGTTTAAGAAAAAACTAGGCCTCATGCTCTCCAACACACCAACGCATCAGGAGGTAACCAACTTTATCTTCAACATGCTCAACCATATTAAAATCACCACAAAAAATCCAATATGCCATCGGTAAGTGATCAACCAGGTACCACCAAAGGGCAAAGTGACTAGGCCCATCATTAGGTGCATAAATGTTGGCAATGCCCAAGGTGTTCCCATTAATATTCAACAAAATCTAGACCACATGATGAGAAGGATCCTCGCCAGACCCAAGCAGACAATCCTCAAGTTTGGAGGAGATAGAAATAGAAGCACCACCCATCCATCTTCATGGTGAGTAGTGAAATGCATAAAAGAACCTACAATACAACTGAGAGAAACATCTAACAAAAAACCAGAGATCTTAACTTCTTGTAAACAAATAACATCAACATGGCCAATACTTTGTAGAGTGGATCGAACAAAAATTTTTCTTGAGGACTCTGTAAGTCCCCGAACATTCCATGAAAGGAAATTCATGGAGGAGGAATATCCATGGAGCCATCTCCCATAGGGTTGCCCCCACTGTCAACCAACATTGAAGAATTATTAAATGCAGAGGTCTGAGAAGGTTGAACTAATTCACCAACAATCGAGGGACTGCCCACACTATCGACTAGCATCGAAAACCTATTAAATAAAGAGGTCTGAGAAGGTTGAAATAAGTCACCAATAGTTGAAGGATGATGCTTAGCCTCTTGGCTTCCCCTCGATGATGGTGAGCCATCTCGAGATGGACTACATGAATGCCTAGAGGGTGGAGGTATTGGTAGTGAATTCCCTTCTTTTGAGGCTGATTTATGCTTAGGAGGTTTCTCAATAGGTGGAGACTGAGGAGCCAAAATAGGATGAATAGGAACAACAAGAGGTTGAGATGGTAGCTTCACAACCTTATCTCTATTAGAAAGCATCGACTTAGGGTTGGTCACCCCCTTCTTATTAGAAACTATGATCCAATCACCCTCAATAGAGGGTTTGGGAGGTGCAAGCATGGTATGAGGAGCAAGGGCAACCATCAAAGGTTTTTGAGCAACCAATGGATAATCCTTGATACGATGCATGGTGGATTGGCATCAAAAATAAGTATTAGGTAAATTAAAGTAAACAATTTTTTGCATAAAATACTTTGTACCAACTTGAATGTCCATAAATTCTTTGAGATCCTATGCGAGGTCAACCTCAACATAAACTCTTTTATTAGGTCATGCTGAGAAGAACCGCTCTTCTTCTCGATAGATCACCCGACCAATGGGTTTAACAATATCATCAATAAATGCCCATAAGGGTAGCGAAAGACCAAGGAGTTCAAGCCAAACCGACACTTTCAAGGCAACTTGCTCTAAAACTCGAAAAGGAGTCCAAGGAGAAAGGACCATCAAAGTATTGCAAAGAAACCAACAACTGGACTTAGCAACCACGGTTTGCAATTGCGAGGGTTCTTTGAAGGAAAGCAAAAAAAACCTTTAGTAAGATTGCGGATACCCGCAACCACAATGCCATAAGCTTCCTAGTGAAGTTTCAACCAATTTTGAAAATATTCTTGCAATGGGATCCGACCAACAAAATAAGCTATAAGACAATGATTCTCATACCATTTTACAACTGGAGAAACAACATCAAGAGAGAGCACAACATCTGGAGAAGAATCATTACCTCGTCCACCACTTTCAAAACAAACTTTCGAGCTCGCTTCGATACCATGAGTTCCACTATCTGTAACAACCGTTACATCTCATATGGTGAAGCCATAAAAAAGGAGAGCAACCACCTAATTGGTGGCAATATCAGTATCCAAAACCAAAGCAGCCAAATTTACGAATGACCAAATTTAAATTTTTTTAGTTATATCATCCCAAATATCTATACCTTATCTTTGCTCAACATTAATTTGAAAAACTCCACACATGCTTTTGCTATTTCATCCACTGAGTTTAATTTCTAATCATATTCATGAATGAAAGATATTCTTATAGCTTGTCATTTTCCCTTTATCTAGTGAAATTAAAAAGCATTATAATCAATTACCCTTAGCCATTATTCCATGGCCCTTTGGCATCAACTCACTTCTTCTTTGCAAGATAACTTCTAGTTTATTTTAAAGTTGGTCCTCTATTTCTAAATGGTGTTCCTTAAGCCAAAGTCTTAAATTTGGGATGTAGATGTTCCAATTGTGTTGCTTTCCTTTTAAAATGAAGATAATTCCAAATTGGTTATTTTTCCAATCTTTGAGGTGTTGTATTATATGTTTTAAGTTTTGCAATGAAGTCATTCATAGACTTTGAGTATTTTTTTATCATTTCTAAATATTCTCCTTCAAGCATTTAATAATTTCCACATCATTTTTGGGACTAAGTTATGCAAGCATATGTAAAATTATATTAGTATGATATTTTTTTAATAAGTTATATGTGGCTTCTATTAGGGGCCACTCCCATCAAAATACTAAAATATTACATTTGTTGCAGCATACCTTTTTATCACAATTTTTTATTTCTTTTTCTCTTAAATATATTCTTCAACTTCCTCAAAGTGCTATGTTTTCACAATCAACTCCTTGACATTATTTTGATTAAGATATAAGATCGCACTTGTCTAGTTACCTTCTAAAATATGAATTTCCCTAGATGAAGATCAACACCACAATTCATAAATTTCGCTACCTGATTTGCTTCTATAAATATGCTCACACTTCCAAGAGATTGCCTCTAGTAATAGATGATGAACATCAAAAATGATAATATTTTTTATCCAATCTTCACATCCATTTTTGTTAATAGCATTAATGATAATTTGTGAGTCCCCCTCAATTGGAATATAATTCTGTCCTTTTCTACTACAATTTTAATCCCTATAAGAAGTGCCCTAGCCTCTGCATAGTTGTTAGTTGAAGTTTCATATGATTCTGAATAAGTGAGGAGAAATTTTCCTTCACTATTTCTAAAAACACCACCTCCACTAGCTTTTCTTGGATTTCCTTTAGAAGCATCATCAAAATTAATTTTGATAAACTCAATTTTTGGATATTTTCATTTTATCATAGATCGAAGTAGATCCTTTGTTTTAATTACATTGTCATAGATGACTCTTCCATGTATGTTCAAGTCCTATAGCCAAGTTATTAGCACCTATTTTTTTGCAATTGATACTTCCTATTATGAGCACCATATTTGTAGACATTCTATAATAGGCAATCATACAGTTCTAAACTTGGACATGATTTTAAGATTTATTTTTAAAATTTTTGCTATTCCTTTCAAGCCATAAATTCCAACAAATAATGACAATACCAATCCTTCAAACAATACATAATGCTTTAGCTTTAAATAACTAATCCAACATTTCATCAACTCTTTCAATGTTGATGAAGCTACCCAATATAATTTCATATTTTTTTAAAAATAATCTCAAATGGTGTGAGAAAATGGATAATGAAGAAGTAAATGGTCTAATGTTTCTAAATCCTTCTCACACAAGGCACATCTAAAGGGTCCATAATATCCTTTTCTTTATAGACTCTCTCATGTAAGAATATTACTTTGAACTACTAACCAAAGGAATGTTGAGGCCTTAGGGAGAGCCTCTAATGACCAAATATTCTTCCAAGGAAAATCTTTGGGAGAAGAAAATTTTGATTGTTCTAAATCCTCATATCCCAACTTGACCAAGTATCCACCATCCTTTGATAAATTCCAAACCAACTCATCCTTTCATGTAAAAATTGATAAATAAAACTCTTGAAGCATCTTTTGAAGTTCATTTGCAATTTTTTTGAGTTACTTTCCTTCAACTAGGTTACTAAAAAAAATTCATGATCTGGAGTTGTTGCTCATAATAATATAGTCGTTGACCTTTGGACCTTTACATGCTAGGTATGTGTTGAGGTGTGATTTTGTTAGGCTACAAAAACCACTCAACAACTAGGATTCAAATTCCTCTCTTGCAAAGAAACTAAACTTCTCCAAGGTTCTCACTTAATGTTTTAATGTGTCATACATATGTGCGTAAATAAGTACTTGAATAGTCTCTATAGTTTGCAAGTTACTGTTAACAAGGGGCCTGGGAATCAGATAATTGATTTTAAATTTATCATACTTTAAATGCTTTTACCCATTCTTCCTCTAAACAAAATAGATGAATTTGCCTTATAATTTCAATACATTGTGCAAATCCATTCTATCATCTCATAACAACTTTTATTTAAAATACTTCAAATGATTTAAATCAAATGTTCAATTTAGCACTTTAATTAATATGAAATTTCAATTACTTTAATAAAAATCAAAGTATGTGAAATTCAAATGAAATATAAACCCTGATTATAAATATTCACCCTTTTAAAATCTAAGGTTTAATTAATGAAAATATTTTATTCATCCCAAATATAAAATCAACATTAAAATATTTAAAAAATGAATAAAAGTAATGATGTTTAACCCCAAAATTGTAAGGTTTTCAAACCTTATAATTATAATCCATAGGGTTTTAATATAAAACTGATCTATGAACTGTGAATCTTATGCTTTGAAAATCAAGTTCATAAATATGTTTTTCTCATATTATTTGTTTATTAAATATTTATGGAATAAAATATTTAATAACAAATATAATCCTCCAATGTAAGGTTTGGATCGGTAAATAAATAAAACTATATTTAAAACATGAAATCCAAACAAATTTTAATAAAAGATATCAACTCTAATTCTCAACTTTATTAAATCAAATTTGGAACCAGAATACTCATTTATCTTTTATAAATTTATTTATTTAAATATTAAAACAATTTAATATTTAAATAATAAATTATTGATAACCTAGTGTAAGGTTTAATTCTTATAAAAATTGAACTAGGCTATGTAAAAATAATTTAATATAAAATAAATAATCAAAATTTTTATGATGAGAAACTGATCTTCTATCTATGCTACAGAGACTAATACCAATCACATAGACTTAAACCAAATCACTGCCCACCAGTATTCACACAACAAGACAATGATATGATGCAATCTTCAGTGGAATCTTAATTATTGAAAATTATATCAAACATTTTAATTACAATTCAAATACCATATTGATGCTTATTTGAATCCCTAAAATATTTTGATATAATAAAAATCTTACAATAAAGTCTGGTTTCTCTGTAATTTCCAACTCTCTGTAGCTTCTTCCTTTCCTTTGCTTTGCTCCTTCAACTTTCTTTCTCTTCCTTCTCTACAAAAAAAATGTTTGACCTCTTCCATGAATCTCAATGAATTATTTATAATTTGAAAATTTTAGTTATTCCATTTCATCACAGTTTTGGGAATGGATTTTATAACTATCTTCTTCAACCCTTGCCCTTGTATTACCTGCATAATGAAATAATAATCATAATATTAAAACAAAACCAAACTTTACTTTATTTATTATTCATTCTCCCGTAACTTTCCTTTTTTCCAAAATTATTTCAAAGTTCTCATATTTTAATGAACATTTCCATTCATCTAAATATGCCAAAAGGGTGCTCAAAATTATTGAGATCATCCAAATATTTATCATGGTTTATGAGATATGATATTTTAAAGTTCCCAAATTGCTAAATTAAACTACTATTTTTTGGTGAAATTGACATTTGAAATCTTACAAGTTTGGTACCATTAGAAAGAGAAAATCCATATCTTTTTACCAAGTTTTGAATGAGATCAAACGGAGTTGTCTAGCTCAAGATATGTCCATTTCAATTTTGCATTAATTTTAGGGTTAACCCTAAAAAAAAAATTAATTATTTAAATGAAATTTAATTATTCAAATGAAAATTAATCGTTCAAACCTTTGAAAATGATTTTAATCAAATTATTTGATTTGAAATAATGCAATTAATATGCAAATAATCATATAATATTATTTCCAAAGTATAACATTGCAACCTAATAGCTCTGGCGATTTGGCTTTTGGCGGGAAATTTTTTGCGACGGCGTCTGGTGTTGCTCGAGGGACTCTGGCCCGAAGATCTTGCCTAGGGCTTTGGGGGGTTGTTTCTGCTTTCGCCTGAAGGTTCGGTAGTGGTCCGGGAGGGCCCGATGGGGTCTCCTCCTGTTTCTCCTGTTGGGAGAAAGACCTCATATGCCGAGAAGTTGAAAGATTTTCCCTCGCCTTCCACGGACGGAGCTCAGCGGAATGCTTTTCAATCGATACTCAAGATTGTTGCCAATGGCCCAAATGCTCACCGCGTTAATGGATGCCTCCCACAATCTTCCTCCGGGGCCTAAGATTGTAATAGAACCAATCTTTGGTCGAAGATACAATCGTCTACCGAGCTAATCACGACTTGATCTGCAAATTCATGGGCATCCGGCCCACCCCTGAATTTTTGCATACAGGGTTCGTCGAAGCCGGGAGCCACACGGTGAGTACTCTCTATGGCCTATAAGCAATGGGTATTTCATCATAAGTTTCTCTTCTTTAGCAGATAGAAACAGAGCATTTGAATCAGAAAAGAGAAACCATGGACCAGCAGGGTTATTTGTCCAACCCTGGAGAGTGGGTTTCGACCCCCGCATCGAACCCACGGCTGTCCCGGTCTGGATCCGGCTGTACGCTCTCCCGATGGAGTTTTGGGGTGAGCAGGTTTTGGAATTAATAGGTAATTCCCTAGGCAGATTTCTGGGAGTCTCCAAAGATACCATAGAGGGCAATTCTGCTGTCTTTGCTAGAATATGTGTAGAGATGGACATTAGTCAGCCTCTACCAGCTGAGGTGGAACTTGAGCTTGCAGGAGTACCCTGGATCCAGCAGTTAGACTATGAGGCCCTACCTTTCAGGTGCCGAGTATGCCATAAGCATGGACATTTGGCAAGGTTCTGCCCAAACGTAGTGAGCACAAAAACGGAGGCTCCGAGTGGAATGTCAAACCGCCCTAGAGAGGGTAAGTCTAGTCCAGGTCAATGAACCCTCTAGCAATTCTCCAGGTCCTGATGCTCAACAGGATGGCTTTGAGCAGAGGTGAAACGAAAGAGAAACAAAAAGAAAAATGGCAAGGAGCAGGTACAGCTCAAGCCAAACAATCGGTATGAAATTTTTAAGTCATTAGTGGATCTGGAGGACCAATCTATGGAAGGAGTGGTTGGGAATGGTGAGAATGTCAACACTCCACCTCTTGTTTCTCCTTCCTTCACTCCCGTAGTAGAGCAGTGACTGTGCCAGCTGAGTACCTGCAGTCAGAGAATCCAGGGGCCTTGGTTATACACTCCCCAACACAGTCGGCTATAAAAGATGTTACCATGGGAAATGCAGATAAAAACAGAGAGAGGCCTGCTTTAGGGATTTCCCAGGTGGAAAAGAGATCAAGAAACAATAACTCTCAAGGAGCGGGAAGAAAATCCAATAAGGAATTACTAATAGCCCAAGGAGATAAGTTAATCAATGAAGGATTGGTGAGGTCCATTGATTCTTACTGCTCACAAGGTTTTCAATGATTATTCAATCTTGGAATATTAGGGGTTTAAACAGTAGAACCCATCAATCTGCTGTTCAAAGACTCTTAGAAAACCGAAAAACAGATTTTTTGCTTCTTCAGGAGACCAAAATGTCTTTAGATATTATGAGTAAAACCGCTACTAAAATCTGGCGGGGAGCTGGGTATATGGACGTGGCTGCCCAAGGAGCTTCAGGGGGAATTGTTACCCTTTGGAACCCTCTGGTCTGGACTGCTTTAGAACATGTAGCTTGTAGGGGTGTTCTTACTTCTCTCTTCAGAAATAACTTCAATTCTGAGCTGGTCCTTATAACCAACTTTTATGGGGCCCAAGATCTTGATGGCCAGAGGCTCCAATGGGACATTGTTCACAACATGAGAGCATACGGGGAGTGTTATGGACTGGATTATTGCGGGGGATTTTAATGCAAAATTATACGTTCGGGACCGGGAAGGTGGCTCCCCTACTTTGGATCCGGGGGATCGGCTTCGATTGCCCAAGTTCAGGCCTTTAATCTAGTGGACGTTCAAGGCCCTAGTGTTTTTTTCACTTGGACAAACAAGAGAAAGGAGCCACATAGCAGGAAGGTCAAGTTAGATCGCTTTTTGGTCTCGGAGGAGGCTTTTGTTAAATGGACTTTTAAGTTCCAGATTTTGGAGGGCCCTATTTCGGATCATTTTCCCATCTTGCTTGAGGGAGGGACTTCGAGAGGACAGCACCATAGGCCTTTTAAATTTGAGAATTTTTGGTTACAAAAGGAGGACCTTCGACAAAAAATTCCTCATTGGTGGGCAGAAGGCCGTCCACCTTTTGGGACAGCAATGTTCAAATTTCATAAAATGACTTCAATTTGTCAAATTTCAATTGAAACAGTGGAGGAAAGGAAACAAGTCGGATTTCCAGTCCCAAAGGGCTCCCTTGGTGGCTAGATGGGAGGAGGTTCAGAAACTTTTTAGGGAAGGATCAATTACTGAGCAACTTAAATCTGAAGATGACGAAGCTACGTAAAGCGGTTGAGGACATTGACAACCAAGAGGAGTTATACTTGGAAGCGAGAGGGCTAGAAATACTTGGTTATTAGAGGGGGACGAAATACCAAATTTTTTCATCGGTCAGCTTGTGCTAGGAGACGGATGAACAATATGGAAGTTCTCAAAGATGAACAGGGAAATGTCTTCGATACTATTCCTGGTATGCACTCCCATGCTATCGATTACTTTTCTAAACTTTTTAAGGAAAGTATGCAGCAAGATATTGAGGCTCAGAACGAAGTTCTTAATGTTATTCCTCCTATTATCTCCGAAGAGGACAATCAGACCCTGCTTAGACCCATTGAAAGGGATGAACTGAGAAATGTGGTCTTTGGTATGAGTCTTGGAAAATCTCCTGGTCCAGATGGCTTTCCTATTGAATTTTTCGGGCTTTACGGGATACCTTGGAGGAGGATGTTACGGTCATTCTTGAGGAATCCAGATCCAATCGAAGAATGCTCAGGGCGATCAATCACACCTTCATTGCTTTAATTCCGAAAGGGGAAGCGGGGACTCATATCTATGATTTCAGGCCTATTGCTTTATGCAATGTGATTTACAAAATCATCACTAAGATAATGGCTGAGAGGCTTAAACCCCTTCTTCATAGCATCATTTCTCCTGAGCAGGGGGGCTTTGTTGAGGGAAGACAAATATTGGATGGGGTGATTTTGGCCCAGGAGGCCATCCATTCAATGCAAACTTCGGGCAACAAAGGCATGTTCATTAAACTGGATATGTCCAAGGCTTATGACCGGGTGGAGTGGTGCTTCTTGTCGAAAATGCTGGTTGCCTTTGGCTTCTCTCAGGAATGGATTGATTGGGTTATGAGTTGTGTTTCTTCTCCCTCCTTTTCTGTTCTCATTAAGGGCCTTCCCTCGCTTCCTTTCGGCGCCTCCCGTGGGCTCCGCCAGGGAGACCCTTGTTCTCCCTATCTCTTCCTTCTCTTGGCTGAAGGTTTGGGCAGACTGTTTTTGAGGAGAAGGCAACAAGGTCTACTTTCTGGTATCAAGGTTGGGGAGGAAACTCCGACTCACTTGCAATTTGTGGATGATACGGAGTCCGGTTGGTGCGGCCACTCTTCGGGAAGCTAGAGGAATCGAGAGATACTTTGAATGTCTACCTAAGGGCTTCAAATCGGGTTCTAAATGACGGGAAGTCCAAAGTGGTCTTTTTCAATCTCGACCAACGGCTTCAGGGAGCGCGTTATTGAGATCCTGGGCTTCACAAGGACCTCTCTTCCAATTGTTTACACGGGGTTCCCCTTCATTTCAAAAAGTTAAATATTGATATTTGGAAGAACACGTTAGCGGGGCATCAAAGACGAGAATGAATCATTGGGCCCATAAATGGCTAAGCTACGGGGGTAGATTAACCTTCTTGAAATCAGTTATTCAGGCTTTGCCGATCTATAAATTCTCAATATTGCTGCCCCTCATACCATCTGGAAAGAGTTGGACAAAATGGCTAGAAGATTTTTATGGGAAGGCGCAAAAGGGAAGAAAAAATGGGCCTTGGTTGGGTGGGACAAAGTTACCCAGCCTAAGGATAAAGGAGGGCTGGGCTTGAGATGCTCTATGCTTAATAACAGGGCTTTGGGTGGAAAGCTGTATTGGAGGTGGGTTTCTCAGCCATCCTCTCTCTTCAACGGAATTCTTTCCAGTAAATATTTGGGGCATGTCCACCCCAATGAGGTGGGTCGCTTTCCCTTGGAAGGTCCTGGTTCCTTAGTGTGGCAGACTCTCAAGCTTGGGTCCCAGATTATCAAAGATCAATTATTCTGGAAAGTGGGGAAAGGAGACAAGGCTCGCTTCTGGACAGACTCTTGGGACCAGCATCCGCCCATTATTGTTATGTTCCCCGAGCTACAACCTATCATGACCGCCTTAGAAGCCCAGGGTTGGATCCTTATTGATAAGTATCTTCTTACCAGTCATTTGGGGGGTATACTTTTAAAAAGTTTAAGCGATGGGAGGAGTGGCCAATTACTGTCTCTCCGGAGTTGGCGCCTATCCTGCAAAAAATATTGTCAGAAAGGTTCCTCACGGGGAAGGATGAGGAAGATGAATTAGCCTGGGGCTATGGAAGCCTTGGGGTCTACTCAGTTAAGGCTGGATATGAAGAGATCCTCCCCTGAGCCTCCCCCACACTCTTTTCCGGTTCAGCATTGGAGAAGGATTTGGCATTCAAAGGGTTGGCCGAAAGTGAACTTCTTCGCTTGGCAACTTATGCATAATGGTCTTCTCACCTTTGACAATCTCAGACGTAGGGGTTTCAATGGCCCCTCTCAATGTGCTTTATGCCTCCAACATGAGGAAAGCTGAGACCATTTGTTTTTTGAGTGTCCTTTTACTCATCGGATTTGGGAGCATTTGGTTCTCTCAATTTAAACTCCAGGCTAATGGTGTTCTCAATCGTACCAATATTTGGGAAAAATGGAAATGGGGCAAGTTCAATTCCATAGCTCTCCGAACTGGCTGGCAGTTAGGCTTTCTCTTCATTTGGTGGCAAGTTTGGTTGGAGAGAAACGCCCGGATCTTTAGAAACACTTTCTCCTCGATTGACGGCGTTTGGCAGGTCATCTGGAGCAAAGTCACAGAAACTGTTGCTACTTTTGTCAATGAAAAGAATCAGGCTACTCTTGGGCATCCTGAAGAGGGGGTTGAGGGTCTTGAGAGGCAAGACAGATCATGCTGGAAACCTCCCCCTGAAGGCTGGATCAAGATCAATGCGATGGGGCTGCAAAAAGCAACCCGGGCAACGCGAGGAATTGGTGTTGTTTGTCGGGATCACTCGAGTGCGGTTCTTTCTTGGGAATTGCGGGGATTGGGCGAGCCACGAACAATGAAGCCGAAGCCTTGGCCATTAAGTCGGCGTCTATACGAGGTACATTAAGCGGGGTCATCGGAGGATAATTCTTGAATACGATTCTCAAGTCTGATCGGCGCTCTAGATTGCTTGCGGAATTTCTCTTTAAAAGCACGGAGGCTACGGATGTTGATATCTCAAATCAAGGAGTTATGGAGGGAGTTAGATGATGTCATCCCTGTGTATGTGAGTAGAAATACGAACACGGTGAGTGACTTCCTTGCGAAGATGGGTCTTGAGAAAGAGGTAGGTGTTCAGCTGCACGGTGATATGCCTATGATAGATGAAGAGATTCGGAGTGGTGCGGAGCGATCCCTACATCCATGAGCTCAAAAATGACTAAGGTTAGTTTCTGTCGCGATATCGCGACATATTGCGTCGTCGCGACCCTGTTTGGTTTTCTGTCGCGATTTCGCGACATGTTGCTCTGTCGCGACATGTCGCTCTGTCGCGACATGTTGCTCTGTCGCGACCTATCCTGGAAAACTGTAGCGATTTCGCTACCCTTCTGGTTGCTGCGGCCTTGGGAGGATTATTGTAGCGATTTCGCGACATGTTGCGTCGTCGCGGTCGTTGATGAGAAGGTGTCGCGATGTCGCGATCTCTTTGGTTGGTTTTGCTGCTGGAGGAAAAGTGTCGCGATATCGCGACGCTTTGAGAAAAATTGCATGAAAGGGAAAAACCGTCGCGATATCGCGACAATTTGTGTGAAAAGCTACTCTAAGGAAAATTCGTCGCGATTTCGTGCCTTTTTTGAGGAAAGGACTCAAAGGGGCATTCTTGTTGCGATTTTGAGATGTTTTGAGCAAAATTTAGTTAAGGGGGAAAAACCGACGCGTTATCGCGACCTTTTTGAGAAAAGCCTCCCAATGGATAACCTGTCGCGATTTCGCGACATGTTTATGGAAAGGAAGCACAGGGGCAAACACTGTAGCGATTTCGCTACAGTTCTGGAGAAAAAACGACTTGCAGGGAAAAACGTCGCGATATCGCGACTTGTTTTGGTAATGGGCACCTCGGGGGTGAACATGTCGCGATTTCGCGACACTTTTACGGATGGGGCGCCCATTGGTTTTCTTGTCGCGATTTCGCTACACTTCCGGCCAAGTGGGGCTCCAAGGAAAAGTCGTCGCGATGTCGCGACACTTTCTCAAAGTTGTCGATCAAAGGGGTCCTCGTCGCGATTTCGCGGCGGTTTCGGGGAGCAGGTGCCTTAAGGCTTTCTCATCGCGATTTCGTGACGCTTTTGGCGTTTGGGTGATTTGGTGCTGTGCTGTCGCGATTTCGCGACTTTTTTCGTGTGTTGTGGTTCCGGCGCTTTTTGTCGCGATATCGCGACATGTCGCGATTTCGCGACTTGTCGCGTTATCGCGACTGGTTGTTGTGGCGCGGCGGTTGTTTGGTTTGGTGTCGCGATTTCGCGACATGTCGCGTTTTCGCGACATGTCGCGTTTTCGCGCCCTTTGTACTTCTGGTCTCTTTGCGCTTGGTTGGGATGCCCTTTCTCCCTCTTGTAACTGTCTTTTGTTTTAATACAAGTTTTTTTCATTTTTTTTCAAAAAAAAAAATATGCAAATAATCAAAATATTCAGTTTGAAGCATTATAACTACATTCAAACCTTCAAAATGCAAATATATCAGCAATTCCAAAGTGAAAGCAAATTTTCCAAGACCTTGATGCGAGCAAAATTGGATATAAACAAAAATCCCTTGAAATCACAAAATTTAAGGTGGGTCCCCAATTTTGGGGTCATTGTGAAGGACGTCACAATAGTATGCTTGAGCCAATGGTTACCATTTTGAGTCAAAGTTAAGAGGATAAGACTTCAACCAAGCATCAAATCAAAACTTTGCATATCTCCCCTCATTGACTAACCATCTAATATACTTCTTTATCAATTACAAACTCTTTGATATGAAGTTCCATGTTAACGATCCTTTGGATAGAGTTATTTTCCTCAATAATTTCATTGCATCAAAAGAGCCTATATATTTTTGAAGTAATATTTTTACCCAGTTCTTTCCTTGATCTATGAATACTCCACCCAAACTTTGCTCCTAATGATAAATTTATAAGTCTACAATTTTGCAAGCTTTCTCCTCTAATATTCTTTCCTTTTCAAACCCTATCCCACTTATAAAGTGGAAATATAAAATTTTCCTCACAACCTTTTCATAGAAAGTCTCTTTGAATTTTATCAATTTCTAATGTTATACCTATTGGAAGTCTTGAAAGTTACATCATATAAAAATGAATGGATTACAATGTAGTCTTTATGAGTTGTATCCTTCCTACCATGGTTAAGACCTTACCTTTCCAACCTACCAAACAAGCTTTCATTTTATCAAAAAAAGAGATCCAAAGCTCATTTTTATTTACTTGATGAGACAAAGGAGTACCCAAGTAGGTTGATGATTTTTTTTTAATTTTAAACCCTAAAATATTCACAATAACTTGTAAATCTAGGGCAGTATTAATATAAAAAAATCCTAGATTTAGTAGTATTTACCAATTGTCCAATAGCCCTCTCATAGCATGATAATATTGATTTAAACTCCATGGCCTCACTAACTGAGAGATGACCCAAAATAAAAGTATTGTCAACAAATTGGAGATCAGATTCAGAGGGATCATTTGTTGCAACTTGAATACCTTTGATTTTTCTTTCTATTTTTACCTTTGAAAAGTCTCTCTCTAATGCTTCCGCTAAAATAATGAATAGATAAGGAGAAAGTGGATCACCTTGACAAAGTCCACAAGATGACTTTAAGTAACCAATAGAGGAACAATTATAACATGTAATACACTCACACCAACTATAATCAAAGCAAGGTTATGCGTAAGGGATCGATCCCAAAATGTATTTATAAAAATGGGGCAAATTAGTTTCAAAATCGAGGCAAATAGTGTCCAAACTCATATAGAAGACATGGTGAATTGTCTTTTTTTCCACAAAAAATATAAAAATATGGAAAATTTATCTTAATATTTCAAAAAACTTGTAAAAATTTAAAATGTACAATGAAATACTATAGGTAGTAACAAACAATATGACTGACGATAAACTATCGACAACAACAAACACAACAACTGATGATAGACTATTGGTAGCAACACACACAAAAATTTATGATAGACTATCGAAAGCAATACAAATGATGATAGACTACCGATAGCAACAAGATGGATGATAGACTATCAATAACAATAAATATAGATGACAGACTACCAACAACAACACACGATAGAATACTAGTAGCAACACACATAACAAATAATGACACACTATCGAAAGCAATACACATGATGATAGACTACCGACAACAACAATATGGATGATAGACTATCAATAACAACAATATGGATAATAGACTATCGACAACAATAAACACGATGACTAATGATAAACTATCAGTAGCAGCACACATGACAACTATCAACAACAATAAACTTGAAAACATACTATCAACAATAACACTATCGATGACAAGCTACCAATAGCTACATAACCAATGATTGATGACTAGTAATATTGCATTTAATGCAACCACGTGTCAACACCACATTTAATGCATGCATTCAAATGGATATAAAAAGGTATACACAGTTGCTTTTTGATCTTTTGGCATAGCCAAGAAAATGAGAGAACATCTTAAGCCTTCCAACCTTACCCTAAACCCTGAGCTTTCAAACCTTATGGAATTTTCCAATTGTTGCAGCAATGGCCAACTCTTCCTCCCATGTTCTTCCATCAAAAATTATTTTCAAATACCTTGTTTGCCCACTCATTTATGAAGTTCTAACAATACCTGGATACGATGCTACATGGGTGATGAACTCTGGTCTTCAGGGATTAGTCTCAATCCTCCAGTACAACACAAATAACAATTTATTGCTTAGGATTGTTAGCTTGTATGACCATGAGGGGTTGGTGGTCAACATGACAATCGACAACAAGACTCTCTCTTTCACTCTCAAACCTTTAGATGTCCAAAGATTGATAGGCCTCCCATACAAGGGTGTTGAACCCATCACACCAAAGTACTCTTTAACTGATGACAAAATATACTTGGAGACCAACTTCGATCTCTCATTAGATTTTTTGATAGGTAAAAGTCTCCCTCTTCCAAATCTTGTCTAAAGTTAAAATTCCTTGCATTGAATAATTTTTTGAAGTAATTATTAATTTTATCTTATAATTTTTTTGTAGTTCACTCTAATCCATCCAGAAGGGGCTTGCAATTTTTAAATATTACAAACAAGTTCCTTAGAGTTGTCATCAAATTATTCCAAGCATGAATTATTTTGCAAGGAAGAATGATGGACATTTCATTCTGGGTGTTGGCCTATTTGGTTCATTGTCTTGCCCACACCAAATTTGATTGGAGTTCCTATCTTTCCAACCGCATTAGAAGTGATCTCCACAATGCCCATACAAATAGTGGTGCCATTGTTTCCACAACCAATTTTTTACTTTCTTTTTTTTATGAAGCTTATTACAATGTACAAAATACCTCAGTACCAACTTTGCTGCACCCAAACCTAAGGACATTTGGCTCGATAGCCAAAGAGGTGTAGGAAAATTTAAATTTTCAATAAATTAATTATTATATTAAAATACAATTTCTATTATTTAGTTATTTAATTTATACTTGAATGCAGAAAAGAGCATCCTCATATTCTACTAGAAGGGAGGCTGCAATAAGAGGTCACCTACCAGAAGCCACTAGAGATTTTGACACATAGTTGGAATCAACACCATTATTTACAAGATCTGCTAAACACATCAGGTCTTCTACATCTCCTATTTTTTGTGCAACTGCTTCTATAGTTGCACATCAAGTGCAAATCGATATTGAAGAAGTGAACCAACCCACACATACGATAGTTTAATCTTACTCTTTCAAACTTTGGTTCATTTAATTCATTTAGTTAAAATTATAGTTAGTTTTATTGAATATTTATTTAATATGTTTTCAGTGCAACACCACATTGATCCATCAATTTAGATTGAATCATCTTACACTGATCCATCAATTTAGATGGAATCGTCTTTATAAACCCAAGTAGCCCAACAAGCCACATCGGCATCCAATAAGTGGAATTAAACTAAATTAATACCCATGTAGTTAATTAAATTTTATTGCATCATTTTTTTACAATATTTTGTAATAAAATTTTATTGTAATATTTTATAGGGGCATCGGGTCAATCACCTCATCGAAGACAACCTATGATGTCATCGTCACCTCCACCATGACCATAGTTGATGAGGGGTCAACGTATGCATGGGAAATAATTATTTTTTGCAAGGGATCGGGGATGAGCACATAGCCAGACTTTTTTAGACTTTCCAAATATTTCTCTTGGAAATATTTCTAGTTTGCGAGGAATTTTAGAATTGGATAATCCTCCTCTTGATGAGGATTATTTGTTTCAAGGCAATATTCCTGAGTTCTTTAAAGCGATTGATGTGCTTCAAGGTCCACAAAAGCATACATAAGCACAACAAACTAAAGAGTTAGCTGTCATTGTCGAGAGCTCATCCCCTCCCCATCCAATCGACAACCCTCTTCCTCTAACTAAGGATGAGAAATTGAATTTTTTTAGATATATTTTATTGTCAGATAATTGTGAGGCCACCATAAAAGAAATGGTGCTTCAAGATATTGTTGAAATGAGAGAGTGGGAGTATTAGGCCAAAATTCTTATCAAGAAAATTAATGCCCGATACAAAAAAATTTAAAAAAGAGCATTTTTTCTTTGGTGGAACAAGAACCAGAAAATCTTGATGTTTTATTACATCAAGCTAAATCTGGAAAGGTAAAGGCCACCATAGTGTACAGTGATGAGATTTTAGATATTCTTTTGAATAGGTTAGAGAATCTAAATGTCGAAGCCCAGACATATTTTAATCAATGGGCTATTGACAAGAAAAAAGTTGAAGTTGCAGAGGCTACAAAAGATGTAGTTGAGGTAAGTCATCATAATTTTGTTTATTCATTTTATTTATTTTTCATACATTTATCAACTAACATATTTTTACTTTTCTCTTGTGTAGTCCAATTTTGATAATCTACAGAAATAGATGAATAGCCTATATGTTTATCTAAACAATGCCAAGAAAAATCTGCAAGGTGCTATTAAATTGAAAGAATAATTACATATCACCATAAAAGAGAACGAAATGCATTTAATTTTAAAAGAAGATCCTACTAAAGAAGAAAGGGCATTGTTGGTAAGTTTGGACACAACACAGGAAGGCTTGATGAGAGTTGGTGCACTGCAAGGGAAAACTAGTGAGGAAAGACATGAGGAAAGTCAACCTCAACCTCTAGGAGAGCCAACATCTACTTCAGGCCCCCTAATAGAAGAGTAAAAAAGTGAACACATAGTTCACTAGTTGACTGCAAATTTTGTTGTATGGCAGTCAACAATTTTGTAAAATGTAATGATATATTTTTTAGATTAATAAAAAAGACATTTCCAAAATTTGTGTCTTATATTTTTTAATTATTGTTTTGTTTTATATTTGTGTATAAGTTTATATTTGTTTACTATTGGCACTATGAAAATTTAAAAATAAGAATGTTTAAAATTGATGATAATGATGCAATTATGTTAACAAGGGATTGATTGATTATGTTGGAATAATGATATGTTTAATGTAGTTGTGCTTAGAGGGACTTTAGATTGGCCCCAAGTAACTATCTATGGACTCTATCACTCTAATGTGCCATATAGGACTTTCTATAGTATAGTTATTTGCAAAATAGATGTACCTAGGGGGACTTTAAATTTACATTATACAAATATCTAAGGACTTAGTTGAGCCATAGAGGGCTTTCTACAATACATATATTTACAAAATAGATGTGCCCAAGGGTACTTTCAATTTACCCCAAATGAATGTCTCATGACTTTGATGTTCCTTATAGGACTTTCTATAATACAAATATTTACAAAAGATACATACATGGGTGGATTTAAATTTTGCCCAAATGAATGTTTGAGGACTTTATTGTACCATATAGGACTTTTTATAATATAGGTATTTACAAAGTAGATGTGCCTAGGGGGACTTTAAATTTACCATAAGTAATTTAGTTGTACCATAGAGGACTTAGATGTGCCATAAAGAACTTTAATTTTTTATTTATTTTTATATTAAAAAGCCAACCAATGTTTACAATGCTCAATCAAGCAAAACAAGGCTATGATATAAAATTTTATGAATAATGCTATGATATAAAACATATATTTTATTAACATGTTTTTTTTAATAAATTTAGTAATTAAAAAACAATTTTTATAATTTATAAGACAAATGTTTACAAAAAATTGATAACAAATACATCAAACTTTTCAAATGTTAATCACATTGGAGGAAGTTGAAACAAACACTTCTCAACTTGTCCAAAATCACTTGTATGCATAGTTGATATCTATGTCTCTACAATCTGATCACTGCAAGTATCATTATCCTCATTATCATGAGTATTAGTGATACCTCTTCTGTCTACTAGAGATTTCCAATATGCCAAAGCTCTATCATAAGGATACTTGTCCACCTCATAAGATGAGACATATATTCTCAAATAATTTTCTAAATTTTTATCCAACCTATTACGAACTTTAGATTTCACAAAAGATAATGCACTAAAAACCCTTTCATCTTCCACTAGATCCCAAAATCATTGTTTGACACAATTCATATAAGCAAAAATATTCACTCATCGTATACTCTAAAACACTATTGGGATACAATTTTTTCCACAAACGTGTAATAGAACCTGGTTCATGAGGGTTAGTCAAATGCAAAATTTGATCAACCATTATCAATCCAAAATGGGTTGATTGATTTATCAAAAGTTCTTTATTGAGAATACCATTGACTTCCACATGTTTAGTAAAATGTTTAACAAGAGTACCCATATATTTTATAAACAACTCACTTGTATTATTGTAGTTAGTACTAGGATCCCAAAACATGGGGTTAACCACACCCATGGCCTCAAGCAACTCATCTCTTTGAAAATGGTCTCTTATTTCTCTTGTCAAGGTTTTTGCTATTTTTCTCAATTTAATCTTTGTATTGTGTAAAACTACATCAAATCTGTTGTATGTTATGGGCATTTGTTCAACATCATCTATAACTATATCCGATATCTTTTCAAAACAATATAAAGGTATCTCCTTTCCATGAACATTAATACAAAGATGATCATTGATGTTGAACTTCAAAAATATTTTTGGATCATTGATGTTTGTTAAAGTTCTCCAACTATCAAACAAAGGATCCATAAAATTTTCTTTGGATAAGTATAACCTATCAATATGCATACATATTTGTTTTCTCATCTTGATGAAATCGACAATATAAATGGATCTTTCTTGCGCAAGTTTTATCAAAGTATTCATTTCTTGCAACATTGGAAGAATACCACATAATGTGAGTAGTGTTTCCAAGTTAGTCATATAGTATAGCAAATATTTTGCCTTATCAACTACCCTATGATTTTCATACATAAACCTTGCTAAGGATTGATATTCTTTAAAAACTCTAGATGCAAGTTGAAACAATGAAATCCACCTAGTATCTACATATTTTAACAATTTTTTACCTTCAGTAACTCCTAGTGCAAATAGTTGAAACTCTGCAAACCTTTTTGGACTACACAAAAAAAAATATGTATTTCATGGATGAGTTCTTCCATTCTCGCAACATTTTCAAATGTGCTCACAATTTTGTATGCAAGATTCATTCTATGAGCTATGCAATGAATGGGGATCAAATATGGGGTAATTGATGTCTGAAGTCGAACACAAAGACCATTCTTGTGTCCTTGCATTATAGCAACACCGTCAGCTCCGACACATATTAACTTATTGGCTATTGTTACATCATCCATTCTCGCGATATCCTTTAAACTGGTTACAACAATATTGTAAAGGTTTTTTGCATTACAATTTTCCACCATCTTATGTAGTGCTAGTAAATGAGGTTGCCTTAAATGATTTTGAAAGGTGTAAACATGCATGCAAATCCAAGATGTGTTGTCAACAAAAGTTACCTCATCAATTGAAAGTGAAATGAATTTGGCATGTTTTACTTTCTCTCTCAGGTCCTTCTCAACCAATGAGAGATATTTTACCATTTTCCAACCACTTTGATCTGACCAATGGGCATCGAGAAGGTTCTGCACATCAACTAGTTGAAATAGATGCTTAAAATCAATAAAATTAGACATAGGTCTACCCTTTTTAAGAATAGTATATACAACAACAAACTGCAATTTTTTTAAACTAAAGTGGTTTTATGAATTTTTTAAAATTGAGTTGGAATCATTCCACCATTCTCAACAAGTTTTTTTTATGTTTCATCTCTTTTTATAGTCTTTTGCATATCTGACATGTACGCATTTTGATGCATCCTTCCACCTAATTGTTTTCTTAGTTGTTCCATCACTTTCTTTTACTATCACATAAAATTTTCCACAATGTTTTTCTATTGTATCCAACTTAAGTTGCATCTTATGATCCTTCCCTAGTTTCCAACTACAAATAATGCATCTACATTCTGTTGGCATATCATTACTATTCTTTGGTTGCATTTGACTCAATAAATGGATATTTTGATGACCATTCAAGCTGAAATGTCCTTCCAATAGTCCACCTAGTTAACTTTCTACATTTAGGTTTATGAGTAGAAGATTCCCCAGAAGTTGGTATTTTGTTAGAATGATCATTTTCTTTTTTGGTTGGCGTGTCAATTTTAGGAATCTCTTCAAGTGGTTGTTGCATGTCATTGTTAAGAAAAATTTCATGTGGAGGCATCTCATCCTTGAGAATATCTTCAAGTGGAGGCATATCAGGGTCAATAGTGTTTTCTACATACAAAGGTGTTCTATATCATTTTTTGAAATTACTTACCAAAATTAACTATTGAGTAGGTAAAATGGGTATGTACCTTGAATTTGTGCAGATGTCGATGCCTCACTCAATTTTGATATATGGCTAAAATATTTTAGGATACTATTTTTTACAGAATATTGGCCTCCCTTCTTTCCATTGCGAGTAGGTGCCATTGTACCTATATAGAAAAAAGTATTTCATGTTAGAAAATGAACATGATGTTGAACAAAATTGTGACAATTCTACAACTACTATAAGGGACTTTGTGGTCTACTATAAATTGTCCATTATCTATTTCTTATACCACTCATTAGTAGTCTATTACATCTATCAAGCATCTATTGTGCTACATCTCATGTGTCGTCTTCTCTACTACCAATCATCTATTATCTATTTTTGTTACCACTCGTCTATCATCTTCTCTACTATAGATCGTCTATCGTCTATTTTTGTTATCACTCGTCTATCGTCTTCTCTATTACCAATCATTTGTCATCTATTTTTTCTATCATTTGTCTATTCTTTTTGTCACTCATCTATCATTTATTCTACTACAATTCATTTTTCATATTCTCTACTATGGTTGTTTATCATCTATTTTTGTTACTTCCCATATATCACCTTCTCTACTACCGGTTGCCTATCGTCTATTTTTGGTACTGCTCTTCTATTATTTATACCACTCATTTGTTATCTATTATGCTATAGCTCGTCTATTATCTTCTTTGCTTTTGATTGGATGTCATATGTTTTTGCTATCACTCATCTACTCCTATTACTGCACATTTGTTGCTAGTACAGGTCATTTATCGTTGTTATTAGTCATATTGAGGAGAATCAATGTTTAAGATGTAGGAGTATCACTATCGCATTAGGTATATATATTGGTGGTATAATAGGTAATTTTGTCGATGTAAATAAAATTATTTATAATTTCAAGGCGAAAAGATCCAATATTTAGGCAATAATGTTGGTGATTTAAAATTTAAAACCATAAAATTATTATAAAATCGAGGCGAGCCGACCAAGAAATTTTTTTGCACCCAAAAATTTTGGGTGAATGGGCCTTGATCAAGGGTCTCCATATTCGTCAATTCCAAATTTTGAAAATCCTAATATTCGTTAATTAATTTTAATTCACCGCTATGCATAACCCTAAATCAAAGCTAAAATTTTTGAGAATAACATGTAGAAAAATCTAAGAAACCCTATCATATGCTTTGTTCATATCTAATTTCAAAAGCACACCTGGTTTTTTCATGGAATGAAGAGAAGGTATGGCCTCTTATGCAATAATTATACCATCAATAAATTGTTTACCATGAACAAAGCCACCTTATTCCTCTAAGATAAGACTCTAGAATGCCCTTCAACCTATTTGCCATAATTTTTGAAATGATCTTATAAATCATATTAAAAAGGCTTATTGGACAAAAATTATCAAAATATTTTGTGCCACCTTTCTTTGGAACCAAGGTAATAAAAGTAGCATTTTTTTTTAAGCGAAGAACCCCTTGCAGGGCCGCCTTGGTCTGAGATACCACTAACAGGGGGTTCTACACCATCAAAGTCACCTGGGAGTCGCACCCGACCCTGCCCGCACCAACATTATCAATTGGATTTTGGATACCCAATTTAGCTTTTTGGTAGGGTGGATATTTGAACCTGGGACCTCTCTTAGAGGATTTCCCTCTCCTTTTCAACTCACCTACAACACCGGGGTTAATAAAAGTAGCATTGACCTCACTTATTATAGCCTCCTTTTTTAAGCCTCTTCAATTGCAACTAACATATCACTCTTCAATAAATTCTAAAATTTTGAAATAAAATTGCAAGAAATCCATCGGGGCCAAATGCCTTATTAGGATGGAAAGAGAAAATTGCTTCATGAAGCTCCTCCATAGATATCTTCTTCATCAATATTTCTTTATATCTCTAAGTGATAATTGATGGAATATTTTGTAGAAGTTTGTTTCTTAAGGATAATTTTCATTAAAACTAAGAATAATTCTAGGAATAGCTCCTTGTTTGCTTGCATTGTTGTTCCTTTATTTCTAGATTAGATATTAGTCAATACCAAACTTCGATGCTTGATCAATAAACACATCAAACCTTCCATATTAAACTTGGAGTGAGTTCTTAAGCCACTTTTGGTAAACACTTCGATCCCCAAACCCTTGAGTGTAGAGAACAATAGCCCCATAGTTACATCAACTCCTAGCAGATCCATAGAGAATTGTTCGTGGTGGGTATTTTCCCCCTTTGCATTTTTCATTGCTTGATCATATAGAATTTTGAGGACTTTGCAATGAGGCAAGTGATGAAACCTAGTTAGGTTTTGGCTCATATACATTGCACTCATACTAGGTCACCACTGCTTAGCAAATCCCTAACCTAGGGCACATCTTTTGTTGGCACCAATCATACTTATTTTTTCTCTCATATATTCCTTAACCTTGAAAGTATAAATACTCATAAAAAAAATTGAATTCAAGGCATATAGTTCTTCATCTCTTGTATATATTTTTTCCTTTGCAAGTTTTCAATCATTTCTTCTTTTCTCCAAGACAAAGGATATATGCTCCTTCTTCTGTCTACGCATCTTGTTTTTCTCACATTTTTTCTTATTGATATTTTTATTATTAATGGGTCCTTGTAAGATAGGATAGATACCGAATGAATATCATTTATGGTGTTCATATGGCCACTAACTATTCTATGCACATCCCTTAGCCATTGAAATTTCAAATAAGACACACACACATTGCTTTGTTCTTCTCATCTATATATCTTCTCTCTAGCACATGCACACACAACACCTCATTTTGATTTAATCAATATTCTTCTCTTATTTAGCAAACTAGCACTCCTATCGGGTTATGCTCCTTTTGATCATTTGCATGCATAACACCCCTATCGAGCTACACTCCTTTTGGCTCAATGAGCACTACATCCCATGCAGGATAGCTTCATGGCTGCCAACGAGCATCAACCTCCACTTAGACCATTTACGAGCATATATCCTAACAAGTATCAGTCCACATATAATCACTATTGATCACACACCCATAGTAGTTTTTGCTCCATATTTTGGTCACTAGCGAGCACACACCCATAGCAGGCACCACTCCACCAGTTTGTTCTTTTTAGTGAGCATTACACCCTCACAAGATAGCTTCATGGCCATTTGCAAGCACTAAAACCATAAAGGGTTTCTCTCCATCCTTGATAATTTGTGAGTATACATCCTCATAGGGTTCTACTTCATCTTTTTTATTTTTCTTGGCTTATGATTCATTTGATCACATTGATCGCTTGCGGTCTACGCTAATTCAAATATCATATTCTAAGCATATTTTTTGATTTATTTGGCCTATTGTTGACCTTCTTCTTCACCATATTCTCTTTCTTCTCCTTTTTTTCTTATTTTTCTCTTGTGCCAAATTTGCACTATGTTCATATAGGATGGGAAATCGCTCTAGGAAGGATTCACAGTTAGTTTGTATAGGGAGTGAATTCAGCTAGAACATTGTTTTACTTTATTTCTTTTTTCTTTATTCCATCATATTTTTATGCTCCCATATAGTCACCTAATAATTTGGTAAGTTCATTCATTATGCATTCATTAGTTCCTCATGCATTTGTTCATGAAATTCATTCTTTGTGTGTTTTACCCATTTCTATTCTCATTCATTTATTCATTCATGCATGATAAAAAATAACAAACACATAAAATTAACAATCACATAATAAAACACACATAATCATACACAAAGTAGCACGATATATTACTCGATAAATAGAGTGTGCGTCAACCAGTTTTGTGTACCATAATGAAAGCTTGGTACACTCAACCATCTCCTACCCTAGGGATGCATGCCACACTCAAAATTGGTATATCATCTTGATCCTCACCCTAGCTCTGTGAGTCTGTCTCCTCTTCTTCACTTATTAGAGGTGGTCCTGGTGGGGGTATGTTCACAGATCATAAAATAGTCCATGATCAAGACCATGATCTACTTTGTGATCAAAGGGAGGATGATAGAGGTACTCTCTACTCTGTTAGAACTGCCTTGAAGTACAACACCTGGTAGAAGGCCTCCCTCCATACAAATGCCTCTAGTCTCTCTCTCGCTCTCTATAATTACTCTTGTAGTAGACAGATCCCATGGTCCTATTGGTTGCTAGTGTTAACAACCATCCCCTTAGTCTAAGACTACTATCACTCCTACTCCAACCAACCTTTCTCCCCCTTGAGGTGCTCTGCCTCAGCCCTCACTGCATCTCTCTATTGTTATCATATCTCGCGTAGTAAGAGCCTGATATCACTATGAAATTATAGTGTTTAGGGCTCCCTATAGCCCCTTTAGCCTCTTGGACCTATTCTCTTGTATTAGGTCCATCTCCCTCTGCATGACTGCTATCCTGGCCTACAACACCTCTGTCTCCCTCATCAGGTCATCTTGACCTATAGTCCAACCACTATCTTTGTAGGAGTATCTTTTACTATCTTGCTCAGCTTGGCCTCCATCGCTATAGGTAACCTCCTATTGTCCCCTCTCTCCTTGTACTTGATATGATGATGGTAGTCCTTATTTTTATCACCATATCTACCCAAACCTACACCTATGCCTATCTAGGTGGGTATGCACTCCTTTTTTGCCACTCAGTAGTCCATCAGGTGGCCTCTCACAACACCAATTGCATCTATTGATCCATGATTTTGCACCTATGCACTAGCACCGATGGAGATATCCTTGGGAGCATAATAGTCCTAAGTCATATCCTAAACTTGAGGGCTACCTTGATATCATCCAATCTTGTAGAGAGGGTCATCTAGGTCCTCCATTAACATACCCACATCAAGGTCCCTTCTGACCCTTAATGAGTCCCTTCGCACTTGTTTGATCTAGTAGTCCCCTAGGCTTGGCACCTCCTACAAGATGCCAAACTATCATTGGACTTGGCCAAATCAGTAGAGCTCCAACTTACCCCTCTTCATAGCCACCCACCTGATCCTCAAAATCCAAGCAACTCATCTCCATCCTCAGCCCACCCAAGGTGTTGATGCCATGGTTACTAGATGATCATGTGCTCCTATAGCTCGTCTATTACCCGCATCCCTAGTGGTAGGATATTGATGTATAATCTTTGTACATGACCAAAGTGTTAGTCCCATTTGTATGATATTGGTCGTTTTGGGTTGGGTAGTGGCATTGGTAGTGCATGTGGTCTTTGGGACAACTATGTGCTCCCAACACCACACCTAGAGCAAAGTAGTGTAGACTATCCCTATATATTGCATGTACATAACATTATATAATATCCTATACAAGTAAGCCAACACATAAGGGCCCCATGCAAACCACACCTACTGGTCTCACATGTCTGTCACCACCCATGCCAGTATCCATGGTAAGTGTTGCTTGCTAATGTGACACACCAACAACCTAGCCACCACCCCATAGAGCATAGTAGTTAGTACCCCAACTCCATATAAGTAGGTATCTCATCAATATGTAATCCACTCTAGCAGATACCATATGCTAGATTCCTTGATAATCTTTGTAATGTTGCCTAAGGCACCTACACTTTATATATTATCCTCCCATGATAGGGATCCTCAATATGCACCATACATCCTCTAGTGTGATGATCATCTCCCTTGTAGGTAGCAAAAATATGGATGACTCCAAATACCACCTCTCAACCAACATCATCAACAACGCTCTGTTAGCCTCAACCCAGGGCATCTCTGCTAGATGCAATAGCACCATCACCTGTAAAGTGTCCCTCTCTACTATTGTGAGCTACCATAATGCCTCCTCTAAGGATTTTGACTGCCACTCTCTGCTCTCAAGTATGTCATGTTGCAAAAACAACATTAATACAATTTTTATCAGTTTCAAAATCATCATATAATAAGCAAAAAATATTAATATTAAAATCATATGCACATCTAGGTCTCTTATTTTTTTCCCCTCTTTCTTATTTTTCTCTTTTTTTCTTCTCTCTCACTTATTCCGTGAATTCGTGCCCCTCATTTTCAAGACGTGAAATCGTGAATTCGTGCCCCTCATTTTCAAGGCACAAAATCATGAATTCATGCCCCTCATTTTCAAGATGCAAAATCATGAATTCGTATCTTGGAATTCCAAGGTGTGAATTCAGTCACCGTCGACATGACTAAATTTGTGATCAACCCTCAAATTTGCACTGAGCACCCGCATGATGATTTCTTCTTGAAAACTTAAAAAATTAAATTTAAAGCTAAAAACCCTAATCTAAACTTAGTCTAGAAGTTGGGTTTTGGTTTGTACCCGTACTTGCTTTGTTGCTATGCTGACCTCACCTCTCACAATAGCTACACAGAGAGTAGGTAGCATCATTTTTCTATTTTCTCTACAGCTCTTTCTCTCCTCTTCTCTCAATGAAAATGATTTTCATTTTCACCCTCCCCTCTCCTTTTATCCCTCATTTTCTCTCTCCTCTTTTTCTTTTTCTTTCTTCTTTTTCTTCTTCCTTCTTCTACATCTGTCGTTTCCAATTTCTTCGAGAATATTGCATTCATTTTGAAGCTCGAGGGGACACCCCAGCCTTAGGGGCATTAATGTTATTAATGCCTCGTAAAGCATGCAAAATTTCAAAGTGTTTAAAGTGACACTATTTTTGCACTGTCCCTCTACCTAAACCTGCCAATCATTTTTGTGTTTGCCATTTTTTCCCCATAGATGTCTACATATTTCTTTGACACATTTATTAGGCCATAAATGCATCAAAGAGGGGGTAAAATGTAGATACAAAAAGTATCCCATCTAAATGAGTCATTTCCCCTTAGAACCATAATAAGTCACTCAAAGTTAGAAGAGCTTCTGTTTCTTCCTTTTGTTTTATTTTTTTCCTAGCCTTGTCGAATCTATGGTCGTCCAATACGGGGTGCGAATTCGCCAAATTTGGATTTTTTTCTCTTTAAAAATCTAAGTTTTTAGCCAACCTCTGTGACATCAACTCTTAGCCAAGTTTGAGTTTTGTTTTCCCACCTAAACCCCTCCAAACCTCCTATAAATCGAAGGATTGGAATCCCTTTTTTAAGCTAGATTTAAGAATCTTATCCATTTCTCGTGATGATTTAAGTGCTTTTGATGCTCTTAAGGATTAATTTCTTTTAGAATGTTCTACTTCTGCTTTGCTTTTGTGCTTCTTGTGATTAGTTTCTCTTAGGGAGCAAATAGAGGAGCCTTGATGACAAATCTTGTGCAAGGTGAGGTCTACCATTTTGGTTGTTGCCTTCACTCTTTCGTTGCTTTTTTGCTTCCACCATAAGCTAATCAGGTTTTTCTTACATTATTAGTTTTCTTAGATAATTAATCTTCTGTTTTGTATTGTATTGCACATTTTGCATTTATAAATCAGATAAAAACTTTGTTGTGAATTTGTGCCCTATCCTTACGGGGCACGAATTTGATGAAACCCTTGGTTTCACCATTTTGTCTCTATTTTCGAATTTATGGCTACCCATTATAGGGCACGAATTTGGTTACTAGAGTTTGGGGGTAAATTTTTGCTCCCAAAACCTTAGTTTATTTATTGTATGTTTGATTTTTGTTACATTCCTTCTGTTGCACTATGTTTTCACTATTCTATGTTGTTGTATCTTGTCTTGTTTATTTTCCAAAGGTCAACAATTACTTTTATTTTCTAACAGTTAGCTAAAAGGACCAAGGGGACTTGACTATTGTGCCTCCAAGCTCAATCACATAGCGACCTAAGTAGGCCCCCAAATACTGACCGATTTTTTCAAGTTTTTATTGTTAATTTTCAAGATTGATCGAATTTACGATCAAGAATTTTGAAGCGTGAATTTGGTTAAGATAAACCACTAGATCAAATAAATGTTCATGGCTCTTTTAGGTTGTTTTTTGTGTGTCTTCTATCTTTTATAGCTAAAAGGATAAAAATAAATAAAAAGAAAGATTCGTTTTTTAGGGATAGTTTTCATTGAAACTAAGAATCATTCTAGGAATAGCTCCTTGTTTGCTTGCATTGTTGTTTGCCCTACATTGTTGTTCTTTTCTTTCTAGCTTAGATCTTAGTCAAGACCAAACTTAGATGCTTGATCAATAAACACATCAAAACTTTCATCCTGAACTAGGAGTGAGTCCTTAAACCACTCCTGGTGAACCCTTTTATCCCCAAGCCTCCAAGTGTAGAGAAAAATAACCCTGTGATTGCCTCGACTCCCAACGAATCTGTGAAAATCGTTCGCGGTGGGTATTTTCCCCCTGTGTAGCCTCCTTATCTTACCTAGAATCTGATAAAATATTTTTGAAATAATTAATTGTTCTTTCCTTATATCTTCTTCGTCCTCAATATTTCTTCCTTCTAAAGTTAAAATACTTTTGATGTAATGCGCAAAAAAAAATGTTTTTATAGTAACATAAAAAATATTGTATTTTTATCTCCTTCCTTAAGCCATTTCTCTCTAGATTTTTGGAACCAATATGACTTCTTTTTTAATGCATTGTGATAATCATAAAATAATTATATTTCTTTCACATAAGAATCTTGATCCATTCCATTTATTTCTACTATCTCTTGTAAATTTTAAGGGATTCAATTTATATATATATATATATATATATATATATATATATATTAATATGTTATTTGATTCATAAACATAAAATATATTAAACTTTATATACCATCTTGATCCCACCCAAAAAAACTTACTAAAGCCTTATGATATCTTTATAAAAGAAAAAACACACTATAAATTAACTTTTATCATATATTTATATACTTTTGTCATAAAACAAATACTATATACCTCATCTACATTTATAAAAATAATATTAAATATATTAATATTTAATACAAAATATTATCAACTAATATATTTAGATCTATATTTTTTTGGTAGTGGTGAAAAAAAAGGTTTTTGAGGGGCCCCAACCCTGTTACAGAATTAAGTTATCCAAGGTTACAATATAAACATCAACCTCCTCCTTGGATAACATGAGAAAGTTACAACAAAAAACCTAGAATAAAACCAGATAAAAAACAACACTATGGATGACATCGAAATCTATTTCTAGCAAGGGAATAAAGGTCGACCTAATTGTTGTTTCTTCCTCCCTTCCACACCAATAGGAGTACCAATCACTCCAATTATCAATAATAGGTAATAGAAATAACAACAACAAAAGCATAATCACATTACCATGACATTGGCTAGAAACACAACTGCTATAATAGCAACAACATACAGTCACGTCAATAGCACCAAAAGGCCCTAGAAGCAACAACAATACCGACAACATAAAAATATAACACCCTATGGAATATAATTTTCTTCTGCCTCTGATGAGGTAATTCTTAAAAGAGATAAGGGAAAATTATTTTTCCATATCTTCCTCTAATCAAAATGAACTTCAATGTTTGTCAAACAATCAGTTGCATCATTTCCTTCTCGATATATATGTAATATCTTCACCTCTATCCTTTTTTTAATAGGGATGAGATATCCTTAATTAGACTTGACACCTACCAGTTATCAACTTTTCCTTTCTTAAGATCCTTGAGAATATTTAGAGTCCCCTTTTATGATGACCTTCCTTACACTCTTTTGTCTCAATAATATAACACCATAGTATGACCTTAGCTTCCACATAGTGATTGCTTTGTATCCCATAACTATCTACATAAGCCATCTTTGTCAAAGTTTAAGTTTACCCAACCCTCCTTTGGTTTTAGCCATCTAGTGTTTGCTCTTTTCAAACTGATTGACAAAGGTGTTGCTCTAGGTTCTCCCAAGTACCATTCACTAGTGATCCTCTTTTCCAAATTATTCTCAAAGTCCATACTATTATCGAAGGCAAGCAAATTCTCCCTCACTGCACTTTTAATTCTGTTAGACATTGAAAATTTATCCTTACTTTCCCTGTTGAATCCTCTATGATTTCTTTCCCACCAAACACCCTACAAAGAATGAAGTAGCAGTAAATTCCAGAGTTTTGATAACCTACTATTGCTAAAAGGGCATCTCCATTGATTAAAAATTGGCCTAAAAGTACTAGGGACCACCCAAAAGCAAAACATAGCTTCCATTAGATTATTAAGTACCTTACTTGCAAACTCACAATGAATAAACAAGTGGTCAATTGATTCAACATCCTTTATGCAAAGAGAGCATATATTTGTCATTTGAAAACCTCTCTTACTTAGGTTATCTAGAGTTAGAATCTTATTTTGTAAGCATTACCAAAGAAAGAAAGCCAATTTAGGAATTAACTCATTCTTCCAAACCTTATTTAAGGAAAAGTCCTCCTCCATACCTTCGAACTGAAAGGTATAAGCTGATTTCATAAAGAATTCCCGTGAGAAAGTAAGAAACCAAATCAAAGAGTTCTTATCTTTATTATGAGGTAAGTGGTCTTACTACAACTTGTAAAAATTTAACAAAAAATGTTGTAATTTTGATTTAAAATCCAAAGTCAATTTTTTTAAAACCTCTTACCTTTCCCAAATTTCTTTATCTCTATAAAAATTTAAATAATTAAAATTTAATTATTAAAATTCAGTCTAATAGACCTTTAATTAAACTTTGTACATAAGCCCATGTCCATAAAAATAAATCTTCAATGAAAGGAAAAATTATTATTTTTTTTCGTTGAGAACCTCTATAAGTTCTCTTCGCTCTTCCATCTTTAAGATTTAATATTAAAAAAAAAACAATTTATCAATAAAAATAAGATAACTTTACATGTGTTTAAGTTAATTTTCCCCGTTTCTTTTTCCTCCAACGAAAAAGTCACGATCAACGTACTTATATTTAGTTTCTAGCCTTTTATATTCCTTTGCTCTTTGTTACTTTTGACAGGAAAAAATGGCTGGTAACTTGTGGTGGGAATTGCATCTCCTCTCGGCTATTGAATGGCATAGATAATTACAACTCCAAAGCTTTATGTCATCCACCAGTTCAGTCCATCCTGTCGTTAATGACGAACTTGTTAAGAAAAGTTCAGCCTTATCTGGAAGGCAACGCATTATCAGTTCAAGCACGGAACTTACATATATATATATATATTCTAAGTTTATGAACAGAGAGACTCTCTTACTCTGGAGGTGTGGCTGTTGAAGTCCCAGAATATACATATATATATATATATATATATATATATATTCTAAGTTTAAGAACAGAGAGACTCTCTTACTCTGGAGGTGTGGCTGTTGAAGTCCCAGAATAAATGAATGAATGAAGTGGAGATCAATCCCAAATGCACGCACAAACGCCATTTGCCCCAGCGATTAGTTTCAGCGTACCACCTTCAACTTCAATTTTACGTTCACATAATATCGAGAGGCTTTTCTTCCATCCATTGAAGATGAAGAAGAAATGCAAGTATTTCAACTCCTCCAAGAAATACAAAGCTTATTTGGACAAGGAGGAGGGCCCCAAAAAGAATGTTCAACTTCCCGTCAAATACCAGGTACTATTGGTTTACCATGATAACCCTGCAAATGTTTTGTTGTGTTGTTTTATTCATCGGAAGACCTCAAGTGCAGGCCTTCAAAAATTGCAGGGATTATCAATCACGTACCTTCCTAAATACAAAATGCAAGAAAATACTTTGATTAATCAGCCAAACAAAAAAACCGCCTGCCTGGTGTCTGGGGCAAGTACATAGAGTGTAGAAATACAAGCATGATGCTAAGCCTAATACATTGGTCATGGGGTCCAGTCAACGTAAGAGAAAGTTACAAATAGTAATTTTTGTACAACTACACATTATATATCTAGTAGCTTGTTCATTAACGGTCATCCTTTACAAATACAGCATAACACTTTCAACAAACTACAAACTAATGGAGAACCCAACCTTTTCCATTTTTATTTTTTTCCTTTCTTTGTAATGTGGTAAACATTGAAACTCGTGCAACCTGAGAATCAGAGGCCATGTGCAATATAGAAATGGAATAATTGCAATACAATTCCGATAAACAAATCATACAATGGGAATAACTTACAAACACGAATGGATACACTGCGCACACAGCATTCAATGATTATGCAGACACGTCAATTCCCCTGTCTACATGCAAGGCATAAGTATTCTATCTAAAACTCTTTGTCAGAATTCTCTTTGTACTTGCACGTGGCGTTATCAATGCGGATGCGGCCTCCAATGGGTCTTGAACAGTTGGGCATATACAACTTATGGAGCAGTAGAGCTTCACTCCAAACAGATTGGATAGAATCTCCACCTTTGCTTACGTTATACAGGTGCACCATATTAGCTAATTTGGTTTTGAAGCTGGGTTATCATCATTGTTATTTCACCTTACCTCTAGACTATTGCCTGACGAACAACCTTCAAATACAGAGCTTAACCGAAAAGAGGAATCCCATTTTTTATTCTGAACATCCTGGCTTTTTAGAGAGTTACTTTGATTTGGGTATCTGTATTTAACTAGTAATGGATAATGCTGGCCATTGTTTCCAAACTACGTTTAATCTGTTCTGTAAAATTAGAGGGTGTGCTTGAGTTGCTTTGATTGACACGTCCTTCAAATTTCAAGCTGAGCCATTTTGAGCTACGGAACGTCTACCTCTCAATAGAGCATTGTGCTTCAAGGTCCCAAAAATAAAGTACTTGTATATTTGTCCCAAATTGAAAAAAAAAAAAAAACGGCCACAAGCCTATTAGAAAGGTAAACTGTTGCAGAAATATCAGAAAACTCATCTTATATACCCTGTTCCTTTTGTAAGCCGCATTCCTTCAATCCTAACCATGCTCAACTGGGATACAGCTCACTGAATTGACTGACTGGTTGAGCTGTGTCTAAGTGGATTGGGTCCTCTGGTCGGACATTTCAAATTTGAAATCAGAAACCTTTGTTTTTTAATTTCAAATCTCTTAAATGCTAAGAACCAGGTTCCATCACTTAAAACTATAGCAGCAAATGCGGTTGAATTTGGAAAATTTACCATTGTTAAGCGAATTCTATGATTGGTGGTATTTAAACACAGTAAAAAGGGTGCTTACAGCTGGGCCTTCCACGTCTACCTTTCAGGGTGCTTACAGAAAATACTGATTGAGATTTTTTATTTCCCACTTCTTTCGATTCATCTCCGCATCTTTCTCTTCTGCTTGCTTCAGATCATTTGCAACGAAAAAAGATGCCAACTGAACAAAAATCCTTATGGGGACGTATGACTTTTCCTGTTTTCTCTTACAGTTCATTCCAGACTATCTGTTATATATATATATATATATAAAATGAATGTCTTGCTTGAGAGAAAATCTTGCAAGAGACACTCAAGTTCCCACTTCTGATCATCCCTTTCTTTTCAAGATTGGTTGAAGATCTCTTCAAAATCAACAGTTTCTTTCTGAGGTTGATAAGATGATGCACCAACCTAGATAAATGATGACAACAAGTCACAAAAACAACAAAAAACATGAGAGTTGGTGAATGCAATTCATTCCTGGATACCATGGTGGCAAATAAAAAGGAGAATAAGGTCGTGAGACCTTTGACGACTAAAAGGATAAAAAGAAGATAGAGAAATGATGGACAAACCTGAAGAGAAGGGCTTCAGGAGAAAAGAAGGATCACCTGCCAAGAAAAGCGCAGCAAATACAAAAGCCACTGATTCAGAAGCACAAACTACTTCCACAGTATTCCCCATGATCATTTCACCTCCACCCCCTTTGTTTCTTCTTCCGTCACTATTCCCTCTTCCCCTCTTATTTCTTGCTTCTCAAATCTCCCTCACTTCTACTATGCGCATCCCACCTCTAATAAGTGTAGCCTTAGTCTAAGGGTCACCAATAGGCTCACCTGCTCTAATTTTAGGGCCATCCCATTTGCTGTTACCAACTTCCAACATCCCATCCCAGTTTATCACACTGTCATTGATGCCACCATCTTCAACTATTCCACCATCATCCATGCTTCCTTTGGTTCCCCATACCTCTAGCGTCGTTGTGTCATCTCATGTGTCCTCATCTCAATCCTTCTCATCACCTTGTTCGTGCCATTGTCTATGTCATTGCATCAAATTAGTATCCTCGCCCTCATCAGTCCACAGGTCACTATAGGTACAATGACACTCTTCCCTCCAATAGCATCAGGTGTGCCCAAGGTAATCTGTACTTCAGATGCACCTTGTGACGTAGCAGGCACTTTTGAACCTGTTGCATTAGAGCTAAATAAAGGTGACCCATGATTTTGCAGTTTTGCTTTGAGATGGCCTCAATCTTGACTTTTTGCCCAAGAATAAGGTACAATCTAGGAGCTTCCATCAATTGGTAATGATGTCCCATGACTTGCCAGAATTGTAGTAGCCTACTCCTACCATCATGATCCAAATGAAGATCCATCACATAGCTGAGGCAGAAGATAAAGCAGTGAATAAATCAGTGAAGTGACTAAGTGTTAAGCAATGCACCTTGCTTGGAGACAATATGCCCCTCCCGGTGCAAATGTGCCCCACTTCTTGCGAGGTGTGCCTTGCTCCAGACTGATGCACCTTGCCAATTTCCAATATGCCCATTATCTTCTTAGACCTTTTGTGTTGATATTTCTAAGTGTCAAAGAGCAATGTGCCTGCCCAGTGCAAGTGCACCCCTCTCCAAATTGATGCAACCCACCCAAAGGCAATGTGCCTTGTCTAGTGCAAGCGTGCCCTACTCCAAACTGTTGTGCTTTGCTAGTTACAGGTGCACCTTACCATTGTCTTAGCCCTTTTGTGCTTTATTTTTGTGTCGATGAGCAGTGCAGCTTGCCCAGAAGCAGTGTATCTCACCAGGAGGAAGTGTGCCCCTCCCAGTGTAAGTGTGCCTCGCTCCAAACTAATTAGCCCCGCCACTTACCAATGCACACCACCACCTTCTTAGCCCTTTTGTGCTGATTTTTTCTAAGTGTCAAGTAGTAGTGTGCCTCAGTCCAAGTTGATGCGCTTCACTCCATGTTGATGTGCCCCGCTAGTTACTAGTGTGCCTTGCTATCTTCTTAGCCCTTTTTGTGTTGGATTTTCTAATGGTCAAAAAGTAGTGCGCCCAACCTGTTAAGCAGTGTGCCTCACTTGGAGAGAGTGCATCGTGCCCAGTGCAAGTGTGCCCCACTTGTCGTAATGGCGTTTTTTGTCCTTTAGTGCTAGATTTCATCTATAAATAAGATCCATAGGCTCATTTTTATCGGCCCTTGTAGCTATGTAGAATATTAGAGCTACTCTTTGATGCAGGAGCTAGTTTTGGACAGTAGCCGAAGTAAAAGTTGTACATAGGGAAATAAGTGCAATTGTAATGAAAATGAAATGTAAAACTAAATGTACATGAAAGTTAAATTCAAAAAGAAAATGTACATGAAAGTGAAATGAAATGCAAGTGAAATAACATTTTGTTAGGTGATGTCAAGTATTATGACATCATAGATTGATTAATTGAAGTTGTAATATGTATGGCTAATGTAATAGTTGCATAGTAGGAATGTGGGTAGTTAAGTGGTGAGGTGTTTGAGGCGGTAGTTGACCCACAAGCATTAAAGGACCCTCCCACTCATTTTTAATAATTAGGATCATAGGACGAGAGAGCATTATGCATTGGAGAGTACAAGGATTCCAGGAGTGCATTGTGACATGAGAGCATCTATGTGATCTATGTATTGCAAGTGCAGGCATATCTCTATTGCAAGTGTAGTATAGGAAGTATAATGCAATGACATTCCATTTCCATTTGTGTGTGTGCATGTTTGTGTGATGCTACTGTTGCAATAGATTGTTAGGTTATTTATGCCAAGTTTTGTGTTTGCAGTGTTGTTGGCGGGAGTTGTAGTCCAGAATAACAGTATGAGAGTCGCCATACAAGTATTGCCATCAGAGTGTCATACAAGGGTCGTCATGAGGTGTTGTACGAGGAATATTGTTGTACGAGGAGTGTTGACAAAGTCATTGTTGATAGGTGTGATAGTTGTTGGAGTTTACTGTCAAGTGGATTGTAACTGTGTCGTACAAGTACATGTGAAGACTTTGTTGTACAAGTGCAAGTTGGTAACTTGATGTACAAGCTGATTTGCCACACAAATTGTCAATGTCAATTGTGTTGGACCAGCAATAACTATAGTTTGAATTGGCTTCTAACATCTATCATTCCAATTTTCCTTCAACCATCGGAATACTCATCACCGTGTTACATTTGGCGTTGTTGCCGTATCAAGTTTGAACTAGCATGCATGAAGTTTGGAGAGGTGGATGATAGATTCCTTGATGTGAGGACATGGGAGATGTAACCGCGAAAGAAGTCAAAATCAGCCTGTGAGAAGAAGTTAGAGAATTGTCAATCGTGAAGTGCAATCAAGAATAAAACTTGAACAATCGAAGGTGGAGCGTGTTTAGAATCCTTAGGAGGAGGATAGTTCCAGCAATGAAAACGGAAGGCATACGTTTTTTTTGAAAACGGAGGACAAGGTGTGTGGTGAGGTGCAACAAGAAAACAAAGGTTGGACCGAGGAAGACGTTCGCATAAGTCGAGGTGCCAACATGGAGAGTGCATAGAGAGACGAGGTTGACCAACTGGTAACACTAGGACAAGAGTGGGGGAGATTTCCAAGATGTGCGTAGGACAGGGGTCAAGAACAAGGGCAACTATGGGAGTGTGCGGAGACCAAATCCAACCTCGTATATTCGCAAAGGAGGTCGCGAAGCATGGGTGCACTAGTAAGCAATCACAAATTGTTTGCGGGTGAGTTGTTCAGTGAAGAGGCACCAAGAGAAGAAGCAACCAATGAGGCATCACTAAGTGAGGAAGAGTTAGGTGACAAGAATCAACCACCAATGGCATAAATTGCTGCAATGGCGAGCAAATAGAAATGCCAACCTTTATTGGGTGATGGAAAGGACCTAGAACGTCACATTGGAATTTGTGTCACAATATGGTGGGCGAATGGAATCGATGAGGATGCTTGATTAAGAGTATTTTTGGCCACATTGCGAGGCATCGCAATGCACTAACATCTAAAAAGGGCAAGCAGGAATCCCTTCACAACATGGCAAGGTCTAGCTGATGAATTCAAGAAGGAATTCAAGCTCTTGAGAGATGACATAGAATTCATTGGAGAAATATACTCTACCAAACAAAATAAAGACAAAGATGTTAAAGTCCTATAATAGGAGACTCAAGGAACTGATTGATAAAATGGAAGTACACCCAATGGATGGTTTGCAAAAGAGGTGGTTCCTTGATGGATTGCTACCAAGATACAAGAAAAAGATGAAGGTAGTACGGCCTACCATTTATTAGGAAGCATACAAAAGAGCTTGAAACTTGGAAAGTGAATCAAAGCAAAAGACGTGGATAAGTCATTTAAGAAGTGATGATTCTACTAGTGACAAATGACTTGCATGTAGCAATCCAAACAATGAAGGACTTCGAAGGAATGATAAATGAGGTGAAGGGAGAAAAGAAGAAAGAGAACGAAATTTGGTGCTCAAAGTGTAAGACAAAAGAGTATACAAATGTGAATTGTCTGAGGAATGCTTATTGTAATATATGTGAAGTCATTGGGCATGCGATTGGAGATTGTCCATTCAATTTAAGGAGTGCAAGGCACCAGACAATGACGATGCAAAGGGAAGAAAAAGAAGAAAATCCCAACACTTCAAGGAATGGATAGGGAGTGACGAGTAGTGGATATAGGAATAATCATCGTGGAGAAGGGAAACCCTAGCAAGGTAATCGACAAAATGGTGGACATAGTATAGTAGGAATCAGACAGAAGGCCCATCATCCATTGTAGAAGATGCCAGGAGTGGGGATATTTTGCAAGGAATTGTCAAAAGTTAAAACCCACAAGTAGGAGGAAACACTAGAAACAATAATAGAGAACTTATGTGTAGATGGTGCGGACCAGACAATCACAAGGAGGTGAATTTCCAAAATAAAGCAAGCTCTAGTGGAACACAAAATCTCAATTTTATTGACATAGGGAGCCTGTAGAAGACAAACAGAATAAGGATAAACATGTGCTAGTAGTGACAAGGGCTCAGGAAAGGGAGGCCGAGAAATACCCGAATCCTACCAACGAGATGGAAAGGTGGTAGGAAGCATATGATTTGATAGAAGAAGAAATGCAGAAGGCTAAACAAGAGAGACTGCTCTAGGATAAAAAGCTGAAGAAATTGATCACCATAGAAGAAGTACTAGAGGTACATTCATCATCAACAAAGCAATTGGTGGCACAAGTATTGAACACAACAGTTGAGGTGAAGGTGTCTAGTTTGCTTAATGCAATACTTGAGCTTTATGTGAAGGTAGGGGAGATGTCACGAATGAGTTGAGGCGAAGGTGTCTAGTTTGCTTGGTGCAATACTTGAGCTTTATGTGAAGGTAGGGGAGATGTCACGAATGAGAAGAGCTATGGAGCCACAATGCCATCATGAAGCATCAACAATAAGAAGGGATCAATTCATTGATCCGACGTTGTTGATGATTGAGGCTAGGAAAAAGCCGACATTGATTCATATGGATTTGCTAAATCACAAGCTAATGCAGGTGATCATTGATGGAGGGTCTAATGTGAACATAATGCCTAAGAAGACCTGTAAAGACATTGGAGCACCATTTTTGTGGTCTACAAATTTTCGATTGTACTATGCAAAATGCAAATCAATATGGCATTGAAATGGAGTGTTGACAGCCCAAAAAGTGAAGATCGCTGACCAAGAGTTCATCATGGACTTTGTGGTAATTGCCATGCAAAAACTGGCCTATGATGCATTTTTGGGATGCAAATTGTTACATATGGCAAAAGTGAATCATAATTGGGAGAAAGATTGTCTTACATTCAAGAAGGGACAACACAAATATATGATAAACTTGAATAATTAGCCCATGAGTCAAGGAATTCATCATCAGATGATGATAACATATATGAGCCGAATGAAGAGGGAGTGTTGAAACTTCAAGAATGTACAAAAGATGATGAACATTCATATAGTGGACTTCTCCATTGGCAAATGGAGTATTATGAAATTTTTGTACCACATTGTTTGTGCATACAACCAGAAGAGGAAGATGACCATGATGGAAGGAGAAATATTGTGTATGAGGTTGGCGAATTAAGCAAGAAGAATTTTGTGCCAAAGGAGGAAGAAAAGGAGAAGTAGATGTTTCCGAAGAACTTTGCGGAGCACACTGTCGATGACGTGGTGATTGACGAGAAACCAACACACTTGATTGATGTACTAAAGGAAGCAAATGAATTTGACACCATTCAGTATGAAGGTCCAAAGATGGTTTAGGTAAATCTCAGTGAAAAGGATAAAGAAAAGATTATCCATTGCAGAGACGATTGAGGCCTAGTGTTGAAGGTTGTTGCTTTCATAATTTTCATGCAATACAAGGATGTCTTCGCATGGGTGTATAAGGACATAAAAGGGATATCATTAGAGTTGTGATGAATCCAAAGTATGTAGCCTTAGTGAGTGCAGAGATACAAAAAATGTTAGATACGGGTATAATAGTAAAGGTTATAGTGAGTGAATGGGTGTTGTAGATTGTCATTAAATTGAAGGAGGCGAACCAAATCCGAATTTGTGTGGACTTTCAAAGCTTGAACGCTGTAACAATCAAGGATCCCTTCCCTATTTCTTTTACTAATTCAATATTGGAAGAGGTAGCAGGACATGAGATCTATTCATTTTTGGATGGATTCTCGAGATACAATCAAATTGGGATTTCCAAGGAGGATAAATTGAAGACAACCTTTGTAGTGGGTAATGGAATATATGTATATAACCAAATGTCGTTTGGTTTAATCAATGCTCTAGCTACATTTCAAAGGATAATTTTGTATATCTTTGAGCAAATGTCCACAAGAAAGTTTAAGGTAATCTTTTAATGAATGGTCAGTTTATTAGAGAAAAGATGATCATTTGAAGGCATTGGAGGAATGTATGAGTTTGTGTAGGAATGCTCGTTTGTCGTTGAACCCCAAAAAGTGTAAATTGTTGGTTCCATATGGGAAGCCACTGGGACATGTTGTCTGCAAAGAAGGATTGAATACAAACCCCAACAAGATACGAGCCGTAATGAGTATGGAGGAACCATACGATGTTAGTTCGCGGAAGTCCTTTTTAGGACACATTGTGAATTATAGGAGATTTATTAAGAATTTCGCATGTGTCCCATCCATTGGATGCCTTGACACACAAGAATGTTCCTTTCAGGTGGACGGTGGAACATCAGGCCTTTGAAGAGCTAAAGGTGAAGTTGGTATGAGCGCCCATTCTAGTATTTTTGGATTAGGATAAAGAATTTCATGTCCACGTGGATGCATCTAATTTTGCAATTGGATGTGGGCTGGCTTAGGAGGGGCAATCTAGGCTTGATCAGCATTTATATTGTCGAGTCAGTTGTTGTCGCGAGCGGAATAGAATTACAACACGACAGAGAGGGAAGCCTTGGGAATGGTATATGCAGTGCAAAATTTTAAACACTATATCCTTGCTAATCCCTTCACTTTCTATGTAGACCATCAAGCATTGTTGTATTTGATCAATAAGCCAACTATTCACGAATGAGTTAACAAATGGCTTGTTACGTTGCAGGAGCTTGTCTTTCGGGTTGTCAAGGATTTTCTCTAGAGAACTTGTAGGAGTGTCAGATGAGTTTCCAGACACTCATTTGTTTGTTGTGAGAGTAGTATTGTCATGGTACAAACATATTGGAGAATACTTGTCAAAAGGAGATCTACCAAAGGAGATGACGATAGCAAAGAAGAAGCGCATCATTATTAAATCAACACAATTATAGCTAATAGCAGGCTTGTTATACAAAATTGGACCTGATGGAGTTTTGCAAAGATGCGTCATCGACGAAGAAGTGCATACAACGCTTAGAAAGGCTCATGAAGGTTTGGCATGAGGGCACATGGGGCTAGATTGGACGACAAGAAAGTGCCTCTGACAGGGCTATGGTGTCTCACCCTTTATTGTAGAAATGAAATTTTACATGCTTACACACAGTTCCATTTCCACTTAAATAATTCTACAGACTTGCAGTTATTGTAGTATAGCAATAATAATGCACAAAAACGTGTAACAGCAATAATAACAGCAGCAATGGTAGATAACAAAAATTACAAGCAGTTTTATATTAACAATGGCATTTATGATACAACATTATAGTTTTAGCATTACAATCTGCAGCCTGCAAACCCTAGGCAGAATATTCTCCATGGCTGCATACAAGACTGGACTGCATTCTGCCCTACGCACATCTGCATCAATTCTCACACGTACCAATGTTGTTCTGTTAATCCACCAACCTGCATGACTCTCCTCAATGCCTGAACCATTGAACCAACAACTTGAATGAATAAGGGGAGGGCTTATTTATACACCCAAAAAGTAGTTACCCTCCAACTACCTTATAAATTCCCTCAAATTACATTTCGTATGCATTTGCTCTTGCATTACTTAACATTTCCCACTACAAGACAAAATAGTTTATAACTTGTAATTTAGCCGACATAATTGACTTACATCACTTTATTATTACGTACAATATTAAATTGCACTTTACAACATAATTAAATATATGAACGCACATTTCGTCAAACACTTTGCATACAATACCAAAACGGATTCATCAAATAAAGACATATCAATTTGCTTGTCTACATCTATCCCCTCCTCTAAACTGGTCGGTGTCCTCACCGACAGGAGCTAAACACTGGGAATAGAAGTACCGAGTAATGTAACAGAATCTCTTATCACGTTCCTTCTGCTTTCTCCTGTTACATACATCTTTGGCAATAGACCTCACTTGAGTTTGCTCGCAAAACCTTATTCTCCAATTGTGCACTCCCCTTGCTGCAAGCATGTGTAACATCAACATGATCAGCATTCTTTGAATAGGCAATTCACTTTGAGCAGTTAGCCATATTATTAGCATGAGCAATGTCATCAACATCATGAACATGACAGGGAACGCCCGCCGCCATCTGTGTTAGGGGTCAAGGGACAGCGTCCCTTGCGAGGTCAAGGAGCAGTGCCCTTCACGTGCTCCCTAAACTAAATTTTTCTCCTCATCAACCATTTGGAAGCCTTCACTCAATCTATTGAAACTGCTTCCTCTTAGCTCTAATTCACTGCTTTCTTGATCCAACTGACTTCTTATCAACCTCTGACAGGCATCTCCCTTGTCGGATTGTACTTCTAACGACAACTCCTCTAACTGCACTGCCTCAAACGGCCACATCTCTAACGATAATCCCTAACGACTTAGTCTCTGACGAATTAGGCTAGACGGATTGAAAAGTCTGATGGGTACAATGTCTAGATGTCTAGGACAACGGGTTAGACGACTTTTATAAGGCAAAGAAATGAAAAGGCAAATCACAGCAGTACACTAGTATACGAAAGGAGAGAAACTTAGCACAAAAAAAAAATTATCAGAAAAGAAATTTTAACATAATGGCATACACAAAAAACTTTACAAGCACGATTGCAAAAACTCGAAATGCTCTGTAAACGTGTTTCGCACCTATGTGCTCATCAATACGACTGATGAAAATTTTTACAACCACACTTGTGTGTATAAAAATGATTTCGGTCACACGTGGAGACCAATGGTCATGCCACGTGGCAAAAATCAAGTATACCTATGGAAGCGTGATCTAGGGATATGCCAATAATAAATGGCAGTGATAGCCAAGATCCGCTAAAATAGCCGCTAAACCTTCTTCTAAGTGTCACGAAGAATAACAAAGTGGGATATATCCAAAAGTTGGACAGTGATAGCCACTAGTTATTAATTACAATAATTAATATTGCACAAAATTTTAAAATTTAAAATTACACAGAATTTTAAAAATTAAATATTGCATGGGCGGCTACACATCCTTCTAAGAGTAAAAAATATAACAAAGTGGGATATGTCCAAAAGGTGGACAATGATAGCCACTTGTTATTTATTACAATAATTAAATTTGCACAAAACCCCAAAATTAAAATTGCAAAAATAATTAAAAATAATAATTTTGCATGGGCTGTCGTGTTTTAAACAAAGTGTTTGACTGCATCAACAACTAGCATAGAGTTGCACCAACGACTAGCATTGTTTTGCTTGAACGACTGAGATTGAACGTGATGAAAACTAAAAGATTTTATTTTTGCAAAGTAAGTCCCTCAAAGACTTGCTATTTTTCCAACATATAATTCCTTTGCCAAAATGTGATAATTCTTGATCTACGGCACAAGCATCAAACAAAGGATTAAGAACCATTTCTTTGATACGTAATTTTTTGGTGAACTCATAGTTGACTAGCTTCAACACAATGGGGGTGCTACAATGTCTGGTTCTTTGTCTGTTATGCAACCTATCCATAATTTTTTGCAATAAGGCAGGCCTGTGTGAAAAATTGACTTCTGCAAATAAAGGTAGGAGAAAGGCTACAGGATAACCTCTGGCTCTGAGTCTATGGAAGAAGTTATGCTTCATGGCATTGAAACCCTCTAGTTTTTCTTCCCTAGCAAGGATCCTGCGAAGTTCGCTGAGGATGAATGCTTTCTTCTGATGTCACGGGTGAAAGGAGGTAAACGGAATGTATTGATATACATTCATGGATTTTTGAAACAACCTTGTGGACAATTTTCCTGTTGCAGTTAACTCGGTAGATTTGTAAATGACAATGTCCAAAATGTTTACCTCAGAGTCTGAAACTGTGGTAGTGATGTTAATGCTGTCATACATGGCTCCATAACAATCTAAAAATTGTAGAAGCAGAGACCTATCTCCATGCCACACTCCAAAAGCATCATCAATATACATTTTGTATAAACACAAATTATCTGCAACATGTGGCATTCTCTCTAGAATTTGATTTTCCAGATGACAGAGGAAAAGACAAGCATAAACAACTGCAAAGTTGCTGCCCATTGCAGTGCCTCTTTGTTGTCTATAGAGTTTACTATCAAAGTTTAAATAATGCTGATTTAGCACCAGGTCCACCATCTTCAAAATGAACCAAATTTTACCTGTAGAAAATTTGTCCTTGATAAAAACTTCAATGGCCAAGATACTTGTTGCAATAGGGATACTTGGGTATAAACTTTCAACATTGAAAGAAAAAAGGATGCAGTCTTGAGGGAAGTTTTTTTCTTGTATGAGACTTAGGATTGAATCCGAAATCTTCCAAGTGGTTTTTTTGCTCCAACAAAATTGGAAAAAGTTGATGGTGCAACCACTTAGACATAGGTTCCAACAAGTACCCACAGTATGAACAAATTGGCCTACCCACCAAAGGTTGTTTATGCACTTTTGGAATCAAATAAAAAGTGCAAGGTTGTGCAGTTTTAGGAGAGACTTGCAATAAAAAAGACTTTTCTTCTCTAGTTATGATTTTAAAAGCAACTGCACTATTAACTGAAAGCCTAAGTGAATTAAAAAGAGTAGCCCATGGAATTGATGTCACCTGATCATAAACTGCAGCATCTGATAACTGTCTAAGGCTTTCTGATCGATACCAATCTCTAGAGAGGACGGTGAGGCCTAAATTTTTGTCCGCAGGTCTTATGACAATGGAGCGATCTGCCCGGAGGTCTCTCAAAGCACGAGAGAGTCTTCTAGAAAGAGGTTGTAGCGATAGCCTCGGAGTGGCTATGAGTTGTTTTTCCAACCGTCTTCTACTAGAGTCCAGGATCCCAGAAAGGGGTTGGTACTCTTCCGGTGGATTCCAAGTTGGATTTGGAATTCTAAAGATTGGAGGTGGTTGGTCCACCCAGGAGGTTGGATTTTTACCCCGGGGTCCAAAAAACCATTTGATTATGAGAATACGGGCCATGTCTTCAAATTTTCTATGAACAGAATCCACTGTCATTGCAGGAGGTTTGGGGAGAAATTTCAACCCCAAGCCTAGAAGTTCTTTTTTTGCTACACTCAATTTTTTCTCAGAAAAGTTATGTATGGCGACATTGGTGATGATGTCGTCTATCACATACACGTTGCTTCTACTAAAAATCTATAAGCAACAGTCCGCCGGTGTGAAGATGACACCCCACTGGTTCAGTTTTGGTTTGCGCCATTTCTTGGTGGTTGGCCGCGAAAATGCTGCCAACCCTGCCCTTGCTGCCTGTTTGCAAATCTCACAGAGTTCTGATTTTGATTTTTCAAACCAAATCTTGGGGTTGAACTTCCATACTCCTGATGTGATTGCTAATGTGCATGAGGTGTGGGTATGTGATCTTCCCATCTGACTCTGCTCTGAGAGCGAGGGCGATGTCTGCTCAGCGATCTATTGTGCCAGTCGTTTTTTGGCCTCCATGATTGTCTTCCACGAGCTTGGGGTGTCCTTGACTGTGCACGAGGTTCGTTGTTGTTTTTTCTGAACCCATTTTTTGAGGCAAAACGACCATTTTTGTTACCAGATCTGTTGCGTGGAGAAGAACGGCCAGGAGAGTTTTCAGATCTGACTTTCCTTGAAAGATCCGCTACAGCTTTTGTCAAAGTCTGTAGTTCTTTATAAAGTGGGGCACACTCTTTCTTTATCAGGGAAGAGACTGAGGTGGAAGCCTCCCCCATGATTGTGTCTTCCACATGTTGCTCTGTAGTAGCTCTAGCAACAACAACTTGCTTGGTTGTTTCTTTGTTAACTCGACACTCCAATATGAGGGCTTTCTTTTTGCTATTAAAATCTCGTTCAATGCGCAACTTCCATCCAGATGCTATTTCAAAGTCTTGAACAAAAAGTGGTCTAAATAGCTCCGCCATATGATCATTGAATTTATTCTCCACTACCGTGCATTCTTGCTTCAATGAATCATGTAGTTTAACTTGAGCTGCAATGTAGACTTTTGTGCAAGACATTTGATGTTGTGCAGCTAGGGCTTCAAGATCTTTCTCCATATCTTGTTGAATAGAGGCATTTTCAATCTTCACTTTTGGCTTTTTTATGCGAAGACTATGTGGAGTGATGCCTTCTTTCAAATTTTTTCTAAGTTTCTCCACGAACTCCTCAGTTTTTATTGCTTTCAAAAAAGAGGATTTATGTCTCCCAAAAATTATTGGCAATTTCTAAGAGATTTTGTGGCACCTCCAAAAATGGTGTCAAATGCGAATTATTTCCTGAACTAGCAGCATGGGAACTTCCAAAAGGCTCTCCAGAGCCTATGGCTATTCATGGACGTTTGCTCGACAGATCTGGAATCTACGCATTATTGTTGCAAGCATCGTATTGAACCAGTGCAGCGTGTGAGGCCATTGAAGACTCTTTTAAGGCGAAGAAATGAAAAGGCAAATCACAACAGTACACTGGTATACGAAAGGAGAGAAACTTAGCACAAAAAAAAATTTATCAAAAAAGAAATTTTAACATAATGGCATACACAAAAAAACTTTACAAGCACGATTGCAAAAACTCAAAATGCTCCGTAAACGCGTTTCGCACCTATGTGCTCATCAGTACGGCTGATGAAAATTTTTACAACCACACTTGTGTGTATAAAAATAATTTTGGTCACACGTGGAGACCAACGGTCATGCCACGTGGTAGAAATCAAGTATGCCTATGGAAGCGTGATCTAGGGATATGCCAATAATAAATGGCAGTGATAGCCAAGATCCGCTAAAATAGCCACTAAACCTTCTTCTAAGTGTCACGAAGAATAACAAAGTGGGATATATCCAAAATTTGGATAGTGATAGCCACTAGTTATTAATTACAATAATTAATATTGCACAAAATTTTAAAATTTTAAAATACATAGAATTCTAAAAATTAAATATTGCATGGGCGGCTACACATCCTTCTAAGAGTAAAAAATATAACAAAGTGGGATATGTCCAAAAGGTGGACAGTGATAACCACTTGTTATTTATTACAATTAATTAAATTTGCACAAAACCCCAAAATTAAAATTGCAAAAATAATTATAAATAAATAAAAAATAATAATTTTGTATGGGTTGTCATGTTTTAAACAAAGCGTTTGACTGCATCAATAGCTAGCATAGAGTTGCACCAACGACTAGCATTGTTTTTCTTGAACGATTGAGATTGAACACGATGAAAACTAAAAGATTATATTTTTGCAAAGTAAGTCCCTCAAAGAATTGCTATTTTACCAACATATAATTCCTTTGCCAAAATGTGATAATTCTTGATCTGCGGCACAAGCATCAAACAAAGGATTAAGAACCATTTCTTTGATACCTAATTTTCTGATGAACTCACAGTTGACTAGCTTTAGCACAATGGGGGTGCTACGATGTCTGGTTCTCTGTCTGTTATGCAACTTATCCATAATTTTTTGCAATAAGGCAGGCCTGTGTGAAAAATTGACTTCTGCAAATAAAGGTAGGAGAAAGGCTACAAGATAACCTCTGGCTCTGAGTCTATAGAAGAAGTTATGCTTTATGGCACTGAAACCCTCTAGTTTTTCTTCCCTAGCAAGGATCCTGCGAAGTTTGCTGAGGATGAATGCTTTCTTTTGATGTCGCGGGTGAAAGGAGGTAAACGGAATGTATTGATATACATTCATGGATTTTTGAAACAACCTTGTGGACAATTTTTGTGTTGCAGTTAACTCGATAGATTTGTAAATGACAATGTCCAAAATGTTTACCTCAAAGTCTGAAACTGTGGTAGTGATGTTAATGGTGTCATACATGGCTCCATAACAGTCTAAAAACTGTAGAAGCAGAGACCTATCTCCAAGCCACACTCCAGCAGCATCATCAATATACCTTTTGTATAAATACAAATTATCTGCAACATGTGGCATTCTCTCTCGAATTTTATTTTCCAGATGACAGAGGAAAAGACAAGCATAAACAATTGCAAAGTTGCTGCCCATTGCAGTGCCTAGACGGATTGAAAAGTCTAACGGGTACAATGTGTAGACATCTAGGACAATGGGTTAGATGGATCCGATGGATGGATGTCTCGGACGGGTTGCACACAGGTAGACGTCTCAGACGGGTTGCACACAGGTAGACGTCTCAGACGGGTTGCACATAGGTCTAGACGGGTCAGTGTAGACGTCATAGACAAATAGGCTAGACGTCTGGGACAGACGGCCAAACGGATGGCCAGACGTCTGGGTCAGACAGCTAGACGGACGACCAGACGTTTGGGCCAGACGGTCAGACGTCTGGTTCTGACGGCTAGACATTTGTACGGTTAGACATCTAGGACAAACTGCTAGACATCTGGATGAGTAGACTTCCTCAAACGGGTAACTTGTCAGACGTCGAACTCCTTCAAACGTGTAAGTGCCAGATGGGTACTTTCCAGACGGGTAGGTTTTAGATCGTTCAATCTCAATCGTTCAAGCAAAACAATGCTAGCCGTTGGTGCAACTCTATGCTAGCTATTGATGCAGTCAAAAACTTTGTTTAAAACACGGTAACCCATACAAAATTATTATTTTTTATTGTCTAAAACCTCAAACGGCTGCACCTCAGACGTCTCCTTATCAGACGGTTGCACCTCAGACGTCTCCTTCTCAGACGGCTGCACCTCAAATGTCTCCTGCTCAGATGACTACACCTCATACGTCTCTTCCTCCGCCATCTGACTACATTCTCTAGTCGTTCGAGTCTCATTCATCGGTGAGGTTTTTGCATCACTTTCCCAAGTCAAGGCATAGTCCAAAGCCTCTTGGTATGATCTTGGAGGAATTGTCTTCATCTTCGTTTGATACATAGGGAGAAGTCCATATATGAACCACATACTCTTTGATTCCTCTGAGTGGTCTTTCTCCACATGGTCAGATTGTAAGAACGAACAGACTCCTCTTCTTGTATGCTATAATTTTTGTCAGTATCGTATGATCGAAATTCTTCCACAAATGCATCACACAACTCTTCCCATGTCTTGTACTTGTCTGTTAGGAATTTTATGTACCAATCCATTGTGAATCCACGAAACGTTGCAGGAAACCACCTCCTCCAATCTGCTTCATTGTTCTGCCCAATCGCTTTCCACACCATGCAGCAAATTCTCCAATGCCTAATCGGGTCTTCCTTCCCTTCTCCTGTGAAAAGTGGACACTTTAGTTTCCTTGCTTTGGTGGCTACATTGGCCATTGGTGGGGTTCCTGCTTCTTCGTCACTTTGATGAAGTACCATCTAGAATCCTTAACCGATTCCTCCTAAGTCTGCTATGTTGCTCTTTCTTACTCTGCTCTTGGATTCTCGTCTTCCAAACAGCCGACTGGTCTACCTATTCTGTTGTTGCAGACGTCCAAACTGCAGACGTCTAGACTGTAGACGTCCAGACTGTAGACGTCCTAACTACAAACGTCTAGACTGCAGACGTCTAGACTACCTCTGCAGATGTTTGGACTGCTTCTGCAAACGACTACGAATCCTTGATCTGAAACTTGCATTTTTGCATCCTATTGACGAGTACGTTCCTTTAGACAGTCCATCTATATCAACAAAAAAATACGGTGCGTCTTCACCTACGTCTGTGGCTGCACTCCATTATTTTCGTTGCTCATCTCCCCAAGGGTTTTACTTCTCAGAACTCCATGTCACCAAATTGGACCCAACTTCGTAAAGCAACGATGCCAGTATGTAGAAATGAAATTTTACATGCTTACACACAATTCCATTTCCACTTAAATAATTCTACAGACTTGCAGTTATTGTAGTATAGCAATAATAATACACAAAAACCTGTAACAACAATACTAACAGCAGCAATGGTAGATAACAGTAATTACAAACAGTTTTATATTAACAATGGCATTTATGATACAACGTTATAGTTTTAACATTACAATCTGCAGCCTGCAAACCCTAGGTAGAATATTCTCCATGGCTGCATACAATACTAGACTGCATTCTGCCCTACGCACATCTGCATCAATTATCACACGTACCAATGTTGTTCTGTTAATCCACCAACCTGCATGACTCTCCTCAATGCCTAAACCATTCCATTAAACCATTGAACCAACAACTTGAATGAATGAGGGGAGGGCTTATTTATACACCCAAAAAGTAGTTACCCTCCAACTACCTTATAACTTCCCTCAAATTACATTTCATATGCATTTGCTCTTGCATTACTTGACATTTCCCACTACAAGACAAAATAGTTTATAACTTGTAATTTAGCCAACATAATTGACTTACATCACTTTATTATTACGTACAATATTAAATTGCACTTTACAACATAATTAAATATATGCACACACATTTCGTCAAACACTTTGCATACAATATCAAAACGGATTCAGCAAATAAAGACATCAGTTTGCTTGTCTACATTTATCATGATGCAAGGGAGTATGTGAAGGCATGCGATACGTGCCAAAGAGTTAGGAAGCCACTGAAAAGGAACTTTATGCCATTGTACCATCGTAGCCATAGGAATTGTTTTAGAGATGGGGTCTTAATTTTGTCGGACCATCAAGAACAAGTTGAAGGAGAAAGTGCAGGTATATTGTGGTGGCCACAAAATATTTGACAAAGTGGGTAGAGGCAAGAGCATTGCTAGATAATTTTGCAAGTAGTATGACACGATTCCTTTATGAACAAATTATTACAAGGTTTGGCGTACCCTTGCAATTGACAAGTGATAGAGGACACTTTGTCAATGAAATAATTCAAAAGCTGACCGCAGACTTCAAGATTTTGCATTCATTGTCAAGTATGTATTATCCTAGGGCAAATGGGAGCCAAAGGAGACAATCAAAGTCTTGGTCTCAATCATTTATAAGACATGTAGTGTAGAAGGTGCCAATTGGGAGAAAAGGTTGCCAAAAATTTTGTGGGAATACAAAACAAGATTTAAGCCATCGACGAACCACACGTCGTTCCGGTTAATGTATGGGTAAGAAGCGATAGTGCTAGTAGAATTCCTAGTACCAAGTTTGAGCATGGTGGTTCATAATCGTTTGGGAGATCAGGAGAGCCTAGAGGAGAGGCTCGTGACACTTGTAGAACTGGACGAGAAACAGGTAATGGCTCAGTGGGCAACGGAGATTGCCCAATGATGAAGAAAATTATGGCACGACAAGCATACGAGGAAAATGAAGCTAAAACCAGGTAACTTGGTATTGAAGTTTAATGGCAAGCATGAAATCAAGCTAGGGAAGTTGAAGACAGTAAGACACTATGGCTTGGGCCCTTCTAGGTGGTAGAAATGATGGATAATGGTGCGGTAAAGTTGCAAAAATTGGATGGGACATAGTGTCTCGAGATTGTCAACGGGTCAAGGTTTAATCCATAAAAAATGAAGGCGCAAGTCAATATGGTTAATCTCGAACCAATTGAAGAGGAAATCGTAGGAAGACTAGTTGAAGCACCACAACAATCTTTAGAAAGTTTTGAAGGAATAGTGGTCCATGAAAGAGGAGAGCCAAGTAGGACCAATGAAGAAAATGGTGCATCACAAGAAAAAGGAGAATTGGATTTGGGATGGTTGTTTGGGAATGAAAATGGAGAGCAACTTGTGATTGAACAAGAAGAGTTGGAACCTCATCCAACAAAACGGAGAATATTGTGGGTGCACGTTAGATTACAAGGTACATTGGAAGCATGGGAACAACGATTGGTGACAATGGTGATTGGAGGAGAGCCATCCAATCATGAACCTCAGAGTGAAGGCAATGTGCATGAGGTGATGAGTTTGCTAGCAAGAGTTGGTCTTCAACACCAATAAATACGCCTTGAAACACAATAGTTGCATGAGGAATGCAAGCGACTTCAAAGGCGTCATGCGCAAATGAGGGAACAAATTGATTAGTAAACTGCAAGAATGATAGAAGATATGGAAGCAAGGTAGATAAGGAGACAAGAAGTGTCGGATGATCTTGAGCAAAGAAGAGTGAGAAGATAGGAGGCAAATGAGATATTGTGGAGAGAGATATTCGAAACACCTACATCTCAAGAAGGAGATGGGAGGAATTGGCAAAAATACCAACAATATGTTTTCCACAAGCTCTGATGATTCTAGTAGTTCAAGCTTAAGTTCACGACTAAGGAAGAGGTCCAAGTAGTTTGTAAGGACTACTAGGCACTCCAGCATTGGTACAAGAAATAGGCAGCTTAGGCAGTATGGGAGGGCCATTAGATCTTCTCGGCCGTTTAAGTTTGCTCGGCCAAGAGAGGAGGTTGGTTGGCTTCCCTCCCGGTAGTTTGAGGGGAATTTTTTTCTCTCTAACTATCCCTAGGCTATGCAATTTGTAGGATGGCTTGTCAGGACCATTCTCTGGTGGCGTTACAAACAACTAGTTACCACGCAACCATCAGGACGACCTGTTAGCAGCGCCTCTTGTCTCCCAAACCAAAGATGTAGAAACAAACAATGGAGGAATCAAGGGAGAGCATGGATACCTCAGACAACCAAGAGGAAGGAATAGGCAATCCCAAGTTAGGGAGGCCTATCCAAAGGAAGGAAATTTGGAAAGAAATTTGTTTGAGTGTGGTAGATAATTGTGGAGGTGACAATCGAGACATAGAAGGGATAATGAAGAGCCAAATTGGATGAGAAGGAACAAAGACGATGACGCAATGCAGATGGAATAGGCAAGATAGTTTGTCGTACAAGTGCAGCAAGTCAAGAAGGTGCTTGTACGATAGATTGTCGTACAATAGGTAGCCATAAAAATCAAAGTCAAGATGGCCATACACATGGACGTGGTGGTACAACAAGTGGCCATACAAGTGATTACTATTGTACAACTAGGGTCTTCCGTACAGGTTAAAGTAGCCATACAAATGAAGCTGAAGGGGATGGTATGGCAAATAATCGTATAGACAGAAGAAAATTGCATTCAAGTGCAAGGAATTGTATGGCTGAAGGAAATTGTTGTCAAGAAGAATAAGGTGATTCATTGTCAGATGATGCGATGGAAGTGGTAGTCTGCATGGCCATACGAATCATACGACAAAGATGACTTAGACTGTTTCTATAAATAAAATAAAATAAAAAAGGGAAAAGTTGAAAAAGGAAAAAGTGCGATGTCAATTACATGCAAGGTACGGAGGTGGTAATTAACAATCAATTATGCATGGGTGCCAACCACCCCCAACAACTTATAAATATGTTCATTGATGAGGCTTGGGCATTTCATTTTTCTCAATGCATGATGGAGAAGGAAGGACAAAAAATGCATGTATGGAGCTAAAGGTGGGACAACCCAGGACGCAGTTTTGAAGAGAAGTGCACAAAGATGCATTGAGGACATAGCAGTGCCAACATAGGATTTGTCGACACAAACGGAAAACTACTGACGGAGAAGAGCAAGACTGATGGACGCCCCTTGAGGAGAAGCTTTTGTGCCGACGGAGGAAGGATCTGCAAAATATGGTGTTGCACAGAGGGTTTTGTAAGAGCAAGAATTGCAGTCATAGGGAGTCATACAATTGTATGAACGATAGAAGTGGAACTTTTGTGAAGACACATGAGGGTTTGCAGGTGTACGTAGTCATATGGATGTGGGTTGGAGCTAGTAGCAGAGAAGACACCAAGTCTAGGTGTAGTAGACAAGGGCAGAGGAGGCTACCGTACAAGCAGTGGTAGAGGGGCCATAAGAGTAAGAGAGTGCATGACCAAGTTGAAGGTGATACCATTGTCGTACAAGTGCAATGGAGTTGTACGATGACGTTGAATAGATTAGTGTAAGAGGTCGGTTGTACAAGTGGAGGAGGCAACACTACCATACAGGTGCATTTCACCAGGTAGTGTCGTACAAAGAAGTGGTTGAACGACTAGCATACAACCTTGATGTGATTGTCATACAAGTAGAGGTTGTGTACAGTAAGGGTCGTACAAGTGTGACAAGTATCGCACAAGTAGAAGCAAAGGCTAGTTGGAGTAGTTGAGAAGTTAAGGATGCAGAAATAGCCAAGTATCAAGGAAATAATTCATCGGGTGGAGCAATAATAGAAAAGGGCTCGATCTAATCCCATGACACAGGAAAAACCTCGTTCTTATGGAAAAGGTGTCGAAGGAAGTGTAAGAAGAGGACTTGTAGAGCACGTGTAAGGGAGGAAAAGAGAACACAACTCAAACACTAAATGAGGTAGCAGAAGGCAACATGCTAGACATTCAAGAGAAAGGCCAAGAACCAACACTCGAAAGGAGCAAGAAGTGGAGGCTTCACCTCAGGAGGGGGAAAAGAGCAAGGAAAAGGAGAGGATGATAGTGCCCTTGCATCACATGGATACAACCAACAAGAGAGTTTTGTCGAACATGGTTGGAGAAGAGTCCAAAGGATCATCTGTTGAGGACTACATTTAAGAATGCAAGAGTGAATTTTATACTGCAAATTCCAAAATTTGACATAGAATTCTTTAAGAAATATTTGCTGCAAATGCTGTAGATGTACAAGAGTTAGAGTTGGTGACTAGGAAGTAACAATGGTGTTTTTATTAGGCAACTTTAGAAGGACGTTTGGTTGTTGAATCATGGAATACCGGTTAGAAAGAATTCAGTGGACATGAACTGGTGGAGGGAGATGATCCATGAAGTCATCGACATCACTTTAGAAGAGGTGGCAAAGTTGTTGAAGCACAGGAGCCGCAAAGTGAAGATGCAGAAATTAGACGTCGGAATTGTAGTGTGCAATGAATGTGATCATGTCGAAACTCTTGAGAGAGCAACAAGCCTCAGAAATGCCAACTTGGCTCATATCCTATGTATAGGGGATAACAATTGGCGTAGCATATGATTAGGCATCATACTAGTCGTACCATATGAGGAATTTTTTGATGGGGTATACAAGGAATTTTTCAATGGCTTTCCATGCCATTGCAGTAATGATGAATGCTGTGACACAGGCAAATGTACGTTTTCCAAAATTGAATCCTCCTAAGGATATACCGGAGTAGGCACCAACTATTTTTCGATAGATCAATGTGATGCCACTAATGAAGTCAGGCACTCTAGTGAAGAAGAAGACAACACTGAAAAGGAACATAGGAGATTATGGAAGATGAAGTGAGGATTTAGAGGGAGCCGCAACACAGCCAAGGACAGAGTCGATGCAAAGGGAGAAACAACATAGGAGATTGGAGCAATAGTGGACAGAGGCTCAACCTCAAACACAACCATAGTTGAGAAAATCGACAAAAAAACGATTTTTTAACATGCCGATGCAATCGGCAAACTATTGGCGATGCAAAGATTTTTTGAAGATTTTTTCAAAAAATCGTGAAAAATCTGCAATTTTTAATTTTTTCTAATAATTTTTTTTTTAGGCTGCGGACGATTTAGGGTTTTTTTATGCAAGCCTACTTCTTAGATGTTAATGTTTGAACTTCGAAGTTTAAATTTTAAACTCTAAACCCGAAACCCTAGTCTAGGGTTTTGGGTTTAGGGTTTTTTTCCCTCCTCTTTTTAAGTAAATATTGCTGCCTGATAACTATGTATGGAAGCCCATTTTTCAGCTGTTAATGTTTGAAACTTTGAAATTTGAAGTTTAAACCCTAAACCCTAGGCTAGGCCCTAGGGTTTTGGGTTTAGGGTTTTGTTTTTTTTTCCTCTTTTTAAGTAAATATTGCTGCCTGGTAACTATGTATGCAAGCCCATTTTTCAGTTGTTAATGTTTGAATTTGAAACTTTGAACTTTGAATTTGAAGTTTAAACCCTAAACCCTAGTCTAGGCCCTAGGGTTTTGGGTTTAGGGTTTTTTTTCCTCATCTTTTTAATTAAATATTGCTGCCTCATAACTATGTATGCAAGCCCATTTTTCAGCTGTCAATGTTTCAATTTTAAACCCCAAACCCTTTTGGTTTAGGGTTTAGGTTTTTTTTCCTTTTTTTAATTGTAACTTTGTTGTTACTTGTTTCAATGTGCAGGCATATAAAAAATGAAACTTTTTTTCCTTGTTGTTACTTGTAACTTTGTACCTTTTCATATTATAAGCAATACAAAATGTGTTTTGTCACTTTCATGTGTACTTAAAGCTTGAGCCTTTTATGATGTCTTGACATGAATTATTGCTTTTATTGCAATATTTGATTTGCATAATGTTAATTCATTGTAATATGAATGAAAAAAAACTTTTTTTCAATGAAAATTTTCATTTTCTTCGGTTTTTTTTTTCCAATTCTTTCCCTGATTTTTTGCCGATTCCCGATTTTTGCTGATTTTTAAAAATGCCGATTCTTTGCTGATTCCGATTTTCTCAACTATGAACACATCATCCAGAAGAGCAAAAACTCCCATAGCCGACCACAAGTGTTGGTGGTAGTGCAAAGTGGATGGTGGAGGACTACGGAGAGCAGTGCGATAGGAGGATCCTGCACAGTCAAGGAGTTAGACTATGCAAGGAGGCACTGTAGGTAGACGAATGACTCAAGAGAGGTGTGCAATGGGTGAGCAACATCCTAAGGAGACTGTTGTGTAGGGTGGACAAGAGGAGGAAAGGAGAACAACACAATAGCAAAGTCAATCATGGTTGTGGATGTAGAAGAGAAGATAGTAGCAATGGATACAGTGGAAGGTGTAGGAGAGGAACAGGTAAGAAATATCAAATCACCAGATATTTTCAACACCCCAACACCTTTAGAACAACAGGAGGATCTGTGTGGATCACCTCCATTGGATGAGCCTGCAGATATTGAAATCATATTTGTATTAGAGGAATTGGAAAGGAGAAGAATAGTACCAATGGAGCAGGGAGAGAAAGGGAACCAATCTACATCATAGTTCTGAATTTTCTGTAGAGAAGAAAACAGTCAATTGCTTGAAAAAGAACAAGAGAGTATGAGAACTGGTGACTAAAGAAGGAATTGTGGATGAAGCACGACCGATACAACAGAGCAAGGCAACCAAGAAACCAATCAACCTAAGGGGTGACTGTGGAGAGGTAGAGAGGAAACAACCATTGGAGACGATACAGACATGGAGTTGGATGTGAGTGAGCATTTCCTCATATAAGTGCTGAATTTCAAGAGATCACCGACTCTAGGGGACTGTATCAATGAGCAGGTAGATGCATTTTTCAAAAATATGTTTGGAGCCTTGGATAGAGCAAGGATTGTAGACAGCAGGTCGAAGAAGAAATGACATCCAGAACTGTTTGACAAAACGTCTACAGGATGATTGGCAATTTTGATAATGTAATGTTTTGGCAATGTAAATCAGCTGTCATGATTAAATACGGACTGATTAATAACGTGGAATAAAACGACAAACTTGTATAATTTAGCTGTCATGATTAGTTAAGTCAGACTAGTTAATTAGTCTAAGACCGGTTGTTAAACCAGACTTGTTAATCAGTCTGAGACTGGTTAGTTATGCCTTAAGACTAATTAGTTAGGGTATTAACGTAGGGACAGTTGGGACGGTTGAGCCTGGTTGGTTGCAGTAACCGCCAAGGCCATCTTATAAATACCCCCCCTACTCATTTTTGTAGATCAATTTTCCATTATGAATCAATACAGTAAGCATAATTGTTCTAGTGTTGTGTGTATTTCTGTGTGATTGCATTGTCTTGTGTTATAGGTATCCGATTGATGCATGTTATGGAGTAGATTGGAGGAGATTGGTGTTGTGTTTATGTGTTGTGCAGAGTTGCAGGAAGGAGCGATCAAGATCAGTTCACAGGATGAAGTACGAAGGTGCAAGTTGTAGAACCCATCTAGGCCTATCTAGGCCTTAGCCGCCCGTACTACATGTCTAGACTTGTGAACTACCCGTCTGGCGCCCAACTCGTCTAGACTTGTGAAATACCTGTCTGGCACTCAACCCGTTTGGACCTGTGACTACCCGTCTGGGTTGGAGCTACACGTCTGAGGGAACCTGTCTAGGATCCTACCCGTCTGAGCTACCCGTCTGAACCTACTTGTCTAGAGCTACCAGTCTAGCACTTACCCTCTGGGATGGTACACATCTGACAGCTACCCGCCTAGATTGGTTTACCCGTTTGGATTAGACGTCTAACAGTAATCAGTCATTGACTAACCATCTGGAGCTGACTAGTACAGGTTGACACCATGTTTTGTAGTCAAGTTTGTCAGTCCTTTCCTTCCTAAATTCCTGTCATTCCCTCATCTCGGGAAGGCACTCACCCTTGTCTACATTTTGCGTCGTTGCCTAGATCAAATCTGGGTCAAGGAAGAGCTCAATGTGACAAGGCAAAGAGGTGAATGACAGATTCCAGGATACAAGGCCAACAAGGAAGGAATCAGATACCACTTAGGCGCAGTGCAAGACTGGCAAACCAGAGAACACAAATTTCAGACGAAGTTGCACAACTGGAGGTGTAACGAATGTGGAACCCGTTCGACAACGAGAGTTCCAAGTAAAGTGAGAAAGGTGGGAAATATTGTTGTTGACAACAGAGAACAAAGTACAAAATCATATAGCAGAGGACGTACCCAACATTAGAATCGAGGAGCGAATGGTAACACCTGATCCAGCGGAGAGTTGGCCAACAGGTACAAAAGAGAAGTTTTGTACCAGAGCACCGCGTGTGGGTTCTTGGGGAGGAAGACCGGAACCACACCTCGTATACTTGCAAAGAAGGTCGCGAAGTAGTGGAGCATGGGAGTCAAGGAGAAGGCTATTTGAACACGTACTTGAACGAGGTTTTGAGCCACCTACCGCGAAAAGGGAGTGGAATAGAACTCCACAACAATCATCATCAAGTGATACACACAGTGGGAGAGTCCCAATGGCAAATGTTTCCAACAGAGCGGGCAAACAGAAATGCCCACCCTCCACTAGGGAAGGAAAATAAGACCCAACACGCCACATAGGTACTTGCATCACAATTTGAGAGGCGAATGGAGTATCGCAACAAGCATAATGGTTGCAATTGTTCCCTGCCACCTTGCTAGGGATGGCTATGGATTGGTATTTGAAAAGATAGCTTATCCAACCATTCACACAATGGAATCCTTTAAAATATGCATTTATAGAAGAATTCCGGCCGTTCAGGGATGACACAGAGGTTATCACTGAAATATTTGCAACAAAGCAAAAGCTAGATGAAGACATCAAAAGTTACAATTGGAGATTGAAACAACTGGCTAACAAAATGCAAATGGCACTTGCATATGGAATGGTGAAATGTTGGTTTTTAGATGGACTATTACCTAAATATAGGAAGAAAATGAAAGCAGTACCATCCTCCACATACGAAGAAGCTCTCGAAAAAGCAAATAACTTTGAGAGCGAAGCTAAACAAACAGCTACAGGAATCAGAGGACACCCCAGGAATAATGACTCCGACAGTGATCCAGAAGATAAAGTCAAAAGCACCATACACTCCTTTCGAAGGAAATTTGATAAAATTATGAAAGAAGTGAAAGGAGAAGTGAGGAAAGACCGGAAGGATATCTGGTGCTCAGACTGCAAGGTAGAAGGGCATACAAATGTCAATTGCCCAAAGAATGCATATTGCAATATATGCAATATAGCAGGGCATCCGGTGGCTGATTGTCCGTTTAATTTAAAAGGTGCGAGGCATCAAATCATGACAGTTCAATAGGAGGAACAACCAAATACCTCAAGAAATGGGCAAGGCACAATGAGCGACGGATTCAAGAATAATTTTCGAGGTGGAACAAGGTGGATAGAGTCGTCTACAGTATGACTCTAAGGAAAGACCAATCATCCAATGCCGGAATTGTCAAGAATAGGGCCACTTCGCGAATAATTGCCCCAAGCCTCAAAATGTAGGTAATACTAGTGGTAGCAATGCTATCCAAATGTGTAGGTGGTTTGGACCAGGGAACCACAAAGAGGCAAATTGCCCAAACAAGGCAAGTACAAGTGGTATGCAAAATGTCAGTTGGATTGAAATTAGAGAAGTTAGTACAAATATGCAAAAAGAAAATGAAGTCCTAGCTGTTATCTCCACAATGTATTTGCATCAATGCAGGAAATGAGATCCAAGAAGGTGAGAAGGAGCCCGAAAACGAAGAAGGCAGCAAAAAGAAAACAGCAATAGAAAAGGACAAAGAATGGGAAAAGTGAACATTTCCCATAATTTTTGCAGAATATACGACGAGAGATGCAGTCATTGAAGACAAGCCAACCCATCCCATTGATGTTTTGAAAGTGGTAGAAGAACCTGAGTCCATCAAATATGAAGGACCTAGAATGATTCAGGTGAATTTGGGAGAAGGCGAAGAGAAGATGATCAAATGCGGAGATGACTGGGATCCAATACTGAAAGTAGCAACATTCAAAATTTTTGCAGAATATAAGGATGTCTTTGCTTGGACATACAAGGATCTGAAGGGAGTACCACCGGAGCTATGTGTACATAAGATTCCCTTGATTGAAGGCGCACAACCAGTAAGGAGGCGACCATATAGGATGAATCCAAAATACGCAGCTCTGGTGAATGCCGAAATCGAAAAGATGCTAGATGCAAGCATAATATTCAAAGTTACGACGAGTGAATGGGTATCACCAATTGTGATTACCTTGAAGAGGGAGGCAAATAAGATCCGAATTTGTGTGGACTTTTGGAGCCTCAACGCCGTAACCATTAAATATACCTTTCCAATTCCTTTCACGAATTCCATCTTGGAGGAAGTAGCCGATCACAAGATTTATTCATTTTTGGATGGATTCTCGGGGTATAACCAAATAAGCATTGCGAAGGAGGATAAGCTGAAGACCACTTTTATAGTGGAGAATGGGATATATGCTTATAACCGCATGCTGTTTGGATTGTGTAATGCACCAGCTACGTTCCAAAGGATCATATTATACATCTTTGATAAAATGTCCACAAGAAACTTCAAAGCCTTTCTAGATGATTGGTCCCTATACGACAAAACGCAAGAGCATTTGAAGGCATCGGAAGAATGTATGAGCTTGTGTAGGAAAGCTCGGATATCATTAAATCTAGGCAAGTGCGTATTGATGGTACCATATGGGAAGTTGTTGGGGCATATTGTATGCCAAGAAGGTTTGAAGCCTGACCCTAACAAGATTTGAAAACGGCAACCAAACCCTAACTTCCAAGTCTCTGAAAAATACTCACGGCTGCTGAAAATTTTTTTTCATAGAAAATCCTCCACAGGCTGGCAAGATCACAACTCTGATACCACTGTAATGTGCCAACTAAGGAAAAACCCTAACTATGCAATTTATATCAAATAAAATTCTGAATCATGCAGATATCAATCAGATCTACAAATACCCAGAAAAGACTGAATCATGCAGATATCAATCAGATCTACAAATACCCAGAAAAGTTCACCACAAAACTCTAAGATTTCTCACAAACATACCACAATATTTTTATTATTTTTCCTGGAATCACAATTACATAGATCATACCCAAAACATTAATATAAAATCCTGGATGCTGAACAAACAACACAACCTCTGCTAAATTATTGAATGAAAACAACTCACAAATGCCCAGCCACAAAAACTGCTAAACTCTGCTGCAAAAATCTGAAACTATAATGCCACACCAAATCTGAAATACCACACCAAGAAGGGTTCCCAAAACCCCAAATCTGATCTCCCCAAATCTGATATGAATGCTGCCCAAGAAATCCTCAATAAATGATGCAGAATGTCTCAATAAACCCAATTGTAAACCCTGGCTGGATTTACCTCAAAGAAACTCTAGGGTTTTCGTCCTAGGTTTCTAGCCAAGAGGGTTTTCGTCCTCAAAGCTATCCCTTGCAGGGTTTCGTCCGCAAGAGAGAATTCTCTCGTAGGGTTTCGTCCACAAGAGAAAAGTGTATTAGCTGCAAAGCCAAATACAACAATGTAGAAGAGATAAAATAATCCAAGATCCCTCAAATGAGCCCCCTACTCCTCTTTATATAGACATTCTTTTAATTCTTTATTGAGGTGGCACTTTTTGATTTCACTTAATAATACCTTAGAAAATAATAATAAAATGATATTTATTCTCCTAATGGGGCATACACCCTCATTTCCCCCTTTTTATTATTTAATTGCCAAATTTCACCAAAAATACTCTTAACACACCAAAACACATCAAGACTCCACTCCACAACTATGTATAATAAAAATATGAAAAATGGGGACATTACAATACCACCCCTCCCAAAATTGCTTGTCCTCAAGCAATTCCAACACCATCTTCTCATCATCAAGCTGAAACCAATGGTGATTCCAGGATCCCAAATAAATGTTAAAGGAGTAGGTCCATCATGCTGATGCTGCGCCACTGTCTTCTTCTTGGCAGCATCAACATGTAGAGACACAATTCTCCAAGTATCCATCAAGGCCACTCCAAGGTCCATACATGCTGATTTCTGAAGTACTATCTTTGCCATATATGCTTCATCTTTCATGTTTTGCAAATAAGTGTATATGAAGTCTACCAATTCATGTTCCTCAATTCCCCTTTTCGAAACAAACTCAGTTCTGATTTCTGAATGAAAAGCAGTCTTTGACATCATGAAAAACATTCCTGCACACTTTCTATCATGAACAATTTCATTCCCCCTCTCAATCAAAACTGAAATTTGGTGTGATGTAGCAGCCCTTCTAATCAAGTAAAACACAGCAAATATGAGAAAATCAGACCTGATATGAAGCGCAGCCCCTGATGTCTCATCAATTAGCCTATACAAAGTGAAAACTGTTTCCAATTCTGTCTCACAAAGTGTTGTAGGTGCAGTCATAGTTTGAATGCAAAATGAATCCCAATGAATTACCAGCGATGCCAACTTTTTATTCCCAAAAACAGTTCCAATGGCTGCCCAAAAATCAGTTCTGAGAATTAGCAAGATATCATCTCCAAATGCTAATGTCCTGCTCTCAAAAATACTCCATAATGCAGCCCAATTTCTTCCACATGACGTGATTATGCCATACCAATTACCAGCTCCATCCATCATCAATCTTTCATTCCCATAACTTATCAATGTAACCAACTCATGAATGCCAAAACTCTTCAAACAGCTGTCATAAAAATCAGAATGAATGTCATACCTTATGTAAGTAGTATCATGGCTGATCCATGTCTTCAAGTGGTGCAAAAGTGACCCCAAGAGAAGAACGTTTTCCCCCAAACACCCCAATACTGAAGATGTGTTCCCAAGATTATCCAAGAATGAAATGGTATCTTCCTCCTCCTTATCAAAACAATCTAAGCAAGGCTGATCAGAATGTAATGTCCCATGGCTGATCAAAATTGCAGTCCTTCTTATAGAAATGGCAGCCATCAATGTGTTATCAACAGAATAAATTATGGTTGCTTTCATGACGCCATTAGCAACCTTCCAAGGCTCCCGGGATGCAACGTCTATCTTCCCAATGTTTGCAGTCCCTATTTTCCATCCTATGAATGTTTCTAAGGCCCACCATGTGATAATACCAATGCCAAACTTGCCATTTACCTCAAATGCCCTTACCAATGCTGCCCAAAATAGCTCCTCAAGAAACACAGCTCTGATTTTTGAAGAAAAGACAGTCCTAAACAACATGCAAAACACCTTCTTATACATCATGTAAAGTGCCAATTCAAACCTCATGAAGATCTCAATTAGCTTGGGAGGAATTGTCCCAAACAATGTGTCACATGTAGCCCCAAAACTCATTGCCAACGCAGCTGCATCAGTCATCATTATTGCAGTCCTATTTGTCATGGAGTTTGCAGTCTTCTTAATAAAAAACTTGGCCAAAGCTTCCCTCAAAAGTGCTGTCCAATGAGTCAAAAACACAGCCCCATCCGTCATAAAAAATGCAGTCCAGTATGTTGTCAACATTTCAGTCTTAACTCTCTCAACAGATGTTGCCTCCAAAGACAAATATGCAGTCTCACAAATCAACCAACATGTAGTCCCATACATCTCCAACTCTGTCCCAGAATTCATCACAAAAACAGTCCTAAAAGACAGAGAAGATGCAACCTCAAAAATCAGTGAACAATCAGTCCAAGTTGCCCTTAGAAAAACAGCCTCATTAGTTATGAAAGATGCAGACCAAGGCGTCTCAAACAGAGTGGTAAGATTAGACACAGAAGTCACAAACACAGCCTCTTTTATCAAGAAGTGTATGTCCTCATAGAACATGAAATGTGCAGCCTCAATCTCCATCAGTGATGTAGTCATTTTGAACAAAAACTCAGTCCATTCTATCATCAAAGATGCATCCTCATTCATTACCAAAAATGCAGTCTTAGGTCTCAACAAGAATGCAACCATAGGTGCCATCAATGTCTCTTTTTCCACAATGCTAATGCTGCCCATAAATGGAGAACTACTGTTATATTGCCAACAAAAATCAGAACTGATAACATACCTTCTTGCAACTTCCTTAAGGCTGCTTTGTGCCTCCCCATGGCTCAAGAGTGGCTCCAAGGGGGGATGTTTCCCAAGCTCACCCAAAGACTCTCAAAAATAGGACGAACTTCTTGGAAATTCAAAACTGAGTTTTTGGAACTCTGAAATGAAATGTGGATGGTATTGAAGTCAATAGGGCGTTCATTCCCCATGGGTACTTCCTCACATCTGGGTGCCAATATACCCGGATCCCAAGGTGTGAATCTGCTGTCCCAAATATTCACAATATCCCCATGTATGCTATGAGATCTACACACCCTTCCAAAGAACAAATGAAACTCCTCTATTGTTGTTAAGACGACTGTAACAATAGGGAAATGAGCAAATTCATTCATTACAACCCTCATATAATTGTTACCTCTATCTTTGGCCAATTTGGTGATGTAATCCATGGGCATGTTTCCTTGTTTTAAGGCTGAAATAGTTACTCCTTCAAAATTTACCTCCTCTTCTTCTTGATCATAATCAGCCCTATGAAATAACAGTTTGGATTTGTCTTTAATGCAAGGATCAGCCATCTCAATGTCATTTCCTTTGCATGATTTTTGAAATAAATTTTGGGCAGCTCCTTGTTCAAGATGAAATTCATCCCAAACCGGTTCCTCATCATAACTAGGTGCTGAAATACTTGGATCCCATGCGTCTAATGGCTGATGTATTTTTGGTGTTGCATGCTTATTGTAAATCTCATGTTCATTTTCCAAATCAAACCAATACTCACCAACTCTATCATTACTGAAATCTAATTTGTAAACTCCTATGTGTTCACTCTCATCATACTCTCCATCATGCTCTTCAAAGGCTTTGAATGTCACTTGTGTTTCACTGAACACATCAATGTCCAGAACAGAATCTGATTCCACAAAGCTGTCTACTTCATATTCATACTGTTGTACTATGCCATCAATTTGTTGCCTTGCTAATTTTTCATCAATTGCATTTGGTACTAATATCTGAGACAAAGGAGCTGAACTTGTAAGGTATCCAGAAGAAATATTATTCTGCTGCAAAACAGAATTTGTTGTATCCATATTTGATAGAGGTCCTGAAACTTGTTGGGAAAATTCTTGATTTTCTTCATAGTATTCAAGACTAGATGTACTGCCATGGCTATCTTCACCTTCACCATCTTCAATGGTGTCCAACTCAGAAACAGGATTATTATTATTCGATGTAGCATCCATTTCAAACAGAGGAGTATCCACAAAACAATATGAATTTTTGCAGGCCAAAGGAAATTTATCATATTTAAGTGCAGATACCTCACCCATTTCAGTTGTGCCTTCTTCACTGAAATCTCCATTGCTAGGTATTAAAGCAGGACTGAGCAAATTTGAATTGCTCTTAATATTTTCTGTTTTACCATCTTCATTTCTTTCCTCTCTTGGCTGCTCATTAACTGTGTGAATGTCTTCATCTTTATCTTTTGCCACCATTTTCATTGCTTCAGATTTAGGGTCATCAATTTTTGCTTCAAGATCCCTATTTGATTCCATTTGTTTGGGTTTGGCAATCATCTTCAAAAAATGCTCTTTAAAGTCTGGGTCCTTCATTATATTATACAAATCTCGGAATAGCTCACCCAAAGATTTATCAACTGTAGACATCTTCACTGGCTGGTAGGATCTGCTGAATCAAAACTTGATCTGTAATATGCTAGTTCTGCAGAGATTCTTCAGAAATTTTTTCTCAAAACCCAAAATTGTCAGATCTGATGAATCAACTATGAATCAACAATACCCAAAACTCTTAAAGCCCAAATAAACCAAATGGGTATTCAAATCGCCAATACCCAGAAGCTGAAAACTCTAAATCTGCAATACCCAGAAACTAAACCCTGTTCGCAATCCACTGAATTCATGTATACTGGAACCCTAGTTTGAAAGGCAACCAAACCTCTTCCAGTCTCAAAATCTGGCAACCCTCCACGAGATGGCAAGATCACAGCTCGATACCACTGTAATGTGCCAACTAAGGAAAAACCCTAACTATGCAATTTATATCAAATAAAATTCTGAATCATGCGAGATATCAATCAGATCTACAAATACCCGAAAATACTGAATCATGCAGATATCAATCAGATCTACAAATACCCAGAAAAGTTCACCACAAAACTCTAAGATTTCTCACAAACATACCACAATATTTTTATTATTTTTCCTGGAATCACAATTACATAGATCATACCCAAAACATTAATATAAAATCCTGGATGCTGAATAAACAACACAACCTCTGCTAAATTATTGAATGAAAACAACTCACAAATGCCCAGCCACAACACTGCTAAACTCTGCTGCAAAAATCTGAAACTATAATGCCACACCAAATCTGAAATACCACACAAAGAAGGGTTCCCAAAACCCCAAATCTGATCTCCCCAAATCTGATATGAATGCTGCCCAAGAAATCCTCAATAAATGATGCAGAATGTCTCAATAAACCCAATTGTAAACCCTGGCTGGATTTACCTCAAAGAAACTCTAGGGTTTTCGTCCTAGGTTTCTAGCCAAGAGGGTTTTCGTCCTCAAAGCTATCCCTTGCAGGGTTTCGTCCGCAAGAGAGAATTCTCTCGTAGGGTTTCGTCCACAAGAGAAAAGTGTATTAGCTGCAAAGCCAAATACAACAATGTAGAAGAGATAAAATAATCCAAGATCCCTCAAATGAGCCCCCTACTCCTCTTTATATAGACATTCTTTTAATTCTTTATTGAGGTGGCACTTTTTGATTTCACTTAATAATACCTTAGAAAATAATAATAAAATGATATTTATTCTCCTAATGGGGCATACACCCTCATTTCCCCCTTTTTATTATTTAATTGCCAAATTTCACCAAAAATACTCTCAACACACCAAAACACATCAAGACTCCACTCCACAACTATGTATAATAAAAATATGAAAAATGGGGACATTACGAATGAGGAGCACTAGGAGGCTTTTGAGGGCTTAAAGGCACACTTGGTAAAGGCGCCTATCCTAGTTTACCCCAACTGGGAAAAATAATTCCATGTTCATGTGGATGCCTCAAACTTTGCAATTGGCTACGCATTGGCTCAAGAAGGACAGTTTGGATTATATCAACCCATATACTTTGCAAGTCGGTTATTGTCTAGAGTCGAAAAGAATTACTGTACAAAAAAACGAGAAGCACTAGGAATGGTGTACGCAGTACAGAAGAACAAGCGCTATTTGTTAGCTAACCCTTTTGCTTTTTATGTAGATCACCAGGCATTGTTGTACCTGATCAATAAACCGACGATTTATGGACGAGTAATTAGATGGCTCGTCACTCTGCAGGAATTTGTGTTTCAAGTGGTAGTGAGACCAGGGAAAAAACACGTGATAGTGGACCAGCTATCAGGGATTCACTCAAGAGAACCTGCAGAAGGAGGATTACAGGATGAATTTCCTGACACAATTATTCATGATAAGTGCGATACCAACATGGTATAAGCATATTGGGGAATACTTATCGACAGGAGAGCTGCCAAAGGAGATGATGACAGCTGAACAAAGAAAAGTGATTACGAAAGCGACACCTTTTACATTGATTGCAGGTTTGCTATACAAAATGGGGGAGGACCACATTCTACAACGATGCATAATGGAGGACGAAGTGCAACAAATATTGAAGGAGACACACGAGGGACTAGCAGGAGTCCATATGGGGTCAGATGCAAAAACTAGGAAAGTGTTGTTGCCAGGGCTATGGTGGCCTACCCTTTATCATGATGCCAAGAATTATGTCAACACATGTGACACGTGTCAAAGAACGGGGAAGCCGTTAAAAAGAGTCTTCATGCCATTACATACATTGCAACCTCAAGAACTCTTCAAGAGATGGGGTTTAGATTTTGTGGGACCATTACGAACTAGTCGTAAGAGAAAGTGCTAATATATTGTAGTGGCAACAGAATATCTAACGAAATGGGTAGAAGCAAGAGCCTTACCTATTAATTTTGCAAGGATCATGGCTTGGATTTTATATGAGCAGGTTATCACACGGTTTGGAATTCCTCTTCAATTAACAAGCGATTGAGGAGGCCATTTCATTAATGAAATTATTCAAAATCTGACAAAGGAATTCAGGATCTTTCATTCCTTGTCAAGCCCATATTACCCCAGGGCAAATGGGCAAGCAAAGGCAACAAATAAAGTCCTAGTTTCAGTTATGTACAAAACATGCGACATAGGAGCCGATTGGGAGGAGCGCTTACCGGTAGTTCAGTGGGCATATAGAACTACCTTCAAACCAACCACATACTACACACTCTTTCAGTTTATGTATGGGCAGGAGGCAGTGGTACCTATCGAATTTTTGGTACCTAGTTTGAGGATAGTAGTGGACACCTGCCTGAATGACGAAGAGAGTATGGAAGAGAGACTCACAGCATTGGTGCAATTAGGAGAAAATAGGGTGATGGCACAGTGGGCAACGGAGATTGCTCAGCAAAGACGTAAGTATTGGCACGACAAACATCTCAGGAAGATGGATTTGAAGGCCAACGAGTTAGTGCTCAAATATAATGGTAAAAGAGAAATCAAGCCAGGAAATTTAAAAACTTTATGGCTTGGACTCTTCCAGGTGGACGAAGTATTAGATAACGGGGCTGTTCGGTTAAAAAGGTTAAATGGTACAGTTTGCCCCGAAGCAGTAAACGGTTCTAAGTTGAAAGTATACAAGGCATAGGCCCAAGTGAATGTGATCACCTTAGGAACATCGGGAGACACTTATAGTAGAACAACAGAAGAATCACGACCAAGGATACGATCCTATGAACATGGAGAACCAAGTGGGATTGTTCGAGAGGAAGAACTAGCAAATATGGAGTGGTTGTTTGGAGTGAAAGGAGAACTGGTAATCAAATAGAGGGAACTAGAACCTCGAGAAGGAGAACAAAGGCGATTCCAAGTGCATATTTGATTTCCGAATAATGAAGCATAAGCACGACTTCAAACTCTCACGGAGGTCGCATTACAAGAACAAGAACCAGAAGTGGAAGAAGAGGAAAATCAGGAATCAAGAGTTCTACAACTTTGGGAGACGCATAGGTTGCAGGAGGAATATGAAACCTTGAGAATGCATAATGCACAATTGTAAGAACAAGTGATTCAAGAGTTGGACGAAACCATGCAATGAATGCATGAACGACAAGAGGTCCGACGAGTTGAATGGGCTGAAAGACAGCAAGAAGGGTTCAGAGGAAGTGCATATGACAATGAGAGAGCTTCTTTAAAAAGTAGCTTATTCTCCGTGGCTTCAAACAATTCATACTCAGCACCATTAACAATTCGCCTAAGACATTCCAGGAGACAAAGGAATAGAAGACTGCCAGAACAAGAACAAGAGAGGCAACAAGAAGAACTACGGGGAAACATAGAAGGTAATGAAGAAGGATCCTCAAAAAACAACTTAGCCTCTTTAGGTCTCGATAGCTCATCTTCAGCAACATTGAGGATTCTTTTGAATACTGAGGACTCTTCAAGTACTACTTCACCATTGACAAGACATTTCCAAAGACAACGGATCGGGAGACTGCTTGAACAAGACAGGATAAGGGAACCGCATCAAGGTCTTGCTGATAATACAGAACATCAGATAAGCAGAGAACAAGCAATTGCCATTTTGTGGAGGGATGTTAGAGAGGTACTCGAATAGCCAAGGAATGGAGGATGGATGGAGGAATCAAGCAGGGATGGAAATATTCCTAGGAACCCCAATACACCATACCCAAGTCCGAATCCGGAGCAAAGAAAGCAAAGGGACGAGGTCCGAAATTGGCAGGCAGGAGTTCAATTCCTCGAAATGGTCCAGATGATCAAATATGAGGAACCACTAATACCTCAGGAAGAAGAAGACATGAGAATGGATAATTTCAAGTAGCGAAGATGATGCAATCAGAAGACCAATCGAACGTCGGGGAATGGCATTATATGACGATTCAATGAGAAGACCGACCGAACGTCGGGAGGTGGCGGTATATCGACTTGCTATGATGGAATTACGAAGACAAAGGAGAGAAGTGAGGCGATTGCAAAGAAGGGTTTAGGAAACCTCAGATTGGCCAATGAATACTGCAGGAGAAGGGAATGATTCAAGTACGGATTCCGCCTTCTCAGACCAGTATAGAGATGCCTTAGCTCAATGTGCACCATAGAGACGCTTTGAAGAAGCGAGGTGGAGAAGAAGATTGATAAGGGTAGATAGAAGGTTAAGGATTTTGAGGCAGTTGACACCTGATACCCAAACACATGAAGAACCAAGTACGAGAGCAAAACTTATTGATCAAGCCAGGAATAGAGGTGACTTGGGTAATCCTGGAAGTTCGTCAGGACTACTGGGTAAGCCAAGTATGCCTAACCAAGGGGTAGTTCGATTGGTATCCTTCTTGGTAGCTGGAGAGGAATAAATTCCCCTCTTGGTACTTGTAGGCCGACTAGTCCACATAATGGACCATAAGGACCATCTATAGATAGTTCAAACCAACCAACAGCTACGAACTCCTGAGGATAGACCATCAGGTTTGTCTCAGCGAGCCTGTAGAAACCAAAGACGTCGTCAAGAACGACTGAGGGACTGGCTGAATCTCAGGAAGCTGGGAATTTGGCAGCCCAACACTAGGGAGATTCGACCAGAAATGGTAAGAGGATGATTCAAACAGGCTTGAGGAAGGCATGGATTCAGAAATAGGGATCAAATTCATCCATGGAATCCAAACCAAAACCGGATGCACCAAGAAGAAGCAGAAGTTTTGAAGACAGACAGATAGACTTCGAGGTAGAGGACAAGCCACAGGAAGGATCTATTGGAATATCGGACAAAAAGGGAACCATCATCCGGTCGGAAGAACGGATAGTCGTCAGGAGCAGGAAAGGACAAAGTTCTACTATTTGGACAACATAATTATCCAACTAGAAGATGGAAGGACTGAAAGAATTAGTCCGAAAGATGATAGAACCCGTCTGGATGACGACTGCCCCGAATTGACCCGTCCGGAAGATGATAGGACCCGTTTGGAAGATGGAAAAACCCATCTGGATGATGGTTGTCTAGAACTAACCCGTCCCATAGTCGACAAAACGCGTCTGGATGTTGGCAGAACCAGTTATACTAATGTCAAGATTGATTTGAGGGGAACTTGTCTTCAACCAGAGGGAGGTAGAAGCCATCCACGAGAAGACAAAAGGGCAGATTGACGCATCATCCGAAGGGGAAATGATAGGCAGGAAGAACAGCCACAGATGGAAACCCCTTGAAGCCATGGAAATTGTTGGAATCGCCAACAGATTGAAGTGGTAAATGACGATGATGATTTTAGCAGTCATGGGACTAGCAGCCATCAACAGGAGGAAGCGTCGTTTGAGGCACTAGAAGTCCACATTGGCATTGCCATGCGCTTCACAAGGCGACAATGAAAAGAAAGACGTATTTTTGAAAAATATATAAAATAAATTAAAAAGACAAAAATAAGAAAAAGATAAAAATAGAAAAATATGAAATAAGAAAAAAAAGATGAAATAAGGGAAAGACAACAATTGCATGCAAAATGGCGAAATAGGGCATATGCAGAAGTTGGGAAGAAACGTGGCAATTAGATAGGCAGTTGCATGGGCAGTAGCAAGCCTATAAACTGGATGTGACAAGGACGGATGGCTCATTCAATCCAAAGGACTTTGCAAGCAGAGCGCAAGAGAAAAATCGCAATAGGGTTGGAGCTGAGGAAGGATCGTTAATTCAGACGAAAGCAAGATGCCATAACACATTTGGCAGATCACACGCTTCGTGAAGTTTTTCCGAAATTACAATGCAAGTGCAAGCCATTTTTCCTCTTGATTTGTAATTAGACGCACACATCGTTTTTGGCTCCAACGCATCCAGATTTGCGACGTCTAAGGGGAAGCCGTTTGCAAGAAAAGTCATTTGGGGATTGCAGTCGTCTGGCAGAATAAGTCGTTTGGAGGAAGTGACGTCTAACAAAACAAGTCGTCTAGAAGAAAAGATGTCAAGCAGAAACCAAGGTGAAGAATGAGTTGCCAAAAATCAGGTCAAGTTTGGATCAACGATCCTGAGCGTTCTGGAGGAAGTAGAACGCTAGTAACCCCAAGATCTGAAGACTTGCCAGATTCAGTAGCTGCAAAACAACTCTGTCATCATCAGGAGCATGGCCAGGCTAAAGGAATGATGCGGGACCAAGTATCAAATGCAGAGCAAGGCTCAAGGTAAACAAGGGCATGTGCAAGTAGCAACACCTAAAAAGAAGACTAGAGAAGCACAACAGTTTGAGAAAGATCAAGTCCCCATTAAGGAAATCACTTGGATTCATGCAAAGGGAGATTTTTGACAGCAATGGTGGGAACAGTCACTGACAAATGATCCAATTAAGCAGAAAATCAAGGCAGCCAAAGTACATTTTATTTTACAAGTTCCGAGTTTTGACAAAGACTTCTTTAAGGAATACCTAATACAAATGTTGCTGACCTATGATTTGTTGAAGAATGTCAACAAGGTACGAATCGAAGATAAGGAATTGGTGGTATATTTCTCAGTTGAGACATTTCGAAGAACTTTCGGATTGCCAAGAAAGGGCCTACTTGTATTGAATGAGCGAGTCGACCCCAAGAAGACTCCACAATTAATTCAGCGTATTACACTCTTGACAAAGGAGGAAATTGATGTTTTGTTATCAACACACGGTGGCCGAGGAGTAAAACAAACTCAGTTGGCAAATACAGGATTATAATGCATCATAAATGTACTGATGGCCAAGTTGTTCGGGTAATAAAGGAGCTTGGATCTTCCCATCTGGCTAATTCCATATTTGCAAGGGATTGAGCAGAGAATTGCCTATTATTGGGCAGCCTACTTGGCACTATGGATTCAAAACTTTTTGATGCAAACCACCAAGAATTTTTCAATGGTTTTTCATACCATTGGATTACTTTTGGATTCCGTATCCAGAGCAAGATTGCGAATACCTGATTTTGACCTTCCCAAAGATTTACCAGATTTGGCACCGACAATTTTGCAGTGGAAAGATGCGAAGCCACAGGCAAGGCAACAAATGCCACTGAAAAAGCAAAGAGTGAAGCAGCGCTTTAGTAAGACTTCACTGGAAGACGGATCAATGGACGATTCAGAAGGGGAGGATACTGCACTACCACTGCTTGAGGAGACAGTGACAGCAAGGGAAGTTGTTGCACTTCCGCCGGAGGTGACAAAGCCAACCAGGAAAAGGAAAAAATTTGATCCGCCATCACCACCACCGTCACCGGATTTAGTGGCAGGAATAACAGCAGAGAAGATAGCTCGCAGTAAAGAAGTGGCCCGAAAAATTGAACAACATATGTGATCACACAGAAAGGGGACCGACACTGCGAAAGTAGATTTCACCATCCCTTTTGTTCTTCGGAATGTGCCATCAGGACATAGTATTGTTGTGTATGTGGGACCTACGGTATATCTGGCAGAGGCCCAATTCCGGGATCGTGAGGAGTCACCTGAAGCACCCTCGGAATCCTTGGTTGCGCAAACCTCTTTTACCGAGACTCTACGGGCTTTCTCATTCGAGGATATGCTCGCAGCAGCGGTAGCCAAGGCAGAAGGCAAATCAGTAGATATAGGAACTCCCCGGGCAGAAGAAAAATGTACGGTTAGTACAGAACTGCAAACTGCTAGAAATCTGATGGAAGGGACGCAACAACACCCTATTTCGGTGGACAAGGTCTCTCTAGAAATCGTGACTAAGACAGTGTAGGGAGATAATCCCCAACACAATAAAGTACCTCAACAAACTGTTGGGACAGATGGCAAAAGCAACCAATTACAAGTACCTATGGAGCAGCCAGTAATTACGAAATGGAAAGCGGCTAAGAAGCCCATTGATCTTTCCGAATAGGGGAAGGAGCCTTTGCAAGTAAGGTAGGAGGACTCCGAAGATGCACGGTTAGAACACATAATGCTAGAAGTGCCTAATTTCATAGATCCACCAGACATGGGTGCTCGTGTTAACCAATAGGCAGTAGCATGTTTCACCAAATTGACCCGTGCGATGGATAACTTACGACTGCAATTTAATGCAGTCTGTGTGAGTCAGTGGAAGAAATGGAAATTGATGGCAGAGGAGGAGCTGGATAAGTTGGTGCAATAGGCAGCGAAGGGAACTTGGCGAACATAAATTTCTAGTATTTACCAAGAACGGCAATGGACCTTGCCTACCGAGTACTTGAAGACTATGGAGGGAGTTCCAAAACTGCCAGAGAAGACACCTACCCTCTACTTGGAGCCAACACAGGTGTATATCCTCAACCATGATAATAATCCCCCTGCCCACCACATTGCAGACCAAAGGCCATAGGTGGAGTTAGTATCTGAATTGTTGCCTATGTATAGTCAGATTAACTTCATAGCCCACTTGTTGTGTTGGCTAGCTGAGGGGATCAAGCATTTGAATCTAGCTAGGCAGAATCTGGATAAAGATCTGCAATTGACAAAGGCATAATTACAGGAAAATGATTGACACATGGCAGAAGGGGTCACCCAGTTGGAAGATGCTCTGAAGCACATTCGAGAGAAATAGTTACAATTGTTGGATCTTAGCACTCAACTCAAGGACAAAGAAAAGGTGATCATAAACATAGAGGTAGACATGTTGCGTCAAAAAGAGGCTAAGGAATTGCTAATAATACAGAATGCAGATTTGGTGGACCAAAAGAGCCAAAGTGAGGAGGGTTGGCAGAAGGAACGGGAGGCGTTGCGTAGTGAATTGCTTCAATCACAACAACGCGAAGCAGCTCTCAAGGCAAAACTAGCATAGAGGGCACCATCTTCCTCAACCTTGAAAACATAGCAGATGAAGGAGATCTTCATTCAACGCAAATCAGAGTTGTCTAAACTTCAGGAAATGGAAACTTGAGCCAATAACATGGGAGTGGAATGGGCCAAATATTTCACTTATGCCAAGCAAGTTTGTGATGAACGTGAAGCTTTCAGACTCTAGGTACAGGAATTGGAAGAAGCACTCCAGGCTGCGGAACCAAAAGATGCTGACCCCAATAGGACAACGCAGAAAGTCGTTGAGGACATCGAGTACTTCGAAGGGGAGGATAGATGTAGACAACAGTTTGAAGAAGAAATGACATCCAGAATTTTGACAAAATGTCTACAGGATGATTGGCAATTTTGATAATGTAATGTTTTGGCAATGTAAATCAGCCGTCATGATTTAATATGGACTGATTAATAACGTGGAATAAAACGACAAACTTGTATAATTTATCCGTCATGATTAGTTAAGTCAGACTAGTTAATTAGTCTAAGACTGGTTAGTTATGCCTTAAGACGAATTAGTTAGGGTATTAACGTAGGGCCAGTTGGTATGGTTGAGCCTGGTTGGTTGCAGTAACCGCCAAGGCCATCTTATAAATACCCCCCCTACTCATTTTTGTATATTGATTATCCAGTATGAATCAATACAACAAGCATACTAGTATTGTGTGGATTTCTGTATGATTGCATTGTCTTGTGTTACAGGTATCCGATTGATGCATGTTATGGAGTTGATTGGAGCAGACTGGTGTTGTGTTTATGTGTTGTGCAGAGTTGTAGGAAGGAGCAATCAGGATCAGTTCGTAGGATGAAGTACAAAGGTGCAAGTTGTAGAACCCGTCTAGGCCCTAGCGCCCGTACTACCCATCTAGACCTATGAACTACCTGTCTGGCGCTCAACCCGTCTAGACCTGTGAACTACCCGTTTGGCGCTCAACCCGTCTGGAACTGTGACTACCCGTCTGGGTTGGAGCTACACATTTGAGGGAACCCATCTAGGATCCTACCCGTCTAAGCTACCCGTTTGAACCTACCCGTCCAGAGCTACCAGTCTAGAACATACCCATATGGGACGGTACACGTATGACAACTACCTGCCTAGACTGGTTTACCCGTCTAGATTAGACGTCTAACAGTAATCAGTCATTGACTAACCGTCTGGAGCTAACTAGTATAGGTCGACACCATGTTTTGTAGTCAAGTTTGCCAGTCCTTTCCTTCCTAAACTCATGTCATTCCCTCATCTTGGGAAGGCACTCACCCCTGTCTATAAGGATGGAGTTCCAAGTTGGATCCATTGGAGATTGGTTGGTGACAATGGCAACTGATGGTAGAAAACATATTAGGCAAGTTAGTACAATGGGCTCAAGACAAGGAGAAGATGGAGCTTGTCGAGGTTCACCAAAAGCAGCCATGGGATATAGAGACTAGTAGTGTGTGAAACATGATCTGAGTGTAAAACCTACCAGAGGAAACTCAAACAATCTGTAGGTAGCGAGCCAGAGTATACATTAATGAGGCAAATTTGGCATATTGTCCAAAAATGACGTAGGTGTGCAGTACATGAAGCTTCACTTGAGTTAGTGAAGACATATGCTAGGATTAATTTTTGGCATACTTGATTCAATGGTTAGCCACAGGAGTGAAGAGAATTCATTAGTCAAAGGAGGAACAAGCTAACCAATGGGAGGAGAAACTTTGGCAAATGAAGGAGAGTGCTGAAATAAAACTAGCTGCACCTAGAAAGGAAGTTGAGGAGAGAATGAAGGCTTAGGAGGAACAGGACACGTTAATTGAACAACTAAAATACGAATGTTCGTTGAGGGAATAGCTGTTAGAGAAGAAAAATGAAGAAGTTAAAGTTTGAGATCAACTACTGGCAAAAAATGATAAGCAGCTGGCAATTGCAGCTAGGCATGAGGCAGAAATAGCAAGGAAGGCTGTTGAGGCAGCTAAGAAGGAGGTTGAAGCTGCATTTGCAAAGAGGGAAGAAGAGATATTGGCAAAGTTAGCAGAAATTGAGCAGAGAGCAAACAATTATGGAGTGCAATGGACCTAGTATCTAAACTATGCCAAGAGATTAAAAGGAGAAAACAAAGGCCCTCAAGCTGCAGATTAAGGAAATAGGAGGCATACCTATTCCAAATCCTCAGCATCAGCAAAATCCTAGCCCCCAAGAGAAGAGATAGTCATTGACAAGGACGTTGACCAAGATAAAAAGGAGGGTAGATGTAGGAGTTAGTTTTGGACAATAGCCAAAGTAAAAGTTATACATAGGGAAATAAGTGCAAAAATGCACAAATTGTAATGTAAATGAAATGTAAAATTAAATGTACATGAAAGTGAAATGAAATGTCAAATGAAATAAAAGTGAAATGACAGTTTGTTAGGTGACGTCAGGCATGCCTGACGTCATAGATTGATTAATTGAAGTTGTAATATGTAATGGCTAATGTAATAGTTGCATCATAGGAATGTGGGTAGTTAAGTGGTAAGGTGTCTGGGGCAGTAGTTGCTTCTAACTGCCGACCCAGAAGCATAAAAGGACCCCCCTCACTCATTTGTTCAATAATCAGGATCATAGTATGAGAGAAAGCATTGTGCAGTGGAGAGTACGAGGATTCCAGGAGTGCATTGTGATGTGAGAGCATCTATGTGATTTGTGTACTGCAATTGCAGACATATCTCTAATGCAATTGCCATATAGGCAGTATAATGCAATGACATTCCATTTCCATCTGTGTGTACATGTCTATGTGATGCTACTATTGCAGTAGATTGTTAGGTTGTGTGTGTGCAGGGTTGCAGACGGGAGTTGTTGTCCATAATAGTTGTATGAGAGTCATCGTACAAGTATTGTCGTCGGAGTGTCGTATGAGGGTTGTCATGAGGTGCCATACGAGGAGTGTTGACGAAGTTGTTGCCATACAAGTCATTGCCGACAGGTGTGATAGTTGTTGGAGATTGCCATCAAGTGGATTGTGACTATGTCATACAAGTGTTTGCCATTCAAGTACATGTGAAGACTTTGCCGTACAAGTGCAAGTTGGTAAATTGCCATACAAGTTGAGTTGTCATACAAATTGCCAAAATCAATTGTGTTGGACCAGCAATGACTATAGTTTCAATTGGCTCCTACAATCTGTCATTCCAAATTTTCCTCCAATTTTAGGAATGCTACATTTGAGATCAAATTGTACTTGTCATTTTGAACTGCAATTAATGAAAGACTGTGCATGGTGTTTGTGAATCAACTGTCTCAGACCTCTTTATTCATGAATGTGTGGAATCAGTGGCTTCGCCCTCCTTCCCCCTATTAGTCCTCTCATTTTATTGTAGGTAATTCGAAAATTTGGCAGACTGAAGTTATTCGGTCACTGTTATATATTCTAATTGGATCTATGCTGATCTCGCTATTTGCTTATTCTTTTGCATCCTTTTTCTCAACAAGTGTAGATTAGATTTATTTGTTTACGTAGCTTAGATTTTTACATTATTTCAGCTAGATTAGTGGGGAACTGGCCCCAATCCATAGGTTGGGAGGAGTAAACCCTACCTATCCAGTTGTTGAACTGCAGTCATTGGTGCAAATCTCATCCAATGATCTCTGTGTTCAACATGTACTCATTACAAGAAGCACAACTTGTCACAGTAGTCCTACTCCCTATAAATGTGTTTACATTAATATTGTGGGCCTATGGTATTTCTTTAAAAATTTAAAAACTTCTCCACATTCCTAACAATGAGTAGTAACAAATAAAAACAATTTTAAATGCAAAATATTTGCTGTGTTTCATTATAAAACTTATGCTTTATTTGTAACTTTACATGCATATTATTATTTTTTGATACAAAACATTTGTATTGAGACCTCTGCAATTTTAGATATGGGGGAACAAGGCAAACGATCATTTAGGATGAAGTAGTAAACATAAACTTATATAATTTGTTTTTGGATGGAAATAACTCCGTATGTGACATGGCTTCTTGCATTCTTAATTTTTCTTTGTTTATTTAAAAAGAATTTGCTAGCTATGCATTTTATTCATTGATTCTGTACCTATAGTGACCTGTTTTTGGTATTTATGGTAGTGACAGATTGATTGGGATCCATGTGAAGACATTTTCGGAGTCGGCATGGATATGGAGCCAAGGTTTTTTTTTTTTCTTTCAATATTTTTATTTGTTTTAATTGTCTACATCCTATGTTTTGTGTATGCATCCTTGATTTAATTGAATTTTACAAAGGTTGGATTTTCAAACTTCTGAATTACCAAAATACCATATCACAGAAAGAACTCCATGAAGTCTAGATCCTTGAAAATTTAGGAAAGGTCACTCTTTGAGTAGGTAAAGAGGTCCCTATAGTAAGTACTTCTACTCTATCTAGAGGAATTAAAAGTATGAATGGCTCAGTTATTAGAAGGGAGTATGCATACAGCTGCTTTAGACTTTCATTTTCTATGTTGTATATTTGAGCTTGTAAATCAAAGTTTAAAGAAGAAAACAAGGGATCCTATGTGATAAGGAAAGGGTAAAATGCGGGCCTAATAGAACCAAAATCTGGATAGAATAACGGAGGAGCCTTGGCCGAACAAAGAGGAAACAGAGTGAGGGGTTCAAGATCCCAAAAAAGGACTCGTGAGAGTGGAAGTTGAAGTTATTCAAATGCCCTCCTATAATTCAAGAAAGACCACAACAACTTGATGGGCGCATTTGAGGGTTTGTAATGACCATTGAGAGAGAGAATTATAGTTTTCAGCCATGTAACGGCAGTTAAGATGTTGGTAGGAAGGAGAATGACTGTATTTGTGAATTCTAATGATCTGCATCACAAGGCCCATGATGGAGGCATGGAGGACAACTCAAAACAGCTAGTGGCATCAAGTGAGTTGTGATTCAAAGTTATGTAGTAGAACAGGGCACAACAAGTACTGTCTCTCCAAGTAATGGGAAGCTTTATTTACAGCGAACTGCAGAATATAAGACTTATGTGGTAGAATGTAGACAGTAATGAGAATTCCCGGGGGTGAGGGAATGATGGCTAGTGAACCAAGGAGTTGCAAGCTCTGGCATAGATCGTTACTTCAGACAATGTCCTCCTCATGATGGCAATGGGACTTTAATCAGAAAGTGTACATCTAATGGCAGCAGAGCTCAAACGGTTGACGACGCTTCTATCTGATGGCACTTTGACGTGACGACAACTACAAGATGAGGGATCTTATGATGGCATGACGACCTCCTCCAGTCATGACAGCATCTTGGTCTTGGATGTAGGCAATGATGGCAGCTATGATGGCATCGGCTATGTTGGCGTCAACTATGATGACATCGGCTATGTCAGCATAGGCTATGATGGCATCGACTCTCTCTATCAGCGTCGGCAACTCTGCTACGTTTTGGTTGGCGTCTGCAACACTCCTCGTCCAAGCCTGTAACCTGCAACATTGACACTTGTGCACATAGTATACTGCAACATATATCACACAAGAGACATGATTGGAGTACAAGATAATCATTTATATTATCAAGTTGCACAATTCACAGAGTCACAATGAATACATTCAGACTTGTCAACCCAGTCTCTCACATGGATTGTCATGGATACCAAATGAAATGAAGGGGGGCCTATTTAAATCACCATCCTAGTGGTTATCGTAACCAATTTTAGGACGTTTCCCAAACTACCCAAAACTTCCTACGTAACAGCCTTAATTAACCTTTTGCAAATGATGTGATTTGTTAAGGTTTTACAATGACGGCTGTAATTCATTTAGACTGAATTTGCATTACCTTTCATTTCATGTTATTGCGTTTGGTGTGTAGTCATTTTTACAAACACTTTTACTTTTGTTTCTTAGAACTACTGTCTACATAGACTCAACAACAATCTATACCCTGTTGGTTACGAATCCGCCATGAGGAAAGGATTTTGTTGTTATTGCGCCCTAGACCCACAAACCAACATTGAAAGGCCGGAAGGAAGGAATGCCTTCCGTGCCAATCTCCGGAGAAGGCCGGCTTCCTGTGGGGTTTTGAGGTTCAAGATAAGAGTGTAGGGAAAGAGATAAAAATGCAGAAAGGGATTCCAAATTAGATTGGAGTTGGGTGGGGGGAACTAACAGTACGGAAACGCATCAATCACCACTACTAACACCAATATAACCATAACACACCACTATGGATGCTGTTACTAATCAGTAGAACAGAGTCAGGTATATGTTTTGTATTAAGAGCCAGAAGCACAGCTACAATGGTTCCCTAACAGACATTCCCTCCAAGGAACTAACAGTACGGCAACGCATCAATCACCACTACTAACAACACTATAACACAAAACATAACCAGAAAACTGCCACTGACGTTTGCCCTATATATCCTCTGATTTATGCACCTCAGGAATACCTGACCACCAAATGCTGAAGTGAATCAACAAGCCATGACACAGGAAAACGTAAGGCAGAAATGTCAAGGAGAGGCAACATACAAAATAAAAACAGTATAACAAACACCAAGTGTATGTATTATATTAAAAGGCAAAAGCACAGCTACAATGGTTCCCTAACAGACATTCCCCTTCCACCACCTTACAATGAAAACGTGGTGGCTATTTATAGCCTGAGAACCCCCCGATTACATTTATGGGCACAAAGTCCCAGTCAAACATTAGCTGACAAAAGCAACCGCGGAACTGCTGATGCTGACCTTTGTCCGGCTGGACTGTACTCTCGGCATGGTCTCCCTGAAGGTTGAACAGCTACGTGGCAGCGCGCTAGGTAGAACTTCACATTGACAGGAATGCGGGTAGCTGAAGCAGGTAGAACCTCCAATCAGCTTTAAAGGCGGTAGCTGGCATAAGTAGTGCATCCCATGCTTGTCCTTGTGCTTGGCACGTCTCGGCTCGGATCCCAAAGTTGGACACTTGTCGGATGATGCTTCTTGACACGTGTCTGCCTTGAAAGGCAGTTTATCCAACTTTGCCCAGGATCAGAGCGCTATCGGGTTGCGCAGGTAGAAAATAGCGCAGTCGGGAAGGCCTTCATGCCTTGGGTACTTTTCTGAGTTTATTCCCCTACTGCACACCTGTCGAAGGGCGCACTCCGACTTCGTTGCAAAGTCGGGTCGCGCACAGGTGAAAGCTGATTTCTACCTCTGTACGGACTTCGCCTTGGAAAGGGGGCGAACTCCGACTTCGTTGCGAAGTCGGGTTGCGCCCCTGCAATTAGTCATTTTTCTTGCCAGCCTGCTACCAAGTGCACCTAGAAAGCAGGGCGCACTCCGACTTCGCTGCAAAGTCGGATTGCGCCCTGAACACTTGTTCTTCTGGCTGATTCTGTCGCGCTGTGCACTTTGCACTCCTGTTGCGCTCCAACTGGAGGGTGCACTTCGACTTCGCTACGAAGTCGGATTGCGCCCGACACTTAGCCATTTTTCGAGGCAACCGTTGTCATTTTTGAGATTTGATCGAGGGGCTCAAGAGAAAGAGGGAAGAATGAGAATGTAGGGAAGAGAGAGAAAGGGGGAGAAGAGGAAGGGGAAAGAGAGGAAGAGGGAAAGGGAAGAGCAGCTCTCTTACAAAAATTGAAAACATTGCACCCCGTGCAAAAATATGGCAACATTTTTGGCAGCTCGTGGGGTGTCGAGCTCGCCTCGGCGCAAAGAATCCATGCCTTCATCCATTGGGTGCAGAGGAACTTACTTCCCCTGCCCTCTGCTGCTCTGGCCGTTCCTCTCGCGGCAACCGTTCTTCAGATCCACTTCCGGCAGTCGCCTCCTCGGATTCGCCTTCCGAATGCTCTCCAGCATCGGCTTCTGCCTCGCAGATACGCTTGTATGCGGCATGGGCTTGGCCCAAGGCTTCTGCTTCGAAGGGTCGGCGGTCAGAAACTTCTTCTAACGCTGCGTGGAATGCAGCGACCGTGTGCAAGTCGATGGTGAGGTATCTCTTTCCCAGCTCCTGGAAGTAGGAGCTGATCTTGCAGCACTTGGACACCATCTGGGTGACCTGAATTTCTTGAATTGGCTCGGTCCAGCTATCGATTTCAGCTGTATCTGCCTCAAAGGACAGCCAATTCTCTTTCACCTGCTCATGGGTGAGAAACTCACCATTCTCAACATAGCCCGGGCACCCTAGTTCAGAGAGAGCATGAAGGGGAGCCATACAAATGTCTCTTTCATGTTCGAATGCATCCAACATTCGTCTGGCAACTCTCACCTCTTCTGTTTTCTTAAAATACTTATGCAAGGTTACCCTTGCATCTGCCCATTCTGCAGCGAATGAGGACATGGGGGAGAATTGGAGGCCATCGCGCTCGTGTTCTTGAAGTTTTATCGCCAGGTCCAGCCATTGCTTCGCCTTCAATGAGTCCCACTTCAGCACCAGGTCCCCGATTTCAAAAACTCGGGCAGTGGTGCCTTTTGCAAACCAGCCTTGAGTGGCTTGAACATGCTTGGTGAAGGCCTGGTATGCTTTTTCCCTGTCTTCCTCCAACTGCAAGAGTTGGCACAGTCTGTCATCCACCGGATCTCCGCTGCTTCTCTCTTCGTCCAACATCCAGAGGGCGGGGATTTCAATGTGGGATGGCATGACAGCCTCTTTACCATAGACGAGCGCATAGGGGGACGTTTTAATGGACGTCTTGAACGAAACTCTGTCCGCCCACAGCGCCCGGTTCAGAAGTGAATGCCAAGTCCGCTTGTTCCTTTCAATGGTCCTTCTGATGATCTTCAAGAGGTTCTTGTTAGTAGACTCGGCAAGGCCATTCCCTTGCGGGTAGTAATTAGAAGACATCTTGTGATAAATGCCAAGTTTGCCAGTGTACTCCGTGAGTACAGCGCCTGCGAACCCCAGACCATTGTCCGTTACAATTGACTCTGGAACCCTGAAGCAGGTAATCAGGCTTTCAAGGAATCCGATGACCGTTTCTTGGTCCGCGTTTTTGGTTGGGATCGCCTCTGCCCACCGTGTGAAGTAATCGGTGGATGTAAGAATAAACTTGTGTCCGGCAGAGGAATTAGGCGAAATCACCCCAATGAAGTCTAGACCCCATTGCTTTGGAACGGAGTCTCGGCTTGAATCGGTTGAAGGGGCAGGGGTGCTTTTCTATTTCTGCCGACAAACCTCTGGCATTGATCACACTTGGAACAGGACCGCATAAGCGTCTGTAAATAGAGTGGGCCAATAGTACCCGGCTCTAATTATTTTCAAGGCCGTAGGCCTTGCAGAATGATGACCTCCAGGCATCCCGGAATGAAAATCTTCGAGGACCCTGGACTGGTCTGATTTCCTGACGCAACGCAACAGGATGCCGTCAATGTTTTTGAAGTAAAGCCCCTCGGGGCGAAGAGTGTACTTGAGTGCACCTAGCCGAAATCTCCTTCGTTGTGAGGCGTTCAGGTGATCTGGACATCTTCCGGTGTAGAAATATCTCACCAGTTCATTTGTCCAGTCACTCCCCTCCGATAAGGAGTTGGCCAGGTTGATGCTTGTTGCTGTGTCCTCCCACTTACAGGCGGAGATGCCGGCTACAGCGCTTCGGGCCAGCTCCTGACACAAGGCTCGGCCTCTGATAAGCTTGGTAGGCCGTACCTCGATGTCGAACTCCTGGATTTTAGCAATCCATCCTGCTCTCTTGTGACCCGGCTCCCCTTGTATGATGAAGCTTCGAACGTCCGGGTGAATCACAAAGACAGTCGTTCGGCTCTGGGAGACAAAGTGCCTGAACTTCCGGAGGGATTTCATGACCGCGTGAACCTGCCGCTCTATAAAGTTGTACTTTTCTTCATGCGGCTGAATCACTTGGCTCAGGAATGCTATGGGGCGCTCCTCGCCATCGTCTCCCTTCTGTGTTAGGACTGCGGCGTAACTTTCCGGTTCTCCCACCGCGTAGAGGATGAAGTCCTTGGAGTAGTCCGGGTTTATCAACACCGGAGCTTGCGCAATTCGAGCCTTGATTTCCTCGAAGGCTTGCTCTCTCTCATCAGTCCATTCGTAAGTTGTATCTTTTTTCAGCAGTTCGAACATAGGCTTGATCACTTGTGCGAAGTCCAAGATGAACTTCCGCACGAAGTTAATCTGGCCAAAGAAGGACTGCAGCCCTTTTTTATCAATTGGGGCTGGCAAGCGAAGGAGGGCTTCTGCTCTGTCAGGGTCAATGGCGAGGCCTTTCTCTGAGATGATGTGTCCCAACGACTTACCTTCTTTTACCGCGAAGACGGACTTCTTCGGGTTTATGGAAATGCCGAATTCTCGACACCTCTCAAATATTTGCCGCGAGTGGGAAACATGATCCCCTCTTTGGTGAGAGAAAACGGTCATGTCATCAAGGTAGATGACAATGATCTTATTGAGCAGCTCTCGGAAGGCCAGGTCCATGGCCCTTTGGAATGTGGCACCGACATTGGATAAGCCGAAAGGCATGCGCTGATAGGCGAACGTCCCCCATTTGGTGGTGAACGCCGTTTTATGCTGGTCCTCATCCCTGACCCAAATCTGGTTGTAGCCGAAAAATCCATCTAGAAGTGAGAATCTCTGGGCTCCAGCAACGATGTGTAGAATTTGATCAATTTGGGGAAGCGGATAATGGTCCTTGAGGGAGGCTTGATTCAAGTTTCGAAATCGACACGAGAGACGGATGTCGCCATTCTTCTTCCTCACGGGCACCAAATTCGCAACCCAGGATGAATGCTTGATGGGGTAGATGATTTTGGCCTCGAGCATCTTCAAGAGCTCGGCTTTCATCATGGCCTCGATTTTCGGATTTACGGCCCTCTGCTTCTGTCGGAACGGCTTGGCGCCATCCTCTAGCTCAATGGTATGCTGGATTACATCTTTGTCATACCCCTTCAAATCCTCGTAGCACCAGGCCACGATGTCGGTGTCCCGACCTTGATGGTTTTACCAGGTTCGAGTTCCAGGTCGGCATACTGCTTCGGGTCTACTTTGATCCTATGAGATATAGCTCTGTCATTCTAATCAAATAGACTCTCCAATGTAATCAGTCCTTTTGGGACATGATTATTTTTCAACTGTATCAACCCCTCATATTGCTCGTCATCAGGGTCTCTACTCTCGATTGAACATGCTTCATTTACCAAAAATGTGACGATCTCCTCGTCACAATCGAACACCTGCCAGTGGGTGTCCTTATCAGGCACAGAAGGCCTGTAAATAGTGCGAAAAGGCTTTGGTTTCTGGACAACGTCGTCAGCCAGAACATCTATGGCTCCAAAAAACGCCAGAATGTCAGCGTGTTTGTTTTTCTCACGCGATATCGCCTTGACATTCAACGAGTCAAACGACTCCATCAGGTCCCACACCAGGTTGCGGTATGCCTTGAGATAGTGCTTTTTGGAGGTGCACTTGTTCGTAACCTGGTGACACACTAGCTCTGAATCTCCAAAGATCTGCAGGTGTTTAATCCCCAGCCTCTCTGCCTTTCGCAATCCCAAGCACAGGGCTTCGTACTCCACCGAGTTGTTAGTGCAACTCCAGGCCAACCTGTAGGTATAGTCCTTCTGGATCCCGGTCGGAGAAACCAGAAGCACCCCTGCACCGGCGCTATTTTTGCATCGCGCGCCGTCAAAGAAAAGCTTCCACAGCTTCTCAGGTGCAGGTCCCACTTCCTTTTCAGCTGACTTGTCAAGCCTCTCGGGCTGTACAACGGTGTAACAACCTGCTCTGTGTCTCAATTACGGCATTGAAATCCCGCAAAGAGAACTCATCTTCGAGCTGTAGCACTTCGAGGGCTTGCTCCGTCAGCTCTACCGTCACCGGTTCTTCCTCCGTCAGTTGGACCATGCAGTCCAACTCTTCATCGGGTATTTTCTCTACTAGGAAGGTGGAAGGCTTCTCATTAAAGATTCTCACTCTTCTTCCTTTGAAGGGCACTTCCATGTGTGAGTAGTCTAGAGACAGGTACCCGCCCAGCTTCGCAGTGAACTCCCTGGAGAGACACATGCCGAAGTAGGGAGCCAAGTCAACAACCACGACCTCTTGGATGACCACGATGTCTAGAGCCTTATGCAGCCGAATAGGGATGTCCTTTATGACACCAACTGTCTTGACAGGGGTGTCGTCCAGTTGCAGCACGCCTTGGTTGCTCCTTGTGTACTCCATCCCGATCTCGTCACAGACGGCTTTCGGCATAACAGTCGTGGAAGCGCCGGGAGTCCACCATGCAGTTGTGTACTATGTGCCCTTGCATCCGTAAAGACAGATAGAAGGGAGGCGGTCTGTTCTTCCCAGTGGCTGAGACTGTCAAAGGTTGAACCAGGATAGCGGGTTGTATCTGCTTGTTGTTCTTCATGTTTTTCAGAGATTCTCTGACGAGATCCACTGGCACGGGAGCAGAAGAGCATCGTACATGCTGATTCTAGCGGGTGTTCTTTTTAACTCGTCTACTATGCTGTAGCCCGAGGTGCTAGCTCCTTCTGCTTCTTTTGCCGGCTCATACTTCATCCGGTACTGCTGGGTGGCCTCAACTCTTTGTCTCTTGGTCAGAGACGGGTACTTCAGCTTCTCCTGGGCTTGTTCTTTGGTTTCAGCTGGAGGCTGAGGTTCTGGAGCTTTAGCCGGAACTGGAGCTTTTGCTATAGGAGGCTTGGCTGGAATAGGGGCTGCCTTTACCGGAGGAGGCTTGGCTGGAGCTTTGTCTTTGGATGCCTTCTCCTGGGCTGTGTAGGGCCACAGCCGCTTGTATGGTGGCAGCCCACCGGGCTGCGCCTTTTCTCTTCTGGCATACACCTGCAAGGGCTTGGCAGCATCTGCAGTTTTCTTTTCTTCCTTGGCGGGCGGCACTAGATTTTCCTCTGGGAGGGCAAAGTTGGCTTCGCCGTCCAGGATCATGTAGAGTTCATCGTCCTCTATGGCGCTGCCGGCCAAAGTCTGGATGTAGTGTTGGTGCAGTGTGCAGTCTTCCTCCGAATGCGGGTCGTTGCATGTAGTGCACCAGTTGATCTGGTCGGAAGGACCAGGTTGGTCTTCGATAGCAACATTTCTCGGAGGCGGACGCCTCTGCAGTTGTTCTGGAGGCCTGTCTTTTGTTAGCGCCGGGGGCGGATATGGCCTCCTAGGAGCGAGGTCCATCTGGGCCTGCTTCTTCTTCAGAGCGGTCATGTCATTGGACATGGCATGATAACCTGAGGCCAAAGCCCGTACCTCCTGGAGGATTGTGTTCTGAATGTTATTGTCAAGAGGCGGCAATTGTGCCGGTGGAGGCAATGCGGCTAATGGAGGAGGATTGGAATAAGGTGCGTACTGCGGGGGAGCAGGGAGTGCTGGAAAATGCGGAGGAGGAGGAGGCGGGTGAGGATAATGCATTTGCGACGGGCCGTAAGGAGTTACGACCGGCGCCGGATTCCATTGCTGCTGGGGTTGCTGCCCTGATGTGGACGGCGCACCACCAGAAGCTGATGGATATTGGGATCTGGGGAAGTCGGGATGAATGGGTTCCTGCACCCTGGATGGGAGTCTGCCGATGGAAATGATATCCGCTTCAGCTTGCTGGGCAGCGTCGTACAGAGCAGGAAACGAGTCTATTACGGCAATCTTCGACGACGGGCATATGTCCGAGTTGAAGGATCTCGGGTAGTAGTGAGCAGCCATGCCAGTGAAGGCCGAAGTTCACGAGGTACCCGTTTCCGAGGATCTCCCAAACCTGATGTTAAAGTCGGACACCTCCTCTTGGGGGTGTCTCTGGATACTTTGGACCCGATGCGGCAAAGAAGTGGGGTCGGCGGACTCGTTGCATCCTTTCACGAGCCTTACGGCGAGTCGGGGCCCTACCCGTGATAGATCCCTACGCAGCGATCTCCACCAGTAGAGAAGCTTTCCCCTTAGGGAAAGGGCCAGCAGACGGGTCTTCACACTTTCGTCAGTAATGGAGTGCAATGCAGCCAGGGCAAGGATGTCCTGGATGTGCTCGTACACCGTCTTGCCGTAGCCGTCGTATGTAGGGATGGATTTTAAGGCAGCGGGGGCACGGCTTGTCTGTCCGACCGGGGCCAAGGGCCCCGTAGAGTCCACCGCCGGGAAGAGATCATCATCATTCTGTTGTTGGGCAGCCATTTCTTCTTCTCCTCCGTCGGTTGTATACTCAGTGTCGGTACCTTTCGAGGATGTAGATTCCTTTTCTTCCTCGGCCTCTTCTATTTCGTTCTCAGCTCCTTCGACCTCGGCTTCGGCTTCTTCTCGGATTTCAGCCTCGGCTTCGTCGACACGAGCTTGTTGATCAGCCAGCCTGACAATTTCGCCTCGAGCGTTGATGTCTAGTTCGTAAAAGGCAGGCGGGTTTCTCGGATCCCTTGCTCGCCACCTTCTCGTTTGCATGAAGGTGCTAGGACCGGTCTTTCGGACTCAGAGGATATGTTCGTGCAGAGTCGCCAGGTGTTCTGATTTTGAACAGCAATGAAGCAAACACCGGTGCTTCGATTCTGTTTGGGGGTGGGAAACTTCCTTGTCCCACCGGGCGTGCCAGAAACTGTTGGTTACGAATCCGCCATGAGGAAAGGATTTTGTTGTTATTGCGCCCTAGACCCACAAACCAACATTGAAAGGCCGGAAGGAAGGAATGCCTTCCGTGCCAATCTCCGGAGAAGGCCGTCTTCTGTGGGGTTTTGAGGTTCAAGATAAGAGTGCAGGGAAAGAGATAAAAATGCGAAAGGGATTCCAAATTAGATTGGAGTTGGGTGGGGGGAACTAACAGTACGGCAACGCATCAATCACCACTACTAACACCAATATAAACATAACACACCACTATGGGAACTGTCACTAATCGGTAGAACAGAGTCAGGTATATGTTTTGTATTAAGAGCCAGAAGCACGGCTACAATGGTTCCCTAACAGACATTCCCTCCAAGGAACTAACGATGCGGCAACGCATCAATCACCACTACTAACAACACTATAACACAAAACATAACCGAGAAAACTGCCACCGACGTTTGCCCTATATATCCTCTGATTTATGCACCTCAGGAATACCTGACCACCAAATGCTGAAGTGAATCAACAAGCCATGACACAGGAAAACGTAAGGCAAAAATGTCAAGGAGAGGCAACATACAAAATAAAAACAGTATAACAGCATCAAGTGTATGTATTATATTAAAAGGCAGAAGCACAGCTACAATGGTTCCCTAACAGACATTCCCCTTCCACCACCTTACAATGAAAACGTAGTGGCTATTTATAGCCTGAGAACCCCCCGATTACATTTATGGGCACAAAGTCCCAGTCAAACATTAGCTGACAAAAGCAGCCGCGGAACTGCTGATGCTGACCTTTGTCGGGCTGGACTGTACTCTCGGCATGGTCTCCTTGAAGGTTGAACAGCTACGTGGCAGCGCGCTAGGTAGAACTTCACATTGACAGGAATGCGGGTAGCTGAAGCAGGTAGAACCTCCAATCAGCTTTAAAGGCGGTAGCTGGCATAAGTAGTGCATCCCATGCTTGTCCTTGTGCTCGGCATGTCTCAGCTCGGATCCCAAATTTGGACACTTGTCGGATGATGTTGCTTGACACGTGTCTGCCTTGAAAGGCAGTTTATCCAACTTTGCCCAGGATCAGAGCGCCGTCGGGTTGCGCAGGTAGAAAACAGCGCAGTCGGGAAGGCCTTCATGCCTTGGGTACTTTTCTGAGTTTATTCCCCTACTGCGCACCTGTCGAAGGGCGCACTCCGACTTCGCTGCGAAGTCGGGTTGCGCACAGGTGAAAGCTGATTTCTACCGCTGTACGAACTTCGCCCTGGAAAGGGGGCGCACTCCGACTTCGCTGCGAAGTCGGGTTGCGCCCCAGCACTTAGTCATTTTTCCTGCCAGCTTGCTACCAAGTGCGCCCAGAAAGCAGGGCGCACTCCGACTTCGCTGCGAAGTCGGATTGCGCCCGGAACACTTGTTCTTTTGGCTGATTCTGTCGCACTGCGCACTTTGCACTCCTGCTGCGCTCCAACTGGAGGGCGCACTCCGACTTCGCTGCGAAGTCGGATTGCGCCCTGACACTTAGCCATTTTTCAGGGCAGCTGCTGTCATTTTTGAGATTTGACTGAGGGGCTCAAGAGAAAGAGGGAAGAATGAGAATGTAGGGAAGAGAGAGAAAGGGGGAGAAGAGGAAGGGGAAAGAGAGGAAGAGGGAAAGGGAAGAGCAGCTCTCTTACAAAAATTGAAAACATTGCACCCTGTGCAAAAATGTGGCAACATACCCTATAGGTGGAAATTCTGATGTGGCATTGCCGCATGCACCACCTCAAGCTTGAGTGGGATGCATACAAGTCATGAGTATGCACACATTTTGATTGTACATAGTTTCATTTCATATGTTTGTAAATAATTATGTTGCATGAGATGCCCAACAATATGTTTGGTGTTATGTGAACATTTTATGTTTTGTTATTGTTGGCCACGGATCCGCCACCTGGGAAGGACTTGGTGTGTCAATGCGCCCTAGACCCGCAGACCAACATTGAAAGGCCGGGAGGAAGGGATGCCCCCCGTGCCGATCTCCGGAGAAGGTTGACTCCTTTCCTAACCTACTTGGGTGTTTTTAGATAAGGGTGCAGGAAAGAGATTAAAAAAAAAGGGTAAAGGGAACTGGAAAGAGATTGAAAAATATAAGGGAACAGGAAAGAGATGTAAATATCATGCATTTCGGGTGGGGGAGAACAAGCAACACGATCGCAAATTTGCATCCGAACCAACAACAATTAAAACAAAGCATGTAACAGAAATTGCAGCTGTTATTCTATCCTATGTATCCTTCGTTTAGTATTCCGGATCCAAATAATCACCAATGCCCAAATCCAGAATTCAGAATTCAGACAGACAGAAATATAAATGGACATGAAGCAGAAATACTGGCAGAAAGCAGCATAAAAGACAAAGACAAGAAGCAGAGCCAAGGATGCTTTGAATTAATTAGAAGGTGGTCCGTCATAGCAGAGTCCTCTAGCAATATGTCCCCCCTCCACCCTTGTACAATGAAATGAGGCTGCTATTTATAGCGCAATTTCCCCCCCCCCCCAATTACATTTTGGGCACAGAATCCCAGACCTGACAAAAGCTACAAAAGCTGACAAAAGCGGCTGATGTTTGACCTATGCGGGCAAGGAATGTACTTGCAGCAAGGTCCACCTGAAAACGTGGCAGCTCCGTGGAAATCCGGTAGGTGGGAAGTTGAGTCAGTTTGAATGGGGGCAGATGCGGTACAATCTGTCAGTTCACGCTCATCCGCCTTGTACCCTGGTGGCACACCTTCTGTCACATCTTGACTCTTATCCCAAGACCGGACACCTGTCAGCATCTGATGGAGGGGGGAAGAACCGAGCTTAGAAGCTCAGCCTTTGTATTTTTATCCCGCCCAACACTTAGGCGGATGAGCGCAGTCGGGCGGATGAGCGCAGTCGGGTGGGGCCCGACACTTAGAATATTTTCTGGCCCGAAATTGAGCTTCCTGGTCCTGCTTCTCGGGGCCATAACTTTTGATATGCTGACCCGATCGCCTATTATAATATATCGTCGGAAAGCTAGCGAAAAGATATACAATGATTAAATATCCAAATCTTATTTCATCCATTTTATCGCCCCCATTTATGGCCCGCGAAAACCTAACACCTCCACATGCGCTTTGTCGCTTTAAAGCTCCATACTTAGGCCAAAGTTTATCAAAAAATAATGTGGCAAAAATGCCAACAGTTATATATGGGGTAGTTATTTTCAAGTGGACAGATGCAAGGTTGATTGTGCAATTGTGTAACTACCTTCCCCTGCCAACTTTGCTATATAGACACCCCTACATTCGTTGTTGGGGTATCGTTTGTGTATTGATCGCATCTCATATATGTTTTGATCTGATAGTTCTGTATTAATCATATTGCAATAATCAATGGGAATTTTATGTTGTTCTTGTTTATAATTCAATCCATCTCTGAGATTCCTTTTATTGTGCATGTTATGGTTTATTGTTGCTAATGTGTGTTGTTGTTTGATACTTCCCTCTACCTTCAATTTGTGAATACCACTGTTTTTCTACATTTGATGTTGTTGCCACAAGAAGTTTGGATTGAAGATTGCAATGACACTGAAGAGAAGTGGAAGATAAATGAAAAATAATCTAGTGTGCAGGCGAGGTGGATGTGGATGTGAACGGACATGAGAGGAGCTGACATGAAGATCTTAGAGACTCTGCACAACACGTGAAGGAGCCAACTATGACAAAAGGTGCACAAGAACCTATGTGACAACCTGAACAACAACCAATGTGGTGACTTGCACATGAACCCATGTGATAACCAACACCAAGAAGAACAACTTGTAGATGAAAGACAAGGCACAAAAGTGACACAATCAGAAGTATACACAGAGGAGATACAACCATGAATTTAAGAGAGATGCCAAATGACAACGACGATGCAGTAGGGGTTTTGTTTCTAAAATTGAAATGTTTATCGTCCCTTGGGAAGAGGGAGGCCCTCAAACAGAGGAGAGGAGAGCTTGACTAGTGGGAGATGTTTCTGATGACAAAAGTGGACATGCATGAAGGGGACGTGCGAGTGTTTGCACATAGAGTATGTGCAAGTGGGGATGTGTGAGTGTTTGCACACAAAGGGGATATGCGACTGTTTGGGCATGAAGCAAATGTAATTGAAGTCGACAAAGATGTTCGTGCAAGTAGAATGGAAAATGCAAATGTGGAGCATGATGGAGAGGGTTGCGTAGAAGAGTGTGAGTTCAAGCAGGTGATGACTCCAACGATGACACAAATGCAGGAAGAATGCCTAGAGGTGCAGAGGATGGGAGTCAAAGCACAAAGGCAACTACGAGGGAGTGTCTAGGATACCAGAGACAACACTCATGTATACATGAAGGAGATCGTGTAGTAGCAATGCAATTGAAGGCCGATGTTTGTTTGTGAACAAAGATCAGCCATCATGTTCGTCAAGTAAGAGTTTGACAAAAAACGATAGCAACAAGTACCCCATTCAAGGCCAGATTTCAGCACAATCAACAATGGCTGCAACAACGAGCAAGCAAAAGTCCTCGAAAATTCACAAAAGACGAAAAGGAAGATCCTGAGAGACATTCGTATGCGACCATATGGAAATCCAATGGAGTGACATATGAAGGCTTATGGTTACGATTGTTTTCAGCCACATTGTGTGGGATAGTAATGAATGAACTAACACTTAAGTGTGAACGGTTCACCACATGGGAGGAATTGAAGAAATAATTCGAGAAGTTCAAGCTGCTTTGAGATGATACAATTTTTTTGGGCAAGATCTATGCAGTGAAGCAGAAGTATGAAGATATCAAATCATACAAATATTGTCTAAAGGAACTCATTAATAAAATGGAGAAAAAGCCAACAAATGGATTCCAAAGGCACTGATTTATGGATAGAATCCTTCCGTGATATAAGAAACAAAGGTGGTGCCACCAACAACAAACAAGCAGGCATTCAACAAGCGCTTAACTTTGAAAGTGAAATAAATGTTGTGTAAATGGGAGGAAACACAAGTCAGAGCAAGCATGATAGTGACAAGGAAGACTTGAATGCAATCATCTAAGCATTAAGGAAGGCTTTGGAGCATGTAATAATTGACATATAGAGCGACAAGAATAACAAAGAGAAGGAGAATATATGGTGTTCGGATTGCAAGATGGAGGGTCATACGAATGCCAATTTCCCTAAGAAGTCGTACAACAGATTTGCAAAGTAAACCGGCATTCAATGGTGGATCATCCGTTTAATCACAAGAGTACAAGATATCATATTTTGATAGTTAAAAAAGAACAATTTGAGTATAAGATATCATATTTTGATGAGCATGGAAGAGCCATACAACGTAAGTTTGCTGAAGTTGCTTTTGGGACATGTTGGGTACTATTAGTGGCTAATCAAAAACTTTGCACTAATGTCACATCCATTGGACATGTTGATGTGCAAAGGTGTTCCCTTTAGGAAGATGAAGGATCATAAAAAGGCCTTTGAGGAGTTGAAAACGAAGTTGGTTTGCCCACCCATTTTGGTATTTCTAGATAGGGAGGAGTTTCATGTCCACATTGATGCGTCAAACTTTGAAATTGGGTACGGTTTGGAATAGGAAGGACAATTTGGTCTAGACTAACCCATATAATTTACAAGTCGGTTGTTGTCGAGAGTGGAGAAAAATTATAGCACAATAGAGAGGGAAGCATTAGGGATGGTGTATGCAGTGCACAAATTCAAACATTATTTGTTTGCTAACCCCTTTGCCTTCTAATTGACCATCAAGCCTTGTTGTATAAGCCAACGATACATGGACAAGTTACCAGGTGGCTCTCATGTTGTAGGAGTTAGTGAATCAAGTGGTAGTGTGACTAGGAAAGAAAGACATGATTGTTGATCAGTTGTCAAGGATTCGCTCAGGTGAAACTGAAGGAGTGTCAGACGAGTTTCTCAATGCTCATTTTTTTCAATCATTGTGCTACCGTTGTAGTACAAGTACATTGGGGAGTACTTTTCAATAGGTGAGTTGCTGAAGGAGCTGTTGGCAACAAAAGGAAGAAATATTGTTATCAACTCAACACCATTCCAATTGATTGCAGGTTTGTTGTATAAAATTGGGCTCAATGTGGAGATGTGTGATGGATGAAGTGAATGCATCTTTGAAGGAGGCTCATGAAGGGATGGTAAGAGGGCATATGGGACCAAATGTGACTACGAGGAAGGTGCTTTTGGCATGGCTGTGGTGGTCCACCCTCTATCACGATGGAAAGCAGTTTTGTGATGGCATGCAATACATGCCATAGAGCTGGGAAATTGTTGCGGAGGGACTTTATGCCATTGCACCCATCTCAACCACAAGAATTGTTTGACCTTTCAATGATGGGATTTGGATTTTTTTGAACCTTTGAATACTAGCAGATCAGGACGCAGGTACATCTTGGTGGCGATGGAGTACTTGACAAAGGGGGTTGAGGCAAGGGTGTTGCCAAATAATTCCACAAAGAGCACTATATGATTCTTGTATGAGAAAATAATTACAAGGTTTGGGGTGCCTCTTCAATTGACAAGTGATCATGGAGGCCACTTTGTAAATGAAGCCATCAAAAAGTTGACTGTTTAATTCAAAATCTTCCTTTCATTGTCGAGTCCATACTACTTGTTGAACTAAGCTACTTTTCTCCAACCTATGGATCTCAGGCTGGTTCCCTTCTACTTTCTAAGCTGAAATCAATTAAAGAAACTAATATAAAATGGAGAAAACAAATCTTATCTACTTTGTGTAAGAGAAAAGAGATGTAAAATACAGCCAAAGCCATAGCAAGGTTTAATTTTGGTGCAATTGGCAATTTGAGTAGGGACCGAATAACTTCATGAGTAAGATCTTTGAATAACTTGTGTAGAAATGGAATACAACATACTACAACACAATTCCATTACCACTTAAACAAACAAAATATATAATGCAAATAACTTACAATTACAATGGATATGCTGGGCATGCAACATATATCAAACGGCTTGGCGCAACAGTTTAGATGACCTGGCACAGCAGTTCAGACTACTCGACACAACAGTTCAAACGACCTGGCACAACAATTCAGACGGCCTGATATAGTAGTTCAGATTACCCAGCATGGTAGTTCAGACTGCTCGAAACAATGGTTCAGACGGTCCGACACAATGGTCAAACACCTTGGCACAAGTACGTCACAAATAAATTTGATTATAACCAACTTCTACTACCATGTGCAATGCCAACGTACAACACCAACCTTCCATACCAACCTTCAATACCATGCCAACCCTGAATGAATGAGGGAGGGGTCTTATTTATACAACTAAGGAGGTAGTTGCATCCTCCAACTACCTACTCGACACCTCATCATTTTCTTAAATTACATTTAACTTGCATTTGACTTAAATTTACATTTCATTTCATGACTCACTTTATGACATTACTAATTATACGTATGCATTTTATCAAACACTTTGCGTACGAACTACAAAATAACAGAAAATGACAAAACTTATTCATTGATCAATTTGCCTATCTACATCTATCCCCTCCTCTAGACTTGGCATCCTCAACGACACGAGCTAAACACTAAGGATAGAAGCATTGAACACCATAACACAATATCTTGTCACAATCTTGCTTTCTTCTATTCCATACATCTTTTGCAACTGGTATCACTTCAAACTACAACCAACAAAACATTGTTCTCCGATTGCTCATCCCACTTCTTGCAATCGACCATATCACCAACATGACCAACATGACGGGTGTAGGCACTAGTTCTAATGTGCCACCTTAGCATAAGAAATGAAGAAATAAAATGTGTGGAATTCAAGTACGCATATAATAAAGTTTTGTAAGAATGAATAAATTGTAATGTTGTAATACTTGCATGGAAAAATGTAATAATGAGTCAAGTAATAGTAATGTGTGGATAAGTCATGTAGGGATAGTTGTCATTTAGTTTATCTTTGTAGTTAAGAGGGAAATGAAATGAAATGCAAGACAAATGTAGTAAGGTAGAGGTGAGGTGTTGGGATTGGTAGTTGTCAATAACTACCTTTCCCCTAGTTTAAATAGACCCCCCTCATTCATTGAGCAGGTAGACACACACATACATTCACACAAACATTGCATTGTATATGCCAGAGGGAGACATTGTGGAGTATGTTGGAGATATTCAGCACAAAAGCAGGTGTATGCAAGGAGATGTACACCGTTTGACCATACAGGTTTATCATTAGTGCAATATCTTGTTCATACTTTTTCATCATTTAAACATTGTACAGTGTGATATCTGCATGTGTTTCTATTGATTGATTGTTGCAGTAGATGTAGAATCAAACCTTGTTATTTTGTATTATGTTTGCCATTTCTGTCTGTATAGGGTCGTTTGGGAAATTGTTAGGCTGTTAGGACTGAAGGCGAGCCTTTTGGGCAAGTGCCAAGCCATCTGGGCTAGTGCCAACCGTCGAAGGAGAGTGCAGGCCGTCTGATCTTCGAATTAGGCCGTGTAGCACATTGTGCAAGGCCATTAGAGATAGGAGATGATGTAGGCTATATGGCTGCATCTTGGCAAGTTGTAAACAATTAATCTGTCATTCCTAATTGTAGACAAGTATGGATTTTTTACAAAATGAAATAGGGGGGGTATTTATTGGTAAGTCCGGGTAGTTACTGGAACTAACCCGTCCCAACCGCCTATTGCCTTAGCAATGCGTTTACTGCATAACTGATTGTTTTAGACGTCTAACACAACATCCAAATGTCTGACTAGTTAGGCAAGACGTCTAACTAATCCAGACGTCTAACTAATCAGGATGTCTTAACACAAAGACGGCTGCGTTTGTCCTTTTGTGCATATTTATTAATCAAGCCATATTCATTGGATTGGCTGATTTTACATTGCAAACTTGTCATTTTCATGATTCATACATTACCAAAATTGTTGTACATAGTCAAAATTGTGAATCTTCATAGGACATTCTTGTCATGATTTATTTATACTTGGAACTGTTGTCTACATCTATCCTCCCCTTTGAAGAAGTCGATGTCCTCAGCGACTTTCTCCGCTTAGTCTGAGGAGTCTCAACATCTTTGTGAGTTGTAGCCTGTAATGCTTCATCCAATTGCATCTGTAGAGCATCATAGTCAGCTTTAAGTTGCTTGGCATAATTGTAGTATTTACCCCATTCAACTCCTAGGGCATTGGCACGAATTTTTGTTTCCTCAAGCCTAGCCAACAGTTTAGCCTCTCGCTGTAAGAAAAGTTCCTTCATCCATGGGACCGACACTGTAGACGAAGATGAAGCCTTTGGTGCCAATTCTTGTTTCAAAGCTGCCCCACGCTGCTGTGCTTGTAGCAATTCTTCCTATATGGTTGCCAGCTGCTTTTGCCAAGTCTCTTCGTCTAACTCTGATTTTTTTGAGCTGCTAATGTTTCAGTTTGCTTGACCAACAGTTCTTTAGCCTGTTTTTGCTGCAACACTTCATTTTCAAGATCGGTAATTTTCTGTGCCCGCTCTTCCAACTGGGTATGAAGGCTCTCCAAGTCTTGTTGCATTTTTCGAATTTCCTGAGTAACAACATCCATACGAGCCTTCCCTTCTTCGAGAAGTTGGTCTTTGCGTTGAACATCTTCCTGTGCCTCTTGCAATTCACTGTCTACCATTTGCTTGGCTGAATGCAAGTACTTAATACCTTCTGCTAGCCAACACAACAAGTGGGCTAAGAAGTTATACTGTTGATACATGGGCAGTAATTCAGGTGGTAGCTCCACCCGTGATCCTTGCTCGGTGGATTGCTGAGTAGAAGGATTAGTGTTGTGGCCACAAACATACACCTGTCCTGATTCCAAGTAGAGGGTTGGCATTTTCTCAGCTAGTTGTTCCATTCCCTCCATTGTTGACAAGTGTGCAATGGGCATTGTCCAAGGCTGGTCCTGATAGATGCTAGAAATCTCTGCTCGCCAAGGACCTTGTGTGGCCCATTTTACCAATCTGTTCAATTCTTCTTCCGCCATAGACTGCCACTTCTTCCATTGACCAACACAGGCTATGCCAAATTGCAACCACAAATTTTTCATTATCTTCATTAACTTGGAAAAACATCTGATGGATCCATGAGGTTGGGTAGCTTTACCAGAAAACATTGGACCTGTTGCCACATTTTGCACGGGGTGCAATGTTTTCAGTTTTGTAGCAGTGCTGCTCTTCCTTTTCCCTCTTCCTCTCTTTCCCTTTCTTCTTCTCTCCCTCTCTCTCTCTTCCCTACATTCTCTTTCTTCCCCCCTTTCTTGGAGCCCCTCAGTCAGATCTCAAATTTGACAGCAGTTGCCCTGAAAAATGGCTAAGTGTCAGAGCGAAGTCCGACTTCTCCCAGTTTTGGTGCGAAGTCCGACTTCTCCCAGTTTTGGTGCGAAGTCCGACTTCTCCCAGTTTTGGTGCGAAGTCCGACTTCGCCCTTCTTTCTGGGCGCACCTTGTAGCAGGCTGGCAGGCAGGCAGGAAAAATGACTAAGTGTTGGGGCGAAGTCCGACTTCGCAGCGAAGTCGAATTGCTCCCCCTTTCCAGGGCGAAGTCCGTTCGGCAGCAGAAATCAGCTTTCACCTATGCGCAACCCAACTTCGCAGCGAAGTCGGAGTGCGCCCTTTGACAGGTGCGCAGTAGGGAAACAAACTCAGAATTTGACCAAGGCATGAAGACCTTCCCAAGCGCGCTGTTTTCTGCCTGCGCAACCCGATGGCGCTCATATCCTGGGAGAAGTTGGATAAACTGCCTTTCAAGGCAAGCACGTGTTAAACAGTTATCATCCGACAAGTGTCCAACTTTGGGATCCGAGCCAAGACATGCCGAGCAAAAGGACAATCATGGGCTGCACTACTTATGCCAGCTGCTTCATTTAAGGTTGATGTGAGTTTCCACCTGCCTCAGCTACCCGCATTCCTGCCGATGAGAAGTTCTACCTAGCGCACTACCACGTAGCTGTTCAACCTTCAGGGAGACAATGCCGAGAGTATAGTCCAGCCTGACAAAAGTCAGCATCAGCAGTTCCGCGGCTGCTTTTGTCAGCTAATGTTTGACTGGGACTTTGTGCCCATTAATGTAATCGAGGGGTTCTCATGCTATAAATACCCACCACATTTTTATTGTAAAGTGGTGGAATGGGAATGTCTGTTAGGGAACCATTGTAACTGTGCTTCAACTTATCAATATAAAGTATACGCCTGGATCTGTTCTACTTCTTTTATTTTTTATGCTGCCTCTCCTTTACATTTCTGCTTTACGTTATCCTGTGTCATGGCTTGTTGATTCGTTTCAGCATTTGGTGGTCAGGTATACCTGAGGCATTGCTTGTGTCATGGCTTGTTGATTTACTTCAGCATTTGGTGGCCAAGTACTCTTGAACTTAATTGATTAGAGGATACATAGAATAAATGTGGTAGCAGTTCCTTCAGTTTGTGTGTTATGTTTATGTTGCTGTACGTAGTGGTGATTGATGCATTGCCGTGCTGTTAGTTCTCCTTGTAGGGAGAATGTTTGCTAGGGGACCATTGTAGCTGTGCGTACAAATTCTCTGCATAACACACATACTTGGATCTGACATTTCTTGGTTGCTTTTATGTTTATGTTGTTGTCCGTAGTGGTGATTGATGCGTTGCCGTGCTGTTAGTTCTCCTTGTAGGGAGAATGTTTGCTAGGGGACCATTGTAGCTGTGTGTACACTGCTTTATACAGAAAGTGTACTTAGGTTTTGCAGTTCCTGGTTATGCTTTGTATTCATGATGCAATAAGTAGCGGTGATTGATGTGTTGCTGTACTGTTAGTTCCCCCCACCCAACTCCAATCACATTTGTAAATTCTTTCCGCATTTTTATCTCTTTCCTGTACTCTTAGCCTAAACCATAAAAACCCACAGGAGCCGGCCTTCTCCGGAGATTGGCACGGAAGGCATCCCTTCCTTCCGGCCTTTCAAGCTGGTGGGCGAATCTGGGCGCGTTAACACAAAATCCTTTCCTCATGGCAGATTCGTAACCAACAGTTTCTCTGGCACGCCCGGTGGGACCAAGGTCCCACGTTTGAGGAGTAAATTTCTAATCAGTCCCCACCTGGCGCAACAGTTTCTCTGGCACGCCCGATGGGACCCGGAGTCCCACATTTGAAAAAACTCAGGCTCGTGTTCACTCAGGCTGACAGTTCATTCTGAGCACTCGGTGGGCCAAGGAAGTTTCCCACCCCCAAACAGAATCGAAGCACTTGTGTTCGCTTCATTGCTTTTCAAAATCAGAACACCTGGCAACTCTGCACGAACAAATCCTCTGAGTCCAAGAGACCAGTCCCAGCACCTTCATGCAAACAAGAAGGTGGCGAGCAAGGGATCCAACAAACCCGCCTGACTTTTACGAACTAGACATCAACGCTCGAGGCGAAATTGTCAGGCTGGCTGATCCGCAAGCTCGTGTCGACGAAGCCGAGGCTGAAATTCAAGAAGAAGCCGAAGCCGAGGTCGGAGGAGCTGAGTACGAAATAGAAGAGGCCGAGGAAGAAGAGGCATCTACATCCTCGGAAGGTACCGACACTGAGTATACAACCGACGGAGGAGAAGAAGAAGAAATGGCTGCCCTGCAGCAGAATGACGATGATCTCTTCCCGGCGGTGGACTCTACAGGGCCCTTGGCCCTGGTCGGACAGCAAGCTGTGCCCCCTGCTGCTTTAAAGTCCATCCCTATGTACGACGGCTACGGCAAGACGGCGTACGAGCACATCCAGGACATCCTTGCCCTGGCCGCATTGCATTCCATTACCGACGAGAGTGTGAAGACCCGTCTGCTGGCCCTTTCCCTGAGGGGAAAGCTTCTCTACTGGTGGAGATCGCTGCCAGAGGGATCTATCACAGGATGGCCCCAGCTTGCCAAAAGGCTTGTGAAAGGATGCAACGAGTCTGCTGACCCTACTTCTTGCTTGCATCAGTTCCAAAGCATCCAGAGACACCCTCAAGAGGAGGTGTCTGACTTTAACATCAGGTTTGCGAGATCCCGGAAACGGGTACCTCGCGAACTTCGGCCTTCAGCCGGCATGGCTGCTCACTACTATCTGAGATCCTTCAACTCAGACATATGCCTGCTGCTGAAGATTGCCAGAATAGACGAATTTCCTGCTCTGTATGAGGATGCCCAGCAAGCTGAAGCTGATATCATTTCCATCGGCAGACTCCCATCCAGGGTGTAGGAACCTGTTGTCACATTTTGCACGGGGTGCAATGTCTTCAATATTGTAACAGTGCTGCTCTTCTTTTCCTCCTTCTTCCATTTTCCTTCTTTCTCTCCCTTTCCTTTTCTTTCCCGCATTCTTTTTCTTTCCCCCCTTTTTTCATGGAGTCCCCAGTTGATTTTTCAACTTTCCAACAAGTTACCCCGAAAATGGCTAAGTCCGGGTGCGAAGTTCGCACTTCGCCCAGTCTGGGTGCGAAGTCGCACTTCGCCCCCTTTGGTGCGAAGTCGCACTTCGCCCGTTTGGTGCGAAGTCCGACTTCGCCCCACTTTCCGGGCGCACCTTGCACCGTGCAGACCGGCGAGTCAATGAAGAAGAATGTTAAAGTGCCGGAGCAGGTCCGTACGTCGGCAGACACCAGTGTCCACCTGTGCGCAATCCGACTTCTCAGCAGAATCGGAATGTGCCCTTGACAGGTGTGCGGTGGGGGAACAAACCCGGAGTTTTACCAAGACGTAAAGGTCTTCCCAACTGCACTGTTTTCTGCCCGCGCATCCCAAGGAGTCCTGATCCCAAGCAAAGATGTATAGACTGCCCTCTAAGGCAGGCATGTGTCACACAACATAACCCATCATCAGACAAGTGTCCAGCTTTGGGATTTGAACCAAGACTGCCGACCAAAAGGGATAAGCATGGGCTGCCTGCACCGCCTGCGCTAGTAGCCTCATTCAAAGCTGATCTGAGGTTTCACCTGCTCCAGCTACCAGCGAACCTGCCGACTTGAAGATTTTATCCAGCCCTCCGCCACGTAGCAGTCCAGCTTCCAGGATGACCATGCTGCGGGTACAGCCCTGTCCGACAAAAGGTCAGCATTTGCAGCTCTTTCGCCGCTTCTGTCAGCTTATGTTTGACTGGGACTCTGTGCCCATTAATGTAACCGGTGGGACTCGGGCTATAAAAGCCCATCTTGAATTCATTGTAAAGGGTGGAAGGGGAATGTTTGTTAGGGAACTATTGTGCTTACTGTAACCATGCTTCTGCATATAAATACAATCTGTATGCCTGGTTCTGTTCTACCGCTTTTATTTCTTATGCTTATGCTTTACGCGATTCTGTGTCATGGCTTGTTGATTCACTTCGGCATTTGATGGTCAGGCGCCTTTAGCATTATTTCTGTACTTTTAAATTTCATATAATAGATGTGGTAGCAGTTCCATCAGTTATGTGTGACGTTGCTGGCCCGTATCTGGTGATTGATGCGATCCCTCGCCGTTAGTTCCTTGTAGGGAATGTTTGCTAGGGAGCCATTGAAGCCGTGCGGTTAAACTCTCTACCTAACACATATACCCGGCTCCGATATATCTAGGTTTACTGTCTACCCCTGTCAGTGTACGTATCTGGTGATTGATGCGATCCCCTGCTGTTAGTTCCTTGTAGGGAATGTTTGCTAGGGAGCCATTGAAGCTGTGCATACACTGCTTGTGTATCGGCAGTACGCCTAGGTTTTGCGGTTCCTTGCCATACTTTGTGTTTGTATGCAGTAAGTAGCGGTGATTGGTGTGTTCCCGTACTGTTAGTTCCCCCCACCAACCTTTGGACATATTTGTAATCTCTTTCTGTACATTTATTTCTTTCCTGTTCCCTTTAGCTTAAATCAGAAACCCCCCCCCAAAAGGAGCCGGCCTTCTCCGGAGATTGGCTCGGAAGGCATCTCTTCCTTCCGGCCTTTCATGCTGGTGGGCGAATCTGGGCGCATTAACCCAAAATCCTTTCCTCATGGCAGATTCGTAACCAACAGTTTCTCTGGCACGCCCGGTGGGACGCTTGTCCCACGTTTTAAAGAAAGAGTACCCGTTCTGTCTCCACTTAGCGCAACAGTTTTTCTGCTACGCTCGGCGGAACTCGGGTCCCACATCTGAAGAGAGATTTTCCGATCCGTCTCCACCTGGCGCTGACAGTTCCTGAGCTCTCGGTGAGACAAGGAAGTTTCTCACCCCCGACAGAATTGAAGCACCGGTGTTCGCTTCATTGCTGTTCCAAATCTGAACACCTGGCGACTCTGCACGAACAAATCTTCTGAGTCCGAAGACCGGTCCCGTCACCTTCATGCACACGAGAAGGTGGCAAGCAAGAAATCCGAGAAGCCCGCCTGAGTTCTACGAACTGGACATCAACGCTCGAGGCGAAGTTCCCAGGCTGGCTGATCCGCGAGCTCGTTTCGACGAAGCCGAGGCTGAGATCCAAGAAGAGGCCGAAGCTGAGGTCGGAGGAGCCGAGTACGAAGTAGAAGAGGCTGAGGAAGAGGAAGTTCCTGCATCCTCGGAAAGTACCGACACTGAGTACACCACCGACGGCGGAGAAGAAGAAGAAGAAATGGCTGCTCAACAGCCGAATGACGATGATCTCTTCCCGACGGTGGACTCTACGGGGCCCTTGGCCTTGGTCGGTCAGCAAGCTGTTCCCCCTGCTGCTTTAAAGTCTATTCCCACATACGACGGCTACGGTAAGACGGCGTACGAGCACATCCAGGACATCCTCGCCCTGGCCGCACTGCATACAATCACCGATGAAAGTGTGAAGACCCGTCTGTGGCCCTTTCCCTGAGGGGAAAACTTCTCTACTGGTGGAGATCGCTGCCAGAGGGATCCATCACAGGGTGGCCCCAGCTTGCCAGGAGACTCGTAAAAGGATGCAACGAGTCTGCTGATCCTACCTCTTTACTGCATCAGTTCCAAGCTATCCAGAGACATCCTCAAGAGGAGGTGTCTGATTTCAACATCAGGTTTGCGAGATCCTGGAAACGGGTACCTCGCGAACTTCGGCCTTCAGCTGGCATGGCTGCTCATTACTATCTGAGGTCTTTCAACTCAGACATATGCTCGTCGTCGAAGATCGCCAGGATTGATGAGTTTCTGCGCTGTACGAAGCTGCCCAGCAAGCTGAAGCTGACATTATCTCCATTGGCAGGCTTCCGTCCAGAGTGCAGGAGCCGATTCATCCCGACTTCCCTAGATCGCAGTATCCTTCCGCTTCTGGTGGTTCGCCGTCCACTTCTGGGCAGCAACCCCAGCAGCAGTGGAATCCGGCGCCGGTCATAACTCCTTATGGCCCGCCTCAAATGCATTACCCTCATCCGCCTCCTCCCGCTCCACACTTTCCAGCGCTTCCTGCTCCCCCGCAGTTCGCGCCTTATTCTAACACTCCCCCATTGGCCGCTTTGCCTCCACCGGCACAGTTGCCGCCTCCTGACAGCAGCATCCAGAACACGATTCTACAAGAAGTGCGGGCTTTGGCCTCCGGATATCATGCCATGTCCAATGACATGACCGCTATGAAGAAGAAGCAGGCCCAAATGGACCTCGCTCCTAGAAGGCCGTATGCGCCACCGGCGTTGACAAAAGATAAAGCCCCAGAGAACCAGCCGCAGAGGCGTCCGCCTCCGAGGAATGCTGCTATAGAAGACCCACCTGGTCCTCCCCGACCAGGTCAACTGGTGCACTACGTGCAATGACCCGCATTCGGAGGAAGACTGCACTTTGCACCAGCACTACATCCAGACCTTGGCCGGCAGCACTATAGAAGATGATGAGCTGTACATGATCTTGGACGGCGAGGCCAATTTTGCCCTCGCGTAAGAGAATCCAGTGACGCCCGCCAAGGAAGAAAAGAAAGCTGCGGACGCGGCTAAACCTTTGCAGGTATACGCAAGAAGAGAAAAACCGCAGCCCGACGGGCTGCCACCGTACAAGCGGCTGTGGCCTTACACAGCCCAGGAGAAGGCGTCCAAAGATAAAGCTCCCGCTAAACCTTCTCCGGCAAAGGCTGCTGTTGTTCCAGCTAAGCCTCCAGCAAAGGCCCCAACTCCCGCTAAACCTCCCGTACCTCAGCCCCCAGCTGAAACCAAAGAACAAGCCCAGGAGAAGCTGAAGTACCCGTCTCTGACCAAGAGACAGCGAGTTGAGGCCACCCAACAGTACCGGACCAAGTATGAGCCGGCTAAACCAGCAGAAGGAGCTAGTACCTCGGGCTACAGCATTGTAGACGAGTTGAAGAAGACTCCTGCCAGAATCAGCATGTACGATGCTCTTCTGCTCCCAGGCCAGGTTGATCTGCTGCAAGAATCACTGAAGAACATGAAGAGCGGCAAGCAGATGCAGCCTGCTGTCCTGGTTCAACCTTTGACAGTCTCCGCCACCGGGAAGAACAGACCGCCACCCTTTTATCTGTCTTTACGGATGCAAGGGCACATAGTTCACAACTGCATGGTGGATTCTGGTGCTTCCTCAACTGTGATGCCGAAGGCCGTCTGCGATGAGATCGGGATGGAATACACACGGAGCAGCCAAGGCGTGCTGCAATTAGACGGCACCCCTGTCAAGACAGTTGGTGTCATAAAGGACATCCCTATCCGATCGCACAAGGCTCTCGACATCGTGGTCATCCAAGAGGTCGTGATTGTTGACCTGGAGCCTTACTTCGGCATGTGTCTCTCTCGGGAGTTCACTGCGAAGTTGGGCGGGTACCTGTCTCTAGACTATTCACACATGGAAGTGCCCTTCAAAGGAAGGAGACTGAAAATTTTCAATGAGAAGCCTTCCCCTTTTCTAGTGGACAAGATACCCGGAGGAGAGATGGACTGCATGGTCCAGTTGTCAGAGGAAGAACTGGTGACAGTAGAACTGACCGAGCAAGCTCTCGAAGTGCTACAGCTTGAAGACGAGTTCTCGTTGCGGGACTTCAATGCCGTAATCGGGACAGAGCAGGGCTGTTACTCCATTAAACAGCCCGAGGAGCTTGACCTGTCAAGTGCGAAAGAAGTAGGACCTGCACCCGAAGAGCTGTGGAAGCTTTTCTTTGACGGTGCGCGATGCAAGAATGGCGCCGGTGCAGGGGTACTCCTGGTTTCCCCGACCGGGATCCAGAAGGACTATGCCTACAGGCTGGCCTGGAGCTGTACTAATAATTCGGCGGAATACGAAGCCCTGTGCTTGGGTTTGCGAAAGGCGGAAAGGCTCGGAATCAAGCATCTCCAAAATTTCGGAGATTCAGAGCTAGTGTGTCATCAAGTTATGAATAAATGCGCGTCTAAGCATCACTATCTTAGAGCGTACCGCAATCGGGTCTGGGACCTGATGGAATCGTTTGACTCATTGAATGTTAAGGCAATATCGCGTGAGAGAAACAAGCACGCTGATATTCTCGCGTCCGTTGGAGCCAGTACGTTCCGGTCGAAGACGTCGTCCGTAAACCGAAGCCGGTCCGCACCATTTACGGGCCTTCGTGCTCGATAGGGATACCTTCCGCGGGTATTCAGCTGTGACGAGGAAATCGTCACATTCCTGGTTAACGAAGTGTGTGTAATCGAAGGTAGAGACCCTGATGACGAGCAATATGAGGGGTTGATACAGTTACGGAATAATCACGTCCCAAAAGGATTGATTACATTAGAGAGTCTCTTTGATCGGAATGACAGAGCGATATCCCACAGGATCAAAGTAGACCCGAGGCAGTATGCTGACCTGGAACTCGAACCCGGTAAATCTATCAAGGTCGGAACAGACTGCACGTCGGAGGAGCTGGGACAGATTAGATCACTGTGCCAGGAGTTCCCCGACATCGTGGCCTGGTGCTACGAGGATTTGAGGGGGTATGACAGAACTGTCATCCAACATACCATTGAGCTAGAGGATGGCGCCAAGCCATTCCGACAGAAACAGAGGGCCGTAAATCCAAAGATTGAGGCCATGATGAAGACCGAGCTCTTGAAGATGCTGGAGGCCAAGATCATCTACCCCATCAAACATTCATCCTGGGTCGCGAATTTGGTGCCCGTGAGGAAAAAGAATGGCGACATACGTCTCTGTGTCGACTTCAGAAACCTAAATCAGGCTTCCCTCCGGGACCACTATCCGCTTCCCCAAATTGACCAGATTCTACATATAGTTGCTGGAGCCCAGAGATTTTCACTTTTAGATGGATTTTCCGGCTACAACCAGATTTGGGTCAAAGACGAAGACCAGCATAAGACGGCGTTTACCACGAAGTGGGGGACGTTCGCCTATCAGCGCATGCCGTTTGGCTTATCTAATGCTGGTGCCACGTTCCAAAGGGCCATGGACTTGGCCTTCCGAGAGCTGCTCAACAAGATTATTGTCATCTACCTCGATGACATGACTGTTTTCTCTCACCGACGAGAAGATCATGTTTCGCACCTGCGGCAGATATTTGAAAGTTGTCGAGAATTCGGCATCTCCATAAACCCGAAGAAGTCTGTCTTCGCGGTAAAAGAAGGTAAGCTGCTGGGACACGTCATCTCCGAGGAAGGCCTCGCCATTGACCCTGACAGAGCAGAAGCCCTCGTTCGCTTGCCAGCCCCCATTGACAAAAAAGGGCTGCAGTCCTTCTTCGGTCAGATTAACTTCGTGCGGAAGTTCATCCCGGACTTCGCACAGGTGATCAAGCCTATGGCCGAACTGTTGAAGAAAGATACACCTTACGAATGGACTGATGAGAGAGAGCAAGCCTTCGAGGAAATCAAGGCCCGAATTGCACAAGCCCCGGTGTTGACAAACCCGGACTACTCTAAGGACTTCATCCTGTATGCAGTGGGAGAACCCGAAAGTTACGCTGCAGTCCTGACTCAGAAGGGAGACGACGGTGAGGAGCGCCCCATTGCGTTCCTAAGCCAAGTGATTTTGCCGCACGAGGAGAAGTACAATTTTATAGAGCGGCAGGTCCATGCTGTCATGAAGTCCCTTCGAAAGTTCAGGCACTTTGTCTCCCAGAGCAAGACCACTGTCTTTGTGATTCACCCCGATGTTCGCAGTTTCATCTTGCAAGGAGAACCGGGTCACAAGAGAGCGGGATGGATTGCCAAGATCCAGGAGTTCGACATTGAAGTGCGGCCCACCAAGCTTATCAGAGGCCGAGCCTTGTGTCAGGAATTGGCCCGAAGCGCTGTAGCCGGCATCTCCGCCTGTAAGTGGGAGGACACAGCGACACGCATCTACCTAGCCGACTCCTTATCGGAGGGGAGTGATTGGACAGATGAACTGGTGAGATATTTCTGCACCGGAAGATGCCCCGATCACCTGAACGCCTCACAACGAAGGAGATTTCGGCTAGGTGCACTAAGGTACACTCTTCGCCCCGAGGGGCTTTACTTCAAAAACATTGACGGCATCCTGTTACGGTGCGTCATAAAATCTGACCAGCCTAGGATCCTCGGAGAGTTTCATTCCGGGATGCCTGGGGGTCACCATTCTTCAAGGCCAACGGCCTTAAAAATAATAAGGGCTGGGTACTATTGGCCCACTCTGTTTGCAGACGCGCATGCGGTCTGCGCCAAATGTGATCAATGCCAGAGGTTTGCTGGCAGAAACAGAAAAGCACCCCTGCCCCTTCAACCGATTCAAGCCGAAGCTCCATTCCAGCAATGGGGTCTAGACTTCATTGGGGTGATTTCTCCTAACTCCTCCGCCGGCCACAAGTTTATTCTCACAGCTACTGACTATTTCACACGGTGGACGGAGGCAATCCCGACCAAGAACGCAGACCAAGAAACGGTCATCGGATTCATTGAGAGCCTGATTACCCGCTTCGGGGTTCCAGAGTCGATTGTGACAGACAACGGTCCGGGATTCGTAGGCGCTGTACTCACGGAGTACACCAGCAGACTTGGCATCTATCACAAGATGTCTTCTAATTACTACCCGCAGGGGAACGGCCTTGCCGAGTCTACTAACAAGAACCTCTTGAAGATTCTCCGGAGGACCATTGAAAGAAACAAGCGGACTTGGCACTTGCTCCTGAACCGGGCACTGTGGGCGGACAGAGTTGCGTTCAAGAAATCCCTCAGAACGTCCCCCTACGCGCTCGTCTATGGCAAGGAAGTTGTTATGCCATCACACATCGAGATCCCCGCCCTGTGGATGATTGACGAAGACAGGAGCAGCGGAGACCCGGTGGACGACAGATTGTGCCAACTCCTGCAGTTGGAAGAAGACAGGGAAAGTGCATACCAGGCCTTCGCGGATCACATTACAACCACTCAAGGCTGGTTTGCAAAAGGCACCACTGCCCGAGTTTTCGAAGTCGGGGACCTGGTGCTGAAGTGGGACTCATACAAGGCAAAGCCGGGTAATCACGGAAAGTTTGATGCTCTCTGGGAGGGCCCTTATCAGATTGCCCGGGTGAATCAGTTCAATGCCTACATACTTTCGGATATGGAGGGTCAGCTCCTCCCTATCCCCGTCAACGGGTTCCACTTAAAGCTCTATCGCTGTTGAAGGTGCCCGAGTGGTCCTTCCTTGTAAAAATTCTCCCTTATGTTTTTTATTTTTCCCGGCATGTACAGTTTCCAGTTTTAGCTTTCAATTCGTTTTTCTTCTTTTTTTGAGCTTAATTGCGGCATGGGAGAGAAAGACGGGCTTCGCATCGAAGTCTGTCGTTGCCCCTCAGGAGGGGCGAAGTTCGGCTATGCAGAGAAAGAAAGGAGGAAAAAGGGCGAAAAATTGACTAAGTGTTGGGCGAAGCCCGACTTCGCAGCGAAGTCGGACTTCGGCCCAGCCGAATTGCGAAGTTCGATCAAGGAAAATGCTAAGGCACACTAAAGGGAAGCTCCGCGAACTTTGACTGAAGTGCGCATTGCGCATACCTTCCGTGCGAAGTACGCACTGCGCGCAATCTTTGCGCGAAGTGCGAACTTCGCAGCGAGGACCGACTTCGGCCAGCGCCCGTGCGAAGTGTGCACTGCGCTCAACTCTCGTGCGAAGTGCGAACTTCGCGCGAAGTTCGCACTTCGCACCAAGCTTCGGCCGAAGTCCGAACAAAGCCCCAGCGTCGCATTGCGCAGTCCGTCTAAAGATCAAAGGCGGCAAAGACCCAGATCGCGCCCAAACCTTGGGCGCAGCAAAAAACAGAGGTAGAACAGTTCAAGCACGCGCTTCGCGCGAAGTTCGTACTTCGCCCGAAATTCGGGCGAAGTCCGACTTCGCCGGCGAGGTCGGGCCGTGCCCAACTTCGGGCGAAGCCCGGCTGCGCCTAGTTTTCCGGGCCAGTATTGGGACGCGGTTTAAAAAATAATAAAAAATTCAAAAACCCCAAGCTGGGCCCAAGGCGCGTTTGCACTTGTTTTAATGTGGGTTTCCGCACCGAAGGTTTTGTCTTGATCAGTGTGCCCAAGTGGTGGCAGCAACGTCAGCCATGGTGCAGTCTCCAACGCCGAATTAATGATTGCACGTTTTTCAAAGGAAAATGCAACAAAAGAAGCATGGCACGTCTGCCAGGGCGCGCTTTTTCCGAACATTCTCCTGCGCAGCCACCAAAGATCTTAACTCAGCCGACCTACCCCCTCCTGCGTTGCATTAATGGCGCTGTTTTTATCTAGAAAAGGGGGTCAGAAGCATGCAAACATTCCAGATTGCACAGATTATTCCTCGGACAGTGCTAATTATTCCTGTGACAGCGAAATTTGTTGCAGACAGCCTCGAACCTATCATTATTGCTGATTCGGAGAGATGGACAAAGGAAAAAGGCCCGTGTCAGCGCAGTCCAGTGAAAGCAGCGAACCAGGGGATTTGCCGCGGCCAGGAGTTTTCAAAGGCGATCCCCCGCCAGAGAAAAAGTCAAAGTCCCGGACGAGGAAGGTACAGCGTGGGCAAGCCCCACCACCTCCGGCGAATTACCTGGCAGGATATGTGGACGGCTTGTTTTCCATGAGCCTAACTCAGCTGCGAGCAAATGTGGAGAACTGGGCTGACAAAGTTTCGCCCTCCCACCATTTCGGAGCGGCGTACAAATCAAATCTCTTCAGATTCATGTGCCCTCCTGTCCACCAATGCCCGGAGCTGATAGACTTAATTGTCAGACACTATAAACCAGCTTCCCGGCAAATCTGCAGTTCCAGCGGCAAACCCTTGTTCGCACTGCGCAGGGAGACTGTGCAGCCAGCTTTCGCCCCAGGGCTGGAGTATGACTCCGGCACCATCCTCAGAAAGATCAGTCTGGGCGAACAAGCGGGACGTTTCACGCACACCAAGCGAATGAGGGATTTCCTCAATTCAGAGCTGAACGCCCCGCTTCCAGCCGGACAATGGCCGACTGGCCCCATGCCTTTGACGAAATTTCAGAGCAAGTATCTATATACCATCCTGGCATGGATTCTCGGCTGCGACTCCGACGAGTTGGTACATCCGTACCAGCTGGCGCTGGCAGAATGTCTCCTGTGTGGAGAATCTTACGAACCAGCGGCGCAACGGAGTGGAAAGCGCCCCATCTCTTTCGACTGGGCAGACTGGCTGGCTTACGCCATCCATTCCAGTCTGCTGAAAATTCAGAAGCGCCAGTCTACCAATTTTCGTTTCAGTTCCGTTCTGGTCTGGCTTTGTTTGTACCATCTGCACCCCCAAATGCCGATCCTGAACCTGAAGAAGGTTAACGAGAAAGGAGAGCCCTAGCCCGTCTATAACTGGACGGATGACTTATACCGGAAAGGGTCCTACTACAAGTTCAACATCCACTTTCTGGGATTCGTCATGTCAGTCTTCACCGAAAGTGAAATCCCCCGTCCCCCGAGAGAAATGACGAGCGCTTTGATAAATCAAAAGCTCGGGGACGTTTTCAGACTGACGCAGGGGATTGTGATTAGAATCTACGGATTCAAGGGCAAACCCTATTTGCTGCCCTATTGGTGTTCAGAGCATCTGTTCGGGATGGAGGTTGCCCGGCAGATGGACTATGTGGAAGAAGAGTTCGGCCTAGGGAAGAAGAGAGGACAGATTTTTCAATATCCTCTTTCCTGGGCCAACGTTGAGATTACTGAGGTAGGACAGCATGTCTACCTAGAACAAGAGTTGTCCCGGGTTGGCCTGGTTTTGCTGCCGCAGCGCTGGAAGTATGACCCTCATGGGATAAGGGCAAGGTTCACACATTTGTGCCCCCGGGATATAACCGAAGACAGATGCGACGTGGTCCATGTGGACCTTGACTGGGAAATCGAATTGATGGAAGCTTCTCCTCCCTGGCAGGATTTCTACTGCGAGGAGGTGACATATGACCCCAAGCGAAACCCGGACCACCACTTCTCATCTCCAGGGTTCAAAAAATTTCTATCCAAGATTGCAGGCCTTAACTGGTCTAAAGAAAAGATTACCGAATGCTGGAAGATGAGATGCCGCACGCAGCACGATAAATCCACAAGGAGAAACCTGGCCGTAGATGACGACTTTTCGGTTCTCTATGACCAGCATCATGACAGCTGGCGGCCGTTCGCATATCAAGGTTACGTTCCCCGAGGCCCATTTGAAGATTATAAAGGAGGGTCTCCTCCCAAGCAGTTGTACACTTCAGCAACTGCCAGCGCAGGCCCAGCAAGTACCCAGGTTGATCCAATGCAGCCCGTGGCTCCCAAGGCGGCGCCTGAAAAGGCGAAAGAGTTAGTCAAGGCAGCGCCCGAGGCAATCCCTCAGGCAAGAAAAGCGCCAGCGCCGCCAGAAAGCAGACCGGTCGCGGCAGACATTCTGCCAGTCAAACCCCGGTACAAGTTTACCGTGGGAGCATCAGCGCCTGCTGCACCTGCTTCGTCTCCTTCCCCTGATCCGACAGTTGTTCCAGAAGAAAAGAAGCGGAGGAGAGTTGAGAAAATCAGGCGACCTAGCCTGATAGTGCAGCAGCCAGTTGCAGAGCCGCAGCCGCGTCCTGCCGCCGCAGAGGCAGTCCCTCTGGGCAGTCCCAAGCCAGCCGCCGAGACAAGAAGCGAAGACATCCACCCGGCATCGGCTCAGGCGGAGCCCGCAGGTACGTTTGCTGCCCCTGTCTCCTTAGTCTCACACAGTCCTACCCCCACTCCGTCTCCCGCCCAATCTGGGCGAGCCATGACCACATCCTCCTCTCCGTCTCCGCGTCCTTCTAGCGGCCCCCATTCTTTCGATCAGTTTGCTCAGAACCCTAACGTCTCTCTTTCTCTGAGCACAACTCCAAACCCTTCGCCCGAGGTCAGTGCTGAGGCTGTCCGTTCACCGTCACATCCTCCACCTCAGCCGCTTCAAACCCTCGCAGTGTCAGCCGCTCCCATTTCCATTTCCCGGTCGCCCCCACAAGCGACCGATTCTTCCAAGGTCTGTCCGGTTCCTCCTGATCCCATCCCCGCAGGAGAGACGTCTCAGCAGAACCCTAGGCTGGGGGAACCAGATTTTATGGACGACCTCCAGAACACAGATGACTTGCCTCTGGCAACGAGAGCCGTAGAATACCCTGTTTCCTTCCTCCAGAACTTGAAGCGAAGGAGACATGAAGAGATGGCCGCCCCGGCAAAACGCACCAAGTACGATTTCACGAGGAGAGTGCTTACGACAGAAAAGATAATCCCTAAAGTGAAGAAGCCTCTCCGAGAAATGACCAGGGCGGACTACGAGCTCCAGACAAAGGAGAAGAGCTTTGACGACATCAACAAGCAGTATGAGATTCAGACAATCATGCGCAAAGCTGACAATCTCTTTGTCAAGAGTCTGGAGGAGCAGGAAGAACTTTTCGCGTTGCAGGACAAAGTAAGGCAACTTGAAGAGGACCTATCTAGGTCCACTGAGCAGCTGGAAGCGGCGCGGCAAGAAACAGATGAACTCAAAGCCCAGCTGGCCGCTTCTCAGCAACAGGCCGCAACCGAAAAGAGAGCAGCCTCGGAGCAGATTTCTCAGCTCCAGGAGTCTTTGAAGCAGGCGCAGTCGCAGCTTGCAGAGAGAACATCTCAAGCGGCTGTCTTTTCGAAGACAAAGGTTAAGGAAATGAGGGCTGGTTTGCTGCGGGAATGCAAGCCCCATACCTTCAAGGCGATGGCGGTCCTGGACTTCGCATCCAGGATTCAAGAAGTTTCTGCCCAGGGAAAGCCTGTGGTAGAGGAGGCCGAGCGCCAGGCGAAGCAATGGCTAGACCTGGCGGTTAGTCTTCAGGAACGCGAGCGCAACGGCGTCCATTTTTCCCCCGTGTCCTCATTCGCTGCAGAATGGGCAGGTGCAAGGGTGACCTTGCACAAATATTTCAGAAAAGTTGAAGAGGTGAGAGTGGCCAGACGAATGCTTGATGCATTCGGACATGAAAGAGATATCTGTCTGGCCCCCTTTCACGCTCTTTCAGAACTTGGGTGCCCAAGTTTTGTTGAGAATGGTGAGCTCCTCACCCTAGATCGGGTAAAAAGAAATTGGCAGTCCTTCGAAGCAGACACAGCTGAAATTGATAGCTGGACTGAGCCAATTCAAGATAGTCAGGTCACTCAGATGGTGTCCAGATATTCCAGGATCCGCTCCTATTTTCAGGAGTTGGAAAAAAGATACCACACCATCGACCTGCACGCGGTCGCTGCTTTCCACGGAGCATTAGAAGATATAGCTGACCGCAAGCCATTCGAAGCAGAGGCCTGGCGCTCAGCCCAGGTGGCATACACTCGCATGTGCGAGGCAGAAGCAGGAGATGGAGAGCTTTCGGAAGGTGATTCTGATGGGGCAACTGACAAAGATGAATCTGAAGAACAGTTGCCGCAAGGAGAACAGTTAGAGCAGCAAAAGGCAGGGGAGGTAAGTTCCTCTGCACCCAAAGGATGAAGGCATGGATTCTTTGCGCCGAGGCGAGCTCGACACCCCGCGAGCCGCCAGAAATGTTGTCACATTTTGCACGGGGTGCAATGTCTTCAATATTGTAACAGTGCTGCTCTTCTTTTCCTCCTTCTTCCATTTTCCTTCTTTCTCTCCCTTTCCTTTTCTTTCCCGCATTCTTTTTCTTTCCCCCCTTTTTTCATGGAGTCCCCAGTTGATTTTTCAACTTTCCAGCAAGTTACCCTGAAAATGGCTAAGTCTGGGTGCGAAGTTCGCACTTCGCCCAGTCTGGGTGCGAAGTTCGCACTTCGCCCAGTTTTGGTGCGAAGTCTGACTTCGCCCCACTTTCTGGGCGCACCTTGCACTGGCAGACTGGCAGGTCAATGAAGAAGAATGTTAAAGTGCCGGAGCAGGTCCGTACGTCGGCAGACACCAGTGTCCACCTGTGCGCAGTCCGACTTCTCAGCAGAATCGGAATGTGCCCTTGACAGGTGTGCGGTGGGGGAACAAACCCGGAGTTTTACCAAGACGTAAAGGTCTTCCCAACTGCACTGTTTTCTGCCCGCGCATCCCAAGGAGTCCTGATCCCAAGCAAAGATGTATAGACTGCCCTCTAAGGTAGGCATGTGTCACACATTATAACCCATCATCAGACAAGTGTCCAGCTTTGGGATTTGAACCAAGACTGCCGACCAAAAGGGATAAGCATGGGCTGCCTGCACCGCCTGCGCTAGTAGCCTCATTCAAAGCTGATCTGAGGTTTCACCTGCTCCAGCTACCAGCGAACCTGCCGACTTGAAGATTTTATCCAGCCCTCCGCCACGTAGCAGTCCAGCTTCCAGGATGACCATGCTGCGGGTACAGCCCTGTCCGACAAAAGGTCAGCATTTGCAGCTCTTTCGCCGCTTCTGTCAGCTTATGTTTGACTGGGACTCTGTGCCCATTAATGTAACGGGTGGGACTCGGGCTATAAAAGCCCATCTTGAATTCATTGTAAAGGGTGGAAGGGGAATGTTTGTTAGGGAACTACTGTGCTTACTGTAACCATGCTTCTGCATATAAATACAATCTGTATGCCTGGTTCTGTTCTACCGCTTTTATTTCTTATGCTTATGCTTTACGCGATTCTGTGTCATGGCTTGTTGATTCACTTCGGCATTTGATGGTCAGGCGCCTTTAGCATTATTTCTGTACTTTTAAATTTCATATAATAGATGTGGTAGCAGTTCCATCAGTTATGTGTGACGTTGCTGGCCCGTATCTGGTGATTGATGCGATCCCTCGCTGTTAGTTCCTTGTAGGGAATGTTTGCTAGGGAGCCATTGAAGCTGTGCGGTTAAACTCTCTACCTAACACATATACCTGGCTCTGATATATCTAGGTTTACTGTCTACCCCTGTCAGTGTACGTATCTGGTGATTGATGCGATCCCCTGCTGTTAGTTCCTTGTAGGGAATGTTTGCTAGGGAGCCATTGAAGCTGTGCATACACTGCTTGTGTATCGGCAGTACGCCTAGGTTTTGCGGTTCCTTGCCATACTTTGTGTTTGTATGCAGTAAGTAGCGGTGATTGGTGTGTTCCCGTCATCGTTAGTTCCCCCCACCAACCTTTGGACATATTTGTAATCTCTTTTCGTACATTTGTCTCTTCTTGTACATTTATTTCTTTCCTGTTCCCTTTAGCTTAAATCAGAAACCCCCCCCCCAAAAGGAGCCGGCCTTCTCCGGAGATTGGCTCGGAAGGCATCTCTTCCTTCCGGCCTTTCATGCTGGTGGGCGAATCTGGGCGCATTAACCCAAAATCCTTTCCTCATGGCAGATTCGTAACCAACAGAACCCATTCATCCCGACTTCCCCAGATCCCAGTATCCGCCTGCTTGGTGGTGCGCCGTCCACATCAGGGCAGCAACCCCAACAACAATGGAATCCGGCGCCGGTCGTAACTCCTTACGGCCCGCCGCAAATGCATTATCCTCACCCGCCTCCTCCTGCTCCGCATTTTCCAGCACTCCCTGCTCCCCCCGATCGCACCTTATTCCAACCCTCCTCCATTAGCCGCATTGCCTCCATCGGCACAGTTGCCGCCTCCTGACAATAACATTCAGAATACAATCCTTCAGGAGGTATGGGCTTTGGCCTCAGGTTATCATGCCATGTCCAATGACATGACCGCTCTGAAGAAGAAGCAGGCCCAGATGGACCTCGCTCCTAGGAGGCCATATCCGCCCCCGGCACTGACAAAAGACAAGCCCCCAGAGCACCAGCTGCAGAGGCGTCCGCCTCCGAGAAATGCTGCTATAGAAGACCAACCTGGTCCCTCTGACCAGGTTAACTGGTGCACTACGTGCAATGACCCGCATTCGGAGGAAGACTGCACTCTGCACCAGCACTACATCCAGACTTTGGCCGGCAGCGCCATAGAGGACGATGAACTCTACATGATCCTGGACGGCGAAGCCAACTTTGCCCTCCCAGAGGAGAATCTAGTGCCGCCCGCCAAGGAAGAAAAGAAAACTGCAGATGCTGCCAAGCCTTTGCAGGTATATGCCAGAAGAGAAAAGGCGCAGCCCGGTGGGCTGCCACCATACAAGCGGCTGTGGCCCTACACAGCCCAGGAGAAGGCATCCAAAGACAAAGCTCCAGCCAAGCCTCCTCCGGCAAAGGCTGCCCTTGTTCCAGCCAAGCCTCCTATAGCGAAAGCTCCAGTTCCGGCTAAAGCTCCCGTACCTCGGCCTCCAGCTGAAACCAAAGAACAAGCCCAGGAGAAGCTGAAGTACCCGTCTCTGACCAAGAGACAACGAGTTGAGGCCACCCAGCAGTACCGGACGAAGTATGAGCCGGCAAAAGAAGCGGAAGGAGCTAGCACCTCGGGCTACAGCATAGTAGACGAGTTAAAAAGAACACCCGCTAGAATCAGCATGTACGATGCTCTTTTGCTCCCAGGCCAGGTGGATCTGCTGCAAGAATCTCTGAAAAACATGAAGAACGGCAAGCAGATACAGCCCGCTGTCCTGGTTCAACCTCTGACAGTCTCAGCCATCGGGAAGAACAAGACCGCCTCCCTTCTATACTGTCTTTACGGATGCAAGGGCACATAGTTCACAACTGCATGGTGGACTCTGGCGCTTCCACGACTGTTATGCCGAAAGCCGTCTGCGACGAGATCGGGATGGAGTACACAAGGAGCAGCCAAGGCGTGCTGCAATTAGACGGCACCCCTGTCAAGACAGTTGGTGTCATAAAGGACATCCCTATCCGGCTGCATAAGGCTCTCGACATCGTGGTCATCCAAGAGGTCGTGGTTGTTGACTTGGCTCCCTACTTCGGCATGTGTCTCTCCCGGGAGTTCACTGCGAAGCTGGGCGGGTACCTGTCTCTAGACTACTCACACATGGAAGTGCCCTTCAAAGGAAGGAGGCTGAAAATCTTTAATGAGAAGCCTTCCACCTTCCTAGTAGAGAAGATACCCGGAGAAGAGTCGGATTGCATGGTCCAGCTGTCGGAGGAAGAACGAGTGACGATAGAGTCGACGAGCAAGCCCTCGAAGTGCTACGGCTTGAAGATGAGTTCTCTTTGCGGGATTTCAATGCCGTAATTGAGACAGAGCAAGGCTGTTACACCGTTGTATAGCCCGAGAGGCTTGACAAGTCAGCTGCAAAGGAAGTAGGACCTGCACCTGAGAAGCTGTGGAAGCTTTTCTTTGATGGCGCGCGATGCAAAAATGGCGCCGGTGCAGGGGTGCTTCTGGTTTCTCCGACCGGGATCCAGAAGGACTATACCTACAGGTTGGCTTGGAGCTGCACTAACAACTCGGCAGAGTACGAAGCCACTGTGCTTGGGTTTGCGAAAGGCGGAGAGGTCGGGAATCAAACACCTGCGAGATCTTTGGAGATTCGAAGTCGGTGTGTCACCGAGGTTACGAACAAGTGCGCCTCCAAACAGCACTATCTCAAGGCGTACCGCAACCGGGTGTGGGACCTGATGGAGTCGTTTGACTCGTTGAATGTCAAGGCGATATCACGTGAGAAAAACAAACACGCTGACATTCTGGCGTCTGTTGGAGCCAGGTACGTTCCGGCTGATGACGTTGTCCAGAAACCGAAGCCGGTTCGCACTATTTACAGGCCTTCTGTGCCTGATAAGGACACCCACTGGCAGGTGTTCGATTGTGACGAGGAGATCGTCACATTTTTGGTTAACGAAGTTGGTTCAATCGAAGGTAGAGACCACGATGACGAGCAATATGAGGGGTTGATACAGTTAAAAAATAATCATGTCCCAAAAGGACTGATTACATTGGAGAGTCTATTTGATCAGAATGACAGAGCAATATCTCATAGGATCAAAGTAGACCCGAAGCAGTATGCCGACCTGGAACTTGAACCTGGTAAAACTATCAAGGTTGGGACAGACTGCACGTCGGAGGAACTTGAGCAGATCAGATCATTGTGCCGAGAGTTCCCCGACATCGTGGCCTGGTGCTACGAGGATTTGAAGGGGTATGACAGAAATGTGATCCAGCATACCATTGAGCTAGAGGATGGCGCCAAGCCATTCCGACAGAAGCAGAGGGCCGTAAATCCGAAAATTGAGGCCATGATGAAAGCCGAGCTCTTGAAGATCCTTGGAGGCCAAAATCATCTACCCCATCAAACATTCATCCTGGGTCGCGAATTTGGTGCCCGTGAGGAAAAAGAATGGCGACATTCGTCTGTGTCGACTTCAGAAACCTGAATCAGGCTTCCCTCAAGGACCACTATTCGCTTCCCCAAATTGACCAAATTCTACACATCGTTCTTGGAGCCCGGGAGATTCTCACTTTTAGATGGATTTTCCGGCTACAACCAGATTTGGGTCGAGGATGAGGACCAGCATAAGACGGCGTTCACCACCAAATGGGGGACGTTCGCCTATCAGCGCATGCCTTTCGGCTTATCCAATGCTGGTGCCACATTCCAAAGGGCCATGGACCTGGCCTTCCGAGAGCTGCTCAATAAGATCATTGTCATCTACCTTGATGACATGACTGTTTTCTCTCACCAAAGAGGGGATCATGTTTCCCACCTGCGGCAAATATTTGAGAGGTGTCGAGAATTCGGCATTTCTATAAACCCGAAGAAGTCCGTCTTCGCGGTAAAAGAAGGTAGGCTGTTGGGACATGTCATCTCCGAGAAAGGCCTCGCCATTGACCCTGACAGAGCGAAGCCCTCCTTCGCTTGCCGGCCCCAATCGATAAAAAGGGCTGCGGTCCTTCTTCGGTCAGATTAACTTCGTGCGGAAGTTCATCCCGGACTTCGCACAGGTGATCAAGCCTATGGCCGAACTGCTGAAAAAAGATACAACTTACGAATGGACTGATGAGAGAGAGCAAGCCTTCGAGGAAATCAAGGCTCGAATCGCGCAAGCTCCGGTGTTGATAAACCCGGACTACTCCAAGGACTTCATCCTGTATGCGGTGGGAGAACCGGAAAGTTACGCCGCAGTCCTAACTCAGAAGGGAGACGATGGCGAGGAGCGCCCCATAGCGTTCTTGAGCCAAGTGATTCAGCCGCATGAGGAAAAGTACAACTTTATAGAGCGACAGGTTCACGCTGTCATGAAATCCCTCCGAAAGTTCAGGCATTTTGTCTCCCAGAGCAAAACGACTGTCTTTGTGATTCACCCGGACGTTCGGAGCTTCATCATACAAGGAGAGCCGGGTCACAAGAGAGCAGGATGGATTGCAAAAATCCAGGAGTTCGACATCGAAGTGCGGCCCACCAAGCTTATCAAGGGCCGAGCCTTGTGTCAGGAGCTGGCCCGAAGCGCTGTAGCCGGCATCTCCGCCTGTAAGTGGGAGGACACAGCGACAAGCATCTACCTAGCCAACTCCTTATCGGAGGAGAGTGATTGGACGAGATGAGCGGTGAGATATTTCTACATCGGAAGATGTCCAGATCACTGAACGCCTCACAACGAAGGAGATTTCGGCTAGGTGCACTCAAGTACACTCTTCGCCCCGAGGGGCTTTACTTCAAAAATATTGACGGCATCCTGTTGCGATGCGTCATGAAATCCGACCAGCCCAGGGTCCTCGGAGATTTTCATTCCGGGATGCCTGGGGGTCATCATTCTGCAAGGCCTACGGCCTTAAAAATAATTAGAGCCGGGTACTATTGGCCCACTCTATTTACAGACGCTTATGCGGTCTGTTCTAAGTGTGATCAATGCCAGAGGTTTGCTGGCAGAAACAGAAAAGCACCCCTGCCCCTTCAACCGATTCAGGCCGAGACTCCGTTCCAGCAATGGGGTCTAGACTTCATTGGGGTGATCTCGCCTAATTCCTCTGTCGGACACAAGTTTATTCTTACAGCCACCGATTACTTCACACGGTGGGCAGAGGCGATCCCAACCAAAAATGCGGACCAAGAAACGGTCATCAGGTTCCTTGAGAGCCTGATTACCCGCTTCGGGGTTCCAGAGTCAATTGTGACGGACAATGGTCCGGGATTCGCAGGCGCTGTACTCACGGAGTACACTGGCAAACTTGGCATTTATCACAAAATGTCTTCTAATTACTACCCGCAGGGGAATGGCCTTGCCGAGTCTACTAACAAGAACCTCCTGAAGATCATCAGGAGGACCATTGACAGGAACAAGCGGACTTGGCATTTACTCCTGAACCGGGCGCTGTGGGCGGACAAAGTTTCATTCAAGAAATCCATCAGAACGTCCCCCTATGCGCTCGTCTATGGCAAAGAGGCTGTCATGCCATCCCACATTGAAATCCCTGCCCTATGGATGTTGGACGAAGACAGGAGCAGTGGAGACCCGGTGGATGACAGACTGTGCCAACTTCTGCAGTTGGAAGAAGACAGAGAAAAAGCATACCAGGCCTTCACCAATCATATTGCAGCCACTCAAGGCTGGTTTGCAAAAGGCACCACTGCCCGAGTTTTTAAAATCGGGGACCTGGTGCTGAAGTGGGACTCATTTAAGGCGAAGCCGGGCAACCACGGGAAGTTTGATGCCCTCTGGGAGGGCCCTTATCAGATTGCCCGGGTGAACCAGTTCAATGCTTACGTACTTCGGGATATGGAGGGTCAGCTCCTACCTATCCCCGTTAACGGGTTCCACTTAAAAATCTACCGCTGCTGAAGGTGCCCAATGGGCCCTTCTTTGTAAAAATTTCCCTTATGCATTTTATTTTTCAGCATGTACAGTTTTCCAGCTTTCAGTTTTCCATTTGTTTGAGCCAAAACGGGACAAAGGGAGAGAGCACAGACTTCGCAGCGAAGTCTGTTGTCGCCCCTCAGAAGGAGCGAAGTTCGTAAAGGGAGCTGCTTGTGAAAACAGAGAAAACGGCTAAGTGGCAGTGCGCTGCCCGACTTCGCAGCGAAGTCGGGCTGCGCACCGGCCAAGAGGCGCAATTTGAAAGAAGAAGCTGCAAAGGAGTGAGTGTTCGGACTGCGCTCAATTTTTGAGCGAAGTCCGACTTCGCGCGCGAAGTCCGTATACACTCGGCTTTCGCGCGAAGTTCGAACTGCGCTCAGCTTGCGCGCGAAGTGCGAACTTCGCCCGAACTTCGGGCGAAGTCCGAGCGCGCTCCATCACAAAAGGCAACAAACATTCGAAGCCTCATCCGAAAGTTGCAAAGGTCGGACTGCGCCCGATCCTCGGCGCAGTTGGAAAAGAAAGGCAAGTCTTAACGCAAGTGGCAGTTCGGACTGCGCCCGATTTTGGGGCGAAGTCCGACTGCGCGGGCGAAGTCGGATCGCGCCCAACTTTGGGGCGAAGTCCGATTGCGCCCTGTCTATTGGGCCAGCTCGGACGGTTTAAAAAATGAATAAAAAATTCCAAGTATGGGCCCAGGGCGCATTGCGTTAGTAAGAAGTGGGTTTCCGCACCAAAGGGGTTTTTCTTGAGCAGTGTGCCCGGATTGCGGCAGTGACGTCAGCCATGGCGCAGCGTTCAAAGGCAAATTTAATGATTGCGCAATCTTCAAGGAAAGCGCAATCAAAGAAGCATGGCACGGCAGCCGGGGTACATTTTTCAAGACATTCTCCTGCGCGGCCACCCAGAAATCATAACGCCTTCACTTGCCAGCCGACCTACCCCCTCCTGCGCGACATTAATGACGCTGTCATTGTCTAGAAAAGGGGGTCTGATGCATCCAGACATGCCAAATTGTGCAGATTATTCCTGTGACTGCGAAATCTGGTGCAGACGTCCAGAATTCGTAATTATTGTTGTTTCGGAGGGATGGACAAGGGAAAGTTGCCAGTACAAGCTCAGTCTAGCGAGGGGCGCGAAAGTGGAGATTTCCCGCAAACGGGTGGTTCCAAGGGTGAGATGCCGCAGGAGCAAAAGTCAAAATCCCGGCCAAAGAAAGTACAGCGTGGGCAAGCCCCACCACCACCGGTTAATTACCTGTCGGGGTACAAGGACGGCTCGTTTTCCATGAGCCTTACTAAGCTGCGGGTAAATGTGGAGAATTGGGCTGACAAGGTTTCGCCCTCTCACCATTTTGGAGCAGCGTACAAGTCGAACCTTTTCCGGTTCTTGTGCCCTCCTGTCCATCAATGCCCGGAGCTGGTAGACCTAATTGTCAGACATTACAGACCAGCTACTCGGCAAATTTGCAGCTCCAGCGGTAAACCCTTGTTCGCGCTCCGCAGAGAGACTGTCCAGCCGGCTTTCGCCCCAGGGTTGGAGTATGACTCCAGCACGATTGTCAGAAAGATAAATCTGGGCGAGCAAGCGGGACGCTTCACGCATACAAAAAGGATGAGGGATTTCCTCAATTCAGAGCTGAACGCCCCGCTCGCAGCTGGACAATGGCCAACCGGCCCCATACCCTTGGAGAGGTTTCAGAGCAAATACATATACACCATTCTGGCGTGGGTCCTCGGCTGCGACTCTGACGAGCTGGTACAGCCGTACCAGCTAGCGGCGCGAGAATGTCTCCTGTGCGGAGAATCCTATGAACCAACAGCGCAGAGAAGTGGAAAACGCCCCATCTTTTTCGACTGGGCGGATCGGCTTGCATACGCCATTCACTCCAGCCTGGTGAAGCTCCAGAAAAGGCAGTCAACTGAATTTCGGTTCAGTTCCTTTTTGGCTTGGCTTTGTTTGTATCATTTGCACTCCCGGATGCAGATCCCTAACCTGAAGAAGGTGAATGAGAGGGGAGAACCACAGCCCGTCTATGACTGGACGGATGACCTATACCGGAAAGGGTCTTACTACAAGTTCAACTTCAACTTTCTGGGATTGGTCATGTCAGTCTTCAGCGATGGTGAGATCCCTCGCCCCCCGCAAGAAATGACGAACTATTTGCTTGAATCAGAAGCTCGGGGACGTTTTTAGGCGACGCGAGGGATTGTGGTCGGAATCTACGGATTCAAGGGCAAACCTCATCTGCTGCCCCTACTGGTGCACGGATCATCGGTTTGGGATGGAGGTTGCGCGACAGATGGATTACGTTGAAGAGAAGTTCGGCCAGGGAAAGAGAAAGGGCCAGATCTTTCAATATCCTCTTTCTGGGCGAACGTTGAGATTTTCGAGATAGGACAGCATGTCTATCTCGAGCGGGAGCTTTTTGACATTGGTCTGATTCTGCTGCCGCAGCGCTGGAAATATGACCCATACGGGATAAGGGGAAAGTTTGTACATATCTGCCCCCGGGCGGATATAATCGAAGACAGATGCGATGTGGTCCATGTTGACCTCGACTGGGAGATTGACTCGATGGAAGCATGGCCTCCGTGGCGGGATTTTTCTTGCGAGGAGGTAGCATATGACCCCGAGCGAAACCCGGACCACAAGTTCTCTTCTCCGGGATTTAAAAAATTCATCTCCAAGCTAGCAGGCCTTAACTGGCCAAAAGAAAAAGTTATTGAATGCTGGAAGATGAGGTGCCGCACGCAGCACGATAAATCCATCAGGAGAAATCTGGCCGTTGATGATGACTTTTCAGCTCTATATGACCAGCACATTGCCAGCTGGCGGCCTTTCGCATTTCGAGATTACGTTCCCCGAGGTCCCTTTGAGGGTTATAAAGGAGGGTCTTCCTCCCAACAGTTGTACACTTTTACAACTGCCAGTGCGGGCCCAACAAGATATCCAAGTGGACCCAATGCAACCTGTTGCTTCCAAGGTGGTGCCCGAAAAGGCTCAGAAATCAGTCAAGTCAACGCCCGAGGTGACTCCTCAGGCACAAAAGACGCCAGCGCCACCAGCGAGCGGACCGGCAGCGGCAGACCTTCTGCAAGTCAAACCCCGGTACAAGTTTACCGTGGGAACATCAGCGCCTGCTGCACCTACTTCCTCTCCTCCCGAACCAGCCATTGTTCCGAAGAAGAAGAAGAGGAAGAGGGTTGATAGGATCAGGCGACCTAGCTCGACGGTGCAGCAATCAGTCGCGAGCCGCAGCCGCGTCCAGCCGCTCCAGAGGTTGTTTCTCTGGATGATCCTGAGCCAGCCGCCGGAACCAGAACCGCAGACATCCATCCAGCATCGGCTCAGGCGGAGCCCGCAGGTACGTCCGCTGCCCCGCTCCCTCAAGTCCCATCTGGCCCTACTCCGACTCCATCTCCCGCTCAATCCGAGCAAGTCGTGGCCGTGTCTTCCTCCCCATCTCCACAACCTTCTAGCGGCCATCATTCTTTCAACCAGTTTGCTCAGGACCCCAACGCCTCTCTATCCCTGAGTCAAACCCCAAACCCTTCGCCCGTGGTTAGTGCTGAAGCTACGCGTTCACCGTCGCATCCATCGCCTCAGCCGCTTGAAACCCTTCCAGCATCAACCGCTCCGCTCTCCGCTCCCCGGTCGCCCTCAAAAGCGGCCGTTCCTTCCAAAGCCCTCCCGGTTTTTCCTACTTCCCTGTTCTCAGGAGAAATGTCACAGCAAAACCCTAGGCTGGGGGAACCGGACTTCATGGACGATCTCCAGAACACGGACGATTTGCCTCTGGCAGCTAGAGCCGTAGAATACCCTATCTCTTTCCTCCAAAACCTGAAGCGGAGGAGACCTGAAGAGATAGCCGCCCCGGTAAAGCGCACCAAGTTTGATTTCGAGAGGAGAGTGCTCACGACAGAAAAGATAACCCCAAAAGTGAAGAAGCCTCTCCGGGAAATGACCAGGGCGGACTACGAGCTCCAGAGAAAGGAGAAGAGCTTTGACGATATCAACAAGCAATACGAGATTCAGGGAATCATTCGTAAGGCGGATAATCTCCTTGTCAAAAATCTGGAGGAACAGGAAGAGCTTTTCCGGTTGCAGGATAAAACAAGGCAGCTTGAAGAGGACCTGTCTAGGTCCACTGAGCAACTGGAATCGGCGCAGCGAGAAATAGATGAACTAAAAGCCCAGCTGGCCGCTTCTCAGCAAGAAGCCGCAACGGAAAAGCAAGCAGCCCTGGAGCAGATTTCTCAGCTCCAGGAGTCTTTGAAACAGGCGCAGTCGCAATCTGCAGAGAGAGCATCTCAAGCGACGGTCTTTTCAAAGAGCAAAGTTAAGGAGATGCGGGCTGATCTGCTGCGGGGATGCAAGCCCCACACGTATAAGGCTATGTCGGTTCTCGGATTTCGCATCCAGGATCCAAGAAGTTTACGCCGGGGAAAGCTCTGTGGTAGAGGAGGCCGAACGCCAGGCGAAGCAATGGCTGGACCTGGCAATAAATCTTCAAGAGCGCGAGCGCGATGGCCTCCAATTCTCCCCCATGTCCTCATTCGCTGCAGAATGGGCAGATGCAAGGGTAACCTTGCATAAATATTTTAAGAAAGTAGAAGAGGTGAGGGTTGCCAGACGAATGCTGGATGCATTTGAACATGAAAGAGACATTTGTATGGCTCCCTTTCACGCTCTCTCCGAACTAGGGTGCCGGGCTTTGTTGAGAATGGTGAGTTTCTCACCCATGAGCAAGTGAAAAAGAATTGGCGGTCCTTTGAGGCGGATACTGACTGAAATTGATAGGCTGGACCGAGCCAATTCAAGAAAGTCGGGTCACCCGAGATGGTGTCCAAGTCGTTGCAAGATCAGCTCCTACTTCCGGGAGGCGGGAAAAAGATACCTCACCATCGACACACGCGGTCGCTGCTTTCCACGCAGCATTAGAAGAAGTTGCCGACCGCCGACCATTCGAAGCAGAAGCCTGGGGCCAAGCCCAGGCCGCATACAACCGCATCTGCGAGGCAGAAGCCAGAGCTGGAGAGCATTCGGAAGATGATTCTGAGGAGGCGACTGTCGGAAGTGAATCTGAAGAACAGTTGCCGCGAGGAGAACGGCTAGAGCAGCAGAAGCGGGGAAGCAAGTTCCTCTGCACCCAATGGATGAAGGCATGGATTCTTTGCGCCGAGGCGAGCTCGACACCCCGCGAGCCGCCAGAAATGTTGCCACATTTTGCACGGGGTGCAATGTTTTCAGTTTTGTAGCAATGTTGCTCTTCCTTTTCCCTCTTCCTCTCTTTCCCTTTCTTCTTCTCTCCCTCTCTCTCTCTTCCCTACATTCTCTTTCTTCCCCCCTTTCTTGGAGCCCCTCAGTCAGATCTCAAATTTGACAGCAGTTGCCCTGAAAAATGGCTAAGTGTCAGAGCGAAGTCCGACTTCTCCCAGTTTTGGTGCGAAGTCCGACTTCTCCCGGAAAAGTCCGACTTCTCCCGTGGTGCGAAGTCCGACTTCGCCCTTCTTTCTGGGCGCACCTTGTAGCAGGCTGGCAGGCTGGCAGGAAAAATGACTAAGTGTTGGGGCGAAGTCCGACTTCGCAGCGAAGTCGGACTGCTCCCCCTTTCCAAGGCGAAGTCCGTTCGGCAGCAGAAATCAGCTTTCACCTGTGCGCAACCCGACTTCGCGGCGAAGTCGGAGTGCGCCCTTTGACGAGTGCGCGATAGGGAAACAAACTCGAGAATTTGACCAAGGCATGAAGACCTTCCCAAGCTACGTTGTTTTCGCTGCGCAACCCGATGGCGCTCATATCCTGGGAGAAGTTGGATAAACTGCCTTTCAAGGCAAGCACGTGTCAAACAGCATCATCCGACAAGTGTCCAGCTTCGGGATCTGAGCCAAGACGTGCCGAGCAAAAGGACAAGCATGGGCCGCACTACTTATGCCAGCTGCCTCATTTAAGGCTGATTGGAGGTTCTACCTGCTCCAGCTGCCCGCATTCCGGCCGATGAGAAGTTCTACCCAACGCGCTGCCACGTAGCTGTCCGGCCTTCAGGAAGACCATGCTGCGGGTACAGTCCTGTCCGACAAAGGTCAGCATTAGCAGCTCCGTCGCCGCTTTTGTCAGCTAGTGTTTGATTGGGACTTTGTGCCCATTAATGTAACGGGAGGGACTCGGGCTATAAATACCCACCACATTTTCATTGTAAAGTGGTGGAAGGGGAATGTTTGTTAGGGAACCATTGTAACCGTGCTTCTGCTTATCAATATAAAGTATATGCCTGGATCTGTTCTACTTCTTTTATTTTTTATGCTGCCTCTCCTTTACATTTCTGCTTTACGTTTTCCTGTGTCATGGCTCGTTGATTCGTTTCAGCATTTGGTGGTCAGGTATACCTGAGGCATTGCTTGTGTCATGGCTTGTTGATTCACTTCAGCATTTGGTGGCCAAGTACTCTTGAACTTAATTGATTAGAGGATACATAGAATAAATGTGGTAGCAGTTCCTTCAGTTTGTGTGTTATGTTTATGTTGTTGTACGTAGTGGTGATTGATGCATTGTCGTGCTGTTAGTTCTCCTTGTAGGGAGAATGTTTGCTAGGGGACCATTGTAGCTGTGCGTACAAATTCTCTGCATAACACACATACTTGGATCTGACATTTCTTGGTTGCTTTTATGTTTATGTTGCTGTCCGTAGTGGTGATTGATGCGTTGCCGTGCTGTTAGTTCTCCTTGTAGGGAGAATGTTTGCTAGGGGACCATTGTAGCTGTGCGTACACTGCTTTATACAGAAAGTATACTTAGGTTTTGCAGTTCCTGGTTATGCTTTGTATTCATGATGCAGTAAGTAGCGGTGATTGATGTGTTGCTGTACTGTTAGTTCCCCCCACCCAACTCCAATCACATTTGTAAATTCTTTCCGCATTTTTATCTCTTTCCTGCACTCTTAGCTTAAACCATAAAAACCCACAGGAGCCGGCCTTCTCCGGAGATTGGCACGGAAGGCATCCCTTCCTTCCGGCCTTTCAAGCTGGTGGGCGAATCTGGGCGCATTAACACAAAATCCTTTCCTCATGGCAGATTCATAACCAACAGGACCATGCATCCTCAGGTTGCTCCTCTTGTTCCTCTTCCTGCAATGTCTCCTTTCCCTTCCCAGAGAAATCGATAGTCTTTTGGTTGCCTTCCCTTGTGTCACTAAAGCCTGACTGTTGTCACCTTTTGTCCCAACAGCTTGCTGAGACACGTTGGTTTGTGGCTGCTCTCCCTTTTCTACATTAGTCTCATATTCCAAAGAGACTACCTTATCTACTAAGATGGGGTGTTGTTCTGTTCCAGGTGCTGGATTTTCCACATTTGGAGGAGGTAAAGCTTCTTCTACTCTCCTGACTACAGATTCAGCTGGAATATCCGTGGATACTGTTGTTCTAGCTTCTTCAGCTGCGAGAATATCCGCAAAGGAAACAGCCCGCAAGGAAGCTGCAAAGGAAGTTGTTGTAAATACGGGTTCTTGAGACATGTCTGGCAATGTCGTCTGGGCCCGAACATGAGCTTCCGCCAAATATTCCTTAGGTCCTATGATTTCGGCAGTACTCGTCCCAGCTACAGTATTCTGCAAAGTCGAGGGGATTTCAAAGCTAACCCCTTCCCTGGGCACTTTCATCTGCTGCTCAAGTCTTCGAGCTACCTCTCGACTGCGAGCAATCTGCTCCGCGACAATCCCTTGCACCGAATCTGGAGTAGATGAAGGGGGTGGGGATTCAAATCACCTTCTCTTCCTCTTTGGCTTGGGTTCTTTTGGTGATGGCGCAACAACTTGCTTTTCGGGTTCTTTCACCTCAGCCAAGGGTGGTGTTGTATCCTCCCCTTCTGAATCGGTCACCGTCTTCTCCTGACGTGACGACTTGTGGGAGATCTGTTTCACCCGTTGTTTCTTCACTGGTGTCGACTTCTTCACTTGTGGTTTGGCATTCTTCCAGTGCAAGATAGTTGGTGCCAAATCCGGAATCTGCTAAGGTAAATAAAAATTTGGAATTTGTACTTTTGCCTTTGGAGCTGCGTCCAAAAGTAACCCAATGGCATGAAATGCCATTGAAAAATTCTTTGTGTTTCGCATCAAAAAATTTTGAATACGAATCACCAAATGGGTTGCCCAGTCATATGGCACTCCCTGTTCTATCCCAAGCAAGTATGGGATCAGCCAGATGGGAAGATCTGAGCTTCGTTGTTCACCTGACAGTCTGGCCATTAGAACATTCATAATACACTCCAACCCATTATTCTTCAGTTGGGACTGTTTTACTCCCCTGTTGTCGTGAGTTGCTAACATTTTCTCCACATCCTCCTCTGTTAGGGTAGTAACTCCCAATATCAACTGCCAAATTTTCTTGGGATCTCCCTGTTCATTGATTACAGGTATGCCCTTCCTGGGGAGTCCGAAAATTCGTCTGAATGCATTAGGAGAAAAGTCCACTACCAAGTTTCGATCAGCAACCCGTACAATGCTGGTATTCCGATATGCATTATAAGTCTGCAAAATCTGCACGAGATACTTCTTAAAAAATTCTTTTTCAAAACTTGGAATCTACAAAATAAAGTTTACTCCTGCAGCTTGCATGCTCTTCTTTACCGAACTATCTGCTGGTGTCACTTGTAGACAAGGGTAAGTACTTCCCGAGACGAGGGAATGACGATAAACTAGGAGGGAATGATAGGCCAAGGTACACCAGTCATCATGTCCTGCAAGTATGAGTCGACAAGTCTTGACAGATGCTTTGAATACTAGACGTCTGAGGCAGACAGTCTAGACGTCTGAGATGAGCGGCTAGATGTTTGGGCTGGACGTCAGGGATATACGACCAGACGTCTGGGCTGGATGTCTGTACTAGACGGCCAGACGTCTGGACTGGACGGCTAGACGGCTGGATTGGATGGTTAGCTAGACAGCTAGAAGTCTGGACTGGACGACTACATGTCAGGACTGGACGGTTAGACGTCTGGACTAGACGTCTGGGCTGGACGGTCAGCTAGACGTTTGGGCTGGGTGTCTGAACGGTTGCCGATGAAACCAAACGGCTAGACTGATACGCGCAAGGGTTGATCTTCCAAGGTCTAGACGCCTTCAACTACGCATTCCTTCTCCAATCCTTGAGGTTCCTCAGCACACCCTGCAACAGGAAAACAACATACAACAATACATGCTCTCGTACCAAGCTATGATCAATACCTGCAACACAACACTATAACACAGATGCAATCTCGTACAACACACATTCCAGACTAACAATTGTTGCACAATGTCTCTGCATTATAGACAAGTATGGATATCTTACAAAATGAAATAGGGGGGTATTTATAGGTAAGATCGGGTAGTTAGTGCAACCAACCCGTCTCAACCGTCCAAACCGCCTATTATCCTTAACAATTGCGTTTACTGTCTAACTAAAAGGTTCAGACGTCTAACACAACAGCCAGATGTCTAACATAGCAGCCAGACGTCTGATTAGTTAGGTTGGACATCTAATCCAGACGTCTTAACACAAAGACGGCTGCGTTTGTCCTTTTGTGCCTACTTATTAATCAAGCCATATTCATTTGATTGGCTGATTTTACATTGCAACTTGCCATTTCCAAGATTCATACATTATCAAAATTGTTGTACATAATCAAAATTGTAGATCTTCATAGGACATTCATGTCAGACAGCTTTATGCTTAGAACTGCTGTCTACATCGTTGCCCTCAATTACCGGCAAAAATCACCCGTAGGACAAGTCCAAGTGATTTCCTCAATCGGAATTTGGTCTCTGTTTCTTTGTTGGACTTCTATTTGCATTGTCTCTCATTTTTCTCGAGTCTGCCACTTGTCTGGGCTTCGCACTTGTCCACGCACCTTTTCTTGGTGATGACAGAGTCTTTTAGCCACGATCGACTTGGGTCTTGCTTCGGGTTGGATTGGAGGTTGTCCAAACTTTTGGCGACTCATCTTCTCCTTCCTGGACATCTCTTGCACTTTAGATGGCTCAACCCTGCTAGACGTCAAGGCTTTAGGCGAACCCTCTTGCTTTAGACATCAAAATTTTCCAGGCTAGACATTTGAGTCTGACGGCTAGACGTCTGGGACGGACGGCTAATCGTTTATGCTTGCTGACATCTGAGGCGGACGGCTGGCTGTCTGGGTTGGACGGCTAGACGTCTCCCTGCTAGACGACTCTTCTGTCATACGGCTAAAACACTTCACCTCTTTCCTTCGTTCAACCTTCCAGACTCTTCTCCATTCAGATGGCTGCTACGTGCTAGACGGTTGTGCTTCTTCCAAGACGTCTGCTTCTTCCTCTGGACGTCTGCTGGTTTGGCAGCTTCGACAACAGCTTCTCCAGACGGATGCCCTAGCAGGTCGTGACAGATATGGATACTTTGTGAAGGTAGGGTTTCTACACTTGCATTGAAAAAAGAAGAATCCTCCACGAATCTTGTGTGTGCCTCTTGGATTTAATGATATCCGAGCTTGCCTACACAAGCTCATGCATTCCTCTAGTGACTTCAAATGTTCCTGTGTCCTCCCATACAGTGACCAATCATCTAGGAAGGCTTTAAAATTCCCTGTGGACATCTTATCAAAGATATATAGGATGATTATTTGAAAGGTAGCAAGTGCATTGCACAAACCGAATGGCATACGATTGTAAGCATATATTCCATTTTCAACCACGAAAGTTGTCTTCAGCTTATCTTCTTCTGCAATGCTAATCTGGTTATACCCTGAAAACCCATCCAAAAATGAATAGATCTCATGGCCTACTACTTCTTCCAGGATGGAATCTGTGAAAGGGATCGGGAAGGAATCCTTGATGGTTACGGCATTGAGGCTTCAAAAATCTACATAGATTCGAATTTTGTCAACTTCCCTCTTCAAGGTGATCACAATCGATGACACCCACTCACTTGTCGTAACCTTGAAAATAATGCTTGCATCCAACATTTTATCAATTTCAGCATTCACCAATGCTGCGTATTTGGGATTCATCCTGTATGGTCGCCTTCTTACTAGTTGTGCACCTTCAATCAGGGGAATCTTGTGTATGCAAAGTTCTGGTGGAACTCCCTTCAGGTCCTTGTACGTCCAAGCGAAGACATATTTATACTCCATAAAGATTTTAAAAGTTGCTACTTTCAGTACTAGATCCCAATCATCTCCACACTTAATCATCCTCTCCTTGCCATCTCCCAAGTTTACCTGGATCATTCTCGGACCTTCATATTTAATGGTCTCAGGTTCTTTTGCTGCTTTAAGAACATCGATGGGGTGGGTTGGCTTGTCTTCAATGACTGCGTCTTCCATCGTATATTCTGCAAAGTTCTTGCGGAATGTCCATTTTTCTCTCTCCTTATCCTTTTTTGTTGTCTGTTTCTTACTGCTTTCCTATTTTTCTGGTTTCTTCTTCTCATCTTCTTGGATTTCGTTTCCTGTGTCAATGTAAAAACACTGGGGGGAGACTACTTCATAATATTCCTCTTTCTAGTGGAGTAAGCCTTTGTCTTCATTGTACTCATCTTCCGTGCAATCTTCCAAGTGTAGTACTCCCTCTTCATCTGGTTCATATCCCGACCCTTCATCCGAGGAAGAAACTCTTGAATCATCAGAACTTGCAATCTCTTGGTTTACCGCTTGATTCTTTAGATTGATCAAATATCTATGCTGGCCTTTCTTGAAGGTCAGATGCTCTTTCTCCCAGTTGTGGTTTACTTTTGCCGTTCGTAACCACCCTCGCCCCAACAATGCATCATATGTTGGTTTCTGCATGGCAATTATAACGAAATCCAATATGAAATCTTGTTCTGCTATGCGCACTTTTTGGTTCATTAGTACGCCTTTTATCTCGACGTCGTACCGATCTGCTCCGTACAATTTGAAGTTTGGAGATCTTAGTGTGGGTTGACCAATACTCCACCACGTTCTTTCTGGCACTACGTTAACGCTTCATCCTCCATCAACGATCACTTGATTCAACTTATGGTCCAGTATCTCCATATGAACCAAAGTTGGCTTCTTTCCTGCCTCGATCATCAGTATCATTGGATCAATGAATTGTCCTTGCTTGATGTGTGCTACCTGTCGGGTTTATCTCTTCTTTGTTTTTACAACTTCTCCCACTATAGCATATAACTCAGGTACTATGTTGAATAGACTAGCCACCTTCACATCTACTGTCGTATTTAGCACCTGTGTCACCAAGCCTTCTACTGGTGTTTGTTTATCATTTGGGATCTCCACCTTATTTAGAGCTTTCTCCAGAACTAGTCTGTCCTGCTTTCCTTTGTCAATATTTGTTTTTATCAATTCTTGAGCTTCCTGCCATCACTCTTTCTCCTTGGCAGGATTTGGGTATTCTTCTAACTTCCTAGCTTGTGTTCTTGTTACGGATAGGACTTCATCTTCCCTTTCCATTACTATACTTATTTCGCCAATGTCAATCAAATTGACATTCTGTGTTCCACTGGAACTTGCCTTATTTGGGCAATTAGCCTCCTTGTGGTTCCTTGGACCACACCACCTACACATATGAGTAACATTGTTACCACTAGTAGTGTTCGTATTCTGAGGTTGGGGGTAGTTCTTCACAAAATGGCCCCATTCTTGACAATTTCGACACTGAATTACAGGTCTCCCTTTAGAGTCGTATTGCAGTCGACTCTGTCCTCCTTGTCTTCCTCCCCAGCGGTAATTTTTGTATCTTCCGCTTGTTGCACCTTGTCCATTTCTTGAAGCCTCAGGTTGACTTCCTTGTTGGATTGTTAATGTTTGGTGCCTTGCTCCCTTTAGATTGAATGGACAATCTGCTACTGGGTGACCTGCAATATCACATATGTTGCAATACGCTTTCTTTGGGCAATTGGTATTGGCATGTCCCTTCATTTTGCAGTCGGAACACCAAATATCCTTCCTATATTTCCTCACTTCTCCTTTGACTTCTTTTATAATTTTATCAAACTCTTTTCGAAAGGAGTGTATTGCACTTTGCACTTTATCTTCTTCATCACTATCAGATTCTTCGCATTTTGGCTGTCCACCGATTCCTGCAGCTGTTTTCTTGGCCTCGCTTTCAAAGTTCTTTGCTTTCTCGAGGGCTTCTGCATATGTCGAGGATGGTACTGCTTTCATCTTCTTTCGATATTTATGTAGTAATCCATCCAAGAACCAACGTTTTATCATTCCATCAGCCGATGGCATTTCCATTTTATCCGTGAGCTGTCTTAGTCTCCTATTGTAGCTCTTGACATCTTTTGGTTTTTGTTTCGTAGCGAAGATTTCAGTGATGATCTCCGTGTCATCCCTTAATGGTCGGAATTCTTCAGTGAATGCATCCTTCAGGGAGGTCCATTGGGTGAGGTCATTACTTGGTGTGTGCAACTTCTATCGAAATAATGTGTCAACACTCTTGGTGTATGTAGACAACACAATGGAATTTTGTTCAACGGGTGAATAAATAACATGCATACAGGCCGACAGGATGGATTCATGGTCTCGATGGATGATGGAATGCAAGATGCACGAACAAGAAGCCAAGATTTGTACGGACAGGGGAGTAAAGAAGCATGACAACAATGGACTATATACATGATATGCATGAATATATTGTCTTCTAGTTAGTAAAGTTGTGGCTTTTGGCATTCATAACTGTTAGTAGTGGAATGTATTCTTTCCCAGTTTGAGAGATTTCAATTACAGTTCAATGTTAAATCTTTTCAACTTGGGGTGATATGTATGACAGTGTTGTATTATATTATCAGATCACATTATTGTACTATATACTACCTACCATATTAATAATTTATTATAAAGTGATTTGCTAGGAGGTAGGTTGGAGAAGTCTAAGTCATATGCCTTGGATAGTATATGTATCCATCTACCATTTGGTGGAGAGGGCGTTTATTTATTTCTGTCCTAGATACTACATAGTACATTGTATATTGAATCCTTTAGGATTTCACATTAGAGCTATTGGTCCCTAGCACGTTCTAGTATCCATTGCTTTCTAGAATTGATCCAACTTAAGGCAATATCAACACCAATGATCCTGAAATCAGGATTTTGGTAATTGATGTATGGCTCTGAGCTGTACAAGAGACCTCCAAGCAATATAAATCACCTGACACTCAAAGATGTGTAGATTCAGCACAGAGAGGTTAGTCATATTTAAAGTGCACATTAAGTATCACTGCCTTCTGATATTGTTTGAACTTTGACCTTGAACCTTATCAGCTTGCAACAAAGTATCTAATGCATCTGCAAAAAAAATGGGCATCCTTGTTGGATAGGACTTTGAAGCTTAATATAGGAAGACATTAGACAATTGCTGTTCATATGGACCATCTCTGTGGTATTGGAAAAACAGGGTTCTCAAAAACAATTGGACTAAAATGAATCCTGAGGTCTATCCAAAACAAATTCACTTAATTTGGTCATAAGCTTTTATCTTGTCAATTTTTAAAAGGAAATCTGTGTTTTTACTCAGCTAACTCTAATGTTTTTGGGCCTTAAATAAGAAGGTTTTGATATAAATGTCCTTTTGACAAACCTTTTGATTTCGCTCTTACAATCCTAGCAACGACCCCTTCAAATCTTCTAGCTACAACCTTGATGATAACTTTGATCGCTAGGCATAGTAAACTAGGTGGATACCAATTGCCTATTGATAGCCCTAGATTGTTCTGCATCCCTTCATAAACCTTGGTGATTATATTATATCCAATATTTAGTAAAGTAGTTGCATTTCATCTATCTATCATCCTTTTATTAGTTGCCTTGTGAGGTTGTTTGTTTCTTTGCTATATCTTGCCCACATTTCTCAATGCATCTTTAAATCATACTAAATGCAGTACACCTTGAGCTTGTCAAACGCTTATAATCTATATTAAACTTTGTCAAATACTGTCTACGAAATGTGTTTTAATTCCCAAACATTATTTAGAACTATTCAGCAGTTTTAATGAGTCAGCATGGTCAGAGGAGAGATTTTTGCTTCTGTGAAATCCCTTTGTGAGCTTAAAGGTGATAAGCAAAATTGTGCTATTCATATAGAAATTTTCCACCCTTTTTCTGTTTTAGTTCTAGTTACAAAAATGCCTCGTTTTGTGACGTTTGCATGTCTGATGCCATTAACGAAGTATTTCTATTTAAGAGTTCATAATTTCATGGTTAATGTTACTGAAATTGTTCACACATTTCCAAATGCTTATGTCCACATGGTTTGATGCCCTAGGAGCTTGTAGGTTAACTTGGAAAAGAAAGTGAAATCTAAAATGGCTTTTCATTGTGGGATTGCAAGGATATAAAAATTAAGAATTGTTCTTATAACACCTTCTATGGTGGAAGCTATCTGTTATTATTGATGGACTATGTTTCTTTTTTCCTTAATAGGAATATCACATTTAGTAGGCCTGAACCAAGGTCATGGTTTGGTCCTAATGGTCAATACGTTAAGGAGTTACCATGCCCGAGTTGTAGGGGTAGAGGATACATACTTTGTCCAGAGTGCGGAATACATCGATCCAGCCCATCTTGTCCACAATGCAACGGAAAGGTATGCTTTTCATAATTGCATATTCTCCTTTTCAAATTTTCTTTGTGCAATGTACATTTTGTATTTGATGCATGTCAAACTATTTTCTTCAGTATTAGGGTTTGATTCCTTTCTGAATTTTTAGAGCATAGAAGTAAATTCCTGTTGCCTTAAAGACAAACTTGAAATACTTATCTTGTTCAAAGATCAAATAAGATAGTATTTAAATTTTTATGGATTCAAATGTATTCATACAGTTACATTATTCTTTTTGGTTCTCCATGTTGCACAAATTTTAAGTTGCTTTTTCATCCAGGGTCATGCTACTGTTCTCTCATGCAGCTTAGTTACAGGTCCCAAATGACAACAATGATTTTTCTTTCTTGTTTTACATCTTTACGGTAAATATAATCACAACACTAACTGTTAGGACTTTTATTGTCTTCCATTTACCTGATTTGGGCATTATGTGCATGTGATCTTATACACAATAATAGAATGGAAAGGACAATTTGTCCCACTTACATTTCCAGAGTCTCTCTCTATATATATATTTCATGCCTCTTTGATTTCATAATGAATGTCACTCATCAGTGGAAATTGTGTGTGTTTTCTCTAAATACAACTTTTGGAAACTTAAGTTACCTGATTTTTGCAACATATGAACTCTGTTCTCATTAATATTTTGGATCTTGGCAGTGGCATGTCAGAAGCAAAAGATTTGTGCATACTGAACAGAAGATTGGACATGGTAGATAGGCTGGAAATAGGAATATGATTGAAGAGATTCATTATATTAGAGACATAGAAGCGTAGTTACCAGGTTCATGTCAGTTTGGTTTGGTAGGCTCAGAAGGCCAAAAAAATTGGAGGTTTATTCTTTTTTTAGAAGGTTCAGTTTGGTTCAAAAAAATATGGAAATTTGATTTTATATAGACATGCACACACAAAATATTCATGAAAAAATATAAGTAGATGCAAAAATCACTGGGTGATGCTGCCAGGTGTAAGTTAGATTAGATCATTTAGATTAAGGTATATTAGTCTATATTGCATTTAAATCAAGTTATGTTTATAAAGTTAGGATTTAAAATTTTTTATTTTCTTGATTATACTAAATGAAATTACAAAATAAAATATTTAAAAAAAACAGGTCTGAATGAACTGAACCAGTTTGGCTCCATTTTGAAAGTCCAAATCGGACTGAACCTAGTAACTAAGTATAGGAGATAATTAAGTCCAAGTAGTTGAGAAAATCTATTCAAATGAAAAAGAAAAGGTATATCATGAGTTGTCGTAGGTGTATTATAAGATGCAGATGATTATAAGATACACACAAAAAAGCACACTAGAATAGTTTGCAAATGCCATTGCAAAAATAGATAGGCAATCCAAAATTGATTTTATGCTAAAGAGTTTTGACAACATGAACAATCGATATTCTACAACTCCGGAGCACATTGACATTGTAAAAATTGTTATTGATTTAGAAATTTTAGCATAATTGTAAACTAAGGCATGCACGATGACGCATGGTGCAACGAAGGCATGTGCAATGACACAAGGAGCAATGAAGGCACGATGACGCATGGTGCAACGAAGGCATGTGCAATGACACAAGGAGCAATGAAGGCATGCCTGATTATGTAAGGCACCAAGGCATGTGTGTTTGACGAAAAATGAAATGACAACATGTGTGATTGCACTTCAGATGAGAAATCAGTTATGCAAAGGGAGGGCAGAGCGGAGATTAGAGCAATTTGGTTTGCAAAACAGCCAAGGGTAGTTAGGAATTCTAATAGGGTACCTGAGTTGCCTGATTTTGAAGAAATTAGACCGGAATTCCAACAATTTGGAGGAAAATCGCACAAGTCTTGAAGATAGTGATTCGCCTGAACGGATTGACAACAATTTAACAACTTGAAAAAGACATTTATTCACTAGCAAAGGGAAATCAGCAATTTGTCAATAAGTCAAAACAACAAATTGTTGATCGAAGGGAGTCAACAAAACATAGTCAAAGGGGTGATTTGTAGATTGAGGAGTCTTTGACACGAATTTTAAGTCATGGAAATTGAGATAACTGCTTGGAAAGTGACACTCCTTCCTCCAAATACTGTTGGTAATGGTGAAGACTAAAGCGCATTTGGAAAAGCTTTAATGCCAAATGTGTTTAGCGAAGCAACCTTTTGCCATCTATCTTTTCAAGATTCTGCTAAATCATGTTTACTAGAGTTAGAATTGTTTTACTGCAATTAGGAGTAGACTTAATCTAATTTTGCTATAAATATGAGCATAAAGCTCATTTGTAAAGGTCCTTTTGGCTATTCAGAAAACTATTTTTCTCATTGAATTAGATTCCTACTTGTATTTTCATACTGCAATGAATGGATAAACTGAGCATGGCATTTGAAGATCAATTGTGTGTATGGACCTTTTTGTCTTTGAAGTAGGATATTTGTGGCTCTACTTGTTTATCTCCTGTTAGTACTTTTTATGCATTGCATTGTTGGTTTATTCAAGATTTGATGCAATGAAGCTGCAGGTTTTTCTGAATATCTCTATGGGATCATGCTATTCTGGCTACAGTCACTTGGCTATATTTTATTTTCATGGATTTTACTCTGTTTTTCTTCCCTTTTCCCTCAAAATACTTAGATTAGATTGTTAGATTTGCAAGGAGTCGAACTTCTTCAGAGACTGAGAGGATTAAAATCCTCTCTTCCAATGTTGACTCTGTTGTGTGGGCACAATTAGAAGAACAACCACTCTCATGGTTCAACAGTTTCTGGCATATGCGACAGGACCTATTGAATTGATTTCATCCCGAAATCAGCATCGTAGAACCATTTGTAAATACAAGAACTTACATTTTCAGGGCAAAAAAATTCAGACCTAGAGAAATCCATGCATCATCTTGTCAGATCCACAAAAGTGTTTGAAGAGGACTCCAAATTTGACAAAAACCAGAAATCTTTTTTCAGACCGGCCAGATCTGTCATTTTTGCATCAGTATTTAGGGGTTTCATTGCATTATCCTTCAGGTTTGCCAAGATATGTTGAATATTTTTGGATGGCGACTCTGTTTTCGAAGAACCCCTAAATGTTTGCCTAGATCTAGAAAATTCATGAGTTTTTTTGACAAATTTGCATAATTTCCTAACAAGATCTAAAAGTTGTTGAGTTTTGCAGGAATTAGCAGTCCACTATTTGATCCATTTGGTAAACTGAGACTTTCATCAAGTCTACAAAGTAGCGATTTGCAGGATTTTGAGTGCTTTGCCCCAAAATCTCAAAAATTCACTCTGAAATAATCAAAGTTAGAAAAGCAGTGATTCGTTGATAAACAAAGACTAAGAAACTCACCTAGTCAACAAAGTAGCATTTTGTCGATTTTTCCAGCAATTCACCAATAAAGTGCAAAATTTGTGAAGATAAATCATGAAGGTCCCTAAACGGTGATTCACCAATTTGAGATACGGACAATTCTCCAAAAAGAGGTGAAAAGTTGTTTTCTGCAGTTTTGGGCTATCAACATTGATTTTCTGAGTGATTTCTTGCAGACTAGCAAGCAAATCTCTAGATCTACAATGACTCCACTATGAAGAGGGATTTCACAAGTTTATGAATCCAAGATCCAAATCCTGAGAGCCTCAGGTAGCCTTTGAGTTTGTTTAATTGCTTTCATGCTGGGGGAAAACTATTTGGATACAAGGAGAGGAAGAAACACACAAAACTCTTGAAATTTCAATGTTTCAGAATTTGAACGAAGAAAGTAAACTTATTTCACCTTTATCGTTTTCAGCTATGAACATGGCCCAATCTAATCTGCCTGACCAAGTTTCACAACCTACACCACCAGTAACCCAAGCGATGCAGTTGGTAATTCAACAAATCCACTATATGCTCAAATGGTGCAACCACACATACACCAATCTGCACAACCCAATCCTCAATAAGTGTTACTGTGGATGCCACAAAAAGAACAAGGACTGCATGTTGTACAAAAACAGGCTGCACAACATCAGCAACAGGTTGTGCAAATCCAACAACCTGCATACAATCAACCTGTTCAAAATCAACAAATGGTTCAAAACCAATAACAAGCAGCACAAAATTCCCATATTGCCCAATAGAAAGCCCCTTTTATTCCAATGGGGCAACCCAATCACTAGATGCAATATCTACAATGGCAACCAATATTTTAGATGAAAATACAAGTGCAAATGGACGAAGAACTTCAGCAGGTGAAGAGGGAAGTCTAATAAGGACTAGCTAGGATGACACAAGAGGTGGTGGAGCTGAAGAAGAAAAGTGAAGAACAGGATCAGCAAATTGGACAGCTAAAGTAAGAAAATGTGGCAAAATATCAGGATCTTGCAGCCAAAGATCAGTTGCTTTCAGTTAAGGACCGATGACTCACAACAAATGAGAATGAGAATGCATAGTGAGGGGAAGGCTTGTGGAGTTGGAAAAGAAATCGATGCACTATGGGTATTGGTGGCCTGGATATTAATCCTAGCCACAAGGTTGAAGAGTGAAACTGAAGCCTTGAAGAGTGAAACCGAAGCCTTGAGGACAGTAGAACCTGTTAAAGTACAGCCCACTCCACATCCATAGTTGAGTCCCCTGGAGCAGCAACAATAGTTGACAAGGATGTTGACCAATCTAAAGGGGAGGGTAGACATAGTGGCTAGTTTTGATGTCGCGCCATCTCAAGCATAGATGGATGCATACAAACATGAGTACAAAATATTTTTTGATTGCATAGTTGTTTTGTTATTTTGCAAGTAATAAATAGTTAACACACAGCGTTTGTCATTATGTTGCCATATTGTGTTACATGGAGGAATGTTGTCATTATGCACGCATATGTTAATGAAATGAAATATTATTAATGTCCACGGTGGGCCAAAAAAGACCCAAGGGACTATAAGAAGTACAATAATGATTGCCAGCTAGCAGGCTAAAAGCCCAACAAAGAAAATAACTAAGAAAAAAACAAGACGAAACCCAACAATCGGGCTAAAGAGAAAGGGGGAAAAAAGAAGGGAGAGAAGAGGGGGGGAAGGGGGGGAAGGGCTACAGTCCATAAGAGTGAAGTGCATGCCAAGAAGAATAGGGAAAGAGAGGGAGGGGGGAGGGAGCACCCTAGGAGGGGCAAGCTCCAAGAACCCCCTAGAAACTAATCTCTCCTAGCAATCGAGGCCAAAGTATCAAAGCTAAAGAAGTCCATGATATGTCTTTGTCCATCGCTAGAGAAGGACCCTAACAGATTGTGGGTGTGTTGTCTAGTGACCCTGCTCCCGTCCGAACTGGATGATGTGGGGCGTTTCCGTCCGGTGTCCCCTAGTTCGTCGGATCTGGTGAAGTATGTTGTGATGAGTCGATGTTGAGGGGGGTGAGATCCATCTGGAGGAGAACTTTTATGTTGACGAAACTAAGTTCTTGTTGGTTACAAATCTGCCATGAGGAAAGGATTTGGTGTTATTGCGCCCTCGATTCGCCCAACAGCTTGAAAGGCCGGAAGGAAGGGATGCCTTCCGCGCCAATCTCCGGAGGAGGCCGGCTTCCTATGTAACTTTTCGGTTTCAAGATAAGGGAACTGGAAAGAAATAAAAGAGATAAGGGATAGAAACGGTGGTATTCAGCTTTGGGAAAGAACAAGCAGCACAGTCACTAACTAGCAACTAAACCAACAACAATCAAAACAATACATGTAACAGAAACCAGCTATGAGATTCTTCCCTATGTATCCTTAAACATGCATTCCAGGCTCAGATAATTGCCAATGCTGCGATCCAGAATTCAGAATGACAGCAATCAGAAAAATAAATGAGTAAATGCAGAAATGACACGAATAAGGCAGCATAAAAGAAAGAGACACAATTGGAGCCAAAGTATGAATTGCATTTGAAGCAAACAGTCTTAGCTACAACAGCTTTCTTTAGCAATATGTTCCCCCCTATTACAATATAATGAACTGCTATTTATAGCAGAATTTCCCCCCAGATTACAACGTGGGCACAAATACCCAAACCTGCAAAAGCTGTAAAAAGCGGCCAGATTTGATCCTTGTCGGCCGTATCTGTACTTGCAGCATGGTTCTCCCTGATTCTGGTATGGCCTTTGACAGATTTGGTAGCTGGGAGGGGATGGCCCATTAATGTGGTGGATGTAGCGGTACTTTGCCTCAAATGCCCGCTATTGTTTGTCTTCAATGGTCACCCACCATGATACTTGAGTATGGCCTTGGCTGTACTTAAACGAGCCCTGATCCCGAAAAATCTTGACTTTTTACCTCAGGGGAAAATAGCTGCTTAGCTGGCAAAATTTGGGCGGGAAACCACCTCAAAATGCTCGAAAAGAAACGCTGCTTACTACCCTGGAGCTGGCTGGCTGCTTCGATCTTGAACAAGGAAAAGTTGCCCTGAAGCGCTCCAGAAGGAGAGACTTGCCCTCTAGCGCTACCAAATGACAGCGCTTTAGGGCGCATTTTGTCCCTTAGCAAAAATTGACCCTTTTCCAACTTTTTCACTAAGTGCCGAAAAATGACCCCAGAGCGCTCATCCTCAACAAATTTGCCCTGGAGCGCTCAAGACTGTAGCGATCTGGGGCACTTTTTACTTAGAAAACTTTGCGCTCTCTTGCTTCCTCCTTGGCAGCACCAAAATTGCTCCAAAGCGCTCCAGGAACAGAAAAATGCCCGGAAGCGCTCGGAGCTGCAGCGATTTGGGGTAAAATTTCAGACTTAGTCAAAAATAGCATTTCTTATATAGTTTTTGCAATTAGGCCTAAAAGTGCTCCATAGCGCCCAGGAAAGGAGAATCTGCCCTGGAGCGCTCCAAACTGCAGCGCTCTGGGGCAACTCTTACACTTATATTTTTTTTTTTGGGCTGCTTTTCTCCTCCTTTCTCCCAACTGCCCGGAAATGCTCCATAGCGCTCTAGGCCGGCAAAATTACCCCAAAGCGCCCCAAACTGCAGCGATTTGGGGAGGATTTTACACTTAGACAAAAAACAAACAAACAAACATCAATTTTTAAAACCCTTCCAGATTTGCTCTATAGCGCCCTAAACCGGAAGGTTTGCTTCAAATCGCTGCCTAGCTGCTGCGATTTAGGGCCGAATCCGGAAGATAGCAGAATTTTCAGAAATTTTTCAAATTTTACACCCCTTGCAAAATGTGGCAACATTCTTGGCGGCTCGCGGGGTATCGAGCTCGCCTCGATGCCAGGACCCAGGCCTTCATTCATTGGGCCACGGAGTCACCCCCGGTCCCTGCTTGAACTCGCTGCTGGCCTTGCCCTGGCAGGACTTCTTCATCAGCGCTTTCCTCAGCGCGCTCTTCTTCTGTACCTCCTTCCTTTTCTTCTTCTCCTTCGGACTGATCTCCTTGGACTTCTTCTCCAACCTGCTCCTGCTCAGCCGGGACGAGGCGTTCTTGTATCTCATCGAACGCGGACTGAACCTGAGTCCAGGCCTCATCTGGAATCTGCTTGAAAGTGCTGATGTCCTCCACCAGGCGCCTGAAAAACTCAACTTGGAGCGTATCAATTTGCTCCACCTTCAGGTCCAAAGTGACGAAGCAGGAGCGAATCTGACAAAACCTGGCTGAGAGTTGTGTCACCTGAGCCTCCTGGATTGGATCAGTCAATGCGTCAATGTCTGTTGTGTTAGCCTCAAAGGCATCCCATTTCGGTTGCAGCTCTTCCTCGGAGAGGACGTTTCCGTTAGCGTCAAAGAAGCTAGGGAACCCATGGGACGCTAGGGTTTTGAAGGAAGCCAGGCAAAAGTCCTCTTTTTCCAATTTATCCAGGATAGACCTGGCCTTACGAATCTTTTCTATTTTTTCAAAATAAAAGTGCAAGGTTGCCCTTGCGGCTGCCCAATCATCGACAACGGGATCTGTTGGGGAAACTTGGAGACCGCGACGCTCAAGGTCCCTAGCCTTGAGCGCTAAATCGAGCCAGCCCTCTGTCTGGCGTTCGGCCTCCTCTACCACTGGCTTTCCCAGGGCAGATACTTCTTGAATCTTCGCCACAAAAGCAAGGACGAACAGGGACTTAGAAGCCCGGGGCTTAAAGTTCTTCAACAGCCGGACCCGCATTTCCTTCACCCCTTCCTTGGTGAACGTTTTTACCTTGGTGGCCTGCTCCTCCAGCTGCTGCTGCGTCCGCTGCAACAGGCCCTGAAGCTTGACGTTTTGGGCCTGTGCTTCTTCTTTTTCTTTTTCTGCTGCTTCCAGCCGTTGCTGCAATAGCTGGCACTGGTTTTCAGTTTCGTTCACCTTGGCGCGCAACTTGGCCATGTCTTCCTCCAGTTTGAATTTCTCATTTTCCAGCTCGTAATATTGCCCCTGCAGTTGGTAATGATTCGCAAGCATTGAGTCGGTTCTATCCTGAATTCCAACTATTGTGTTCTCCCAGTTAAGATTACTGATGTCCTTTTCCTTAGGGATGTACTCGTAGTCATCTTCAGTCATGTCCTTCCTTGGCTTTCGCACCTTCGGGACTCGCTTCTCCTTAAGGAGTATCATCCTTTCTGGGTCGACCCTGGAGCGCTTTTCAACCTGAGCGAGCTCCTCACCCTTCCTCTTTCTCACATTCTGCATCCATTTATTGGAGCTGTGGCCACCCTGAGTCATCAGGGGTTGCTCGTCCATGATTCTAATCAGGTCCATGCCGCTGTAACCCCGGGATGTATACCCCTCGGCAAACAGGCTAGGAGAAATGAGTCGTTGGGGCTTGGGCTCCTCTAGGGGCGTTTCGACTATAGGGTTTCGGACTAGGGTTTCAGCTGGGTTGGCGGCTGCAGATGAGGGTCGTGGGGACTGCGAGGGTTCTGGTGCGGCGGCACCTGGCTGGTCCTGGGCTAGGGTTTCAGAGGAATGTACAAAGGCTGGGTGGCTAGACAGAGTTTCGGCGGAGGGTTGGACTTCTATGAGGGGTGTTGCAGCGACAATGGAAGGGGCGGCTGCTGTTCCGCTAGCCACAGAAGTGACCGCGGGGACGGGTCCAACAGCAGAAGATGAGGGTGCTGCAGCTCGGGACTTAGCAGTTTCAAAGATAGCAGAATGCGTACCTGCGAGCCCCGTGGAGGCCGGAGAGGAAATGCACTGAGTCGCCCACTGCTCTACGTCCTCGCCGTGCGAGGGGGTGCTCTCTTGCAAGCTGATGATTTCGGAGGGTACAGCCCCTTGTTGTGTGGCCTCCCTCACAGGCGTAGCCCTTGCCTCCTTGGATTTCTCCGTTCTCTTTTTTCTCTTGAGAGGAACTTCCTCCTCTAGATGGCTGGGTGCAGGACTAGCAGTTACATTTGAAGGAGCCCCCTTCTGAATGAAAGATATCTTTGGCTTCTTCCTTGGGGGTTCTGGAGGAGTTTGTACAACAGCGGCAGCGGCTGCACTTTTGGATGGACCTTTCTTTGGTGGGGTCTTCTCAAGTGGTAGCTTTTCAGGAGTTGGTCGTACCATTGGCGTTGTAGATTGACTTTTCTCTTTTTCTTGACTTCTCTCCACGCCACTCCTTGACCCTTCTCCTAATGCAAGTGGTCGTTGAGGCGGGTCCTGGCCCTTATATAGGCGTTGAATGCTTTTGGGCACGATGTCCCGAAAAACGGTAGGCCGCCACGTGGCATGGTGTGCATCGTAAAGCGTGGAGAACTGTTCGTCATTATCTAGGCTTTTGCTTGATTTTTCTTTCCTCGTCCGACAACGCATTACCCACCATTATGATATCTTGCCGGCTGTCCACCCCTTCTTTTTAGCTTCTTTTGCCACCTTTTGAAGTTATCAGCCTCTGCCCTATGGTCTTTATTATTGTCGGGATCATACTCCGCCTCTATTTCATAAAAGTCGTGCCACGGCGGGAATGATTGCATATCCTCTATGTGCCACTCCGGGTCTCGCCCCTCTGGGTTATTGCGCCCGGCTACTATGTCTTCTCTAGGGCATACATGGAACTCCTGGACATTCTTGAATCTTCTGACAATGTCCAGAGGGTCGTATTTCCACTGCTGCGGTAGCTGAATTAGCCCAAAACTCAAAAGTATGGCGGTTAAAAACTGATTGTGCCCATTGACGCCAACTTCCACTTCTCCCCATGTGATCGGGTATTTGAACATATGCCCTTTCTTCTTGCCCTGGCCATATTTTTCGTCAGTGTAGTCCATCTGGCGCGATGCCTCGAGCGCAAACTGGTACTCTAAGGCGTAATAGGGCAGCAAGAAGGGTTTGCCCGTGAATCCGAAGACTCTGATCACGAAACCTTGCGTTAGCCGAAAAGTGTCTCCGAAGGGTATCTCCCCGGTGATGAAGTGCTCATTCATTATGCCTGGGACACGCGAGCAACCGCCTTGGATGATACTTAGGGCGCGGCTCAGAAAATACTTGTTGAACCTGTAGTAGGACTCCTCCCTATATAGCACCCGGGTCCATTCATAAACCGGGCGCGGCGCACCACTTTCATCCCCGCGCTGAACGGGAATTGACCTCATCTTCTCATGGAAGTGAAACAGGAACAACCAGGCCAAGAATGAACAAAACCTGAAAGTGCTCGATTGTTTCTCCTTAAAGTTGTAGAGGGCGAGATGAATTGCACGGGCCAAGTAATCAGCCCAGTCGAAAAACTCCTCATGCTGGAGGCACTCGGCGATAGCAATTTGGTAAGGGTGGACCAATGAGTCCGACCCACAACCCAGAACCCAGGCCAGCATGGTGTAAACATGGGGGCTCTTGAAAGCTGCTAAGGGTAGCGGGTCCTGCGACCATTGCCGGGGCGGAGGTGGCCTATGCAGCTCGGACTCTAGAAACTGCCGCATTAATTGTGTGTCCACAAATCTGCTTGTCTGCTGCTTAAGGTTAACCCTCCTGACTACGCATTTTTCGTCTAGCGCACGGCCTGGCGCGAAAGCTGCCTCAATGGTCTCCGTGTCAATGGAAAATAGGGGCGTGCCCCTGTAGTCGCAGACCTGCCGGGTGTCCGGGTTGTAATATTCTGCCACTGCTGCTACCAACTCAGGGCAATGGTGCACCTGACTGCATAGAAACCAGTACAGGCGCGACTGATAGGCTGCGGCGAGCGGGTGTGACTTGGGAACTCTGTTCTTGCATGCTCTGATGGTACTCCGCAAATCATTTATGTTCTGGGAATAGGGTCCATCTCTGAGCCTATTCCATTTGTCGAGGGGTGGCGGGGGAGGTTGCTTTGTTTGCTCTGGTTGAGCCCTCCTCCTCGTATTTGCTTCAGACGCCTGCGCCTTACCCTTGTCCTTTCTCTGAATCTCTCGTGCGCTTTCGGGTGCTCTTCTAGTTGTCTGTCCAGCTGCGACACTTCGCTCGCCAGCTCCCTTCTTTTCCATGGCGCAAATTAGAACTCAAGCTGCAACTCTGTATCTTGTAAAATTCGAATTTACTTTTTACCGGAGCTTGAAGCACTTTGAATTTCGTCTGGTAAACCTTCTGCAGAAGCTGATTTTATAGTGGCAAGCTCGGCATGGGCGTATCTTAATGGCGAGTGTCCGGCTTTAATTACCCAGTGCACGAAGTTGGTGGACGTTGATCTATTTTCACAGGGTGGCCATGCATAAAATCTGTGGGATGGGACTTTAAAATCCCTGCAGAATGTACTTTTCCCCTTTTTAAACATAAACCCGCCTTGAATCCTGTGCAGCCGTATTCATTTAATGCACGTTTCTTGAAGGATGTGCCCTGCGCGGTTCCCTAGGTTGGCCAGCAAGAAAGGGGGCGCCTCCCCTTTTTCCCTTTTAACACAATTTTCTCCCCTAGAGCGCTCGACAAATGAGCGCTCCCGGGTCTTTTTTTCCGTGGAGAGCGATATGGGACGCATAGGCCGCGAGCCAGGAGCCCTTGGGGGTTTAAACATTTTTTTAAAAATCTTCTTTGGACCCAGCCCTGGATCGCCCTCGTATGGAGCGCTTTGGGGCATTTTCTGCCTCGGGCGAGCGCTAGAGGGCATATTGACACTTAGGAAAATTTTGTCGACTTTGGCGCCAAGCCTTGTCTCACCAAATCTTGCCCCAGATCGCCGAAGAGAAGGGCGCTTCAGGGCTTTTTTGCTTTGGACGGGCGCTTCAGGGAAACTTTGACACTTAGGAATTTTTTTGAAAACTCTCTTTCCTGTCTTTGCTTGGCGGTGCTAGCCTATTTGCCCTATATCGCTGTAAGAGTGGGGCGCTTTGGGGCGAGGAAGCCTTCGGCGAGCGCCGGAGGGCCGAAAATACTTTGAAAATTTTGAAACATCCGCCGCTCTCTTTCCTTTTGTTTGCCGCAAATCGCTCAACCCCATGGCGATTTGACACATTCTCGCGCAATCTGGGGCGATGGAGGGCAAGAGTTTTGACACTTGGAAATTTCGCCGCTTTGGTTGAGAATTTACCTTTTCTTTTCTCTGCCCGAGATCGCTGAAAAACACCGGCGATTTGAGGCTTTTACCTTGAAGGCGAGCGACGGAGGGAATTTTTCAGCACTTAGAGACTTTTCTCTTTGCTCAAACCCTTTTTCAAACTCGGAGGAGAGTCAGACCTCACTTGGCTCAACAGCCTAAAATTTAAAAAACTTAAAAAAAACATATTTACATTCAGAAATCAAATGAATTGAAATGACAGAAAAAATAAAATATGTACAGACAGAACCTCTCGGTACTTCTTTCTTCAATGGTGGTAGGCTTTCAGATGAAAGTCGTTGACCGGAATCGGGAGGATGTGACCCTCCATATCCTTCAGCACGAAGGCATTGAACTGATTCACCCGAGCAATCTCGAACGGGCCTTCCCGGAAGGAATCGAATTTGTCATGGTTGCCGGGCTTGGTTTTCCGGACGTCCCATTTGAGCACCAGGTCTCCAACCTTGAAAACCCTTGTTGTGGACCCTCTTGAGAACCATTTTCTGGTAGAGCTTGCATGCTTCATAAAAGCCTCATAGGCCTTTTCTCTTTCTTCTTCAAGCTGTATCAGCTGAGCAAGTCTGGTGTCCAGGGGATCTAGATTGCCTCTGTCTTCGTCCAGCATCCATAGTGCAAGCATCTCAATGTGAGTAGGCAGGACGGCGTCCTTCCCGTATACGAGGGCATATGGAGATGTCCCGATGGATTTCTTGACTGATATACGGTCCGTCCATAGCGCTCGGTCTAATAGTAGGTGTTGGCCACGAATCCGCCACGAGGAAAGGATTTGTCGCTATTGCGCCCTGGACCTGCGAACCAACATTGAAAGGCCGGAAAGAAGAGATGCCTTCCGGGCCGATCTCCGGAGAAGGCCGGCTCCTTTTGGGGGGCTTGATTTAAGCTAAAGGGAACAGGAAAGAAATAAAGGAACGGAAAGAGACAAATGTACAGAAAGAAATACAAATATGTCCAAAGGTTGGTGGGGGGAACTAACGAGTACGGGAACACACCAATCACCGCTACTTATCGCATACAAACACGAGCATGACAAGGAACCGCAAAACCTAGGCGTACTTCCGATACACCGGCAGCGTATGCACGACTTCAATAGCTCCCTAGCAAACATTCCCTACAAGGAACTAACGGCGAGGATCGTATCAATCACCGGATACGTACACCGACGGGGGTAGAAAGTAAACCTAGAGATGTCAGAGCCGGGTATATGTGTTAGGTAGAGAGTTTAACCGCACGACTTCAATGGCTCCCTAGCAAACATTCCCTACAAGGAACTAACAGCGAGGGGATCGCATCAATCACCGGATACGGGCCAGCAACGTCACACACAACCGATGGAACTGCTACCAAATTTATAATGAATGCTTTAAATAATGAAGTACATAAGGTGCTTTAAGCAAGCAATGCTAGAGGAACCCGATCGCCAAATGCCAAAGTGAATTAACGAGCAACGACACGGTGGGCCTAAGGCATATAATGAAAGACAACATAAAAGAATAAAGATAGTAGAACAGAACCGGGCATACAGATTGTATTCATAAGCAGAAGCACGGTTACAATAAGCACAGTAGTTCCCTAACAAACATTCCCCTTCCACCACTTACAATGAAAACGTGGTGGCTATTTATAGCCCAAAGTTCCCTCCATTACATTAATGGGCACAACGTCCCAGTCAAACATTAGCTGACAAAAGCAGCCGCGGAACTGCTGATGCTGACCTCTGTCAGGCTGGACTGTACTCTCGGCATGGCCTCCCTGAAGGTTGAACAGTCACGTGGCAGCGCGTTGGGTAGAACTTTAAATTGACAGGAATGCGGGTAGCTGAGGCAGGTGGAAACTCTCATCAGTCTTAAAAGAGGCAGTTGACACAGGCGGTGCAGCCCATACATATCCCTTTTGGTCGGCAGTTTTGGTTCAAATCCCGAAGCTGGACACTTGTCGTATGATGGGTTATGCTGTGTGACACATGTCTGCCTTGAAGGGCAATCTATCTATCTTCGCTTGGGATCGGAGCTCCTTGGGATGCGTGGGCAGAAAACAGTGCAGTTGGGAAGGCCTTCACGCCTTGGTCAAATTCCGGGTTTGTTCCCATACTGTACACCTGTCAAGGGCGCATTCCGGCTCTGTTGAGAAGTCGAACTGCGCACAGGCGAACACTGATGTCTGCCGCCATATGGACCTGCTCCGGCATTCTATCATTTTTCTTTGTCAGCCTGCCAGCCTGCCAGTTACAAGGTGCGCCCAGAAAGGGGCGAAGTCGAACTTCGCACCAAAACTGGGCGAAGTGCGCACTTCGCACCAAAACTGGGCGAAGTGCGCACTTCGCACCAAAACTGGGCGAAGTGCGAACTTCGCACCAAAACTGGGTTTCCTGGTTTAGCTTCCCGGGGCCATAACTTTTGATCCGCTGACCCGATCGCCTATTATAATATATCGTTGGAAAGCTTGCGAGAAGATCTGCAATAATAAAATATCCAGGGCTCATTTTGTCCATTTTATCGCCCCTGTTTATGGCCCGCAAAAAACCCGAACACCTCAGCATACCCTGACACTTAGCCATTTTTCAGGGCAAGTGCTGTCAATTTTGAGAAGAATGAGAATGTAGGGAAGAGAGAGAAAGGGGGAGAAGGAAGAGCAGCTCTCTTACAAAAATTGAAAACATTGCACCCCGTGCAAAATGTGACAACAGTAGGTACCAGGCCCTCTTGTTTCTTTCCACCGTTTTCTTTATGATCTTCATGAGGTTCTTGTTGATGGACTCGGCCAAGCCGTTCCCCTGCGGGTAATAGTTAGAAGACATCTTATGATAAATCCCGTTCCTGCAGGTGAACTCAGTGAGTGCAGCGCCTGCGAAACCTGGACCGTTGTCTGTCACTATAGCTTCTGGAACCCCAAAGCGGGTGATCAGACTTTCTAGGAAACTGACAACCGTCTCCTGGTCAGCATGCTAGGTGGGTATTGCCTCAGTCCATTTGGTGAAATAATCAGTGGCCGTCAGAATTAACTTATCGCCCGCCGAAGAATTTGGTGTTATTGTCCCGATGAAATCCAAGCCCCACTGCTGAAATGGAGCTTCAACCTAAATCGGCTGGAGGGGCATTGGAGCATTCTTGTTGCGGCCAACAAACCTCTGACATTTCTCACATTTCTGAGAGACTGCGTGTGTATCGGCAAAAAGGGTGGACCAATAATAGCCCGCTTTGATGATTTTTAAGGCCGTAGGCCTTCCTGAAAGATGTCCTCCCGACATTCCAGAGTAGAATTCCTTGAGGACCTTCTATTTTTCTGTTCCCTTGATGCATCGCAAGAGAACACTGTCAATATTTGCATAAAACAACCCCTCGAGGCATAGTACAAACTTCAGAGCCTTGAGCCTGAACCTCCTTCTTTGCGAGGCATCAAGATTATCAGGGTATTGCCCAGTATTGAAGTACCACACTAGGTCGTCGTTCCAGTCTCTGGCTTCTTCTGAGGAGTTGGCAAAATCAGCCTCCATCACAGGATATTCCCACTGACAAGTGGTCACCTCTGCGGCGGCATTCCTGGCCAGTTCATGACAAAGGGCCCGACCTCTGATAAGCTTGGTGGGCCGAACCTCTATATCAAATTCTTGAATCTTTGCGATCCAGCAAGCTCTTTTATGACCCGGTTCCCCTTGAATGATGAAATTTCTGACATCGGGGTGGATGACAAAAATGGTGATCCGGCTCTGAGAGACAAAGTGCTTGAATTTCTTCAAAGACCTCATGACTGCATGCACTTGCCGCTCGATAAAATTATACCGCTCTTCGTGCGGCTGGATGACTTGGCTCAAGAAGGCAATAGGCCATTCTTCACTGTCATCTCCTTTCTGGGTCAAAACCGCAACATAACTCTCTAGCTCACCGACCGCGTATAGGGTGAAATCCTTGGAGTAGTCTGGGTTAACCAACACAGGGGCTTGAGCAATTCTGGCTTTTATCTCTTCAAAAGCATTTTTCCTCTCCTCAGTCCATATGAACTTGGCGTCCTTTTTTAATAGCTCGGACATTGGCTTTATCACTTGAGCGAAATCTGGCACAAACTTCCTCACGAAGTTGATCTGGCCGAAGAAGGATTGAAGACCCTTCTTGTTCACCGGGATGGAGAGCTTCATCAGAGCCTCTGCCCTGTCGGGATCAACTGCTAAGCCTTTCTCAGAGATGACATGACCCAGCAACTTCCCTTCTCTCACTGCGAAGACTGACTTCTTCAGATTAATAGATATGCTGAACTCCCGGCACCTTTCAAATACTTGTTCCAAGTGAGAGTTGTGTTCTTCCCTCTTGTGAGAGAACACTGTCATGTCATCCAAATATATTACAATTATTTTGTTCAGCAGTTCCCGGAATGCAATATCCATGTCTCTCTGGAATGTAGCCACTGCATTGGACAGGCCAAAGGGCATCCGTTGATAGGCGAATGTTCCCCATTTGGTGGTGAACGTCGTCTTGTGCTGGTATTCATCTTTCACCCAAATTTGGTTGTATCTCGAGAAGCCGTCTAGGAGAGAGAACCACTACGCTCCTGCGACCACATGAAGAATTTGGTCGATCTGTGGGAGCGGGTAGTGGTCCTTGAGGGAGGCCTGGTTCAGGTTGCGGAAATCCACGCAAAGGCGGATATCTCCGTTCTTTCTGACTGGAACCAGATTTGCGATCCAAGAAGAATGCTTGATGGGATATATTATTTTTGCTTCGAGCATCTTCAAGAGTTCTGCCTTCATCAAGACTTCAATCTTCGGGTTCACAGGCCTCTGCTTTTGTCTACAGGGTTTAACCCCTTCCTCAAGTTCAATCGTATGCTGGATAACCTCTCGGTCGTACCCCTTCAAATCTCTATAACTCCAAGCCACAATATCAGGATACCTTATGCAGAGGGCCTGAATCTGGTCCAGCTCTTCTGGAGTGTTGTCGGTTCTGACTTTAATTGACTTGCCTAGCTCAAGCTCCGGGGTCTCTGATCTTGCTTGGAATCCACCTTGATCCTATGCGATATTGCTCGGTCATTTTGATCAAAGAGACTTTCTAGGGTAATTAGTCCTTTGGGGACATGGTTGTTTTTTAACTGTATCAACCCCTCATATTCCTCGTCATTGGGGTCTCTACCTTCGATTGTGCTAGCTTCATGAATCAAAAAATTGATGATTTGCTCATCGAGAATCGAACACCTGCCAGTGGGTGTCCTTATCAGGCACAAAAGGCCTGTAAATGATTCTTACCGCCTTAGGCTTCTGCATTAAATCATTAGCCGGGGAGTATCTGGCTCCGATAGATGCTAAGATATCTGCGTGCCTGTTTTTCTCTCGGGGAATAGCTCGGACATTGGGGGCCTCAAATGACTCCATCAGGTCCCAGACCCGATTACGGTATGCCTTAAGATAATGCTTCTTCGAGGCACACTTGTTGGTAATCTGGTTGCAGACTAGCTCTGAATCTTCGAAAATCTGCAGCTGTTTGATTCCCAACCTCTCTGCTTTCTTTAGCCCTAAGCACAAGGCTTCATATTCTGCACCGTTATTGGTGCAACTCCAAGCTAATCGGTAGCAGTAAGCTTTCTCTTCTCCTGTAGGCAAGATAAGTAAAACCCCTGCCCCAGCGTCGTTTTTGCATTGGGCACCGTCAAAGTACAACTTCCATAGCTCGTTGGGGACAGGGTTTATATCTTCCTTTGCCGTCTGTTTTGGCTTTTCGGGTTGACTAATAGAATAGCAACTGATTTTAGATTCAATCATAGCATTGAAGTCCAGCAGGGAGAATTCGTCCTCCGCTCGCAGCTCTTTTATAGTTTCACCCACTATGTCCTCTTCCTAAACTTCTTCTATTACTAGGTTAACTGCCTCATCCCGTTGTCCTTCCTCGGGCAACTTCTCGACCAAGAAGGTGGAAGGCTTGTCATTATAAATCTTCACTCGCCTTCCTCTGAAAGGGACTTCCATGTGGGAGTAGTCCAAGGACAGATATCCGCCTAGCTTGGTGGTAAACTCCCTCGAGAGGCACATTCCAAAATAGGGCTCTAAGTCTACAACTACAACCTCTTGGATTACTGTGATCTGCGGAGATTTATGCAATTGAATGGGGATGTCCTTTATGATACAGACAATTTTCACGGGAGTGTCGTCTAGCTGTAGTACGCCTTCAGTGCTACGTGTATATTCCATGCCGATCTCTTCACAAACTGCCCTGGGCATGACTGTAGTTGAGGCACCAGAATCAACGATGCAATTGTGCACCACGTATCCTTCCATCCGCAAGGACATATAGAACGGTGGTGGTCTATTCTTCCCGGTGATTGAACTGGTTAATGGCTGGGCCAGTACCGGTTGCTGCGCTTTACCTCCGTTTACAGACTTCAAATATTCCTGTAGCAAATCAACCTGGCCAAGGAGCTGAAGGGCATTGTACATATTGATTTTGGCCAGGGTCTTCTTGAGTTCCTCAACAATGTTGTAGGCCGAAGTGGCGGGTCCTTCTATCTCCTTTGCAGCTTCGTATTTTCTACGGTACTGCTGCGTTGCTTCAACCCTCTGTTGTTTGGTCAACGAAGGGTACTTGAGTTTCTCCATCGCTTGTTCTTTTGTCTCGACTTGAAGTGGAGCCGCGAGAGCTAGAGCCCTCTGAAGGACATTCTTTTCATTTGACAGTGGCGGTACAAGGTCCTTGTCAGAAGCTTTAGCCGTGGGTTGCTCCTTGTTCCTCGTGTACACCTTTAACGGTTGCATTTGGGCCGCATCTGCCTCAATTGGCCTTTTACCATCTTTGGTCAAAAGGGACACCTTTTGAGGACCAATAAGTCGTGATATTCTTGAAGCATATTTACTTGGTCCTCCAGTTCACTGCTCGGCCGAGTGCCCGCTAGGGTTTGTACATAATGTTGATGAAACATGCAAATACTCTCGCCGTGACGATCATTGCAGGTCGAACACCAGTGCATAGGGTCAGAAGTGCTCGGTCCCTCATTAATGGCAGCGTTCCTTGCGGGAGGTCTGCTATCTTGGGCTGCCGCTTGATCTCTTGTCAGTGCCGGAGGAGGGTAGAACCTTCTGGGAGCAAACTCCATCTGAGCTTGCTTCTTCTTCATGATTGCCATGTCGTTGGATAGCGTCTGGAAGACAGATTGAGATTTTACATCCCTTGCAGCAACTTTGCTTGGATATCAATGGCTAGAGGAGCCGTCGAAGCAAGTGGTGGCAATGGAGCCAACGGCGGGGCCGAAGGCAATGGAGGGTATATAGGAGCAGCGGGAGGAGGACGCAGTGAGGGATACGACGGGGTCATTGTAGGTGGTGGTGGAGTAGACTGATGTATTTGAGGAGGATAATAGGTAATTGCAGGCGCAGGATTCCATGACACAGAAGGATGCGAAGAGGAAGAGGATGTTGAATATGGCTGAGCGGATGCACTAGGATACTGAGTGGATTGTTGGAAGTCAGGATAAATCGGTGTCGACATTCTATGTGGAAGCTTGCTTGTAATGTCCCAAAAATAAATATTTTTTGTAAATGTCTCCTACACTTAATTATAAAAGTGAAAAAGGGGTTCATGTGACTAGGAGACATAACTTAAGTTGTGTTTATTTATGTTTTATGTTTTTATGTTGTAATAAGGCACTTTAAGTGATTTTAGGGTTGGGAGATGTCAACTCCAAATTAGAACCTCACCCTATATAAGGGAGTGAGACGTCCCATTTTGGGCATGTTATGTTGATATCGGAATTGAATATTGAAACCCTAGAGGTTCCATGAGTTGAGATTGCAGGTCTTGCTCATTCCCATAGTGCATTGGAGGTGCATGGTTGGGGTCTTGGCAATATCATTGCAGGTGTTATTGCCCTAAAATATCAAAAATACAAAAAGAGGCATCTTTGAGGAGTTCGTGGCATTTTTGGGAGCATTTGTGTCATGTGTTTCAGATCTATTGGCAGCCCCAAACCCTACGCTTGTATTTGGGGTCATTTTTGAGGAGTTTTTGCATCTGTTCAGCCTTGGGGTTAGTTCGTCCCACTTGTGGGAGTTTGTATCTGCATTTTGAGTTCCTTGAGGACCCATTTGTCCATTCCAATTGTTATATTGGTTTGGCAATATTTAATATATGATACCGGCTGATTTCTCCTCATACTTGTGTTATTTTATGAGCAATTTCTGAGTTATTTCCTTGTTGTACTTAATTTCTGCATTTTCGTAGTAAGGGTTTGTTGTTCCTAAAAAGGGACATTACAAGTGGTATCAGAGCTGGAATCTTGCCAGCCTGTGATTCGTGGTGATAAGTGTGTTTCTGTGGTGAAAAGTTGTGCCCTAGTGAAAATCGCGGATTTTTAGGGGATTCACGGATTTTTAGGGATTTTTTTCAGAAAATAAAAATTGCAGATTTGGATACCCTTTTGACCAATTTGCGCTTCTGTGGTTTCAAAAATTTTTGTGGTCAGAATTTTTAGAATTTCAGATTTCCATCTTTTTAGGGTTTGATAGGGTTTTATGCATCGTCCTCCTGTTCATCAATATTTTACTAGGAGAAACAGACTCGCTTTGGAAATGTCAAACAGGGAAGAGGTTGAGGAGCCCCAAAGGCCAGTTGATAGGACTGAGCAAAAATTCGATGCCCTACTTGACATGCTGCAAAGAATGGTGTCCTTACAAGAGACAAATCAGCAAGAATTGAGGGCAGCTTTGGGCAACCCAAATGGCACAAGGAGGGAAGGAGAAAGGGGAGGCAACAACAATGGGCATGAGTCATCATCTAACTCACACCCTCCCTTGCCTAGGCCGTCCAAGCCTATGTTCCTTGTTCCACCACCTCCACCGGAGGAAAATGAGGTAACTGATGAATTAGATGAATGGTTTGCCGCTTATAGTAATAAATCTGAGGGTTTTAGGGCAGCAGTTTCTTTTGATAAATATTTGAAGATTGTGGGTAAATCTGTTGTTGAGGCTAAAAAAGAGAAAAAGAAGCCCTTTTTGCATCAAAAGGTGACCATTCCCTCATTTAATGGTCAAGATGGTCTTACAACTAGGGCATGGCTTCAAAAATTGCAGACTTATTTTACCTTGGAGCCTATTTCTAAAGCCGATGCAGTTCAGATTGCTACACTCCACCTTGAGGGTAGTGCTTACTCATGGTGGCATCATGGGTTATTAACCCAAGGGCATGGTGATATTGATACATTTGATGAATTTTGTACCGGGGTTTTGAACAGGTTTGAAAGGAGGAATGTGGAAGAGTATTTCAAGGAGCTTGCCACTTTGAAGCAAACTTCATCCATTCATGCCTATGTGGAGGAGTTTGAACAACTTTCAGTTCAGGTACAAAATATTTCACCCAAGAGGGTAATTTTTCTTTTTATGGATGGTTTGTTGGAACCCGTGAAGGGATTAGTTAAAGCTTTTGAACCAGCCACTCTTGAAGATGCCATTAAGAGAGCTTTAAGCTTAGAATCTGTTTTACCTCCTAGACAGAAATATTTTGCACATAATCCACCTGCTAGACCACCTTTTGCAGCCAGAAAAATAGTTTTTGGACAGCAGTATGGGCAGCAAGGAAACCTCACGCAACAAGGTGGAAATGAGAGAAATTTTTATGGCAGGAATCCCACGCATGGAGAAGGTTTCAGATCTGGTTTTCAGCCACCTAATAAGCCCCCAAATGGCCCACGCTTGACACAAGAAGAGAAAGATGAGCTAAGGAAACAAAACAAGTGTTTCATTTGCAAGTCTCCTTGGCAAAGAGGTCATAAATGCAGAGAAGGAGGTATGAAAATCATTGAATTACATTCTGATTCTGATTCTGATAATCCTGATTTTTATGAGGCAGATGAGACACCCTTGGAAGAGGAAGCACAAAGGGAGTATGAGGAAGTTCTCGAAGGTTCCCTAGCCACTTTAAGTGGGCTGAATCAGTTTCGCACTATTAAGGTACCGGTAGATCTTTTGATGAAAAGGTTATTGTTTTAATAGATGGTGGTGCTACTTACAATTTTGTTGATGAGAAGTTTGCCACTAGAAAGAATCTTCCTACAACTATCATTCCTGGTTTTAGTGTTGCTATTGGCAATGGTGATCTTATCACATGCAACAAAGTGGTAAGAAACATAAAAATTAATTTTGGCAACATGGAAGTAGATGAGCAATTCTTTGTTTTTCCCTTAGGAGGTATTCCACATATGGTTTTGGGTGTGCAATGGTTGTATTCACTTGGTGATTATGTTACTAATTATCAGAAATTAGAACTGAAATTTGTGCTTGAAGGGAAAGATGTGGTGTTGCAAGGAATCAAGGAAAATGGGTCAAAAGATTCTTGCAAAATTTTGGAGGTTTCATACAAAAGAATGGAGAAGATGATAAGGCATAAGGACGTTGAGTGGGCAGCTGTAATTTTCAGTTCAGAAGGGAAAAATCAGCCACCTATCATCCTCAAATTCAAGGTTTACTACAAAAACATCTTAAGGTATTTTCTCGACCTACCTAAAGGTTTGCCACCTAGTAGAGGTTTTCAGCATGTTATTGAATTGGAAGCAAATAGTAAACCTGTCATAATTAAACCTTATAGGCATCCTAAGGTTTTCAAAGATGAGATTGAAAAGACCATTGCTGATTTACTTGAGAGTGGGCACATTATTTGCAAAGATGGGGTGAAGGTTGATCAAACTAAAGTTTCAGCTGTACAAAGATGGCCTATACCATCCAACCTAACGGAATTGAGGGGTTTTGTGGGTTTATGCAGTTACTACAGGAGGTTCATTAAGGGGTTTTCTTCTTTGGCTGCCCCCTTACTGAATTAACTAAGAAAGGGGCCTTTTCATGGTCCAATGAGGCTCTTTTAGCTTTTCTAAAGCTGAAAGATGTAATGACTTCCACTCCTTTACTTGCTATTCCTGATTTTTCTGTTGCTTTTACTATTGCTTGTGATGCTTCTGGTGTTGGAGTTGGAGCTGTACTTATGCAACAAGGACGCCCCATTGCTTATGAGAGTAGAAAGCTCTCAAATGTGGAGAAAACTTTCAGCATCTATGATAAAGAGATGCTAGCTATCATGCATGCCTCGACCAAATTCAAGCAATACTTAGTGTGTGGCAAGTTTGTGGTCAAAACTGATCATAACAGTTTGAAATACTTCTTGGGGCAAGTTGAACTGAATGAAAGACAACAGAAATGGGTAACAAAGTTGCAATCATATGATTTTGAAATTGAGTTTGTAAAGGGTAAGAAGAATTCAGCTGCTGATGCACTTTCTAGGCACCCTACTTTTCATTCTCTTTCCATTATTTCTGCTGATTGGAAGGTGAAAATTATGGCTGAATATGCAAAGAATGATTTTTGTTCTAAACTAATAAATGGGCAAGTTGAAGATGACAGGTTCAGCCATAAAGAAGGACTGATTTTTTGCAAGGGAAGAGTGTTTTTAGTACCCGAATCAAAGCTGAAACAAGCTTTAATTACAGCCATGCATGATGCTCCACTTGTAGGCCATCCAGGTTTCTACAAGACTTACAAACAAGTTAGAGAAAGATTCTATTGGAAGGGTTTGAAAAGGGATGTCTTCTTGCATGTTCAGGAATGTGTTATTTGCCAAGAAAACAAGGGGGAACATGAATTTGCAGCTGGTTTACTTCAGCCACTTCCTATTCCCAATAAGAAATGGGAAAGTATCTCCATGGACTTCATTACCGGTTTGCCCAAGGTATACATGAAGGATTGCATATTTGTTGTTGTTGATAGATTGACAAAATTTGCTCATTTCTATGCCATTTCAACAACTTGTACAGCCATACAAGTTGCTGATTTGTTTTTTAAAGAAGTTTTCAGATTGCATGGTTTGCCTAAATCCATTGTGAGTGATAGGGACAGCAGATTTTTGAGCATGTTTTGGCAAGAATTGTTTAAGCTATGTGGTACTAAATTGACTCCTAGTACTAGCTACCATCCCCAAACTGATGGGCAAACTGAAATTGTTAACAAATGGCTTGAAGGATATTTGAGAAATTATGTTTCAGGTCAACAAAAGGCATGGGTTAAATGGCTGCACCTTGGTGAATATTGCTACAATTCTACTTATCATATGTCCATAAAAATGTCTCCATTCAAGGCACTTTATGGTTATGATGCCCCACACTTTTCAGATCTGATTTTTGGTGATTCAAGGGTCCAAAAAGCTAGAGACTTTGCAGCAGAAAATCAAGATATTCTTAATGCTTTGAAGGACAATATTCTTACGGCACAAAATCAGCAGAAGAAGTATGCAGATCAGCAGCGTAGTGAGCGCTCATTTGAGGTGGGAGACTTGGTTTATGTTAGGTTGCAGCCCTACAAACAGTCTACATTGAAAAGAAGTGGAGCAGAAAAACTCAAACCCAAATTTTATGGACCTTACAAGGTGTTGAGTAAGGTTGGACAAGTTGCATATGCTTTGGAACTTCCAAGTGGAAGTAAAATACATAATGTCTTCCATGTTTCTTGTTTGAAGAAGGCCTTGGGCCAACATATTCAGCCATCTTCAGATTTGCCACCCCTTGATGATGAAGGAAAGCTCATTCTTGAACCCGAATTGATCCTTGAGACAAGGGAGAGAAAGCTTAGGAGTAGGACCGTCAAAGAATATCTTGTGAAGTGGAAGGACTTGCCTATGGAGGATGCTACTTGGGAAGGTGCAGAAATTTTAGATGCTCCAGCTTTGACTTTGCTTGAGGACAAGCAATTTGAGGAGGGTGGACTTGTAATGTCCCAAAAATAAATATTTTTTGTAAATGTCTCCTACACTTAATTATAAAAGTGAAAAAGGGGTTCATGTGACTAGGAGACATAACTTAAGTTGTGTTTATTTATGTTTTATGTTTTTATGTTGTAATAAGGCACTTTAAGTGATTTTAGGGTTGGGAGATGTCAACTCCAAATTAGAACCTCACCCTATATAAGGGAGTGAGACGTCCCATTTTGGGCATGTTATGTTGATATCGTAATTGAATATTGAAACCCTAGAGGTTCCATGAGTTGAGATTGCAGGTCTTGCTCATTCCCATAGTGCATTGGAGGTGCATGGTTGGGGTCTTGGCAATATCATTGCAGGTGTTATTGCCCTAAAATATCAAAAATACAAAAAGAGGCATCTGTGAGGAGTTCGTGGCATTTTTGGGAGCATTTGTGTCATGTGTTTCAGATCTGTTGGCAGCCCCAAACCCTACGCTTGTATTTGGGGTCATTTTTGAGGAGTTTTTGCATCTGTTCAGCCTTGGGGTTAGTTCGTCCCACTTGTGGGAGTTTGTATCTGCATTTTGAGTTCCTTGAGGACCCATTTGTCCATTCCAACTGTTATATTGGTTTGGCAATATTTAATATATGATACTGGCTGATTTCTCCTCATACTTGTGTTATTTTATGAGCAATTTCTGAGTTATTTCCTTGCTGTACTTAATTTCTGCATTTTCGTAGTAAGGGTTTGTTGTTCCTAAAAAAGGGACATTACACTTGCCAACAGAGATCAAGTCCTTTTCCACTAACTAAGCTAGCTCATACAACGCAGGAAAGGTACTAATGTGGGCGGCCTTGATCTGCATGGCCATATCGGCGTTAAAATATCTAATATAATAATGCGCCTCTTGACCGTCACTTGGTCACAGCTCCTTGGGCACCCTTTTCCATGATCTAGCAAACCTCACATTGAAGTCTGCTATTTCCTCTTGCGGGTGTCTTTGGATCGACTGAAATTGATGCAGGAGTGACGATGGATCAGAAAATTCATTAAAACTCTTGGTCAAACGTTCGGCCAACTCGGCCTAGCTGGTGATGGACCCGGGCTGCAAGGACCGGTACCCGTACAGGAGCTTTCCTCTTAGTGAAAGAGCCAGCAATTGGACCATGACGCTCTCGTCTGTGATGCGATGAAACGCGGCCAAGGCTACGATGTCTTGCATGTGTTCATAGGTCGTCTTCCCGTTTCCATCGAACATGGGTAAAGCCTTCATGGCCGCTTGCGGAATTGGATCATCTCCCAATAAGTTCAATGGAGAAGCAGAATCCCAAGCAGGAAACATGTCATTCTGCTGATTTTGATTTTGATCCGCCATATTGGCGTTTTGATTTGGCGGTAATGGCGGAGGCTGCAGCGGGTCCGGTTGAACGGGTTCTTCCGGCACTTGTTGCTGCTAATTGAATTGCTCAGGAGCAATCGGATGATCTGGAGAGTTGGGCGGACCTGGGGGGCAGTCTGTTGCAGTGCTATCTGGAGTTGGACCTTGTTCGGCAACTTTAGCTTCCCTTGATGATGATCCGTACCGAGAAACGTGTGTTCTTACTAGCCGGGGATGCTCTCCAAAAGCGTCGATGTCGAGCTCGTAATACTCGGGTTCTTCTTCAGAATTTATTACTCTCCATCTCGTTTGCATGAAGACAGGATATGCTTGGACCGATCTGCAAGACTTGGAGGGTGTCTGAGTTCGACAGAGTCAGAGTCGCCAGATTTTCAAAAAACCTGTCAGTAATGAAGTGAACATCGACACCTTCAATGCTGCTTATGCGGTGGGACTGGTCCCACCGGGCGTGCCAGAAAAGTACTTGTTGGTTACAAATCTGCCATGAGGAAAGGATTTGTTGTTGTTGCGCCCTCGATTCGCCCAACAGCTTGAAATGCCGGAAGGAAGGAATTCCTTCTGTGCCAATCTTCGGAGGAGGCCGACTTCCTATGTAACTTTTCGGTTTCAATATAAAGGAACTGGAAAGAAATAAAAGAGATAAGGGATAGAAACGGTGGTATTCAGTTTTGGGAAAGAACAAGCAACATAGTCACTAACTAGCAACTAAACCAACAGCAATCAAAACAATACATGTAACAGAAACCAGCTATGAGATTCTTCCCTATGTATTCTTAAACATGCATTCCAGGCTCAGATAATTGCCAATGCTGCGATCCAGAATTCAGAATGACAGCAATAAAAAAAATAAATGAGTAAATGCAGAAATGACACGAATAAGGTAGCATAAAAGAAAGAGACACAATTGGAGCCAAAGTATGAATTGCATTTGAAGCAAATAGTCTTAGCTACAACAACTTTCTTTAGCAATATGTTCCCCCCTATTACAATATAATGAACTGCTATTTATAGCAGAATTTTCCCCCAGATTACAACGTGGGCACAAATACCCAAACCTTCAAAAGCTGTAAAAAGCGGCCAGAATTGATCCTTGTCGGCCGTAGCTGTACTTGAAGCATGGTTCTCTCTGATTCTGGTATGGCCTTTGACAGATTCGGTAGCTGGGAGGGGATGGCCCATTAATGTGGTGGATGTAGCGGTACTTTGCCTCAAATGCCCGCTACTGTTTGTCTTCAATGGCCACCCACCGTGATACTTGAGTATGGCCTTGGCTATACTGAAACAGGCCCTGATCCCGAAAAATATTGACCTTTTACCTCAGGGGAAAATAGCTACTTAGCTGGCAAAATTTGGGCGGGAAACCACCTCAAAATGCTCGAAAAGAGACGTTGCTTAGTACCCTGGAGATGGCCTGCTGCTTCGATTTTGAACAAGGAAACGTTGCCCTGAAGCGCTCCAGAAGGAGAGACTTGCCCTCTAGCGCTACCAAATGACAGCGCTTTAGGGCGCATTTTGTCCCTTAGCAAAAATTGACCCTTTTCCAACTTTTTTCACCAAGTGCCGAAAAATGACCCCAGAGCACTCATCCTCAACAAATTTGCCCTGAAGCGCCCAAGACTGTAGCGATCTGGGCTATTTTTTACTTAGAAAACTTTGCGCTTTCTTGCTTCCTCCTTGGTAGCACCAAAATTGCTCCAAAGCGCTCCAGGAACAAAAAAATGCCCAGGAGCGCTCAGAGCTGCAGCGATTTGGGGTAAAATTTCAGACTTAGTCAAAAACAACATTTCTTATATAGTTTTTGCAATTAGGTCTAAAAGTGCTCCATAGCGCCCAGGAAAGGAGAATCTGCCCTGGAGCGCTCCAAACTGCAGCGCTCTAGGGCAACTCTTACACTTGTATTTTTTTTTTAGCTGCTTTTATCCTCCTTTCTCCCAACTTCCCGGAAATGCTCCATAGCACTCTAGGCCGGAAAAATTACCCCAAAGCACCCCAAACTGCAACGATTTGGGGAGGATTTTATACTTAGAAAAAAACAAACAAACAAACATCCATTTTTTAAAACCCTTCCAGAATTGCCCTATAGCACTCTAAACCGAAAGGTTTGCTTCAAATCGTTGCCTAGCTGCTGCGATTTAGGGCCGAATCCGGAAGATAGCAGAATTTTCAGAAATTCTTCAAATTTTACACCCCTTGCAAAATATGGCAACAGTTACCTCCCTAAGAAAGAGTGTGAGATACCACTGATCCGGATATCAGAAGGTAGAAACAGATCGAGAGTTGTCCCTGAAAAGGCAATGGAATCTGCTTTGGATCTCATAATAAATGGGACAACAAAAAATGAAGTGATGTAGGGTTTCGACTTCACCCAAGGAACAAAACAAGAAAATCCACTCCTCCGTCGGAATATGGTGATCTGACTCAATCTGGAGTTGGTGAGAACACACCCTAAGTTGCCCAATAGGGATCCGAAGACTGCATTGTGTGTTTTTGAAGGTATTGGGGAGGACTATTCTGCCCTCTTGAATCTGTAAGAAGTGCTCATAGTAGACAAAGTTTCGGGAAAGAGGGGCAATAGGAGAGATCCATGTGCATCTAGTGTACTGGAGACTAACATCCTTCCGGATCTCATGGAGCACTTTCTCCGTACTAAGTCGAGAGGGGGGGAGAACACCCAAGGAATAAGGGGGGAGCCTGTCTATCTATTTTTGAATGTTGTTCAGGAGGGCAGAAACCTGAAAATACCAGCACCTTCGATCTCCCATAACCTTGGTCTTAGAAAGATTCACCGTCAGCTGTGTCAAGTTACAAAAAGCGGCAAGTGTGTCCAGATGACGCTGAAGCCCCTCAAGGGAGGAGGCCAAAAGAACAACATCATCAACAAAGAGGAGAATAGAAATCAGCACGTAGTGGAGAAGGAAACCATCCTTTGCATGGGCGTTCTCCCTAATAAAAGTCTCAAGCTCGTCAATGAAGATCCCAAAAAGTGTCGGTGAAAGGGGGCACCCCTGTTTCACTCCTATGGTGCTAAGAATACTGGCTGAAAGTCCTTGAGGGGAGCGAAACCGACCCTTCACAGTCTCATATAACCGTGAAACCATTGTCAAAAGCTACCCAGAGATGCCAACTGACCGAAGCCTCTCAAGAAGTAAATGCCAAGGCACCGTGTCGAAAGCTTTCCTAAAGTCTACAAAGCAACAATAAAACTTCAAGGACTTGGAATGCGCCTCCTCAATAATAGCTCTGAGGACTAGAATGGGATTTTTGGTTTGGTGATCTTGCTGAAAAACCAGCTTGGCCAATAGCCTTGTGACCCTCCTCCTCCAACCTTCGGGAGAGAAGCATATCCAATGTTGTGGCATAGAGCTTGGCAAAGATATGCCCAATCATGATAGTCCTGTAATTATTGGGTTCATGGGGATCCCCTGCCTTATGGATGGGGTGGATGATATGCTGAGTCCAGGAGTCAGGAAAACCAGAACAGATAGAGAGATTAAAGAGATCAATGAGGGGCCCAACAAGAGGGTCAATGCCATGCTTTAGAAATTCTGCCTGTAGCCCATCTAAATTTGTTGCTTTGCTCGTACAAAGCTTCCAAATAGCCTTCCTGACAAGCCCAGTAGAAAAGAGGTGGCACGAAGAAGGGGGGGAGGGGACAATAATAGGAGGCTGATTTGGGATGGTATAGAGGGATGAGGCATGAGTGGTCCAAGAGGAAAGATTGATCCCATGAGTAATCCGATCACAAGGGAGGATAAGGCACCAAAAGGATTTAGGAGACTACTGAAGGGAGTGAATAAGATCAAGTCTATGCTGAGAGAGGAAGAGACGTTTCTTCTTCCGGATGAGCAGCCTGTAATCTCTGTGGGAGGTGGCTTTGAGCTGGGGAGAGTACTGAATAGCATGTTTCAACTTTCGGTGGGCAGACTTACATTCCTCGTCATACCAAATGTTCATGGGGCAATGACCGGGGGACGAGGGCGAGGAGGGGGGCGGATGGTGTGGGGGTAAGAGTCCAACGTTGCTCTCCAAATGGCCTGGACCAAAAAAGCAGACCGATCGGTAGCAGCGGGAAGAGAAGACAACCCAGGGAGAACCTGACGCAAGCGGTCCATGTAAGTGGAGGAATAGTAATAGTCAAATTCAATAGACACTCGAGGGGCGGGAGTGTGGAGGAAGGGAGTGGAGGAATAATACGAAGGGAACAACGGAAAAAGTCAAAGAAAGAACAGAGTGATCAGTAAGGGGGGAGGGTTGTCACCTGAACCGAGAAATGAACGGGATGAGGGTGGTGGAGGAAAGAGCATAGTCCACAACACTAGCCCCACTGCTATGAGGAAAACAAGTAAACCCACTAGAATCTGGAAAACGAGATAGGCCGTTGAGAATAACGAGCCTGTTGGATTCACCCAACTCCAGAAGATGCTTTCCGTAAGCAGTAACCTGTGTGTCGATGGAGGTTCGAGCAAAACCAAGGTCATCAGGATCTAATTCCCGAATCTGCATCTCGTCTGTTGTGAGGTTGTGGAGAGAAACCTGCATAGATCCAGTCCGGGCATTGAAGTCTCCTAGCAAAAGCACCTCCCCTGAAGCCGAGTACCTAGTAATGTCCTCATAAAGGTCCTGAAAAGTGTAGTAATGTCCTCATAAGTTTGGTGTTAGTGGATCTGCTCTTTCACTTTCTGTTAGTCCTCTTTCTCGTTTATTACAGGTATTTTGGATCTAGTTCATTGAAGTTATTTGGCCTTTACTTGAGGTTGTCACTGGAACATGCTAATCTCGCTGCAGTTTTGACTGTAATTGTTTACGTATTTCACTTATTTTCTTGTATCCCTCTTCCCACAAGAGTATGTTAGATTTGCTTTGCTTTCTATTATCTCTGAGTGGGAAACAATCGAATCCAGAGCTTGAGAAGTGTCATCCCTTCTCTTCTATTTGTTGAACTGCCGATTCGGAAGTGCAAATTGGACAAATGATTCCACCATTCAACACTTATGTACAAATCATTGTCTGGTGTAGATGATTGTCAATGACTCAATACACATTCATCACAATGTGTATGTTGTCCACTTAACCAAACCATATCCCAGAGATGTTTCAAATGATTGGAATGATAATGCTACATGCTTTGATATCTATTCATAGTGCTATGTACTTAAGTGTAGGTGTGAGTCTTGTTTCCATGATGTTGTCTTTCACTTTATAATATGGAAAGGTATTGTAGTGTCCTGCATTGTATGTTTGTGTGACTAGAATACTCCCACATACTATAGTTGGTTCATCATTCAGGGCATCGATGGATCTTAAAGGGATGCTAAAAGTAAGTCATACTTACAAACATGAGTCTTACAAAGTGTTCCTTTTTTTTTTTTTTTTTTTTTTGGGGGGGGAGTGTTTTCCATAGAATAAATAAAGAAATAAATGACATTCAATTCTACTTGGATTAGGGATATGGTCATTGGCCCTAAACACACCTTCCTTCCATTTCTATGTACATTGGCCACTTCTGTATGAAGTGTGTTGTCTCTTGGATCTGTCTTGACTGTGATAGTTGTATCTGTTTGGACAGCTGATGTGAATAAAGACTCATACATTGTTACATTCAGTGCTTGTGTACTTGCATATGTTTATTTTTGTTTATTAATTTTTCCTGGATTATTCATCATCAGGAATACTTTCTGCATGCTAGTGGCTTGTTATCTGAACCCCTACTAAGAGTACATCTTTAAGAGCTGAAAAGATAGATATCAAAGATGTAACAGTGAAATCTAAGGAAAAGCCAAGAGGATCGAATAGTTAGTTGTAGAGGTCAAGGTGTGGGAAGACCCCAAGTCCTCAAAATTGTTTGGAGTATGTGTAGTTATGGTTCTTGCAAATATTGAGCAATGCCTTGACAACAGTGAATACAATTTTTTGGGGGAAAATGTTTGACAGTGATTTTGACCCCTGCTTCAGATGTTGAGTTTTTGCATTTTTAACCAACTTCACCACTAGTGCACAACACGAGGGAAACTCAATGGACAATGTGTGATAATTGACAACTTTATGTTGCACCAAGCAGATGATTCACTTTGGGCTTTTACAACCACCTTCATAGTGACCCATACCAAAGGAATCCACATGTTATAACAAGTCTGTCTAGAAGCAAGTTGAATGGGTGCATGCCATTTCAATTCATTTGTTATAACAGCCTAAGGGCCTGATTCATCCTATGCATACAGTTGCTACATATGTTTTAGGGGATAACCTTATGAGATTTTGGAGTTATGTGTGGAAAGTTATTCAGACTAACCATGAATAATGAAATGACAACTATGTTCACTATGGATTGTGAATGTATGGGTAATTACATTTTCCTTTCTGTGTATCTATGGAGATTCATTTTATGTGCAACTGAGAAATGTTTGTCTCATCTGAGCATATAAACTCTTTTAAAAAATTGATGGAATAGGCATGTTAGTAGTAAGCTATACAATTTATATGTTCATATGGTGAACTAGATGAATATTTTATGGTAATCATGTCAAAGTCTAGGACGTGGACAAATTATTGGGAAGTAAAAAGGTGTTATGCTCAAATGTTGATGAGTGGCTTCATCTGTTATCTTAAGTATGACATTAGTCCTGACATTTAATATATGGGTTCAACATTTTGATGTTAATTTTGGGCCACACATTGATCTCATTTTCAGGGTTGGATGTTCGTGTTTAGGAGCTGATGCAAACAAGCATTATTATGTGCTAAGATATGTGATTATATTTGTAGCAAATGCCTAGTAAGTCTGAGTGTGTTTGAATGGAGTATCCCTAGTTTGTGTCACCCCTATCTAGAGCATGTCGCTAATTTATTGTCTGTTTGTTGAATCTGTCATGGGTTGAATTTAATCACAAAATATCTTGGCAAGTACTTATATGGAGCGATGTTCTTTGGGTTTTTGATCTCGTAGACGCCTAAGGGCATTGCTTTCTTATCCTTTTGGCCATTGCACATGGGCCCTGGTCTGTGCTGCATGCAAATGACTTCCCAGCGATCTCAAATAGCCAAGATCCTTACACGATTGTTCTTGAAACCTTTTTTTTTCTTATTTGCTTCCATCATGTCTTTAAGCACTTAAATGATATAACCTGTAGATTTTTAGACAAATTGTATAAAAAATGACAACAAGAAACACAAAAACTTTGTTGTGTTGTCAAAACTTTCATGAGGCCTAATTGATACCAAATTTGATTGACATTTGCATGACTTACAGATGATAAAACAAAACAGATCCTTTAATACTCAATTACTCATTCACATGTGAAAACTACATGTAAATTCAAAATTGTAAAACAATACAAAATTATTCAAATTTTATTCTGCGACGCAGCAAATAAAGAGAATTCAGAATGAGGAAATGTAGAACAAGCAGCATAAATATGGAGGACTTTGAATTTTACATATATAAGTTAAGATAATTTTATTAATGTTCACAGATGACCAAAGTAGGCCATTGGGACTTGTTGAAAAGAGCTGTTACAGTGCACTGTAGCAAGCAAAATGTACAATGAAAATAATCTAATCTAATCTAGACAAATAGGAATTGATTTTTGTTGCCACAAAATTTTGCGTTTGCAGTTACAATCAGAGATACAGCTCCCTTAGGAAGATGTTTACATTGTTTTTTCTCTTCTTACAATCATTGCAACTGTCCTTGTTGTGCTCTTCTCATACTTGCTCAAACCTCCATAAATTGATGGAAAGAACAAGTACAATTTCATTGAATTTGGCATCTATGAGGCAAACCAAATTTATTTGTTGGAACCATGGCATCTCAACTTCCTGATTGATTTGACTTCCATAGTAGGCCGTAGCTATCAATGATGTCAATTTCCCTACTGTAATGTCCCCTTTCTAGACAGTCAGTGTTCAGTGGTGATTTAGTCTATTCCTGGGTTCCCATAGGCTAAATAGGGATGTTTGGGAACCCTAAGTGGGTTGTTCCCTGGCGATCAGTGCTTCACCAGCTCTCCTCTGCCTCTTTCTAGAGGCGATTCGGAGCTTTCTTCCACCACTTACTATTTTTAGTAAGTCGGAGCTGAGACGTTCAGTGGTGATGAATTTTATGGGTTTTTGTTCAGAGTAGTGCTAAGGAGTTTTGAGTCCTTCCGAGGGCTCTGTTGGGTGATTCTGATGGAGTTACTATTTGCTTCTTTCCACATTTGCAGTGTTCAGGTTGCCTTATTTGATGAATTTATTCAGTTGCTAAGGTTGGGCGAAATATTTGGAAGTTATTAAAATTACTTTTTAATTAAAAAGGGCCAAATGATATAAAAAAAAAAAAGTAACTTTATGTTTTTTTTTAAAACAACGTTGTCCTACTAGGCCAAGGGGGTGGATGCACATCCCAAGGGGGGACGTAGGAGTTCTTAAGGCAATAAAATAATATTATTTTGAAATGTGTTTGGAGCGCAAAAAACCTAAAAATGAGGCATGGGGTTTATATTGGAGTTTTGGAGCTCATTTGCATCATCTTCTTTCTGGAAACATAACATAACTCTGTCAAATTTGCTTCAACAATTGCAGACTTTGGCTTTTGGAGACGAAAACCTCCATTGGTATCACTGGTTTCGGGGGTTAAAGTTCCTCCCTAGCTAGTTCTGGGTGTTTCTACTTCAGGGGACACAGATTTGAGCTTGATTTCCAGCGGTAGGGTTTGTGATTTCGGCAACTTCAGTGGGTGTTTGAGGAGATCTTCCGGGTCTTCTAGTTTTTGGACATTTTCATCTAGGTGTGCTTCAGTTTAGGGTTTTGTGGTGTGATTTGAGGGTTCTTGGGGCTAGCCGTACCATTTAGGAGTGCATTGGAGAACATGTAAAGCATTCATATCTCTTAATCCAAGAAGTTTCTCATTTTGGGTTTCCTAGAATATGTTTTGCAAGTTTGGGCGATGAGAATGGAGGCATTTTGATGAGGGTTTGAAGCTGAAGTGAATTTATTTTGTTGGCCGTACCTTTTTCAGCAGGCTGTACCATTACCTTGGGGAAGTGTGCAATAAATTCAGTCAACTTTCGGGCATGTCTGCTATCCAAACATTGGCGCCTAGCTTGTACAAGATTGTTGCATTTTACGACATGTCATTCGGAGCCCGTTTGATGAAGCTATGAGCATTTTGATGTGTTCAGTTGTGTATGGTTTATTTCCAAAATTTTGTATCAGACCTGTACTTGCATTTCCAGGTCAAAAATTTGAATGAAATAATGTTGTTTGGTGTTGGGTTTCAGTTTGTCTCATTCCAGTTTATGTTTATGCAATTTAGAGTTTTTCTTTATGCATATGTTCACACATTATAAAGCACAAAAACCCCAAAACAATTGCATATAATACCTGTTGCCACATTTTGCACGGGGTGCAATGTTTTCAATTTTGTAGCAGTGCTGCTCTTTCTTTCCCCTCTTCCTCTCTTTCCCTTTCTTCCTCTCTCCTTTTCTCTCTCTTTCCTACATTCTCTTTTTCCCCCCCTTTCTTGGAGCCCCTCAGTTGGATTTCAAAGTTGACAGCAGTTGCCCTGGAAAATGGCTAAGTGTTGGTGCGAAGTTCGCACTTCGCCCAGTTTTGGTGCGAAGTCCGCACTTCGCCCAGTTTTGGTGCGAAGTCCGACTTCGCCCCTCTTTCTGGGCGCACCTTGTAGCAGGCTGGCGAGTGGCAGAAAAATGACTAAGTCTTTGGAGCGAAGTCCGTACGGCGGCAGAGATCAGCTTTCACCTGTGCGCAGTCCGACTTCGCAGCGAAGTCGGAGTGCGCCCTTGACAGGTGCGCAGTAGGGAAACAAACTCGGAAATGCACCCAAGGCATGAAGGCCTTCCCGACTGCGTTGTTTTCTGCCTGCGCAACCCGATGGCGCTCTGATCCCAGGCGAAGTTGGATAAACTGCCTTTCAAGGCAGGACACGTGTCAAACAGCATCATCCATCATCTGACAAGTGTCCAGCTTCGGGATTTGAGCCAAGACGTGCCGAGCAAAAGGACGAGCATGGGTTGCATTACCTATGCCAGTGGCCTCATTTAAAGCTGATTGGAGGTTCTACCCGCTCCAGCTACCCGCATTCCTGCCGAGAAGAAGTTCTGCCCAACACACCGCCACCTAGCTGTCCGGCTTCCGGGAAGACCATCTTGCGGGTGCAGTCCGGTCCGACAAAGGTCAGCATTTGCAGCTCTTTCGCCGCTTTTGTCAGCTATTGTTTGACTGGGACTTTGTGCCCATTAATGTAACGGGAGGGACTCGGGCTATAAAAACCCACCATGATTTCATTGTAAAGGGTGGAAGGGGAATGTCTGTTAGGGAACCATTGTAACCGTGCTTCTGCTTATAAATATAATTTGTATGCCTGGTTCTGTTCTACTGCTTTTATTCTTTATGCTTTACGTTTCCCTGTGTCACTGCTCGTTGATTCGTTTCAGCATTTGGTGGTCAGATATACCTAAAGCATTGCTTGTGTCATGGCTTGTTGATTCATTTCGGCATTTGGTGGCCAAGCACTTTTGAACTTCATAATAGATGTGGTAGCAGTTCCATCAGTTGTGTGTTACGTTGCTGTCCGTAGTGGTGATTGATGCGTTGCCGTCTTTGTTAGTTCTCCTTGTAGGGAGAATGTTTGCTAGGGGACCATTGTAGCTGTGCGTATAAATTCTCTGCATAACACATATACCTGGCTCTGATATCTCTTGGTTGCTTTCTGATTATGTTATTGTCCGTAGTGGTGATTGATGCATTGCCGTGCTGTTAGTTCTCCTTGTAGGGAGAATGTTTGCTAGGGGACCATTGTAGCTGTGCGTACACTGCTTAAGTACAGAAAGTATACTTAGGTTTTGCAGTTCCTGGTCATGCTTTGTATTTATGATGCAGTAAGCAATGGTGATTGATGTGTTGCCGTACTGTTAGTTCCCCCCACCAAACTCCAATCATATTTGTAAATTCTTTCCGTTCCTTTATCTCTTTCCTGCACTCTTAGCTTAAACCAACCCCCAAAGGAGCCGGCCTTCTCCGGAGATTGGCACGGAAGGCATCTCTTCCTTCCGGCCTTTCATCCTTGGTGGGCGAATGCGGGCGCATTAACCCAAAATCCTTTCCTCATGGCAGATTCGTAACCAACAGTTTCTACGGCACGCCGGTGGGACCAGGGTCCCACATTTGAAGAGAGATTTTCTGATCAGTCTCCACCTGGCGCTGACAGTGGTTTCTGAGCACTTGGTGAGACAAGGAAGTTTCTCACCCCCAACAGAATCGAAGCACCGGTGTTCGCTTCATTGCTGTTCGAAATCTGAGCACCTGGCGACTCTGCACGAACAAATCCTCTGAGTCTGAAAGACCGGTCCCAACACCTTCATGCAAACAAGAAGGTGGCGAGCAAGGGATCCGAGAAGCCCGCCTGACTTTTACGAACTGGACATCAACGCTCGAGGCGAAATTGCCAGGCTGGCTGATCCGCAAGCTCGTGTCGACGAAGCCGAGGCTGAAATTCAAGAAGAAGCCGAAGCCGAGGTCGGAGGAGCTGAATACGAAATAGAAGAGGCCGAGGAAGAAGAAGCATCTGCATCCTCGGAAAGTACCGACACTGAGTACACAACCGACGGAGGAGAAGAAGAAGAAATGGCTGCCCAGCAGCAAAATGATGATGATCTCTTCCCGGCGGTGGACTCTACAGGGCCCTTGGCCCTGGTCGGACAACAAGCTGTGCCCCCTGTTGCTTTAAAGTCTATCCCTACATACGACGGCTACGGCAAGACGGCGTACGAGCACATCCAGGACATCCTTGCCCTGGCCGCATTGCATACCATTACCGATGAGAGTGTGAAGACCCGTCTGCTGGCCCTTTCCCTGAGGGGAAAGCTTCTCTACTGGTGGAGATCGCTGCCAGAGGGATCCATCACAGGGTGGCCCCAGCTTGCCAGAAGGCTCGTGAAAGGATGCAACGAGTCTGCTGACCCTACTTCTCTGCTTGCATCAGTTCCAAGCTATCCAGAGACATCCTCAAGAGGAGGTGTCTGACTTTAACATCAGGTTTGCGAGATCCTGGAAACGGGTACCTCGCCGAACTTCGGCCTTCAGCTGGCATGGCTGCTCACTACTATCTGAGATCCTTCAACTCAGACATATGCCTCCTGCTGAAGATTGCCAGAATAGACGAGTTTCCTGCTCTGTACGAGGCTGCCCAGCAAGCTGAAGCTGACATTATTTCTATCGGCAGACTCCCGTCCGGGTGCAGGAACCCATTCATCCCGACTTCCCCGGATCCCGGTATCCTCCCGCTACGGTGGTGCGCCGTCCACATCAGGGCAGCAACCCCAGCAGCAGTGGAATCCGGCGCCGGTCGTAACTCCTTACGGCCCGCCTCAATTGCATTATCCTCACCCGCCTCCTCCTGCTCCGCATTTTCCAGCACTTCCTGCTCCCCCGCAGTACGCACCTTATTCTAACCCTCCTCCATTAGCCGCATTGCCTCCACCGGCACAGTTGCCGCCTCCTGACAGTAGCATTCAGAATACAATCCTCCAGGAGGTGCGGGCTTTGGCCTCAGGATATCATGCCATGTCCAATGACATGACCGCTCTGAAGAAGAAGCAGGCCCAGATGGACCTCGCTCCTAGGAGGCCATATGCGCCCCCGGCGCTAACAAAAGACAAGCCCCCAGAGCACCAGTTGCAGAGGCGTCCGCCTCCGAGAAATGCTGCTATAGAAGACCCGCCTGGTCCTTCCGACCAGGTTAACTGGTGCACTACGTGCAATGACCCGCATTCGGAGGAAGACTGCACTTGCACCAGCACTACATCCAGACCTTGGCCGGCAGCGCCATAGAGGACGATGAACTCTACATGATCCTGGACGGCGAAGCCAACTTTGCCCTCCCAGAGGAGAATCTAGTGCCGCCTGCCAAGGAAGAAAAGAAAACCGCAGATGCTGCCAAGCCTTTGCAAGTTTATGCCAGAAGAGAAAAACCGCAGCCCGGTGGGCTGCCACCGTACAAGCGGCTGTGGCCCTACACAGCCCAGGAGAAGGCATCCAAAGATAAAGCTCCAGCCAAGCCTTCTCCGGCAAAGGCTGCCCCTGTTCCAGCCAAGCCTCCTATAGCAAAAGCTCCAGTTCCGGCTAAAGCTCCCGTACCTCAGCCTCCAGCTGAAACCAAAGAACAAGCCCGGGGAGAAGGTGAAGTACCCGTCTCTGACCAAGAGACAGCGAGTTGAGGCTACCCAGCGATACCGGACGAAGTATGAGCCGGCAAAAGAAGCAGAAGGAGCTAGTACCTCGGGCTACAGCATAGTAGACGAGTTGAAAAGAACACCTGCTAGAATCAGCATGTATGATGCTCTTCTGCTCCCAGGCCAAGTGGATCTGCTGCAAGAATCTCTGAAGAACATGAAGAGCGGCAAGCAGATACAGCCCGCTGTCCTGGTTCAACCTCTGACAGTCTCAGCCACTGGGAAGAACAGACCGCCTCCCTTTTATCTGTCTTTACGGATGCAAGGGCACATAGTTCACAACTGCATGGTGGACTCTGGCGCTTCCACGACTGTGATGCCGAAGGCCGTCTGCGATGAGATCGGGATGGAATACACACGTAGCAGCCAAGGCGTGCTGCAATTAGACGGCACCCCTGTCAAGACAGTTGGTGTCATAAAGGACATCCCTATCCGGCTGCACAAGGCTCTCGACATCGTGGTCATCCAAGAGGTCGTGGTTGTTGACTTGGCTCCCTACTTCGGCATGTGTCTCTCTCGGGAGTTCAGCTGCGAAGTTGGGCGGGTACCTGTCTCTAGACTACTCACACATGGAAGTGCCCTTCAAAGGAAGGAGACTGAAAATTTTCAATGAGAAGCCTTCCACCTTCCTAGTAGAGAGGATACCGGAGGAGAGTTGGACTGCATGGTCCAGCTGTCGGAGGAAGAACTAGTGACAGTAGAGCTAACTGAGCAAGCCTTCGAAGTGCTACAGCTTGAAGACGAGTTCTCTTTGCGGGACTTCAATGCCGTAATTGAGACAGAGCGAGGTCGTTACTCCATTGTACGGCCCGAGAGGCTTGACATGTCGGCTGCGAAAGGAAGTGGGACCTGCACTCGAGAAGGCTGTGGAAGCTTTTCTTTGACGGCGCGCGATGCAAAAATGGCGCCGGTGCAGGGGTGCTTCTGGTTTCTCCGACCGGGATCCAGAAGGACTATACCTACAGGTTGGCCTGGAGCTGCACTAACAACTCGGCGGAGTACGAAGCCCTGTGCTTGGGTTTGCGAAAGGCGGAGAGGTTGGGGATTAAACACCTGCAGATCTTTGGAGATTCAGAGCCGGTGTGTCACCAAGTTACGAACAAGTGCGCCTCCAAACAGCACTATCTTAGAGCGTACCGCAACCGGGTGTGGGACCTGATGGAGTCGTTCGACTCGTTGAATGTCAAGGCGATATCGCGTGAGAAAAACAAACACGCTGACATTCTGGCGTCTGTTGGAGCCAGGTACGTTCCGGCTGATGACGTTGTCCAGAAACCGAAGCCGGTTCGCACTATTTACAGGCCTTCTATGCCTGATAAGGACACCCACTGGCAGGTGTTCAGTTGTGACGAGGAGATCGTCACATTTTTGGTTAACGAAGTTGGCTTAATCGAAGGTAGAGACCCTGATGACGAGCAATATGAGGGGTTGATACAGTTAAAAAATAATCATGTCCCAAAAGGACTGATTACATTGGAGAGTCTGTTTGATCAGAATGACAGAGCAATATCTCACAGGATCAAAGTAGACCCGAAGCAGTATGCCGACCTGGAACTCGAACCTGGTAAAACTATCAAGGTCGGAACAGGTCGCACGTCGGAGGAACTTGAGCGAGATCGGATCAACTGTGCCGGGAGTTCCCCGACATCGTGGCCTGGTGCTACGAGGATTTGAGGGGTATGACGAAATGTCATCCGAGCATACCATTGAGCTAGAGGATGGCGCCAAGCCATTCCGACGAAGCGAGAGGGCCGTGAATCCGAAGATTGAGGCCATGATGAAAGCCGAGCTCTTGAAGATCTTTGGAGGCCAAGATCATCTACCCCATCAAACATTCATCCTGGGTCGCGAATTTGGTGCCGTGAGGAAAAAGAATGGCGACATTCGTCTACGTGTCGACTTCGAAACCTAAATCGGGCTTCCCTCGGGGACCACTATCCGCTTCCCCAAATCGACCGGATTCTACACATCGTTCTTTGGAGCCCGAGAGATTCTCACTTTTAGATGGATTTTCCGGCTACAACCAGATTTGGGTCAAAGACGAGGACCAGCATAAGACGGCGTTCACCACCAAGTGGGGGACGTTCGCCTATCAGCGCATGCCTTTTGGCTTATCCAATGTTGGTGCCACATTCCAAAGGGCCATGGACCTGGCCTTCAGAGAGCTGCTCAATAAGATCATTGTTATCTACCTTGATGACATGACCGTTTTCTCTCACCAAAGAGGGGATCATGTTTCCCACCTACGGCAAATATTTGAGAGGTGTCGAGAATTCGGCATTTCTATAAACCCGAAGAAGTCTGTCTTCGCGGTAAAAGAAGGAAAGCTGCTGGGACATGTCATCTCCGAGGAAGGCCTCGCCATTGACCCTGACAGAGCAGAAGCCCTCCTTCGCTTGCCGGCCCCCATCGATAAAAAAGGGCTGCAGTCCTTCTTCGGTCAGATTAACTTCGTGCGGAAGTTCATTCCGGACTTCGCACAGGTGATCAAGCCTATGGCCGAGCTGCTGAAAAAAGATACAATTTACGAATGGACTGATGAGAGAGAGCAAGCCTTCGAGGAAATCAAGGCTCGAGTTGCGCAAGCTCCGGTGTTGACAAACCCGGACTACTCCAAGGACTTCATCCTTTATGCAGTGGGAGAACCCGAAAGTTACGGCTGCGGTCCTAACTCGGAAGGGAGACGATGGCGAGGAGCGCCCCATAGCGTTCTGAGCCAAGTGATTCAGCCGCATGAGGAAAAGTACAACTTTATAGAGCGGGAGGTTCACGCTGTTATGAAATCCCTCCGAAAGTTCGGGCATTTTGTCTCCCGGGAGCAAAGCAGCTGTCTTTGTGATTCACCGGACGTTCGAAGCTTCATCATACAAGGAGAACCGGGTCACAAGAGAGCGGGATGGATTGCAAAAATCCGGGAGTTCGACATCGAAGTGCGGCCCACCAAGCTTATCGGGGGCCGAGCCTTGTGTCGGGAATTGGCCCGAAGCGCCGTAGCCGGCATCTCCGCTTTGTAAGTGGGAGGACACGGCGACACGCATCTACCTAGCCAACTCCTTATCGGAGGGGAGTGATTGGACAGATGAGCTGGTGAGATATTTCTGCACCGGAAGATGTCCGAGATCACTGAACGCCTCACAACGAAGGAGATTTCGGCTAGGTGCACTTAAGTACACTCTTCGCCCCGAGGGGCTTTACTTCAAAAACATCGACGGCATCTGTTGCGGTGCGTCAGAAAATCAGACCAGCCCAGGGTCCTCGGAGATTTTCATTCCGGGATGCCTGGGGGTCATCATTCTGCAAGGCCTACGGCCTTAAAAATAATTAGAGCTGGGTACTATTGGCCCACTCTATTTACAGACGCTCATGCGGTCTGTTCCAAGTGTGATCAATGCCAGAGGTTTGCTGGCAGAAACAGAAAAGCACCCCTGCCCCTTCAGCCGATTCAGGCCGAGACTCCGTTCCAGCAATGGGGTCTAGACTTCATTGGGGTGATTTCGCCTAATTCCTCTGCCGGACACAAGTTTATTCTTACAGCCACCGATTACTTCACACGGTGGGCAGAGGCAATCCCGACCAAGAACGCGAGACCAAGAAACGGTCATCAGGTTCATTGAGAGCCTGATTACCCGCTTCGGGGTTCCAGAGTCAATTGTGACGAGACAATGGTCCGGGATTCGTAGGCGCTGTACTCACGGAGTACACTGGCAAACTTGGCATCTATCACAAGATGTCTTCTAATTACTACCCGCAAGGGAATGGCCTTGCCGAGTCTACTAACAAGAACCTCCTGAAAATCATCCGGAGGACCATTGTGACGAAACAAGCGGACTTGGCATTTACTCCTGAACCGGGCGCGTGGGCGGACGGAGTTTCATTCAAGAAATCCATCGAACGTCCCCCTATGCGCTCGTCTATGGCAAAGAGGCTGTCATGCCATCCCACATTGAAATCCCTGCCCTATGGATGTTGGACGAAGACGGGAGCGGTGGAGACCCGGTGGACGACAGTGTGCCAACTCCTGCCGGTTGGAAGAAGACGAGAGAAAAAGCATACCGGGCCTTCAGCGATCATATTGCAGCCACTCAAGGCTGGTTTGCAAAAGGCACCACTGCCCGAGTTTTTAAAATCGGGGACCTAGTGCTGAAGTGGGACTCATATAAGGCGAAGCCGGGCAATCACGGGAAGTTTGATGCTCTCTGGGAGGGCCCATATCAGATTGCCCGGGTGAACCAGTTCAATGCCTATGTACTTCGGGATATGGAGGGTCAGCTCCTACCTATCCCTGTTAACGGGTTCCACTTAAAAATTTACAGCTGCTGAAGGTGCCCGAGTGGCCCTTCTTTGTAAAAATTTCCCTTATGCATTTTTGTTTTCCGGCATGTACAGTTTCCAGCTTTCAGTTTTTTATTTTTTTTGAGCTAAACTGCGACATGGGAGAGAATACAGACTTCGCAGCGAAGTCTGTTGTCGCCCTCAGAAGGGGCGAAGTTCGTGAAGGGGCTGCTTGAGTGAAGAAGGAAAGAAAAAACGTCTAAGTGTTGGCCGCTGCCCGACTTCGCAGCGAAGTCGGGCTGCGGGCCAGCAAAAAAGCGAAGCTCGAAGGGAGAAAAAACTGCAAAGGCACGAGTGATCGGACTGCGCTCAGTTTTGAGCGAAGTCCGACTTCGGCCGGCTTGCGCGCGAAGTACGAACTGCGCGCAGCTCGCGCGCGAAGTGCAAACTTCGCGCGAAGTTCGAACTTCGCCCGAATTTCGGGCGAAGTCCGAACGCGCTTCATTGTTTAAGCGCAGCTCGTGCGCCCGGTCCCGAGAGGCAGTAAAGTTCTAAGTGTTCGCCTCTCTTCCGAAGTTTGTAAAGGTCTGACTGCGCTCAACCCTCGGGCGCGGTAGGAAAAAGAAAAGAAACAGTCTCAATGCAAGTCGCAGTTCGGACTGCGCCCCATTTTTCGGCGAAGTCCAACTGCGCTGGCGAAGTCGGATCTCGCCCAACTTTGGGCGAAGTCCGATTGCGCCTTGTTTTCTGGGCCAGCTTGGACAGTTGTTTAAAAAAAAAATGAATAAAATATTCTAAAAGCTCCAAGCTGGGCCCAAGGCGCATTGCGACCGTTTTGAGATGGGTTTCCGCGCCAAGGGGTTTTTTCTTGAGCAGTGTGCCCAGATTGCGGCAGTGACGTCAGCCATGGCGCGGCGTTCAAGATAAATTTAATGATTGCACAGTCCTCAATGAAAAGTGCAATCAAAAAAGCATGGCACGGCAGCCGGAATACCTTTTTGAAAACATTCTCCTGCACAGCCACCCAAGAAACATAACTCCTTCACTTGCCAGCCGACCTACCCCCTCCTGCGCGACATTAATGACGCTGTCATTATCTAGAAAAGGGGGTCAGATGCATCCAGACATGCCAAACTGCGCAGATTATTCCTGTGACTGCGAAATCTGCTACAGACGCCCTGAATTTGTAATTATTGTTGTTTCGGAGAGATGGACAGAGGAAAGATGCCAATGCCAGCGCAATCCAGCGAAGGGTGCGAACCCGAGGATTTACCGCGGCCAAGTGTTTTCAGAAGTGAAACACCGCCGGAGCGAAAGTCAAAGTCCCGGCCAAAGAAAGTACGGCGTGGGCAAACCCCACCACCTCCGGTAAATTACCTGGCGGGATACAAGGACGGCTCGTTTTCTATGAGCCTGACTAAGCTGCGGACAAATGTGGAGAGTTGGGCTGACAAGGTTTCGCCCTCTCACCATTTCGGAGCGGCGTACAAGTCAAACCTTTTCCGGTTCTTGTGCCCTCCTGTCCATCAATGCCCGGAGCTGGTAGACCTGATTGTCAGACATTACAGACCAGTTACCCGGCAGATTTGCAGCTCCAGCGGTAAACCCTTGTTCGCGCTGCGCAAGGAGACTGTTCAGCCAGCTTTCGCCCCAGGGTTGGAGTATGACTCCAGCACAATCGTCAGAAAGATAAATGCGGGCGAGCAAGCGGGACGCTTCACGCATACAAAACGGATGAGGGATTTCCTCAATTCAGAGCTGAACGCCCCGCTTGCAGGTGGACAGTGGCCAACCGGCCCCATGCCCTTGGCGAGGTTTCAGAGCAAATATTTATACACCATTCTGGCATGGATCCTCGGCTGCGACTCTGATGAGTGAGTACGGCCGTACCGGCTAGCGCTGGCGAGAATGTCTCTGTGTGGAGAATCCTACGAACCAGCAGCGCAGGAGAAGTGGAAAGCGCCCCATCTTTTTCGACTGGGCGGATTGGCTTGCATACGCCATCCACTCCAGCCTGGTGAAGCTCCAGAAGAAGCAGTCCACTGAATTTCGGTTCAGTTCTGTCCTAGCTTGGCTATGTTTGTATCATTTGCACTCCCGGATGCCGATCCCGAACCTGAAGAAGGTCAACGAGAAGGGAGAGCCACAGCCCGTCTATGGCTGGACGGATGACCTATACCGGAAAGGGTCTTACTACAAGTTTAACTTCAACTTTATGGGATTGGTCATGTCAGTCTTCAGCGATGGCGAGATCCCTCGCCCCCCGCGGGAAATGACGAACTCTTTGCTGAGTCAGAAGCTCGGGGACGTCTTTAGACTGACGCAGGGGATTGTGGTCAGAATCTACGGATTCAAGGGCAAACCTCATCTGCTGCCCTACTGGTGCACGGATCATCAGTTTGGGATGGAGGTTGCCCGTCAGATGGATTATGTTGAGGAGGAGTTCGGCCTAGGAAAGAAAAGAGGCCAGATTTTTCAATATCCTCTTTCCTGGGCGAACGTTGAGATTTCCGAGGTAGGACAGCATGTCTACCTCGAGCGGGAGCTTTTTGACATTGGGCTGATTCTGCTGCCGCAGCGCTGGAAGTACGACCCGTACGGGATAAGGGGAAAGTTCACGCATCTCTGCCCCCGGGCGGATATAATCGAAGACAGATGCGATGTGGTCCATGTTGACCTTGGTAGGGAAATTGACTTGATGGAAGCTTCGCCTCCATGGCAGGATTTTTCTTTGCGAGGAGGTGGCATATGACCCCAAGCGAAACCCGGACCACAAGTTCTCTTCTCCGGGGTTTAAAAAATTCATCTCCAAGATAGCGAGGCCTTAAGCGGCCAAAAGAAAAGATTATTGAATCTTTGGAAGATGAGGTGCCGCACGCAGCACGACAAATCCACCAGGAGAAATCTGGCCGTTGATGACGACTTTTCGGCTCTATATGACCAGCACCATGACGGTGGCGGCCATTCGCATATCAAGATTACGTTCCCCGAGGTCCCTTTGAGGGTTATAAAGGAGGGTCTTCCTCCCAACGAGTTGTACACTTCGGCAAGCTGCCGGCGCGGGCCCGACGAGACATCCAAGTGGACCCAATGCAGCCCGTGGCTTCCAAGGTGGTGCACGAAAAGGCGCGAGAAACCGATCAAGTCTACGCCTGAGGTGACCCTTCAAGCACAAAAGGCGCCAGCACCACCAGAGAGCAGACCGGTTGCGGCAGACCTTCTGCAAGTCAAACCCCGGTACAAGTTCACCGTGGGAACATCAGCGCCTGCTGCATCTGCTTCATCTCCTTCCCCCGATCCGGCCATTGTTCCAGAGAAGAGGAAGAGAGTTGAAAAGATCAGGCGACCTAGTCTGACGGTGCAGCGACCGGTCGCGAGCCGCAGCCGCGTTCAGCCGCTCCGGAGCGTGTTTCTCTGGGCAGTCCCGAGCCAGCCGCCGGAACCAGAATCGCAGACATCCATCCAGCATCGGCTCAGGCGGAGCTCGCGGGTACGTTTGCTGCCCCACTCTCTCTGGTCTCATCTAGCCCTACTCCTACTCCATCTCCCGCTCAATCCGAGCAAGCCATGGCCGCATCTTCCTCCCCGTCTCCACACCCTTCTAGCGGCCCCCATTCTTTTGACCAGTTTGCTCAGAACCCCAACGTTTCCCTATCTCTGAGTCAAACCCCAAACCCTTCACCTGTGGTTAGTGTTGAAGCCGTGCATTCACCGTTACATCCACCGCCTCAGCCGCTTGAAACCCTTTCAGCATCAGCCGCTCCCATCTCCACTTCCCGGTCGCCCTCAGAAGCGGCCGATCCTTCCAAGGTCCGTCCGGTTCCTCCTGATCCCATTCCCGCAGGAGAGACGTCTCAGCAGAACCCTAGGCTGGGGGAACCAGACTTCATGGACGACCTCCAGAATACGGACGACTTGCCTCTGGCAACGAGAGCTGTAGAGTACCCTATCTCTTTCCTCCAAAACCTGAAGCGGAGGAGAACTGAAGAGATAGCCGCCCCGGTAAAGCGCACCAAGTTTAACTTCGAGAGGAGAGTGCTTACAACAGAGAAGATAATCCCGAAAGTGAAGAAGCCTCTCCGGGAAATGACCAGGGGCGGACTACGAGCTCCGGACAAAGGAGAAGAGCTTTGACGATATCGACAAGCAATACGAGATTCGGGGAATCATTCGTAAAGCGGACAATCTCCTTGTCAAGAGTACGGAGGGAACAGGGAAGAGCTTTTCGGGTTGCAAGGATAAGACAAGACAGCTTGAAGAGGACCTGTCCAGGTCCACTGAGCAGCTGGAAGCGGCGCAGCGAGAAATAGATGAACTAAAAGCCCAGCTGGCCGCTTCTCAGCAACAAGCCGCAACGGAAAAGCAGGCAGCCTTGGAGCAGATTTCTCAGCTCCAGGAGTCTTTGAAACGAGCGCAGTCGCAATCTGCAGAGAGAGCATCTCAAGCGACGGTCTTTTCGAAGAGCAAAGTTAAGGGGATGCGGGCTGATCTGCTGCGGGGATGCAAGCCCCACACGTATAAGGCTATGTCGGTTACGGATTTCGCATCCAGAATTCAAGAAGTTTCTGCCCAGGGAAAGCCTTGTGGTAGAGGAGGCCGAACGCCGGGCGAAGCAATGGCTGGACACGGCAATAAATCTTCGGGGAGCGCGAGCGCGATGGCCTCCAATTCTCCCCCATGTCCTCATTCGGCTGCGAGAATGGGCAGATGCAAGGGTAACCTTGCATAAATATTTTAAGAAAGTAGAAGAGGTGAGGGTTGCCAGACGAATGCTGGACGCATTCGAACATGAAAGAGACATTTGTATGGCTCCCTTTCACGCTCTTTCCGAACTAGGCTGCCCGGGCTTTGTTGAGAATGGTGAGTTTCTCACCCATGAGCAGGTGAAAAAGAATTGGCGGTCCTTTGAGGCAGATACAGCTGAGATTGATGGCTGGACTGAGCCAATTCAAGAAAGTCAGGTCACCCAGATGGTGTCCAAATGCTGCAAGATCAGCTCCTACTTCCAGGAGCTAGGAAAAAGATACCTCACCATCGACCTGCACGCGGTCGCTGCTTTCCACGCAGCATTAGAAGAAGTTGCTGACCGCCGGCCATTCGAAGCAGAAGCCTGGGGCCAAGCCCAGGCCGCATACAACCGCATCTGCGAGGCAGAAGCAAAAGCTGGAGAGCCTTCGGAAGATGGTTACGAGGAGGCAACTGATGAAGGTGAATCTGAAGAACGATTGCCGCGAGGAGAACAGCTAGAGCAGCAAAAGGCAGGGGAAGCAAGTTCCTCTGCACCCAATGGATGAAGGCATGGATTCTTTGCGCCGAGGCGAGCTCGACACCCCGCGAGCCGCCAGAAATGTTGCCACATTTTGCACGGGGTGCAATGTTTTCAGTTTTGTAGCAGTGCTGCTCTTTCTTTCCCCTCTTCCTCTCTTTCCCTTTCTTCCTCTCTCCTTTTCTCTCTCTTTCCTACATTCTCTTTCTTCCCCCCTTTCTTGGAGCCCCTCAGTTGGATTTCAAAGTTGACAGCAGTTGCCCTGGAAAATGGCTAAGTGTTGGTGCGAAGTTCGCACTTCGCCCAGTTTTGGTGCGAAGTCCGCACTTCGCCCAGTTTTGGTGCGAAGTCCGACTTCGCCCCTCTTTCTGGGCGCACCTTGTAGCAGGGCAGGGCGGTGGCGAGAAAAATGACTAAGTCTTTGGAGGCGAAGTCCGTACGGCGGCGAGAGATCAGCTTTCACTGTGCGCGGTCCGACTTCGCGGCGAAGTCGGAGTGCGCCCTTGACGAGTGCTGCGGTAGGGAAACAAACTCGGAAATGCACCCAAGGCATGAAGGCCTTCCCGATTGCGCTGTTTTCTGCCTGCGCAACCCGATGGCGCTCTGATCCTAGCGAAGTTGGATAAACTGCCTTTCAAGGCAGACACGTGTCAAACAGCATCATCCATCATCTGACAAGTGTCCAGCTTCGGGATTTGAGCCAAGACGTGCCGAGCAAAAGGACGAGCATGGGTTGCACTACCTATGCCAGTGGCCTCATTTAAAGCTGATTGGAGGTTCTACCTGCTCCAGCTACCCGCATTCCTGCCGAGAAGAAGTTCTGCCCAACACACCGCCACCTAGCTGTCCGGCTTCCAGGAAGACCATCTTTGCGGGTGCAGTCCGGTCCGACAAAGGTCAGCATTTGCGGCTCTTTCGCCGCTTTTGTCGGCTATTGTTTGGTCGGGACTTTGTGCCCATTAATGTAACGGGAGGGACTCGGGCTATAAAAACCCACCATGATTTCATTGTAAAGGGTGGAAGGGGAATGTACGTTAGGGAACCATTGTAACCGTGCTTCCGCTTATAAATATAATTTGTATGCACTGGTTCCATTCTCTTGCTTTTATTTCTTTATGCTTTACGTTTCCCTGTGTCACGTGCTCGTTGATTCGTTTCAGCATTTGGTGGTCAGATATACCTAAAGCATTGCTTGTGTCATGGCTTGTTGATTCATTTCGGCATTTGGTGGCCAAGCACTTTTGAACTTCATAATAGATGTGGTAGCAGTTCCATCAGTTGTGTGTTACGTTGCTTGTCCGTAGTGGTGATTGATGCGTTGCCGTGCTCTGTTAGTTCTCCTTGTAGGGAGAATGTTTGCTAGGGGACCATTGTAGCTGTGCGTATAAATTCTCTGCATAACACATATACCTGGCTCTGATATCTCTTGGTTGCTTTCTGATTATGTTGTTGTCCGTAGTGGTGATTGATGCATTGCCGTGCTTTGTTAGTTCTCCTTGTAGGGAGAATGTTTGCTAGGGGACCATTGTAGCTGTGCGTACACAGCTTAATACAGAAAGTATACTTAGGTTTTGCAGTTCCTGGTCATGCTTTGTATTTATGATGCAGTAAGCAATGGTGATTGATGTGTTGCCGTACTGTTAGTTCCCCCCACCAAACTCCAATCATATTTGTAAATTCTTTCCGTTCCTTTATCTCTTTCCTGCACTCTTAGCTTAAACCAAAAACCCCCCAAAAGGAGCCGGCCTTCTCCGGAGATTGGCACGGAAGGCATCTCTTCCTTCCGGCCTTTCATGCTGGTGGGCGAATCTGGGCGCATTAACCCAAAATCCTTTCCTCATGGCAGATTCGTAACCAACAATACCTATCAGCAAAACATCAGAAAAAGCACAAAAAAAAATCAGACATTACAAAAACGGAAACAAAGAAAAAACCCTCAGTTATTTCAGAGCAGCAAACAGGGGTGTCTATTACAGTGGTATCAGAGCGCAGTCATTTCTTGCCAGCTTGTGGTTAAGTTTGAACTCATGATGGCATCGTCAGTTGATTATAAGTTTTGGGGTGAAGTTCAGCATGATATGCAAAAGATCTTTGACATTATGAAGGATCCAGACTTCAAAAGGTATTTGTTTCCGAAGTTTGCAAGGGAAGAGTCTGAAAGGTTGAACGTAGTATCAGGACACCATGATAATGAAGCTGAAAAAACAAAGGTATTTGCAGAAGAAAAAATCAGATCAGAAATATGTGATGAAGGAAGTGACATTTCACATGAGGTATGTATGACCGAATGCCAAAATGAGTCCTTAGTCATGCATGCAACTTTTGATGATGAAATTGTGCACGAGGAAAAAGACCAAATAGCAGACATGGTTTCAGATTTGAACCTACCAAATGAAATTTCTAAGTCTGCCAGTTGCTTAGATGAGACCAAAGAAGCTGATGCATATGATGACAAATTAGTTGAGTTTACTAACGCCATTGCAGAGAAAGGACATGATGACAAAGTTACAGGTTTCATAGCAGCCCTTTCCGATGAGTACACTCATGATATTTCGGAGCATGACAAAGATTTGGACAGCCATGATGATTCAGTGTATGATGGGTTTATTGCTGATTATGATGCATTTTCAGATTTAGTGCATGTTGGCGGTTGTGGGTTTAGTTGCCAAACTGAACCTATTAAGGTGAATATGCCGAATAGTTTCATTTTCTTTGGTGACTTGCAGAGTGAATTACGTACAAAGACAGTCACGCATGAGGAGCCAAAAGAGCACGTTGGGACAAAATTAAGTGATCAGCTCTTAGTACCATGGGATCCGGGTGTGTTGACACCTGAATACAAAGAAGAACCTGTGCGGGATGAATTTCTTTTTGACTGCAATAATGTTCCAACTTCTTATCAGGATTCGTGCAAAAAGGATGGCAATGAGGTAGCTGATTTCGAGAAGGCGAATCTCGAAAATAAATCAGATTTATTTTTGCATGAGGTTGATTATGATTACAGGCATAGTGAGCTACACCATTTGCAGAGCCAGATGAGAGTCACTGAAGACCAAGTTGTGGCAGCCTTATCGCGTCTTGATAGCACGCACAGTTACATTGAGGATCTTTACTGGAAGGTTCAAAGGGAAGAGCGACAACAGGGAGTTCAGGGAGGTGTCACTCTTTCCGATCTGCACACCATCAAAGAGGCTCTACAGGTAATCAAATCAGATTTTTTACTCTTGCTTGCTGATAGAGATATGGCTGTTAAGTTTGCAGAAGACACCTTGAACACATACCAAGAGAAGGAGAAAGAAATTGATGAGCTATGCCTTGAGCTTAGCCTAACTCACCACTCTCTTTTGCAAGCTGAAAATCAATCAACTATGGCAGCCATGAATAAGAAACAAGAATCAGATGCAAGATACATGGAGATCAAGCAATTGATTGAGGGCATTGAGGAGCTCCATAGGGATTTTCATTTGGAGCCAAGTTGCCCACATCCGCATGAGCTTGAGGATGGATGTGTAGGCAGTGAGCTTCATAGCATGGATGCAGAGCTTTCATATCATAACATTCCTTTTGAGATGATTGATGACAACCCTTGTGTTGATTCACCTTCTATGTCAGTTTATGATCCTGCAGAGCTCTTTGGCATGGAGTTTGGTATTGGTGGTACACCTCAAGTAGAGGAGTTCTATGGTTCTATGGGAGTTGTTGAGGTGGAGGAACCTAGCGTTGGGTCTTTGGTTATCACTAGATCCGCTTTTGGTGAGGTCCCTTTGATGATTAGTACAAAGCTACCTCAGCATGATAGAGCCACATGGGATTTGAGTTTCCACACCCAGGATCGCATGTTTGTGTTTTTGGGCATCGAGGACGATGGTTGGTGCATGCCTTGGGAGTTGGTTGACCAAAAGAATGAAAGGTATGCTGCTGTTCACTCCTTGAGCAGCCATGTTATGAATCTATTTGTGTTCATACAAGTGGATTGGAGAGAGATCCTGAGCCAAGACTGGAGAATTGCAGATTTGTTGATTAATTGGGAGGTAATTTCAGCTTGGGATGTGTTTAGTATTTGTATTTTGGCTGTCATGCTTCAGATTTTTGGTAAATGTACTCTTTGTGGTATGCTGATTTATCAAAAATCAGTTTATGAGATGATGATTTCAGTCATGGACAGCGGTATATTACTTCATTTTCAGACCATTCAGCTTATTGGAGGGGTTAATTTTTGGTATAACATGAGGTCAACAAGAATTGCAACTAATATGATCCATTATTGGATGGATTTATGGGCATCCCGAGTAGGTGTTGGCTATCATTTCATGCTGATGATTGATGTATTTCTTGATGATACTCTCATGATTATTGCTGAGTGGGAGTACTGGTACTCTTGGGATGATCATTTTGACTCATGGAGATGGAGTATCAGTGTGGATTTTTCCGATTCTGATGGCAGATGCATTCCCAGGATGATTATTTACAGATCTACCTTTGTTGTCCACAACCTTGCCAGTTACTTGATAGAGATTGGTCTGCATTTTGGTTGGGCCTCTATGGTGAGATTTACTGGGTATCCTGCTTCTTTGTTGAGTGTAATGTTTTCTCAGGTGCTCAGTTTCATTTTCATCAGTAGGAGTGCAGGAGTAGACCATGCTGAGTTACTTCTGCATGAGTTGTCTCATGACACAGAGCTTAGTTCTTATAGGCATACCAGTTCAGATTTTGAGGATGAGCTTATTACTGAGTTGCAGGAGCAGTATGTGCAGTCTGAGCACAGTGGATTTACTGTTGTGATCAGAGTGGCGCAACGTCAGCGTGATGGTTTCTTTCTGAGGCTGTTATGGGATCCAGGTATTTTATGTGACCTCAGCCAGGAGCAGACAGTTGACTGGGGTATATTTGAGTATTGCTTGAGGACAAGCAATCTTTGGGAAGGGCGGATTGTAATGTCCCCTTTCTAGACAGTCAGTGTTCAGTGGTGATTTAGCCTATTCCTGGGTTCCCATAGGCTAAATAGGGATGTTTGGGAACCCTAAGTGGGTTGTTCCCTGGCGATCAGTGCTTCACCAGCTCTCCTCTGCCTCTTTCTAGAGGCGATTCGGAGCTTTCTTCCACCACTTACTATTTTTAGTAAGTCGGAGCTGAGACGTTCAGTGGTGATGAATTTTATGGGTTTTTGTTCAGAGTAGTGCTAAGGAGTTCTGAGTCCTTCCGAGGGCTCTGTTGGGTGATTCTGATGGAGTTACTATTTATAGTAACTGCTAATTTTGGCAGTGTCAGCTTTGGTCTGCTTCATTCCACATTTGCAGTGTTCGGGTTGCCTTATTTGATGAATTTATTCAGTTGCTAAGGTTGGGCGAAATATTTGGAAGTTATTAAAGTTACTTTTTAATTAAAAAGGGCCAAATGATATAAAAAAAAAAAAAAGTAACTTTATGTTTTTTTTAAAACAACGTTGTCCTACTAGGCCAAGGGGGTGGATGCACATCCCAAGGGGGGACGTAGGAGTTCTTAAGGCAATAAAATAATATTATTTTGAAATGTGTTTGGAGCCCAAAAAACCTAAAAATGAGGCATGGGGTTTATATTGGAGTTTTGGAGCTCATTTGCATCATCTTCTTTCTGGCAACATAACAGAACTCTGTCAAATTTGCTTCAGCAATTGCAGACTTTGGCTTTTGGAGACGAAAACCTCCATTGGTATCACTGGTTTCGGGGGTTAAAGGTCCTCCCTAGTCAGTTCTGGGTGTTTCTACTTCAGGGGACACAGATTTGAGCTTGATTTGCAGCGGTAGGGTTTGTGATTTCGGCAACTTCAGTGGGTGTTTGAGGAGATCTTCTGGGTCTTCTAGTTTTTGGTCATTTTCATCTGGGTGTGCTTCAGTTTAGTGTTTTGTGGTGTGATTTGAGGGTTCTTGGAGCTGGCCGTACCATTTAGGAGTGCATTGGAGAACGTGTAAAGCATTCATCTCTTAATCCGGGAAGTTTCTCATTTTGGGTTTCCTAGCATATGTTTTCCAAGTTTGGGCGATGAGAATGGAGGCATTTTGATGAGGGTTTGGAGCTGGAGTGAATTTATTTTGCTGGTCGTACCCTTTCCAGCAGGCTGTACCATTACCTTGGGAAGTGTGCAATAAATTCAGTCAACTTTCGGGTGTGTTTGCTGTCCAGACATTGGCGCCTAGCTTGTACAAGATTGTTGCATTTTACGGCATGTCATTCGGAGCCCGTTTGATGAAGTTATGAGCATTTTGGTGTGTTCAGCTGTGTATGGTTTATTTCCAAAATTTTGTATCAGACCTGTACTTGCATTTCCAGGTCAGAAATTTGAATAAAATAATGTTGTTTGGTGTTGGGTTTCAGTTTGTTTCATTCCAGTTTATGTTTATGCAATTTAGAGTTTTTCTTTATGCATATGTTCACACATTATAAAGCACAAAAACCCCAAAACAATTGCATATAATACCTATCAGCAAAACATCAGAAAAAGCACAAAAAAAATCAGACATTACAAAAACGGAAACAAAGAAAAAACCCTCAGTTATTTCAGAGCAGCAAACAGGGGTGCCTATTACACCTACCTAAGGAGGTATCTTGTCATGATAGTTTTGCCACTTAAGGAGGTGGCTCTTCATGGCAATTTTGCCACCTAAGGAACTGGCTTTTCATGACAATTTTGCCACCCAAGGAACTGGCTTTTCATGATAGTTTTGCCAAATTTTGAGTTTGGCTCAGTGAAGCTTTTCCTAAATTTGTGTTCCCGTCAAGTTGGTTCCATCAAGGTCCTGGGGTTTAAGGGTCTGTCTTTGAACAGATCTGCTGGAAAGAACCACTACAAATTTCATTGAATTCGGCATCTATGAGGCAAACCAAATCTATTTGTTGAAACCATGGCATCTCAGCTTCCTGATTGATTTAACTTCCATATTAGGCCACAACTATCAGTGGTATCGATTTCCCCACCTAAGGAGGTGTCTTGTCATGATAGTTTTGCCACTTAAGGAGGTGGCTTTTCATGACAATTCGGCCACCTAAGGAACTGGCTTTTCATGATGATTTTACCAAGTGTTAAGTTGAGTTTGGATTCCTAAATTTGTCTTCCCATCATGTTGGTTCCATCAAGGTCCTGGGTTTTGAGGGTCCGCCTTAGAGCTAGTGTGTTAGCTAAATATTAAATTTTATAATGTAATTAATGCCCCTTTTTTTTTTGGTGGGGGTGGGGGAGAGAGAGAGTTTAGATTTTTTCAATGTGATTTCAGATGATGATTTCATAAGTAATGCCATTATTACTTTGTCTATTCGAGATGTTTTGTCTTATCTTTGCTTGTTGACTTTTCTCCTTTGTTCTGGATGTTTTGTCTCATCTTTGCTTATAGGCTGCACTCCATTAATTAGAGCATAGGATTGATGGTTAGTTTCTGTAAGCAATGTTTGACTTGAAATACATTGAGTTGTAGTTCCTATTTGTAATAGCTATGTCTTGAAAAGCATCTATTGGATTTGAACTCAACATATATGAAAAGTATTTTTGGATCTCTTCTCAAATTCTCATGCATAGTAAAGAAAATCGGAATCGGGTAGTAAATCGGCTGGTTTAAAAATCGGTAAAAAAAAAACAAAGAAAATGATTTTTTTTATTTTTCATGCATATTACAATGAATTAACATTATGCAAATCAATATTGCAATAAAAGCAACAATTCAAGTCAAAGACATCATACAAGGCTAAGTACACATGAAAGTGACAAAACACATCCTATATTGTTTATAATATGAAAAGGTACAAAATTATAAGTAACAAGAAGGAAAAAAGGTTTCATTTTTTATATGATTGCACATTGAGACAAGTAACAACAAAGTTACAATCACTTGAAAAAAAGGAAAAAAAACCTAAACCCTAAACCAAAAGGCTACGGTTGAGGATTTAAAATTGAAACATTGACAGCTGAAAAATGAGCTTGCATACATAGTTATCAGGCAGCAATATTAACTTAAAAACAGGAAGGAAAAAAACCCTAAACCCAAAACCCTAGGGCGTAGAGTAGGGTTTGGGGTTTAACTTCAAGTTCAAAGTTCAAAGTTTCAAATTCAAACACTAACAACTGAAAAATGGGCTTGCATACATAGTTACCAGGCAGCAATTTTTACGTAATTACTTAAAAAGAGGAGGGAAAAAAAAACAAACCCTAAACCCAGCCTAGGGTTTAGGGTTTAAACTTCAAAGTTTCAAACATTAACAGTTGAAAAATGGGCTTGCATACATAGTTATCAGGCAGCAATATTTACTTAAAAAAAAAAAAAAAAAAACCTAAACTAAGGTTGCAGATTTAGGGTTAAAACTTTAAACTTCTAAGTTCAAACATTAACAACTGAAAAATGGGTTTGCATAAAAAACCCTAAATCGGCCATAGCTTGAAAAAAAAAGGAAAAAAAAATTGCCGATTTTTTGAAAAATCGGAAATGAATCGTTGGACTCCCGATAGTTTGCTGATTGACTTGTTTTGCGAATGACTCCTGATTGACTCGCGATTCCGGCGATTTTTTGGTGATTTTCGTAACAAAGTTCTCATGTATATGTTGGTTACGAATCTGCCACTAGGATAGGATTTTAATATATTTGTGCCCTAGATTCGCCCAACAGATTGAAAGGCCGGAAGAAAGGGATGCCTTCCGCGCCAATCTTCGGAGAAGGCCGACTTCCTATGTTTTCTCAGTTAAGGGGTTTAGCTTAGAGTGCAGGAAAGGGATTACAAAATACAGAAAGAAACATAAATATGCTTGTTTCGGGTGGGAAGATAAGCAACACAGGAACTAACCAATCACTACTACCAACAGCAAACAAAACAATGTATGTAACAGAAACTATTAATGCTATTTTATCCTATGTATCCTTTACTTCAGCATTCCAGATATATTTAATCACCAATACTGATATCCAGATGTGCGGAATAACAATAATCGGAAATATAAGCAACATGAAACAAAAATACTCAATAAAGGCAACATACAAGATAAAGACAGTTAATAGAGCCAAATATACTTTGCATTCAAAAGCAAGTGCACAGCTACAGAAGTCTCTTAGCAATATATCTCCCTTCCACACTTGTACAATATATCTCCCTTCCACCCTTGTACAAAGCTGCAAAAGCTGACAAAAGCAGCAAAAGCGGCTGATGTTTGACCTCTGCGGGCAAGGAATGTACTTGCAGCAAGGTCCACCTGAAAATATGGCAGCTACGTGGCAATCCGGTAGGTGAGAAATTGAGTCAGTCTGAATGAGGGCAGATGTGGTACAATTTGTCAGTTCACTCTCATGTGTCCTGTACCCTGGTGGCACACCTTCTATCACATCTTGACTCTGATCCCAAGGCCGAACACCTGTCAACATCTAATGGAGGGGAGAAAAACCGATATTAGAAGCTCATCTTTTGTATTTCTATCCCGCCCGACTGCGCACAAAAATGGAGCGTAGGCGGACGGCACAGGGTGAAAACAGCGCAGTTGGGTGGGCCTTCATGCCTTAGAATATTTTCAGCAGCCCTCTACTTCTCGTCCGATGGCACGACAAAACAGGAGCGCAGTCGGGCGGGGCAACGCAGTCGGACGGAGTCCGACACTTAGAATATTTTAGCAGCATTTTCCTGTCCTTCCGCCCGAGTGCGCACAATTAGATGAGCGCAGCCCGACTTCGTTGCACAGTCGGGCAGGCTCAATACTTAGAAACTTTTCTGATGTCGTCTTCACAACGCCGCCCAAGTGTGCACCGTCTTCAGGGCGCCGCCCGGGCGGGCCCAACACTTAGTCAATTTTTTGCTATTTTTTCCATGAGGCCGCCCAGGTGCGCTGCGAAGTCGGGCGGCCTCAAGACTTAGCCAATTTTCTGGGCAGTCATGCCAATACCGCCCAGGTGCGCAAAAGTAGACAAGCGCAGCCCGACTGCGCTGCGCAGTCGGGCGGATTCCAACACTTAGAATATTTTTGGGCAAATTTGCCCACTCACAGAAACAGTCAGAAACATAAAATGGAAGATGGAGAACGTGAAATTTGATAGCTGAAGAGTAGAAGGGACATGAAGAAGAAAGGGAAAGAAGAAATAGGGAAGGCAAAGCAGCATCCTTACAAAATTTTCAAGATATGGCACCCCGTGCAAAATGTGGCAAGATTCCTGGCGGCTCGCGGGGTGTCGAGCTCGCCTCGATGCAACGAACCAGGCCTTTATCCCTTGGGCACAAAGGCACTCCTAGCCCTTGCATCCTTCTACTGCTGATGCTGCTGAGCTCCTTGCTTGGGTAGCTGTTCTTCCTCCTGTTCGCTCTCAGCAGTCTCCTCTTCGGTACCTTCCTCTTCCTCTCTCTCTGAGCCTGATTGCTCAGCGCTACTGTCCCCTTATTGCACAGCAGGCTAAACCTGCTCACGGACATGCTCATAAGCAGCCTTAGCTTGATCCCAAGCTACTTCTTGGAAGGGCTCTAAGTCGTTGATATCCTTCAACTCCTTTTTGAATGTTGCGACCTTATGCACATCGATGGTGTCGTACCTCTCTCCGAGTTCATGGAGGCAAGTATTGATCTTACAGAACTTAGACACCATCTGGGTCACCTGTGCCTCCTGGACCGAATCATCCCAGCTATCAATTTCGGAGGTGTCTGCCTCGTATACCTACCAGTCCTGCTTTACTTGCTCCAGAGGCAGAAACTCTCCATCTTCCTTGACAAAGCTCGGGAATCCGAGCACAGAAAGAGTGTGAAAGGGAGCCGTGCAGATGTTCTTTTCATGGGTCAATGTATCTAACATTTTCCTGGCAGCCCTAGTTTTCTCAAAATTTTCAAAATAATTTTGCAAGGTAATCCTTGCATCTGCCCAGTCTAGGGCATATGTGACATAGGTGGAAATCGGAGGTCCTTGTGCTCATATTCCTCAAGTTCTATCGCCAAGTATAGCTATTGCCGCGCTTGACGTTCGACCTCCTCTACCGTAGGCTTTCCCTCAGTAGAAACTTCTTGTATCCTGGAGATGAAATCCAGGACGGATAGGGACCTGACAACATTAGCTCTGCAACCTGTCAGCAGGCCGACTCTCATTTCCTTGATCCTATCCTTCGAAAAAGAGGTCGCCTGAGACGCTTTCTCTTCCAGCAGCGCCTGAGTCTGCTGGAGCTGATTTTGCAACTGGGCAACATGCACCAGCGCTGCTTTCTTATCCTCTGCTAGTTGATCAGCTGCTCTTTTCTGGGCCGCCGTATCCTGTCGGGATGTCGCGAGCTGATCCTTCAACCATTTTACTTCCTCCTGAGCGGACTCCAGTTGCGCAGTCGTCTTGGCTAGATTCTCCTCCAACTGTCTTGAATCATTCTAAAGCTGATACAGCTTCTTCTTGGTTTCGAGCCGCTTGACGAGGAGATTGTCAATCTTTCGGCGGATCTCGCTTATTTCGTACTCCTTGCTTATGTCGTCGAAGCTCTTCTCTTTGACCTGGTGCTCATAGTCCTCCTCGGTCATCTCCTGGAGGGGCTTCTTGACTTTAGGCACTAACTTTTCTGTTCGGAGCACCCTTCTGTCCAGGTCATACTTGGTGTGCTTTACTGGTATGGCAATCTCCTCGGCCCTTCTCTTTTTTACGCTCTGGAGGAAAGCAACAGAACCCCTTGCGGCCTTTGCAACTAAGGGTTGGTCATCCGTGACTTGCAGCTCTTTTTCCATCAGCTCCAGTTCTGCCAACATGGGGTACGCCGAGGCCAAATCCTGCGGCGGCATCCTCCCTGAAAAATAATGAGGCGGGTGGTACGCCAGAAGACAAGGCCACTTTTGAAGGCGACCGGGACCTAGGGGAAGTGGGCAGTTGCTGAGGAGGTGGAGATGGGGTTTGGAAGGTGGTATCGGCGGCGGGTGAACGACGTGGGGACAGGGAGACTTCTTCAGTGCTAGCTGCGGGAGAGAGACCTAGGGTTTGACCTAGGGTCTGGAAAGTATTAGGGTCCTAGGCATAGCTACCAAAGGACTGAGGGTTGTGCTGGGACTGCGTGATTGGTGAAGAGGACGAGGCAGCCAAAATGTGCCCAGATGCGGAAGATGAGGGCGTAACAACAGGGCTTACTAGGGTTTGTTGCACAGGGGAAGAGGACGTACCTGCGTGCTCCGCCTGAGCTGGTGCTTGAATGACTCCTGCAGCCCAGGCCTCTGCCTCTCTCTGAGGACTATCTTCGACCGAGATTATCTCACTTGCAGCCGCACCCGCTCATCGGGCCACCACTATCTGCTGTACAGCCTCCTTCTTGGGCCGCCTTTGGTTTTTTCGCCCCTTTTTCTTTTCTTCTCTTTTGGCGCGGTTGTTTGCTTGAGGGAAGCAGAGGTGGTTGATACATCAGGGGTCAAGGTGCCTACAGTGAATTTGTACTTAGGCTTTGTCGGATATGTGCCCTTTGCTGCTGCCTCGCTGACTGACTTTTCGGGCTCCTCTGACTGAGACGACTTTTCAGGCGCTGAGGACAACATGGGGTCCACCTCCTTGCCTTTTGATGCTTTGCTGCTGGATGTCTTTTGAACGAGCAAATGCTGAGGAGTGGGCTTCCTTTTATACCTTTTCCGGGCGCCTAGGGGAACGTAATATCGGAATATGAACGACTGCCATTTGTCAGCGTATTTATCATACAAGATGGAAAACTCGTCGTCTATGGCCAGCGTCTTTTTCTCTGATTTATCGTGTCGCGTGCGACACCTCATTTTCCAACATTCGATGATTTTGTCTTTTGTCCATCCAAGGGGCGCCACCTTCGCGAGCAGTCTTCTGAAACCAGTTGATCCCGGTTTGTGATCATCATTGTGCTCGGGATCATAGTCTACTTCTACATAGTAAAAATCATGCCATGGTGGCCACGACTGCATCTGCTCAATGTGCCATTCTAGGTCCGCCCTTGTCTTATTACACCTTTCTGCCATGATTTCCTCCTGCGGGCAGACGTGCACGAATTTTTCCCTTACCCCGATTGGGTCATACTTCCAGCGTTGCGGCAACTGCACCAGGCCCAAGTTGAGGAGGGACTGTTCTAGGTATATGTGCTGCCCAATTTCATGGACCTCAACGTCTCCCCAGGTAAAAGGATACTTGAAGATGTGGCCCTTCTTTTCCTGGCCGAACTCTTCTTCAACGCAATCCATTTGCCGCGCTGCCTCGAGGCCAAAGTGATATTCTGTACAAAAATATGGCAGCAGGAATGGCTTCCCTTTAAATCCGTAAATCCTGATGATGATGCCCTGGGTCAACCGGAAAGTATCCCCAAATTTGTTCCTTGACAGGTGCCTCATCATAGCATAAGGAGGGCGATGTGCCTTGCCATTGAAAAGTGCCAGGGCCATACCCAGAAATTTGAAATTGAAGTCATAATACGACCCCTTCCTGTACAACAGTTCCGTCCACTCATATACTGGCAGCGGCGCGCCCTGCTCATCCACTTTCTTAACCTCGACGGTATTTATCCGGTAATGCATGTGGTACAGGCACAACCATACAAGAAATGAACAGTGCCTGAATTCCGTCGCCTGCTTCTGCTGCAACTTCACCAGACTGGAATGAATGGCGTACGCCACCCAGTCTGCCCAATCAAAATAGATTGGGCGCCTTCCGCTTTTTAGGGCATTGGGGTCATAGAACTCCCCATGCAGAATACATTCTGCGAGCACCAACTGGTACGGGTGCACTTTTGCGTCAGTGTCGCAGCCCAGAACCTAGGCAAGAATAGTATAGATATACTGGCTTTTGAAATTTGCCAGGGGTATGGGACGTGACGGCCATCTTGCAGCCTCCAGTGGACACTTCAGCTCTAAATTAAGAAACTCCCTCATCCTTTGGCCTTCGCTGAATCTGCCCGCTTGCTCTTCCAAATTCACCTTCCTGACAATGGCGTTCGGATCAAATTCGAGCCCCGACGCGAAAACTGGTTGTACGCTCTCCTTGAAGAGGGTAAACAACATCCTCCCTTGGTAGTCGCAGACCTGTCGGGTGGCTGGTTTGTAATATGCTACAATCGACTCGACCAGCTCTGGGCAGTGGTGAACAGGAGGGCACAAGAACCAATAAAGGTTCGACCTGTAGGCAGCCCCGAGATGGTGTGAGGGCGACACCTTGTCTGCCCAATGCTTGACATTAGGGCGCAGCTATGTGATAGAGTAATCGTCGTCTCTGTACTCGGCTAAGCGGTCTACGGGCGGCGGGGGAGGACCTTGCTTCTTGGCGCTTCTCGCCCTAGATTTTCCACTTTTTTCCTTCGGTGCTTCACTTCCATGAGCGCCCGAGATGGTTTGCTCCTCAGGTTCTTGTTTTGAATCACTAGAGTCTGCCTGCATGGGTGCTTTCCCTTTGTCTATACTCGGCCTCTCACTCATGGCGCTGGGAATTGACAGAAATTACGGCTGTAACTTAGTAAAACTTTGCGCTTCCTCCTCTTTTACAACGCAACTCGAATTCGCTTTGGTAAATCTGATGCTCTGAGTAAGTAAAAAACCCTTTTCTAAAAATGGGGAAAGCAGCATTAATGGCATGAGGGGAATTTAAAGTTTATTGCCCGAAGTGGGTGAGAAGCGTCGTTATTCCTCGGCGGCCGCACGTGGGATCCACTGTCGGACGCGACTTGTACGTCATTGGACCCTGGTGCGCTCTTTCATTTATGACATCTACTTCGAAAATTGCGCAATCATTCCTTAGAGTCTTCAAAACTCGTGCTTTTAATGACATCATGGGTGCCAACTAGGCACACGCTTCGAGGCATTTAACTGGGGGAGCATGCTGTAAAACCTTAGGCAAGCTTGCAATTTTTTAACTCCCCGACCAGGTGCGCCCAAAAAACGAGCGCTGTTTGACTTTGCACTATGAAAGTCGCGCCTTTGGGAGGCCGACACTTAGAAATTTTTTCGTCATACATCATGCCCCTAGGACACGCCCGTTGGAGTGCGCAAATTTTTTTGCGCGCAGTCGGGCGGGACACTTAGCCGATTTTGTGTTTTCTTGCTTTGTTCCCGTCCGGTTGCGCTCAAGACAGGGTGCGCCGTCCGACTTTGCTGCGAAGTCGGGCGGCTTCCCCAACAGTTAGAAAAATTTTCGAACCTTTTCCCACTTGCTCCTGCCTTGGAACCTCTTGACGTCGCACAAACTTAAGGGCGATGCCCGACTTCGGGACAGATTTCTTGCGCAATTGGACGACTTTTCCTGCCTTAGTCATTTTTTTTACTGCCAAGCACCTTCCTTTTGAAGACATTCAGCTCTCTTTTTTGAATCAGAACAGGAAACTAACTAAAGTAATATTTACATTCAAAAATAAAACTGAACTGCAGGAAATAAAATATATACAAGAGAAGACCTTTGGTAACCTTCAGTGGTAGTAGACTTTCAGATGAAAGCCATTAACGGGTATTGGAAAGATCTGACCCTCCATGTTTCTCAGTACGAACGCGTTGAACTGGTTTTCGCAGAAGGCATCAAACTTGTCCTGGTTACCCGGTTTTGCCTTAAGTGAGTCCCATTTCAGCACTAAGTCTCCAATCTTGAAGACTCGGGCGGAGGTTCCCTTCGAAAACCAGTTCTGGGTCATCTCGGCGTTCTTGGTAAAAGCCTGATACACCTTTTCCCTTTCCTCTTCCAGTTGCAACAACTGAGCCAATCGAGCATCCACGGGGTCCCTGTCGCCTTTCTCATCTTCTAACAACCAGAGTGTGGGCATTTCTATGTGGGTGGGAAATACAGCCTCTTTGTCGTACACGAGCGCATAAGGGAACGTCTTGATGGACTTCTTGAAAGAGATACGGTCCGCCCATAACGCTCGGTCCAGAAGCAGGTGCCACGACCTCTTGTTCCTTTCCACAGTCTTCTTTATAATTTTCAAGAGATTTTTGTTGGTGGACTCGGCCAGGCCGTTTCCCTATGGATAGTAGTTTGAGGACATCTTGTGGTAAATGCCATACTTGCTGGTGAACTCTGTGAGTACAGCGCCTACAAACCCTGGACCATTGTCTATGACAATTGCCTCTGGAATCCCGAAACGGGTGATGAGGCTCTCTAGGAAACCAATGACCGTCTCTTGGTCAGCATGCTTTGTAGGCATTGCCTCGGCCCATCGGGTAAAGTAATTTGTGGCTATTAGGATAAACTTATGCCCCACTGAAGAGTTCGGCGTTATTGTCCCGATAAAATCCAGGCCCCACTACTGAAATGGAGCCTCAGCTTGAATTGGCTGGAGGGGCAAGGGTGCTTTCCTATTTCTAACGGTGAACCTCTGGCATTTCTCGCATTTTTGACAGACTGCATGCGCGTCTGTGAAGAGGGTGGGCCAATAATAGCCTGCTCTGATGATTTTTAAGGCCGTCGGCCTTCCCGAATAATGTCCTCCTGGCATCCCAGAATGGAATTCGCCGAGGACCTTCGGTTTGTCTGATTCTTTGACGCACCGCAACAGGATGTCGTCAATATTTCTGAAATACAGCCCCTCGGGGCGAAGTACATACTTCAAAGCATTAAGCCTGAACCTCCTTTGTGAGGTGTTAAGGTGATTTGGACATCTCCCGATGCTGAAATACCACACAAGGTCATTCGTCCAATCATTCTCCTCTGATAAGGAGTTGGCGAGGTTGATTTCTGTCACCGGATTCTCCCACTTGCAGGCAGAAAGTTCAGCCGCAGCACTTCGGGCCAATTCCTGGCGTAGGGCCAGTCCTCGGATTAGCTTGGTGGGTCGTACCTCTATGTCGAACTCCTAGATTTTAACGATCCATCCTGCCCTCTTGTGACCAGGCTTCCCTTGGATGATGAAATTTCTGACATCCGGGTGTATCACAAAGACAGTTATCCGGCTCTGGGAGACAAAGTGCTTGAAATTTCTCAGGGATCTCATAACTGCATGAACTTGCCGCTCAATAAAATTATACCTTTCTTTGTGCGGCTAGATCACCTAGCTTAGGAATGCTATTGGACGCTCCTCGCCATCCTCTCCCTTCTGAGTCAGAACTGCAGCGGCTCTCACACCGCGTAAAGGATGAAGTCCTTGGAGTAATCTGGATTTATCAACACTGGAGCCTGGGCAATCCTGGCCTTAATCTCTTCAAAGGCTTGCTTCCTCCCTTCAGTACAGACAAATTCGGCATCTTTCTTCAGGTGCTCAGTCATGGGCTTGATTACTTGTGCAAAGTCAGGAACAAACTTCCTTACGAAGTTGATCTGGCCAAAAAATGACTGCAGCTCTTTCTTGTCGACCGGAAGGGGCAACCGAAGAAGAGCCTCTGCTCTGTCAGGGTCAACCGCAAGGCCTTTTTCAGAAATAACATGTCCTAGCAGTTTGCCTTCCTTCACCGCAAAGACCGACTTCTTTGGGTTAATGGATATGCCAAATTCGCGACATCTTTCAAATAATTGCCGCAAGTGGGAGGCATGGTCCTCTCTCGTGTGAAAACACAGTCATGTCGTCCAAATAGATGACAATGATTTTGTTGAGCAGCTCGCAGAACGCCAAGTCCATAGCCCTTTGAAATGTAGCTCCCGCATTGGAAAGCCCGAAGGACATGCGCTAATAGGCGAACGTCCCCTATTTGGTGGTAAACGTCGTCTTGTGCTAGTCCTCATCTTTCACCCAGATCTGGTTATAGCCGGAGAAACCGTCTAAGAGAGAAAATCTCTGAGCTCCTGCGACCACGTGAAGGATTTGATCAATTTGAGGGAGTGGGTAATGATCCTTCAGTGAAGCCTGATTGAGGTTCCTGAAATCCATGCAAAGACGGATGTCTCCATTCTTTTTCCTCACGGGGACCAGATTTGCGACCCAAGAAGAATGCTTGATAGGATAGATGATTTTTGCTTCCAGCATCTTCATGAGCTCGGCTTTCATCATGGCTTCAATTTTCGGATTTACTACCCTTTGCTTCTGCCTGAAGGGCTTTGCATGCTCTTCCAGCTCTATGGTGTGCTGGATCATCTCTCTGTCGTACCCTTTTAGGTCTTGATAGCACCAGGCTACAATAACTGGGTACTCTTTGCATAGAGCTCGGATTTGCTCTAACTCTTCATCGATGCAGTCTGTCCTGACCTTGATTACCTTTCCAGGTTCCAATTCCAGGTCCATGTACTGCTTGGGGTCCACTTTGATCCTGTGGGATATGGCTCTATCATTCTGATCAAAGAGGCTCTCCAAGGTAATCAGTCCTTTTGGGACATGATTATTCTTTAACTGTATTAACCCCTCATACTGCTCGTCCTCAGGGTATCTAACTTCGATTGAACTAGCTTCATGTATCAAAAAGGTGACGATGTCCTCATCACAGTCGAACACCTGCCAATGGGTGTCCTTGTCAGGCACAGAAGGCCTATAAATAGTACGAGCCGGCTTCGACTTCTGCATAGTGTCATCAGCCGGGATGTACCTGGCTCCAACAGACACTAGAATGTCAGCATGTTTATTCTTTTCACGAGAGATGGCTTTGACATTCAGGGAGTCAAATGACTCCATCAGATCCCAGACACAGTTACGGTACGCCTTGAGGTAGTGCTTCTTGGAGGCGCACTTATTAGTGATCTGGTTGCACACCAGCTTTGAGTCGCCAAAGATTTGCAGGTGCTTGATCTCGAGCCTCTCCGCCTTTTTTAAGCCTAAACACAGGGCTTCATACTCTGCCACATTATTAGTGCAACTCCAAGCCAGCCTATAACAATAGTCCTTTTGGATACTAGACGGGGAGACTAGAAGGACACCTGCCTCGGCGCTGTTCTTGCATCAGGCACCATCAAAGTACAGCTTGTCTGGGGCAGGACCTATGTCCTTTTGCGCCGTCTGGTCGTGTCTCTCAGGCTGAGTGACGGAGTAGCAACCTAGTTCAATTTCGATCATGGCGTTGAAGTCCAGCAAGGATAACTCGTCTTCCACTTGCAGTCGTTCTAGGGTTTCTCCCGCCAGGTCTACTTCTACTAGCTCCTCGGTCGTCAATTGAACCATGTCATTTTGCTGCTCCTCCTAGGGTATCTTCTCGACCAGAAAAGTGGAAGGTTTCTCATTATAAATTTTCAACCTCCTTCCTTTGAAAGGTACCTCCATATGTGAATAGTCCAGCGACAAATATCCTCCCAGCTTGGCAGTGAATTCCCTTGAAAGACACATGCCGAAGTAGGGTTCCAAGTCAACCACTACGACCTCTTGGATAACCACGATGTCAATTGCTTTATGCAGCCGAATGGGGATGTCCTTGATGACACCAACTGTCTTCACAAGAGTGTCGTCCAACTGTAACACACCTTGCCTGCTCCTTGTGCATTCCATACCAATTTCCTTGCAGATAGCCCTTGGCATGACAGTAGTCAAAGCACCGGAGTCCACCATGCAGTTATGCACTATGTGACCTTCCATCCGCAAAGATAGATAAAAAGGTGGCGGTCTGTTCTTTCCGGTAGAAAAAGTTGTCAAGGGCTGAGCTAACACAGTAGGCTGCGGTGGCTTCCCGTATTTTACGTTCTTCAAGGATTCCTGCAATAGGTCTACCTGTCCTGGGAGCTGAAGAGCATCATACATGCTTATTTTTGCTGGATTTTTCTTGAGCTCTTCAACTATATTATAGGTCGAAGTACCAGCCCCTTATGCTTCCTTTGCGAGCTCGTACTTGGTGCGCAACTGCTGCGTGGCTTCAACCCTCTGTCTCTTCGTCAGCGACGGGTACCTCAGCTTCTCTTGAGCTTGCTCTTTTGTTTCAGCCGGAGGTTGGGTCTTTGGAGCCTTGACTACGGGAGTCTTGAGTGCTGGGGGCTTCTCTTTGGCAGTCGGAGGTAAAGGTAGTTTATCAGGAGCTGCCACAGCAGGCTGCGTCTTCTTCCTTCTTGCATACACCTTTAACGGCTTCATTTGGGCCGAGGTGGCCTCAATCGGCTTTTTGCCCTCCTTGGTTAAGAGGGACACGGGATCTTCTTCAGGGACTGCAAAGTTACCCTCGTCATCACGAATCATGTATGCTTCATCTTCTATGGCGCTACCCTCAAGGGTCTCAATATAATGCTAATCCAACATGCAACCATCTTATCCATGGGGGTTGTTGCGAATAGAGCACCAGTTGACGCGGTCAGAAGTGCACGGTTGAGCATTGCCGGAAACATTTATTGCTGAAGGCCTTTGCGCTTGAGTTGCTTGATCTTTTGTTAGCGCAGGAGGGTATGGCCTTCTAGGGACAAAATCCATCTGAGCCTGCTTCTTCTTCATGATTGTCATGTCATTGGAGATTGTATGGTAACCGGAGGCAAGAGCCCGTACTTCCTGAAGGATTTTATTTTGCATATTATTATCGGCAGGTGCCGGCCGGGCCGGCGGAGGTAATGCGGCTAATGGTGGAGGAGCAGAAAATGTCGGATATTGAGGGGGAGCGGGGAGCATTGGATGTTGCGGAGGTGGCGGACTAGGATAATGGATCTGAGGCGGACCGTACGGGTCAATGACTGGCGCAGGATTCCACGGCTGATGGGGGAACTGATTGGATGAGGATGGCGTCCCACCCGACGCGGGCGGATATTGGGACTGAGGGAAATCCGGGTAGATCGGAGGCTGCATTTTATGAGGGAATCTGCCTATAGCAATCATGTCCAGTTATGCCTGCTAAGCAGCCTCATATAATGCGGGGAAAATGTTGACCCTGGCTAACTTGATAACTAGACAAATGTCCGAGTTGAAAGCCCTCAGGTAATAGTGAACAGCCTCTCCTGCGGAAGGACGCAGCTCAGGGGGTACTCTTTTCCAGGACCTTGCGAACCTCACGTTAAAGTCCGATATCTCCTCTTGCGGATGGCGTTGAATGCTTTGAAATTGGTGCAGCAACGAGGAGGGATCAACGAACTCATTGAATCCCTTAACTAACCTGCCAACCAGCTGGGGCCATCCCATGATATTTCCCTCCGGCAAGGATCTCCACCAGTAGAGAAGCTTTCCTCGCAGAGAGAGCTAACAGTCGGGTTTTAACACTCATTTGTGATAGAATGCAGCGCAGCCAAGGCCAGAATGTCTTGGATATGCTCATATGTTGTCTTCCCCGTGCCATCATATGTAGGAATGGATTTTAAGGCAGCAGGCAGAACAACTTCTTGTCCGGCTAGAGCAAGGGGCACTGTGGAATCAACAGTCGAGAAAAGGTCATTATCATTCTGCTGATTTTGGGCAGCCATGTCTTCTTCCTCTTCTTCGAGCTGGTCAGTGGTGTAGTCGGTATCAGTACTGTCTGAAGTTGTGGGTTGTTCTTCAACTTCGGCCTCCTCAACTTCTTCAACTTCTTCCACTTCAGCTTCGATTCCAACTTCAGATCCGTGCTCGAACCTATCGTCTTGGTGAGCTTGGTAGTCAACTAGCCTCGGATGTTCTCCAACAGCGTTGATGTCGATTTCGTAAAAATCAGGCTGTTGTCCTGGATTCCTAGCTCTCCAACTTCTTGTATGCATGAAGCATTTTTGATATTGGACCAGTCTTTCAGACTCAGAGAATGTTCGGGTTCAGCAGAGTCGCCAGGTGTTCTGATTTGACAGCAATGAAGCGAACACCGATGCTTCAATTCTGTTTTGGGGTGGGAAACCTTCGGGTCCCATCGAGCGTGCCAGAGAAACTGTTGGTTACGAATTTGCCACTAGGATAGGATTTTAATCTATTTGCGCCCTAGATTCGCCCAGTAGATTGTAAGGCCGGAAGGAAGGGATGCCTTCCGCGCCAATCTCCGGAGAAGGCCGGCTTCCTATGTTTTCTCAGTTAAGGGGTTTAGCTCAGAGTGCAAGAAAGGGATTACAAAATACAAAAAGAAACATAAATATGCTTGTTTCGGGTGGGGAAGATAAGCAACACAGGAACTAACCAATCACCACTACCAACAGCAATCAAAACAATGTATGTAACAGAAACTATTAATGCTATTTTATCCTATGTATCCTTTACTTCAGCATTCCAGATATACTTAATCACCAATACCGATATCCAGATGTGCAGAATAACAGTAATCAGAAATATAAGCAACATGAAACATAAATACTCAATAAAGGCAGCATACAAGATAAAGACAGTTAATAGAGCCAAATATACTTTGCATTCAAAAGCAAGTGCACAACTACATTAGTCTCTTAGCAATATATCTCCCTTCCACCCTTGTACAATGAAATGAGGCTGCTATTTATAGCGCAAATTTCCCCCCCAATTACAATTTGGGCACAGAATCCCAGACCTAACAAAAGCTGCAAAAGCTGACAAAAGCAGCAAAGCGGCTGATGTTTGACCTCTGCGGGCAAGGAATGTACTTGCAGCAAGGTCCACCTGAAAATATGGCAGCTACGTGGCAATCCGGTAGGTGAGAAATTGAGTCAGTCTGAATGAGGGCAGATGTGGTACAATTTGTCAGTTCACGCTCATCTGTCCTGTACCCTGGTGGCACACCTTCTGTCAAATCTTGACTCTGATCCCAAGGCCGAACACCTGTCAACATCTAATGGAGGGGAGAAAAACCGAGATTAGAAGCTCATATTTTGTATTTCTATCCTGCCCGACTGCACACAAAAATGGAGCGCAGTCGGATGGCGCAGGGTGAAAACAGCGCAGTTGGGCGGGCCTTTATGCCTTAGAATCTTTTCAGCAGCCCTCTACTTCTCGTCCGATGGCTTGGCAAAACAGGAGCGCAGTCGGGCGGGGCAGCGCAGTCGGACGGAGTCCAACACTTAGAATATTTTAGCAGCATTTTCCTGTCCTTCCGCCCGAGTGCACACAATTAGATGAGCGCAGCCCGACTTCGCTGCGCAGTCGGGCGGGCTCAATACTTAGAAACTTTTCTGATGTCGTCTTCACAACGCCGCCCAAGTGCGCACCGTCTTCAGGGCACCGCCCGACTTTGCTGCGGGCCCAACACTTAGTCAATTTTTTGCTATTTTTTCCATGAGGCCGCCCAGGTGCGCACCGAACTATGAGCGCCGCCCGACTTCGCTGCGAAGTCGGGCGGCCTCAGGACTTAGCCAATTTTCTGGGCAGTCATGCCAATACCGCCCAGGTGCGCAAAAGTAGACAAGCGCAGCCCGACTGCGCTGCGCAGTCGGGCGGATTCCAACACTTAGAATATTTTTGGGCAAATTTGTCCACTCATAGAAATAGTCAAAAACATAAAATGGAAGATGAAGAACGTGAAATTTGATAGCTGAAGAGTAGAAGGGACATAAAGAAGAAAAGAAAAGAAGAAAGAGGGAAGGCAAAGCAGCATCCTACAAAATTTTCAAGACATGGCACCTCGTGCAAAATGTGGCAACAGATACCATCTTCATTCAAATAAAATATTTGCATAAAGAGAAAGAAATCCTAAAATATTAAATATTAAATATGCATGCATCACATTAAAAAATTTCAGACATTTATATGAATAGCTATGTATTAAGTTTGTGGAACCTTCAATGGCCAACAATGGATGTTGTTCAAGACTAACAAAGGGGCCTAAACTAAACAATGAGTTTGCTAAGCTATTTCCCTAAACCTGTATTTTGTTGGATTTTGTCTCATAAGGGGTATGTAGTGAAGAGGGTGTGTTGTGCATGGTATGAGGGTACTTTTAAGCTCGATCATTCAACATTACCCATTAGCAATATTTAGATTGTGTCAAAAATAAGTAGTTATAAGTAATCAATGACTAAGTGTAGGAACTAGTTCTAAGAAGCAAAAGTGAAGTGTTTGCTGAAAGGTCCTAAGGAAATAATTTGAATGCCATGTAATAAAATATAATGTAATGGAAAGGTAAACAAAATGTAGCCAACATTTGTTAGACTTTAATATTTGATTAATTTTAAGGTTAGCTAAAGTTTTATGTAGGAAGGGAAAACAGTTGGGTAACAGTTACATAACGTGTCCTGAAAACCATTGTTTCCAATAGCTAGGACTATGCTATAAATAGGACCCATTCTTCATTTTGCATATACGATGATGATGGTGCATGGATGTATGCTTGGTTGAAACTTGATAGCAAGACGTATGCTGGAGTTATAGAGATATCTGAGATCTCTGCATTATATGCCTTTGAGGCTAACTTGTTAATGAAAGAAATACCTTATGCTCTCATTCTGTGTATGGTTGTGTGCTGATGATTGTGTGATTAGATTGTTAGATCCTAGTGCAAAGTGAATTGGTTGCAGGTTGGAGAGTTCAAACAATCATAGCATAGACGCCGTCAAGGGTTGCAATTGTCGTCAAAGTCGCAGACGTCGTCAGACAAAGGCCACCATTGGAGGAAGCTGATGTGGAGTGGAGAAGCCACCATCTAAGCAATTGTCGTCTGTGTCATGTCGTCATAGGATGTTGTCATGTCGTCATGAGGAGTGTCATCTGAGACTGCAAGTTGGAGCAACCGTCTAAAGTGTTCCATCTAAGCTAAGTGTGTCGTCTGAGTTAGACTTACCGTCTAGTGTTTGTACGGGAACATATTGTTGTCATTGGGATGTTGTTGTCTAGGACTGATTACCCTTCCGTTGATTGCACTTGCGTGAACATTCTCCTCGGCCTAATATTCATTTGTAGTCAATGCCTCCACTTTTGCGTCATCCTTTGTTGTCAAAAACAATGTTTTCCACCTTCCATGTTCTTCATTCGAACTTCCCTCCTTTTGAGGGTTCCACACGTTCTACTTCTAGCACTCATATTTCCTCGCCAAAAAGCTCCATCAACACTCCATCATTAGCATGCAAGTATTCCTTGGCAACATGCAAGTCGTCCCTGTGCTCTACACGTCCATGCTCTCTTCGCTCTTGTTGTTGTGCAATCCTCAAACTTTGTCTTGTTGGTTGTTCTCTTGTCCTACGTCCATGTCTCCCACATCCTCATGTCAAGTTATCTATCATCTATGTTTCCCGTCTCCAAAATCCACGTGGTCGGTTTGAACTTTAGACGTCAACGAAACCAAATGTAGCATGACAATGGTATTCCATAGTTAAAGGAACAGAGAATGAATGATAGAGCAGGTTGACAATGCAACTTAGCAACATGCAGTCCATACAACTTGCAACACAATGTACTTGATGGCCCTGCAGGGTACAAGTTAGACAGCCAATCTGTAGTCCAGATGGCTTGCACATAGTTAGGTGGCTTGTCTATCAAATTAGACAACCCAGTCTTGGATGGGACGACCTAGGTTAGATCCAGACGACCCAGTGTGGATTATCTATAGCAAACAACAATGAATGGAAATAGTTCGGAACATAGTTGAGAAAATTTCCAAAAAATCCCGATTTTGCCGATTTTTTCCTGATTCACAGGCTAGCCGATTTTTTCCCGAAAAATTCTGATATGCATGTCAAAAGCTTTTTTTCAATGAAAATTTGCATTTTCTTAGGTTTTTTTAATAAAAAATGCCAATTTTTAACCGATTTTTTCCTCGGTTTTTTGCCGATTCCGATTCTTTGTCGATTTTTAAACCAGCCGATTTACTACCCGATTCGGATTTTCTCAACTATGGTTTGGAATGTCTATCTACAACAATATTACTCAAATGCAAACACATGAAAAAAGAATACACAATAACAATGGTTGAATGGTGTAATTGACATTAAAAAAGATACATCTCTGCAATACAATTATCTCCTGTATGGATGCACTCTCTAGCATCTACCCTCACAATGTATAAAATGTACAGAAGCTACCCTTTGTGTGTGTATTCTCTACCATGTACAATGTCTACAATGTACCCACTCAAATGAATGAAGGGGGCTATTTACTGTTGGCAATTTTGCCACATTAAAATTTTGGCTTAAGTATGGAGCTTTCAAGCGGCAAAGAGCATGCTGAGGTGTTCGGGTTTTCGCGGGCCATAAACAGGGGCGATAAAATGGACAAAATGAGCTCTGGATATTTTATCATTGCAGATCTTCTCGCCAGCTTTCCGACGATATATCATAATAGGCGATCGGGTCAGCGGATCAAAAGTTATGGCCCCGGGAAGCTGAACCAGGAAACCCAGTTTTGGTGAGAAGTCCGACTTCGCCCAGTTTTGGGGAGAAGTCCGACTTCGCCCAGAGAAGTCCGACTTCGCGAGAAGTCCGACTTCGCCCAGTTTTGGGGAGAAGTCCGACTTCGCCCAGTTTTGGGGAGAAGTCCGTACGGCGGCAGAAATCAGCTTTCACCTGTGCGCAACCCGACTTCGCAGCGAAGTCGGAGTGCGCCCTTTGACAGGTGCGCAGTAGGGAAATAAACTCAGAAATGCACCTAAGGCATGAAGGCCTTCCCGACTGCGCTGTTTTCTGCCTGCGCAACCCGATGGCGCTCAGATCCTGGGCAAAGTTGGATAAACTGCCTTTCAAGGCAGACACGTGTCAAGCAGCATCATCCGACAAGTGTCCAACTTTGGGATCCGAGCCAAGACATGACCGAGGAAAGGACAAGCATGGGCCGCACTACTTATGCCAGCTGCCTCATTTAAGGCTGATGTGAGTTTCCACCTGCCTCAGCTACCTGCATTCCTATCAATGTAAAGTTCTACCCAACGCGCTGCCACGTGGCTGTTCAACCTTCAGGGAGACCATGCCGAGAGTATAGTCCAGCCCGACAGAAGTCAGCACCAGCAGTTCCGCGGCTGCTTTTGTCAGCTAATGTTTGACTGGGACTTTGTGCCCATTAATGTAACGGGGGGAACTTTGGGCTATAAATAGCCACCACGTTTTCATTGTAAGGGGGTGGAAGGGGAATGTCTGTTAGGGAACCATTGTAACCGTGCTTCTGCATCTTAATATAAAGTATACGCCTGTCTCTGTTCTACTTCTTTTATTTTTTATGCTGCCTCTATTTAACATCTATGCCTTACGTTTCCTGTGTCACGGCTTGTTGATTCGCTTCAGCATTTGGTGGCCAGGTACTATTGAGGTATTACTTGTGTCATGGCTCGCTGCTGTCCTGAACTCTGAACTCCAGCGTTTGGTGGCCAAGTACTCCTGGACTTTATTGATCAGAGGATACATAGAATAAATTTAGTAGCAGTTCCTTCAGTTGTGTGTTACGTTGTTGTCCGTAGTGGTGATTGATGCGCTGCCGTACTGTTAGTTCCTTGTAGGGAATGTCTGTTAGGGAGCCATTGTAGCTGTGCGTATAAATTCTCTGCATAACACACATACTTGGACCTGGCATTTCTTGGTTACTTTTTATTCAAGTTGCTGCCCGTAGTGGTGATTGATGCGCTGCCGTACTGTTAGTTCCTTGTAGGGAATGTCTGTTAGGGAGCCATTGTAGCTGTGCGTACACTTCTTGATATAAAAAGTATGCTTAGATTTTGCAGTTTCAGGTTATGCTTTGTATTTATGATGCAGTAAGTAGTGGTGATTGATGTGTTGCCGTACTGTTAGTTCCCCCCACCCAACTCCAATCACATTTGTAAATTCTTTCCGCATTTTTATCTCTTTCCTGCACTCTTAGCTTAAACCATAAAACCCCACAGGAGCCGGCCTTCTCCGGAGATTGGCACGGAAGGCATCCCTTCCTTCCGGCCTTTCAATGTTGGTTTGCGGGTCCAGGGCGCAATAGCAACAAATCCTTTCCTCATGGCGGATTCGTAACCAACATTTACACTTGTGGGAAGGTAGTTATTCCCAACTACCAACTCGACACCTCACCAACTTACATTTCATTTGATTTCATTTCCAACCATATGACAAACTGCATGACAGCTAATGACTTATTACTCATATGTACATTAACACACACTTCATTCATCATTACAACTATTACCTCAAGATTATTGTGTCAAAAGTTATAACACCAAACTTATTATATCAAAACTTCATTGTGAGCATACTTAACTTCCAATGTACTTATTTATCTTTTTTGTTATGAGGTGGTAAGTCAGAACTAGGGTCTACACAGTTCCCCATAGCTAGCCTTGCTAGATGCAAACTAAGCTCCAATTAATCCTAGAGGTTAAAATAGTCATTTCATTCATTTGAATAATAATTATGTTAATTTTAATCCAAGTGAGTTCCAACACTTAATAGATGAACCATTTGTAAACTAGTGACAAGACAAGTTATCCTATTTAACATTTAAAGTAATCAGCAAAGGACCAAAGTGCTAAAGCGCAATGTATAACATTATAGACCTTCTAATAGATATGTTAAAGTCAAATCAAGGCATAATTCTTTCTAATCTTGATTTTATGTAGCTAACACTTGATAAGATTACATTTATTTTAACTTGTCTCACAATGCCTGGCAGAGCTTTATATTTAATTTTTTTAGATATTTGCATGACTATATGCTTCACAAGGTTATGTATTTAAAAAAATAAAAAATAAAAAATAAAACACATTGAGGAGATATCACTATTTGGCAAAGCTCAATTTGTTGCATACATTTACATTGATTCCTTGCCTGTTGGGATGAAGGCTTAAGTGCTTTCTTTTCTTGCTTATATTAGAAGAGACTTTTCATTTAATCATTATAGTTTGCTCCAAGCATTTTTTTTTTTAATTTCCTACTTTGATTCAGCTTTGAACTATATTAAGATAGTGAAGAATTATTCCATGGTAAAAGGTAAGCTACCTGGTTATTTACTAATTTAGTCTGAACTCCTGATTTTGCTATTCTAAGCCACGTCCTCTTTGGTTAGTGCTATGAATATACCATATAGAACATTCAAATTCGCTTAGAATACAATTGGACATTTGTTTCAACAATATTTGGAAAATGTTCAAATCCCTACATTGCAATGGACACTCCCGCAATAATGAGGCCCATGATAATAAGGCTTGTTGAAATTCCACCATAATATGGTCATCATGTAATATGGGTTGAAACCGTTTTGAACTCATATAACTAATTTGGAAAAAGAAAAGAAAAAAAGTCGTGGAAAATCAACTAAGCATTAGAAAAAAAATTACAAGCCAACAAATATTTCCCATTAATCATTTATGAACTCTTCAAGTGAGATGTATTGCATATTCCTACTATTTATTTTTGTAGATCTACTTTCTACATGTTTTTCTAAAGGTTAAATTCTTATAGGAGTTATAGCTCTTTTGAGAAAATTCATATAAATTTTACTTTTTGAGAACAGGGTTTGAGCACATGTCGCCAATGTCTAGGAGAATGTGTTATATGGGAAGAATCAATTGATGAATTGCCTTGGGAGAAAGCTCATACCAGGTTTTTTGTGTCGTTCTTGATATTTACTATAGAAGAATGATAGTTGCAATTCCCTATGTTGTTTTACCTTCATAAGTGTAAATGTTTGATTTTATATAAAAATGCTTTTCATTTCTTATTTCATATGAATATGAAAATAAGTTCAATTCTAGCGTTATCATCTTATTGAAGGATAAAATAAAGTGCGCCGAAATGGTATAAGGTATTATATATAGGATTTATATGCTTTTTCCCTTTCTTTCTCATCATGTCATTAAATGGAAAGCAACTTATCATTGCTTGTGAGTGCTTACAAAGTTTTGATCAGTAGTAGAATGTTTCTGTTTTAAGGAAACTTGAACCTTCTGAACATGTACAATGTTATAGCAGACTAATTTAACTTTTCAGTAGGTACATTATCCTTTATATTAAATTAATGTAAAGGATGGATCAAATTAAATTTTGATGTAGCCTTCAAGGGCAATCTTGTAAAAGAGGGTTGAGTTGGTGCCTTCAAGGACTAAAAAGAATATTTAGTACTTGCTTTTGCAAAAGACTATGGAGCTTCATCAAATAATACAGATGAAAGGCCATATGACTTGGACACTGGAATGCAATGTTTTCATAGTCCTCTTTTTCAACCAATTGTCTTGATTCAAGTTTAATCACAATGGATTTTGGAATATCAATCGCAACATATATCTGCATATACATAGCTAGCTTTTGCTCCCTAGTAGTTAGTGCCTCTTGGCTGAATTTGCCTAGAGTATTACATTTTTTTTTTAAAACCTCCTTATTGATAAGTTGATATGGAAGTCCAAAAAGTCTGACTCACACTAGAATCCTTTGAATAGTTTTTATCTCAACAAAAAGAAAATCCAGTCCATGGTCTTAAAAACATACCAGCTCTCACCATAAACCATGGGCCACCACCTGTTACTTTGTCCCTGAATTTTGAACTAGAGAAGATGATTGTGTGTATATGTGGAGGGGGAAAGGGAAGTCACTGAAAAATGTGAATTCAGTCCCCACTTTCTTTTAATACACTCTCAAATCTCCAAAAAAACCTAGCTAGTATCAGTTGTACTTGCGTATTTACCATCTACTTTTAAGAATCATTATATCATGCTTGATTGTCTCATCCTTGATAATCACTTCTGATGAATCATTTGTTGCCTAGATGAGGATTACCATAGATTCATACTTTTTTTTTGTTCTTGATCAACAAAAAATTACTTTCCCAACTAGGGCTGCCTTACTTCAAACTAGGGTTTTTTAAATGACTTTTTATAATGGTTACCCAGTTTTTCCTCGTGAAAATTCTTAATTTTACAATTTTTTCCAAAGATTTGGAGCAAGAACTCTCAATATCACATGCACTTCCTGCTTGCCTTTATTTAAGAATAATGTTATAGGTCAAATGTATATTACATCACATATAACCATTGTTTTACTAAATACTTCATTTATAGTTATTGACTTCTCATACATAAGTTCATGTTGACTAAAGGTATCTATGATATGCATGGATATGCATAAGTGGGTGGCAGACAGATATCATAATTGCAATTTGCAAATGTTCTTAATGAAAAAATATGTACAGAGAGTTAATGATATTTGTCTTTACAATGCATTCATTTTTCTACATTTCCTATGCACCAATTTTTCAAGCTCTAAACACCACAGGCTTAAGTATAAGGCAATTGGAATTTATGTGTCCACATGCAGCTCTCCCATCAACGTTGTTGAAGATGATGATATTGATAAGATGGAGCTTGACTTGGCCCCAGAAAGGAAATCAAAGCGTGTATATGCATCCCCTCCACCAGATGTTGGTGCAAAAATCAGTCAAACTTTGAGAGTGAGTTTAAATATTCTTTGAGAATATTGGCATCTTGTCCTTTATAATTGACTTGTAAAAGTTTGCATTTGTCTTTAGCTACTATTCTATTCCTAGCATGGACTATTTTCATGATGTAGATTGTTCTCATATGCTTACGAAAAACATCAAGGTTAGTAGAACTATGCTACCTGTGTAAAAGGTTTTATATAACAGTTGAAAGAACATAAATAGATCTATTTGTTTAAAACTATGCTTCTATATAAATGGTTCTACTTGTATAAAACTATAGTACTATATACATGGTTCTATATGCTCACAGGCTTTTGATGCATATGTTGTACCGTTTTATTCTTGTTGTCATGTTATTACATTAACATCATAACGATGTCACAATAAGTATTGGAATTAATATTTCATTGTTGTTTACATTGTCTTTATTTTATTATTTTAAAATCATAATGTTTACTCATTAGGAATTCTCCAAGAAGGTTAGTCATGAAACTGTCATATTTGGGTTCAATTGTACTTTTGGTCATCCATCATCTTTAGTATGAATCTGGTGTGCTTCTTATGTAAATAGGTGTCTTTTTAAATTAAGCAGCCATGACAATGTTATTGGCATGCCTGTGCTTTTGGTGATCAGTATTTGGGCTTCTTAGGACAGTATAGATACAATCTAAATTAGCAAGTTCATGTTCATATTTGAGTTCAACAAGGATTAAAATAAAAAAATTGTTATCAAGAATGTCAGCCATAGAACTTGCTATGAAGTATGGAAAACAAATATAAATATTTTTATTCATTCAAAGTTCTAAAAATAAATATAAATATGTATAAAGAACTTCATATTTCACACGAGAATGATTTTAACTTGCAAATGCATCTCTAATGCCATAGCATCATTTGCCCTGTTAGGGACTGTTTTAACATTTTCATTAATTGTTTTACTTCAACCTTTGCTTTTTGTAGGTGTATAAGGGATTCAAGTAGATGTGGGAATGATTTACGCCAATAGGTTGAGTTCTAGGTTTGCTTCTTCTTTTTATTTTAATTTTAAAATCTTATTTACCATTGATTGCTGTTTGTCCAGTTATGTTTGTCAAATTTGTTTGTTTAACATAGAAAAAAAGAAAAAAATTGGACAGTTTTATAAAATTTGCCAGATCTGGTATCACTGGATGCAATGTTATTTTGCTATTTTTTCCTATTTCTTTTGGTGTTGATCTAGTAATATGCTACAGAGACCATATGCACTTGAAATCTGTTAATCTCAGTGCCTTCTGAACTTGCATCCATGCTTAGTATCTACAAAACTAGCCATGGATACAAAGTTGGGTTATTCATTTGTTTTCAGATGGTTCTACTCTAAGAAAGCAAAAGAAATTAGAAAGGTGAAATGCTTCACAAGATGCAAAATTTTTAACAACTTTAAGGACATAAGAAACTCAAATTTGAGACTATGGAAGTAGCTATCTTAAGGCATATTATATCACAAATAAACCATGTGACGTCTCCAACCAGAATAACGTAGATATATCAGAAAACAATCATAATAGTGTCTAGGTTTGTAAGGCTCCTTCAAACATCAATCAAACCATCTATAAGCCATTTCTGAGGACTTGAATGCTATCAAATCAGCTTTCAGTTGCTCTCCAGGTGGCTCGATTAGTGCTTTGCTTTCTACAGACAACTTGGGCATATCTTCCTTGAGACCCCTAACAATAGGTTAATATACAACTGTATAGAACTCATAGCTGCTCTTCCCCTTGCCCTTGTACAATTCTTCTGTACATTCACATATTGGCAGTGGCTTCTCATCAGGTCCTGTCTTACCCAACTGTAACTTTGGAAACCGCCCTCTTCTGGTGTAGGGTTTACCATATTAAGTAAGACAAGAAGTTAAACTCTTTATTTCTTCCACAGTTTCTGAACGGATAGTCTTGTTTGATACTTAAGGTAAGAAGCACAATCCAGAAATTGAAAATAACTTGAGAAATGTTGAACCATGTGCAGCAAAGCAATCTTTTCTTCTTGTACTCTCATCCCCAGTACTTGTTGTCACATTTTGCACGGGGTGCAATGTTTTCAATTTTGTAACGATGCTGCTCTTCTTTTTCCCTCTTCCTCTATTTTCCTTTCTTCCGCTCTCCCTTTCTCTTTCTTTCCTACATTCTCTTTCTTCCCCCCTTTTCTTGGAGCCCCTCAGTTGAATTTCAAACTTGGCAGCAGTTACCTGAAAAATGGCTAAGTGTTGGTGCAAAGTCCGACTTCGCCCAGTTTTGGTGCGAAGTGCGTACTTCGCCCAGTTTTGGTGCGAAGTCCGACTTCGCCCAGTTTTGGTGCGAAGTTCGCACTTCGCCCAGTTTTGGTGCGAAGTGCGTACTTCGCCCAGTTTTGGTGCGAAGTCCGACTTCGCCCCTCTTTCTGGGCGCACCTTGTAACTGGCAGGCTGACAGAAGAATGATAAGTGTTGGGGCAAAGTCCGTACGGCGGCAGATACCAGTTTTCACCTGTGCACACTCCGACTTCGCAGCGAAGTCGGAGTGCGCCCTTGACAGGTGTGCAGTAGGGAAATAAACTCGGAAATACACCTAAGGCATGAATGCCTTCCCGACTGCGCTGTTTTCTGCCCGCGCAACCCGATGGTGCTCCGATCCCAGGCGAAGTTGGATAAACTGCCTTTCAAAGCAGACACGTGTCAAACAAAGATCAGCCATCATCTGACAAGTGTCCAGCTTCGGGATTTGAGCCAAGACGTGCCGAGCAAAAGGACGAGCATGGGCTGCATTACCTGTGCCAGTGGCCTCATTTAAAGCCGATTGGAGGTTCTACCTGCTCCAGCTACCCACATTCCTGCCGAGGAGAAGTTCTGCCCAACACACTGCCACGTAGCTGTCCAGCTTCTAGGAAGACCATGCTGCGGGTACAGTCTAGTCCGACAAAAGGTCAGCATTTGCAGCTCTTTTGCCGCTTTTGTCAGCTTATGTTTGACTAGGACTTTGTGCCCATTAATGTAACGGGAGGGACTCGGGCTATAAAAACCCACCATGATTTCATTGTAAAGGGTGGAAGGGGAATGTCTGTTAGGGAACCAATGTAACCGTGCTTCTGCTTATAAATATAATTTGTATGCCTGGTTCTGTTCTGCTGCTTTTATTTCTTTATGCTTATGCTTTACGCTTCCCCGTGTCACGGCTCGTTGATTCGTTTCAGCATTTGGTGATCGAGCGCATTTAGCATTGTTTGTGCCATGGCTTGTTAATTTATTTTAGCATTTGGTGGTCAAGCACTTCTGAACTTCATAGACTAGATGTGGTAGCAGTTCCATCAGTTGTGTGTTACGTTGTTGTCCGTAGTGGTGATTGATGCGTTGTCGTGCTGTTAGTTCTCCTTGTAGGGAGAATGTTTGCTAGGGGACCATTGTAGCTGTGCGGTTAAATTCTCTGCATGACACATATACCTGGTTCTGACATCTCTCAGTTACTTTCTATTTTGAGTTTCCGTACGTAGTGGTGATTGATGCATTGCCGTGTTGTTAGTTCTCCTTGTAGGGAGAATGTTTGCTAGGGGACCATTGTAGCTGTGCGTATATTGCTTGGTACAGAAAGTATACTTAGGTTTTGCAGTTCCTGGTCATGCTTTGTATTTATAATGCAGTAAGTATTGATGATTGCTGGTTGTCGTACTGTTAGTTCCCCCCCACCAACTCCAAGTACATTTGTAAATTCTTTCTGTTCATTTATCTCTTTCCTGCACTCTTAGCTTGAACATAAAACCCCCAAAAGGAGCCGGCCTTCTCCGGAGATTGGCACGGAAGGCATCTCTTCCTTCCGGCCTTTCATGCTGGTGGGCGAATCTGGGCGCATTAACCCAAAATCCTTTCCTCATGGCAGATTCGTAACCAACAGTTTCTCTGGCACGCCCGGTGGGACCAGGGTCCCACATTTGAAGAGAGATTTTCTGATCAGTCTCCACCTGGCGCTGACAGTGGTTTCTGAGCACTTGGTGAGACAAGGAAGTTTCTCACCCCCAACAGAATTGAAGCACCGGTGTTCGCTTCATTGTTGTTCTAAATCTGAACACCTGGCGACTCTCCACGAACAAATCCTCTGAGTCTGAAAGACCGGTCCCAGCACCTTCATGCAAACAAGAAGGTGGCGAGCAAGGGATCCGAGAAGCCTGCCTGAATTTTACGAACTGGACATCAACGCTCGAGGCAAAATTCCCAGGCTGGCTGATCCGCGAGCTCGTGTCGACGAAGCCGAGGTTGAAATCCAAGAAGAAGCCGAAGCTGAAGTCGGCGGAGCTGAGTACGAGATAGAAGAGGCCTAGGAAGAAGAAGCATCTGCATCCTCGGAAAGTACTGACACTGAGTACACAACCAACGGCGGAGAAGAAGAAGGAATGACTGCTCAACAGCAGAATGACGATGATCTCTTCCCGGCGGTGGACTCTATGGGGCCCTTGGCCCTGGTCGGACAGCAAGTTGTGCCCCCTGCTGCTTTAAAGTCTATTCCCACATACGACGGCTACGGCAAGACGGTGTACGAGCACATCCAGGACATCCTTGCCCTGGCCGCATTACATTCCATTACCGATGAGAGTGTGAAGACCTGCCTGCTGGCCCTTTCCCTGAGGGGAAAGCTTCTCTACTGGTGGAGATCGCTGCCAGAGGGATCCATCACAAGGTGGCCCCAGCTTGCCAGAAGGCTCGTGAAAGGATGCAACGAGTTTGCTGATCCTACTTTGCTGCATCAGTTCCAAGCTATCCAGAGACATCCTCAAGAGGAGGTGTCTGATTTTAACATCAGGTTTGCGAGATCCTGGAAACGGGTACCTCGCGAACTTCGGCCTTCAGCGGCATGGCTGCTCACTACTATCCGAGATCCTTCAACTCAAACATACGCACGCTATCGAAGATTGCCGGAATAGATGAGTTTCCGCTCCGTACGAGGCTGCCCGACAAGTCGAAGCCGATATTATTTCCATCGGCGGACTTCCGTCCAGGGTGCGGGAACCCATTCATCCCGACTTCCCTAGATCCCAGGTATCCTCCTCGCTTTTGGCGGTGCGCCGTCCACATCGGGGCAGCAACCCCAAGACGACGGTGGAATCCGGCGCCGGTCGTAACTCCTTACGGCCCGCCTCAATTGCATTATCCTCACCCGCCTCCTCCTGCCCCACATTTTCTAGCACTTCCTGCTCCCCCACAGTACGCACCTTATTCTAACCCTCCTCCATTAGCCGCATTGCCTCCACCGGCACAGTTGCCGCCTCCTGACAGTAGCATTCAGAACACAATCCTACAGGAAGTGCGGGCTTTGGCCTCGGGATATCATGCCATGTCCAATGACATGACCGCTCTGAAGAAGAAGCAGGCTCAGATGGACCTCGCTCCTAGGAGGCCATATGCGCCCCCGGCGCTGACGAAAGACAAGCCCCCGGAGCATCAGTTGCAAAGGCGTCCGCCTCCGAGAAATGCTGCTATAGAAGACCCGCCTGGTCCTTCCGACCAGGTTAACTGGTGCACTACGTGCAATGACCCGCATTCGGAGGAAGACTGCACTCTGCACCAGCACTACATTCAGGCTTTGGCCGGCAACGCTATAGAGGACGATGAACTGTACATGATCCCGGACGGCGAAGCCAACTTTGCCCTCCCAAAAGAGAATCTATTGTCGCCCGCCAAGGAAGAAAAGAAAGTTGCAGATGCGGCCAAGCCTTTGCAAGTTTACGCCAAAAGAGAAAAACCGCAGCCCGGTGGATCGCCACCGTACAAGTAGTCGTGGCCCTACACGACCCGGGAGAAGGCATCCAAAGATAAAACTCCAGCCCAGCCTTCTCCGGCAAAGGCTGCCCCTGTTCCAGCCAAGCCTCCTATAGCAAAAGCCCCAACTCCGGCTAAAGCTCCAGTACCTCAGCCTCCAGCTGAAACCAAAGAACAAGCCCAGGAGAAGCTGAAGTACCCGTCTCTGACCAAGAGACAGCGAGTTGAGGCTACCTAGTAGTACCGGACGAAGTATGAGCCGAAAAAACAAGCAGAAGGAGCTAGTACCTCGGGCTACAGCATTGTAGACGAGTTGAAAAGAACGCCTGCTAGAATCAGCATGTATGATGCTCTTCTGCTCCCTGGCCAGGTGGATCTGCTGCAAGAATCACTGAAGAACATGAAGAGCGGCAAGCAGATACACCCCGCTGTCCTGGTTCAACCTTTGACAGTCTCTGCCACTGGGAAGAACAGACCGCCACCCTTTTATCTGTCTTTACGGATGCAAGGGCACATAGTTCACAACTGCATGGTGGATTCTGGCGCTTCCTCGACTGTGATGCCGAAGGCCGTCTGTGACGAGATCGGGATGGAATACACTCGTAGCAGCCAAGGCGTGCTGCAATTAGACGGCACCCTTGTCAAGACAGTTGGTGTCATAAAGGACATCCCTATCCGGCTGCACAAGGCTCTCGACATCGTGGTCATCCAAGAGGTCATGGTTGTTGACCTGGAACCTTAGTTCGGCATGTGTCTGTCTCGGGAGTTCACTACGAAGTTGGGCGGGTACCTGTCTCTAGGCTACTCACACATGGAAGTGCCCTTCAAAGGAAGGAGACTGAAAATTTTCAATGAGAAGCCTTCCACCTTCCTAGTAGAGAAGATACCCGGAGGAGAGTTGGACTGCATGGTCCAGTTGTCAGAGGAAGAGCTGGTGACAGTAGAGCTGACTGAGCAAGCCTTCGAAGTGCTACAGCTTGAAGATGAGTTCTCTTTGCGGGACTTCAATGCCGTAATTGAGACAGAGCAGGGCTGTTACTCCATTGTACATCCCGAGAGGCTTGACAAGTCAGCTGCAAAGGAAGTAGGACTTGCACCCGAGAAGCTGTGGAAGCTTTTCTTTGACGGCGCGCGATGCAAAAATGGCGCCGATGCAGGGGTGCTGCTGGTTTCTCCAACCGGAATCCAGAAGGATTATACCTACAGGTTGGCCTGGAGCTGCACTAACAACTCGGCGGAATACGAAGCCCTGTGCTTAGGTTTGCGAAAGGCGGGGAGGCTCAGAATTAAACACCTGCAGATATTTAGAGATTCAGAGCTGGTGTGTCACCAAGTTACGAACAAGTGCGCCTCCAAAAAGCACTATCTTAGAGAGTACCGCAACCGAGTGTGGGACCTGATGGAGTCGTTCGACTCGTTGAATGTCAAGGCGATATCGCGTGAGAAAAACAAACACACTGACATTCTGGCGTCTGTTGGAGCCAGGTACATTCCGGCTGACGACGTTGTCCAGAAACCAAAACCGGTTCGCACTATTTACAGGCCTTCTGTGCCTGATAAGGACACCCACTGGCAGGTGTTCAGTTGTGACGAGGAGATCGTCACATTCTTGGTTAACGAAGTTTGTGTAATCGAAGGTAGAGACCCTGATGACGAGCAATATGATGGGTTGATACAGTTAAGGAATAATCACATCCCAAAAGGACTGATTACATTGGAGAGTCTCTTTGATCAGAATGACAGAGCAATATCTCACAGGATCAAAGTAAACCCGAGGCAGTATGCTGACCTGGAACTTAAACCCGGTAAAACTATCAAGGTCGGAACAGACTGCACGTCGGAGGAACTTGGGCAGATCAGATCACTGTGCCAGGAGTTCCCCGACATCGTGGCCTGGTGCTACGAGGATTTGAAGGGGTATGACAGAACTGTCATCCAGCATACCATTGAGCTAGAGGATGGCGCCAAGCCATTCCGACAGAAGCAGAGGGCCGTGAATCCGAATATTGAGGCCATGATGAAGGCCGAGCTCTTGAAGATGCTAGAGGCCAAGATCATCTACCCCATCAAACATTCATCCTGGGTCGCGAATTTGGTGCCCGTGAGGAAAAAGAATGGCGACATTCGTCTCTGTGTCGACTTCAGAAACCTAAATTAGGCTTCCCTCAGGGACCACTATCCGCTTCCCCAAATCGACCAGATTCTTCACATCGTTGCTGGAGCCCAGAGATTTTCACTTTTAGATGGATTTTTCGGCTACAACCAGATTTGGGTCAAAGACGAGGACCAGCATAAGACGGCGTTCACTACCAAGTGGGGGACGTTCGCCTATCAGCGCATGCCGTTTGGCTTATCCAATGCTGGTGCCACATTCCAAAGGGCCATGGACCTGGCCTTCCGAGAGCTGCTCAATAAGATTATTGTCATCTACCTTGATGACATGACTGTTTTCTCTCACCAACGAGGGGATCATGTTTCACACCTACGGCAAATATTTGAGAGGTGTCGAGAATTCGACATTTCTATAAACCCGAAGAAGTCTGTCTTCGCGGTAAAGGAAGGAAAGCTGCTGGGACATGTCATCTCCGAGGAAGGCCTCGCCATTGACCCTGACAGAGCAGAAGCCCTCGTTCGCTTGCCAGCCCCCATTGATAAAAAAGGGCTGCAGTCCTTTTTCGGTCAGATTAACTTCATGCGGAAGTTCATTCCGGACTTCGCACAGGTGATCAAGCCTATGGCCGAACTCTTGAAAAAAGATACGATTTACGAATGGACTGATGAGAGAGAGCAAGCCTTCAAGGAAATCAAGGCTAGAATTGTGCAAGCTCCAGTGTTGATAAACCCGGACTACTCCAAGGACTTCATCCTTTATGCAGTGGGAGAACCCGAAAGTTACGCTGCAGTCCTAACTCAGAATGCAGACGATGGCGAGGAGCGCCCCATAGTGTTCCTGAGCCAAGTGATCCAGCCGCATGAGGAAAAGTACAACTTTATAGAGCGGCAAGTTCACGCTGTTATGAAATCCCTCCGCAAGTTCAGGCATTTTGTCTCCCAGAGCAAAACTACTGTCTTTGTGATTCACCCGGACGTTCGAAGCTTCATCTTACAAGGAGAACCGGGTCACAAGAGAGCGGGATGGATTGCAAAAATCCAGGAGTTCGACATCGAAGTGCGGCCCACCAAGCTTATCAAAGGCCGAGCCTTGTGTCAGGAATTGGCCCGAAGCGCTATAGCCGGCATCTCCGCCTGTAAGTGGGAGGACACAGCGACACGCATCTACCTAGCCGACTCCTTATCGGAGGGGAGTGATTGGACAGATGAACTGGTGAGATTTTTCTGCACTGGAAGATGTCCCGATCACCTGAACGCTTCACAACGAAGGAGATTTCGGCTAGGTGCACTTAAGTACACTCTTCGCCCCGAGGGGCTTTACTTCAAAAACATTGACGACATCCTGTTGCGGTGCGTCAAAAAATCAGACCAGCCTAGGGTCCTCGAAGATTTTCATTCCGGGATGCCTGGGGGTCATCATTCTTCAAGGCCAACGGCCTTAAAAATAATTAGAGTTGGGTACTATTGGCCCACTCTATTTACAGACGCTCATGCGGTCTGTTCTAAATGTGATCAATGCCAGAGGTTTGCTGGCAGAAACAGGAAAGCACCCCTGCCCCTTCAACCGATTCAGGCCGAGACTCCGTTCCAGCAATGGGGTCTAGACTTCATTGGGGTGATTTCGCCTAGTTCCTCTCGCCGGACACAAGTTTATTCTTACAGACCACCGATTACTTCACACGGTGGGCGAGGCGATCCGGACCAAGAACGCAGACCAAGAAACGGTCATCGGGTTCATTGAGAGCCCGATTACCCGCTCGGGGTCCCGAGTCAATTGTGACAGACAACGGTCCGGGATTCGCAGGCGCTGTACTCATGGAGTACACTGGCAAACTTGGCATCTATCACAAGATGTCTTCTAATTACTACCCGCAGGGGAATGGCCTTGCCGAGTCTACTAACAAGAACCTCCTGAAAATCATCCGGAGGACCATTGACAGAAACAAGCGGACTTGGCATTTACTCTTGAACCGGGCGCTGTGGGCGGACGAGTTGCATTCAAGAAATCCATCGAACGCCCCCCTATGTGCTTGTCTATGGCAAAGAGGTCGTCATGCCATCACACATTGAGATCCCCGCCCTATGGATGTTGGACGAAGACGAGAGCAGACGGAGACCCGGTGGACGACAGACTGTGCCAACTCCTGCAGTTGGAAGAAGACAGAGAAAGTGCATACCAGGCCTTCACTGATCATATTGTTGCCACTCAAGGCTGGTTTGCCAAAGGCACCACTGCCCGAGTTTTTTAAATCGGGGACTTGGTGCTGAAGTGGGACTCATATAAGGCAAAGCCGGGCAATCACGGGAATTTTGATGCCCTCTGGGAGGGCCCTTATCAGATTGCCCGGGTGAACCAGTTCAATGCCTATGTACTGCGGGATATGGAGGGTCAGCTCCTACCTATCCCCGTCAACGGGTTCCACTTAAAAATTTACCGCCGCTCGAAGGTGCCCGAGTGGCCCTTCTTTGTAAAAATTTCCCTTATGCATTTTTGTTTTCCAGCATGTACAGTTTCCAGCTTTCAGCTTTTAATTTTTTATTTTTTGAGCTTAACTGCGGCATGGGAAAGAAAACAGACTTCGCAACGAAGTCTGTTGTCGCCCCTTAGAAGGGGCGAAGTTCGGGCTGCTTGGGTGAAGAAAAAAGAAAAAGGCAAAAAATGGCTAAGTGTTGGCCGAAGCCCGAATTCGCAGTGAAGTCGGGCTGCGCGCCAGCCAAAATGCGAAGCTTGAATGAAGGAAAACTGCAAGGCACGAAGAGAACGGACTGTGCTCAGTTTTGAGCGAAGTTCGACTTCGGCCGGCTTGCGCGCGAAGTACGAACTGCGCACAACCTCCGCGCAAAGTGCACACTTCGCGCGAAGTTCGAGCTTCGCCCGAACTTTGGGCGAAGTCCGAATGCGCTGCATTTCCAAAGCGTAGCTCGCACAGTCCGGTCCAAAGGAGGCAGTAAAGTTCTAAGGTTCGCCTCCCTTCCGAAGTTTGTAAGGGCCGGACTGCGCTCAACCCTTGGGCGCGTGAAGAAAAAAGAAAAGAAAGCGGAACAGTTTCAATGCGAACTTTGCGCCTTGGGCGCGTGAAGAAAAAAGAAAAGAAAACGGAACAGTTTCAATGCGAACTTCGCGCGAAGTTCGAGCTGCGCCAGATTTTCTGGGGAAGTCCGACTTCACTGGCGAAGTCGGATCGCGCCCAACTTTGGACGAAGTCCGACTGCGCCTTGTTTTCTGGGCCGGCTTGGACAATGGTTTAAAAAAATGAATAAAATATTCAAAAGGTTCCAAGCTGGGCCCAAGGCGCATTGTGACCGTTTCAAAGTGGGTTTCCGCACCAAGGGTTTTGTCTTGAGCAGTGTGCCCAGATTGCGGCAGTGACGTCAGCCATGGCGCAGCGTTCAAGGTAAAGTTAATGATTGCACAGTCCTCAATGAAAAGTGCAATAAAAAGAGCATGGCACGGCTGCCGGAGTACCTTTTTCCAAGCATTCTCCTACGCAGCCACCCAAGAAACTTAACTCCAGCCGACCTACCCCCTCCTACGCGGCATTAATGACGCTGTCGTTGTCTAGAAAAGGGGGTCAGATGCATCCAGACAAGCCAGACTGCGCAGATTATTCCTTGAGCTGTGCAGATTATTTGTGACAACGAAATCTTCTGCAGACGCCCTGAATTTGTAATTATTGTTGTTTCGGAGAGATGGACAGAGGAAAGATGCCCATGCCAGCGCAATCCAGCGAAAGTTGCGAACCTGAGGATTTACCATGGCCAGGCGTTTTCAGAAGCGAAACACCGTCGGAGCGAAAGTCAAAGTCCCGGCCTAAAAAAGTACAGCGTGGGCAAGCCCCACCACCTCCGATAAATTACTTGGCGGGATACGTGGACAGCTCGTTTTCTATGAGCCTGACTAAGCTGCGGACAAATGTGGAGAGCTGGGCTGACAAGGTTTTGCCCTCTCACCATTTCGGAGTGGCGTACAAGTCCAACCTTTTCAGATTCTTGTGCCCTCCTGTCCATCAATGCCCGGAACTGGTAGACCTGATTGTCAGACACTACAGACCAGTTACCCGGCAAATTTGCAGCTCCAGCGGTAAACCCTTGTTCGCGCTACGCAGGGAGACTGTCCAGCCAGCTTTCGCCCCAGGATTGGAGTACGACTCCAGCACAATTGTCAAAAAGATAAATCTGGGCGAGCAAGCGGGACGCTTCACGCATACCAAACTGATGAGGGATTTCCTCAATTCAGAGCTGAACACCCCGCTTGCATAGCTGGACAGTGGCCAACTGGCCCCATGCCCTTGGCGAGGTTTCAAAGCAAATATCTATATACCATTCTGGCATGGATCCTCGGCTGCGACTCTGATGAGCTGGTACAGCCGTACCAGCTAGCGCTGGCAGAATGTCTCCTGTGTGGAGAATCCTACGAACCGGCAGTGCAGAGAAGTGGAAAGCGTCCCATATTTTTCGACTGAGCGGACTGGCTGGCATACGCCATTCACTCCAGCCTGGTGAAAATCCAGAAGAAGCAGTCCACTGAATTTTGGTTCAGTTATATTCTAGCTTGGCTTTGTCTGTATCATTTGCACTCCCGGATGCCGATCCCAAACCTGAAGAAAGTCAACGAGAAGGGAAAGCCATAGCCCGTCTATGACTGGACGGATGACTTATACTGGAAAGGGTCCTACTACAAGTTTAACTTCAACTTTCTGGGATTAGTCATGTCAGTCTTCAGCGAAAGCGAAATCCCCCGCCCCCCGCGAGAAATGACGAACTCTTTACTGAGTCAGAAGCTCGGGGACGTTTCGGATCGACGCAGGGATTGTGGTCAGAATCTACGGATTCAAGGGCAAACCTCATTTGCTACACTACTGGTGCCCGGAGCATCTGTTTGGGATGGAGGTTGCCCGACAGATGGACTATGTTGAGGAGGAGTTCGGCCGAGGAAAGAAAAGAGGCCAGATTTTTCAATATCCTCTTTCCTGGGCGAACGTTGAGATTACTGAGGTAGGACAGCATGTCTACCTCGAGCAGGAATTTTCCCGGATTGGCCTGGTTCTGTTGCCGCAGCGCTGGAAGTACGACTCGTACGGGATAAGGGGAAAGTTCACACATCTCTGCCCCCGGGCAGATATAGTCGAAGACAGATGCGATGTGGTCCATGTGGACCTTGACTGGGAAATTGAATTGATGGAAGCTTCTCCTCCCTGGCAGGATTTTTACTGTGAGGAGGTGACATATGACCCCAAGCGAAACCCGGACCACCACTTCTCATCTCCAGGGTTTAAAAAATTCCTATCCAAGATAGCAGGCCTTAACTGGCCAAAAGAAAAGATTATTGAATGCTGGAAGATGAGGTGCCGCACGCAGCACGACAAATCCACGAGGAGAAATCTGGCCGTTGATGATGACTTTTCAGCTCTATATGACCAGCATCACGACAGCTGGCGGCTGTTCGCATATCAAGGTTACGTTCCCCGAGGTCCCTTTGAGAGCTATAAAGGAGGGTCTTCCTCCCAACAGTTGTACACTTCGGCAACTGCCAGCGCAGGCCCAGCAGACATCCAGGTGGAACCAATGCAGCCCGTGGCTTCCAAGGCGGCGCCTGAAAAGGCGAAGAAATTAGTCGAGGCAATGCCCGAGGTGATTCCTCTGGCACAAAAGACGCCAGCGCCGCCAGAGAGCAGACCGGTTGCGGCAGACCTTCTCCAAGTCAAACCCCGGTACAAGTTTACCGTGGGAGCATCAGCGCCTGCTTCATCTCCTTCCCCCGATCCGACCATTGTTCCAGAAGAGAAGAAAAGGAAGAGAGTTGAGAAAATCAGGCGACCTAGCCTGACAGTGCAGCAGCCAGTCGCAGAGCCGCAGCCGCGTTCAGCCGCTCTAGAGAGTTTCTCTGGGCAGTCCCGAGCCAGCCGCCGGAACCAAAAGCGCAGACATCCACCCAGCGTCGGCTCAGGCGGAGCCCGCAGGTACGTTTGCTGCCCCAGTCTCTTTGGTCTCATCTAGTCCTACCCCTACTCCATCTCCCGCTCAATCCGAGCAAGTTATGGCCGCATCTTCCTCCCCGTCTCCACACCCTTCTAGCGGCCCCCATTCTTTTGATCAGTTTGCTCAGAACCCCAACGTTTCCCTATCTCTGAGTCAAACTCCAAACCCTTCGCCTGAAGTTAGTGCCGAAGCCGTGCTTTCACCGTTACATCCACCCCCTCAGCCGCTTCAAACCCTTCCAGCATCAGCCGCTCCCATCTCCACTTCCCGGTCGCCCCCAGAAGCGGCCGATCCTTCCAAGGTCCGTCCGGTTCCTCCTGGTCCCATTCCCGCAGGAGAGACGCCTTAGCAGAACCCTAGGCTGGGGGAACCAGACTTCATGGACGACCTCTAGAATACAGACGACTTGCCCCTGGCAATGAGAGCTGTAGAATATTCTATCTCTTTCCTCCAAAACCTGAAGCGGAGGAGACCTGAAGAGATAGCCGCCCCGATAAAGCGCACCAAGTATAATTTCGAGAGGAGAGTGCTTACAACAGAGAAGATAATCCCGAAAGTGAAGAAGCCTCTCCGGGAAATGACCAGGGCGGACTACGAGCTCCAGACAAGGGAGAAGAGCTTTGATGATATTGCCAAGCGATACGAGATTGAGGGAATCATTCGTAAAGCTGACAATCTCCTTGTCAAAAGTCTGGAGGAGCAGGAAGAGCTTTTCGGGTTGCAGGATAAGACGAGACAGCTTGAAGAGGACCTGTCCAGGTCCACTGAGCAGCTGGAAGCGGCGCGGCAAGAAATAGATGAATTAAAAGCCCAGCTGGCCGCTTCTCAGCAACAGGCCGCAACCGAAAGCGAGGCAGCCTTGGAGCAGATTTCTCAGCTCCAAAAGTCTTTGAAACGAGCGCGATCGCAATCTGCAGAGAGAGCATCTCAAGCGACGGTCTTTTCGAAGAAGAAAGTTAAGGAGATGCGGGCTGGTTTGCTGCGGGGATGCAAGCCCCACACCTATAAGGCGATGTCAGTTCTGGATTTCGCATCCAGAATTCAAGAAGTTTCTGCCCAGGGAAAGCCTATGGTAGAGGAGGCTGAATGCCAGGCGAAGCAATGGCTGGACCTGGCAATAAATATTCAGGAGCGCGAGCGCGATGGCCTCCAATTCTCCCCCATGTCCTCATTCGCTGCAGAATGGGCAGATGCAAGGGTAACCTTGCATAAATATTTCAAAAAAGTAGAAGAGGTGAGGGTTGCCAGACGAATGTTAGACGCATTCGAACACGAAAGAGATATTTGTATGGCTCCCTTTCGCGCTCTTTCTGAACTAGGGTGCCCAGGTTTTGTTGAGAATGGCGAATTTCTCACCCTAGATCAGGTGAAAAAGAATTGGCAGTCCTTTGAAGCAGACACAGCTGAGATTGATAGCTGGACTGAGCCAATTCAGGAAAGTTAGGTCACTCAGATGGTGTCCAAATGTTGCAAGATCAGCTCCTACTTCCAGGAGCTAGGAAAAAGATACTACACCATCGACCTGCACGCGGTCTCTGCTTTCCACGCAGCATTAGAAGAAGTTGTTGACCGCCGGCCATTCGAAGCAGAAGCCTGGGGCCAAGCCCAGGCTGCATACAACCGCATCTGTGAAGCAGAAGCAGAAGCAAAAGCCGGAGAGCCTTCGGAAGGCGATTCTGAGGGGGCAACTGACAAAAGTGAATCTGAAGAACAGTTGCCGCGAGGAGAACAGCTAGAGTAGCAAAAGGCAGGGGAAGCAAGTTCCTCTGCCCCCAATGGATGAAAGCATGGATTCTTTGCGCCGAGGCGAGCTCGACACCCCGCGAGCCGCCAAAAATGTTGTCACATTTTGCATGGGGTGCAATGTTTTCAATTTTGTAACAATGCTGCTCTTATTTTTCCCTCTTCCTCTATTTTCCTTTCTTCCGCTCTCCCTTTCTCTTTCTTTCCTACATTCTCTTTCTTCCCCCCTTTTCTTGGAGCCCCTCAGTTGAATTTTAAACTTGGCAGCAGTTACTTGAAAAATGGCTAAGTGTTGGTGCGAAGTCCGACTTCACCCAGTTTTGGTGCGAAGTGCGTACTTCGCCCAGTTTTGGTGCGAAGTTCGCACTTTGCCCAGTTTTGGTGCGAAGTGCGTACTTCGCCCAGTTTTGGTGCGAAGTCCGACTTCGCCCCTCTTTCTGGGCGCACCTTGTAACTGGCAGGCTGACAGAAGAATGATAAGTGCTGGGGCAAAGTCCGTATGGCGGCAGACACCAGTTTTCACCTGTGCGCACTCCGACTTCGCAGCGAAGTCAGAGTGCGCCCTTGACAGGTGCGCAGTAGGGAAATAAACTCGAAAATACACCTAAGGCATGAATGCCTTCCCGACTGCGCTGTTTTTTGCCCGCGCAACCCGATGGTTCTCCGATCCCAGGCGAAGTTGGATAAACTGCCTTTCAAGGCAGACACGTGTCAAACAGCATCAGCCATCATCTGACAAGTGTCCAGCTTCGATATTTGAGCCAAGACGTGCCGAGCAAAAGGACGAGCATGGGCTGCATTACCTGTGCCAGTGGCCTCATTTAAAGCCGATTGGAGGTTCTACCTGCTCCAGCTACCCGCATTCCTGCCGAGGAGAAGTTCTGCCCAACACACTGCCACGTAGCTGTCCAGCTTCCAGGAAGACCATGCTGCGGGTACAGTCCGATCCGACAAAAGGTCGGCATTTGCAGCTCTTTCGCCGCTTTTGTTAGCTTATGTTTGACTGGGACTTTGTGCCCATTAATGTAACGGGAGGGACTCGGGCTATAAAAACCCACCATGATTTCATTGTAAAGGGTGGAAGGGGAATGTCTGTTAGGGAACCAATGTAACCGTGCTTCTGCTTATAAATATAATTTGTATGCCTGGTTCTGTTCTGCTGCTTTTATTTCTTTATGCTTATGCTTTACGCTTCCCTGTGTCACGGCTCGTTGATTCGTTTCAGCATTTGGTGATCAGGCGCCTTTAGCATTGTTTGTGCCATGGCTTGTTAATTTATTTTAGCATTTGGTGGTCAAGCACTTCTGAACTTCATAGACTAGATGTGGTAGCAGTTCCATCAGTTGTGTGTTACGTTGTTGTCCGTAGTGGCGATTGATGCGTTGTCGTGCTGTTAGTTCTCCTTGTAGGGAGAATGTTTGCTAGGGGACCATTGTAGCTGTGCGGTTAAATTCTCTCGCATGACACATATACACGGTTCGACATCTCTCAGTTACTTTCTGTTTTGAGTTTCCGTACGTAGTGGTGATTGATGCATTGCCGTGCTGTTAGTTCTCCTTGTAGGGAGAATGTTTTCTAGGGGACCATTGTAGCTGTGCGTATATTGCTTGGTACAGAAAGTATACTTAGGTTTTGCAGTTCCCGGTCATGCTTTGTATTTATAATGCAGTAAGTATTGGTGATTGCTGGTTTCCGTACTGTTAGTTCCCCCCCACCAACTCCAAGTACATTTGTAAATTCTTTCTGTTCATTTATCTCTTTCCTGCACTCTTAGCTTGAACATAAAACCCCCAAAAGGAGCTGGCCTTCTCCGGAGATTGGCACGGAAGGCATCTCTTCCTTCCGGCCTTTCATGCTGGTGGGCGAATCTGGGCGCATTAACCCAAAATCCTTTCCTCATGGCAGATTCGTAACCAACAGTACCATCGCTATTCAAAACAAAATCCTGAACATCTGGCTTGAACTGGTCGATTGTCAAGGGAAGTTCAAAGTCTCGTGCTTCTGATGAATTGACCAATTGCCACTCTAAGAAGTCTGTCAAACTCTGTTCATTAGAATTGCTGTAATAAGTGAGGTTATCTTGGGCAAGCATGAAACCCATTGTGCTTTCCCAACTTTTGAACACAACATTGCCCTTATCTCATGAGTGGAAATTCTGATATCAAACTCTTCCCATGATTTTATCTTGATGGTTTTGGTAGAAACAAGGTTTTATTATTTTCCATGGGCTAAATTATTGTTTGGTACTTTTAGATTCAGTTCTTTTGTCAGATTCACTTGTTCTCAAATTGCTGTCTTGTGCCAAATTCTGAGTATAGTTTTATTGTTACAAGTTGCCATTTTCTTTATATTATTGGTTATAAAATCACTCTCAATTCACTTCAGTCTCATCTATGCGTTTTGTTGCTGTTATATATTATTTAGTTTGCTTGTCAATGTTGACATTTTATTTCTTGGCGTACTTGTTAGTGAAAAGTGAATTCTGACATGAGCATGATGGTGGGTATGTTGATAAGTTGTCTTATCCTTTTGTTTCCGACTCTATTTTTCCTGAAATTATCTTTATGTTTTTGATCCAATTAGGGAATGAAATCAAGAAGTTCTTACTCGTATAATTTCGACTTCTCTATCTTCAGGGACAATTGCCTGTCATGGATACACACATGGTCCTAATCTTTGTCTTTGTTGTTTTTGAAACAAAATGTATGCATTTAGTACTTAAATGCAGTAACAGGTATGTTCAGCAAGAGAATGAAGAAAGTTCATAGTGATCCTATTCTCCATGCTCAAAGAGTAGAAGCTATGAAGGTTATTTGAACCCTTTATGTTTTTTTTTTCTAAACTTCATTTCAACTAAAACCTTGTGTACATATTTCTCAGTGGTTTTGGGTGCATATGCTTTGTTTCTGCATATCCTGCATTTGTTTTAACTGACATGAAATGCATCTTCAGAGAGCAAAGAGGACGTCTGAAGCAAGGGAACACATGTCTAAGAAATTGAAAGCTTTCTTCAGTAATCCAGAAAATCGGCTCAAGCGTAGTCTTTCTATGAAAGGTGAGAGTAATCATCAAAGGAAAATTTGAACTAGCAAGAGAATTGATATGAAATGCTCTATTTGTATTTTCTAAAACTGTTTGTAAGAGCACTTGACATGTTTTTCAGGTATGCTTTTAAATTTGTGACTTGAGAACTGAAGAAAACATACCACTTAATCGCCCAAAGGAAAACATACATAAATAGGTCTATTAATGTTATAGTATTATAAAAATTCCAACTAAATGACAGAATCCCTGATATGAGATCAATAAATGTATAGCTTTAATGCCTAATTTACCTTTTGCACCACATATAAGTTTGTTTGGTATAGTTGTTTGTTTTGATGGGCTGTGATGAACAGTCACAGGCCTCTCACATGCATCTTTTCACTAGTGTAATTGTAATTTACTTTTTGGAGTCTATCACCATCCTAGTTGCAAGATCTTTTTTCAGTTATTTAGGTGCACAAGCATGGATAAGCATACATGTTTTCAGAATTATAGTATTATTTGCTAGTAAGAAGTAAGAACATTGACCCTTAAGCAGGTAAGTATTGGTGAATATGTTGTAGCAGAAAAAGAGTGAGGATAAGTTAATGAGTATGTAGGTTAGTCTACAAAAATATACTGAATAAGCAGTCTGTGGAGTCAGCAGCTAGTACTCAGGGGAAACATATGCCAAACTTGAATTCAAGTTAGAAAGTTGGATAGATTGTTGAGAAAGTAACATCCATAAAATATTGACATGAATCATATATGCATCTTAGAAATTGACATTGCAGCAGTCTCCACCCAATTTGATAGCTACATACAGAGGGACTGTTTGCATGGTATGAAACAAGTTGGCTACCAAGGTCTCCTCAAACAAATAGTCATATACCTTTTGCCCCTCACAAGAGAATCGGTATCTAGCAGCTTGTTTGGAATTCCAGTCATTGCTCACAAACGTTTTCTTCAATGACCCTCTTGCATTATAGATGCTTTTCAATGTCACGAAGTTTGTGGCGAAGCATGTAACTCCAGCCCGCACTAGCTCCCTCCCACCAATAAATTTCCTCATGAGGTTGAGGACCCATGCATGGTTGTAGATGAATTTTGTAATAGCCCTAGACTTTTGTACAACCTTTGACACCCAAGGTAATTTTCCAATGTCTTTGAGGAGCAAATTGAGACAATGGGCTGCACATGGGGACCAAAAAATGGTGGGAAATCTCTCCTCCAAAATATTACCAGTTGCTACATATGCTGCTACATTGTTCGTGATGACTTGGACAACATTCTCCTCCCCTACCTCCATCAGAACCTCCCCTAACAACCCTGCAAGCATTTTGGCACTCTTAACTTGTGTTGATGCATCCACTGACTTGAGGAATGCAATTCCTCCTGCAGAAGCAACCAAAAAATTAATTAAGGTTCTTCCCTACCATTGGTCCACCCATCAGACATGATAGTACAACCGTTCTTCCTCCACACCCTATGATAGTCTTCACATACAACCTTAACGTTGTCCACGCATTCACAAAGAAAAGGGCCCCTAATGTCATCATAAGTTGGCGGCTGCAATAATGCCCCGCAACTTGTGATGGCATCTACCATGCCTTTCCATTATGGAGACCTTTCCATATTGAAAATAAGTTCGAAAAAATACCAAATACTGCCAACGGCCTTCCTTGTTGCCCTATGCCTCTCCTGGTTCCACGCGGCCATACCCTCAAGTGTGGGTTGTGCCCCTAGCATGGAACGTTTGGCAAAATATGACTCATCCGTCCCACTCCTTGGGTGTGCAATTGATGGACTCGAACTCTCTTGGTGAAATTGGCTAAAGGTGCTACTTGCATAATCTATAGTTGTATGAGGTCGAGAAGGGGGGGTTGACATGGCCTTGCTTTGTCTTCGTTTGATCTCTTTTTTCTCCACTTTGTGAGAGATGATTGCCATGCATTCTCTCTCAACGTCAGTCGACATCTTTGAGCATAACCTGACATTTTCGCTTTCTTTCCTTGCCAAATGGAATTTGAGGTGATATTTGTCTCAATGAATGAGAGACCCACAAAATTGCAATAGACCTCCCCTTTCTTTTCCCCTTCCTTTGCATACTTCCATGTTGGATCTCTTTTCGTTGACATTTTCTTCTGGCTGCACATGGAAACAAATAATAGCAAACAATTACTTTAAAAAAAAAACTAAACCCTAGTTTGAAGTTTAAACATTGACAGTTGAAAAGATGGACTTGCATACATATTTTAGGTAGCAATACTTATGAAAAAAACAAGATAATTGAAAGAAAAGAAAAAAAAAAAAACTAAAACTTGGCCTAGGGTGGTTGTTGCATTTGGTTGTAAACTTACAAAAAAAACAAAAAAATGCTTGGAATAGAATAAGAGAAAAAAAATCAGTTTGCAAGAATATTTCTTACCTCAGACGAATCCTTTGGGCAGCTGTTGATGGCTGCTAGATTGCTTCAAACTCCAAAAAATCCACTGTTAGGACACGTTTTAGGGTTTTTTTTGGTGTGGTAGTAGGTAGATAGACCTCTCTCACAAGTTTGGAAGAAGCGAAATGATCCAAAATAAAAAAGAACCACATTTTCTTTAGCCATGCGGTGATGGTCGATTTTTTCGGCAAAAAATCGTGATTCGCATTTTTTTGCCGATTGTTTAAAAAAATTGGTGACTTTTTGAAAAATCATGATTCCAATGGAAATTCAATTGGATTGGCTGTGAATCGGGAAAAAATTGGCTCAAATTGGGATTTTTTTGCAAATATTCTCAACTATGGTGCAGACCAATATGGTATTGAGATGAAGGGAGTCTTAACGGCTTAGAAGGTGAAGATTGTGGATCAATAGTTTATCATGGATTTTATTGTGATAACAATGCAAAAACCAGCATATGATGCATTTTTAGAAAGAGGATGGCTAAGGATGGCTAACGTTAATCACAACTAGGAAAAGGATCAGCTTACATTCAAGAAAGGACAGCATAAGTATATAATTAAACTGAAAAATCAGACTGTGAGCGAAAATTTTGCGATGACGGATGAGTCGGTAGTTATTTGGAGGAAGATAGTACACATGAACCAAATGAGGAAGGAATGTTGTACCTGGAGGAATGTGGTGAAAATGAGAACTGTTTGGATAGCGGGCTTCTTCATTGGCAAATGGAGTATGAGATATTTCCACCCACCTGCCTCTTTATAGAGACAGAGGAGACCAAATAAATTGATGAAAAAGTAGCAAGAAGGCTGAGCCTAAGGAAGAAGAAGAATAAAAATGGATGTTCCTCAAAATTTTTGTAGAATATACACTTGGTGATGCTGAGATAAATGAAAACCTAGCACACCTGATAGATGTGGTAAAAGCAACTAATGAGCCAAAAAGTATCAAATATGAAGGACCTGTTGGTCACAAATCTTCCACAGGAAAGGATTTTGGTATATATACGCGCCCTAGACCTGGACCAACATTGAAATACCGGAGGGAAGAGATGCCCTCCGTGCCAATCTTTGGAGAAAGGCCGGCTCCTTTACTAACTACTTGATTTTTTTAAGCTAAGAGTGCAGGAAAGGGATAAAAAGAGTCAAGGGTACAGGAAAGAAATGAAATAGCTGGATATCACAGTGGGAAAGAACCAGCAACACGATCACTAACTGATACCTTGAAGTAGCAGCAATAAATACAAAGAATAAAACATAAATGAACATCACGCTAACTTCCCTATGTATCCTCTGGAAGAGTTCCAGGATTCAACTATTTTTCTACGCCTAAATCCAGATTTCAGAATTGCAGCAGTTAGGAAAATATACGAATGTAACAGAAACCACTAACCACAAGCGGCATACAAAGAATTTAACGCAGTATTTTCTCCCCTATGTATCCTTCAGGAGAATTCCAGGGTCCAATCCCCAATCACACACCAAAATCCAAGATGCAGAATTACAGTATGCAAATGAAGAAATGGAATAACAGAAATAATCACAGAAGGCGGCATACAAGAAAGAAATTGAGCCCAAAGTCTTTAATATCAATTGCAAAAATCAAGTTACAGCAGCTTTCTAGCAAAATTTCCCCTCCCCTTTTCATTACAATACGTGGGTTTTTATAGAGGACCCGACCCTCTGAGCCATCAATGCGCTGGATTTGAAAGTACGCCCTCGGCCGTCTAAAAAATCCGCGCCTGTCCCCTTCTGCTACTGAGGTTTCACATCCATTTCCACAATTAGCAACCATGGCCGCATCAGCCGGGGAAATCTGCATTTATGAGCCGTCTGACTTGTCCTAGGTTTCTCCGGGTGAGGTGCTCGAGTGGATTTACAAGTTGCCCTGGCTTTTCTCCTGCAACTGATAGCTCTTTTCCTATTGCCACAAATGGGTACCGGGTCTTTCGGTCAAGAAAAATTGTATTTATGAAACACTCAAATGCCTTGGAAAGATACCCGGCCTTGGGATGTGTGCCTTTGAAGAAAGCGCCCTTCGTCGGTTGAGCCCTAGAAGGTGCTTCGCCAGATTCTAGTTCGGGGCTTTGCTTCGCAACAGGTGTGGGCCGAAGTGGGGAGGATAATCATGTATGAATGCTTCGCCCGAAGGGCCCCTAAAAACTGCTTCGCAAAGATCATATGCCGAAGCAGATGTCTCCTGCAAAAGCATGGCTTCTACCTTTTTTATCACTTCGCCAGGGGTGTAGGCTGAATGCCGCTTCGCATAAGATTTTGTCCGAAGCGACGGATGATTGCCAACGGACTACAAACTACTTCGCCGCGAACCACTTCAAAAACAGTTGTTCGGAAAGGTTTCGGCCGAAGCTGATTCCTGCCTTAGAATATTTCCTTAGCTTTTCGGGGGAAGCAAGGCCTTGGATGGGGAAGCTTCGCACAAAAGGTGGCCGAAGCAGATGCTTCGCAACGGCTTGGGGCGAAGTAGAATTCACCGGAGAACTGGTTCGCCAGAGGAGGGGCCGAAGCGGGTGCTTCGCTTAAATTTTAGCGAAGCACTTTTACACACTTAGAAAATTTTAGCAATTTGCTCTTGCCGCTTCGCAAAATTTCCGCCCGAAGTGACTGTTTTGGCAGCTTCGCCAGCGAAGCTCCTTCTATGCCTTAGAAAATTTTTGGGCTTCTATCTGGGCTCTCCTGTTTTTTCTTTGCGAAGCTGTCCTCCTTTCTCCTGCGAAGCTTTTTAACCTGGTTTGCTCCGTGGGCGAAGCTCTTACATATATGGCTTATGTACAAAGGGGATAAAAAATGAAAGCCAAAATTGCTGCAATACTTGAAAATATATAAAAAGCAAGGGAACAAATTCATGAAAACTAAGAGAATACTTTACAAAATATTGATTTTCACTACCCCTTCAAGCAATGTGACGAAATTGTCAACAGGACCAAATATGGTCAATGTGAATTTGGGAAGTAAAGAAGAACTAAGGATAATCCATTGTGGAGATGAATTGGACCCAGTTTTGAAAGCAACAACTTTCAAAAAATTTCTGCAATATAAGTCTTTGCATGGACATATAAAGATTTGAAAGGGATACCTTCAAAGTTGTGTGTACATTGGATCTAGTTGATCCCATAGCCTTACGAGTAAGAAGAAGGCCATATAGAATGAACCCAAAGTACGCAACTTTGGTTAATGCGAAGATTGAGAAAATGTTAGATGTCTACATAATATTCAAAGTTATGGTGAGTGAGTGGGTATCACCAATTGTAATTACTTTGAAGAAGGAAGTGAATAGAATCCGTATATGTGTAGACTTTAGAAGTCTAAATGTTGTCACAATAAAGATCCCTTCCCAATCCCCTTTACTGATTCTATTTTGGAAGAAGTAGCCAGACACAAAATTTACTCATTCTTGGATGAGTTTTTTTACTTCAATCAGATAAGCATCGCAGAGGAAGATAAGTTAAAGACAGTGTTTGTTGTGGATAATGGTATTTATGCATACAATAGGATGTCATTTGGGCTGTGTAACGCCCCTGACACATTTCAAAGCATAGTAGAGAAAATCGGTATCGGGTAGTAAATCGGCTGGGGAAAAAGACGGGAATAAATCGGAATCGGGGAAAAATCGGCAAAAAAAAAACCGAAGAAAACAATTTTTTTTTTTCATGCATATTACAATGAATTAACATTATGCAAATCAGATATTGCAATAAAAACAACAATTCAAGTCAAGACATCATACAAGGCTCAAGCTTTAAGTACACATGAAAGTGACAAAAGTTCACAAAACACATCTTGTATTGCTTATAATTTGAAAAGGTACAAAATTACAAATTACAAACTGTGTCAAGTCTCAAAATGCCTCAATAGGCCCACTATCTATTGTTTTCCTTTGCCCCTTGTCCTAACATAAGCCCTAGTCTCTCTTGCTTGATGTGTGCTTGTAGATGCTTGTGCCGCTTCTCGTGCTAAGGCCTCTTCTTGGTCCCTTGCTGCCATCTCCTCCGCTAGGGTCTCATAGTTTTGCAATTCTTCCATGCTGAATAGAGGCTCTTGCTGTACCTAGAAGTTCAAAACTTCAACTAGATGAGGAAAGGGACAAAAAAAAATACTATAACTATAAGATATGCTTTTAAACGAAGAGGATGAGAGGAGAAAAAGGTCCCAACAAGATTTGAAGTTTTGAACTACTACCTGCTGCTCTTGTGCTTCTGCATCTGTGATCCATTCAGATGATGGATCAATGTCACTTAGGTCAATGGGCTCAATATTTGTTTTTTCAAAAGATTTTTGGTGGAGACGAAGGTTGTAGTGCACAAACACAAGATCATTTAACCTTTCTTGTGTAAGTCTGTTGCGCTTCTTGGAGTGTATGTGCTCAAACATACTCCAATTGCGCTCACAACCTGAAGAGCTACATGGTTGGGATAAGATTCTAACCGCCATGTGCTGCAAATTGGGCGTAAAATCACCAAAGTCCTCCCACCATAAATCTAGAAACAACAACAAAAAAAAATTAATATTTCACATGTAACAACTTAAAAGTTTAAATTTTAAAACAAAATCAGAAGACAATAAATAATAATTCGATGAGGTTTACGGTTTACCTGGCCTCAATTTCTTAATAGCATTTTTGCATTGCACAGATGGGAATTGGCGACCACGACATGCCTTATAATTTTGTATCTTGGCACGGGTTTCATCGCACAATTGTGGTGTCTTGGAGAACACGCGGTCAATGCAATCTTGAAGGCCAATCTTGACCTCATAATCAGCACGGAATGTGGGCTCATAAAAAAATTTGGGGTTCAAATAGTAACCCGCTGCATGAAGAGGGCTATGGAGTTGTGATGTCCATCTGTTATCAATGATGGTCCAAATGGCATCATATTTTGTGCGGTTATGTTCATAAAATGCAGCAATGGCCTCTTTCGCCTTATCCATAGCCTCATATACAAAACCCATTGGGAATTGTTCTCCATCAACAAGACGAAGAATCTTCACCAATGGCTCTGAGACCTGAAAAAAAAAAATAATAATTTAAAGAAAAATATTTTACAACATAAATTAAATAAAACAAATTAATAAGCGTAGTCTTGTAGTTGTACCTTGATGGCCTCATCCATGGCCATCCAAAAGTCCTCCTCAAACAAAGAAGTATAAACATTTTGCCCCTCGGATGATGTGCGGTATCTTGCAGCTGCTTCAGAATTCCACTCATCACTCACAAACATTTGTTTTAGTGACCCTCTTGCATTGTAAATGCTCTGCAATGTCACAAAGTTTGTGGCAAAGCGTGTAATGCCAAGCCGCACTAGCTCCCTCCCATTGGTAAATCGCCTCATGAGGCTAAGGACCCATGAATGGTTGTAAATGAATTTTGTTATGGCCTTAGCCTTCCCTACAACCTCTCTTACCCAAGGTAATTTCCCAATGTCCTCGAGGAGCAAATCAAGACAATGGGCTGCACATGGGGTCCAAAAAATGGTGGGGAATCTTGCCTCCAAAATCCTCCCGGCTGCCTTATATGCTGCTGCGTTGTCCGTGATGATTTGGACAACATTCTCCTCCCCAACCTCCAAGACAACCTCCTCCAACAACCCTGCAAGCATTTCGGCACTCTTAACATGTGCCGATGCATCTACTGACTTAAGGAATGCAGTTCCTTCTGCAGATGCAACCAAAAAATTAATGAGGGTTCTTCCCCTCCCATCTGTCCAACCATCAGACATGATAGTGCAACCCTTGGTTCTCCACACCTGACGCTGGTTGTCAAGCACAACCTAAAGTAAAAAAAAAAAATTAGTCATGCACATTGCATATTGATTTTATCATATTAATAAATATAAAAAAAAAGTCATGCCATATAATTATATATATTAATTTAGTCAAGCACAATGACACAACCTGAATGTTGTTCACAGATTGTTGAAGGAGAGGGCCCCTAAGGTCATCATAAGTTGGCACCTTATATCCTGTGCCGCAGCTTGCGACAACATCTATCATGCGCCGCCAGTATGGAGACCTTGCCACATTGAAGGGAATGTCAGAATAGTACCAAAAAGTGGCAATGGCTGTCGTCGCTGCAGTGTGCTTCTCTTGGTTCCACGCAGCCATACCCTCAAGCGTGGATTGTGTCCCTGCCCCTGGCACAAAACGGTCTAACTCTACAAAAGAGGAGTCTCCCGTCCCACTAGCTCCTTGTGCACTTGATGGACTCGAACTACTTTGTTGAAAGAACCGCTTAAGGCTGCCACGCCCACTAGTACGACCACCTCGGGAGGGGGGGATGAAATGGCATCGCTATAACTTCTTTTGTTACTAGCGTTTTCATCTGCCGCAGAGATCATGGCATTTACTTTGTTTTTAACATCTTCTGGCACCTTATCACATATTGCTACATTATTTCCTGCTAACCGTGGCAAATGGAATTTGAGGCGATAAACGCCTCCAGAATAATGATTGCCACAAAAATTGCATTTAAAACTGTTTTTTGTTTGCCCTGGCGTTCCATACGCCCATGCTGGATCCAATGGTTTCATTTTTTATATGCTTGCACATGGAAACAATTTAGTAACAACAAAGTTACAAATCACTTGAAAAAAAGGAAAAAAAAAAAAACTAAACCAAAAGGCTAGGGTTTGGGCCCTTTAGGGTTTAAATATGCTTGCATACAGCTGAAAAATATGCTTGCATACATAGTTATTAGGCAGTAATATTTAGTAATTTACTTCAAAAAAGAAGAAAAAAATAAACCCTAAAAAAACTACAATTTTAGAACAGCCCTAACCTAATTTCAAGCAGCCCTAAAAAAACCCTAACCTAATTTACAACAGCCCTAACCCTAAACCCTAACCTAATTTAAAACAGCCCTAACCTAATTTGGAACAGCCCTAACCCTAAAAAAACCCTAAACCCTAAAAAATAGAAGAAACAAAATTACAATATTGATAGGCAGCAATATTTACTTAAAACTTAAAAGAGAAAAAAAAATCCTAAAAACCTAAGCCCTTACAAAAAAAAACCTCAAAAAAATTAAAAAACCCTAAACCCGGAATCAGGATAGCTAATAATTTGGCTTGCATATATCAATTTAGTATCTATTTAAAAGGAGGAGAAAAAAAAACCCTAAACCCAAAACCCTAGACTAGGGTTTTGGGTTTAGGGTTTTAAACTTGAGAACATCCCTAACCTAATTTCAAACAGCCCTAATCTAATTTCAAACAAGCCCTAATTTATTTTAAAAAAAAAGAGTTTGAAAAAAATTTCTGACCTTGAATGAATCTTCTGCCGGATTCCTTCACACCGCAATCAATCTGCCGGATTCCTTCACACCGCAATCGATCGCGCTCCTAGGATGCCTTGGCGTAGTTGGTCGGGCCCGTCGGGGTGGTAGCACAAGGTGGGAGGGTTTTTTTGTGTTTGCAAGTGCTTAGAAGAAAGAGTGAAAAAAAAACTAACTTTTTCCTTTTATCGGCCGCAGCCTCTACCCGCGCGGCTGCGGCCGATTTTTTGAAAAATTTCAAAAAATCGGCAATGAATCGCCTGCATCGCGATAAGATGCCGATTTGATCGGCCCGGCATTGAGACCCGATTTTATCGCGATTTTTCCGATTTTTTGGCGATTTTCTCAACTATGTTTCAAAGGTTTATTTTGTATATATTTGAACAAATGTTGATAGGGAAGTTTAAAGCAGTGTTACTGGGTTCGGCTAGGTGTCGAAGATAACGATGTTTTTATTTATATATGTATATTTTGAAGTAACCTGGTGTAAATTGATTGAACTCTTCGTCCAACCAAAGATAACGAGATGTGTTAATAAATAAATATATTATGAAGTAAGAGATTGAATGAAAGTGAATGGTGGACTTCACGTCTTGGCCAACCAAAGATAAATAATTAATAAATATCAGTCTTCTTACTTTTTCTTCTCTGCCAATAACACCGTGTTAGTGAAGCAAATGTTTGTGAGTGATGATTGGAATTCTGAAGTAGCTGCAAGATACCAAACATCACTTGAGGGGCATAATGTCTATACTTATTTGTTTGAGGACTTTTGGATGGCCATGGATGAGGCCATCAAGGTACAAGACTACGCTTATTAATTTATTTTATTTTATTTATGTTGTAAATATATATTTTTTAAATTATTATTATTTTTTTCAGGTCTCAAAGCCTTTGGTGAAGGTTTTTCATCTTGTTGATGAAGAACAATTTTCATTGGGATTTGTATATGAGGCTATGGATAGGGCAAAAGAGGCAATTGTTGCATTTTGTGGATATGTTGGCATCAAATATGATGCCATTTGGAATTTTGGACTATCATTGATAACCGATGGACATCACAAATCCATAGCCCTCTTCATGCAACAGGTTACCATTTGAAATTTTGAACCCCAAACTTTTTTATTCTACTACATTTCATGCTGATTATGAGGTGAAGGTTGGCCTTCAAGATTGCATTGACCGTGTGTTCCCAGCTAGTAAACAATTGCGCAATAAAACGCGTGCAGAGATACAAGATTGTAAGGAACACCATGGCCGCCAGTTCCCATCTGAGCAATGCAAGAGTGTTGTTGAGACATTGAGGCCAAGTAACCCTCATCAAATTATTATTTATTGTCTTTTGATTTTGTTTTAAACTTTTAAGCTATTACATGTGAAATATTAATTTTTTTTGTTGTTGTTTCTAGATATATGGTGGGACGATTTTGGTGATTTTACGACCAATTTGCAACACATGGATGTTAGAATCTTATCTCAACCATGTAGCTCTTCAGGTTGTGAGCGCAATTGGAGTATGTTTGAGCACATACACTCCAAGAAGTGCAACAGACTTACACAAGAAAAAATAAATGATCTTGTGTTTGTGCAGTACAACCTTCGTCTCCACCAAAGAACTTTTGAAAAACAAATACTGATCCCACTGACCTAAGTGACACTAATCCATCATCTGAATGGATCATAGATGCAGCACAGGAGCAGCAGGAACAGACAGGGCCTCTATTCACCATGGAAGATTTACAAAACTATGAAGACCTAGTAGAGGAGATAGCAGCCAAGGACCAACAAGAGGCATTAGCACAAGAAGCGGAGTCGGCAACTACAAGCACACATCAACAAAGAGAGACTAGGTCTTATGCTAGGGCAAAGAGAAAATTTATTTGAAGACATTAGATAGTGGGCCTATTGAGGCATTTTGACACATTTTGTAATTTGCACCTTTTCATATTATAAGCAATACAAGATGTGCTTTGTTCCTTTCATGTGTACTTAAAGCTTGAGCCTTGTATGATGTCTTGACATGAATTATTACTTTTATTGCAATATTTGATTTGCACAATGTTAATTCATTGTAATATGTCTGAAAAAACTTTTTTCAATGAAAAATTCGTTTTCTTCGTTTTTTTTTTTGTCGATTTTGATTTTCTCGACTATGGTGCTATCTCATCATTTTGACATGGTGATGTTCATGACACATTGCAACTCCTCATTTTTCAACTAGCTCCGTTTGATCCCACGACCTCTTGAACCAAAAGTTTTATTGACATCTTCAGGTTTAATAGTTATAATAGCCTGAATTATCCTATTTCACTCTTTTAATTCGGATGCTCCTTTACTACCATTCCTTGTTGCAGCAACCAAACTTCCACCGAAAATTGTTTGTTGAAAACATCACCTTGATGTGTTGATTTCCAATCCTGACAAAGCTCACATTCTCCTTTGCATCATAGGACTTGAGCATCTACAACAAGTATAATTTGAAGAAGACTTTATCAAAAACTAGAACCTTCACAATGCAACTCACTCTTGTTTGTGTCAATTCAACCTTCAACTCATGATTTGGTGGAGTCTCCTGCCACCACTTACGGCAGAATTCTCCCGATGGTTGAGTCCATGTTATCTCATTCAACGGTAGGTATCTTTTCCTTCTCGGGTTCTCTTCGATGCCCTCTCGGATACTAGGTTTCCTCCGACATCCTATAATCGTGTCATTGTCTGTGTATATTCTACAAGTTATGGCCTTCGACTAGGTCTTATCTCTTCTCTTCTTGGTTGATACTCCCTTTGTTGTAGCAATCCAGGTGAGCCCTCGATCCTTTGTGCACATCTTTTCTTCTTGTCATACATTGACTATTAAGCCAATCTGTCATCACCTATATAGCCCAATGCTTGCACTTGTACGACAATCGTTCAACTTTACGACTCCCTCTACAACTGTATGATGCTCCTGTCATACAACGCTCCAATCATACGATGCTCCTTTGTCGCTCAAAAACTTTTTTCTTGGTATGGCAATTGTCTTACGATTGCTTTTCTCCTTTCGTATGAACGTACAACTCACTACGTTGTACGACTATTCTTCTGTAATGTCCCTTTTTTAGGAACAGCAAACCCTTACAACGAAAATGCAGAAATTAAGTACAGCAAGGAAATAACTCAGAAATTGCTCATAAAATAACACAAGTATGAGGAGAAATCAGCCAGTATCATATATTAAATATTGCCAAACCAATATAACAGTTGGAATGGACAAATGGGTCCTCAAGGAACTCAAAATGTAGATACAAACCCCCACAAGTGGGACGTACTAACCCCAAGGCTGAACAGATGCAAAAACTCCTCAAAAATGACCCCAAATACAAGCGTAGGGTTTGGGGCTGCCAACAGATCTGAAACACATGACACAAATGCTCCCAAAAATGCCAAGAACTCCTCACAGATGCCACTTTTTGTATTTTTGATATTTTAGGGCAATAACACCTGCAATGATATTGCCAAGACCCCAACCATGCACCTCCAATGCACTATGGGAATGAGCAAGACCTGCAATCTCAACTCATGGAACCTCTAGGGTTTCAATATTCAATTCCGATATCAACATAACATGCCCAAAATGGGACGTCTCACTCCCTTATATAGGGTGAGGTTCTAATTTGGAGTTGACATCTCCAACCCTAAAATCACTTAAAGTGCCTTATTACAACATAAATACATAAAACATAAATAAACACAACTTAAGTTATGTCTCCTAGTCACATGAACCCCTTTTTCACTTTTATAATTAAGTGTAAGAGACATTTACAAAAAATATTTATTTTTGGGACATTACAAGTCCACCCTCCTCAAATTGCTTGTCCTCAAGCAAAGTCAAAGCTGGAGCATCTAAAATTTCTGCACCTTCCCAAGTAGCATTGTGTTGGTCCGGATTTCATACGCACCCCGCGAAAGGATGGGCAGGAAGCACCGGACACACCCACGGGACGAATCCCACTCACTTTAGGATCTGGCTGGTTATCCAAGGTGCGAGTTACAGAGTTGGGTCGAATGGCTATCCACTCTTTTCCGCTTCTGGAATAGATTTCAATATGGACTGTTCTGTTACCTTACAGGGGTTCTTGAACTTGTTCAGTAGTTGCAGAAGTTGTTACTTGTTTATCAAATTTAACTTGAATTCTTGATCTAGCTCTCATGGGTCAGCAGATTCAAATAAAAGACAAATAAAGAAAGTAAAAATGGATCATTTCACCGAAAACAAAGAGAGGGTAGGGTAGGGCAGAAAGAGAAGTTTATCAGACTTTAAACTGTAAAACTTAAACTGTCAATTTTATCTATGCTACTAGCTTCACAACAGAACAAATCAAAGAAGAAAGTGTCCAGTCAGTCTAAGATCACTTTCAACTAAGAGCACAAGGCAGAGTGAAACAGATCTAGCAGAAAATTATAAACTGAAGGGAAGTCAAGTTAAAACTGGTATCTTTCACCGGCAGCCTAGCTCACACAGTGAAGACAGAGCAATTAGAACAAACTTAACCTCAAATCTGTAATTTCCCCTAGCAGGCAAGAGAACAACTGAAGCCTAACAGCATATTTAAACTTGACAATACAGATTCACAGCATATATCTAACAAACTTTAATGGAACGGATAACAAAAGAAGATACACTTATCACACTCTGCAAAAGATTAGGCTCCTGGCCATGCTATCACAAAAAAGCTAAAGCACATCAACTCCAAGTCCAGAAACAAAGGATTTCACAAGATTTGCAAGAAATTGCTTATAAGCCTTTTATTTCTAAGTCTCCGCCTCCCGCAATTACATTTAGAATCTGTATTTATAGACTCAGGACAAACCCTGATCTTTTTCAAAATATCTTGCTCAAACCCTAAATCTTATCACACTTAAACCCTAGGACCGGGTTTTACAATATAAAGCCACTTTAAAATCAAAGTCCGGATAGAACTTAACCCCTCTGCAAATCTGTGCAGTTAGCTGCCATAAATGGAGAAGATAGAGTTGAATGCCACTTGCATTCATCCGCAACTGCAAATGAATGCTCTCATTAATTTTTGTTGGTGAGCCGGATGAGTCACCACCTCTCTCAGATCTGATCTCCGTAAAGCCATCCCTGAGTTGAAATGGTCTTCATGCTATTAATTCTGCAATAAATCTCCATTGAATGCCCTCACCGGCATCTTCTCTTCTAGCATGGCGGTCCTTGACTAAATCCGCACTTTAACTTTGCCTTTATGGTCTTTTTCAGTTGTCCCGTAAGTGCCAGATGGATTCCTGCATGAAAGACAAAAGATTAATTAGCTCTTTAATAAAACATAAAATCAAAGCTTAAAGGATAAAACAGATTAAAATCCTGAATTTAAACTTGCATGTCGGCCTCTGTTTTATCTGATACGCTCTTTGACACGTGTCACTATCCCAGGACGCCTTCTGTTTACAGCTGGAATACACTTCTGGCCCTTTGGGCAACTTTCTCTCTCCTGTCGCGATTCTGAGACATGTCGCGAAATCGCGTCGTCCCCAGCGCCATGCAACTTCTTCCCCCGTCGGCCGCGAAAAAGCGACATGTCGCGATTTCGCGACATGTCGCGAAATCGCGCCTCCTGCTAGCTGTCGCACAACTTTTTCAAGCATGTCGCGATTTTGAGACATGTTAGCGACGTGCTGCACCTTTTGTACTTAAGCGTTTTTCAATCAACAACCCGCGAAAATAGAACACGTCGCGATATCGCGACAGTTCCCGTAGCTGCATGCGTTGACCGCGTTGACCGCGATTTTGCGACACATTTGCGACTTAGCCGATTTTCATTCTGCAGCCCACTTTCTCTCTCCTGCCGCGAAAATGCGACATGTCGCGATTTCGCGACATGTCGCAAAATCGTGCCCCTTCCGTACAACTTTCTTCTCTCTCCTCTGGCCGGTAGCGATTTTGCGACGGTTTCCAAAAATGGAAACGTCGCGATATCGCGACACTTCCAAAAATGGAAACGTCGCGATATCGCGACACTTCCAAAAATGGAAACGTCGCGATATCGCGACACTTCCAAAAATGGAAACGTCGCGATATCGCGACACTTCCAAAAATGGAAAGTGTCGCGATTTCGCTACACTTTTCCGACTTAGCTGCTTTTGCCAAAATTCGTCGCGATATCGCGACATTTCCGAAAAATGGAAGTGTCGCGATATCGCGACACTACCAAAAATGGAAAGTTTTGGTTTTCAGTGAATTTATGCAACTGTTTTCTAGATTTTTCTTGGTACCGGTGCGAGATTTTGTTTGTGCATGAATGATTCTAGCATGTAAAAAGTGAATTCTTGGATAACACAGCTGGAATGCAAGAAAAAACACAACTTTAAAAAGGAGGCAAGCAAATTTGGATTTAAAACCTGAAAATTATCAAGAGGGTCCCTGCTGCAAAAATGGAAGTTCAGGGCTTTCTAAGGATGGAATCTTATTTTTCAGTGGGGGTGTGTTGCTTCTCAACACATCCTCCATAGGCAAGTCCTTCCACTTCACAAGATATTCTTTGACAGTCCTACTCCTAAGCTTTCTCTCCCTTATCTCAAGGATCAATTCAGGTTCAAGAATGAGCTTTCCTTCATCATCAAGGGGTGGCAAATCTGAAGATGGCTGAATATGTTGGCCCAAGGCCTTCTTCAAATAAGAAACATGGAAGACATTATGTATTTTACTTCCACTTGGAAGTTCCAAAGCATATGCAACCTGTCCAACCTTACTCAACACCTTGTAAGGTCCATAAAATTTGGGTTTGAGTTTTTCTGCTCCACTTCTTTTCAATGTAGACTATTTGTAGGGCTGCAACCTAACATAAACCAATTTTCCCACCTCAAATGAGCGCTCACTACGTTGCTAATCTGCATACTTCTTCTGCTGATTTTGTGCCGTAAGAATATTGTCCTTCAAAGCATTAAGAATATCTTGATTTTCTGCTGCAAAGTCTCTAGCTTTTTGGACCCTTGAATCACCAAAAATCAGATCTGAAAAGTGTGGGGCATCATAACCATAAAGTGCCTTGAATGGAGACATTTTTATGGACATATGATAAGTAGAATTGTAGCAATATTCACCAAGGTGCAGCCATTTAACCCATGTCTTTTGTTGACCTGAAACATAATTTCTCAAATATCTTTCAAGCCATTTGTTAACAATTTCAGTTTGCCCATCAGTTTGGGGATGGTAGCTAGTACTAGGAGTCAATTTAGTACCACATAGCTTAAACAATTCTTGCCAAAACATGCTCAAAAATCTGCTGTCCCTATCACTCACAATGGATTTAGGCAAACCATGCAATCTGAAAACTTCTTTAAAAAACAAATCAGCAACTTGTATGGCTGTACAAGTTGTTGAAATGACATAGAAATGAGCAAATTTTGTCAATCTATCAACAACAACAAATATGCAATCCTTCATGTATACCTTGGGCAAACCAGTAATGAAGTCCATGGAGATACTTTCCCATTTCTGATTGGGAATAGGAAGTGGCTGAAGTAAACCAGCTGCAAATTCATGTTCCCCCTTGTTTTCTTGGCAAATAACACATTCCTGAACATGCAAGAAGACATCCCTTTTCAAACCCTTCCAATAGAATCTTTCTCTAACTTGTTTGTAAGTCTTGTAGAAACCTGGATGGCCTACAAGTGGAGCATCATGCATGGCTGTAATTAAAGCTTGTTTCAGCTTCGATTCAGGTACTAAAAACACTCTTCCCTTGCAAAAAATCAGTCCTTCTTTATGGCTGAACCTGTCATCTTCAACTTGCCCATTTATTAGTTTAGAACAAAAATCATTCTTTGCATATTCAGCCATAATTTTCACCTTCCAATCAGCAGAAATAATGGAAAGAGAATGAAAAGTAGGGTGCCTAGAAAGTGCATCAGCAGCTGAATTCTTCTTACCCTTTACAAACTCAATTTCAAAATCATATGATTGCAACTTTGTTACCCATTTATGCTGTCTTTCATTCAGTTCAACTTGCCCCAAGAAGTATTTCAATCTGTTATGATCAGTTTTGACCACAAACTTGCCACACACTAAGTATTGCTTGAATTTGGTCGAGGCATGCATGATAGCTAGCATCTCTTTATCATAGATGCTGAAAGTTTTCTCCACATTTGAGAGCTTTCTACTCTCATAAGCAATGGGGCGTCCTTGTTGCATAAGTACAGCTCCAACTCCAACACCTGAAGCATCACAAGCAATAGTAAAAGCAACAGAAAAATCAGGAATAGCAAGTAAAGGAGTGGAAGTCATTACATCTTTCAGCTTTAGAAAAGCTAAAAGAGCCTCATTGGACCATGAAAAGGCCCCTTTCTTAGTTAATTCAGTAAGGGGGCAGCCAAAGAAGAAAACCCCTTAATGAACCTCCTGTAGTAACTGCATAAACCCACAAAACCCCTCAATTCCGTTAGGTTGGATGGTATAGGCCATCTTTGTACAGCTGAAACTTTAGTTTGATCAACCTTCACCCCATCTTTGCAAATAATGTGCCCACTCTCAAGTAAATCAGCAATGGTCTTTTCAATCTCATCTTTGAAAACCTTAGGATGCCTATAAGGTTTAATTATGACAGGTTTACTATTTGCTTCCAATTCAATAACATGCTGAAAACCTCTACTAGGTGGCAAACCTTTAGGTAGGTCAGAAAATACCTTAAGATGTTTTTGTAGTAAACCTTGAATTTGAGGATGATAGGTGGCTGATTTTTTCCCTTCTGAACTGAAAATTACAGCTGCCCACTCAACGTCCTTATGCCTTATCATCTTCTCCATTCTTTTGTATGAAACCTCCAAAATTTTGCAAGAATCTTTTGACCCATTTTCCTTGATTCCTTGCAACACCACATCTTTCCCTTCAAGCACAAATTTCAGTTCTAATTTCTGATAATTAGTAACATAATCACCAAGTGAATACAACCATTGCACACCCAAAACCATATGTGGAATACCTCCTAAGGGAAAAACAAAGAATTGCTCATCTACTTCCATGTTGCCAAAATTAATTTTTATGTTTCTTACCACTTTGTTGCATGTGATAAGATCACCATTGCCAATAGCAACACTAAAACCAGGAATGATAGCTGTAGGAAGATTCTTTCTAGTGGCAAACTTCTCATCAACAAAATTGTAAGTAGCACCACCATCTATTAAAACAATAACCTTTTCATCAAAAGATCTACCCGGTACCTTAATAGTGCGAAACTGATTCAGCCCACTTAAAGTGGCTAGGGAACCTTCGGGAACTTCCTCATACTCCCTTTGTGCTTCCTCTTCCAAGGGTGTCTCATCTGCCTCATAAAAATCAGGATTATCAGAATCAGAATCAGAATGTAATTCAATGATTTTCATACCTCCTTCTCTGCATTTATGACCTCTTTGCCAAGGAGACTTGCAAATGAAACACTTGTTTTGTTTCCTTAGCTCATCTTTCTCTTCTTGTGTCAAGCGTGGGCCATTTGGGGGCTTATTAGGTGGCTGAAAACCAGATCTGAAACCTTCTCCATGCGTGGGATTCCTGCCATAAAAATTTCTCTCATTTCCACCTTGCTGCGTGAGGTTTCCTTGCTGCCCATACTGCTGTCCAAAAACTGTTTTTCTGGCTGCAAAAGGTGGTCTAGCGGGTGGATTATGTGCAAAATATTTCTGTCTAGGAGGTAAAACAGATTCTAAGCTTAAAGCTCTCTTAATGGCATCTTCAAGAGTGGCTGGTTCAAAAGCTTTAACTAATCCCTTCACGGGTTCCAACAAACCATCCATAAAAAGAAAAATTACCCTCTTGGGTGAAATATTTTGTACCTGAACTGAAAGTTGTTCAAACTCCTCCACATAGGCATGAATGGATGAAGTTTGCTTCAAAGTGGCAAGCTCCTTGAAATACTCTTCCACATTCCTCCTTTCAAACCTGTTCAAAACCCATGGTACAAAATTCATCAAATGTATCAATATCACCATGCCCTTGGGTTACTAACCCATGATGCCACCATGAGTAAGCACTACCCTCAAGGTGGAGTGTAGCAATTTGAGCTGCATCAGCTTTAGAAATAGGCTCCAAGTTAAAATAAGTCTACAATTTTTGAAGCCATGCCCTAGTTGTAAGACCATCTTGACCATTAAATGAGGGAATGGTCACCTTTTGATGCAAAAAGGGCTTCTTTTTCTCTTTTTTAGCCTCAACAACAGATTTACCCACAATCTTCAAATATTTATCAAAAGAAACTGCTGCCCTAAAACCCTCAGATTTATTACTATAAGCGGCAAACCATTCATCTAATTCATCAGTTACCTCATTTTCCTCCGGTGGAGGTGGTGGAACAAGGAACATAGGCTTGGACGGCCTAGGCAAGGGAGGGTGTGAGTTAGATGATGACTCATGCCCATTGTTGTTGCCTCCCCTTTCTCCTTCCCTCCTTGTGCCATTTGGGTTGCCCAAAGCTGCCCTCAATTCTTGCTGATTTGTCTCTTGTAAGGACACCATTCTTTGCAGCATGTCAAGTAGGGCATCGAATTTTTGCTCAGTCCTATCAACTGGCCTTTGGGGCTCCTCAACCTCTTCCCTGTTTGACATTTCCAAAGCGAGTCTGTTTCTCCTAGTAAAATGCTGATGAACAGGAGGACGATGCATAAAACCCTATCAAACCCTAAAAAGATGGAAATCTGAAATTCTGAAAATTCGACCACCAAAAAAATTTTTTGAAACCACAGAACTGCAAATTGGTCAAAAGGGTATCCAAATCTGCAATTTTTATTTTCTGAAAAAAAATCCCTAAAAATCCGCGAATCCCCTAAAAATCCGCGATTTTCACTAGGGCACAACTTTTCACCACAGAAACACACTTATCACCACGAATCACAGGCTGGCAAGATTCCAGCTCTGATACCACTTGTAATGTCCCTTTTTTAGGAACAACAAACCCTTACTACGAAAATGCAGAAATTAAGTACAGCAAGGAAATAACTCAGAAATTGCTCATAAAATAACACAAGTATGAGGAGAAATCAGCCAGTATCATATATTAAATATTGCCAAACCAATATAACAAGCTGGAATGGACAAATGGGTCCTCAAGGAACTCAAAATGCAGATACAAACTCCCACAAGTGGGACGAACTAACCCCAAGGCTGAACAGATGCAAAAACTCCTCAAAAATGACCCCAAATACAAGCGTAGGGTTTGGGGCTGCCAAGAGATCTGAAACACATGACACAAATGCTCCCAAAAATGCCACGAACTCCTCACAAGATGCCTCTTTTTGTATTTTTGATATTTTAGGGCAATAACACCTGCAATGATATTGCCAAGACCCCAACCATGCACCTCCAATGCACTATGGGAATGAGCAAGACCTGCAATCTCAACTCATGGAACCTCTAGGGTTTCAATATTCAATTCCGATATCAACATAACATGCCCAAAATGGGACGTCTCACTCCCTTATATAGGGTGAGGTTCTAATTTGGAGTTGACATCTCCCAACCCTAAAATCACTTAAAGTGCCTTATTACAACATAAAAACATAAAACATAAATAAACACAACTTAAGTTATGTCTCCTAGTCACATGAACCCCTTTTTCACTTTTATAATTAAGTGTAGGAGACATTTACAAAAAATATTTATTTTTGGGACATTACATCTTCTTCCTTTGTATGACGACTTCCCTACGTTGTACGACAATCTCCTCCCCCTTGTACGATGATATCACAACAATTTTGGTTCAACACTTCAATTTTGCAAGCTTTCTCTTTTGCAGTCTTGATTCCTGCACGCTTGTATGACGATTTCCTCACTGGCCAACCTTCCTCCTCAACACCCTTCATCTATGTAGCAGCTTTCTTCTGCCTTCCCCTTGCGCAAATTTTCAATCCTCGACTGCAACTCTCTTGAAATATCGAACAATAGGTGCCCTTCCCCTTTGTGTGATTCTTCAATACGGGGTTTCTGAAAAATTAAGCCATCTTTCCCCAACTTTGTACGGCATTTCCCTTCTCCATCTAAGTTTGCAAAATTTTATTTCAGTGCACAAGCCCTGGAATTCAATTTCCCTACTTTGGCTAATTTTTCTGTACAGTTGTACGATCTTTTGTACACCTACAAAAATTTTCAGCAATTAGGGAACCATATGATACTTTAACTCTACTTTTGTTGTGATTCTTCTAGAATTCGGCTACAATCTCTCTATTCTTCCGTATCTTGGCTTCAATGGCATCCTTTGGTGGTTTTTTCTCTTCTGCAACGTGTTGAGAAATGTAGCTCGAACAGGAACTTCTTGCACAGGCTTCAATATGAATGTGCTAGAAGTGGTTTGAGACATTTCGAATTCTATTTTGTAATTCACTTAAGTGACTTAGACTAGGATTTAATCTTGACCATACATCTCAAGATGAGATGAGATCTAATCTTGACCATACATCTGAAGAGATTAGGGTTAGAGAGATTAGGGTTTCCTTTTCAAGCATAAAAGGAAAAGGACAAGAGTGTTTTATATAACAGAAAGAAGAAGAAGAGCATATTGTTGAAGAAGAACTACAAGGCAAAGAGGAGAGGAAGAGTGAATTGCTGGCCAAAAAGGCAGCAAGAGAGCAGGCTGTCCTGCTGTAGCTGTAACCTCCGCTATTGTATAATATATGCAGCTTCAGTAGTATATTTGACTTACGTTGTTCATTTTCCAGCCATTTATGTGACTATTGCATGTTTAGAATAAATTCATTTAAGATCTGATTTATTTAGAAACTGCAATGTCCCTTTTTAAGAAACAACAAACCCTTACTACGAAAATGCAGAAATTAAGTACAGCAAGGAAATAACTCAGAAATTGCTCATAAAATAACACAAGTATGAGGAGAAATCAGCCAATATCATATATTAAATATTGCCAAACCAATACAACAGCTCCCCAAGGCTGAACAGATGCAAAAACTCCTCAAAAATGACCCCAAATACAAGCGTAGGGTTTGGGGCTGCCAACAGATCTGAAACACATGACACAAATGCTCCCAAAAATGCCACGAACTCCTCACGGATGCCTCTTTTTTTGTATTTTTGATATTTTAGGGCAATAACACCTGCAATGATATTGCCAAGACCCCAACCATGCACCTCCAATGCACTATGGGAATGAGCAAGACCTGCAATCTCAACTCATGGAACCTCTAGGGTTTCAATATTCAATTCTGATATCAACATAACATGCCCAAAATGGGACGTCTCACTCCCTTATATAGGGTGAGGTTCTAATTTGGAGTTGACATCTCCCAACCCTAAAATCACTTAAAGTGCCTTATTACAACATAAAAACATAAAACATAAATAAACACAACTTAAGTTATGTCTCCTAGTCACATGAACCCCTTTTTCACTTTTATAATTAAGTGTAGGAGACATTTACAAAAATATTTATTTTTGGGACATTACAAGTCCACCCTCCTCAAATTGCTTGTCCTCAAGCAAAGTCAAAGCTGGAGCATCTAAAATTTCTGCACCTTCCCAAGTAGCATCCTCCATAGGCAAGTCCTTCCACTTCACAAGATATTCTTTGACAGTCCTACTCCTAAGCTTTCTCTCCCTTGTCTCAAGGATCAATTCAAGTTCAAGAATGAGCTTTCCTTCATCATCAAGGGGTGGCAAATCTGAAGATGGCTGAATATGTTGGCCCAAGGCCTTCTTCAAACAAGAAACATGGAAGACATTATGTATTTTACTTCCACTTGGAAGTTCCAAAGCATATGCAACCTGTCCAACCTTACTCAACACCTTGTAAGGTCCATAAAATTTGGGTTTGAGTTTTTCTGCTCCACTTCTTTTCAATGTAGACTGTTTGTAGGGCTGCAACCTAACATAAACCAAGTCTCCCACCTCAAATGAGCGCTCACTACGCTGCTGATCTGCATACTTCTTCTGCTGATTTTGTGCCGTAAGAATATTGTCCTTCAAAGCATTAAGAATATCTTGATTTTCTGCTGCAAAGTCTCTAGCTTTTTGGACCCTTGAATCACCAAAAATCAGATCTGAAAAGTGTGGGGCATCATAACCATAAAGTGCCTTGAATGGAGACATTTTTATGGACATATGATAAGTAGAATTGTAGCAATATTCACCAAGGTGCAGCCATTTAACCCATGCCTTTTGTTGACCTGAAACATAATTTCTCAAATATCCTTCAAGCCATTTGTTAACAATTTCAGTTTGCCCATCAGTTTGGGGATGGTAGCTAGTACTAGGAGTCAATTTAGTACCACATAGCTTAAACAATTCTTGCCAAAACATGCTCAAAAATCTGCTGTCCCTATCACTCACAATGGATTTAGGCAAACCATGCAATCTGAAAACTTCTTTAAAAAACAAATCAGCAACTTGTATGGCTGTACAAGTTGTTGAAATGGCATAGAAATGAGCAAATTTTGTCAATCTATCAACAACAACAAATATGCAATCCTTCATGTATACCTTGGGCAAACCAGTAATGAAGTCCATGGAGATACTTTCCCATTTCTGATTGGGAATAGGAAGTGGCTGAAGTAAACCAGCTGCAAATTCATGTTCCCCCTTGTTTTCTTGGCAAATAACACATTCCTGAACATGCAAGAAGACATCCCTTTTCAAACCCTTCCAATAGAATCTTTCTCTAACTTGTTTGTAAGTCTTGTAGAAACCTGGATGGCCTACAAGTGGAGCATCATGCATGGCTGTAATTAAAGCTTGTTTCAGCTTTGATTCAGGTACTAAAAACACTCTTCCCTTGCAAAAAATCAGTCCTTCTTTATGGCTGAACCTGTCATCTTCAACTTGCCCATTTATTAGTTTAGAACAAAAATCATTCTTTGCATATTCAGCCATAATTTTCACCTTCCAATCAGCAGAAATAATGGAAAGAGAATGAAAAGTAGGGTGCCTAGAAAGTGCATCAGCAGCTGAATTCTTCTTACCCTTTACAAACTCAATTTCAAAATCATATGATTGCAACTTTGTTACCCATTTCTGCTGTCTTTCATTCAGTTCAACTTGCCCCAAGAAGTATTTCAAACTGTTATGATCAGTTTTGACCACAAACTTGCCACACACTAAGTATTGCTTGAATTTGGTCAAGGCATGCATGATAGCTAGCATCTCTTTATCATAGATGCTGAAAGTTTTCTCCACATTTGAGAGCTTTCTACTCTCATAAGCAATGGGGCGTCCTTGTTGCATAAGTACAGCTCCAACTCCAACACCCGAAGCATCACAAGCAATAGTAAAAGCAACAGAAAAATCAGGAATAGCAAGTAAAGGAGTGGAAGTCATTACATCTTTCAGCTTTAGAAAAGCTAAAAGAGCCTCATTGGACCATGAAAAGGCCCCTTTCTTAGTTAATTCAGTAAGGGGGGCAGCCAAAGAAGAAAACCCCTTAATGAACCTCCTGTAGTAACTGCATAAACCCACAAAACCCCTCAATTCCGTTAGGTTGGATGGTATAGGCCATCTTTGTACAGCTGAAACTTTAGTTTGATCAACCTTAAGATGTTTTTGTAGTAAACCTTGAATTTGAGGATGATAGGTGGCTGATTTTTTCCCTTCTGAACTGAAAATTACAGCTGCCCACTCAACGTCCTTATGCCTTATCATCTTCTCCATTCTTTTGTATGAAACCTCCAAAATTTTGCAAGAATCTTTTGACCCATTTTCCTTGATTCCTTGCAACACCACATCTTTCCCTTCAAGCACAAATTTCAGTTCTAATTTCTGATAATTAGTAACATAATCACCAAGTGAATACAACCATTGCACACCCAAAACCATATGTGGAATACCTCCTAAGGGAAAAACAAAGAATTGCTCATCTACTTCCATGTTGCCAAAATTAATTTTTATGTTTCTTACCACTTTGTTGCATGTGATAAGATCACCATTGCCAATAGCAACATTAAAACCAGGAATGATAGTTGTAGGAAGATTCTTTCTAGTGGCAAACTTCTCATCAACAAAATTGTAAGTAGCACCACCATCTATTAAAACAATAACCTTTTCATCAAAAGATCTACCTGGTACCTTAATAGTGCGAAACTGATTCAGCCCACTTAAAGTGGCTAGGGAACCTTCAGGAACTTCCTCATACTCCCTTTGTGCTTCCTCTTCCAAGGGTGTCTCATCTGCCTCATAAAAATCAGGATTATCAGAATCAGAATCAGAATGTAATTCAATGATTTTCATACCTCCTTCTCTGCATTTATGACCTCTTTGCCAAGGAGACTTGCAAATGAAACACTTGTTTTGTTTCCTTAGCTCATCTTTCTCTTCTTGTGTCAAGCGTGGGCCATTTGGGGGCTTATTAGGTGGCTGAAAACCAGATCTGAAACCTTCTCCATGCGTGGGATTCCTGCCATAAAAATTTCTCTCATTTCCACCTTGCTGCGTGAGGTTTCCTTGCTGCCCATACTGCTGTCCAAAAACTGTTTTTCTAGCTGCAAAAGGTGGTCTAGCAGGTGGATTATGTGCAAAATATTTCTGTCTAGGAGGTAAAACAGATTCTAAGCTTAAAGCTCTCTTAATGGCATCTTCAAGAGTGGCTGGTTCAAAAGCTTTAACTAATCCCTTCACGGGTTCCAACAAACCATCCATAAAAAGAAAAATTACCCTCTTGGGTGAAATATTTTGTACCTGAACTGAAAGTTGTTCAAACTCCTCCACATAGGCATGAATGGATGAAGTTTGCTTCAAAGTGGCAAGCTCCTTGAAATACTCTTCCACATTCCTCCTTTCAAACCTGTTCAAAACCCATGGTACAAAATTCATCAAATGTATCAATATCACCATGCCCTTGGGTTACTAACCCATGATGCCACCATGAGTAAGCACTACCCTCAAGGTGGAGTGTAGCAATCTGAACTGCATCGGCTTCAGAAATAGGCTCCAAGGTAAAATAAGTCTGCAATTTTTGAAGCCATGCCCTAGGCTGTAAGACCATCTTGACCATTAAATGAGGGAATGGTCACCTTTTGATGCAAAAAGGGCTTCTTTTTCTCTTTTTTAGCCTCAACAACAGATTTACCCACAATCTTCAAATATTTATCAAAAGAAACTGCTGCCCTAAAACCCTCAGATTTATTACTATAAGCAGCAAACCATTCATCTAATTCATCAGTTACCTCATTTTCCTCCCGTGGAGGTGGTGGAACAAGGAACATAGGCTTGGACGGCCTAGGCAAGGGAGTGTGTGAGTTAGATGATGACTCATGCCCATTGTTGTTGCCTCCCCTTTCTCCTTCCCTCCTTGTGCCATTTGGGTTGCCCAAAGCTGCCCTCAATTCTTGCTGATTTGTCTCTTGTAAGGACACCATTCTTTGCAGCATGTCAAGTAGGGCATCGAATTTTTGCTCAGTCCTATCAACCGGCCTTTGGGGCTCCTCAACCTCTTCCCTGTTTGACATTTCCAAAGCGAGTCTGTTTCTCCTAGTAAAATACCGATGAACAGGAGGACGATGCATAAAACCCTATCAAACCCTAAAAAGATGGAAATCTGAAATTCTGAAAAATTTTGACCACCAAAAAATTTTTTGAAACCACAGAACTGCAAATTGGTCAAAAGGGTATCCAAATCTGCAATTTTTATTTTCTGAAAAAAATCCCTAAAAATCCGTGAATCCCCTAAAAATCCGCGATTTTCACTAGGGCACAACTTTTCACCACAGAAACACACTTATCACCACGAATAACTGAAAAAACACTGAAAATGCTGAAACTAACCACAGGCTGGCAAGATTCCAGCTCTGATACCACTTGTAATGTCCCTTTTTAAGAAACAACAAACCCTTACTACGAAAATGCAGAAATTAAGTACAGCAAGGAAATAACTCAGAAATTGCTCATAAAATAACACAAGTATGAGGAGAAATCAGCCAAGTATCATATATTAAATATTGCCAAACCAATACAACAACTCCCCAAGGCTGAACAGATGCAAAAACTCCTCAAAAATGACCCCAAATACAAGCGTAGGGTTTGGGGCTGCCAACAAATCTGAAACACATGACACAAATGCTCCCAAAAATGCCACGAACTCCTCACGGATGCCTCTTTTTTGTATTTTTGATATTTTAGGGCAATAACACCTGCAATGATATTGCCAAGACCCCAACCATGCACCTCCAATGCACTATGGGAATGAGCAAGACCTGCAATCTCAACTCATGGAACCTCTAGGGTTTCAATATTCAATTCTGATATCAACATAACATGCCCAAAATGGGACGTCTCACTCCCTTATATAGGGTGAGGTTCTAATTTGGAGTTGACATCTCCCAACCCTAAAATCACTTAAAGTGCCTTATTACAACATAAAAACATAAAACATAAATAAACACAACTTAAGTTATGTCTCCTAGTCACATGAACCCCTTTTTCACTTTTATAATTAAGTGTAGGAGACATTTACAAAAATATTTATTTTTGGGACATTACAGAAACATAGGACAACAATTATCTAGGGTAATAAAAATTTACATGGTATCAGAGCCTAGGTTTTGTGATTGACATCCTCAAGGGTTTATAGTAATAGATCACTATTGGAAAGGAGAACCAATAGTTAGAGGGTTTCATATTTTTTTCTTGAAGGACTAAGCTTATTTGCAGGACAACTTTTTTGAGTCATTCATATCAGATCTAAAAGTTTGTGCAGTAGATCTCAGAGATGGCAGCAGCTAGCCTCAAATTTGAGGATAAATTGGAAGGTGCCTCCAATTTCTTTCCTTGGAAAGTTAGGGTAATGTTATTATTGGAAGAGTGGTCTTTGGGATATTGTTAAGGATGTTGTGACTCTGCATATAGATCTGTAGCAGTTGGCAACTCACAAAAAGAAGGAAGTGAAGGCCAAGCGGATGATCTTGGATGCAATGAAGGATCACCTGATTCCTCACATATCCGAGAAGACTACGACAAAGGAGATGTTTGATGCCCTGGTTAGCCTCTATAAGAGCGAGAACATAAATAGAAAGATGATATTGTAGAACAAACTCAGATCTATAGAGATGATCAGATCTGGCACCATTACTAGTTACCTGATGAAGATCACGCAGATTCGTGATCAACTGGCAACAGTTGGGGAGAAGGTTGAAGACACAGAGTTGGTGAACGTGGCACTGAATGGTTTCTCAGCTTCATGGGAACCACTTGTCAAATGCATCTGTGCTCGTAAGAACATTCCCACCTATGAGAAACTGTGGGATGATTTCATCCAGGAGGAGACTAGGATGGAGGCAAAGGCCAGCAAGAAGGGTGGTGATGATAACCTAGCTCTCTTTGGGCAAACCAAGAAGAGCAGAGGTAAAGGACCTAGCAAGGGTAAGGTAAAGAGTGAGGAGTCAACCTCACAGTCACGGAAGGACTTGAGCAAGATCAAGTGCTTCATTTGTCATAAGCACAACCATTATGAATCACAGTGCCCAGACAAGGACAAAGGGAAGCAATAGCAAATGCAGGCAGTTGCCAAATTTGAGAAGGATTTCTCGTTGGTCTCTTGCCTTTCTACTAGCACGGTTCTGAGGGATGCTTGGTATGTGGACAGTAGGGCATCTCAACACATGATATCAGTCCGACAGTGTTTTACCAGTCTACAAGAGCAAGACTCAGGAGTTCAGGTTGAGCTTGGTGATGATGCCAAATATTCAATTGAAGGAATTGGTACCATTCCTTTTTGACTCCAATCAGGGAACTCTTTAAACTTTGATGATGTTCTGTTTGTTCCAGGTCTCAGGAAGAACTTGCTTTCAGTTTTAGTTATGGAAGATAAGGGTTATGCAGTACAGTTGAAGAACCAGCATGTCCTTATTAGACCGAAAGAATCTAGCCCATAAACAACACAAGTTATAGGGGTTAGGGAAGGCAGTCTATACAGGTTGCAGGGTGAACCTGTTTGAGCCCTAGTTCACTTGTGTGAGTTGTGTCACAAGAGGATGGGGCACCTGCATGATAGAGCGTTGCCTATTCTAAGGGAGATAGTCACAAGTCTTCCAGAGTTCAACATTGAGACACACGGAGTATGCAAAGGGTGCACGCTTGGCAAGCATGCCAAGGTTGTTTTCCCAAACAACGAGCATAGGTCTAAGGAGATACTAGATCTCATACATTCGAATGTTTGTGGACCGATGTCAGTAGCATCAATTTCAGGTAGCATGTGCTATGTTTCCTTTATTGATGATTTCTCTTGCAAGACATGGATCTACTTCTTAAAGACCAAGGATGACGTCTTTAGTAGGTTTCAGGTGTTCAAAGCTCTAGTTGAAAACCATACAGAGAAGAAGATCAAGGTTTGGAGATCAGACAATGGAGGTGAATATACGTCCATGGAGTTCAATGTTTTCTGCAAGCAGGCAGGAATCAAGAGGGAGCTGACTGTTCCATACAACCCTCAACAGAATGGGGATGCAAAGCGAAAGAATTGATCCATCATAGGGATGATGGCTCCACTTGTGACGACACTTGACTAAAGGCAACTAACATGATGGCATTACATCTCCTTCATGATGGCTCCACTTGTGACGACACTTGACTAAAGGCAGCTAATATGATGGCATTACATCTCCTTCCATGTCAGCAACAGTCATGACGACAGTGCACATGTCGGCTTCCCCCTACTAGTCTAGATGACGTCAACACTGTGTAACTCAGGATGGCGTCGACTCCTACAATGGACTCACTACTTGGTTTCCATCTAAGCAACTACACCTGCAATAAGCTATAACACAAGATAGAATTCTAACAAACTACCAACATCCATGGAGACACAATTGGCACAAAAGAGTGATCTTGCATTATCATGGAGATTAGATACAGTTTAGTCTTATTCCACACCCAACATTACCAATATGGCATCTCTCCCTCATACAATGGCTTGCTCTTCTCATACAATGGATACAATTTTAAATGTAGCGGGTCTATTTATACTGTGGCCCTGGTAGTTATTACAACCAACAAGGCAAAACTACCAAAACTACTTTTCCTAAAAGAGCCTTAACCAATGCTAATTAACACAAGCGTTAATTATTTGCAATGATGGCTGAATTTGTATTGCGTTTCATTTTCAATTTCATTTGACAATATGACATTGCATTTGACCGTATTACATTTCATTTGACTATTTTCCATGCCACTTTATTTTATGTACAATATGTAGACCTTTTTACAAACAGTTTACTTTTTCTTAGAACTATTGTCTACACATCTCGGAGTAATCTAAATTCCTTGGTGAATTTAGTCTTTAGGTCATCCCACGTCATGAAGGGTTGAGCTCTCTTTAAATGCCAGTCCATTGCGATTCCCCACAATGTGGCCAGAAACAACCTCAACCAGGATCCTTCATTGTCCACTCCATTGGCTCGCCATATTGTTTCACACGTGCCAATATGGCATTTTGGGTCCTCCTTCACACCACCTAGAAATTGCGGACATTTCTGTTTGCTCGCTACTGTAGCAATGTTCGCCATTGGTGGCTGATCTTCTTCACTTGACTCAACACTAGCAACAATCTTTGACTGCTTCCTTGTGCACCTACACTTTGAGACCTCTTTCATGAATATATGAGCGTCGGTTCTGGTCTCTGCACACAATCCCATGGTTGCCCTTGTGCTTGACTCCTGTCCTCTACAGCTCTAAGCAATCTCCTTCGCACTTGTGTCAACGTCACTAGTTGTTCTACTTTGTCTCCTTGTGCACACTCCACGTTGACACCTTCACTTGCCCGAACATCCTTGGTTCGATCTTCGTTTGCTTGATGTGCCTCCACTTGTGCTTCTTCCTCCATTAAAAACAACATTTGCCACCTTTTGTTTTCTTCACTTGAACTTTCCTCTGCCTGAGGACTCCACACATGTTCTACCTCTGGTTCTTCAAGTTCTGTCAATCTTGATTGCAATAGTTCTGCTATGGTACCTAAGAATAGGTATATGGGGATATGATATTATATTGTATATGGGTATTATAGATAGTTGGCATGGGCCACACATAACCCAAGGTTGATTACATTATTATATTATATTATAATAATGAGTGGGATGAGGGTTTATAAGATGGGTATATAAAGAAGGGATATTGTCATTGTAATCATCATGGAGATCAACCATATGGAGGATTACATGTAATCGTCTTTGCCTATGAAGTGGCTTATGAGACCTTGCTCTCTCTAAGTGGCGCTCTCATCTTGGGAGATCTTTTGGAGTTTTCCTTAAGGAGTAGTATTGGTGTTACCCTACCCTAAGGGTACTATCTATCTCTATCTCATTGTGTCGATTTGTAAGCAAGCAAATTTGTATATTGCGAAAATAAGTTTTGTTATTTGGTAGTTGTACGCAAAGTGTTTGATGAAATGTGCATACATATGATTAATAATGTTATAAAGTTGTGATGTAATATTGTATGTGATAATATGTAATGTTTAAGTTTAGTATGTCGGCAAAGTCATAAAGCAATTCATGAGTTAGTTTGTCTTGTAGTGAGTTAGGAAATGAAAGGTAAATGTAAAACACATGCAAGTGAAATGTAATTTAGGAGAATGATGAGGTGTCAGGTAGTTGGAGGAAGTTTACCAATGGCAATAAAATCTATTTTTGCCTTTTGGACCAGCTCATATAGCTCGGGGAATGTATTAACGTTTGAGAATCTCATCACCATGCTGATATCAGAGTTGAAGGCCCTGAGGTAATAATATGCCGCTTGTTCGGCTGTTGGCCGCACGCCGGCAGGTACCCTCTGCCAGGTTCGAGCGAACCTGGCATTAAAATCGGATATTTCTTCTTGAGGGTGCCTTTGGATTGAGGTGAACTGGTGCAGGAGGGAGGAAGGATCAGCAGATTCATTAAATCCTCTCATCAGTTGTCCGGCTAACTGGTCCCATCCCGTGATGGTGCCTGGCGGCAGAGATCTATACCAGTAAAGAAGTTTTCCTCGGAGGGACAGAATTAACAGCCGAACCATAACCTCTTCTTCTGTGATACTGTGAAGTGCAGCCAGGGAAGCGATGTCCTGGATGTGTTCGTAGGCTGTCTTCCCCGTTCCGTCAAACGTAGGTATTGACTTTAGAGCAGCAGGTGGAATTTGCCCTTGCCCAGCTAGATTTAATGGCCCAACGGAATTCCAGGCTGGGAACAGCCTAGGTGGGGGCTGCAACAGCAGCTGCTGTTGTTTTTGCTTCGTTGTTGTTGTTGATGAGCCATGTTCGCGCTCTGACTTGGTTGATAGGGGGTGAGCAATAGCTGGTTTGGCGTAACCGAAGTTCCAGAAGTGCCTGGAAGATCTGGAGAGTTCGGGGGATTAGGAGGGAGAATGGTCGCAGTGCTGTCCGAAGTTGGACCTTGTTCGTCAAAGACAGCCTCTTGCGATGACCCTTCGTTGAGAGGTGGATCTGGCCGGACTAGCCTAGGACGTTCCCCAAAGGTGTCAATGTCGAGCTCAAAGAGTTCGGTCTCTTCTCCAGAATTCCTAACTCTCCATCTTGTACGCATGAAGGCACGGATATTTAGTATCGGTCTCTAAGGCTCTAAGATTTTCACGTTGAACAGAGTCGCCAGATGCTCGAGTCTTACAATACTGAGATGAGCATCAACTCTCAATACCACTCACAAGGTAAGACTGACCAGGTCCCACCGGGCGTGCCAGAAACTGTTGGTCACAAATCCGCCACAGGAAAGGATTTTCGTATGTCTAAGCACCCTAGACCTGGACCAACATTGAAAGGCCGGAGGGAAGAGATGCCCTCCGTGCCAATCTCCGGAGAAGGCCGGCTCCTATACTAAACTACCGGGGTTTCAAGATAAGAGTGCAGGAAAGAAATAAAAAGATAAGAGTGTTGGAAAGAGATTAAAAGAGTGAGGGTGCAAGAAAGAGATAAACAATACGGAAAGGAATGGAAATAACTGGATATTGTAGTGGGAAAGAACACGCAGCACAATAACTCATCTATATCTAAACTAGCAACATTCAATAAAGAAAATGTAACAGAAACTGAAACTGCATATGCCTCTCTATGTATCCTCTAACAGAATTCCAGACACATTCATCTTCTCATGCTAAAGTCCAGATAGCAGAATTATAGCAACCAGAAAGCTAAATGAAAGCAGAAATACTTGCCAAAGGCAGTATAAAAAGAAGGCATAGATTCAGAGCCAAGGATCTTCAGTATTGATAGCAAAATGTTTAGCTACAGCAGCTTCTTTAGCAAAATGTTCCCCCCCTTTTCATTACAATGCTCGGGTTTTTATAGAGGACCCTTCCCTCTGCGCCATTAATGATCCCGATTTACAAGAATGCTAGGGCAGATCTGGTAATGATGCTCGCCTACTTTTCACAATTGAACCTTCCCATCCAATTACCATAACTAGTTACAGGGCCGCGTTAGGCGGGGAAAGTTGCATTTATGTGTCGCGGGCGTGTCTCAAACTCATACCCAGTCTTGGAATGTGTGCCCCTCGGGAGGAGCGTTGTCGTCAGATGTGCCCTGGGTGGAGCTTCGCTGGATTTTCAATCGAAGCGTTGCTTCGCAAGGAGTTCGAGCCGAAGCGAAGGCCAGGATGGTAGGTAAATTTATGATGGTTCGCTGGAAAATGGCCTTGAAGACCGCTTCGCTGGGTGAACTGGCCGAAGTAGCTAGTCCGCTCGTGGAAGGCATGGTCACTTAATCCCTAGCTACGCTGCTTCGCCGAGAGATGGGGCCAAAATGCTGCTTCGGCAAGGAATTTGCCCGAAGTGGCTCGCTGCTGGCAACATGTTAGAAAAATTTCTCCCTCCGCATTTGGATAGATGCTTCGCAGCGATCCAACCAGAAGGTGGCAGTTCGGGGGAGCATCAACCGAAGTTTACTCCCTCAAACATTTTCCTATCCTTCCAATAGCGCTTCGGCAAAACAGTGGCCGAAGTGGGAGGTTGGCCGGGGGAATGGCCTAAGTAGCCGACTCGCTAGACTGAGGCCTGAATTGGCGCCTACCTAAGTGACAGCTCGTTGGGAAGATGGGCCGAAGTAACACTTCGGCAAAGATTTCAGCGAAGTGACCCCGCTGACTTAGCACATTCCTGCTCAACTCAAAATTGCAGCTTCGCAGCTCCTCCGCCCGAAGTGGATACTTCGGCAGTCCTGTGGGCGAAGTGTCTTCCATGCCTTAGAAATTTTCAAGTTTAAACTGGACTTATCTGATTTCTTTTGCGAAGCTGCTCTTTTCTCTCTGCCTTCAGCGAAGCTTTCTATCTTCTCCTGTTTTCTACTGGCGAAGCTCTTTATATACATGAATTAAATACAAGGGGGCCAAAAATGGGAATAGAAATTGCTGTAATGCTATGAAATACAAGAAAAAGCAAGGGAACAAATTCATGAAAAACAAGAAAACACTTTACAGAATCATATTATACTCCAATTTTCTCTACCCCTCCAAGCAATGTGACAGAATTGTCAACAAGAACAATGGAGTCTCAGTGCTGCAGCCTTTGCTGGATTCTCTCATAGGCAGGAAGGTGGCTGATTTCATAGACTCTTCAGTCCAACCCAAAAGATGGAAAGAGATCCACATTGCAAATGCTGATGCCCAAATTTCAAATTCTGTCACAGAAATTTTAAATTTGTTGAGGACAACTGTAATTCCATCTAGTATGTCTCATGATACCCCTTTCTGGAAAGAAACCGACTTTGGGATTTTTTTCGTCAAATCTGCTCATCTGTTGACTTTCAACCTTCAAATTTCTCTCATTCCTTTGAATATGGTCTGGCTTAAACACCTCATACCTAAAGTTGTTGTCTTTTCCTGGTTGGCCATCCAAAACAAGATCCTCACTATTGATAATCTCTTGAAGAGAGGAATGGTTGTTCCTAATGGATGCCATCTTTGTTTGGTGGCCTAGGAATCTGTCAACCACATTTTTACGGAATGTTCTTTCTTCCAATCTGCCATGGATCATCTCCTGTCCACCTTTCACATATCCTGGGCCCAGCCCAACTCCCTGGCTCTTTTTTTCTCCCAGTGGCCCATGCCTTTCAAAAATTCTAGGCTGTCTTCTTTATGGAAAGTTTGTCTCCATCATCTCCTGTGGCATATTTGGCTTGAAAGAAACAGTAGAATCTTTTCAAACATCCTCGGGGACTCTATATCTGTTGCCAACAAAGCCATCATCTTTGTTGTTGAAAATTCTAAACTTTTCCCTTGCACCAAACCTCCTGAGTCTGGCCTTGAGTCCACTCTCTTCCATTCCCTTAGTATTCCCTACAACCCCAGCCCTACACCCTCTACTCCCCATCCCAGAATTGGCGCTCATTGGATTCCTCCTCCTATTGGATGGCTTAAACTTAACTATGATGGTGCTTCTAAAGGAAATCCCGGGGTTGCGAGTGCCGAAGGGCTGGTCAAGGATCACACTGGACGACTCATAGTGGCTTATGCTGAGTTTTTGGGCGTCCAAACTAACCACTATGCTGAAGCTCGTGTTGTGGAGAGGGTTACAAGTTCTCAGAGGTTACACGGGAAATTTACAAATTGAAGGTGACTCCATGAATGTTACAAACTCTATCATTAGCGATAGAATTCCTTCATGGAACGTGCGCACTATTATTCAAGAAGCTAAGGTCTTGATGCAGAATTTTAGCAACACTACAACCTTCCATGTGTATCGAGAAGCTAACAAATCTGCTGATTTGCTTGCCAATGTTGGGGCTAGCCACAAAAAGCTGTTCGTCTGGCACCAAAATTTTCCTCAAAATGTTCTTAATGTTGCTGTCGTCGACTTGGAAATGCAAAATCGGCCTTGATAGGTATGTTTCTGGTTTTGGGAGGCGTATGTATCACATCGATACAATTGCGTCCCCCTTTTGTCAGCTTTTGTTGATTCACTATGTTCTTTATGCTAAGTTTCAAAGTTGGTCCTATGGGAATCCACCTAAGACTACGAGGGTCGCCCAGTTCCAAAGTCCATAGTTACTAGCTCAAATTGGAAACTTTCTCAATTTGGATGCGTGGTTTTCCTGTGTTATGGCAAGTTTCTCTAGTGCCCTTTCGCTTTGGCCCATCATCCAATGCCCTGTTTCTACCAATGCCCTGCCAGTGACCATAGCTTCCTCCTTGTGCGCTAAGGAGCCTGTTAAATCTAATCACTCCCTGCTCCGTTTCAGTGTCTGGTGGGCAGTGCCTTTGAGTATCACTGGTGGTGATGTTAATTCTGTCCTCAGTTTCTGGCCTCTAAGTATCCCTGGTGGTGGTGTTTATTTTATCCTGAGTTTTTGGTGTCCCTGGGCCTTCACCCCTGTCTCCATGGCCTTGCTCGAACCCTCCAGTCTGCAGCTTGACCCTCTGTCTCAATCCTTCCTGGAAGCCCAAGGTCTTATCCCTTTCCTTAGAAAATTCAAGGGAGCTTAGCAGGATATTACGGACGCTTTTGTCAATGCTTGGAACAATGGCTATGTCATTGTTCGCAATCACCGCTTCCAAGTTACTGTCAAGATGATGGTCGAGGTTACAGAGCTTCCTGCAAAAGGGCACATGGTGCATAGGGACAGGCATAATTGGGACCTTGAACTCAAAGGCTATTCGAACTATTCCAAGACTTTCAAGTGGAAGGGAATTGCAGTTGAGCGTGAATCTCTCCCTGTTCTGTGGCCAACAGTTATCATCCCCACCCTCCAATACCTTACTGTCAATGATCCCTCTAAACCTTGGTCCAGTTTTCATGTTGCCCTGGTCAATCACCTGAGAGGTTTTAATCCAGCGAACATCCCGGATTTCCTTTACCGGTCAATCAGGTATTCCATCCACAATGCAAGGAAGAGGAAATCTCTAACTCCGCCAACTCACCAAGTCCCTTTTTCCGTCATTTACCGCCATGCTGAAGCCACCATTCCACCTGCCTCCTTTTCCTCGCCACTTCGTTCCCCGTCTGCTTTCAGTCCGTCCCGCTCCCCTCCTGATGATACTAGTGGTGAAGCTGCTTGTGGAACCTAGTCCCCTGGCTCCAAGGTGACTCCGTCCCCCATTCCTAGTCCCTCTCTGCGTCCTAAACGGAAAGCTATTTTGGAGGAAATTTCGACTCAGAACAGAAGGTCTGCTCGCCTCAAAAAGTCTGCCTTTGAAACTAGTCAGACCTCTCCCCAATGCATCTCTGATGAGGGGAGCGACAAAACTGCTTCTCCGACGGCCATTTTCAACTCAATCCACAATACCATCCTCAGCAGCATCCTCAGTGGCATGGATACCATCAGCGCCTCCTTGAAACTGCTGATAAAGAAACATGGTCAAAATAGCTCTGCAGCTGAAGAGATTGTCGATGATTAGAGTTGGGTTGTTTCGTCTTTCGAGCATTGTTCCCCTGCGTGGGATTTTTGGCACTAATATTTTGACCCCTGTGTGGGCCTGTTTTGTTTTTGCTTTATGTTCTCCTTAGCCCCTACGTGGGTTATCGATCTTATGTTTTCTGTTAATCAACCCCTGCGTGGGTCTGTTTTTTCTCTGGTTTGGTCCATGGAGCAGCTAGGGTGTAGACACCCTGTTTTGTGCTTCTCTATGCACTTTTTGACATATGCTTATGTTTCTGGTTTTGGGCACCAGTTAAAACCCATATAATATAATTTCTACCACCTACCAAAAAAAAAAGATTCAAGGTATCTGAATGACCTTATTGGATCCACACAACTTCTTTGCTGTCTACAGATTCATTCTTAGAGGGGTTTTACAATGATGTCTTATTTTATTGATACAGATTCCATCCTCCGTGAATTTGAAAACCAAATTTTCTATTGGCATAATTATCTTATTGTCTGTTAATGCTCTCATTTAACTCAAAAGCCAGGGTGTAGCATTAATTATACTAATAATTCTTGAGAGACTAGCATGTGACATATTGCTTGAGGCTATGTTTGAACTCTAGATTTTTAAAATTATTTTAATGACTCAATTATCAAACTGAATATTGTGTGGGTCTTTAACTGTAGGTTGTGGATTTGCATTGTTTAGTGATTGTGATATAAGGTGATAGGGGCAATCTGTCTGTGGCAATCCTGCTGACTTGTGGAGTGTTGTACACCTTTACGCAGGAGTTAAATTCTATTGCAAAAACTGTGGTCAAGAGGGCCATCGAAGTCACTATTGTCCATCTTTGAAGGATACAATTGGCCAGAGCTGGTATACTTGTAGCATATGTGGGAAATCTGGTCACAACCGTAAAACATGCAAACAAAGCGGAGAGAACAGGAAGCATAGAACTCATGGTAGGCCACGTAATTGTGCAATATGTGGAAAATCTGGCCATAACCATAATACATGTCCACAAAATAACCAAGCAAAAGCTCTTAATGATCTACAAAACGATCAACAATGCATGACTCCAAGATCTAAAGTTTTGATAAATAATGTGAATGGTGTTATTCGTCATACTAGAAAGTGCAGTATTTGTCACCAAAAAGGCCATAATGCTAGGAGCTGCTCACATGGGGTGAGGCTTAAAAACTCCAAAGCCCAACAAAATGCTAAGAGGACTTCACAATAATCCTGTAATGAGAAGTCTGATTTTAGTCCTCATTGTCAAGTTGCTGAAAAAAAATGTCATTCAAACTCTTTTTATTTGTTTCTTTTGCTAAGGATAGGACCTAAGGAAGAAACAGAAGAAAATTTTTGCTCATTTTATCTTGCATTCCTTTTTATATGATTGAAAAGATGTTATGTACCTAAAAACATTATCTTTTGTATATATGTATTTTACTTGGTTGTTTTGTCCTTAAGCTCATATTTGTAATGTGATACAATCTTAAGTTCAGGTTATAGGTAGGCAAGGGTCATAATTTAAGTGGTACATTTACTGTAGACGGGCTCCTGCCATCTTATGTATCAGCAATTTGTATGTACTATTTATCAATATTCATACAAATTAGATATCATAGAATTTCACTCTTCAACTTTATTCTAGTTGTGCTATTGTTATTCATATCTTAGGGTGTGCAAATATGCTTTGTATCTTATTCTTTATGTACACATGCTATCAGTGGTACTAGAGTTGTTGCATAGTGGATCCAAAATGACCAAGAATAATTTGATCATAAAACTATTGGAGATAAATATTATTTTTATAAGATCAAAAGATGAAGAGACCAAATGACATGGATTTTTTTTTTCTTTTTCTTTTTTTGGAAGTGTGTTTCTATAGCGCATTTTTAAACTACGAAAGGACGGACCCATCTCACTTATTCAAGTGTGTCGAGATGGATTTGGAAAGACCATTGTTTACACTGATCAAACAACTGATGGATTATGACCAGGAAGAAACTGTGTATCATAAAACCATCTGATTAACATGCAGTATGCACTTCAAACGTACACCTTTCTTGCTTATGTATGGAAGAATCAAAAGCAGATTCTTAGTACAATATAAAATGATCTCATATAAGGTACTGAGTTAACTAGGAATGCCAATCCAAAGTCAGAATAGGTTGGTTTCAAGTATGAAGTCAAGGATGAAGGCCAGAGGTGTGTGGAAAAAGAAACAAATCAAAGTCATATAACTCAGCCTTTTAAACTAATGGAGGAATTAGAGCAATAAAAAAGAGGGAAAAAAGAAATATATTTGTATGATGAAAAAGGTGAGTGCCAACTACTAGAAAAACAATGTACAACAAATCCATTTTAGCATTTTGTTTCAAATGACCAAAATGTATCAACATAGCAAGAATATATCCTTTATGGCAACACTTTCCTGCAGATACTTGGTTTTGTAATTCTCTAGTTTGTAAGCAGTGGTAGGTTAAAAAAAAGGTTTATTGCAAAAGGCTTATAAATGGGCAATTAGCTTTGACTGGGTAGAAAAAGAAGTACGATAAGAGGAGTGGCCCACAGTGATTCACATGCATTTGATTCGATCCTCAATTATCTGGCATCACTCTTTAGAGACTTTTTGAGCCTTTTTCATGGCTTCCACAGACAAATAAGGATCAAGAGTAAAGAGTAGTGTGTTAGGTTAGATTGTATGCAATGGGTGAATGTGTGCTGTGGATGTTGCAAAAAGCAATCCAAAAAGGAAATTAACTGTTAATGAAAACAAGGAAACTGAATATGCATACAAGAGCAAACTAATAAGTCGAAACAAAACAATTTTCTATTTAAAGCAATCTTTGTTTTTAAAATATTTTCTCCCCAAAAAATTAGTTTTTGTGTGTGTTTTCTTTATATTTTTCTTTTTTAACTTTCCTTTTTATATAAGTGCTTCAAATTATGCATATTAGTGATGAATTTTGGGCTTTTAGCAATAAGAACAAGTAACAATGTTCCTTTAGGCTGCAAGCACCAAGTTTAGTGACAATTAAAACGAACTTACAAAAAGGCCAAATCTTGTTGGGTTCAAACCTCTCTCTCAGATATTCATGTCCCTAGGGGACATTTTGTACCTATGACATTACAGTTTGGTGGGTTGGTGCATGTATTTGTCTCTTGCAACACCCATCATCATTATATATTTAGTTTTCACATTTATTCTTAGTTTGTAGAGTTCCCAAAAGGCTACATTATCATTTGTGGCCCATTGACTAAATCTTATTTGATTAAACACAATTGAGGTCACCCATTGCTGAGAATACCTACTACCCACATTCTTCGGGTTTGAAGTTACATAGGATGATCCTTGTTTGTAGATGGCCATGATTATACTACAATGATCCATATGCTATTAAAGACTTTACTTTGTATGAGTTCCTCAAAGGAGAATTTGTGATGTTTGAAGTTGATGGCATAAAGATTATTGCAAATATTGTGCTTTTGTAAGACCAGATTAATGTAGCACTGACAAGAACCAAATAGGTAGTCTAGAGGCATATGTAAGACTAAGTACTGATTCAGTGTTCAAAACATGTTATTTTGTGGATTAATTGTATACAGTTTTATGGTGCAATTTTGAATATCAATCTAAATACATTAAATTCTTTGTTAATTCCATGGGGTTTAAGCTAATATAAATGTAGTTTTAGTCTTAGATGTATTATGCAAAGAGGCATTCAGAAGGCATTTGATCTATGTTTGATCTCTCTTATATGTTTTTTCTAGGTTATTTTTATTTTCATATGTGAATACACACAATTATTTGTCCAATGGAATCATGGACCATTGAATGCTAAAGAGGTCGAGTAGTGGTTTTTCCACTCCCTTGCATGATTGATTACTATAGTGGCCTACTAATACCATCACACTTTGAACAAGAGTTCATTACTCAAGGAAAGCGGAATTAGAATTAAATGTTGAAGGAATTCATCCAAACTTGAACAATTGCTTGCTCTAAGTCTCACCCCGCACTGAAGCAAGACAACACCTTGCTATGAGATAAGATAGCACCTCACCCTTTTGGGACAAACCCTTGCTTTTTTTATACAATATCTTGCTTTTTTCGACCTAGTACCCCACTCTTCTTAGAGTGCGCCTGCAAGTCCGTCCTAGGTCCAAGCTCCGAGTGCACTTCATCCAAATAACAAGTATGCCCCATCCAAGTGAACAAGTGGCAAGTGTGCCTAGTTCGAGTGAACAAGTGATAAGTGTGTCACATTTGTTCCAAGCATGTCCCTTCCAAGTAATAAGTGACAAGTGCACCCCGTCCAACTTACAAGTGATAAGCGTGCCTTGTCCGAGTGAACAAATGACAAATGCACCTCATTTGTTTTGAGTGGGCCCCATCTGTTCTGAGGGCACCCCATGCAAGTGATGAGTGCACCCCGTCTAAGTAACAAGTGAGAAGTGTGCCTCACATTGGTAGTTAATAGCATTTCGCTCCAAGGCATGACTGCACCCCACCTCTTTTTTGCAATGCTTCACCCTCAAGGAAAAGCAATCCACTTCATGATGGGTCGTCATGCTGTGTGGAATTGATGGTGACATTTTTTCTTTTAGTGCCAAGTTATGTAATTAGGGGTTAGAATTATTATACTATGGTTGAAAGTAGTGTAGGCTAGACTTTTCTTATAACTAAGATATTTATTCTCATTGTAATGGGCCTTTGGCAATTTCAATAAAGCTAGAGCTACTGTTATAATCAATAATGATTTTTACTCCAATTTTGCAATTAATGAGAAACTGAGCATGGCATCCATGGATCAACTGTGTTATGCAACCTCTTTATTCATAAGTGCATGATTAGTGGCTTTGCTCTTCCACCTCCTACTCCTTTTTCTTATTGATTGCAGGTATTCCAAATTTGATTCACTAAAGTTATTCGACCACCGCTTGGGATTGCCATTGGATCACACTAATCTTGCTATGATTTTAGTAGTATTTCTTTATGCATTTTGATTATTTTCAAACACCTTGTAGCACGAGTGGCCGTATTCCCAGTAAGGGAGGTGGTGACAAATTTAGGAATGGAACACTAAAACCATCAGCATTTCCACACTCCAAACTATAACTATACGACCTCTAAACCATATGGTTCAATTACTCACAGACATCACCCAAATGTACAATCTCCTCTAAATGTATAGCTTACAATTGCACGATTGTTCACAGGCAGTTGTTCCCTCACCAGACGTATGGTTCATAGTAGTCGTATGATCCACAATTATTGCTATAATGTGATATTGCAATTCCTAACCGCTTTAAGGTATGAACTTTTCTGCAATTGTACAATCGTAACTCACACACTTGATTTATTGTCTCATACAAACCTTTGAACTATGCGATTGCTCAAACCGTACAAACGAACAATAACCATTATGCCAACTTCCATGCAATATTCCTATGAATAGTCATTCTTCACGACAATCTCTCATGCATTCCATGGCAACTATTTTCTCTATAACCTGCAAAAGATATACTCCTATGCCAATACTAACCTTCCATGCATCTTAACAATTACACCTAAATATAATAACAGAACACACAAAAATAATAAAATACCCAAGCCATCCACACATGCACAAACAGAATTGGATTAACTACTGCATTGATGTTTATGTATGATACATGCAACAACATACAGATGTAATTACAGAATGTGCCAAGTTTGACAACAATGGCAATCACACAACACAATTACATTTGCATTCAGCATTGCTGCATTACAGCAATAAAAGGTTCAATATGTATCAATCTATCTCTGCATTCACCCTCTCCTGGAACAAGAACGACAGACTCAAAAATTGAATGGGGGACCTTATAATGCCTACCCCAAGCCCTTTGGAGCAGTTCCTTGGACAACGCACTATTTACAACTCACCCCGAAACCGTTGTTCAACAATTTTAACTTTACTTTCCTAAAGTTTAACTTTGATTTTTATTAAATCAATTTCATTTGCATTTTCCCTAATTTTGGCTAATTTCACTTTTAATTTCATTTGAATCTAATTTGCATTTCATGCTAATTACATTTCATTTAATGCGAATTTCATTTCTCAATTTGCTTTTCAAGATTACAAAAACTCATCAAAAAGCATACAAAACTTGTCAAAATCTGCAATTTGACATCTATACAAACTTTTACTTTTTCTATTTCTAAGAGGCAGATTTATTGCCTACATTTGTCCTCCCCTTAAAATCAGTCAGTGTTCTCATTGATGCTTGTTGTTTCCCCGTCGGTGGCTATTTCTATTGCTGCTCTTCACGTAAATTAGCTAGTTGGACGCAGAGGATCTCTCATTCATCCCTCGGTCAAATTGCATACTAGTTGATTTCAACAACTTTTAGGCCATAGTTGTTTGCTTTCTCTTCTACTGCTACTAGGTCCTGTAGCAATTACTTCTCCCATTTCAAAGTTCCCTTTCGGAGTTTCTTTTTAATTCGGCTTCAATTCTGGCTGTAATAGCCAGTTCTTCGTTCTTTCAGCAATGACTTGATCTCTTTGTCCTAGCTCTGTTTCATGAGCTTGTTGTTGCTCTTCCCTTACCTGGAGCATGGCCTTATGATCCATAATCATTTCATTGTATCTTGTTGCATCCCTCTCCATTTCAGCAATCTTCTTATCCTTAGTCTGCAACTGTTCTTAATTTTTCAACTGCTCCTTGTATCGTTTCAACTGTTTTTCTTGTCTTATAAATTGTTCCTCTTTCTCCTTCAGTTGTTTAACTACAATTTATTCAACTATAACCGCTTTTGCTTTCTTTATATTCTTCTTGGTCTTTGGCTTTTCTAGAGTAGGCTTCTTTACTGGTACTATTTTTGACCATCTCAAAATTGAAGGTTGGTCTTTCGATAAATCATTAGAGCAGGTAGTCCATAAAATTGAATACCAGCCTGAGATACTACATCCAACATCACTCCAATTGCATGCAGTGTAATGGAGAAATTCTTCGTTTGTTGCTTGAGTAGATTTTAATTTTATGTGACATGTCCCCCAATTGTACTGTATACCTTTCATGATGCCCTCTACGTCTTGTGCTAACCACACAGGCATTTCTAATGATTATGCTTCTCTTGACAATCGTGCCATCACAATGTTCATGACACACTGCATTTCCTTAGTCTTTAGTTGGCTCTGCTTGATTCCATGTCCTCCTGGACCGAAAGACTTGGTGACATCCTCCTTAGGCTTAATCGTAGTTAAATCATGAATCAGCCTATGCCACTCAATTTGATCCACATGTCATTTATTTACTTGTCTTCCATCCCGTGACAATCCAAATGTTTGCCAAAAATTATTTGTAGAGAATTCCACCTTGAGGTGTCGATTCCTAATTCAGACAAAAGTGCAATTGTTCTTCACATCATAAGACTGAATTATTTGCAACAAGTGTTCATGGAAGAAATTCTTGTCAAAAACAAGGACTTGGGAAATAACACTCAAACCTGCTTTCTCCAATGTTGCCTTTAATTTATGATTTTTTGGAGTCTCTTGCCATCATTTTTGGCCAAACTCTCCTACAGAATGAGTGAATGCTAAACATATCCTTTAATGCCACTTGTTCCTTTTCTTCTTCACTTGGGTGGTCATTTTGTTCTTCCAATGTATTTTCTTTGTGAACTTCACTCCGAAGTTCTTTCCATTGTTCCTTGGGGTGTTGCTTTTGTTCTGCAATCTTATAACCACGTCCTCTCCAAGGTCAATAACCATGCCCTCGTCTCAATGAGTATTGGATCGATTTTGGGCTTCTTGTAAACCTAGGATCTTCTTGTCTTGGCCAGTATTCCCTCTGGTGCAATGGAACTGGTGAACGCTCGATTCTTCATCTAGTGATATTTTGTATATGCTCACGAAAATCCCTTCCTACTCATACTTCATTACCATTCATCTTGCTCGATTTTCGTACAATCAATCGTACCACCGTACAGTTCCCTTCAATCTAGACTATACGATTTACCCTTTTTCACACTTGTTTGATCTTCTCTTGCAATTGTATGATTCACCTTGTGCAAGCATATGATTCTTGTTTGCTTCAACCGTACGATTCTTGTCTGCTATACAATTCTTGTCTATTGCAACCATATGATTCTTGTTTGCTACAACTGAACGATCCTTTATGCAATCATATGTTTTCCTAGCAAGTGTATGATTCCACCTACTTCTTCAACTTCCCTTGCTCAACTATACGATTGTGCAATTACTATCTAGGCATACGATTGTTTCTAGCACTCATTCACCAAACTGTACGACTTTTTACCTTGTACAACAACCTTCATGAATACTCTGCAACAATTTGACCAACTCAATGCATGCACTTGCAAGCCTCGTTTCTTTGGACTTTGCTCCTTTGTAGGGCACTTTCCAGTTGACTAGCTTTCCTCCCTGGTATAAATCGTCCATACCCTAGCTTCTCTTTCCTTCTACAAAAACCCTAATGAGAGATTTCTTGGTTAGTAGGTACCCTTCTTGTGCAATTTCTTTATGAGGGTTTGTTGAAAAAATTTTGCCTACTCTTTTTGCCTAGTGTTTATTCTTTTCTTCCATTTTTGTTCAGCATTTTTTCTTCTGCTGCACAGGCCTTTGCTTCTCAAGTCCCCTCTTCTTCTTTTCTGGCAAAATTTTTGTACTCCTGCAAGGTTTAGCGACAACTGGGGTATTTTCCAAACCCTAACTTATTTTTGTTGCATATGAGCTAAGCATGCATCCTCAATGGTGTCCTCCATCTAGTTCATCTTAGCGCTCTACACTTTCCTTCTCTACTACTACAATGTGTCCCACTTTTCTTTTTATCGTTTGTTTTATGTTTTAAAATTATCTTGTGTGCTTTTTATAACCTCTTCATGGTGGAATTGGTTATAACCGTTCATTGCATGTTTACGGATGACTACCACCTTAGCACTTGCTTGTGCTTTTTATTGTTATTTTTTTTTTACTTAACTATACAATATGTACCTCAGAGTCATCGTACAAGTCGTATAGCGACATTAACTTGCACCTATACGACTTCTCTCGTTGACATGTCATTATGTTGTTTTGGGGGTTCTTCCACAACTAAAGTCGTACTTCCATTTGCTTGGCCCGTTGTATGATTTTCTTCACCGTTGTGTATCGTACGATTGTTTGTTGTACAGTTTTGTTCTTCCTCATGCATCATACAATTGCTTCCATCTTTTGAGATCATATAATTTGCAGTTGTATGGTTCCTAGTAGGACTGTTTCTAACCATACATTTTTTGTTATCTAGCATCATATGACTTGTCTTTGTATGAGTTGTACGATCCCCAATAATAAATCATCTTCCTTTTTTTTATTTGTATGTTGGTAGGTCATACGGTTGTCTTTTTATGGACTCGTACAATGTCTCATCGTACGATTACCTTGTTCTTGACTTGTATGACCTTGTACGGTCATCATTTGGGTGACTTCTACTTTGATCCCCTGAACTAAGTCTGCCTCCAAACTAGGAGAGCGATTCCTTCTCCTAAATCCACCAACTTGCTGAACTCATGCTTGTCTTGAATAGACTTGTTCTCCTCTTCCTTGAACATTTCTTTCATAGCCTTCCATTCATGCCATGACTCTTTTTCTAACTCTTGGGTGAATATCCCCTCTCTAATCAGTTAGCAGTTGTTGCTTGGGTTAGCCTACTCCTGGGTTCCCGTAGGCTAATGGTTGTGTGTGGGAGCCTTTTGGGGATGAGTTCGATGCTTGGACGTGTTGCTTGTTGTCGGTTGCCAGTTTTTGGAGTGGTTTGGGGTGTTTGGGCTTCACTTACTATTTTTAGTAAGTCAGTTCATGGTGGGTCCTACGAAACGGAGAAATGGGTTTGATGCGTTTTCCAATTGGGTATCTGTTTCCACCCTTGGTTGGTGGTTTCGAGCGGCATGGACCAAAATATTAAATATTTTGTCGTTGAAATAACTTAAAGTTAAATTAAAGATTTAACTTTATATTTCCTAATGTATTTTGTGAATGGGGCCAAAAGGGGACATAAGGATTAAATTTAAAAAGTGTCTAATGTTATAACTTAAAATTGGGTGCCCCATTTGGGAGACATAAGGGGATGAAATGAAATTAAATTAAAATTAAGTTTATTTGCCCAAGAGGGGCGTAGCCTTCTGGAGGAGATATAAAAAGTGAAATTTCTTCATTTCCTTCTCATTCTTGTTTGCTCATTTCATGAAACTGGAGACTTTGGCCTGTGCAAGGGTTTCAAGCTTTGTGAGGACGAAATCCCTCTCAAAGAACATCATCTTCAAGTGTGAGAGATCATTCCTGGATGATTTGGAGGTAGCTTCATACAAAGGTTGCAATTGTGCTTCAGTGAACAGTCATTTGGAAATTATTGTAGATATTTTGGCAACATTTTTGGATATTATTCAAGGAGAAATCAATGGAGGTTATTGGCAGATCATTTGTTTCCATTTATAGCATATTTTTTCAGTATTGGTCATACCACACTAGGGTTTCCAGCCCTACCTTTTTGCTCACAGCTCTCAACGAAGACATCAAATCATTCTAGGTATTTTGGCATTGGAGATGGCATGCCTGGGTGACCCTTTGTGGTGATTTCGAGCATTTTTGGAGGTGTGCACATTTTTCTATGCTGGCCATACCATTCCAAGGGGGTCGTATAGTTTGGGGTTGCATTTTCAGCAGTGGTGCTAGGGTTTGAATTTTTTGGGTTTGGCTTCGGAGGGGATTTCAGCATCTGGGTTGGCATTATTATCTGCATCTTCGGTCTATATGACCATTCCATGTACCTCTGAATCCCTCTTGTTAATAATATATGATATTTCATTTCAGTTCAACCTTTAGTTTATGTTTGTTTCATTTCATTTTCTGCATTCTCATTTCTTGCAAGCAAAAAACACAAAAAAATCATAAAACAGAAAAAAGCAGCAAAAAGCAGAAAAAACAGAAAGGTAAAACAACAAACACGGGTGGGTTATTACATCTGAGTTGTATGATCCCCAATCATAAATCATCTTTCTTTTTCTGACTTGTATGTTGGCAGGTCATACGATTGTCTTTTTACGGACTCGTACAATGTCTCATCGTACGATTACCTTGTTCTTGACTTGTATGACCTTGTACGGTCATCATTTGGGTGACTTCTACTTTGATCCCCCGAACTAAGTCTGCCTCCAAACTAGGAGAGTGATTCCTTCTCCTGAATCCACTAACTTGTTGAACTCATGCTTGCCTTGAATAGACTTGTTCTCCTCTTCCTTGAGCATTTCTTTCATAGCCTTGCATTCATGCCATGACTCCTTTTCTAACTCTTGGGTGAATCTCGTCAGTTTGGAGTAACTCTCTTTCAATTCATATCTTCCCTAGGCCCATTTGATGCCTAGGAGGTCACAACCGACTTCCTTGGTTGGAGCACAATCCTCAAGAAGGTTGAAAAGGTCCCCCTTGAGGGGTACATCTAACATGCATGTTTCTCGCTAAGTCAATTGACGGTCCTTGCAATTTATTTGACCAACTAGGCCACCGAGGCGTAGGCAATATATTTCTTCCCCTCAAACCACTAGAAGGGAGATAAACCACACTTCTTACTTGGTTAGGTTGTCTCAGGCCCCTATGGTAGATTGGTTGCCTCCCCAAGATGCTTGATCTACCTTCTTGTTGCTACTCTTGTTGTCTACTTGTTTCTCCTCTTTCCAAGTACCAAGGGTTATTTCAACAAATTCTATGTTGGCAAAGTACATATCTCGATTATGAGTCCTCGATGACAATTGTCGTAGGGACCTCAATATTTGATCCACCTATCGCAATTGTCTTATCTATATTTCCTCGAAGCACCTTGTGTTTCACAATCTACTAACACTTCTCTATACTATTCTAAAAAATTAAAACTAGTACTTGAATCATTACGGTTGTCCTCTAATTGCAAGATCCATCTAGGGAATGTTTCCAAAATCCTTTGGAGTCTCCTTATCTCTCTTCTTGGCCTTCTTAGTTTTTGACATGCCACTACATAGTCTTCCACTTCAAGACAAACTTGCAGTTCTGGGTACCTTTGCAGGAGGTTAGTACTACTGCTTGAAATACAATTTCTCACAACTAAGGGAACCCCATCATCACTTGAATCTGGTTCCCAATTTCTTCTCTATTATGATGACATCGTATCTTCCTTAATATCCCTCCACAATATTTCAACTAGTTTATTAGTAATCGACAAATCTTGTGCCAGGCCTCTAGGTTCCACTTGTGACCTTTCTTCCTGTCTAACATTGATTTTTGATCCTCCTTGTTATTCTAGTGTTGCCTCTTGTTCTTGTCGTATACCCTTTTCTACTTCCTCCTGCTGCTCAAGCTCTTGCTATCTTGTGGCCTATTGATAATAAATTCTTTGTATTTTATCATCTCATTCTTAGATGATCTATTCTTGTAGTCTTGCATAGTGTGCTCGCAAGGTTTCATACTCTTGCAATTATCGTGTTTGTTCCTACATTCTTTGATGTATGATTCCAATTTGATCCAACAAAGTGTGTCCTGCCAACTCCTTTGTCATGACTCCTCCATCTTTCAAAGTTAGTATCTCTAGATCATATATATTTGTATTGTCTGCATAGCATACATTTAACCTCAACCTCCTTTGTCCATCAGTATGTCAAGGTAACTCTTGCTACTCTAATTGGCAGTATACTTCTCCTGCTACTTGTTGTGGAGCTTCCTCCTACACTACCAAATTTACCGTTGTTGGTTGCTCATTTTGATTTCTTTCTTCATTCATGGAAGCCAACTCTTCTTCATGTTATTTCATTCCATATGTGAATCGTACATGTACCCGTATTCTTCTTCTCTCTCTAGGGTGAGGTTCCAACTCATGTTGCTCCATAATTAGTTTCACTTCCTCCCTTTTTGCAAACAACCTTCTCATCTGGACATCATCCTCATCCTATTGAGAAGTCTAATTATTATGGGTTGTTTCCTCTTATTCATGGGATTCTTCTTGTTTCCTTCTCCATTCTATCTTTTCCATGGCAAAAAATAGGCATTGTACTTTGTAAGGCTTTAGTTTGGACCCTTTTACTATTTCGGGAACTACTGTTCCATCCAAATTTTGCAGCTTCACTGGATCATTTTCCATCATCTCTACCACTTTGAAAGGTCCAAGCCATAGGGTTTTCAACTTCCCTAGCTTGATTTCTTTCTTGCCATTGTACTTCAAGAGCAACTCACCTTGCTTCAACTCCAACTTTCAAAGGTGCTTGTCATGCCACAACTTCCTCCTTTATTGAGTTGTTCTTAATGGACCCACAAAATTCAAACCCCATCTCTCAAATAACTCCTGTGGTTTAGAAGGGTGTAATGGCATAAAATCTCAACGTAATGGCTTTCCTGCTTGTTGGCATGTATCACATGCTTGTACATGTTCCTTCACATCATGATAGAGGATAGGCCACCATAGTCCACCCAGAAGCACTTTCCTCGCAGTCACATCTAGTCCCATATGCCCTCCACCCAGACCCTCATGCGCTTCTTTTAGTGTTATCTTTACTTCCATTACGCATCTCCTCAAATTTTTGTTTGATCCCATTTTATATAATAATTCTACTATCAATTGAAAGGGCGTTGACTTCATTATCACTTTTCTCTTTTCTGCTACCAACATCTCCTTGGGTAACTCTCCTGTGGATAAGTACTCTTCAATTAATTTGTACCATGACAATACAACACTTATTGCAAACAATCGAGCATCAAGGAACTCATCTGACACTCCTGCTCTTGCAAGCTTCCTTGAGAGAATCCTTGATAATTGATCTGCTATCACATGTTTCTTATCAAATCTAACCACTACCTGGAACATGAATTCCTACAACATGATGAGACACCTACTAACTCGCCTTTGTATAACTGGTTTATTTATGAGGTATAACAAAGCCTAATGATCAACATAAAAGGCAATTGGGTTGGCTAATAAATAGTGCCTATATTTTTGTACTGCGTACACTATCCCCAAAGCCTTTTGCTCTGGTGTACTATAATTTCTTTCTCTTCATGATAACAATCAACTTGCAAAGTAAATAGGCTAGTCCAACCTAAATTGTCCTTCCTAAGCCAACGCACATCCATTTGCAAAATTGGACGTTTTTATGTGGACGTGAAATTCCTTATCCCAAAGTGGAAACATCAAGATGGGACTACATACCAACTTTACCTTCAACTCTTCAAAGACTCCCTAATGCTCCATACAATAAAAATGAATATTATTTTTTGTTAGTGAATCCAATGGGTAAGACACATGGGAAAAGTTCCTAAAAGACCTTCTATAGTACCCTATTAATCCCATGAAGGTCTTTTGCTCCAAATGGCCCAACAGAGATGTTTCACTATAAATGGTTTCAACAAAGATGTTTCGTTGAAAATAGCCCACTCTTGGAAGCTTGGGATGGTGAAAGTGGGGGGGCTTGTAATGAGCTGCCTTGTTGGAAATTTGTAGTTCTTGCAAGTGTTTTTGGGTTTTTGATATATTCTGATTTTTTTTTCTTTGTAGTTTTTTTTTTTTAATATGGAAAGAAAATTGCAAGTACAGAAAACTAAACAAATGACCAACTTGAACAAATCATAACTTTCACAATACTAATCGAAATCACTTGAAATTCGGAAACTAGATAGTATTTATATTCATCTTTAAACCCTTTTAAGGAAATAATGAAAGAACAAAGTACCAGGCTACAATAAATTTTTGAAATCAAAACTCTGGGTTGCTGATATAGGTGGTACAGGTGGTACAATACTTCACGTTTTTGTTTGCAACTTCCAATGTAAGGGTTTCTCCACCAAATGGATCTCATGGAGGGGTCACTCAGACCTGGGTGCCATTATAAAATGCAAGAGTAGCACCAAAAAGCAAGAGAAATAAATACCAAAGCTCACGCTAGCATGGAGTATGTACGGCAATCCTGGGAGAGAGGTACGGCATCAGTAAATGCTTGTCAACTATTCAAATCCTACCAACAATGGCTCCGTTCTGATCTTCAAACCCCCGAAACTGCATAACGTCCCACTATCACTCACCCCCTTGTGTCAATATGTATTGAAATCGCTGCAATAATGTGCTGGAATAGTTCAAACTTCACAAAATCAGGCACAACAACTATAACTCTCATAAAATACCACCAACTGTAGTCCCAATCCCTTAGAAACCTCTGAAAACTATCGCCAATGCAATATCAACGCATCCTCTAAAGCAAGAATGCCCAAAACCATTCTGAGAGTGTCTCTCAACCTCAAAAATGGTGTTCTTGAGGGTGTTTTTCACCACCAACAAGCTTCAAAAACCCTGCAAGTGCTATTTGCAACTGCTCTCCAGATTTCTCACCAAAAACATATGCCAAAAGATCCCCAAGAATGACCCCCAAACCTCTATTTATTCTTTCCTCAAAGCCAACGTTGAGTTTCTAGATGCTTCTATAGAGGAAATAAACATTAAATCCTCACCTTTTACTTTTAATCTTTAAATTTGCATCCTCCAAGGGATCGATTACCCTTTCTAGGCCCGTTAAACATTACTTTATGAAATTATCTTTCCATCAAGCGGTTATAAGACCACTTTATGCATATAATATTAAATTATAACATTAACTATGTAATATTAATTTAATATCACATAATTAAATTGTTCATATTAAAATTTTGGCCTTCCATCTGTCATCCTGCCAAACTGAACATAGAAATGGATACCCTTTTTGCCGTAGATCAACATCCCACTGTCCGCTTCCATGAAACCCCATCTTCACCGACTTACTAAAAATAGTAAGTCCCTTCCAAAACTGTCCAGAATGGCCTGGAAAGGAAACTCGAAACATCTGCACATACTGGAACATCATACTGACATCAGCTGGGCTCCCAACCCACCTGCCTACGGGAACCCTAGAGTAGGCAAGTTCACACTCTCCCTCGATACTGACTAGGATGGGGTCATTACAGGGCTCAAGTTTGAATTAACATCCCTCTGGTTGCAGAGGTGACGGGGTTGCCTATGGATGGAACGTGCCATAATAGAGAAAAGCACTCATTGGTGAGGGAGTTGAGGAACTTTCTAGGTTAAGGTGAGATGTTGCCCAAGCTCCAAAATGGTTATAAAAGAGAAGCACTCAAGGACCCTTGGAATAGAGTGGTAGTGGTAATCATGCAATACTTTACATTGGATGGGTGCAAGGATATTCTGCAAAGCTACCATGTAATTTTTAGAACCACCTTCATCATAATAGAGTGATGAATATTCCTTCCTTTTTCTTTAATTCTATGGCTAGGTCTATGGTCCATGTTAAATATGGGAAAATCACTAACCCATTACACCAAGGGTTGGCATTGCTGATTTTTAAACATATGGTGGGAACCAAAGGGGGGACGGGGATGGTGGCTCCCAATATAGTGACCTCTCAGTTGATGGGGTCTGAGGATTCTCTGGATTCGGATCACTCTGAAGATAATTCGCAAGCAACAAAGGAAAATTTGCTTAGTCTTATAATATCATAAGGGAAGTCCAAAGAAAGTCCAAAAGGGATTGGAGAAGTTATGTTTTCTTCAAAAAGACTCAAGAAGGGGGTGAAGGAAGACAGGAGATCAAAGTGCCTTTTCACCAAAACAATAAAGTCTAAGAAAACCCCTGTTGTTATAGAGAATTCAGAGTCAAATGAGCTTACTCCCCCGAAGAAGAAAGTTAAGCCAATTTCAGGGTCTGTGGGATGAAGGGGCAAAGGATTATCTAGTTAGCTGATGGACCCAACAATGCCAAAGTCCTATAATAATTTGATTGTAGAGTACTAGACCTCTCTTATTGGCACTTTGAACATTGCCATTGCATGTGTAGAGGAAATCAAGAATATGTTGCGGCAAAACCAGTTCATTCCAAGGATTGCAGATACTGAGTTAAAGGATGAAGGAGAAGGCTCTCCAGAGGTGTGATGTTCCTCTCCAGGCCTTTAGTGGTTTTTTATAGGTTGTTTCCTGGTTTAGCTCCCTACTGATTGTGTTTTTCAATATTTTTGATGGTCTTTTAGTTTTGTTGGGTGTTGGGTTTGGAGTTTTCACCCAAAACCTGAATTTTCTTGTTGATATGGTTGTTGGCTTGTGGTTGATGGGTTGTTGGTTGGCTAGCAGGTTGATTTTGTTTTGTTAGATTAGTTATTATAATTTTGGCCTTGGTACCAATCAATATATTGTTCTTTTATTGTAAAAGGTTTGGGGACCCTTTCAAAACCCCTTCTTGTAATTAATAAAAAAAATCCTATGAAGGTCTTCAATGATCTCACATCATGTGGTTCCTCCACGTTCACAATGAGCGAATCTTGTCAAGATTAGTCTTCAACCCCTCCTTAAACACTATGTGTCCTAGCAGCTTTCCATAAGGCACCATTAGGTGATATTTTCCTGGATTCAAACCTATTCGTGCATTCCTACATAATTTCATGTACTCCTCTAATGCAGGTAAATGCTCTACTACTTTTCCATATATTGATCAGTTGTCCAAGAAATATTTGAACTTTCTTGTTGTCATCTTGTCAAATATGTATAAAATAATCCTTTGTAATGTGGCTAGGGCATTGCATAATATAAATGGCATTTTATTGTAGGCATAAATGCCATTTTCTACCATGAATGTGGTCTTCAATTTATCTTCCTCTGCAATGCTAATTTGATTGTAGCCAAAAAACCTATCCAAGAATCAGTAAATCTCATGTCTATGCATATGTCTATGAATGATATGTCTATGAATGGAATAGGAAAGGGATCTTTGATTGTTATTGTGTTAGACTTTGAAAGTCTATGCATATGTGGATTTAATTTGCTTCATTCTTCAAAATAATCATAATTGGTGACACCAAGTCACTCATCTTAACTTTGAAGATGATGCTAGCATCCAACATCTTTCTTTTTTTGCATTTACTAAAGCTGAATACTTTGGGTTCATCCTATAGGGACTTCTTACTAGTTAGGCTCTTTGAACCAACTGAATCTTATGAACACATAGTTTTAGAGGTATTCCTTTCAAGTCCTTATATGTCCATGCGAAGACGTTCTTGTATTGTAGAAATTTTTTGAAGGTTGTTGCTTTCAATACTAGATCTCAATCATCTTCGTAATAGATTATCCTGGGTTCTTTCTTCATTCCTAAGTTCACTTTTACCATCTTTAGTCCTTAATTATACTTCTTGGTTCCACCTTTGCCTTTTCCACATCCGCAGGATGTGTTGGTTTTGCATCAATCTTTGCATCACCAACTATGTATTCTACAAAAAATTTAGGGAAGGTCAAATTCTTCTCTTCTTCCTCTATCTTCTTGTTGACTTCCATCTTCTCATATTAGGTTTCTAAAGTCTCCTATGTCTGAATACAGAGGCAAGTGGGCTAAAACATTTTATACTCTTCCATTTTCCAATGGAGAAGTCCATTATCTGATCGATTGTCATCTTCACTAAACTCCTCGAGTTACATTATTTCTTCCTCAATTGGTTCATACTACTCTAAAGAACTTCTTGATTCATTAGTCATGGCCAAATCTTCATTGATCGTTTGATTTTTCAAGTTGATCATATATTTATGTTGTCCCTTTTTAAATGTTAATCTATCTTTTTCCCAATTGTGATTTGCTTTGGCTAACCTTAGCCACCCCTTCCAAAAAAAGCATCATATGCTAGCTTTTACATTGTGATCACAACGAAATCCAAGATGAATTCTTGGTTAACAAATCTTACTTTTTGGGCCATCCAAACTCCTTTCATTTCAATTCTGTACTGATCAATGCCATATAATTTAAAGCTAGGCGCCCATAGAAATGAAGCCCCAATATTTTTTCGTGTCCTCTTTAGGAGTACATTAACACTTGACCCACCATCTACAATTACTTGTGTCAACTTATGCTTTAGAATTTCCATATGAACTAATACTGGCTTTTTCCCAACATCAATCATTAATATTGTTGGATCAATGAAATGATCCTTCTTCTTTACCTCCACAACTATTTGGTGTCGCACTTCCATCACTCTTTGAGGTTACAATTCCTCTCCTATAGATGCTTGCAACGATGGTATTGCACTTAACAAACTTGCCACCTTTACCTCTACAGTTTTATTTAATACATGTATTGGCAATTCTTGTGTTGACGCATTTTTTTCTAAGCCTATTGGCCTTTTTAACTTCTTATGTTCAACTAATATTTCTTGTTTGGCTTTCTTGACTTCCTCTCCAATCACCTTATGTGTCGTCTGCTATATTTCCTTCTCTTTGGCAGATTCAGGGTAATTATCTTTCTTGGCCTGACTCCTTGCCATGACCAATACATCCTTATTTTTGTCATTTCTTGTGGGGGGCACATCAATGTCAATAAAGTTGATGTTTTGCAAGTTACTTGTACTTGCCTTCTTTGAGAAATTGGTCTCCTTGTGGTTGCCCAATCTGCACCATCAACACATGTGCATTACATTTATTTCTTGTTGTCCCATTTGTTTGAGGTACTGGGAAATTCTTCAAAAGATGCCCCCAATCCTGGAAATTGTGACATTGTATGACTGGTCTACCCTTTGAATTATACTATAACTGATTGTTGGTCAAATATCTACCTAATTAACAAAACTACGTTTGTGCGCCCTAGACATGGCCAACATTGAAAGATCGAAGGAAAGGAATGTCCTCCGTGTCAATCTCTAGAGAGGGTTGGCTCCCTTACTAACTCCTACACTAGTTTAAGACTAGAGTTGCAAGAAAGAAATTGGAAATAACAGAAAGAAAGGGAAATATGGCCACAGGTCGGAGTGTAGGATTTGGGGTAGACTAGCAGCAGGAAATTCACCCAAGCATGAAAACAACATGTAATAAAAGGAAAGCAACAGAATTTACTTATAATATTGCATAAACAACCTCCAAAATTGCATTCCAGTACTCACTTCCTCACCAACAATATTCAAATTCAGATGCAGAATTTAAGTTAAACAATAGATAATGAATATGAGCATATGATAGAAATGCAGAAAATAGAAGGAAATCACACACAAGATCACTTGCAAATTCAGAAGCCTTGTATCTTCTATTGATGTAGAGAACTTGAAGAGTTTTCTCATAGAATGTCTAACCTCCTTTTACAATGAACATTGAGTAGTATTTATAGAGGATTTCACCTCTTTCATTAAATGCACATGGAGACAGGATGTTTACAAATCAGAGACCAATAAGAGAAAATTCTTCCTTGGAAATATTGAAAATACATCCTCTTGAACAGTGATCCGACTTCTAAGGAAATTCCTTCACAAAATCTGCATTTCTGGATTTGGTGCATAGAAAATTATGAGGCTAGGTTGTTGACTGGAGACGTTCGCCATCTTGAAAACATGCTCTTACTTTGGAAATCATGAAAATCGTCTTGCATTTTTAATACGGTTGCCTTCCTTGCTCGAGATCCACAATTTGAGTCACTCCTTGCCTCCATTATTTAATGCTTTTCATTAACCTGCTCTAGGTAACTTTAAAAAAATTGTGCATTAGTGGAGAATGTGCCTTTGATGGATTATATCCCTTCTTTGACAATGGCGATAATCATTCCTCTTATCCTAGGAAAAAATATCTTACAACCAAGTTGTTTCCTTTTTTAAAATCGTGTTCACCCAAAATAAGGGCAACAAAGGTCGTCGCATTCCTTTTGGGGTGAACGCGACGTTGACTTTTCAACGTCGCTTCGCATTCATCTGACTTTGACTTCCATAATGCATTCGCCCGAAATTGTTTTTGACAGCGCGTTCGCGTGACTTTGTTTTTTAGGGGACGTTCACCCCTGGGAGAGGCGAATGGAGCGTTCGCCCCTCAACCAGGGCGAACCTACTATTGACTTTTCCATGTCGCGCTTTGTTGACTTTTCCATGTTGTGCCTTTTAATGATGTTCACCCCAAAGTGGGGCGAACGGAGCTTTCACCCCAACTTTGGGGTGAACGCACCTCTTTCGTCGAACCTACTTTCCTTGTAGCAGGCGGCGCCTCTTCAATTTTTCAAGGACGTTCACCCCAAAGTGGGGCGAACGAAGCTTTCACCCCAACTTTGGGGTGAATGATATTCTCGCAAGTTTTATCTTTGGGTGCCATTTTAAATAGTTCACCATTTACCATTTTCTTCTCTTCCTTCTGCTTCGATGAGGGTTGTGCAGGACCTTTCGTTCCTTGGTTGGGACGAACGTGTCTTCCATTTTTGAAGCGAATTTTTCATCAATGCACTTTTCCTTAGTGATTTTACATACGACGTGAATCAACGTCTCCAATTCAACTTTCTAGCCTTTTCTCTTAAACACCCATTACTTCCAAGCCAAAAGAAAGTATATACAAACAAAGAAAGAAAAACAAAACAACTGCAATATATAAATTCAGCCAAAATATTATATTCTCAGATTAACATATTTTGTCGTATTACAATAAAAAATGCTTTTGTAAAATCATATCAAAATTCCAATGTGGCGAGGTGCAAAACTGCCAATATTTTTGGTGACTCACGGGGTATCCAGCTCGCATGGATGCAAGCGATCCCAGGCCTTTATCCATTGGGCTGCTACAGAGGTTATTTTTCAGCTGCCTTGGTTGGCGCTTTTGATGTGGATGCCTTTCTGCGTGCCTCCTCTTCTGCCTCTTCTACGGCTTCAGCTTCAGCTGCAACTTTGAGTACTTTGGCCCGCTCTGCTTCTTCTGTTGCCTTCTCTACCACGGCGCGCTCTGTTGCTGCTCGCTCCTCCTGCTCTTTGAGGCTCTCATAGGTAACCTCATAAACTGTGACTGCCTCCTCCCAAGCTTGAGTGGTAAATAAGTAGGGAGTACTCAACGATTCGTAAACGAATCAGAGATTCTGGACATCTTCCAAACTGAGGCGCTTCACTCGTTGAGCTAGCTCAAACAGTGAAAGCTCTAGGTGGGTATATTTATGCATGAGAGATAGCACCTGTGCTTCTGTAATGGGATCCTCCCATGCATCAATCTTTGAGGTATCCTCTATGAACTTCCTCCAAGCCGCTCCCAATTGTTCTTTCGGTAGAGGTTCACCCCATTCATCAGTGAAGTCCAAGAATCCCAAACCAGCAAGAGTGTCAAAATGCATCATGGAAATAGTATGCTCTCACTCGATGGTATTAAGAATCTTATGGCCTTCCCTCACCAGGTCCATTCTCTAAAAATAACTGTGCAAGGTGACTTTGGTAGTGGACCAGGCGTGATCCATTTCGCTCAAGGGGTGAATGTGTATGCTGGAGTTAGCTAGAGCTTGAATTTTTAGTGCCATCTCCATATATGGCTCCAACATTTCCTCTGTGCTATCAATTAATTTTTGTCCTAGCTGAATCTGTATGCTAGCCACCCATAAATAGTGCAATACTTGAACTGCTTGTTCGGCCAGTTTTTCGCAGTTTTGAGTTGAGCGAAGGCATGCCTCCTTAATACTTTTTGGAGAAAAACTTGCAGCCTGTGCGGCCTTCTCCACCAGCTGATTCTTGATGGCCTCTAGCTATGTTTGGAGCGAATGCATTTCTATTCTTGCTACATCTCTTTCCTTCAAATGCACTCCTACCTGTCGGTGCAAGTGTTCATTTTCTGTGGTTGTCTTCTCTTCTTGCGCTCTACTTTTGGCCAAGGCATCTTCGAGTTTGATAATTTTATTCTCCTGCTCAAAATATTTTTGCTTGTAATACTCGCCATGCAAGTATACCGAACTCATATCAACCTGTATATTGCCCATTTTCTCCATGGGATCGATCTTGGTGAGGTCCTCTATTATAGTCTCATAGACATAATCACTCGGCAACATTTCTCCTTGTGGCTTTTGGACCAAGGGAGTGATTTTAGTCGTGTGAGCTTCCATGGCAACTGGATCAAAGGCAACCTTCTTGAGTGGTCAAGCTAGAGCCATAGCTTCTTTTCACCTCTTGCTTTTTAACCACTATGACAAACTCAGAAGCACCCAATTGATTTTCTCCACATCAGGCTATTTTGACGCCACCTGAACATCGGGTAGTGCTTGCAGCTCCAAAAATGGTGTGAATGGTATCAAAACTTCTGAGCATTCAAGCTCAAAGGAAGCAGATGAGACGGATAGGAGAGGAGGAGCTGAAACAATGGAATGTATGGAAGAACCGAGTTTGGCTGTGAGTTATGCTCACTCTAGGAGGAGCTTACGTACTTACAGCCTTGGTGGAAGTGGTGGTGGGGATGGAAGGGGAAGGGCACAAAAATGGGTTCGGCCCTAATGCATATGAACTGAAAGAAAGGGAGGCCAAAGAAAGGGGAAGAGAAGAAGAAGCAGTAGTGACTTTGGGAAGGGAAGAAGAGGGAAGAAAAATAGAAATGAAGGGCATACCGAAAGGTGGAGAGACAGAAACTAATGGGAGCGAATCGAAAGTCACTACATGCTCTGAAGGAAAAGAAGTAGGAAGAGAAGACGTACCTTCGAGCATGGACGTCGTGTACTGTGGTGATGGGAGCGACTGTGAAATAACTTCTTCCTGTTGCTCTCATTGCTCTTCCACTCTCTCCTCAACATTTACATTTTCTTCGATGTCCACGACCTCCACTTGAGAGCTCTCTGACTGTTGGTCCCTCTCCTTGTTCTTGAATCATTGGAAACATCTGCGCGACCATCATTGGAGCCTCTATCACTGGCGGAGAAGAAATAACAATTGTTGGGACAACTAGAACTATGGGCACTATGGTCACCAAAACTTGAGTGGTAGAGGAGGAAATGGCGCCAGTTCTTGGTCTCTTCATCGCTTTGGGAAATGGAGGTGCATTTCAAACATTCTTCTTCTCTGACGCAGGTGCCTCCTCAATTCTTTGCTTTATCCGCTGCGATCTTCTTCTAAACACATATTGTTGTTCTTCCTCTTTTGGGATATCTTCTTCAACTGACGGGTGCTCTTCTTTGTCCCCACTTTCACCATTGTTGGAATGTTGGAGGCTTATGGGAAAAATCTTAGCGAAAGCGATGGGTTGATAGGAATCAATGAACTCATCATAGGTGTCCAAAAATGCTTCATCCATCTTCAACCCGTAAGGAGACGTGGTCTTTCCTCGGTGGACCCGCATTATCCACCAGTTTGTAATTTTCTCCTCAGACCATAGGGGTTGACTTTCTTTTACCTAACTAAACAATCCAGGTGGAGGAATCTGATTTTTATACTTCATCGGATTATATTCAGCCTCCTGTTCATAATAGTCATGCCATGGTGGGAGCGCCATCATGTCTTCAATATGCCAATTCATGTCGGGCCCCTCAAAATTATTTTACCTTTTCTCAATGTCGGGCTATGGACAACAGTGAAACGACTTGGCCTTTACAATTTCCAAAAACTTTCCCAATGGGTCATACCTCCAATGTTGCGGCAATTCTATCAACCCCAAATCCTACAACGTCATTGTGAGCAACTGATTCTGTCCTACCTGGCTCACTTCTATACTACCGAACTTGAGCGACATATTGCAAGTTGTCTTCTTTCCACGCCCTACTCCATAAACATCATTTACATAATCTGATTGGCGCACCACCTCCATAGCAAAAACATGTTCAGTGGCGAAGTAGGGTAGCAAGAAAGGCTTTCTTATAAAACCAAAAATTCTCATGACCACGCCTTGAGTAAGCAAAAAAATATCTCCTTTTTGTCCTTCGACTACTACTTCCCTCATCTCTCGTGGCACTCTTTCGCATGTACCACAAAGTAATTCTATGGTGGGTCCCAAAAATAAACTATTAAAACTATAGAATGACTCCCTGCTTGACAAAGCGGAAGTCCACATATACATCGATAAAAGTTCATCCCTCTCATCCATTTGCCTCACCGCGATGAAAGGGAAGTGTTGTTGTAGGTGGAAAAAGAAATACCATACCAGAAAAGAGGTATGTCTGAATGATGTCTCTTCCCCAGTTTGCAACTTCTCCAGCTGAGAATTCAACCTCCGAGAGATAAAATTGAGCCAATCGAAGAAAATAGGATTGGTGCCTTAGCTCATAGCTGGCGGAGTGTAAAATTCAACTCGAAAAATACATTGTCCTAGGGTTGCCTGCCACTTGTGAATAGTAGAATCTGTAGGCAAACCCGCAATCCACACCAACATGGAGTAAATATCTAAGCTCTTAAACTCTATGAGTGGCCTCGGCAAGTTCGAAAGCTACCCCATCTGTGGCTCTTTAATCAACTATGTCTCCATGAACTGATGCATTGTTACGGTTGAGACGTATTTGTCCTCCTGCTCATTAGTATGCAGCTTCTTAGTAATCACATAAGAAGGAGGCTTTAACCCACAAGCGAATGCTTCTCACACTTCTTCTGGTGTAATGGTAAAAAGTATTTCTCTATTCGCCCTCCATACTTCCTTGTAAATGGATCATAGAATCGAGCGATAAGTTGCACCAGCTCTGGACAAGGGTGTACGGGTGGACATAGGTACCAAAACAACTGAGAGTGATATGGCACTATCAACAAACTTCTTGATGTCAACCCCTGATTTACTGCAAACTCCACATCCTGGTGTAGTTTCTCCATGCCTTTGTGGGTAATTACCCAGTCACCAATCTCCGCCATTGTGTTGGCGTATGGGTCTAAATTGACATTTTCATTTCTTCGGCCCTTCTTAGATTTAGACCCTCCTCCTCTTTTCCTCGACTTCTTAGGTTCTGCAGTCTCTATAGTCTCTTTACTTTGTTTTCCCATTATTTCTCTCTGATGAGTGCTCTAAATGTCCTCTGAAAAATTCTACAACAATGATTTGGAAAACACAATGGCAGTAAAATTTAAAATATAAACTTCAAAACTTTTACCTGACGCCTTATATAGAGTGCCCCACCAACCACTGCAGTAAATGTTGAATCCTTAAATGATTTTGGAAGAACGTGTGCATCAATTCACTCGTCTAACACTTATTCCAATACTTTAATGATATCACATTTTACCTATTTCCAAATCATCCTTAGAAAGTGTGCCCTCCTTTGTCACATAAGCTTATTGTAAATCATGCCTTGGATATCGAAGTTTTCTTGGAAAAAACAAATCGGTCACCTGAAACCAATGATATGTATTTCTGCTCCTCGGGAAAACAAAATCTTCCTCCTACGCAAATCCGGGTGCACATTTGAATTAAATGGCTTCAGAACATTCTTTGACCTACATGCACGCTTTTCGATATCTGCCACGCGTCCAAGAGCGGAACTTTTTTGCAAGAGCACTTCCGAAATCACTTGCTTTCGAAAAGAAATGGGGTGAAAGTGTTTTGAGATGCACTTATTTCCTTTTTCGAGTGAAATCACCTTGTGGGTGCTTGATATCTCCTTCGGCTTCTGAAAAACTCATTGTGCAAGGAAAAATAATGAGGGCAAAATGGTCTTACAACATACTGGTATTCTTTTCTTTCGCTCCGAAATGCCCTCGAATTGCTTGGTGTGACTATTTCATGGCGAATGGCTTTCTCTTAAAGCTTTCTCCTATTTTTCTTTTCGCCCAATTCTGGAAAAAGCATGATTTTCTAAAAACAACACAATTGCTTTTAGGGCATTTACCTTCCTTTTTTTAGATTTTCTCTTTCTCTTAAAAAAGGGCGCCTTGTAACAATATTTGAAATCTTCTACCATCAACAACCAAGGTGCATGTGTGTTTATATATTTTTTTTATATATTAAACCCTTGTCAGTCCCAAAAAACCATTTTAATTTCCTTACGATTTCTTTTGTTTCGGAGGCACGTGCTCTTCCCAACGCGTTCGCCCAAATTAGGGACGAACGGTCATTTCGCCCCTTTTCTAGGGTGAACGCGACCTTGACGATTTTAATATCGTGTTGACCAAGTGCTCCCACTTTTCTTTGCTTGTTCATGATCAAAGGGGCACCTCAGGGCTTGCGCTCCTACCTTGGGCGAAGACGCCTATAAGGACATTTTCATTTAATCATGATCTTGCGCTTCGGAAGGGGTGAAAGTAGATATGACCTATTTTTCAAGGGACGCACTTTCCACTAGGAGCTTAATAATGTTGTTTCTTTAGCCAAAATATTTCAACACCTTAAGGAATTTGGAGCGAAAGTAAAATTTCAAAAAATATCACTTCTTTTTTTATTTATATTATTATATATCATCACCATATAAAGTGAATAAAATACTAACAAAAGAATATGTACATATTTACAAGATGGTACCTCTGAAAATTCAATCATTGAATATAAGCCTTCAAATGAAGGCCATTTACCGGAATAGGAAGATCCCAACCATCCATGTCACGAAGATGATATGCATTTGCCGAATTCACAATAAAAATTTGAAAAGGGCCTTCCCAGATTACATCAAACTTGTGGTGTTTCCCTGGCTTGGCCTTGTTCTCATTCCATTTAAGAACTAAGTCTCCCACCTGAAATATGTGCTCTGTTGTCTTTTTTCCGAACCATTTCTGCATAACTTTAGTGTGATCAACGAATGCTTGATAAGCCTTTTCTCTGTCTTCCTCCAACTGCAATAGTTGTGCCAACCTCGCACTCATTGGATCATACCCCTCGTCTTCATCTTTAAATAACTCTAATGTTTGAATTACTAGAAGCTCAATGTGAGTAGGCAGGATTACTTCTTTTCCATACACCAAAGCATATGGAGAGGTTTTAATAGATTTTTTCATGGATATGCGGTCTGCCCAAAGAGCCTGGTTCAAAAACAAGTGCCAACTTCTTTTATTATTCCCTAGTGTCCTTTTTAAGATATGCAACAAGTTTTTATTTGTAGATTCGGCCAAGCCATTCCCTTGCGGGTAGTAATTGGATGATGTCTTGAGATAAATCCCATACTTACTGGTGAATTCGGTAATCTTAGCCCCAATAAATGGAGTTCCATTATCTGTCACAATAGAGTCTGGGACACCAAAATGGGTGATAAGTCCCTCCAGGAAAGAGATGATAGTATCTTGATCTACCTTTTTGGTAGGAATAGCCTCTGCCCACCTAGTAAAATAATTAGTCATCATTAAAATATATTTGTGTTCTATGGAGGAATGTGGATCAATGACTCCAATGAAGTCAAGGCCCCACTATTGAAAGGGCGCTTCCACTTGAATTGGGTGAAGGGGCAGTGCTCCTTTCCTGGTCTTGCCAACATATCGCTGACAGCTATCGTAGTGTTGACTAACTTTATGAGCATTGGCGAACAGGGTAGGCCAAAAGTAACCAGCTCGGATGATTTTCAAGGCCATGGGCCTTCCTGCATAATGACCACCAGATAGACCAAAATGAAATTCTTCCAATATTTTCTCCTTCTTTGACTCCTTCACACATCTGAGGAGAACTCCATCAATATTCTTGTGAAATAGCCCATTAGGCAACAAAACATATTTGAGTGCTTGTAACCTGAACCTTCGACGTTGTGAAGCATCGAGGTGTGGTGGACACTTGCCAGAAGTAAAGAAATTCAACAAACTCCTTTGTCCAATCACGATCGTTCACAGTATGGTTTGCACAAATACTTTCACCAATATCTTCTTCCTGCATCATAGCTACTAATTTGGATGTTGCGCTTTTGGCCAATTCTTGACAGAGAGCTCGTCCATGAACTAGATTTGTTGGTTGGATCTCCACATCATATTATTGAATTTTTGAGACCCAACCTGCTCTTTTGTCACCCAATTCTCCTTGGAGAATGAAGTTTCGAACATCAGAGTGTATAACATAAATGACCGTTTTGCTCTGTGAGATGAAGTGCCGGAACTTCTTCAGAGATTTCATCACTACATACACCTATTTTTCAATAAAATTATACTTCTCCTGATGAGGTGCAATAACTTGGCTCAGAAAGGCAATGGGCTTCTCATCTCCATATTCTTGCTTCTACGTCAAAATTGCAGCATAACTCTCTTGCTCACCCACTGCATAGAGAATGAAGTCCTTTGAATAATCAGGATTGATCAACATTGGAGCTTGGGTGATTCTTTCCTTGATCTCTTGAAAAGCTCATCTTCTAGCTTCAGTCCATTTAAAATATTCATTCTTTTTCAGGAGCTCGGTCATGGGTTTCACCACCTGGGAAAAGTCAGCAATGAATTTTCGAATGAAATTTATCTGCCCAAAGAAATATTGCAAGTCCTTTTTGTTGGCTGACAATGGTAACTTCAGGAGTGCCTCAGCTCTTGTAGGATCAATAGCTAGTCCTTGTTGTGAGATCACATGACCCAACAACTTCCCTTCTTTGACAACAAATATTGACTTCTTCAAATTTATAGAAATCTTGAACTCATGATATTTTTTGAACACCTGCCTCAAATGAGAAATGTGGTCTTCTCTATGATGCAAAAACACAGTCATATCATCAAGATAGATTACAATAATCCTATTCAATAACTCACCAAAAGTGATGTCCATGGCCCTCTAAAAGGTAGTGCCAACATTTGAAATACCGAATGGCATCCTTTGATAAGTGAACGTGCCCCACTTGGTAGTGAACGTCATTTTGTGTTGGTCCTCATCCTTCACCCAAATTTGGTTATAACCGGAGAAACCATCCAATAATGAAAATCTTTGTGCTCCGGCAACCACATGAAGGATTTGATCAATCTGTGACAAAGGGTAATGATCTTTTAGTGATGCCTAGTTTAGGTTCTAAAAATTGATGCACAACCGAATGTCTCCATTTTTATTTTGTACTAGCACCAGGTTCGCCATCCATGTTGAGTGTTTAATTGGGTATATTATCTTCGCTTCTAGCATCTTCAAAAATTCCGCTTTCATGAGCACTTCGATTTTGGGATTGAATGGTCGTTGCTTTTGTTGAAAAGTTTTTACCCCTCCTGCAACTCAATGGTATGTTGAATTACATTCTTGTCATATCCCTTCAAATCCTGATAGCTCCATGCAACGATGTCAAGGAATTCATAACACAAGTTCTTAATGTCTTCTAACTCTTTCGGCATGCAATCAGTTCCAATTTTAATGATCTTCTCAGGTTCGAGTTGCAACTCCTTATACTCCTTCGCATCCACCTTGATCTTATGCTTTTCAGCCCTATAATTTTGATCAAATAAGATTTCCAACAAAATCAGTCCCCTAGGAATGTGATTGTTCTTCAATTGAATCATCCCCTCCATCTCCTCTTCGACAAGCATTCTATCATCTACGCTTGCAGCTTCCTTAATCAAAAATTGACTATTTTCTCATCATTATCAAACACTTGCCAATAGAGGTTCTTATCAGGGACTGAGGGTCTAAGGAAGCTATTGGCAAGTGTTTGATAATGATGAGAAAATATTTCTCGAGAGCAGAACAAACACGCAAATATTTTAGCCTCTCTTGGTGCAAACTATTTTCTCGTCATTCTATCATCTGCGCTTGCAGCTTCCTTAATAAAAAAATTGATTATTTTCTCGTCATTATCAAACACTTGCGGCATACTATGTAGAACTATGGGGATATCCTTGATTACTCCCACTATTTTGACTGGAGTCCCATCTAGCTGCAATACTCCCAGGCTACTTCTTGTGTACTCCATCCCCATGACTTCACACACTACCTTTGGCATGATAGTCGTTGCAGCGCCAGAATCGATCATACAGTTATGCACAATCCATCCCTCCATTCTGAGTGAAAAATAGAACGGGGGTGGCCTATTATTTCCAATGGTTGAAGTTGGGAGTTTTTGAGCCAACACAGTTTGGAATGACTCTTTTTTTGGTCCTTCACAGTCTTAAGAGACTATTGCAGCAAGTCAACTTGAATTGGTAACTGTAAAGCATCGTATAAGCTCACTTTCGCAGGTATCTTTTTCATTTCTTCCACAATGTTACAATTAGAAACACCAGGAGACTTTTCTTCTACAATCCGCTCATATTTGTCCCGGTATTGCTAAGTAGCTTCCATCCTTTGTTTCTTAGTCAATGACGAATAGCGAAGGTGTTCTTTGGCTTGTTTTTTCGCCTCATTCTGCTCTGGAGCAACTACAGGATGTGTAACTGGCACTGTAACAACCCACCCTATTCTGGATTGTTTCCTATCTATTTTGACTAGTAAAAGAAAAACACAAATTTTTGCTCTTTTTATTCAAATATATGCTCTTTTTTTGGGTATTTTTATGGGATTTAAACATACGATATCTCTGCTGAAAGAAAGCTTCACAAAGCTGGAACAACTTAATTGCAAGGGAAATTACAATGATGAACAGACACTGGAAAATACCCGATTTTCCTCAAGTCTGAAAACAAATCGCAGCAATCCACGTTCGGAAATAGTTTGTGAATAGTGCCATGAATAGTAATTTGCTACTGTGCCGCGTGAATAGTAAACTGCTACAGTACCGCGTGAATAGTAAACTGCTACAGTACCGCGTGAATAGTAAACTGCTACAGTACTACGTGAATAGTAAACTGCTACAGTGCCGCATGAATAGTAAACTTCTACAGTGCCGCATGAATAGTAAACTGCTATAGTGCCGCTTGAATAGTAAACTGCTACAGTGCCGCGTGAATAGTAAACTGCTACAGACCTCCAAATAAGTACCGTCTACAGGTCTAAATCGCTGCTATCTCCCAACACACACAAGATATCGGTGACGAACCAGAAATTCTCTTTGATCTCCAATTTGCCCTCCGAATGAAGACAATCAAAATCCAATAGAGCTGATCTTTCACCGCCGTAGTGGATGTCCTTGCCAAGAGTTTCCGTTCTCAACAAGCTCGAATCTGCAAGCAAATTCTCCAGAATGCATCAAGCAATATATTCAATGTTCAAGGATGTTGGAATGAGAGCCCGACCACTTTATTTATTATTGACTCGGGCCTGGTTGTATCATAACATAACCAATGTGGGATAAAAAACCCCCTTTTTAATAAATCCTTATGTCTCCCTAAGTCACTTTATCAAATAATTAATAATTCACTTAAGTGACTTATGTGCACACATAATATAAAGTCTATTTAATTAAATACGACTTTATAATTAAATAATTACGAGTATTAAAATAATTGCACCAAAAGACCCAAGCCAACATCCGATAGCATTTTTGGATACCCTTTTGGTCGAACTTGTCCAAATATAGAAACTGATTACGAAAAAAGCACGGCCCTAAAAAATAGGAAACTGCTCCAACTGACTTCCAAGATCCTTAAACTGCTCCCATAGCCTACAGGATCGCGTGAATAGGCTATGCACTGTGCCAATGCTGACGAGCTCAGAAAGGGGACATGACAGTCCTCCCTCCCAAAAATTGCTTGTCCCCAAGCAATCTTAGTGCCGGATGCTGTAGAATGTCTTCATGTTCCCAGGTAGCATCATCGGAATCACCTAATCAGAACCACCTGTGATTCTAGGGTCCCAAACCAATCTCAACACAATTATTACAGCTGCCACTTCTATATAAAAATCAAAACAAAAATCTGAGTGTGAGGCCAAGATGCAAATCAACAATGTGTGGACCCAAGGTTGCCTCAAACATTCATCCAAGACTGTTCCCAAACCCGCTTCAAGCTGACCAAAGATTGTCTTCATGCTATTCCAAAACTGTCCAAAGGCTGCAATTGTGCAAAAACTGAGTGGAAATAGGCTCAAACTCTCACAGACCAGATCTGAGGTGATGCATAGCAGTTCTGATTTGTCATGTACAGCAATGGTAAATAACTGTTTAATCTCTTCAAAGATGTGTAAACTCAATTCTCCTTTATTTATAATGGCTGTACTATGCAAGAGTGTAATAAAATTAGCAAAGGTAATGAATGAATCAACACCAAAGAGAGTGAAAAGGAAATTATAATCAACAAACTCTGGCTCTCCATATGCATAAGTCAAGTACATCACCTCTTCCTTTCCCCAAGGGAAATCCAATACTCCCCAACCTTGAGAAACATTATCAACATCATAAATGTCAAGTTTTATGACCAAAATACTCCTACATACCTCACTCCATGCTTTTCTTAACTGCTGTTCCAAAATGGGACTGAAAGTGCATGTCAATGGCTGAAGCTCTACTTTTCCCATGTTTCCAACTCCAAAACAACTTGCCCCCAAATGTATCAAAACTGAAAATGCAACTTTATCTCCATTATGTGCCATCAAATCCAAGTGTAACAGCTGCTCCAACTTCCTCAAAAACTGACAATGCTCCCTCTTCATGTCTTGCAAGTGAGCATACCTGTAAACTACTAACTTATGCTCATACTCAGCTCTAAGAACAGCCTTTAACATTATGAAAGACACCTTATTATATCTCCCAAAATGGACTAACACAGGCCTCATACAATTCTCACCCAAAACTGAAAACACGTGTGGTGTAGCAATTCCTCTTGTCACCAAAAACTCAGCGAATGTAAGTAAATCAGACCTGATGTGATGTGCAGTCGTTGGTGCCTTACCGATCAGTCTACGTGAAACCCATATTGTCTCCAATTCTGTCTCACAAGGTGTTAAAGATGCAACTCTTTTTTTTGCCAAATGAGACCTCAATTTCTCCATCGTTCCTTCCTTCATAGCCTTCCCAAATGCCGCTTCTGAAATCAGCAGACAATCAGTCCTATTGGTACCAAAATTCTCCCTCACAACAGTCCCAAAATCAATCTTGAAAATCAGCGAAGTGTTTGTCCAAAACAACATTGTTTGGTCATCAAATTTCCTCCACAAAGCTGCGCAAAACTCCTTGTATACTGCCTCCTCAGTTGTCTTCACATGTGCAGCCCAAATTGCACCAAGTAATGTAACAAATTCCAACACAACCATCCAATAACTCCTATACAACAACGTCTCATCATAGGCATGTAGTGCGCCAAGTTGAGTGGTACAAGGTTCCAATTGACCCAACGTCCCTGCTAAGACTGTTCTTGCAAATGCATCCTCTGAAATAAGCAAATATTGTATCTTTTGTGTATCATAAACAGTCTTCATATGTGGCACAAACCTTCTAACAACAATGTGACATCTTTCCTCATCATTTCCTATGGCTGTGAAATGTAAAACTCTGACAAAATCAGTGATGGTGATGAACAAATCTGAAGACTGATCTATATACATGGCTGCCACTAACACATAATTGAATTTTACACCTGGATTCCATGCATTTAAGGGCTGATGCCTTCCTTCGACAAAGTGTGCTCATTGTGAATCCCATGAACAACAATGTGTAAAAGTTGTTCAATGTCCTTAACGTCAACCGAACTTAGTTTACTACTTCTATCAAAGACTGTACTATGCAAAAAATGAATAGAACCATCAAACATTGAGGAGAAATGAGTGAGAAAGAGTTTAAATTTTGAGTCAACAATCTCTGTCTCCTCATTCATGTAATCAGTTTTATACACAAGCATCATATCATCACCAACTGTGAGTGCTTCCTTTGTTAATACAGTCCCATCAAGTGCTCCAACTATCCAAAAACATGCAGCCCATATGATTCTTAACAGCATGGAAGAATGTGGTGCAAGAGTCCCATCCTTCTCATACATCATTAGTCTTATCAAACACATTGTTGCCACTAATTCATGAGTGCCAAAATATCTCAATCTGCTGCTATAAAAATCAGGATGAAGCTCATACCTTATGGGAGTAATATCATGGCTGATCCATGATCTCAATGGATGTAGAGATGACTCCAGCTGGCGGCCGTTCTCATCCAAACACCCCAAAACTGAAGATGTACTCTCAACTCTGTCCAATACTGAATCTAAGCTAGGTTGGTTGGAAAAATAGTTGCCACCATTTATTATGAATAAACTTGGCATATTTGGGTGTGTATTGCTCTCTTCTAGGATCTCCAAATCTGAACGCTTTTCTTCAAAGGCTGAAACTGCGAAAGAGAAGCCTCCAATGGCCTCCATGCCTTCATCATACCTTGGTACCAAAACACCTGGATCCCAAGGAACTAGGAGCTGATCTGAAAAGGTATGTTCATTGTGATCCTCATGAGGGATTGATTTCTCCCACACATCACTCTCCAAATCCAAGGAGTTGGAACTAGTGTGAACACTTCTATCCAAGGATTTAGTTTGGGAATCTAGACCATATCCATTATCATCACAAACTGATTTGGGAACTTTAATACATTCATCTGCATCATGTTCTTTCACAACAATCTCATGTGGTGATTCAATCTCTTGGTTAACCATTTCTGATTTGAATTCTTCTTCGTCCAGGGTAGGTACAACTTCAGAATTTTCCACTGAATTCTTCTTTAGATCCACAAGCTCTTCTTTACTAGCTTCCTCATGTGAAATTTCTGCCATGGACTGCTCTTCTCCCCTAATATCCTCATTGTCCAAGAAAGGTTTCAGCTTCCTCTCACCTTTGTTTAACAACACTATTAACCAATTCATGTGCAAATAGTGGAAGCAACCAAGTCTTGCCTCCAAACGTCCAATAACATTGATAAGAGTGGTTGGTAAATATAATCACTTTCATCTATAATCAAAATCATAATGTCTCTCATAGCTGCAATAACATTATTAGCATGTTCTTTTCTAGTTGAAGCAATGAAATGATGAAACATTTCATAAACCAACTCATCCATGTCCAAATCTAACAAGATGTTGCCCATTCTAGTTTTTGCAAATAATTCAAGTATGGAAACTCTCCTAGAGAAATGAGAACAAGTAACATCCTCCAAACTTTCAAAACTATCAACAAACAACTGAAATATTGTTCTCAATGTGTCATCATTGTAAGGAGCTTTAGGAGCTGAAATTCTCAAAATTTCACTCAAGCAAGAAGTGACCATGAGTCTTACCTCCTTATCCGTGTGTTTCAACCATCTAGGCTTGCCCAAAGACTTCACCACCGGAGTCATAGCTGCTTGTAATATCCGAGAAGGTGATGAATCCATCATATACAAACAATCTTCTACCTCCCCTAGGACACGATGAGAGAACATCTTTTGGCTGAGATATGAATCCAAGTTTTCTTCCTGCATTAGTAAGCCTTTCGACCAACTCGTTTTCGCCCAATAGTGCCATGATCCACAATTAAAAATTTAATGTTCAAGAACCCTAGGTTTCATTTCAGCAAAATTCCACCACAAACCCTTCAAAAGTGCCCAGAAAATTTTTGAATGCTTGATCTACTCGGGGATCTTTGAATCCTCCTCATGAAACCCTAATTCAGATCTGATCACAGGGTGGCAGGAAACCAGCTCTGATACCACTGTAACAACCCACCCTATTCTGGATTGTTTCCTATCTATTTTGACTAGTAAAAGAAAAACACAAATTTTTGCTCTTTTTATTCAAATATATGCTCTTTTTTTTAGGTATTTTTATGGGATTTAAACATACGATATATTGCTGAAAGAAAGCTTCACAAACTGGAACAACTTAATTGCAAGGGAAATTACAATGATGAACAACCATCGAAAATACCCGATTTTCCTCAAGTCTGAAAACAAATCGCAGCAATCCACGTTCGGAAATAGTTTGTGAATAGTGCCATGAATAGTAATTTGCTACGTGCCGCGTGAATAGTAATCTGCTACGAGTGCCGCATGAATAGTAAACTGCTACAGTACTGCGTGAATAGTAAACTGCTACAGTGCCGCATGAATAGTAAACTTCTACAGTGCCGCATGAATAGTAAGCTGCTATAGTGCCGCTTGAATAGTAAACTGCTACAGTGCCGCGTGAATAGTAAACTGCTACTGACCTCCAAATAAGTACCGTCTACAGGTCTAAATCGTTGCTATCTCCCAACACACACAAGATATCGGTGACTGAACCGAGAAATTCTCTTTGATCTCCAATTTGCCCTCCGAATGAAGACAATCAAAATCCAATAGAGCTGATCTTTCACGGCACGTAGTGGATGTCCTTGCCGAGAGTTTCCGTTCTCAACAAGCTCGAATCTGCAAGCAAATTCTCCAAAATGCATCAAGCAATATATTCAATGTTCAAGGATCCTTGGAATGAGAGCCCGACCACTTTATTTATTATTGACTCGGGCCTGGTTGTATCATAACATAACCAATGTGGGATAAAAAACCCCCTTTTTAATAAATCCTTATGTCTCCCTAAGTCACTTTATCAAATAATTAATAATTCACTTAAGTGACTTATGTGCACACATAATATAAAGTCTATTTAATTAAATACGACTTTATAATTAAATAATTACGAGTATTAAAATAATTGCATCGGAAGACCCAAGCCAACATCTGATAGCATTTTTGGATACCCTTTTGGTCGAACTTGTCCAAATATAGAAGCTGCTTCGAAAAAAGCACGGCCCTAAAAAATAGGAAAGCTGCTCCAATCGACTTCCAAGATCCTTAAACTGCTCCCATATCCTACAGGATCGCGTGAATAGGCTATGCACCGTGCCAATGCTGACGAGCTCAGAAAGGGGACATGACAGGCACCTTCATATTTGCCTATTTGGGCAGTAAATCCTTCAATAGGACATGATCTTATTGTTTTGCCGTCGCATCAGGTGCTTTTTCTGGTGGCTTTGCTTTCTCATTTTGCATTTTCAATTCTTTAGGAACCTTCAAAGGCTCCAATTTTGCTAGATTTACAACCATTGGTTTTTTCCAGATCTCGTAAGAACTAAGACCTGCTCCAAATAAGGTCCCATAAAATTATGATCGACCTCCATTATCATATTCACTTGGCCACCGACAAAACATTTTGCTAGCATCTGTACATAGTTCAAATGTACCATACATGTGTCTTCTCCATGAGGATAATTGCATGTTAAGCACCAATATGCCTTTTTGGACGTGCTAGCTTCTTCATTTTCTAGCACTGTTGTGTTCCTCTCAGGGCCCTTGCTAGTAGTTACCTGTTCTCGAGTAATTGACGGTGTTTGAAATCTCCTTAACCGAAAATAAGCTTCGGTCTGCTTATTTCTTACGGTTGTAAGTTCATTGACATCATCCTTATAGTTGAATTAGTAGATTTCACCTCCTGCAACAGCATCGTGTAAGGATCAAGATTTGTGGGCGCAGGGGGTGCCGATAAAGGTAAAGGCATTGATGGGGCAGGTAATGGCAATGGAAACGGTGGTGTTGGCAATGCTGGGAAAGGAACGGGTGCTGGCAATTATGGCGTTGTCGGATCGGGTAGTTGTGGAAAGCTTGGAGCAGGAAGTTGTGGTACAAGAATCGAAGCGATTTTAGGAGAACCCGAGCTCCATGAGGGGACTAGGTACATAGAGGGCATGGGTTGCAAAAATGCATTTGAGTACAAATGTTGTGGAAGGTTGGGAAGGATAGGCATGGTCATTTTTTGAGGAAGCTTGCCTATAGCGATTAAATCTGACTTGGCCTTTTGCGCCTGCGTGTATAGCTCTGGGAACGTATTCACATAGGTTTATCGAACAACCATGCCAATATCGGTGTTGAAAGCTCTGATATAGTAGAACACAACTTGTTCATGTGTAGGCCGAAGACCATCAGGAACTCTTTACCAACTTCGGGTGAACCTGATGTTGAAATCAACTATCTCCTCCTGCGGGTGCCTTTGAATTGTTGGAAACTGATGCAGCAGGGAGAATGGGTCAGCTTGTTCATGAAAAATTTTTATCAATAGCTCCGCCAACTGATCCCATGATGTAATAGTATCGGGTTTCAACGATCGGTACCAATACAACAATTTTCCTCTCAGCGATAACACCAACAACCTTACCATAATATCTTCGTCTGCTATGTCATGGATCGTAGCCAAAGAAGCCACGTCCTGTATATGCTCATAAGCAGTTTTACCAATACCATCATAAGTAGGCAAAGCCTTCAGAGTTGCTTGAGGTACTGGATTTTGTGCTTGTAAATTCAAGGCTCCTGAGCTATTCCATGTTGGGAATTGCCTTGGAGGTTGTTGATGTTGTGGTGGTGAGTTCTGATCCATATGGTATTGTGTGTGTGGTTGAGCTTGAGGAACGCTAGTAGCAGTACTAAGCGAACTTGTAGGGGCATAAAACACACCAACTAACCACGAGGGTGTTATGGACGTTGTATGAGATATATGAGGTAATGATGACGTACGATGTAAAGTGACTAGTTGAGGATGCTCTCCTAGCCTTTGGATATCAAGTTCGTAGAACTCAATAGGATTTTTGGAATTTTTGGCCTTCGATCTTGTAATCATGAAGCACAGCTTTTGTTGCCTTCACGTTTGGAGGTTTCTAGGTATGATTGAGTTGCCAGATGTTCTAGTTATATAACATGAAGGCGAACATGAAACCTTGATACTGTTGGAAGTGGAACTTTTGGGGTCCCACCGAGTGTGCCAAAAACTGTTGGTCAAATATCTACCTAATTAATAAAACTGTGTTTGTGTGCCCTAAACATGGCCAACATTGAAATACTGGAGGAGAGGAATGTTCTCCTAGAGTTGTAGGAAAGAAATTGGAAATAACAGAAAGAAAGGGAAATATGGCCACAAGTCGAAGTGTAGGATTTGGGGCAGACTAGTAGCAGGAAATTCACCCAAGCATGAAAACAACATATAATAAAAGGAAAGCAGCATAATTTACTTATAATATTGCATAAGCAACCTCCAAAATTGCATTCCAATACTCACTTCCTCACCAGCAATATTCAAATTCAGAAGCAGAATTTAAGTTAAACAGTAGACAATGAACATGAGCATATGATAGAAATGCATAAAACAGAAGGAAATCACACATAAGATCACTTACAAATTCAGAAGCCTTGTATCTTCTATTGATGTAGAGAAATTGAAGATTTTTCTCGCAGAATATCTAACCTCCTTTTACAATGAACTTTCAGTAGTATTTATAGAGGATTTCACCTCTTTCATTAAATGCACATGGAGACAGGATGTTTACAAATCAGAGACCAATAAGAGAAAATTCTTCCTTGGAAATATTGAAAATACATCCTCTTGAATAGTGATCTAGCTTTTAAGAAAATTTCTTCACAAAATCCATATTTTTGGATTTGGTGCATCAAAAATTATGAGGCTAGGTTGTTGACTGGAGACGTTTGCCATCTTGAAAACACACTCTTACTTTGGAAATCATGAAAATCATCTTGCATTTTAAATACGATTGCCTTCCCTACTCAAGATCCACAATTTGAGTCACTCCTTGCCTCCATTATTTAATGCTTTTCATTAACCTGCTCTGGGTGCCTTTAGAAAATTTATGCATTAGTGGAGAATGCGCCTTTGATGGATTATATCCCTTCTTTGACCATGGCAACAATCATTCCTCTTATCCTAGGCAAAAATCTCTTACAGCCACGTCGTTTCCTTTTTTTAAAATTGCATTCGTCTGAAATAAGGGCGACAGAGGCCATCGCCTTCCTTTTGGGGCAAACACGACGTTGACTTTTCCACGTCACTTCACATTCGTATGACTTTGACTTCCATAATGAAGTGGGGCGAATGCTCTTCTCGCGAGTTTTATCTTTGGGCGTCATTTTTTAAATAGTTCACTATTTACCATTTTCTTCTCATCCTTCAGCTTCGACGAGGGTTGTGCAGGACTTTTCGTTCCTTGGTTAAGACGAAAGCGTCTTCCATTTTTGAAACGAAGTTTTCATCAATGCACTTTTCCTTGGCGATTTTACATACGACGCGAATCAACGTCTCCAATTCAACTTTCCAGCCTTCTCTCTTAAACACCCATTACTTCTGAGCTTAAAGAAAGTATATACAAACAAAGAAAGAAAAACAAAAACAACTGTAATATATAAATTAGGCCAAAATATTATATTCTCATATTAACATATTTTGTCGTATTACAATTAAAAATGCTTTTGCATAATCATATTTAAATTCTAATGTGGTGAGGTGCAAAACTACCAACACTGACTTTGACCTCCTTGTCGATTGGCTTGATACGACCTGCCTCCTCGACAGTTATTCCTATAACCACCACTAGTTGCACCTTGTCCATTCCTTTGGGAATTTGGTTTTTTCTTTTTCTCCTACACCATCAACATTTGGTGCCTTTCTCCTTTCAGATTAAATGGACAATCTGTAATCTCATGTCCCAAAGCATTTTATATATTACAATATGCATTCCTAGGACAATTAACATTGGTGTGTCCCTTGGACTTGTAGTCCGTACACCATATGTATTTTTTATCTTTCTTGACTTCACCCTTAACTTCATCATCTTGTCAAATATTTCTAAAGGATTGGATAGTGTGCTAAACTTTGTTATCAAAATCGCTATGCAAATCTTCACGCTTAGGATGACCTACAATTTTGGTTGTTGTATGTTTTTCCTCTCTCAAAGTTCGTTGCTTTTTTTTAAGGATTCTACATATGTTGAAGATTGAACTACTTTCACCTTCTTCCTATACTTAGGCAATAGTCCATCAATGAATCATATCCTAATCAGACCATCTGTCGGTGGCATTTGCATTTTGTCAGTCAATTGCTTCAATATTCTATTATATGTTTTAACATCTTTGTCTTTCCCTTGCTTCATAGCATATATTTTAGTGATGATTTTTATATCATCCCTCAAGGGTTGAAATTCATTTATGAATTCTTCTATCATGGTATTCCATAGCCGAAAAGTTGGTGTATTTTCTCTTTTCAAATACTAGTCTATTATGAGTCCTCACAATATGGTACGAAATAATTGCAACCATTCGTCGGGTTGCCTTATCCCATTTGCTTTCCAAATGCTAGTACATGTTTCAATGTGCCTTACTAGGTCCTCTTTCTCTTCTCCAGTGAAGGGTGGGAATTTTTGTTCGGCCACTCTAGTGGCAATGTTTGTCATTGTTGGACTTCCTTCTTCTTCATCACTTGACAATGGCTCCCTTGGGATTTTTTCCAATGTCTTTCTATCATTGGCGGCTCTTCTTTTTCTTCCTTTGGTGCTTCTATCCTCGGTATTTTATTTTCTCTAAATAGTCATCTTCCCACTTCTTATGCATCCTCACTACATGACCTTCTCTAATGATAAAAAAAGTGTGGCTTTGGTCTATTTCCCTGAGTATCTATGCATGGTTGCTTTGGTGCTTGACTCCTATCCTCAACACCCCTTGGCAAACTCTCTATCACTTGCTCAAGTGTCACCATCCACTCTCCATTTTCTCACACACTTCCTATGTTAGCGTCTTTAATTACATGAATGTTTTCTTTGACTACTGGTTGCTCTCTTTGCACCTCATATTTTGTACTTAACAACAATGTTTCCCACCTCTTAGTTTCCCTCTCTTTTGGATCCTACACGTGTTCTAGTATTAGTTTGTCAGTCTCTCTGGATTAAACTTCCATGTTGTTCACATTTCCTTTTTGAGCAATCCTTGTGCTTCTTTTGATTGGCACTTGATCCTCTTTGTGATATCTTCTCCTACACCCTCATAGACTTGCATCTGTCATCCGCCCTTATCTCCTTCATGCTACTATCCTACTAATTCAAACTCTTCTTTTTCCAACAACAACGACACCAAATATAGCACAACTGATAATATTCCTAGTAAGGGAGGTGATGACATATTTAGGGATGGAATACTAAAACCATCAACACTTTTGCACTCCAAAACTATACAGTATCTAAACCATATGATTCAAATACTCACAAACATCAACCATACAATGTACAATCTCCTCTAAACGTACAACTTACAATTATACTATTGTTCACATGCAATTGTCCCCTCACCAGATGTATGGTTCATAGCAAGCATATGAACTACAATTATTGCTATAATATAATATTGCAATTCCCAACCGTTCTAAGGTATAAATATTTTTGTAATTGTACAATCATAACTTATACACTTGATTTATTATCATCTTGTACAAACCTTTGAATTGTGCAATTGCTTTAACCGTACAAATGAACAATAATAATTATGCCAACTTCCATGCAATATTCCTATGAATAGTTATTCTCCACGATAATTTATCATGCATTCCATGGCAACTATAATTTCTATAACCTACAAAAGATATACTCCTTTGCCAATACTAAAGTTCCATACATCTCAACAATTACACGTAAATATAATAACAAAACACACAAAAATAATAAAATACCTAAGACATCCACACATGCATAAGCAAAATTGGATTAACGACTACATTGATATTTATGTTTGCTACAAGCAACAACATACATATGTAATTATATAATGTGCCAAGTTCGACAACAATGGAAATCACACAACAAATTATATTTGCATTCAACACTACTGCATTATGACAAGAGCAGGTTCAACATGTATCAATCTATCTCTGCACTCACCCTCTCTTGGAACAATAATGACAGACTCAAAAAATAAATGGGGGGATCTATAATGCCTATCCCAAGCCATTTCTAGTGGTTCTTGGGACAACACACTATTTACAACTGCCACTTCGAAATTGTCCTTCGACAATTTTAACTTTACTTTCCTAAATTTTAACTTTGATTTTTATTAAATCAATTTCATTTACATTTTTCCTAATTTTGGCTAATTGCACTTTTAATTTCATTTGAATCTATTTTGCATTGCATGATAATTACATGTCATTTATTATGAATTCCATTTCATATTTTACTTTTCAAAATTACAAAAACTCATCAAAAAACATACAAAACTTGTTAAAATTTGTAATTTGGCGTTTATACAAAATTTTACTTTTTATTTTTCTAAGAGGTAGATTTACCACCTACACACCCTTTACCCATACAAGTATATTAGAATTGTTGTATTTTAGTTAGATTAGAAAGGAGCCAACCTAAATCCAAAGGTTTAGAAGAGTAATTCTTTTTCATCTCTTTTTTGAATTGTGGTTTCACGAGCACAATCATACAAATGATTTCATAATTCAATAGTTCTTGGCACGTCCAATAGGACCCATCATATTGATTCCTCAATGAGTTCAACTAATTCCACTAACAATCCATACATCTACTATCCTTAATTTTTGGTTTAGATATCACAAAGTTTTACATGATCCTTTGTAAAATATGTTGAATATTTAATGTAAATGACAACTGTTTTTGAAGAAAACCCAAAATTTTATATAAATCCATTTTTTTTAGCAAACTCGTAAAGATTATTTCATAGATCCACTTTGTCTTTTAAAAGTTGTGTTTTAGGAGGAGATGGAACTACCAACACTACTATAATGCAATCAACCCCACTCTATGAGATTCACATGAAGGGTTTAAACATTGGAGTGCATTCCACCTCAAAATGCATTTTGTCCCTCAATAGTGCATTTCATCATCCTTGTTGGTGAGAGGTATACTTGATTTATTATTTTTCTTTCTTTTTTACACATGAGCACTCTGCTAACTAACAAGAGTTCCCCATACCCAAACCTCCCAAAAGCAACTAAAAGGTGCACTCCATCCTAAATGAGTAGTGTGCCCTATCCTTTTGAAGGTGCATCTAGCTCCAATCAGACAATGAGTTTTTCTTGTAAGGGGGAAGTGCCCCCCATTCTTTTGGAGTTGCACCTTGTCTTTTTAAAGAGTTCAATGCTCTCAAAATTTTCCTTTTTTTGATTCAAAATTCAAATCCTTCAATTTTTCCTAAAACCTACATTGGTTTTATAAGTACAAGGTCAAGGTAATGACTAAAGAGAAAGGATATTGATCTCATCAAGTTGCTCGCCTATTAGAGGAAGGGTATTAAATTAAAGAAGGCAATACTAACTCCAATAAATAACCTAGATATTATGATGTGATTCTAGAGATTTATGGCCAATACAGGCTTCAAACAACATTATGATGACTCCACTAGGAGGAAACCCTTAAATGATGTAGAATATGTTATGGATTCCAAACCCTCAATTACCCCAACATTTACAACTTTTCCAAGGACAAAAGTAGTTTATGTACGATTCAAATATTACTCAAAATCAATAAATTATTCAATGACCTCAACAACAACAAACATATGTTCTGGTGGGTCCACCCATATACCAAATTTCATATGAGCAAGGACAATATTATTGAAAAATACAATACAAATAAGTGTCTCAAAAGCCTTAATTAGCCCAACAATAAAACCCCATGGTTTTATTCAGTAAGAATATTTAGCTCATATGATCCAAACATCTATCCAACAATTCCAATACCCTCTAGTGTAGATTGCTCTATTGTCAAACAACTCATACTAGGATATGCAAACCCATTAACTTCCACAATCTCTCCCATTGAAATGTACAATGGGTATCAAGGGCCTTAATGGCATATAGTTCAACAAACCACACCACCTTTCACCCAATAATAGGCCTCCCCCATTCCTCCAAAAGAAGGTACTATGAAAGAGCAACTTGAGTTCCTACTTTTATCCCTTAAGGAGCTATCACATAACCAGAATATGGATATGGCACAATATTATGAACACTAAGAAGAGAATTATCAAATTCTTTAGATACCTTATGAAGCACAAGCCTGTGCAACACTTGAAGTATATGGAATTGGAGAATGTTATCTTCCTACCTAAGGTGTCATCATATGTAATTCTTATTTTTGTGAATTAACAATTCCTTTGGAAAAGTCATTATCTACTCATGATAAGTCAAATTTTCCTTGGCCAAAAAGAGAACTTGAGGTAAAAAATGAAGATTATGATAATAATAGATTAATAATCCCTACAAGAAAGCCTCAACCCTCTCATCAAGAGTCATGTTTCCCTCAATTTAAGAAAATAATTAAAACCAAAAGTGAATATTTTGAAGACAAGGAGTTAGAGATTGTAGACTATTGTGAATTGTTTAATTTTCTCTCAATTGATGAACCAAATACTATAGAAGAATATGATACCCTTGGAAGGAGAAACATCTATGATGGGAGGGAGTTTGGAATCAGAATACGAGGTATATGGTTTTCCCTTAGAGGAAGAAAAGTCTACAAGGTTGGAAGAGTTCACATGTAAGCCTCCTCTCATGGAGGTTTTTTACTATTCTAACGATGAAATCTTAAAATATGACACTATTCAATAAATGGTAAGGATTTCCCTGCAATACTTGAAAGTGTTATGAGAGAGCCATGTTGAGTAGTATAAAGGCTATGATTTTAAAGATGATGTGGTTTCCTATAATTTTGGGAAGTAAAGCAAGGACAAAACTTAGCTTGCAATAGGTTGTTGTTTTGAAATTTCAAGCTTTAGATTAGAAGGGGGTAGGAAAAGAGGACGTTGTATCAATAGCTCATATTTTAGCATCTACCCATGGTTCCTTCCACTATTTTAAGAAGGAAGCATATTGTTTTTCAAAGTGTATCCATGAAACTCTAAATTAGAAAAAATACCTCTTGCTAGTGGCCTTCCTTATGCACCACTGATGTTATGTAACTTAGGATGTTTACATAGGTGTTAGAAGTTCCTGAGTTGCAACATTGGCATCAAAAGGGAAGGTGGCTATTTTTTAAGCCTATAAATAAAACTACTTTTTTCTTGATGAAATAATTGCTAATAAATTTCTCATATAATTGTTTATTCCTGTAAATTTTGATTTCTCATTTCCCCTTCTTTTATTTTCTATAGATAAATATTGAAAAACGTATGTAGAAGGCAAGAATGTACCTTTCTTGAGGAAAAGTGTGCCCCATTTAAGAAGTGCACCCCACGCCACATGCAACAAAACTCACAACACAAATAAAATGAGGTTGAAAAGGGAAATTCTTCATCTTGTTTGACTAGATATCTCGAGAGAGAATTCAAACCCCCTTCTTCTTCTCATCCTTTTTCCATAGTGTTTAATGAGTTATCTTGGGCCAACTAAACCATGAAAGAGATCCAAAATTTCATGGTTGATCCTATGCTAGAAGAAATACTAGTTTCCAAGGTGATAGGTGGATACAATAGGACAAAGTAGAAAATTGTTGCCAATATGTGACTATACAAAAGTGTGATTCAAGGTTAAGGGGAAGAGGCAATTATCCATTCTATACAACTATATACAAACCCATCATTAAGGGTTGTAAGGGAGATATGTTCAGGTTGTTCATAGAAAATAGAGTGTTAATTAGGTCGCTTGAGGAACAATCAAAAGTTTACAATATTTCACCAGATAGACTATGTGGATAAAAAATATACCGAAGGATAAAAGAGAGCTACCTAATACAAAATAAATTAGAAGTACTTGATGATAAATTCCATGAGTAAGGAATGGCACACCCAATCGAGAAATAAATTACAAGAACTTGGTGTAAGAAAGATGATGAATTACTAGTTGTGAAATCAAGATATAATATTTGTGAGCAAATTGCTTTTGAAGTCAATCAAGACCAAATATGTGCTCCAAAAGAGGCCCAAGGTTGTGAAGGAAAGTAGCATGAATGAAGAACTTGCTATGGCTCAGATGAACGCACCAATTCTTATGAATATGAACTTAAAAAAACGTCAAATCAATCCTCCAATGTGGTTCTCATTTTATGCCAAGGAAAAGGTTAGAAGTGATTTTAGTCCAAATAAGCCATTAAATGCTTGCATACTATCTATCCTAAAAAATAAGTATAAATGGATTTTGGAGAAGATATTGTCATGGAGACATGTGAGGTATGAAATAAATGCGATCAAGATACCTACAATAAAAATACAAGCATGATAATTTTTTTATCACATGGGATAAGCATTATCTTGAGGAAAATGGGGGAAAGAAAGATGATCCAACAATTTCAACAATTGATACTATTATTGTGATGCCCCAATATATCATAGCGAGTATGACACATTTCTTTGCACAACATCTAAGAAGAGAAAGACATATATTGTTGTTGGGCCCTCAACATCTCAAAGCAAAGAAGAAGAGAGGAAGGAAGAAGGAATATCCAATCACTCTCAAGAGAAATATGATAAAATAGGAGGAAAACAAACTTTGGATATTGATAATGAATGTGACTACAAGAACATACACGATACTTAGGAAATCATTGATTAAAACCCTAAAATAAGCAAGTATGACTCTGCCAAGGAAGAAGCAACAAAGGTAGGAGATGCCATTTTAGATGCTCTAATATCTTTTTCCATCACTCCCCAAATTGATTTCACCATCACTCCATCCATAGCTACTCTCCTATCATCTTCTACCTCCTCTTGTCCCTCTTCTTATAGTTCTCCTATTTCTTATATTATGCCTAGCCCATCACAAATAAATATAGCCATGATTATAGTGAAGAAAAGGTTCATATTCACTTTCTTATGTGGGCCTTCACTTCGTGCTCAACCTTTATCACTAGCACCTGCCATATCATCCAACTATGTTTATTTCTCAATGAACCCATCCAATTATGACATAGTCCATAAAGCCTACCACCACAAAATTCATCAAACCATCATAGTTCCCCCATAAGTCACCACATAATTTGTTTCATCCTCCATATCTTCATCAACTCCATCAGCATTGCAAAGCCTCATTTTTTGTCCAACCAACTTGGCACTAGCATGTCAACATTCCATCCCTCTAGACTGCAAATATCTTTTGGAATCTTAGACCTTAGTCAATCCACATCACTTCAAATAATCCAAATACTAGGGCAACTACATAAGGATATGACACTCATATTTATAAAAGTAGATAAAAAGAAAAAGGTTATAAGAACCAAGTTAAAGAAAAGGTGAAAGCATTGGATGCTCTATAAGTAAATATGAAAACTAGGGAGGAATAAAATACTAAATTAAAAGAGGACTTGGAAACAATAACTTTGAAGTTGCAAAGAAGGAAGAAAACACATCAAAGTGCAACTATAGTAGGATTTGGAAAAACTAATATAACAAAATATGGATGATTTCAAAAAGCAAAATCGACAAGAAAAATATCTTAAGAAATGACTTGAGTAGGAAAAGGAATACACCAAAAGGTAAGAGGAAACTCTAGAAAAAAAAATGGAGTAGAGGAAGGAAGACCCTAAGAGGTAACTTGTGATGCACTAAAAGAACTCATAAAAAGGATGAAAGGTGAAGTACACCAATTGTTGGATAGTGGGCTATCCAACCATATCTTTGATCAAGGGGACCTTCTCCTAGAATATCAACTCGTCATTTTTATTGAGATGATAAAAATAAAAATGCACAAGTAAATAAATCATCTAGAAGGGAAGTAATTGATGTTTCCAACAAATTCACCAAGCTAGAATGATTGCTAGAAAAACCCAAGAGTTTGTGCCTAATACAAATGAACAATTTATACTAGAGCAATTGGTTGTAAAAAAATCACAACAACAACAGATGGTCTTTTACAACCTACAACCTGCATAGAACTAGTAAATGATTTAATTCCCTCAATAGCAACTAATATACCCCAATAGGTTCACTCATATATCAAATGCAATATGGCCAACATATACCATATGGTCAAGAACCCCATTCTATTAGATGTAGATGCAAGTACGACCTTAGAATCAACTTCCTAATTGGACATATCAAAATCCATTAAACTTGCTAATTTACTCATCAATTCTCACTACAGATGTCAAGTCCCTTCTAAAATTTAACAAAAATGGTAGCAAAATTGCATTAGATCACCTCCATGAGTTGTCAACCTTAAAGTTAATTCATTGGATACAAGAAGATATCAAGGTGTATTTGTTAGTATTTTCATTAAAAAATAAAACCACAATATGGTATAGAAGTTTACAAGACAATTCATTTACCAATTGGGCTTCAATTGTTGGACCATTCATGAAATATTTTGGTAACCTAGGAATGTGTATTTAGTATTATTATAGTTAAACACCATCAAAAGACACCTAAATAAAAATATATGATTATAGCATTAGATTTATATGATATTTACAACTCATAAAACTAAATATTTGATCATTAGATGAATAAGCATTGATATATTATATAAGGGGTCTACAATATAATTTGTTGATATTTGTAAAGAATGCAAATCATGTTGCATTATCAGGAGAACTCAAAGAGACAACTCATATGAAAGATGTGTTAATCCAAATTGGAAAACTTCCTCCTGCACCACCAATGGCTTATGCAACTTATGTTGCACAACCTTTGATCCATGAAATTCAATATCCTCTACCCCTAATCATGTGGACCATGAATATACAATTCCATTATATATAGACATCAATGACCATCGTTTATAGCCCATCATGTCACTCCATTACCATCTCTCACACCTGTGTAACCACCCCTAGTGTCCTTATATTCCAACCCTTGTTGTAGAAATAAAATTTAACATATGGAAACTCAATTCTATTTCTACTGTAATAAACTTGCAGGTCTACCTTCTGCAACAATTAACAATGAAATTACACATAGGAAACATACAATAACAATAGCCTATACAGAACTTGCATTACATACACAATCTGCAATCCTATGTAGAATTTGCTTTATACTAATGTCCACACCTTGGCCAACAATACCCACAACCTCTTACCACACCTTCGATCTTACACCCCCCAAAAATGAGAGAATTGTCTTATTTATATAACTAAAATATAGTTGCATCCTCCCACTACCTAACATCTCATCATTTTCCTAAATTACATTTAACATGCATGTGACTTACATTTACATTTCATTTTCCACTACAATATGAACTAACTTATGGCTCACTTTATGACTTTGTTATACATACTAATACTTCACTAAAAATTACACATTATCATGTACATTATTACATTACCACTTTATAACATTATTAATTATACGTATGCACATTTCATAAAATACTTTGTGTACAAACTACCAAATAACAAAAAATGACAAAACTTGCAACCACGTCAATTTGCCTACTTACAATTGCCAACATTCCCTTCACCATGAATATTATTGACCACAAATCCTACCCAAATGAATTGCAATCCATTGACACGACAATCTAGAGGTGTTAATTATTAGAAATATCCACAAATGGATGAGTTTTTTTTATTGATGAACAATATAGCCAATAAAATAATAATGAATCAATGACAAAGTAGGGGATGGAAACAAAATAGAGCTTGAAAATAGAGAAGAATACCTTACCTCACTAAAGACCAAGTTCCTCAATATGTGAGTGGAAATTTCATTAATTAGGTGCATAACAATATGGTAAACATAAATTTAGAACTAAACACATTATAGTATCTTGCATATAATGCAACTTATAGTCCAATAGAATGTGTAGTAGGTAGCCATAATGCTCAAAAAATTATCTACAACCAATAGTTTTAGGCTCAATCAATAGTGATGGTAAGCCAACCAATGGTGATGCAACCCCCAAAATGAATTGGTCATTGACCAATCATCCATTTGAAACAAAGGGTGGTTGTAGAATAGTCAATACCCATGGTAACAAATGCTAACAATGTAGTATTTGCCAATTTTGGACCACCTGAGGATGACAAATATTTTCCTTTAAAATATCAAGCAATGTTGACAAACCAATAGTAAGGGGCTATAATGTAAGGTAAAATAAAATTAATATATGAACAATCCCAGTCGATTATAACCCAATCAATCTTGTAAAACCAACTACAACAAGAAGTAGGTACTATAGTTCTAAGAAGGGGACAACCATTAGTTCATTTTAAATAAAAAGTTCCAATGCCATCAGCTCAACTTGTAACATAAATTAATGATATTGCATCAATACCAACATAGACCCAAAAACTAGGATCATCTAAGCAAAGTGAATTAACAATAAAAAAAAAATAGGGTCTAGAGAATTGAGCAAATGAGGTGAATAAGATAGTTCACATAAGATTACTAATAGAAACCCAAAGTACCTACAAAACCAAATTTTAATATAGCATATAAATTAAAAAAAAATTGTAAAACTAAACATGATAAAACCATTATCATTGTTAGAATAGAGAATTGCTACAAGATGCTTTGAAAGGACAAGTGAAGTTATGCATAAACAAAATAAACTATACAAAAACAACCTCCAATGCAATCCAATTTAATTGAACAACAAAACTTAATGTTTGAATATTCTTGATATATATAGGTGAATGAAATGAATATTTTGAATGTAATGGATATTCTATATCATATTGAAAAATTGAAGGATATCTATGATAGAACTATGTGGTTGATTTAAGAACTATCATAGTAATGTCAAGAGCTATATGTGAAGAAATGAATCTCTCCTATACTGATAACTCAAGAGGACCAATCCAAATGGATGGGACAATCATGAATGATGAGGGGATTCTAAAATACTTAGTCATGAGTACTGCCAAACATCCCAAAATTGTAGTGCAATATCATTATATTGGATATCCCATATTTTTTTGACATGTTATGATGAGAATGGAATAGGAAACTGTCTAAAATGGATTATACACATATGAAAGTGATAAAAGAAGGTACAATCATAAGAATTGAGAATAGGACCATGATGCAACTATCTCCTTCATAAACTAGATGATGATGGAATCATCAATTGAAATAAACAGCTAGAGTTTTTATAGATGAACAATTGGATAAATACAAATAGATATTTAAGAGAGATATGATCACACGTATCCTTCAAGAAGATGAGAATGGCGATCTAGAAGGAATATTCAAAGAAAGTGAGTTAGATAGCTATTTGTTCTTCAAAAAACATGTGAGAATACTAGGCTTGACTAAAGAACAATCTCTAGGATCTAAGGATCCATGGGTTATGCATTTTAATGGAGTAAGAACTAGAATTGATGTAGGAGTAGAGATATAATTTAGAAACACACAAGATGAACACGTTCATTACACTTGCATACTATTATTCAATTGTACCAATAACATGGCAAAATACTAAGTATTTTACACTAGATTGTAGAAAGTAGAAAACACTCAATATAAAACATCTAAATATTTTTTATGATTCAGATTTAGTGGTGAATAAGTTGAAATCAATTTGCACAACCAAACATAAGTAACTAAAATCATACAAACATAAATTTTGGAATCTACTTGAGAGTTTCAAGACATGAAAATCTAACAACTCTAAGAGAATAAATTTGAAAGCTAATGAACTATCATCTATAGCCACTCAATTTGAACGAATAATAGATATATGGGATAAATCAAAAGAGTTGGAGATAGGTTTTTAGACTTGTAGTACTAGATAATTGAAATCATTGGTAGGTGTTCAACTATAATATACAACTAATCAAATTCATGATTTTGGAAGCTTAACATGATGGACACACAAATAATGGAGACCATATCAAAGAAGGATTTATGCAACTAAATCCAAATCAACTACTATCAAAATTCATCACCTTGGAAAGTCCTTTCAATCCCAACAATTGTACCAAAAATTCAAATATAAATATAAAACCCTCTTTCTACCAACCTATTGAAAATACTAACTACAAATGTTGATTTCTAGCTAAAGAAAGTATTGAAGAAAAGAACTATGTTCAAGGAAATTTATGCCAACTAGAATGATATTATTGCCTAGGGATATGAAAAATTAAAGGTTTATAATAGGAAAATTACAGAGCATGCTAATGATTTAGAATCTGGAGGTAAACCCTTTAAACAAAACAAAGGCCAGTGAACCCAAAGATCGAGCACTACTAAAAAAGAAATTGCTCAAATTGCTATAACCTTAGATCATATTCCCAATCAAATATTCAACATGGGTCATGAATGTGGTGCCTTTAAGAAAGAAGAATTGGTGATATCCAACTGTGTCAATTTTAGAATTCTAAACATTGTCACTAAAAGACAACTATCCACTACCCTGAGTGGAACAAATATTGCAAAAAGACATGGGATTAGGTAGTGTCATTACTTGATGAAATTTAGGATATAATCAAGTTTGAGTGATGGATAGAGATGAACACAAGACCACATTCACAACCAAATGGGGAATTTTTTTTCTTATTTAAGGATGTCATTTAGGCTATTAAATCTAGGGGTCACTTTCTAAATGACTATGAATATCATATTTGAAGAACACAAGCTTATACTGAGAGGGGGTGTGAACAGTATAAGATCACTTTTTACTTTTATTTCCCAAAATATATTTATCAATATAATCAATGGCAATATCAATAGCAATAACCAAAGCAATGCACAAATCATCACACACAATAGAGACACCAATTTAATGTGGTTCATCCAATGTGGGCTACTCCATGGAGAAAATATTTTACTAATATTTTCTCAATAAATATCTTGGGAATCCTTTCCCTATTACAATGTTTATGGATATCTATCCAAAGGAGACACCAATCCCTAAAATCAAGTTTGTGGATCTCTATCCACAGGAGAACTCCTTCTTCTCTGCTCTAGCTAGTGATCCTCTAGAATACTATTGCCTCCACTACACTGGCTTGTAGATATCTCTCCATTGAAGACTTTTTTCCTCACTCAAAAGACTTGTCCTCACTACCCTAGATAATAGATCTCTATCCACTAGACACTATTGTCCTCTCTGCTATGTCACCTTCAAAGCTTTGTCTCAAATCTGCACTAAACACAATCCTTCGATCTAGCACAAATCTGCTCAATATCTATCTCTGGTCTGGCACAAACCTGTCCTCAAATCTGCACCAAACTCTGTTCTCAAATCTGCACTAAACACGATCCTTCGGTCTAGCACAAATCTGTCTTTGATATATGTCCTCAAGCCTTAACTCAAGGCTTGAATCAACTCTGTTGGATCTGCCCTAAACATTAACTCAAATTTTGAACAAATCAATCAAATCTGCTCTCAAGTCTTCTCAAATACTTGTCTCAAATATGCCTTGTAAGCTTCCACAAAATATCACACTAATATTTCCACAAGTCCTCTCTAGAACTTGTCCAAATTTGCTCCACAAGTCCTCTCTAGAACTTGCTTAAATCTGCTCTACAAGTCCTCTCTATAACTTGCTTAAATCTACTCTACAAGTCCTCTCTAGAATTTGCTCAAATATGCTCTACAAGTCCTTTCTAGGACTTTCTCAAATTTGCTCTACAAGTACTCTCTAGAACTTGATCAAATATGCTCTACAAGTCCTCTCTAGAACTTGCTCAAATCTGCTCTACAAGTCCTCTCTAGAACTTGCTCAAATCTACTCAATAAGTCCTCTCAAGAACTTATCCAAATCTGTATTGTAAGCTGCCACAAAATATCACACAAAATCAGTCCACAATTCTCCTCAAAGACTTGCCTCAAATCTGCTCAACAAGTCCACACAGAACTTGTTCAAATCTACTCAATAAATCCACACAGAACTTGTCCTAATCTGCTCAACAAGTCCACATAGAACTTATCCTAATCAGCTCAACAAGTCCACACAGAACTTGTCTAAATATTCTCAACAAGTCCACATAGAACTTGTCTAAATCTACTCAACAAGTCCACACAGAACTTGTTCAAATATGCTCAACAAGTCCACACAGAACTTGTCTAAATCTGCTCAACAAGTCCACACAGAACTTATTTAAATCTGCTTAACAAGTCCACACAGAACTTGTCTAAATATGCTCAACAAGTCCACACAGAACTTGTCTAAATTTGCTCAACAAGTCCACACATAACTTGTTCAAATCTGCTCAACAAGTCCACACAGAACTTGTCTAAATTTTCTCAACAAGTCCACATAGAACTTGTCTAAATTTGCTCAACAAGTCCACATAGAACTTGTCCAAATCTCATAGAAACATAAAGAGAATTGTTAGAGACTCAATATGCTCTGTAATCATCACTTTCAATCACTCTCTTAGAAACATAAGGAGAATTGTTAGAGACTTAATATGCTTCAAATTCAACTCAATGCTCAATCACTTTCTCAACTCAGTTCAAAATATAGAATGGTTTATTTTATGGAACTTGAAAAATCACTTCACACATCCACTTGACTAGGCTCAACCAACTCTACTCAACCAATCACTCAATGAAACACTCCTTTCTCACAAACCCTAGTCCAAGCATGTAAACACCAACTCAAAATATTCCTAATAATGCTCAACAATGAATCTCACATAACAATGACACTCATGATATTTTCAAACCCTAGTTCAAGTTCTTTGCTCAAAAACTCACCTCAATAACAATGCTTATAGCAATGATACTCAAACCCTAGTTCAAGTTCTTCACACCATCAATGGCTTCAACAAAAATGCTAATCAAACAAGGTTTCAATAACAACTCTTTATTCCTGAAAACCTTGAAGCATTAACTCAAACATACTTAATAAGGAAACCCTAATCAAGTCCTTGTCACTCCAAACTTCTTTTTCATAAAACCAACCAATCAACTTAACTATGAAAGAATGTGCTCATACCTTTTTCTTGATGATAAGGAATAGACCTCACAAATATGCCACAACCATAACCACTTCTTTGCCAAACTCAAGAATGTTAGAAGACAAAATATTATTCCAATATTTCCTTAAAGATATTCCTTGGACCAAAATATAATCAATGCCTTATTTCTTCCTTTTTCAATTACACTCAACAAATCATACATAAAAAAATACTTGGAAATACCTTATCAAATCCAATCTTAGAATAGTGACCAACACCCTAATATATCAACCACTCTTAAAATAATATCCACCACCATAGGATATTAACCACTCTTAATAATATTCAACACTATAGAATATCAACCAAACACTTTTCACTCCACACAAAACCTTTGAGCAAACAATATTAAAAATTTAATTTTGTCAAAACTTATAACTCCCTTGCAACCTTAGAACCAAATAATAAACATGCAAATTTAATTTTTAAATTGCCCAACTAAACTTCCGAAAATTTCGGAGATCAAATATTATGCATACCTTGTACTCCCCACAAAAAGGGGATTCGGTGTGAGTCGATCCACCGTCTCCTCTAGCCTAAGCGCTAGGAGCTTGGGCACTCACAGCGTGGGCTACGAAGGCCTACGTGAAGGAAGGATAAAGACCTTCCTCTTATGCCTTCAACACTCCTCTTCTCACGTGAAAATCACGTTTTCTCTCTCTTGGTCGCAGCACTGATTACTATGCTCACACGATCTTCTTAGGCATGGTAAATATTAATAAGGTGGGTGCTCCCCCTTATATAATTGATTTGACATTCCTCCTCACGTCGGCACTTTTCGAAATTGGATTTTCGAATTTCAAAAATAAAACCCACTCTAGGGTTTTAACCTTAACTTAAATTAATTTATAATTAATAAATTAATTAATTTAAATAACTTTTCAAGTTAAGTAAATTAAATAATAAATTAATTTAAAATTAATTTATAATTGACTTTAAGTTCCTTAGTATAATAAAATTATTATACTTTATTTTCCAATGGTTTTTATGAAAAACCTTTTATTTTCTCCTTCAATGGTTTTAATGGAAAACCTTTTATTTTCTCCTTCAATGGTTTTAATGGAAAACCTTTTATTTTCTCCTTCAATGGTTTTAATGTAAAACCTTTTATTTTGCTCCGTTAGGGTTTTAATGAAAAAACCTTTTTGGTCATGCTTCATAAGACATTATGAAACTCTTTTGGAACCAATCAATTGCATTCCTTTTGACATCAATGACAACTCAACTTTGCTTACAAACTTGCTCAAATTGCCAACAGTATTCTTAGAATTAATTGATAAAATAATGATATATCTTAATGATTTAATAGTGTTCTCTAAATATTAAAAGAAATAGATAGAGCACCTTGAAGCAATATTTTAATAGTGTTGAGAATATGGTATATCATTAAGTCCAAAGAATTCAATTTTATTGATCAAAAAAGAAAATTGTTTCGATGCAATGTCTCTAGAAATGGGATTTCTATTTATCTAGATCATATTAAGACCATCCAAGACTTTCCATTACCCTAAAAATTAAAAGGAATTAGATCTTTTATGGATCAAATTCATTTTTTTGCCAAATTTGTTATCGATTTATAAAACTTTTTAGACGTATTACAAAGAAGCTCAAGAAATATGCAAATATCATGTAGATAGAAGAAGGTAAGAAATTCTTCCATGGAATAAGAAATGTGATTTCTAAAGCCCCTATTTTGATAAACCAAAATTTTACTAGAGACTTCTGGCCATATGGTTTTGGCATCAATGTCAATATTTCTATAGTTTTGATATAGAAAAATGATAAAGATGAGGAGCATTTGATATTATTTACGAGTTGACAATGCATAGCTATGAGAAAAGATACACTTGTTTTGAGAAGTAAGTATTTCTTACCATGAAATCATTACAAAGATAAAGATATTATCTCTCATAGAGCAAAACTATGGTTTTGGTAATGCATGCCAATTTCATATATTAAATGGTGAGTTAGGAGAAAAAATGATTGGTCAAATCAACAAAATATAAGAATTCAACATTGAAATCAATCCCATAAAACTAGTGAGAGGGATATACTTATGTGAAGATTTAATAAAGTCCCACACTAGTGATAAAATAACATTTGTGAAACCCACGTGTTGTAGGTGAGTTGGAGAGGGTAGGGCAATTCTCCAAGGGAGGTCCCTAGTTCAAATCTCCACCCTACCAAATGCACATTGGGTATCCAAAATCCAGTTGATTATGCTAGTGTGGTCAGGGCCAGGCGCGACTCCCGGGTGATTTTGATGGTGTAGAACCCCTTGGTCGTGGTTTCTCAGACCAAGGCGGCCCCGCAAGGGTTTTTTTCTAAATTAAAAAAAAAATAACATTTGCGGATGAGATAAAATAGGTAAAAGAACAAGAAAATAATCAAAATCAAACATGATGATGCATGATGTCAGGGAGTGTAGACAGGTAAATTTATACGTCCTTATTTGCTGAACCAGTTTTGGTATTATGTGTTATTTTGTAAATGTATGCAAAGTGTTTGATGAAATGTGCATGCATATATATTTAATAATGTTGTAAAGTGCAATTTAATATTGTACGTAAGAATAAAGTCATATTAAGTCATGTAAGTCAATTATGTCGGCCAAATTAGAGTTATAAGGTATTTTGTCCCGTAGTGGGAAATGTCATGTAATGCAAGAGCAAATGCACATGAAATGTAATTTGAGGGAAGTTATGAGGTAGTTGGAGAACATAACTACTTTTGGGTGTATAAATAAGCCCTCCCCTCATTTATTCAAGTTGCTCATGGTTGTTCAAGGGTAGAGGGAATGATGTGGTCCAGTATTGTATGCAGCCATGGATATTATTCAACCTAGGGTTTGCAAGTGCAGATTGTAATACTGAAACTGTAATGTTGTATCACAAATGCCATTGTTAATATAAAATTGTTGTATTACTGTCATCTTTTATTGTTACTGCTATTATTGTTATTGTTGTCTCTATTGTTTTTATTGTTGTTGTATCATTGATGTTGCAGGTTTCCTGTGCATTATTATTGCTATACTACAAAAACTACAGATATGTAGAACTATTTAAGTGGAAATGGAATTGTGTGTAGCATGATAAATTTCATTTCTACAAGGAGTATATGAGGACTAGTGATATTCCAAGAGATTAAACACTAAAAGAGAGAAAGTGTTTTAGGGAAAAGACCATGGATTATTCTTTACTCAATGGGGTCTTATTTTGAAAGGGGTATGATGGTGTTTTCCTAAGGTGTGTTGAAGAAGAAAGGGTAAATGATATATTGCATGAGTATCATTGATGAGGGTGATCATTACTCAGTCTATATAACAACCCATAATATCCTAAGGGAAGGATATTACTATCCAACAATTATTTTAGATACATTTAATGAGTAAAATGATGCAATTCTTATTGCATGTTTGTTGGAATAAGGAAGGAAGTGCCAATGTCACTCTAACCCATAGTAGTGACTAAAATATTTTATAAATGGTGGTTATAATTCATTGATAAAATCAATCCCCTATCAAGTGTAGGCTATGGATGGATCTTGATTAGAATAAATTATTTTACAATATTTGTGGTGGCTACCTTAGGTACAACTATTAATTAGGAAACTGTGATACAACTAGTGGAACATGTGATTACCTGGTATGGAATATATTTATTCATCATAATAAACAATGCTAAAATATTTATCAGAGTAAAACTAATTTGTTTTGCATTAGAATATGGGTTCATCCTAAAAACATCATCAAACTATTATCCTCAAGGAAGTGATTTGGTAGAGTCAACAAATAAGAATATGTTCAAATTCTAAAAAGGGAAACCATTGAATCTCAAAGTGATTGTCACAGGTAGTTGAAAAGAACACTTTGGGTAGATTGGGTAACCCCAAAGGATTCAATGAGGAGTTCACCATATAAGCTTGTGTTTGGAAAAGAAGCAATTTTGTCAATCAACCTCAAGCTTTCCTCACTCCAAATGTTACAATAGTTGGATTTGAATGACATTAATGTAGTGCCCATGCAAATAGGATTAAATATCTTACAATTTCTAGAAGAAGAGCAAAAGAAGGCATTCAAATATTTAATTCATCATTTAATAAGAAAGAGATAAACATCAAATGATATGGTAATAAACCTAGTTGATAGTTTATTCACGTGCAGAAGTATTTATAAGCATCAAATATGCCAGAATTACACTAATAGGATATCTTTCATATCATAACCGAAGCATAGTTTGGAAGGTATTAGTTATAACAAACAACTAACTAACATGATAACTTATGCTAAGCTATTCCAAGCATGTAAACTGAATCTAGAAATTATCTAGAAGCTAATAGATTAACTCTAGAAACCCATGTGATATTAGAATCTCATGTATTACATAGCATGTATTATTAAAAATAAGCCTAGGAACTTAGAATAATAAACTAATACTAAGAAAATCCTAAAACTAAGAAGTGATTTCCTAGTCATACCTCCCCACAATAGAAGCATTGGACTCCAATGCTTATACAAGAAAGTGGGAGATAACTTGGTAGTGTGCAAGTGCCCAAAATGCAATCCTTGAATTGATGAAGAATATAGAGACCTATATAAAGATCTACTCTATCATAGAGAGCATACAATCATCTCCTAAGGCTTTGCTTTAGAAAGCATACAATCACCTCAAAGGAATGGAAAAGGGACTAGTGAAGGGAAGTACCCAAAAGCAAACAATGATAAAAAAAGGCCATGGTAGTAAATGTATTCAATCTTCTTCATAAAATATTGTCTGCTCCTCACATCATTCATGATTAAAAAATGGAAGCATGCACCTCAAACCAACAATAGATTCCCTTTCCTTCCAAGAAAGCACCTCGAACTATAGTCAATTCATAGTGGGAAAGATTTACAACAAAGGAGGAAGAAGTAAGGGCAAAAATCCTTGTGATCCAACACATGGTATAAATCCTTGTGACCATGGATGACCAACGTATCATCATGGAACCCACTAAGGCCGATACACTCAAGGCCAAAGTCAAATAATACAAAGTGAAGGATGTCACAAGGGCAAAAACAATAATGGAGAACATCTTGTCAAGGAACTCGCCATGGATGAAGCACTCAAATCCAAGGTCAAAGTAATTGTAGGAATAAAATACGAGGATGCTCGTTGCCAATTCAAAAGGTGGAAGAGACTCTCAAGGTGCTTACTAAATTTATAGAAGACATTGCTTGGAGTGATACAAATCCAAAAAGTCACAATGATGGAGACACAATTTCAAATCCAAATTAGGGAGCATAGAAATGCACAAATGACATATAAGTGGATTGGAATAATATAATTGAGTGTCAGATACCATCGATCTTGCACTCTATATTAAAAATCCACAAACTATAACACTTACAAGGAAGTATACAAAGAAGGTTTCAAGAAATCAAATTGGAGAATTAAAAAGATAATGCAAATCCTCAAATGCTTCAGTCAATCCAAGGGATCGTATTACAAATCCATAATGACAAGTGGTTTCAAATGCACTTAATACAAAGCTTTTAAAAATTAATTAATTATTTCAAAATAATTAATTAAATATAAATGTGCATAAGATAATTAATTAATTATTATTATTTGCACCAGGCCAACTATTTAATTAATAAATTAATTAATTAGGCAAATTTCATGCACAAATTCCCAACGTGCATGTAAAATAATATATATTACCTCCTTTATACCTTGTAAAGGGTAATTTTCCACCTTGTGACTGATGCGCCAATGGTCAAAATGAGCTCTATTATGGCACATGTCCTCTTGTTCATTAGAAAAAAGTTTTGCATTCTCAGTTAGCCTATTGCGACCAAAAACCTATCTATGGGAGGTAGATGCCTCATGGGTCACCATGTACACCTTCCTGTTGGTGTTACACATGGCCAGTATCAATATGGACCATCTGGCCATGCACCATGTTAGCTTTCCTTCTGAATTGAGATAAACTCCATCTTACACCAGGATCAGACACCAATTGCATGTTCTCCTTCATGGACAAGATGAGGAAACGAATGTTGAGAGGATCAATTAAAAACCTAGGAATAAATGCTAAAATTAGAACACATCTATGATTATTGAAGGATGAGGAGTGTCATCAAAAATCTCTACGTAAAGGTCATCCCTATCCACTCTACTTGATAACATCAAAGAGTTGATTGAAGAGTGCATGCCAACTTGAAGACAATGAATGTAGGTCAATGTTCTTATAATAGGAACCTTTGCTAAAAAATAACATACGTGGCACAAAATTTAGCATGAGCGAGAGGGGTCACATAAGAGAAATGTCTAGTGGTAATGTTTTGATAGATTTGATAAGTTTGCATGGTGACAATGGGCTAACATTTTTCACTTTTTAACCACTTCCAAATGTTAACTTTACAAGCAAATTTTGAACACAACAAAACAGTGCCAAGTGGTATTTGTAGAATGCTTCTTCCCTTGTGCTATGTCAATTTTACAGTCAAAACACTACAAGTTCATCATTATAACCTCCCAAAAACACTATCAAGGATGCAAATTTATTTTCCTATGACGAATGTTTATTTTGTTGCAACTTGTTTTCTTTGGAGACATCATACAAGATTGGATTGCTTGACACCTAAAAAAGAAAGATGTCAGCTATGCAGTTAGAGGACCATATCCACCTATTCTAGCCAGTAAGAAGGTCCAATATTGAAAATATACCACATTAAGGGGATGCAAAAACTATGTTTGTAGTCTCTCGATGCCAAAAATATGATGAGTGGAGTATTTGAGGCTATGAGTGCCAATACTACAAGATTTTTTTAAATCTTTCATGAGAAGGCGTGTTTGTGGATCTCCTCACTAGAGAGTGAAAGAAGTAAAAACCTTTCAAGATACAAATTTGTATCTACAGGTTAATGGTCTCCTTCAAATGGTAGTCAACTAAATTTAATTAAAAGTGGCTCAAACAAGTGACTTCAATAGCCGAAATGAGATCTTGGTTGGCTATCTTCCAAAGTGAAAATATGAGAATGGAAATGGAGGGAAAAGTTAGGCAAATAAAAGGGAAATTTTCATGAGGGAAACTCCCCAGGTAAGATTTGCATGCTTTGATACCAACTGATGTGGGAATAAACCTTGTTGATAGTTTATTCATTTGTAGAAGTATTTGTAAGCATCAACGATGCCAAAAGTATACCAATAGGATATATTCCATATGGTAATTGAAGCATGATTTGTAAGATATTAGTTACAAAAAATAATTAACTAACATGCTAACTTAGGCTAAGCTATTCCAATCCTGTAAACTAACATAATTTATAAGTTATTCCAAAGCTACTAATACAAAAAATAATTAACTAACATGCTAAATTAAGCTAAGTTATTCCATCCTGTAAACTAACATAATCTAGAAGTTATCTGGAAGCTAACAGACTAACTGTAGAAACCCACATGAAATTAAAAGCTCACATATTACATAGCATGTATTATTAAAAATAATCCTAGGAACTTAGAATAATAAACTAATCCTACAAAAATCCTAAGACTGACAATTTGAAGAGGAAGACTTGGTGTTGAAATGGGATAAAGACAAAGCGAAACTAGGAAAAATGTAAAGTTTGATTCTCTTTGGAGTTGTCCATATCAAATTACCAAGGTATAAGGAGTAAATGCTTATAATTTTCCATGTTAAAAGGGTGATTTTTGTCTATTTCAATAATGGACAACACTTGAGATACATCTAGTTGGTCCAAAATGGTCACCATATTGAATACATAAATTCTTATTTTTCCTCTCTTTTTTGAGAATCCATCTTTTTGTTTTTCTCTCTATTTTAAAAATACCCCAAAAAACGAATAAAAAATAAAATGCCAAAAATAGAAATATATGAAAAGAGAAACAATTCCATCTCAAGTGGACAAAAATATTCAGAGCTTCAAAGATTCCTCTTCTTATCTTTTTTTGTAGGATCAAACTAATTCTTTGTATGTTGTTTAGAAATAAAAAAAGAGTTCAAAATTTTGAATATTTTCCCAAGTGATTGAAAGAGCTATTTGCTCCATTTCAATAGATGGATTTTATTTTCTTTAGGCTAAAAATTGTTTGAGGTCTAGAAAAGCACAAATTTTTCTAAGTGCATATAAGAGCAATAACTTCCTTTTAAGTAGAGAAATTCAATCCCTTAAGCTTCATGGCAAGCAAAAAGTACATGAAAAACTTATCAAACTATTCTAAAAAGAGAATAACTCCTTAAAAGATAGTGAATCAATATGTCAAAAAATTAATTACAAAGGGGGCTTGCTATGCATAAATTAACAACAATGAGGGTAGGGTTTTAATACCAACATGTTGAATAACTCCTCATTTTAACAAGTGAAGTACCCTTAAAATCTTAGTGTCTCCTCCTCTAAAATTGCCATCCAATCAATAAAAGCCACAAAAAGAGACCTATTTAGGAAATCAAAGGGAAGAGTGGATTCATGGAGTCATTCTCTATTTTATGCCATAGCAACATAGACAAATGTAAGACTAAGTGGTAATAAAATGAGGGTTTTAACTTTGAAAATCATCATTGAGTCCTAGTGAGGGGTCCCCACCCCCCTTCTCACAGTATATATCTATCATGGCACCCATATATTTGTCTTACCTACCTTCCATTTGACCCAAACCATAGAGGAGTATTTGTTCCTATCAAGGCTAAAGGAAGAAAGACTCAAAGAGAATCCAAGTGCTTGAAAAAGTGTTTTATCTATAATTGAAATGCAATTCATGCTAAGAAAGACTAAAAAGTGCCCATAATTGAAAGAGTAATTCACTCTCTATCCCAATAGCAAATAACTCGCCTTAGAAGAAGGACTTAAAATAAAGAATTCTCTAAGTGTTCATTATAGTGAATGAATCACTCTACTCATATAAAGAGTGAATCATCTAAGAAAAATGAAAATAGAAACTCATATTCACTCTTTATATGAGTAGAGTGATTCATTCACTACAATGATTCACTTCCTTAGTATTATATTAGCAAAAGAGAGAATCACACTTAGTGATTTAGAAAAAGTTTGACCAAACTTGACAAGTAAAATTTTGAAGCAACAAGTATGTACACTTAAGGGGCATCAAGCAATGACATGATGCTAGAAGCAACTTAATCTAGGGCCTTGGAAATTTCCAATGACATGCTAGTTATAACCATTGAGACCTAAACAATTGTAGGGACATTAGGGTTAGGGACAACCAAAGAGTATAGAGAGACTCCACAAGAGCAAGCAAGACCCTAAAAATTTTAGATGCCCAAAAAGATGAAAAGGGTGACTAAAAATTGTATAAATATTCATATAGTAAAGTTGTCAATGGAGAATATAAATATGCACTAGGTACCATAAGGAAGGTAGCCATGCAATAATTTGAAATGGGACCCAAACCAATTCATGGAGTATTAGTTAGTTATGGACCTTGAGGTTGGGAATTTTACTGGTATTATAGGTATGGAATTGTTCAAAAATGGTAAACACATGTGTTGATGCTTATGACAAAAGCAATTATAGCATCAAAGTACAATCATGAGAAGAACTCCTTATTTATTTTGACTACTAGGGAAATAAGAGCAATGTGGGCAGCAAGGATAGAAAATTTATAAATTGGCATGGCCTAAATGATTGATTGCAAAAAAGTTAATCTACCCCATAGCTTAACCATTTGTGATACCATTGATTAATTATTTCCTTGATACAATCCAAAAGATTCCTCAAGATATCTATTTTCAGTTTTTTAAAATGCAAAGAGACCCCTAAGTATACCAATGAGAGAGAAGTCCTCGTGTATCCCAAGATCTCTAAAATTATATCCTGAAGCCTTTGATCAAGATTGAAAATAGCACTTTGGATTTTTTATCATTGATGACTTAGTTTGTGGTCCTAAGGTAGACATTAAGTGTATCTCTAATCATTCTTGCTTCCCTGAAGTTGGACACTTCCACCAATCCTGTGTCATCTGCAAATTGCAGGTGAATCAAAACTTCCTCATCCACCTTGATACCTGTTAGCAAACCTTGTTGTCTTCTCCTCAAGATGAGTCTACCCAAGCCTTCAGCCAATATGAGAAAAAGATAGGGGAACAAGGATCTCCTTGATGAAGGCCTCGAGTAGCTCCAAACGGTTGTGAGGGAAGGCCCTTGATTAACACTGAGTATGTCAAAGTAGAAACACAACTCATGACCCATTATATCCAATCCTGAGAGAAACCAAAGGTTGCCATCATCCTTGACAAGAAGCTCCACTCCACCCTATCATAAGCCTTTGACATATCCAATTTTATAAATATTTTTCTACTGCCATATTTTTGCATTGAGTGGATTGCCTCCTGAGCTAGAACCACACCATCCAATATCTGCCTACCCTCTACAAAACCCCCTTGCTCCGAGGAGATAATGCTATGTAGAAGAGGTTTTAGCCGCTCAACCATTACCTTTGTGATTATTTTATATATGACATTGTATAAGGCAATAGGTCTATAATCTAAAATATTCACCTCCTCCTCCTCTTTCAAAATTAAGGCAATGAATGTATGATTTAATGCTTTAAGTATTCTTTTACTACCTCTAGACTCCTCTATAACAGACATTACATCCTCCTCCAAGTTGTCCCAGAAGGTCTAAAAAAACTCAATTGGACAGCCATCTAGACCTAGTGTTTTTTTGGTACTCATTCTAAAGACTACTTTCTTCAGTTCCTCTCTATCAATGGGTTTAAGTAGGGCATGATTTTCTTCTTCAGAGATAAGAGGGTATGACAACAAGAACTTTTTGAGTCTCTTCATCTTGCACCATACTTTCTATAAACGGTTTATAAAAATAATCCATTAAAAATAAATGCATACCTGGGATTGTATCAAAGGAGTGCCTGTTCACATCCTGAAGAGCTTCCATCTTGTTCGTGTGTCTCCTAGCACAAGCAACCTAATGAAAAAAATTGGTATTTTTATCACCTTCTAATAACCAAGTGGTTCTTACTCTCTGTTTCCAGTAGATCTCCTCTTGGTTGTCAATGTCCTCAACTACTTTACGCAATGCATCATCCTCTTCTTTGAGCTACTCTGTAATTGTTCCTTTCCTGAAGTGTTTTTGAATCTCATCCCATCTGGCCACCATTGGAGCTCTTTGGACTTGGAACTCTGTCTTGTTAGCTCACCTCCATTGTTTCAGTTGATCCTTGACATAATGAAGTTGCTTGTGGAATATAAACATTGTTTTCCCATACGTCAGGCGTCCCTCTTCCCACCACTGTGGAATTTTCTTTCAAAGTTCCTCTTTCGTAACCAAAAGTTTTCAAATTTGAATGGTTTGTGATGTTCAACTGTCTTGATCCCCCTTCCAACCAAATAGGAAAGTGATCCAAAACTGGACCCTCCAAAATCTAAAATTTTATATTTCATTTTACAAATGCCTCCTCTGAAACCAAAAAATGGTCTAACTTCACCTTCCTGCTATGTGGCACCCTCCTCTTATTAGTCCAAGTATAGTTGGTTCCAGGACGTTTAATATCCACCAAGTGTAATGCATGGACTTAGACAATCATAAGTCAATTCCCTGGATCCAAAATTGGGGTTCCCCCTTCCTGATCTCTAGAGGATAATTTAGCATTAAAATCCCCAACAACAATCCATTCTAACTCCTCCCTTGAGACTCTCATTTTATGCACCACTTTCCACTGACGCATATGACCATCTAGGTTTTGAGCCCCATAAAAATTTGTGATTAAAACTTGCTCAGTTGTCACATTGTTCCTAAAATGTGATGTGAGGACACCCCTCCAAGCTATATGTTCTATTGTCGTCCATTCAAGAGAGTTCCAAAAAGTAACTATCCCCCTTGAGGCCCCTTGAGCATCCACTTCCATATGACCAACACCCCTCCAAAGTCTATTTACTGTTTTACACATAAGATCCAACGATATTTTTGTATCCTGAATAAGCAAAAAATTTGTTTTACATTTTCCTAAGAGTTCGAACAACGGATTGATGGGTTCTATAGTTTAAACCCCTAACATTCCATGATTGTATAATCATTGGTTACCTTGATACCACTAAGAGTCTATTGGCCTCACCAATCCTCTAGTGATCATTTTGTCTCCTTGAACTGCTATCAATTCCTTATTTGATTTTCTACCCACTCCTTGAGAGCTGATATGTTTTTTCTCTTTTCCACCCGAGTTATCCCTAGAGTTGGCCTTTCTCTGTTCTTTTCTGCTATACCCATGATGACATCCTTAATTATCAGTTGCTCTTGGTTATACACTATCAATGCCCCTGCAATCTCTTATTGTGATAACTCATTGTACTCAATTACCTGCTCTAGGATGGGAGGAGGTGAAAGAGGGGCTTGAACATGGTTGTTATTGATTTTATTATTCTCTTCCACTCCTTCCATGAATTGTTCTTCTTCCTGGTCCACTATTGTCTTGAAGATCTTATACCTATTGGAGGGTTTAAGTTGGTTTTGCTCTTTGCCATCTTTTTTCTTTTGCCTTCTCCTTCTTTTGGGTTGTTCAAAACCATCTCCCTGTGCTTCTTTGCCCTGAGAAATGTTGGTCGCTTCTTTATTGATTGTTGACTTACCCTCCTTACGAAGATTCGACATTCCTAGAGGAGCCTTCATTTTTATGTTCATATTGTTTGGGCAGGATCGGGCCAAATGCCCATATTTGTGGTAAACTCTACACCTGAAGGGCAATGCCTCATAATCCAATTGCTGAATCCAAGACAGTCCTGCAAGTTCAAGTTCAACCTTTGCCGGAAAAGGCTGGTTGAGATCCATTTCCACGCATAATCTAGCATAAACGACTATGTGCAAGCAGATTCTCTCCATTTCCAAACATGGAACAAGCAACGTTTTGGAGGACAATGGAAACCTGTTTGTGTGCCTTTCTCTCTGTGTCAGCTTAATCGGTTTTGTCTTCCTATTCACAGAAGTATGCTGATTCGAGGGATAATGGAAGCTACAGTTGATCATGGTAGAATGGCTCCGACGAATTACAGATCTCATGGAGCTTATCTCTTATTTGATTGCATTACAACTTCTTCTTGTTGTAAGGAATGATCTTACCCAAGAATTTGCAATGCTAACAAAGCACCTTGTTTGGCTTCGCTGGTTTGATTTTGAGCACAGAAATCTTCCGCGATGGATTTCCGCAAGAAATTTAAGAGTTTTAGAACTTCTTGATGCTCGGCATTTGGAAGAACCGTGGGACGAAAACGTGCAAGTAAGTAATTTGCTTTAAATGTCTTTAAGAGCTACATTTCCACTCTATGTTTTGCTGCATATTTTCAGTCTAACTGAAATGAAAATTTGCCTACAGCAACCTCCTTTGAAATTGAGAATGCTGAGTATTTGGAATGGCGGTAGTTTCCACAGGTTTCCAAAGTCCATAGGATGTCTTGGGTATTTGAAAAAACTATGCCTTCATGCTGAGTCTTGTCCAATTAGGGAATTGCCAGAAGAATTTTGTGATCTCTATTCGCTTGAACACCTCGAGCTTCGAGGTTGCCGAGAGCTATCATCACTGCCCGGACGTTTTGGAGATTTAACAAACCTATTCACGAAGGAGAATTCAGACATTCTGGACAATATGAGGAAGCTGGAGCATTTGGGTTTTGCTTCCTGCAGGAGGTTGTTTGAGTTGCCAGGTCAAATCACAAATCAGGCGTTCTTGAGAGAGCTGTATTTGGGTGGAATGAGCTTAACGGAACTTCCAAGTAGCATGGGTCAACTGGAGAAGCTGGAAGCTGTAACGAGCAGTTGGGATGTGCCGGGTATAACAAGTTTGAAACACACGGAAAGATTGAGGAGGCTGGAACTCTTAGCCGACAACATTCAAACTCTTCAGGTAAGTAAACTTGTTTGAAACATAAAATTATACTTGTTATCATCCTTTTATCTAAATTATTTGTCGATTGTTTTGCAAACAATGTGCAGAATTGGCCATCTGAAATGATCATATGTGGAAGGGGAATGTGCGGTGTGGAGTCGCTTGAAAACGCCCTCGTCGTCCCCTGTCTTACTGTAGTAGAAGCTCTCCCTGATGACAATGGTCAACTTCGGTTAAAATCTCCGAAGAGGCATTTTTCAGATGGAGCGGCTATCTTATTTTATGTTGTGAATGTTTCCAATTCTGATTTTCTTTCTGGTTCCCATTCTGATTATGATGTTTTTGGAACATCGTTCTTTCACCATAAGAATGCTCTAGGAGGTGATATGTATTGCAGCCTCTCTTCCATGAAATTAAGAGAGGGAAGATGGGTATGGATAGGCCTCTTTACACAAGGTTCTCCCCTTGTAACTACAGAACACCAAACTTTTACACAAGGTTCTCCCCTTGTAACTACAGAACACCAAACAGGTTGTTTGAACTATGAAGCCTGAGAAGGGAATATTAGGTACAGGCGAAGAAGGGAGAATTAAACAATCTTTTAGTCGGATATGTGATACACTTAAACGTACAGGAAAGGGGAAGATAGTGGAAGAAATTAGAATTTTTTTTTTTTTTGGAGAAATATTGTCTGTCTAAGAAATTAGAACCCTCTTCGTAGAGAACTTCCCTCACCACTCATCAAGTCCTCAGATTGTAGAGTCATATTTTCAGGTTTTTGAAATATTTTTTAGTATATAATTATATTATAACTGAAACCATACTTTAGAGGCATAATTATAGAGGCGTCCTCGAACGAAATAAAAAACCAACTACATACAGAAACGAAGCATGCAATTGTAAACAAATTCTTTCTTGGTATTATTACCTTCAGTTTTTTTTTTTTTTAAATTAACTATTACTTGTTAATCTTTGATTAATATTGTTATTTTATGTTGTACTATTAATTATTTATTTGTTTAATATTATAATTTTTTATATGGTAATATTTTTTTTTTTGGTGGTGGCCACAAGGGGTAAACAGACTATGACCACGAGGGAACCATTACATAACATATCCGCAACATGTGAGGCGAGAGATTAGAACCTGGGCCTCTCAGCAACTAGAGAGGTTTAACTACCCGCTTGCTCTCCAACTCCTCTACATGGGCGAATACTTTTATATGGTAATATTGATTATAATTTATTTTGTTGTATTTTTCTTTACATTTGGTTGTAAATTTACATTTTTATAGGATCAGATAATGTGTCTATGAGAAACTATAACCACGTGTTTGTGGTATTTTACATTTGTAGTTTTAATGTCTCATATATATATCCCTAAAAGTTGTGCATCCATTTATAACAAAAAAATATATATATACAAATTTCATATAAAACCTTATATAACTCCTTATAAGAGTCATGATGAAGCCCAAAATTGACATTTAATTAGAAGGGATATAACCTCCTCTTTATTTATTTATTTATATATATAATATTTTACATTTGTAGTTTTAAAGTCCTCTAATTATGATAAATGTTATTTTACATTGTTTTTTTAAGCATTAATATTATATTTAAAGATGTTATTTATATATATAAAAGTTGTACATCCATCCATAAAAATTATAAAATTAATATAAAACCTTATATAACTTTTTATAAGAGTCATGATGAAGCCCAAAATTACAATTAGAGGGAATATTTTTTTTTTGCTTCATAAAAAGAGGTTGTGCTCAGGTCCCCCACCCTTAACAAATTACATCTCTATTCTTTAGAACTTGAGAGTTTACAAACAGATACACTTCTCATCTTAATTAAGATGCTATAGTAAGAAACTATTGGTCAGAGATCTGCCTTAGGTAAGGGTTTGTCTAGTTATGCGCCCTAGACCCGACCAACATTGAAAGGTCGAGAGGAAGAAATGCCTCCCGTGCCAATCTCCAGAGATGGGTTGGTTCCCTTGCTATTCTATCTGGGGGGTTGAGATAAGAGAACTGGAAAGAAATGTAAATGACTGAAAGGAATGGGAAATATGGCCACAGGCCGGATAGAACAGGGGTGATGGGCTAACAACACGATAACTTAACTGTACGTCGAATCAAATAGCCATTTAATATAAATGCTAACATAAATTAAAATTGAACATCTAACATGCATAATCTCCAGGGCTACTCCAGAATTCACGTTTTACCAGAAGCTAAATCCAGATACTAGAATTCAAGCCTACAGATAAACCAGAGAATTTTAATAGAAGATAAGCAATAGAAGACATACACACAATCAGAAGTCCAGAGTTAGAGCCAGACACTATTTGTATTTATAGCAGAATTCGAGTTACAACAAGCTTCTAGCAAACACCCATCATTTTACAATAAAATAGCAGGCTTATATAGAGAATTCTGCCGCTTGAAAATTAAATGCACACCCACTAAACATCGTGGTGGCAGAGAAGATAAGATTTACAAGGAGAAACAATTATGAAATAGTAGGCAGGCACGAACCGAAACTGATGACTCCTCGAAACGTAACTGAATATCTTCAATGTTCTGACAGGTCCATTTGGTGGCGCGGTCTCATTGCTTGTTAGAGCCACCCTGGTAAAAGATAAGGCTCTGCATCTTCAGAATGTCAAGTCTGGAAGCTTCCTACTGACTGCACATCGTACGGTTGAGGAGAAGCGCCCGAATGGATAAGGATGAGGAAACTGAACTAATCCACTTGTCGCCTCGAGAGTAGAGCAGAGTTTGAAAAGTCAACCGGTCTTGCACACTTGGGATAGTGCGCCAAAGTCTTGCACACTCCAGACGGTGCACCAAAGTTCTACGCACTCTAGACGATGCACCTAAGTCCAGCATACTCTAAAGGTTGTACCTTTGTCTTGCGCACTCCAAACAGTGTACCAAAGTCCAGCGCACCCTAGATGGTGCATCTAAGTCCAGCGTACTCCAAACAGTGCGTCAATGTCCAGCACACCCCAGACGGTGTGCCTAAGTCCAACGCACTCCAGATGGTGCACCTTAGTCCAACGTACTCCAAACGTTGTGTCTTTATCTTGCGCATAGTCATTTTTTGTATCAAAGTTGTGAGCAGCACTTTGTCATTTTAGCAAGCGTTGCACTCTACTGGTAGTGTGTTCCTCAAACTGGGCTTATCTATTTTATCCCAAGACTGGGTTGCGCTCTTCCTTCTCCATGGGGCCAAATTGCATCAGGGGACTTGGCATGAAACACCATCGCCATCGAAAGGAGGATTTTCCTGCATGGTCAGTAGACAGAAACAATGGAAAGCTGAATATACACCATGTTGCAAAAATGACATCTCTGGCGGCTCGTGGGGAAATTGAGCTCACCTCAATGTCGAAATCCCAGGCCTTATTCATTGGGCTCAGAGTCATCATCGTTATCACTTTTTGAATGTTCACTAGTAGCAGCAGACTCTTCACCCGATTCTTCTTTTCTTGTTTCCTCCTCTTCTTCTTGGGGCTCACTGAGCTGCTCTTGATCGCGCCCTGGTACCTCATCTAGGCACTCATCTTCCTCATTCTGAGGCTCTTGGCCTGCGTCTTGTTGGGGCTCAAGGCTTTCACCTTGGCCTTCTTCTTGAGCGAGGGTCTCCTCCTCTACATGAATTTTACCCTATGCCTGGTCTTCTCCTTACACGGGGATTTCCCCTTGCGCTTGGACTTGTTCTTGCGCTTGGATTTCTCCTTGCGCTCGGGTTTCTGCTTGTTGTTGGGGAGGCTCGGATGACGCGAGCTCATCAACAATGCGGCTATAGGTTGCTTGGACCAGGCCCCAGTCATCCTCATGTATTATCTCGCGCTTCTAGATTTCTTGAATCAGGTACCCGAACCTTTCAAGCTGGTGAACGTCAGCGTAATTAAACCTCTCATTGAGGTCGACAAGGCAAGCTTCCATCAATGCGAACATGGTCGTACATTGCATGACCTGAAGCTCAGTAATGGGCTCCTCCCAACTATCAATTTTTGAAGTATCACTTTCAAAGGAGTCCCAGACTGATTGCAACTCTTCTTCTTTTAAAATGCGGTCTGTCTCATCAGTGAAGCTCGGGAAACCGTTCTGCGCCAAAGTCTCAAAGTACATTAGACAAAGCTTTCTTTCTCTCTCAAACCTATCTATCAGATCTCGGGCCTTTCGGGCTGCCTTGACCCTCTTGAAGAAAGACCTCAACGTTATGCATGCGGTTGCCCATGACCGAGCAAGGTCACACATCGGGGCGAGTTGGATGCCCGATCTGTCTAGGGTTTGCGCTTTCATGGCTACCTCCAGCCATTGGTCAACGTCTGCCTCGACCTCCTCCATAATGGAAATGTTGAAATAAACCGTGTACTTGGCCTCCCTAATGAATGCCAAGACCGCATCTGCCCTTCGCGCTCTGTTTTTGAAGTTGCTTAGGAAGCGGTTGCGCACCTCCTTGACATGACCCTTTGATAGGGCTTCCATGGGATCTGGTTTATTAGCCAATTTAGCCTGTAGCTCCTGAATCTGAGCATCTAACACTTGTAGTTGGTCCTTTGCCTCTCCTTGAACCCTGAGGTGTTCCTCGAAATATTTCTTGGTGTCCTCCAGCTCTTGCTCCAGATCGATCACTCGCTGCTGCAACTGCTTCACTTTGGACTGCTCGTCTTCGAGCTGCCCCCTCGTGAGTGCCAAGGTTTCTTCAAACTGCGTATTTTTGGCCTCAGCATCGTAGCAGCGATTCTTAAAATGCTCCACCTGGAGGTAGAGGGATGTCGCCTCAACATGAATATTCCTAGCTTTTTTTGTGGGGTCGGCAGTCTTCAGATCTTCCACCGTTTGACGATAGGAATAATCTGCTGGCGTCATCTCTTCCAACGGCTTCTGAACCTTGGGCGCCTTCTCCATTCTATGGAGCTGCATGTTCTAAGGATCAAATACTGCCCTTTTCTCTGGTCGAGCCAGTGCTTGCGCACTCTTTCTCTTTTGGCCTTTCAGCCAGGTTGAGGAATTTTGTTGCGCCTTGCGAATGCTTTCAGCCATTGGGCCTTCCTCGCAGAAATCTAGCTCTGTAGGCTCATGTACTCCAAAGAATGGGGTAAAGGGGAACAGATCCCATTGAGGGCTCGATTCGATAGGTGTTTCTGGAATAGCAGGAGTGATGACTGTAGTGACCATGGGGGGCGCTGGGGTTTGTACGGCTAAGGCCGGAATGCTAGGTTTGGCAGGAGGGGTCTGCATGGAGGCTACTGTCGAAATGACCGAGGAGGCGGGAACAGGAGAGGGTTGGCCAAGACTCACTATTGCAGCAGATGCTGCAACTGAATGTATTAAAACTTGGGAGGTAGGGACGGAAGTCACCGGGAAGGTGAAGGCATTGGAAACTTTTGCAAAAGTTTCGAATGACTTAGAAACTACGGGCAGGGGAGGATGAGACTTTGCCTGAAGTAGGGGGTTTGGAAAAACTTCAGTAGGGGCACCGAATGGAATGTGGGCAGACACTAGGGTTTCGGTGCCAAGAAGTGGGGTTTCTAGAGGGGCGGATGAGAAAAAGAGAGGAACAAAAGATGCACCTGCGGGCTCGGACGTCTCCAGAGCCGACGTGGTGAACTGTTGCGTTATCGGGCTGGCTTCTATTTCTCCATCTGATGCCTCATCCTCCAGATTGATATACGACACTTCAAGTTGCACCTGCTACATTGGGAGAGAAACTACTTCAAGTGCTCCCTTCTATGGTTGGTGATGCTATCGGAGGGCCTATGCTAGTGAGTTTGATTTTAATAGTATGAGGCCTCTTCGCGGCGCTCTGGGGCGTAGGTGCAGCGGGTGCACTCCTCTTCTTCGGAGCAGCCTTTTCTTCGAGAAGCGGTTGCTTACCCTTGCCCTCGACAGGTGGCGCCTGACTAGCCTGTTGCTCTTGTGTTGCCGACGCGTCTTCCACTCTGCTGGGACTCTCCGTACTCCTGGGCACAATGTTGCCGAAGAAGACGGGTTGGTAGGAGTCATGATATTTGTCAAATAGGTCAGAGAATTTCTGATCTATCTGCAGCATCGGGTCAGATACTCCTTTTCTGTGGTGGCACCTCATGATCCACCAGTTCGCAATCTTCTCCTCCGACCAATGGGGCACTTTTTCTTTTATCGACTTGAACACTCGGTCGTCGGGGTCCTGCTTCGGATACCGCCTAGGGTTGTACTCAGCCTCCATGATGTAAAATTCATGCCACGGGGGGAAGGAGACCATCCTTTCAATGTGCCATTCGAGATCCAACCCGGAAGGGTTATTACGTTGCTTCTCGATGTCCAGGCAAGGACAACGGTGGAATTTGTCCCTTGCAATTTTTTCCTTAAAGACATCTTCTGGGTCATACTTCCACCGTTGGGGTAGGTCAATCAGACCAAACTCATACAGAGTAACTGCCAAATGGATGTTCTACTTATTTTTTGTCACTTTGATGGTGCCAAGCTCGATAGGCCAGGGGTAGGTGTGTTGTCTTTTCCACCCCTTGTCGTACATATCATCTGCAAAGTCACACTGGCAAGCAACTTCGAGGGCAAATAGGTACTCGGTTGTGTAGTATGACAACAGGAAGGGTTTGCCAGAGAATCCGAAGATCCATACCACAAGCCCCTGTGTCAGTTGAAAAACATCTCCAAGCTGCTGTTGTATCACATATTCCCTCATAGCCTTTGGCACCCGCTCACAGACACCATAAATAATTTCCAGCATTGGACCGAGAAAAACTCGGTTAAAGTTATAGTAGGACTCGCGCCTTGACAGGCTCGAAGTCCACTGGTACACAGGGAGCGCCTCACCTTTCTCATTCGTGCAACTCTTGTCAATGAAGGCAAAGCGGGGGTGCGAATGCAGCTGATGGAAGAAGTACCACACCAGGAATGAGCAGCTCTAAAATGCCATGTTTCCGTCTTGCATCCCGCATAACTGGAGGTGTAGCTATCGAGACACCCAATCTACCCAATCAAAAAATATGGGCTTTATCCCCCATGATGCAACATCGAAGGTGTAGAATTCTCCGTGGGACACGCATTCGGCAATTATCGCCTGCTAGGAATTTACTTGGGCGTCTGAGGCAAGACCAGTAATCCACGCCAGCATGGAGAAGAGCTCGGAGTTCTTGAATCTCCTCAAGGACATGGGGAGTTGCGGCAAGGTTCCGGGTGCAACCGTCTCTGTGAAATGGGCCTCCATGAATCACCTCATTGGCGTCGTGTTGGTATATCTCTCACTCTGCTCCTTGGTGTTAATTTTCCTAACAATGACTTGACCAGAGGGTTCCCTCCCATAGGCAAAGGCTGCATGGATTTTATCAGCAGAGATGGAGAACAACCTCTTTCCCTCTGCATCCTTCACCGACCTAGTCTGAGGGTCATAAAATTGGGCAATTGCGTGAACCAACTCCGGGCAGGGGTGCACAGGCGTGCACAGGTACCAGTACAAGAGGGAGTGGTAGGCAACTGCCCGATTACTCACTTCAGACACCTTAGTTATCATCTGATCAATATCTTCGCGCAACTTCTCTATACTGGTCCTAGTGAGGACACAGTCCCGAATTTTACTCAGTTTGTCTTCAGGCGGAGGCGGCAGGGGCTTTTCCTTTTTTTCTTTTGTCTGCTCCTGCTCACCCTCCGTAGACTTTGGGACCTTCTCCTTTTTTGCTTGGGCTCTCCTTTCTTGCCCATCTCCACTGGTAAATCGTCCAAGCGCACTGGGAATGACAACGCCTAAGCACGGTTCATCAGATTGCGTTTGAGCAATATTTTGCTTGTGCAGAACAGTTCAGCGCAGCAACGCGCTCTACTGATGCACTTCACTTTTACTCGTAATAATCGTTCTCTGAAACTCAGCAATGGTGGATGGCGCAACAACTTAAGAATTTTAATAGGCATAACTGGTGCACAATGCATCTTCTTATAGTTCTGGTTTACACCCACCTGCATTAATGTTGCTTAAGCGGAGTAAATGTCGAGAGTGATTTGGGGGCATTGTGGAAGATCTCTTGCGCAAACCGATGGAGGAGTGCGCATCCCAATGCTAACTAACAAAGTGGGGTGCAATATTTCTTGGAGAACGTGACGCACCGCACCCATTGCATTTATTTCTTGATATGTCCTACCTCGGACAGCATGCCAAAGATGCTTAGAAAAAGGTGCCTTGTGCATGGAAACCTGAAAACTGGGTTGCACCCACAAACCGAAGTGCAACGACCTCCTTGGGATGCACTTTCCTTATCATATGCACAGGAGACCGTGTGCAACATCGTGGCACACTAGATGCACTCTAGGATGGGTGTCAGCCTTGGGCGCATCATGAGACGTACGCCTGCCTTGGGTGCACTCTAGGACATGCACCAGCCTTGGGCACACTTCGGGATGTGCACCAGCCTTGGGTACACTCTTGAATGTATGCCTTCCTTGGGCGTACTCCTGAACATGCACCTTCCTTAGGTGCACTCTGGACATGCACCTGTCTTAGGTGCACTGTGAGATGTGCGCTTGCCTTGGGTGCACTCTTGAACATGCGCCTTCCTTGGACGCACTTTGTTACAAAAAATAGTGTGATGCTCGATGGAGCAAAACTGTTACTTGCCTTCGTACATGGCTCAACAGAATACAAACAAAAGAACTGCATTTCTCGGCATCCTCCTGCCAATTTTAATCTTGGCCTAAAAATTGTGCTATCGCTAGCGCGGGAGGAGGTGAAGAGATACTTCAAAAAGCAAACTGAAATGCATAGGGAAAACACAAAAAATATGTACAGTTGTACAAGAAACTCTTGTACTACCCCTCACTGGTAGTACGCCTTCAGGTGAATGCCATTAACTGATAGTGGCAGAGTAAACCCATTCAGGTCTTGCAGTGTGAAAGAGTTTACCGGATGGACTTGAGAAACCTGAAATGGGCCCTCCCAGAATGCGTCAAATTTGTCATGGTATCCAGGCTTGGACTTCTTCTCGTTCCATTTAAGCACCAAGTCGCCGACCTGGAAAGTGCGATCAGAGGTCTTTTTGCCGAACCAGTTTTTCGTGGTAACGACATGCTTCATGAAAGCCACATAGGCTTTCTCCCTTTCCTCTTCCAACTATAGCAGTTGGGCAATTCTGACGCTAACAGGGTCAAACCCTTCATCCTCGCCATCCAATGACCGGAGAGACTGTAGTGTCGGTAACTCGATATGCGCAGGAAGCACCGCTTCCTTCCCATAGACCAGGGAATATGGGGACGTCTTAATGGATTTCTTGATGGAAATTTGGTCCGCCCATAACGCAAAATCTAAGAGCAGATGCCAGGTCCGCTTGTTGTCTTCCAAGGTCCTCTTCAGGATCTGGAGTAAGTTTTTATTGGTAGACTCCGCCAAACCGTTGCCCTACGGGTAATAGTTTGACGAAGTTTTCAAGTAAATATCGTACTTGCTGGCGAATGCGCACATCTTGGCCCCAATGAAATGGGAACCATTATCTGTCACTATGGCATCCGGTATTCCAAAACGGGTTATTAGCCCTTCCAGAAAAGCGATGACGACATCCTGATTAGCCCGCTTGGTGGGCACTGCCTCTGTCCACCGGGTGAAATAGTCCGTAGCTATCAAAATATACTTGTGCCCTGCGAAAGAATTAGGCTCAATTATTTCGATGAAGTCCAAACCCCATTGCTGAAATGGAGCCTCAACCTGAATCGGGTGCAGAGGCAGAGAAGCATTCTTGATGCGACCAACATATCTTTGACACTTATCGCACTTTTGGCTCACACTGAAGGAATCAACAAAAATGGTGGGCCAATAATAGCCCGCCCTTATTATTTTTAAAGCCATTGACCTTCCAACGAGATGGCCCCCGGACATTCCAGAATGGAACTCATCCAGGATTTTTTTTTTTTTGTCCCCCTGACACATCTCAGGAGGACACCGTCGATATTTTGATGAAACAACCCCTCGGGTAGCAATACGTATCTGCAGGCCTGAAGCCTGAAACGCCTCCTCTGCGAAGAGTTGAGGCCGGTAGGGCATTGTCCCATGTTGAAGTACTCCACCAAGTCTTCAGTCCAATCCCTGTCTTCTGTTGACTGATTCACCAGATTGCTCTGCGATGGTGAATCTTCCCATTGGCAAGTTGTTACCTCAGCTGCGACGCTCTTGGCAAGCTCCAGGCATAGAGCCCGACCACGGACCAACTTGGTGGGCCGGACCTCTATATCATATTCTTGGATCTTGGTGATCCAACCTGCCCTCTTGTTACCAAGCTCACCCTGATTGATGAAGTTTCGGACGTCCGGGTGTACCACGTACACTATCGTCTTGCTCTACAAGATGAAATGATGAAACTTCTTCAACGCCCTCATTACCGCATGCACTTGACTCTCAATAAAATTGTGCTTTTCCTCATGCGGGAGGATGACTTGACTGAGGAATGCTATGGGTCGTTCATCCTCGTCTTCATTTTTTTGGGTTAGTACAACCGCATAGCTTTCTGGCTCCTCGATCGCATATAGAATGAAGTCTTTGGAATAATCGGGGTTTACTAAGATGGGAGCCTAGGCGATCCGATGCTTGATCTCCTTGAACGCCTGCCTTCTCTCTTCTATCCATAGGAACTCTGCATCTTTTTTGAGGAGCTCAGTCATAGGCTTCACTACCTGGGCGAAGTCAAAAATAAACTTCTTGACAAAATTTATCTGTCCAAAGAAGGATTGGAGGCCCTTCTTGTTCGTCGACAGAGGTAGCTTGAGCAGGGCTTCGGCCCTAGTGGGATCAATAGCAAGACCCTTCTCTGATATGAGGTGCCCTAGGAGTTTGCCTTCCTTAACCACAAAAATTGATTTTTTTGGGTTTATTGATATTCCGAACTCCCGACACTTCTCAAAAACTTGTCGTAAATGTAAACCATGCTCCTCCCTCCTATGGGAGAAAATAATCATATCATCTAGATATATTACAATGACACGGTTGAGCAACTCACCAAAGGCTAAGTCCATTGCTCTCTGGAAGGTTGCTCCGGCATTGGAGAGGTCGAACGACATGCGTTGATAAGCGAAGGTGCCCCACTTGGTGGTGAAGGCAGTCTTATATTGGTCCTCATATTTGACCCAAATTTGGTTATACCCCGAGAAACCATCTAGAAGGGAAAACCTCTGGGCGCCTGCCACTACATGAAGAATCTGATCAATTTGGGGCAGTGGGTAGTGATCTTTTAGGGATGCCTGATTAAGATTTCGGAAGTCCACGCAAAGGCAAATATCTCTGTTCTTTTTCCGAACCGAGACTAGGTTCGCTACCCAGGATGAATGCTTGATGGGGTAGATTATCTTTGCTTCCAGCATTTTTAGAAGCTCGACCTTCATTAGTATTTCAATATTTGGATTCATAGGCCTTTGCTTCTGCTAGATAGGCTTAACTCCCTCCTGGAGCTCAATTGTATGTTGGAAGACGTCTTGATCGTACCCCTTCAGGTCGTGGTAGCTCCAAGCGATGATGTCTGGATATTCTCTATAGAGGGTCCTGATCTGTTCAATTTCTTGTGGCGTGCAATCAGTCCCCACCTTGATCATTTTCCCAGACTCTAGCTCTAGCTCTTGGTACTCTCTTGCATCCACTTTGATTTTGTGGGGAAGAGCCCTATCATCTTGATCAAACAGGCTTTCAAGGGTGATCAAACCCTTGGGGAGGTGGTTATTCTTCAGCTGGATTAGGCCCTCATATTCTTCATCATTGAGAGCTCTATCTTCGATGCTTCCAGCTTCATCAATAAAAAAATTGATGATCTGCTCATCATTGTCAAAGACCTGCCAGTGAATATTCTTATCTGGCACCGAGGGCCTGTAGATAACCCTTACCATTTTTGGCCTTTGCATCAGATTCTCAGTTGGGGAGCATCTTGCTCCGATGGATGCCAAAACGTCAGCATGTTTATTCCACTCTCATGAAATAAATTGAATGTTAAGAGCCGAGAAGGACTCGAGCAGATCCCATACCTTATTACGGTATGCCTTGAGATAGTGTTGTTTGGCAACACATTTATTTGTGACTTGGTTACAGATCAATTCGAAGTCCCCGAATATCTGTAACTATTTTATTCCTAACTTTTCTGCCTTTCGTAACCCCAAACACAGGGCTTCATACTCGATGGCATTATTAGTACAGCTCCAAGCGAGCCTGTACGAGTATGTCTTTTGATTTCCAGAGGGAGAGATGAGGACAACTCCAGCTCCAGCACCATTTTTGCATCGGGCACCATAAAAAAAGAGCTTCCATAATTGGTCATCCATAGGGTCAGCGTCACTCGACACTTTAGCCTTTTCAGGCTTGGTAATCGAGTAACACCCGATGTCCGATTCTATCATAGCATTGAAATCATGCATGGAGAACTCATCCTCTATGCGTAGCTCATCAAGAGCTTCCTCCATCAGCTCCACTTTTTCCTCCACTTCTTCTACTCCATCAATGATGTTGATTGAGTCCATGGGTTTCTCCGCATCCTGGATTTTTTCAATGAGAAAGGTGGAGGGCTTCTCATTAAAAATTTTGACACTCTTCCCCTTGAAGGGGACCTCCAGATGCGAATAATCGAGAGACAGATAGCCTCCAAGCTTGGTAGTGAATTCCCTTGATAAGCACATGCTGAAATAGGGCTCCAAGTCAACTACCACAACTTCTTGGATTACTGTGATCTACGACATCTTGTGCAACACGATCGGGATGTCCTTGATGACCCCCACTATCCTGACCAGAGTCCCATCCAATTGAAGCACTCTAGGACTGCTCCTGGTGTACTCCATGCCCATGAATTCGCATACAACTTTGGGCATTACAGTGGTGGCAACGCTAGAATCAACCATGCAATTATGCACGACCCATCCTTCCATCTTGAGGGATAGATAAAATGGCGATGGCCCATTCTTTCCCATAGCGGAGGTGGTCAATGGCTGCGTTAGAATGGTCTGAGTTGGTCTCCCCTTGCCCTTGATGGACTTGAGGGATTCTTGCAGTAGGTCAACTTGACCAGGCAATTGGAGCGCGTCAAAGAGGCTTACCTTAGCCAGAGTCTTCCTTAACTCTTCGACGACATTGTATGCTCCAGCACCAGACTGACCTCCCTCTTTAGCGGTTTCGTACCAGGTGTGGTACTATTGCGTTGCTTCCACTCTTTGATGCTTGGTGATCGAGGGGTACCATAACTTTTCCCTCGCTTGATCTCTTGCTTCCACTAGGGGTTGAGAGGTCGAAGCTTACGGCTGAGGGGTCCTCACTCTTGCCCTTTGGGGTAGATAGTCTCTTAATCGAGCATTGTCCATAGGTTCTGGTACCTATGTTGGTTCTCTTTCTGGTGGCATGGCTGCCTTTTCTCTTGGCAGCTTAGGATCAGCAGGTACCTTGAGTGGTTCCATCTGAACCGGATCGACCTCAATTGGCTTCTTGCCTGTCCGCATCAGAATGGAGACCTGTTCGATAGGGGGATCATGCAATTATGATCAGCTTCCCTTATCATATTTACTTGTCCGCTAGGTGTATCATCTGCAAGTGTCTGCATATAGTTCAGATGAACCATGCAAGTTTCCTCGCCATGCGGGTCATTGCAGGTGGAGCACCAGTAGGCTTTCCGGATGAACTAGCTTCATCGCACTCCAACATCACGGAGTTCCTGTCATGAGGTCTTTTGGTATGGGCGGCTTGATCCTTCGTGATCGTGGGTGAAAACCTCCTTGGCGGATAGTTCTGATCCCTGAACTGGCTTTTCTTCATGATAGCCATATCGTTCGCCATGGTTTTCATGAACCCATACACATCCCGCAACTCCTTGGCCTGATCTGCATTTAGAGATGTCGTAGCTACGGGTGCGGGTAATGGTAATGGTGCCAATGGTGCTGGTAATGTTGGGTACTGAGGAGGAGCCAAAAGTTGGGGAACTGCGGGGTTTGGATATTGAGGAGTCGGTACCTAAAATTGAGGAGTGGGTACCACCTGATTTTGTGGGTTAGGAGCCCATGGCTGATTGGGGTACATTTGAGGTGCAGAGGAAGCGGATGCACTTGGGTACATATTCTATGAGAAATCTGGATAAATCGGTGTAGTTGCTTTTGGAGGCAACTTCTCGATGGCTACTAGGTCGGCTTCGCCTTCTGCGCCTGTTGGTACAATTCTAGAAATGTGTTAACATTAGCATACCGGATATTCATGCTAATATCAGAGTGGAACGCTCTTAGGTAATAGAACGTCGCCTGCTCAGATGTGGGCCGAAGGCCGGGAGTGACTCTCTGCCAGGTTCGAGCGAACCTAACATTGAAGTCAGCTATCTCCTCTTGAGGGTGCCTCTGGATAGAGGTGAACTGGTGTAGGAGAGAGAAGGGGTCTGCTTGCTCGTTGAAGCCCCTTATGAGTTGCCCTGCCAGGTGGTCCCATGAAGTGATGGTGTCGGTCGGGAGCGACCGGTACCAGTAGAGGAGCTTACCTCTTAGTGAAAGTACCAACAACTTCACCATTACGTCTTCTTCTGTAATTTGGTGAATAGTTGCCAGTCCTGCGACGTCTTGAATGTGCTCATGCATCATCTTTCCCGTGTCATCGTAAGTAGGTAAAGCTTTCAGGGCGGCAAGCGGTACAGTGTGTTGAGCTTGTAGGGCAAGAGGTCCGGTGTGGTTCCAAGGTCGGGAACAGCCTGGGCGAAGTCGGCTGCGCCATATGGGGTGGCAGATTTGCTTGGAGCGGTGGCTGCAATGGCTGAGCCAAAATAATGGGAACACTCGGAGCACCCGGATCAACGTTAGGTGGAACTGGAGTATTCTGATGATCCAGAGAATTCGGTGGAACTGGGGGTAAGCTAGTTGTTGTGCTATCGGGAGTTGGATTCCGTGTAGCAACAGTAGCTTCCTGCGAAGAAGTCCCGTCTATCGGGATATTTGGCCTGACCACTCTAGGGTGCTCTCCTAGAACGTCGATGTCAAGCTCGAGGAACTCAACTTCTTCTTCTGTATTTCTAATCTGCCACCTCGTTCGCATGAAGGCATGATATTTTAAGTTGGTCTGCGAGGTTCAGAGGTGTCTGAGTTCGTATGAGTCGCCAGATGTTCAGATTTGTCAGCAATAAGACGAACATCAACTTCTTAGTACTGCTTTTGCAGTGGAACGTTAGGTCCCACCGGGCGTGCCAAAAACTGTTGGTCAGAGATCTGCCTTAGGTAAGGGTTTGTCTAGTTATGCACCCTAGACCCGACCAACATTGAAATGCTGAGAGGAAGAAATGCCTCCCATGCCAATATCTAGAGATGGGCTGGTTCCCTTGCTATTCTATTTGGGGGGTTGAGATTAGAGAACTGGAAAGAAATGTAAATGACTGAAAGGAATGGGAAATATGGCCACAAGCCGGATAGAATAGGGGTGATGGGCTAACAACACGATAACTTAACTATACATCGAATCAAATAGCCATTTAATACAAATGCTAACAGAAATTAAAACTGAACATCTAACATGCATAATCTCCAGGGCTACTCCAGAATTCACGTTTTACCAGAAGCTAAATCCAAATACTAGAATTCAAGCCTACAGATAAACCAGAGAACTTTAATAGAAGATAAGCAATAGAAGACATACACACAATCAGAAGTCCAGAGTTAGAGCCAGACACTATTTGTATTTATAGCAGAATTCGAGTTACAGCAAGCTTCTAGCAAACACCCATCGTTTTACAATAAAATAGCAGGCTTATATAGAGAATTCTGCCGCTTGAAAATTAAATGCACACCCACTAAACATCGTGGTGGCAGAGAAGATAAGATTTACAAGGAGAAACAATTATGAAATAGTAGGCGGGCACGAACCGGAACTGATGACTCCTCGGAACGTAACTGAACATCTTCAATGTTCTGACAGGTCCATTTGGTGGCGCGGTCTCATTGCTTGCTGGAGCCGCCCTGGTAAAAGATAAGGCTCTGCATCTTCAGAATGTCAGGTCTGGAAGCTTCCTACTGACTGCACATCGTACGGCTGAGGAGAAGCGCCCGAATGGATAAGGATGAGGAAACTGAACTAATCCACTTGCCACCTCGGGAGTAGAGCAGAGTTTGAAAAGTCAATCGGTCTTGCACACTTGGGATAGTGTGCCTAAGTCCAATGCACTCCAAACGATGCACCTTAGTCCAACATACTCCAAACGTTGCACCTTTATCTTGCGCATACTTAGTCATTTTTGTGCCAAAGTTGTGGGTTGCGCTTTGCTGTTTTAGTAAGTGTTGTGCTCTGTTGGTAGTACATTCCTCAAACTAGACTTATTTATTTTGTCCCAAGACTAGGTTGTGCTCTTCCTTATCCATGGGGTCGAATTGCATCCGGGGACTTGGCATGAAACACCATCATCATCGAAAGGAAGTTTTTCCTGCATGATTAGTAGATAAAAATAATGGAAAGCTGAATATACACCATGTTGCAAAAATGACAACAGAAACCTACATAATTTTACATAAAATATATGAATTTTTTTTTTTTGATCTTTTCAAATCTCTCTATGAATACAATTACTCCAAAATTTAGCATATTTTTTGACATTTTTCTATAGCAGCCTTCACAAAGCCAAAACTTCACCTCTACTATCTATGCCTTGCATCTTCGTAGAGTAATATTTCTAAAACATTGCACTAACATAGTCCGCTTTACCAAAATTGGATTGCTAGTTTCCTTCCTAAAAAACAAGTGCAACCACAAAAAATATAATAAACAGTCTAAACGAACACACATTATTATTACAAAATAAAACAAACATTACCAATGGAAAACATTAAAGTAAACCTTAATCATTAATTGATTTAGGCAATCAATAATTTTTGTCAACTTCAACTAAACTTTCTACTTCCTCTGACCATGGAAAGGAGATGTTAACTTCACGATCCTCAATCAAAACCCCTCTATTGGCTAGCTTATCTGCACATTTGTTTCCTTCCCTTAATATATGTGCAGACCCGATTTCTTTAAACTCCTTAGCAAGATCTTGAATTTCCACAATTATCTCTTGTATGTTCTATGAAAACTTTGCTTTCCTCAAAATTACATTTATTACTATGAGAGAATCACCTTTGATCGAAACTCTCTTCCATTTAATTTTTTTACATATTTTTAACCCTTCTAAAGTTGTAATTAGAGGGGATATAACCTCCTTATATATATATATATATTACTTATGATATGTTATATACTAAATTTCTTCTATTTGTTTAATTTATAGTTTTTTGTACATTAAATATTTAAAATTAGGGTTTAATATCTCACATGTTATTACAACTATCAATCATTTATTTAAATATAGGTCTCTCTCCCTTAATCCAAATTCTTTCTATAGTTTTCTAAATCCAAGAATTCTTATTTTTCTAAATCACATAATTTTAGTCTTGCATAACCTTACCACACATCTTACAATGAACATCCCTACATCCCCATTACATGGCTTTGTTCCACACTATACTAGGTAATATTTGGTAATACATTTTAATATATGATATATATGAATTTATTGGTAACTATATAAACAATATTGAGGCAATTAAAGTATGTTCTATATAGAAAGCAATTCTTACTTCTTTTTGTTTTATAAATTTAGAAAAAATAAAAAAATAAAGGATCATTACATGAAAATTTTATATATCATGGAACAAAAATCATTTATAAAATCCTTAAGTAGAAGTGAGGATGCCCTAGCTAAAAGTATGGATGCATTAGTTAGGGACAATAGGAAGAAAATTCTATGAATCTGAATTTTGGTAAGCATTGCATCAAGCATTAGGGACCAAACTGAATATCAGTACTACTTATCACCTAGAAACAAATGGTAATACTAAGAGGGTGAGCCAAGTGCTTGAGGATATGTTGTGAATGTACAACATGGATCAACGTTGAGCTCCAGCCACAAAGTGTAGTATTTGATCAATTTGCGGGAGGGGAGTGGTCTTTGAGAGAAGCCTGATTCAGGTTGCGAAAATCTATGCATAACCGAATATCTCCATTCTTTTTTCTGATTGGGACCAGGTTCGCTACCCATGAAGAGTTCTTAATGGGATAAATGATCTTTGCCTCGAGCATCTTCAGGAGTTCGACTTTCATTAGGACCTAGATCTTAGGATTGACCAACCTCTGCTTTTGTCGAAAGGGTTTGACCCCTTCCTGCAATTTGATTGTGTGTTGAACCAGCTGTCGATTGTATCCCCAAAGATCTTGATAAGACCAAGCAATTATATCGAAAAACATTTTGCATAGATTCTGTATCTGTTCTATCTCCTCTGGAGTGTAGTCGGTCCCGACCTTTATCGCTTTCCTAGGTCCAAGCTCTAAATCCTGATACTACTTTTCATTGACTTTGATCATGTGAGAGAGTGCTCGATCATTCTAATCGAAGAGGCTCTCAAGAGTGACCAGTCCCTTGGGAATGCAGTTGTTCTTCAATTGAACCAGCCCTTCATACTCTTCTTCATTAGAGCTTCTGTCTTCGACTGTAGCGGCTTCTTGGATCATGAAATTTACAATCTGCTCGTTGTTGTCGAAGACTTGCCAATGCAGATCTTTGTCTGGGATAGAGGGCCTGTAGATCATCCTCACAGCTCTGGGCTTGTGCACCATGTCTTCTGCTGGAGAGTACTTGGCTACGATGGATGCCAGGAAATCAGCATGTCGATTCTTTTCTCGTGGGATTGACTGCAGATTAAGAGACTCGAATTGGTCAAGCAGGTCCCATACCCTATTGTGGTATGACTTTAGATAATATTTCTTTGAGGTACACCTGTTTGTGACTTGGTTGCATACCAATTCAGAATCTCCGAAGATTTGGAGATGCTTTATGCCTAACTTGTCAGCTTTCTTAAGTCCTAGGCATAATGCTTCGTATTTCGCTGCATTGTTAGTGCAAATCCATGTCAACCGGTAGCAATACTCTTTTTGCTCTCCGGATGGTGAAACTAGGAGAATCCCTACCCCAATGTCATTTTTACATCGGGCGCCATCAAAGAACAACTTCCATAGTTCTTCCTAGGCACTTGTTCTATTCCCTGGTTGGGAGTGATTTTTAGGCTTGGCGATCGCATAACACCCTATCTCGGTCTCCACCATGGTGTTGAATTCTGCCAATGAGAACTCATCTTCATAGCGTAATTGCACAAGAGAATCCTCGATTAGGTCTATCTACTCTATTTCCTCTACTAGTGCATTCACTGGCTTGTTGCTTTCTTCCTCGAACATTTTCTACACAAGAAAGGAAGAAGGTTTTTCATTGTAAATCTTCACCTTCTTTCCTTTGAATGGAACCTCTAGGTGAGAGTAATCCATAGATAGATACCCACCTAGTTTAGCCATGAATTCCCTTGACAAGCACATGCTGAACTATGGCTCCAAGTCAACTACAACTACCTCTTGTATGATTGTAATCTGAGGCATCTTATGTAGTCGGATAGGAATGTCCTTGATCACTCCCATGGTCTTCACTGGAGTACCATCCAATTGGAGTACACCCTGGCTGCTTCATGTATACTCCATTCCTATTTCTTCGCAGACTGCCCTTGGCATGACTGTTGTAGTGGCCCTAGAGTCGATCATGCAGTTATGTACAATATACCCTTCCATTTGTAGGGTTAGGTAGAACGGAGGTGGTCTATTCTTCCTCGTGATAGATGTGGATAGGGTCTGCACAAGAGCAAGTGGTGCTGTCTTTTTTGCTTTAATTGTCTTCAATGATTCTTGTAGCAAGTCCACCTGTCTAGGTAGTTGCAGTGCATGGTACAAGCTGATCTTGGTTGGGATCTTCTTTAATTTCTCTACGATGTTGTATGCCCGAGATTTGAGCACTTCGGGTTCCTTTCTGGGTTCGTACCGGGTACGATATTGCTCTATAGCTTCAACCCTTTGTCGCTTGGTGAGGGAAGGAAACTTGAGCTTTTCCTTAGACTACTCCTTAGTTTCTGCCTGAGGTGGTTCGACAAAGGCCTTTTGAGCCTTTTCTTTGATTGGTATAGGTGGAGGAGCTTCGCTCAGGGCCGAAGTAGATGATTGTCCTTTCTCGGGTCAAACTTGCTCTTTTGGAGGAGTCAGCTGAGCAACATCTGCTTCTATTGTCCTCTTTCCCCATCGGGTAAGTACTGCAACTGGCTCCTCCTCGCCAATGGTTAGGTTCTGATTCATCTGCCTAATGACGTTGACTTGACCATTATGACTACTATTTGCCAGCATTTGTATATAGTGTTGGTGCAGCGTGCAGGTATTCTCTTCATGCATATCATTGCATGTAGAGCACCAATATACGTAATTAGAAGTGCTCAGAGCTTCATCAATTGCAGCGTTTCTCGCCGAAGCCTTCCCTTGCTGGACTGCTTGGTCTTTGGTAAGCGCAGGCACAGGATAAGATCTTCTTGGAAGGAATTCCTGCTGTGCTTGCTTCTTCTTCATAATTATCATGTCGTTGGACAACATCTAAACTGTAGAGTTCAGAGACTGCATCTCTTGTAGAATTTTAGTTTGTATATCATCGACTTTCGGAACGAGTGGCAATGAAGCCATCGTCGGTATTGGAGGAAGAGCAGGGTGTTGAGGTGGTGCTGGCAGCACAGGAAATGCCGAAGAGACAGTGGGTTGTGGAGTTGAAAATGTAGGGAAATGAATTTGTGGGGCGATGATTTGAGACACGACAGGATTCGGATTCCAAGATGAAATCGAGAGTGCAGGGGTTGTGGAGATTTGCGAAGCGGTTGTGCTTGCATACTGGAATTGTAAGAATTCGAGAAGTATTGGCGTCGGCATCCTTTGGGGAAGCTTGTCCATAGCTATCAAATCCATTTCTGCTCTCTTGGCTAACTCATACAACTTGGGAAAAGTATTAACGTTAGAATATCTTACCATGAGACTGATATCGGGATTGAAATCCCAAAGGAAATAGAGGGCTGCATCTTCGTTGATTGGTCAAAGCCCAACTGGCACTCTCTGCCAGGTTCAAGCAAACCTAACATTGAAATCTATGATTTCTTCTTACGGATGTCTCTTGATTGAAGTGAACTGATTCAGAAGAGAAGTAGGATCGGAAGACTCGTTGAAGTTTCCCATCATTTGCCTAGCTAACTGGTCCCATCCTGTAATGCTACCGGGTGGTAGAGATCTGTACCAATAGAGGATTTTTCCCCTAAGGGAAAGAACCAGAAGCTTTACCATAATTTGTTCTTCTGTAATTTCATGGATCACCGCTAGAGATATTATGTCTTGGATATGCTCCAGAGTGGTTTTCCCAGTTCCATCGAACGTTGGGATCTTCTTTATGGTAGCAGGCGACACTTGCCCTTGCACCGCTAGATTTAGTGGTGACAAGGAATCCCATGCTGGGCACAACCTGGGCGGCTGTGGCTGCTGCATTTGTTGTTGTTGTTGTTGTTGCTACTGTGCCATACTTGCTCCTGGATTTTGAGAAATAGGAATTCCCGAAGCTCCTCCTTGACTGCTAATAGGACAACTAATAGGAATGGAAGGACTAGGATGCTTCAGAGAGTTGGGAGGATTGGGAGGAAAACTAGATGTTGTATTATCAAAAGTTGAGCCTTGTCTGCCAACAGAGGATGTTCCTTGTAACAGTGACTCAGGTATGATCAACCTTGATTGTTCCCCGAAGGCGTCAATATCTAGCTCAAAGAACTCGATTTTCTCTCCTCTATTCTTAACTCTCCATCTCGTTTGCATGAAGGCACAAACTTTTGGCATTGGTATTTACGACTTAAAGATTCTTGGGTAAACAGAGTCACCAGATGCTAAGAGTCTTTCAGTAATGAGGGCATCGGTCCTCACTACCACTAATCAGGTGAGACTGACCAGGTCACACCGGGAACTAGTTTGAACTGTTGGCCTCGGTGAAGACGGGTTTGAGATTTAAAATATGGGGCCTTGACTGGTTATGGATCTTACTAAGACAAATATAGTCGGTCCCATCGGGCGTGCCAGAAACTGTTGGTCATCAAATCTGCCTAGGAAAGGGTTTTGAGTTAGTGTACGCGCCCTAGACCTGGACCAACGTTGAAAGGCCGAAGGGAAGGGATGCCCTCCATGCCAATATCCGGAGAAAGGTCGGCTCCTATACTAATCTACTTGGGTGTTTGAAGATAAGAGTGCAGGAAAGAAACAAAAGGGGTTATAGAGAGAGAGATCGGTGATTTAAGGTGGGGAAGAACAAGAAGCACGATCACTGACAGGTAACTCGAATGGAAGCAAAGAACACCAAGAATAAATGAAGGAAACGTAATATCGATCTTCCTATGTATCCTCCAGGCGAGTTTCAGGGTACAGTCCTCGATTGCACACTGGACGCAAGGTTCAACTTTCTCAGTTTGCAAGCGAAGAGAGACAAAAGAATCAAGCACAGAAGGTGGCATACAAGAAAACCAGTACTAAGTTTTTCCACTCCTATGTATCCTTCGGAACGAGTTTTAGGGTACAGTCCCCGATCGCACACCGGATGCAAGGTTCAGCTTTCTCAGTATGCGAACGAAGGTAGACAAAAGAATCAAGCAAAGAAGGCAGCATAAAAGAGGGAAATTGAGCCCAAAGATCTTTAGTATTAATTACTGGACATCAAGTTACAACAGCTTTCTAGTAGATAGTTTCCCCCCTTCTTATTACAATGTCTGGGTTTTTATAGAGGACCCGAGCCTTTGAATCATAATTACATAGCAAAGAAGAGTACGCCCTCGAACCCTGAGAATTCGGCTCCTTGAGGCTCTCGTGACCGAGCTTTCAAATTTGTTACTAAAATTGGTCACTACAACTGGGTCAACCATGGAAAGGTGCATTGATGAGCCGTCTGGACGTCCTTGGTCTATGGGTGCGGTGCTTGAGTGGTCGCCATGCTCGTCGGGCTCTCCATCATGGCTTGATACTTCGTTTTTGATTGCCAAAAATGAGCAGCGGACTTGCTGGGCACGAAAATTTGCATTTATGAGGCACCTGATCGCCTCGGGAAAATACCCTGCTTGGAACGCGTGCCTGTGAAGTGCTTCGCTAAGTTTTCATTCACAACTTTGCTTCACAATGGTTTTGGGCCAAAGCAAAAAACTCCTCTTTGGTATGTACTTCGCAAAACTGCTTCGGGGGCGGGGAGTGCCGAAGCATATTCACTTCACAAAATGGGTCTCTTCGTCTTTGCCGCTTCGCTGACTTAATTGCTTCACCGATGCCTTAGAGAAATACTTCGCTGCGATCCTCTTCTAAAAATGTGGTTCGAGAAGATTTCGGCCAAAGCAATTGTCTTAAAAAGACATTGCATCCTTTCACTTCGGGCAGAAGTACTTCGCATAAAATTAGCCAAAGCAGATGCTTCGCAATGAGCTTTTGGCAGTGGTTCGCTGATGGAGGGGCCCGAAATGAGTACTTCGACAACTTTCTGGCAAAGTACTTTCAATGCTCCTTGAGTTTCGCTTCACAAAAAACCCTTCCCGAAGCAATACTAGGAATGCTTCGGGTGCGAAGTAGTTTTCTTGCCTTTGCTTTCCGTTTTACTTCGGCACACCACTTCGCAGAAATCTTACCCGAAGTAGCTTTTGAAAATGCTTCGGGCCCGAAGTAGATTTCCTGCCTTGTCTTTTCGACAAAGTTGTTCTTTCGAAAGCTGCTTTTGTATTCTACTTCGGTGATACTATTTCGCAAAAAACTCCACCCGAAGCAGTGTTGAAAATGCTTCGGGTGTGAAGCTCTCTTTTCTTCTGAACGTCGCTTCGCTCAACTTTCGCCCAAAGTAGCTGTGGAAACGCTTCGAGCGCGAAGTAGTTTCATTCTCTTTTCCTTGTATTTTTCTTCGACGAAAACTACTTCGCAAAACTTTTACCCGAAGTAGTGCTAGAAATGCTTCGGGTGCGAAGTTCTTTTCATTTTCCTATTTTATATACAAAGGGGTGGCATTGGAAACCAAAATTGCTGCAACTGTTCAAAACAAAGCAAAATTTTACACAACACTATACAAAATTTGTTTTCTTTTCTACCCCTTGAGAAATGTGACAAAATTACCAATAGTAACCCTCTAGGATGGTCTACTCTGATGTGCTCCCAGCCCTATATCTGTAAGAGCAATTTGCATGCTAACCCATCCCGATCCCATTGCTATATCTTGTACAGCTCATCATAGAGTTGTGCCAATAGTGCACTCCCCCAAGCCATAATGATAGGTTGTGCACTATCTAGTAGGTCCGACACCATCACCAAGAGGTTCCAAGGGAAACTCACTTTGGATGTATCTAGCAAAAGCATGTTACAAATAACATGCATTAAAATAGCATGGTATCGTGAGAAGACTTTGGCTTGATACCAACGGGTGATAGGCACTCCTCCATGTTGAATGTCGGCTAAAGCTGCACGTACCTAGTCACCAAACAACCTATCAAATACTATCGTCCTAGCATTGGTTGATGAGGATACGATGGCCTGTCCATCGAAAGGAATCCTGAAGATCCTATAGACGTTCTCAGGTGTGATGGTCATCTCTCCAATCGAGATATGAAAGGTTTTATTACAATAGTCCCATATATGGGCCAAAGTAGTGATGTATGCCTGATTTGACATCGTAATCAGCAATCTCATAGCATACATCAGGCCCCAGGTATTAAACCATGCCCAATCTACCTGGTCGATGAGTGGCAATAGCTCCCGAGCAAATCAAGCTCTCGAGCCCATGTTGTCAAGAGCTAAATGTGCAAATCAAATGCATAATTAGATGCACTTGCAAAAAAAAAACTAAGCAAAAATTTAAAAAGTTCGTAAGGTTTAGTAGCCACCTAAACTGACAGCAGCTACTATAGCAGTCGTCAATGTCGATAGCGGCTAACTGCAAATAGTCAAATTTTTAACCATTAGGGTTTGAACCAGCCGCCCTCAGCGACAACGGACCCTCTTTGCCAAATTGGGGGCCACCCTGAGCGACAACGACTGCGAGGCGACATGCCAACAATGTTCACCCCTTGCCCAAAAACCTAAAAAAAAATCCCAAAAAGTAAAATCTAACCCAAACCCACCTAAATTAGCCTAGTTCTAAGCCTAGCTACGAGTGCAGTTCATTACCAACAGGTTTAATGAGGTTTATTTAACCAATTTATTAATGAGATTCATTTTACCAATTAAATGAAAGGATTAGGATTTAAGAGATATCCATGAAGCTTCGACTCCTCTGCTCATAAATGCCTCATCATGCTCCGCCATTGATGTTAGGGTAATGTCAGTAGCGTTCTGGGTCACTTTCTCATTCTCTCCCCTTAGAGATCACTGTTGCAACTGCCAACTAGAAAATAATGAAATTGAAAACCCTAATTTTTCTTTTATATTTTTCATTTCTACCACGACCGCTGATAACGACAATGACTAGGAAGTGCGGGCCACCTATGCTGACAGCGGCTACGAAATTGCACAAATGGGTCGCCTATCCTTATAACATCTAAGAAGAAGCAATAAATGCACTAAATTTCTCACCATGAGAAGATTCATAATGGACAAATAAGCATATCTACCAGTCCAAAATCCTCAAAAATCATCAAAATAACAAAAAAATCATATAACATCAAAATTTTAAATGCACCTCGTACGCAATTATTTACCCTATAAACTTGGCGATTGTAGCGACTTGCGCTCCATGCAATCCGAAAAGATGAGTAAATTACCATAAGGTCATTTGAGTCAAATTATTCATTATCGAATTGAAATGCTTCACTTCAATCCCGAAGAAGGCCATGGCGGTCGGATTGCCCCACAAAAACGACACGTTCATTTCCTTTCCTATGAAATTTTCATCATATCATCGAGTGATTCACCACATGCTAAATTAAATTGCTATCATCTTGATTCCTTAAGAAGTCCATTGCGGTTGGACTGCTCCACAAAATAGAAATGTACAATTACTATTATTGGTTAAAATCACACCTGTAATAGGACTTGCCATATAACAACAAAGCAATCATCTTAAATAATCCAAATCAATCATCTTGGTCAAGCAACTCATCACTTTCATCACTAGTTATTTTCCTCATCGACTCATCACTTGAGGGGGTAGTCATAATAACAAATTCATAATCAAAATCAACAACTAACAACTTAATCAAGTTAAATCGCATTCATCTTACGAATCATTGCTAATAGCTATCATAAGCTTACCCTATTGCTTGGGGCAAAAGCAAATATGCTGATTTAAACCTTTGATGATTTGGCTTTCGGTCCTTTGCTAATGCTAAGCAATGCGACCCGAGATTCTAGTGGACTTCAAAGTTTTATGTAAATTAAGCCTTCCATCCAGTTGGAAGCAATGATTCAGATATGCATGCCCTTTTCATGATTGGGGCATATAATGTTGATCAGATCAATGATCATCATGCAACCTAGAATATGGCTTTAGGTGGTCTATTTTTGCTTAGCATTGTGTCATCCCACAATGCATCCCAAAAAGGGGTATTTACGAGACACCTAAAACATGTCATGTTTAGGATACTACTCATATGGGCACCTTTGCAAACCATATGAATGATCTTGGACCTTTCCAAGAGGTAGCAGTGGTTCTAACCACTCATTTGGGGTAGTCTAGTCTTATGCAGGCTCAGTCGTTGACACTCAGAGTGATTGCCATCCCAACCGCTGACGATCAAAGCGACTATGAGTCTAGTCGCTCCTGCTAACAGTGGTTAGCTCTAAAACTGTCTCGACCTCCTAGGCTGAGCCAAAACTAGTTGTAACAGCCTAATGCAACAAATATTAGGTGGTTTGAGGCAAGGAATATTTTGGAAGATTCCTTCCAACTACCATAGGCTAGCAATTCTTGATCTTGGCTTCTCCATGAAGTCAATATTGGGATTTAGGAAGCTTTATCAGATTGGATAGCAACTTGATAACCCTTGAGGAGTGTTGAAATGCTGCCCAATTGTGGAATGACAAACATGCAATCAATAATGGAGTTTCCAAAGGACTAAGAAGCATACCTTGCAATTCCTTGCCAATCTAATGCGAATTCAAATGATTTCAACTGCCAATCCATTTCTGGACAAGTAGGCAACCCTTGACCATCAATTCAACTAAATAATTGTGTGTCACACCCCCAGATTTAAGAGGCAAAAGTCACAATTTGCTGTCACTGTCATTGACAGCGGTTCGTAGGCCTCAGCCATCGACGATAGCAGTGACTAGGGTTTGATGCATGATTTCTTCAATTTTAGCATAGTTTCCTATCTATTTCTACTTTATCAGCTTAGATTAGAGTAGATTTGTCATTTTCAATACATTTGCATGGTTGATTAGTAATTTTAGAGGTAGCTTTACCTTAACTTTGGTCATATTTGCTTACTTTCATAAATCTTCTTAGATTAGCTTCATTTCATGCTTTTATTGCAAATTACATATTAGATTAACTAGATATTTCTTGATTATCTTTGCATATGTTTATGCTTATTTCAATTTTAGCCTTATTTCTTGCATGTCATTGATAAAAGCCTCATCATGAGAGGCCTCATATGCATTTAATGTGCTTTGTTGTTTCTTGTATGTAGATTACAGGTTCTTTCAAGCTTCAAAGCATTCTCAACATCAAGTTCCTCTTGACAAATGGAGGAGGTATCCTTGTGAGCCCTTAATCAATTCATGTCAATCTAGAAGGCCTGCGAATTGCACCACCTCCCATTTTGGGGCTTCATATCATTTGTATTCATTGTATCAAATTTGGTATCCCTAAGAGGGACGTACATGTAATTGAGTTTCATCATGAATTAATAAAAGGAGCCTTTACATTTTTCTCAATTCATTGTCATTGTATGTTTTCTTGTTTTATCTTTGATATTATGATGCAAATACAGTAAGGTGCATGTGTTCTAGCATCGTACACCCATATCACATAAAACCCTTAGATTATTGGATCTACACCCTCCATCTTGCCCATTCTAAATGCTTAATCATTTACCAATATTGCCCCTTCTCCATACATTGTCACACATCTAATTCAAAACTCATCATCAACAATTTCTTTTCATCCTCACCTACCAACATTACCCACTCCACTACAAATTAACAATAATATTAAAGCCATTATCCAGTGCTTGAAGCAATGTGATTTTAATATGAAAGAAATGTTGGATTATTAAAGACAATAGTAGATCTAAATATCATAAAAAAAGGTAATTGTAGTGGGATAGTGGGTGGCAACAACAACATAATTGACATCCAAGGAAATCCCCTTACCTCACTAAGGATTAGGTGCCACAAAAATTGTTGGCCAGAATATGAATTAGATGTAGAACAACATGATTAACACTAATTTAGAAATCAATACATTGTGGTGTTTTCCATATAATGTAGGACATGATTCCATAAATTGTGTAGTGGCTATTTGGTATTCATAAATAAATCAGTATGATCTACAATGCCAAGCCCATAAAGCCACCATTTTTGGGGTATATGGTCCCAACAACAAATCAACCAATGATAGGATATCTAATTGTTTATCATTTACCCATCACGAACCAACTAGTCTATCAAGCTCTGACTCAAGTGCAATAGTCTATACTACCTCTTTCAAATCCTAATAACATCATCTTTATCATAAACTTTAGTGTAATTGAAAAGGATGAAGATGATACATTTGAGGACAATGCTTTATGTCCAAATCAACAAGAAGTTGAGACTAATGGAAAGAGGAAGGATGGAAAAGAGCAAGAATCGATCTAAAAACAAGTTAAGGCAAATAAGGGTACTATAATTCTAAGAAGGGGGGGGCACTGTTACATGCAAAATAACAATAAAAATAAGATCTATATGCTAAGAAATATTTAATTGATACTCCCAATATGATTACATAACCAAAAAGGGAAAGTAGAAATATAAGGAGAAGGGACTAGAAATATAAAATGATGATAGAGAGGAGGAAAAACAAGTCCAAGGATAGGAGGAATAAGAAATAAAAGGATAATCTACAAAGGCAGGTTGAACAATGACTCAAATACTCTTCTCTCGCCAATGAAGGGTGTGCAATAGCCATGAGTAGTACAAGAAGTTCACAACACATAGTGAAAGTGGTTCCATTGAATTTAAACTCAATATAGCCAATGAAGAAAATTCCTACAAAGATGAGCATGATAGAGGCTCTAGTCCTTTTGGAAAGGAATATTTAATACAAGAATCTCTTAAGGAGCAAGAGAGGAACTATGCCAAAAATTGTCAATCTAAGTCAGTTCGGCCTAACATAACAGATCAACAAAACCTAATAGCAAAAACTCCTTTAGGCATCCATGTCAATGTGGAGAATATGTTACATGTCCCAAGTCCATCATCGTAAATTTCTTTCCATTCTATGCAACTCTAAAAATAAATAATTATCTACTAAGGAGTTGCATAATGGACTCAAGGGTTGTGATAACGATACCTAAGGTTGTCTATGAAGAAATGGGACTGCCTTACACAAAGACCATAAGAAGTCCAATTTAGGTGGATGGTACCTAGGTACATATCATAGGAGTGCTGAGAGACTTGATCTTGCTTGTGGCAACACATCCAAAATTAGTGGTGGTATAGGAACTTATAGTAGTTGACCTCCCCCTATATTTTAATATGATATTGTTTAGAGAATGAACTTGTAAGCTATCTTGGGATGGATACTTGGTGATGGACTATACCCACAAGTAGGTACCACAAGACAAAAGAATGATATAGATAAAAAATGGTACTCCATGTAACTACTTACTACATAAATTAGATGAAGATAGCATAGTGAAGTGGAATAAATTGATTGAATTTGTGGATGATGTCCTTGAAGATGATCAGATCTATAATATAAACATGATTATCAATGTACTCAAAGATGATGATGACTAAGAGACAAACTTCAAAGAAACCAAGCTAGGGAAGTACTTGATATTTAAAGAACCAACTAGTATCTTGGATTTGACCAACCAACAAGCATAAGGGTCTGATGGTGTATGGATTAGGTATTTTAATGGTAGAAGAACTAGGAATGGAGCTCGTATAGGCATTCACTTTGTAGACTCATCAGGTATGCGAATGAATTTTATGTATAGTCTATTATTCAATTGTACCAATAATATGGATGAATACAAAGCATTGTATACTGGTTTGAGAAAAGCTAAAAATATGATAATTAAGAATATCAAGGGAAAAACCCTTGAGAGATCGTGGGTGTCAGTTCAGGTATGGTACTTCTTTGGCTTTAGCTTTGAAACTCTTTCATTGGCTAGGGATTTAAAAATAGGGACCTCTTCTTTTGGAAGATATTTATGGTAGTCTGTTGGTTCCAATGACGACTGCAGCCTCACTTCTAAAACAAGCGGGCAATGAGACCTTCTCCATGTTTTCACAAAAGTTTCCCTTTGATGAGGAGAAGTTGGATCATATGCGTCAACTGCTTAAAGCGAGAAAAGAACCCCATCCAAAACCACCTACTCGCTCTAACAATGGTACCTTTGTGCCCAAGTTAGATGAGTCTCCTGTGATTGAGGTACCTCCAGCTTGAATCTAGCAACCTTTGCTCACGTTTTCCACCCAAGCCCTTGCATGCAAATTTGTAGGAATATGGCCTAGTCCAATCACGATCTAGAAATGGATTAATACACATTGGGGGAGTAAAGTCTCCTCTTATGAATTCATGATGATAGGTAGGGGATACTTTGTCGTTACATTTGCCTCTGTGGAGGACAAGAGCACTATCTTTCATGGGGGTCCTTGGTTTCTAGGATCCAGCCCACTTTACACGACCCTGTGGAGCACGGCATTTGATCCTCAAGAGGAGGAGCCTGAAGAAGTTTATGTTTGGGTCAGGTTACCATTTTTGCCATTGCACCTATGGAACAAACCTTCGATGGAATTAATAGGTAACGCTATTGGAACATTCATTGACTGGGCTCCTCCAAAGGCTAATAATGCTATATGTGCATGCATTTGTGTGCAAGTTAATATAAAAAAGGGTTTTCCTGAACATATTGGAATAAAGGTGTTTTATTGGATACATAACCAACCCCTAGATTATGAGCATATACCATTCAAGTGTATAACATGCCATGAGCATGGGTATTTCTATTGAAACTACCCAATTAAACAAACACAAAAAACAAAAAAGAAGAACTAGGATTCCAAGAAGTCAAAAGGAGACCGTGTAGATCAAGAAGCAAGAATCGACAACCTCAACCATAGGATCAAAAAAGCTTCCAGCACAAAAATAAATTTGCAAGTCTTAATGAAGGAGAAAAGGAAATCACCTCTCTAGATGTGATGGCTCCTAAATATAAAGAGAATATACCTACAACTAAAGCTGACAAGTCACCAGAGATCTTAGGAGATACACCCAAGAACACAATAGTTGGAGAAGAAACTGATGGAAACTCAGAGAAAGAGGTAGAAGAAACACAAGTGAAGAAAATAATAATTCTTGGGGGTTTACCGACCACACGATCTACAGTTAAGGGAAGAAAATCAAGCCAACAACTCAGAAATGAGCAAGCACAAAAAGACTTGCAATCCAAAATGTAGGTCAGAATTGAGGAGAGCTTCGTAAAAAATAAGAATCAATCCAAAATATGAAGATTATGTCATGGAACTGTAGGGGACTGGTAAGTCCTCTGAAAAAAACTATCTCAAAGGTCTAATATAGGAGCAAAATCCAACAATAGTATGTATTCAGGAAACAAAAATAGTAGAGGCAACACTGATTATAGAATGGCAGAAGATATGGGCACAATCAGAACTGATAATTGTTGATTTTGTGGGAGCTTCAAGGGGACTAGATTTGTCTTGGTACCCACAAAAATTAGTTTGTAGCTTGCAACATAAGCATAATAACTGGATAGGTACAAAATTTGCCTTACCAGATGGAACTAGTGTAGCAGTAATAAATTTTTATGGTCCAAATAATCCTATCCAGAAAAGAGAAACATGGCAAAACTTAGCACAATGGCTAGACAATGAGAATTTTGACAACATAATACTAGGAGGAGATCTCAACATGATTCTCTACCATTGGGAGAAGGTTGGGGGAAGTTTAGCAAGGGATCCAAATAGAGATATACTCAATCAAATTATGGCAAATGAAAGCTTACAAGACATTCGACCGACCAAAGGAAAGTACACTTGGAGCAATAGAAGAGCAGGGGCAAACTATATTGTAAAAATATTGGATAGATTTTTTATCAGTGAAAATCTCCTAACACACTTTCCCCTCACTTCCAGTCACATCATTTAGAACTCTATCTCAAATCATAAGCCAATTCTCTTGGATAGCAACCAAATCCTACAACCCCAAAAAATTCCTTTTAAATACAACTCTAAATGGGCAGTAGAAGAAGATTTCAGTGAACTTGTGGAAAGCACTTGGAACCAATAGGTCCAATCCACCAACCCCCAAGAAAAGTGGAAAATCAAAATTCAAAAATTGAAGCATATGATAAAAAAAATGGTTGGCAAGAAAAAGTGAGAGTCAAACCAGACAAGAAGCAATTGATGCAACAACTAGAGCAACTAGAAACATAAATTGGGGATCATCCTCCTCAACCATGGCAAGAAGATGCAAGAAATGACCTGATTTAGAAGCTCAATAAATTAAGCATTGAAGAAGAAACACATTGGAGGCTTAGATCCTGAATGTTCTGGCTAAGCAAGGGGGCTAAAAATACCAAATATTTTCATCTAAAAAACTGCAATGCTACCAAAGAAATACAATCAAGGAGATAGAGCATGAAGGAACCACTTATACAGATAGGGAGAAAATTAAGGAACTTGCCAAGCAACATTACTCAGCTTTGCTCTCCAAAGAAAATGGTAATCCTCATTCCCGAGAAATACTGCTACAGAGATATACCAACGAGTATTAAGTTTGGAAGACAAACGGGATCTCGATCGACCAATCACTATGGAGGAACTTAAGAAGATTATAGCAGCTCTACCAAAGGATAAATCTCCTGGACCTGATGGATTCACAAATAACTTTTACCAGCAATACTTACACATCATTGGAGAATATTTGATACGCATGATTGAGGATGTTAGGGTGAAATGTAAGCTTCTTGGAGCCATCAACTCCACCTTTCTACCATTAATACCTAAATAAAAAAATGCCACTACTTTCTCTAGATTTAGACCAATTTCTCTATGTAAATCTTCCTATAAAATTATTACCAAGTTGTTGGCAAATAGAATAAATAAAAACCTTGACAAACTAATATCAGAAGAGCAAGGAGGGTTCATGCCTGGAAACAAATATATGATAATATCATTACAATGCATGAAGCCCTCCATAGTAGTAGAAAATAAAAAAAGAAACAAATTGTTATAAAACTTGATATGGCAAACGCCTTTGATAGAGTTAATATACAATTTGTAGAACAAGTCCTTCAAAAGTTTGGATTCCCACATCAGGTCATTAAGTGGATCGGAGCATGCATAAAAAACCCATGGATAGCCCCCTTAATAAATGGAGAACCAACAAATTTCTTTCAAGCTACAATGGGAATTAGACAAGGGTGTCCACTATCACAATATCTTTACATCATTCTAGCTGAGACTCTTGGAAGATTAATCAACCATCTTCAAAGAGAAAAAAAATAGCAGGGATAGAGGCTGCAGCAGGATGCAAAGCTATAACACATGGCCAATTTACAAATTATATCATTCTTCTAGGTGAATCCACCAAGCAAAATGTTAGACAATTCAAGCAATGTCTGGATTGGTTCACACAAGCTACCGGGGCTCAGATAAACACTCAAAAGAGTTAGTTCTATACTCAAAATGTTGCAGCAATAACAATCATACTCTTTTGCACTATCCTAGGATTTCGGTCTAGTACAAAAAATACTTCAAATATCTAGGAGTGCCCATGAGCTTCCACTTCAAAGCTTTAGACTGTTGGACCCCAATATTGGACAAGATGGTTAGGAGATACAAAGTTATAGTAATAGTTGGCTCAGTCTTGCAGGAAGGGTAGTACTGATCAAATCAGTGTTAGCTTCTCTTCCAGTCTATCAACTATTAGTATATCATGCTCCCAAGTTTATTTTGCAAAAGGTAGATGGAATCATCTGCAACTTCCTATGGAAAGGAGGTAGGAAATCAAAAAGAAAAAGTTCCACTTGGTCAATTGGGAGATGGTCACCAAGAGTAAAATTCAAGGAGGACTGGGAATAAAAAAAATGGAGATCGTTTCGAAAGCATTGGGAGCAAAACTTCTTTGGAACATGCTTAAAAAAAATTGAGCATGACAATGCATACTAGTCAACAAGTATGTAAATAATCAAACAGGTATTCAAATGCTCAAATATATAGACAAGCTCCCCAGAGCCTCGTTGGTTTGGAAACATATAGTGGTTGCAAAGAGCATAATAGAGGATAAAATTTCTTGGCTACAAAGAGATGGTAAGTTAATTAATCTATGGGAGGACCCGATCCTAGGAAATCCACCATTAAGAGAGAAATCCAATCAAATTACAGAATCACTTGGAAAGCCAAAGAATATTTAAGTTAAGTGACTTGTTTTATTGGACCTTAGAAACTTTGAACTGGATCTCCCCTCCCATTCCATCTCAACTTCAAGGAGATTGGGATTATTTTAAGTCTCATGTGGTGAGCATTAGACCTCTTCATCCCACAATGCTAGACAAACTTATTTGGGGTAGCATCAATAGTAATGGGGAATACTCAGTGCATCTAGGAGTCCAACATTAGCAAATTGGGCCTACCAACAAAAAACTATCGATATTATGGAAAGCTAGAGCACCACCTAAACTACAAGTATTCAGATGGCTAGTTTCTCAAAATAAAATCTTAACAGGTGATAATCTGCAAAAGAGGGGTATAATAGGGCCTCATGTTTGTTACAGGTGTAGGCAGAACAGTGAAACAATTTTTCATCTTTTGTTTGAATGCCCAAAGGCAATTTCAATTTGGTTAGGAATAATCAAAATTCTTGGCATTTCCTACTCTGGAAGGCTAACCATAGACACATGTTTCACCAAGTGGAATAAAGAATATAAATATAAACTGACAGGTAAGCCCCCCCTAAAATATTTGTGGAGCTCCATACCATATTTTGTCATCTAGCACATCTGGTTGGATAGAAATCAGAGGATTTTTGAAAGAAAAGGTAAGGACAATAAAATTCTAATACGAAGGATAAAATAAGAATTAATCCTAAATGTCAAATCTAGTTTTTGTCAGCAATAGTATGAAGAATATTTGTCACCCACAAAAAGAAGAATTATATACCAACTTAATCTCCAAGCTTTCCTAACACACGAAGGATGCAAAGCAAATAATTCTTTGCCTAACATATGTTTTCCAGCACTCTTATTTTATGGTGCCTCCAAATCCAACCCCGATAAAGCAGCGACAGGGGGACTGATTCTTATAGGACCTTGTGAGATCCTACTCAAATACATGATCAACTTGGGAACAACATCTAACAATGTGGCAGAGGCTATTGGATATGAAATCGGCTTAAAATTGGTGGCAAATCAAGGAATCACTCAGGTCACAGTTTATGAGGATTCTAAACTGATAATAATAGCTCTTGCCAAAAATAAAGATTTTAGATATTTACAATTGAATATTATTCAAGACAGGATTAGACAACTTGGCACGATCATTGGTAAAATATCCTATCAACACATAAGGCGGGAATTCAACAAAGAGGTTGACACACTAGCGAATCAGGCAATAAATATAGCCCCTGGTTATTGATGCCAAATCATCAACAAGAAGAAGAGCAGGGGTGGTATGCAAGGATGACAAAGGCTCCAATAATGAGGTTATTTTTTGTCTTCATGTTCATTTTTTTAGAATGATGTTCACGTTGAACTTTGATTAAATAGTTTTGTACTTTTTTTTATTAAGTAAATAAATTTTTTCTTTAAAAAAAAGAAAAGAATATCAAGGTATTTGGTGACTCTAAACTAGTTGTAGATCAATTCAATTCACAATGCTCCAGTAAGAACAAACACCTAAAGTCATACAAACATAGAGTTTAAGATTTGTTGGAAATTTTAATACTTATAAAATCAAAGAAATTCCATGAGAGTTGAATGCTAAAGCATATGGGCTAGCATCTATAGAAGCCAAGTTCAAACCCAATTTTAAAATTTAGGATAAGTCAAAGGAGTTAGAGGTGGTTTTCATATTAGTAATCCTTGATAATTTTGATTATTGAAAAATCTTTAATAACGATGATAAAATCATCGAGTTTCTCATCAAAGAAGCTCAACATACTAAAGTCAAGAATGAATAAATAAAAGTTGGGGTATTCTGTCATGACCCTCCCATATAGACTTTTAAAATGAAGAAACGATGTATTTAAGAGTGATGCTTCAATAATCATTTTTTGTGCAATAAAGCAATTATGCAATATTACTAGATAATGAATGATATGTTACTGCTAACAAATTGCCAATGTGTAGGATCAGGTGCACTCATAAGTGGAATAAGTTGAGTCCTTCACGGAAGACAAGGGTACTTGAGGTTGGGGGAAATGATGATATGACAACTCAAAGGCACCAAGGATAGATACCTTCATATAGGCATTCATTCGGTTAGGGATAATCGTCAATAAATAGCCACCTTGAGCCCCAAACTGATGGCCTAGTAGCTATCGTAAGTTCTTGAGGCAGAGATGAGTGACTAAATTGATGGAAAGATATATCTCTTTGTTTGTGCTCACATTTATTTATCTTTTACTTCAGCACTTCACCTTAGCAATGGAAAATTTGAAATGAATGGACTATCTTCATAGCTTCTTGGTAAATTTATTTTGGGAAATAAATAGATTTATTCTTAAATAAAAGAATGTCTTAGTCATTCATTTGAATAAAATGGTAAATTTATTTTGGGAAATAAATAGATTTATTCTTAAATAAAATAATGTCTTAGATAGTCATTCCTTTAAGTAAATGGTGAATTTAATTAAAGGATAAATAGATTTATTCTTGTATAAGAAAGAATGCCTTATTTGGGTGACTCTTCATTTGAATAAATGGTAAGATTTACGTTAAATGAATTGGACGTATTCTTAAATAGAATATTAAAAAAAAAAAAGACAATGAAATTTATCTTTCTTACCTCAAGGATGGGCGCAAAGCCTAGTTGGCAAGAAAGCATGGCTTCATTAACGCAAGAATGGCCCTCTTCAGAAGTGAGGGGATCGTTTCCTCTACATAAAGGAAAAGACTTCAATACGGAGCGTGGTCAAAAGGCGAGGAAGGGACGTCTCCTCGACCACCTTATGAAAGGGCGCAGGAGTAATAGCAGTGGTTGACGTACGAAAGTTGAGGAGAAAGGGGAGTGAAAGAAAGGAAAAGGGAGGAGGAGAGGCCAAAAATACAAAAGGCAAAGTAGAGAAAGGGAGGTGAAGGATCAAGAAGGTGAAGGTTTCTAACTTGAACGGACGACCCTTAAAGCCCAGCAGAGCAAGCGATAGGTTGGTACTCGAAGCTCATCATTGTTTTTAAGATTGTTTTGAGATTTGTTGTAAGCCTTGTAGTGATCGATTGAAGCTCATCGCTGTCATCAAACTTTGTTTAAGCTCTGTAGAGATCGAGCGAAGCTCGTCACTGTCATCAAGCTTCGTTTAAGCTCTATAGCGATCGAGCAAAGCTCATTGCTGTTGTCGAGCTTTGTTTAAGCTCTATAGCGGCCAAGCAAAGATCATCATTATCATTGAGATTTATTTAAGTTTTGTAGCATCCAAGTGAAGCTCGTCGCTATTATCGAGCTTTGTTTAAGATCTGTAGCAGTTGAGCAAAGCTCATTGTTATCATTGAGCTTTGTTAAGCTCTGTAGCGACAGAGCGAATCTCGTGCCATGATAAAGCTAGGAAATATTTTGGTCTTAGTTGAGCATAGCTCATTATCAAGCGTAGCTCGTTGTTGTTGTGCACCCAAAGTTGGAGGGTTGTACACTTAGCGGATTAGAAGCATCGTCTTAGGACCATAGGGTGGTGGGTAAAAATCCCCCATGGGGCTCTTATTGAGTAGAAAGATTGTCTTAGGAGAAGGTTCCCTTGGTGGTAGACTTCTAATTTAATTTATATTATGCATGTTCATTTTGTAAAATGAGGGTATGGGACCTTGCTTTATAAAATAGTATGGAAATTAATGTATTTATGTTTCATTTTGTGAAATGAGGGTATGGGACCTTGCTTTATGAAATGAAATGGAATGGGTTTTATGGAAATTAATGTATTTATGTTTCATTTTATGAAATGAGGGTATGGGACCTTGCTTTATGAAATGGAATGGGAAATATATTATGTTATGGTTCATTTTGTGAAATGAGGGTATGGGACCTTGCTTTATGAAATGAAATGGAATGGATTTTATGGAAATTAATGTATTTATGTTTCATTTTGTGAAATGAGGGTATGGGACCTTGCTTTATGAAATGGAATGGAAAATATATTATGTTATGGTTCATTTTGTGAAATGAGGGTATGGGACCTTGCTTAATGAAATGAAATGGAATGGGTTTTATGAAAATTAATGTATTTATGTTTCATTTTGTGAAATGAGGGTATGGGACCTTGCTTTATGAAATGGAATGGGAAATAATTATATAATGGTTCATTTTGTGAAATGAGGGTATGGGACCTTGCTTTATGAAATGAGGAGAAATGTTTGTGATACAAACTAAAATATGGTTGCTTGATTTAAATAAGAAGAAAGAACCCAGTGCTTTAAACAATTAAGGGTATGGGACTTTAATTGTTAAATGAGGGTTAGATCATTTAAAGCATAATGTGGGATGCATGGTAGGATGACTCTCATAAGTGGGTGAGAGGGGTCATAGAGAGGGAAGCTCTATGATAATATCTATGCATTAGAAAGTTGAATTGCTTGGGTTAATTATATAGTTACAATTTAGCAAATAAATGAGTAAATGCATTAGAAGCATGTCTATTTGGATCCATGAGTGTCCTGATCCCCTACTATCCTCACTTGATCGATGGAAGAGCGGGAGGACCAAAGTCAGGAGATGGACTACTTCGTAAATTTGCTCTCTACCTTACTTCTTGCTTGATCATGCAATAGAATAGATTTACGAGGAGATTTCCCCAATGGATTAAATGAGCATTGTTTAATATTATATTTTGTTTCCCTTTTCTAATTGTAATGTTATTTAATTGATATCACATGGTTCTTTTCTATGAATGTTCATGCTTGTTTAAATTGCTTGTTTTGTTAGATTTAGTATCTAGATTCCTCCTTGGTGTTATTATGTGTTTAAAAAAGTTGTAAGTTCTAGGTGAACTTAGAGGATGACCTAAGGGCTTAAGACCCCCTTAGGGATATGGGTTATCTAGGTTTAGAAGTTTGTGCCAAGAGTTATGATAGCTTGTCAAAGGACAAGATTGATAGCTTAACTTGCAATATACGTAGCATGCCCACACTAATGGTTTGTGTGTGGTATGGAGATGTGTGTATACCTTCCAATATTAAAGGTAGTAAGTATAGCTCATCAAGAATGGTGATATGGATGGACTTACGTGCATGACATGAGATAAACCTACGCAGAATAAACTTGTGTGAGGGGAATCTCAGTTGTATGGTTCTTGAGAAACTTAAGGGATGTCAAACATTAAGTTGGTCTAAGGTTGGATAGGGATTTATGAATCCTTCTCCTTGATCAAAAAAAATTATATGAACCCATATTTTATGTTGTGTGTTTTTCTTGTTTTCATATTCATGGGTTGTCACATATTCAAATAAAGATAAATCAGTTTCCAAAGGGCTTGGTCATCTTAGAGAACCTATTCAAACCACATGATGAAGTAAAGAGATCCAACATAAAAGTAAGTATTTCCTCCTATCACCCTCTTGAAATTGTCAAAGTGAAGAATTTGCTACTAGATAAGGAGTGCATTGAAGAAGAAACTCACTTATTTAGAGAGATTTGAGGGGAGTCATAATTCATCAATGCCTGGTCCTATGAATATTTAAAGGTATACATAGAAACATCATAGAGCTCACTATCAAAATGGAAATTGGTGTGAAAAAATTTAGGCAAAAACAAAGACATATCAACCCCAAAAATAATCATGAAAAAAGAGCTTCTAAGACTCCTAGAGGCCCAAATCACCATTTTCTATTAAACATTCCACCTAAACAACCAACATGGTGTCAATCTAAAACAACAATGGAAATATCAAATTATGTGTTAACTTCATGAAGCTCAATAGGGCATCATTAAATAACCACTACCCAATATCGTATGAACCATATTTACAAAAATTAGTAGAGTCAGAGATGCCAATTATAGATTATTTCTAAGGATACAACCAGAAATAGTCATATTTGATGATCAACACAAAACAACATTCACCACAAAATGGGAAACTTTCTACTGCCAATAGATGCCTTTTAGATTATCAAACTTTGAAACAATTTTTTTTGTCCATTATTTCTCCTAACACTATAGATCAATATCATTTGGACATCTACCTTGAATATCTCAAACTCTAGCAAGATGTTGAAGTTAGTTAGCAAGTAGGTCTTCTTTAAGTATAAGACTAAGAAGTCCCTCGAGTAGGACACCCATATAGAAGGGTCATCTATTGCGATTAATATTTTCCAAATATCCTTCTTACAAATATAAAATGAATCTTAACTCTATTACGAAGGTTTCAAACTTATTCTAGAGGGGTCATATCTTTCTGCACAAGCCTCTATTAGTTTTGGGAAATTCCATACTTGAGGCACTAGATTCATGACTAGTCCCAATGGCCATATATAATTGATTCTCTAGGAATTCATCTATAGGCCTAGGTTGATCCTCCTTAAAGCTTCTTTCATAACTTGGCCAATGAAGTGTGTATTTCCCCTCTTTATTCGTTATATAGGGATCATCGAAGAGTTCTTTAAGTCTCTTTAGGAAATGTGTGACCTTTCTCTTTCTTTTATCTTATTTCTTCTTTCTTTTACCTTTTGATGTTTTGTCTTCCTTTGGTAGCACTATTATAGGTGAAGGCAAAGCAGATGTGGGCCAAGTAGCAGTAGTAGATGGAGGTGATGTTGGCTTGGCCTCGAGCATGGATTGGCTAGCAAAGGTGGAGAAGGTGTCCATGATGGTGATATGAGGGAAAATATGAAATTTAGTATTTTATGAAAATTTTGCTAAGTCATGAAATTTGTAGTGATTTGTTTTCTAATGTAGGTGATTCCCTTGCTTTTGGTGCACTTGGAAAAAAAAAAATTATGGAGTGATTTTCTCCTAAATATAGGTAATTCACTTGTGATAACAAATGATTCACTTGCTATTAAGGACAAAAGGATTTTGACTCTAGGTGGGTGATTGACTAGATGTTGAAAAGAGAGAGCAAGTTGCTCATATAAGTAAGTAATTAGCTTGTTATTTATACCTTAGTCAGATTTATCAATACATTTGGTATTGTTTGTTATTTGAGCAGCTTACTTGTTTTACTTAAGAATTTTTCTAGCAATCCCAAGTTGGAAGACATGCTAGCAATTGGGTTTTTTTATTCAAGCAAATTTCTCATTTTATGACATTTTGGACTCTTACGCTCATATTTCCCTAAGAAGCTTACACAATCTTCCTATGTATAACATTGATTATCAATTTTGATAGGGGATCCCTAGTAGGGCTTAACTGATCTAGTCAAGGTTTCATGCCTTTGAAGTTTTGATAGGTTGACTATTGTTTAGCTCACGTGGAAGGGTGACATAGGTGGTTGGGTTGTGAACATTGGATTGGTAGCAGGCTATGAATAGCAGTTTGATTTTGAGTGTAATGTAATAAATAAAGGGATAAGGCATGGAAGAGACTTTATAGCTCCTATCTCATGTGAGCTTTAATTGGCCATATCTATCTATGCCCAATGTGTGGACCATGAGATAGGGCGAACAAGCTTGTTGAGGGTTGATTCACTATTTCAATAAATTGGTCCATGATGGTTGATGTGGTAGGCACTTCACTTACCAAAGTGAATGGTTCACTTGATAAGGCAATCAAATCACTTGTTTGACCAATGCCTTCAATTTTTTTTAAGAATATGACAAGAAATTGATGAACTGGTCGACCCAATCCATCATAAATAAAGAAGAAGACAAGAAGGTAAAAAATTTAGAATAAATGGGAATATCAAAGTAGGAATTAGAAGACAAGTAGGAAGTATTTACCAAAAATTAATAGTTGATAAAAAGAAAGAAAATATATGTACATATTTACATTTTCTTCTGGCCAACATTTTGCTAATTAAAATGGAGTTGCTACTCATTCACTGAAATCAACATTCTTCTTCCATCCATGGTGGCAATCATATAAGTATTTGACCCCAAAATTTACAAAATATGATAGGGTTTTCTCTAAAGAGAATCAAACTTTTGATATTTTTATAGTTTTGCCTAGTCTTCATCCCATTTAAACACAAGGTATCATTTCTCATAATCCATCTCGATGGCCTATTTGTTGAACAATATTTTGATTACCTCTTGATATTACACCATACTTTTAAATACTTTTTCTCTCCTCCTACAGGGGCAACATAGTGTTTAACCTTGCATTGGCTTGATGTTAGCATCTTCAAGCTCCAATTGTTGTGACATTTGGAGGAAGGTAATTCCAAATTGACTAGTAACATTACCTCTTTATCATAGACCAACTTATAAGGATATGACCCAATGGATGCCTAGGGTGTCACTCAATCTACCCATAGTGCTTTACATATCTTGATGTGCCAATCTCTCTAGTATATGGCAATAGTCCTCTTTAGGAGTATTGTTATATTTTTCTTGGATTTTGCCAATCCATTAAGTTTTGAGTAAAGAACCATATTTTAAGAAAAAAATTATTGCTTTAGCCCCTTTGAAGTAGGTGGTATCATTAGTGACTATGATAATGGGATTTCCAAACCTAGTGATAATTTTATCTAATGACTATACCACTACCTCTTGAATGGTTGATTTAACTAGGACCAACTCAACCCACGTTGTAAAATAGATTAAGGCAATAAGGATCCATTCGTGTCCTACACTTGATAAAAGACTGATTTTACCTATGAAGTCTAGGCCCCATTATTGGAAATGTTTAGTTATAATAATGGGATTCAGTGGCATTGACACTTTTCCTCTTCCCCAAAACATACAATAGGATTTATAGTTTTTAATCCATTGGAAGTAATCAAAGAATATGTTGGGCCAATACTACTTAGCGCTCAATATTTTGTGAGCTATAGTTGGCGTGGAATAAGTCCCTAATTTATTATGATATTGCTTGAAGAGGACTTCTTTCTTTTATACTTTAATTTAGCATAACAAGACAACATCATATCCTTTCATGAACAAGACTCCATCAAGCATTGTATAGTGCATTGTCTTTTTCCTAAATCATATCCTTTCCTTGGTTGTAAATCCTTCTAGTACATGTCTAGTGGCCATGTATATTCAAATATCCCCCTTCTATCCTATTACATCATCTAATTATATTTCCTTCACTGGGGTAACCTATTTTTTGGGAACTCGCATTGATATATTTTCACATAAGGCTCCACCCTAGATGAGCTTGGTAGGTTTGATTTTGATAGCTCTCTTTTCCTCCAATTCACTATGAAGCATAGTGGATCAAACATCAATGTGCACTACAAAGACAATGGTTTTGCTCTTTGATAGATAGTACCTAAATTTCCTAAGATATTTCGTGATGAAAAACACCCATTTTTTAATAAAGGTATACCTTTCTTTGTAGTTATGGAGGACTTATATTATATATGAAATAGGGTGTTCTTCGTCCTTTTCATTCTTCTAGGTTAGGATGGTAGCAATACTTACATTTATGTCAAACACATAGAGCCTAAAATATTTGAAAAAATATGTATTAACTAGGATTGGAGATTGGGTAATTGCATACTTGATGTCTTGGAAGACCTTTCTTCCTTCATCAATTCATACTAGGATAGCAATTTATAGTATTTTTTTTAATTGGTCTGACGATCTAGGTAAAATTGGTTATGAATATGGAAACAAATTGTTTTTGACCTAGAAAAATTATATTCCTTTGATAGAAGTAGGAAAGGTGAGGTCTTGGATGGCCTTTATCCTATCAAGGTTTACGATGATTTCACAAAATTATCTCATAGGTCCTTTTATAAAGGATCAAATATAAGGTTATCAACTATCTGCTCCATATCAATGAATATCGCATTCATGAGATAAAAACAATATTTTAAAAATAAATAACTTATACATTGTTTATAAACAAGATTGAGTTACATGATATCAAATCATGTTACAATGAATGGATATTTACCTCCATAATATAAATTTTGAATATGACTCTTCAATAATTGACTATTGCCCTCCTCAAATATCTGAGAGATGCATCATTTTCTATTTCTTGCATATGACAAAACTCTCATGTCTCTTCACTTTACATCTTGCCACATATCATGTGACTCTTCACTTGTATATTTGACACCTACACACATATGACTCTTGACTTACTTACATGACACATTGCACATTCTCACACTTTACACACTTGCACACTTTATTACATGATACTTTGCACACTTTATTACATGACACTTGGACTCTTCTCACACATTGACACATACTTTAGGGAAAATATAAATCACACTCCCTAATCTAATATTTACAAATATACAAATGTACCATGGGGGTACTTTAACATTTACCAAATAATGTAATATCTTCAACAAAGGTCTATAGCTCAGCCTTATTTTGACACTACACAACTTAATATCTTACCTTCTTGGATCATTAAAATAGACATTTTAGGGTTGAGTTATATACCAAACTATCTGCACCCGTAAAATATTAACTCAACATGTTCAATGTGTTTACCCCTTCCTTTAGAATATATAATCAAAATATTGAAGCATATGAGGAATATCACCAATTAGTACGATGCAAGTAATGTCCATAACCCATTGTAAGGTAGTCCATATGTTTAATAACCCAAAAGGCATCCTATAGTAAGAAAAAGTTTCTAATTTAGTGGTGAAGTTTGTTTTATGTTGATCATTGTCCTTAACCCATAACTAGTTGTATCCTGAGAAATAATCTAGGACTGATAGCATTTTGGACCTCTCTCCTTTATATAGAACATAATATATAGTTGGCACGAGATAATAATATTTCAATGAAACTCTATTTAGGTTTTTGAAATCAATGCACAACCTTGTATTACTATATTCTTGCACACTGAAATTAAATTAGCAACCCTAGTGGAGTGTTTAATTGGAAATATAATATGGGCTTGTAGGAGATTCAAGATTTCTTTCTTTATTACTACCTAAGTCTTGGGGTTTACTAGTCACTACTTTTATTGGAAAGGTCTAATACTAGGTTCCATATCAATAGTATGTTCTATCATACTCTAGTCATATGCCTTAAAAGCTTCATAAGACCATACAATGATATCCCTAAACTAACCACAAAGTTCCTTGAAAGGGTCACGCTCCTCCTAAGTACATTAATTCCCAAGTAGCAAGTTATTTTCTTTAGTAGTTTTGACAAGGTGTATGAAGATAATTTCACCTTGAGACTTAATTCTCTTATGCTATCATCGGGGTTGAATAGGATCTTAAGAATAATTAACCCCTTTGGTAGCTAGTTTGTTTTTAGTTGTATGATATCATCCTTGATGTTGTCACCTTATTTGTTTTCTCTATAATGTGGTGGGTCTTTTTTATCATGAATTCAATCATTTGTTCATCATTGTTGAAGACTTGCTAATGATTAGATTTATCAGGGATGGTTGACCTAAAGACTACTTCTAACTCCTTTGGTTTATCCCACATGTCAATGGTGGGATCAAATCTTGTCAGCATACTTGTCAACTCGTTTGCTTTGGAATTTAACTCCCTAGGGATCTCACTAATTTCATATGTATCAAGAATATATAGCAAATCCTAGATCCAATGCTTATATAAATTTAGGTGTTTGTTCTTTATGGAATATAGGGAATTAACATGAATTACAATTAATTTAGAGTCACCATGCATCCTTAGGTTCTTAATCCTCATATTTTCAACTTTCCTCAAATTAGTGCATAGTGCTTCATACTAAACCACATTGTTGATATAATTGAATAACACTCTACATGCAAAATGGGTTTGTGCACCTTGTGGGTAAATGAACTAAATGACAATACCTACCCCATTTCTAGTTTTGGCACCATCAAAATGCAAAGTCCAAGTTTTGGCAACCCCTCGATTTTTTTTTTTTTTGGTAGGTAAAAAATATTTTATTACTTTATGGGTTGAAGGGTCCCGTCCCTATTACATCAGTAGCAAAATGAGACACCTGAGGCCTCCATTGGCAACGACCAAAAAACCAGACTTACCAAATACAATTCCACCACATACAACATATCTTATATTCGAAAGACAACCCTTAAGATAAGGGACACAAAACAAAAAAATACAAGTGAAGGACATACACCAGACAGTCCACCTGTCTATCCGACATCCTCTCAGGTTACTGGGATTTCTTGTTCTTTTTCTGTCAAGAAGCGTCATCCTGATTAACAGAGAGTCAACTTTCCACATCTTGATTCACTTGGGAGATAACTTTTTGAGGGAAATATTCTTCCTAGACGATCAAGTTTGACTGATTAACAGCTTTGTTAGCGAGAATGTCAGCCACTTTGTTGGCTTCCCTGAGAACATGGTTGATCTGAATTTGGGGGTTGTTGTTGAGGAGTAATTGGCACTCCTGAATTATATTCTGAATGTTCTTCCCCCCCCGATCTGTTGTTGGTAATTTGGCCAATAATCACTAAATGAGTCGCCTTCAAAGATGATTGGCTTGGGAAAGGTTCTACTTTCCACAATGCTCCTCCATAAGGCTCTAGCTTCTGCATAATTATTGGTTTGGGTCCCCAAATTTTTTGAGAATGCTTTGATTATGCTTCTTATGTGGTCTCTGATGACACCTCCTACCCCAGCTCTCCCTGGATTTCCCTTTGAAGCACCATCAAAGTTGACTTTGAGCCATCCCTGTGGGGGAGGGGTCCATTTAGCCAAGGTTCAAGATTTACCAGTCTTCTGGATTCTGCTACAGTCTGTGGGAATCTTAAGGGAAGCAAAAATAAGGGATTCCAACCCATAGTTGGGAACCTCTTCACACGAAATTAGACTACTATTTTTGATAGCTAGGGATAGTGCTCTATTGATAACATCTTTCGGATTCTTGGTATCCTCTTTGAACATGCGGTTATTACGTTCCAACCAAATTTTCCAGACCGCATGGTGAAGCATGAAACTCCATAGGAATCGAAGTCTAGAATTTTTGAAAATTCTTGGCCATTGAATGAACATTTCAGCAATAGTCTTGGGTCGGGTCTAGCAGACCTGGAATTTGTTGATCAGAATGGATAACACATTATCGAAAAAGGGGCAGTCCATTGAAGAACACAAGCTTATACTGAGAGGGGGGTGAACAGTATAAGACCACTTTTAACTTTTTCTTTCAAAGCAACTTTCAAATCAATAACATGCAGAATAAAGATAATAGTAATAACAGTAGTAAAACAATGCACAAAATGCAATCCACAAAGTGACACAACAATTTACGTGGTTCACCCAAGGTGGGCTACTCCACGGATAAAACTTTTCTTCTAAAAGTTATATCAAAGTCCTCTGGGAATCCTTCCCGATTACAATGTTTATGAGCCTCAGCTCAAAGGAGACACCTTCCCCTAATTCTGCTTTGGTTGGTGATCCTCTAGAAGACCTCTACCTCCTATGCCCTTAGCAAGTGGAACTCTTTCCACAGAAGACACCTGTCTTCCCTGCTCTGGCTGGAGATCTCTGTCCTCAACTCTGTCATCGCAAAGTTGGTCCTCGAATTTGCACTAAACGTAGTCCTTCGGTCTAGCACAAATGTCCTCTTCTGCCTCAATCTTTGTCCTCAATATGGTCCTCAAAACTGGTTAAAGAAAAATGGTTCACAAGCTTTCAAATGCTTGCTCAATGCTATCCCCAAGTCTTCACCAACTTTCACACAGACTACGCAACACAGCAACACATAGCACTTCGGCTATCGAACTTCTCACTTTTGTGCGTTGTCTCCGAATGTCGCAACACCAACAGCTTTAGCTCCTTTGTGCATCCACCGCAGTACAGTCTTCGCACACTTTGCACAACCACAACAGCACAGACTTTGCACACTCTGCTTCTCGACGATCGAACTTCTCCCTCGCACTATAATTGCACAGATCGCACTTCGAACGCACACTTCGATCGATGCCAAACTCTTCAAGCATCCCTCCTTTTATACTCATAATCTCAAGATTAGAACCTTGATCTTAGTCGACTGTTTAACCTTCAATCACGTCGACTGTAAAACCCTGTGCTGCATCGGCCCAGATTTAACTCTGTCGGCTTCACTACCTCCCTGTTGCTTCTGGCATGAAACTTCAACATGTCACGATATCGCGACACCTTTTCCTGTCGTACACCTTCTATAGCTTGTTGTAGCGATATCACGACACTTTTGCTTTTGTCTGCTTCCTTTGCTCTTCTATCATGAAATCATGACACTTTTGCCTCTTGCTGATGTCATCTCACTTCTATCATGAAATCATGACGCTTTAGACTTCAAAGCCTTCTTCTCCGCTTCTGTCATGAAATCGTGACACCTTTGCCTCTTGCTGACGTCATCTGCAATTCTGTCATGAAATCATGACGCTTTAGACTTCAAAGCCTTCTTCTCCGCTTCTGTCATGAAATCGTGACACCTTTGCCTCTTGCTGACGTCATCTATAATTCTGTCATGAAATCATGACACTTCTTGCTTCTTCAACCTTTTCTCGGTTTGCACTAGCGAAAATGGAACATGTCATGAAATCGTGACGCTTTCGCTACCTTAAGCTCTTTTTTGCCATATGCTCGAAATCGGAACATGTCATGAAATCGTGACGCTTTGCCAAGCATGAACATGTCATGAAATCATGACACTTTCTTCTTAACTTTTTATCTGAAATCGAACATGTCACGAAATCGTGATGCTTTCGCCAATTGCAAGCTGCCAACTCAACCTGTTGCAAAATCGTGACACTTTCTGCATCCATACAACTTCTTTGAAACTTGTCACGAAATCGTGACACTTTTGCAACTCAACACTGCCAACTCAACTTGTCATGAAATCGTGACACTTCTCATCCGTACAACTTCTTTGAAACTTGTCACGAAATCGCGACACTTCCTGCAACTCAACTCTACCAACTCAACTTGTCGCGAAATCATGACAGTTTTGCTCGAACTTTCTCTCTCCTCAAACATGTCGCGAAATCACGACAGTTTTGCTCGCTTTCTCTCTCCTCAAACATGTCACGAAATCGTGACAGTTTTGCCAGAACTTTCTCTCTCCTCAAACATGTCGCGAAATCACGACAGTTTTTCCAGCCGCCTGCAAACTTTTTCTAACTTATCTTTTTCTTGATCTTTTGCAACTGGGCTACTCTGATTTTCTTGGAGACTTACTGACCAACTGAAACCTTCAACAAAACACATTCTTTGACATAGAAACAAATTGCTTCAAGAACTCCTTGATATCAAAGACAACAACTACCAAGAGCTCCTTGACATCAATGACAACAACTACACTTGAGCAAAGGCAATGTACTCAAGGTACCCAAAATTGCCAACAATCTCCCCCTTTGTCATTGATGGCAAACCTTTACTAAAAACACATCTTCAAGAGCCAAAACTGAAATCAATCTCTTTGAAGTTTTGCTCCCCCTACTTGAAGCTTTCCTCTTCACTTGAAGCTCTCCCCTTACTCATATCTCTCCCCCTTACTCAAATCTCTCCCCCTTTGTCATCAATGGCAAAGGGTCACCTTTGGGGCTTGGGACTAAGAATGAGTCTCTTAGCTTAGTCCCTCCCCCACCTCCTATTAAGGTGATTTAAAATAGGGTTGGGAGTGAAACTCCCATTAGACACTCATCATCATCGGTGTCTACAATTTCTTTGTCGGGCCTTCTCTTGAGCTCTTTGATTTTTGTTCTTGGCACTTTTCTTGTTCTTGTTCTCATCTCTTTTCTTGTCCACACCTTGATCCTTGGACCTGTTTATACCACTGTTCCTGTTCCTGTACCTTGGAAGATCAGCTCTGCACTGTCTGGCTGTGTGACCTATATTGTTGCACTTGTAACAAACAACAACATTATTTCTTTCAGGCATAGCTGTTCTTTGAATCCGCCTGTTCTGACTAACCCAGTTCTTGTTATTTGCATTGCAAAAAATTGCCTTGTGCCCGAACTGATTACAAGAGTAGCAATACCCTTGAAATAAATTACGACTTCTAAAATTATTGTTAACCTTCTTCATTTGAGACATGCAATGTGCAGCCATGTGTCCAAACCTGTAACACGCAAAACATCTATCGTGAAATATTCTTTTAATCGATCTCTTGGGTCCCGAGAACTTTTGCTTCACATTCAAAAATCTGTTTTCTGTTTCTACGCATTCATCACTCACGGACTCATGATCTGAAGTACTTTCTTCATCAGAACTTTCTTCCTTTTGAAATCTCTTGCTAGATTCCCCAACCTGTTTCTTGTGCGGCTCAACAAAACCGAGACCTATTTTATCTACTGGATTTCTTTGATTTTTGATGAGAGACTTAACCTTCTTGGAGCTATCCTGAAATCTGTAGAGCTTATCCTTGTAATCTTTATTTTCTTCTTTCAAAGAAGCCATTTTCTGCTCTAACTCATTATACTCAAGAATCTTAGACTCTAACTCATCCTTGAGTTCTTGTGTTTTGGCTATAGAGAAGTCAAGACTTTCTATAAGATCGTCTCTCTCCATACAACATTCATCTAACTTAATCTTGAGTCTATCATTCTTCTTTCTTTCCTTTTTCAAAACACTGAGAGCATTATTGAGTTCACATTCAAGATCCTCTATTTGATTGCACTTTGAATTATCAAGGCCTTTTTCAGATTTCTTATCACTAGAGGTGCTACCCTTTTCAAAAACCATACATGCATCTTCCTTATCATTTTCTGAAGCATCCTCATACATACTAGCAACCAATTCATTATTTGTGCAATCATCCTCAAGGTGCCCAAAATTTCCACATCTAAAACATTTCATGACAATGAATTTATGTTTTGGTTCTTCCTCTTTTTCTGAAATGAACAACATCTCATTTTCATTATCACTGGAAGAGCTTTCACTATCATTTCTAGAACACTTACTTGCTTTGTCCAGATAGAAGCTCTTCTTGTTCTTGTGTGAATACCTCTTTCCTTGATTGTTGTGCTCATCTTTGTTCTTTCTGTAATACCTGTGCTTTTCAGAATCCTTGCTCTTAACATCCTGTATATCTTCATCACTTTCATTTTTGGAAACAGTACAGTCAGTAGCATAATGACCATACTTTCCACAGTTGAAACATCTTATATTTTTCTTGCTTTTGTGCTTTCTAGAGAACTTGCCTTTCTTGCTGTAATATGCTTCTTCCTCACTAGAAGACTCATCACTCTCTTGAATCTGTTTGCCTTTTGATTTCTTGGTAGCTTTGAAAGCTGCCTCTTTCTTTATATCAACATTCACTTGAGTTCTCAGCTCAAATTCTGCAAGAATACTATGGAGCTCATCCTTTTTCAACTTATCTAAATCTTTGGCTTCCTCAATAGCAGAAATATTTTCACTAAATCTATTAGGAAGAGATCTTAAAATCTTATCACACACATCATTTTCAGCAAGTTCAAGACCTAAGTCTTTCATAGAATTAACAACTTCATCCATACGAGCATGTAGTCACTAATATTTTCATCATCATTCATCTTGAGTTGTTCAAACATACCTTTGAAGTGTCTCAACTTGGCCTTTCGGACATTTGCATCACCTGTATGAACAACCTGCAATTGTTTCCACATTTCACTAGTTGTCTTGCAGTGAATAACTTTGGTAAGATCAGCCTTCTGTAAACCCTTCAGGATTGCATTCATGGCTTTTGAGTTGTTGTGATGTAGGAGCCTGTCTTCTTTAGTATAAGGACCATTTGCAGGAATGGTGTACCCATCTTCAATAACTTCCCATACCTCATTACCAAGAGCCATTAGATAGACTTTCATTCTTGCACTCCACAGACCGAAATCTGATCCATCAAGAATAGGTGCTGCATTGCCACCTGAGAAATCCATTGTGTTCTTAACCAGTTCTTCCTTTCGGTTGTAAAACCTTTTCGAAGGAACCCGCTCTGATACCAATTGAAGAACACAAGCTTATACTGAGAGGGGGGGTGAACAGTATAAGACCACTTTTAACTTTTTCTTTCAAAGCAACTTTCAAATCAATAACATGCAGAATAAAGATAGCAATAATAACAGCAGTAAAACAATGCACAAAATACAATCCACAAAGTGACACAACAATTTACGTGGTTCACCCAAGGTGGGCTACTCCACGGATAAAACTTTTCTTCTAAAAGTTATATCAAAGTCCTCTGGGAATCCTTCCCGATTACAATGTTTATGAGCCTCAGCTCAAAGGAGACACCTTCCCCTAATTCTGCTTTGGTTGGTGATCCTCTAGAAGACCTCTACCTCCTATGCCCTTAGCAAGTGGAACTCTTTCCACAGAAGACACCTGTCTTCCCTGCTCTGGCTGGAGATCTCTGTCCTCAACTCTGTCACCGCAAAGCTGGTCCTCGAATTTGCACTAAACGCAGTCCTTCGGTCTAGCACAAATGTCCTCTTCTGCCTCAATCTCTGTCCTCAATCTGGTCCTCAAAAATTGGTTAAAGAAAAATGGTTCACAAGCTTTCAAATGCTTGCTCAATGCTATCCCCAAGTCTTCACCAACTTTCACATAGACTACGCAACACAGCAACACACAACACTTCGGCTATCGAACTTCTCACTTCTGCGTTGTCTTCGAATGTCGCAACACCAACAACTTCAGCTCCTTTGCGCATCCACCGCAGTACAGTCTTCGCACACTTTGCACAACCACAACAGCACAGACTTTGCACACTCTACTTCTCGACGATCGAACTTCTCCCTCGCACTATAATTGCGCAGATCGCACTTCGAACGCACACTTCGATCGATGCCAAACTCTTCAAGCATCCCTCCTTTTATACTCATAATCTCAAGATTAGAACCTTGATCTTAGTCGGCTGTTTAACCTTTAATCACGTCGGCTATAAAACCCTACGCTGCATCGACCCAGATTTAACTCTGTCGGCTTCACTACCTCCCTGTTGCTTCTGGCGTGAAACTTCAACATGTCACGATATCGCGACACCTTTGCTTGTCGTACACCTTCTATAGCTTGTTGTAGCGATATCGCGACACTTTTGCTTTTGTCTGCTTCCTTTGCTCTTCTATCGTGAAATCGTGACACTTTTGCCTCTTGCTGACGTCATCTCACTTCTATCGTGAAATCGTGACGCTTTAGACTTCAAAGCCTTCTTCTCCGCTTCTGTCGTGAAATCGTGACACCTTTGCCTCTTGCTGACGTCATCTGCAATCTTGTCATGAAATCATGATGCTTTAGACTTCAAAGCCTTCTTCTCCGCTTCTGTCGCGAAATCGTGACACCTTTGCCTCTTGCTGACGTCATCTGCAATTCTGTCGCGAAATCGTGACACTTCTTGCTTCTTCAACCTTTTCTCGGTTTGCACCAGCGAAAATGGAACATGTCGCGAAATCATGATGCTTTTGCCTCTTAAGCCCTTTTCGCGAATGAACTGGAGCTTGCTTCAGCCTTTTCTATGCCCATAAAATGGAACATGTCACGAAATCGCGACGCTTTCGCTGCCTTAAGCTCTTTTCTGCCAGAATATCGCCGAAACTAGAACATGTCACGAAATCGTGACGCTTTCACCAACTGCAAGCTGCCAACTCAACCTGTCACGAAATCGTGACACTTTCTGCATCCGTACAACTTCATTGAAACCTGTCGCGAAATCGCGACACTTCCTGCAACTCAACATTGCCAACTCAACTTGTCACGAAATCGTGACACTTCCTGCATCCGTACAACTTCTTTGAAACCTGTCGCGAAATCGCGACACTTCCTACAACTCAACACTGCCAACTCAACATGTCGCAAAATCGTGACAGTTTTGCCTGAACTTTCTCTCTCCTCAAACATGTCGCGAAATCGTGACAGTTTTGCCTGCTTCGTCTCTACCTTTCAGCATGTCACGAAATCACGACAGTTTTGCCAAAACTTTCTCTCTCCTCAAACATGTCGCGAAATCGCGACAGTTTTTCCAGCCACTCGCAAACTTTTTCTAACTTGTCTTTTTCTTGATCTTTTGCAATCTGGGCTACTCTGATTTTCTTGGAGACTTACTGACCAATTGAAACCTTCAACAAAACACATTCTTTGACATAGAAACAAATTGCTTCAAGAACTCCTTGATATCAAAGACAACAACTACCAAGAGCTCCTTGACATCAATGACAACAACTACACTTGAGCAAAGGCAATGTACTCAAGGTACCCAAAATTGCCAACATCCATGAGGAGATGCTGTGTGGATTCCCAAGCTTTAGTACAAAGGTAGCACCTATTGGGGACTATAATTCCTCTACGAATCAAGTTGTCAGTGGTCAAAATTTTGTTATGAGCAGCAAGCCAGCAAAAATGTGCCACTTTTGGGATCAATAGCTTGAGCCACACACTCTTGGCTAGAGTCTGGTTGTCATCTTTCTTGGTGCCAATAAAAGTGTTTTATAACATCTGGGCAACAGTTTTGGCCATGAATTCCCCATCACTCGACCCCTTCCAACAACGTTCATCCTCCTTCAAGGTCTGGGGTATGAAGTTAGTTTTGAAGATGTCCATGAGAGTGGCAAGGTCTTTGTTAATCACATCATTCTTAATTTTAAACTGAACCTTTTTCCAACCATGGGATCCTTGGTCAGAAGTGATGAAATCGGCAACATGAGCTCCATACTTCCTATCGATGAGGTGCTTAATGGGGGCTAAGTTGGGATCACTGATGAGTGGTTATTTTTTGGCCCATGCATCTTCCCAAAAATTGATGGTCTTACCATCTCCTAGTTGCCACCAAGATCCCTGTTGAACCAGCTGCTTAGTGTGGCTGACGGATTTCCAAAAGTGGGACCCATAGCTAGGGGTCTCTGTTTCAAGGAATGAGTGTTGTTGCAGGTATTTCCTTTTGACAATGGTCACCCACTCTGTTTTAGCATTTGTAACCACCTTCCAAGCCTGCTTAGCCAGGAGGGCTTGATTTGAGATGGTTATAAGTCACAATCCCAGACCTCCCATGTCTTTAGGAGAGCAGACTTTTTTCCAGACTACTAAGTGAAACTTCTTGTGATTAGCATTACCCAACCATAGGAACTATTTTTGGAGTTTTTCAATAGCTTCTCCTACCGCAGCAGGGATTTTGAACACTGACAAAAAGTAGGTGGGGATGCTCTGTAAGACCGACTTGACCAAAGTCGCTTTGCCTGCACTGGAGAGTAGGGCCCCTTCCATCCTGCCAACTTATGAATCTTGTCAGTGACATTGTTTCACATTTTTTGTTGAGGTCTCACCTTGAACATGGGTAGGCCCAGATAAGATGTTGGAAAATCAACAATGGAGCATCCCAATATGCTCACAATCTTGGTCTGTCGTCTAGCAGGGGTGCTGATGAAATGAAGCTTACTTTTGGTGTAGTTGATCTTTTGCCCAGCTGCTTCCTCATACAGATTGAGAATACCCTTGATGTTTTTGGCTTCAAAGACTGAAGCTTTAGTTGTCAGCAAGGTGTCATCCACAAATTGTTGGTGGGTGATGGGATTTAAACCTGAGGCTGCCTTGATACCAAAAATCAAGTTTCTATGACAAGCATTCTTAATGGTTATGTTGAGACTCTCCGCCAGGATGATAAAGAGGATGGGGAAAGAGGGTCCCCCTGTCTTAGCCCCTTGGTGCTAGGAAAAAATTTGGCAACGGACCCATTCACTAGGACCGAGAACCAAGAAGAAGAGACACAATTAGAAATCAGATTTACCCAAGATTCATGGAAACCAAATTTGGGGAGGATTTTGAACAAAAATTCTCGATTCACTCGGTCAAAGGCCTTATTCATATCAAGTTTCAAAAATAAGGAAGCAAATTTAGCATTGTAGGCAGAGTCGATCAGCTCATGGATGGTGATAACCCCGTCCAAGATGTTTCTGCCTTTGATAGTACTTCCCTGGCAGTGGTCAATGATGGTAGGAAGGATCCCAATGAATCTATTGGCCAGGGCTTTGGACATAACTTTGTAGATTACATTGCAGATACTGATGGGCTGATAATCAGACAGAGACAGGGAATTAGACCCCTTGGGGATGAGGACCAGGAAAGTGGAATTAATATCTCTGGGAATGGATCTGGAATTTTGCATGTTAGATATGGCCAGGCACAGGTCAGGTCCCACAATGTCCCAGAAGGTTTGGAAGAACCTTGGGGAAAAGCCATCGGGTCTAGGAGCTTTGTCAGGCTGCATTGAGAAGAGGGCTTGGTGGATTTCTTTGTGGGATAGGGGCCTGAGGAGGAGCTCATTGGTTTCATCAGGAATGGTATTGGAAATGTTCTCAAGCAGGGAATCCATGGCCACGGGGGAGGAAGTGGGGGGAGAGGCAAGGAGGTCTTTAAAGTGGCTGATGACTTCATCCCTGATGTGGTGGATATTAGAGATAAGGGTCCCATATTGCTTAATAAGGCTTTTAATCCTGTTATAGCCCCTGTGCCTTAGAGTGGATATGTGAAAAAACTTGGAGTTGGAGTCTCCTTCCCTGAGCTAGAGTTGTCTTGACTTTTGGTGCCAAAAGGTTTCTTCCTTACTCAGGGTGTTGTGGTATTCAGAGAGCAGTATCCTCTCTTCACTTCTGAGACTGTCATCACCCTGGACTCTTTGAAAACTATCCTCAATTTGTCCTAATCGGGTTTTGATGTTTTGCTTGGTTTCAAAGATGTTTTGGAAGGTTTCTCTATTCCAGACTTTGAGATTCTCTTTGACCCATTTGAGTTTTTGCATAAACTGGTTAGAGGCTGTCCCTGGAAAGCTTACCTGCCACCATTCTACTATTTGATTTCTGAGATCCGGATGGTGAGTCCACATGGATTCAAATCAAAAAGGGGTCTTGAATTGAGGCTTGCTACCAGTCTCAAAGAGGAGCGGGCTGTGATCAGACCCAATCTTTGGGAGAGCCTGCACACTGGCATCATCGAATATGGGGAGGGCTTCTTGGGAGAGCAACGCTCGATCAAGGTGCTCTTGGATAAGATTGTTTCCCATCCGTCTGTTACTCCAAGTGAACCTGAGGCCTTGAATCGAAACATCCATAAGCGCATTACTGTCAACAAACTGTCTCAAGTCCTTTATATCCCTGTTAGTAACTGCATTTCCTCCCTTCTTGTCATAGAATTGAAGAGGGGAGTTAAAATCCCCTGCTAGAACCCATGGAATATTGGCAAAGGCCTGTCTCATCTGGGTGAGGGTGTTCCACAACATCGTTCTTCTCGGAGCAGTATTGGGAGCATAGATGTTGGACATAATCCAAGAAGTCTGGGAGCTGAGGTCGTGAAACAGGATATTAGATAGCCTATCATGACCAAAAATAAATCTACCCTTGACTACGGATGGGTTCCAAAGGCACAGGAGTCCACCTGCAGTGCTAGAAGCTGGGGAGTAGACAAAATTGCAATTTTTCCAGATGATTTTGGCTATCCTAGGCAAATTTTGATTGTCCAATTTAGTTTCTTGAATGAGAAAAATTGTGGGGTTGTAATCTCTTTGCATGGCTGCAGCCAATCTCTGCTTGGTTGCCCCATTCAGTCCTCTCGCATTCTAGGAGAGGACTTTCATTTGGAACTTTTGGAGGTTTTCTTACCCCCTTTGCCTTGTTGTGCAGGGGGTTTGGGTCTTTGGTTTTCATCCTTGATAGAACTGACATTTTCTTGGAACAGGGTTCTCTACGTACCATTTGCTATATCCTCGGTTGTGTCCCGATTTCGACGTTCATTGTCGGAAGGCCTACCTTTCTTTTTGTCTACTCCCACATCCATTTGGGACCTTCTGAAGCTACGAGTTTGTTTAGGACTTTGATGGTCAGGGGATTCTGGGGCAGCCTGATCGCTATCAGAATTGACATCGATAGAGGAGGATATGGAAGTCAAAAAGCCAGACTCTTCAAGGGGTTGGTACAGGGCTGTGGATAATGATGACCGAAGGGGTTTTTGTGATGGGCTCTGGGGGACATTGTTGGACTTGGGGATCTGCTCCTAAAGGGGGGAACATGGAATATTCTGAATGGGCATGGGGTCAAGGGGCCCCGGAGGGGAATTGATATGTTTTGGGGATGGAGGGACAGGAATTTCACCTTGTTCAAAGACCTCATTGGTTCCATAATCTTTAATTAAATCAAATTTATTAGTAGTGGTGAAAGAGGAACTTGCCTTTTGGAGAGCTTGAGCTTGATCTTGAAGCGGCTGGTTTTGCTGCGCATTTCTCCTGGCTTGCCATTGACTGCTAGTTTCCTTTTGACTGGTTCTTAGCTGCGAATGCCCACTTGGCTAGGAATCTTCATTAGGGTTTCTATGCTTAGGGAATTGAGAAGGGAGGTGCCCTTGCGACTGACAATATGAACAAAAAATAGGTTTGTTTTTGAAGATCAGCAGCTGCCTTTGCCTGAAATCCTCGTATATAAGATTGAGGTGATCTGGAAGTTGCGATTCTAGATTCACATTTACACAGATGCGGGCCTAGGTTAGGCACGTTTTGGCATGGGTAGCTTGGTCAATATCTACCAAATATTCAAAAGCCCTAGCTAGACCTCGAAGAGCATCCTCATAGAAAAAATTTGCAGGGAGGTTAGGGAGGCGGACCCAAATGGGAGCGAAATTGATGTTTTGAGAGTTGAGGTCAAAATTTGGTTCCCATTTTTTGAGGAACAGGCTTCGTCTTTCGAAGAACCAAGGACCTCCGAAAAGAATACGCTTTGCATCCTCCCGAGTATTCAGCTGAATCATAAAAAATTCTCTGGTCATTGTCGAAAGACCCAAATTTCCCATAAATTTCTATTTTGAAGTAGCCCACCGCCAAATCGCATCCATGTCTAGGCGCCCTCCTACAAACTTTCCCACTAATGAGAAGGAATCGCGAGATGCATAATCTTCCATGAGGTGTTTAGGGCACAACACATCGCTGCCTTGCAGAATGAAATCCATCAATCCGCTAGGGGGTAGTCTAGGATTTTGTTGCAAACATTCTGCGTAAGATTTTTTTGGTCCACCCAATTTATCGGGAGGTTTTTTCCCCAGTTCAATGTCGCTGTGGGAGGCTCCACTTTTAGCTGCACTCCAGTCAAATCCTATCGTCGTCGTGGCGTTGCGGGCTTCTTCCTCCTACGAAACCTGCTTCTCAGGGTTTCGGTCTTTGATCGTCGAAACCATCGCTCGCTCCTCCTTCCACCAATATCGACCCGATGAAGGCTATATAGTTTTGCCCCTCGACTTATTAGAGCTAGGAGGTTAGAAGGTTTTTTGTGATAAGATAATTCTCCATATTAATCTCTTTAAAATCAGCCTATGGATCTTATTCATATCAAAGCATATCATTTATCATATTAATCTCAAAGGTATGATCATCTTCAAACCCTTCATCATCCTCTATAAACTCAAGGAGTTTGTTCCAATTTATAGTGTTGTATTCATCTAGCTTGTGTAGTAAGTAGTTGTAAGGAGGTTCATTCTTGATTCTAATCACCTTCCCATATTTTGGTATACTCATCTAGGCATGATCCATTGCCAAGTAATCATATTCTAACAATTTATGCACCCACTATCTAGATAATAGTATATCAAAGTGTAGGAGAAGATTCACAATTATCATCTCCTATACAACTACCAAATTTAGGTGTTTTGTTATTGTCATAATTAAGTACTTTAGTACTCCCACTATGTTTACCCTAGCACCATCCATATAAATTGGATGTCTAGCTATCTTAGTGTAGAGGAAATCCATCTTTTCATGAACTACTTTGGACATCATTGTTATTGCTTCCCCTGAGTCGACTATGCAACATCTCAACTAATAGTTTTCAATATTCAAGGTCACATAGGATGAATACAAATTTATTGGTTTGAGATTTGGGGTATTTAGTATATTAATTGCATTAACCTAGATATCAACTAGATGTTATGTTATCAAGTTCTATTGTTCGACTATACTAGTTTGAGGAGGCTCTAGTTGTTTACCATTAGCATAACTCTTTTCTTACTCTTTCAAGGCCTCTTAAAGCAAGTCTTGTTTACCAAGAAAGGCTATCACCTCCAACATACTCAATTTTGTAAGCATATTTATATATTCTCAACAATATAGAATTTAAATTCGACTGAGCTACTCTTGTTTCGTATAGCAAACTTTCTATATTGTCTCATGGTTGTTGCATGACCCTCACTAATGATAAAAGGGTACTTTAATCATCATTTTGTTTTCTTCTAGATTTTATCCTTTTCCTTGTTACTCTTATCTATGGGTTTATTTGACCCTCCTACATCCCTCCTCTTAGATTTAAGTTTTTTTTTGTACCTTCACTTGGATTTTATCCATGATATTTTTTAGCATTTTTCTTTTCCTTTTATTTCTCTTATTGTGTGGCTATTGTTCCTTTATTATTCAACTGCAATGGTGGCCTTCATCTCCTAGGCACTATTTTATCCTTATTTACCTCAATCTATTTCTATGTCATGGGTTGCTCCTCAGGTGTTTTCCTCTTCACTCTACTCCCAAACCCTTTTTGATTAACACATATAACATTATCGTCAAATGTGGATTCTTCATCATTTTCCATAGTGATAAAGTTGGTATTATGATTTTGAAAGACAACAACTAACTATTGTGCTTAAAACAACTAACTATTGTGGTTAAGGTTGTTGGTATATAGGCTAAATTACTATGAGTGCTAGTTTACCTAAGATAATGTCATGTTGAGCTTGGTATTGTTGGTTATACTGGGTCATTGGAGTACCTAATGGTTGTCACACATTTTGTAGAGTTGTGTTTCATATTTCATGGAAAATCCCATAGTACATTGACCTTTGAATTGGAGTTCACCATATTATTATGAGCTTGCTTCATTCCTTGGTTAGCTCCTTGTTAAGGCACTTGATCTTTAGTCAGGTAAGGTGTCCTTTAAGGTTGTTAATTTTGAGATTGTTGTCATTACCTCTTTTCAATATTGATATTATTTAATAAGTTGTTATTACTTTTGATATTTCACTCATTTCAATATTACTATTTGAATCATTGTTCATGTTTGTTGGAGTAAGAAGGTTTAACAACTTGGGCTAAAAAGCAATGGTTGATGATGAATTTTGTCTAGAATGCATATACAAAGAGGACAATGGATTAGTAGCAGTAGTTTATGGAGGTTTTGAAATGTGTGATATTGGGGATATAGGGCTAAAAGCCTATGTTTTTTGGGTACTATGGGTAGCATATGGCATAGGCAAGGTAGGCAACAATTTTACTACCCTAACCAGAAAATCTTCTACATGGGCTACTTCTTTGAAAGTTGTAACTAGTGTATAGTGATTAGCATTATAAATCGTCAAAGATAATTCTAGTTATAGCTTATTGATTTAATAAGGCAATGCTTGTTCTTCATTGGATCTAGCATTCTATAGAATCATATTTAAGATCCTCAAGAATCTAGTTTTAAAATCATGTATGTTCTCTTGGGAATGCCTTTGTATTATATTTAACTAAAACAAAACAGAATAGCCATTACCCATGCTATCCAATTTATGCATAAATGATTATAAAATTGATGGCCAACTAGTAACAAAATTATCTAGCAAACCTCTATACCATAATGCTACTTTATCATGTAAATAGTAGACTAATAAGCATCTCATATTGTCTTCCTCCTAAATGCAATGAATTGACTTGAGCGTAGACAACTCGTTGAGGTGATCCACTGCCATCTTATTCTTGTTTCCATAAAAAGTAAGGCTTTCATTACAGTAGGGGAATAAGGGAATAAGCCACTAGTTTTAATGGTCCTTAATTGGTCCAATCAAGAAGTTGGTTTTGAGGCCTTGGTGAGGATACTGAATTATTTTGTGGTGAAGGTTGAACATAATTCTTGCGACAACGGGTAAGGATATACCCATAACCCTAAGGCAAACATGGAGGATACTAAGGGTATTGATAAGAAGTATAGTAAGGTAGAGGATAATAAGGATTTGGCATATGTAAAAGAGGAGATGGCAAATTTTGATAATCTCACTACTAATTTAGAGGAGGTTGCATGTTTAGGAATAGAGGCTAATATTGCAAACATTGTTGAGGAATCTATTAGTTAGGAGGAGGTTGACCTTCCACATTTTGTTGTACCTTAATGACTATAGGTGGTGTTTGTCCCTCAGTGTTTCCCTAGGTCACCTATATCCCAACTTTTCTAGTTGACAATTACAGATCTTGAGGAAGGCCTTGACTTTTCTTCGAAAATATTTTTCTTGAAGACACCATGTTTGGAGCTATAGATTGGCCTAGGGGGAGATTAGATGTGTTAGATAAAGTAGATCCAAGTAGACTTTGAGTTGAAGCAACACTAGCAGGAGGTGTATTTTGGGCTCTAGATGCAAAAAGTAGGTTTGTGTTATTGGCATAGTAATAGCTTCCAAAATGTGGATTAAAGGGATTACTTACATCAAAGGGTATCCCATAGAGAGGGTTTGTGTGGGTCGGTGTAGAACCTGTATTTGACCAATATTGAACATGGGATCTTGCCTTTTGAGGAAATAGAATTAAACATTAGAATTTCCTCAATTCTATTATCTTGATGCATCCACATGGTGACTTGTTCCTTCCTTTCTCTTTGGTATTGCTTAGGTGGTATGCAACTATCTTTGTAGATCAATGTTATTTTTCAATCCTTGTGCCCTTGAGTGTGTATTCATAAGCTTGTATGTACAAGACCTACACACATATAGTTTTGGGTTCAAAATATATAAAATTTTAAAATTTAGCCTATGGAGTGATTCACTTGCAAAATTAGGTAAATCACTAGCAATTTTAGGTGATTAGATAGCAAGACTTGAACTTTCAAAATTTTGAAATTTAGGGTTTTCAAGTGAATCACTTTAAAATTGGAACAAATTGCTCTCTAGGAAGGATGTAGGAAGAAACTTGTTTTTCCTAGTGATTCATTTTCCATATTCTAAGTGAATTGTCCTTTAAAGTTATCTTAGAGAAAAAACGCTATCTTTTATTGCTAATCAGTCATTGAACTAAGTGAATTACTTACTAAATAAATATTTGTTAAAATCATCTCAAAATCTTCCTCAAGTGCTCTCTAATTAAGGAAGATGTAAAATTGGCATCATATATGATGTATTGTAGTCATAATGTCATTTGTGTTGCTTGCTTTGCAAAGGTTTTAAAATTTTAAGTTCATGTCAAAGTCATCATTCATAAAACACTATAAAAATAGAGCATAAATAACAAAATTGATGTAAATTTTAAGCTTAGCTTGGGCCTAGGCTTGATAAATCAAGTTCACAGCCTTCACAAATCATTCTAGATTTAATTTGTGTAAATGTAGCAAATTCATAGTGAATTAATTGCAAAATGGAGTAAAATGCTTGTAGGAATGGACTTGGATGATGTTTCAAGTGATTGGCTCAAAATAGGGTAAATCTCTCCTAAATCAACGTGAATCACTTCCTATATAAGAATTTGGTAAAAATTCCTTTAATACCTAGCCAATCACTTCATCAACGATGAATGCAAATTTGGCATGAAAATCGAGGAATTTGGCTAAATTTGGATAAAAATGATGGATAATGAAGGTAAGTCCCATAAAGCATGCTAGAAACCATGTTTAATCAAGGAATTGTCCTAATTTCTAATTAATGATCGGCCCGAGTTCTAGCTTCAAAAAAGTTGGAAGGAAGGGTCAATGGCTTCTCCCAACCTTCAAATTGAGATTAGATTCCCATTATCCTTGCAAATAATCCTACTCTAACCTACACTTATTTGCATGACAAGTAAAGTGTAAAAAATAAAATTACATAAAATATTAAGGGTGCAAGCGAATTAGATAAAATACAATGTTAACCATAGCGAGTAAGTATGCATGATCAAGTAACACAAGAATTTGAATAACATCAATGTTTCCCCATTCATTGGGTATGAAGTTGCTAATTGAATGACAAGATATGCAAAAGGGCTATATGTCTCAATCACCATGCACTCAACAAACTATAAGGGTAATGTTATTAATGGAATTCAAAATTACTTTCTAATTTCTCAATAATCTCATAATATACAAAGCACAATGTGGGTTTCACAAAGTGTAGCTTTGAATACAATGGAACCCATGAATCCTATTTATAGTAGGATTTTACCCCTGAGTTACATGGGGTGAGAAACTAGTACTCTTAATAAAGGTAAAGATTTGGGAACATCTCTAAAAAAATATGCATTTCCAAATGTTACATGCCTCTATTAGGCTTATAAGACTTCCAAAAGGAGTTATTGTGCTACTACATGCCAAAATATTGCTCTTAGAATATTCTCCTCGGGATCCACACCTTTATTTTTACCCCTTTGTTAGCTAGTGAGCAATTTGCTCAAGCAAATCACTTGAATTTGCTAGTGAATCACTAGCTAACCCTAAGAGATTCACTCCTCTAGGCCAGTTGGGTCCCTCTGCAAGAGAATCACTCCTAAATCAATCAACACTTGAGATAGACTTAGTCAAAGTTTGAGGGGTTTTGGAAGGCATTGGATGCTTGATTTCACTAGTTTGTACCCTTCCAAAATTGCAAATTCCAAGGTAGCATTAAGGCACTATAGCAACCTAATTTGAAGGTACATAAATTACTCCTTGGACCTACAAACCTTATCAATTTTTTTTTTTTTGTAATCATAACATACACTTATAAACAAGATTCGGATGGATAATTTTAATTTAATATGTTACCTTAAACAATATGAAAATAACAATAGGTAGGGCATCTTGAGTTTCCATTAGGGCTTTCAAATATAAATTCCTTCTAAGCTACTTATTGGCTCGCACTCACACTCACTTTGACTTGCATTCCTCTTAGATCACACTTTATTTAAAACATTCTTATCTACTATATAAATTTTCCTTGTAAGAATATTTTATTGTTTTTAATCAGTTGGTTATATGGAATTGAAATGAGTTCCACTTGTATTATATCATCACCACATGTATTATAATAGCTTGAATATTATTATATATTACTTGACAAGGTTTGAACTTCGATCTCCTTCTTAAAGGTTGAAGAATCTAACCGATTGAACTAATACCATTTCATAAAAATATTTTATTTATTTATTTTCCTCGTAAATTAAAAAAAATAAAACTCACAATTTATTATCCTTTTTTATTCTTATTAAAATTTAAATATATACACTTATCGTTATTTTAAGATACACAAAAATCTTACTGCAGTGGTAAGGGCTTTGGCCTCTCTTTAAGAGATTTAAGGTTCAAACCCCATTTAGTATGAGGGGACTGAGACCCCTCATAAAGTGAACTCATTGAAAAAATATACAAAAATAAAAATAAAATCAATAAAAAATAATTCTATTGAAAATCAATTAATAAAAATCATCCATAGTCTTGTGAAAGATACAATTGTGACAAGTCTGAGTTTCCATTTAGGAGACCTCAGTTCAAACCTTGGTATGGGAGGACGAGGACCCCTCGTCTAAAAAAACCTGCATTTTTAAATCAAAATTTAGTCTTGTGATGGATATCATAGTGGTATGTCTTTAGGTTTTCATCCAAAGACCCAAGTTCAAACCTAAGTACGAGGGAACCAAAACCCCTCTCAAGAATCCACATTTCTGACTCAAAATTTTAATGCAATAAAAGATATCATGGTGGTAAGTCTTCGGGTTTTCATTTAGGAGACCCAAGTTCAAATCTCGATATGAGGGAGCCATAATCCCTTACAAAAACCCAAGCTTTTAACTCAAAATTTTTCAAATTCAAACTATGTACATGGAACTATGTACATGGGGTCAAGACCCCTTGTAAAACCCAAGTTTTTAACTCAAAATTTTTCAAATTCAAACTATGTACAGGGGGATCAAGACCCCTAGCAAAAACCTATGTTTTTAACCAGAAAATTTAAAGTTCAAGCCCCGATACGATGGGAGCATACTCCTTACAAAACATGCGTTATCAACTTAAAATTTAATCCAATAGCATTAGCTCAATATATTAGATTTCTCAATTTTAAAATCGAAAACTGAAATAAGATTAAAATCATGTAAAAAAAAAAATACATGTTTAAATAATCAAATAGTTGTAATACCCGATGATAATATAATACAAAGCAGACCGTCTAAATACCATATAATATATATATCATCCATTTTTTAAATAACTTAAGATACTTGAAACCAATTTTAATTTATCTTAACTTTTTTAATTTTTAAATAAGTACACTGAATAACACAATTGAAAACACACTTTCTTATACAAAAAGAAGCCTCCCTATAGCTACCAATTTTAAAATTAGTGCAATTACCTATAGCTTAACTATTGTATAAATTTACAGTAAAAATATTAAATTTCACCCTATCTAACTCTACACTAAAAATATTAAATTTCACCCTATTTAACTCTAAATTACTGTCAAAACCTTAAGAATCCGAAAGCTTTAAGGCACTCAAATTTCACTCAATAATCTGTTCAAGTTTTTGTTACTTGGGCTTGTGTCTCCCTCTGCAAAGGATGTCCAGGGTTTTATGAGGTGCAAAAGCCATTTGCTCTCTTAAATGGACATTCCATGATGGATGAATCGTTGAAGCAGTCGCAATGCTCAAACTCTGTTTAGTTTCATCTCAGGAAAATGTGCCTCTCTATGTATGCATTCGGCATACGCAAATTCATAGACTTCACGCCATTGCTGGTGAGACAATCGAGATTCCTTGAAAGGAGGAACAGCAGCGGAGGACTGCTGGACTCGTGGAATATAATTACAAGACGATCATCCGGAAAGGTGATCGAGCAGTTTTCCGACGATGAATACGAATGCGACTTCGAAACCCACACGGTCATCTCCACCTTCACTTTCTTTCTACACATTTATTTTCTTCTCTTTTGCTTTCAATTAACTACAGAATGCAAATAGTGCAATAATAATTGTAACGATAGTGCATACTGAATGCCGCATTCACATCCTACACAGAATATAGAGTATTATGTAGAAATTCTCAGCCATAAAACGAACAGCGATGTAATATTTTTTTAAACACTATTACCCCTATCTTTACGAATAGACAGTGGGAAAAATAACAACTAATAAAACATACCCGTGTACCTATGTATTAATTTACATGTTCCACAATAATACTATATTTTCAGTCAAATGTTATGCTAAGCTCGATAATGCAGACCTCAGTAGGTATGACTGCGTATCGATTTGTTGATAGAGAGAAGCAATGAACACGACACAATATATTCCAGAAATATTGCTCACATTCTTCATGCAATTAAGAACTTTGAAAAACCTCCAATCGCAAGCAGGTGGATCGGAGATTTATCTATAAAATTACTGCAAGAATCAAATAGCATGAGCTCAATTAATTTTTTTTATTTTCATTTTCATAGAGGATACTAGATTGCGCCCTAGGACCCGCAAACCAACATTGAAAGGCCGGAAGGAAGGAATGCCTTCCGTGCCAATCTCCGGAGAAGGCCGGCTTCCTTTGGGGTTTTGAGGTTCAAGATAAGAGTGCAGGGAAAGAGATAAAAAGTACAGAAAGAGATCCAAATTAGATTGGAGTTGGGTGGGGGGAACTAACAGTACGGCAACGCATCAATCACCACTACTAACACCAATATAACCATAACACACCACTATGGATGCTGTCACTCGCCAGTAGAACAGAGCCAGGTATATGTTTTGTGTTAAGGGCCAGAAGCACAGCTACAATGGTTCCCTAACAGACATTCCCTCCAAGGAACTAACAGTACGGCAACGCATCAATCACCACTACTAACAACACTATAACACAAAACATAACCAGAAAACTGCCGCTAACGTTTGCCCTATATATCCTCTGATTTATGCACCTTAGGCATACCTGACCACCAAATGCTAAAATGAATCAACAAGCCATGACACAAGAAAACGTAAGGCAGAAATGCAAAGGAGAGACAACATACAGAATAAAAACAAGATAACAAAGACCAAGTGTATGTATTATATTAACTGGCGTAAGCACAACTACAATGGTTCCCTAACAGACATTCCCCTTCCACCACTTTACAATGAAAATGTGGTGGGTATTTATAGCATGAGAACCCCCCGATTACATTAATGGGCACAAAGTCCCAGTCAAACATTAGCTGACAAAAACAGCCGCGGAACCGCCGATGCCGACCTTTGTCCGGCAGGACCGTACTTGCAAGCATGGTCTCCCCGAAGGCTGTACAGATACGTGGTAGCGTGCTAGGTAGAACTTCTCATCGGCAAGAATGCGGGTAGCTGAAGCAGGTAGAACCTCCAATCAGCTTTAAAGGCGGCAACTGGCATAAGTAGTGCATCCCATGCTTGTCCTTGTGCTTGGCACGTCTCGGCTCGGATCCCAAAGTTGGACACTTGTCGGATGATGCTGCTTGACACGTGCTTGCCTTGAAAGGCAGTTTATCCAACTTCGCCCAGGATCAGAGCGCTGCTGGGTTGCGCAGGCAGAAAACAACGCAGTTGGGGAGGCCTTTCATGCCTTAGTCAAATTCTGAGTTTGTCTCCCTACTGCGCACCGGTCAAAGGGCGCACTCCGACTTCGCTGCGAAGTCGGGTTGCGCACCGGTGGAAGCTGATTTACACTGCCGTACGGACTTCGCCTCGGAAAGGGGGACTCGACTTCGCCGCGAAGTCGGGTTGCGCCCAAAGACTTAGTCATTTTTCCCGCCACCGTTACCTAGTGCGCCAGAAGAAGGGCGCACCCGACTTCGCCGCGAAGTCGGATTGCGCCTTGAACACTTAGAATTTCTGGCTGATTCTGTCACACTGCGCAATTTGCATTCCTGCTGCGCTCCAACCGGAGGGCGCACTCCGACTTCGCAGCGAAGTCGGATTGCGCCCTGATACTTAGCCATTTTTCAGGGCAACTGTTGTCATTTTGAGATTTTGACTGAGGGGCTCAAGAGAAAGAGGGAAGAATGAGAATGTAGGGAAGAGAGAGAAAGGGAGAGAAGAGAAAGGGGAAAGAGAGGAAGAGGGAAAGGGAAGAGCAGCACTCTTACAAAAATTGAAAACATTGCACCCCGTGCAAAATGTGACAACATTCTTGGCGGCTCGCGGGGTGTCGAGCTCGCCTCGGCGCAAAGAATCCATGCCTTCATCCATTGGGTGCAGAGGAACTTACTTCCCCTGCCTTCTGCTGCTCTGGCCGTTCTCCTCGCGGCAACTGTTCTTCAGATCCACTTCCGGCAGCTGCCTCCTCGGATTCGCCTTCCGAATGCTCTCCAGCGTCGGCTTCTGCCTCGCAGATGCGCTTGTATGCGGCCTGGGCTTGGCCCCAGGCTTCTGCTTCGAAGGGTCGGCGGTCAGCAACTTCTTCTAACGCTGCGTGGAATGCAGCGACCGTGTGCAAGTCGATGGTGAGGTATCTCTTTCCCAGCTCCTGGAAGTAGGAGCTGATCTTGCAAAGACTTGGACACCATCTGGGTGACTTGACTTTCTTGAATTGGCTCGGTCCAGCTATCGATTTCAGCTGTATCCGCCTCAAAGGACAGCCAATTCTTTTTCACCCGCTCATGGGTGAGAAACTCACCATTCTCAACATAGCTCGGGCACCCTAGTTCAGAGAGAGCGTGAAGGGGAGCCATACAAATGTCTCTTTCATGTTCGAATGCATCCAGCATTCGTCTGGCAACCCTCACCTCTTCTGTTTTCTTAAAATATTTATGCAAGGTTACCCTTGCATCTGCCCATTCTGCAGCGAATGAGGACATGGGGGAGAATTGGAGGCCATCGCGCTCGTGTTCTTGAAGTTTTATCGCCAGGTCCAGCCATTGCTTCGCCTGGCGTTCGGCCTCCTCTACCACAGGCTTTCCCTGGGCAGAAACTTCTTGGATCCTGGATGCGAAATCCAGGACCGACATGGCTTTATTCATGTGGGGCTTGCATCCCCGCAGCAGATCAGCCCGCATCTCCTTAACTTTGCTCTTTGAAAAGACCGTCGCTTGAGATGCTTTCTCTGCAGATTGCGACTGCGCCTGTTTCAAAGACTCCTGGAGCTGAGAAATCTGCTCCAGGGCTGCCTGCTTTTCCGTTGCGGCTTCTTGCTGAGAAGCGGCCAGCTGGGCTTTTAATTCATCTATTTCTCGCTGCGCCGATTCCAGCTGCTCAGTGGACCTAGACAGGTCCTCTTCAAGCTGCCTTGTTTTGTCCTGCAACCGGAAAAGCTCTTCCTGTTCCTCCAGATTTTTGACAAGGAGATTATCCGCTTTACGAAGGATTCCATGAATCTCGTATTGCGGGTGGATATCGTCAAAGCTCTTCTCCTTTCTCTCGCAGCTCGTAGTCCGCCCCTGGTCATTTCCCGGAGAGGCTTCTTCACTTTTGGAGTTATCTTTTCTGTCGTGAGCACTCTCCTCTCGAAGTCAAACTTGGTGCGCTTTACCGGGGCGGCTATCTCCTCAGGTCTCCTCCGCTTCAAGTTTTGGAGGAAAGAGATAGGATATTCTACGGCTCTTGCTGCCAGAGGCAAATCGTCCGTGTTCTGGAGATCGTCCATGAAGTCCGGTTCCCCCAGCCTAGGGTTCTGCTGTGACATCTCTCCTGCGAACAGGGAAGTAGGAAAAACCGGGAGGACTTTGGAAGGAACGGCCGCTTTTGAGGGCGACCGGGGAGCGGAGAGCGGAGCGGTTGATGCTGGAAGGGTTTCAAGCGGCTGAGGCGATGGATGCAACGGTGAACGCGCAGCTTCAGCACTAACCACGGGTGAAGGGTTTGGGGTTTGACTCAGGGATAGGGAGGCGTTGGGGTCCTGAGCAAACTGGTCGAAAGAATGGTGGCCGCTAGAAGGCTGTGGAGATGGGGAGGAAGATGCGGCCACGGCTTGCTCGGATTGAGCGGGAGATGGAGTCGGAGTAGGGCCAGATGGGATCTGAGGGAGCGGGGCAGCGGACGTACTTGCGGGCTCCGCCTGAGCCGATGCTGGATGAATGTCTGCGGTTCTGGTTCCGGCGGTCGGCTCAGGACTATCCGGAGAAACAACCTCTGGAGCGGCTGGACGCGGCTGCGGCTCGCGACCGATCGCCGCACCGTCGTGCTAGGTCGCCCGACCCTATCAACTCTCTTCCTCTTCTTCTCTTCTAGAGAAATGGCTAGTTTGGAAGAAGGAGATGAAGTAGGTGCGATGGCGCTGATGTTCCCACGGTAAACTTGTACCGGGGTTTGACTTGCAGAAGATCTGCCGCGGCCGGTCCGGTCGCTGGCGGTGCTGGCGTCTTTTGTGCCTGAGGAGTCACCTCGGGCGCTGACTTGGCTGATTTTCGCGCCTTTTCGGGCACCACCTTGGAAGCAACAAGCTGCATTGGGTCCACTTGGATATCTACTGGGCCCGCACTGGCAGTTGTAAAAGTGTACAACTGTTGGGAGGAAGACCCTCCTTTATAACCCTCGAAGGGACCTCGGGGAACGTAATCTCGGAATGCGAAAGGCCGCCAGCTACCAATGTGCTGGTCATATAGAGCTGAAAAATCATCATCAACGGCCAGATTCCTCCTGATGGATTTATCGTGCTGCGTGCGGCACCTCATCTTCCAACATTCAACAACTTTTTCTTTTGGCCAGTTAAGGCCTGCCAGCTTGGTGATGAGTTTCTTAAATCCCGGAGAAGTGAACTTGTGGTCCGGGTTTCGCTCGGGGTCATATGCTACCTCCTCGCAAGAAAACTCCTGCCAAGGAGGCCATGCTTCCATCGAGTCAATCTCCCAGTCGAGGTCAACATGGACCACATCGCATCTGTCTTCGATTATATCCGCCCGGGGCAGATATGTGCAAACTTTCCCCTTATCCCGTGTGGGTCGTACTTCCAGCCGCTGCGGCAGCAGAATCAGGCCAATGTCAAAGAGCTCCCGCTCGAGATAGACATGCTGTCCTATCTCTGATATTTCAACGTTCGCCCAGAAAGAGGATATTGAAAGATATGGCCCTTTTTCTTTCCCTGGCCGAACTCCTCTTCAACATAGTCCATCTGCCGCGCAACCTCCATCCCAAACCGATGATCCATGCACCCGCAGGGGCAGCAGATGAGGCTTGCCCTTGAATCCGTAGATTCTAACCACGATCCCCTGCATCAGCCTAAAAACGTCCCCGAGCTTGTGATTCAACAAATAGTTTGTCATTTCCTGCGGGGGGCGAGGGATCTCACCATCGTTGAAGACTGACATGACCAAGCCCGTAAAGTTGAAGTTGAACTTGTAATAAGACCCTTTCCGGTATAGGTCATCCGTCCATTCATAGACGGGCTGTGGCTCTCCCTTCTCATTTACCTTCTTCAGGTTAGGGATCGGCATACGGGAGTGCAAGTGATACAAACAAAGCCAAGCCAAGAAGGAACTGAACCGAAATTCAGTTGACTGCTTTTTCTGTAGCTTCACCAGGTTGGAGTGAATGGCGTATGCAAGCCAGCCCGCCCAGTCGAAGAAGATTGGGCGCTTCCCACTTTCTCGCGCTGCTGGTTCATAAGATTCTCCGCATAGGAGACATTCTGCCAGCGCTAGCTGGTACGGCCGTACCAGCTCGTCAGAGTCGCAACCGAGGACCCACGCCAGGATGGTGTATATGTATTTGCTTTGAAACCTTTCCAGGGGTATGGGGCCGGTTGGCCATTGTCCAGCTGCGAGCGGGGCGTTCAGCTCTGAGTTGAGGAAATCCCTCATCTTTTTTGTATGCGTAAAGCGCCCCGCTTGCTCGCCAAGATTTATCCTTTTAACAATCGCGCCGGAGTCATATTGCAACCCCGGGCGAAGGCCGACTGGACGGTCTCTCTGCAGAGTGCGAACAAGGGTTTTTCGCTGGAGTTGCAAATTTGCCGGGTAGCTGGCCTGTAATGTCTGACAATGATGTCGACCAGCTCCGGGCATAGGTGGACAGGAGGGCACAAGAACCGATGAAGGTTCGACTTGTACGCAGCCCCGAAATGGTGAGAGGGCGAAACTTTATCCGCCCAACTTTCCACATTTATCCGCAGCTTAGTCAGGCTCATGGAAAACGAGCCGTCCTTGTACCCGGACAGGTAATTAACCGGTGGTGGTGGGGCTTGCCCACGCTGTACTTTCTTTGTCCGGGATTTTGACTTTTGATCCCGCGGCGTCTCACTCCTGAAAACATCTGACTGCGGGAAATCCCCACTTTCGCGCTCCTCGCTGGACTGAGCTTGCACTGGCAACTTTCCTTTGTCCATTCCTTCGAAAAAGCAATAATTATGACCTCTGGACGTCTGCAGAAGATTTCGCAGTCACAGGAATAATTTGCACGATTTGGCATGTCTGGGCGCACCAGACCTCCTTTAAATGATAATGACAGCGTCATTAATGGTGCACAGGAGGGGGTAGGTCGGCCGGTTTGTGAAGAAGTTATGTTTTTAGGTGCCTGCGCAGGAGAATGTCTTGAAAGATGTACCCTGATTACCGCGCCATGCCTCCTTGATTGCGTTTTCCTTGAAGGTTGCGCAATCATTAATTCTGACTTTGAACGCTGCGCCATGGCTGACGTCACTGCCACAATCCGGGCACACTGCTCAAGGCAAAACCCTTTTGGTTCGGAAACCCATCTTCACAGCCGTTGCGCCCTGGGCCCACACTTGGAGTATTAATTTTTTTTTAATTTTTTATAAACCATCCAAGTTGCGCCCAGGAAACAGGGCGCAATCGGACTTCGCCCCAAAATTGGGCGCAGTCCGATTCGCCACGGACTTCGCCCCAAAATTGGGCGCAGTCCGAACCGACACTTGCTTCTTTTCTTTGCTGCCTTCACTTCCCAACTGCGCCCCTTGGATGGGCGCAGCTCGAACTTCGCCCGCAAACCGGGCGCAGTTCGAACTTACACTTAGCCCTTCCGCAGCCTTTGCTTTTCTTTGGTGAACCACCCGAGCTGCGCCCGAAAACGGGGCGCATCTCACACTTCGCGCGAAACTTGGGCTCGCCCAAACTTCGCGCGCGAAGTCAGACTTCGCCTTGAAAGACAGCGCAGTCCGAACAGTTAACTCCCTCTTGGTGCTCTTTCTCCAACTGCGCCCTTTGGGTGGTGCGCAGCCCGACTTCGCTGCGAAGTCGGGTTGCGCACCCGGACTTAGCAGATTTTTACTGTTTTCTTGGGCAGTCTCCTTTTACGAACTTCGCTCTTTTTCAGGGGCGACATCAGACTTCGCCGCGAAGTCAGAGCTTTCTCCTTCTGTCCGACTTGGGCTTATTAAACTGGAAAAACTGAAAGCTGAAAACTGTACATACTGAAATTTAAAAATGCATAAGGGAAATATGTTACAAGGAAGGGCCCGTTAGGACACCTTCAACAGCGGTAAATTTTCAAATGGAACCCGTTAACGGGAATAGGCAGGAGCTGACCCTCCATATCCCGAAGTATGTAAGCGTTGAGCTGGTTCACCCGGGCAATCTGATAGGGGCCCTCCCAGAGAGCATCGAATTTTCCGTGGTTGCCCGGCTTCGCCTTTAATGAGTCCCACTTCAGCACCAGGTCCCCGATTTCAAAAACTCGGGCAGTGGTGCCTTTCGCAAACCAGCCTTGAGTGGATTCAACATGCTTGGTGAAGGCCTGGTATGCTTTTTCCCTGTCTTCCTCCAACTGCAGGAGTTGGCACAGTCTGTCATCCACCGGATCTCCGCTGCTTCTCTCTTCGTCCAACATCCAGAGAGCGGGGATTTCAATGTGAGATGGCATGACAGCCTCTTTGCCATAGACGAGCGCATAGGGGGACGTTTTAATGGACGTCTTGAACGAAACTCTGTCCGCCCACAGCGCCCGGTTCAGAAGTGAATGCCAAGTCCGCTTGTTCCTTTCAATGGTCCTTCTGATGATCTTCAGAAGGTTCTTGTTAGTAGACTCAGCAAGGCCATTCCCTCGCGGGTAGTAATTAGAAGACATTTTGTGATAAATGCCAAGTTTGCCAGTGTACTCCGTGAGTACAGCGCCTACGAACCCCGGACCATTGTCCGTTACAATTGACTCTGGAACCCCGAAGCGGGTAATCAGGCTTTCAAGGAACCCGATGACCGTTTCTTGGTCCGCGTTTTTGGTTGGGATCGCCTCTGCCCACCGTGTGAAGTAATCGGTGGCTGTAAGAATAAACTTGTGTCCGGTAGAGGAATTAGGCGAAATCACCCCAATGAAGTCTAGACCCCATTGCTGGAACGGAGTCTCGGCCTGAATCGGTTGAAGGGGCAGGGGTGCTTTTCTGTTTCTGCAAGCAAACCTCTGGCATTGATCACACTTGGAACAGACCGCATAAGCGTTCGTAAATAGAGTGGGCCAATAGTACCCGGCTCTAATTATTTTCAAGGCCGTAGGCCTTGCAGAATGATGACCTCCAGGCATCCCGGAATGAAAATCTCCGAGGACCCTGGACTGGTCTGATTTCCTGACGCACCGCAACAGGATGCCGTCAATATTTTTGAAGTAAAGCCCCTCGGGGCGAAGAGTGTACTTGAGTGCACCTAGCCGAAATCTCCTTCGTTGTGAGGCGTTCAGGTGATCTGGACATCTTCCGGTGTAGAAATATCTCACCAGTTCATCTGTCCGATCACTCCCCTCCGATAAGGAGTTGGCCAGGTTGATGCTTGTTGCTGTGTCCTCCCACTTACAGGCGGAGATGCCGGCTACAGCGCTTCGGGCCAGCTCCTGACACAAGGCTCGGCCTCTGATAAGCTTGGTGGGCCGCACTTCGATGTCGAACTCCTGGATTTTTGCAATCCATCCCGCTCTCTTGTGACCCGGCTCCCCTTGTATGATGAAGCTTCGAACGTCCGGGTGAATCACAAAGACAGCTTGTTTTGCTCGGGAGACAAAGTGCCTGAACTTCCGGAGCGATTTCATGACAGCGTGAACCTGCCGCTCTATAAAGTTGTACTTTTCTTCATGCGGCTGAATCACTTGGCTCGAGAACGCTATGGGGCGCTCCTCGCCATCGTCTCCCTTCTGAGTCAGGACTGCGGCGTAACTTTCCGGTTCTCCCACCGCGTACAGGATGAAGTCCTTGGAGTAGTCCGGGTTAATCAACACCGGAGCTTGCGCAATTCGAGCCTTGATTTCCTCGAAGGCTTGCTCTCTCTCATCAGTCCATTCGTAAATTGTATCTTTTTTCAGCAGTTCGGCCATAGGCTTGATCACTTGTGCGAAGTCCGGGATGAACTTCCGCACAAAGTTAATCTGGCTGAAGAAGGACCGTAGCCCTTTTTTATCAATTGGGGCCGGCAAGCGAAGGAGGGCTTCCGCTCCGTCGTGGTCAATGGCGAGGCCTTTCTCGAAGATGATATGTCCCAGCAGCTTACCTTCTTTTACCGCGAAGACAGACTTCTTCGGGTTTATAGAAATGTCGAATTCCCGACACCTCTCAAATATTTGCCGCAAGTGAGAAACATGATCCCCTCTTTGGTGAGAGAAAACAGTCATGTCATCAAGGAAGATGACAATGATCTTATTGAGCAGCTCTCGAAAGGCCAGGTCCATGGCCCTTTGAAATGTGGCACCGACATTGGATAAGCCGAAAGGCATGCGCTGATAGGCGAACGTCCCCCATTTGGTGGTGAACGCCGTTTTATAATCTGGTTGTAGCCAGAAAATCCATCTAGAAGTGAGAATCTCTGGGCTCCAACAACGATGTGTAGAATTTGATCAATTTGGGGAAGCGGATAATGGTCCTTGAGGGAGGCCCGATTCAGGTTTCTGAAATCGACACGTAGACGGATGTCGCCATTCTTCTTCCTCACGAGCACCAAATTCGCAACCCAGGATGAATGCTTGATGGGGTAGATGATTTTGGCCTCGAGCATCTTCAGGAGCTCGGCTTTCATCATGGCCTCGATTTTCGGATTTACGGCCCTCTGCTTCTGCCGGAACGGCTTGGCGCCATCCTCTAGCTCAATGGTATGCTGGATTACATCTGTCATACCCCTTCAAATCCTCGTAGCACCAGGCCACGATGTCGGGGAACTCTTGGCACAGTGATCTGATCCGCTCAAGTTCCTCCGAAGTGCAGTCTGTCCCGACCTTGATGGTTTTACCAGGTTCGAGTTCCAGGTCGGCATACTGCTTCGGGTCTACTTTGATCCTATGAGATATAGCTCGTCATTCCGATCAAATAGACTCTCCAATGTAATCAGTCCTTTTGGGACATGATTATTTTTCAACTGTATCAACCCCTCATATTGCTCGTCATCGTGGTCTCTACTCTCGATTGAACATGCTTCATTTACCAAAAATGTGACGATCTCCTCGTCACAATCGAACACCTGCCAGTGGGTGTCCTTATCAGGCACAGAAGGCCAGTAAATAGTGCGAACCGGCTTCGGTTTCTGGACAACGTCGTCAGCCGGAACGTACCTGGCTCCAACAGACGCCAGAATGTCAGCGTGTTTGTTTTTCTCACGCGATATCGCCTTGACATTCAACGAGTCAAACGACTCCATCAGGTCCCACACCCGGTTGCGGTACGCCTTGAGATAGTGCTTTTTGGAGGCGCACTTGTTCGTAACCTGGTGACACACCAGCTCTGAATCTCCAAAGATCTGCAGGTGTTTAATCCCCAACCTCTCCGCCTTTCGCAATCCCAAGCATAGGGCTTCGTACTCCGCCGAGTTGTTAGTGCAACTCCAGGCCAGCCCCGTAGGTATAGTCCTTCCGGATCCCGGTTGGAGAAACCGGAAGCACCCCTGCACCGGCGCCATTTTTGCATCGCGCGCCGTCAAAGAAAAGCTTCCACAGCTTCTCAGGTGCAGGTCCCACTTCCTTTTCAGCTGACTTGTCAAGCCTCTCGGGCTGTACAATGGTGTAACAACCCTGCTCTGTCTCAATTACGGCATTGAAATCCCGCAAAGAGAACTCATCTTCGAGCTGTAGCACTTCGAGGGCTTGCTCCGTCAGCTCTACCGTCACCAGTTCTTCCTCGGACAGCTGGACCATGCAGTCCAACTCTTCTCCGGGTATCTTCTCTACTAGGAAGGTGGAAGGCTTCTCATTAAAGATTCTCACTCTTCTTCCTTTGAAGGGCACTTCCATGTGTGAGTAGTCTAGAGACAGTACCCGCCCAGCTTCGCAGTGAACTCCCGGAGAGACACATGCCGAAGTAGGGAGCCAGGTCAACAACCACGACCTCTTGGATGACCACGATGTCGAGAGCCTTATGCAGCCGAATAGGGATGTCCTTTATGACACCAACTGTCTTGACAGGGGTGCCGTCTAATTGCAGCACGCCTTGGCTGCTCCTTGTGTACTCCATCCCGATCTCGTCACAGACGGCTTTCGGCATAACAGTCGTGGAAGCGCCAGAGTCCACCATGCAATTGTGTACTATGTGCCCTTGCATCCGTAAAGATAGATAGAAGGGAGGCGGTCTGTTCTTCCCAGTGGCTGAGACTGTCAGAGGTTGAACCAGGACAACGGGCTGTATCTGCTTGCCGTTCTTCATGTTTTTCAGAGATTCCTGCAGCAGATCCACCTGGCCTGGGAGCAGAAGAGCATCGTACATGCTGATTCTAGCGGGTGTTCTTTTTAACTCGTCTACTATGCTGTAGCCCGAGGTGCTAGCTCCTTCGCTTCTTTTGCCGGCTCATACTTCGTCCGGTATCGCCGGGTGGCTTCAACTCTCTCGTCTCTTGGTCAGAGACGGGTACTTCAGCTTCTCCTGGGCTTGTTCTTTGGTTTCACTCGGAGGCCGAGGTACGGGAGCTTTAGCCGAAACTGGAACTTTTGCTATAGGAGGCTTGGCTGGAATAGGGGCTGCCTTTACCGGAGGAGGCTTGGCTGGAGCTTTGTCTTTGGATGCCTTCTCCTAGGCCGTGTAGGGCCACAACCGCTTGTACGGTGGCAGCCCGCCGTGCTGCGGTTTTTCTCTCTCGGTGTATACTTTCGTAGGCTTTTCCGCAAGGATCTCGCAGTTTTCTTTTCTTCCTTGGCGGGCGGCACTAGATTTTCCTCTGAGAGGGCAAAGTTGGCTTCGCCGTCCAGGATCATGTAGAGTTCATCGTCTTCTATGGCGCCGTCGGCCATAGTCTGGATGTAGTGTCGGTGCAGTGTGCAGTCTTCCTCCGAATGCGGGTCGTTGCACGTAGTGCACCAGTTAACCTGATCGAAGGACCAGGTTGGTCTTCTATAGCAGCATTTCTCGGAGGCGGACGCCTCTGCAGCTGTTGTTCTGGAGGCCTGTCTTTTGTTAGCGCCGGGGGCGGATATGGCCTCCTAGGAGCGAGGTCCATCTGGGCCTGCTTCTTCTTCAAAGCGGTCATGTCATTGGACATGGCATGATAACCTGAGGCCAAAGCCCGTACCTCCTGGAGGATTGTATTCTGAATGTTATTGTCAGGAGGCGGCAATTGTGCCGGTGGAGGCAATGCGGCTAATGGAGGAGGATTGGAATAAGGTGCGTATTGCGGGGGAGCAGGGAGTGCTGGAAAATGCGGAGCAGGAGGAGGCGGGTGAGGATAATGCATTTGCGGCGGGCCGTAAGGAGTTACGACCGGCGCCGGATTCCATTGCTGCTGGGGTTGCTGCCCTGATGTGGACGGCGCATCACCAGAAGCTGATGGATATTGGGATCTGGGAAAGTCGGGACGAATGGGTTCCTGCACCTTGGACGGGAGTCTGCCGATGGAAATGATATCCGCTTCAGCTTGCTGGGCAGCCTCGTACAGAGCAGGAAACGAGTCTATTCTGGCAATCTTCAGCAGCAGGCATATGTCTGAGTTGAAGGATCTCAGGTAGTAGTGAGCAGCCATGCCAGCTGAAGGCCGAAGTTCACGAGGTACCCGTTTCCAGGATCTCGCAAACCTGATGTTAAAGTCAGACACCTCCTCTTGGGGGTGTCTCTCGGATACTTTGGAACCGATGCAAAGAAAGAAGTGGGGTCAGCGGACTCGTTGCATCCTTTCACGAGCCTTCTGGCGAGCTGGGGCCACCCTGTGATAGATCCCTCTGGCAGCGATCTCCACCAAGAGAGAAGCTTTCCCCTTAGGGAAAGGGCCAGCAGACGGGTCTTCACACTTTCGTCAGTAATGGAGTGCAATGCAGCCAGGGCAAGGATGTCCTGGATGTGCTCGTACGCCGTCTTGCCGTAGCCGTCGTATGTAGGGATGGATTTTAAGGCAGCAGGGGGCACAGCTTGCTGTCCGACCAGGGCCAAGGGCCCCGTAGAGTCCACCGCCGGGAAGAGATCATCATCATTCTGCTGCTGGGCAGCCATTTCTTCTTCTTCTCCTCCGTCGGTTGTGTACTCAGTGTCGGTACCTTCCGAGGATGTAGATTCCTCTTCTTCCTCGGCCTCTTCTATTTCGTTCTCAGCTCCTTCGACTTCGGCTTCGGCTTCTTCTTGGATTTCAGCCTCGGCTTCGTCGACACGAGCTTGTGGATCAGCCAGCCTGGCAATTTCGCCTCGAGCGTTGATGTCTAGTTCGTAAAAGGCAGGCGGGTTTCTCGGATCCCTTGCTCGCCACCTTCTCGTTTGCATGAAGGTGCTAGGACCGGTCTTTCGGACTCAGAGGATATGTTCGTGCAGAGTCGCCATGTGTTCTGATTTTGAACAGCAATGAAGCGAACACCGGTGCTTCGATTCTGTTTGGGGGTGGGAAACTTCCTTGTCCCACCGGGCGTGCCGTAAACTGTTGGTTACGAATCCGCCATGAGGAAAGGATTTGTCGTTATTGCGCCCTAGGACCCGCAAACCAACATTGAAAGGCCGGAAGGAAGGAATGCCTTCCGTGCCAATCTCCGGAGAAGGCCGGCTTCCTTTGGGGTTTTGAGGTTCAAGATAAGAGTGCAGGGAAAGAGATAAAAAGTACAGAAAGAGATCCAAATTAGATTGGAGTTGGGTGGGGGAACTAACAGTACGGCAACGCATCAATCACCACTACTAACACCAATATAACCATAACACACCACTATGGATGCTGTCACTCGCCAGTAGAACAGAGCTGTGTATATGTTTTGTGTTAAGAGCCAGAAGCACAGCTACAATGGTTCCCTAACGGACATTCCCTCCAAGGAACTAACAGTACGGCAACGCATCAATCACCACTACTAACAACACTATAACACAAAACATAACCAGAAAACTGCCACTAACGTTTGCCCTATATATCCTCTGATTTATGCACCTTAGGCATACCTGACCACCAAATGCTGAAATGAATCAACAAGCCATGACACAGGAAAACGTAAGGCAGAAATGCAAAGGAGAGGCAGCATACAAAATAAAAACAGTATAACAAACACCAAGTGTATGTATTATATTAACTGGCAGAAGCATAGCTACAATGGTTCCCTAATGTACATTCCCCTTCCACCACTTTACAATGAAAATGTGGTGGGTATTTATAGCATGAGAACCCCCCGATTACATTAATGGGCACAAAGTCCCAGTCAAACATTAGCTGACAAAAACAGCCGCGGAACTGCTGATGCTGACCTTTGTCTGGCAGGACTGTACTTGCAGCATGGTCTCCCTGAAGGCTGTACAGATACGTGGCAGCGTGTTAGGTAGAACTTCTCATCGGCAGGAATGCGGGTAGCTGAAGCAGGTAGAACCTCCAATCAGCTTTAAAGGCGGCAACTGGCATAAGTAGTGCATCCCATGCTTGTCCTTGTGCTCGGCACGTCTCGGCTCGGATCCCAAAGTTGGACACTTGTCGGATGATGCTGCTTGACACGTGCTCGCCTTGAAAGGCAGTTTATCCAACTTCGCCCAGGATTAGAGCGCTGTCGGGTTGCGCAGTAGAAAACAATGCAGCTTGGGGAGGCCTTTCATGCCTTAGTCAAATTCTGAGTTTGTCTCCCTACTGCGCACCGGTCAAAGGGCGCACTCCGACTTCGCTGCGAAGTCGGGTTGCGCACCGGTGGAAGCTGATTTACACTGCCGTACGGACTTCGCCCTGGAAAGGGGCGCACTCCGACTTCGCCGCGAAGTCGGGTTGCGCCCAACACTTAGTCATTTTTCCCGCCAGCCTGTTACCTAGTGCGCCTAGAAAGAAGGGCGCACTCCGACTTCGCTGCGAAGTCGGATTGCGCCCTGAACACTTAGAATTTCTGGCTGATTCTGTCACACTGCGCAGTTTGCATTCCTGCTGCGCTCCAATCGGAGGGCGCACTCCGACTTCGCCGCGAAGTCGGATTGCGCCCTGACACTTAGCCATTTTTCAGGGCAACTGCTGTCATTTTGAGATTTTGACTGAGGGGCTCAAGAGAAAGAGGGAAGAATGAGAATGTAGGGAAGAGAGAGAAAGGGGGAGAAGAGGAAGGGGAAAGAGAGGAAGAGGGAAAGGGAAGAGCAGCACTCTTACAAAAATTGAAAACATTGCACCCCGTGCAAAATGTGACAACAAGCATCTTTGCTAGAGTCTTTCCACAGAGTTGCAGAAAAACTCGTGAAGACTAGGACTCATCATTCATCCCACTAGGTTGACAAATCAACTAGTGAAGATTCATCATTTCCAGATTCAGATTTCAGTCCTAATACTTTGTTGCAGGAAAAAGGAGATTCAAATAAAGTTGGGAAGCTTCCTACAGAGAGATAGGAAGAATATCATCTTCAGAATCAATCCAGCACCAGAAGCAACAAACGAAAGAAGAGGAGATTCCAAGAACCTGAAGGAAGTCTTGTTGTAGACCTGCAAGATTGTAGAAGAAGAAAAGGCCATAGGAGCCTTGTTCTAGATTCAAGGAAGAGACTCCAGAGAAGAGTCCAGAAGAAGACAGGAGATTGGTGATCTCCATTGAAGCCTGAAGAAGCTAAAGAGACCCATAGAAGGTCCCATTAAAGAACTCCTAGTTTTGAAAGATTGGAGGTTGGTGATCTCCATCAAAGCCTGCAGATTGTAGAAGTGAAGGACCAACAAGTTCCTGTTCCAGATTCCAGAAGCAGCAGATTCTAGAGATTTGAGAGATCTCATTGCCAACACTTCCACAGTAGAAGGTTGAAGGAAAGGTCTCATTGAGAAGACCAGAGAAGTTGTGAGACTGAAGACCTTGGAGAGGTCTCAAGGAGAAACAAGGAGAAGGCTTGGAGAGCCTTATTGCAGATTTCGAAGAAGTCGTTAAAGGAGTTCCTAGAAGAACTCATTGGAGAAATTCACTACCAAGGAGAAGCTCCTGATAGTGAAGGAATTTGGACAATTGTCGCCATCCAACAACAAGCCCAAAGGAGAAGTATTTGACAAATTTGCCAAATTTCAGAGAAGACCAGTGAAGACCTCAAGACTTACAGATTCTTGAGAAGAAGGCCCAAATTGAAGCCATAATTCAACAAGGAGGTTGAAGGAGAACATAGACAGAAGAAACCTACCAAATCCAAGAGATTTGGAGATTGCTTTTCATAACTAAAAAGGCACATTTCGGAGATCGGGGTTTGTTGAATCTACAGCAAAATACCGAAGGTTTCATAGCTGCAATTTACTACGAATCCAGACAGCAAATTGGTGAATCTATTCATCAAGATCTACATCATCTTTAGAGATCGTTAAAGGTAAGAAACTTGGGGCAAGGGGTTCTTTTTTTTAAAACTTTTATTTTGTTCTTTTTTTTGTTTCTTTAAGCACATTATTAGAATTCAGAAATTGCAAAGCAGAAGGTTGCATTTTAAGTCTTTAAAGTAAGTGCAGAAGATAGATTCTATTAAGGGTTATTACCTGCACATTAAATAGGAGTTAGATACATTCTTCCTATTATTTAGTTACAGAAAAGAAGACTACATTAAGATTGCGGAGATTATAGAGCATTAGAGAGTTCTTTTAAGAGTTAGTATTAGTGCATATTACAAGTTACTGTTAAGGAGTAATAAGGAGATTGCAGTTGCACTATATTAGTTTCTCTTAAAGCTTATTAGAAGTGCACTAAATATTACACTGAAGGTGAAAGTTAGTGTAAAGATTAATCTCTCTAGCATATTGGTTAGATGATTATTAGCTTGGATTCATTGTTACTAAACTATCTAAGTGAAAGAGTTAGATACTATTGTTGTCTAATAGAAAGGCAACAATACATTGCTCTCAAAAGAATAGAGCAAGCAACGACCATATCTAAGAAGCAAAGGAAAAGCTTCAAATCAGTCTACATTAGTCCTCAAGCCATACAACGAGGAGCCGTCATATCAAAGAAGGAAATAACATCTAAAAGAGACAAGGAACACACTAAACTTCGGTGCAAAATAAAAGTCTCTTATTCATATTACATTGGTGCACCATATACCTCTAAAAAGAGGACAGATTATCAAGTGTCTCAAGACACTAACACAACAGGGATTCAACGTCTACTATTGGCAAATCAACGAAGGCAGAAGAAGAGCCAATCCAGGGTTCACAAGCGTCGGGTTTTAGGTGTATAGAAACACCATTCAATTGCCAAAGCAGCGCCCATTAACAACGTAAACCTGCAGCCACATTGGAAGCATTGCTACCATTACAGTCCTATTGCAAAGCAAGGTAGCAGCACAGAAATCTGCGTATAAGCCAAGGGAAGGCCACGAAAAATTTACCTTATTCAAGTGTCTAACAACCAACAAGGAAGAAAGCCATCGAAGCATCCAAGTGCTTCAATCAAGCGATGCCATATCATCTACCTAGAAGCTACGTTGGATTCACAGTTGGAGCCAACGTTGGAAAAAATCATCGCTGGAATTGCAAGCTAGCATTCACTGGCAAAGCGTTGGATAAAAGAAGTGAACAACTTGCATTGAATGGAGGGGGTATAAGGCTAAAAGAGAACGTTGAAGAGTTTCACATGCAAGTGCCACTTGGCACGAAGAAGAGAAGCGTTACATTCTTCTCACGAAGGAGCCCAGCAAAGGAATAACGCTCACCTTGGAGCATTGAATAAAAGAACAATCATTTGATGCCCAGCTAAGAGTAATGCCCACCTTGGAGCATTAAAAGGAGTACAACAAGAAAGTAATGTCTTGAGCAGAGACCATTACATCTTGAGCATTGAAACGTAGGGTGTAACCTCTACAACCCAACCGCAACATGTTTGAGGCATCAAGGAGTATAACGCCTCAAGGCACTCCATGTAGGGGAGATTACCTTATTAATAACTAAGGTGAAAGACGCTCATAGCGAACAACGCGAATATCGTAGAAAGAGCACGCGGTTGTCTATAGCGAAGGTTTTTTGCACAGTAAGGTCAAAGCAGTGAAAGGAGTAGCATTGAATGAGAGTTAAAGAGCATTGAATGCTCATCTTCACCCAACCAATAGATACGTTGAAGTCTCAAGCAACATGAGCTACTCAAAAATACGTAGAGATACGTCAAGGAGGTGCAAAGTCACAAACCATACATAGCGTCCGAAGATACCTCGAAGAAACATCGAAGATACGTTTATATATGCAAAGTCTCAAGCTAATCGAAGACACGTTGAGCCACAAGCAACACTATATACTACAGTGCTAAGGTAAATTTGATATTACTTGCGTTTACGTTGGAGTTATAAGGTGATAGAATCAAAATTACTATTGCATTGGAATAAACAGCATTAACCAAGCATCAATAATTTATAAAGCAAGCTCATTTCAAGGTATTATAATTGAAGGATATTCTCATATTTGCAAATAACCAAGTAGAAGATATAAGGTTGTCAACCTTGGTAAAATCAAATATTAATTTGCAAATACAATTATAATTATTTTCTAATATTCCAAAAGTAGGGAGTTATAAGGCATACTACACCAAACTATAGATAATTGGAATTTAGAAAATTAAATAGAGAAGAAAATCTATTGCTTTCATATAGAGTTGGAATTAATTGATAATACTTGTCTCATACTCAAACTAAGGAGACAAAAAGGAAATCCAACTACAAGAACTTCATTAGGAGAGATAAGGTAAAATTGAAGGTTGATTATTATTCTCAAAACATTACAAGATCAACTCAAAAGGTGAACTAATCATTGCTATCAAAATCTATTGCATATAACTAAGGAGTTATAAGGAAGCCTACAAATATCACCATGACTACAAAAAAATTCATCCTTACAGAATCTCAACTACTTGAGGGTCCAAATTACTTCTCATTAAAAAACAAAGGAAGGGCTATTTTGTTATTTGAAAAAGTTTGGGAAATTGTCAAAGGAACAAAAACTAAACCAACTTCAGGTGATACAAAGATTCAGGGGTTCAAAGAAAGTGATGCTAAGACATTAATGATAATAACTTTTGCCATCATAGATGAAATACAAGCTTACATTAGTTCAGCAGGATCATCTACAGAAGCTTGGAAAACTTTAGAGAAAATATTTGAAGGGAAAAATAAAGCTACTATCTTAAATCTTCAAACTCAATTACATTCCATGAAAATGAATAATGGAGAAAATATAGAACTATTCCTAAGGAAAGTAGTAGACATCAAGGGAAAATTATTAACCTTAGGAGAAAAGGTTGAAGATAAATTTCTTGTTCAAGTAACCATGAGAGCACTTCTAGATAGCTACAAGTATCTAGTTACATCTCTACAGGTTCTAAGTAAAGATACATCATTTGATGAGCTAATCAACATTCTTCAAGAATATGAGGTAGAAAGCACAGTAAAAGATGAAATGACTAACACTGCATTGGTTTCAAAGGATACTCCACAGGGAAACATAGCCTCATCTTCAAAAGGACAAAGACAAGGGAATTACAGATATTGTCAGATATGCAGGAGAAAAGGTCATAGTACTAATTACTGCAGATTCAATCCAAGAAACCAGAACCAAGGAAACCAGATGAACTATGGAAGCCAACCACATAGGGCATTCCAACCAAGGCAATATCAAAATAATTCACGTCAGCAACAGTTTTAGCGACAAAACAATTATCCACAATTGGAATATCGTTAAGGGAATCAGAAAGGACACTTGGCTCAAAGGATTGAAGAAATTGAAGAATTGGAAGATCCTGCAAATGATCATGAAGTCAAAGCTCTTTCAGCAAGGATAACATTTTATGAAGATACTAACTACTTGCTTGAATAGGTTATAGAAAACAGAGGAGAATACGAACTCCAAGAGGAAGATCCATATTGATAATGTAATATAGGGGGGTGTTAGAGTAGATTACATTATTTAGGTACATGTCAATGTACCACCTTGGGTACATTGTTAGATTAGGAGTTTATCTTAGGTTACTTGAGGAAGAAGTAATAAATGCACAAGTGTCAATGTGCAATGATGTAAATGTACAAGGAGTCCTCTTGTACATGAGTCATAGGAAAGATAGTTAGGTAGAGTAAGGGCCAAACAACTTATCTTCTTATATAAAGGCCCCATAGTGAATAGAACAGTGAGTATGAGTGTGTGTGAAGCAGATGTGCTACTCACAGTAGGTACAATGTAGTTTCCATTAGAGTTTTGAAGTGTTCATATATTTCAGTCTTATTGTAGAATTCCATTATCTTACTTTTCTGTATATTTTGCATCTTGTGATTGCTATCTCTCATATCATACATTATCAAAAGCTAACAATTTGGAAATAGTAACCGCTTCTGTTGTTTTTTTGGAAATCGCGTGGTCGACGGCCAACAGTCAATATTCGGGATATAAGCGCTATATTTCTGCTGAATGTAGGCGCTACTTTGGCAAGATGTAGGTGCCATATCTTTCGGTAGGGCGCACGTGATTATTACATTTTGCAGGATATAGGCGTCATATCCTGAGTGGAGCGTAGGCACTTTCTACAGTCGGTGGAATGTAGGCGCCTTCTTGCGTTCGGGATGCAGGTGCCTTTCTGTGTTCGGGATGTAGACGCCTCTTCCTTGTGGGAAGTAGGCGCCCTACCCTTGGCAGGGTGTAGGCGCCTCCTACACTCGTCGCGGTCGTCTTTAAAATGTCTTCATCCTTCAAAAATATTATTCTTTTCGTGCAATGCCAGGTCCATATGAGACCTCGACTTAAAAGTGTAAAAGGATGAGCAAAAACTTGTAGCTACACACATATTCAACTAAAAACACCAATCAAGTAGAAGTACCTCATTTTTCATTAAATATACACAATAATCATACAAAAATACATTTCTAATGTTAATTATGCTAATGTAATGCCCTCACAAATGCAAATAAGATGAGCATTTCGAGTGCTCATCACCAACATTCAGATACAGATTGATAGGCTTCCCCCTTACTCCTTGGGTGCTCTCCCCTTCTCTTGAAATAATAAGGAGAAGGTGCTCCACGAGATCCGGACAAATGTTAGTCTCCAGTATACCAGCTGCACATGGATCTCTCCCGCTGCCCCTCTTTCCCCTAAGCTGTCTTTCTACCACGAGCACTTCCTCCAGATTCAAGACGGCAGAATAGTTCCTCCATAGTACCTTCAACAACACACAATGCATAGTCTTCGGATCTCGATTGGACAACTCAAGGTGTGCTCCCACCAACTTCGGGTTGAGTCAGATCACCATCTTCCAATGGAGGAGCGGGTTTGCCTTTTTTGTTCCTTGGGAGAGGTTGAAACCCTACATCACTTTATTTTTCGCTATCCCATTTACTATGAGATCCGAGGCAGATTCTATTGCCTTTTCAGGGACAACTCTCGATCTCTATCCACCTTCTTCAAGTACCTGGACCAGCGATGTCTCGCACTCTTTCTTAGGGAGACAACTCAGTTTCGTCGACATAGAAGCTCTCCCCCAGATGGATCTCGCCCCCCTCACCATCGACTCATCACAACCTACTTCACCAGCTCTGATGGACCGAGTGACACCGAACGGAAACACCCCATATCAGCCCGTTCGGACAGAAGCAGGGTCACTAGACAGCGCACCCACAGTTTGTTGGGGCCCCGGATTAGTGATGGACAAAGACAGATCATGGACTTCTTTAACATAGATACTTCGGCCTCGAATGTTAGGAGAGATTAGTTTTTGGGGTGTTGGAGCTTGCCCCTCTAGGGCTGCTCCCTCCCCCTTCTCTCTCTCTCTTTGTTCTTCTTGGCGTGCACTCCACTCTTTTGGACTGCAGCCCACCCCCTTTCTCTTTTCCCATTCACTTTGGCCCGATTTTCGGGTCACATCTTTGTATTTATCTTAGTTTCTTTCTTTGTTGGGCGTTTTAGCCCGCTCGCTGGCAGTTATTGTTGTCCTTTTTATAGTCCCTTGGGTCTTTTTTGGCCCACCGTGGACATTAATAATATTTCATTTCATTTCATTTCATTTTCTGCCCCTTGTTGGTAAATTGCCCACTGAACCCCTACATGTGAACATTACCCTGCCTTGGTGTTCTTGAAAACCGAGAAAAGATGCTGAAGCATGTTTCGAGCAATTTGTTGAATCGATTGCAGAAAGAATGATAAGAGAGATGGCCAAAATGCTGAGGAAAACCCAGTATGCTTGTAGGCCTTGGGAAAAGATACATGGTTACAATGTGGGAGAATTCTTGAAGTGGGTTTGAAAGGACTCTAGTGTGGCATGTACCCGACAAAACATTCACAATGTGACTGTTGGCCATTTATAGTCAGTTATAGCTGGCCTCTTGGAAGAGATTTTTCTTGTGAAGAGGGTGGTGCCCGTGGAAACAGAGGGTTGAATGAAGGAAAGAAGAGGGAGATACAGATTTATGTTTGGCCAAATGCAATGTCATGGATGACTGGGGAGATTGGGAAAAAAAATTGGAGATGAATTGTCTTTTCAAAGTAATATCTAAGTGGATTTGTAAGACAAGGAGGACCTGTTGTCACATTTTGCACGGGGTGCAATGTTTTCAATTTTTGTAAGAAAGCTGCTCTTCCTTCTCCCCTTTCTCTCTCTTCCCTACATTCTCATTCTTCTCAAAATTGACAGCAGTTGCCCTGAAAAATGGCCAAGTGTCGGGGGCATCTCTGAGGTGTTCGGGATTTTGCGGGCCATAAACGGGGGCGATAAAATGGACAAAATGAGCCTTGGATATTTTATTATTGCAGATCTTCTCGCCAACTTTCCAACGATATATCATAATAGGCGATCGGGTCAGCGGATCAAAAGTTATGGCCTCGGGAAGTCGAACCAGGAAACCCGGTTTTTGTGCGAAGTCGGTCCGACTTCGCCCTGCTTTGGTGCGAAGTTCGCACTTCGCCCAGTTTTGGTGCGAAGTTCGCACTTCGCCCGATTTGGTGCGAAGTGCGTACTTTGCCCAGTTTTGGTGCGAAGTCCGACTTCGCCCCTCTTTTTGGGCGCACCTTGTAACCGCGGTGGCGGGGAGAAAATGACTAAGTGTTGGGGCGAAGTCCAACTTCGCAATGAAGTCGGACTGCTCCCCCTTTCCAAGGCGAAGTCCGAACAGCGGTGAGAATCGGCATGTGCCGGTGCGCAACCCGACTTCGCGACGAAGTCGGATCGCGCCCTTTGACCGGTGCGCGATGGGAAATAGGTCAACCCGATCACGCTGTTTTCACTGTGCTACCCGATTGCGCTCTAATCCCGGGCGAAGTTGGATAGACTGCCTTTTAAGGCAGACACGTGTCAAGCAGCATCATCCGACAAGTGTCCAGCTTTGGGATCTGAGCCAATATATGTCGAGAAAAAGGACAAGCATGGGCCGCACTACTTATGCCAGCCGCCTCATTTAATGCTGATGTGAGTTTCCACCTACCTCAGCTACCCGCATTCCTGTCAATATAAAGTTCTACCCAACGCGCTGCCACGTGGCTGTTCAACCTTCGGGGAGACCATGCCGAGAGTACGATCCAGCCCGACGAGATGTCGACATCGCAGCTCCGCGGCTGCTTTTGTCAGCTAATGTTTGACTGGGACTTTGTGCCCATTAATGTAACGGGGGGACTCTAGGCTATAAATACCCACCACGTTTTCATTGTAAAGTGGTGGAAGGGGAATGTCTGTTAGGGAACCAATGTAATCGTGCTTCTGCTTATAAATATAATTTGTATGCCTGGTTCTGTTCTGCTGCTTTTATTTCTTTATGTTTATGCTTTACGCTTCCCTGTGTCATGGCTCGTTGATTCGTTTCAGCATTTGGTGATCAGGGGCCTTTAGCATTGTTTGTGTACTTTTAAATTTCATATAATAGATGTGGTAGCAGTTCCATCAGTTGTGTGTTACGTTGCTGTCCGTATTTGGTGATTGATGCGTTGCCGTGCTGTTAGTTCTCCTTGTAGGGAGAATGTTTGCCAGGGGACCATTGTAGCTGTGCGGTTAAAATCACTGCATATCACATATACCTGGCTCTGATATCTCTAGGTTGCTTTCTACTCATGTTAGTGTCCGTATCTGGTGATTGATGCATTGCCGTGCTGTTAGTTCTCCTTGTAGGGAGAATGTTTGCTAGGGGACCATTGTAGCTGTGCGTACACTGCTTAGGTATCGGAAGTACACTTAGATTTTGCAGTTCTCAGTCATGCTTTGTATTTATAATGCAGTAAGTATTGGTGATTGCTGGTTGCCGTACTGTTAGTTCCCCCCACCCAACTCCACTCTCATTTGTAAATTCTTTCCGCAATTTCATCTCTTTCCTGCACTCTCATCTTACTAACCCCCGCAAGGAGCCGGCCTTCTCCGGAGATTGGCCCGGAAGGCATCCCTTCCTTCCGGCCTTTCAATGTTGGTTCGCGGGTCCAGGGCGCAATAACGACAAAATCCTTTCCTCGTGGCGGATTCGTGACCAACAGGACCCCTAAGACAATAATCCTGATCTCATGGATCTTCTGCAGGTTAAATGCTCTGTGCACTGGTGCAGGATTCTGTCTTCTTGAATAATTGATTTCAGTTTCAAAGAACCCCTATGCTTCTCAGTGTCTTATGCTTCTGGTGGTTGTTCTGGGTAATGGTGAAAATCCTTCTTTTCAGCCTGTATATGGAAGGAAGGGTGGATGGTCTGTTTTGAGTCGGCCATGTAGCGCTTCTAAGTGACAGCACACTTGGAGTGTGTTCGAAAACACACAACCTAAGAAATGCATTAGTTATTGTAGAAGCAGAGGAATGACTTAGTTCTTATCCACCACAATCTTTGATTCTGTCATAAATAATTGGAAAGAACCAATGTGTATGTCATTCTGCTGAATGAGATTGATTTATTATCAGAATGCATCATTGAGGGGTTTGTGATTAAGTTTTCAATGTCACAAAGAGGTGTGTGAAGGGGTGTTGGGCCCGGTGGCTCTTTCCCTTCATATTAATAATGTCCTCTATGCTTTGCTTGACGTGGGTATCAAAATCCATGAACTTGTACTATACACTCAGTTTTTGAACTGTGAATGCAAATCAAATTTTTGTGCTTAATGTTAAGTTGTGTAACTTAAAAAAACTGTGTTAGGGTTGTATACCTGCAGGGACGTGTCCCCTAGGGGAGGGGGTGCCCCCGCCGCCCCCTCCGCCCCCACACACACTTCCCATACTCTCATATGTGGGGAAATGTGGGACTCCTAGGCATCACCTATGTAATATACAACGTTTCACAGCTTACATGTGGAAACCTGATATATAGAGAGACAAGAATACAAATGGATTGGTGCCTGCACAACTGAAATAGAAAGAGTTATTTGTTTAATACATATAGTTGTCAGATTGGATAAACAGCTGAAATCTGGAAACTTAATTCCTCCCGACTAGAATGCAAATATATGGGTGCCTACATAGCTTCTGTTGAAAGTTGACTCTTGCGTCTCTAAGGATGTTCTGCCATCCATTTATGCACACACAGTGGATGCATGACATTGCCTCATAATATTTTTGGATGTTTTGGGAGGGCTACATAAAATAAAAAAATGTCATCAGAAATAAGTTGTACACGATTCTTGAAGAACATGCTTGGCAGTCTAGTGGCTAATCACATTGAACTGGTCACAATACTTTCAGAATAATACATCATTGTATTTTCATTTTGTCTATGATTGCTGATTAGTAATAAGAAAACCAATGATTAACTCAAATTTGTGCATTTTAAAATGTTTTTTAACTTGTAATTTTAATTTCTTTTTATATTTCTATATAGATTTTTTTTTTTCTTAATATAGCCATCCCCTTTTTGCCAAAAATTTAGGGGTATGTTCTAGCTATCCCCTTTTCATGTCCCTGCATTTCCCCATCCCCACCAAAAGGGTAGTCCAAGTAACATAGTAAAAAAATGATTTTTAGTATATATGTTAATATAAACTTGAATATATACAAATGCCTTTGAAGTGAAGTTCTTGATGTATGAAAAGATATTATGTTTTATTTATTATTATTTTTAATTTGGTGGCATGTCTTATATTTAATGTTTTTATATTGTCAAAGTTTTTGGCTGAGCTGAAGTTGGCCTTGGAGTGGGGTTTACTGGGGCCAAGTTGAGTATGAGTCTTGCAACTGTGGTTCAATCAAATCTAGATGGGTAAGAGTTATGTATGGTAGGGCATTGAATGTGCTTAAGGTTTTTGTAGTTGACTAAAGCAAAGTAGTGCCCTTTGCAATGATATACTTAGTCCAGCAAAGGATAGAAGGTTAAAAGCAGTGGAGGAAAATGAAACCATGGCATAAGCCATCTTCTAAAGTTGACTTACTAGGTGATTACTACTTTATCTGTCTTTTGAACATATATTTGAAATGTGGAAGCTACAAGATTGTAAAAGTTGCCCTCTGATGGCAAGTTTATTGTGAAAATTATTTCCTGGATAAGTTGCCCAGCATACTTTCAAGAGTGCAAAGGGCATCAATTGTTGGCATCTGTTCTGATAATTGTTTTTCTTGTATTGCATCTAACTTTAGCACCATAACTAGTTGTAGAGGTTTCTACCCTTGGATATATGGCATGTTATAACGTAACAAACACATTATGACCCCTTACATGGAGTGTAGTGATCATTCAATGTTGTTCCTCTCTTTTGACATTATTTGTTAATCTGTTGGGTTTATCATGTAAATATGAGATGTGAGGCATGATTATAATTTTGAATCAGCATTCAATTATATACGCATATTCTTCTATATCTTATTGGTGCTAGGTGCCTACCCCTTTTCTCTTTTCTGTTTGTAAGAGATTTGATATTTTATATCTATGTTAGAAGGAAAGATGAAAACTTACATCAAATGGCCAATGGTATTTATTTCTGCATGACTGAATGCATTTTGAATTATATAGAACATACAAGGACAAACAATTATTATGTGCTGAGTCTAAGCCTAGGCCTTTGGATTTGTTCAGTAATTGTTTTTGAATGATGCATAACCCTTCCAGTAGTGGTGAGTTTCCTTTATCCTGTTTTGAATTTGGGTTGTCTCTAGAGTCTGCACACTCCATATTTTTCTACTCTTAATATTTATTTTGTATGTATCTCTTTATTGATAACATAAAAGACCATTCTGTAGGATTCATGTTCAGACATATAGTTTGAATTTGGTGGGCATCATTGTTCAGTTTTTAACATTTATCTTTCCTCTTGAGGACAGGCTTGTTCTTCTGTTGCTAATATTGATGAATGGAAGTGGAAGCTTAGCTTGCTTCTTCATAACAGGGAAGAGAGAGAAATAGTTTCCAAGGATGAAAATGATAGACGTGACTATGAGCAGATTGCAGCTCTTGCAAGAAGAATGGGCCTTTTCAGGTTTTCATAAGAAAATTGGTTTCTTCCATTTGTCCTGTTTCATTGTTAGTCTTTTTGCACTAAATATGATTGGATCATGTTGCTTATAGAAATAACCTTGAGCCTATGTCTGATGTGAAGTTTTTGCTCATTTCAGTGAAAAATATGGAAAAGTAGTGGTGGCCAGTAAAGTTCCTTTGCCCACGTACAGACCTGATTTAGATGACAGGCGCCCACAGCGAGAGGTGTTCATATAACTTAAATCTCAAACCATAGTATAGTTTGAGGGAAATGTTTCTCTTCAATGGGAATCTTTCATCAATTTATTTATATGATGAGAAAATATTGTGGTGTTCAGGTTACCCTTCCTCTTGGGCTGCAAAGACGAGTAGAAAGTCTTCTTCAAGAATACCTTGATCGAACTCAATTGAATGAATCAGGCCTGTTTAATGATACTTCTTCTGATGGAAGAGAGAGCAGGAGTGTAAACCTAAATGAAGATTCACAGCATGAAAAAATTGGAGGTCAAACACTTGATGGAACAGTCTTAGAAAAAATCCTTCAGCGACGAAGTTGCAGGATTCGCAATCTTCAGCATTCCTGGCAGGTCTGACCTTCAATGGCTGAGAAATGAATACAATTCGTAACATTTTTCATTTTGATGCTGGATCAAATTTATGATTGTCCTATTTTATGATGGAAGCTGTAAAATCAGAGCAATATTATTTGTTTTCTTCATTTTCTCACTAAGTAATTTCTGCCTCTTTTCTGTTATTTGTGTCAAATTTTCTGTCAAAGATTCTCACTTCCATGGTATATGTTTTGTGTTATGCCTAGCGAGGGTACGTAATTTGATGAGGCTAACTTGTTGTCAGCATTACAGCGATCATTAATATTTATGCAAGACAGGATAAAATCAAGAATGCAGGCTCTCATACTAGAGATCCAAAATAACATTTTTCCTTTTTCTCTATATCTAGTGTTGTCTCTTTTGTGCACTCTATCTATCTATCTATGTATATATTCCATGAAATCTCCAGGATGGGATGGTGGCATATTCTGATGATAATGTGATTGCTTACTGGTGCTTTGGACTGATAATGCATCAAGGGTCTTGGCTTGCCGAGTCTATTTGCTAGGAGCATTGTGTGTATCTAGACAACTTGCTTTTCAACTACATTATCTTATCCTAGAAGGTCATCACAAGACCAAATATGCAATGGTATTTGAATGTACACGTTGATATAGCATTGTGTGTGTTTAGTATTGTTAAGGTCCCTTGGTGATCAAATATTGTTGCTTATATGTGCAACGAAGTTTATTTAAAAAATAACCTACTTTAGTTGTTTGTTCAAATTAGGACCACCTCAAAAGATATTTTGAGCTGCAACATCATCAGGTTGCCATATTTTGTTGAGTCCTAAATTCCACTGGAATGTAGACGTGTTAAATTTTCCAATTAGTGGCTGCATGATAGGTTTTGTCAAGCTGAGGTCCATTATTTTAATGCTTGAAAATTCAATCAGTTTTCTGAATTTGATTTGCTGAAGGATAAAATACCTATAGCTTGTTTATAGAACTTCAAATCTTGTAATTTTGTCATCCGATATCCAAATTTGTCGTGCAAGTAGCTGTTGTTAGGGCTTTAGGGGTATCTCGGACACATCGGTGATGTTAGTTTCTTCACACAAGGTATGTGTCATTGTCTCTGTCAAGTCATGTTTTAGTCCATTGAATGCCATTGACAGAGTGATAATATTAGTGTAATTTTGTGAGTTGCATGGTCGATGGTACCTGACATGTCTTATTTTCAAGACTTTAAAGTAGGTGATATTTTCAGTGTAACTGAACTATTTGTAATAAGTTCGTCATAGGAAAAGGAGGCAAGAAACTCAAGCTGCAAACAACACATCTAGAAGTAAATCTTCTAGATTCTTTAGAAAATATCTACAGGCTACAATAAGAGAACAAGCAGTTAAAAATTCAAACTGATTAAGAAGATTGGAGCGTAGAAATATGAGTTCATACAAACAATAATACTAGTTTTTTTAAAAAAGGGAATGCCTGTAATGTTGTTTGATGCTACCTGTAATACAGGTTTTTCGTATTACATGCATAATGCAATTTGCGATACTGATGATATGAGTGGTGTTGTTGATGAGGATTATGGCCATGATGGAGGTCATGATGGTGCAAGTATTCATAATTTTTCACAATGATGGATGTAATGGTAAAGTTTGGTGCTTTGAGAGGCAGAGGAAAGGCATTGGTTTAAAGCTAATCCAGAAAAGGGCATATGATAGCAGAGGACTAGGTAAATTTGGGCAATGAATTTTGGATCCCTTAGAATCAATCATGAGGCCAAAACTTGCAGATCTCAGATATGTTGGCAAACCAAGTAGCATAAAAACTACTTTTATCAAAGGTGAAGCTGATGTTGTAGCTGAGACATCCACTATTAGCAAAGGTACAAGTGTAGATCAAGAAGTATCAAAACATGAAGTTGGTTGCAATCATTATGGTAGGAAAGGTCATACAGAAACTACTTTTATCAAAGGTGAAGCTGATGTTGTAGCTGAGACATCCACTATTAGCAAAGGTACAAGTGTAGATCAAGAAGTATCAAAACATGAAGTTGGTTGCAATCATTATGGTAGGAAAGGTCATACAGAAAAGACATAAGAATTTACATCCTTTTGGATTTTGTGGTTTGAGAAACTATTGTGAGCAGGTATGCTGGAAAAGGAAAAGCCTACAAAAGTTGTATTCAAGTTAGCTATGGCTGGATAAATGTGCTTGAAAGACACTGAGTCACAACAATTTTCAAAAAGTATTATGTGTGCAACTGCAGATTTTCCTATGTGAAGGGGAATATGAGGTAAAACCAAGGTTTGTCTGCATACGGTGGTTAAGGGTAAACCATGGTAAAACCCCTTTGCAGAAATGCTTGTGAGTGTGGGTGACAGGAAACTAGTTATTCAAAACCCCATATTGATAGTGATGGAGGGTAAAACTGTTCAACACCCTGTATTGTTTACGATTATGGGTGAACCAAAGAAAACCTTGTAATTGTGATCTTTTCAGTTGGTTGAGGGTACACCAATAAAACCACTGGTAGCTGGTTGAGGGTCAACCATAGTAAACAAAACCCTATGTAGCTGATTGAGTGTTAATCAAAGAAAAGAAAATGCTATATATGTAATTTCATATACTTCAGAGAGTGGTGGCAAGGAGAAACAGGTAACTCTATACACTCTAATGGAGAAACAGGAAAAACAAGCAACTCTGTACATTCTGTAGGGTGTTGGAAAGGAGATATGGGCAACTACTTACATTCCATTGCAAAACATTGTGGTGTAAAGGAGAAATGAAACAAAGAGTCAAGTGTATTTGGCGATAAGTGCAATAATGGCAGGCTGTTGGTGTTGTAAGACCTATAGAGGCAAACATTTGGTTTTAAGACTCTACAAAGGCATGCTTACTAAAAATAGAATTCGGACGGTTGTCTGATTAGCCAAAGGAAAGCTTGTGCACAATCTAATGCAAATAAGAACAATGGTTAATTTTGTGCAAAGCCAGGCAGAGAATGGAGGTCCACTTGGGGATATAAAGTGGAGCAAAGGTTATCTCATGTTATGTGGCCAATGAGTTGTGTGCAAGAGGCCAAAGGTAAACCTTTTGGAAAGCTGTTGGAAAGGTGGAGTTTTATTTCTTATTACATGAGAATTGTTTGAATTACCCCAAGGTTATAAATCCATTGGTTGTAAATGGGTTTCTAAAGGGAAGAATTCAAGAAACCCTTTTGGATGGTCCTCTATATTGCAGGTTTTTGAGATGATCATATAATGTCCCAAAATTTAAATTGCTGATTTAACGACCAATTCAGTTGTAAAATTCAGGGATGGTTAGGGGCCCACCATATTTCCATCGTTAGTCATTAAGGATGGTTAGGGGCCCACCATATTTCCATCGTGCCATATCTTTTTCCTTCAAATTCAGAAATGTATGAGAGTATTACATTCTAAGTTTACGATTTAGTGGATAAGCACAAATTACTAATGGATTTGATAATGATCCCTAACTAGATGGTAGTCTGACTGACTAATAAGTCTAATAATATTTGGCTAAAAATCCAACACACATGAGAAAGAAAAAGGAAAGAAATTGTACTAATGTCCATGGATGACCAAATTAGGTCAATGGGACTCAAATAGTACACTTAAAGGGATCCAGAAATTGTGCTCCAAAGAATTTAGAATTACAAACTCTGACACATAATGGGCGAAGCATTTCTTTATGTAATATGAGATTGTGTGGAACATATACATCTTGAGCGTGTGTGTGTGGTAGATATACTATGTTGCAGGGAATTCCTAAGATGCTCACGTTTCTGTTTCGGAAACTCCTTGGAAATTCCTAAGAAGCTTCTAGAAACTTGTCATTGACTTCCCATGTTTCCATGCATTTCTAAGAGATTTCAAATGTTTCTGAAGGTGTTTCCTATGTTTCTTGGCATTTTGAAACAAAAGAAAATTCCAGGTTTGAGCATGTTAGGGGGTGGTATGGGTTTGCGAGTGCCCCACATGGGACACACATGATCCACTTTACTTAAAAATTAAGTTACTATAATAGAAGATGAGGCAAAAGGGTATAAAGCAAATGATAACATGAATAATGATCAGTTGAAATCAATGAAGCCAGAGAATCTAGACCAAGTGGCATGCTCTTTAGCAACAAAGAAAAATTGAAGCATATATGGGTTCATTCACTTGGTGAATCAAAACAGGTTGGGCTCAGGGAGAAAAAAAAAAAAAAAAAAAAAAAAAGGAAAAAAAAGTGAAAAAAAACACACAGGATCTAGTTTTTGTCTTGTATTTTGCAAAAAAATAAAGTACATGAGAGCAAACAAGATTGGGTGTGAATCCTAAAAATTCTAATTTTTTTCCATGGCTGCACCTAATCTTGAGGAAAATGAAAGTCCTTCTCATACTCTTACTGTGAAAGCCATAAAAGTTGTCTTTTTTATCAGTTTTGTTGTATATCTTGATGACTTTGAACGTTAAGAACTAGGTTTATAATGTATTCCATGTTGTTTAGGTTTGCACATGTATAACCTCAATCTATAAAGGTCAATCTTTAATATTAAGCATTGTACTGTATATGATATTTAGTAAATATATGCGTTTTCATCCATTTGTGATCTTCTTAATTCAATTTTCTCTATTATTTCAAAATTATTTATCTCTTTTTTTTAATTAGACATTTCCTTGATCTCCTTAATTCAATTTTGTCTATTATTTTTTAAATATTTATTTTTAATTAGGCATTGTACTAAATGTGATATTTAGTAAATTTGTGTTTTTCATCCATTTGTGATCTTCTTAATTCAATTTTGTCTATTATTTTAAAAATATATTTCTTAATTTTTTCAATTAGGCATTTCCTTTAGGTTCCAACTTTTCCAGAGGCCTTGTAGACTGGCATTTCCTACGGCATTCTTTTTTAGAAACTATGCCCATTTCCAAGTTTTGTGCAACTTAATACAAATCTAATCAAGCATGGTACAATAGAAGCTCAAACTGTCATAGGATGCCTACTATCAAGAAGAGGATCATGTGTGCACTTTGTAATTTGACAATCTTCATCCTTAAGGTTTGAAAATTGCCAAATTCTATCAAAGACAAATAAATTCAATCAAATTTTGTGCATCAGTTTTTCTTGAATGTTCATAACTTCATACGGAATAAAAACATGTACAAATTCTAACATTGGCATATAAAAATGCATGCAAACCGTGAAACATTTTTTCTTCTGAAAGCAGACACTGATTGCAAACGGCTTTCTTTCCCTTAAACCATATAGATAATGCAAAAGGTGTTTTCAATGGGCATTTCACATTTGTAATAGATGACCTTAGAGGTCTTGCTTATAGTAGATGACTTTGCTATAGAGGCCCCAAATGATTCAAGGTGATTTCTGGCTGCAACTATGCAGGCAATTGTTTGAGGCATCAAAATGGAGAGTGTTTGACGTGGCTGTGGAATGTGGGAGTAGATGTCATTGTGCTAGGTCTTGTGTTGAGTTTGCATCTTGTGCGCAGCCCATGTCCTGTGTGTAGTGGTTAACATGGCTCACATTGGGTAATCGATTTAAAATCTATCACATTGGTAAAGGTGGGGTGAAATCAAGTTAATAAGGTGCTCAAGTGACAAAATTGAGGAATAATGATTGTCTCCAAAACACCAAATCAATCTTGGGAGGACATAAATCTAAAGGGCAAAAAATGTAAAATTCAGAAAAATGGTTAGTCTGGGATCATGATTTGGCCAATCGGTGAGATGACTGATTTGTGGCTAGCTATCCTTGAAGGGCTGTTGAGGTAAACATGATGTCAAATCACCAATAGAGTTTGAGAATTGGTGACTTTGAGGGAGGCTTGGGAAATTTGAGGAATAAGGTGCCAATTCATCCGTTTTGATGTTAGGAGTGACGTAAGGATGCCAACAATCGATCAAGGTAAGAATTCAAGAAGTAAAGACTGCTAATATGCCATCGATTTGGAAGGATGAAGATACGTGAAGCGTTTGGGGGGGTGGACCCCATCAGGTTCCTCATGTTTGAAACAGCATATTCCTTGGGTCTCACTCAATCAAGAACCAACTTAAATCAAGTTAAGGGGCGAGCCACCAATTTATGATGAAAGGAACAAAAGGGTCATAATAAAAGAAGTGGGCCCCACTAGAAGCCAAAGGAGGCCCACTAATTAGCAATGTAGTATGACTCTATATGACGTCAACAGATCAACAATCGGTCAAAAATGAGTTTAGGCGGGAATTTTCACTGATCCATGATTCAAAAGAGGGAAAAATAATTGATTCACTCATTAGAAAATACCAGGCAACTGATCTGTTCAAGGGAGTTAAAAAAATAGAAGATCAAACGCAAGGATTTTATTTGGACATTTTGGACTTAGATTTCAAGGTGCAAGTGAATTTCCGAGCTAAGTTGACTGAGTAAATCAAGTTTTCAAATGAAGACAGAGGCATGCAGCTGAAGATTAAAGCTATTTGGAATTAGGAACTAAAGGTTCACCATGGGGAAGAATAGGGACTAACACAGGGTCGAATAACCCCTACAGCAAGAAGTTTTGCACCATTTTCTCTATTTCTGATTTCTATGCATATGGATACCTGTAAGGGCGGACATTTGGAGGAAGACTACCTGGAATAAGTTGAATTGCATGATCGTGAGTACGACAAGGGGGTAGTCTTGTGGGTTCCCCAGTTTTTGCAATAACAACTGTAATTCCTCCGGATGGTTGTTGTCTCCTCTATCTAAGTCTTGTATAGCAAATAGTTGGGCCACAACACCATGGTTGGACTTTTTCAAGAGTTTTTCCATTGTATGAGACGTAACAATTTGAGTAGCCCCGGCCTTCAAACCCCTTAAGGTGTACTCTATTCCCTGTTGGCTGAATTTCATCCACAATTCAGAGAAATCCCATAATACTGGACCCAATACTCTTAGCCACTAAACCCCCAATACAACATCACACCCACCTAGGGGTTGGGCAAACATGTCTGCCTTAAGATTATATTCCCCTATATGTTTTTCAACATTTCGACACTTTCCCTTAGAAGGCAAAGTTCCTCCATTGGCAATCATGACTTCAAAAGAGTTGCAAGTATTAATATAACAATTTCCTTGTTTGGCCACCCTTGGGTCAATGAAGTTATGTGTGCTCCCGGAGTAAATGAGAATTATAACCTGTTGTCCTTTGAAGTGTCCTATCACCTTCATGGTTTGGGGAGTTGATACAATTGCTAAGGCATGCACTGAAATTTTTGGTTTGGAGTCTTTTGGGACGTCTGGCTGTTCTATATGTTCCTCTTCCTCCTTAGAAGATTCGATGGTTATTGGCTTATCCACATCCAACAAAAACAATTTTCGTTGTATGCATCTTTGCCTCAGAGCATATTTCTCATCACAATTATAACATAATCCTTGTGCTCTACGGGCATCCATTTCCTCCCAAGTCAATTGTTCCTCTACGGGCATCCATTTCATCCGCTAATCTTGCCAATCCAATGGCTTGCATCATAGACTATGGTTTGAATATTTTTACCTCTGCCTTGATATCATCTTTCAACCCACTAATCAACTCTGAAAAAATCCTTCACTCAACCCCTTTGTCCTATTAGCGAACTTCTCAAATTGAGTCTGATATTCTCGGATAGTAGAGGTTTGTTTCAATTTGGTTAAGGCTCCTGTAAAGTCCCCATACTCTCTAGGGCCAAAACAAGTGAGTAATTGGGATTCAAAGTCTTCCCAAGAAGGTCAGGAGTTGTGTTTTGTAACCATTAATACCATTGTAGGGACTCAAATTCAAAGTTAAAAGATGCCATGGTGATCCACAAATAGCGGGGTACATTATGGAGTTTGAAGACCTGATCTGCTCAACACAACCAACCATCAACGTCCTTTCCATTAAAATTGGGAAAGTCTAATTTAGGCATCTTAAATGGGGTATCCGTGTCAAAAATAGTATGATGGGTTTCTTTCTCTTTATTGCTTAAACTGCCACTTGATCCTTTGGTGTTATTATGATGGAATATTTTTGGGCCTTCCTTTAAACACTCTTCCATTTCTAAGAATCTATCTTCAATCATTGTAATAATCCCTAAAAACTCTGATTAAAATTTTTGCTTAAATCACTGCTCAATTTGCTTTTCAATCCAACTCGATATTAGTTTAGGCATAATTAATTCACACTTCAAGAATAGTTACCACTGTAGCTGGTATCTTAAGTGCTCGGTACCGGCCAACTTCCCGCAAAAGTTCGCCTTTTAGGATCTTACTCCTCTCTCGAGTCTATCCGGATCCCGGCGTGGGGTTGTCCTTTTCAGGGCCCATACACCTGAAAGGATGGACGTTGTAATCCCCTATCCAAAGCACAAGGATTCTCAATCCTTGATCGTATTGGTCCCTTGACCATCTGCTTTGGAACCAGCGTTATTATGCCAGTGCTAGTCATTGAACCTTCTGCTAAGGTTTGGCTAGAGTCCGCCATCGCATGGCTTATGGACTAGTTGTCCAAGATCCATCTCCGGTTGACGGTAATGCTGCCTATACCATCTACCGCTGGATCCTCCAACAACATGAATAGCTCTCTAACCATGTCATTCGTTGGCTTCTCCCCAACCGAAGAGGTTTAATGAACACCCTCACTTACTTACCGACTGTCTTCCTAGAGCGACGTCCCATACCACCGCTCTTATCTCTCAACAGCTGGACCACTGTCCTTAATAGCTGGAGATACGGATAGCTCAGTCACACATAAGTCGCCCCTGCGGCTTAATGTGGTTGGGTGGGTACTGTCTCTTCTCGACAAGTCTCAAAGCAAATTATATTCCGTACCCTACTCGGTTTCCGGACATGTTCTCAAATTTGATATATAAATTTTGATTTATATGAGCTCATTAAAAACTAAAAGTAAACAGCTAATAAACATGATTATACATACTTTAAGTTAAAGTAAAAATAAAGCATCTTTAAGAGAATCGTTTACTTTACAATTGATCCAATTAAAATATTACTCTAAAGCAGCATTGAGCTATTAGTTCAAGATAACCAGTTATACTCTATAATATATTTACATACTATACCAACATTACCATAAAGAATACAGAATATAACTTAATAATATTCCTCATGTTTTAAAACTAAATTAATTCTTTTTCTTTTGTCCATAAAGGAATCTTTATATACATATAAACAACGAAACTACTAAATGGATAATTTAGAAAAGTCTTCATACCAAAGCTTTTATATCATACTCAGGATTTATCATGGCATTGGATAATGTATGGTGAATGTCATACTATAAGGGTTTTACTGAAAATACAAGTTTTGTCTCATAATAATGTACGACGAAAAACCAAATATATCCTAGAAAGTAGCTACAGAAACTTTCCACGGGAAAATCTGCTTGTCTTCTATGGAACCATCTGAGTTTTAAGTTACATACCCTGCTGCTAATAAATCATGACTATAAATTTAAGGCAGAGTTCTTGGCTTGATGTAGTATTCTAGCAAACCAATCTGTTAAAACACGCAGCCACACCGGCAGGCTAAGGAGGTTATGATTTTGTCTACAAGACGCCTGTTTACAAGCACCCAGCAATGCTATTTCACTCACCTCATTGCACACGCTTTTCATGAATACTCTGATGTGTTATATATGGTTCAAGGCGTGATTTATTCTCACGTTAACCTTCATAATATGGCTAAAGCTTCCTAATTGGCAAGGGGATTATGTTTATATATGATTTTTTAAAAGAAAGCTACAGGTATAATCATCCTCTACTTCACGCTGTGACATACAGTCATACCATCAAGTCACAATAAAATGAGCAGGACCAGATAATACAACAAAAGCATAAGGCCAGAATTTTGAAATGAACATATATAAAACCATAATTTGTTCATAACTTAGTTTACAATATATAATTTTCGGGATTCAATCAAAGTCTATACAAGCCCAGCCTGATATGAAAAAGTCTCTTCCACTTAAAATAATAAAAAAAAAAACAATTGCATTTACTCTTCTATAACTTTCATTTTGACATAACATCCGAATAAAAAGAGCTGTTGATAGAATTTAATGAATTTGCCAGCCTGGAAATGAAAATCCATCAGTCTTCTGAGTATTCTATTGCGTCAATAGTGCAGCCATTCCCAGTCACTTGGCCATGCTCTTGCTTGGTTTCCGCCCACCCAGGGACAGAGATGAATGAATTGGAAAGTATAGGACTATAGGAATCAGCTTGGCCCATTAAAAAAAAAGAATCTATATGCACACAACACACAGTCATGCAGCGAAGTCCTTTCACGTTTTTCACACACCAATGATTTTTTTTGAAAGATAGCAATGCCTTTCCAATGCAATTACGCAGAGATGCAGCTAAATCATTTTTAATAAATTCATTGGCATAGTTACTGCAGGGTTTTTTATAACGCAGCTTTTTTTTTAATTCTAGGAATTTTTCTATAACAGCAATTCAATTTTTATACAGCATTGCTTCCTATGATTCAATTTTACTTATTAAACACAGTGACAGTTTTCCCTTAAACAACACAAACAGCCAGCACAATAACGAGTAATCAGACCTTTATACTGTGACAACTTGAAGTTTGGCAACAACCAAATCTATGCAAAGGAAACGAACCAATTGCTCAGGTCGAGAGAACGTATTTTCCTTTTCTCGTTTCAAAGTCTTATAGAAGATTTCCCGTGACGGGAGCGTGACACATCTTTGTTTTCTTGCCAGATACTTCCTCTTAACCTTAGCCATGTGGAAAATACTTCCAATATCCGCGTGGAGAGCAAAACGATGGTATTTTATTTATTTTATTATTTAATAATATATTTTTTATAACTCGGCATTATCATTCCTTCATTTTTAATAGTGTTAATTGGTATGTTTCCATAGTTTGTTACATACTTTTATATATATACAATTTAGGTTTGTTGTATAGGACACACTCTTGCATATATTTTAAATTCGGACTATCGCTTGTTTCTAATGTGAGAACAATAATATGTATGCATCACCAAAATACATTATATACACTATGCTATTAATTCCCATTTTAATATTATTATTATTTTTATATTATTTGTTTTTTTATATATATATTTTATATAAATTTTTTTGTTATTATTTTATTATTATTTTTTAAATTCCTATACATATATGTATATTTTTTATTTAAATATATATATATTTTTTAACAATGTCACACAAAACAAGCATCATGCAGGTAATGCAAAGGCAATTACACATGATATGCAGTTATACGAGTGCAATAAATGCATCGACAAACAGGATGATATTTATGTGCAAATTCCTATAGAGGGCTTCCATGTACCCTCGGGCCAAGGTGCACGAGGCACAACATCATATCCCACTCACCTGACGCTTTCCAATTCTATCTCCGCCAGGGGTGGGTGTCTTCTACCGCTTCCGCAAATTCACCTGCACCTGCACCACAAAACTCATCGCAGTATCAAATTCTTCTAAACAAAATGGCGATAAGTGGCGGGGTTGTTACAATCATTGATTTGACGTTAATCTGATTAGTTTTCATAGTCTGTATGTGATCTTTCATTTGTTGAACTTCTTGCCGAATGTAGGACATTTAGCTTGTTAGGCTACTAAGTGATTGATTTAATTGTTCCTTAAATTGGCTTTGCTCCAACTCTTTCGTTGCTCCTCTAGTCCCTCCAGCCATATATATGTGATTTGGACCACCCCAACTGACTTACCAAAATTAGAATTGTTGTTCGGAGTTACTATTTTTAGTAATGGATCAAAAATAAGTGTTTAGGCATTATATATCAAAATGATGAACTTGAAAAGGCGAATAGAATGGGATAGGTCTCACAGTGACATTTTTCGGCACCCCTAAAAAAGTGCATGGAGGCTATATACCAAAATGATCAGCTCGACAAGACGATCGCAATGAGCTATATCCCATAACACATCGACCCTAAGACGACCAAAGTTGCAGGATTTTCTCAACAATTCTGACAACAAAAAACTGTGTTGATTGTCACTGGGGTAAGGCTCAATGTGTAGGTCGTATTGCTAATGTCACCATCCATATGAACACCTATACTTAGAACGACAACTTATATGGGATGATTTGGGAAGTGCAAATGTTATCCTGGGGGCTCAATGTCTGTCTCAATTGGGCGATGTTACTTTGAACCTGCAATGAATGTATATATAGTAGACAAAAAATGGCAAGGTCATTTGTCTCCAAGTTTTGCAACCTCTGCCATACAAGGTCGTCAACTCCCACCAAATGCAGAAACTATTGAAGAAAGGAATCAAAGGCTTCTTGGCCTAGATTTGTTGCATGAAAGTCTTGGACATCGATTAGTCACCTCCTGTTCTTCCTTCTGATATGGAGCCCTTATCAACGAATATGCTCTAGTTTCGATGAACCCAAGGGTCTCCCATCCAAGTGATCGTGCTATCCACCTTATTCTAGGAAGCTAGCCACCCAACGTTCGTCCTTATGACTATCGCTAGCCATGCAAGTCTAATATTGAGAAATTGGTTCGAGAAATGTTGGAGGAAGGTATTATCCGTCCTAGTACCAATCCCTATTTGTCTCCAGTTGTTATGATCTAGTGCAAGGACAACTCTTGGTGAATGTGCCCCGATTTTTGTCCCCTCAAAAAGATTACTATCAAAGATAGGTCATTAAATTAGGGTTAGAGGAAAATATTCTCAAACTGCTTCTCATACACGAGGGTCATTATGAGTTCTTGGTCATGCCCTTCAGTCTTACTAATGCCCCTTCTGCCTTCCTGTTGAACACATAAATCGTCAATTGCAATATGCGATTGCAACCACAATTCAACAAATGGATGGGGAGGTTTTTGCTTTCCCTAACCTCCAGATTTTAGGCCAGATACCTTAACTTTCCTCGAAAAAAAGCAGGAAAGAAAAGCTAATCTAAGTGTGCAAAAATTAAAATCTAAGCTAGGTGCATGAAAGTAAATGTAATGTACTTTGTTGGAGAAAAGAGTGCAAGAAAGAAAACAAGAAATATGGCCAAAGCTGTAGCAAGTTTCGAGGTTGACGCGATCAGCATTCCCAACAAGCATTGAATAGCTTCACTGTGATTGAATCTAATTGGCAATATTATGAAGAAAAGGACTAACAGAGGGAAAGAGAATAGAGCTATTAATTCCACACATTCCTGAACAAAAGGCAATATACACAATCATTTAAGAATGTCATGCACAATTCTTCGCTTTATTGATCTAAAAAATGTTAAGTACAATGGTTTTCAGAGAGTAGCTATGGTATGTTGGGTAGCCAAAAGACCCTTACAATGAGAATCATTCTCTTATTTATACTTGAAAAGTAAAACCCTAATCTATTTTTGGACTAACAGTTCAAAATTTCACGTGGGCTCATCATTCTTATTCACGAGACCAAAAATACATGCACGGACTAGAGTGAGGTGCACAAGGCTGTAAGTAGGGCACATTGGTTACTTCGAGTGGGGCACTCCAAGAAGTGAGGCACATTGGTTGCTCTAAGTGGGGCGCTCCAAGAAGTGAGGCATACCAAGCGGAGCAGGGCTCACCTAGAGTGAGGCTCACTGGTAGAGTGGGGCGCACCAAGCAATGCGAGGTTCACTTGGAGTAGAGCAAAGTGGGGCTCACCCAAAGCGGAGCAGAACGGGGTGCATGCTTCCAAACATGGCCAATTTTCGTTGATTTCTGCCTTGCTCTGTCTTCTTCGTCAACTTGTGCGATGTATCTCTGTTTAGAGCATGATGGTAGTAGCAAGCTAAAGTTTAGTTAATTTTGTCTTTCGTCCTCTTTGCAAATTTTTACTAATTTTTTTTGATGACATCCTAGTTTATAGTAAGTCTTAGGAAGCCCATTTGCATCATGTCTAATAGGCGTTTTGGGGCAAGAACAATTATATGTCATATGGTCCAAATGTTCCTTTGGTGTGTCTGAAGTGGAGTACTTGGGTTACATTGTTTCTCATGGTGGTGTCAAGGTTGACCCTAGCAAGATCAAGGTCATGTACAACTTGAGTTGGCTTAACAATAAGACTTTGGAACTCAAAATAAGAGGTTCAAGGTTTGAATCCAATGGGGGGTAGAGTTGTATAATATACTTCAGTAATCGGAGTTTTGTTGGATAAACATATATTGGATAAATAATATCCTCTATGAGGGTCGTCTTAGATGACCTATGGTCTTGTGGATGTTTAAAACTTCTTTACCTTTACCTTTAAGAGTCTTCGTGGATTTTTAGGTCTTACAAGGTATTGCAGGAAATCTGGTAAGAATTATGGGAAGATTGTAGGTCCCCTTGCGGCTCTCAACAAGAAAGATTTCTTTGTTTGGTACAAGGAGGCTATATGAGTTTTCAATGCCTTAAAGGAAGCTATGTGCACTCCTTCTATTCTAGCTACTTTGGACTTCAACAAGCCTTTTATCATTTAATGCAATGCTTTTGGAATGCATATCAGTGCTATTTTCATGCAGGATGCTCACCCCCTAGCTTTTGAGAGCAAACAACTCTCTGGCAACAATTTGGGCTGTTCTACTTATGAGAAGGAGATGTTAGCCAACTTGCATGCCGTAGACAAATGGAAGCCTTACTTGCGGGGCCAAAACTTCATTATTAAAACGGATCATTACAGTCTCAAACACTTCTTGGGACAACATTTCTCTTGTCCTGATAAAAAAATAAAAAATTTTGACCAAGCTTTAGAGCTATGACCTTGGGATTGAATATAAGAACGGGAAGGAGAATGTAATGGCCAATGCCCTTTCTCGCTAGTACAAAGATTCTGTCACTGTCAATACTATTTTTCGCCCCTTGCCTCTGGCTCTATTGTCTTCAAAATGATGTGGAGCTGTCAACACTATTTCTCGCCTCTAATTCTGTCGCTATCAGTACTATTTCTCGCTCCTTGCCCTGTTTTGTTTGATTCATGATGTGGAGCTTGGTTCCCCATCCTATCCCTCTTTCGCTTGGTCAAACAAGATTCTTAGGTAAAAGGACCACATTTATCTCATTTGGTTTTCTTTGGTCAAGCATAATATCCTTTAGGAATTACATGCTTCACCCTTGGCATGCCATTTTAGATTTCTTAAAACCTATTAGTGGGTTAAGCAGTATTTTTCTTGGAATGGAATGAAAGTGGGTGAGTGTGCCAGAGGAATAAGGGTAAAAGCATAAAGTCTCTAGGATTGTTGCAGCCCCTTCCTATTTTGGATCGCCAATGGGCACAAATCTCCATGGATTTCATTGAAGGTCTTCTCAAGTCAGAGAGCAAAACAATGATTTTTATTGTGGTGGATTGCCTTTCCATGTATGCTCATTTTTATGCCTTACAACATCCTTTAATTGCCAACAAAGTGGCCAAGGTATTCCTTGATTCTGTTTTCAAGTTGCATGGTATGCCCAAGTCTATTGTCTGTGATCGTGATCCTGTTTTCACTAGCAACTTTTTGAAGGAGTTGTTCACTCTTAGTGATACTCAGTTTAACATGAGTTCTTCCTATCACCCTTAGTCGGATGGCCAAATGGAAGATGTCTTGGTACATACTTGAGATGCTTTGCCCAAGGTAAGTAGTATCAATGGGTTAAATGGCTTCCCCTAGGAAAATGGTGGTACATTACTTCTTATCATCTTTCCACCAAGATGTCCCCATTTGAGGCGTATGATCAAAAACCTCCATCCTTGGCGGATTATCTGTCGGGTTCCTCTCAGGTGGCTTAGGTAGATGATCTCCTTTGATAGCATCAGACTGTCCTACAACTTCTCAAGGATAATCTTTGTCAGGCCCAAAAATCGTATGAAGCAGCAACAAGATTTACACTGCTCGGAAAGACAATTTCAAGTCGGTGATATGGTTTTTTTGTGGCTCCAACTATATATGCAGCTTTCTCTGAAGACCAAATCCTATCAAAAACTGGCACCCACATTCTGTGGTCCCTGCAAGGTGACTTGCTGAATTGGGGAGGTGGCATATCAATTGGAGCTTCCTCCTATTTCCAAATTCCACCCTGTTTTTTCATGTGTCTTGTCCTAAGCAGGTACTTGGTCAAACGGTGTAGTCCTAGCCAGCGCTTCTAGAGTTGGATGAAGAAGGCTGTGTTGATCTGCAAGCAGAAGCAATGTTGTAGTCATGGGTCCGTAATCTGCTGTCTCTCCAAGTGCAGAAGTTCCTCATCTAATGGTGGGATCTTCCGAAAGAATTTGTGAGTATTCTCCAATCATTTTCAGCTTTGAGAACAAAGCTTTTTGATGGAGGGAGCCATGTAATGCCCCCCATATAGTCGCATTGGTTATCTTTATCATTGGCTTGGGCCCTAGCCTAGGATAGTAGGCCCTTGAGCATTAGGGTTAGACTTTGTTAGTTGGTTAGACTCTAAATAGATGAGTTTTGATGTAGTTGGATCATCATTCATACTTCTAATATTTTATTGCCTCTAGTGACCATAAGAGACTTTGCCCTTTGTAAGTGGCTAAGAGACTTCCACCTTCTTCGAGTGGCTTGGATGGTTCCTGTTGCCACATTTTGCACGGGGTGCAATGTTTTCAGTTTTGTAAGAAGGCTGCTCTTCCTTTTCCCTCTTCCTCTCTTTCCCTTTCTTCTTCTCTCCCTTTCTCTCTCTTCCCTACATTCTCATTCTTCCCCCTTTCTTTTGAGCCCCTCAGTCAGATCTCAAATTTGACAGCAGTTGCCCTAAAAAATGGCTAAGTGCCAGGGCGCAGTCCGACTTCGCAGCGAAGTCGGAGTGCGCCTCCAATTGGAGCGCAGCAGGAGTGCAAAGTGCGCAGTGTGACAGAATCAGCCAGAAGAACAAGTGTTCTGGGCGCAACCCGACTTCGTAGCGAAGGAGTGCGCCCTGCTTTCTGGGCGCACCTTGTAGCAGGCTGGCAGGAAAAATGACTAAGTGCTGGGGCAAAGTCCGACTTCGCAGCGAAGTCGGACTGCGCCCCCTTCCAGGGCGAAGTCCGTATGGCGGGAGAAATCAGCTTCCACCTGTGCGCAACCCGACTTTGCAGCGAAGTCGGAGTGCGCCCTTTGACAAAGTGCGCGATGGGAAATAAACTCAGAAATGCACCCAAGGCATGAAGGCCTTCCCGACTGCGCTGTTTTCTGCCTGCGCAACCCGATGGCGCTCTGATCCTGAGTGAAGTTGGATAAACTGCCTTTCAAGGCAGACACGCGTCAAGCAGCATCATCCGACAAGTGTCCAACTTTGGGATACGAGCCAAGACGTGCCGAGCAAAAGGACAAGCATGGGCCGCACTACTTATGCCAGCTGCCTCATTTCAAGCTGATTGGAGGTTCTACCTGCTTCAGCTGCCCGCATTCTTGCCGATGAGAAGTTCTACCAAATGCGCTACCACGTATCTGTACAGCCTTCAGGGAGACCATGCTGCGGGTACAGTCCAGCCCGACAGAAGTCAGCATCAGCAGTTCCGCGGCTGCTTTTGTCAGCTAATGTTTGACTGGGACTTTGTGCCCATTAATGTAATCGGGGGGTTCTCATGCTATAAATAGCCACCACGTTTTCATTGTAAAGTGGTGGAAGGGGAATGTCTGTTAGGGAACCATTGTAGCTGTGCTTCTGCTTATCAATATAAAGTATATGCCTGGATCTGTTCTACTTCTTTTATTTTTTATGCTGCCTCTCTTTTGTCATATTTCTTGTGTCATGGCTTGTTGATTCGCTTCAGCATTTGGTGGCCAAGTACTCCTGGACTTCACTGATTAGAGGATACATAGATTAAATTAGGCAGTAGTTCCTTCAGTTTGTGTGTTATGTTTATGTTGCTGTCCGTAGTGGTGATTGATGCGCTGCCGTACTGTTAGTTCCTTGTAGGGAATGTCTGTTAGGGAGCCATTGTAGCTGTGCGTACAAATTCTCTGCATAACACACATACTTGGAGCTGGCATTTCTTGGTTGCTTTTTGTATTCATGTTACTGTCCGTAGTGGTGATTGATGCGCTGCCGTACTGTTAGTTCCTTGTAGGGAATGTCTGTTAGGGAGCCATTGTAGCTGTGCGTACATTTCTTTATATAAAAGGTATACTTAGATTTTGCAGTTTCTGGTTATGCTTTGTATTTATGATGCAGTAAGTAGCGGTGATTGATGTGTTGCTGTACTGTTAGTTCCCCCCACCCAACTCCAATCACATTTGTAAATTCTTTCCGCATTTTTATCTCTTTCCTGCACTCTCATCTTAAACCATAAAACCCCACAGGTAGCCGGCCTTCTCCGGAGATTGGCACGGAAGGCATTCCTTCCTTCCGGCCTTTCAAGCTGGTGGGCGAATCTGGGCGCGTTAACACAAAATCCTTTCCTCATGGCAGATTCGTAACCAACTGTTCCCATAAGAGACTTCGCCCTTTGTAAGTGGCTAAGAGACTTCCACCTTCTTCGAGTGGCTTGGATTGTTTTGAGACTTGGAATCTGGATTTGTTTCTTTCAGTCATGATTGACTGTTGTGGAACCTGAATTCTGTTGCAAATATTCTGGTGAATGTGTTTCTGTTACTGTATTTCGGAAATTTACTGTTGTATTTGCTGTTTCTGGAAGTTGTTCCATTACATTTTCCATTCCAATTCGTATGATACAACTTTAGAGTAGTATCCCCTTCTTTATAATTGGCTGGGTTAGTGGGCCTCTGGACTCATCTCTTGAGCAAAAATTTCTGTGACTGCAGTTTGACAAATGAATAATTTTCTGATGCCAAATGACTACATTGTTCAGTGTTCAATGAATATATTGTTTGATGTTTGAACATTATTTATCATCATAAAATGTTCACAGTTAAAATTTATTGAGTAACTTGCTTGGTGATGCTTAATCCTAGTGTAGCTTTTGAAGTGATGCTTGACCCTTCTTTAGTAACATAATTATGTTTGATTAAAATACTAGAAACTGTGTGTTTGATGACTATGTGAAATCTGGGGATTACCTATAGTGTTCCATGATGTAAAGATCATATCCATAAATAAATAGTTGAAACCAACTAAAATTAGTGACAATCTAAGGATTATGACTTACAGCTCTTAACCTTCCTCAGAATACTGGTAAAAAGTAATTGAATTCATGGGGTAGGGGAATCGTCACTAGCAGCTAAACAAGAGGTTGACACATTGTGAATTTTGAGAGGCTATCTCCCCTATCATTAGGTGAAACCCAGAGAAGGATGGCAGACAGAAACTGACATAACTTGGAACTTTATAATTGTATAAGAACGATAAACTGATAAAACAGAGATTTGTTATTATGGAAGGTGAATGGGTTTGTGGGGATTAATCAGAATCTTTTCATCCTTTTAATTTTTTAAAGACAACATGTTTTATATTCAACAATCAAAATTTTGAGCAAATTCATTTGGTTGAATATGGTATACATTTGTAAAGTATATAATTTTATGTTTTTCATGTAAAAGAATGAATTTATCTGAATTTGTTTTAGGGTTATTGAATATTTTTATAGATTAAGATTGCTTAACAAAAAAATTTCTTGCACTGTTTCATTGTGCAGGCATCACCAGAAGGGCAAAGAATGCTGTCTTTTCGTAGATCTCTTCCTGCTTACAAGGAAAAGGATGCATTGCTTTCAGCCATTGCAAGGAATCAGGTTTGTCAATGAGTACGGTATGATTGTGTTGGTCAAGAATCCGCCTTAGGTATGAAATGTCTCATTCATGCGCCCTAGACCCGGAAAACAATGAATTGCGGAGGGGAAGAAATGCCTCCTGTGCCAATCTCCAGAGATGGGCTGGTTCCCTTGCTATTCTAACTTGGGGATTTGAGATTAAGGAACAAGAAAGAAATGGAAATGATTGAAAGGGATGGGAAATATGGCCTCAGGCCAAGATAGAACAGGGGTGATGGACAAGCAACATGATAACTTAATTGCACGTTGAATCAAATAGCACTCAATACAGAAAACTAACAGAAATTAAAACCAGGCATCTAACATGTGTAATCTGCAGAACCATTTTAGTGTTCACCCTCTATCGGGAGTCAAATCTACACAGAGAATTATAATCCACATACAAAGCAGAGAATTTAATAGAAATGTAATACAAAAGACATACACATAAATAGAAGTCCGGAGTTAGAGCCAAATGTTCTCTATATTGATAGCAGAATTCAAGTTACAACAAGCCTCTAACAAAACGTCCATCATATTACATTGAAATTGCCGGCCTTTATAGAGAATTCTGTCGCTTGAAACATTTAATGCACACCCATAAAACATCGTGGTGGCAGCAAGGATAAAATTTGGAAAAGAAGCACTCACCAAACAGTAATGAGGCATGGCCTGAAACTGATGACTCGCTGAAATACAGTTGCACCCTTTCAATGCGTTGACAGTTTTAGCTGGCTAGCGCCGTCTCCTTGCTTGTTGGAACCGCCTCAACGAAGGATCAAATTCTGAAATCCGGAAACATCCAATCTGGAAGCTTCTCAGACCGACTGTGCTTGGATGGATAAGGATACACCTTGTGTCACTGAGAAGCGCCTTTGAGGAACTCCGGTTGAAACAAGGGGGACTGGATTGAAACAAGCGTCTAATGGATGCAAGCCCCATCTACGTTTTGTCGATGCAGTCTACAAAAAGCGCTTGCGCTCCAAGAACTGCAGCGAAACGACTTAGTTATCCTGGGCGCAGCGCTGGCGTTGAAAAGTCAAAGCTGCTTGCGCTGGTAGATTGGAGCGAAGACGCCTTGCACTGAAAAGTGGAGCGAAATGCCTTGCAGCATAGGGAGTGGCGCCAGAGTTGAAAGGTCAAAGGTCATTGCGCTCTCTCTAGGCCTGAAATGGAATCGCGCTTGGAAAGCTGAGCGAAACACCTTACTGCATTGGGAGGGGCGCTAGAGTTGACAGGTCAAAGGCGCTTGCGCTTTGGAAGACTCCGAAAATGCCTTGCGCTTGAGAATTGCAGCGAAAATGCCCTGGAGCCTTGGGAGTAGTGCTGGTGTTGAAAAGTCAACAGGCATTGCGCTATCACTTACCCCGAATTTGCCTTGCGGTTGAAAAGTGGAGCAAAACGCCTTGCAGCCTCTGGAGCAGCGCCAGAGTGGAAAGGTCAAAGGTCATTGCGCTCTCTTTTGGGCCGAAACGGCCTTGCGCTGGGGAAACAGAGCGAAACGCCTCTGGCTCCACTTGCACCTTCCTTGGAACTTGGGCTGAGCCTTTGAAAAGTCAAAGGCCATTTCTCCCTTAGCAGGAGCGAAACGGCCTTGCGCTCTTAAACTGGAGCGAAACGCCTATGGCCACACTTAGCATTTTTTCGTTAAAAACTGTTGCTGCTCCAGGAAAAGTCAAAGGTGTTTTCTCTCCCTCTAGGCTCGAAATCAGGTTGCGCTCCAAGACTGCAGCGAAACAGAACTGGGCCCCACATTGCATTGAAGCAGATTTACACTAAGTGCTTAGACAAAATGAAGGCGCCTTCGCCCAGTCTAGCCCCGAAAAGGCTTTGCGCTCTCCTTCAGGGGCGAAACAATCTGGGCATCGCTCATGTCTGCTTCTCCAAAGTCGGGCTTCGCTGCTCTCTGGCTGGAAACGGCTTGCGCTCTTCCTCTGCTCCAAAACTAACCTGCGCTTGGAGACATGGCGCGAACTACCCTTGCCCTCCAAAAGACAAACGCCCTGCATGATGGATGAAAAGAAAAACTGCACCAGGCCTTGGGCACAACTGACAAATTCTGACAGAGAAAGCAGGAAAGAGAAAATGCATTCTGTACAAAGAAGAAAGCTTCAGGGAAGGAGAAATTACAGAACAATAAAAATTATACAGAGGAAGTCAATGTGGCAGGAAATGCCAACAGGTTGCTCTGAACCTTGGTCTATATGGTCTTATCTCTTCTATGATAAAATGCAGTAAAATCTCTTTTTGCTTAATGTTCTAATCTTGCTCCTAGTGTCTGCATTATTTATAAAAAAATGGCTACAATGGCTTGTTGAATTATGGCCTACAGGTTGATTTTTAGGTCTCATTCAAGCCAACACACTTAATTGGCATATGAGACCCCCATGTGGATTGCAAGGGAGACTTTCACTTTATCTGATATGTTTCATTCAAATTTTGTACCTTGGCTTGCACCGCTTTGATCAAGCTCATGGTAAATTGAGCCTTGCAAATCTATACAAGCCTGAAGTGTTACTGGCTGCTGTCCTCCTGCCTTATGTAGCTCCAAGACCTTGATTTCTTTCAAATGGTTATGTTGTGGTGGGATTAAGCAAAGTTTGAAAGTTCATGTATGTACAGGATTATTCCAAGGATGAAATATCTAGGGGGTAGATGAAGATCTGAAATATGAAATCCTTTAGTAATACATTTAAAAGGAAGGAAGAAATTAAATCCAAGATCAACGATTTACAAAAAATATTGGAAATCATTGCAATGGACAAAGATGCTTATGTGCAAGAAAAACAATTACTTTCTGATTATCATAATATTCGGCCCAAAAATCTAGGGAGAGATGGCTTAAGAAAAGTGATAGAAATACCATTTATTTCATGCTACTGCCAAACAGATACGTCCTTTGCTGGATTAAAAAGATTTCAACTCCAGATGGAAGAATTATTAAAGAAGAAGAAATAGAGATCAGGAAGGAAGCAATCAGGTCTTTCAAAGATGTTTTATCAGAAGTTGGGTTGGATAAGGAAGATCAAGGTGAGCTTTTGCAAAATATTGCATCAGTTATTGCATAAAGACAAATGAAAGCTTGAGGAAAAAAGTCTCAATGCAAGAGTTATAGGAGGCAGTTTTCTCTTTCCACCCCAACAAGGCATCTGGTCCTGATGGATTTTGTGCAAATGTTTTTCAAACATTTTGGGATGTGGTGAAGAATAAGATGTTGAAGATGCTTAGGACAAATAAGGCTATAATAAGTGAAATCAATGCTACTTTTATTGCATTGGTTCTGAAGAAAGGTGAACAAAACATTTTGATATTTTGCGTCCTATAAGACTTTGTACCATCATTTAGAAGATAATTTCAATCATTATGTCAGATAAATTAAAAAACATTCTAGATTCTATTATCTTGGAGGAACAGGTTTTCTTCATGGCAAGCAAATTCTTGATGGTCTAATCATTGCACAACAAACCATATATTCTCTGTAGTCCATGAAAAGACTAGTTATGCTTGTGAAATTGGATATAAGCAAAGCATATAATAAGGTTTTGTGGAGTTTTCTATATTATGTTATCAGAAAATTTGGATTTGATCATAATTGGTGTGATTAGATTAGATGCTGTTACAACACTCCAAAATATTCTATAAATACTTATGGATCCTCCATTGGATAGGTCTCCCATTATCTTCTTATCGTTTCATTATTCTTGCTTATGCTTTGAGAAGAGTTTTCTCAAATGTAAATCTGGAAGACAAAATCAATGGTATTTAGGTTGCAACAAATGGTCCCTTTGTATCTCATCTCCAATTTGTTGATGGCACTCTTCTTTTAGGTTATCTTTAGTTAGTGATGCGATGGAATTTAAATTTATACTATCTTGCTAATGACAAGGCTGCTTGACAGTAGGTAGATATGACATAATCCAGGATCTTTTTAATCAGCACTTCAGCAATGGATTATTGAAGAGATCGTACAGTTTAAAGTTGGAATATTGCCATCAACATATCTAGGGATACCTTAATCTAATAGAAAAAAGGAGCCTTGGGACCCAATTTTGGATAAATTGAATAGAATGAAATCTCGTTTGGCTGGTTGGAAAGGTAAGTTCCCAACCATAGATGGAAAACTTCAACTTATAAAGGCTTTTATTAAAATCTATCTCTATTTATATGATGCCACTTTCAAGATTAACAACTAGCACAAAATCTTAATTTGACAAATTTAAAGGGATTTCCTTTGGGAAGGGTGTGAGGAGAAATTTAGGTTTTTTTTTCTCAAAGTTTGCAAAGGAAAGAATATTGGAAGGGCAGGCTTGAGAAATTGCAAATTTATGAGTTTGGCAGTAGGGGCAAAACTTGTATAGAGATTATTCAAAGATCAAGAAAAGAGCTAGACAAAATTATTACTTCAAAAATATATAGGTGCTATGCATCCAATAAAATTGTTTAGGATGTGAACCTTTCCTAGGGGTTTGTGAACATGGAACTTCATATCAGAGGGTCTGCAATTAATCAAAAAAACATATTAGATGTTCATTCAATGAGGCAGATTTTGCAAATTTTTGGTTTTATTGTTGTTTGAAGGCCTCTTTATTATTTCAGATCCAAAATGGCAATCATTGACTGAAGTCTGTTTGTCTTATAGAGGTTCAAAAGTAAAAAAAATTATATTGATGTGAGCAATAATTCTAGACCTTTGGATTTGTATTAACAATTTAGTTGAGGAAGGTGACCTCAAACAAGTAGTGGATGAACTCCAAAGGATGCTTCAAGAGTTTTATATGCCCATTTTTCTGCGAAAGGATTAACTGGTTTGGAATCTTTCAAAAGATGGTATATACTTTGTCACGTTAGGATATAAGGCATTAGGGCAATCATAATTTCCTACTCCCAATGATTTCCCTTTGAAGAGTGTTTGGTTACTTGAGGCCCTCCCTAAGGCCTCAACATTCCTTTGGTTAGCAATCCAAAATAAAATTCCTACAGGTGATATAAAGAAGAGGATATCATGGACCTTTTAGGTGTGTCTTATGTAAGGAGCCCAAAAATTTAGATCATCTACTTCATCATTGCTCCTTCGCTTCCACAATTTGGGGATACATTTTCAAACAAATGAGAATCTATTGGGTTCCTCCATAGACATTAGAAGAGTTGAAATGTTATAATGGTTTTGCTTACTCCGGGTCGTGTTTACCAAGGCGAGATAGGGGTTATAGTGGTAGCACCATGATTTGACGCTACGATCGGAGGCAATGCGACTTGACCCTGTGACCAGTTGTTCAAAAAGGAAAGGTAGTTGCCGATTCCTCAATGTATAAAAAAAATAAGTGTTCTTTTGATGTGACAACTCTCCAGAATGGTAATGATATATTTGTGCATCCTTGCCCATATTTGAGAGTAGCCACGAGGGCTTTGGTGCCAATTTCCTCTTGCATGTGGTGGGGCAAGACCATGATTAACTTTTTTCCCTCATTTGCAAGATAACTGTTGCCACATTTTTGCACGAGGTGCCATGTTTTTGGTTTCTGCAAGTGAGCTGCTCTTTTCCTTTTCTTCTCCTCATTTTCCCTTTCCTCATTTCTCCCTTTCTCCCTCTTCCTTGCAATTCCATTCCCCCTTCTTCTCTTCCCCTTCTTCCCCCAGTAAGTTTCCAGAACAGAGGTGTTCCCTGAAAATTCTAAGTGTTGGGGCGACATCCGACTTCGCAGCGAAGTCGGAGTGCGCCCTCAGTTGGAGTGCAGTAGGGAACCTGAAGTGCGTAAGCGAGCGGGATCAAAGCAAAATCTGACTAAGTGTCGGGGCGACACCCGACTTCGCAGCGAAGTCGAAGTGCGCCCTTCTTCCTGGGCGCACTATGAGAATGGTCTGGCAGAAACAGCTAAGTGCTGGGGCGACACCCGACTTCGCAGCGAAGTCGGAGTGCGCCCCTTTTCCAGTGCGCAGTCCGAACAGCGAAAGAAGACAGCCAAGTACCGGTGCGCAACCCGACTTCGCAGCGAAGTCGGGGTGCGCCCTTTGACCGGTGCGCAGTTGGAGAAGCTAACTCAGAAAATGCAAAGGCAAGAAGGCCTTCCAACTGTGCTGTTTTCCTCCTGCGCAACCCGATAGTGCCCGAATCCTGGGCGAAGTTGGATAAACTGCCTTTCAAGGCAGACACGTGTCATACATCAGCATCCGACAAGTATCCACCTTCGGGATTCGAGCCAAGACTTGACCGCGCAAGGACAAAGCATGGGTTACACTATCGGCGCCAACTGTCACCATTAAAGCCGATGTGAGGTGCCATCTGCCGCACCTACCCGCATTCCTGCTGACCGAAGATTTGATCCAACGCGCTGCCACGTAGCTGTACCGCCTTCAGGAACACCATGCTGCAAGGACAGTCCTCGCCCGACAAGTCAGCATCAGCAGCTCCTCAGCCGCTCGTGTCAGCTACTGTCTTGTCTGGCACTTTGTGCCCATGAATGTAATCGGGGGGAAATTGGGCTATAAATATCCACCACGTTTTCATTGTAGGTGGTGGAAGGGGAATATATTGCTAGTGAACAATTGTAGCTGTGCGTTTGCCTCAAATATAAACATATACTTGGCTCTGCTTACTGTCTTTTATCTTGTATGCTGCCTCTCCTTGTCATTTCTGCCTCATGTTTCTTGTGTCATTGCTTGCTGTTGTACTGAACTTTGGACTCCGGCATTTGGTGGCCAAGTATTCCTGGAATGCATAGATAGAGGATACATAGGATCGCTGATAGCTGTAGTTTCAATTTATGTTTGTAGATGAATGCTGTTGGTAGTGGTGATTGATTCGTTGCCGTGCTGCTTATTCCCCCCACCCAACTCCAATCACATTTGGAGTCCCTTTCTGCACTTTTATCTCTTTCTGCATTTTTATCTCTTTCCTTGCACTCTTATCTTAACACAACCCCACAGGAAGCCGGCTTTCTTCGGAGATTGGCACGGAAGGCATTCCTTCCTTCCGGCCTTTTAATCTGGTGGGCGAATCTGGGCGCATTAACAACAAATCCTTTCCTCATGGCAGATTCGTAACCAACAATAACAACTATCCCTTATTTGCCCAAGAAGAATAGACAAATTTAGCTCACTAACTTCTTTCCCTCTTTTTCTAGTTCCTTTGTCATGGATGTTAGGAGAGGTTTTGAAGTCGAACTTTATGCCCTCCTAGGATTTCCAACCGGGCCCCTTTAGTCCTTGCCATTCTCCTAGGAGCATGATGATGATGGTTATGATAATCTCTTTGCTTTTGCTTCTACATCTGCAAGACATTCCACTATTTATTAGAGTTGGCACTTGGATCCTCTTGGGCTCTTCTTTATTTCTTTCTTTTCCATTGACTACTAATTCTCTCTTGCCTTCATCATACATGCAAAATGTTAGGGTTTACCTATTTCTAGGTCCATCACTTGAGGATGTGATCAGATATTGCACAATAGTTTAACTTTTGCGAAGTTCACTCTAGTCTCTACTTTAATTTATTAAAACTTTCTTGGCAACTACATTGCTTTGTAACAATTTTTTTGCATTGACTCCCTTTGAACATCTTTGGTCATTCATGGACATTATAGAATTATCTTATCTTGTTCAATGGAACCTCTTCCTTGCAAGAACTGCTAACACTAATTTGTTTCTCCCTCACTAAAGTAATAGAACAAAAGAGAATCGAGAATAGCACCGGGACACAATGCAAAGGCAAAAACATCGGATCCCATTTATGTTTCAGTTAAAGATCCTTATCCTTCCACAGTTATTATAAATTTTATTTCATTATATCCGTAGCTTTGTAATATTCCGAACCCTGTGTAGATGTTTCAGTTCCATTTCAGTTCTTTGTAAACAAGGTGTTATTATCTTTAAATATGTGATGGATGTAAGAAGATTTATGTGATAAGGCAGAGCACATTGTCTAATTAAAACTATATATGATTGTAACCCTCCTATGTTAGCAATGTTTGGGTTTCATTTTGTAAAGACTGGAAGAAGCAGCATGAGTTGGAAGAAGATGCAGTACACTAGTGGATTGGTTTGGGATATTGTGAATCATAGAGGTGTGATTCTGATTCTTCTTGACATAAAATCACTAGGGGGATTGTATTTATAGGGATATTTTTTAAGACATTATAGGGCTTAGATTTCATGAAGTAACGGGGTTTCTTAATTAAAAAGATAAAATCACCTTCAACTGTCTTTGGCCAAATCATGTTGATAAGGCCACAGTTAAGTATATTATGCATTGTTATATATGCAAAGAGTATATATAAAATAAATTTGAAGAATCATATGTTAGAAGGGGATAGATAAGATACTAACTGATGAATGAGAATAGGGCAAGGAATGAGTTGGTGTATATATAACATATATAAGTGTTAAGTATCCTATGCATTGTTATATAACCAAAGGGTATATATATTTCTAATGTGAAGAATAGCATATCAGAAAGGGATAGATAAGATACTAACAGATGAGTGAGAATAGGGCAAGGAGTGAGTGGGTGTATACATATAGGTGCTAAGGTATGAATGTAGAGTCATAACCCTACAAATATACCCTCAAATACACCATTTGATAACTAATAATGCTGAATTAGGTATATATAACAGATTTGCTATTGCAATGAAAGGAAGTTTATTGTCTGATATGCCTAAAGTGACATATTGGATGTGCAATGAGGCTTAGGCAGCTGCTTATATGTTAGATAACTGGACAAGCCATATGATTGCTTGTAGTTTGAGATTACATTGAGCATGTTATGCTGTTCTAACTTTTCTCATTTCACAGTTTCCTGCTTGCAAATTAACTTGGGATCACTCAGGAAATAATGCTGCTGCATATTTTCTGTTGATGCATACCTTCAAGGAATCCAAAGACTTAGGAATTGCTTGGTAATTGTCTTTTGGTTCATGCAGGTCTTGGTTGTTTCAGGTGAGACTGGTTGTGGGAAAACAACACAGCTTCCACAGTATGTGTTAGAGTCTGAGATAGAGTCTGGCCGTGGTGAATTCTGTAGCATTATCTGCACACAGCCTAGACGCATATCTGCAATGGCTGTTGCAGAAAGGGTCGCTTCAGAAAGAGGAGAGCAGCTTGGTGAATCGGTGAGTATTCTGTTGCTACATCTCCTTCTGTATGTTTGGGAGGATTATGTTTCTATTGTTACAAGTTAAACACGTCTTTCACTATGTGCTTCCTAGACTTGTATATTCATTAATTGGGTGAGGTTAGCCACTTAATATTGTGCATTCTTAATTCACTAACTTGTGTTCTAGGTTGGCTATAAAGTCCGCTTTGAGGGGGTGAGAGGGAAAAGCACACATCTGCTTTTCTGTACAACAGGGGTACTGCTGAGAAGGTTGTTGGTGGATCACAACTTAAAGGGTGTAACCCATGTATTTGTTGATGAGATTCATGAACGAGGAATGAATGAAGGTAATGATATACTCCATTGATAGCACATATATGGCTCCACTTTTATCGAACCCTGCACTTTGTTTAAATGTATATCCTGACAAGATGCTTAAATGCAGATTTTTTACTGATTGTGTTGAAAGATATTTTGCCTCGGCGTCCTGATCTCAGGGTTATCTTAATGAGTGCAACTCTAAATGCGGAGTTGTTTTCATCATTTTTTGGAGGAGCACCAATGGTTCATATTCCTGTAAGCTTCTGGCATCTAGTCCTCTTAGTCCCATGTATTGTAATTAAGTAAACAATTCTGCTGAATACTTAAAAACTAGAAAAAAAAAAAAAAATATCTGATTGAAAATTTCTTTTTGCTAATTTGTCTACCCATGTGCGAATAATATGACTATTCAGGACCATGTTTATTTCCTAGACAGTAATGGAGAAGCATTTCTTTTGATGCCTTCTTGACCTTTTCTAATACCTGCTGCACCTTGGAGAAAGAATTTGGTTGCTCTACTGATTAGATTTTTTGGATCTTCTGAAGGATGGCGTGAGATTTTTTTTCCTGTTATCTTTTACTTTTTATTAATTAATATTATTAAATAAATTTCTGATGTATCTGCATTTGCTTCCACTCCTTGCATGTTATTTAAATAAGAGTCTAATACCCTTAGAAAGGGCTGCGTCTTGCAGTGCGCTCATATGCATTCAGTAACTGTGCTAGTTTTTCCATTCTTTTAATATCAGTGTGACCCTAATGGTCTTGAACAATAAGAACTTGAGATACTGTGGTATTTAGCATGAGTTTACAAGGGAAGGTTGCTGTTAATGAGGTCGTTGACTTAGATTTCCTTGTATATTTTTGTTCTTTACCATTTTAGTAATCCTTTATCTATTGCTAGTTGAGGATAGGATTTGTTAGTACAAATTTTATTAGGCCTAAAATGTACCATGCCTACTGAATACCTTCATTGCATTCAGTAGGCTTACTATGGATGCATAGTATATTTATATCATATGCGAAGCTTTTAAAATCTTTACGTTATTTTTAACAAATCTAGATGCTTATGTTCCAATTGGACAACATGAGCAGTCTATGACATGTAGAGTCAGGCTTAAGCAGGATATCCTATAAGCTATATCACAATCACAGATAATATTCATTTCCACAGTTTCAAAGATGTTGGTGCTCACTTTTTGCACCCTAGTTCAAAATGTACATATCAAATTGAATAAGGTCTAATCTCTTGGTTGGCTGTAGCTACAATGTAGCACAGCAGTGGTATTCCTTAATTGAAGGAACAAAGAATGATGGATGTACAACATTTCACAGTATATGGAAACAATATTCAGATCTGGAAATGAAAGAACAGCAGCAAATATTCTGGTAAATATCCTCAGATGTCCGTGCACAATAGTCTAAAATAGCAACACATGCCCAAACGGCCATGCACAAGTATCCACAGCAAGCATTATATAGTGGAAATAGGCTCAGACAGCCATGCACATTAACATATAACAGCAAGCATAATTCACAGGAACATGCACAACATCACCATAAGTGTGAACACAACAATGGCTGAATAAATGTATTCTGATTATCTTCAGGTCTGCATATACATGTATCTCCCGAATGCATACAGATGTCTACATGTCTATTTGAATTTGTGAGGGGGTCTATTTATACAAGTCCCTATGAAGGGGGAGGTAGTTGCATCCTCAACTTCCTCCAACTAACTACCCCAACACATCATTACATGATTTCTTGATTACATGTACATTCAATTAACCGACACTTGAATCAAACACTTCGCACATTTGTTATAAAACAACTCAAATTTACAAACTATTTACACAAACAAAATCATATGCTCGTACTTCACTCTGTACTCACTCTATTAGTCTTGAGGTGGTGCCATGTCCGAACTGGCTTCTACATCTGCCCTACCCTCTAGATTGGTCGATGTCCTCATCGATGACTGTTGCTTCTCCTAAGGGGTTTAGCTTCTTTGTAGATGTGGGGTAGATGGTATATGTGTGGGTGTTCCTTCTAGCTGCTAAACCTATACAATTTAAGGGCTTCATTTTCTACTTTCAAGCGCTTGGCATAGGTTTGATATCAGGCCCACTAGAAGTTGTGATGCTGCGACTTCTACTCTATCTCCGCAAGCCTTACCCTTAACTCTGCTTCCCACTTGGCTGACTCCGCTTCCCGTCTGGAAGCCTCTGCAAGTTGCTCATCTCTGTCCACAATCAGCTGATCATGGTGAGCGACCTCCTGCACATTGGCTTCAAGAGCTTGCTCTCTCATTGCACACTCCGACTTTAGCTGCCCGATCAGTTGGTATTGCTTCTCTTGCATTCTCTGCATGTGATCTACCTCTTGTCTCCTCGTAAGATCTGCTTTGGCCTCTTGCTACACTTGCCGAAGCTGTCCTTGTACCTTCTGCAACTGGTTAGACTGATTTTCCTCCTTCAATTTCAAGCTATTCACCATCTCTTAAAATGTCTCTAAACCAACTGCCAACCATTGTATCAGTATGCCAAGAAATTCATTCTGGCGTAAGCTTTCTCCAACTCAGGTGCCAGTTTGATTTTCTTGACTTGCGGTGATTCAGGAAATTCATCTAGTCTTCCCTCGCCAATGTACATCCATGGTGGGTACCGGTACAACATTGGACTTCCTAAAGGCAGCTCCATCACTCAATCATTGATTGCACACTGCTGCTGCCTACCCCAATCCCCCATGGCTGAATATGGTGGATTTATTTGAACCGTTTCATTCTTTCCTCATCCTAGGCCCATCTCAACTATCTGCCCAACTTAGCATCCACCTGCAATTGCCATTGACACCATTCTGCAAGGACACCTACTCGAAACTAATTTCGTACTTTGTCAAACAACCCACTCACCTTATCAAAGAATCCATCAACCTGTTCATTTATTCTTGCATCATGAACTGGGGGCTGCCTTAAATTTGGAACTTTTATGAGAAAGTGCACACTCATCTCTCCTTCTTTCCCAAGCTAAGGTTCATGCTCCGTTTCATCATCGCCAGTGGTGGTTTCTTCAATCTCCTCCCCACCATGGCCCTTTAGGTTGATCTTGGTTTTGGTGGCTTTCCCTTACTAAATTGGCAACTTTGCCCTCTCCTCCTCGACTTGTTCTCTTGCATTAATCTTCTTTCTTGCAGTGTTTGCCATCTCCTTCCCTTTCTCTAGTTCTTTTGCTGGTAGTTGGCTTCTTTGCCCGTTTTGCCCCCACACATTCTAGTGAAGGTAACTTGCCTTTTCCTCCCTTTGACATTGATGAAGTTGGTGCCATTACTTGTGTTGTTGTAGATGCGATCTTCACTAGTGTCTCCTCATCCAAAGGTGGTGAAGCACACCTTTCGACTCCCTCAGCAAACCCCTGCAATGGTGTTGTATCAAAATTTTCTTGTTAGAAAGGTGGGGTGCTCACAATGATCCCACCTTGGGACAATTCAGGTGTTCCTAGATCGAACTTTTGCTTTCTCCTATCGAACCCTTTTGATGGTGGTGAAGTCTCCATTGCTTGCATACCAGCTCTGAATCTCCGAAGATTTGCAGCTATTTGATCCCCAATCTCTCTGCTTTCTTCAAGCCTAGGCACAAGGCTTCATACTCGGCCGCGTTGTTAGTACAAATCCAGGCTAGCCGGTAGCAATTATATTTCTGCTCTCTTGAGGGTGAGACTAGAAGAACCCCTGCCCCAACGCCGTTCTTGCATCGGGTGCCGTCAAAGTATAGCTTCCACAACTCATTCGGGGCAGGGCCTATGTCTTCTTTTGATGTCTCCTTTGGCTTCTCGGGCTGGGTGATGGAGTAGCAGCCTATGTCTGATTCAATCATGGCATTGAAGTTCAGTAATAAGAACTCATCCTCCACTTGTAGCTGCTCTATGACCTCTTCTACCAGGTCCACTTCTGCTAGCTCTTTAGTCATCAGATGGACCGATTCATCCTGCTGCTCCTCTTCGAGCATTTTTCCAACCAGAAAGGTAGAAGGTTTCTCATTGTAGATCTTCATTTTCCTCCCCTTGAAGGGAACCTCCATATGAGTAGTCGAGCGACAGATAGCCACCCAGCTTGGCGGTGAATTCCCTTGAGAGGCACATGCCTAAGTAGGGTTCCAGATCCACGACCACAACTTCTTGGATGACCACTATCTCAGGCGCTTTGTGCAGCTGGATAGGAATGTCTTTGATGACGCCCACTGTTTTCACAGGAGTGCCATCTAGCTGCAAGACACCTTGATTGCTCCGCGTGTATTCAATACCGATTTCTTCACTGACAGCCCTTGGCATGACGGTGGTTGATGCGCCGGAGTCAATCATACAGTTGTGCACCACGTACCCCTCCATTCGCAGAGACAAGTAGAAAGGCGGTGGTCTGTTCTTTCTGGTGATTGAAGTGGTCAAGGGCTGAGCTAACACTGGCTGTGGTGGCTTTCCTCCCTTTACAGTTTTCAGAGACTCTTGCAACAGGTCCACCTGCCTAGGGAGCTGGAGGGCATCATACATGCTGATCTTTGCCGAGGTCTTCTTGAGCTCATCAACGATGTTGTAGGCCGAAGTAGATGGTTCCTCAGTTTATTTTTCCGGCCCATACCTGGTGCGGTACTGTTGCGTGGCCTCAACCCTTTGCCGCTTTGTCAGTGACGAATACTTGAGCTTTTCTTGGGCCTGTTCTTTGGTTTTGGCCGGAGGTTGATTCACTGGAGCTTTGGCTGGTGGTGACTTCTCTTTGGCAGACGGAGGCAAAGGTGGTTTGTCAGGAGTTTTTGCGGCGGGTTGCATCTTTTCTCATCTAGTGTACACCTTCAAAGGCTGCACCTGGGCCGCACCCACCTCGATTGGCTTCTTGCCACTTTGGTCAGAATAGACACCGGGTCCTCTTCTGAGACCGCAAAGTTGCGCTCTTCTTCCCAAATCAAGTTAACTTGCTCCTCCGGGTTGCTGCTCGCAAGAGTTTGGACATAATGTTGATGCAGCATACAGGTAGCTTCTTCGTGAGGGTCATTGCATGTAGAGCACTAGTGCACATTGTCTGGAGTGCTCGGTTCAGCGTTGTTAACAACATTCCTAGCTGGAGGCCTATCGACCTGAGCTGCTTGATCTCTTGTCAGCGCGGGAGGAGGATCGGGTCTCCTAGGAATGAATTCTTGCTGGGCTTGTTTCTTTTTCATGATGGCCATGTTGTTGGACAGCGTCCGGTAGCCAGAAGCAAGAGACTGTACTTCTTGCAGTATCTTAGTCTGAATATCAATATTTGGTGGAGCTGGTTGGGCCGGTGGAGTCAATGGTGCTAACGGCGGGGCTGGAGGTAGCGCTGGGTATTGTGAAGGAGCGGGGAGTAACGGATATTGCGGGGTAGATGGGAGCTGAGGCGCCGGTGGTGTGGGAAAATGCACTTGAGGAGCGGAGAACTGGGTGACCACTGGCGCAGGATTCCATGGTGGATTTTGATATGCAGTAGACGAAGAAGGCGTCTGAGCAGATGCCGGTGGATATTGTGATTGAGGGAAATCGGGGTAAATTGACGGTTGCATCTTGGGCGGGAGTCTACCTATGGCAATCATATCTAGCTCTACCCTCTGAGCTATCTCATACAACTCGGGGAAAGTGTTAACGCGGGAAAACTTGATGACCAAACTGATGTCCGAGTTAAACGCTCTGAGGTAGTAGTAGGGGGCTTGTCCAGCGATCGGACGTAGCTCGATGGGCACTCTTTTCCAGGACCGCGCAAATCTTACATTAAAGTCTGATATCTCCTCTTGCGGATGTCGTTGAATGGTTTGAAACTGGTGTAGCAATGAGGACGGATCTGCGGACTCATTGAACCCTTTGACTAGCTGTCCCGCCAGTTGGGCCCATCCCGTAATAGCGCCATTCGGCAAGGATCTATACCAGTATAGGAGCTTCCCTCGTAGAGAGAGAGCAACAACCGGGTCATGACACTTTCATCAGTCATGACATGGAGCGCGGCTAAGGCCACGATGTCTTGAATATGTTCATAGGCTGTCTTCCCGGTTCCATCATATGTGGGAATGACCTTCAAAGCAGCAGCTGGCATAGCCTCCTGCCCTTCTAGGTCGAGAGGTCTGGTAGAATCCCAGGATGGGAATAGCTCGGGAGCATTTTGCTGGTTCTGATTTGGCTGAGCAATATTTGTGTTCAGATTAGGCTGCACAGGATCGGCCTGGTGGTCTGGAGAGTTCGGAGGATTTGGAGGATAGTTATCAGTACTATCCGAAGTTGGGCCTTGCTCATCAACCACGACTTCCTGCGAAGATGCTCCAACTAGCCTGGGGCGTTCTCCGAAAGCAGTGATATCAAGCTCGTAGAACTCAGGATCCTCCTGCGTTTGTCTAGCTCTCCATCTTGTATGCATGAAGGGCTTGAAATCTTAGACCAGTCTTCGAGACTCGGAGGATATTCAGGTTCAACAGAGTCGCCAGGTGTTCAAATTCGTCAGCACTGAAGCGAACACCGTTACTTCAATACTGCTTATGAGGTGAGACACTCGTGTCCCACCGGGCGTGCCAGAGAAACTGTTGGTTACGAATTTGCCATTAGGAAAGGTTTTTAATATTTTGCGCCCTAGATTCGCCCAGCAGATTGAAAGGCCGGAAGGAAGGAATGCCTTCCGTGCCAATCTCCGGAGAAGGCCGGCTCCTATACTAATCTATTTGGGGGTTTTTAGGTAAGGGAACAGGAAAGAGATTGTAAATTGCGGAAAGAGAAAAAATAGCGTGTGTTTCTGGTGGGAAAGAACAAGCAACACGATTACTAGCAAATACACAAACCAACAGCAATCAAAACAAAGCATATAACAGAAACTAATACTGTTGTTCCTTCCTATGTATCCTTCCTTAAGTATTCCAAATTCAAATAATTGCCAATGCTCTAATCCAGGATGCATAATTACAGCAATAAAAAAAATAAATGAACATAAGCAGAAATACTTGCAGAAGGCAGCATAAAAGAAAGAGACAGATATCAGAGCCAAGTATGCTTTATATTAGAAGCAAATGTTTGATACAACAGAGCTCTCTAGCAATATGTTCCCTTCTGACCCTTTTACAATGAAGTTCAACTGCTATTTATAGCAGAAATTTCCCCCCCTTTTACAATTATGCACAAAACCCAAAACCTGCAAAAAGCGTTGGGATTAGACCTCTGTCGGCTACGAGTGTACCTGCAGCAAGGTCCACTTGAATTTTGGTACAACTCAGGACATGTTTGGTGGGTGAGAAGTCGGGTTCGATAAATGCGGTAGGTTTAGTACAGTTTGCCCCTGAGGATTCATCAATGATCACCTACCCTGTACCTTCAACGCACACCTTATGTCCCATCTTGATAGGTCTGAATCCCGAATTCCTGTGTGTAGTCTGGCCTTGTTCAGCAGTTTTTTGACGTAGGGGGGCTTGACCAAAGTCGCCTGATGAAGAGAGTGACCCCGGGAGTCGCTCCAGAATGGAGCGAACCCGGTATGCTATTTGAATTTAGAAATTTTGCGACTTGGTCCTCCTTTTCTCATATTTGCTGGGGGAGGAGACGACGACGATCGCTGGAAAAAGGCAGCGATTACGGGAGTCGCTCGAAAAATGAGCGACCGACGTCGGTCGCTACCTTGCTGCCTTAGCAGAATTCTAGAAATTCCCCGCTCGTGATCGCTGAAAATATGGAGCGACGCCGAGAATCGCTCCGAAATGGAGCGACCGACGTCGTCACTTGAAAGGTATGCTTGCTGTCGGTCGCCCGAAAACTGGGCGACGATGGGCATCGCTGATGAAGTTGAGCGACAACGGGAGTCACTCCGAAATGGAGCGATCGTCGTCAACTCAACACTTAGCCATTTTTCCTCATTTTTTCACTTCTTGCTCATGATCGCCATAAAAAGGGGGCGACGACGGGCGTCGCTCAGAAAGGGAGCGACCGACGTCGATCGCTCCAAATTGGAGCGACCGGCGTCGCCACCCAACACTTAGAAATTTTTGCCCTTTTTCTTTTGTCGCCCGTGGTCGCTCGAAAAGGGGAGCGGCGACGGTTGTCGCTGGTGCGAATGAGCGACCGACGTCGGTCGCTCCCAGGCCAACACTTAGAGATATTTTTCATCTTTTTTCCTGTTGAGGTTCGCTGGAGGCTGCGGCGATGACGAGCATCGCTGAAAAATGAAGCGACGACGGGGGTCGCTCCATTCTGGAGCGACCGTGGGAGCTTCAACACTTAGCCATTTTTTCTCGTTTTTTTTCCCGTCTACCTTTCTGCTTGGAAATGCCGTTGGTTGTTGGAGGGTAGAGGCGAAGTTGGGAATCGCCCGAAAGGGGGATCGACTCCCGGAATCTCTCCAAAATGGAGCGACCAAGGGAGTGCCCCAGACTTAGTGATTTTTAGGCCTTTCCCAAACTTGCCTAAGCTGCTGGAACACTTGGAAAACAAAGCATGAAAACAGAAACAGGAAACATGGAAAACTGCCTGAGCAAAACTGGAAAGGGAGGAGGGAGGCAGCAACAAATCATCAAAATTTTCAGAATTTCTACCCCTTAGCAAAATGTGGCAACACTAACTTAAAAATATTCTCAAATAATGTAAAAACTTCCTTAGAGATCGAAGAAAAAAAAATCAAATACCCTTATTTAATGTCCTGATTCACAAGAAACAAGATGGACCATAGTTTTTACAGGAAGAAGACCTACATGGATTTATTCGTGAGGGCGGATTCACATCATCATCCAACTCAAAATAATTTAGTACTTAATGCACTAGCAATCAGGGCAAATAGAGTCTTTGATAGGCAATACTTAGAAGATGAAAAGCTTTAGCTCCTAAGGGACTTTATATGGGAAATCAAATCCACAAGGCATTTTGAAGGATAGAAAAGGAAAAGAAAAAGAAAGATCTCTTGTGCATCATAGTTACTTTACTATACATCCAAGGAACTTTTGAAAATCACCAAGGATTTTAAAGAGATACAATATGGATACAATGTTCACACCTACTCATCTCCTAAGAGGAATGTTGGATAGGGCTAAAGGTAGGGTGGATCCTAATCTTTATAGGTGTGTCTATATTAGCAAAACTACAAACTTGCGAAATCAACATTAGCAAAACTTAAAAAAAAAAAATAGGGGATCATATTTGTATAGAGGAAGCTGAGTCGTTAACAAAAGAAGATCACGGGAGTAAGAGAAAGGTATGGGAGGAGCTGTAGATTTGGAAATGACCCTGAAACCTTAGTGGCGGGGATGGATTGGATATAAGTTCAGCTCATTGTTGAAACTCCTAATCAGCGGAAGGAAAGAGGCACATAGAAATTAATGTTGCTGCATGTAGAAACCATTAATAGGTCCCTTCAACCCCCTTTTCTCCTTTTCCCTTTCAATTATATCTTGTTACTAAAAACCTAATTAGAGTTTTTATATAAATCTAGGATCTTAGGTTTGTTTTTTTAAATTAATATCAATTTATTAACTTCTTTCTTTTTCATTTTTCCCCACTAGATCTCGCTGCTAAAGTCCTAGTTAGACCTTTTTATTATAAATCTAGGATCTTAGTGTTTTATTTTTATTTTAATTGTTTATTTTTAAAATCAAATGCCTATAATAAAGGTTGACTACTAGCACGTCATTTTTTACATTTGAGTAGGTTTGAAAAATATATTTATATAAAATCATATACAAGGCGTACTGAAACACAATCTTACGTGATTTTCTGTCATTCTTGATGATGGGACACGAACTATGTCTTGAAACATCAAACTTAAATCCTCTATGCACAATGTATCTCAAAGACACAGCCAAATGTTTATCATCTTTCAAGATGATGTGGGTTTTGATAAACTAATCGTAGATACTTGCAAATCTCATGATTAGGATGTCTACAACGTTCACTTTTAGGATGCTTTTCAGGAGCATTTGGGGAACAATTGTCCGTCATTTTAGGTGTATTGTCAATTCTCTTAATAATGTTTGTAATTGAATCCTTGGCAGTAACAAACTTATCTACATGCTTGATCTCACTTGAAGAAGTTCTATTATCAACTGAGTGCTAGTTGATTTTAGGTGGCAACTATAGTCAATCATCAATTTTTAACTTTTATGACTATGAGCAAGTCTTGATTATGATTGTTTAGGTAAAAAATTTCTTTGTCATGTTCAAACAAAATAATATCAAAATCTTGGGAAGGTTTCTTGCAAGTATTATGTACTTTCTTGGAACTTTCAGTTTGTGATCTCAATGCTTTATTTTGATCCTGCAATCTTCAAATCTCATCATTTTGTTCTTTCTATTTATCCTTTAGTTATGCAGTACTCTATTCTAATAATTTTTTATTTGACGTTTTCTTAGATCATGTTGAGTGGTATTTTCACCCAATTGTGAAAGTACACTCTCCCTTAGGATTTGGGTTCCAAATCCTCTCTTGCAAAGAAGTTAAACAAACAACTTCTCCAAGGTCTCCGATATATTAGCATTTGCATATGTGTATTAGTAATCTCAAATAAAGATATTCAATTTAAATGCTAGGAACACCTTAGTGATTGCAAGTAACTATAAACAAGGGGCAATGTTGGTTTATTTTACCGTGAAACTCTAGTGATTGTTCATTGGACCAAAATAAAACAAATGTGAGTTGGCCCTCATATGACCACGATGTAGCGCCTTAATTCATTTTATCTTGAGGGTTTTAAAATAGATTTTATCTTGCATTAAATCCTCAATGATGAATAGGGTCGTCAAATGTAGCTTCAAAATGTCACTTCAATTATCCTTCTTAAATGAAATCAGATTTTCATCAAGACGAATAATTTAGTGCTTTGATTGCTCCCAAAATGGTAATTTGCAAAGTGCCATAAAACACGACTCCTTCGTTGAAATTAGAATTTTCATGAAAGGAATGTCATCATAGGCTCATCAATGAAGCATGAAACTGAAAAAAATGAAATTCGGCCCTAAAATGGAAATTTTTTATTTTCGGATTTTTTAAAATCTATAATAAAACAGCAACTTCGATGAATTTTTAAAAATACTAAACAACTCCGAAAATGAAATTTCAAAGTGTGTATTGGAAGTATGTAGTATAACCTACGCAATGGTGAAGTTGTTTTTGGATTTTGAAATTTTTTTAATGCCTAAATATTAAAACAAAAAATTAAAAATTTCTGGAAAAAATAAAATGCAAAAAATGAAACACATGATACATTCAGTTTGATGCTATCTTATTCTGGCAAAACCGAAGATGTGAGGTTTTCATGCATGCAACCTAACCTATTGGACTTGCAAAACAAGCACAATCCGGATAAGCTAAGTGCTGGCTCCTAGGGTTTAAATGAGGTTTTCAGACTTAAGCATTCACATGAAGCAATCAAGAAACTTGCATAAACTCCATTTACAAGCCTAAAATCTGAAAAGGGAAAAAAATAGACATTTAATCTTGCATGCAAAAAATGACTCCTCCTTTCTTGTCCATAAGATGCAACTTTTTGAAAAACTATCTGCATTAAAAACATGTCCTTGTACATAGCAGAAATCTGGTTCTCCAAAACCAGAAAAGTGGAAGAAAAACAATCCAAAGCAGGTCCAGAATGGCCTCTTGCCTTCAGCTCTGCAACTCTGTTTTAGAAGTTTCCAACCCCTCTTCACGGTTTCAAGACAGAATTTAACATTTTCCCTTTGACTGCTCGCTGCCCTAAACCCCTTCGTTTCCTGCATTTGGCTCTTTTCTTTTAATTTTCTAACGCTCGACCGTTTCATTTATTCAAGTGATTTTCCATGTAACTCCTTATATTTAAATTTGCCATAAGGTAAATGATTGATGCCCAAGGTAACGTATGCTCTGATGCAAGGTTGTCGGCTTCTTGGACGCGTTTCATTGTTGCGACAGTGAATGATATCTCCATAGTGCGTGTCAGCAATGTTAAAATTGGCGTGATATGGCCCATTGTATTATATTTCAAAGCATTGTTGTGTTATATTTTAAACTGCAACCAGAACCACATTACGAAGGGATCGATTAATATCCATCATACATTCTGCCTGTGAATCTTTGTTGTAGCCACATATGCATCAGGGTGTCTACGGAACCTCACGGTAGGGCTCCCGTGATACCTCAGCACTGTGAAATGGAGAGCCACAACCATAATGCCTTCACACTGTGAAATGGAGAGCCTTTGCTGTCATCGGTAAGCGCCTGTCAAGTCATCGCTATTGGATGCTGGGCAATGGGAAAGTTTTGACTGCTCTATTCTTCCTATGTCAGTCTGCTACGTCCATTGCATAAATGTGAAATTTATTTACCAGTTCATCATTTTTTTTAAGTAATACTTCTTATACCATTGAACCTGGATCACATCATCAATAATGCAAGTGACATCCTTGCCAGTAGACCGGTAGACCACACTCACGGGGATTATCTGCTTCCTTTTAATTAAAGTTAATGCTGCCTATGATACTGTATTCGCTTCTCTCTGTGCAAACTCGTCTGTTGTGTGCCAAGCCTCTTCATCTATGTTTTAACTGGTGCCTGGCGACTATCTGGCACTGTCCGTTGTTGTGGCTGCTCGACACTACATTACCTTGATTGAAATACTTTCTATATAGATGCTTGCAGAGACTTTATAAATGCTTGACATGGTATTGCTGTACACCTTTCCTTGCGGAAGCTCCATTCTACCCAACGAAAGATAATATCTTTTTTGTGACATCCAACTTGGTGGCAGCAACCTCCTCATCGCATCTTTGTGCCTCTGCGAGAGATCGAACCATGCCCGCTCTTCTCACAGTGACCGCATCTCATTCCATGGTGTCCGTGATTTCTCTATATCATTTATCGGATATCCTGCTACAACACTCCATTCGAAGACGTAGTGCTGTCATTGTGATTGCCAAATCAATCCACGAACGTCCTCTTGCTGCGTCAATATGGGGAGTCACGTCATTTACATCCGTCGAGTGTACATCGAACAACGCATGGGATGGCATTTCATTCCTTCGTCGACGTCGCTGAAATGCCCACGTAATCCATCAACCTCATATGCTCGCCATGTATTTCGACGACGGGGTACACTCCCACACGTTCACCCTGTGCTCTGTATTCATTGCCGCGAATGCTGCCGCGAGCTAGGCTTCTGTGCGTGAATGCCTTCGAATTGCTCGCCATGTCCCGGATCTTCTATTTGCGTCGTCCAACCTGCCATTGCTCACCGATGATCTTGACGTGTCGTGATGCTGTTAGAACGTCCGTTTGGCACCTTGTACATCGTCCACGTGGGAGGGGCCTTGTCATCCGCGGCTTGAGCCAGAGCTTCGAAGGCAACTGCGTCTTCATTTTCCTTCCACCTTAGCCTTTCATCTACACCTCGTCGCCTAACTTAGTCTTGGTCAAAATCTGTGTCCCACGTGGGTATCCTTGCTGTCCGTCTCGTCGCCACCTGCAAGAAAGAAAACCCAAAATTAAACCATAGCACAAAGTATCATTAATTTATTAAAATATTTAAAATTTCAACACAAAACAATACACTCTAAACTAAAATCCTACCATCGGCACTTATAGTCAAAAGAATCCATTCCTTTCAAATGAAAAGAAAGCCATGTGGCTTCTTTTATATTTATAAATTTTCTTTTTACTATCCCTTTTATTTTTATTTTTGTTTTTATATAATATAATATATATTATATTATATACTATATAATATAATATATATTATATTATATACTATATAATATATATTAGATTATATTCTTTTATTATTTTAAATTTGTAATTTTTATTATTTATTTTTTTATTGTTTTCATTATCTGAACCACCCATGACAAGAAACACCAACACTCGACAATAAACTTGCTAAAAACAAAAAAAAATGACGACAAAGTTGTCATAAACAAAAATGACGATAAAAGTTGTCGACAACAAAAATGATGACAAAAAGTCGTCGACAACAATAAAACAAAAAAACGTTGACAATAAAATATTGTCGACAAGAAAAAGTCGTCGACAAGAAAATGACGACAAAAGTCGTCAACAAGAAAAAGTTGTCGACAATAAAATATTGTCGACAAGAACCGACAAGCAACTGCAAAACCCACGACGAAACGAAGGCATAGACCCTTAAAACAAACTGCAAACATCGAACTTTCAAAGCAAAAATGTGGGTCCCCAATTTTTTGGGGTACGTTGTGGAGTGGCCACAACAGATCATTTGCTTGAAAAAAAGGTTTTCATAATTGGCACAACATAAATGTTGTTTGAGATTGGAATCAAGGATTTAATCCTCCATTCTATTGCCTCATATGCAAGATGAGACAAATAACACCAAAACAAATTATTCTTCTTAGAGATATTCCACCAATTATTTGGATCTTTGTCTCTTGAAAACACAGGTATAGAAGCCAGTATATTTTAATATTTTCTTAATCCATTGCAAATCTTTGTTTGCAACTCTTGTGTCTGAGACTCTGAGGTGACACCTCTTCATATTTCAACCCTCTTTGACTTTTTGATAGTGTTCCTTTGGTTCTTAGATTGGACCCTTTAATGTTTGAAGTTGCACCCTTTCTTATATTGGGTAAATTGCATTCATATATCAGGAGACATACTTTTGTCTACCAAGTGGCACCCTTTCTTCTCTTGGATCACACCCTTTTGCATCTTGGGTTGGACCATTTTATTATTGGATTGCATGCTTTTCATGTCAGGTCATATCTTTTCATTGTCAAGTTGCTCCTTTCATGTCTCAAGTTGGCCCTTTTGCATCTCAGGTCGTATGTTTTCATCTCGCTAGGCGCACCCTTCTCTCTCCCATCACTTTTTGGTCACTTTGGTTGCATATGCATTTGTGTGTGTGTGTGTGCATGCATAGATAATTAATTAATGCCCACGAGTGACCACAATAGGTCAATAGGACTCAAATATTACACTTGGTTATAATATATAAAGCAAAACCAAAAATAGTGGTCCAAGAAGTGGAAAAATATGAAGTGCAAGAGGATTAAAAAGTACAAACTTTGAGTTGAAATGGATGGAACATGTCTTTGTGTAGATGATATTGTGTGGAACACATACATCTTATATGGTACATATATAATACAAGCAAAATATGGGTCTGACACAATAGGAGCTCAAATTATCATAGAAGTTCCGATATTAGGATGAGGTGGACTGCGAGAAGAGTATACAAAGAACAATCTAGGAATGCATGCTTGTTTGGACCTTGTGGGTTTTGGACAAGGATGATGCTATGTTGTCCTATGTATGGAGAAAATTCATTGTAGTGGCTTTATGAGAGAGGCATTGTGTCATAACTAATCCCATATGAGGAGGACACAACCATATCATTCGAGGTGTGCCTAGTGTTGTTTCTTCCTAGAAGAAGATGCAATGAGGAGTTAATCAACCTTAAAATTTGTTAAGGCTATAAAAACCCTTAGGGGCCTGTCGTCTAAGGGTAATTGCTTCTTGGAGGCATAGTGCTAGACACCTCTAGTTGAATATCGAAAGAAAATAGAAAGTGACCTTTGTAAATTTGTATAGAAGTAGTAGAAGTTCCCTTTGATTTTGCAGTACATCGGGCAATCGAGAATAAAGAGAATATAGAGTAAAGGCAACAATCCTATCCCCCTTAGGAATGTGATGGTCAGCCTTGATCTTGGGTAGACATTCATGGACAATCATTAATTAAATGTTGTATGAGATTTTGGTGGGCAAGATGAATATCGATCAATAGTGGTTGAAGCCAACCACTTGAAAAACATAGATAGGCTGAAAATTGTCTTGGTGAGAAGCCAAGTATGGGCTACAAGCCTAAAGCATTTCAAAGAGAAATATAGAAGTCAATGCTTTAGAGCATGCACTTTGCATGATTCTCACTTAGCATGGGTATTCTATTCCCTATCGCACTACGATATTTAGTGATGTAGTCTGAACGTATCCTACACAATATAAAGAATTTTATGCCATTGCCTAGGCATGTTGATAGTAGCAACATTACATAGACCCTTCCAACTCTTGTAGATGCAAAGAAAGTTGTTGAACAATCGTGAATGCTTGACCTATCTGTAATAGTTCTACTTGCACATCAAGCATAAGAGGGGCAACACCACCCAGCTTGTTGATTGTTTGAGTAGAATTCCCATTGCAACATCGACCGACATCCTTGACTCTTGTGGACATGAGACTTATGCTTGGATCTAGCTATGCATGAGTGAGGTTGACATTGTTAACACAATTAAATATTGCTTTTGGCTAAAGAGTTTTTTGACTACCATTTGTGGTATGGATGTTTTGGACATATAAGGCATCTTTATGTATTGTTAAAGGATCTATAAAAAGTTATTTGGAAAGCATAGTATAGTTGGATAGCAAGACACTTAGTATGGACATAAGATAAGATAAGATAATTCTATTAATATCCACAAATGGCCAAAGTAGGCCAATGAGACTCATTGAAAAGAGTTGTTACAAATTACAATGCATTTTAGTAACCACAACGTACTATGAAAATAAGCTATGGTAGAGCAAAGAATCTAGTGCAAACTCCTCTAAAGTGGAACAACTATATGGTATAAAATTATAGCCTTGAGGGTTACCTAAAATGGATAAACCCTAACATGCTAATGATTAAGAGAGAGCTAGAAGTCGAGGTACAACAAAGGTAAAAAGGAGCTCTAGTGGATCCAAGCGCCGATATTAATCTATAGTGATGTAAAGTAGTAGCACAATCATTATTGTCACCGACTATCCAAAATGGGCTAACATTGGATCTAATGATGCTCCTAGGAGAATGGCGAGGACTAAGAGTGCCATGTTGGATAATCTTGGGAGGACATGGAGTTCGACCCCTTAAGACTCTTCTAGCATCCATGGATGTGGAACCAATAGAAGAGGACAAAAAACTAGTAAGCCGTGCCTGTCTACAACTCCTTGCAGCCTTGTCCTGTCACAAGCAAGAAGAAAAAATTGAAGCCCTAGTAGCCATTGTTGTATGGAGACGAGGATGCACAAATCTGGCATTAACATTTTGGATATTTGTAGCTTGAAATGAGCGCTTATTACTCTCGATTGCAGAGATAAAGTGGAAGAATGAGGCAATTAGTCGAGTAGTAGTTTGTCTCCCTTGTAATAACTAACGCTAAAGAGTGATAACTTCCCTGAGGTAAAGAGCGAAGCATATTTAGTCAGGATAGCTGAAAAAAGTGGCAAGCAATCCATGTGAGTGTCTATACAAGCAATAGTACCTCCCTTGAATCTCATAATAAATAGGACACTTGAAGATGAAATGTTATTCAATCTCGACCTTTCGAATAGGGCAAAGATGACATACCCTATCCTCTTGAGGAATATGGTGGAGAAACCTTGGCAATACTATGAAGGTATTTCTATTAACCAAAGTCTCAGATTCAAGTACATCATACGATGCATTAAGTGTGCATTGTCAAGCCCACGAATGAGAAACAAGTGTTGTACTCTCTATTGCTACCACCTAACAAACCTTGGAATTTGGTTTCCGTGGACTGTTTGTGAGGCTACTACTAAATGCGACAATGATTGCATCTAGCTTTGGGAGATGGTGATTGTAACATTTTGTCAAAGTCCATCTTAGTAGAAGAAACTACAAATTTTTTTTTCAAGCACGTGTGGGTTCACATTGCATTGCGTTGAACATGGAAATCTTCAATTGAGATTCGCGCCCATGTCCGCAATTCAACAATTTTTTTTTTTTTTTGGGGGGTGGGGGGTTATTCTCCCCAACCTCTAGATTTAGGCCAGTTCCCCTCTACCTTAGCTGAAAACATGAAAAGAAACTAATCTAAACATGCAATAATAATTTAATCTATTTTATTAAGGAAAAGGGTGCAAGAAGATAAGTAAAACAGAAAAAACAAAATACGGCCAGAGCCATAGCAGGATCAGCGTTGGTATGATTGAAAAATATAAGAGTGACCGAATTACTTCAGTGCGTAAGATCTTCAAATAACCTGTAGCAGCAATTAAGAAAAGGACTAACAGAAGAAAGCAGGGCAGAGCCACCAATTTCAAACATTCATGGACAAGAAGTCGGAGATGCAAGTGATTCAAAATGCTGATGCACAATTCCTTTATTAATTGCTATTTTAAATGTTAAGTACAATCTTACTCCAAAGAGTAGCTCTAGTATGCTGGGCAGCCAAAAGACCTTTACAATGAGAATCAATCTCTTATTTATACTTGAAAAATAAAACCTAATCTATTCTTAGACTTGCAGTTCTATCTTTGAACTTGCAGTCTAAAATTACAAAATAAGCTCTAATCTATTTTTGGACTTGCAGTTCTATCTCTGAACTTGCAGTCCAAAATTACATAAACAAAACCTAATCTATTTTTGGACAAAATTGCATGCTGATTTGCAAAAATTAGGCAGATTGTCCGGAATGAGATGCCTAAGGTTGAAAGCAGGGCACACTGGGCCAATTGGGTGGACTTCTGCTGACAGGGGCGCACTTGCGTTGATCGAGGCGTGCCTGTGCTGAGCAGGGCACACTTCCCCGAGCGGGGCGCACCTGCCTCAAGTGAGGCACATCTATCCTAAGCGGAGTGGGGTGCTAATGGGGCCTTGGCTTGGTCTCCTTCGTTTTCTCAATCTCGTTTTGTGTGGCAGATCTCTGTCTGGAAGCGATGGTTGTAGTCAACTACAAAAGTTTACTATAGACAATTTTGGGTGAGGGCAGCTGATCCAAATTTTGGTTTAGCCAGCAATTCAGGATGAGGTATGAATTCTACTTTATATAGAGGGTTTTGGGGTTCAAATGTGGTTGAAGAAAGTCATATCTGCCTTTGTCATGTTCTATTCGTTCTCATAGTTTTCTATTGGTTGTAACTTGTGAAGATATGACCTCCTGAAGCTGACCTTTTGAAAATGGCAACTTTCAACACTGGTGGTTGTATTTTTTCCCCATCAATGCCTATCCAACACTGGTGGTTGTATTTTGGCACCAATCTTCAATAACTGTTGGAACAGTGTCTCTTTATTTCTCATTATACATAGTTGTAGAAAAACATTGTTAGATGGTAAGATGCAGTTTGTCACTGTTTTTACATCTTTTCTTGAAGATTTATTGAATAAAGTTTGCATATGAAAATATATTTCTATTTATCTGTTATTTGATATTGTTCTTTCTGCAGGATAAATGATCGTATGTGCCTTTGTTGCTCATTATCTTCTGTCTCATAACACATTAGATTCTCTAATATGATGTGCTGTTACCTGGATTTCTTTCAACATCTGGATTAATTGGGCAAGTTTTTAGCATAAAGTCAAGTTTAGACATGCATGCTCAATCAGCAAAACTCTGCAGAACAAGTTGTATCAGTAAACAGCACAAAGGAATATTGTGGCACCTCCTATTTTATGCTCAATCAGCAAAACTCTGCAGAAAAAGTTGTATCAGTAAACAGCACAAAGGAATATTGTGGGACCTCCTATTTTATTCTTTGTTCATGTATAAATATGGTCCATTTGCATTTGAAAATATTTTTAAAATCAAACTACACAGACCCACTTGTTTAAAAGGGGATTGGTTGACTGGCAGAAATTGCTTAAAGAAAGGTAATTTTTTTAATCTATGGAACAGTCATTTCAATCAATTAATTACAGTCAGGATACCCCTCTGCTATGGTATTCTTCCAATAAATAATAAAAGATGTTGAAATTGATTCTGCAATAGCTGCTGAGTGGCATGTCAGTCTAATGCTAAGGAGAGATGTTCTGCAAAAGTTATATGATATAATTGATGAATAGATAATGAAGCATGAAAAGATGATTGTTTATATTAGAACATGACTCAGAAAATATGAGGTCTTTCTCAAGGAGCAATAACATATGCATTACGTGGCAATTAGTTTAGGGTCCAAACACAATGCCCTTTTTTCCCTTTTATTTCTATGCCATAGCAGAATGTCTTATGTCATACCTTAAAAGGTCTGCTACAAGGATGTTGATGAATATGGAGTGGCATGCTGAGATATTTTCTACCTCATTTACCACTTATTGCACATGGTGAAAATTAATGTAGTTGGAGTAGGGCTACTTTAGTTTACCACATATGGTATTAACATTAAATTAGATTAACATAAATTCCTTTAAGAAGATCATTCCATTGTTGTGCTACATGCAAAAACAGATGTTGCCTCTGCTACGGGCAAACCTAATATCTGAGTTGCAAGTGCTCCCATGTTCTTAAATAATTCTCTGTCATCAAATTGCAGATAAAAACATGAAATTGATCATTTTTGAATCTTCACTTGCAGGGTTTCACGTATCCAGTGAGAGCACAGTTTTTGGAGGATATTCTAGAAACAACAGGCTACAAGTTGACTTCATTTAATCAAGTGGATGATTATGGGCAAGAAAAGACGTGGAAAATCCAGAAGCAAGTTTTCTCCCGGAGGAGGAAGAACCAGCTTGCTTCTCTTGTTGAGGTTTGCTCTTTTTGAAATTAAAGATACATTCTGGAAATACATCTGAATTACCCGTGTTGATGAAGCAAAAGAAAGTTACATTGTTAGTTTTCTTTTGGCGTATTGAATTTGATATATGATATTATGAAGTGTGTATATGTTCTAATTTTGTGATGTATTGTTGCATTGTACAGGATGCTCTTTCAAACTCTAACTTTGAAACAAACAATTCTAGGACTCGAGATTCTTTGGCTTGCTGGAATCCTGATTGCATAGGCTTCAACCTAATCGAGGCTGTCTTATGCCATATTTGCAGAAAAGAAAGGCCCGGAGCTGTGTTGGTATTCATGACAGGGTGGGATGATATCAATGCTTTGAGGGATCAGCTCAAGGCACATCCTCTTTTAGGAGATCCAAACAGAGTTCTACTGCTCGCTTGTCATGGTTCTATGGCCACTTCTGAGCAGGTATATTTGGTTTTTCTTAATTTTCTAAAAATAACCATAGGACTGGTCTGTGACTCTGTATTACTAATTTATTACTGAGATTATCTAATTTTATATCAGGACATAAGTAAAATTTAATTTCCTGTAGCTTACATTGATTTAAAAATAAGAGTTAGAAAAGGGAAAAGTACAAAATAAAGGAAATTATCAGATGAATTTAAGAAAATAATATGAAGTATATTGAGTATTAATTAAAACATAAAAATGCAGTGAGTAATCCTTTCTTTTTTCTTTTTCCGGTGACATGTGCAGAGCATTTAGGAAGAGAAAATACTTATATAAAAGCTTGTAAGTTTCTGAAGTATAATATGGAATGGATTCAGATTTACTCTTGTTGAACTCTCTTACTAAGACGGTGGTGATGATTGGACTAGAATACCATGCTTATGAACTTTAGATAGCAAGTAGCACTCAAGGAGTCAATTGCACTAATGCTGTGGGCTATTTTGTGAAGTGGGACTGTGATTTATAACAGGGCTGTGTATGCAATAAAGTGGTCTTTCAATAGAACATAAGCACAATAGAGATGGGTGTGAGAGATGGCAATTCTGTGCTTCCCTACAGCACTGCTCAAACTATTACCAACAATTCAGGCATTTGGAATAAATAAGACCTTCCAAATTGGAGTGAGGTCAACATTCTCATTCTGAGTCGTTAGTCCCAAGGGTGGTAACGTTGCCTTGACGTCAAAAGGTAAAGTAACATAAAGCCAAAAGAATATTGTTTTATGCTCTACATATACAAGAAGCAAACACACAAAGAGGAGAGAGTATTTTTTAGAAGGAAACCACAGGGGAAAAAATCTCCGTGAAAGAATTAGGATGGAAAAAAGCTGATATCCTTGATATTCAAGGTTACAACAAGACAATAAAATAATGCTCTAGAATTCAAAGAATGACTCTAGTACTTCTCCTACATCCTACACCTATTTATACTTCAACGATGCAGAATAAAAGGAGTTACAAGCTATACATCATTGCTTTTACCTTGCCAATAGTGTATGCTTAAGTGTCCTAAAATTTCCTACACAAGGGAATTTGAGTGACATGACATGTAACTAGGAGTTACATAATAGGTGTCAAACACAACTTTATCATCGATGAATAAGTGACACCTCATATAGAGAGTGTAGGATAAAGATCTCTCTCTCTCTCTCTCTGTATATATATATATATTAAAATTGGTAATGACTATGTCACCATGGTATTTTTTTTTTTTGGTAGGTATAAAAACTTTTATTTACTAAGCGGGTTGAAGGGTCCCGTCCCTGTTACAATAGGCAGGCTTGGTGCCAACAAAACACAGATTCTGCAAACAGTAAAAAAATCAACTGGGAAAGGATCCCGTACAATCTAGCCTGTCCAAGACCATGGCTACCAAAAACCTAACTAGAACAAAAAGGTTTGTAGGAGCAAGGAGTGCTGCTACTTCATTCCCCGGGCTACTGGGACTCTTTGTTTTCTTCATGCTGATCTTGTCCATTCAGATCACGAGGAAGGAGGACATTGAGCAGAGAAGGGAGGTCCTTCAGATTGTTGATCGCATTAGCCAGGAGCGTGCTGCCTTACCAGTAGACATTGGCAGCCGACTGAAGGTGATCAATCACTTCGTTGACGTGGTTGAAGGCCACGCGGTTGAGGGCCACCTCTCGAAGCTTGTCCTCAGCTTTGACAGTCTGGTCTTCCTCTTTGTCGCTAATGATCTTAGGTGACAGGCGCTACTTGCTCGTTTTCTGGGGCTTCAGCCTGTTGGATTTTCTTTTCTTCAGGGAGGGCCTTATCGACTTTTGCTTAAATCTCTGACACTTGCCAGTGGGAGCTTCGGCCTTGGGAAAAGGGCCGAGGGGAACGTCGTTCTCACCGAGGTCCTGGGAGTGAGGGGGTGACGGTGAAGCAGTCGTAAGCTTGGAGGCTAAGGGGGGGTCAACTGGGTTGGACGACAGGGGAGGGCTAGGCGCAACGATGTGGGTGGGCTCGGGCGAGTGCTTAGGGTTGGGAGAGCAGGAAGGAATTCTCCCTTTGACTTGGTGGGCGAGAGCATAACGGTACAACACCAAGAAGAGGCCCTGGTGTCGAGGGGGCTTCGAGGATTTGCTCTCCCTGAAATTATTGATGGAAATGGTGATGGAGCGAAAGAGGAAATCAGGGATGTTAATGAGTCTAGTGTCGCGGAGATGGTTAGCGAAGGTGAGGCTGTAGGCACTGAGGGGGTTGTTGGGGTTGTCGACAGAAATGAATTGGACGACAGGGATAATGGTTGTGTCTCAAGGCCAAGGCAGAGATGAGCATAGAACATCTTTCTTTTCCCAGACCAGGTCCTTTACCTTGTCGGGAAATTGGTCTGTTTCTTCTTTAAAGCTATGCTCGTCCCTGCGAACAACTCTACCAACAGGGGGAATACCAGAAACTTGAGCAATAAAGAGAGCATTTACCTCAAATTGCAGACCTCGGACCTTGAATTGCCCTTTGTCCCACGAATCAACAAAGTCCCTGGTGACTTCTTCATCGACCCCAGAAAATATTTTGAAGAAATTGACAAATCTTTTGGCGTCAAGAAGGGCCTCCGTCCTTGCATCGACCTAGAAGCTAGATGGCTCGACATACGCCATGGTTTTGCACAGACCAGGGAAATCAGAATCGGGGGGCCACCCTTTGATATCACAAATATTATGCTCTAGAAGAATGATTTCCAGAACCGCCGAGGGGGAAAAAAAAGACCTAAAGAGGCTAAGGGAACGCCAACCGAAGGTCACGGGGTTCGTTGGCTGACAATTGGGAGCGATGGTGGTTTCTTTGGCATGGCTCGAGAAGAGCGGGCCAGAGTGGATCGGAAAGGGGGAATAGGCGAAACGGGTGGCGAATGGAGCGGGCAAAGGGAAGATGAGGGGATAAAGGCGAATGGGCAGAGTGTGGATGGTGAAAACCAGGAGGCACGAGCGGGGGAGCGACGGGGGAGGGGATTCAAAGAACTGGCCGGGGGAGCTAGCACGAGTTGATCAATCTGCATTGAAAACTGTATTGGCAATGCAACGGAGAACGATGGAGGTGGTGAGATTCCAACGAGCTGTGGTGTTGAGAAAAAATAATCAAGGCGTTAATAAAACACCTTTGTGGTGATGAGAACCGCATTTGGAGTTCGTCCTAGGAGTGTTGGTGTTAAGAAACACCTTTGGTGTTGGCCGTGAACCTTCACAACAGTTGACTCTGTAAATCATGGCAGCTACCCACATCTTGGCTAGCTGTGGTGGTGACATCCTGCGGGAAATCTTCTTCCCAAACGATCAGGGATGCCAGGTTGACCGCTCTATTGGCCAAGAGGTCGGCTACCTTGTTTGCTTCCCGGAACACATGGGTGATCATGTTGTGGGGATGGTGATGAAGGGAAGCTTGACATTCCTTAATGATGTTTTGGATATTCCATCTCGCTTGACTATTGTTAGAGATATGGCCAACTACAACTGCTAAATCTCCTTCGAAAATGATAGGGCTGTTTATAGTCTTGCTAACTTCAATGCATCTCCACAGCGCATGGGCTTCTGCGTAATTATTAGTTTGGATCCCTAGATTTTCAGCAAAGGCGAGGATGATGTTGCCAGAGTGGTCTATGATTACACCTTTGGCCCTTGCGTTACCTAGGTTGCCCTTAGAAGCTCCATCAAAGTTGCATTTGAGCCAACCCAGGGGGGTGGGGTCCACTTGAATTTGGCCCTGGGCTTAAGGGGATTCTGTTCTTTGGTGTAGTCTGTGGGAATCCCGAGAGTGGCAAACAAAAGGGGCTCATCCCCAGAGGTTGGGATGTCAGAACAGGGGATGAGGCTGCAATTTTCAATCGCAAAGGACAAAGCTTTGGTGGCAACTGCATCCGGGCTTCTAGGTCTTTCGTTGAAAATGCGGTTGTTGCGCTCCAACCAAATCTACCACGCCACATGGTGGGGAAGGAAATTCCATGGGAAATTAAGCCGGGGATTTCTGAAATGTCATGTCCCCTTTCTGAGCTCGTCAACATTGGCACAGTGCATAGCCTATTCACGCGATCCTGTAGGCTATGGGAGCAGTTTAAGGATCTTGGAAGTCAGTTGGAGCAGTTTCCTATTTTTTAGGGCCGTGCTTTTTTCAGAACAGTTTCTATATTTGGACAGTTCGACCAAAAGGGTATCCAAAAATGCTATCAGATGTTGGCTTGGGTCTTCTGGTGCAATTATTTTAATACTCGTAATTATTTAATTATAAAGTCGTATTTAATTAAATAGACTTTATATTATGTGTGCACATAAGTCACTTAAGTGAATTATTAATTATTTGATAAAGTGACTTAGGGAGACATAAGGATTTATTAAAAAAGGGGTTTTTTATCCCACATTGGTTATGTTATGATATCCAGGCCCGAGTCAATAATAAATAAAGTGGTCGGGCTCTCATTCTAGCATCCTTGAACATTGAATATATTGCTTGATGCATTCTGGAGAATTTGCTTGCAGATTCGAGCTTGTTGAGAACGGAAACTCTCGGCAAGGACATCCACTACGGCTGTGAAAGATCAGCTCTATTGGATTTTGATTGTCTTCATTCATAGGGCAAATTGGAGATCAAAGAGAATTTCTGGTTCGTCATTGATATCTTGTGTGTGTTGGGAGATAGCAGCGATTTATACCTGTAGACGGTACTTATTTGGAGGCTGTAGCAGTTTACTATTCACGTGGTACTGTAGCAGTTTACTATTCAAGCGGCACTGTAGCAGTTACTATTCACGCGGCACTGTAGCAAATTACTATTCACGCGGCGCTGTAGCAAATTACTATTCACGACACTATTCACAAACTATTTCCAGAACGTGGATTGCTGCGATTTGTTTTCAGACTTGAGGAAAATCGGGTATTTTCAGTGTCTGTTCATCATTGTAATTTCCCTTGCAATTAAGTTGTTCCAGCTTTGTGAAGCTTTCTTTCAGCAAGATATCGTATGTTTAAATCCCATAAAAATACCAAAAAAAAAGAGCATATATTTGAATAAAAAGAGCAAAAATTTGTGTTTTTTTTTACTAGTCAAAATAGATAGGAAACAATCCGTAATAGGGTGGGTTGTTACAAGTGGTATCGTAGCGAGTCATATCTGCCGACTTGTGGGTTTAATTAATGAGTGAACCAGTTGATAAAGGGAAAGAAAAATATTTTCATCTTCAGTACGAGCGACATAAGAGATCTACTGAATTACTAGACATTATGGGTGATGATCAGCATCGGGAGAACCCTAGTATATTTGGGGCTCTTAATGCTTTGTCAAAGGCACAGATGGATATGCAGGATCAGATGAGACAGGGACAGGAAGCATTAGCAAATGCTATTATGGCTATGACTAATACTTTGCAGGGGCTACAGACAGGGACTAATCAGGATGGTGGGCCTAGCTCATCAAACAGGCGTATTCCGAGCAAGGGCAGCCAGGGCATGACTGATCAGAGGCAACATACAGTTGTTACTTCTCGACCGACTCAGCCTACGTTCTTATCTAGAGCTGAAGTTCCAGCACCTGAGATGCACACAGCTCAAGGGCCTATAGAGGATCAGTTTGAGGAGTGGTATCAGCGGTATAGTGCTCTTTCGGAAGGCCTTAGGGCCCATTGGTCATTTGACCAATACGTCACTCAAAAGCAGAGGAGTATGGGACAGGGAGGTGGTCACCGTACCGATCAGGCTAGACCAGCACATAAAGAATTCAACCAAGCACCGAACAAGGTTTCTTTACCTCGGTTTGATGGTAGTGGCAAATGTACAGCCAGGACATGGGTGGATAAACTTGATAATTTCCTCTCACTTCGACCTATGCTGGAAGAAGAAGCTATAAAATTCGCCACATTACATCTTGAAGGAGCTGCACACGATTGGTGGTTTCATGGGTTGATCACTTTGGGTCATAATTTGATTACATCCTATGAGGAGTTCACACGGCTACTTATCGATCGATTCGATAAGAAGGATCCCGAGTTGTATTTTCGAGATCTGGCACAGCTTGAGGCGAATCGGCTCAAGAGAGGCCTACATCACGTAATTCCACCATTTCTATCAAAGTGGATGATATCTCAGAGAGGCGTCTAATCATACTCTTCTATGAGGGATTGTCTGAGCCGCTACGTGGTTGGGTAAAGGCATTTGATCCAGTCACTTTACAGGATGCCATGAAAAAGGCGAGAAGCATGGAGTTCGCTGTTCCGAAACAAAAACCAGCCTTCAAACCTTTTCAGAATAACAAAGATAAGAAGGGGTTTGTCCAGAACGCACCTAAAACTGAAACTAAGAAACTATCAGATAATGAGCTCAATGAATTAAGAAAAAGGAAATTATGCTTCAGATGTAGAGAACCATGGGAGTTGGGCCACAAGTGTTCAGTTAAGGTGAAGCAACTAGAGGCTAGAGAATATTTTGAAGTTGATGAATCTGGTTCAGAGCATTCAGATCAACAGGAGGATGAGGAGAATTGTGGAGCAGGGGAGACAGAAGAAGAGACTGAGGTACAAATTGCACAATTGTATAGTTTTAAAAAGGGATCTTCTTTCAAGGTCCGAGGAGTCCTTCAGGGGCAGCGGGTGGTGACACTGATTGATACAGGGGCAACTCATAACTTTATTGACGCTGGGTTGGTTGATAAGAGAGGGTTGCAGACAGAAGAATTTCCAGGATTCAGAGTAATGGTAGCAGATGGGACAGCCATACAGTGTAACCGCAGGATCCCTAAACTACAGATGAAGTTAGGAGGCTATGATCTTACTGATGATTTTTATGTGGTTAATATTGGGGATACTCATATGATTCTGGGAATGCAGTGGTTAGAATCCTTGGGCGAATTCACTATGAACCTGAGGGCTATGGAGATGAGTTTCATGACAGGTGGCAAGAAGGTGACGCTGAGAGGCATGTCAGACGGCGGACCTCGAGTTGTCTCCATTAAGCGAATGGAGAGGCTTTTCAGACATGATGAGGTTGAGTGGGCAGCAGAGTGTCTCATTACTTCAGCAGGGGATGTACAGGTTAAGTCCACTTACCAGCCAGAGATTCAGGACATCTTGACTAAACACTCCAAGGTGTTTAGTAATATTCCTCCAGGGAGACCTCCGGAGAGAGGAATGGAGCACATTATTGAGTTGGAGGAGAGTGCTAAGACAGTTATCACTACACCCTATAGGCACCCTAGGCGACATAAGGATGAGATTGAGAAAACAATTCAGGAATTGCTTGACATGGGACATATCCGACCAAGCAAGAGTCCTTTTGCTTCGGCTGTGGTTTTGGTAAAGAAAAAATATGGGACTTGGCGTATGTGTGTTGACTATAGGGAGCTAAATAAGAAAACAATTAAGAACAGGTACCCTATTCCACGCATCGACGAATTGATTGATGAGCTACATGGAGCTCAACTCTTCTCAAAAATAGACCTGCGCAGTGGTTACCATCAGATCAGAATGAGAGAGCAGGATATAGAGAAAACAACTTTTCACTGTCATTGTGGGCACTTTGAGTTTCTGGTTATGCCTTTTGGGTTGACCAATGCCCCAGCGACTTTCCAGTCTTGTATGAACAAGATTTTTAGCAAGCAGTTGAGGAGGTATGTTTTGATATTCTTTGATGATATTCTGGTTTACAGTCGATCATGGGAGGAGCACCTACAACATCTTGAGGAGGTCCTCCGTATCCTCGAACAGGAATCCTTTTATGCTAAGGAAACAAAATGTGATTTTGGGTTGACAGAGCTCTTGTATCTTGGGCACATTATCAGTGCAGATGGAGTACGTATGGACCCGGATAAAATCAAAGCTATCCAGGATTGGCCAGCTCCAACAAATCTATCTCAGCTTAAGGGATTCTTTGGACTTTATGGTTTTTACAGACGGTTTGTGAAGGGATTTTCGCATTTGGCAGCCCCACTCACGGATTTGACCAAGAAGGGTGCCTTCAAATGGTCTGATGAAGCTCAGAAGTGTTTCGAACACTTCAAACAGGTTATGTGTTCTTGCCCGGTGCTTGCTATGCCAGATTTTTCACAGCCTTTCGTTTTACAGTGTGATGCTTCCGGTGAAGGGATTGGTGCAGTTCTGATGCAGAACAGACACCCAGTGGCTTATGAGAGTCGGAAGCTCCAGGGGGCAGAAAGGAGTTATTCTATTTATGATAAGGAGATGTTGGCGATAATGCATGCTCTCGCCAAATTCCGGCAGTATCTGGTTGGAGGTAGATTCACTGTCAGCACGGATCATAACAACCTTAGATACTTCTTGGCTCGAAGGATCTAAATGAGAGGCAAGCAGAGTGGGTCAGCAAGCTACAAGCTTATGATTTTGACATAGTTTATGTTAAGGGAAAGTCGAATGTGGTTGCTGATGCTTTATCTCGAAGGCCTCACATTTGTTCAGTGACTGGTATTTCAGCAGAATGGCGAGATGTTATTATTGCAGAATATGCCAAGGATGAGTGGGCATCCAGTTTGCTAGAGGGCAAAGTGCAGGATGACCGTTATATGATTTCACAGGGTTTGATCCTTTATAAGGGTCGCGTTTTTCTTCTATCTGGGTCACAGTTTAGGAAGAGAGTTATCCAAGATTTTCATGATGATCCGACTGGCAGGTCATTCAGGTTTCTTTAAGACTTACAGGAGCATTCGGGAGAGATTTTCTTGGAAAGGGCTTAAGAATGAGGTTCTTCAATATGTTCGTGAGTGTTCTATCTGTCAGCAAAATAAGGATGAACATACACACCCAGCAGGTTTATTGCAACCCCTTCCAATACCGAACCAGAAATGGGAAGGTATATCTATGGATTTCATTACTGGGTTACCCACAGTGCAGGGCAAGGATTGCATTTATGTTGTGGTGGATAGACTCACTAAGTTTGCACATTTCTTTGCTATTTCAGCTACTTTTACGGCTGCTCAGGTGGCTGATTTATTTTTCAGAGAGGTGTTCCGTTTGCATGGAATACCCAAGACTATTGTGAGCGACAGGGATACACGGTTCATGAGCATTTTTTGGCAGGAGTTATTCAGGTTAGGAGGAACCGAGCTCACTCCCAGCACTAGCTACCACCCTCAGACCGATGGGCAGACAGAGATAGTTAATAAGTGGATAGAGGGTTACCTGAGGAATTATGTTTCAGGGCAGCAGAAAGCTTGGGTGAAGTGGCTTCATCTTGGGGAATTCTGCTACAACACAACTCACCACATGACTATTGGTATGACACCTTTCATGGCTTTGTATGGTTATGAGGCTCCAAGCTTCATTGATCTTCTATTGGGTGACAGTCGAGCTCCGGGAGCTAAGGATTATTTGCAGGACAGCCAGGACTTGTTGAGGTCCCTCAAGGATAATATCCTTCAGGCTCAGAATCGGCAGAAGCTTTATGTCGATCAGCACAGAGTTGAGCGCAGTTTTGAGGTGGATGATCTGGTCTATCTTAGGTTGCAGCCTTATAGACAATCTACTCTCAAGAAGAGTGGGAAGGAGAAGTTGAAGCCCAGATTTTATGGACCCTTTCGGGTAATCAAGCGGATTGGTGAGGTAGCTTATGAGTTGGAGCTACCTGGTGACAGAAAAATACATAATGTCTTCCATGTTTCACGCCTCAAAAAGGCGATTGGTGCACGCATTGTTCCTTCTATTGAGTTGCCTCCATGGGATGAGGAGGGTAAACTCATTTTGGTTCCTGAAGCTATTATTGATTACAGGGAGAAGGTGTTGAGGCGGAAGGTAATTAAGGAATATTTGATTAAATGGAAGAACTTACCTGTTGATGATGCTACCTGGGAACATGAAGACATTCTACAGCATCCGTCACTAAGATTGCTTGGGGACAAGCAATTTTTGGGAGGGAGGACTGTCATGTCCCCTTTCTGAGCTCGTCAGCATTGGCACAGTGCATAGCCTATTCACGCGATCCCGTAGGCTATGGGAGCAGCTTTAAGGATCTTGGAAGTCGCTTGGAGCAGCTTTCCTATTTTTTAGGGCCGTGCTTTTTTCTGAAACAGCTTCTATATTTGGACAATTCGACCAAAAGGGTATCCAAAAATGCTATCGATGTTGGCTTGGGTCTTCCGGTGCAATTATTTTAATACTCGTAATTATTTAATTATAAAGTCGTATTTAATTAAATAGACTTTATATTATGTGTGCACATAAGTCACTTAAGTGAATTATTAATTATTTGATAAAGTGACTTAGGGAGACATAAGGATTTATTAAAAAAGGGGTTTTTTATCCCACATTGGTTATGTTATGATATCCAGGCCCGAGTCAATAATAAATAAAGTGGTCGGGCTCTCATTCCAAAGATCCTTGAACATTGAATATATTGCTTGATGCATTCTAGAGAATTTGCTTGCAGATTCGAGCTTGTTGAGAACGGAAACTCTCGGCAAGGACATCCACTACGGCTGTGAAAGATCAGCTCTATTGGATTTTGATTGTCTTCATTCAGAGGGCAAATTGGAGATCAAAGAGAATTTCTGGTTCGTCATTGATATCTTGTGTGTGTTGGGAGATAGCAGCGATTTATACCTGTAGACGGTACTTATTTGGAGGCTGTAGCAGTTTACTATTCACGTGGTACTGTAGCAGTTTACTATTCACGCGGTACTGTAGCAGTTTACTATTCACGTGGCACTGTAGCAGTTACTATTCACGCGGCACTGTAGCAAATTACTATTCACGCGGCGCTGTAGCAAATTACTATTCACGGCACTATTCACAAACTATTTCCAAAACGTGGATTGCTGCGATTTGTTTTCAGACTTGAGGAAAATCGGGTATTTTCAGTGCTGTTCATCATTGTAATTTCCCTTGCAATTAAGTTGTTCCAGTTTGTGAAGCTTTCTTTCAGCAGTATATTGTATGTTTAAATCCCATAAAAATACCCAAAAAAAAAGAGCATATATTTGAATAAAAAGAGCAAAAATTTGTGTTTTTTTTTACTAGTCAAAATAGATAGGAAACAATCCAGAATAGGGTGGGTTGTTACATGAAAACCTTGGGCCACTTGGTGAACAGGTCCATAACCATCTTGGGACGAACCCAATTGACCTGAAATCTGCTGATCAGGGAAGAAAACACCTCCCAGGCGAAGGGGCACTCCAGGAGGATGTGCTGGGTGGATTCCCAAGCCTGGGTGCATAGGTAGCACCTGTTCGGAACTATGACACCTCTTTGGATCAAGTTATCCGTGGTCAGAATTCTGTTATGGACATCGAGCCAGCAGAAATGTGGCACTTTGGGGATCAACTGCTTGAGCCAAATAGCTTTGGCCACTGTTTTGCTGTCAATAGTCTTGGGGTTCTTAGGGGAAGAATCCAACATCTAGGCTGCAGTTTTAACAGTGAAAAGCCCGTCACTGGATTCTCTCCAGCACAACTTGTCCTTTGTTGGGGATTAGGGGATGAAGATTGCCTTGAAGATAGCCTGGAGGGAAGCCACAACTCTGTCAATGACTGCATTCTTCAATCTGAATTGAATCTGTTTCCAGCGTCGGGTCCCCTGTTCTGTAGTAATGAAGTCTGCTACCCTAGGACCAAACTTGATATCTGTGAGGTGCTTTATGGCAACAATCTCAAGATCCTTGACGAGAGGCTTGTTTCTTGCCCATACGTCATTCCAGAAATCTATATCAGAACCGTCGCCCATCAACCATCTTGTTCCTCACTTGAGAAGATGCTTTGTTTGGGTAATGGAGTTCCAAAAGTGGGAACCATGACAAGGAACTTCTTCGCCCAGGAACGGGTGATGTTTCATGTATTTTATTTTTACAATGGAAATCCTTTCCAGGTTGGCGTTGGTGGCAACCTTCCAAGCTTGTTTGGCCAGGAGGGCCTGGTTCATGAGATTTATGCGGCGCAGACCCAACCCGCCTTTATGTTTGGGTGAATAGACCTTGTCCCAGGCTACTTTCTTTGGTTATCATTCCCTGCCCACAGGATTTGTTTCTGGACTCTCGATAGCTTCTCCCACCGCGGTTGGGATCTTGAAAACTAACAGAAAATACACTGGGATGCTCTGATAAACCGACGTAACCAGAGTTGCCTTGCCTGCTTGGGAGAGGACCCTGTTGGTTACGAATCTGCCACTAGGATAGGATTTAGTGTAATGCGCCCTAGATTCGCCCAGCAGATTGAAAGGCCGGAAGGAAGGAATGCCTTCCGTGCCAATCTCCGGAGGAGGCCGACTTCCTATGTTTTCTCAATTGTTTATAAGCTCAGAGTGCAGGAAAGAAATTAGAAATGCAGAAAGAAATGTAAATGTGTTTGTTATGGGTGGGGAGGATAAGCAGCACAACAACAACCAATCACCACTACTAACAACAATTAAACACAAAATACGTTGCAGAAACTATCAATGCCATTCATCCTATGTATCCTCTACCTTTGCATTCCAGGAATACTTAACTATTAAATACCGATATCCGAAAGCCAGAATAACAGTAAGCAATAACATAAGCAACATGAGGCAGAAATGCTAAGTAAAGGCAGCATACAAGATAAGAACAATCAATAGAGCCAAGTATATTTTGTATTTAGAAGCAAACGCACAACTACAGTGGTTCCCTAGCAATATATCCCCCTTCCACCCTTTTACAATGATATTGCCGAGCTATTTATAGCGTAAATTTCCCCCCATTACATCGTTGGGCACAGGATCCCAGACCTGACAATAACTGAAAAAGCTGACAAAAGCGGCAAAAAGCGGCTGATGTTGACCTCTGCCGGCATGGAACGTGCTTGCGGTAAGGTCCACCTGAAAGATTGGCAGCTACGTGGCGGTGTGGGGATGATGCTCCGAGTCAGCTTGACTGAGGGCAGCTTAAGTACAATAATTCAGTTCACGCTCGCACACCACCCGTCACATCTCTGACTCGAATCCCGAGGCTGGACACCTGTCAGAATCTGATAAGGGGAAAAATCTGCCTTAGGAGCTCGTATTTCCTTTCTTGCCCGACTTCGCCCAGAATTGGAGCGCAACCAGGCAGCGCAAGGGGGAAGTAGCGCAGTTGGGGAGGCCTCCGTGCCTTAGAAAATTTCTGGGCTGGCTTCAACATTCTGTGCCCGAGTGCGCGTAAGTAAGTGAGCGAACCCCGACTTCGCTGCGAAGTCGGGTTGCGCAACACTTAGCCGTTTTTGGAGGTACCATGATGGGCTGCTCAACTGCGCTCTTCTTCCGGGGCGAACCCCGACTTCGCAGCGAAGTCGGGTTGCGCACCCAACACTTAGCCGCTTCTTCAGATGAATCGCCCAACTGCGCATGAACTTGAGGGCGCAGCCCGACTTCGCTGCGAAGTCGGGTTGCGCACCCAACACTTAGAATTTTTAGGGCTCCACTGATGCCCAGGTGCGCACAGAACTGAGAGCGCACCCCGACTTCGCTGCGAAGTCGGGGTTCGCTCTATACTTAGAAAAACTGGGTTCAGCTCTCCGCACGTTGGCTCCCCAAGTGCGCTCAAGATCAAGGGCGCAGCCCGACTTCGCTGCGAAGTCGGGTTGCGCAATACCAACACTTAGTCAAATTTAGGGCTTTTTGCCCTCTTGGAGAAACTGTCAGAAGAAGGAGAAGGGGGGGAATAAGAGAATGAAACTGATGGCAGGGAAGAAAGGGGATAGTGGAGAAAGGGAGAGAAGGAAGAGGGAAGGGAGAGCAACATCCTTACAAAAAAACTGAAGACATGGCACCCCGTGCAAAATGTGGCAACATTCCTGGCGGCTCGCGGGGTGTCGAGCTCGCCTCGATGCAACGAACCAGGCCTTTATCCTTTGGGCGCAGAGGAACTCCCTTCCCCTGCATCCTGCTGCTCCTGCTGCTGCTGAGTCCCCTTCTTGGGTAACTGTTCTTCTTCGGGCTCACTTTCAGCAGTCTCTTCTTCTGACTCTTCTTCTTCTTCTCTCTCTGAATCTGAATGCTCACCACCGTCGCCCTCTTGCTCGGCAGGTTGCTCCCGCTCGCGGACGTGCTTGTATGCGGTCTTGGCCTGATCCCAAGCCGCTGCTTGGAAGGGCTCTAAATCGCTGACATCTTTCAGCGCTGCTCTAAATGCCGCAACCATGTGCACATCGATGGTGTCATACCTTTCTCCCAGCTCCTGAAGGGAGGTGTTAATCTTGCAAAACCTTGACACCATTTGGGTCACCTGCGTCTCCTGGACTGGCTCAGTCCAACCATCAATTTCTGATGTATCTGCCTCAAAAGACAGCCAATCTAGCTTTACTTGTTCAAGGGGCAGAAACTCCCCATCTTTGACAAAGCTCGGAAATCCGAGCGCAGAAAGAGTGTTGAAGGGGGCCAGGCAGATATTCATTTCATGGTTCAGCACGTCCAACATCTTCCTGGCGGCCCTGATCTTCTCCGTTTTTTCAAAATAATTATGCAAGGTTACCCTTGCATCCGCCCAATCTAGGGCAATCTGGGACATAGGGGGGAATCGGAGGCCCTTGCGCGCAAACTCTTCAAGTTTTATCGCCAAGTCCAGCCACTGCTTCGCTTGGCGTTCGGCCTCCTCTACCGCAGGCTTTCCCTGGGCAGATACTTCTTGGATCCTGGATGCGAAATCCAGGACGGACAGGGACCTGACCACATTAGCCCTGCAGCAAACCAGCCCGCATCTCCTTGATCTTGTTTTTCGAAAAGGCAGCCGCCTGGGACGCCTTCTCCTTCAGCTGAGATTGGGCCTGCTTCAGCAAATCCTGCAGCTGGGAAATATGTTCCAGTGCTGCCTTCTTTTCTTCCGACAGCTGTTCGGCCGTCTTCCTTTGTGCTGTAGCCTCCTGCTGGGACGCGGCGAGCTGAGCTTTCAAGTCTTCAATCTCTTTCTGGGCAGACTCCAGCCGCGTGGTGGCCTTGGCCAGATCTTCCTCCAACTGTCTCGAGTTGTTCTGAAGCTGAAACAACTTCTCTTGATTCTCGAGTCGCTTAACAAGGAGATTGTCAATCCTGCGACGAATACCATTGATTTCGTATTCTTCGCTTATATCATCGAAATTCTTCTCCTTGATCCGGTGTTCATAATCGGCCTCGGTCATCTCCCGGAGAGGCTTCTTAACTTTAGGGATCAATTTCTCGGTTCGCAAGGACCCTCCCTGTCCAAGTCGAACTTGGTGCGCTTCACCGGGGCGGCTATCTCCTCGGCTCTTCTTCGTTTGACGCCCTGGAGGAAAGAGGCGGAACACCCTACGGCCTTCGCGGCTAGGGGCTGATCGTCTGTAATTTGCAGCTGCTCTCCCATGAGGTCAAGTTCTGCCAGCATAGGGTACGCCGAGGCCAAATCCTGCTGCGGCATCCTTCCTGCAAACAATGAAGCAGGAGATATTCCAGAAGATGAGGCCGCTTTCAAGGGCGACCGGGTCCTAGGGGAAACGGGCGGCTGAGTGGGAGGTGGAGACGGGGTCTTGAATGATGTGGGTGAGCGGCGCGGCGATGTAGGTATGGCTTCAGCACCGGCCGCGGATGAGGGGTCTAGGGTTTGACCCAGGGTTTGGAAAACGTTCAGGTCCTGGGCAAACTGTTCGAAAGAATGGGGACTGCGGAAGGATTGGGAGATAGGCGACAGGGATGATGCGACTAAGGCTTGCCCTGATACAGAGGGGGACGGTGTTACGACAGGGCCAACTGGGATTTGGGTAACCGGGGAAGAGGACGTACTTGCGGGCTCCGCCTGAGCCGATGCTTGGAGGACGCCTGCTGCCCAGACCTCTGCTTCTTTCCCTGGGCTATCCAGAGAGATGATTTCTGGCGCGGCTGCTTCTGTTCGTGGAGCCGCAGCTGTCTGCTGCGCAGCCTCTTTTTTCGGCCGCTTTGTCTTGGTCTTCTCGCTCCTTTTTCTCTTCTTTTCTCCTGGAGCGACAGTTTGCTCGGAGGAGGCGGAGGCGGTTGATGCGGCGGGCAATGGCGCTCCCACGGTAAATTTGTACTTGGGCTTTGACGGAGGGACGCCTACTGCCGCTGGCCCACCGGTTGACCCTTCTGGCGCCTTTTCTTTTTGAGGCACTGCTTCACCGGTTGACTTTTCTGGCTCCTGTTCCTTTTGAGGCGACGTTTCGGGAGCTGGAGACAACATCGGGCCCACCTGACTGCTTGTTGGCGCCTTGCTGGGAGGTTTTCGAATGGACAATTGCTGGGGTGGGGGTTTCCTTTTATATCTCTTCCTGGCGCCTAGGGGGACGCAATCTCGAAACGCGAACGACTCCCATTTGCCGACGTATTTATCATATAAGGCCGAAAACTCATCATCTACGGCCAATGTCTTCCGGTTAGACTTATCGTGTTGCGTGCGACACCTCATCTTCCAGCATTCAATGATTTTGTCCTTTTCCCAGCTGAGGGGCGTCACCTTTGTGAGGAATTTTCTGAAGCCCGCCGAGTCTAACCTGTGATCTGGATTGCGCTCCGGATCATACTCCACCTCCACACAGTAAAAGTCCTGCCATGGTGGCCATGATTGCATCCGCTCGATGTGCCATTCCAGGTCTGCGCCTGTTTTGTTGCACCTCTCCTCCATGATTTCTGCTCGGGGGCAAATATGCACAAACTTTCCCCTGACCCCAATCGGGTCGTATTTCCAGCTACTGCGGTAGCTGTATCAAGCCCATGTTGAGGAGTTCCTGTTCTAGGTAGATGTGCTGCCCAATTTCATGCACTTGAATGTTCGCCCAAGTAATAGGATACTTAAAAATATGGCCTCTCTTCTTTCCCTGGCCGAATTCCTCTTCGACATAGTCCATTTGCCGCGATGTCTCCATGCCGAACTGATGCTCAGTGCAAAAATAGGGCAGCAAGAACGGCTTCCCTTTGAATCCGTAGATTCTGATAACAATGCCCTGAGTCAACCGGAAAGTATCCCCGCATTTGTATTTCCTCAGGTAGTTCGTCATGGCCAGAGGAGGGCGAGATGCCTTGCCGTTGAACAGCGCCAGGGTCATACCTAAAAATTTGAAATTGAAGTCGTAGTAAGACCCTCTTCTGTACAGGGCTTCCGTCCACTCGTACACCGGCAGCGGCGCTCCCTTCTCATTTACCCTCTTTAGATCAGGCACTTTGATTCGGTAGTGCGTGTGGTAAAGGCACAACCATGTGAGGAATGAGCAGTGTCGGAACTCGGTTGTCTGCTTCTGCTGTATCCTGACCAGGTTTGAATGTATGGCATACGCCACCCAATCTGCCCAATCAAAGAAAATCGGGCGCCTTCCGCTTCTTTGCGCAGTGGAGTCATAAAACTCTCCATGTAAGATACACTCCGCGAGTGCCAGCTGATACGGGTGCACCATTCTGTCCGTGCCGCAGCCAAGGACCCATGCAAGGATAATATAAATGTACTTGTTTTCGAACCTCTCCAGGGGTATGGGGCCTGACGGCCATTGTCCTGCTGGCAGTGGGGACTTCAGCTCTGAATCGAGAAACTCTCTCATCCTTCTGCTCTGAATGAATCTGCCCGCCTGCTCATCCAAGTTAATTCTTCTGACAATGGCATCGGGGTCGTACTGGAGCCCCGGGGCGAAGGCTGGCTGGACGCTTTCTTTGAAGAGGGTGAACAACACCCTTCCTTGGTAGTCGCAGACTTGCCGGGTAGCTGGTTTGTAATATGTCACAATTGACTCAACCAGCTCCGGGCAGTGGTGGACGGGAGGGCACAAGAACCAGTATAGGTTCGACTTATACGCAGCTCCGACATGGTGCGAGGGCGAGACTTTGCCTGCCCACTTTGCAATATTGGGCCGCAGCTTGGTGAGGCTAATGGAGTACTCACCATCTTTATACCCGGCCAGGCGATTGATGGGCGGCGGCGGAGGACCTTGCCCTTTGCTTCGCCTCGACCTGGATTTCCTTGTCTGCTCTTGTGGCACTTCGCTCTCATGAGCGCTGGACTCCGTGCGTTCCTCAGCCTCCTGTTCCGTATCGCTGGACTGCGGCTGCATTGGCGCTTTCCCCTTGTCCATTTTCTGTTCTTCGCTCATGGTGGCAGAGACAGGAATTTCAGTCGCCGCAGACCTTAATTCTGCACCTTTCTTCCTCTTAACCGCGCAGCTCTGATTTACACTGATAATTCAGGTGTTCTGAGTACGCCAGGGCCCTTTTCTAGGAATGGAAACACAACATTAATGGCGCGAGGAGGGGTTTAAAGTGATTTGCCCGAAGTAGGTAGAAAGCGCCGTTATTCCTCGACGGCCGCGCGTGGGATTTTTCATTGGAAGGCGCACCTCGTACGCGGTTGGTCCTAATGCGCTCACTTCTTAATGACATCTGCTTTGAAATCCGCGCAATCATTCCTTAAAAATTTTGAACCTCGTGCTTCCAATGACGTCACCGCCGCCGCTTGGGCACACACTTCGAGGGAGACTCTGGCCAAGGGCCCAAGAAGGAACGCGGTCTAACTTCGCGCTATACACAGTGCGCCTTCTGGGGCCCACACTTAGAAACTTTTCGTCATGCCCCTTGTTCTCCCTGACGGGTCGTTCGAAGTGCGCCCAAAACCAAGAGCGCAACCGGGCTTCGCTCAAAAAATGTGCGCAATCCGACTTCGCCCGGAAAACGTTGCGCAGTAGGGATTCGACACTTAGGCGATTTTTTCTTCTCCTGCTGCCCGACTGCGCTCCCAAGATGGTGCGCAGCCCGACTTCGCTGCGAAGTCGGGTTGCGCACCCAACACTTAGAAAAATTTGAGGCTTTTTTGTTTGCTCTTTTCTCTCAAACTCCCGACATCGCACAATTTATAGAGCGACGCCCGACTTCGCTGCGAAGTCGGGCGATTTTCTGCCTTGGTCAGACTTTTAGCAGCGCAAAATTTTGCTCCTTTTCTCACACTTAGCCCTTTTCGGATTCAAAAGCTGAAAACTGAATAACTGAAAGAAATATTTACATTCTGAAATAAACTGAACTGCAGGAAATAAAAGGAGAAAAGTATGTACAAGGAAGGACCTTTCGGCAACCTTCAGTGGTGATAGGCCTTCAGGTGGAAGCCATTAACAGGGATCGGGAGAAGCTGTCCCTCCATGTCCCTGAGCACGAACGCGTTGAATTGGTTTACCCGAGCGATCTGATAGGGGCCTTCCCAGAAGGCATCAAATTTGTCATGGTTGCCCGGCTTCGCTTTGAGTGAATCCCACTTGAGCACTAAGTCCCCGATTCTGAAAACTCGGGTGGTGGTCCCTTTTGCAAACCAGCTCTGAGTTGCCTCGGCATGTTTGGTAAAGGCCTGATATGCCTTCTCCCTTTCCTCTTCTAACTGCAACAGTTGACAAAGTCTGACATCCACTGGATCCCCGTCGCCTTTCTCTTCATCTAACAACCAAAGTGCGGGCATTTCTATGTGGGTAGGCAGAACTGCCTCCTTGCCGTATACAAGCGCGTAGGGGGACGTCTTGATAGATTTCTTGAAAGATATGCGATCCGCCCATAACGCCCGGTCCAGAAGTAGGTGCCACGACCTCTTGTTCCTTTCTACTGTCTTTTTTATAATCTTCAACAGATTCTTGTTAGTGGACTCGGCCAGGCCATTCCCCTGCGGATAGTAGTTTGAGGACATCTTGTGGTAGATGCCGTATTTGCTGGTGAACTCCGTGAGTACAGCACCTGCGAACCCTGGACCGTTGTCTGTAACTATTGCCTCTGGGACCCCGAAATGGGTAATGAGGCTCTCAAGGAACCCAATGACCGTTTCCTGGTCTGCATGCTTAGTAGGAATCGCCTCAGCCCACCGAGTGAAATAATCAATGGCTGTAAGGATGAACTTATGTCCCGCCGAAGAGTTGGGCGTGATGGTCCCGACGAAGTCCAGACCCCACTGCTGAAACGGAGTCTCGGCTTGAATTGGCTGGAGGGGCAAGGGTGCCTTCCTATTTCTGCCGGCGAACCTCTGACATTTTTCACATTTTACACAGACTACATGTGCGTCTGTGAAGAGGGTGGGCCAATAATAGCCGGCTCTGATAATCTTCAAGGCCGTAGGCCTTCCTGAATGATGTCCCCCGGGCATCCCAGAGTGGAACTCTCCGAGAACCTTTGGCTTGTCTGATTCCTTGACGCACCGCAACAGGATGCCGTCAATATTTTTAAAATACAGCCCCTCGGGGCGCAGTACATATTTCAAGGCATTCAGCCTAAACCTCCTTCTTTGTGAGGCGTTGAGATGATCTGGACATCTCCCTGTGCTAAAATACCACACCAGGTCATTCGTCCAGTCACTCTCCTCTGATAAGGAGTTGGCAAGGTTAATTTTCGTCATTGGATCCTCCCACTGGCAAGCAGAGATTTCAGCTGCAGCACTTCGGGCCAACTCTTGGCACAGAGCCCGACCTCGGATTAGCTTCGTTGGTCGTACCTCTATGTCAAACTCTTGGATTTTAGCTATCCATCCTGCCCTCTTGTGACCTGGCTCCCCTTGGATAATGAAATTTCTGACATCCGGATGTATCACAAAGATAGTTATCCGGCTCTGGGAGACAAAGTGCTTGAACTTTCTGAGAGATCTCATGACTGCGTGCACTTGCCGCTCAATAAAATTGTACTTTTCTTCGTGCGGCTGAATCACCTGGCTTAGGAACGCTATGGGGCGCTCCTCGCCATCTTCTCCCTTCTGAGTCAGGACTGCGGCGTAGCTCTCGGGCTCTCCCACCGCGTACAAGATGAAATCCTTGGAGTAGTCTGGATTTATTAATACTGGAGCTTGCGCGATTCTGGCCTTGATTTCTTCGAAGGCTTGCTTTCTTTCGTCAGTCCACAAGAATTCAGCATTCTTTTTTAGGAGCTCGGCCATGGGCTTGATCACTTGTGCGAAGTCTGGTACAAACTTCCTCACGAAGTTGATTTGGCCAAAAAATGATTGTAGCCCCTTCTTGTCAACTGGGATGGATAAGCGAAGAAGAGCTTCTGCTCTGTCAGGATCAACTGCAAGGCCCTTCTCAGAAATAACATGTCCTAGCAGCTTGCCTTCCTTTACCGCGAAGACTGACTTCTTCGGGTTGATGGAAATGCCGAACTCACGACATCTCTCAAATATTTGCCGTAAGTGGGAGGCATGGTCCTCTCTCTTATGTGAAAACACAGTCATGTCGTCCAAATAGATAACAATGACCTTGTTGAGCAGCTCCCGGAACGCCAAGTCCATAGCCCTTTGAAATGTAGCACCGGCGTTAGAAAGGCCGAAGGGCATGCGCTGATATGCAAACGTTCCCCATTTGGTGGTGAACGCTGTCTTGTGCTGATCTTCGTCCTTTACCCATATTTGGTTATATCCAGAGAACCCGTCCAAGAGAGAGAACCTCTGAGCTCCAGCAACTACGTGGAGGATTTGATCAATTTGGGGGAGCGGATAATGATCCTTTAGTGAAGCCTGATTGAGGTTTCTGAAATCCACGCAGAGGCGGATGTCTCCATTCTTTTTTCTCACAGGGACCAGATTTGCGACCCAAGATGAGTGCTTGATGGGGTAGATGATCTTGGCCTCCAACATCTTCAAGAGTTCCGCTTTCATCATGGCTTCAATTTTCGGGTTCACCGCCCTTTGCTTCTGCCGGAAAGGTTTTGCATTATCTTCCAGCTCTATAGTATGCTGGATCATCTCTCTGTCATACCCCTTCAAGTCTTGGTAGCACCAGGCCACAATATCAGGGAACTCTTCGCATAAAGATCTGATCTGCTCTAGCTCCTTTTCAGTGCAGTCTGCCCCGACCTTGATCACTTTTCCAGGTTCCAGTTCCAGGTCCATGTACTGCTTGGGGTCCACTTTGATTCTGTGGGATATGGCTCTATCGTTCTGATCAAAGAGACTCTCCATAGTAATCAGTCCTTTCGGGACATGATTATTTTTTAACTGTATCAACCCCTCGTATTGCTCGTCATCAGGGTCTCTACCTTCGATTGTACTCGCTTCGTTTATCAAAAAAGTGACGATATCCTCGTCACAGTCGAACACCTGCCAATGGGTGTCTTTATCAGGCACAGAAGGCCTGTAGATGGTACGAACCGGCTTCGGCTTCTGGACAGTGTCATCAGCCGGGACGTACCTGGCTCCAACGGACGCCAGAATGTCAACATGCTTATTCTTCTCACGAGATATGGCTTTGACATTCAAAGAGTCGAATGACTCCATCAGATCCCAGACACGGTTACGGTACGCCTTGAGGTAATGCTTCTTGGAGGCGCACTTATTCGTAATCTGGTTGCACACCAGCTCTGAGTCGCCAAAGATCTGCAAATGTCTTATCCCCAGTCTCTCCGCCTTTCTCAAACCCAAACACAAAGCCTCATACTCCGCCGCGTTGTTAGTGCAACTCCAAGCCAGCTCGTAAGTGTAGTCCTTTTGGATCCCGGATGGGGAAACCAGAAGTACACCTGCACCGGCGCCATTCTTGCATCGGGCGCCATCAAAGTACAGCTTCCATAGCTTTTCTGGGGCAGGTCCAACATCTTTCTTTACTGACTGGTCAAGTCTTTCAAGCTGGGTGACGGAGTAACAACCTTGCTCGGTCTCAATCATGGCATTGAAGTCTAGCAAGGAGAACTCATCCTCCACTTGTAACAGCTCGAGGGCCTCTTCTGCCATATCCACCTCTACCAGTTCTTCGGTTGTCAGCTGAACCATGCCGCTCTGCTGCTCTTCCCTAGGTATCTTCTCTACCAGAAATGTGGAAGGCTTTTCATTATAGATCTTCAATCTTCTTCCTTTGAAGGGCACTTCCATATGTGAATAATCCAGAGACAGATATCCACCCAGCTTCGCAGTGAACTCCCTAGAGAGACACATGCCGAAGTAGGGTTCCAAGTCGACCACAACGACCTCTTGGATGACCACTATGTCGAGGGCTTTATGCAGTCGGATCGGGATATCCTTGATGACACCAACTGTCTTGACAGGAGTGCCGTCTAGCTGCAGCACACCTTGGCTGCTCCTTGTATATTCCATACCAATCTCCTCGCAGACGGCCCTCGGCATGACAGTAGTGGAAGCACCAGAATCCACCATGCAGTTGTGTACTATATAGCCCTCCATCCGCAACGACAGATAGAAAGGTGGCGGCCTGTTTTTCCCGATAGCGTGATACTCGTCAAGGGCTGAGCTAACACAACGAGCCGCGTCGGCTTTCCATCTTTCACGCTCTTCAAGGATTCTTGCAATAGGTCTACTTGCCCTGGGAGCAGAAGAGCCTCGTACATACTTATCTTTGCCGGGGTCTTTTTGAGCTCATCAACTATATTGTAGGTTGAAGTGCCGGCTCCCTCTATCTCTTTCGCTGGCTCATACCTGGTCCGGTATTGCTGCGTGGCTTCGACTCTCTGTCTCTTCGTCAGCGATGGATACCTCAGCTTCTCTTGAGCTTGTTCTTTTGTTTCGGCTAGAGGTTGGGCTGCGGGAGCCTTCATCGCGGGAGCCTTGAGCGTCGGGAACCTCTCTTTGGCTGTAGGAGGTAAAGGTGACTTGTCAGGTGGTAGCCCAGCAGGCTGCGTCCTCTCCCTTCTGGCGTATACTTTCAACGGCTTCGTTTGGGCCATGGCAGCCTCAATGGGCCTTTTGCCTTCCTTGGTCAAGAGTGACACAGGATCTTCTTCTGGGACTGCAAAGTTGCCTTCATCGTCCAGGATCATGTATGCTTCGTCCTCCATGGCGCTGCCCGCAAGAGTCTGAAGATAATGTTGATGCAGCATGCAACCCTCCTCTCCATGTGGATCGTTGCATGTGGAGCACCACCCCCGTCGGTTTGTGCTATGTTGAACCCCCTTTGGCCGCTTTTCTCCCGGGGCCTTTGCGCTTGCGCAGCTTGATCTTTTGTTAGCGCCGGGGGAGGATATGGTCTCCTCGGAAGAAACTCCATCTGGGCTTGCTTCTTCTTCATTATTGTCATATCATTGGAAATAGTATGATAACCAGAGGCCAGAGCCCGTACCTCCTGAAGGATTTTATTCTGAATGTCATTATCAGCAGGCGCCGGCCGGGCCGACGGAGGTATTGCAGCTAATGGTGGAGGTGCAGAATACGCCGCGTAATGAGGGGGAGCTGGGAGTGCGGGATACTGCGGAGGTGGAGGTGGCGGATTAGGATAATGGATCTGAGGCTGACCATAGGGGTTTATAACCGGCGCTGGATTCCATGGCTGCTGGGGGTACTGATTTGACGAGGATGGCATTACACCAGACGCCGATGGGTATTGTGACTGAGGGAAATCAGGGTAAATGGGAGGCTGCATTCTATGTGGAAGTCTGCCTATAGAGATTATGTCTAATTCTGCTTGCTGGGCAGCTTCATATAGGGCAGGGAAAGTGTCGACCCGGGCTATCTTGAGAAGTAGGCAAATATCCGAATTGAAAGACCTCAGGTAATAGTGCGCAGCTTGTCCCGCCGGAGGTCGCAGTTCGCGAGGTACTCTCTTCCAGGACCTCGCAAACCTCACGTTGAAGTCTGATATCTCCTCTTGCGGGTGGCGTTGAATACTCTGAAACTGATGCAACAATGAAGAAGGATCAGCAGACTCGTTGCATCCCTTTACGAGCCTGCCTGCTAACTGGGGCCATCCCGTGATAGCTCCTTCTGGCAAAGATCTCCACCAGTAGAGAAGCTTCCCTCTCAGAGAAAGGGCCAATAGACGGGTCTTAACACTCTCACTCGTGATAGAGTGCAGTGCAGCCAAGGCCAGAATGTCTTGGATGTGCTCGTATGCTGTTTTCCCAGAGCCATCGTAAGTAGGAATGGACTTCAAGGCAGCGGGGGGCACAACCTCTTGTCCAACTAGAGCCAAGGGCCCTGTGGAGTCAACTGCTGGGAAGAGGTCGTCATCGTTTTGTTGGGCAGCCATGTCTTCTTCCTCTCCGGTCGTATACTCGGTATCAATGCTGTCCGAAGTTGTAGGTTGTTCTTCAATTTCGGCCTCTCCGACTTCAGCTTCTTCGATCTCGGCTTCTTCAATCTCAGCTTCGAGTTCGTTTAGGTGAGCTTGGTAGTCAGCCAGCCTTACGCGCTCTCCAGGAGCGTTGATGTCGATTTCGTAGAGATCAGGCTGGTTTCCCGGGTTCCTTGCTCTCCACCTTCTTGTATGCATGAAGGCGCTTGGACCGGTCTCACGGACTCAGAGAATATTCAGGTACTTGCAGAGTCGCCGGTGTTCTGATTTGACAACAATGAAGCGAACACCAATGCTTCGATTCTGTTTTGGGGTGGGAAACTCCCGTGTCCCACCGGGCGTGCCGTAGAAACCGTTGGTTACGAATCTGCCACTAGGATAGGATTTAGTGTAATGCGCCCTAGATTCGCCCAGCAGATTGAAAGGCCGGAAGGAAGGAATGCCTTCCGTGCCAATCTCCGGAGGAGGCCGGCTTCCTATGTTTTCTCAATTGTTTATAAGCTCAGAGTGCAGGAAAGAAATTAGAAATGCAGAAAGAAATGTAAATGTGTTTGTTATGGGTGGGGAGGATAAGCAGCACAACAACAACCAATCACCACTACTAACAACAATTAAACACAAAATACGTTGCAAAAACTATCAATGCCATTCATCCTATGTATCCTCTACCTTTGCATTCCAGGAATACTTAACTATTAAATACCGATATCCATAAAGCAGAATAACAGTAAGCAATAACATAAGCAACATGAGGCAGAAATGCTAAGTAAAGGCAGCATACAAGATAAGAACAGTCAATAGAGCCAAGTATATTTTGTATTTAGAAGCAAACGCACAACTACAGTGGTTCCCTAGCAATATATCCCCCTTCCACCCTTTTACAATGATATTGTCGAGCTATTTATAGCGTAAATTTCCCCCATTACATCGTTGGGCACAGGATCCCAGACCTGACAATAACTGAAAAAGCTGACAAAGCTGACAAAAGCGGCAAAAAGCGGCTGATGTTGACCTCTGCCGGCATGGAACGTGCTTGCGGTAAGGTCCACCTGAAAGATTGGCAGCTACGTGGCGGTGTGGGGATGATGCTCCGAGTCAGCTTGACTGAGGGCAGCTTAAGTACAATAATTCAGTTCACGCTCGCACACCACCCGTCACATCTCTGACTCGAATCCCGAGGCTGGACACCTGTCAGAATCCGATAAGGGGAAAAATCTGCCTTAGGAGCTCGTATTTCCTTTCTTGCCCGACTTCGCCCGAATTGGAGCGCAACCAGGCAGCGCAAGGGGGAAGTAGCGCAGTTGGGGAGGCCTCCGTGCCTTAGAAAATTTCCGGGTTGGCTTCAACATTCTGTGCCCGAGTGCGCGCAAGTAAGTGGGCGAACCCCGACTTCGCGTTAGTCGGGTTGCGCAACACTTAGCCGTTTTGGAGGTACCATGATGGGCTGCTCAACTGCGCTCTTCTTCTGGGGCGAACCCCGACTTCGCTGCGAAGTCGGGTTGCGACCCAAACTTAGCCGTTTAAATTAGCCCTCTTCGATGATCGCCCAACTGCGCATGAACTTGAGGGCGCAGCCCGACTTCGCTGCGAAGTCGGGTTGCGCACCCAACACTTAGAATTTTTAGGGCTCCACTGATGCCCAGGTGCGCACAGAACTGAGAGCGCACCCCGACTTCGCTGCGAAGTCGGGGTTCGCTCTATACTTAGAAAAACTGGGTTCAGCTCTCCGCACGTTGGCTCCCCAAGTGCGCTCAAGATGCAGCCCGACTTCGCTGCGAAGTCGGGTTGCGCAATACCAACACTTAGTCAAATTTAGGGCCTTTTGCCCTCTTGGAGAAACTGTCAGAAGAAGGAGAAGGGGGGGGAATAAGAGAATGAAACTGATGGCAGGGAAGAAAGGGGATAGTGGAGAAAGGGAGAGAAGGAAGAGGGAAGGGAGAGCAGCATCCTTACAAAAAAAACTGAAGACATGGCACCCCGTGCAAAATGTGGCAACAGGCCCCTTTCCAGCCAGCCAATTTCTTTAAGATCTTTTCCGTGACATTGTTCCACATGGCCTTAACGGGTCTTCCTCTGTATATTGGGAGGCCCAGGTAAGTGGTTGGGAGGTCAGCAATGGTACAACCTAAAATGCCTGCGATTTTGCCCTGCCGCTTGGTGGGGGTATTGATGAAATAGAGTTTACTCTTGGTGAAATTTATCTTCTGCCCAGCCGCTTCCTCGTAAAGGTTAAGGATGGATTTGATGGCTTTGGCCTCGGAGACCGTTGCGACAGTGGCCAAAAGAGTATCATCCACGAACTGGTGATGGGTGGAGGGCGGGAGGCCGATAGCTGCTTTAATGCCAAAGATTAGGTTTTTGGTGCATGCATCTTTTATGGCTCTTCCTAGACTCTCAGCCAAAATGATAAAGAGAATGGGGGAGAGGGGGTCCCCCTGTCTTAAGCCTCTTGTGCTCGGGAAATACCCAGCAGCTGACCCATTGACGAGGACGGAGAACCAAGAAGAGGATATGCAGTTTGAAATGAGGTTGACCTTGTTTTCATGAAAACCATACTTGAGGAGGATTTTGGTCAATATTTCCTGGTTAACCCTGTCGAAGGCTTTATTCATGTCCAGCTTGAGGAAAAAAGTAGAGGATTTGGAAATGTGGGCTGAGTGGATAAGCTCGTGGACCGTGATGACGCCATCGAGAATATTTTGCCCTTTGACCGTGCTGCCTTGACAGGGGTCGATAATGGATGGGAGAATCTCAGTGAGTCTGCTGGCCAAGGCTTTGGATAGAATATTGTAAATGACATTGCAGAGGCTGATGGGGCGGTAATCAGACAGGGACTGGGAATTCGATCCTTTGGGAATCAGGGTCATGAAAGTGGAACTAACATCTCTGGGAATGATTCCGGTACGCTGCATATGAATGATAGCACGACACAGGTCAGGGCCAATGATGTCCCAGTAGGTTTGGAAGAATCTGGGGGGGACTGTCTGGCCTAGGGGGCTTTGTCTAGCTGCATAGAAAACAGGGCTTGGTGGATTTCCTTGGGGGACAGGGGCCTGAGGAGCATTTTTTTCATAGTCTGGGAGATGGAGCTGGGGATGTTCCTAAGGAGGGACTCCATGGCCTTATCAGGGGAAGAGGGGGTAGGGGCAAGGAGATTTTCAAAGTGGCTGATAGCTTCGTTCCGAATTTGATGAACGTCGGAGGTGAAAGACCCTTCATGCCTAGTTAGGCATTTTATTCTGTTAGCTGCCCTATGCTTGAGAGTGGAAATGTGAAAAAGCTTAGTGTTGGTATTGCCTTCCCCGAGCCACAACTGTCTTGACTTTTGGCGCCAGTAAATTTCTTCCCTGTGAAGGGTGTTATGGTAGTTAGAGAGCAGTCTTCGTTCCTCATCCCCCTGTCCATTCTGAAATCTCTCCTCAATATGGACAAGCCTGGTTTTGATATTCTGTTTGTTCTCGAAGATATTTCCAAAGGTCTCCTTGTTCCAAATTCTCAAATTTTCCTTGACCATTCGTAGTTTTGCATGACTTGATTGATAGAATTCCCCGGGACTTTTCTATTCCACCAATCGGCGATCTGGTTTTTGAGGTTGGGGTGTTGAATCCACATTGACTCGAAACGAAAAGGGGGTCTTAAACTGGGGCTTGCTGATAGTTTCGAAAATGAGATGAAATGAAACATTTGTAGACTTCAAAAAGGCATTTTGACATAGTGCCAAGGAAAAATTATGGAGCAGAATGGAAGAAATAGAGGTTCCATTTCACTAAAGGGAAACAGTTCACAAACTATATGAGCATGTAAAGGCTAGAATCAGAACACAGGAAGGGTTATCTGAATGTTTTGGTAGTGACATAGGTGTCAAACAAGGTTGCCCTCTATCTCCGACCTTATTTGGGCTGTACATTGACAAGTTAGAAGAATGGATAAACAAAGTTGGGGGAGAGGGTGTGCACTTAGCCAAATATGTGGTAAAACTCCTCATGTATGCAGATGATGTAATTCTTGTGGCCAAAACAGCCAAAGATCTAGAAGATCACCTTCAAGCTCTAGAACTCTTTTGTAAAGAAGTTGGGATGCAGGTGAACACGAGCAAAACAAAAATTATGATTTTTTCAGCAAAAAAGAAGCAACAACTTGAATTTCAGTTTGCAGGAGAACCGCTTGAGGTAGTAGTAGAATACAAATACCTCTTCATAGACTTTCATGACAAACTTAATTGGAATACATGTAGGATGGAAAGAACTCAAAGTGGTTGGAGAGCACTATATGCACTTCAAAACAGGTGTAGGAATCCCCAAGTTGTGAGACTAGAAGACCACCAAGGTCTTATTTGGCCTACTTGTTACACCGGTTTTGTTGTATGGTTGCGAGGTGTGGGCTAGTGGCACAACAAATGCAAAATGGAGGCAAATAGAAAAGATTCAAAAATATCTAATCACAAATTTTCTCAAAATTAAGGCCACAACCCCTTATGAAATTATTCTAGCTGAAACTGGATTGTTCCCTTTAGAAGCAATTGCTATGACCAAGCTGTTATGTTACTTGAAAAAAACAGAAAACATGAAAGATGATAGATGGCCTAGGGCAGCTAGGGACGAAGAGTTGCATAGGCGAAAGAATACATGGATGAAACAAAATCAGAAATGGATGAAACGCTGGGAAATCAACATAAATGAATGCCCAAATGTCAACAAAGACATAAAAAATTATGTGAATGAAAAGTTCAGAAGTGGAATGTGGAAAAATGCAAGCAAGAAAAGACAATATTATATTGCAAATTTTAACCCAACGTATGACCACAAGGAAAAAAACGTATATAGGCGCTGAAATCAAGTGGAAGGAAAAAATACTCATTGCTCAAATAAGGACTAGCTCTCATAGGCTTAGATGTGAAACAGGGAGATGGACAACGCCCAAAGAACAATGGGAAGAAAGGATATGTACTCTATGCAGCACAGGGGTAATAGAGATAGAGGAACACTTCATCTATAAATGCTCGAGTTTTTCAGATATTCGTGACAAATACAAAGAAACACTTGGGAACGGGTTTATGGCAGATTTATTTGAAGACAGTAAAATAAAAAAAGTTGGAGAATTGCTAACCCAAATCAGTAGGAGAAGGAACAACCTTCTCAAAGATATTAAAGATCATATGATATGATTTGAGTAATTGTACTTCCATATTTGAGGTCCCATAGACCATATTTGGGTCTCGCGGATGCAATTAAAATATTTCATTTCATTTCATTTCATCTGAGCCGATCTTCGGAAGGGCCTATATACTGGCATCCCCAAAGAAGGGGAGAGCCTCTTGCGACAGCAAAAAATGGTCGAGGCGCTCTTGGATTAGATCAACACCTTTCCTCTTGTTCGTCCAAGTGTATTGGGACCCCCGCAGCTGAACGTCCATAAGGGCATTGGAATCTACGAACTGACCCAAATCATTGGTTATTCTGTGGGTTATAGCGTTTCCTCCTCTTTTTCTGAAAGGTGCAGGGAAGAGTTGAAGTCCCTGTTGGTTACGAATCTGCCATTTAGGAAAGGATTTTGGTCTTTTGCGCCCTAGATTCGCCCAACAGATTGAAAGGCTGGGAGGAAGAGATGCCTCCCGTGCCAATCTCCGGAGAAGGTCGACTCCTATACTACACTACTGGTGTTTGAGATAAGAGAACAGGAAAGAGATTTGTAAAATGCAGAAAGAAATGTAAATAGCATGCGGTTATGGTGGGAAAGAACAAGCAACACGATTACTAGCTAATACCCAAACCAACAACAATCAAAACAAAACATGTAACATAAACTAACACTGTTATTCCTTCCTATGTATCCTTCATTCAATATTCCAGATTCACTTAATTGCCAATGCTTTAATCCAGAATGCAGAATTACAACAATCAGAAAAATAAATGAATATAAGCAGAAATACTTGCAGAAGGCAGCATAAAAGAAAGAGACAAATGTCAGAGCCAAGTATGCTTTGAATTAGAAGCAAGTGTTTGATTACAGCAACTTTCTTAGCAATATGTTCCCCCCCTTTTACAATGAAAGCTCATTGCTATTTATAGCAGAAATTTCCCCCCAATTACAATGATGCATAGAACCCAAAGACAGCAAAAGCTGCCAAGATTTGACCCCTACTGGCCGTGAGCGTACCTGCAGCAAGATTCACCTAAAATTGGTACGGCTCCGAATAGATATGGTGGTTGAGAAGGCACGTCTGATTAATGCGGTAGGTGTAGTACAATTTGCCTCTGAAGACACCATCAATGCTCACCTACCCTGTCTTCGAAGTACGCCTTCAGCTCTGCTCTGACTGGCTCAAATCCCGAAATCCGCACGTTCATGACCCAAGTCTGAGGTTCGCCAAAAATAGGGGGGGACAAAAGTCGCTCAAAAGAAACAGCGACCCCGGGAGTCGCTCCGGAATGGAGCGAACCCGGGACGCACTTTGCCTTGGAAAAAACTGGCGACTTGGTCCTTTTCTGCTCGCGGTCGCTGAATGGGGGGGCGACGACGGGGGTCGCCAGGAGACAGCAGCGACGATGGGAGTCGCTCAACAACCAAGCGACCGGCGTCAACTTGCAACTTGAATGCCTTAGAACCTTTTGGAACCCCTCGCCCGCGGTCGCTGGGATAGAGCGGCGACAACGGGGGTCGCTCCAAAATGGAGCAACCTCGGTCAACTCTTAACACATTGCACTCGCTGGCGGTCGCTGGAAGAAAGGGCGACGACGGGCGTCGCTGGCAGAATCGGGCGACGACGGGAGTCGCTCCAAAATGGAGCGACCATCGTCAACCAACACTTAAAATTTTTTCGATTTTTTTCTATCCTTGTTGCCCCGGGTCGCTGAAAACTGGAGCGACGACGAGCGTCGCTGGCAGAATTGGGCGATGACGGGAGTCGTCGCCGCACAGAGCGACCGGCGTCGACCAACACTTACAAGATTTTCCATTATTTTTTCCCCGTCGCCCACGGTCGCTGAAAATAGGAGCGACGACGGGCGTCGCTGAAAAGAAGGGGCGATGACGGGGTTCGCTCCAGAACCGAGCGACCGACGTCAACTGCTCATGCCTTAGGATTTTTTCATTTCTTTGCTTGTTGTTGACGGTCGTTGACGCCGAGGGTCGCTGGAGGAGGTTGGCGACGACGGGAGTCGCTCCAGAATGGAGCGACTCGCGGGAAGTCCATACTTAGACAAATTTTGACAATATTTTTCCCGCTCGCTCTGCTGTTTGGTGTTGCCGTCGGTCGCCGGAGAGAGAGGCAAAGCTGGGAATCGCCGAAAAAGGGAGCGACTCCCGGGATCGCTCAAAAAGGGAGCGACCACGGGAGTGCCCCTAACTTAGAAAAATTCAGGGCTTTTCCCAGACTTTGCCAGAACTTGCTGATTCCAAAGGCAGAGGAGTCTGCCAGAGGAACCGGTAGCTGGTGAGTAGACAAATTCACACTTTTTCCAGATGATCTTGGCAACCCTAGGTGACCACTGATCACCCAATTTGGTTTCTTGGATGAGAAAGATCGAGGGGTTGATGTCTTTCCTCATGGCGACAACCAGTCTTTGTTTGGCTGCCCCATTCAGTCCTCTGGCATTCCAGGAGAGGACTTTTATTTGGAACTTTTGGAGGGTTTTTTGCCCCCTTTACCTTGTTGCGAAGGGGGTTTGGGTTTTCTGTTTTCTTCCTTGATGATGTTACCGATTTCTTGGAACAAGGTTTTATGCGTTCCATTGGCTATGTCCTCAGCGGTGTCACGGGTTCTTGTTTCTGCGCTAGAAGGCCTGCCTTTCTTTCTATCACCTCCTACATCGATTTGGGACTTTTTGAAGCTGCGGGTCTGTTTGGGGCTCCAATGGTCAAGAGAATCTTGGGTAGGTTCCTCGCTGTCGGACTCAACGATGTTGGAATTGGTCAGGGATGCAGCGGAATCATGTTCCAAAGGTGGGGGAGAAGTGGACAGGGGTGTGAAGGGGAGGGGAGGTCCAGAAGGTGGACTTCGGTTGGGGATACTGGTGGTGGGGGGGGGGGGAGGGAGAAAGGAAAAATCCTAGGAAGAGCTAGCACAAAGGTGTTATTGGGGGATATAGTGGGGATCAGGGAAACCTTCAACAGGGATTTCACCTTCCTCGATTGGTTCAAAAGAAACATAATCATTGAGCAAATTGAATTTGATAGAGACAGCAAAGAGACTACTTGCCTTTTGTGAATCCCCAGTTGGCGGGGATTGATTTTGCTGTTTGCTCTTGAGGTTCAGGGTCTGTTTCGGATCTTGGTTCCTCCTGCGATTGGCAAAATGATTTGGGCGGACCATGGTCTGTGCCTCATCCTTCAAGACTTTATGTTTTGGGCATTGGACCTGGAGGTGCCCTTGAATTTGACATTCTGAGCAAAAAGCGGGCTTATTTTCATAAACCAGAGGCTGTCTTCGCCTGAAATCTCCATAGATGAGGTTTATGTGGTCTGGAAGCTATGATTCCAGGTTCACGTTGACGCAGATACGCGCTTGGGTGAAACAGGTCCTGACGCGAGTAGTTGGGTCAATGGTGACTAGTTTCCCAAGTGTGCGAGCCAACCCTCGGAGCGCGTCCTCGTCGAAGAAGTGAGTAGGGAGGTTTGGGAGCCGGACCCAGATGGGAGCGTAGTTAATGCTCTGGGTCTCGGGATCGAAATCTGGTTCCCATTTTTTGAGGAACAGGCTCCGTCTTCCGAAAAACCAGGGACCTCCCGACAAAATGCGCTATGTATCCTCTCGCATGTTTAGTTGGATCATAAAAAACCCTCTGGCCATTGCAGACAACTCCAAGCTACCTAGGGTTTTCCATTTGGCTGCCGCCCATCGGTGAATGGAGTCCATGTCTGGGCGTCCCCCCATAAATTTCCCTACCAGGGAAAAAGAGTCTCGAATGGCATATCCCTCCATCAGTTGCTTAGGGCATAAAACATCCACTCCCTGTGTTACGAAATAGCACAGCATAGCTGGGTCTTGACTGAGATTGCCCTTAAGGAGCTTTGTGTATGAGGTTTGTCCACGGTGTCCTTTGCTGCTACCGAGTTTGTCAGGGGGGTCTTTCCTCTTGACGGTCTCGCTTTGAAGACGTTCTGGCCCGGTGCACGGGTTTTCCTCTGTTATGTTAGCCGCAGTGGAAAGGGTTGGGTATGCCGCACGATTGCGCGTGGATCCCCGTTCGAATGATGAATATGGTCTGTGATTTGTCTGCTGCTAATGCGTCGCCTAATGTTTCGCTCGCCATCGCTCCGCCTTCTAAATTGTTCTTCTACACCAACTTAACCACTTTTTGACTAATGAATTCAAGATTGAATGAATGAATTCAAGATTGAATTCATTAAGTGCCATAACCCATTTTGTCACCATGGTATTTCAACAAACCACATGTTGGCATTTGTCTATGATGCATATATTGCTTTGGCAAGATTTGAACCATGGTCCCTGTTGGCCACGGATCCGTCACCTGGGAAGGACTTGGTGTGTCAATGCGCCCTAGACCCGCAGGCCAACATTGAAAGGCCGGGAGGAAAGGATGCCTCCCGGGCCGATCTCCGGAGAAGGCCGGCTTCTTTCCTAACCCACTTGGGGGGGTTTAGATAAGAGTGTAGGAAAGAGATTGAAAAGGTAAAGGGAACTGGAAAGAGGTTGAAAAAGATAAGGGAACATGAAAGAGATGTAAATATCATGCGTTTCGGGTGGGAGGAGAACAAGCAGCACAATTGCAAATTTGCATTCGTACCAACAACAATTAAAACAAAGCATGTAACAGAAACTGCAGCTGTTATTCTACCCTATGTGTCCTTATGTTTGTATTCCAGATCCAAATAATTGCCAGTGCTCAAATCCAAGATTCAGAATTCAAAGAGAAAGAAATATAAATGGACGTGAAGTAGAAATACAAGCAAAAGGCAGCATAAAAGACAGAGACAAGAAGCAGAGCCAAGGATGCTTTGAATTAATTAAAAGGTGGTCCGTCACAGCAGAGTCCTCTAGCAATATGTTCCCCCTTCCCCCCTTTTACAATGAGATGCACTTGCTATTTATAACATATTTTCCCTCCCGATTACATTTCAAGCGCAGATCCCCAAACCTGCCAAAAGCTGTAAAAGCTGCAAAAAGGGGAGAGATTTGATCTTTGTCGGCCTTCCCTGTACTTGCAATATGTTTTCTATGAACTTCGTACAACCTCCGATGGTCTTGATAGCTGGAAAGGGGATGATCACCTACTTCTATTTGAAGTACAACTTTACTCTTTATGGAACTGGCACGAATCCCAAAACCTGATCTGGAATTGGAGGGAAAACCATCTTCAGAAATCTTATTGATTGTTGCCGAAGATCGCTGAAATGGAGAAGATACGCCCAAAATCGCTGAGAAGCGATGGCGATCTTTGGAATTAAAACCCAAGGCAATCTTTGACTTGAGCTGGAAAGCGCTTACAAAATGAGCGATTTCGGGATTTTTTGCCTGGCGACGGCGATCTCGGGCACGGGGGATAAGTTGGCCAATTCTGCCCTTTTCTATCTTGCTGGATGTCGCTGGAAAAGTCGAGCGATTTCGGGCTCAGAGGGGTAGCGACAACGATCTCGGGCTCAACGCTGCTCTTCTTCTATCTACGCGCTCGAAAGCGTTGCGGCAATGGATGTCGTCGGCCTGGGCCGACGATCGCTAGCTCCTCGAGACTTAGAATCTTTCCCTTTTTTAAGCGTTGTTCCCATAATCACCGGAAAGTTGGCGCGACGCCGGGTGTCGCTGAAAGCGACGGCGATCCCGGGTGCCAACTCATAGCATTCTCATAGGCTCTGAAGTGCTTGAAACTCTTGCGCGCTGAGGAGCTTCTCCCTTTGCGACAACGATCTGGAGCCTGCCTTCTTTTATCTTGATGCCCCTTGTCGCTCGAAAAGGGTTATAGCGACGGGCGGATGGAGTGCGCGACAACGATTTCGGGTTTCTTAGGACTTAGGCAAATCTGCCACTTTCAAGCATGACCCTTAGTCGCTCAAAAACATGCTCGCGCCAGAAATCGCGTGACAGCGACAGCGATTTCGGGGAAGGGCTAACACTTAGCAAAATTTTACAATTTTTTTGTGCCAATGCTAGCATTCAAATCTGATGAAAGCTGAGGACTGGAAACTGATGAAACCTGAAATTTTGTACCCCTAGCAAAATGTGGCAACAATCCTTACCTTGAAAGTCCATGTTTTTAACCACTTGAATTCATGCTATTCGATGATTCCTCCTACGTAAATTATTTTCATAATGAGAATAATAAATAATAAATATTTAAGTCTTACATATAACTTAAGGACAAATTAAGATTAAAATCCCTAACACGCTCCCTTAATCTTTATTTAGGATGAAGAAGATTGACATTACTATTAGCCCCCCTTAGTGTCAACGTTTTCTTGTTAGGATTCTAATCCTAACCATTAACCATTAATTAATCACTCATTATGTTTATGGACCATTGTGTCTTTTCACTCACAACTATAGGGTAGATATTTATAATCATTCAAATGGGTGTAAGTAGGCATCCATCAATTTATAAGAATATATATGATATTTTATCCATTGGCAGGTTTTCCTCCAGTGCAACAGTGATTCGAACCAAAGGTGATTCTATCAATTCCACTTGTTTTTTGCATCCAAATCCGTTCATTACAATTGTGTAAACCGCTAGGACCTAGAGTCCTACCATCTGGTATCAGAGCGTTTTCGTTCCTGTGCCTCATCAACATCTCACTCATTACTTTCTGCCATCCTCAAACGTCTAAAACTCATCCACAAGAGCCAGATTCGACATTCGGGGTTATATTCCAAAAATATTTAACACTGTCACGTCTGCCGACGAAGACGAAGGAATCCGGTCAGAGCAATTGCAGACGTTCGAGAGAATTTTCAGCGTGGTAGAAGGAAATTATTCAAGGTATAAACCACTCAAATCCTTCCAATACTGAATTCTGCATGAACAGACGAAGTTCTGAATCAATCCGAACAGCTGAAAACGTCTCGGCAAATGAGCAGAAGAAACCGGCGAAATAAAATAAAAATTAATTTATAAGCTAAGGTTTAAATATTTGACGACCGTCGGAATTCAGTTTCATGACGCCGGAAAGTCGCGGTTAATAAATTTTTTTTTGGGTCCACTGGACAATAGTCCCACATCGACTAGGTGTAAGGGATTTTGAGGTTTAAATTGACCGAAGCCCACATAAAGCAGCGTGACTTTGGTCACACTCTCCCTTGGAACCGCCCCCTGCGTGCGCCAAATCGCAGTCGTCGCCATCCGTTGACTTTGCCCACCACTCCGTTCAAATCGCCGCCTGGGCCACGCTTCTATTCCCCCCTTGTGTTCCGCGCCCTTTCTCGCCGCTTGTCCCCACCTTGTGGCTCCCGTCGCTGACCGGCGCTCCTTGTGCCCCCCACCACCCGCTGACTATCGCGCGCCTTGTGCTCCCTGCCTACTGCCGAATTTCAAAATTCAAATTTCAAATACTGACCGTTGATGTCCAAACAGTTGAAAAAACCAAAATTTGTCAGAAATTGACAAAAATTTTTACCAAATTATATAATTTTTTGTTTTACAATTTTTTTTCAAAATTTGAAAGAGGACTTACATTTTGCAAACCAACCCTAAAATGGCCAATGGCAGGAGATCGCAGGACATTACCTTCAAGGAATTCGTCCAGGAGATTCGCCAGTGGAAGGAAGAAATTACAAATAGTACTATATAAAGAGAGGAGTTCCGCCAATGGAAGGATGAAATTACAAACAATACTATACCAAGGGAGGAATATGATAACAAAATGGCAGCAATGGATTTAAAAATTGATGCCCATAACCACTCCGTCGATATGATACAACAAAATATGGCACTAGTCCAAGCTGGCCAATCTACCGGAGGACCAACATACCAAGCACCACTTGGGGGGCCACAAACTTCCATCCTGCCTAGAACTACTAAATTGGATTTTCCAAAATTTGAAGGAGGTGATCCCACCAACTGGATCTATCGGGCCGACCAATACTTCTCCCTCTACCAGATCCCTGAGGCACAAAAGGTTCGCATTGCATCCTTCCACCTGGAAAATAATGCCACCCAATGGTACCAGTGGTACGAAAAAACTAATGGCACCCCTACATGGCTAGAATTCATGGAAAATCTATTAGTACGATTTGGCCCTAGTAAATTCAAGAATTTCATGGGAGCCCTTACCAAGCTCCGTCAAACCACTTCAGTGCGCGAATACCAAGCTCAATTTGAAAAATTGGCCAATCGTACATCAGGGTTAGATACCTCATTCTTTCAAGATTGTTTCATCAGTGGCTTAAAGGAAGAAATTCGATTAGAAGTACAAATGTTCAATCCCACTACCATGATGCAGACCATGGGATTAGCCCAAATGGCGGAAGATAAATTCAATAACCAACGTCGACTAGGAAGACCACCTATGGGGAAATCACAAAATACTTACACCACCCCAAAACTTAATAGAGTCTTACCAATTAAACGTATCAGCCCTGAAGAAATGAAAGAAAGAAGAGAAAAAGGCCTTTGTTATCATTGCGATGAGAAATTTATCCCCAATCACAAATGTATTACACCAAAACTATATATTCTGGATACGATCGATCATTGTAGTTCAAATGAAGAAGATAATATCGAGGTGGAAGTGGTGTCGAATACACCCGAGGATAACACTGAAGACACACCAAAAATCTCTTTTAACGCCCTCGTTGGGTTCTCCTCCCCACAAACTATGAAAGTCAAAGGGTACTTTAAAAAACAAAACCTCATTGTGCTTATAGACTCTGGCAGCACACACAATTTTATTGACCCAAGGGTGGCAAAACAAGCTAACTGCTTTATACATCCTTGCAATAGCTTTGAGGTCATGATTGGTAATGGAGGAAGGATTGCATGCAAGGGAAAGTGTCAAAATATTAAGCTCACTATGGGTAATTATAATATGAAAGGAGACATGTATGTACTCCCCTTAGGAGGATGCAATATCGTCCTAGGAGTGCAATGGTTACGGACACTCGACACAATCCAATGGGATTTTGAGGACTTATGGATGAAGTTCACACTAAAATATCAAACATATACTATTAAAGGACTAAAATCAGGCCCTTCCCAAATAGTAAGTTCTCATCGAATGGAGAAAATTATTCGCAAAGGAGGCAAGGGTATGATTGCACAATTATTTTCCATCCAACCCACCAATGAAGAACATCCAGAGGTGCCCGAATTACAACAACTTCTAGCATGCCATTCTCAAGTATTTAATGAACCAAAGGGGTTGCCCCCTCCACGTAGCCATGATCATGCAATTCAACTTTCCCAGGGGCATCAACCCCCTAAAATCCAACCTTATCGATATCCTTATCTACAAAAAATAGAAATCAAAAAACTTGTGCAAGAATTACTAAAAGTAGGGGTTATTAGACCTAGTGTGAGCCCTTACTCTTCCCCAGTTTTATTGGTTCGTAAGAAAGATGGATCGTGGCATCTATGTGTGGATTTTCGTGCCCTTAACAAACTCACCATCAAAGATAAATTTCCCATCCCTATCATTGATGAGTTGTTAGATGAGCTTCATGGGGCTAAATATTTCTCAAAATTGGATTTACGATCGGGATATCATCAAATTCGAGTAAAAGAAAGCGATATTCCAAAAACAGCCTTCCAAACTCATGAAGGGCATTATGAATTTATGGTCATGCCATTTGGCCTTACCAACGCCCCTTCAACATTCCAGAGTTTAATGAACCAGGTATTCCACCCTTACCTTCGAAAATTTATTTTAGTTTTCTTTGATGACATTTTGATTTATAGCAAAACATGGGAAGATCACTTGCTTCACTTAGAACAAGCTTTGAAAACCTTGGGGGACAATCAACTCTATGCCAAAAGATCCAAATGTTCTTTTGGACAACAAGAAATTGAATATCTTGGACATATTGTTTCCAAAGATGGCGTTAAGGTGGACCCTCGCAAGATTGAAGATATGAAAAATTGGCCTACCCCTAAAACCTTGAAAGGCTTGCATGGTTTTTTAGGATTAACAGGGTATTATCATAAATTTGTTAAAGATTATGGCAAGATCGTGACCCCCTTGACAACTTTACTCAAGAAGAATGCTTTTCTTTGGTCTCCAAAGGCTGACGATGCTTTCACCACCTTAAAAAATACCATGTGTTCCACTCCTGTGTTAGCCATGCCAGATTTTTCCAAACCATTCATAATTGAAAGTGACGCTTTGGGAGTAGGAATGGGAGCCATTCTCATGCAAGATGAAAGACCCTTGGCTTTTACTAGCAAGGCATTTTCTGGGAAGAATTTGGCCCGCTCTACGTATGAGAAAGAGATGTTGGCTATTATTCATGCCATTCAACATTGGAGACCTTACCTTATTGGCCAACATTTTATTATTCGGACTGATCACCATAGTTTAAAATATTTTCTTGAGCAGCGTATATCCACTCCTGAACAACAAAAGTGGGTTACTAAACTATTAGGATATGATTATGAGATCATATATCAAAAAGGGAAGGATAACATGGCCGTCGATGCCCTTTCACGAAAATTTGAAGAAGTACCCCAATTACACGCCCTCTCATCTCCTATTCCCCAATGGATAGACCAAGTAACAAAAGAATGGTTTAATGATCCTTCAACACAAACATTAATTCAGCAAATCCAACAAGACCCCACAAGTAAGCCTCACTACTCTTGGAGCAATGGCATACTTAGGTACAAAGGGTGTATTGTCCTATCTCCTACCTCCTTATATCGAACCAAACTCCTCCATGAGTTACATGCCACACCTATTGCAGGACATTCTGGATTCCTCAAAACTTATAAAAGAGTGGCTCGATCCTTTTATTGGGTAGGAATGAAACAAGATATCAAGAAATTTATGGTTGAATGTGAGACCTGCCAAAGACAAAAAGGAGAGACAGTAGGTACCCCTGGCCTTCTTCAACCTCTCCCTATCCCAACCAAAACATGGGCCGATATTTCCATGGATTTTATTGAGGGCCTTCCAAAATCAGCAGGTAAAACTACTATTCTAGTTGTGGTGGATCGCTTGTCTAAATATGCTCATTTTTGCCCTTTGGCCCACCCTTACACAACTAGTACCATCACCCAACTCTTTCTTGATAATATCTTTAAACTACATGGTATGCCTTCCACCATAGTAAGTGATCGTGATCCCACCTTCACTAGCAATTTTTGGAGAGAATTGTTTAAACTCCAAGGCACTCAACTCCGTATGAGTTCCGCTTATCATCCCCAAACCGATGGTCAAACAGAAGTTGTTAATAAATGTTTGGAAACTTACCTACGTTGTTTTATTTCTGCTCAACCCCTTCATTGGGTTAAATGGCTTCCTTTAGCCGAATGGTGGTATAATACCTCATACCATACCACCATTAAGATGACACCATATGAAGCTTTATATGGCCAAGCACCACCTTCCATCACCTCTTATATTCCAGGAAGTACCAATGTGCCAGCCGTGGATTCTGAACTTTCTACTCGAGCTAATATTCTTCGCCTTCTCAAAGATAATTTACTCATGGCCCAACATCGTATGAAGCAACAAGCGGACCAACATAGGATCGAACGAGCATTTCAAGAAGGTGATATGGTATTCCTTCGTCTTCAACCTTATCGCCAAACTTCTCTCAAAATCAAAGGCTCACAAAAGTTAGCTCCCAAATTCTATGGGCCTTATAAAGTCTTACAATGCATTGGGCCCATTGCTTATAAACTCGAGTTACCAGAATCTTCCAAAATTCATCCTGTGTTCCACGTCTCTTGCCTTAAACCAGTAGTCGGCACACACATTACCACACAAACTCAACTACCTGAGTTCACAGAGGATGGATCACTCATGGTTGAACCTGAAGCTATCTTGGATCACCGCACTCGTCAACTTCGACATCGCACCATCACCGAGCTTTTGATTCAGTGGAGGGGCCTACCTTCCGAAGATGCTACCTGGGAAACGTTTCATCACATCCAACAATAATTTCCTCACTTTCCGCTTTGAGGACAAAGCTCTTTTTAAGGAGGGTGGCATGTTAGGATCCTAATCCTAACCATTAACCATTAATTAATCACTTATTATTTTTATGGACCATTGTGTCCTTTCACTCACAACTATAGGGTAGATATATATAATCATTCAAATGGGTGTAAGTAGGCATCCATCAAATTATAAGAATATACATACTATTTTATCCATTGGTAGGTTTTCCTCCAGTGTAATAGTGATTCGATCCAAAGGTGATTCTATCAATTTCATTTATTTTTTGCATCCAAATCCATTCATTCCATTTGTGTAACCCGCTAGGACCTAGAGTCCTACCATTTTTAGACCTAAACTATTTGGATGCTGAAAATATTTCATAAATAATAAATATTTAAATCTTAGATCTAACTTAAGGACAAATAAAGATAAATATGCCTAACACTCCCCCTTCATCTTTATTTGGGATTAAAAGGATTGATATTTCTATTACTCCCCCTTATAGTCAACATTTTTCAGACCTAAACTATTCCGATGATGAAAACAATTCTCTTTACATAGTGGCTTAGTGAAAATGTCACCTGCTTGATCAATTGTAGGACAATACAAGAGATGAATTTGCTTCGAATTGAGCAACTTTTTAATAAAATGTTGTTAGATCTCAATGTGTTTGCTCTTAACATGAAAAATAGGATTCCTTGTTAAGTCTATTGCACTTTGGTTGTCATAAAGAAGTGTAATAGGAGAATCTTAATGAAGTCTAAAATCTGCAAGAAGTCTTCTTAACCAAATGGCCTACTTTGTAGCTCTAGTGCAACCTTTGTATAGAGCTTAAATTTAAGATATTGAAACTGTATAATCCTTTTTACTATTCCAAGAAATTATTGTAAAACTAAGAGAAAAACAAAAGGCATTGATAAATTTGCAATCATTAAGGTCAGCTGCCCAATCTAAATCTATATAACCACTTATATAAAGTTAGGTAAAGTACATATTCATGCTTTTTTACATATCTAAGATTTTTTTTTGCCAGCTTCTAAAATGTCTTGTTGCAGTTTTAACATAAATCTAGACACAAATCCTACAATAAATACAATATTAAGATCTAGTATTCAAAGAGTTTAAACTTCCAATAAGTTGACTACAAATCTTAGGATCAATATAGGGAGAATTCATATCATTCATCAACTTAATTCCTAGTTGAGAAGGAATAGCTACAACTTGTCCCAAGTTTGATTATCCATCAAACTGAAATTGTCTTTGGGTAATAGAACTAGATCCCAAGTTTGATTATCCATCAAACTGAAATTGTCTTTGGGTAATAGAACTAGATCCGAAGTTTGATTATCCAGCAAATAATTGTATTTTTCAAGCATGGCCTTTTTTCAATGAGGATTGCCCTTTGCTTGAGAATATGATTGGGGATCATTAGCTTTCATAACCTTAGATGTCAAAGGATAATTGAAATGATTGCTCCTAGTTTGAATTTGAGCATGCCTACTGAAATACTTACTTTCCTTGACAAGAATTTTGAACTATTTAGGATTTTTGTTTGATTTCACAATAGAATTAGAATTAGAATCATCAATACGCAAGTGTAAAGCTCTGTCATTGAGATCTTCAATACTAATGTTTTGATCTTTAGAATCATCAACATCATCAGTCTTATTTGCAAAACTATCTATATTTTCAATGTTATCATCATTAAAGCAAAAACTACTCTAGAACGATTATGCACTCCATGTTCAACAATGCAAACATCTCTTCTAATTTTTATTTTATTTGTTTTAGGATTATAAAATTTGTAAGCTTTTGATTGCTCATCACAACCAACAAGTATATGAGGAATGCATTTAGATTCTTAGTTCTTTTTACCTTAAGAACATTAACAAATGCAAGTGAACCAAAGATATGCAAGTGCTTTAAGTCCAGCCTTTACCCATTCCAAGTTCCTTCAAGAGTAATATTCCTTTCAACTTTGGTAGGGGTTTGGTTAATTAAATACGCTACACAATACATTACTTATGCTCAACATTTTTAAGGCGATTTCTTGCAATGAAGCAATCATATAGCCATTTCAGCAATGGTTAGATGCTTCAGAATTCCATTTTCCTCTTGTGAGAATGAAACGGTTCTCTCATTTTTGATTCCATAATGTTCCACATAATCAATAAATTCACCATTAACATACTCAAAATCATTATCAGTTTCAAGGATTTTTAACTTACAATCAGATTGCTTTTCAACAAAACATAAACGTACTTATATTTCAAAAAATAAATCTGTGTTCTAGAATATAGATAAAAAAAGCTAAGTGCATATCTGCAACCATTAAGAGAGAATTTTTCACAGGTCCCAATAAATCACTTAGTACTAAATGTAACCTTTCACTTGCACACAAAGATTTACCTTTGGGAGACATTTTCCTGTGGTTTTCCTAGCTATGCAACTAGTGCAAGTATCATTAGAAATAGTAATTGAGGTAGGCCTGTTGTCACATTTTGCACGGGGTGCAATGTTTTCAATTTTTGTAAGAGAGCTGCTCTTCCTTCTCCCCCCTTTCTCTCTGTTCCCTACATTCTCATTCTTCTCAAAATTGACAGCACTTGCCCTGAAAAATGGCTAAGTGTCAGGGTATGTTGAGGTGTTCGGGTTTTTTGCGGGCCATAAACAGGGGCGATAAAATGGACAAAATGAGCCCTGGATATTTTATTATTGCAGATCTTCTCGCAAGCTTTCCAACGATATATTATAATAGGCGATCGGGTCAGCGGATCAAAAGTTATGGCCCGGGGACGCTGAACCGGGAAACCCAGTTTTTGGTGCGAAGTGCGCACTTCGCCCAGTTTTGGTGCGAAGTGCGCACTTCGCCCAATTTTGGTGCGAAGTCCGACTTCGCCCCTCTTTCTGGGCGCACCTTGTAGCGGCAGGCTGACAAAGAAGAATGATAACTGCCGGAGCAGGTCCGTACAGCGGCAGACACCAGTGTTCACCTGTGCGCAGCCCGACTTTTCAGCCGAGCCGGAATGCGCCCTTGACAGGTGTACAGTAGGGGAACAAACCCGGAATTTGACCAAGGCGTGAAGGCCTTCCCAGCTGCACTGTTTTCTGCCCACGCATCCCAAGGAGCTCCGATCCCAAGCGAAGATAGATAGATTGCCCTTCAAGGCGGACATGTGTCACAGACATAACCCATCATACGACAAGTGTCCGGCTTCGGGATTTGAACCAAGGCTGCCGACCAAAAGGGATAAGTATGGGCTGCACCGCTTTGTGTCGATTGCCTCATTTAAGACTGACGTGAGTTTCCACCTGCCTCAGCTACCCGCATTTTTGTCAATATAAAGTTCTACCCAACGCGCTGCCACGGGGCTGTTCAACCTTCAGGGAGACCATGCCGAGAGTACAATCCAGCCTGACAGAGGTCAGCATCAGCAGTTCCGCGGCTGCTTTTGTCAGCTAATGTTTGGTCGGGACGTTGTGCCCATTAATGTAACCGGGGGGAACTTTGGGCTATAAATACCCACCACGTTTTCATTGTAAGGTGGTGGAAGGGGAATGTTTGTTAGGGAACTACTGTGCTTACTGTAACCGTGCTTCTGCTTATGAATACAATCTGTATGCCCGGTTACCATTCTCTTGTCTTTATTCTTTTATGCTGTCTTTCATTATATGCCTTAGGCCCACATGTGTCGCGGCTCGTTGATTCACTTCGGCATTTGGCGATCAGGTTCCTCTAGCATTGCTTGTTTAAAGCACCTTCCGTACTTCATTAATTTAAAGCATTCATAATAAATTTGGTAGCAGTTCCATCAGTTATGTGTGACGTTGCTGGCCCGTATCTGGTGATTGATGCGATCCCTGCTTGTTAGTTCCTTGTAGGGAATGTTTGCTAGGGAGCCATTGAAGTTGTGCGGTTAAACTCTCTACCTAACACATATACACGCTCCGACATCTCTAGGTTTACTTTCTACCCTCGTCGGTGTACGTATCCGGTGATTGATACGATCCCTAGCTTGTTAGTTCCTTGTAGGGAATGTTTGCTAGGGAGCTATTGAAGTCGTGCATACGTTGCTTGGTGTATCGGAAGTACGCCTAGGTTTTGCGGTTCCTTGTCATGCTCTGTGTTTGTATGCGGTAAGTAGCGGTGATTGGTGTGTTCCCGTACTGTTAGTTCCCCCCACCAACCTTTGGACATATTTGTAATCTCTTTCTGTACATTTGTCTCTTTCCGTTCATTTATTTCTTTCCTGTTCCCTTTGGCTTAAATCAGCCCCCCCCCAAGGAGCCGGCCTTCTCCGGAGATCGGCCCGGAAGGCATCCCTTCCTTCCGGCCTTTCAATGTTGGTTCGCGGGTCCAGGGCGCAATAGCGGCAAATCCTTTCCTCGTGGCGGATTCGTGACCAACAGTTTTTGGCACGCCCGGTGGGACCCTTTGTCTCGCATTTGGAAGATCTCAAGCTCGTCCTCATTCGGGCTGACAGTTTCTTTCCGAATGCTCGGTGGGACAAGGAGGTTTCTCACCCCCAAACAGAATTGAAGCACTGGTGCTCGCTTCATTGCTTGTTCAAAATCGGAGCACTGGCGACTACGCACGTTCATATTCTCCGAGTCCGACAGACCGGTCCTAACGCCTTCGTTCAAGCGAGAAGGTGACGAGCGAGGGACCCGGGAAACCGGCCGACTTTGCGAAATTGATACCAACGCTCCGAGGCGAGCGCGTCGAGTGGTGATTACCAAGCTCGCATAGACGAATCGGTGAGGTGAGACGATCGGTCTCCATATTTTAAGGAAGCCCGAGTTGGTGAATCTTTGGCTTGCCTTCATCCGGCAAAATCACTGGCGACTCCGAGCGAGCTGAAGATCCAGATTTCTTGATAGCAGGCGCCCTTTTTTAAGCTAATAGAAGACACCCGGAGGAATCAAGGTTTGGTGAGCAGCCTTGACCTCATAAGCGGAGAAATGAATGTTCACCTACAGTCTCCACCGTGGTGGTGTTGGCTCCAACCATCACCGCAACCGGTACCCGAAGAGGGCTCCCGTCTGAAAAATCTCCTTGCCACATCGTCCATCAATTGTACGGGTACCGGCATGAATCACAATCTGCCACGTTGCACCATGTTTGCGACCTGGCAAGCTTTGGGAGGCCAGCCGGACTTCAAAGATCATTTGAAGTACAACCAGATCTGGTCCGGGCACTGCAGGTTTACCGGATAGGCAACCGAAGCTAGATTTGTGTCAGCGGCATGCCAGTAATGCCGCAAAATTGTGTAAATAATCCGGCTATTATTCCAAGTTTTAGTTGTTTCCCTTTTTCAGTCTGTGCAGTGTTTTCTTTTTAAGTGTTCCGAGGAGGCAATTGCCGGAGGTGGATCTGAAGAGCAGTTGCAGCGTGGGTGACTCTGTTGCCCAATGGATGAAGGCATGGATTCTTTGCGCCGAGGCGAGCTCGACACCCCGCGAGCCGCCAGAAATGTTGTCACATTTTGCACGGGGTGCAATGTTTTCAATTTTTGTAAGAGAGCTGCTCTTCCTTCTCCCCCCTTTCTCTCTGTTCCCTACATTCTCATTCTTCTCAAAATTGACAGCACTTGCCCTGAAAAATGGCTAAGTGTCAGGGCATCTTTGAGGTGTTCGGGTTTTTGCGGGCCATAAACGGGGGCGATAAAATGGACGAAATGAGCCCTGGATATTTTATTATTGCGAGATCTTCTCGCAAGCTTTCCAACGATATATTATAATAGGCGATCGGGTCGGCGGATCAAAAGTTATGGCCCGGGAAGCTGAACCGGGAAACCCGAGTTTTGGTGCGAAGTGCGCACTTCGCCCAGTTTTGGTGCGAAGTGCGCACTTCGCCCAGTTTTGGTGCGAAGTCCGACTTCGCCCCTCTTTCTGGCGCACCTTGTAGCGCGGCGGGTGACAAAGAAGAATGATAAGCTGCCGGAGCGAGTCCGTACGGCGCGGACACCGGTGTTCACTCGTGCGCAGCCCGACTTTTCAGCCGAGCCGGAATGCGCCCTTGACGGGTGTACGGTAGGGGAACAAACCCGGAATTTGACCAAGGCGTGAAGGCCTTCCCAAGCCTGCTGTTTTACTGCCCACGCATCCCAAGGAGCTCCGATCCCAAGCGAAGATAGATAGAGCGCCCTTCAAGGCGGACATGTGTCACACGACATAACCCATCATACGACAAGTGTCCAGCTTCGGGATTTGAACCAAGACTGCCGACCAAAAGGGATAAGTATGGGCTGCACCGCCTGTGTCAGTTGCCTCATTTAAGACTGACGTGAGTTTCCACCTACCTCAGCTACCCGCATTTCTGTCAATATAAAGTTCTACCCAACGCGCTGCCACGTGGCTGTTCAACCTTCAGGGAGACCATGCCGAGGGTACGATCCGGCTGACAGAGGTCAGCATCAGCAGTTCCGCGGCTGCTTTTGTCAGCTAATGTTTGACTGGGACGTTGTGCCCATTAATGTAACGGGGGAACTTTGGGCTATAAATAGCCACCACGTTTTCATTGTAAGGTGGTGGAAGGGGAATGTTTGTTAGGGAACTACTGTGCTTACTGTAACCGTGCTTCCGCTTATGAATACAATCTGTATGCACGGTTACATTCTCTTGTCTTTATTCTTTTATCTTTGTCTTTCATTATATGCCTTAGGCCCACCTGTGTCGCGGCTCGTTGATTCACTTCGGCATTTGGCGATCAGGTTCCTCTAGCATTGCTTGTTTAAAGCACCTTCTGTACTTCATTAATTTAAAGCATTCATAATAAATTTGGTAGCAGTTCCATCAGTTATGTGTGACGTTGCTGGCCCGTATCTGGTGATTGATGCGATCCCCTGCTGTTAGTTCCTTGTAGGGAATGTTTGCTAGGGAGCCATTGAAGTTGTGCGGTTAAACTCTCTACCTAACACATATACCTGGCTCTGACATCTCTAGGTTTACTTTCTACCCCTGTCAGTGTACGTATCTGGTGATTGATACGATCCCCTGTTGTTAGTTCCTTGTAGGGAATGTTTGCTAGGGAGCCATTGAAGGCTGTGCATACGGCTGCTGGTGTATCGGAAGTACGCCTAGGTTTTGCGGTTCCTTGTCATGCTCTGTGTTTGTATGCGGTAAGTAGCGGTGATTGGTGTGTTCCCGTCCTGTTAGTTCCCCCCCACCAACCTTTGGACATATTTGTAATCTCTTTCTGTACATTTGTCTCTTTCCGTTCATTTATTTCTTTCCTGTTCCCTTTGGCTTAAATCAGCCCCCCCCCAAAAGGAGCCGGCCTTCTCCGGAGATCGGCCCGGAAGGCATCTCTTCCTTCCGGCCTTTCAATGTTGGTTCGCGGGTCCAGGGCGCAATAGCAGCAAATCCTTTCCTCATGGCGGATTCGTGACCAACAAGGCCATCAATCATTTTAAGATTATTTATAAATAAAATGCTCTTAAATTTGATGTGATAATGTTTTATACCAAAAAAAAATATGTTCATTTAGAAACAACGGAACAAACATTTGAAGTATTTAATTTATAAAATCTGAAAAAGTTTATCTTGATTTAACTTAGCTATAGGAACAACTTTAAAATCTAACTTTGAATTTTTTATATTACGAGCACTTTATAAAATTCTACTTTATTATCTTGGCACATCTTAGAAACAAAAAGCAAATTCATCTTGAGTTTAGGAACAAATATCATATCCTTAAATTCACCAGTAGGCACTGTTGACGTCTCCTATAACTTCAACCTTGCACAACATATATGTGCAAGTTGCAAAGGATTGTTATAATCATCAGTTGGTTAAAGAAATAAAGAAATGTCTACAGGGAGTCACATGTTGATTTGCTCCTGAGTCAAAGATCCATTCGTTAGAAGCAGGACTTTGATAAAAACAAGTAAATGCAAATCTTAATTTGGTTTATTAGTTTTATTTTGCTTAACTTTAGGTTTAGATTGAGATTCTTTTGGAGTAGATTGATCAACCTTTTTAACTTCTCTAATATTTTAAAACTTTGTATGTGTTGAATGGTGTTATTGTCTATACGATTTGTGCCCACGAAACCACAATTCAACATATGGATGAAAATGGATTACTCTTCTAAATCTTTGGATTTAGGTCGGTTCCCCACTAATCTAACTGAAAATAAAGTAAATCTAAACAAAGAAAATCTAATCTACTCTTGCAGGAAAAGGGTGTGAGAAAGTAAGCAAAATGCATAAACAAATATGACCGAAACCGTAGAAAGATTAGTGTGATCCAATGGTATCCTCAAGTGGAGGCCGAATAACTTCAGTGAACTAGATCCAAACATACTTGAGATAAACAAGATAGAAGACTAACAAGAAAAGAAAGAGCAGGGCCACTAACACCAAACATCCATGAACAACACAGTTGATCCATGAATGCCATGCTTATTTCTTCTATAATTGCCAAATTTGATTACAAAGTGATAGCTGGTTACAAAGAGTAGCTCTAGCTTTCTTGAAAATACCAAAGGACCCTTAAAATGAGTGTAAAATTCTTACTTATAAGAGAAAGCTAGCCTACCTTCTATTTGTCATAAAAAAGTTAATTCTCAGCTACATCATCTTGACTTTAGAAGACAAAAATGTCGTTATCATATTTAAGTGGTGGATCGCATTCCTTGGAGGGCGAAGCACAGTTTGGAAAACGGGAACAGTCATGTCTTTGGAGTGGGGCACGTTTTTGCCTTGGAGCAAGGTGTGCTTCTACCTCAAAGCATGGTGCGCATTTGACTTGGTGCTTAGACAAGGTGCATTGGGATAGGTGGAGTGCACTTTAAGGATGAATGCTAAGCGGGGGTGCACTTGGGCAAGCAAGGCACACTTCAGACTTGAGACATAGGTGGGGAGCACTCACTAGGAGAGTGCAGCAGACTCTCTAGGAGAGTGGGGCGCATTGGGATAGGTGGAGCGCACTTGAAATATGAATTTTCAGGCAAGGCACACTTTGGACTTGAGACAGGGGGGCACGCTTGCTAGGAGAGCGTGGCGTTGTCTTGAAGTGTGGGGTGCATTCATGCTTCAGAGCAGGGTGCTGTCCTACCTTAGTCAAATTTTGGGATTATTTGACTGTCTTTCTCTCTTATTAAAACTTAACATCTCGATTCCATTTTGACCCAATCTAAGCTATTCTGAGAAACCACTACATTTTTGGCAACCTCTGAGGGCATCAAGCTTGATTGATGGACGTACCCACAAACTTGTCTTGTTAATCGGGCTAGGGAGTCTACGTGATTTTCAGCTGCTCAAAAGACAATTTTGTAAAATTTATGGACCATGCCTCATCTTTTGCATTCTTCAACCTGGTGACACTAGTGTTTACGAGGCCTCTCAATGTGTGTTTGAGGGAATTTGAACTATGTTTAGCATTATGATATTATATACTAAGTCTTCATGCTGGTGCTTGGTAGGGTCCTACCTCTTATTTGTCACTTGTCTAGCTTTCTCTAGCCATCCTTCTAGCTTGGTGATTCTTCTGGAAAAGTCAGTCACTACACCTTTAGATGATTTGTATACTTTCGCCTCTTTATTCTTCTCCTTCTCGATCAAACTGGCCAACTGATATTTAGTGAGGTCTCATTGGTCAGGGAGAGGGCTAGACAACTCATTGTCCACTGGGTTGTGCACTTTGCCTTTTACTTCTTTCATGAGTTTTATTAAGGCCTCATGGGTGACTTTTCATCTTTCCAACTTCTTCTGTTCATCAGGTATGACCCTTAGTTGGACTACTATCACTTTTTTGTTTGTTTTGCATAGGTGACTCAATTGTTTATTAGTCACTTTGCGTACCATCTATTGTACTTCATGTCCATTCCTAACCTCGAACTGCACTTTTACTTGATTAATTATGGTGGTGGCTTGGTTGATTAATGTTTCGCACACCTTGAGATATATAGAATACCTCCTAGCTCATACAAGCTTTGCATGCACATGGTCCCACATGAATTGGACTTGATCTATCTTCAAATTTTCCTTTGTCTGTTTGAGTGCAACAATTTCTTCATCCCCTTGATGTTGTTTATCTTGGGTGCTTTCCTTGAACTATTCAAGTTGGAGTTGGAGATCTTATTTCTCTTTCTTGATTACTTGTTTCTTTAGTTCAAATTGTTTCTTAAGGTCTCTTGCCCTCTAATCTATTGTTTTTGCATGCCTTTTTTCTCTTGCCCAAGTTGTACTTTTATGTCCTTTTCCACTTTGGGTCATTTCTTGAGAACCTCCACCTTATGTTTTGCCTGCTTCTCTAGATCTTGTTTACTTCCCTTCATCTGCTCTTTGAGATTTTCCACTGGCTTTTTGCATAGTTTCCAAGTCCTTAAATTGGATGATTTGCTCTTCCTCAACATTAGCATACAATTTCAGGCCATCCAGTGCTTTTGCTTTTCTTGGACTAGGTTTCTATAAGTCTTTACTTCACCTACTTGAATATATTTGAGTGTCATTGCTTGGTGTAGTTTCCCTGACATTTGTATTATCTAAAACAGTGTAACTTAGTTGAGGTCCAAGAGTTTAGCAGACACGACAAACCCTAAGGATGAATAAACTACTACACTTTTGCCCAATTGACTAACCATGGAAAGAAGTTCGTCAAGGTTGGCATTGAAATGGAAGCCGGGACAAATTGCATATTAATATGTAGGGTAAACCATGAAAAGACCTTAAAAGACATGGTGGTTGACCTTGTAGACTATGTCATGGTAGGTTGGGTTGAAATGGTTGAACTTGCAAATGTGGAATTGGATTGGGTGGAATGGATATTGATGATGTTGATGATTGGGTAGCAGATGATGGCCTAGGTAAGGAAGTGGACAGGCTTGTCAATGCCACCATAGTTGGGGCTACACTTGTTTGATGTGGGATGGATGCAATAGAAGCAGAAGGCGAAATAAAAGAAGGGGAATGAGAAGAAACAGGAGGGAAAGAGAGAATAGTGATTGGAATAGAAGAGTCAGGGGGTGGAGTTGAAGTGAAAGTGGTTGTGGGGAAATGGTGGAAGCAATTTGGGCCTTTGGAACAGCAACTTACATTCTTGTTGTTCCTTCCCTAGCAGGTGGACCTTCTCTTCCAGCGCCCTCCTCTTCTGGGTTATTTGTTATTTCTCCTTCCTCCTTTTCCTCTTTCTTTCCCTTGAGTCATTGAAGGTCTAGCAACATCATCTTCCTATTTCTTTGCCAACATGGTCTTGAGGAATGAGTCATATCTATCAACTCTCGTGTTGGCTGCTGTTTTTGTGACTGCATTGTCAACAAGGCCTATCCCAGACTATGCTTTGTCCATTGGATTATGGAGTCATACTCACAAAAAAGAAAAAGGGACCTTCTGCCTACCCAAAAATGATTTGAATCTTGGGTCCTGTCTTGCTATCGTCGTCCTCTAAGTTGGCATCTCATCTCACACAAGTTAGTTTTCTTACCAATTAGGAGGTCCTATAGTTTAACACTAGATTTGCTGATTTTAGAGAGACCTTCGATCAATCCTAGAAAGAAAGGGATAAAAGGAAATGGTAACCTGAGTGTCTCTTGCGAGATTTTGCTCAAGCAAGACAAAGAGTTTCTCTTTTCTTATTTTCCCCCTTCTTTGTATCTTTCCCTCTCCCCTTTCTTAAAGAAAAGGGAATTTACATAAACAAACTATTCTATGAGAAATCTGTTAGTAGTTGTTTTATCAAGTGGAAAACAATTCCATTGTAGGTTGAAGAAAACAGCTACCATTTCTTCGGATACCAATGTTCCAAATAAGGATCTTGCAAGACCTATGTAAGCACAACAAATCCGAAAGCATCAATGGTGCATGAGGAGGGTTTTTGTCAAGTGGTCTTCCCCAATTTAAAGCTTCATGATACATTCTAGAAAACATTATATTCCCTTATCAAAAGAATGTGTGGGTCCACAAGCAAATGCCATATTTTGAGAAGCTAAAACAACATTTTCTCTTCTCACTGTAGACAGGCATATTGAGATATCCTTAATTGCTGAACCAGTTTTGATATTATGTGTTATATTGTAAATGCACGCAAAGTGTTTGACAAAACGCACGTGCATATATTTTAATGTTGTAAGTGCAATTTAATATTGTACGTAAAGAATAAAGTCATGTAAAGTCATATTAAATCATGTAAGTCGGCTAAATAAGCTAATTCGTCCTGTAGTGCAAATGAAATGTAAATGCAAAGCAAATGCACATAAAATGTAATTTGAGGGTAGTTGCAAGGTAGTTGGAGAAAGTAACTACTTGGTGGGTGTATAAATAAACCCCCCCTCATTCATTAGAGTTGCTCCAGATTGGTACGTGTGAGGATTGAAGTCTATGGGCAGAATGCAGTCCATTGTTGTGTGCAGCCATGAAGGATGTTCAGCCTAGGGTTTGCAGGCTGAGATTGTAATGCTGAAACTGTAATGCTGTATCATAAATGCCATTGTTAATATAAAACTGTTGTATTTATTGTTATCTACCATTGCTGCTGCTATTTCTGTCATTGCTGCTGTTATTAGTGTTGTTGCAGGTCTTTTTGTGCATTATCATTTCTATACTGCAATAATTGCAGATCCGGAGGTTATTAAAGTGGAAATGGAACTGTGTGTAGCATGTTAAATTTCATTTCTACACTCACTCTCTTTTTATCTAAAGCTTTGATGCCATATAGGTTTAAAATGATACTTCTCTTTAGGCTAGAAGTGGTCAGGAACATGGGTAGCTACTTGAAATTTCACAATTGTGATAGCTTTCTTGCCCCTTATCTCATTCCATGGTGCATCCTGGCTCTTCCAATTAGTTTAGTTGTCTTTGATAGCTAAGCAATGGGTCATTACTCAATACTAATGATTATTCATGTTGTTAACTAACAAACTCACTATCATCTTTTGAAGCACTGAACTTTGCAAACCTAAGTTTTACCCTGGTTTCACTTCCCATAAAAATAGAAAATCACATCTTCTTCAGAATCATGGCCTCTCTTTTGTTCTGTGATCCTTTCATCTGAAATTTTTTGAACACTTTCTGGAGCTGGAGGTGAATCTTTTTCTGTTTGTCGAATGGAAATTACTTTTGAATCTTCCTCTTCAGAAAAGCAAAATCCCTTTATAAAAGGGGGCTTGCATGTGGAATCTTCAAACCTTGTAGATTTTTCCTCTTCCAAGCTAAAGCTGAATGCTTTTTATTCTAGCTCAATTTCCTCTTTCATTGCTCCTACAGGCTCTGACTCATCATATAAGAGAAGTACAAATGCCTCATATTTTGGTTGCAAACTTTTACATTCATTGGAAACAAATTCCTCTTTTAGCTCAATTCTTGCTCCCATTATAGACTTTCCTCCTTCGATGGGGAAACTAAACACCTCATATTCTTCTAAGCTTTGATTCTTCATTTGAGAGAGACCTACACATCTCACCTTCTTCCGCAAGCTCTGATTCTTCGTCTTCAGTATCTTTGCTTTCGATCTTAAGTGTTTCTTCAGACCATGGGAGACATGGGCCCTTGATGGGAGCGTTGGGGATCTCCTACAGGGATTGTCAATCCATTAATATTTGAATCTACCCTTATCATGTAAGGTTTTCTCTTTGGCTGAGGGAAGTACGACTCTTGGTTAGTAGGTAGAGGATTCTTTGGAGGAATTGTTAGTTTGCCAAAATGATGATTTTACATTTCTGCACTTTGGGTAGGGAGATAACATCTGCTCATTTTGGGTGCTTTAGGCATTGCATAGGCTTGTGCTACATTTGACTTGAGGTACAACTACTTGACCTACCACTGGTTGGTCGATTGTGAGTTGATCAACCATTGCTTGATTGACCACAACGGGTTGATTCACCATTGCAAACTAATTTGCCACTTGTAGATTCATCATTCGAGCATGGTGGATGGCTGTAGGACAGTTCATTGGATCATGGCCGGTCTTACAGGTGAAGCACCAGAATGTGCTTAATTCAGAATTCATATTTATCATGTTTTGCACCTGTTTGGTCACCTACACGTTTCCCTATTGGAAAATCTACCAGTTCTCTTTGAGTTCATAATCTTGTGCCACAGACATATTTCATGCATGTAATAACTCATTCAAGGAAGAAAGCAGTTTGTCCCACTTATTAGACAAGGTCTTTGACTGAGTGAGAGTGGGTGGGTATTGTTGTTGAACTATGGGCCGTTGAAACCGTTGAGGTTTTTGTTCATACTATACCTTTTGACAATGTTGCATTTGTTGACCATATTGATCTTGGTACATGAGTTGTCCCCTTGGGGTGTATGCTAATTGCTGAGGGAATTGAACCATTTGTTGGTTTTGCACAACTTGTCGATCTTGTATAGTCATTTGTTGCTATTGCTGATCATTCTGTTGCAGATGTGGTTGTAGATTGTGTGTGATTTGTTGGTTAGGCCCTGGAACAAACTATTGAATCTTGATATTGTAGGGCATGTTGATTTTGAGGAATTTGTGGCTGAACCCAAAGCCATTGATATTTTTGGGGCTCTTGATACCTCTATATCAGGTAGGGAGGTGTTGGGATGATGTTATTTCTTCCGAGTGGAGTTGTCATAATGTTGCCTGAAGCTTGTTTTGGCTCCTTATTTTGAATATTTAATTTTTATGATCAAAAGTATCAACCACTCAATCTATCATCTCAAAATTGAGATAACTTGGAGTTTCATCTCTGAGTGGAAATGATATTTCTGAATCAGATAATAAACACACTGTTCTCTTGAAAAGTGGATCATGTTTCATCTTGAAAGAGCGGGGCACATTCTTAAGTGAGGATGTGGCACATTGCTGAAAAGTGTGGCACACTATTCAATTGGTACCAAAGAGCACCTTAATTTTGAAAGTGAGGTGCGTCTTTGAAGAGCTAGGCACACTCTTGAGTGAGGATGAAGCTCATTGCCAAAAATTGGGACACACTATTCCCTTGTGATCAAAGCACAATTTAAGTTTTAGAGTGAGGTGCACTGCTGAAAGGATGGCATACTCTTAAGTGAGAACAGAGCGCACTGCTAAGAGCGGCATACACTGTTCCCTTGGGGGAAAAATGCAGTTCAATTCTGAGAGTCAGTGGGGTGAACTGTTGGGAGTGGGGCACACTCTCCACTTGAGCTAGGTACATTGATGAAAAATGGGGCACACCGTATACTTAGGACAGAGCCCACTTCAATTTTTAAGTGGCCTGGATGGCAAAATGCAACCAGGAGTTCGAATCTTGCTGTCATAGTCTTGGTAATCCTAATCACTTCTTAAAAACATAACTTTTGAATGTCCAAGTGAATTTGTTGAGCAAACCTTACGATTTCAATCAATTTTTTTGGATCTAGGCAAATTCTCGGGTTTACTTGAAAAACGGGGTCAGCATTACACAAAACATTGCGAATCTAAACAGATCCAATTAGAGAAGTATCACAATTCACATTTTATGATGCAAAATTATCAGATCTAAAGCCAAATAGACATAACTGATAAAATAATTTGTGGGTTATGTCTTATTAGGTCATATGAACAAACCCTTTAACAGATATGAAGAAATTTGAAATGGATTTGTGTAGATCTGAATAATAAGTGAGAATGGGGTAGGCCTGATTTCATGTAGAAATCACACCTAACTTCCATCGGGCATGCCAAGAACTATTGAATGAAGAAATTGTATGTACAATTTGCGCCTACAAAACAACAGTTCAACAAAACTCTATGAAATGAGCATGAAGATTGCCTTCATCACTGGAATTTTAGAAGAGGAAGTGCGTATAGATCAGCCCCAGTTGTTCAAGTTTGTCAAGAAGGAACAATTTGCACAGAGTTTGATGAAAGGCTTTTTATGCTGTTGAACCAGGCTGCACATGCCTGGTACATTAAAATTTGATTTTCATGTCATTAGATGTGTATTCAGTAGGAGCCCTTTTGATCCAATCTATGTACTTTCAGCTTATTAGTTCCACTTATTGTGATTGGGCAGGTTCACCAGATAGGAAATTCACAACTGGGTATGCATTTTTCTGAAGAAGACGAGTTGTTTCATTTGCTAGCAAGAAGCAAGAAAGAGTAAATCTTTCAACTGCAGCAGAGGAATGTGCTGTCCTTGTAGCTTCCTAAGGAATTTGGTTCAGATGACTACTTGCTAATTTACAGATGAATCAAGTGGAAGCAACTGTACTCTATTTGTGACAGTGTGGGATAAACATGACCAAGACACAAAAACATATTGAAGTTCACTATGATTGCTTAGCAGCTTGTGGAAATTAGAGTCATTGAATTGGCAGTGGTATGTAACTGAAAAGCAAATACTATCATCTTGACAAAATATTTTGGACCTGTTAAAATAATCAATTTCAGAGACAAGCTTCATCTAACCTCTTAAATGGCAATTAAGGGAAGGTATTAGTATATATTTACTAGTTGTTAATGAGTTGATGATTAGGAGTTAATTGGCAGTTAGGAGTCAGTTTCGTGTTTCAATTTTATAGACACCAAAAATGTAATGCAGATCTAAGCATAGGTTTTTATGTTCTGAAGTTCTTCCTTCTTCAATTTTTTTGTGTGTTTTTTCCTCTCCTAAATTCTTTAATATACAAAAAAGAGCTGCAGGAAATTTGGAGAGCATACAAAACACATCAACATGATTTGGAAAAGGAGGAGAATTTTTTATTTTTACTTTGTACATTGAGGCAGCAGAGATTTGCAGGGAATTTTACCAAATCTTAGAGGAAAATTGATAGGAAGAATCTTGTTTTAAGTGATGATTCAAAATTTCAATGTTTTTTTTTTTTTTTGTATTTACATGGTGGAATCGGTAGCCGCCACGAATCCGGGCAGGCTGTCCAGATTTTATGGCCGCCACAGTATTCTGCGCTGTCCGCCCTGGAAGCCGCCACACAGATCTTCGCGCAGTCCGCCCCTATAACCACCATGCCACAATCATTTTAAATCTTTTACGCCGCTGAAAGCACCAGGAAAGGGACAAGCGTTCAGTCCGGCGATCAAAATTTCAATGTTGATGGTAGAATTTTAATTTAATTTCTGTTCAATTTTGTTTGTATGTGCATCAGATGTCTCCTGTACCTTGATACCCAGACGCTTTGATGTGGAAAATTACATTCCCATCCTCATGCCTTTACGCATGGCTGCTTGTGAGTGTGGGATCACATTACTAGAAAGAGAAATTGTTCAAGAACAAGGGAGAGAAGTTTAACAAATTTTAAAAAGTAAATCTTTAAATGATCTAAAATAATGATTTGTTTTATGTTTGGCTGATAGGTGGGTGGTTTGAGGGGCCAACATCTTAAAGCAAAACAATTTGAAAGGACCTTAACTTGTGGCTAGAGATGTTAATTTGTTTATGATATTACTTTTGTTACTGGAAAACATCCCAATCTTTAGGTGGCTTATTATAATTTCTTGGAAAATTCTAATATTTTGTGATGTTTGTAAACTTTATTTTTTGTGTATCTTTTTGCTCCATCCCTTTCTCCTGATTGATGAAGTATCTTTCTGCTATAATTTTTTAATAAATTTGGTTACTCTTATTTTACATTAACTATTTTGTTTATAAATATGATAATCTACTTTTTATTTCTGATGCTTTATTGCAGAGGCTGATTTTTGAATCACCACCTCCTAATGTACGAAAGATTGTCCTTGCTACAAACATGGCAGAGGCAAGCATAACAATTAATGACATTGTCTTTGTTGTGGACTGTGGAAAGGCAAAAGAGACGTCATATGATGCCTTGAACAATACTCCATGTTTACTTCCTTCTTGGATATCTCGAGCTTCTGCTCGTCAAGTAAGATGTCTTCACCTTAACTCAAGGATGAATTGGGCATTGCTTTCAACTTAAGTAAGAACTCTCATTATTCCATATGTCTGGGTGAATGTTATAGCTGTGTTGAACTTGCTTAGACTTGGGCTGTAGTGTTTAATTCTTATGGCTAAATACTAACATTATTTATGTGAAGCTGGAAGAAGAAAGCTGTTTTTTCTTATCTCTTGATGCAAAGAACCAAGCAGGATTGTGACATTCACTAAAATTGACAAGAGTCCTGTTTCTTGGGATGATTTAGATGAGTACAATGTACACCCAGCAAGAGTTACCATTGCTAATGTCTATATGTATATAAAGGAAAAGGTTATTATCTACCATCATACAAAACAGCTACTTGTAAATGGTCTTCTGTAGTTTTCAAGATTTGTTTCTGCTGTGTACTTTTTTCTGTCTTAACTAGCCAAGGTAAATGTGCACAGGCTCTGTGTTTTTGATGCTGTGTATGATTAAATCCTATAATAGCAGAGTATGCAATATGGCTATTTTGTTTATAATTTACTTATAAACTATGTTTACAATTTCATGTCAGTAAAGGCTGTGGTTAAGTTGTGGTGGTATAGCCAAAGTATATTGAAGAATATATATGGATTAGTTGCAGAGAAGGAGAATCAGGTTACTATATGCCAAAGGAGGTATATGGGTAGAGATAAGTTCCTGCAAGATACTTAATGGTAGCTAATAGATCTATACGGAAGTCTTCTAAAAAATTTGTCTCAATGCATAGGAAGCAAGGGATGATCATTAACATATGACTAATTTTCCCAGGAAGCTCTTATTTTGGAAATTCTTTTCATTTGATCAAAGTATGTTCTTTGATTTGTGCAGAATGCAAGGATCTATTCTGTGTGTCTATGCTGCTTCAGGTTCCAGTACAAGAAGAGTCTCTGTTTGAGGGGGAGATTGCATTTGTAACTTCTTTTTCAGACAAGATACATGGGAAAAGAAATTGTGAATATGTTTTTTATTTAGAAGGTCCAAGTAATATCCAACCTGATTATTTGTTTATTTATTATTATTGTTTTTTTTGAATTTGGAGAGGTCCGCAATATTTGGCAGACACTTCTAAATTGTTTTCACTTTGTTATAGTGATATTTGCTGCTATGGATGTAGCCTGCTATTAAATCCCATTACATTCATGAAACTCCCTTTCTAATCTATGTTCATCAGATAGTTTCATCTGATTTGCATATGTTTAAATTTTCCTTCAAAATTTGAATTATTTCCTAAGATTCCTTTAGACAGCTTTCTACTGGGATTTTCACTTGAGCAAGCAAGAATTCCTTGAGTCTTGGGAGTTCAAAACCGTACAAGGCTGTAAACAGAGTCATAGCCTTAGATAATATATTGATAATGCCAAGTTTATATAGTACAAACATTAGGCTAGGTAGGAATAAAATAAAATATTATCCCCTAATGTAGCTAACTAACGCGCTTCACTAATAAAGCGCTAACCACTAACAACTAATGTAGTCAAAATGACTACAATGACTAACTAACCCTAGGTAACTAGTAAAAGGTAAATACTAGTGGTAAAAAGTAACAAGCTACTTTTTACCATGCGGTAAATAAATCTACCTAGGTGAATCTTACAAATTACCTAAATGAGGTAATAATCATAGTTACTAACATAGTAACTCTAACATCCCCCCTTATTACATTATTTGGGTAATGTATATAACTGTCCCAATACAGTGAAAAAGATGTTGATCTGCTGGTTCTTGCTCTATCACAGTGCTTTTTCTGCTCCTAAGCAAAAAGTGGGTCATTCCTCACTTTGTCTTCACATCAACGAATGTCCTTATTGTAATCTTGTCATCCAACCGGATTTGCATGGGTAACCAACTGACTGCAACCGCTAGGTGTAGTAGAGTAGATCACTTCATACGAGGTTCATTCGGTTACAATATGATTTTGCAAAAGTTTTGATAAGGTAGCTAAGGTGTCGGTCGCTGCCGAAAATGCACCCTTATAAGTTTCCCCCCTTGTTGCAAAACATGTTGTAATAAAATTTTTGAAAGAAGTGTGACTAAGGTGTCGGTCACTGCCGAAAATGCACCCTTATAAGTCTTCTTCTTTTTTTACAAAAATTTGTGTGAAGTAAGAAAAAAATGTTTATTCCCCCTTAATTGCAAAAAAAAAGATGTGCAACTCAAGAAGCTTTGTTAAGGTTTTTACAAAGATTGCCTCTTAGGCAAATTTTACACCAGAAAATTCCCTCCTTTTGTTACAAGTACTTCAAACAATGAGAGTTTGCTATTTATGAAGCCTAAAAGAGGTACAATCACCCCTTTATTGCAAGTACTTCAAACAAAAACTTATGCTATTTATGAAGCCTAAAAAAGAGAGAGGAAATGGTGCTTGCTTAAGGTGACAAATTTGTTTCCCCTTTACAATACTATCTTAGCCATGAGCACTTTGTGTGCTCTTTCTGAACCAGAATCAGAATCGGAATCAAACACTTCACTAGCAACATGGCTTCTGTGATGTGCCTTTGCCATTTTAGTTTTGCTTGTTTTGAAACCAACACCGAATGGTGTCATGGTTGTCCTTTTTACAATTTGTGCAAAACTTTGCCTCCTAGGCAATTTTATCAAAAAAGTTCACCAAATAATCCTTCCTTATTGCAAGTACTTCAAGCATGGTTTCTATTATGAAGCCTAAAAGAAAAGGTATAATTTTGATGACTTCTACTTTTCTGATTGCCTTTACAAGTTTTATCTCCCTCTTGTCAAAATCTGTGTTTGAAGGAAGAAAGGAATTATCCCCCCTTAGTGCAAAAGATTGCTACTTTCAAGGTTCCTTATTTTACAAAAACTTGTTCTTTCTTTTGATATACCCTAAAAGAGTACCAAAAGATAATTCACTCAAAAAGATATTTAATGGCACCTTTCTGAAAAATCCTCCTGAAGAGGGATAATCAGTTTGAGGAAATTAAGCCAAACAAATAAGAGTGAATTAGGGGTTTTGATTTAGGAGAGAATATCAAGAAAATTGGTTTTAAATCTGTGCAATGAGTTACACAAATTATTGTGAAATTTTGGGGTTTTGAGTGTTCTTGATTTTATGACTTATAATTGCAAAAAAATAATGCAATAATCAAACAAGAATGCCCACAAAATTCTTATCACATAGGTGTCGGATGCAACCGAAAATGCACCTAATTTGCCAATAAAGGTGTCGAGTAAAATCGAAAATGCACCTTTTAATTTTGCAACAAAATTTGGATTTGTGTTGTGCAAAAAATTGATATATTTTGTCTCCTCTTGTTTTTCAAATTTGCAAAGAATGTGGCATAAAACAATTGCCTTTTCTTTTTGTTTTACAAATTTAACAAGTTTGATTTTTAAGTGCTCCTCACTTTTGTGTTACAATTTTGCAAAAGAAATACAATTTCTTGTCTTCCCCCTTTGTTTTGCAAAATTAACAAAATAACACTCCTTTCAAGTCAAGTCGACACACGACCCGCGTTTGAAAGGCTTCCAGAACTAGTCGACAAACGACTTGGTTTTAGTGGACCCAAGGTCTTCAATTTCTTCTCAATTTTGCAAAAAATAGAATGTGCAATTTTATGTATTATATCCCCCCTTGGAGAAAAACAAATGCACACTTTGCCTTTGAATTTTACAAAAAATTTGTTTCTCCTTGTGTTACAATTTGCAAAAAAGAATTCAAGTTTGATCCTTTATTGTATGCTAAATTAACAAGGTTTGTGAGAAGAAATTAGGGCTTTCTAATTTGCAAAAAATAATGGTGCTCTTAAATGTCTTATATCCCCTGTTTGGGGAGAAAACAAAAGCCCTCTTTGATTTATAAATTGCAAAAAATTACCCTTTTAATTATCAATTTGATTGCATTTATTCTAATTAATTTAAGTATATTTTCATTAATAATAAAAATTATTTTATCTTAAAAATCATGTTTTATTAAAAAATATGATTTGATATAAAATAACATTTTAAATTATTAATAAAAAAAGAAAAAAAAGAATTAAAACAAAAATACAAAAAAAAAAAAATTAAAGAAAAAATTACCTTGCTTATGTTTTTGCCCTCTTGAGCAAAATAAAGGTGTTATGTGCTCGACGGGAGTCGAACTTCCGACCTCACGTAGGGCAGCACCTTAGCGCTCGGGATCGTCACCGGTCGGGCTAGCTAGCCCGACGGTGATAGGAGGTATTATCTCCTATTTCTAGCCGACCCGTGACTATTTATTTTTTTTTAAAAATAGGGACTTTTAGTCCCACATGAATGGGGCGGAGAGGTTTTTGCTGTTTAAAAACAACTCCCCCCTTCTTACGTGATTGCCTTCGGGCGATCGCGACATCAGACGCTCTTTTTGCCGCCTGAATCAACTAATTAAAACCTGCCAGGTGGACCAATAGCTGCTCAACACGTAAGATGCAGGCCGCCACGTCATGCTAGAGCCAGGTGTCCAAATGCCAAGTCAGTGGTCTAGGTGGTGGCACCATGTTAGCGCCCAGTCAACGCCTCAAACCTCGTGCCATATTAGTGCCTAGTTAATGCCTTGATCCGCGTGCCTTGCTTCCAGCTCAACGCCCAAATCATTGTTGCCACATTTTGCACGGGGTGCCTTATTCATTGAAAAATTGAAAGATTGTTGTTTTGCCTCCCCTCCTTTCCCTTTCCTCTTTTTCTTCTCCCAGCTATCTCTTTCCTGTTCTTCACCTTGCATTTGTGTCATTTTAGTTATTTTCTGTAAATGGGCAAGTTTGCCCGAAAATTTTCTAAGTATGGACACTGCCCGACTGCGTAGCGCAGCCGGGCGGTGCTCACAAGTTTTGCCGCACCCGGGCGGAAGCGTCAGAAAACGGCCCCAAAAAAAAACGACCAAGTCCTGGGCCGCCTGACTTCGGGCTGAAGTCGGATGGCGCCAGGCGGTTGGCTCGCACCCGGGCGGCAGGAGCAAAGGAGTACCAATTTTGTCTAACTGTTGATGCCGTTCGACTTTGGGTCGAAGTCGAACGACGCCATCGGTTGGGTGTGCACTCGGGCAGCCAAAGGAGAAGGAGCAGCCCGAAAAATACTAAGTATTACGCCGCCCGACTTCGGGCCGAAGTCGGGCAGCGCCCCAAAAAAGATGCGCACCCGGGCAGCCAAAGAAGGATGGCCCCATTTTGTCTAAGTATTACGCCGCCCGACTTCGGGCCGAAATCGGGCGGCGCTCGGCTGTTTGTGCGCCCCCGAGTGGAAGGTAGCCAGGATTCACCAAGTTTTGAAGGGTCGTCCGAGTGCGCTCCCCCCGTCCAGCTGCGCATTCGTTTTTGTGCGCCATCGGACAAAATGAAAAGGACAAGAAGTCCCGAGCGTGAAGATGTTTCCCTTTTCATCGGTGGCCCCAAGACCTGACAGGCGGTTGGTTTCGGGAAAGGAGTCGGGATGTGACAGGAAGTGCGCCAAGGTGGGCGGGCGTGAATTAACAGAACGTACTACGCCTGCCACCATTGATAAAGACTCTACTCCTCACCTACCGATTGTCACGAAGCTGCTACGTCTCCAATTGGACATTGCTGCAAGTACATTTCACGCTCACAAATTTTGTCAGCTTTTGTTAGCTTTTGCCAGGTCTGGGATCCTATGCTCAAAATTGTAATCAGGGGGACATGGCATTATAAATAGCAGTTCCGTTTCATTGTAAAAGGGGGGGACGGGAGATATACTGCTAGGAAATTGCTGTAGTTGTGCGTTTGCATTTGAATACAAAATATACTTGGCTCTATTAATTGTCTTTTGTCTTGTATGCTGCCTTTGCCAAATATTTCTGCCTCATGTTGCTTATGTTATGGATTACTGTTATTCTGCATTTTTGGATATCGGTATTGATAGCTAAGTATATCTGGAATATGAAAGTAGAGGATACATAGGATGAAATCGCATTGATAGTTTCTGCAACATGTTTTATGTTTGATTGCTGTTAGTAATGGTGATTGGTTAGTTACCGTGCTGCTTATCTTCCCACCCGAATTAAAACATATTTGTCTTTCTTTCCGTAATTTGTACTTTCTTTCCTGCACTCTGAGTTGAAAACCCCAACTGATAAAGCAAAGGAGCCGACCTTCTCCGGAGATTGGCACGGAAGGCTTTCCTTCCTTCCGGCCTTTCAATCTGTTGGGCGAATCTAGGGCGCATTACACTAAAATCCTATCCTAGTGGCAGATTCGTAACCAACAGTTTCTCTAGCACGCCCGGTTGGACACGAAAGTTTCCCACCCCTAAACAGAATTGAGGCATTGGTGTTCGCTTCATTGCTATTAAAATCTGAACACCTGGCGACTTTGCTGAACCCGGATATCTTTGAGCCTGCAAGACTGGTGTAGACAAGGGTGAGTATACTCCTGATACGAGAGGTGAACTGATCGAACAGACGAGACAAGGAATCAGCATGGGGTCTTGGAGGTACAAGGTAACTCAGACATCAGAGGGATCAGACGTCAGACTAGTCTATCTGTCATTTAGCTGGAACCAGATGTCTAGACATTTGGGGCTGGGATGTCAGGTGGCTAGACGTCTTGGACTAGACGTCAGAGGGTGAGACGTCTGGAAGGAAGACGTCAGGTGGCTAGACGTCTGGGACTAGACATCTAGGAACTGGACGTCTGGGAGCTAGACGTCTGGGACTTAGGCGTCTAGGTGTTGGACGTCTGGGACTGGACGTCTGGGGTGCAGACGTCTAGACGTCAGACGGCTGCTGTCATGGCTTCTGCTCCTGAATACCTGCAAACAACCTGCCAGGAAGAGTCTTCAACCTACATAACATTAGCAACACAATCTGCAATAACACTCAAGCACGACCTGCAATACATAGCATAACACCAATATGATCAAGCGCTGTCTTATTATCTCCAAAAGATTACAGATTCCAATGCAAAAGTAAGGGGGGTATTTTAAAGGCTGTAGGAGCGGTTCCCCAACTACCTGCGCCAACCACCCAACCGTTTGCCCACCAACTAGTTAGACGTCTAACTAACAGTTTAGATGTGTGACTAGCTAGACGTCTACACTAACTAGACGTCTGGCTTAACTAGCCTTAATTCAAATGGTGGCCATTTTGTCCTTTTGTGCATTTAATCCTTCTCTTTTGATTGGCTGATTAAACTAAACAAACACTATGCCTTATACAAAATGGCATTACAAAATAGCAGAAATCCACATTTGCTATATACATTCAAAATTGCTTGGGACATTTTCACAGTCAGTTCCTCATTTCTGCTGTCTGGAACTGTTGTCTACAACTGGTCCTGTACCGAAGAAGCCTTCATGCATACAACGAGATGGAGAGTTAAGAATTCGGGACAACAACTTGATTTTTACGAAATTGATATCAACGCTGCTGGAGAGCGACCAAGGCTGGCCGACTATCGAGCTCACCAAGACGACTGGTTCGAGCACGAATCTGAAGCTGAAGTGGAGGAGATAGAGGAGGTTGAAGAAGCCGAACTTGAAGACCAGCCTACAACCTCAGACAGTGCCGATACTGAATACACCACTGACCAGCTTGAAGAAGAAGAGGAAGAAGAAGATATGGCGGCCATAGTTGAATACACCACTCAACCTCTACAAGTTGCTTGACTTCCATAGTATTTTACTGTGCCAAACCACCATTCAAACTATTCCCTGTTCTTGTGAGCAATATCCAGCCCTTGATCTGCAACTATCTTCACTTCTTGTTTCTTGATCTGCTCACTGCTTCATCTTCCAGTTCACTTTGATCGACCAGGTCATATTAACCAAACTTATTACTTTTTTATGTTTTGGAAAGCATTCAAACAAATAGACCATCGATCTTCCTATGAATGACTAAGACTAGTGATTCACTTTATCGTCAACACCGCGATGTAGAATTATGTCATAGCATGTACTTCATAGCTAGCTCAACAACGGAGAACCATATCGTAGCCTGCTCATTGAAAGTTCTATTCACACAAGTCAACCACTTTGACCACGGGTTGGAGCAAAAGATGCTCCAATGTATAAATGTGTTCTAAACCATGTGGAGTAGAGCATTGCGTTGGCCCGTGCCTTTTAGTCTTTGGGTCATCTTCCTTTTGTTTTGGACCACAGTGTAGAACAACATCCTAGTCATGTCATAGCCCACGCCCTAAAATATTCATGCACAAGTTTGACCAATGCTGACCGTGGGTAGAGCATTACGTTGAACCGCATGATATATAACTTTGCTATGGTCAGTGCGGGGTAGAACCTTGCATTGGCCCACACCTTGGAATGCTTACTTGTAAAATTTAACCCCTTTGACCATGGGATAGAGCACTGCGTTGAGCCGCACGATATAGAACACACTATAACTTGTACGAGGTAGAGTGGTGTTGTGAACTATGATTTCAAGAGTGGTTATGTTAAGTTTGACTGTGTTGACCACAGGCTAGAATATCATTATGTGTCACATGGGGTATAACATTATTGCCAACCATCGTATCTTGATTGTTTTGTGATCCATTACTTTAAAATTGTTAAGTGTATATTTGATTGCTTTGATCGCGGGGTAGAGCATGATGCACTGCGTTGTTGTCGTGGGGTGGAACAACCTTCTTCATGACTTAGAAAATTTTACAAAATGTTTTCTAAGGATGTGGCCATTTTGGGCCTACATTATGGTGCCTCTTGGGGGGTTTTGCTCGCAAATCCTGAGAACTCAAAATCTTATCCATTGGGCATCAAGAGTCAAAAAATTGATGAAGAGAAATAATAGTAGAGTGAGCTAGATGAATGGAGGAAATTTTTTAAAAGAAGATATGTATGGAGTGAGGAAAAGAGTGTATGCAGTGGGAGAGGAGAAGATATGGAGGAAAATGGATAGACTCCAATATTCGATGAGCCATGTTTCATAGAATAACTTCTATATGGCCATCACTCTCTAAAACATTTGTGAAGATACTCAGAGAGTAATGGTTCATATGGAAATCATGTAGGAAGCAATAAAACTCTGCAACTCCTTTCATGAGCACAGTATTATTCTTGTTATATAAAACTATGTTCCTTTTATAACCTTAACTAGATCAGACTTTCCCTTGCAAAATATCTCCATGGCCTTTTCATGCTCCTTGTTATAGCTTCATGCTTTTATGACTATTCTCTGACAATGTCATATTCAAAACAACTTACAAAGAATATAAAAATATAGCCTCATTTTTTGGTCTATGATACAAAAATACTTTAGCTCACTTCATCGTAAAACTACTCATTTTTATACATTCCCTTGTTGATCTTGCACTTTGAGTTGTTCATCCTATACCTCTTCAGTATCTTCAATAACCTTCTTTGATTGATCTTCCTCCTCTTGGTGAGTTTCCTCTTCATTTATTTCTTGTTTTTCTTCTCCATTGTCATCTTCTTGGTCCTCTTTAGCCTCTTCTTCTTCCTGTGAAGGTTCTTCTTTATCCTCAACTTCTGGCTCTGCTCCAAACAATTGGATCATTTGTTTCAAGGTCTGCAGTGCTTGGCTCCAAGATGACTCAGTAGGATTGGTCATTTCTTTGAGCTGTTTATGGACATACTCCATTTTATAGGTCTCTCCATAAGACAAAATTACCTCAGTTCACCAAGTCCTCATTTAAATCTTTGAGCCTAGTTAACTCTTTGATCATATGAGAGAATTTTTCTTGATTAATCGGATCTTCCCAAGCGTCTATTTTAGAATCATCCTGGATGATTGAGGCTACATTATTTTGGATGTCTTATTCTGTTAATAAGGTCTTATTTTCAACCCAAAGTCCTCCAAAACCATATTGCATCATCTCTTGGTGGATATCTATAATTTCTTGTAGTTTACCCTTAATTTTATCTGATAGTAACCAACCCTTTTGGAGAAACTTATTCTTGTCAATCACAATTTTAACGGCTAACCTGGAAGTGTTCCATGCCTTATTTAAAATAGATTTGGTAGATTCACTGAATTTGTTCTTTGAAATTTTGTATATGCTCTGTTGGTATCACCATAGGTTGTAGCTCCTTAGTGAAGTTATCTAGATCTTCCTTGGTCACTTGCAAAGAATGGCTGGCATCATCCATGTAATCAATTACAGGTTGGATTTTTGAATATTTCTCAAGGATTTTAGACCATATCTACTTCCTAACCTATTTGACCCCTTCTTTAGAAAAACCTATAGCTCTAGCCTTTTCAATATGGAGTTGATGCTTCAAATCTTGTATTTCTTTGACCTAAGTTTCATTCTTTTTCTTCAACTCTTCAAAATGGTCTTTGAACTTTATGGCCTCTTGATATCTACTCTACCAGCTCTTGATATTATTTCTTACAACCTTCTCCACCTTCTTATGATTGCTAATAGTTTTCTCCAACTTCTCAATCTTTTCCTCTAGTTTTCCACATTGCTCCTTGTAGATGTCGGTCTTGATATAAAAAGTTTCAAGGTGAGCCTTGGCTATAAATAATTCATCCTCCATTGACAATTGATTAATATCCTTTGTATGCTCCTCCAATTGATAATATTCTACAATCATGTCTTCTTCTGGTTTGCTGACAAGAGGAGTGATGGACCTAGCTATCCTTTGCCTAGTCACCGGATCAACGATCATGGTTTTTCTTCGTCTAGCCATCTATTTTGAAGGCTTGGATAATTTATCAGCCTATAAATATTGGATTTTCTATGAAACCTCCTTTTCTTTCTACAAAGAGGCTACTATGGGATAATTTGTAGGAGTGGAAGCAGCCATAAGTGAAGGGAAAAATGAATCGGGTGCTAATGAAAGGGGAGTGGTTGTGAGGATAGTGGATTTTGTGCTTATTGTAGAAGTTATAGCTAGGAAGGACATGGTCATGGATGTTAAAACCATGGAATGATATGGAGGAGATGAAGGAGGTTTTCCTTCTGATATTACCAATGGTGATGACTTTGAGGGTGGAGGTGAGTGAATGGGTGATGATGTCACTGGAATTTCTGATGAATGTGGAGGAGATGGATTGTTTTGAGACTCTGTAATGACTAGTGAAGCGGGTGGTGAACTATGAGGGGGAGAGGATGCCTTCTACTCCAAATTTTCTTGAGAATGAGAGGGGGATACTTTTGGGAAAGAGAATGAGAAGAGGGGATATAAATAATATCTTTACCTATCGAAGTAGTTTGCTAGAAAATATCATTTGCACTTTGATGTTGTGTTTGTTGAACTTGTTGATCTACAACTGATATAGGGGTTTGTTCAATAGTTTTCTTTTGATCCATTTTTTTCTTCTTGTAGACCTCCTTCTTAGCCTCTCCTACTGAATCCTTAGCCTTTATCTTGAAAATTATAGGGACTGTAGGCTTATATTTCTTTGTATTCCCCTCATGTTGTGTTTCTTATGATGCAACTTCAGAAATAGGGGATGGCTTTGCTATAGCTTTAGTGGTGAATTTTATAGGAGTGAACACAAGTATATTCCTTTTTCTCTCTATATATATTCTAAAGGAGGTTCTCCACCCAAGGCTAGAAATTATGGTCTTTTCATTGCTTTAATATTTTATGTATTCCCTGCTTCGTCCTTATCCAGACCACCACCGAAATAATGTATTTTACTCATAATTTGAGAACCCATATAATATTTATGTAATTTCTCTTGTGAAGGATCAAATACAATTTGGGTTCCCTTAGTCGTTGATGGGGCATCTATCACAACTTCTTGTACTTCTTCTTGTGAAGGTGGAGAAGGGGAATCTGATGATACTTGATTTTTCCTCTTTCCTTTTACTCTTGTTTTCTTGTAACTTAGCACCAAATTCTTGCCATTTTTGGCCTTCCATGTTTTGATATTATTTTCATATAGCTTATAAAAATCAGTGTCTGATTGACGGCTAAATATAACATTTTTTGTACCTGTTTCAACTCTCATTTGCCACCATTCCATGATTTTACCATTATCCCAACCATGCTTACCCTCCATTTTTTAATCTTGGATTCTTTCAATTGGTGGCCTTTGTTTTTCTCAGGATCATAATCAACTAATTGCTCATAAAAATCTCTCCATGGGGGAAGTTGTTCCATTTTGCTGACATTCCATTCTAGTGGAGCACTTTCCTTGTTATTTATGCCCTTTTCAAAATGAGGCCTCAAAGTTTTCTCAAATTTGAGGGCCCTTTCTCCATTTAGGGCAATATTTCTTTCCATGAACTTGTCATCAGGGTTGTATCTCCATATTTGTGGAATATATAAAAGACCTAGTCTCTCCAAATATTGAGTAATTTGTTCATGTTGACCCTTTTTGGTTATGGTTATATCATCCACATTGCGAGAATAAACCATAGGTCCCTTTCTTCCCTTAATAGTGTTGAATTTGACATTTATGAAGTCATATTATCTCAAATATTTCAAAGCTAACAACTTATCAGTAACAAAATAAGGTAGTAGGAAGGGTTTACCAGTGAATCCATAGAGTCTGATGACAATTCCTTCAATAAGGATATGTCAGTATCCTTTGGAATTCTCTACATGCAATAATTTCTTAGCAAGAGGTAGAATCCTAGGGCATTAGCCATACATAACCTTTAGATTTGACCCTAAAAATTCCATGTTGAGTTTGTAATATAACTTTGTGTTTCTCAAATGGTTTGATAATTGGTAAACTAGTATAGGGTCCCATTATCATTCTTATCCACCGTTGGAATCCAGGGCATCATGTGTCTTATGACACTATAGAAAATCCATATTATATTTGAACAATGTTGAAAGGAGGGGTTTGTTGAGTCTCTTTTCATACTAACCAATTGTTCATGCATTCTTTTAGAGAGATAGGCTGACCAATCAAAATAAATTGATTTGATGCCCTCTTCTTTTATTAAAGCTTTATACATTTTCTCATTGGATATGCAGTAAACAATGGCTATTTGCTAATCCCTTACATACTGGTTAGAATCTAAACCCTCCAAGCAAGCCAACATAGTGAAGATCTCTGGGTAAGCAAACTATTCAATAGCAATTGGGATTTTTGGTAAAGTACTCCTAGACTTGATGGTTTTAAATTGGTTGTAAACCCACTTTCTAAAAGGTTCACCATCATGAGCACATCCCTACAATGAGTAATACTTATCTTGTGCTAATGGGTCAAAGGGCTTAGGGCTCACAAGGGGGTCTATGCCTATGGAAAACAAATCTCAGTAGGCTTTAGTGGTTATACTAAATAGGATTTTACCCTTTAGCCATTTTTACTGCTTTTATCCTAGTGTCATAAAACTTTACAATGGTAGCTATCAACTCAGGGTAGGGATGCACAAAATCACATATATAAAATTATAGAAATGAGTGGATAGCACAACTACCTTGGAATGTCATCGGTTCACCCCTTTGGAATTTATCATCAATGTCTCGTCTGAGCCTATTTATTGTTTTCCATGTCATCCTATTTTTTGCCACTACTTCTGCTTTATCCACATAGTGTTCAGGTTCAAAATTCACCTGCTAGATAGCTTCTTGATCTACTTTTAATGGTATTTTTGAGAAAACTCGCTAGGAATTTGCTATTCTCCATTACTTTGTAGTTGTATCTCACCACTTCTTAAGCTCTTTTAGTTAATTTGGCATTGCTTGTAAAATGAATGGCAGTTGAATTTTTAAGTTTATATATCTTGTGTGCACACCTTTTGCCATTAATATGGTTTATGGGAAATTACCCTTTGTATTCTTTACAATTCAAAATATGAGTGGCTTGGTGGTGGAAATCATCGTGCAATTCATTGATTGGTCATGGTGTAGCATATGTTACAACCCGTGGCTATATTTATCTTATTCTCTTTGAGTACGACACGAAACATCATGGGAGAGAGCATGTTATTAACTTTAACCATATTGACTCTTGATTAATGACATGTTGTGAGCCGCTATACTGCTTTTTTTATTTTTTGTATAGAAAACTTAAAAAGAAACAAAAGTATAGTACAAATATATACATATATTACATGAAAAAAATCTTACTCAAAGTAGAGCTTTAGATGGAATCCATTAACTAAAATTGGTTGAATATTTTCCTCTAGATATTGGAGCTAAAAATAATTATTCTCTTTAACCTCTACCACTTTCAAAGGACCATCCCAGGAAAGAGTCAAATTTTTTATGATTTCCTGGTTTGGCTCTCTCTACATTCCACCTTAGAACAAAGTCACCCACTTTGAACTTTCTGAATTTGGCTTTCTTGTCAAACCATCCTTTAGTGTCAACTAAGTGTTTATGGAAATCCTCATATGCTTGAGTCCTTTTTTCTTCCAATTGTAGGAGATGCATCAACCTGATTTCAATTGGATTCTGATAAAATTCTTCCTCTTAGTTTGCCAACCTTAAAGCTGGAATCTCTAGATGAATAGGCAGGACTGCTTCTTTGCCATACACCAAGGCATAAGGTGTAGTCTTAATAAATTTCTTAATAGTAATCATTTTTACCCATAGATATTGCTCTAGAAGTATATGCCAACTTATTTTGTTATCTTCCAGTGATCTCTTTAGAATTATAAGAAGATTCTTGTTAGTTGAATTGACTAATCCATTCCCTTGAGGGTACTAGTTAGAGGATTATTTTAACTTATACCATATTTTATTGCAAACTCAATGTATTTGGATCCTATAAAAGTTGGACCATTATCACTTACTATAGCTTCAGGGATACCAAACATTGTGATCAAGATTTCCATGAATTCAATTACCACTTCCTAATCTAATTTCTTGGTGGAAATGGCTTCAACCCATCTGGTAAGATAATCTATGGTAGTCATGATATACTTATGTCCTTATGAAGAGTTGGGATTTATCACTCTAATGAATTCCAATCCCCACTGTTGAAAAGACTCTTCTACTTGAATAAGTTTGAGGGGTAATGATGCATTTCTATTCCTTCCCACATACCTTTGTCATTCATCACGTATCCTTGTTATCTTGAAGGTGTTAACAAAAATTGTAGCCAATAATAGCTTGCCTAGATAAATTTCATAGTTGTGACCCTCCCTAAAAAATGTCCTCTAGATAACCCTCCATAGAATTCTCTCATGACTTTTTACTTTTGGTCATATTTCAAGCATCTTAGGAGGACTCCATCAAGATTTTTTCTATATAATCATTCTGGTAATAGGACATACTTCAAGGCTTGAAGTCTATATCTCCTCTTTTATGATGGGTTAAGACCTTGAGGATAAATTCCTATTTTAAAATAGCTTATCATCTGATTAACCCAATATGAACCTTCTAATGCAAACTCTTCACCTTGATCTGCTGATGGTGGTTGACAAGTTGACATATGTTCTACAACTACCTTTTATGTTAACCCTTGACATAGAGCTCTACCTCTGATTAGATTGGTAGGATGGATTTCCAAATCATACTCCTAGATTTTGGTAATCCAACCAGCTCTTTTTGTCACAACCCATTTTGGCAAGCCCTTCTACATACGAGAATGGGACTTATTTCCTAGGTTGGTATCTCTATGAAGTCAATTAATGCTAAATTGGGCAACTTCTAGAGTAGAGATTTAATTTTTTTAAAATGCTTAATTAATTTAATTACCTTCATTTTAGAAGGAAATTAGGTAGTTTGCTTTTTATGAGCTTGTTCAATTTTAAATTGGATTAAAACAGAAAAAAAAAACTACCTTGTAATAAATATTTCCTTCATATGGCTACTTTGGGAAGGTTGGAATAAGGGATAAGATTCTACTTTTACCTCTATGGATTTCCTTTCCATTAATATATATATTAAAAAGGAAGCTTTATCTTAAGTGAGACAAAGAAGATAAAAAAATAATAAATAATATATATATATATATATACAAAAGCATATTTTTTGAAAGAAAGAAAGAAAAAATAAATATAAATAAAATTTATATTTAAAAATATCTTTTTTGAAAGAAAGAAAAATAAATAAAATACATATATTTAGAAACCTCTTTCTTGTCTAAGAAGAAAGAGAGCTATAAATCACCATTGAGATTGAAAAAAAGGGGTTATGCTATGTTATGTTGGAAGGAGAAGGCTGGAGAAGAAGAAGAGCTTGAGGAAGTACAAGGGAAGCATCCAATTGCTGGAGAATTTCAGGTTGGGTTTGTCCACTATAATATTCCTTAATACTTATTCCTTATGGATTGAAATAAAATCTTATGTTGTATGTATAGTTTATTTTGTTTTCACTCGTTGATATCCTTGAAATGCATACTCAAAGTAAAGTATTTGAGTATGAGTAGTCTATCATGGATATTGATTGTTATAAACTGATTGTGCCACTTTAAGTTCTGGAACACAATTTCCTTGGTCTATGATTTTCGGGTCATCAACTTTGATATTATGATAAGGGGTTGTTACACTGCCTACATTTTAGGTAAGACACGTCGGAATATGACCATGGATATTATTATTTCATGATTTAGCGCTATAAGGAAGTTAGATTTTGTTATGTTTATCAAATGCCATGATCACAAAACAAGATATGATTGCCATAGGCAGGCTTCCTGAAAAAATGCAGCCCCCGATTTATCCCGACTTCCCTCAATCCCAGTACCCGCCTGCATCTAGTGGGGCACCATCCTCATCCAATCCATATTCTCATCAGCCATGGAACCCCGCACCAGTAATTGACCCGTACGAACCACCCCAGATACATCATCCCAATCCGCAGCCTCATCATTATCCAGCACTCCCCGCTCCTCCTCAATACCCCGCTTTGCCTGCCCCGCCGATAGCTACATTGCCTCCGCCGGCTCGACGCGTGCTTGTCGATAATGATATCCAGGCCCAAATTCTTTGAGAATTGCAAGCCCTTACGTCTGGATACCAGACCATTTCTAATGACGTGACTATTCTCAAGAAGAAGCAGGCCCAGAGCGAGTTCGTTCCAAGACGGCCATACCCTCCTCCAGCACTGACAAGAGATCGAACAACTCAAGCTTAGAGGCCTCCGCCAAGAGAGGCTGCCGACAATGCTCAGCCTGGCGTTCCTGATCGGGTGAACTGGTGTTCCACTTGCAACGATCCTCACGGCGAAGATAATTGCGTACTGTACCAACATTATATTCAGACCCTTGCGGGCAGTGCTGTTGAAGACGAAGCATATATGATTAGGGACGATGAAAGTAATTATGCAGTCCCCAGGGAAGAGCCTATGTCCCTTTTGACCAAGGAAGGGAAGAAGGCGATTGAGGTTGGTCCCACCCCGGCCAAGCCATTGAAGGTATACACTCGGAAGGAGAGGACACAGCCTGCCGTGGTAGCTCCTGACAAATTGTCTTTACCTCCGACTGCCAAAGAGAGGCCACTGGCTCCCAAAGCACCCGTGCCCAAAGCTCCGGTAGTCAAGACTTCGGACCCAACCTCTAGCTGAAACAAAAGAACAAGCTCAGGAGAAGTTGATGTACCCGTCGCTGACAAAGAGACAGAAGGTTGAAGCCATGCAAGAGTACTGTACCAAGTACGAGCCAGCAAAGGAGGCGGAAGGGGCTAGTACCTCGAAGTACAACATAGTTGATGAGCTGAAGAAGACCCCGACAAAGATAAGTATGTATGATGCTCTTCAGCTCCCAAGTTAGGTGGACCTGTTGCAAGAATCCTTGAAAAACGTAAAGGACGGAAAGCCAGCACAACCCGCTATGTTAGCTCAGCCATTGACCACTTCCGCCACTGGAAGGAACAGGCCGCCACCTTTTTATCTGTCTCTACGAATGGAAGGCCATATAGTGCATAATTGCATGGTCGACTTCGGTGCTTCGACGACTGTCATGCCAAGGGCCGTCTGCGAAGAAATCGGTATGGAGTATACAAGGAGTAGCCAAGGTGTTCTACAGCTGGATGGTACCCCTGTGAAGACAGTTGGCTTTATTAAAGACATCCCCATCCGGCTACATAAAGCACTTGACATTGTGGTAATCCAAGAGGTCGTGGTTGTGGACTTAGAGCCCTACTTTGGTATGTGTCTCTCAAGGGAGTTCACAGCCAAGCTGGGCGGATATCTGTCACTGGACTATTCACAGATGGAGGTCCCCTTCAAGGGAAGGAGGGTAAAAATTTATAACGAGAAGCCTTCCACCTTTCTGGTTGAGAAGATACCTGGAGAGGAACAGAATGACATGGTCAACCTGGAGACCGAAGAGCTGGTAGAAGTGGACCTGGTGGGGGAATTTATAGACCAACTACACGTGGAGGACGAGTTCTCTTTACTAGATTTTAATGCCATGATCGAGATTGAGCTAGGATGCTATTCTGTCGCTCAGCCTGAGAGACTCGACCAAACGGCGAAAAAGGACACAGGACCTACCCCCGATAAGCTATGGAAGCTGTACTTTGATGGCGCTAGATGCAAGAAAGGCGCCGGGGCAGGTGTCCTCCTAGTTTCACCATCCGGCATCCAGAAAGACTATTGTTATAGGTTGGCTTGGAGTTGCACCAACAACACGGCGGGATTCGAAGCCTTGTGCTTAGGCTTGAGAAAGGCGGAGAGGCTCGGGATAAAACATCTGCAGATCTTTGGCGACTCAGAGCTGGTGTGCAACCAGATTACGAACAAGTGTGCTTCCAAAAAGCATTACCTCAAGGTGTACCGCAACAGTGTCTGGGATCTAATGGAGTCTTTTGACTCCTTGAATGTTAAAGCCATCTCCCGTGAGAAGAACAAACATGCGGACATTCTGGCATCCGTTGGAGCTAGGTACGTCCAGTGATGACATTATGCAGAAGCCGAAGCCGGTTCGTACTATTTACAGGCCTTGTGTGCTTGACAAGGACACCCACTGGCAGGTGTTTGACCGTGACGAGGATATCGTCACTTTTCTAATTCATGAAACTAGTACGATAGAAGGTAGAGACCCTGATGACGAGCAGTACGATGGGTTGATACAGCTGAAAAATAATCATGTCCCAAAAGGACTGATTACATTAGAAAGTCTCTTTGATCAAAATGACAGGGCCATATCCCATAAGATCAAAGTTGACTCCAAGCAATATCAGGACATGGAGTTGGGACCTGAGAAAATAATCAAGGTCGATACAGATTGCACCTCAGAAGAACTAGAGCAGATCCGGGTCCTATGCGAAGAATTTCCAGATATTGTAGCCTGGTGCTACCAGGACTTGAAGGGCTATGACCGAGAAATGATCCAGCACACTATAGAGCTGGAGGAGAATGTAAGGCCCTTCAGACAGAAGCAGAGGGCAGTGAACCCGAAAATTGAAGCCATGATGAAAGCGGAGCTCTTGAAGATGCTGGAAGCAAAAATTATTTATCCCATCAAGCATTCTTCTTGGGTCGCAAATCTGGTTCATGTGAGGAAAAAGAATGGAGACATCCGCCTTTGCGTGGATTTTCGTAACCTCAACCAGGCTTCGCTGAAGGACCATTACCCGCTCCCGCAGATTGACCATTTCCTCCATATCGTTGCGGGAGCTCAGAGATTCTCTTTATTAGACGGTTTCTCTGGCTATAACCAGATCTGGGTAAAAGACGAAGATCAGCACAAAACGACGTTCACCACAAAATGGGGGACGTTCGCGTATCAGCGTATGCCCTTCGGTCTGTCCAATGCCGGGGCGACATTTCAAAGAGCTATGGATCTGGCGTTCAGGGAGTTGCTCAACAAGATTATTGTCATCTACTTGGATGACATGACACTGTTTTCACACAGAAGAAGCCGGGCAGCGTCAATTTTTCGAGCGCATTTGGTCGAAGGGGTCCTTGCCTCAGATTTTTCCCAGCACGCTTGCCGATACATGCTTTGGAATATGTGCCCAGATTGATGATGGTGACGTGGTTATTGGCACGAGTTTCGAAGATTTTAAGGAATGATTGCGCATATTTCGAAGCATGATTCATAAATGAAAAAGTGCACCCACGCCCAATGCAGTACCAGGTCACGCCTTCCAATAAAGCATCCCACGCGCGACCGCCGAAGAATAACGATGCTAATCACCCACTTCGGGCAAAAAAGAAAAAAGAAAAACTTTAAATTCCTCGGTCGCCATTAATGCTGCTCTCGCCCTTTTTCAGAAAACTGCTTTTATTCACTCATTCAGTAGCATCGAAACATATCAAATAAATTCAAGCTGTGCAGTGAGGAGAGAAGAATTGTGAATTCACCAATAACATTCCAAAATTCTTCAGCGCCATGAGTGAAGTGCCAAGCTCGGAAAACGGAAATACGCCCATGCAAGCGACCTCCGACTCATCAGAGCAGGGATCGGAAACCCCGACATCCTCCAGCGCCCATGGGAGCGCAGCGCCTAAGGAGACGAAAATAAAAACCAGAGGCAGGAGCGCAAAAAGGCAGGGTCCTCCACCGCCACCAACTGACCACTTGGCCGGATACAAGGACGACAACTATTCAGTCAGTATCATCGAGCTGCGTCCCACTGTGGAGAAGTGGTGTAAGAAACATGCGGCTTCGCATAATTTCGGGGCAGCATTTAAATCGAACCTTTACTGGTTCTTATGCCCTCCAGTCCACTACTGCCCGGAGTTGGTTAAATCCATTGCGACATACTACAGACCAGCTGCCCGACAGGTCTGCGACTGTCAAGGAAAAGTGTTGTTCACCCTCTTCAAGGAGAGCGTTCAGCCGACTTTCGTGCTAGGAATTGAGCATGACCCCAACAACATACTCAAAAGAGTCAACTTGAACGAACAAACAACCACGGGCGACGAATCCCAGCGAATAAGGGACTTCCTCAACTCAGAGCTAGAGCAACCATTGGCGACTTCTAGGTGGCCGTCGCGCCTGATACCCTTGGCACGATTCAAAAGCAACAATATTTACACTATGCTCGCCTAGGTTTTGGGCTGTGGCACCGACGAAGTGTACCCGTACCAATGAGCGCTCGCCGAATGCATCATGAACGAAGAACTCTACGACACCAGCGCACTGACAACCGGGAAGCGCCCTATATATTTCGATTGGCGAGGCCGGGTGGCGTATGCCATTCATTACGGACTAGTGAAGGCGCAGGAGAACCGGACGACCGAATTTAGACACTTGTTCCTTCCTGGTGTGGCTCTGCTTGTATCACATGCACTACCAGATGAATATTTTTGAGGTCAACAAGGTGGATAAGCAGGGAGCGTCGTTACTAGTCTATGAGTGGACAAACCTGCTGTATAAGAAAGAGTCGTTTTATGAATTCAATTCCAAATTTATGGGCATTTGCCTAGCTCTTTTCGACGAAGAGGCAGATCGCCTCCCTCGACACATGGAAAAATATCTGGCGAAGATGGAGCTCGGGGACACCTTCCGATTGACTCAGGGGGTTGTCATCAGAATCCATGGCTTCAAGGGAAAGCCGTTCTTACTGCCCTATTTCTGTTCAGAGTACCATTTTGGGCTTGAAGCGGGACGACAAACGGATTGCGTCGAAGAAGAGTACGGCGCTGGCAAGAAAAAGGACCATGTCTTCAACTATCCTCTCGTTTGGGGAGACGTGGAGGTTAACGAGGTAGGGCAACATGTCTACTTGGAAGAGACCCTCTTTAGCTTCGGTCTGGTGCAATTGCCACAGCGATGGAAATACGACCCGATTGGGGCAAGAAGGAAATTTGTACACAGTTGCCCTTGGGCAGAAATAATGGTCGAAAGAAACAATCAGAAGGGAGATGAACTGGAGTGGCATGTCGAACGAATGCAAACATGGCCCCCATGGCATGATTTCAACTGCGTTGAAGCTGACTACGACCTCGAGCACAACTTTGATCACAGGCCGGAATCAGCTGGCTTCAGAAGGTTGTTGGCCAAGGTGGCGTCGCTCAAGTGGACAAAATATAAAATCATTGAATGTTGGATTATGAGGTGCCGCACGCGGCACGATAAATCCGAGAAAAAGTGGTTGTCCATTGATGATTAGTTTTCAAAGCTATATGACGATTCGCTGACAAGTGGCAGCCGTTCGTATTCCGAGGTGTAGTCCCCCAAGGCGCTCCCAAAAGGCATAAAAGGAAGCCTTCGCCTCAACATTTGATTGTACAAAGAACTTCCAGCAGCAAAGCGTCAAAAGGTCAGAGGGTGGGCCCGATGTTGTCCTCAACGGCTGAGAAGTCGCCCCAGTTAGAGAAGGAGTCAGAAAAGTCAGCCGCAGAGGTAGACACTAGAGACACGGGCCTTCAGAAGCCAAAATACAAATTTGTCTAAAGCGCCCAGGACCCTGATGCACCAACCGCATCTGCTTCCCCTGAGCAAATAGTTGCTCCCACGGAAAGAAAGAGGAAGCGCTCTGAAAAGCCTAAGGAGTGGCGACTGAAGAAGCAGGCTGTAAAACAGGAGGCAGCAGCGGTTGCACCAGCTGAGGCAGTTGCAGGCGAGATTATTTCAATCGACGATAGCTCGCAGAAAGTGGCAGAATCGTGGGCTACAGGGGTCATCCAAACACCGGCTCCGACGGAGCCCGCAGGTACGCCTTCTCCCCCTTTACTGCAAACCCTAGCCACCCCCTCTGTCACGCCTCCATCTTCTGCATTTGGGCACGTCCTAGCGGCCTCGTCTCCGTCACCAGTCACACAACCCTAGTCTAGCCCACAGTCTTTCGCCCGCTATGTCAGAAACCCTAACGCCCTCCAGACTCTGGGTTACACCCTAGGTCTGTCACCCACAGCTAGCGCTGAAGAATCCTCTCGGTCCCCTCGCCGCTCACCTAGTGTCGTTGCCCCATCTCCACCTCCACAACAGTCGCTCGCTTCCCTCAGGCCCCAATCCCCTTCGAAAGTAGTCGTCTCTTTTGGCCCATCCTCTGTTTCATTGTTCACCGGGAAGATGCCCAAGCAGGACTTAGCTTCAACATACCCTATGCTTGCCGAGCTGGAGCTGACTGAAAAACAACTACGAATCACAGATGACCAGTCTCTAGCTGCGAAGGCTGTCCCGCGCTCTGTCTCTTTTCTCCAGGGATTCAAGAAAAGAAGAGCCAAGGAGATCGCTGGTCCAAAAAATGCGCCAAGTATGACTTGGACTGGAGAGTGGTCCGAACGGAGAAGCTGGTGCCTAAAGTGAAGAAGCCGCTATGGGAGCTGACCGAGGCGGATTACCAACTCACAGTCAAGGAGAAAAGCTTCGACGACGTCAACGAAGAATATGACATCTGCGGGATCCGTCGGAAAGCTGACAACCTGATGATCAAACGCCTCGAGAGGCAGGAATAGCTATACTAGCTGCAAAATGATAAAAGGCAGCTGGAGGAAGATCTGGCTAGAGCACAGACGCAACTGGAGAGTGCACGGGAGGAGGTGAAAAAACTAAAAGACCAGCTCGCAGCCTCTCAACAGGAGACGCAGCCCAAAAGACAACAACGAACCAACTTCTAGAAGAGAAGAAGGCGACGTTGATTCACGTTACTGCGCTACAGAAACAACTTCTGGACACTCAAGCGCTGCTAAAGGAGAAAGCTTCACAAGTTGCCGCCTTCTCTAAGGACAAGATTAAAGAAATGAGGGCTGGCTTGCTGAAGGGTTGCCGGATGAATGTTGCTAGGTCGTTGTCCGTCCTTAACTATGTCTCCAGGATTGGAGAAATTTCTACCGAGGGAAAGCCTACGGTAGAGGAGGCTGAACGCCGAGCAAAGCAGTGGCTGAGCTTGGCAATGAAACTTGAAGAGTGCGAGCGCACAGGCCTCCAATTTCCCCCTATGTCACAGATCGCCCTAGATTGGGCAGATGCAAGAATCATCTTGCAAAATTATTTTGAAAAATTAGAAAAAGTCAAGGCCGCAAGGAAGATTCTTGATTCCTTAACCCATGAGGAAAACATTTGCCTAGCCCCTTTCCAAACCCTTTCCATGCTCGGATTCCCGGGTTTCGTCCAAGACGGGGAATTTCTGCCCCTTGAGCAGGTGAAGCAGAATTGGCAGAAGTATGAGGTAGATACCTCCGAGATCGATGGCTGGGCGGAACCAGTGCAGGAGGCACAGGTAACTCAAATGGTGTCCAAATATTGCAAGATCAGCGCTTGTCTCCAGGAGCTCGGAGAAAGATATGGCACCATTGATGTGCACAAGATTGCGGCCTTCAGGAAGGCGCTGCATGATATTGCCAACCTAGAGCCCTTCCAAGAGGCAGCCTGGGCCAAGGCAAAAACCGTTTATGAGCACGTCCGAAAGCGGGTTGATCCTGCCCCACAAGAAGAGGAAAAGGACGCTGAGCAATCAGGCTCAGGAGAAGAAGAGGGTTCGGAAGAGACTGTTGGAACCGATCCAGAGGAAGAGCACCTCCCTAAGTCGGGAGCTCAGCAGTAGCAGCAGCAGAAGGATGCAGGGGCCAGCACGGACTCTGCGCCCAAAGGATAAAGACAGGGTTCATTGCATCGAGGCGTGCTCGATACCCCGCGAGCCGCTAAGAATGTTGCCACATTTTGCATGGGGTGCCTTATTCATTGAAAAATTGAAAGATTGTTGTTCTGCCTCCCCTCCTCCTTCTTTCCCTTTCCTCTTTTTCTTCTCCTAGCTATCTCTTTCCTGTTCTTCACCTTGCATTTGTGTCATTTTAGTTATTTTCTGTAAATGGGCAAGTTTGCCCGAAAAATTTCTAAGTATGGACGCCGCCCGAGTGCGCAGAGCAGCCGGGCGGCGCTCACAAGTTTTGCCACACCCGGGCGGAAGCGTTAGAAAACGGCCCCAAAAAAAAACCACTAAGTCCTGGGCCGCCCGACTTCGGGCCGGGCGGCAGGAGAAAACCAATACCAATTTTGTCTAAGTGTTGATGCCGTCCGACTTCGGGCCGAAGTCGGATGGCGCCATAGGTTGGGCGCGCACTCGTGCTGCCAAAGGAGAAGGAGCAGCCCGAAAAATACTAAGTATTACGCCGCTCGACTTCTGGCCGAAGTTAGGTGGCGCCCCAAAAAAGATGCGCACCCGGGCGGCCAAAGAAGGATGGCCCCATTTTGTCTAAGTATTATGCCGCCGAACTTCGGACCGAAATCGTGCGGCGCTCGGTTGTTTGTGCACCCTCGGGTGGAAGGTAGCCAGGATTCACCAAGTTTTGAAGGATCGTTCGAGTGCGCTCCCCCTGTCCGGATGTGCGTCTATTTTTGTGCGCCATCAGACAGAATGAAAAGGACAAGTAGGCACGAGCGTGAAGATGTTTCTCTTTTCATCGGTGGCTCCAAGACCTGACAGGCGGTTGGTTTCGGGAAAGGAGTCGGGATGTGACAGGAAGTGCGCCAAGGTGGGCGGGCGTGAATTAACAGAACGTATTACGCCTGCCACCATTGATAAAGACTCTACTCCTCACCTACCGATTGTCACGAAGTTGCTACGTCTGCAATTGGACATTGCTGCAAGTACATTCCACGCTCACAAGTTTTGTCAGCTTTTGTCAGCTTTTGCCAGGTCTGGGATCCTGTGCTCAAAATTGTAATCAGGGGGACATGGCATTATAAATAGTAGTTCCGTTTCATTGTAAAAGGGGGAAGGGAGATATACTGCTAGGAAATTGCTGTAGCTGTGTGTTTGCATTTGAATACAAAATATACTTGGCTCTATTAATTGTCTTTTGTCTTGTATGCTGCCTTTGCCAAATATTTCTGCCTCATGTTGCCTATGTTATTGATTACTGTTATTCTGCATTTCTGGATATCGGTATTGATAGCTAAGTATATCTGGAATATGAAAGTAGAGGATACATAGGATGAAATCGCATTGATCTGCAACATGTTTTATGTTTGATTGCTGTTAGTAGTGGTGATTGGTTAGTTACCGTGCTGCTTATCTTCCCACCCGAATTAAAACATATTTGTCTTTCTTTCCGTAATTTGTAATTTCTTTCCTGCACTCTGAGCTGAAAACCCCAACTGATAAAGCAAAGGAGTTGGCCTTCTCCGGAGATTGGCACGGAAGGCTTTCCTTCCTTTCGGCCTTTCAATCTGCTGGGCGAATCTAGGGCGTATTACACTAAAATCCTATCCTAGTGGCAGATTCGTAACCAACAATCACCTTGCTACGTTAGCTACCCGGAGTTGCCACATCAGCTCCTCGGGATCCGAGTTGAACGCTTGATGACGTCAGCCTTGTCAGATCCTCCTCGGGATCCGAGTCCGAATGCCTGATGACATCAGCCTCGTCAAATTCCACCGGGATTCGTGCCATATCAGTGGTTGTCAGGAGTGGGGTGTTGCGCTTCGGGTTTAGTTGTTTGGCAGCGCTTCGGGATCCACTCGAGGAGACAGCTCTGACAGGCTGTCAGGTGGACAATGCCCGTCAGGTAGTGACAGCTCTGACAGGCTGTCAGCCTCTGTCAGGCTGTCAGGTGGACAACGCCCGTCAAGCAATGTTTGGAGTGAGAGCCGCTTGCTCTCCAAAGGTCTGCAGCAGTGTTCCACGGGGATGCGTCCCCCCCATGGGGGACGCGTCCCCCCGTTTCCCGCGTCCCCCAGCATGGGGGGACGACAAGGGGGACGTTTCCCCCCGTCCCCCTTTTTGGGGGACGGCTGGGACCCTTTGGGGACGCTCGGGCCGTCCTCGGGGACACCCAGCCTTCCCCGGGGTCGGTCTGAGTGTCCCCATTGGTGCCCAGCCGTCCCCCATAGTGGCATGCCTGTATTTTTTAAGAAAATGGTAGAATTTGTCCTCCAACATCTAGTACTCAGGATTTGATAGGTTTGAAAAGTTCTAAAAATAAAAATAAAAATAAAAGGATACCCATGAATCTTTCTCCCCTTCTGTTCAAACCAAACTTTCTGTACACAGTAACTATTATTCCAACTTTGCATCAATACAAAATTTAAAACCATAGACATTGAATTCTTGAAAAAAGAGTATCTAAATGCAGACTAGAAACAATTGTTCAGTACAGGTTCATCATTCCAAATCATTTACAGATTTTTTGAACTCAGTCTGGGAATTTGTCAATCTAGAATGTTTTCTTTTTTTTGCCTCTGTTCAAATTATCCATTCTTCTTATGATAGCCAAAGTTTATTTTTAATCAAATGGCATGAGCTCAACTGGTTTAATACCTCAACTATCAACAAGGAGACCAGGGTTCAAATCTCACCAAGAGATACATGCATAATTGTCCAGCTATTGTGATACCACTATGTGGTCACAATGTAATATGGACAAGCCCATTTCATTCCCATATAACCATTTTAAAATTATTTGATAAAAAAGGGAGGGTAGGGGCTATTTTAAAAACATTTATAGGGTTTTTAACTCTTTTACTGAACTGATAAACTTTTCTTTTTATAATATTTAATAAATTTGCAGGATAAAAGATTTAGAGAAGAATGCATTGTGCCGACAACCTTACATTGTTCTGACTAGGTAGCAATTTAGCGAAGGCAAAGAGTCAGAATACTTGGCAAATATATAAAACTGCTCTGATGTTTATTTACACGTCTGTGAAGACAGTTTGTCATATGACATACATTTTCTTGCCTGATTCTTGAATATTTTGTTTGCCAACTTTTAACTATTTGTTAAGTACAACTATGAGGAGTATTTGATATCTATTTGTCAAGTATGACAAAGTTTGGCAAGCTGAATTGGACAGTTTAACACCCAAATAACTCATACTAAGTTTAAAAGACTCAGCTGGTCTTATGATTATTATGCCAGTTTCTTTCTTATCAATATTTATTTCATCCAACAAAACACATTGCAAATTAAAGTTTTCCCAATAAGAGTCATTTTTCAAAATTCAAAAATAGATCCCCAAACGAAAACTGGGAAGGAAGAGAAATAATGGATATGCAATAATGTTCAAGCGGAATGGTTCCTTGAAATACTCAGACCCAAAAGAAAAGAAGACCCACATTATCTAGAAAGGACTTTCCACAAAGCGCACAGAAATCATGGAGTGACGATTTTCCTTAGGTAGCTCAGCTGCTTTTTGATAGACATAGTAATAAGTCAAATCCTATCAAACTCACTTGATCTACACAGAGATCTAATGAGTTCTGCCATACTAAATTCAAATTTGTCTGACCTCACATCAATTGTCCAAACAAATCTAAGTTCTACAACATCAGTTCAAGAGATTGGAACAATTGTTTGAACATTGTTTGCACTTGATATCCTTGGCTGAACCTTCAAGTTATAGTTGTTGAACTTGAAACAATTAAATGGCTGCACTTAGTAACTAATATGAATATCCTAATACCACTTATGTGTTAGTAACTAATATGAATATGAATGGCTGCACTTACATAATTGATTACTAATATCATTTTTGTTGGGTGTAGAATTCTGAATGTCTAGATTATTCTAAATTTCTAAAATTTTTTAATTTTTATAGTATTATACCAGCTGTCCCCTAAAATTAGCCTGCCGTCCCCTGCCGTCCCCCGAAACCCATCCCCCCGTCCCCTAGGATCGTGGAGCACGTGGGCCTCCTACCCTACGTATGCTTGTCAGGCCTGACAGGTCTGACAGCAGGATGCTGTCAGATCTGTGGGCCTGTTGGCACACAGAGACAGGCTCCGGAAAGTCTGTCCAAGTAGTGGACAAACAAAACCATGCAAACTTGTTGATTTGAAGACAATTCCGAAAATGCTCCCAGCTGTGCCTTGATTTCCGTGCTTCGAGATCCGTGCAATGTGTCCCAACCTGAGGGGTCCCGTCTCGGGATTTGTGCCCTTGTGGTTTAGTGCAGGAACGACAAAATGTCGCCTTCTCTTGCTCCGAAGGTACCTCACACTCGTTTGACAAGAGAGCTCTGATACCAATGTTAGGGCGTGAAGCATTAGATAATATATTGATAATGCCAAGTTTATATAGTACAAACATTAGGCTAGGAATAGCCTTTAGGAATAAAAATAAAATATTATCCCCTAATGTAGCTAACTAACACGCTTCACTAATAAAGCGCTAACCACTAACAACTAATGTAGTTAAAATGACTACAATGACTGACTAACCTTAGGTAACTAGTAAAAGGTAAATACTAGTGGTAAAAAGTAACAAGCTACTTTTTACCATGTGGTAAATAAAATCTACCTAGGTGAATCTTACAAATTACCTAAATGAGGTAATAATCATAGTTACTAACATAATAACTTTAACATTTTAGTGGAAGTATGACACAGGATTACACACTTATTCAGCAAATATTACCACTTAATCCAATGGCTTTATTTATCTGATGTGAAACATTGAAAATATCCTTCTGAGCTCTTGTTAACAATCTCTGTTTGCTCATCTATTTGAGTGTTGTATGTATATTGTTCAGTTCATGGTAAGAGATAATCCTATTTGCATGCATAATTCTTTCTAGAAATGGTTTGTGAATGGCTGATCATGATCATTAATTATCACTTCAGGGAAACCATGTAATTTATTCACGTTGTTTTGTTTTATTGTTCGTGTCATCCAGTTCTTTTTTCTCATAAATAAATTGAGCCTGTTTTCTAAGGTGATCCATGACTAGAAAATTCAACATTTTTTATTCATCAGAGTTGGGTATTCCATTAAAAAATAACATGTAGAATTTTGCAATAGGTATGGGAAAGTATGGAATCTAAAGCATTACCTTAGATACCCAACAAATGAAAGAGAAGATGGCACTCATAGAGAAAAGTGAATCAAAATATGATGAGGTGTCTCTATGTGGTATCCTGAAAAATATTGAAACTGGAATCATAAAAAACAATAAGCACAAACACATGCCAGAAAAGGGTTGTCATTTTTTCTGGATCCTGAGAGGGTTTTTGTCCTCTTTGGTGCATGGGTTTTTCATCCAATTTCTTCGCAATAAAGAGATTTCCAATCTTCTTTTCATAATAATGAAAAATGAGCGCAATACATCGATATATAGCTCTTTTGAGCAAATCTATCTGCCTACCTACTGCATGTGGGATTAACAATTTTATTATCTAGGGACCCTATAGACCACCTAACACCCTTAATGACTAAATATTGACTCATCAAGGTACTTTTATAAGTACAAGTACCTTGTTTATTACATTTATTAAATTCGAAGACATTACAGGTTTGCCTCGCCAGAACTTTCTAGTCTTGAGCAATCAATCCTGTGCTAACTGTGAATGTTGCAGAATGTCTTCATGCTCCCAAGTAGACTCCTCAACTGTTAAGGCCTTCCATTGAATTAGGTACTCTCAGATGACTCAGTTCCATTGTTGCTTCTCTATTTGATCCAGAACACGTTCAGTATTAACTCAATCTTCCCTTCATCATCAATAGGCTATAACTTGTGGGAAGTTTGCACCTGCGGTCCAATTGCCTTCTTTAGTTTGGATACATGAAATACATGGTACAACCTCGAACCCATAGGCAAATCTAGCTCATAGGTGACCTCACCTTCATGTTGTGTCACCTTATATGGCCCATAGGAACGTGATTTCAGCTTTTACTTGCCATGTTTCTACAATGAAGATTGTTTGTATGGCTGAAGCCAAAAGTATAATATGTTTCTCACCTCAAAGGTCCTCTCTCTATGTCGATCAGCAAAAAGCCTTATTTTGATGCTGGGCCTCTTTGATGTGCTCTCGTAAAGTTGAGATCAATTTTTGATGATCCTCCAAGGTGGTTGAAGCTATAGGGGATTTGGAGTTTGTTAGGGCAAAGTCCATCTACAAATGATTGTCATGCCCATATAAAGCCTGAAACGGTGCCATCTAAATACTGACATGGAAGGTGGTGTTATAGCAAAGCTTTGCTAAATATATCCACTTCACCAATAGTGTTTGCTGATTTGAATAGGATCCTTAAAGATATCCCTCCACCCATTTATTGACTTTTTTGTTTTACCCATCCGTCTGGAGCTTCTAACTGGTGTTGGGAGTCAATTTTGTGCCAGCCAAATAAAAACACTCCTGCCGAAAGATTCCCATGAATCTAGAATCCCTGTCACTTACAATCATTTTGGGCAACCCATGGAGCCTACAAATCTCACGAAAGAACAACTTGAACACCTATGGAGCCTTCACATTGGCTGTGGTTGGAAAGAAATGGGCATACTTGGTGAGCCTATCCATGATCACCAAAATGCAATCATGACCTCCAAACTTCGATAGCCTTGTAACAAAATCCATGTAAATGGACTCCTGTTTTCCTCCTAGAATGGGAAGAGGTTGTAGTACACTTGTTGGGAAGGAAATTTTATTGTTGGTCTGCTAATAGGTCTCACATCTGCGGATATATTCTGCTACAAAGTGTTTCAATCCCTTCCAAGTGAACCTTTCTTTCACTGTTTTGTACGTATTGAAGTAGCCTTGGTGTCCCATAGTGGGTGAATCATGATGTGCCTTGACAAATATCCCATATGATATGAGATGTATCTGGTAACCAAATCTGGTCATCATACATAATCAATTCGTTCACGATGTGATAGGGAAATTCTGCCATAGGCCTCTGGCTACCTCCTCTAATATATGCATGACGTGGTCCTTCTTAGCATATTCCGCTATGATCTGTTGTCTCCAATTGGTGGCAACTTCTGAAATGGCACTGCATTGAGCGTGTCGTGATACCACATCTGCAACCTGGTTATTTTTTCCCTAGACATATTTAATGTCAAAATCATATGCCTGAAGCTTGCTCACCCACTTATGCTAAGAATCATTCAAGTCCTTCTGGGTCAAGAAAAATTTCAAGCTGTTATGGTCAGTAGAAATTGTGAATCGTGCCTACAAACCAAGAATTGTTGGAAATGTGATAAGGCATGCATTAGAAGTAGCATTTCCTTATCATAGATAGAAAACAACTTTTCCCATTCATGAAGTTTCCGACTTTCAAGGTAATTGGTTGGCCACCTTGCATCAACACTACCCCAATCCCTTGACAAGAAGCATCATACGCAACTATGAATGGAATTGTAATATTAGGAATTACTAATATTGGGCATGTGCATGTAATCTCCTTGAGCCGCTCAAATGCTTGTTGAGTTGTGTTTGACCATCAAAAGCTCCTTTCTTCATTAATTTTATTAATGGAGTGGCCAACTGAGAATACTCTTACAAAGCACTGGTAATAACTGCATAAACCAAACAAACCTCTCAATTTAGATACGGTGGAGGGAGTGAGCCATCATTGGATTGTCGCTATCTTGGCTTCATCAACTTACACACCTAATGCATTGATAGCATGACCAAGAATTAAGATTTTTTGTGTGCCCAAACTCACACTTCACTTCCTAGGCGAAGAACAACTGATCTCTTAAGGTTCTTAATACTATATCCAGGTGTTGCATGCGTTCTTTCGAGGTTTTGCTATAGATCAAGATGTCATCAAAGAAAACCAACACAAACCACCTCAAATGATCCCAGAACACGTAGTTCATTATGGATTAAAAGGTTGTGGATGTGTTTGTAAGGCTGAATGGCATCACCAAGAATTCATAATGCCCACAATGACATTGAAAAGTTGTCTTTGACACGTCTTCTAACCAAACCCTTATATGATGTAACCCAATCACAAGTCTGTCTTTGAAAATCAACTCGTCAATGCATGGAATTGGGTATTGGTTCTTAATAGTCTTCTTGTTTAGTGCCCAATAATCCATACACATGCGTGTTGTTCCATCTTTCTGCTTCACCAATAACATTGAAGAAGCAAACAAACTAGAATTAGGTTTGATGTGACACATTTCGAGAAGCTCTTTGATGATCTTTTCGATCTCCTTGTAGACCCGAGGATGCTTATAAGGGGGTACAATGACTAGTGTAGAACCTAGCTAAAGCTCTATTTATCAGTACACGTGCATTTTCCCATCTTTCTTCTTCACTAGCACCACTGAAGAAGCAAACTTACTAGAACTATGTTTGATGTGACCCTTTTCAAGAAGCTCTTTGACGGTCTTCTCGATCTCCTCCTTATATACCCGAGGATGCCTATAAGGGGGGCATAATGACCTGTCCAGAATGACTCAAAGCGTGTTGTATGTTGTAACCCTGAATCCAGTGGTGACCCATGTGGCAGATCTCCAAAAACCATTTCATACTTGTCCAATAGGGCCCTGATATCTAGATGGTATGCCTAGTTACTATTGTGTTGTCTCAACACATCCTTGGCTTCCCAACAATGAGCAATCCATGGATAGCTACCCCTTAAATAAATACGCTCCAATTGATATAAAATATGAGGACCTTCTGTTTTGTAATGGCTATTCTGTTTTGTTTCAAGAAACTACAATACAAAATATTGATGACTATAACACTAGATTCTTGACCTTAAATGTGATTACGCAAAACGTTAGGCCAAATATTGTTATGAACCTCTCTTCTCATTACAATAAAGCATTCACCAATATGCAAAAATATTCAACATGCATCCACAAATAAATTGCACAATATGAATCCACACAATAAAATAGAGATTGATAATACCTTTGAGGTAGGGCAACACCGTACAATGCTCCTTATTGGAAGGAAGCCACTCCACAAGATCTCCAGCTCCACGAGCCAAGACTTCTACAAGAATACTTCATATATATCTTTTACAATGGGGGTACATCTCTCTTTATACAAGAGTGTGATGGTTCACCTTCCATGAGTTACAAAATCATCCATGTGGTGGTTCACCTTCCATGAGTTACAAAGTTCATAATAATATGACAAAATACCTTGACGATTGCATATGACAATATTCCCTAATGGTTACATATATGATTCTATGACATTATCCTCCTACCTATTTCTAATTTGATATAAGGCCTTCCTTACTCAATAGTTGATTTATGGCTTATACCATTATACAATACAATACAATATTAAATTATTAACTACCTATCTTAGGTACCTAACATTCCATACCTCTTACAAAATGTTTCATCCTCGAAACATTAGAAGAGGCTAAATAATATGATCTTTTGAGCCATGTTGAGTATTGGTACCAATCTCAATCATCCATCCATCCTAGTGAAACTATGATTTGTGGTGGTCTTTGATGCCGATATGCCATGTTGCCACTTGAGTATCCAAAACTACTTAGTTGGCTCCACGCTTCTTCGATCTACTTTGATGATGAGTCCATTTGTTCCTTGATGCGGCTACACCACTCCGAAACCTAGAGTCACTATGCTTCCTTTGCCAAACTTTGCCATGGTTGAAACCAAAGTCACTATGCTTCCTTTGCCAAACCTTGCCATAGTTGGTGCCCTTCTGATTCCATGTAGAACCATATTATTGTTGCCTTAAGCCATGCCTTCAAGATTGTTGCCTCTCATGGTGATGTGGATGGCGATTGTTGGTCACAAATCTGCCACAGGAAAGGATTTTGCAATGTATACGCGCCCTAGACCTGGACCAACATTGAAAGGCCGGAGGGAAGAGATGCCCTCCGTGCCAATATCCGGAGAAAGGCCGGCTCCTTTACTAAACTACTTGGGGTTTTAAGCTAAGAGTGCAAGAAAGAAATAAAAGGGGTAAGGGAAGAAATGTAAATGATTCAGTGGGAAAGAACAAGCAGCACGATTACTGACTAATACCTTGAAACAACAGCAATGAATATAAAGAATAAACTTAAATAAACACCACGCTAGCTTCCCTATGTATCCTCTGGAAGAGTTCCAGGGTTCAACTATTTTCCTACGCCTAAATCCAGATTTCAGAATTATAGCAATTAGGAAAATATAAGAATTTAACAGAAACCACTATCCACAGGCAGCATACAAAGAATTCAACGCAGTATTAACTCCCTTATGTGACCTTTTGGAAAATTCCAGGGTTCAATCCTCCATCACACACCTAAATCCAGAATGCAGAACTACAGTATGCAAATGAAGAAAAGAATAACAGAAATAAACACAGAAGGCAACATCCAAGAGAGAAATGGAGCCCAAAGTCTTTAATATCAATTGCAGAAATCAAGATACAGCAATTTTCTAGCAAAAGTTCCCCCCCTTTTCATTACAATTCGTGGGTTTTTATAGAGGACCCAACCCTCTGAGGCATCAATGCACTAGATTTGGAGGTACGCCCTCGGTATCCTGGAAGATCTACGCTTGCTCCTACTGCGACTGAGTTCTCACATCCCTTTCCACAATTAACAATTATGGGCCGTCTGACTCGTCCTGGATTTTTCTGGGTGCGGTGCTCGAGTGGGTCTTAAAGTCCCCCCTGGTTTTTCCTTTGCGGCGGATATTTCTTTTCCTGTTGCCACAAATGGGTACCGGGTCTTTTGGGCAAGTAAAAATGCATATATGAAACACTCAATTGCCTTGGAATAATACCCGGCCTAGGGATGTGTGCCCTTGAAGAAAGCGCCCTCGAAGGAGCTTCGCCAGATTCAAATTCGGGGCTTTGCTTCGCAATAGATGTGAGCCGAAGCGGGGATGATATGAGTGCTTCGCGCGAAGGGGCCTTCAAAAATGGCTTCGCGAGGACTTGATGCCGAAGCAGATATTTCTCACCAAAAACATGGCTCCTAACTGTCTATTACTTCGCCAGAAAAACGGGTTGAATGCTGCTTCGCAGGGGATTTTGTCCGAAGCGGCGGATGATCGCCAATGGACCACAAGATGCTTCACTGCGAACCTCCTCCAAGATAGTCGTTCGGGAGGTTTTCGGTCGAAGTGCATTCTTGCCTTAGAATATTTCTTTGACTTTTCAAGGGCAACTAATGCTTCAAATGAGGGAGCTTCGCACAAAAGTTGGCCGAAGTGGATGCTTTGCAGCGGTCTGAGGCGAAGTAGATTATGCTTGGAAAAGTGGTTCGCCAGGAGAGGGGGCCGAAGCGGATGCTTCGCTTAAATTCTAGCGAAGCACTTCTAAACACTTAGAAACTTCTGCATTCGCCGCTTCGCAAAATTTTCACCCGAAGTGACTGTTTAGGCTGCTTCACTAGCGAAGCTCCTTCTATGCCTTAGCAAATTCTGGGCTCTCTTGTTTCCTTTTCTTGGTGAAGCTGTCCTTCTTTCTCCTGCGAAGCTCCTAAACCTGGTTTGCTTTGTGGCGAAGCTCTTACACATATAGCTTATGTACAAAGGGGACAAAAATGAAAGCCAAAATTGCTGCAATACTTAAAAATGTTCAAAAGCAAGGGAACAAATTCATGAAAACTTAGAAAATACTTTACAAAATATTGATTTCCATTACCCCTCCAAGCAATGTGACAAAATTTTCAACAGCGATATGCTCCAATATTAGGTGCCTCGATTGTATGCCCTTCTCTCTTACTCCTCTCTTTTTTGTTTGATCTCTACCACTACTTCCTCAGATTCTATTATAAGTTCTTTTGTTTGTTCTTGACTTTGGTCCCCTGCAATAGCTACCTGTTTTTCCTTACACTGAGAAATGTCCTGTAATGTTATCTTCTTCTTTCGGTACTTGTTGTCACATTTTGCATGGGGTGCAATGTTTTCAATTTTTGTAAGAGAGCTGCTCTTCCTTCTCCCCCTTTTCTCTCTCTTCCCTACATTCTCATTCTTCTCAAAATTGACAACAGTTGCCCTGAAAAATGGCTAAGTGTCAGGGCATGTTGAGGTGTTCGGGCTTTTGCGGGCCATAAACGGGGGCGATAAAATGGACAAAATGAGCCCTGGATATTTTATTATTGCAGATCTTCTCGCAAGCTTTCCAACGATATATTATAATAGGCGATCGGGTCAGCGGATCAAAAGTTATGGCCCCGGGAAGCTGAACCAGGAAACCCAGTTTTTTGTGTGAAGTGCGTACTTCGCCCAGTTTTGGTGCGAAGTGCGCACTTCGCCTAGTTTTGGTGCGAAGTCCGACTTCGCCCAGTTTTGGTGCGAAGTGCGCACTTCGCCCAGTTTTGGTGCGAGTGCGCACTTCGCCCAGTTTTGGTGCGCAGTCCGACTTCGCCCCTCTTTCTGGGCGCACCTTGTAACTGCAGGCTGGCGAAAAACGACTAAGTGCTGGGGCGAAGTTCGTACTTTGCGCGAAGTCCGAACTGCTCTCCCTTGTCCGTGCGAAGTCCGAACGGCGGTGAGAATCAGCAAGTGCCGGTGCGCAACCCGACTTCGCAGCGAAGTCGGATTGCGCCCTTTGACCGGTGCGCAGTAGGGAAATAGTGCTACCCGACTACACTGTTTTTCACCTGTGTTACCCAATTGCGCTCTAATCCCGGGCGAAGTTGGACAGACTGCCTTTCAAGGCAGACACGTGTCAAGCATTATCATCCGACAAGTGTCCAACTTTGGGATCCGAGCCAAAACATGCCGAGCAAAATGACAAGCATGGGCCGCACTACTTATGCCAGCTGCCTCATTTAAGACTGACATGAGTTTCCACCTGCCTCAGCTACCCACATTTCTGTCAATATAAAGTTCTACCCAACGCGCTGCCACGTGGGCTGTTCAACCTTCGGGGAGACCATGCCGAGAGTACGAGCCAGCCCGATAGATGTCGACATCAGCAGTTCCGCGACTGCTTTTGTCAACTAATGTTTGACTGGGACTTTGTGCCCATTAATGTAACGGGGGGAACTTTGGGCTATAAATAGCCACCACGTTTTCATTGTAAGTGGTGGAAGGGGAATGTTTGTTAGGGAATCACCGTACCCATTGTAACCGTGCTTCTGCTAATGAATACAATCTGTATGCCTGGTTCTTTTATTCTTTTATGCTGTCTTTCATTATATGCTTTAGGCCCACCTGTGTCGCAGCTCGTTGATTCACTTCGGCGTTTGGCGATCAGGTTCCTCTAGTATTGCTTGTTTAAGCACTTTTGTACTTCATTAATTTAAAGCATTTATAGAATAGATATGGTGGCAGTTCCATCAGTTATGTGTTTTGTTGCTGGTCCGTATCCGGTGATTGATGCGATCCCATGCTGTTAGTTCCTTGTAGGGAATGTTTGTCGGGAGCCATTGAACAGATGCGTGTTAAATTCTCTACATAAACACATATACCTGGCCCCGATATCTCTAGGCTTGCTTTCTACCTATGTCAATGTACGTATCCGTTAATCGATGCATTGCCGTCGTCGTTAGTTCCTTGTAGGGAATGTTTGCTAGGGGATCATTGAATGGTGCATACACTGCTTATGTATCGGAAGTACGCTTAGATTTTGCAGTTCTTTGTCATACTTTTGTATTTATGATGCAGCAAGTAGCGTTGATTGGTGTGTTCCCGTACTGTTAGTTCCCCCCACCAACCTCTGAATATATTTGTAATCCATTTCTGTACATTCTTCTCTTTCCTGTATCCTTAGCTTAAATCAGCCCCCCCCAAAAGGAGCCGGCCTTCTCCGGAGATTGGCTCGGAAGGCATCTCTTCCTTCCGGCCTTTCAATGTTGGTCCGCGGGTCCAGGGCGCAATAACGACAAAATCCTTTCCTCGTGGCGGATTCGTGACCAACAGTACCATAACTTCATGAATTTCTTTTGCACATTAATGTTAATAGTACCCAGAGAATGCAACCAAGTATAACCAAGAACAATATCTACATAATTTAACTCAATAGCATGAAAATCTGAATGTAAAACATATTTATCCATGGTGAGCTTCAAATCTTAAAAAATTTGAACATTTTGACCCTCAAGTTGTATGTCTTTGATTTTCTTTGCTTGAACTTGCAACCTCTTAGTCAAAGACATATTGATAAAATTATATTGGCTGCTAGGGTTAATGGAAACAATAATTTTTTGATTCAAACAAATATTTTTTATCACTATTTGGCCCTGTCTCATAAGGTGTAGTTTCCATAGCCTGCACATTATTATCCTTTTCTTTTGATCCCTATTTGCTTAAGAATGCAACTTCAAAGTCTTCCCATGTGTATATATTTTTATGAGCATACAAAAATTCTGAAAACCAAGAAAAAGCTTCCTTTTGCAAAGAAGCAAAAAGGCTTAATTTCCATAGTGACTCAGGAACATCTAAAAAATATTTTTTTAACTTCTTCAACCATTCTTGGGCATCACTATCATCCCCTCCATTGAATATTGGCAACTCCATTTTTTTTCCAAAGCAGCTAGGGTTTTAAATAACTAGAAACTCTTAAAAATTAAAAATTTTGAATTCTCATCATTCCCTTCTTCAACATATTTTTTTTTTTGAATTTACATGGTGGAATCGGTAGCCGCCACGAATTCGGGCAGGCTGTCCAGCTTTTATGGTCGCCACAGTATTCTGTGCTGTCCGCCTCGGAAGCTGCCACACAGTTCTTCGCGCAGTCCGCCCCTATAACCACCATGCCACAATCATTTTAAACCTCCTTCAACAATTAAATCTGCAATTTTTCTTCAAAACAAAACAAACAACAACTGATTTGCTTACCCGAATTGAAAGTTATAATTTTATTTTTTCCTTTTCCGTGCAGCCCAAAAACAGCACCAAAATCCCAACTTGCAACAGCTGTAACTCTCTGAGTACTTAACAAAATTTAACAAGTGGGCAGTCATATTTGTAGTACTCAAAATATCCTACATGTTGGTGCAAAAATATTCTAAAAATGACTGCTAAAAAATTTAATACGGACTTTTTCTTTTTGAAGAAAGTCCCTGCAGCCAAAATATAACTTCAACAGCCCAACTTCAAACAATTGTAACTCTCTCAATATTTATTAGAAATTCTCAAATGAGCAGTTGTTTTTATAGTACTCAAAATAATCTACATGTTGGTGCCAAAATCTTCTGAAAATGACTGCTAAAGAATTTAATACGAATTTTTTATTTTGAAAAAAAAATTGCCAGGCCAAAAAACAACACAAATAAACCAAATTCAAATAGCCATAACTTTCTCAAAACTTATCAGAATTTAACAATTGAGCTATCATTTTTGTAGTACTAAAACAGATCTACACAATGGAGCAAAAACCTTTTGCAAATGACTGCTGAAACAAAAAAATATGGCCTCCGTAAAATGTGACGTTTTTATGAAAAAACATGCCCTAGCTCTGCAAAAACAACCCCACTTTGCCAAAATCGCTGCTTTGATACCAAATGTTATGAACCTCTCTTCTCATTACAATAAATCATTCACCAATATGTAGAAATATTCAACATGCATCCACAAATAAATTGCACAATATGAATCCACACAATAAAATAGAGATTGATAATACCTTTGAGGTAAAGGCAACATTGTACAATGCTCCTTATTGGAAGGAAGCCACTCCACAAGATCTCCAGCTCCATGAGACAAGACTTTTGCAAGAATTTTTCATATATATCTTTTCCAATGGGGTACATCTCTCTTTATACAAGAGTGTGATGGTTCACCTTCCGTGGGTTACAAAATCACCCATGTGGTGGTTCACCTTCCATGAGTTACAAAGTGCATAATAATATGACAATATTCCTTGATGGTTACATATGACAATATTCCCTAATGGTTACATATATGATTCTATGACATTATTCTCCTACCTATTTCTAATTTGACATGTGGCCTTCCTTACTCAATAGTTGATTTATGGCTCATACCATTATACAATATAATATTAAATTATTAAGTACCTATCCTGGATACCTAACATTAAAATGTTATGAACCTCTCCTCATTACAATAAATCATTCACCTATTTTTTTTTTTCGGTTACATACACTATTTTTAGTAACTGACAAGTGTAGGGTTCAAACCACAAGGGCTGCTTCCACCAAACCTATTCCGCTTCGTTATTGTTGACCTGCCGTGAAGGGTACCACCGGTCGCTCGGTATTCGTACTGTCATCGTCGGTATGGCACGCACTCAGAGGATTCAGATCAGACTACTACCTTTGCAAACAGGCTACCCTCGAGGTTTGAACCTGGGTGTCTTCTTGATAAATGCTTGGCTAGACAAGCACATGCAAAAGTATTCAACATGCATTCACAAATAAATTGCACAATATGAATCCACACAATAAAATAGAGATTGATAATACCCTTGAGGTAGGGCAACATTGTACAATGCTCCTTATTGGAAGGAAGCCACTCCACAAGATCTCCAACTCCACGAGCCAAGACTTCTACAAGAATACTTCATATATATATTTTACAATGGGGGTACATCTCTCTTTATACAAGAGTGTGATGGTTCACCTTCCATGAGTTACAAAATCACCCATGTGGTGGTTCACCTTCCATGAGTTATAAAGTGCATAATAATATGATAATATTCCTTGACGGTTACATATGACAATATTCCCTAATGGTTACATATATGATTCTATGACATTATTCTCCTACCTATTTCTAATTTGACATGTGGCCTTCCTTACTCAATAGTTAATTTATGGCTCATACCATTATACAATACAATATTAAATTATTAAGTACCTATCATGGGTACCTAACAACAATGAACAAGCTCTCTTGTATTATATCAAAAGTTTACAATATGACTTGGCTTTGATGGTTTCTAATGCTAACCACATCACACTAGTTGCAGCTTTAGAAGAAGCAGCACTGTGGAAGATGTTCTTATTAGGGTAGTGTTGATGAGAGGAATTGTCTTGATTTTTGATTTAAGTGTTGTGCCCCCAAATCCGAGTATCAATAAGGTTGGACAAGTTTGCCAAAGGCTTCCCCTGACCTTTGGATTAAGGCTGACTCCTTGCTGTCCTTGTATAGATCTCTAAACTAAACTACTTTGCATGTAAATTAAATGCGTAAAAGGAAATACATGAAAGTAAAGTGCGGAAATAAAATGCATAAAAGTAAAGTGTGGAAAGTAAATTTGTGAAGTTTAAAGTGCAAGAAATGAAAGTAAATACGATTGTTACATTGTAGCAAGGATAGCATGTGATCAAACAACATGAGAAATCGAATAACATCATTGTCCACCCGTTTGTTTGATTATGAATTAATAAGCAAATGACAAAATGGGCTAGAAGGGCCGTGCCCAACCTTCGCGCACTGAGCAAACCAGGAGGGCGGTGCCACTAATGGGATGCATAAGGACTTGCCAATTTCTTACAACCTCATGAGTACAAAGCACAATGTAGGTTTCATAGAGTGTAGCTCTAAATTCTCATGGCCAAAAGATGGTTACAATGAGGGCCCTAGGCCCCTATTTATAGCAAAAGTTTACCCCTAAGTTACTTGGGGTGAAAAACAATTACTCCTAGTAAAAGTAAAGATTTGGGGACAACTTTAGCAAAATGTTGCACCTCCAAATGTTACATACCTCTAATTATGCCTCTAATAGGCTTAGATGGCTCCATAAATGCTTAGTGCACCAAAAAAAGGTCAAAAAAGCCGCTTTTCGGTTCCCTTTGACGAATTCGCTCACTTTTAGCAAGCAAAATGGTCACCTTTGTTAAGCATATTGCTCTCTTTGAACAAATCAACACCTTTATTGGGGGAATTGCTCCTCCAAGCCAATCAACAAATTTTGGAGGCGAATCAGTACTTTAGCAAAATTTAAGTCAAATTTGGATTTTTTTTGGGTATTTTCATGCCATCTGGCCTGCTACTACTTGTCACTTCTAAAATTGACAAAATTTGCAAAAGTACTACCGAGGTACTACATTTATGGTGACTTCATGGGATGCCATGATCGATTGGTGTAAGATCCTAGATGCTATTTATATCGCTGGGTGCAGAGTCTACATAATTGGGATTTAAGATACAAAATTGTTCTCTCCTTCTAGTCGGTTTTCAGCTGTAATAGTTCTAGCAGCTTCTGCCACTCATTATCATCAGGCAACTATACTGTTCCAAGGTTTGCTACCTCCCTCATCAAATCTTCAAAAGGATTTTTGGACAATTGTTCTCCTTTGGCAGCTAGTTCTCTTAACTTGGTGTGAATTGTCTTTAGTTTCTTCAATGTTTCAGAAGCATTCTCTCGATTGATGCAGTCCTTTTCCTCTTCAATCCTGGCATTGATGACATCATCATCTAGGATGTGTTTCTTGTCATCGAAGATGTTGGCCATTTCAACAACAATCAACTGCTGAATTTCTTTGTCCATTTCCTGTGTTTGGGTTTTCAAGGATGCCAGGTTGTCTTTGCAAGTCTATAGATTCCTCTGGAAATATTTACTGATTTTCTTAACCATATCCTTTCGATCTATCCCATGCGGTTGTGCTTGTGCTGTGGTAATTGATGCAAGGAGCTTAAGGACTTCCTGATGCTCCCCCCTTGCAGAAAGCTGCTCTTCCACTTGCTTGATGATAGTCTCAACTAGTTCCAAGCTTTCTTTTGTGAAAAATGCCAATTGAAAGTATTCAAAGGCATTCTTTATCTCCTCCCTGATATGGTCCCACAAGGTCTTGACCATATGTATTTCTCGCACCTCTTTCGGGTCTACCTCCATTTCTTCGGGCCTCGAGGCTTCCAATTCCTTGATCCTTTGATCCTTTTGTTCCAGGCCTATCAAAAGTATGCTTTGTTCCTCTGTCATCTCTTGTACAAGTTCTTCAAATTCAGCAAATTGGGCTTTGAGGTCTTTAACTTGCTTCTTCAGGTGATACTTTTCAGCGAATTCCCCTTTTAGCCTTTCATTCTCTTGTCATAGTCTATTCGTTTCTGCCTTTAGCTTAGGCAATTCTGCCTCTAATTTCCTGTTCCTAATTTGGGTTTCTTTATCCTCAACTACTAGCTGGTCATATTTCAATGCCACTCCAAGTGTGAGCTCGTTAGCCAACCGAGCCATTTGATATGGGTCTGTAGAAATGCAATTTCACATGCTCACAAACAGTTCCATTTCCACCTAATAGTTCTACAGTTCTGCAATCATTGTAGTATATCAATAATAATGCGCAAAAATCTGCAACAGCAATACTAACAGCAGCAATAACAACAACAGGAACAATAGCAGCAGCAATGGTAGATAACAGTAAATACAGCAGTTTATATTAACAATGGCATTTATGATACAGCATTACAATACAGCCTGCAAACCCTAGGCTGATTATCCTTCATGGCTGCGTACAAGACTAGACTGCATCAATCCATCAACCTGCATGACTCTCTTCAATGCCTGAACTCTTCAATGGATGAGCAACTTGAATGAATGAGGGGGGGGGTTATTTATACACCCAAAAGTAGTTATGTTCTCCAACTACCTCATAACTTCCCTCAAATTACATTTCATATGCATTTGCTTTTGCATTACATGACATTTGCACTACAGGACGAAATAGCTTATAATTCTAATTTAGCCGACATATTTGACTTATATGACTTTATTTTCACGTACAATATTAAATTGCACTTTACAACATAATAATTAAATATATGCACGCGCATTTTGTCAAACACTTTGCGTACATTTACAATACCAAAACTGATTCAGCAAATAAGGACGTATTAATTGCCTGTCTACAGGGTCCATCTTGTCCAAATCTAGTTGCGACGCCCTAGAAGGTAAGTCAATAAGAGCTAATGCTATGTTTTATGGGTTGGTTTCAGATGCGTCATTAAACTACATTTTATCCCCCTTCTTTGATATATGCAAGTGGAGGAGCACTAAGGCCTTGGAGGTCTTCTTCGTGAGTCACTTGTATTCTTTTTTCCACCATTTCTCTTCAACAAGAAGAATATCTAGTGCCTTTTCGACCTCAAACTCTCTGGCCAAGTACATGTAGCTTTGCCTAGGCCCTTTAGATGCACTCGTTGATGGGGGAGTTCCTATAGACTCAACTCCTTTGATTAGGGATAGTGGGTGTTGTCACCTGCAGGAGTTGCCATGCATGGGATGGAGGGCAAGTGGAGGTGGTAGGCATGGTAAGGGGAGCAAACCGAGTGGTAACAACGGGAAATGAAGTGGAAGTGGGGGGAGTGAAATGTGATGCCAATCCGACTAAGGTGGTCGAAATGGGAGACATGGTGTGTGCAACCAAGGGTTGTGATGCGATTACATGAGCAAGGGGGATGGAAAGGAGGTGATTGGAGCAGTTCCTGATGTGACTACAACCGGTGGAGGCAGAGTGCGTCTTGGAGAACCATGGGGCGAAGTGCACCTTGGAGAAACATGTGCTATGCTCATGGATGATGGGAGAAGCGCAACAAAACAATGGGAAAGAGGAGTGGGGATAGGAACGGAAAGAGATAAAGAGTTGGATGCAGAATATGTGGTAGAGAGAGAAGGTGGAATGGCGGATGGTGAATATATGGGGGGACTATGTGTAATTGTGGCCATTGGAGTAGCCATTCCTAACTTAGGAGGGGATCTTCCTTGAGGGATTCCCCCTTCCTTGAGTTGGATTTTTTGCCTCTGCTACTACAACCACTTCACCAAACATCGATCCATATTTCTTAGAACCCTTTTGCCCTTTGATCGCTGTTTGTCTCACTATTGTGCTAACCATTGCTAGAGTTGTTGGTACAACTGAGATGTTGATTATTGGTGCTACCTATTTTCTAGGCTTCTTGTGAGGGGCTGAAGTGCTTGCTGTCACTGCCTCTGTGATGGTTTTAGCCCTTTTGGCGCCTTTGGGATGTCTCGTCTTCCGTGACAAAAAATTTGGCATCAAACGAACCCTCTCTCATGGAGTGGATCATTGTGTTCGTCTCATAGCTCATTCTCTAACATGCTAGGATTTTCTTGTCCTTATATCCCAATTTTTGAAGGGCCCCCAACCTCTGATGATTTGGCTTGATATCGGGGTCAAATTCATATTTCACCTTCATATAAAAGGCATGCCACTATAAAAGGCATGCCACTCCAGGGGGTTGTACCAACTCTGAACTACATCTTTGTAACCCTTGTTGCTACCAAGAGTGGCAAGGGTTGTTTCTTCATCTAGGTTGACCTGTTGTTAGATGTTATGCCTCTTCTCATGCATGAAGAAGGAATATGATTTCTTATCTCTGAGGGTTGGTTCAAAAATTCCTTTTGGGTCATAGGACCATTGGTCTCTGAGTTGTTTGAGACCCATCTCCTTCAACCTTGCCTCTACCACCGTGTTGTACCCACACATCCCAGGAGTGATCCTCATGATATGTTGCTTGAGTGGGTAAAAGTGGTTTTCTTTTGCCCTTTGAAGTACTTTAGGTCTATATAGTCAAGCTGCCTAACATACTCTAGATTGAATATGTAGTTTGAAACTCTCTTAGGCAGCTCGAAGGGCATGGCTGAGAAACCATAGAGGTAGATGAAGGATTTGGTCCTCCCCAAATAGAAGTCCCCCTGAGGCCATTTTCGCTCTGTTAGCATTTCTTGCACCTCATCCGTCAATCTTGGTGCCTTCTCGTTGAATCTCTCCATTATGACCTTATTACACCTCACCATAGAAGCGGTAGGAAGTCTTTCCCATTTCTTAGTAGGGTACGTCTGTGGACTCACAATACTTAGGGGTTGTCCATCCGCCTCTACTTGGTCTAGTTGGATAGTGGCAAACCAACTTTTCTTCTGGTATACGATCAACCATATCAGGTAGGAGGTATAGGTGAATTTCCTCCCTTCCTTGAAGTCCTTTAATTGACTGACCATTTGGTCTGAGATGTATTTGGCATAGTCAATCATTTGGGAGTGCCCCGGATAGGTTTGGACTATATGCAACAACGTAGTTTGTTTCTCGTAGTCCTTCTATTACTTCTTTCCTTGAGGATGGTGGCTATCCTTGATATCACCATTTGAATATCTTCCTTGAATTGGTCCAACTCTAGTGGGATACTGAAGTGGGATGGCAGATCAAGTTTCTTTAGGTACGAAATTAGGAAGCGTTGATAGTAGGCGTTGGAGTGCCTATAGTAAAAGTCCCTTTGGGTCTTGGGACTATAGGAAATCTGCATTGTTGGGGTCATCGATGGCTTTCAACATGGTCCTTATGAATCTTGTCTTGAAATAACAAGCGTCTTCTATCCATTGTTGGGGTCATCGATGGCTTTCAACATGCTCCTTATGAATCTTGTCTTGAAATAACAAGCGTCTTCTATCCATTGTGGGAGGCGGAAACATCTTGTTGTTAAATTGTACTTTTCTACCACCATTCCTATCAATTCCAGGCAGTTCCATACTTGTGGCACTAGGTTTATTGCTAAATTAGCTGTCTAGGTCCGGTTTACGCTCTAGGAGTCTGTCTGGGGGCCTAAGTTGAACCTCCTTAGTGCTTCCCTTCTCCCATGGAGTGTGTATAGTTTCCCTCTACCACCTTCCAATAGGGGTCCTCAAACTGTTCTTTTGGCCTTTTGGAAGGTGGGGAGCCCTTCCTCTTTCTCTTCTCTCTTTTTATTTTGGGTCTGTCTTTTGGATGGTCCGACGTCCATTGTGGTCGTTAGCATAGGGGATAATGGAAAAACGATGGGTAGGGCGATAGTCATGGAAGGTTGTGATCCTACCTGGGATTCAGGCAGTGAAGGGCTGGCAAATGTGGATGAGGTGTCCATGGTAAAGAATGGTGAGAAAATGGGTGAAAAAGGCGAAAAATGGGGAAACTTTGATGAAATTAATTTTTTGGGTTTTGGAATGATTTACTCGAAAATGTGAACGATTCACTCAAGGGAGGTGGGTTTTGGTTGCCTAAAAGGATGAGTGATTTGCTTGGGAAATAGGGCGAGTTGCCCAATTTGGAGGGGGCAATTCTCTCGAAAACTTTGAGCGATTTGCTTGAGTTTCTTGATTTGGGAAAATTTTGGAAAGTTATGTGTTTCTATTTTCGAGCGATTTGCTCGATATTTTGACAATCGAGGAGCTCCTATGGAGCTACAACTCGGCCGAGCTTTAGCATGCGATTCGCAAGAAGTGGCCTACAACTCACTCGATGATATTACAACAGGTTTGTTTGATTGCTTGAGAATGTGGATGTAAATGAGCGCCCCTTGGGACCCCTGGGGTATATATAGGACTCGGGTAGGGCATGTATTGCTTGTGGCTTGAGCAGGCCACTCAGGCAAGCTGATCAGCTCGTTAAGGGCCGATTTACTTGGCCTTGCAGTTGGCACGAGGCTGGCCATCGAAGCGAGTGTGCTGCTTGCTTAGGCGAGCAGATTGCTTGCTTTAGCATGGCAAGTGAATGACACTCTTTTTTTTTTAACATCACCATCAAACCTAGTACATTGCCTCTTTTTTTTGGGGGGGTGTTGGGGGGGAGGGAGAAGAAGTATTTAATAGAAAACTGGAAAAATGGAAGAAGGGAAAAGAGACAGGAAGAAAGGGAAGAGTAGAAGATGAAATATTCGCTGAATTAATTGTTGGTACTATATACATATTCTTTTGGCTGGAACTTCTTTGCACTATAATGGTTAGACTTGTTGCCTGTTCACTGAGATAGGCAACATTACTCCTTCCATGGAGATAAGCTTGTAGGCGTTTGGTCTTGCAATTCCAACGATTTCGTAAGGTCCACTCCATAACGAATCAAACTTGTGATGAGCAACTGGTTTTGCACGATCCTTGTCCCATTTGAGCACGAGGTCTTCTTAAATTCTACTTTTGTCGCCCCTTTGTTGAGCCATTTCTTGACTATTTTTTGATGTTGCGTGTTCTTTCTAAAGGTGTTTTTTTTCTCTCCTCCTCTTGGGCTAGTAGTGCATTCAATCTTGCACTAGTTGGGTTAATTGGCAACACTGCCTCTTTGCCGTATACCAGCTTGTAGGGAGACGAACTTGTGGATGCTTTTGGTGTCACTCTATCTACCCATAGTGCCTTATGTAGCTTTGTATGTCAGTCCATCTAGGATTTTGAAATGTTCATCTTCAAGATCCTTGTGATGTTCTTGTTGGTTGATTCAATGAACCCATTTGCCAAAAGGATAATAATTGGACGACTTCTTGTGTAGGAATCCATATTCAAGGGCAAATTTCATCACTTTAGCCCCATTGACATTATCTGTGACAATGGCAGTAGGGGTTCTAAACCTAGTGATGATATCTTCAAATAGTTGTACCATTGTCTCTTGATTAGCTACTTTAGTTGGGATTGCTTTGTTGGTGGAGTAATTTGTGGTGGTGAGGATCCACTTATGGTCCGCACTTGACAACGGGTTGATCTTGCCTATAAAATTGAGGCCCCACCGCTAGAATGGTTTAGCTACAATGATCAAATTTAAAGGCCTTGGGGCTCTTTTCTTGGACTTTCAACAAAATTTGCAATCTTTGACCCATCAATAGCAGTTGGTGAAAATGGTCGGCCAATAGTGTCCAACCCTCAAGATCTTTTGGGCATTGTGGGTGCACATAAATGCCCTCCTGTGTCATGGTACTGCTTGATTAGGCCTCCTTGTTTGTCTTCTACATGGCAAAGTAGAATGCCATTGTATCCTTTTCTAAACAAGACGTTGTCTAACCATTGGTATGAGTCGCCTTTTGTCTGAACCCTTCAAAGACCTACCCTATAGCCATGTACCTGCACACATCACCCATCTATTCGGTGCCCTAGTTGCTATCCATTTCTTCAATTAGAGCGACTTGTTCTTTAGACACTACTCTTGCTAACATTTTGCCCAAATCCCTTCCCCTGATCAACTTAGTAGGTTTGATCTCGATATTGAATTTTTGTATCTTATTGATCCATCCAACTCTTTTTTCTCCCAGTTTGCTGTGTAACACAACAAATCGAACATTACATTAGGGTGTACTACAAAAATAGTGGTCTTGCTTTGCAAAAGGTAGTATCTAAACTTCTTTATGACCTTCATGATGACGAATACTTGCTTCTCAATTAGAGTATACCTCTCTTCATAGTTGTGAAGGGCTTGACTCAAAGGATATGGAATGTTCTTCATCTTGGTCGTTCTTTTGAGTCAAGTCAATGACAATACTTCATCTGTTCCAAACATATGCATCCTGAATTCCTTGGAGAAATTTGGATTGATTAGCACAAGGGCCTCAGTGATGGCATCTTTGACCTCTTGGAGAGCTTTCTTCCCTTCTTTGGTCCCGATCTAGGGAGGTGTTTTTCTTTATCATCTTAGTTATAGGCCTAACCATTTGAGTAAAATTAGTAATGAATTTGGCTGTGAATTGAATTTGGCCTAGGAAAGATTTAATTCATTTGACTGACGTGGGTAATGGTAGGTCTTGAATGGCTTTGATTCAATCGGGATGTATATCTAGACCTTCTTTTGATATTACATGGCCCAACAATTTGCCCTCCTAGACCATGAAAATAGATTTCTTAGGGTTTAGGGAAATACTAAATTCCTTGGAAAATTGATTCTAGGTGTTCAATGTGTTTGTTATTTATTTTGAAGAATATTGGCAAATCATCAAGGTATATAAGGATGGTCTCACCTACAAGCCTTGCAAAAGCTATATCCATAGCCCTTTGAAAAGTCACTCCAACATTTGACAAACAAAATGGCATTCGTTGATACGCAAAATTCCCCCACTTAGTGGTGAAGGCTGTCTTATGTTGGTCTTCATCTCTGAGCCAAATCTGATTATACCCGAAGAAGCCATCTAGGAGGGACAACAATTGTGATCCTTCTACCTTTTGTAATATTTGATCAATGGCAAACAAAGGATAGTGATCTTTCAAGGATGCCCTATTTAGGTTCCTAAAATCAATGCATAACCTTATATCCCCATTCTTCTTGCGCATTGGGACCAGATTAGCAACCCATGTAGAATGCTTGATTGGGAATATAAGTTGAGATTATAAGAGTTTCAACAACTCTTTTTTTATTATGCCCTTGATCTTCGAATTGAATGGTCTTTGCTTTTGTCGGAAAGGCTTGGAATTAGGCTCTAGTACAATTGTATGTTCAAGGATATTGTGATTGTAGACCTTAAAATCTTCGTATGACTAGGCAATTATGTCTCGATATTTACTGTAGAGTTCTTTGAAAAGATCTCATTCTTCCCGAGTCCAGTCTTTCCTTTCATCTACCTCGCTTGGGTGATATGCGGAAGATTTCACCTTGAGATTGCTTTTCCTTGAGCTATCGTTTGGAATAAACAGACTTTCCAGCATGATCGGTCCTTTGTGCAGTTGATTTGACTTTATCTGTATGACTTCATCCTTGATGTCATCCCCATATCCGTTTTGTTCTTGGGCGTATTGGGCCTCTCTGATCAAGAATTCTATGATCTATTCATCCTTATTAAAGATCTACTAGTGGTGAGAATTATCAGGAACTATTGGCTTGAAAATGACTTCCAACTTCGTAGGTTTATCCCACATATCATTTGTTGGATCAAATTGTGCTGCCGTACTTGCTAATTCATCTGCTTTCTCATTTAGTTCTTTGGGTATTGCTTGACTCACAGGAATCAAAGCTTTCAAGCAAATCCCGTACTCAATGGGTATAGGACTTGAGGTATTTATTCTTTGTGGCATATTGGAAATTTGACCTGATTCACTATTAGTTCAAAGTCCCCATATATGACTCTCATCTTTTCTGCATTTCTTAAACCAATACAGAGTGCTTCATATTTGGTCATGTTGTTTGTATAGTTAAAAAACAACCTGCAGGCATAATGAATATGTGCAGCATGCGGATCAATGAATTGTACTTGAAAATTTTCTTTGATTTTGAGCCAATTGCTCCGTTTGTGATGAACACCTTTTTGGGCACGAAAATTGAGAAAATTCAATGAAAATGCATAAAAATGGGGTTTAGTCCCATTGGGCATTCCAGAAATTATGTTGATCCAGGGAATTTCCTGACTTTTGATTTAAGTGTTGTGCCCCCAAATCCAAGTTTCAACAAGGTTGGATGGGTTTACTAAATGTAATGTCCCCTTGTCTACGCAGTCAGGTGCAGAGCAAATTAGCCTATACACGAGCTCCCGTAGGCTAAGTCGGATGGAGGGGAGCCATTGGAGAGATCAAAATCTTTGTCAGTAACCAGAGAGCTATTGATTGATGGTCGTTTGGGCTCATTCGGAGATTTGTTTGATCAAAGTTACTATTTTTAGCCATGTCCGTTTTTAGGGTTTCGGTGGACAACAGACAGTTCAGTGATATTCTTCAGTGAAATGGGTGTCTAAAACCATTCACGGATTTCAATTCGAATGGGCAGAGGTTTGAAATTTTAATGGTCGAAGATAAAATTAATAAAGTAATTATTTAATTTAATTTTGTAAAGTCAGTGACTTTATTTTATTATAAAATCATTTTATACTTAAAAGGGGCCATTTTAAGTGACGACTTAAAAAGTCGTTAAGCCTACGCATAAGGGGGTGAATAAATTAAGGAGAAATAAAGTGGAATTAAAAATTGATAAAATTATATTTGCTCACCCTAAAAGTGACGTAACCCTAGGTCGACCTATGGAGGAGATAAAAGGAGGTTTTGAGTTCATTTGGAGATATGCGAAGATTATTATTTTTCTCTCTGGTTTTTTGGAGGACTCTCTGGCAGAGCCATTTACAGCGATTATGGAGCTTGTGAGAGACGACAACCTCTTACAGGGACATTGGCTTCGGGGTTGCAAGATTACGCTCAGGTCAATCTGGGCAATTCCACACAGGGATTGCAATTGGACTTCAGTTTTAAAGACTTTTGGAGTTGGATTACCACACAGGGTCATTCAGAGATTATACAGGGAATATTTGGAGCTGGGACACCACACAGTATTCACATCCGAAGGGCTGAGCCTTCATCATCATTTATAGAGTACGGAGCAGCTAGGGTTTCATCGAGCATTTGAGGTATTTGCATTGTAATTTGTGCCCTAGTTTTGATATAATAATAAAGCAATATTTTCGAGAATTCTGGATTGCTCTGTGTTTGTGATTTTGTATATAAAAAATTCACGAAAAAGGTTAAGAATTGGCAAACCCCTAGAGAACTAGATAGGGAGGGTTATTACACTAAAGGCTTTCCCTGACATCTGGATTAAGGCCGAGTCCTTGCTGTCTTGGTATGAATATCTAATCTAAACTAACTACTCTGCATGTAAATTAAATGCATGAAAGGAAATACATGAAAGTAAAGTGCGGAAAGTAAATTTGTGAAGTTTAAACAACGAGAAATAAAAGGAAATACAATTATTATACTGTAGCGAGGATAGCATGTGATCAGTCAACACAAGAGAAATCGAATAACATTAATGTCCACCCTTTCGTTTGATTATGAAATTGATAAACGAATGACAAGATGGGCTAGAAGGGCTGTGCCCAACCACCATGCACTTAGCAAACCAAGAGGGTGGTGCCATTGATGGGATGCATAAGGACTTGCCAATTTCTTACAACGTCATGAGTACAAAGCATAATGTAGGTTTCATAAAGTGTAGCTCTGAATTCTCATGGCCAAAAGATAGTTACAATGAGGGCCTTGGGCCTCTATTTATAGCAAAAGTGTACCCTGAGTTTGGGGTGAAAAGCAATTACTCCTGGTAAAAGTAAAGATTTCGAGGAAACTTTAGCAAAATATTACACCTCCAATTATGCTTCTAATAGGCATAAAAGGTCCAAAAATTCTTAGTGCATCAAAATAATTCCAAAAAAGTCTCCTTCCAAAAGATTTTCCTTGTGATCTGAGCTAATTTTCACCTTTGTGCTTTCTCCGAGCGATTCGCTTGCATTTCTGTGATTCTCTGGCTTGTATTTGTCAGCAAAATAATCACCCTTGTCAAGTGAATGTTCCCTTTGAGCAAATTGACGCCCTTGTTGGGCAAATCGCTCCTATGAGCCAATCGATAGATTTTGCAAGCGAATAGGTACTTTATCAAAATCAAGCCAAATTTTGGGATTTTTTGGGTATTTTCCTGCCATTTGGCCTCCTGCTATTGCTTGTCACTTCCAAAATTGACAAAATTTACAAATGTAGTGTCGAGGTACTATAAGTAGGAAAATTAGTGCCTGCCCCCTTGGCTTATGCTGCCCATGTTACTCAAAATTTGTCAACCTTGGGTCCACACCTCTCTGTATGTTGTCTCACACCCTGGTCAAAATTTGTCATCAATTGTGGTCTTTCAGCTGCAATTGCCAACACTTCCCCCCTGCCAAAAACCAATAATGATTCCTCTGACAAGCTTGAGATATGAGAAGTGTTGGAAGTGTTGAGAACCATGATAAATAAGAATAACACAAAAAGAAGGCAATGGCAAAAACCACAGAATTGGCAACTTTGAAAGATCCCCTATCTCACTAAGGATCAAGTGCCTCAACAAGGTACCAATCAGGGTGCCAATCAAGTTTAGAATCACATGGTGAATGCCAATTCAGAAATCACTACACTATGGTGTTTCCCATGTGTAGAAATAAAATACAACATACTGCAACAGATTTCCATTACCACTTAAATAAACAAATATACAATTGGAATAAGTATTGACAGCTGAAAATATACTCCAAGTGCTGAGTGGCTGTTGGTTTCTTGACATCTGGAAAACATTCCTGTTTAAGGATACAAATTTGTGGTTCTTGTGGCTCCCTTCATCTTCTCTCAGCACTTTCTGTCAGTGGAAACAACAGAAATTAGGATAAAATGCCCCCCTAGAAAAACCTTTTATTCTCATTTGTGTGTGAAGTTCACTACAGCTGAGCTCACGAGTCTGACAAGTTTTTCCCAAGTTCGAGTTTTTTAAAAAACTTGCACAGTCCAGAAAAACTTGCAAGTCAATCCAAAAAAACTCTTTTAGACAGACTTGTGCTTGGACTCCGTGAGTTTTTGAAAAAGGAAAGCTCGCCGAGTTTTGTTACTATGGTTGGATGATGGATCTACTTCTCTTTGGCATTCAAGGTCAGCAACTCTTCCTTGCTTATGGTTCGGATGATTATGATGGGAGCACATCACTAAGTTCCTTGCTACTTCTGGAGATAAATTAGTGTTGGATGGTAAGAGTGTAATTGGAAGACAATTTTTGTGCACTGACAGAATTAACTGAACAAACCCTTTTATGCCTTGCCACTCTTTAATAGACATCATCATATCCTGTATAAACATTTTGATTGTGATTGATGATGATGACAGTTACCTTTCTTCTACTTAACATTCTATTACAGATGGGGCCTGCTTCTGCCTCTAGCTATGTTCTTCATTAGTTTCGTCATCCTCATTTGTGACTCTCATTCTCGTAACTATTTGGAATGCTTGTTCTGCATGGGGTTATACATATCAACATGATATTGTACTTTTTAGGCATGTCTAAGGTTTAACCCCAATTTGAGTTTTTGATTTTTGATTTTTTAGTTCTCTAGGTTTTGGGGCTCTTCCTTTCTTGCTCCTTTATGTTAGTTGTTGCAAATTGTACTTTCCAGTCACATTAACCTACTTTGGTCTTTCACAGACATTAATAAATTCTTCCTTTTTTTTAATCTTTCTCAATGCCTGCTCAATCTGCTTGATTGTTAGTCTCTATTAGTCTGTCAAGCAGTTGATTTACTTACTGTGAAATTTTTAGCTTTCTTATCTGTTAATCTGGTTTATTAAAGGTTGATATTGATTAGGAGCTTTTGAGTCTTGACTTATCCTCATGAGCTTACTTTTCAAGGTTTAAGGTGGTATTGATATTAATCATCTGTTATTGCACCATGGAATGGAAAGGTCTCTTGTACATGGAATAAAGATTTATTGTTCATTGGGCTGTAGTGAGAAGCTTATAAGTTGGTTTTAGTGTAATATATGCAGTAGCCTTTTCTGAAAGCTACTCTCTTTTCATGCTGATTATGGTGTGGGAGAACCCTTCTCATATTGCTATATATCTAGAGCCTTACATTTTCTCTGGTGAATAAAATGTATATGGTGGGAAACTATACTTTAGTGAGGATATATTAAACAGGACTGACCATGTACAAGAGGACATAATAAAGGGAATTTTATTTTTATTTGAGCATTCAATTCAATTTTTAGTTTGTACTTTTAAACAAGATTCATGAGATTGTAAATCATTTGTTGTGCAGAGGAGAGGTAGAGCTGGTCGTGTTCAACCTGGGGAATGCTATCATCTTTATCCACAGTGTGTGTATGATGCTTTTTCAGAGTATCAGTTACCAGAGCTTCTGAGAACACCGTTGCAGTCCATTTGTTTGCAAATTAAGAGCCTGCAGCTTGGAAGCATTAGTGAATTCTTATCCAGTGCATTGCAGCCACCAGAGCCACTTGCAGTATGTATACTAAGTACCCTTTCATGTGGATATTTTTTTTTAATTTACTTGTCCATCTAAATGGTTTATTGGGTTAGGTCAACATCATCACAATCTAAACCCTTCATGCTTTTCAAATAAAATATTGAGTCTGCTCATTTGTTATCTTATTTATTTTTATCTCAATAGATCTCTTTGTATATCGGTAATCTTATTCAACTTTTTATAACTTCGGAAATTTATGACACTTTTTTGAGCTCCCATCTCATTTTAGGTTCAAAATGCAATTGAGTTCTTAAAGAAGATAGGAGCCTTGGATGAGAAGGAAATTTTAACTAATCTTGGTAAGCATAAATTTTTTCTACTCAGGATTGAAATATTAAATGTTTTCCAAATATTAGCAGCTAGAAATGTTTTTCTCAAGTGTGCATGTTAATGCTTTAAATTGCATTTGTGGGGCACTTGTAAGAACCGTTTGTGTATGCATTTTTGGTTGGCAGGATGCTATTTGTCAATGCTTCCTGTAGATCCTAAGCTTGGAAAGATGCTGATATATGGTGCCGTTTTTCGCTGCCTAGACCCTATACTTACAATTGCTTCTGGCTTAAGTGTTAGGGATCCGTTTTTGCTCCCGCAGGATAAGAAAGATGTAAGAATTACTTGCTCGAGATACTGTATGCCTTATTTGCTTGTTTTCATATGTAACTGTAAGATACTAATGTTTCTTTTCTTTGTCTTCTTAAAGATTATTACGGTATAACCTGTTGTAAACTCATTTTTGCCGCATCTTGGTTGTAGTGTCAAGTTGCTGCTCTCTAATTCTTTTTATATCTCACTTGGTGCTTATGCTGATTTTTGAAGGTAGTTTATTGTGAATCGTGAGTGGCTTGGGATTCTAGAAAATGTTATTTGACAATATTTGCTTTCCTTCCAGCTCAATCTCTAGTATAACTGTATTTTATGATATCTGGAAATGCCTGTGAAAATTTGGAAGCTAGGGTTTGATTTGTGTAGGATAATTCCCAAAGAATTTTTGTTCTTTCTACTGTATGTTCTGTTGGAATTTCTTTATTCTTTAATGATTTGTACACGAAATACAATCCCAAGAGCTTGCTTGTTTATCCATTTTCTCTATAAAAGCTTAGGTTCTGTGTTTTTATAATGTCAAATGCATTAGAACAGGTGACACCAGCTTTTAGTAAGTGGTAGTGAGTATTCTGAACCCAGCCATGAGACAAGCTGAACTGACTCTATAGTAGAATTTTACATTGTCAAATTCAAACACCAGATCAAACCTGGGTCAGGATTGGTTCAATTACAAGGTAAACGAAAATGCCTGAATTCCAATCCAACAAACAGATCACAAAGACTAGCATGTTTGACCTGAAAACCGTGGAAAGTTTATGTAACGAATCTATCTTTTCTTCAAAATTTTAGACTATTTTTTTATTTAATGAATTTCCATATTATTCCTGATTACTCTTCTGAGTTTGACTTTTTAGCCGTGTTGAGCCAATGCTGGGTAAGAGTCACATGACAATGGTCAAGAGTGGGTTCAGCCTTATTTTTAAATTGGTAATTCTTTCATCCTTTTTGGCATTTTGCTCACCTTGTTGACATTTTAAAACTAAACATATGTGATCAGGAAGGATCATCATAAATTTGTGATTTCATTTCACTTGGGGAGTAACAAGTGGCTATAATCCACTAGCTTAGCATAAACAGGGAAAAATTGTACAGAAGGCATAATAGGCATCAAAAGCTGAAATTTTATGCACGTATTCTGTACATCTTAATGAACTTATAAGTTTCAGATCAAAATTGTTAGTTTACCTCTAAAGATACAGTGGAATTGCATAGGTGTGTATACTGTATACACATGAAGATAGTGTTTTGGCTTTAAGTTTGTCATGCATCACAATAAATGTATGATTAAAAAAGGAGATGAAAGTAGATTCAGAAAACTATCGGGATTCCAAAAATCAAGTGAAAATTAACTCTTAAAAGTTAAAACACATGAAATACATTTTAATATTGCTACAAAATAGACAACTGATGAGAAATTTAGCTGAAATTTGAACTGGATCATCTTGACATGTATTTCCATGTGCCATGTGCCCACCAAAATAATGTCAGAATTCATTAGTTTGATACCTCAATATGCTAGAAAACAATCAGGTTTGACTGTATTGATGATTGGAATTAAGTCTTATTAAATTGTTAATCAAGGACCCATTCAAACTTCCACCAAGTCTTGTGGTATATGCACCTGTTCACATGAGAAGTCGCTATCTAGCCTAAATAGCTTCTTTATCAACAGGCAAATTAAGTGCTAGAAATGAAATGGGATGGAACAAGATGTCTAATTTAACCTTAGTCTCATGGGTAAGTGGTGACTCCTATGTAGGCAAGTGGGCCTTCCTTGCTACAACTGGAGGGTGATCACCACCCCCTGATATAGATCAAGGCTTGGAAGTCAATATTAGAGATCAATCTCACAATGGGTGAATGCCAGGGACATCGTTCTGTTCTTTATGTTAGTGTCCTCCTCTTATAGAGTTCACACAATCAATTGATGGTTGTTTACCAGTGTTCCACAGGGATGCGTCCCCCACCCCTAGGAACGCGTCCCCATCCCCCTTTCGTCCCTAGTATGGGGGGATGTCAAAGGGGACGTTTCCCCCCCACCCCCTTGTTGGGAGGGAGAGGTGGGGCGTCCCCGGGACGCCGCTTGGCCATGGGGGACCATCCTCGATACCCCTGCTGGGAGGGGACGCTGTGAGGGACAGCTTGCCTTCCCCAAAGACGGCCTAGGAATGCTTCGGCATCCCTCGACCGTCCCCCACGAATGGGCATCCATATAACATTAAAACTAAAAATCTCAGTTTTTTTTTTTTTTTTTTAATTTTAAAACTTAAACATGAGGGGGGTGGGACCCATGAAAGTCTCCACCCCCAAACCCTAAAAAAAGTCTATAACACACTCATTACAAGCATTTGAAAAAACACACTACCCACCAAAAAAACACAGCAGTGAAGAGAACAGCAGGAGAGCAGCAAGAGAGCAGCAAGGAGGAGAAAAGAAGTCACAAAACAGAGATCAGCTCCATTGGAGGCTCTTCACTTGGATGATGAGGGCGGCTCATCAGATATAGATATTGATAGCCCAGCAAAAGGCACACTATTGGATGAAAATTTCTCAAATTTTTAATACTATTATACTTGCCGTCCCCTAGCTGTTTTCCAAAATCGGCTTGCCATCTCCCATTTTCCCCGAAACCCGTTTCTCCGTAGCCCTGTCCTCCCGTCCCCGATACTTGTGTAACCTTGTTGTTTACATAACCTCTCATAACCAACTCTTTATTTGAAATAACACCTTTGGATTTAATCGATAAAAGCTATAACATATCAACCAATCCAACTAGATGAACCTCTGAATAGTTGTCTTATTCTAAAATTGGACAACTAGTTATTTCCAATCTTAGAGCTTCATTACAACAACTTGAGAACCTCATATGTATTCTTCCTATTCTAAGATTTAGTTATTACATTAGAAGTTATGGATTATAAATCATCATAAGTTCAACCAATGGATTATGTAGCATGAAAATAATCATTGAGTTTTGGGACAACATATTTGATCTTCCATCTTGCAATGGCATCCATGTTGCAGGAATGGCCTACCCACAATCTCATTGAGGGACTCACTTACCTGCAACTGAGTTGTAAGAACTGCTCATCTCCATCTGCATTGTGAAAACTGCTTATTTTGCAACTATAGTTTGTACTTGCATCTTGAAACGACAATCCACAACTAAACTGCAACCTACACTCTACAATTGTGATACAACCTGCAACTTGTTGTTGCAGGTAGTAATAGCAATGCAACCTGCAACTAGCATGCAACCCACAATCTGTAACTAGTGCTTGCAATGTTTTGTGCAGCTAGTACTTATGAAGCTGCCTGCACTGTTTGTTGCATTCTGCATTGTGCACTGTGGAGACTCTGATCAAACAAAACATCCATTTTATTCTCAAGAGAGAAGAAATGGAAATCTATCATTCTATAATAACAAAACAAAACATCGAAGGTCTAACTTGTTGAAGTTATTCAGTCAATGCTGAAATCACTAATCGTACCAAATTTGAACCTCTACGTCTTTAGCTGTATTTTACATTTCTTTTCTCTTGCACCCCTTTCCCTTGAACAAAGTAGATTAGATTTGTTTTCTGCATATTTAGATTAGTTTCTTTTCTTGTTTTCCCCGAAGGTGGGGAAATTAAAACCCTCCACATCTATTTGTTGAACTGCAGTCACAGGCGCAAATCACATTTGCCGATTTTCGTGTTCAACTGCTTTGGCATGCCTAGTGGGTCCCAGAAGTGCGATTTCATGACAAAATCGATCTAACCTCACCCGCACATAATTTTGTAGATTTGCACAAGTATACTTCATATCCTTTCAGATCTGGAAAAGGGTTTGTTACACTAATACACACGAAAGCCACAAACTTTTGCATTCGAAATATACAAGTTGCTTTTCATTTCAGCTTTCATAACCTCATTTGTAATTTTCATGCAAATGGCGACTCCACTTGTAGTCATCTAGAATCTTGCCTAAATTGTGATTTGTGAATCTTGTTTTTTCAAGAAAGAATGAAAGCAGGATGAGCGAAGATAGGAGAATATAGGAGTGAGCAGGGACAAGACTACGTGAAAATTCTAGTTGTTCATTCAGTAGTGCCTTGCTCCGAAGTGCCTCTCTCTTGTGTACCTTGCTTGGAGCACCCTGCTTGGCAGTACCCCGCTTGGATTACCTCACCTTGGTGTGCCTCGTTTCAATGCTCCTTGCTCCATTTGTGCTTATAGCTTTGACTAGTGCGCCTTGTTTTTTGTCCCTATTCTTTGGTGCATTTTTTGAGTTTTCTCTCCATTTTCATTCATGAATACCAAACTGCCTCTATAATGTCAAGGATGTCTTGGTTACCGAATCGTCAAATCCTTCAAGAACCGGCTTATACCCCTATAGGACCACCTGTATACCAAGTGTGACATGAGCAGGGGAAGTATGACCGGCCTATACAATATGAGAAAGTACCTCAACCATACCCATTCATTCACCAACAAAACCTTGCGAGATTCACTCAGCAAGGATACCATACAAACCAAACACCCATCTCACATTTCCAACACTCTTCCCCACAATAATTACCCCAATATCCATTGTTTCCACAACAAGAATTGAGGATGCAACTATACAAACTCAAGTATATGTTTTCAGCCCTTCAGTCACTCTATATACAGGAGTATGAACTGGATGAAGGGAATAGGTTGATTCCTCAATAAGGAGACTTTCAAATGGTTGATCAAGGGAACTGGTTGGTACCCGAGTACAAAAAATTTCAGATGAATAATTAGGCGCAAAACTATATGGTGAACCAGCCCACTGTATTCAGCAAACCGATGACTTATCAACACATGATGAACCAACCAGTCAAATGGTTGTAGCTCAGGCCAATACAATGCAAGTCTATGACACACTTGAGGCATTCTCTATAGGTGGAAAGTGTTCAGTTTCCCAAGGTGTTTTGTGCAGTAACCACTCTGATGTGTTTTAGTTCCTGCAGGAGATTCCCCGCCTGAGCATCAAGAGTCATGCTCCCCTTCACCAGTGATAGAGCCCGCGGTAGTAAATCAAGAGCTCAAAGATGAAGGATCAGAACTCGTAGAGGAGTGTGAAGTGTTTGTCCTCTTGAATAGAAGAGGGGAATCTATAGAAATGATGGAGGCAAATCCACAATTAGAACATGAGACCGTTATATTGGGCCTGACTGAAATAATATAGATAGAAGGAAAACCAGAGGGATTGGAAGAGTCATCGAACAATCCCCTATTGTTGGAAATGTTTCCTTTCCTCAAAGAAGAAATCCTAGAAGAAGCCTACCAAATCAGCAGAACGTCTTGTGAACTAGAGAAAGAACTTGAGGTGGGAAACAAAGATTTGGGGTGTGAGGATTCAGAGGTGAAAGTAGAGTAAATGGCAAGAAGGTTCACTAGAAGAGGAAGAGCTTGTAGGAGAAAGGGAAACAAATTTTGGTCGAAAGTATGAAATATGGAATTTTACCCTGGAGGAGGAAGAATCTACGAATCTCAAAAAGCTTACAATAAAAGGATTTGCTACAGAAAAATTCTATTTCCCTAATGAGAAAATCGTGGAACAAACATTGTTCAACCAATAGGTTTATATACATCTACAAGTCCCAAATGTGTCTAAGAGAGTTCATGTGAGGGAACTGTGCTAAGCAATAGAGAGATAATTCTAAGGATGATGTGGTTTCCCATGATTTTGGGGAGTAACGCTGATGTAGGGCTTACGTTCCAACGATTCGACACTATGGAGAACAATAGCAAAAAAATGACATCAAGAGGTATTGCTACTAATGAACACCAATTTGTTATTCGTTCATATGGAAAAAAGGCCCATACTAGCTTTTGACATCAAAGCCCACCATGGGATGTGATGGGGAGTAAGGAAATGTTTATAGGCACAACATTTTATGCATCCCCCCTTGCTGCCAACCACTTTAGGGCTGAAAGGGAATATTCTTCTCTAGATGGGGGAAAGAACAAATGGGCAAATGCTGCCCTAGTTTCCAAGACTTTGATTTTTGTTTTCAGATCTATACACTCTTCTGATGGGAGGGTATATCATTCACTAGAGGGCATCCATGAGGTTCCAACTTGGAGAAGTCTTTTTGGTAGTACGTTATTAACACCATTTGACATTCTTTGTTTGTATAGGTGTTGGAAGATTTTGAGTTGAGTTGTCGTCATTAAGAGGAAAATTAGCTACTTTTCAGAGCCAGTCAATGTAAGTGATTCGCTCAACGAGAATAGCCAACAATGAAAAAACCAATAAAAAAAAACAAGTCTGGAGCGCCTCTCTTGTGTGGCGGCGTTCACCCTATTTAAGGGGTCTGTTACTATAAGAGGGGGGGGTAAAGTGAATTTTAGAATTCACTTTTACCTTTTACAATCCGAAACCCCTGTTTTTGCTCAGAGGAGATTTTTTTGTCATCGACAATCCACTCAACGGATTCCTATTCTGCAAAAGACCCATTTGAGCACAAGGGAGAAAGACACGTCACGTGGTTTTAGATTTCTAGAATAGCTTCTATGGTGCAGTTTTCTCAACAACACGAGGGTTTGGATGTAGTTTTTTTGCTTCCATCAATTCACTCCACAAATTCCATTTCTATGAGAGACCCATTTGAGTACAAGGGAGAAAGATACGACACATGGTTTTAGATTTCGAAAACAACTTTAAGAGTGCAGTTTTCTTAAAAACATGAGGGTTAGGAGGCAGTTTTTCGCCACCAACAATCTGCTCCACATATTTCATTTCTGTGAGAGATCCATTTGACCACATGTAGAAGGAATTCAACCCATGGTTTCAATTTTGGAAAGGGACTTTTGGAATTCAGTTTTAAGTAGCGTGGGGATTCAACTTTTTAGAGCAATTGTTGGATTTTCAGAGTAGAAAATCTTCCAAGGGGCATGTTGAAACAGAAGTAAGGTTGTAGCCTGTTCAATTCGGAATTGTTGTGTCTCGGAGTTGCGAGGTTTTTAGAAGCCCAAGGAGGAAGAGCGCAAGAATTTTTCCAAGTCCCAATAGCCACTGCACATTAGAGTGCCCCATACTGGGAACGCCTCGCTCAGGCCGCCCTGCTATGACGTCTTGTTTAGGATGCCTCAAATGGGATCGCCTTGCTCCTATAGTGCCTTGCTTAGGCCTCCCCGCTTTGTCATAGCGCCTGGCTCTCGTTTGCACCCCGTTGTGTCAGAGCACCTCGCTCTCGCTTGTGAGCCTTGCTCCACTTGTGAACCCATCTAATTTGCCAAGTATATCTTGCATGAAGGAAGACCTCGCACGACAGTATGGAAATTGCAACAGCAAGTGGTGACTCCTTTGACGAAAATATCGAATAGGGATTGGCAACATGTTAGAGGCTAAGACCACAAAATTTGAGGTTGGTGACAAATGAAGAGTATAAACCTTCGTAGCAAAGTCATCCCCAAGAGAGAAAAAAAAGAGAAATAGTAGCGAAGAAAGACAGTAGGATAAACCCGACGAGGTTACATATCATGATCCATACGTCAGTATCCGTGAGGGGAAATATCGGTATCTTGTCGTAGTTAGGAAAAAGGCTCACAAGATGTATAACTTAGGCCTGCAAACTAATTCGTGGTCCGTTAGCAGATTGTGGACCTCTAAACTGGCCAAATTTCTAGTTCCTCAAGTGTGGGAGTTCATTGAAATCATATAATATTGCGCTCGGAGGTATGATAGTGGAAATCCTGAGAGACAAGCATGAGGCACCAATTCATATTTTTCAGAGGCCATCAAGGAAATGATATTTGTCGAGGGTAGAGATAGAGAATGGAAACCTTTCAATATTAAGTCAAATGCAGTATACTACGAGAGTTACAATAGGGAGATATGGGTTGAGTTCTTGAAAATAGCTAGAAAAATCTGAACAAGCCCAAAACTTTGATTTCTACCTAGGATTGGTCAGTTCTAAGTTGACGCACAGATGGCCCCTTGTTCGAGATGGTTGCTTGCTAGGGTAGTGTTATGATAGAAGGGTGTGGGAGGATCACTTAGCACTTCTGAGCACAATTTAGGAGTACTTTGATTTGTCCTACATGATAGATTGCACGAAATACATTGCACAACAATTGAGGGTCTAGTTGGAAAATTTCCAGAATCGTACACTTTCGGGTACTCATCTTACCTAATTTAGTTAATCCTACACCAAGAAAGGGAATGGTTCTGAGATATGCAACTAGACCAATTTGATGAAGAGGGGAAGTCGTGACCGATGTGCATCTGGACCGAAGTTCGTGCTAGGAGCAAAGAGAGAGTGCTATGAGTTCTATGCCAAAATATATAACTCTATAGAGCAAGGATTGGAAGGAGAAGTGCCTAGGCTGTTAAAATTTGCTAGGGCTTTGCTCAGACCCCAAGGGGAAAGACTGTTGGGCGATTTCTATGTGGGGAGATACAGTTCTTTCATTCGGATATATGGATATTCGAGACAATCGTTTGAGCTACTAGCCTATGTGTTTGACTATATCTACAACCTTGAGGTGGTCCGACAACTTGACAATGTTGATCAAAAGTTTCTTAAAAGACAAGTGAAGGGTACAAAGTTCCAAGGAAATATTTATTAGTCAAGGCTAAACATAAGAACTTTAATCCTCATCTAGAAGTGAGTCTAACACAGTTTCAATTGAAGCAGATGCCCGACTTCTGTTCTGACGACACATGCAATTTTTAAGAAGATATTGGAGAGCTGTAGAATAAAGAGAAAATATACCCACAAAAGGAGGCCAAATCTGAAGGCCGAAAGGAACTTTAAGGAATAACTTGTGAGGGACTAAATCAATGGTCAAAGGGCATACGTGAATGAACAAGACAGATGGTATAAAGAGCCACCAAAATGTCATGCTTTCTATAAAAGAGCTAGAACTGGTTTTGATCCGAACGTCAAAGTCAAGTCCATGGTTTTTAATGTCCTCATCAGGAAGCACCTATGGAGCTTGGAGAATTTTCCCGTATGGAGGCGTATGCATTTTGAGATTGATGCAATTGAAACTCCTGTGGAAACACATGAAGAAGACCATGTTTTTTCTGTGATCTAGAACCGGTATCGCCTTGATGAGGAAAACAATAGAAGAGGGGGATTTCCGTGAACAAAGAATACATCTAGAATGGAGAAAAGTGGTAGATCCAAGAAGACAAAGGGAGATGTTGCCCCAAGTAGAATAGAAGTAAAGTTCAACCTGACCCAAAGTCAAAAGTTTGAACAAGGTGTACGAAAACAAAAAATTCAAGGAAGAGGAGAAGATGATTGAAAAACCATTTGAAATACAATAAGAGCATCTTGGCAAAGAAGGGGAAATACTTTAGAGGCCTCGCCAAATGCACACTAAAATGGACCAAGGAGATTTCTTAAGAAGTGAGGGCGATGTTGACTTTCAAGGTATGGCTCCTTTTGAAATGGTTTCATTGATGAAGAAATGGCTGAAGGAGTAGTCGTTTCAAGGGCTCAAAATTATCCTGAATCCCCTTCTCACGATTCCCTCACTTCCACTCCATTCATTTCTTCTTCTATTCCCCATACTTCTTTCTCACCTCCTTCAATTCCCACTTCTAATATGCCCCTTCCTTTGTTGTTCTCCATCAACGACCATCAAGCACAACCATTCCCACAAATGAAGCATGTTGACTCAATGCTTCTCCACATAGACCTACATCAGTTGTACGATCGTAATCCTCCAGGCGAAAAGCAACATAGAGAAAAACTTGTTTTCCCTGGATCTATAGTAATTGCCATTGGTGTTGAATTGAAATGGGTCTTCGCACAAATTAAACAAGTTGTATTTCCTTCCACCTTTGCCTTACTACCTCCCTCATCTGTCCATCATGCCACAACCTCTCTACCTGTTGACATAAATGTTGATGCCTTGCCACATGATCCTCGATTAGAAACACCATTTGGATCCTCGGACCTTAACCAGATCTCAACCATGGTGGATATCTTAAATCCTAGAAGCCTAATGCTGAAGGCCAAACTGTTGCAGGCAGATCAAGAGGTTAGACGTTAAAAGGGGCATGCTGAAGAGAAAACTCAAGAAGTTTGCAAGTTACATACGGCCATTGAACATGAGCAAGTAGTGGCTCATTTAGGAGATCAATTATAGACAACTCCAACAGAGTGAAGAATTTAAACAATAGGCAAGGCAAGAAAAACGGTATCGGGAGGGGCAAGTGCAACTGCTCTACAAGAAAGGGAAGAACTTCAAGAGAAGCTCGAAACTGAAAAGAATCATGGGAGGAAAGAAGCAGAACAACATATTGAAATCTTGAGAGAACAACTAGAGGCAAGGGAGGAATAAATGAAACAATAGATTATTACCATGCAAGAATAGGCAGAAGAAGAGTGACGTCAAATGAGACAGAGCCAAGATGAAAATGAATGTGTTTTGCAGGAGAAAATATAACAGTTGAAAACCATTGCCCAAGAGCTGGAAAATAGAAAAATGAAGAAATTGCACAGCTCAAGCAAGCATGGGCAGAGGCAAAAGCAAAGATAATAGAGTTGAAGTCTCAAACATAAGCACCTGAATGAGTGTGATTCCTTGGGGATGAGATCAACAAAGAAATTCAACCTGCTAAAGGTTATTTCTCATATCTTAAGGAGTGTGTGGAGCTGATAGACCAAGTGGTCCCAAATATAGAACAAAATAGGGTACAACTAGAAGCAATAAAGGGTCATAATGAGATCATGTAGCAGGTAAAGAAAATGACTATTCATCGGGTGAAGCAAGAAGGTTTGATAGACAAATCTGTCAATGGGCAACTTAAGAACATCCCTTGTAGGCTAAGTAGGTTGGAGAGTTCCAAAGATAAACTCGCCAAACTATAGGAAGCAGTTGGTGAGGCACAAAAGATCAGCCAAATGATGGGAAAGTGGTTGCCAAATCTTAATGTTCTTGTTGGTTACGAATCTGCCATTAGGAAAGGATTTGGTTAAATGCGCCCCAGATTCGCCCACCAGATTGAAAGGCCGGAAGGAAGGAATGCCTTCCGTGCCAATCTCCGGAGAAGGCCGGCTTCCTATGGGTTTTCTCAGTTGTTTTAGCTAAGAGTACAGGAAAGAGATAAAAATGCGGAAAGAGATTCAAATGTGATTTGAGTTGGGTGGGGGGAATAAGCAGCACGACAACGATCAATCACCACTACTAACAACAATCCAATACAGAACACACAATAGAAACTACCACTGTCATGCATCCTATGTATCCTCTATCTATGCATTCCAGGAATACTTAATCATCAAATACCGGAATCCAGAATTCAGAATAACAGTAAGCAATGAAATAAGAAACATGAGGCAGAAATGACAAGTACAGGCAGCATAAAGAATGATAACAGCAAAATAGAGCCAAGTGTGTGTCTTGCATTCAGAAGCAAACGTATAGCTACAATGGTTCCCTAGCAGGATATCCCCCTTCCACCCCTTTACAATGAAGTAGTGCGGCTATTTATAGCGCAGTTTCCCCCCAATTACAATTATGGGCACAAAGTCCCAGACCAGACAATAGCTGACAAAAGCGGCCAAAGAGCTGCTGATGTTGACTCCTGCAGACAGGGACTGTACTGGCAGCAAGGTTCACCTGAAAACTGGGCAGCTACGTGGCAGTGCGGTTGATGAGACTTCGCGTCAGCATGAATGCGGGTAGCTGCGGTAGATAGAACTTTGCGTCAGCATGAATGGAGGTAGCTGGAGGAGGTGATTTGGGCCATGCTTGTCCTTTTTCCCATCGCATATCGGCTCGGATCCCGAGGCTGGACACTTGTCAACTTCTGACGGGGTGCATCTGCCTTGGAAGACAACTTCTCTCTTGTGTCCTACTTCGCCTGGAAACGGAGCGCAACTGGGTAGCGCAAGCGGGGAACAACGCAGTTGGGGAGGCCTCCGTGCCTTAGTCTGTTTTTGGGCTGCTTGATGGATCTTGCCCAACTGCGCACAGGTCAGAGGGCGCACCCCGACTTCGCTGCGAAGTCGGGTTGCGCACTCCGGCACTTAGTCAATTTAGTTGTTGCTCGGACTGCGCGCAAGAAGGGGCGCACCCCGACTTCGCTGCGAAGTCGGGTTGCGCTCCGGCACTTAGCTGATTTCTGGAGACATTGCTTCCCAACTGCGCACAGGAGGAGGAGCGCACCCCAACTTCGCTGTGAAGTCGGGTTGCGCTCCCATACTTAGCCAAATTCTGCTCATTTCCAGCCTGCTTCCGCACTTCGCATTTCCTAGCTGCGAAGTCGGGGTGCGCTCCCATACTTAGCCAAATTTTGCTCATTTCCAGCTTGCTTCCACACTTCGCATTCCCTAGTGCGCTCGTACTTAAGGGCGCACCCCGACTTCGCTGCGAAGTCGGGTTGCGCTCCCAGACTTAGAATTTTTAGGGAGTGTTTGCTCTGTTTTGGGAATCTTGATTGCAGAAAGAACCGGGGGAAAAAGGGAGGAATGCAACTGATACAAGGGGAGAAAGGGAACAGTGGAGAAAGGGAAAGGAGATGGAGGGAAGGAAGAGCAGCATACTTACAAAATTTGAAAACATGGCACCCCGTGCAAAATGTGGCAACATTCTTGGCGGCTCGCGGGGTGTCGAGCTCGCCTCGACGCAAAGAACCGGGCCTTCATCCTTTGGGCGCAGAGGAACTCCCTTCCCCTGCCTTCCGCTGCTCTGACGACTTCTTCTTGGGCAACTGCTCCTCTTCAGATCCGCTTTCGGCAGTTGCTTCTTCTGTTTCTCCTCCTTCTGAACTTGAATGGTCGCCGCTGTCACCTTCTTGCTCGGCCGGCTGCTCCCGCTCACGGACAAGGTTGTATGCGGTCCTGGCTTGGTCCCAGGCTGCTGCCTGAAATGGCCCTAAGTCGCTGACATCTTTCAGCGCTGCTCTGAATGCTGCGACCGCATGCATGTCGATGGTGTGGTATCTTTCTCCCAACTCCTTGAGGGAGGTGTTGATCTTGCAGTACCTAGATACCATCTGGGTGACCTGAGCTTCCTGAACTGGCTCAGCCCAACTGTCAATTTCTGACGTGTCTGCCTCAAAAGACAGCCAATTCAGTTTCACCTGCTCAAGGGTCGAAATTCTCCATCCTTGATGAAGCTCGGGCAACCATGCTCAGAAAGAGCGTTGAAGGGGGCCAAGCAAATGTTCATTTCGTGGTCCAATGCGTCCAGCATTTTCCTGGCGGCCCTTATTTTCTCTACTTTTTCAAAATAATTATGCAAGGTTACCCTTGCATCTGCCCATTCTAGGGTAATTCGGGACATAGGGGGAAATCAGAGGCCCTTGCGCTCGTACTCCTCAAGTTTCATTGCCAAGTCCAGCCATTGCTTCGCTTGGCGTTCGGCCTCCTCTACCACAGGCTTTCCCTGGGCAGATACTTCTTGGATCCTGGACGTGAAATCCAGGACCGACATGGACTTGACGACGTTGGCCCTGCAACCCTGCAGCAAACCAGCCCGCATTATCTTGATCTTATTCTTCGAAAAGGCCGCCGTCTGGGATGTTTTCTCCTCGAGCTGAGACTTAGCCTGCCTTAACGAATCCTGGAGTTGGGAGACCTGCTCCAGCGCTGCCCTTTTCTCCTCTGACAGCTGTTCGGTTTTCTGTCTTTGCGCTGCGGCCTCCTGCTGTGAGGCGGCGAGCTGGGCTTTCAGGTCACTGATTTCTTGCTGTGCAGAGTCCAACTGCGCGGTGGCCCTAGCCAGATCTTCCTCCAGCTGCCTTGAAGTATTCTGCAGCTGAAACAACGCCTCCTGACTCTCGAGTCGCTTGACGAGGAGATTATGGGTTCTGCGACGAATGCCGTTGATTTCATACTCGTTTATATCGTCGAAGCTCTTCTCCTTGACTTGGTGTTCATAATCCGCCTCGGTCATTTCCCGGAGGGGCTTCTTCACTTTTGGAACCAACTTTTCAGTTCTCAACACCCTCTTGTCCAAGTCGTACTTGGTGCGCTTCACCGGGGCAGCGATTTCCTCGGCTCTTCTGCGTTTGACGCCCTGAAGGAAAGAGGCGGAACACCCTACGGCCTTTGCTGCGAGGGGCTGATCGTCTGTGATCTGCATGAAGTCAAGGTCTTCCAGCATTGGGTCTTGCTGCGGCATTTTTCCTGCAAACAGAGGGAGGAGGTATTCCAGAAGCCGTGGTCGCTTTTAAGGGCGACCGGGTCCTAGGGGAAGCAAGCGGCTGAGTGGAAGGCGTAGGCGGGGTTTTGAACAGGGGAGGTGAGCGGCGCGGTGATGTATGCGTAGCTTTGGCGCTGGCCGCAGGCGAGGGTTCCAGGGTTTGGCTGAGGGACTGGAAAGCGTTCGGGTCTTGGGCGAACTGGTCGAAGGAATGGGGGCTGTGCGAGGGTTGGGTGGTCTGAGATGAAGAGGACGGGACTATGGCTTGCCTTGATAAAATGGGGGATGGCGTTATGGCAGGGCCGACTGGGATTTGGGGGAGCGGGGAAGTGGACGTACCTACGGGCTCCGCCGGAACCGCTGTTTGGAGGACATCTGCAGCCCAAGTTTCTGCTTCTGCTTCAGGGCTGTCCAGCGAGACGATTTCCGGCGCGGCTGTCCCTGTCCGTGCTGTGGCCGTTTGCTGTGCAGGCTCCCTAGGCCGCTTGGCCTTTTCGCTCCTCTTCCTTTTCTTTTCTTCTGGCGCTGCGGCTTGTTCAAAGGAGGGAGAGGAGGTTGGGGCGGCAGGCTGCGATGTGCCCATGGTAAACTTGTACCGGGGTCTAGACGGGAGGATGTTCGCCGCGGCCGCTCCACTAGCTGGCTGTTCTGGCGCTTTTTCCACTTGGGGGGCCACCTCTGGAGTTGACTTTTTTGGCCGCTGCGCCCTTTCGGGTAATGCTTCAGGAGCTGGAGGCAACATTGGGCCCACTTGGCTGCTCGTTGGCGTTGCGCTGGAAGTTCCGGGAGTAGACAATTGCTGGGACGGGGACCTCCTTGTATACCTTTTCCTAGCGCCTCGGGGAACGCAATCTCGAAATGCGAAAGGCCGCCACGTGTCAGCGTATTGATCATATAGGGCCGAAAACTCATCATCAACGGCCAATGTTTTCCGGTTGGATTTATCGTGCTGCGTGCGGCATCTCATCTTCCAACATTCAACGATTTTGTCCTTTTGCCAGTTGAGGGGTGCCACCTTGGAGAGGAATTTCTTGAAGCCCGCCGAATCTAACCGGTGATCCGGGTTTCGCTCTGGATCATACGCCACCTCTTCGCAGTAAAAATCATGCCATGGAGGCCATGATTGCATCTGCTCAATGTGCCATTCCAGGTCGCACTGTTCTGTTGCCCCTTTCTGCATGATCTCTCGCTCGGGGGCAGATGTGCGCAAATTTACCCCCGACCCCAATTGGGTCGTACTTCCAACGCTCGCGGCAGCAATATTAGGCCCATGTCGATGAGCTCCCGTTCGAGGTAGACATGTTGTCCAATCTCGCGTACTTGAATATTCGCCCAGGTAATAGGATATTGGAAAATATGGCCCTTTTTCTTTCCCTGGCCGAACTCTTCCTCGACATAATCCATCTGGCGCGAAATCTCCATTCCGAACTGATGGTCAGTGCAGAAATAGGGCAGCAGGAACGGCTTCCCCTTGAATCCGTAGATTCTGACTACAATGCCCTGCGTCAGCCGGAAGGTGTCCCCGTACTTGTGCTTCCTCAGATAGCTTGTCATGACCTCTGGTGGGCGGGATGCCTCACCATTGAACAACCCCAGGACCATACTCAGAAATTTAAAATTGAACTCATAGAATGACCCTTTTCTGTACAAGATCTCGGTCCATTCGTACAAAGGCAGCGGCTCTCCTTTTTCATTTACCTTCTTCAAGTTAGGAACTCCGATCCGGTAGTGCGTGTGGTACAGACACAGCCATGTGAGGAAGGAGCAGAACCGGAATTCCGTTGTCTGCTTCTGCTGCAACTTGACTAGGTTTGAATGAATGGCGTACGCCAGCCAGTCTGCCTAGTCGAAGAAAATAGGGCGCTTCCCACTCCTTTGCGCCGTGGAGTCGTAAAACTCCCCATGCAGGATACATTCTGCCAGCGCCAGCTGGCACGGGCGTACCACTCTGTCAGAATCGCAGCCGAGTACCCATGCCAGGATGATGTATATATATTTGTTTTCGAATCTGTCCAGGGGTATTGGGCCTGTGGGCCATTGTCCGGTTGGAAGCGGAGTCTTCAGTTCTGAGTCGAGGAATTCTCTCATCCGCTTGGTCTGGGTGAATCTGCCCGTCTGTTCGTCCAGGTTGATCCTCCTGACAATTGCGTTGGGGTCGTACTGGAGCCCCGGGGCGAAAGCTGGTTGGACGCTCTCCCTGAAGAGTGTGAACAAAACTCTTCCCTTGTTGTCGCAGACTTGCCGGGCAGCTGGCTTGTAATATGTCGCAATGGATTCGACCAGCTCCGGGCATTGGTGGACAGGAGGGCACAAGAACCAGTACGAGGTTCGATTTATATGCAGCCCCGACATGGTGTGAGGGCGAAACTTTGTCAGCCCACTTCGCAATATTCAGCCGCAGCTTGGTGAGGCTGATAGAAAATTCGCCATCTTTGTATCCGGCTAGGCGATTAATGGGCGGCGCTGGAGCTTGCCCTCGACTTCTCTTCGCCCGGGTTTTCCTTTTTTGCTCTTGCGGCGCTTCGCTCTCATGAGCGCTGGACTCTGTCTGCTCTTCAGCTTCATGTTCTGCGTCGCTGGACTGCGCCGGCATTGGCGCTTTCCCCTTGTCCATCGTTTCTTTTCTGCTCGAATTGGCAGAGACAGGGATTCTGGCTACTGATTGCTTAATTCTGGACCTTGCAGCACAGAGTTAGCTTGACAACTTGGATGTTCTGAGTATGCCAGGGCCTCCTTTTCTAGGCAAGGGAAACAACATTAATGGCGCAGGAGGAGAGGTTAAGGTGATTTGCCTGAAGTTGGTAGAAGCGTTATGATTCTTTGGTGGTTGTGCGTGGGTTTAATCTTGAAAAGCGTACCCCGGTTGCAGTTGGTCCTAATGCGCCTTGCTTTCTTAATGACATCCCTTTTGAAAGTCGCGCAATCATTATTAAACATTCTTTGGACTTCGTGCTTTTGATGACGTCATAGCCGCCGCCTGGGCACACGTTTCGAGGGAGAACTTTGGGCCCAGGGTTTTCAAGAGGGACGCAACCCAACTTCGCACTATGCCAAACTACGCTGTCCGGGCCCACACTTAGAAACATTTTATCATTTTTTTTCTTGTTTCCCGCGACAGGTCACCCAAGGTGCGCCCGAAATTGAGGGCGCACTCGGACTTCGCCCCAAAAACGGGCGCACTCCGACTTCGGCCAGATTTTCTTGCGCAGTCAGACTTCGCCCAGAAAAATTGCGCAGTCTGATTTTGACACTTAGCCGTTTTTTAGCTCTGCTCTTCCCCACTGCGCTCCCAAGACGGTGCGCAGCCCGACTTCGCTGCGAAGTCGGGTTGCGCACCCAGCACTTAGTCAAATTTTGGGCTTTTTGTCAGCTGCTTTCTTTCAAGCCCCCGATGTCGCACTGTTCCGGGAGCGATGCCCGACTTCGCTGCGAAGTCGGGGTTTGCTGTATGCTTCACTTAGGCTCTAGCAAACTAAAAGCTGAAATGCTGAAATAAATATATACAAGCTGATAAAAAATGCAGAAAAGAAATCTGTACAAAGAAGGACCCATTGGGTGCCTTCAGCGGTGGTAAACCTTCAGGTGGAACCCGTTGACGGGAATGGGGAGAAGTTGTCCCTCCATGTCCCGGAGCACGAATGCATTAAACTGATTCACCCGAGCAATCTGATAGGGACCTTCCCAGAGGGCGTCAAATTTACCATGATTGCCCGGCTTTGCCTTTAGTGAGTCCCACTTCAGCACTAGGTCCCCGATTTTGAAAACTCGGGCGGTGGTGCCTTTCGCAAACCAGCCTTGGGTCGCTTCAGCATGCTTAGTAAAGGCCTGGTATGCTTTTTCTCTTTCTTCTTCTAACTGCAGCAGTTGGCACAGTCTGGCATCCACTGGATCCCCGTTGCCTCTTTCTTCATCCAGCATCCAGAGCGCGGGTATCTCTATGTGGGTAGGCAGAACTGCCTCCTTGCCGTACACGAGCGCGTAGGGGGATGTCTTGATAGATTTCTTGAATGATATGCGATCCGCCCACGGCGCCCGGTTCAGGAGTAGGTGCCATGTCCTCTTGTTTCTCTCTATTGTCCTAACAATTTTCAGTAGATTCTTGTTGGTGGACTCGGCCAGGCCATTCCCTTGCGGGTAGTAGTTAGAAGACATCTTGTGATAGATGTCGTATTTGCTTGGTGTACTCCGTGAGTACAGCGCCTGCGAACCCCGGACCATTGTCTGTCACTATTGCCTCCGGGACCCCGAAACGGGTGATGAGGCTCTCGAGGAACCCAATGACCGTTTCCTGGTCCGCATTCTTAGTGGGGATCGCCTCTGCCCACCGGGTGAAGTAATCGGTGGCGGTAAGGATGAACTTGTGCCCCGCCTTAGGCGTGAGCGGTGACCCCGATGAAGTCTAGACCCCATTGCCCCATTCTTTTGAAGAGGAGTCTCGGCTTGAATTGGATTGGATGGGGCGGGGGTGCTTTTACGTTTCTGCCGACAAACCTCTGGCATTTATCACATTTTACACAAACCGCATGTGCGTTTGTGAAGAGAGTGGGCCAATAGTACCCAGCTCTGATGATTTTCAAGGCCGTAGGCCTTCCAGAATGATGTCCCCCAGGCATCCCGGAGTGAAACTCTCCGAGGACCCTGGGTTTGTCAGTATCTCTGACGCATCGCAACAGGATGCCGTCAATATTTTTAAAATAAAGCCCCTCGGGGCGAAGAACGTATTTCAAGGCGTTTAGCCGAAACCTCCTTCTTTGTGAGGCATTGAGGTGATCTGGGCATCTTCCGGTGCTGAAATACTGCACCAGGTCATTTGTCCAATCACTTTCCTCTGATAAGGAGTTGGCTAGGTTGGTGGTTGCTATCGGATCTTCCCACTTGCAGGTGGAGACTTCAGCTGCGGCGCTTCGGGCCAGCTCTTGGCACAAGGCTCGGCCTCTGATCAGCTTTGTTGGCCGCACCTCGATGTCGAACTCTTGGATTTTGGCAATCCATCCTGCCCTCTTGTGGCCAGGCTCTCCTTGTATGATGAAGTTCCTAACGTCCAGATGTATCACGAAGATTGTTATCCGGCTCTGGGAGACGAAGTGCTTGAACTTTCGGAGGGATTTCATGGCTGCGTGAACCTGCCGCTCAATAAAATTGTACTTTTCTTCATGCGGCTGGATTACCGGCTTAAGAACGCTATGGGGCGCTCTTCGCCATCGTCTCCCTTCTGTGTCAGGACTGCGGCGTAACTCTCGGGTTCTCCCACCGCGTACGGGATGAAGTCCTTGGAATAATCCGGGTTTATCAACACCGGAGCTTGTGCAATTCTGGCCTTGATCTCCTCAAAGGCACTGCCTTCTTTCGTCGATCCATAAGAATTCAGCATTTTTTTTCAACAGTTCGTCCATAGGCTTAATCACTTGTGCGAAGTCCGGTATGAACTTCCTCACGAGGTTGATTTGGCCGAAGAAGGACTGTAGCCCCTTCTTGTCGACTGGGATGGGCAAGCGGAGGAGGGCTTCTGCTCTGTCAGGATCCACTGCAAGGCCTTTCTCGGAGATGACATGTCCCAGCAGCTTACCTTCTTTTACCGCGAAGACTGACTTCTTCGGGTTAATGGAAATGCCGAATTCACGACATCTCTCAAATATCTGCCGCAGGTGGGAAGCATGGTCCTCTCTCCTGTGAGAGAATACAGTCATGTCATCCAAGTAGATGACAATGATCTTGTTAAGCAGCTCTCGGAAGGCCAGGTCCATGGCTCTTTGAAATGTAGCGCCGACATTAGACAAACCGAAGGGCATGCGCTGATAAGCGAACGTTCCCCATTTGGTGGTGAACGTTGTCTTATGCTGGTCTTCGTCTTTCACCCATATCTGGTTGTACCTAGAGAATCCGTCTAAGAGGGAGAATCTCTGTGCTCCAGCAACTATGTGGAGGATCTGATCGATTTGGGGCAGCGGGTAATGGTCCTTCAGCGAGGCTCGATTCAGATTTCTGAAATCCACGCAAAGGCGGATGTCTCCATTCTTCTTCCTCACAGGAACCAGATTCGCCACCCAAGTTGAATGCTTGATGGGGTAGATGATCTTGGCTTCCGGCATTTTCGGGAGCTCGGCTTTCATCATGGCTTCAATATTCGGGTTTACTGACCCTACGCTTCTGCCGGAAAGGTTTCGCACCATCTTCTAGCTCTATGGTATGCTGGATCATCTGTCTGTCATACCCCTTCAAGTCTTGGTAGCACCAGGCTACGATGTCGGGGAACTCTCTGCATAATGATCTGATCTGCCCGAGTTCCTCTTCAGTGCAGTCCGTCCCGACCTTGATTGTTTTTCCAGGTTCAAGCTCCAGGTCGACGTATCGCTTGGGGTCTACTTTGATCCTGTGGGATATTGCTCTATCGTTTCGATCAAAGAGACTCTCTAATGTAATCGGTCCTTTTGGGACATGATTATTCTTCAATTGTATCAACCCCTCGTATTGCTCGTCATCAGGGTCTCTACCTTCGATTGTACATGCTTCGGTAACCAAAAAAGTGACGATTTCCTCGTCACGAGTCAAACACTCGCCGGTGGGTGTCCTTATCGAGCACGAAGGCACTGTAGATGGTACGAACCGGCTTCGGCTTCGGACGGTGTCATCGGCCGGAACGTGCACTGGCTCCAACGGACGCCGAGAATGTCGGCGTGCTTGTTCTTCTCACGTGATATGGCTTTGACATTCAACGAGTCGAATGACTCCATCGGGTCCCGGACACGATTACGATACGCCTTGAGGTAATGCTTCTTGGAGGCGCACTTATTCGTAATCTGGTTGCACACCGACTACGAGTTGCCAAAGATCTGCAAATGCTTTATCCCCGGTCTCTTCGCTTTTCTCAAACCCAAGCACAGGGCTTCATACTCCGCCGCGTTGTTAGTACAGCTCCAAGCCAGTCTGTAGGTGTAGTCCTTCTGGATCCCGGACGGGGAAACCAAGAGTACGCCTGCGCCGGCGCCATTTTTGCATCGGGCGCCATCAAAGAAAAGCTTCCATAGCTTTTCCGGTGCAAGTCCTACCTCTTTCTTGGCTGATTGGTCAAGTCTCTCAGGCTGAGTGACGGTGTAGCGGCCTTGCTCGGTCTCGATCATGGCGTTGAAGTCCGGCAAGGAGAACTCATCCTCTACTTGCAACAGCTCAAGAGCTTGCTCTGTCATGTCTACCACCACCAGTTCTTCCGCTGTCGGCTGAACCATGCGGTTCCGTGACTCTTCTCCGGGTATCTTCTCTACTAGAAATGTGGAAGGCTTTTCGTTGTAGATCTTCAATCTCCTTCCTTTGAAGGGCACTTCCATATGTGAGTAATCCAGAGACGAGATACCCACCCGGCTTCGCGAGTGAACTCCCTGGAGAGACACATGCCGAAGTAGGGTTCCAAGTCGACAACCACAACCTCTTGAATGACCACTATGTCAAGAGCTTTGTGCGGCCGGATCGGAATATCTTTGATGACACCAAGCTGTCTTGACGAGGGTGCCGTCTAGTTGCGAGCACACCTTGGCTGCTCCTTGTATACTCCATTCTGATCTCGTCACAGACGGCTCTCGGCATAACAATCGTGGAGGCACCGGAATCCACCATACGGTTGTGTACTATATACCCTTGCATCCGCAATGACAGATAGAAGGGAGGTGGTCTGTTCTTTCCAGTGGCGGAGGCCGTCAGGGGCTGAACCAAAACAGCAGGCTGCGTCTGCTTGCCATGTTTTATGCTCTTCAAAGATTCCTGCGACGAGATCAACTTGACACTGGGAGCGAGAAGAGCATCATACATACTTATCCTTGCGGGAGTCCTCTTTAGCTCATCCACTATGCTTGTAGCTCTGAAGTGCTAGCTCCCTCCGTTTTTTTTTCGAGGCTCATACTTGGTCCGGTATTGCTGCGTGGCTTCGACTCTCTGTCTCTTTGTCAGAGACGGATATTTCAGCTTCTCCTGGGCTTGTTCTTTTGTTTCAGCTGGAGACGGAGCTGCGGGAGCTTTCGCTGCGGGAGGCTTGAGTGCAGGAAATTTTTCTTTGGCTGCGGGATGCCATAGCCTTTTGTCCGGTGGTAGCCCGGCAGGTTGCGCCTTTTCTCTTCCGGCGTATACCTTCAATGGCTTTGCTTGGGCAGCGGCAGCTTCAACAGGCTTTCTGCCTTCCTTGGCGGGGAGCAATGTCGGATCTTCTTCTAGGACGGCAAAGTTGCCTTCATCGTCCGGGATCATGTAAAGTTCATCCTCTTCTATGGCGCCGCTCGCCGAGTGCTGGAGGTAATGCTGATGCGGCGTGCAATCTTCTTCTGAATGCGGGTCGTTGCACGTGGAGCACCAGTTAACCTGGTCAGAAGTGCCAGGTTGATCCTCAATGGCCGCATTTCTTGCAGGGGGTGCCTTTGAACTTGTCGTTCTGCGGCTTGATCTTTTGTCAGTGCCGGAGGAGGATATGGCCTCCTTGGAACAAACTCCATCCGGGCTGTTTCTTCTTCGAGTATAGTCATGTCATTTGACATGGTATGGTATCCAGATGCCGAAGCCCGTACCTCCTGGAGGATTTTGTTACGAATATCATTGTCCGCGAGTGGCAAGCGAGTTGGCGGAGGTAATGCAGCCAATGGCAGAGGTGCAAAATACTGCGCATACTGAGGGGAGCTGGGAGTGCGGGATACTGCGGAGGAGGAGGCGGCGGGTTAGGATAATGAATTTGTGGCGGGCCGTAAGGGTTTACGACTAGCGCCGGATTCCATGGCTGCTGGGGGTGCTGACTTGAAGATGACGGCATCACACCAGAGGCCGATGGGTACTGGGACTGAGGAAAGTCAGGGTAAATGGGTGGTTGTACCCTATGCGGGAGCTTTGCCTATGGAGATTATATCCATTTCGGCTTGTTGGGCAGCTTCGTACAGGGCGGGGAATGAATCAACTCGGGCTATCTTCAGTAGTAGGCGGATGTCAGAGTTGAATTACCTCAAGTAGTAGTGTGCATCCTGACCCGTCGAAGGTCGCGGTTCGCGAGGTACTCGTTTCCAAGACCTCGCAAACCTTATGTTGAAGTCCGACACCTCCTCTTGGGGGTGTCGTTGGATGCTTTGGGACCGATGCAACGGCGAAGAGGGATCGACGGACTCGTTGCATCCTTTTACAAGCTCTGCCAGCCAGTGGCGCCACCCCGTGATAGATCCCTCTGGCAGAGATCTCCACCGGTAGAGAAGTTTTCCCCTTAGGGAAAGAGCCGAGTCTTGACACTCTCGTCTGTGATGGAATGTAGCGCAGCCAAGGCCAGAATGTCCTGGATGTGCTCGTACGCCGTTTTGCCGTAGCCATCGTAAGTAGGGATGGACTTTAGGGCAGCGGGGGGCACAGCTTGTTGTCCGACTAGGGCCAAGGGCCCCGTGGAGTCTACCGCCGGGAAGAGATCGTCATCATTCTGCTGAGCAGCCATTTCTTCCTCTCCTCCGGTAGTGTACTCGGTATCGGTACCGTCCGAGGATGTAGATTGCTCTTCAGCCTCGGCCTCTTCGATTTCGGGCTCGAATTCTTCTATGCGAGCTTGGTGGTCAGCCAGCCTGACGCGCTCTCCTGGAGCGGCAATGTCAATTTCGTAAAGATCAGGCTGGTTTCCCGGATTCCTTGCTCTCCACCTTCTTGTATGCATGAAGGCGCTCGGACCGGTCTTCACGGACTCAGAGAATATTCAGGTACTTGCAGAGTCGCCAGGTGTTACGATTCTAACAGCAATGAAGCGAACACCAGTGCTTCGATTCTGTTTTGGGGTGGGAAACTTCCATGTCCCACCGGGCGTGCCAGAGAAACTGTTGGTTACGAATCTGCCATTAGGAAAGGATTTGGTTAAATGCGCCCCAGATCGCCCACCAGATTGAAAGGCCGGAAGGAAGGAATGCCTTCCGTGCCAATCTCCGGAGAAGGCCGGCTTCCTATGGGTTTTCTCGATTGTTTTAGCTAAGAGTACAGGAAAGAGATAAAAATGCGGAAAGAGATTCAAATGTGATTTGAGTTGGGTGGGGGGAATAAGCAGCACGACAACGATCAATCACCACTACTAACAACAATCCAATACAGAACACACAATAGAAACTACCACTGTCATGCACCCTATGTATCCTCTATCTATGCATTCCAGGAATACTTAATCATCAAATACCGGAATCCAGAATTCAGAATAACAGTAAGCAATGAAATAAGAAACATGAGGCAGAAATGACAAGTACAGGCAGCATAAAGAATGATAACAACAAAATAGAGCCAAGTGTGTGTCTTGCATTCGGAAGCAAACGTATAGCTACAATGGTTCCCTAGCAGGATATCCCCCTTCCACCCCTTTACAATGAAGTAGTGCGGCTATTTATAGCGCAATTTCCCCCAATTACAATCATGGGCACAAAATCCCAGACCGGACAATGGCTGACAAAAGCTGACAAAAGCGGCCAAAGAGCTGCCGATGTTGACTCCTGTAGACAGGGACTGTACTGGCAGCAAGGTTCACTCGAAGACTGGGCAGCTACGTGGCAGTGCGGTTGATGAGACTTCGCGTCAGCATGAATGCGGGTAGCTGCGGTAGATAGAACTTTGTGTCAGCATGAATGGAGGTAGCTGGAGGAGGTGATTTGGGCCATGCTTGTCCTTTTTCCCACCGCATATCAGCTCGGATCCCGAGGCTGGACACTTGTCAACTTTTGACGGGGGTGCATCTGCCTTGGAAGACAACTTCTCTCTTGTGTCCTACTTCGCCTGGAAACGGAGCGCAACTGGGTAGCGCAAGCGGGGAACAGCGCAGTTGGGGAGGCCTCCGTGCCTTAGTCTGTTTTTGGGCTGCTTGATGGATCTTGCCCAACTGCGCACAGGTCAGAGGGCGCACCCCGACTTCGCTGCGAAGTCGGGTTGCGCACTCCAGCACTTAGTCAATTTAGCTGCTGCTCGGACTGCGCGCAAGAAGGGGAGCGCACCCCGACTTCGCTGCGAAGTCGGGTTGCGCTCCGACACTTAGCTGATTTCTGGAGACATTGCTTCCCAACTGCGCACAGGAAGAGGAGCGCACCCCGACTTCGCTGCGAAGTCGGGTTGCGCTCCCATACTTAGCCAAATTCTGCTCATTTCCAGCCTGCTTCCGCACTTCGCATTCCCTAGTGCGCTCGTACTTAAGGGCGCACCCCGACTTCGCTGCGAAGTCGGGTTGCGCTCCCAGACTTAGAATTTTTCAGGGAATGTGAGATCTGTTTTGGGAATCCTGACTGCAGAAAGAACCGGGGAAAAAGGGAGGAATGCAACTGATACAAGGGGAGAAAGGGAACAGTGGAGAAAGGGAAAGGAGATGGAGGGAAGGAAGAGCAGCATACTTACAAAATTTGAAAACATGGCACCCCGTGCAAAATGTGGCAACAGTTCTCATGTCAAAGCAACTTGTTAAAATCATTGAAGAACAAAAAGAACAGGATGTTCAGTCAGATCAGTTATAGGAAGTGTAGACAACAGTTCTAAGAAGAAATGAATATTCAGAACTGTTTGACAAAATGCCTACATAATGTTTTGGAATTTTGGATATAAAATAATGTTTTGTAATATGTATAGTCAGCCGTCATATTGTTACTGTCTGATTAGTAATTTTTTGGAATAGCCGTCATGCAATTGTCTCAAGTTGTTAAGGACTGATTAGTTCAATCTCAGACTAATTAGTTATGCTCCAAACTGATTAGTTCTGGGCAGGATTAGTTAGTGTTGTAACAAGCATAAGCAAAAGCCCATAATAGGCTTAAGCCATAATAGACTAACCATACGAACAAATTACGCTAACAAATAAACAATAGTTAGCGTAATAACTTAGGAGATATACTCGCTAACCTACTAACAATAATATCTGCCAACCATAGGAAATGTCTGTAAGATAAATATCTAACCTAGATAAAACAAACTAATTAATCTAGGACTAATTACTAATTACCAAATGAGGTAATATTATAGTTACTAACATAGTAACTCTAACATCCCCCCTTATTACATTATTTGGGTAATAATATAACTGTCCCAATACAGTGAAGAAGAAGAGAAATGAAAGATGTTGTCTCCGGCTCTGGCTCTGGCTCTAAGGTTACCGTTGGATGAGTACCTCTGGGTCTATCTCTGGATCTACTTGTGAATCTGCCTCTGGATCATTGCCTCTGGATCTGCCTGTAGATCTGCCTCTGGAACTTTGTCTCTGGGTCATTGCCTCTGAAACTGCCACTCGGTCTGTCACTGGATCTGCCTCTGGGTCTACCATAGGTTTTACCTTTTCTGTAGAAGCCATACAACATTGCTTTCATCATGGTCCATTGTGTGTGATCTGTCCATCCACAATCTATATGAACCTTGTTGGCCATTTTCATTTTGTACCAACAACTTGAAGAAGAGTGATTTGTACATCCACATGAATCACAAGGATGTAATTTCCAACACCTAGCTGCAACATGTCCTATTTTTCCACAATGATTGCAACAATGCTTTTTAGGAGTTGGAGGAGATTTAGGGTTTACAAACATGGTTTTACTGGTACTTGCATGTCTAGAATAGCCAAGGCCTTCATTCTTTGCCCTGACATTTAGCATTATTGGAGTTTTAATGCCTTGTTCTTGTTTACCTAATATCTCACCATTGAATCCCATTTCCTTCATCAGTTTGGATCCAAATCCTTTGGTGTGTTTTTCAAAACACCCAATTTCAGCATCTTCATCAATGCTTTTATCAATATGGCATTTTTTACTATTGGTGAGATTATGGAGTTCATTTTTAGGAGGTTCATTTTTTAAGTCACTACTGTCACAAGCAAACTCTGCTACTGTGATCGAGATCACCTGTGCTACAACTGATATCTACCATTGAAGGTATGAGGTCGCCTGTATCACAACAAGCATTGGCCATCATGGGCTCAAGGTCACATGTGTCACAACAAGCATTCGCCACCATGGGCTGAAGGTCACTTGTGTCACTACAAGCATCGACCATTAGGGGTTTGACCTTTGTTTCCTCACTAATGTCCCTTTTCACTTTACGTTGAGCAATGTCAAGAGAAACCAATGACATGTATATTGCCCTTACAACGCCAATAGGGATTAGAACACCATTTTTCTGAATGTCTTCACAAGACACAAAATCATCGAGTATGGCATCTACACTATTGCGTAGTGTGAGAAATGTGCCCTCCTCATAAAAATCCGGCCCATCCATCTCAGGTGGAAAATAAGGATTTTTAACTGATTTTTCAACATCATCAGTTTGTTTTGGGGCTTGCTTTTTCTTTGATCTGCCCATTTTTAAGGTGTCGGTCGCTGCCGAAAATGCACCTTTTACAATGAAATTTTGCAAAATAAATTGACTAAGGTGTCGATCACTGCCGAAAATGCACCCTTATAAGTCTTCCCTCCTTATGTTTGCAAAATTATGATGGAGAAAAATAATGTGTATCCCCCCTTGTTTGCAAAAAGATAAAGCCTCTAAGGCTTTTGTTTGACAAATTGGGCCTCTTAGGCAATTTGGGAAATGTTTCTCCCTTAGTGCAAAAGAATGCAACTAGGAAGCCACTAGGGCTTGTATAATATGCCTCTAGGCAAAGGGCAAAAATGTGCACCAAAAAATTCCCCCCTTTTATTACTAAGACTTCAAACAAAAACAAATTTGTTATTTATGAAGCCTTTTCTTTGATGTCTAATTTGCAAAATTTTAAATTAATCAACCAATTTAATTAATAATAAAATATATTTTGTTAAAAAATCAATTAAATGAAAAATAAAATTGATTTAAAAAACAAAATAAAATTATATTATTAAAAAAAAATTGAAAAACTAGAAATTTTTTTTTGCAAAATAAATCAAATTTGGAAAGATTTTACCTGTGAAATCTTTGTTTGCTTCTTGTAAAGCAAAAAATGACCCCGAGTGGAGTCGACCTCGCAACCTGGCGCGAGGCACCGTCTTCGCGCTGGGTCAGCGACCGGCCCAGCTAGCGACCGGACGTGAATGAAAGTTCACAAGGGCAGTGTTAAGCCCTATGTCCGCCGCGTTTGAAAAAACTGGCTCTCGTGCTGTGCTAAAGACGACTGCAAATCGCTGGATCTGTAATATTTTATGACTGAGGTGTTGAATTGCATTCACGGCAACGCCGTTCACCGTCTGCTGGTGGTCGTGACTATGACGGCTTGGATGATAACCATGCTGTCACCCACGATTGCTGGCCCAGCTCTATTGCTGTCGCCAAACTGATTGTTCTCCGCAGCAGATCAAAGAGAAGTAAAATGCAAACATTAAATGAGCCTGATCTGATCGGCCCCCCCCCTGCTGTTTGCAAATTTCTGTAACCAACTGCAATTTACTGCACTCTAGCCAATTGCTTGAGACCGCAACTCCATAAATCGCAGGGGACAAAGTCACAGATTTGTCTGCAAAACCAATAACGTCTGTCTGCTTCTTCTCGATCGCCAATCAAGAAAGTGAATGTCTGCAACGCGATCGTCGTTTATTAGCTGCGTTCGCCAAGGTGGCCACTACTGAAAGGAAACCCTTAGCACTGAAAAACGAAACAAATCCAGCGGTGATTCTTTGCAGATGACCGAGCCAAACAGATTCTAATCGTCGTCGATCCTGGTGCACCGATGTTATAAGCCTCCTTTAGAAACGTTTCTAACAATGGGGTCACTTCCACGACGCAATATCAGTCCTCAATGGTTTGCGGGCGCATGGATTGCGGAGAAGGCAATTAAAAAATTGGGAGCTTTAGTCCCACAGGGGATCTGCGCAAAGTATCAAGCAGTTTATAATGAACAATGCACCAATTGGCTATTGATTGACTTTGGGCAATCAAGCCTTCTCAAAACTTTTCCTCGCGCGATCCGTCAATCTGCCAAGTAGTCCTTCTGACCCCTTCACGTCTCCTACCGCGCAGTTTTAATTACCTATGTCACGCAAGATCCAGCCTGTCGGTCTCGATCCGCGGTCCGCCACGTGCACGTGTAGTGTCCAGTCAGCAGTCTTATGTCCCGTCTGTCAGCCTTAGGTTTCAGGTCCAGATCCCTCGCTCTCCGCATAAGAGTCTGCAGCTCGATTGAGCTTGTCCGCTCTTGGTCCCCGTCCACAAGGTCCTGTTAGCCACTGCTACGTGGCAGTCCACTCGCGTGTCGCCTTGGCGGTTAGCCAGGTTAGATCGTCTAGGTTGTAGATTCCTCCATGTCAGGCTGATGAGTGTCCCGTCGTGTCCCGGTTAGGGTTCAACTGGTGCGCCAGTTGCAGTTTGTCTACTGTCAGGTCCAGTCGGGTGCGTCGGTGGCTGTCCAGTGTAGGCAGTCTATCCAGGTAGGCCCGCGTCAAAGTGGTGAGTGTCGGTTGCAGCTAGAGTCCCGAGTCAGCAGGTTGCTGTGTCAGCCGTGGTAGATCCAGGTTCAGTTTGCCCTCCGTGTGAGTCAAGTCCGCCCCCACAGGGGTTCAATTGGCATCAGATCTGCTAGGGGAACAGTTGGACTTTCGAAGTCCGCGCTAGCTTGTCCTCTAGCGGTGTGCAGCTGAGTCACAGTCGTTCCAATCAGCAGTCAGTCTAGGTCAACCGGTGCCACTTCCAGGTCCAGTTCAGTCGGAATCTAACAAAATTGCAGCTATCTGCGATAGTGTCACCCAAGGTCCATGTCTAGGTCATAGTGTGACCACGTAGTCCCGATTGCATTAGGTCCAGGTCAATTAGCCCAACAAAATTGAGACAGAGTCTCAACAGAGCCAAATGGCAAAAACTAAATGTAGTAATTCGAAAGACGATTCTTCAGCACAGGCCGAGAACCTCTTGGCTCTGATACCATATTAGTAGAGTAGAAGTGATTGATCATGTATTAATCAAGAAGGTTTAAATACATAAGCAAAAGCCCATAATAGGCTTAAGCCAAAATAGACTAACCATATGAACAAATTACGCTAACAAATAAACAATAGTTAGCGTAATAACTTAGGAGATATACTCGCTAACCTACTAACAATAATATCTGCCGACCATAAGAAATGTCGGTAAGATAAATATCTAACCTAGATAAAACAAACTAACTAATCTAGGACTAATTACTAATTACCAAATGAGGTAATATTATAGTTACTAACATAGTAACTCTAACATCTTTGACTTGTTTCATGAATATGTGAAATCAACGACTTTTCCCTCCTTTCCTCTGTTAGTCCTTTCTTTTATTGCTGCTGCAGATTATTTGGGGATCTTATGGGCTGAAGTTATTCAGTCATTGCTGAAATTACTCATCGCATCAAACCTAAATGTTGCTATGGCTTCGGTCGTATTTTTGTTTACTTTTCTTTTGCACCCTTTTCTCTTAACAAATTGAATTAGATTTGTTTTCTACATATTTAAAATTAGTTTTTTTTCTTGTTTTTTAGCTTAGTTAGAAGGGAACCGATCCAAAATCCGGAGGTTTGGGAGGGTAAAACCCTCCCCATCCATTTGTTGAACTGCGGTCATGGATGCAAATCTCACTTGCAAATTTTTGAGTTCAATAGTTCTAGCATGCATGATGAAAACCCACAAGTGCGATTTTGGTATGAAATCGATTTTACCCCACCAACACATAATGTTGCAGAATTGCACAAGTATACTTCATATCCTTTCAGATCTGCAAAAAGGTTGTGTGTTCTACTAACATGCATGAAACCCACGAATCATTCGATCAAATCTGATCATTTTTTGCATTAAAATTGATGAGTTGTTTTTCAATTCAGATTTCGCATTTTCGTAATTTTCATGCAAATGGTGACTTCATATGAATCAATCCAGAATCTTGCCTCACTTGTGATTTGTTAAATCTTGCTTTTGCAAAGACGAACGATAGTGGCAACGACCAAAAATGGAAGCAACTGAAATTTTTTCTAAGTGTTTGGAGCACCTTGCTCTAGTGTCTCTGCTCTACAACGCCCCACTTGAGTGTGCCCTACTCGGCAACATCTTGCTTGGAATGCCCTACTCTAGTGCACCTTGCTCGATAGCGCCTTGCTCCAGTGCGTCCCACTTGGTAGCGCCTTGCCTCGGTGCACCCATTTTCGTTTGCTTCTTGCTTTGACCACTGTGCCTCGTTTTTCATTCTTGTTCTTTGATGCGCTTTTCGAGGTTTCTCCACATTTTTGTTCATGAATACAAAATGCCTCAATAATGTTAGGGATGTTATGGTTATCGAATCATCAAATCCTTCAAAAGCTTGCTTATGCCCCTATAGGACCACCTATATACCAAGTGTCACATGAACAGGGACAATATGGCCAACCTGTACAATACGAGTACCTCAACTATACCCATTCATTCACCAACAAAACCTTACAACATTCCCTCAATAAGGATACTGTACCTATATGACCCAAACGCCCATATTTTAGTTCCAACACCCTTCCCCACAATAGTTGTCACAGTATCCAATTATTTCCCTACAATCCCTAATGTCAACTTGCCCCTCATGATTGGCAAGAATTGCAAATGCAACTGAACGAACTCAAGTATATGGTTTCATCTCTTCAGTCACTGTATACACAAAAGTATGAACTTGATGAAGGGAACATGTCGCTTCCTCAACAAGGATATTTTCAGATGGCTGATCAAAGGAACTAGCTAGTAGCCCGGTAGGAAATTTTTCAAATGACTGATCAGGTACAAAACTATATGGTGAATCAGCCCACCATAGTCAGTCAACCCAATGACTTATCAACCCATGATGAACCAACCAATGCTAAGACACGTGGTTGTACCTCTAGTGAACAATATACCCAGAGAAGAGAACCAGAGAAGAGATTGGGGGCATATTGTTCACTAGAGGGCATCCCTTAAGTTTCAAGTTAGAGAAGACCTCTTAGCAATACGTTGTTAATGGCATCCGACCTACTTTGTTTGCATAGGTTTTGGAAGATCTTGAGTTGGAATGTCATCTAGAGGAGAGGTAGGTATATTTTGGAGTTGTTCAACAAAAGTGCTCAACGAGGATAGCCACCAATGAATTTGTAAATGAGATTTCATAAAAAAAAATGCTAAGTTTGGAGAGGCACATACCACGCTGTACAGGAATGCCCTACTCGGGAGGAGTGCCTTGCTCCTTACAGGTGCGCCTCGCTCTAAACGAAGCGCCCTACTCCGTACACTATGCACTGGTGGGCTTAGCAAAAGAAAAGCCCATCCTGTTCGAGCAAAAATCCCAAATCAGGACGTTTGATATCCCTTCTTTGTCAATCCTTTCCTGATTTCCTCTTTTATGTCTTGTTTCTAATTTTGTAATTAAGAAAATAAAGAGAGAAAAAGAAAAAGACAAAATTTCCACTTTTCCATTTAAGGTTGTTCTCTTTCCATCTAAGGAAAAAGCCTTAGATACCCTCTTTTCCAACCAAAACAAAAAAGAGCAAAACGGGCCAGCTACTATAAAATGGGCCTCTTTTCCAACCAAAAAAAAAAAAAACAAAAAGGGCCAGCTACTATAAAATGGGGCTAAAGTGAATTTTTAAATTCACTTTTACTTTTTACACTTTGAAGTCCCCATTTCAGCTCAAAGGAGATTGTTCGCAACCATTAATCCACTCAACGGATATTTTGTGAGAGACCTATTTGAGCATGAAGGTGAAATACACAACATGGAGTTTTAGATTTCGAGAAAAACTTTTGGGTGTAGTTTTTCAATAGTGCAACTATTTGGAGGTGGTTTTTCGCAGACGACAATCTGCTCCACATATTTCATTTCTATTAAGACCATTTGAGCACATAGAGAAAGAACTTATTGCATGTTTTCAGTATTCAAGAAAGTATTCTCGGAGGACATTTTTCAATAGTGTGAGGGTTTCAACATTAAAAGCAACCTGTTGACTTTTGAGGCAACAAAACCCTTCAAGAGGCATGATGAAACAAAGGGGAAACTATAGCCAGCTCGATTCAAGATTTTGGCATCTCGAAGTTGCGAATCTTTTCAGAAGTCCAAGGAGGCAGTGCATGAACTTGCTAAGTCTTGGTAGCCGCCCCACTCAGAGCACAAAAATTTACTAAGTCCCAACAACGCCTTGCTCAAGTCTCCCTGCTCAGAGCGCACAAATTTGCTAAGTCCCAATCGCGCCTTGCTTAGGTTGCCTCGCTTTGACAGTGCCCTCGTTAGGCCACCCCGATTGAGGCCTGCTCACTCAGAGTGCCCTATTTCAACAATGACTTGCTCAAGCCACACCACACGAGGACTCCCCACACAGAGCGCAACTTATTGCTAGGTTCCAGCAGCGCCTTGCTCAGGCCAACCTGCTGAGAGCGCTCCACTCCGACAGTGCCGTACAAGATTGCCCTACTCTAGCAACGCCTTGCTCAGGTCGCCCCACTCTATCAGTGCACCTTGCTTTCCAATGCGCCCAACTCTCACTTGTGTGTCTCGCTCTGCAAGTGGGCCTTGCTCTCACTTGTGCGCCCCAATCTCACTTGTGCACGTTGCCCCTCTTGTGAACCCGTCTGATCTGTCAAGTGCATCTTGCTGGAAGGAAAACCTTGCATGACTATGGAAATTGCAACAACAAATGTTGCCTCCTTGGCCAAAAATATCAATCAGACCTTGGAAAGCATATTAGAGGCTGAGATCATAGAATTTAAGGCTGATGACAAAGATGAAAAGTACAAACCTCTGTAGCCAAGTCAACCCCAGGAGAGCAAAAGGAGAGAGGAACAATAGCGAGAAAAGAGAGTCAATAGAAAACCCCCACAAGCCCACTTATCATGATCCATACGCCAATATCCATAAGTGGAAATAATGGTATCCTTTTGGTGCAATTAGGAAAGAGGCTCTTAGGCAGTATAACTTTGGCTCACAAACCAATTCATGATCCATCAACAAATTGTGGACCTTTGGACTAGACAATTTCTTGTTCCTGAAGTGTGGGAGTGCCCAGAAGTCATGGAATATTGCGCTTGGAGGTACAACAGTGAAAACAAGATCAAAATCTCAAGAGATAAGCGTGAGTCACCAATTCATGTTTTTGTAGAGGCCATCAGGGAGATGATGTTTGTTGAGGCTAGAGATGGAGAATGGAATCCCTTCAATCCCAAGTCGAACGCAATATACTATGAGAGTTTAGGTAGGGAGAGATGGGTCAATCTATTAAAGACACAAGTAGAAAAACTTGAACAGGTCGAGAACTTTAAATTCCCACCGAGGATTGGCTAGTTCAAGGTTGATGCATAGACGACCTTATCTAGGATGTTTGCGCTACTAGGTCAGTGTTATGATGGAAGGGTGTGGCAGGATCACGTAGTGATTCTAGCGTTGTTCAAGAGTACTCCAATCTTCCCTACATGATAGATTGCACGAAATACGTTGCACAACAATTGAGGGTCTAGTCTGAAAATTTGGAAGGGTGTGGCAGGATCACGTAGTGATTCGAGTGTTGTTCAAGAGTACTCCAATCTTCCCTACATGATAGATTGCACGAAATACGTTGCACAACAATTGAGGGTCTAGTTGGAAAATTTCCAAGAATCATACATTTCCGTATACTCATCTTAATTGATTTGGTTAATCATACACCCGAAAAGATTATGGTTCTGGGATCTATAATTGGACCAGTTCGTTGAAGAGGGGAAGCCGCAACTGGTGTGCGACTAGACCAAAGTTCCTATCAGGAGCAAAGAAAGAGATTGCTACGAGTTCTATGCTAAAATATACAACTCCATAGTGCAAGGATTGGAAGGGGAGGTGCGTAGGTTGTCAAAATTTGCCAAGGCTTTGCTTAGACCCCAAGGGAAAAGACCATTGGGCGATTTCTACCTGGGGAGATGCAGTTATTTCATTCGAATATACTAATATTTGGAACAACCATTTGAAGTACTAGTCTATGTACCTAGCTATATCTCAGCCTCAAAGTGGTTGTCATCTTGACTGTATGGACAAAAAATTCTTCAAGGGACAACGAAGGGCCACTTTGGACAATTTGCCAAGAAAATACATATTAATTTGGGTTGAACACAAGAACTACAACCATCATTTGGAAAAATGGCTAATACAGTTATGTCTAAAGCAAATGTCTAATTTTTGGTCCTATGATATAGATGCATTGTTTGTGGGAGTGTTGAGAGACTGCAGAGCAAAGATGAAATACGTCCACAAGAGGAGACACAATCTAGAAGCCGAGAGAAACCTGGATGAAGAGCTTGCAATAGTGAAACTAAATGCCCGAAGGGCATATGAAGACGAGCTTGATAGTTGGTATAGAGAGTTGTCGAAATGGCATCGTTTTTATACAAGGGTCTTAATTGGTTTTGGCCCTGATGTAAAAGTCAACTCTATGGTCTACAAGGTTCTCCAAGAGTAATGCAAGTGGAGCTTGAATAAGATGCTCACATGGAGACGTACGCATTTTGAGCTAGTAGTTGAGACTCTCGTGGAAAAAGATGAAAGAGACCATAAACTTTTAGACATTTAGAACTTGTATCACTCTGATGAGGAAAGAACATAAGAGAAGAATGCACCAAGAACAAAAGGAAAAGACTTGCCTAGAGCTAAAAGGGGCAGCATGTCTACAAAGACAAAGGGAGGTCCTGAGACCAATCCATCCTAGAGGCAGGGAGATGAGCTGAGTGTTCTAAGGTGTACAACAAAAGGGAGCAGAAAAGAGCAAATACGTGAGCGACCAATGCATATTGTCAATGAAGAAGGAGAAATACCTCAGGAGCCTCAACAAATGCACGCTGCGGTAGATCAAATGGCACATATGGGAGACAAGAGCGATGTTATTTTCCAAAACATGGCTGCTTTTAAGACAAAAATGATTGTACATCGTTCTACTAATGAAAAAATGGCTGAAGCAAAAGCAACTATTTCAGAGGTATAGATTTGTCCTAATCCCCTTTCTCATGACCCCCTCATTTCCACTTCATTCACTTCTACTCCCCATACCTCTTTCTTGCCTTCTTCAATTCCCAATTTGATATCCCCTTTAATTCTTCTGTTAACACTCCATCCATCACGATCAAGTGTAACCATTCCCACAATTGAAGCATGTGGACTCGTTGCCTCTTCACATAGACCTGCATCAGTTGTACAGTCATCATCCTCCATGCCAGAAATGTCACAGAGAAAAAATCTTGTTTTTTCTAAATCCACATTAACTGCCACAACTGGTGTGAAACAAATTTTGGCATCCATTAAACGAACTTTCTCAACTTCCACCTCTACCTCACAACCTCCCTCATCCATTTTCCATTCCACAACCTCTCTACTTGTTGACATTAACTCTAATCCTCCATCACATCATTCATGATTTGGAAACACCAATTGCATGCCTAGACCTTCACCAATTCCAAACCATGGATATCCTAGATATGTTAAATCCGAAAAGCTTAACACTGAAGACCGAATTGTCATAGGCAAATCAAGAAGCTAGGCATTATAAGGGTCATGTTGAAGAGAAAACTGAAGAGGTACATGAGTTACAGGAGGCCATTGAACATGAACAGAAAGTAGTAGCCCAATCACAGAACCAGTTACAAATAGCTCTAACAGAGGGAGGAATTCAAACAATAGGCAAAGCAAGAGAAGCGGTATTGAGAGGAGCAAGTGTAGTTACTCAAACAAGAAAAGGAAGAACTTGAAAAGCAACTTGAAACTGAGAGGAATCATGAAAGGTAGGAAGTAGAACAACAAATTCAAATCCTACGGAAATTTTTGGATGTGAAATAAGAACAAATGAAACAACAGGTTATTAGCATGCGAGAACAGACAAATGAAGAGTGGAATCAAATGAAATAGAGGCAAGAAGAAAACGAATGTGTTTTGCAAGACCGGATAGAATAGCTAGAAACCATTGCCCTAGAGCTGGAGAAGTAGAAAAATGAAGAATTTGTGCAGCTCAAGCAAGCATGGATAATGGCAAAGACAAATATAATGGAGTTGAAGTCTTAAGCATCAACGTCTGATCGAGTGCGATGCCTTTGGGAAGATTCGCAAGGAAATTCAATGTGCTAAGGATTGTTTCTCATACCTTAAGAAGTGCATGGAGCTGATAGACCACGCGGTTTTGAATCAAAACAAGGCATAGCTAGAGGCAGGAAGGGGACACAACGAGATCATGTAGCAAGTATGAAAAATGATTGATCATCAAGTAAAGCAGTAAGGTCTAACAGACAAAGTCATTAGTATTAGGCAGCTTAAGGACATCCCTTGTGGGCTAAGCAGGCTGGAGAGTTGCAAAGATAACCTTGCCCAACTATAGGAAGTGATTGGTGAGGCAAAAAAGAAGATTGACCAAAGATTGGAAAAGGGTTGCTAGATCTTGTTGTTCTCATAACAAAGCAACTTGCTGAAATCATTGAGGAACAAAAGGAAAGGGATGTTCAGTCAAATTAGTTGCAGGAAGTCATGAGTAGACTTGAAGAACTACATGAACAAATGAAAAAAATGATAGTAAAAGCAGAGGAACTTTAGAGGGACACATATGAGGAGCTGATCAAAGACATCGATGCATTTAACAAACTCTTGATTCCCTCCGATGCAGGCAGGAAAATCTTGCAAACATTGATTCAACCAAAATAATCAGGACACGAATTTCAGTAGAAGACTCTGTTTCCCAGTGGACAAGGCATTGTCTGGGATCTCCTATCAGTTAGTATTGACGTCCCCACATGTCACTAGAATTGTAGTAGTTGACGACTACCATCAGTTCCACACCAACTTTTGTCACACAAAAGGAGATGAAGGTGGTAAAAAGGACCAAGTCAAGACTTAGATATCCTTTATTCCAATGTGTCCCCCTCTTCAAGCAATATACCTTTGTCTTGAGTATGCCTTGCTTGACAACACCTTGCTCGATGCAACATACTTGACAATGCCCTGCTGGGCAGCACCGTGCTCTTAACCCACATGCCTCGCTTCATGTCTATTTTTCGCAAATGGATAAGGATGATGACTTGCATGTAAATTCAAATTGTAGTTTAGAGGCAGAATTGCGAGTCCAAAATTACATTAGGATTCTTATTTCTACAAGTATAAATAAGAGATCAATTCTTATTGTAAGGGTCTTTTTGCCTTTATCATACTAGAGCTGCTCTTTGGAGTAAGACTATACTATATACTTTAGACATTGCAAAATCAATGAAAGAATTGTGCATGGAAGTCTGATTCAACTATCTTTGACTTCTTGTTTCATGAATGTTTGAAATCAGTGGCTTTGCCCTCCTTTCCCCTATTAGTCCTTTCTTTTATTGTTGTTGCAGATTATTCGAGGATCTTACACTCTGAAGTTATTTGGTCACTATTGAAATTGTTAATCGCACCAAACTTGAACCTTGCTATGACTTTAGTTGTATTTTCATTTTTTGTTCTCTTTCACCCTTTGAGCTTAACAAAGTAGATGAGGTTTGTTTTTTGCGTATATAGATTAGTTCTTTCCTTGTTTTTCATGTTGGTTAGAAAGGAATAGACCCAAAATCTGGATGTTGGGGAGAGTAAAACCATCCATTTGTTCAATTGTAGTCACAGGCACAAATCACGCTTGACGATTTCCGTGTTCAACACTTCCATGGATGAGTTTCCACCTCCATACTCTTTAGGTCACAGTGAGGCCTATGCCCAAATGGGATAAGACCACACTCAAAGCTTCCAAGGAATTCCATTAGTTGGAATGCTATGGAAGCTATTCCCACCTCGTGCTCTTCTACTAAGGGGAATGCAAAAGGAGATCCCACTTCATATAGTTACCTCTGTACTCTTTAGGTCACAGTGAGGTCTATGCTCAAATGGGATAAGACCACACTCAAAGCTTCCCAGGAATTCTATTAGTTGGAATGCTATGGAAGCTATTCCCACCACGTGCTCTTCTACTAAGGGGAATGCTAAAGGAGATCCCACTTCATATAGTTAGACTAAGGGGTGTCCAAAATGAGAGGCAGCGATGAAGGCAAACAATATTCTTTGGTTTCCTTGCTATAGGTGGCAAATCTGCCTCTTAGAAGAAGTGAAGTTTTGTATAGAAATTCATTTGCAATTTTGGCAAAATTTTGTTTGACTTTTGAACATGTTTTTATTTGTAATTTTGATAAAGTAAGAGGTGAAAGGAAATGAACATCAAATTAGATGTAATTTAAGTGAAATGTAATCAAACCCAAATGAAATGAGATAAGACGGAATACGCATGAAATTAGAGTTTGATAAAAATTAAACTTAGAACCTTAGAAAAGTGCAATTAACAAAGTATGTTCGGAGGTTACGGGATGGCATTTGTAAATTAAATCACTTGGAACAGCCTGGAGCAGGCTTCATAAGGCCCCTCTCAATCATTTTTGTGGTTATTGTTTCTGAGAGAGAGAGAGAGAGTGCAGCATAGTGATGTCGATTATTGTGCAGTTAAGACAAGTATGCACGTGCATGTTGGATATGTACTTGCAATGATTGGAGAATGAAGATTGATGATAAAATTATGCTATTTGATTGCCATTCTTGCTCTTTGATGGTGATTGCATTCTCACTTTGCTGGTTGCAACAGTCATATAATAATAATGCAGCCATTATCGTGCTTTTCTCAATGCATGTGTGGGTGACTTGATTATTTTGTCTCTGTTGTATTTTCCATTTATTATTGTAAATGGTGTAAATCTATCAGAGTGCAACGATAGTTAGTATTTGCGGTTGGATTAGATTATTTGTAGGTTACAGTATGAGGTGGACGGTTGTCATGGATTGTACAATTGTTTACAGTAGAGAATGACGACTAGTTGTGGGTGACACGAAGGATTGCAGTATTGAATAATTTGGCAGTTTGGTAGTTGGAAACTGTATAGTCATTGAATCATATGAGGGAACACAGAATTGTGTCGCCTATAATAAATTCGTGTGCTGAGTGATTTTGTGGTGTACAATCTGGCATTGTACGATGGGTGGAGAGACTGTTCATTCAGTTTGCATTGTATTGTACATAGATAATCGTACAGGAGGAACAATTGGTGCCAAGGAGAAATCGTACTAAGTTGCATTTGGGTGAGTTGTACGACTGAAGGTGACCGTACGATAGGATTATCGTACAATTGGGTATTGTACAGTTAGTGTTATCGTAAGATAGGTTGGCTCGTACAATTTGAGAATCGTATTGTTGGAGTTGTAGTTATGTTATATGACGGTAGGTTCCATTCTTAAATCTATCGCCACCCCCTTACTAGGAATACCGCCACTCGTGCTACACTTGGAAAGATAGTGTTGGTTGTAAATGGGTCTATAAGACCAAATTCAATTTTGACAGTCAATTGAGAAGCATAAGGCACACCTTGTTGCTAAGGAGTTTTCTTAGGAGGGAGTTGATTATAATGAGAATTTCACCCTAGTTGGTCGTATGGACTCCATTAGAATGATTCTCTCTATCATTGCTTACTTGCAGTGGAGGTTCATGAAATGGATCTCAAAAGTGCCTTTCTTCATGGGCCTTAAAGAGGAGTTCTATATGCAATAGTTCCAAGGCTTTGGTAAGGATGGGTCTACACTTGGTTTTTAGACTTAGGAAGTCTTAGCATGGGCTTAACTAGGCATGTTGAGTTTGGTATGAGAATATCCATACTTTCTTTGTCAATTGTTGCTTCTCTCTTGATGAGGTTGAGCATGATGTTTATGTTAAGCATCTTGATGGACATGTTCTTACTGTTGTGCTTTATATCAATGACGTGATCATTATTAAGAGTTTGCATTTGATGATTTAGGATATGAGCTATGGCTTTAGAATTCATTTGAGATTGTAGATTTGGGCTTCACTATTTTCTAGGCATTCAAATTGTTTAGTCTTCTTTTGGGATTTCTCTCTCAACCACAATACACATGGGATCTTCTAGAGCAGTTTTGGATGGAGGATTGTGAGCCAACTCACACCCCCTTTGCTTAGGGATTGATGCTGAGGCTGACTATCTTCCTTTGGCAGATGCTTCTATGATTCTATCTATCGGTCTTTGGTGGGAGGTCTTCTTAGTCTTACCCCACTTAAGCAGAGCTTGCCTTTGCCATCAATCTTTGTCCCATATACATGTAGGCACCTCATGAGAGTCAACGGAAGGCTGCCAAGAAATTTTTTGCACCACATTATAGGCATTGCTCACTTGGGCATCTGTTATGCACCAGGGGATCTCATTACTTTCTAGGAATACGTAGATGTAGATTGGGCTGATGATCTTGATGAGTGGAAGTCTACTTTGATGTATTTGTTTTCTTTCAATGCTGGGCCAGTTTCTTGGAGTTGCAAGAAATAAAACACTATCTCTTTGTCCTCTATAGAGGCCGAATGTGATAGTGTCATCCTAGCTGGGAAAAATCATTAGTAGATGTAGATGTAGATGTCTCTTGATCAGTTGGGTCTTCCTCAAAAAGGCCACAATACTTTATATTGTGATAATTAGAGTATGCTTGACTTGGCTTGCAACCTTATTGAGCATTAATGGACCAAGCATATTGAGATTTAAATACGTTAAATTCATCAAATTCATTCTCAAGGCCATCTTGTGTTGGTGCTTGTGGCTTTGGCAGATCAGCTTGTGGATATCTTTGTGAAGGTCATGCTGGAGGTTACCTTCATCCTATTATGGGAGTGTATTGGCATGATAGAGCTTCCATTAAGGGGGGATGTTCAGCAATGTCAGCACTCCATGGCCCCTGTGTAGCTTAAGTGGGATGTTAAAATATATTTATTATTTACTTTTGGTCATTGTTGGCTTTGTGTTTATGATGTATTACTATTTGGCCCATTGACCCTTTTCCACCTTAAGGGGTGATCCATGATCCATGATCCATGTATTATAACTAATCCAATAATTCTATTGTTTGACTGTTATTGAGATCCATGCCATTTTATCATAGTTGGTATTTATACTCCCATTCACACAGTATTTTTCACATTAAGTTGGAGATCATTTCATTGTTAGTGAAGTATTTTGGTGTTCAAGGGCACCCCATCAAATCCCCCCTTTTCTTTTTTGATATTCGTGTTTTGTTTCTGCTCTCACATTTTGCATTTGGGTGATGAGCTGATTATGTTTCCTATTTACATTATGTTTTATGTATTTTTGTGATAGAATGCAATGCATTTGGTGTAGGAGTAGGTGTCTTACTAATGCAAGATGACTAAACCAACTGCTTTAGAATGTTGGAAACTAAAGTCAAAGGAAAGGCTACGTTCAACATATAATTATGTAGTTTTGACAACCATGCACTCATTAGCAACATGGAGGCAATATGTTAAAAAGAGACATCACATGGTTTGAACCCTTCTAAGGCTAAATCATATGTATCCTGTCAAACCATCGACCTATATTACTAATATACTAAAGGCTTTGTACTTCTCTTTCTAGCAATAGTCGATGGTCTTCTGTTATTGAGCAGACCTTATAGATAGGTCAAATATCTCCCAGTGTCTTTGTTCATAGCCCAACACTCTGTCACTCAACTTATCTTATTTGTAATGCCAATTGCCATAATTATAACGATGACTCCAAGTCATCATGACAATCTTACTATTGTTATCACCGACTTGTACATCCCAACTGTTCCCCTAGCAGCTAGGTGGAGTAACCATCATAATTACCAGATATGGACAAAATCTGGTCCAGTCCAGATTTTTTTGGGAACGCCAGATTCGTACGGTCCAATCTGGCCTCTATTGATCTAAGAATAAAATAAAATAAAAATAATAAACAGAAGGTTGCTTTCTAAGATACCCCGAAGCATAACAAAGAAAACAGCAATAAGAAAATTCGAAACAGGGAAGTGTGGAGAAGTACAGGACACAGGAAACAGGCCATAAAAATGTAACAAATCATACTGGTACTGGTTCTCCTCTCCCTTTCTGTTCTGTCCAGAATAATAATAATAATAATAATAATAATCTGACGAGTTCCTGGTACTGCCATATAAACCATAGCCCATCATCTGACTTTCTGTGATGGCTTAATATTATGTAGGATGGGCTATGTTTTTTATGACTTTCTGGGAGAGGAGAACCAGTATGAGGAACTGGTACAGGATGGGAACGGCTTAATATTGTTGGGTTGTATTGCAATTCCTTTTTCAGAGACTTGTTCCATTACATCTTTCTGGAAAAAAAATCACATATTCCCCTTTCTATGTATGCTAAATACTATTTCAAGTTGCCGTCTATGTTTTTCATTGCTTCTTATTAATACACTTTCAGAAAAATTATAAATTCTCTATATTATTTGAAGCAATAATACATCATTCTCATAGAAATTACTGTGGTGTCGGTCAATCTAAATGACTTTCCCAGAAGGTATTGCAGTAAAAGTTGTCTTTGCCACTTTGGTACATCTTTTTACAGCATTTCATGCCTGATGATACACTCTACATGTCTATTTTGTATGGAAGTCCTTTTAATCTGTCCAATTATTCATCAATTTTGGAAAGCAGATATTACCTTCAAGTCCGATAAGCCATACTCATTCTTTGTGTGCCATAATTTTTTGTAACCAAGGAGATGGGTGCTTCAAATGGGGATTTGAATGGCTGGATAAAATCTTAGTCACTTGTTTTGTCTCGCTTCCCACTGTTTCCTTTCCTTAATAACTAAATTAATATGGCATCCATGAGTGTCACAAGTGCCCTCTTGCGATTTGTGTTAATGATCCACTTCCCTTGGAGTAGTGGTACTGCAAGCATATCGTATGAGTACACATCATGGAGTTTCTGAATTAGTGGTTTGAATTGATATTTTGTGAAAATCTGATTCTTTCTTCAATCTAAATTGGATAGCATTGATTCTTCTTTTTTTCCCTTCCTTTTTATTTCCCTAATCATTTTGCTTGCATATCACATGTTGAGGGAATGATAAAATCATCATTACTACCATATAATTTGATTGATTCCCCTTTTTAAAGCAATAGGATATGGTTCTGTGGAGAAATCAAATATCATATGGATAAGCCCTTTTTGTCCCATGAGCTGCATCATACCTTCGACCCTTATCAAAATGAAAATGTTATTTGTCCCTATATACCTGTGTAGAGATGTGCTCATTTAAAGCATAAGAATCCCATTGTTCTTATCCCTTTCTGAGAAGAAATGAATCTCCTATAGGCGAACAATATTGTCAAGGATCGTCCACTTAGTTTGGGATGAAACTCACCAAAGTTGCTATAAGGAGAGACGCAACATCTTTTGCATGCAGTATTGAATGGTCTGAAGTTTGGGAGCAAGCTGATGCATAGGACACCATACCTACCAAGTTCTGGGCTGAACATCACCATTTCATGTACTCTTTGCACTCTTTTCCTCCTCTTGTAAGTCTAGACCATAGCTGCTATGCATATATTATCATCACTATCCTGAAGAGGAATCTTTAGTCAGATCTGAAACATTGATAGTAAAATTCAGATAAATAGGAATATCATAAAACTCTGTATAATCAAGACAACCTGAGGAGGTACAGAATCTCTGATATGTTCTGTCCATGACATATATGTTTAATGCATAGATATGGCTCATCTAAGGGATCAATTTTTGCACAGCTCTTTGCCTGACATGAATATATGTTCTCTTTTAAATTTAACTTAGTGACAGTGAAAAGTAATGGATAATAACAGAAACCCTATGTATATGTGTAAATAGCTGATGATGTTCCTATTGGAGGGTACATTACTGCCCCAGAGGAAGCCAATCGCTGTACCTCTTCAGGAATATTGCATTGAGTGCAAAGAAAGAAATATAATCAATCACATGAAGTTGCATAATGAACAAGAAATCAGTAACCAAATTGTAGTAGAACTCACTGACAATAACCTACCTTCATATCCGAAATACCTGTTTTGTCATTTTTCTCCATATTTCAATATATTCACACTCCATACAGTAGATACAATATTGAAATTCAAAGTGCAGTGTCTTTAGTGGGCTGTTGATTAAATGATGAAACGGTGTTTAGCATCTGGATGTAGAAATAAAATATAGAGAATTATGAAATTTCTTTAGTAGTAATGTTCTTGGTCTACCCTGAATTCCAGGCAATGATGATTCTTTGTCAGTGAAGATTTTATTGCATATTTCTGAAAAGTGAAGCTATATATTTTGTAGATTTAAATGGGATGCATATTTACTATTTTGGAAGTAGATTAAGTTGCAGTGTAGATTTTGTTGTAATATATATATATAGATATATATTATTTCACACGCAAGAGCTGTTCTGACTTCATCTCTTTTCTATCCATGATCACAAATTATTATTTCTATAATGTTTGTGTTGTTTCTCCGTTTCAAAATTGGTGAGTGTGGTTTTTGATTTTGATTCCTTCATAAGTAGTAGGACAATAGATTTGTTTGTGGTGGAAATTAATTTTAATCACCAGGCTAGTACAATGATAGACTGTAATTTGATTTAGCATAATCATTGGTTCCTCTCTTAAAATGACAATAATGATTTATTATTATGGCTGAGTGTGAGTTGTAGCCACCACACTGTGCTTTCACATTTAGCATCAATGTGCCTTCAATCTTGACCATTGTGGTTGATAAGCTGCTGGACAAGGGCATGGAAAAATATTCACATGGATCCTTTGCATTTTTTCCAGGTTGCAGATGCAGCAAGATTACGATTTGCTGCAAAAGATTACAGTGACCATATGGCCCTTGTCCGTGCATACGAAGGCTGGAAAGATGCTGAAAGAGTTGGATCATCTTATGAATACTGCTGGAGGAATTTTTTGTCACCTCAAACAATGCAGGCCATAAATTCTCTTCGAAAGCAATTTAGTTTTCTACTGAAAGATGCTGGTCTTGTGGATGCCGACACTAGTACCTGCAATCAGCTGTCTCATAATCAATCATTGGTCCGTGCAGTCGTATGTGCTGGCCTGTTTCCTGGCATTGTCTCTGTTGTGGTAAGTTTTCTTAGTAGAGAAATGTATTGAACATTAGTTTTCAGTGGGTTATTTGTGTGTTCCACAATGGCCAAACTTCTGAGATTCTACTGGATATTCATTCATGTTAAATGATTGGTTGTAAATGGCTATTAGTTAAATGTTTTATATGGATTTTGTGATGGAGGTCATTCATATCTTCATTCTAGCACATAATAGTCCATTACAGATTAGTTCTTCCTTATGTAAAGGACACTGCTCCACACACAACATAAATAACTATAGGATTGCTATGGATGATGCATGCATACTTGAGTACTGTAGAAGACATAAGAGTATTACAGTCATTTAAAATTGGTGTAAGAGAGATGGAAGAATTATGGCCAGCCAAGCTTTCACGAAGTCCGTCCTTTAATGGTCAGTACCATGTCTTTTCAGTAACATTATCTTTGGCACATTGGACATGATTTTGCCTTGCAAATGACTTTTCTTGACTATATAACACCTGGTGCAAGATCATTCCATATCTTGGATTCCTCTCCATTAACATAGTCTTGTGGGGCCTAGAGAGACACCATTAGCCCTGGCCATTCATTCAGTTAGTGGACAATGATAGTATCAAAAGTGAACATGTAGGTCTAGGACTAAGTGTTATGCTTACCTGTGGATGGTACCAATTTTGACATCATTGCTTGTGGATATGTGATATTCATCCATATGCAAATGCCCTTTTGCTGTCATAGCAAAACTCACATCTATAAGAAAAAAGCCAAATCTGTTGCTCATCTTGGTGCTAACCAAGGTTCCACGAGCCTGGGGGACGGGGGACGGGTTTCCGGGGACGGTGGGGGACGGCAGGCCGATTTTAGGGGACGGCTCGGGGACGGCTGGGGGGGACGGCTAGTATAATACTATAAAAATTGAATTTTTTTAGAAATTTAGAATAATCTACACATTCAGAATTCTACACCCAACAAAAATGATATTTCATATTACTAATCAATTATGTAAGTGCAGCCATTCATATTGAGATTAGTTACTAACACATAAGTGCAGCCATTCATATTGAGATTAGTTACTAACACATAAGTGCAGCCATAATTGAGTCATTTAACATTTTCATATTCATATTAGTTACTAATATGCAACCATTTAATTGTTTCAAGTTCAACAACTATAACTTGAAGGTTCAGCCAAGGATATCAAGTGCAAACAATGTTCAAACAGTGATCATTTTAAGTAATAACAGTCATCATTTTTTCAGCCACCAATGTTCAAACAAAGACTGTCATTTTTAAAAAATTCCAGTCACCAACTGTCACTAACTGTTCAAATTTTCAGTCACTATACCAAAAGAACTGGTATTGTTTAAATAAACCTCCTTTTAGTCTTGTAATGATGGCATTATAGCATAATTCCAAAGACCCTTACCATTTTTTAAGTTAATTTTTTTTTTTTTTTCCCCTTGGGTGAGGATGCCCAGCCGTGGGGGACGGCTGGGCCCCATGGGGGACGCTCAGACCGTCCCCGGGGACAGCTGGGCATCCCCGGGGACGGTTGGGTGTCCCCAGGGGCGCCCCAAAAAGGGGGACGTCCCGGGGACGGGAGGCCACAAGCCTCAGCCGTCCCGGGGACGTTTCCCGCCCGTCCTCCAAAAAGGACGTCCCCGGGGACGGTCCGAGCGTCCCCCATGGGGCCCGGCCGTCCCGGGGATGGTCGAGGCGTCCCCGGGGCGCCCCAAAAGGGGGGACGTCCTGGGGACGGGAGGCCACGAGCCTCGCCCGTCCCGGGGACATTTCCCGCCCGTCCCCCAAAAAGGGGGACGGGGGGAAACGTCCCCCTTGCCGTCCCCCGTGCTGGGGGACGCGTCCCCTAGGGGGGGACGCATCCCCATGGAACACTGGTGCTAACCAACTTTGTAATGTCCCCTCCTCGCTCTTGATCAGTGCCATAGCCCGTTAGCCTATCTTTGAGCTCCTGTAGGCTAGTCGGAGTAGTGCTAAGGAGTTCTGAGTCCTTCCGAGGGCTCTGTTGGGTGATTCTGATGGAGTTACTATTTATAGTAACTGCTAATTTTGGCAGTGTCAGCTTTGGTCTGCTTCATTCCACATTTGCAGTGTTCGGGTTGCCTTATTTGATGAATTTATTCAGTTGCTAAGGTTGGGCAAAATATTTGGAAGTTATTAAAGTTACTTTTTAATTAAAAAGGACCAAATGAAAAAAAAAGTAACTTTATGTTTTTTTAAAAACAACGTTGTCCTACTAGGCCAAGGGGGGGCGTAGGAGTTCTTAAGGCAATAAAATAATATTATTTTATAATGTGTTTGGAGCCAAAAAACCTAAAAATGAGGCATGGGGTTTATATTGGAGTTTTGGAGCTCATTTGCATCATCTTCTTTCTGGCAACATAACAAAACTCTGTCAAATTTGCTTCAGCAATTGCAGACTTTGGCTTTTGGAGATGAAAACCTCCATTGGTATCACTGGTTTCGGGGGTTAAAGGTCCTCCCTAGTAAGTTCTGGGTGTTTATACTTCACGGGACAGATTTGAGCTTGATTTGCAGCGGTAGGGTTTGTGATTTCGGCAACTTCAGTGGGTGTTTGAGGAGATCTTCTGGGTCTTCTAGTTTTTGGTCATTTTCATCTGGGTGTGCTTCATTTTAGTGTTTTGTGGTGTGATTTGAGGGTTCTTGGAGTTGGCCGTACCCTTTTCAGCAAGCTATACCATTACCTTGGGGAAGTGTGCAATAAATTCAGTCAACTTTCGAGTGTGTCTGCTGTCCAGACATTGGCGCCTAGCTTGTACAAGATTGTTGCATTTTACAGCATGTCATTCCGAGCCCGTTTGATGAAGTTATGAGCATTTTGGTGTGTTCAGCTGTGTATGGTTTATTTCCAGAATTTTGTATCAGACCTGTACTTGCATTTCCAGGTCAGAAATTTGAATAATATAATGTTGTTTGGTGTTGGGTTTCAGTTTGTTTCATTCCAGTTTATGTTTATGTAATTTAGAGTTTTTCTTTATGCATATGTTCACACATTATAAAGCACAAAAACCCCAAAACAATTGCATATAATACCTATCAGCAAAACATCAGAAAAAACACAAAAAAAAATCAGACATTACAAAAACAGAAACAAAGAAAAAACCCTCAGTTATTTCAGAGCAACAAACAGGGGTGTCTATTACAAACTTATATCAATGTGGCATGATCTCACATCAGTAGCCTACCTTGAGAACAGGAATACTCTTTTTTGGTCCCTTAAGCTTCATTAGGGGTTCATGTCTGTGTTGAAACATATACAAGATTGGTGAGTATTGCTGTATAGTGTCCATATTTTGTTCCAAGATTTGAAAATTTCACTTTTAGAAACATAAAATACATGACAGGAGAAGGGGTAGCTTTCAGAACAAGGAAATCAATTTAGAGAGAATTTGGAGTGGATTAAGAGTAACTTCGTAAAAAATGAAAGTTTCAATTTTTACTTTTGTTTAGTGTTGTGCCAGTGTGTTTTTATGTTTTACTTTGATGGCTTCTAAAATTCTTACCATAAATACAGCACACAGAGAGGTCAATGGCATTGAAGACCATGGACGATGGGCAGGTTATGCTTTACACTGTAAGTTGTTCAACCAATATCCTGCTTGATTTATTATGTTTTTGATGTTTGTTGCTGATGGAAGGGAATATTATTGCAGTGCTTCATCATCCTGGCTATAAGTATGGTATCAAGAATTTACTATATAATACTTTTTAAGTAGCCTGCTGTACTAACTTGCTGGACATGATGTCTGATTTCAGAATTCGATTAATGCCAGACAGCAGCAAATCCCCTACCCATGGTTGGCCTTTAGTGAAAAATTTAAAGTGAATACAGTATTTATACGGGATTCAACAGGGATCTCAGATTCAATTCTACTTCTGTTTGGTGGTTCTCTTTCTCATGGAGTTGTGGTGAGAGAATCCATGTTTGGCATTTTTGATACCCTTTAAAAATTGCAAATTAAAGGAATGCTTTATACAAACCTATAAACAATGAACAGGTTTGTGGTTAGGAGCCCCTAACTTGCATTTGTTCTTCAGGATGGTCAATTGAAAATGTTAGAAGGCTATTTGGAGTTCTTCATGCAACCAGATTTAGCCAAGACTTATTTAAAACTCAAGGAGGAGCTGGAAAAACTTATTCAGAAAAAGGTAAGTACTCTGGATGTTGGTCATTAAATTTGGCTGAGATGGCATGAAGAGAACATAACTTAGATTAGTTTCTTTATAATTGACAGCTTCAGAATCCAAATGTGGATATTCATAGAGATGGCCATCATTTGTTGCTAGCTGTTCAAGATATTGTGTCAGGAGATCACTCTGATGGAAAATTTGTCTTTGGACGTGACACCAAAAAGTCTAAGGCACCCGATGAAGATCCATATAGCAAGGATGGGCAAAATCCCAAATCTTTACTGCAGACATTACTAATGCGGGCTGGGCATAGTCCTCCAAAATATAAAACAAAACATCTGGGGACTAACCAGTTCAGAGCTCTAGTGGAATTTAAAGGAATGCAATTTATTGGAAAGGCTTGCAAAACAAAGCAACTAGCAGAGAGAGATGCTGCAGTTGAAGCGTTAGGCTGGCTAACAGGTGTCTCTGGCACATACGAGAAAGAAGGGGGTCCATCAGTTCATGATAATGAAGAGTTATTACTATTGCTTACTGAAAAACTTAACAAAAAACGGAAAAGCAAGGGGAAGGGGAAGGGGAAGCGAAAAGCATAAGCATAATCATTTATCCACAAAGTCTGAAGTTGTATTAAATTAGGTGTATTACTGTATTGTATCCAATTCTGCAAATTATTGGAGAGCCTTTCTGAATGAACATTCATGAAAGTTCATGTACATGCTAATTTATTTTGTATATAAAATCAGAGCTGAATGGTCCATCCTTTTTACCTAAATCTCTGTATCTCTGTTATTCTCTTTGCTTGCAGAAATAATAAACATTTGTATTATGTCCTATAATATAGTGTAGTATGGCTAAGAATTGAGAGTGCGCTGATGGAGAGAGCTGTACCCGCGGTGATTTCTGTTTGTAAGATCTATATTTTTCTGAATATTGATTTTAGAATTAACAAGTCGCAGCTGTTTTTCATTCTTAAGAGTGGCATAATTCTCACCTTTTCACCAATGTAGGTAATTGTAATATTTGTCAAACCTTGGTGACCAAGATTATTTTTATGGTTTGATTGTCACATGGTGAAAGAAATTATTTGATAAGACAACAATTTTTAAGATGGGAGTGCGAAGTTATAACAGCTAACAGAAAAGAGCTTTCTATATATAAGAAACAAGGCTGCTGCACCTGTGTCTATGTAATAACATGATACTAATAACCGATATGAAGCTAAGTAAAGGTATAAGGTTAAGGTAACTTTTATGTGAATTTTTGGAGCATCTAAATTTTTTTTTTTTTTTCAATGAGTTTTTATTTAAAACATTTTTTTTTAAATTGGTTATATGTGGCTTCTATTGGGAGCTACTCCCATCAAAATATCAAAATATTACATTTGCCAAATATCAAAATATTACATTTGCTGCAGCATACCTTTTTATCACATTTTTTCATTTCTTTTTTTCTTTTATATATATTCTTCAACTTCTTTGAAGTGCTATATAATCTCACATGGCGAGTTGCCTTCTAATATTTGAATTTCACCGAGATGAAGATCAACACCATAATTCGCAAATTTATCTACTACTCGATTTCCTTCTCTAAAAATAAGCTTGCATTGCCAAGAGATTGCCTTTAGTAATAGATGATGAACATCAACAATAATATTATTTTTTATCTAGTCTCCACATCCATTTTTGTTAATAGCAATGATGATAATTTGCAAGTCCCCCTCAGTTGAAATATATTTCTTTCCTCTTTCTACTGCAATTTTAATCCCTGTAAGAAGTGCCCTAGCCTTTGCATAGTTGTTAGTTGAAGTTCCATATGATCTTGAATAAGTGGAGAATTTTGCCTTCACTATTTTGAAAAACACCACCTCCACCAGCTTTTCTTGGATTTCCTTTGGAAGCATCATCAAAAATAATTTTGATAAACCCAATTTCTGAACATTTCCATTTTACCATAGATCGAAGTAGATCCTTTGTTCTAATTCCGATGTCGCAAATGACTCTTCCATGTATGTTCAAATCTTCAAGCCAAGTTATTAGCACCTTTTTTTTTGCAATTGAGACTTTCCATGATGAGCACCATATTTGTAGACATTCTACAAGAGAAGTGATAAAACGGTTCCAAACTTGGGTATGATTTGAGATTTATTTTTAAAAATTCTATTATTCCTTTCAACCCATAATGGGAAGGCCAATCCTCCAAAGAATACATGATGCTTTAGCTTTGAAATAATCTATCCAACATTTTATCAACTCTTTCAATGTTGATGGAGCTACCCAATATAATTTCATATTTAAAAAAAATTAACCCCAAATGGTGTGAGCAAACATACAATGAAGAAGCAAATGGTTTGATGTTTCTAAATCCTTCTCACACAAGGCACATCTTAAGGGTCCATAATATCCTCTTCTTTGTAGACTCTCTCTCGTAAAAGTCTTCTTTTGAACTGCTAACCAAAGAAATGTTGAGGCCTTAGGAAGAGCCTTTAATGACCAAACATTATTCCAAGGAAAATCTTTGGGAGAAGGAAATTTTGATTGTTCTAAATCCTCATATCCCAACTTGACCAAGTATACACCATCTTTTAATATATTCTAAATCAACTCACCCTTTCGGGTAGAAATCGAAAAATAAAATTCTTGAAACATCTTTTGAAGTTCATCTGCAATTTGTTTGAGTTCCTCTCTTTCAACCAGGTTACTAAAATAAATCCATGATCTGGATTTTTTGCTCATAATAATATAATCTGACCTTTGGACCTTTACATTCTAGGCACGCTTGAGCCAATGGTTTCCATTTTGAGTAAGAGATAAAAGGATAAGGCTTCAACCAAGCAACCAAAAATTTGCATAACTCCCCTCATGACCGACCATTTAATGTGTTTTTATCAATTGCAAACTATTTGATATGAAGTTCCATGTTTACGATCCTTTGGATAGAGTTCTTTTCCTAAACAATTTCATTGCATCAAGAGAACCTATATATTTTTGAAGTAATATTTTTGCCCAATTCTTTCCTTGATCTCTAAATAATCTCCACCCAAGCTTTGCTCCTAATGCCAAATTCATAAGTCTGCAATTTCGCAAGCTTGCTCCTCCAATATTCTTTCCTTTGCAAACCCTATCCCACTTACAAAGAGGAAACTTGAATTTTTCCTCACAACCTTTCCATAGAAAGTCTTTTTGAATGTTATCAATTTTTGATGCAATACTTGATGGCAGTCTTGAAAGTGACATTATATAAATAGGAATGGATTGCAATGTAGTCTTTATGAGTTGTAGCCTTCCTGCCATGGTTAAGAACTTACCTTTCCATCTTGCTAAGCAAGCTTTCATTCTATCCAAAAAAGAGATCCAAAGCTTCTTTTTATTTTCTTTATTAGACAAAGGAATACCCAAGTAGGTTGATGAAAATTTTTCAATTTTAAACCCTAAAATATTCACAACAATTTGTTGTAAATCTAGGGTAGTATTAATGAAAAAATCCTAGATTTTGAAGTATTTACCAACTATCTAATAGCCTTCTCATAGCATGATAGTATTGATTTAAACTCCATGGCCTCACTGACTGAGTGATGGCCCAAAAGAAAAGTATCATCAACAAATTGGAGATGAGATTCAAAGGGACCATTTTTTGGAACTTGAGCACCCTTGATTTTTCCATCAATTTTTGCCTTTGAAAAGGCTCTCCCTAATGCTTTCGCCAAAATAATGAATAGATAAGGAGAAAGTGGATCACCTTGACGAAATCCACAAGATGACTTGAAGTACCTAGTAGGAGAACCATTGATCAAAATATAAAATTTTGCAATGCTATAACAACATTTAATCTGCTCACACCAACTATAGTCAAAGCCAAACTTTTTGAGAATAGCATGTAGAAAATTCCAAGAAACTATCATATGCTTTGTTCATATCTAATTTCAAAAGCATACCTAAATTTTTCATGGAATGAAGAGAATGTATAACCTCTTGTGCAATAATTATACCATCAAGAATTTGTTTACCATGAACAAAGCCACCTTGTTCCTCTAAGATAAGACACCCTAGAATGCCCTTCAACTTGTTTGCCATAATTTTTGAAATGATCTTATAAATCATATTACAAAGGCTTATTGGACAAAAATTATCAAAATATTGTGTCTCAACTTTCTTGGGAACCAAGGTAATAAAAGTAATATTGATCTCACTTATTATAGCCTTCCTTTTTCGAGCCTCTTCAACCTCATCTAACATATCACTCTTCAATAAATCCCAAAAATTTTGAAAGAAAATTGCAAGAAATCCATCGGGGCCAAGTGCCTTGTTAGGATGGAAAGAGAAAACTGCTTCATGGAGATCCTCCATAGATATCTTCTTCATCAAGCTTTCATTTTTTCCCTGAGTGATAATTGAAGGCTTAGAATATGACAAAATAATTTTGAAATAGTTAATTGCTTCCTTCCTTATATCTTCTTCGTCTTCAATATTTCTTCTATTTGCAGTTATAATATTTTTGATATGACAAACAAAAATATTTGTTTTTGCTATAGCATGATTTTTTTTGTATTTCTATCCCCTTATTGAGCCATTTTTCTCTAGATTTTTGGAACCAATATGACTCCTTTTTCAATGTATTATGATAATTAGAAAGTAATTGTTTTTCTTTTAGATAAGAATCCTAATCCATTCCCTTAATTTCTACTATCTTTGTATTTGAGCTTGGATTCTATTTCTTTATTTTCTTTAAAAATGTTACCAAAATATTTGACATTTCATAGCTTCATTTGCTCCTTTAAATATTTCAACTTTTGAACAAACATGCACATACATGATCCTTCAAATTTTGATTCATCCCACCATAACATAACCATCTAGAAAAAATCACGGTCTTGGAGCCACATAGACTGAAAGCAAAATGGCTTTGGATGGACATTATTAGGTATCTCACAAGTAAAAAAATGGGTTTGTGATCTGATCTTGCTCGCAATAAAATATTTGAAGATATTGTATACATTGTTTACAACCATTTATTGGATAACAAAAATCTATCCAGTCTTTCTACTATATGATTTTTTCCAATGCGTCTATCATCCAATGTATATTGAAAGCTTGAGGGACTAACATCCCAAAGGTCATTTGAGTTGACAAATGAAGCAAAATCTTACATTGATTTAGACCATCATGGAATGCCACCCTTCTTTTCCAAAGGAGATAAAACAATATTAATATCACCCCCAAGAATCCATAGATCACAATGAATCATCATTGCATTGATTTCGACCATCCTAGAATGCCCCCATTATTTTTCAAAGGAGATAGAACAATATTAAAATCACCCCCAAGAATCCATAGATCGCAATGAATCATCATTGTATTTGACAAAAATATGCTAAGGTCCTTCCAACATCTTTCACGAGGAGTAACTATATTTGGAGCATATACATTTATAACCCCAACTTCGATGTTTTCCTATTTCCTGCAAAATAATCTAACAATTCAATTACTTTTTGCTTCTAATAGTTGTCCATCCCATTTGCATTTATCCCATATTATTGCAATATCGCCTTAAGCTCTTGTAAAAGAAACACTTTTTGCTTCTAATAGTTGTCCATCCCATTTGCATTTGTCCCATATTATTGCAATACCGCTTGAAGCTCTTGTAGAAGAGGCTGCTAAACAATCATCTATCTTCCAAATTTTACTAAAGGCATCCTTACATTCTTCATTGCTTAATTTTATTTCTTGTATTAAAATAAACTCGGGGCTATAACAACCTATTAATTCCTTAGTAACTCTTTTTTAGGGGTTTTATTCATACCCCTAATATTCCATGATATCATTTTCAGCATCAACACATTTTAGTTTTATTAGTGGGCTTAGCTCCATTTCTTGTTAACACGTGATATTTTTATTTGGCTTCCCAGATCAATATCCTTGTGAGTTTCTTTTTCTCTTTGTTTTTGCTTTGATGGCCTTCCTCTCCTTCTTCCATTCCTGCCAACACTCTCATCTTCATCAATCTCTTCTATTTTTTCATATTGTTCAAAATGAGACTTATCTTCTAAAGATTTATGTTGCTCTAAAGTGTTGAAAGTGCAAGGAATAGCCTCTTTAGTATTTTCTTCTTTATGTTGCTTTGAAAACTCTAAACTGCATAGTTGACCTCCATAATCATCACTTTCTTATGTTGGCCTCAAAACCCTAAATTTCCTTGGATAACCTCCATAAGTTTTTATTTACTGTACTGCTCTTGAAATCCTAAAATGTAAGGAATACACTCTGTACTACTTTCATTTTTATTGTAAGGAGAAGATTTTAAGCTACTTGAGGATAATAAAGGTGATTTACCTGGATTAAGCTTGACCTCCTTCACCTCATTTGCTTTAAAATTCATCTCCCCATATCCCTTTGTTTTAAATTTTTTCTTTCCCTCTTCCTTTGCACCTTTAGCTCCTATATTTGAACTTGTGCATTGTACTTCATCCTCCATATCATTTTTTCTTCTAATGACTGATTTGAATGAATTGCAATGGCCTTTACCATCTGATGATGTAGAGGGACTTTTCTAGCCACTTTCTTAGGAGCAAAAAATCCTTGATTTGACCTAGCTTCTCTTATGATATGGTCTCCTTGTTTCAAATTGAAGCTACCCTCATGCCCAACAAATTCTATCTCTTCCTCTATTTTAACTTTGTAGTCTCTTGCCATGTGCCCAATTTCATGAAATTTGCATCGAAATGCAATATTTTCAGATCTCATTCTCTTGATTCAAATTTAATCTTAATTGACTACAACAAAGGTTTAGAAATATCCATGGCAACAAATATTTGAGTGTAAACAACATGCCTTCTCTCCTTAGTAGTTGGTCCCTCCTAGATGAATTCACCTAGAGTATTACCAATATTCTTCAAAACCTCCTTATTGATGCGTTGATAAGGAAATCCAAAAAGCCTAATCCATATCGAAAGCCTTTTAATAGTTTTTGTGCCCACATAAAAACTCTCACTCCAAGGTTTTAAATATAATGCATCTTTGTCCCTAAATCATGGGCCTCCATCCATTATTTTATCCTTAATTTTGAACTAGAGAAAATAATAAGGAAAAATCCTTTTGGAAGAAAATTCAAGGAGTAATTTGAATTGAATCCTCACTTCCACTTGATCCAATTTTGAATCTTAGAAAAACTTGGCCAATATCAATGAAACTTACATATTAACCCTCTAGTTTTAAGAACCATTATATCGTGCTCAATCATCTCATCCTTGATAATCACTTTTGGTTTAGAATCTACTACGTGGATTGGGTTTGCCATAGATTCACTCTTCCTCTTATTGCTAGCTAGGACATCCATACTTCCTACTTGGTCATTCATACTTTCAGTAAGGACTTTCACAAATGACTTAGTTAGCTTTTGATGCAACATGTAATGGGAGATAGCAAACACAAGATGCAGAATAATATGAAATAAAGTAAATCTGCGAGATGACTAAAAATATACTATAAATAGAAATTATGGAGATGTTTACAAAAGTAGTTGTGGAGGAAATGAACACTCCATGAATATAGCTACAACTCAAGAATGGGCATTGAGCATATTACACCCCATCACACTACATCACACTGCTACATCATGCCACTCTGGTCTATATCACACAATGACTTATGACATATGACATATGACATATTTGTTCTATACCTATGGCCCTTTATATAGGAAATAAGTTCCTTGGCCAACACTCTACCTAGATGTGCAAGGGACAACTTGCACATGTACAACTTGCACTTTGACACTTGTGCATTTATTACATTGCATGTAGTAACAAGATAACTTCCCCCTAAAGTAATCTAATGTCCTAAGTATGTACCAAGAAAGGTACATTTACATTATCCAAATGATGTAATAGTCTATTTCTAACACCCCCTGTATTACATTATTTGGATATTGAAGACTTTAGTCTTCAATGTGGATCTTCTTCCAACTGATGGTCTTTGACTTGTTCTATAGATGCTTCAGTCTTTGGATGATACAAAAATAGGCTGAAGTTGTAGGTTCTCCTTTCAATTCACCTTGCACTGAATTCCTCCTTCTTTGGATTCATCTTCTTCTTCTTCAGCTTTGCCTTTGGATCTAGTCTCTGTGCTTTCATAGGTGGTCGTGCTGCTTCCTGTTTCTTGTAGAGTGAGTCCCTCTTTCTTGTCTTCAATCTGTACAGAAGTTTCTGAACAACCACTCAGAGTATCATGATAAAGTCTTGAATTAGTAGATTCTAAAATGTTGCATGAGGATTGGAAAAACTTTTCTAGATATGCCTCATTAAGTTTGATCTTCTTTTTGAGTAGTTCAATCAATCCTCTTTGTTCTACATTTTCATTCTTGTAGAATTTATAGGTGAGCAATGCCATATATAAAATGCTCACAAGATCTAAGGAAAGTGTAATGTCACTTTTTCCATTGTCAATAGCTTCATTGAGACGAGCTTGAAGATAGTATTCCATAGTATCAAAATTATCTTCTAAAGCTTCACTATGGATTACTTTTGAAGTTAGATCTATCATTCTTTCATATTTCATGAGCAGATTCATGATACCAAGTTTTATAGCACTGACTTTTTCTTTGTTGAAACAATCATCCTTGTTGGAGTTCGCATTGAAAGTAGACATTCTTATGACTCCCTAATTAGGATATATGATTCTTGATGAAATATAAGCTTGATTTGATAAAACCTATAATAATAATCCTTGTTTTGTAGACTACCTTATGTCTCCCAAATAAAGTGAGTATATACTCCTAAGGATTTTTAGGTTATGAGGAAAGCTTATATTTTGTAACTTGATAATCTATGATGCATGCTTGATATTACCAAGTTTTGTAGAATGCCTTATGACTCCCTAGTATGCTATGGATAAGATATAGTGCTTTTGTAGAATTATAGTTCAATATTGATTGATTTTGTAAGGTTTTGTAGAATACCAAAATCAATTCCTATTATCCCTTATTACTCCTATTGAACTAAGCACTGTTCCCAAATTTTAAAGAGGTTATAATGTTGGATCTTTTGTCTCCTTTTGAAAGGAATGAGACAATAATATTATGAATATCCAACCTATGAGAAAACTCTCTTTATGAATAACCCTTTGGAAATTAGGTTATGTGTATCTAATTTTCCAATTAAATGATTTGATGTAGTAGCCCTTATGACTCCCTAATATTTGGATAAATTAGATCACAATTAATATTTGCAAATATTCAATATTTATCCAAGTAGAAAACCTTATTACTCCTAGGTTTTATATTGCAAATATTTGATTTGATTTGATAAAATATTTCCCTTGATATATATGGCTTCCAATGTAAATAAATTCCTTTGATTTAACCCTTATAACTCCAAGGAAATAAAGCACATATTAATGGAAATGATTTTACCTTTCTTCAAGCACTGTTCGATGTTGATTTCAGAGAAGCTTGGACTACTGTTCTACGTAGACGTCATGGATGCTTTGGATGTATCCTCCAATGGAAGTCCTCTATGTTTAATGCATTCCAAATCTGGCATCTTCTAGTCTCTTCCCTTGACTTCGGTTGCCTTGGCATTAAAGGCTCGAACACCTTCTTGACTATTGCAACTCAGCCCTTTTCAGCTCGGATAGCGTGAGAGTAATTTTAACGTCGAAGAATGCTACTTGACTTTGGTCATTGACATCCTTAAATGGGGATGATCCATCTCTTATGCACCAAGTGGCATGACCATTACCTTTGAGTGCTTGAGGAGAGTTTGGTGCCAATGAACGCTTTGTCTCCCTTCTTGTAATGTAAGAACATTACGTTCTTTAGTGAAACGCTCGGTCTTCCTTCTTGACAAGTGTACTCAATGCACCAAATGCACCAGGTTGTATATGTAACTCCTCCTTGAAGATGAGCGCTCTCTTGAATCGAGCGTTAGGGTTTCCCTTGAGTGACAAGTGTCACTTTCTTCTCTGCATGGATGTAGACCCTATTGCTGGTTTGAATGGATCCTTTGAGACCTTTTTAGTCTTGCAATCCTCCTCCTTTGCCTTCGTTCATCTGCATAATATTCCATTGGGATATGGAGCAGGAGTATGGAGGCCTTGAGCACCACTTTCAATGAATGTACATGGAGTAAGTAGTACTCCAAATGGTGCTTCAACTTTCTTTTGCTTTGTACTTGATTTCCACCCTCCTTACATAGACTCTCTTGCTCTTTAATAATGTTGTGCTTCCATGCTTTTGTATGTGTATCTTGCAGGTTCGACGCTCTTGAATGTGAGGAGTATGAGCCCTTCGTATGGCTCTCGAGCTAGGCTTGGATGGCTGCTTACATACGACTACTTTTGGCTAGTTTTTCCAGCAAGAGTAGTGCCTTTTAGGCACCTTTGAATCTACCTTATTTCCTTGTATAACCAGATTAGAAATAGTGCACTATCATGTACAATAGTTTTAATACAAGATGACCTTGTTGCACTTTCTTTTGCACTCCTCTTTGTTGATCATAAATTCTGGTTTTTTAGGCAGAATATTGAGTGCAATATAGGGGTTTTGAGGTTGTCTCTGGATTAGACACCTTCCCCTGTTAGCTTGGATATTTTATAAATGAATCCAAGCTTGTAACCATATGATAGAAGCTATTTTTTTGCACTTTTTTCTTGTGCTTTGAACTTGAGACTCACCAAGTCTCGTTCGAGGCTTCTTTTGATGCTCTTATGGTGGTTACATTCTTCTCCAATGCTTGGAGGATTGAGCTAATTTTGTGGCTTCCTTAGGCCACTTCAAAGTTGCAGATCACAGTGCATTAACAGTGTCTATAGACACTTTGAAAAATTCTATTTTTGTGCCCTTCTAATGAAACACAAACAATAATATTTGAGAGCAATATAATAGTGCAAAATGAATCTAATAATATTGCACTAACAATTTCACCTTATCACTCCAATCAACTCTCAAAAGTAATGCACTTAAATAATTTACTTCAACTAATCAAGAATAATCTGAAATGAATCTTCAAGAATTATTCTAAAATTTCTTTATAAGCAAGGTAATAGGAGTTAGTCTTCATTTTCTTTCCAAAGTAGATGATAGGTAGTTGATAGATAGTTTAAGATTCTAAAATCTAATCAACCCCTAAAGTGCAAATGAACCTTAAAGAATCCTTTCTTTTTGCACATTTGAAGACTCTTAATTCAACTCTCCTTTTTGCAACTTTACTCCAATCAAGGTGCTTAAACAAATCTGAAAAGTAATCCACTTAATGAATTTACTTGCACCAATAGTTGCTTACCTTTTTTTTGAAATCCCTTTTCACCACTTCTATAGAGGATGTAGATCTTGGTGTCTAAGATCACCAAGTTGTTGTCTTGAGTAAGATCCTGCAGCTCTCTGTAGGCTACCTTGAACAACTTCATCTTCACCAAAATATGGTCTCCAACTCTCTTTCACGAGCCTAGGTTTTTGGTGGCTTGTTCTCCTCTTGTAGTCTCCTCCTTTTTGTTGTATATTAGAAGAGATATTTGATTTTGAAGTGGTGCCTTCTTTCTGTGAGAGGTAATCTCCAAATCTCCTAGATTTGGTAGGCTTCTTCTATCTGAATCTTCCTTCAAGCTTCTTGTCGAATTCTGACTTCAAACAGGATCTTCTTCTCAATATTCTGAATATCTTGAGGTCTTCTGAGATTTGGCACTCCTTGCCAAATTCTTCTTCTTGGGCTTGTTGTCGGATGGTGACAATTGTCCCAAATCTTTCACTATCTCCAATAGTGAATTTCTCCAATGAGTTCTCCTTGGAACTCCTTTGATGATTTCTTCAGTAAGGCTCTCCAAGCCTTTTACTGGATGCTCATAGAGGCCTCTCCAAGGCCTTGCAGCTCCTTCTGGTCTTCTTTGAGACCTTATCTTCAACCTTCTGCTCCTGGAAGTGTTGGTGGTGAGATCTTCTCCTGGATCTCTGATTCTGTTGCCTCTGTATTCGAGCAAGACTCTCCTAGTCCTTCTTCATCAATGAGATCTTCTCTTGATCTCTTTCTTTAGGTGTTGGATTGATTCTAAAGAAGATACTCTTCCTAAAATTTTTGTAGGAAGCTTTCCCAACTCACTGAATCTACCTGTTCTTACAACAAAGTATTAGTACTGAAATCTGCTTCTAAATTAGATACTCCCTCCTAGAGTTTTCTTTAGGATCAAGGCTTTTGTGGCCTTTTCTTCAAGGCTTCTGTGGCCTTCTCTTTAGTACCAAGGCTTCTGTGGCCTTTTCTTCAAGGCTTCTATGGCCTTCTCTTCAAGGTTTATGGCCTTTCCCTCTGGATCAAGGCTTTTGTGGCATTTTCTTCTGGATCAAGGCTTTTATGGCATTTTCTTCTAGATCAAGGCTTCTGTGGCCTTTCCTTCTTGTGAAGTTTCCAATCTATCAATGGAGATCTCCTGTCTCCAAACTTCACTACAATTCTGCTCTAGAAGTCTCTTCTGTAGTGATCTTCTCTTGCAACAACTAATCTCTACACTATGAAGGCACTCCGACCTTTGAGAAACAAAGTTGAAATCTCCTAGATTTCTGTTGTAGGAGGTGTCCCAATCATCTGAGTATTAATTCCTTATAATAAAAGAACCTTCAGGTTAGTTTCTCTAGATCTCTTAGATGGGCTTCACTAGTTGATTCATCAACCTAGTGGATCAAGTGTTGAGTCCTAGTCTTCACAAGTTTTCCCTTGAAACTTTATGGAAAGACTCTAGCCATATGCAATCTCAGTATTCTAGAATATGAGATTTCATTTAGTCCTTACTTGTGGCTCTCCTTAATTCTACCACCAAGACTCTTCTGAGTATTTTTGATAGTGATTGGTCCAATGGTGTATCAGGTTCTCAAAAAACTTAGAGTCAATAATAATGGTGGTTTCCCTATTGACCTACCATGGCTCTGATACCACTGTTAGCTTTTGATGCAACATGTAATGGGAGATAGCAAACACAAGATGCAGAATAATATGAAATAAAGTAAATCTGTGAGATGACTGAAAATATACTATAAATAGAAATGATGGAGATGTTTACAAAAGTAGTTGTGGAGGAAATGAACACTCCATGAATATAGCTACAACTCAAGAATGGGCATTGAGCATATTACACCCCATCACTACATCACACTGCTACATCATGCCACTCTGGTCTATACCACACAATGACTTATGACATATGATATATGACATATCTGTTCTATACCTATGGCCCTTTATATAGGAAATAAGTTCCTTGGCCAACACTCTACCTAGATGTGCAAGGGACAACTTGCACATGTACAACTTGCACTTTGACACTTGTGCATTTATTACATTGCATGTAGTAACAAGATAACTTCCCCCTAAAGTAATCTAATGTCCTAAGTATGTACCAAGAAAGGTACATTTACATTATCCAAATGATGTAATAGTCTATTTCTAACAAAAAAAAATTCCATGTTACCTAGATTTTATTCAAATGAACCCTTTAAATTCTCCTAAGATTTGGAACAAGAAGTGGCACTTGTTCCTTGATCACACTTTTCTTTCTACTTTATAATTTCCTACTCACACTTTCTCTTCACTCCTAGATCGTGCTTGCACTCACTTTTGGATGGAATCACTCTCCGCTTGCGCTCACACCTGCTTTCGATTGCACTCACTCTCGACTTGCGCTCGCATCCGCTTTCGTTTGCACTCACTCTCGACTTGCGCTCGCACTTGCTCCCAGATTTAACTAAAACCTTTATTAATCATGAGAGAAATTTCATTTATTTATTTTCACCTAAGGTGGTTATAATTCAGAATTATTTATATAAATATGCATTTTGTCATCATTTTTCATAATAACAAATTTATATTTTAAGTGTAAATAGCTTGAGATGTGAATAACAATTCAGTTTTGTATTTTTTCACCACATTGTATTGGACATTTAAGGCAACTCATCATAATATACTTTATTGTGATCTTATATTATAGTTTGTTGAAATGATGTAATATGAGTAAGGTAAGTATTAATTTCATATAACCAATATTTTTTAATGTATTTAATAATTTGTAATTATTTATCAAATGACATAAGTCTAATTGGTTAAATTCTGACTTTCAAGGAGGTGACCCAAGTTCCAATCTTGGCAAGCGATACATACATAATACCAATATATGGTCATTGATGTAACATGAGTGGGACCCATTTCAATCTCTTATAACCATTTTTTAAAAAAAGCTTCAAATTATTTTAATTTTTTATTAAGAGAATAAACCTTTTAATGTGAAACACACACTATAACAAAAAATAGTGTCTAATCTATGAATACAAATATTAAAATAAATTAAAAGTCATAACAAATTAAGAATTTATCATTACAATCATAAAATTTTATCATGATATACTTTTATCATGACAATAAAATTTGTTGTAACACTATGATAATGTGGTTAATTGAAATACTATGGTAATCAACTACGATGTTGTTGTATAAGGATATTGTAGTGGTATGTCTTTGGGTTTTCATCCAGAGACCCAAGTTCAAACCTTGGTACAAGGGGACTAGGACCCTTTCAAAACTCATATTTTACCCTTTTTTATAGTGATGATGTCCGAGCTCAATTAGGTATCTAGCAAAGATGTTACTGAATCCCCTATGCATAATAAAAAATAAAAAATAAGAGTGTCTCAAACCTCATGCAACCAACTAAAAATGTATCCTTATATAGGTTAAAAAAAAAATGAAATGTTAAAATCTCATGTAACCAACTAAAAATGTATACATATAAAGGGTAAAAAATAAATGGAATGTTAAAACACCAAATAAATATTAACAATTAATAGTATTTACACATTGGTCACTACATGCCCAATTAGGTGTCTGGAAAAGGTGTTACCAATTCCCCTATGCATCAAAAATAAAAATAAAATAAGAGTTTGTCTCAAACCTCATGTAACCAATTAAAAATGTATACATATAAAGGGTCAAAAAAGAAATGAAATGTTAAAACACCAAATAAATATGAACAATTAATAGTATTGACACATTGGTCACCACATGCCCGATTAGGTGTCTGGAAAAGGTGTTACCAATTCCTCTATGCACGAAAAATAAAAGTAAGAGTTTGTAGAGGCAGATTCAAGTGGTGGAGGTAAATTCTAGTGTAGCTGATACATAGAGGTGTAGTTGATAGATTTGGGTAAAAGAAATGAAATGTTAAAACACCAAATAAATATGAACAATTAATAGTATTGAAACATTGGTCACCACATGCCCGATTAGGTGTTTGGCAAAGGTGTTACCAATTCCTCTATGCACGAAAAATAAAAGTAAGAGTTTGTAGAGGCAGATTCAAGTGGTGGAGGTAAATTCTAGTGTAGCTGATACATAGAGGTGTAGTTGATAGATTTGGGTGCATGTGCAAAGGTCCTATTCTGGCAAGATCATAGTGCAAATGAAGGCAAGTATATAGAAAAGACAAAGACAACTAGGAAATCTTTTAAACCTAAATACCTTGTTTTTTCTTCTCTTGTTATTTTTATTTTGTGATTCAAAAATTTGAAATTCCAATATATATATCTAGTGGGACAAAGGCTAGGGCTTGAAAAATAAGTGCATGTTGGTTAGGAAAGGTTGAATCAAGTAATGACAAACCCCACAGCAAAAAGAAGACAAGATTAACTTGAATCTATCAACTAATGCCATGGATATCCTATCTCATGATAGACTAATAGTTTTAGAACACATAGGGTCCTTGCAACATGAGATGTTGGAATTGACCATAGTCATGAGGGAACAACAAAGCCTCATCATGGATCAAAAAAGAATGATTTTGAAACAAGCTATTCAAATTAATATGTTAGAGAAATCAATAGTGGAACTAAAATCCTCTACTACCATGGTCTTGTTCATTAGTAACATTCCTATAAATGAATTTCATCTTCAAGCTGAGTTGTAGTTCAACAAAGAAAAATAAAATGTACAAATAAAATAAATTCAAGCAACAATTCCAAACATGTTGATGAAAGGACAAGAATTGAAACAAATTAGAGTAGCCTAAATCATGGGCACAAGTGGTAAGCGTGGACATGAAAATGCACCATGCAATAAAATGAAAAAAATGTGTAATGTGTATTAATAAAAAAATGATGTTTCTTTGAGTACAAAAGTAGCCCTGCCAAAGGGGCCTTAACAATATGTCAAGTCTTTTGAATAAAAGAGGAATGACCCCTTTTTACAATAGTGATCCTTGGCGCCTTCTATCTTCATGCCACAATCAATTTATGGGTGGGTTTTGGATGCATGTGTAGACCACCTGAGTGCTTGACCAACTATTGCAAACCTTCATTTACCTGTTTGATATGACATTTGTGTTGGCTAAGGTATTTTTGAGCAACTGTCTGGACGACGGGCTCTGGGTAACCATATGGATGGTGGAATATCGATAACCATTTGGATGGTGGGGTCTAGGTAATCGTCTATATGGAATTTCAATTTTTATTTGCAAATGGTGGGGAATGAGGGGGGATTTATAGGATTTTGGAGGGAAGGTTAGGTGGCATGAGAGTGATGTGGGGAGAAGGTAACACTGACTTGGAAGGGAGGTGGTAGGTGCAAATGCCAAGGAGGAGCTAGAGAATACCACTTGGAGGATGCCTTGGGTGGAGTGATCTCTCACCCACCTAAGTGGCGTTAATTGGTCTTGGATGATGAGATGGGCATGGGGGTTTGTGTGCCTTGGAGGCTACACTTAGAATTTTAAATTACCTTAAAATATGACATGGAGGGTAGGGAGGACAAGGCTATTTACTTTGGTACTTAACTCACCTTGACCTTGGCATTTTTAACAATTTTAAATTGCACACTTTTGGAGGGAGGCATGTGTGAGGAGACAAGGTGGAGTAAATGGAGATTGGTGGGTGGAGATTTGGCCAGCCATTGGGATTTAAAGTGGAATTTTAAATTATTGGTGCATATCCCTAGAGGATCAAGTGGGTGCTTAACCATGGAATTAAGAGCTAATGAGGGATTAATGACAACATTAGACAATTAAGAAGCATTATGAGAAATTCAAGAGAGATGAGAAGAATAAATGAGGGAAATTAGGTGGAAAAATAAATATTAGAGGAAAATAAAGATAGATTAGGATAATTAAGAGGAGTAGGAGAAGATTAAGGAAATTAGAATAATTTAGGAATTTAGGGGAAAAGAGAAATTGAGAGAAAATAGAAACCTTAGGGGATTTTAGAGGAATTAAAAGGGAAACTAGAGGAAGGGAAAGCTAGGAGGAAATTTAGAAGAATTCTAGGGGAAATTAGGAGGGAAATAGAATAGAATTAAGGGCCAGGGAAAACTAGAGAAAAATTAGGGAAATTAGAGGAAATTTTAGGAAAATTGGGGGGAATAAAAAAGAATGAGAGGTATTTAGAAGAAATTAGAGAGGATTGAGAGGGGCGAAGAGAAATTAGAGGAATTTAGAGAAAAGAAGAATTTAGGAGGAAATTTGAGGGAAAATAGAAGGGAAGAAGGAAGCCTAAAGGGATTTTAAGCTAGATTAAACAAAATTGGGCACCAAGCGATGGTTTTGTAGAAATTTGGGGGCTTTTGTGAATTTGCATTGCTTCAAAAGATTTTTTTGGTGGTTTTATGGAAATCCCATTGCAAATGACTAACATTCAGTGTCTACAAATACCTCTTTTTGTACCGTGTTTTGTGAAACGCAATGCGGTGCAAAAACGAAAGACACTTGGTCTAGTGAATAAGCTATTAGATCGTTCCTCTGATAGATAGTGAGAAATTTCCAAAATTAGGGTTTTTCTTACCCCCTCAAGCGATGAGGCAATGGAGTAAAAAATGGAGGACAACGATGAGCTGATTGACAAAAGGTGATTGAGAAATGCAGTGGAGAGTGAAGTGGTAAAGAGGCATCTACAAGGGTAGAATGGCAAAAGGATAGTGAAACGGATATGGTAGGTTGTCAACCATCCAAAATGGTTGTCGACTATCTAAGACGGTTGAAGGGGAACCATCTAATATGGTTAAGGGTGCCTTTGACTATATCAGATGGTTGAGGGTAGGGAAAATGATTGGTTGGACCAGTTGCAGGGCAGGGAGGATATAAAAGGCATGAGCGAGAGATGGCAAATCAATTTGCACACGATGGTTGAAGGAAGAGGGAGAGGAAGCGAGAGAAGAAGGGTGATGGCGGGGGAAAGCTCGATGGCAGGCGCTGGAGGGAGTGTAGGGTAGGTATGTAGCTTGATGCCCTTTTCTAGGTAGGAGTAGTTAGTTGTTGTTTGTGTTTTTTTTTGTTTTTGGAAATATTTTGTGTTGTGCTTGTTGTTTATAGTTTTTTTTTTTAAAAGATAAAAGAAAAGAAGGGGGAATTTTTTTATTTTTTTTGGAAAAAAACAAAAAAAAAGGGAGGTTTGGAAAAATTTTCGTTTTTTTTTTCTTTCTTTTCTTTTTTTTAAATTTTTTTTTTTGTTGTTTTTTTTTTGTGTGGAACAAGAAAAAGAGAAGAGGGGGAGAGAGATTTTTATTTATAATAAAAATACAAAGAGAAAGAATAAAAGAGGTAAATGCAGTTAACACATTTTTTTTTTTTTGAGCGTTTATGTGTTTGTTGCGCATTTGCAAAATATTGTGGGAGGTTGTGGTTTTTTTTGGAATATTTTTTTGTGATTTTTTTTGAGTTTTTTGTTGGGTGTTGTTTTTTGAAATGTGTAGAAGAAAGAAGGAAAAGGAAATTTGTGATGTTGATTTTGTGTTGTGGTAAAAGGTGTGCTTTTGTTTTGGTTGGTTTTGATGGGCAATTGATATTTTTACGAGCATGTCATCATTTTGACCTAGAGTTCATGAGATTTAGGGATCAACTGAAGGAGACAGATTAGAAGTTGTTGGGGGACATTGTGTTGGAGAGGGTGACACATATGGAGCCTATGTATGCAGAGAGCGGATACATATCAACCCTTGCAGAGCGATGAGATCTTGATAGAGGGACATTTTACCTTCCTACAGGGGAGATGATAGTGACACTAGAGGATATATATTAGATATTTTGACTACTAGTGGAGGGTCTACCAATATACATGGCCTAGGAGAGAGAGGAGGTAATGCCATTGGTATATGATGATAGGTGGACGGATGTGGAGGTAGGTCATGGAGGGATTCCCTACTTCAATGACTATCAGTGATGACAACTTGAGTTGAGGTATGTTATGTTGATGTTGCTAATTTCTAGAGTCATTTTACTAGACTCGTTGGGTGTACAATTCATAAGGACCATGATAGAGGTGGTGTTTGATCTAGTAGAGAGGCCACCAGTGTACGCCTAGGCACCCGCATTACTAATGGAAACATATGACAAGTTGTATAAGGTACAATGACGAGGTTGAAAGGGCTTGGGGTGTATCTTGCTATTGTAGATATGAGGTTGGGAACACATTAGTGTAGGCTGACCCAAAGGGTTACCATGTGAGAGGCTAACGAGAGAGCCATATGCAATGTGATGGTAGATGGATAGGGAGGAGAGAGAGAGAGTTGATCACGATAGAAGGATGGAGAGCAGGCTAGATAGCTATGGGTAGAGTTGACAGTAGACCAGGTGGTATGGAGGCCATGGTGGTAGATGGAGACCTAGGATGGGGACGAGATACACCTGAGGTGAGTTAGATAAGCATGATGGGTGCAATATTGACATCACATAGAGTGCAAACATAGGAAACAAAAAATTCAAAAATTAAAGGTAAAATCGAGTTAGATTTTGAGGATCCAATAAGGACAAGGGATCCCTTTATCCCTCTAATTTCTTATTTTGTAATATGGTAAATTTTGTGCATTCTGATGGTCAATATTTTGCTTCTCAAGGGAACCCTACTTTACTATCTTATAGAGATCTTGTAAAATTAGGGATCACTCCTTATTTCACTAAGAAATATGGTTCTGTTAGGATCTGCAAAGATTTTTGTGCAATGGCTATTAAAGAAAAAACCACGAAGAAGCCTCTTTATGATTTTGATCATTAAGACAATCCCCATTCTAGATTTTCTATAATGGATAAGTTCCTTACATGCGTTTACTTATTGTTAAGATAGGGGGCACAATTAGAATATGCGTTGACTATCATGACCTTTTAGAAAGGGTTTGCAACTGCTAAAGTTTGAATCAAGAGCATTTCTTTTGGCCACATTGGAAGGCGATCTTAAGAAGCCAATGAATATAATGCACCTTAAAAAATATTATGCATAAATCATTGTGCATCTTGTACATAGAACATATCATACAATTCATCTTGTATATAACCCATCTTGCATCACTATCACTTCCATATTGCATTGCATAGTCATAATCATACAATTTACATAATATAGTTTGCATGTCGCATCTCCTAATTTTGATTAGCTCAATTATGTATGTCACATGGTCATACCTATCCACCGTAATATTAGATAAAAGTTGTCATGTTCATAGGTAATCTTGATCTCATTTACTGACTAAGATTCCATATTAAACCAATCACATGTTTCATATATTAATAAAATCTTGATGTTGGACACTGATCAAAAATCTCTCTTGAACCAAAATACAATTCTCACTAAGAAAACTTTTAAGTTTTGGGAACTGACTCTATCATTCTTGAACCAAACACATATCACACTTATTGATAAGATATTGCATCTAGAAGGGATGATACCATGATTGTAGTAAACCTTGAAGTAAATAAGTTTATCTTTCTTATCCCATTATGCACATAGTCCAATAAATGATAATAAATACATTCAAAAAAAGAAACAAAAGAGTGAGTAGTAAGGATAGGGTAAACTTCCCATAAATACTTGATTTGAGTGGTTGGGAGTCTGAATCCCCAAAGCTTTAACTCTTTTACAAATACATAATAATAATTGGGCTCAAGTAGTAATTATAGGGTTTAATTCTCATTAGGACTCAATTCGAGTGGTTGAGAATCTGATTCCCCAAAGCTTGGAGATCCTATTATTAGACTATGGAGCTAATCTCCACCGAGGCCATAGACGTTTGATTGGTAGTGGATTATGCTCATGCATGGTGACATGTCTCTATTGAAGAGACCACTGTACACACATAAGTACAAGCTAGATTTTTGGTTCTCCCCATGATTGGTTTAATCTTACCTTGCTCAATATTGGTAAATGAATTCATCATCTACACACACAATGGTTCCTGATTGGCTTATGTCATTACCTTACTCAAAAGTGGTAAATGAACTTCACAAGCACACACATTGGTTCTTGATTTATTTATGTTATATTCAAGCTCAAGGTAGGAAATTAACTCACCATCCACACACTGATTATTGATGGACTTGATCTCATTTCGAGGATAACCAAGATTTTAAATGAGTCTCGATTGGCTAATGTCATAATACCTTTATTAAACATGTATGACCATTGTCATACGTAATTGATGCCAAATAAATAATTAGCTTTACATTTCACATCCATCCACATCTGCACAATGCATTCCCGTAATTTCTTAGTCATATTGCATGATTGCTTGTCATATTGTACATATCTTGCTTGCTCATATATGATTGCTTGATCATATAGTTGCATGGGGACTTTGCGATAAGGGCATGGGATTATACCTAGTTAGTTTTTACCCATATGAACTCCATTTAGGCTAGGATTATGATGCCTAGTAAAGTCCCCCCCATATAGGGAAAATTATATCTTTCATGACTAGCCATTTGCATCACTTTCATACCCTTTGGTTTTTGAACTAGTTTTCTACACACCATTTCTCATTCATTTTCTTTGAATTATTATTTTGACCATAAAATTTGATCATTTTTCCCATTGGTTTTCATGCATTTGACTTTAGTATGATAATATACCTCACATAGGATCTACCTCATGACTACACATGAGGGTAGCCTCCATTTCGGTCATACACAAGCACACATCCTCGCAGGTTATTTCCTAAAAAATATTTTTGTAAGGACATGTCACCCAATACATTTTGATTATCTCTTTTGCATACTATCTTCCACTTCTTTCTATCCATCATTGCTTGTCTTCACACTTCATATTTTCACAAACTACATTTAGACTAGAATGATAGGTGTGCATTAAAACCAACAAGATTATATGCATTACCATGCATCATCATTTAGATCATCACACAACATGCATCAACATAAAGCATTTAACATCATCCATGCATAATAAAAACCATTATAATGCAAGAAAAAATACAAAAAATAATATGGTATATCTCGAGAGTAATACATATCCATAGGCTAGACTAGTATACCATAATAAAAAATCTTGGCATATGTAGTCATCAAGAAAGTATGCCACAAAGATCAAAACTTGGCATATCATCCCCTAGATCCTTGACCTTCCCTCATATCTAGTGGTGGCCCCACTAGAGGTATGTTCATGAACTGAGTCATTGTTCATGACCTTAATCATGTATGACTCTGACTCCTCAATGAATCTGGTATAGGCACCCTCTGCTCTATAGGAACTTCTTGGTGATAGAGAGTTTTAAATAATATATCTCATTGCAAGGCCATCACCACCTCGACTTGCACTACCCAAAGATCCTCTTGTAGAAGTGATAGCCTCCACTACTCATAGAAGGAGCTAGCATCTCCTACCAATGCACCTAACCTAATAGTTATGATATCTCAATCTCCAATGCTTGAATACATTCCTCTTGAGTATGAATATGCTACCTCTAAGACACTAACTACTTCTCTTGAGTTGCTAACTACACACCCTGAGTTGCTAACTACACGCTTTGAGTGACCACATCCATCTTCAACTCCTCTTGGCTAGGACCATTTAATCCTACCTCCTTAACCACATGTGGTTGTAGGGGTGTCTCCCTCTATCAGGGTCTATGTGCCTTCCTCTACCTTGATATCTATGCCTCACCATACTAGGGTCTATCCTCCCCCCTCTAAAAATCAACCTCTTACAATGCTAGCTACATCCTACGATCCACCACTGGTCATACAAGTTGAGCCAACTCAAGAGTGATCCTAGGGGTTCTCAAATCTTGATACCATCTTTGATATCCATCCTCCACCCATACATAATCCTCCTCAATACCCATCAAAAGAGGGTCATCCTCATCAAGCTCTAAAAATTGGGTAACATCAGTATCGTCACCTACACCTGGTGGATCCCTCATCACATATCAAAACCAGAGATCACCTAGATCTAGTATCCACTACACCAACCCAAACTATTGTTAGACCTTATCAAAATGGTACAACTCTACCTCTCCCTTCTTTGACCATAGCCACAAAATCCTTTGCATACAATCTAACTCCACACCAGCCTTCTTATAACCTAGGTGCATCCACCATAGCCTCTATACCACCTGTCATGGATGCAAATCATCCACCACTTGCCTAGTTGCATCCAACTCACCAATTCCTCCGTGCCTTCCCCTCAAGGGAGCCTATCAATACACAACTAGCCACCTTACATCTACCTACTATTGAGGTAACCCATCAGGCCTCAGCACTACCAAACACTCTTAACACCATATATGGATCAAGGTGGTAAGGACAATGCAACGATGTCATTCATACATGACATTATATAATATCCTATACAAATGGCATAATAAAAAGGGGTCCCATGCAAAATACATCTTGGTATCCAACATCTCAACCACAACTCTAGCTAAGACCCATGGCAGATATCTCCTGCTCATATGGCAGGTCGATAGCCTAACAACCACTCCACTCAATACAATTGTTAGTGTATAAATGATTGGTCTCCCTACCATCCCATCTACACTAATATCACTCTAACATATCTCATAATGTTGATCCTTGATCATCTGCTCCAAAGCCCTCACTTGTATCATAGACTGATACACTACCTATCCTCTGATGGAAATCTACAAAATCTACCACATCCTCCAAAGTAACTATCATCTCCCCTATAGGTAATCAAAATATTGATGATTTTAGATACCACCTCTCCGTTAATACGGATAACAATGAGTAATCCATGTCCACCTTGGGAATATTTACTATATGGAGAAGCCACATCTATTCTATCATATCCCTCTCTACTTGAGTGAGCTCTTTCACCCTCTCCTCAAAATCATTGAAGCACCACTCTTGACCCTCGAGAGTTCCATACTGCAACCAAAAACATCAACATGCAATATCTTCAATCCATCATCATAATAAAATCATCAAAATCATAGCAAATCACAAAGTATCAAGCAACAATAAGTTAATTCGCTAAGGGTTTCACAAATTCATAGTGAATTCACTAGGATTTTTGCTAATTCGTGATGAATTCATGAAATCATGGTGAATTCGCTAGGATTTTTCCAATTCATAAAACCCTAGAGAATTAACAAATTCATGGGCCATGGATTTTTCACATGGTCGTAAGTTTGCAATGACGGCCACACAATAAAAACTACCATAAAAATAAATAAATAAATTGAAAAAAAATGATAAGAAAGAAAAATCTACAAGCAAAAGGAAATTTACCATTTACCGTTATCCATCTGGCTGTTTCATCATTGTCATCGCACACAATTTTTTTCTTTGTGGGTAGGAAGTGTCATTTTCTCTAGAGCTCTAAACCAAAAAACTAAATGGTAAAAATGAATTGGTTTTTACCCCCACCCTCCATTTTAACCCACCCACCCTTTTTCTTTTTCTTTTATTTCATCATATTTTTTCTTTTTTGGCAGTCATTTCGAGTTCCATTAGGAATATTGTATTCTTCATGTAATTCAAGGGAGTACCTTGATCAGAAACATCATTAATCATCTTAGCATCTTGATTTTTATGTCAAAAGAAAAAATGAACAAATCTATGGTAATTTTACATGAACCATCCATCCTAAACCATCTACTCCCTTTTTACCCACATCAACTATTGCCATCCTCGCTAAAGTGTCTACATATTTATTTGATACATTTATTGATCATAAATGTGTCAAAGAGAGGGCAAAATGTAGATAAGGATTTTTGATCCAAGTCTTAATTCTTCCCCTCCTCTAGGTCATGTAATCCATCCACCTATCAGCCCACCTTTTTGCTCGCATTATTGCAAACTTCTCACAAACTTCCATCCCATTTTTAACTCATTTTAATGAATTCATAGCCTCTAATTTTAGGTCATGAATTTGCTAAAATAGAAAGCCCCTTAACCACCTGAACAGTCATTTGTATTTTTCCTAAATTGGTCTATTTTCCCACGTTTGGTGAATTTGCAGCCTCTAATTTTAGGTTGCAAATTCATCCAAATTGGGAATTTTCCCAAACCATCTAATGCTCTGAACAACTCTCCCAATTCTCATGATTATTTTATTGAGTTGCATCGATCCAAGTTATAAAATGAGCACCTCACCTTCCAAAGATACTAATAAATAAATAAATGAAGGAATGTGTTGATGAATGAGTGACTGAGCAATTGAAAGAAACTAAGGAGTGAAATATTTATGTTGGTTGAGTGTAAAAATTAGGCTTATTCATCTGAAGGACGCTCTTGAAGCTTGAATTGTTGATAGACCGCCTTGCCATCATTACCACTACCAAATCAAATGATCAAATTTGTAACATCTTTATTGGAACCAAGTCATATTATATCTATTTCAGGCCTTTTTTACTTCATTTCTACCTTTACATTTCATATTTTTGCAGTTTCATTGAATTCACAAGGAGTTTTGCAAATTCGCTTACAAGCTACAAACTCACCTTACAAGCCATGAATTCACTATATTAAGGTCTTGGGGGTAAATATTTGTCTCCATAAGCACTATCTCTCTCTGCATGTTGCATTTTGATCATTTTTCTTTTGATAATATTTTGCTTTTTGCACTGCTTATGTCATTTCATTTTGGATCTCTCATTATTCCTAAAATTTCAATAGTTTATATTGTTTATGAATAATTTTCTAAAATAACCAAGGGTGCTTGACCACTATGTCTCTAAGATAATTCATATAGTGGCCTAAGTAGGTCCCCAAACACTGGTCAAAATTTATAGTGTTATGTGGAATTATTTGCAGGTTTTCAGTAAATTCACACCCAGACCCACGAAATCGATTTAGAAATTGTGAATTCGCTTACAAGTCGTGAATTCACTCTGGGTAGGCATCTAGACTAGGTAGGTGTTCTACAAAATTTGTTTCAATTTCATATTTCTATTTTTCATAATCATATTTGTTCTATCTTCTTAAATTCCTATGAAAATATTCAAAACAACAAAATATTGAGAACAAAATCTAAAAAGATGCATGTAGCTTAAAAGTTATTTGTTTGTCTTCAAGGAAAGATAAAATTGCATATAGTTTTAAGTTCTAGTTACATTTGGCTCAAACTTAGGTGTTTGCAAACTGAAATAACACATTTAAACAAACATCCTTGGCTAGACTTAGAAGTAGTCTATAAATACTTCTTGGTGAACCTAAATCTATTCAACCTCACCAAAGGAGGTATACCACTTGGTACCCCTCACATTGAGGTGTAGGTGTGGAAAAGTACCATCCCTCTTTTAGGCATGGATCCATTTTGCCTAGAGAGAAAGGGGTGAGAATTTTTTGCTCTACAATTTGATTGACTTGGGTGTGCTTGTGTAATGATAAGGTTATAAGGATTTTATTATTAAAAATAATTATCATGAGCATGTGCCTTAGCTCACATTAGTCTTCTAGAAACCTATGTTAGTTTTAGGTTATTTACGTTAGTGAGTTGTTACTTTCTCTTCCCAAAAAATCACTTCATGCTTTATTTGGGAGATGTAAAATTATTACATATCTTCCAATAATGGGAGTTGTAATATTTTCACATCTCCCAAATAAAGCGTGAAGTGCTTTTATGGGAAGAGAAAGTAACAACTCACTAACTTAAAAAACCTAAAACTAACATAGATTTATAGAAGACAAATGTGAGCTAAGGCGCATGCTCACAATAATTATTTTTTAATAATAAAATTCCTAACCTTATCATGTAATTTACACATGTTCTTTCTCTTGTAATTTTTGTTCTTCTTTAACTTAATTTTTCTTGGCTACATTATTTTGTTGTTTCTCCAATTCTGATTTTACTTTATTGAAGATGACATGTCTTGTTGTTGGTTCATCTCTCATGACGATGATCCATTTTTAATGGATTATGCCCAAATTCCTTCACAATGTGTTCATTTTTGCAACAATGTTCACATATTCTTTGTGGGTGAAAAGTATTTCCCTAATAATTAGTTTTTTTATTTTGATATCTTGGAATATTATTTCTCTATTGGAAGCACTATAGAGGTCTCATACCTCTTCTAAATGGTTGCTTCCATCTTTGAATTGTAAGTAGTAGTTCTTCATTTGCTATATGTGAGGCCTCTACTGTCTAAAGTAGGTTCACCATTTTTCAAAGTTTGATGTTTGTTTAGTGATATTTAATGTTATCACAAAAACACTATAATTTTATGAGAGAGATATCAAAATGATTGGAACTAATGTTTCATTAAGTACCTTATTTTCCAATGCTTGTAATGATGCTCATAACTCTACAATTCTCCTCATGAATGATTCCAAATTTTCTCCCCTCTTTATATTTAAACAATGGAGCTAGATTTAGAGGAATAGAATTTGATTTTGATTTTTAGATTCTCAAATGCATCCTTGGTCATGGTTGAATCCTGAATGTACTCTTGGACATCATCTGCTACTTTGAACATGATGATTAATCTTGCCTTTCTATTTACCTTTTCAAGATTTATTTGGTCTTCATTTTCTTCTTTCAAACAAGTAGTGGTCTAGTCTATTACTTGTCATACTTCCTCAAAATCAAGCTATATTTTGAGTTTGGTTTTCTAGGTAGCATAATTATTTCCCCTCAACAATTAGGAATCAACACATAAAAACTTTGGTGCTCCACTAGCCATAGTAACTTTCATATAATTTAGATACTTTCATATTATTAAATCAGCCATAAAAAATAATTTCCAATGAGTATATATATGCCTATACTCAATGTAGACACCAAATCCTAGCTACTTGTCATCCACACATCATCCAATAACCATAACCCATTATTTATTTAATATATTTATGTTTGTATATATAAATATAAATATTTTTATATATTTAAGTTTATTTATTTAATATAAATATATATATATATATATGTATATATATATTTATTTATTTATATATGAATAAATCATAGTCATTCATCACGACTTAATCTCAACCATCCATATGAATTGATCCATGTCACACATCAAAGCTATAATCCTAGCCCTTCATCACATTTTAATCTCGATCGCCCATTGGTGTCGTCAAAACCCTAGCATGTTGAAATACAGGTTATAAAAGGTCATTCATTCTCATGAATGGGGGTTAACAGACAAACATATTAAGCATTCAAATAAGTGATTAAGCCCTTGCATCCATCCTCATCCAAAATCATAGCATTTCTCTAATATCCTTCCTCCTCATTACTACCATATCCCCTATTTCTATCACCCAAATCCCCTACAAACCAGATTTGGTTCTATAGTACCCTTCCCAAAAATCCTCAAACATTGTTGAGCATTCCAAAAAATTTGCAGGGCATTCACAACCCTTCCAAAATGCTCTAGGGCATCTCCTAGCCCTCGGTTTGTTGTCGATAAACCCTTGAACACTTTCAGGTGTTTGTATGTCATAAAATCACCAAAAAAAAGTGTGGATCAAACAAATTAGGTATTCTCTAACAATGTAAAGGTTTATTGCTTTACAATTCAAGTTTAATATATTCAGATTGCATTCCATTATCATTATAATTAGGGTTTTAGCAGATCTACTAATTAGAGGGTCTCACACAGTGGAGTCCTCACATATGCTATTGAATTATTTTTGTTGTTATTTATTTGCAGGTATAGGAACTACATTCTTTATGACTGTTGCAGCTAGGGTGGTCCTGTAGGGATACTCAAGCCCACCCACAACTTTTTTTGAGCGAATACGATGAAGAAAGACACAAAATATTCATTGTGAATGAAGGTTTTCAAACCCCTTTGATTGTAACTATTGTATCAATGCATATTACATTTTGACATTGGAGATCAAGGCTTCGACCATATTAATACAATATTATCTCTTCATTGTGCAACATATTTTGTGTTGGTTCTGTTATTGTTATCTTGGCATTGTTGTTTTTACTTTACAAAATTGCGATCATGGTGGGACTCCCAAAGGGTTTATTATTTTAAATACCTTGTCAATATGATCTATGTTTTCTATTTTTGTTACAAATTTTTAGAGATTTTATCACATGAAAATCATGAAACTAGGGTTTTTGGGAGCAGCAAGATTTTATCTGTGGTCACACAAACACCTTATCACATTCGAGGGATACCCCGTCATGTCTAGGAGATGCCTCACCACATCCAATAGATGCATCACCATGTTCAAGAAACTCTACATTGTGTACAAGAGGGTTGGGAAGAAATATGTAGGCTTCCTAGTAAGTCTGAATCAAACCTCATCTCCATTTTACTTTGCTTTTTAAAGAGAAATTAAAAAGAAGATATCTATTTTCTATTTAAAAAGCAACTCATTCTACATCTTAGGCATTTATAAACATCTCTTCATATAGTTTGCACATAGGATAGATCTACACTTGTGCATCCATATTAGCTGCATTAAAACATTCATTACATTAGGTTTAAGTTTTTGTTGTTTGTGGTGTTTTTACCTTTTATCTTGTATGTTGTTTGCAATAAAAATGAAAAAGCATAAATAGCTGCATTTTAGGCTAAAGTCTCTCACTTTTTACTTCTATAGGTTGGAACAAGTTATTGGTACTCGAGATTACTCCCACTATTGGAATCACTTGTTGTTTTAGGGTGGATCTTAAGAGGTGTACCCTAGATTTTTTGGAACTTGGTATTAGTATTCTTGGTTACCAACTTGGCTGAGTAGAAGAGAGTTTCTTGGAATTGTATGAGCACCATAGACAAATGGAACTTTAAAAATAATCACACACAATTACATGCATCACTTTAAACGTTGGTGATTTGGACTTCATCACTAACCACTGATCAAGATGAGCGATGATGGACTTCATATCCATTCACTATCTTGCTCCATAGTCACCATAACAGCTCGTGAGTGATTTTTTTGGATTTCATCACCATAAAATTCTCATTTTCCACCCACCCTAGGAATCCACCCTGCATAGTAGTCTAGGCTTAGGCACATCAAAACACACAAACCAAAAAAAAAATTAAAAAAATTTGTTGCAAGACATATAATTCAATTATTTGTTTGATTTTATGTGCTTTTCATTATCATTGCACCTTTCCACACACATCCCTCACATTCGCTACCCTTGCTTTCTCATAGCTTATGGTATTGACCAAAAATCAAGCCAAAGCCATGAATCAAGCATCAACCTCATCCATGGAGTGTTCCACTTCTTCCCCAATCACTTCAATGGCTAACCCATCCAACCCAACATAGATAAGCTATTTTGACCTATATGTAGGATCTTATCACATAGTATTCACCTCAAATACTTATGTGATGCACAGAGCTATTTACACCTCCATCTCGAAAATAGAGCCTTCCACACCCACTGATACTCACATCAAATACATAGACATAGACAAGGTTGGGACTTACTTAAGACCAATAAAATTGATCTTAGAACAACTCAACATTCCACACAACCAAGTTCCTTATGCTCAATTGGAACTTGCCCACTCACATCCAACCAACTTCAGCCAAGCCTACATCAATCCTCTTTTTGAGGCATCATCCGCACCTTCACATCACATGTCTCCACCACAACATAGCCAAATAACTTCCATCCCATATACCCACACTACCACCTATACCAATCCACTCTATGAAGCACATGTCAATGCAACTTCACACATTCCATCTACCATACCATCCACTACTTCTCATTTAGTTGCAATTCCTTTCACAACTTAACCTCCACCAACATCCACCAACATTGCAAACACCTACACTTCACCCACATCCACTTCCACCACAACCACACCATATACTTCAGAAATTGCCATATAACAAGTATGGCAACACATTAATCAACTGCTCATGGGCTAGCAATTTGCTCTTTCTTGTTCCCAAAATCAAACATAGATAGCAGATTTCAAACCCCATCCCGTTCTAAGCCAACACACCTACTTCACACATGACTTATCCTGGGTGTCACCATCTTCTCAGGTTACTATACCCACACCCTCATTCACCCATATCAACCCCACTTCCATAACCCAGGATATTCACATTTCCCAAACTTCATCCTCACCCCATCAAAAACAATAATTCCATAACCAAGTTAAAAAACATGCCCAACATGACCAAGCTTCCTTCAATCCATCAAGCCATAAACATCACATTCTACTTCAATAATTCACCACTCCACATACCTCACCTCAGCACAATCATAAAATAATTTAGGGTTGCTATAGACATGGAGAAGACCCTAAAATCCAAGCAATGCAACAACAGAGTGATAGCTTAATTTTACATACTCCTAGTATGATATACCAGAATCCTACCTTGAGACAACTAATCAATCAACCTATTCATTTTTTAGTACCATCACTACCATATCCAGTAGACTTCACAGTACCAAAATTTAACAAATTTAAGGGGACTGAGGACCCTAGAGAGCACATTAGCACATTTATTCACTCATACTTTTGGATTCAAGATCAAGATGCTTTGATGCTCAAAAATTTTCCTTAGATATTGGGAGGAGATGCTCAAGACTGGTATAACCATCTACCTCATCACATCATTTACAAATTTGAACAATTGGTAGATCAATTTTTGGAGATGTTTTCCATCAATGTTCACAAGAAAACCACATTTATTGACCTATACAACTTTAGAAAATTCGAAGAAGAGTCAATCTATGATTTTAGAAACCATTGGAGGGTAGTTATCACTAAGTTGTCATTCTCCCTACTTGTCATGACCCTCCTAGATGGAGCTTTTGACATGAAAAATTGATGGTGCTTTAATACTCGATTTTGTGCAATTAAGCAGAGTAGCGATGTTAGTAGATATTAAAGAGTATGATACTGCTAACAAATTTCTAATGTGTAGGATCAGATACAATCATAAGTAGAATAAGTGGAGTCATCCATCAAAGGTGAGGGTACTTGAGGTTGGGGAAATTATGATAAGACAACTCGAAGGTAACAAGGATGAATACCTTCATATAGGTATGCATTCGATTAGGGATAATCATCAATAGCAGCCACCTTGAGCCCCAGACTGATGGTCTAGTAGCTATCGTAAGTTCTAGAGGTTGAGATAGGTGACTAAATTGATGGAAATATTTCCCTCTTTGTTTGTTGCACATGCTTGATTGTCTTTTACTTCAACACTATTACCTCAATAATTTGAGAAATATGAATGAATAGGTTGTCTTCATAGCTCCTCGTGTGCCCTAGTAAATAGAATGATAAATAGATTTCATTTTAAATAAATGGTGTATTTATTTTAGAATGATAAATGGATTTCATTTTAAATAAATGATTGACTTATTTTAAAATAATAAATAGGTTTCATTTTAAATAAATGCTTGATTTATTTAAAAAATGATAAATAGGTTTCATTTTAAAATAAATGGTGGATTTATTTTAAAATGATAAATGGATTTCATTTTAAATAAATGATTGATTTATTTTAGAATGATAAATGGGTTTCATTTTAAATAAATGGTTGATTTATTTTAAAAATGATAAATAGGTTTCAATTTAAATAAATGGTTGATTTATTTTAGAATGATGAAGGGATTCTAATTTAAACAAAAGTTGAATTATTTTAAGAAACCTCTTTTAAAGAAGAAAAATGAGTAGCTTCATATTAAACAATAAAATAATTTATACGTTAATGATGGTTGCTCCATTTGTAGTAAAATGGAATTCATTTAACTTATTAAGAAAATTGTTGTTATCTTAATTATATGCAAAATCATTTAATTAAATAATAATATATTGATTAGTTTTTTTTTAAAGAATATTATAGAACCTACCTCCTAAATCAGATCGGAAAACAAGGCAAAGATTCCCACTAACATGAAGGGATAGCCTCATTAACACGAAGGGATGGCTTCATCGACATGATGGGATGGCTTCATCGACATGGAGGATGGCTTTATTTATGGCAGTGCATTGGGAAGGTAGAAAGGAAGAAAACGTCCCCTCTACCACCTGACGGGCAGATGAGAAGTTATGGTGGGTAGGTGGTGGATGGGAGCCAAGAGGGAAGTTATGCATTGGTTGGAGGAGATAAGTTGGAGGTGGAGAGCAAGAGTACTAGAAGGAGGACAAACAACAAGCACCAAATAAATGAGAAGGTGAAACACAGTGCAAAGAGGAGGGAGAGGGAATAGACATTCATCAACACAATTGAGGAAGCTAGCCATTGTGTAAATAACCAATTTGGACTCATGGAACTATTTAAATAAGTTATTTAAGGTTTTCTACCACTTGTTTTTAGTTGATGATGGGCTATGAGTTCATTTTTGTGTTGTGTTAAAGCCTTCATAGACTATGTTAAAGCCTTCACTGTTGTGCAATTTTAAAGCCTTCATAGCTTGTGTTAAAGCCTTTGTTTTTGTGTTGTGTTAAAGCCTTCGTGGGTTGTGTTAAAGCCTTCATTGTTATGTTATGTTAAAGCCTTCGTGGACTGTGTTAAAGCCTTTGCTATTGTGCTATGTTAAAGCCTTCGCTATTGTTTTGTGTTAAAGCCTTCATGGCCTGTGTTAAAGCCTTCACTATTATGTTGTGTTAAAGTATTCATATGTTGTATTAAAGTCTTCAAGGGATGTGTTAAAGCCTTCGCTATTGTGCTGTATTAAAGCCTTCATGGGCTATGTTAAAGCCTTCACTATTGTGTTGTATTAAATCCTTCATGGGCTGTGTTAAAGCCTTGTTGTTATGTTGTGTTAAAACCTTCGTAGGCTGTGTTAAATCCTTTGTTGTTGTGTTGTGTTAAAGCCTTCATTGTTGTGTTGTGTTAAAGCCTTCACAAGCTATGTTAAAGCCTTTGTTGTTGTGTTGTGTTAAAGCCTTAATTGTTGTGCTTTGTTAAAGCCTTCATGGGATGTGTTAAAGCCTTCATTGTTGGGTTGTGTTAAAGCCTTCACTGTTATGTTGTGTTAAAGCCTTCATTGTTGTCCTGTGTTAAAGCCTTCGTGGGGTGTGTTAAAGCCTCTGATTTGGCAACAACTTGTTAAATCTTCATTGTAGGTTAGTGACTCACATCGTTCTGTCTCCCTACCGTAGATGTTCACCTTTGTGGTAGGCTAGTTGGGTGTGCGTATTACCTCAAGCACACCCTCGTCGCTTCTATGCTTTATACCCAATGTATTATGTCCCTTGCTTACCAGATTTAGCGGCGGATCTTGTTGAATGGGAAGTCATAGAGTACTTGGGTAGGAAGCCTTTGTTTAGTTTCATTATTTGAATGTTGGAATTTAGTTTAATGAAAGTAAAGGGCTTTATTTATATGGTTTAATTAATTAATTACTATTTTAAATTAATGGAGATAAAAGGCTTCTTTTATATAAATTTCATTATTTAAAATAGTAGTCTAGATTAATGAAAAGGGAGGTTCTTCATAGAGTTCATTATTTAAAATGGGCAAATTTTAGATGGTGGAAAAATAAACCTTGTATGTTTTCATTTGTTAGAAACTACGGGATTTTAATTAATGAAATGAAGAAAAAGGTTTATTTATGATTAAAGTAGTTGGATTTAATGGATTAAATAAATATGAATGTGGTTTGTTTTGTGAATTAAGGGTATGGGTCTTTAATTCATGAAATGAAGAAAAAGGTTTATTTATGATTAAAGTAGTTGGCTTTAATGGAATAAATAAATATGAATGTGGTTTGTTTTGTGAATTAAGGGTATAGGTATTTAATTCATGAAATGAAGAAAAAGGTTTATTTATGAATAAATTAGTTGGCTTTAATGGAATAAATAAATATGATTGTGGTTTGTTTTGTGAATTAAGGGTATGGATCTTTAATTCATGAAATGAATAAAAAGGTTTATTTATGATTAAAGTAGTTGGCTTTAATGGAATAAATAAATATGAATGTGGTTTGTTTTGTGAATTAAGGGTATGGATCTTTAATTCATGAAATGAAGAAAAAGGTTTATTTATGATTAAAGTAGTTGGATTTAATGGAATAAATAAATATGAATGTGGTTTGTTTTTTGAATTAAGGGTATGGGTCTTTAATTCATGAAATGAAGAAAAAGGTTTATTTATGATTAAAGTAGTTGGCTTTAATGGAATAAATAAATATGAATGTGGTTTGTTTTGTGAATTAAGGGTATGGGTCTTTAATTCATGAAATGAAGAAAAATGTTTATTTATGATTAAAGTAGTTGGCTTTAATGGAATAAATAAATATGAATGTGGTTTGTTTTGTGAATTAAGGGTATGGGTCTTTAATTCATGAAATGAAGAAAAAGGTTTATTTATGATTAAAGTAGTTGGATTTAATGGAATAAATAAATATGAATGTGGTTTGTTTTGTGAATTAAGGGTATGGGTCTTTAATTCATGAAATGAAGAAAAATGTTTATTTATGGATTAAAGTAGTTGGCTTTAATTTAGTAAATAATTGTGAACCTAGATTATTTGGCAATTAAAGGTATGGGACTTTGATTGTTGAATAAAGGTTTAGTCATTTATTACAAGCTAGAATATGACATTGAGGGATTGTTGGATAACTCTCATGGGGAGATGAGAGGGGAAATAGAAAGAGTAGTTTCTATGATATCAACTATGCTTTAGAAATTTGAATTGCTTGGGTTTTTGTATAGTTGCAATTTGGTAAATAAATTATTAAATGCATTTAGAAGCATTTCTATCCTGAACTATGAGTGTATTGATCCCCTTATATCCTCACTTAATCGATGGAAGAGCAGGAGGACCATAATTATGAGATGGACCGATGCACAAGTTTACTCTCTACCTTACATCTTGCTTATTTATGCAAATAGATTAGATTTATGGGGAGGTTTCCTCAATGAAATTGATGTAATGTATTGTTTTAAGTATGGGGTTTACCATACATACTTATGTAATAAATGAACAATATGGTTGATGCTCCTTGTATGCCATTAATTGAATGTAGTTGTATTTAAATCCTTTCTATTGCATGTTTATCTTTCAATTATTGCTTTATGTTTTAGTTATCCTTTGCTTTTTCAATGATTCATGTTTTGTTAGATTTAGTATCTAGATCTATTCCTTATATTCTTGTTTCATTAATTGTTGCAAAACAATAGTAAGTTCTAGGTGAACTTAGAGGATGACCTAAGGGCTTGAGACCCCCTTAGGGAGATTGGTAACTAGGTTTAGAAGATCATACCAGAGTTAAGATAGCTTATCAGAGGATAATATTGATAGCTTAATTCATAGTACATGTAGCATACCCACACAATGGCTTGTGTGGAATATGGAGATGCGTGTACACCTAATGATCAAAGGTGGTAAGTCTAGCTCATCAATATTGATGATATAGATGGACTTATATGTATAACATAAGATACGCCTACATAGAAGGGACTTGCATGAGGGGAATCTTGTGGGTATAGTTCTTGAGAAACTTAGGGGTTGTTAAACATTAAGTCGATCTAAGGTTTGTTAGGGGTTTGTGAATCCCTCTCCTTAGTAAAAAAAATATTTCTCTTATTCTGTGTTTTGTTTCTTTATTTTTGTGTCATTACACTACCAATGGAAGAATTGACCCGAATTCTTGTAAGGAGTTGCTTAAAATACATCTCTTTGTTATTACAACTACAATAATACAGAACATTCGATGAAGCTCTCACTCAGGTTTGTGTCATCAAAGAAATAAAAATCCAAGAGGGTGAGGTAAAACGTAAAAAAAAAGAATGGCAAAATAAGGGCCAATAAAAAAGAAATTATTCTGGCCAGTCAAAACCAAGTCAAGTAAATCAAGTAGTCATGAGTCAGCTAAAAATGACTCAAAAACAATAACAACCAATGAAACAAAAATTGCAACAAGTGTCCTATCAAGTGGTTCCCCCACCTCAAAAAATTCATGCCACAATGCCAACTATGGAAAATCATCATCATCGACAATCTACTCAAAAATACCACATCTTCACACCTTTTCCTGAATGATATGCCTCCCTATTTCATAGGTTGTATGACACCAACGCTATTACCTTACTCAAAATCATACCAGAGGATCAAGTTAAACGTGGCAAAAGTTATAAAAAACACTTGTTTTATCCCTTACATCAACATAAAGGACATGCCATTAACACCTGTTCATTTAAACACATGGTCCAAGATTTGATAGAGCTAGGAATCATCAAGTTTGATAGTCCCTTGGCTCAACAAAACCAAATCCTTAGTATATACCAAATACCACTTCCTCAGCATGAGGAACAACAACAAACAATAAGGGGATAAATTACAATGACTCCTAACCAAGTCAACCACGTACAATATTATCAAGGTTTTGTGGGGCTATCCATGTAGTCCCCTAAGGTTAAAGAAGCACCAATCAACAAAATAAACAAAATCAAGTGTATCTCCACAACTTGCCAATTCATCAACACCATCCATCACCACTCATTCATCATCACCCATACAACCAACTTCACAAACACCCATAATCACTTCATCCACACCTGCACCATCAACCATTCATCAAACATCTCAACCAAATCCATATTCATCTCCACAAACTAATGTCTCACAAGTCTATTTAACAGACTATGAGATGCCATGTAACCATACACCACTTCCATTATCCAAGCCACAAGCCACCTATAAGCCCCACATTTCCACATCAACTACATCCACATCACACCACACCACTTCTTTTTATAAAGCTCTTATTCTTTAGGAGCTCCCCATTACTACCCCATATCAAACCTACACTTCCACACCCACACCCTCATCATAGTCAGGTACATGTACATGTGGTCGAACCCAATCCATACCATCCACATAATCAACATCAAAATCACCCATCACCACTCATTCATCATCACCCATCCAACCTACACCCACTACCATTTCATCCACATCAGCATCACAATCCATCCAAAAACCCCCTCAACAACATTAGTAACCATCGCCATTAAATTTATAGCAAATATTGAAGCGGTTAGTTAACATCGAGTTACAATCAAGTTGCCAACACACTCTAATTCTTCAACAAATTTTAACTTGACTTAAAAAATATTGAGTTACATTTGAGTCATCATCAATCTCATCAACATCCATCTCAGCAACCTCAGTAGTTGCAACATCCATTTTGGCAATCCACATCTCAGGTTACACTACTTGTGCCACAAAATCAAAATAAACCACATCAAAAAAACACACCAAGCATCCTATGAACCCCCCTCATGACTACACATTACTTTTAGAGTCTTACTCATCCATATTCTGAAGGTTGCATGAGGCCAATGAAATTACCTTACCACCAATAAAACCTTAGGAACCAACCAATGAGACAAAAAATTTAATGAGCACTTATTCTGTCCCTATCATCAATAAGCAAACCATAAAATCAATAATTTATACACATTTAAAGATGTGGTCCAAGATATTATCGATAGGGGGGCCTCACCATTCATAGTTCACCTCATTTATCTCATTCAAAACACTAGTTTCATACCTATACCCCTTTGTCCGAGCCCATGTTGACTATTTTTTAATAGTTGCAGGAGGTAAAAATAATTGTTTTACTTGACGTGTGTCCTCTCGACCTGAACATACTTAAATCTAAGTCGTATCGAGAAGATCATTATTACCTCTATCACAGGAAAATGGGTCACAACATTAATAATTGTTTTACATTTAAGGACATTGTCCAAGATCTTATTGATAGGAAGGACTTTTCCATAGATGGTCTGCTCACCTCATCTGATTAGGACCTTGGTATCAACTCAAAAAACATTGGGGATTCTCAAGGTATCACACCTTCCAAATCATCCACATCATCAACCATCAAATAAATTGAGGATGCTTAAGGTATCACACCTTCCCCACACACAATTTTATTTTAGAAAAACATTACATTTTTATTCCAATCACACTACATTCATGCATTCATATCATTTGCATACATACATTTCATTCACCATACTAGTGGTAATTTGATTAGTTTGGATATTTTTTAATCCAATAAGTCTTGTCACCTTAATCAGGGACACCCTCAATTTAAAATCCATCTCATTTTATTATTTTATAAGTCATGTCACAAGTTACAATACAAATTCCCATTATCCCTAGGTATTTTCGGTCACTCAGCCACTCCTAGTGTTTCAAGCAAACTTCATTGCATGTCAAATTTCCTCTAGGACCAAAGCACACTTTCACTAAAGAAAATATTGAGTTCTAGTAATTGAATCTAACATTATTGAACCAAAAACATCTAACACTTATTAAAAACATCTTGTGTTCAAGAGGGATAATACCATGATTGGGTTGAAACTAAAAGCAAAAAAGTCATCTTTACTTATCCCATTATGCACATAGTCCAAAAATAAAAAACAATGGTCTTTACCACTAATAAAACTTCAAAATACAAGAATGAGTAGTAAGGATAGGGTAAAATTCTCATCATACGTTGGTTAGGAATATGATTCCCTAAAGATCTAACTCTTTTACAAATCACAGACCACAGATCAACAAAGTCGTAAGGATACATTTCTATCCAAATGGTTAGGTAGTCTAAATCTTCAAATATTAGAGATCAGATCATTAGATTATGGAGCTAATATCCATTGGGGCTATAGATGCTTAACTAGCAGTGGAGTACACTCATGTATAGCAATATGTCTCTCTTGAAGAGACCTTTGCCTACACATAAGGACAAGATAGCTTCTTGGTCTCTTAAATGATAGGTTTCATCTCACTTTACTCAATATGGCTTAATGAACTCACTTGCACACACATTGGTTCTCGATTGACTTGGGTCACTACCATGCTCTTGATTGGTAAATGAACATTTCACTGCACACACATTTGGTCTTGGATAATTTTGATAAAACTTAGTGAGTTTGTTTGAAATCACTAGGATGTTTGAGTCTCTACAAAACAATTATAGATCAGCCATCCATAAGCCAACACAACATTCATATCATTACCATATCATTACATGAGTCTTCCACTTCACATACCACCATTAGATGTTGGTGTCCCTGATTAAGCAACAAAGATAAAGTTGGTCAAGCAAGAGTCTAAAACCTTTTACAAATGATCATTACAACATGATGGCCATTCATTTATTTGCATCCATCAAAAAATCATCAAGCAACTTGGGGGTGTTTAATGTATCACACCTTCCCCCATTAGTCACATAAAAAAAATCCACTTGGGGATGTTCAAGGTATCACACCTTCCCCAATAAAAACAATCAAGCAACTTGGGGGTGTTTAAGGTATCACACCTTCCCCCATTAGTCACACACAAAAAAAAATTATTTGGGGATGTTCAAGGTATCACACCTTCTCTAATAAAAACAATCAATTAATTGGGGGTGCTTAAGGTATTGTACCTTCCTCACCACTCCAACAAACTACTTCATCAAATTAGTTGCTAGGTTCAAAAGGTTGTATCCTTTTGTCAAAGTTTACACCCTTTGCATTGCATTCACAATCAATAAATCCATCATCAACCCTATCCCATTTTTTGTTGGGGCAAAAACAAAATCAATCATTTACATCATTCACATTCCATTATTCACATTTTCAAAAATATTTTTTCTATTGGGACAAAAATAGAATCAATCATTGCACTATTCATAGTCATTGCATCTTTCCAAAATCCCCTTTTTCTGTTGGGGCAAAAATAGGATCGATCATTTACATTTCTCTACACCATTCATATCATCCAAGTGAACCTCGTATCCAGTGGCTTACTCTATTATCCCTAACGGTTTCAACAATTGGATATCCATGCAATCCAATAGGATGGATAGATCACCATAAGGATGCTTGTTCAAAATCATCATCCCATGTCATGTTCAAAATCAAACCAACCAGTCTCTCATTTTTTGAATGCGACTATGTTCACAAAAATTTGCTCAAAGCTATCAAATTCCACTTACAAATTCCCTTACAAATTCCCCTTGCATTAGGCCAATAGTTAGGTTCAAAAGTGTGGTTGCCTAAAGTGAGACGGTATCCCTACCTCCACCACATGTTCACCAAATTTGGTTAATTTCATCCACAAAAACAATAACATTGCACATCATGCTAAGAGCAAATTTTGAAAAGCATGGAACCATCCCCAAACTTGGGGTAACCAACCTTGACTTTGATTTCAACATTGGCATATCCATTTACATCATACATTGCACTATCTAAATAAAAATCCCTTTTTTATTGGGGCAAAAGCAGAATCAATCATTACATAATTCACATTCATTGCATCATTCCTTTACATCATTCATATCATCCACACTTCCAAAAACCCCTTCTCTGTCAGGGTAAAAATAGACTCAATCATCGCATCGTTACCAGTCATTGCATATTCATTTACACCATTCAAAAACCCATTTTTTTATTGGGGCAAGAACATAATCAATCACTGCATCATCATATATATCACTCACCTTCATTTACATCATTCATATCACCCACATTGGCAAAAACCGTTTTATATGTTGGGGAAAAAACAAAACACATCATCACCCACATTGGTATATCCTTTCATATTTTGGTACAAAAATAGAATACATCATAAACCACATTGGTAAAAATCCCTTCTCCTATTGGGGTAAAAATAGATCACATCATTTATATCACCCAAATTGGCAAAAATCCTTTCATATGTTGGGGAAAAAACAGAACACATCATCACCCACATTGACAATCCTTTCATCTGTTAGGGCAAAAATAAAACACATCATCACCCACATTGGCAAAAGCCCCTTCTCATGGTAGGGAAAAAATATATCACATCATTTACATCATTCATATCATCCACATGACACCCTACATCATTCACCCACATTTACATCACTCATATCATACACATTATTATCCACAATTCTATCAATTGGATCATGAGATTTATTCTTCACTCATTCGTCAATTGAGGGGATAAGCTACACTAACATTTTGTCTCCAGGTTCTTTTACTTCAAGGAAGAAAAGCTACTTCACCAAACTAGGTGTCTCTTTTTTACATTGCATTGTGTTTCACACAATGCGATACAAAAAGGGGCATTTGTAGACACCAAATCCTAGCCACTTGTCATTCATGCATCATCCAATCACCACCATCCATTATTTATTTATATATATATATTTATTTATGTTTATATATATAAATATAAATATTTTATATATTTATATTTATTTATTTAATATAAATATATATTTATATATGAATAAATCATAGCCATTCATCATGACTTAATATCAACCATCCATCTGACTTGATCCATGTCACACATCAAAGTTATAATCCTAGCCCTCCATCACATTTTAATCTCGACCACCCATTGGTGTCGTCAAAACCCTAACATGTTGAAAGGTAGGTTATAAAAGGTCATTCATTCTCACAAATGAGGGTTAAAAAATGAACAAATTTAGTAGTCAATTAAGTGATTAAGCCCTTGCATCCATCCTCATCCAAAACCCTAGTATTTCACTAACATCCTTCATCCTTGTTGACATTGTATCCCTCGTTTCTATCACCCAAATCCCCTATGAATTAGATTTGGTTATGTAGTACCCTTCCCAGAAACCCTCAAACACTGTCAAGCATTCCCTGAATATTGTTGAGTATTCCAAGAACACTGTAGGGCATTCACAACCCTTTTATAATGCTCTAGGGTATCTCAAAATCTTTGGTTTACCATTGATAAACCCTTGAACGCTTTTGGGTATTTGTACACCATAATATCATAGAAATAGAAGTGTGTATCAGAAAAATCAAGTATTCTATGACAAAGTAAAAGGTTTATTGCTTTACAATTCAAGTTTTCTATATTCATCTTGCATTCCATTATCGTTACAGTTAGGGTCTTTGTAGATCTATTAATTAGAGGGTCTCACACAGTGGAACCCTCACATATGCTATTGACCTATTTTTTATTGTGATCTATTTTTAGGTATATGAACTACATTATTTACAACTATTGCAGCTAGGGTGGTCCCATAGGGATACTCAAGCCCACCCACAACTTTTTTGGAGTGAAGATAATGCAAAAAGACACCAAATATTCATTGTGAATGAGGGTTTTCAAACCCCTTTGATTGTAACTATTGTATCAACGCATATTGCATTGTAACATTGGAGATCAAGGCTCCCACCATATTAATACAATATTATCTCTTCATTGTGTAATATATTTTGTGTTGATTATGTTATTTTTATCTTTGTCTTGTTAATTTTTATTTACACTCAAATTTTACTTGATGTTTCAAATCTCAAGAGAAATGTTTCACAAAATAAGAGACATATGGAGGTGAAAAATTTCCTTCCCTTTTTTCAAATCCTATAAAAAGAATAATATTCGTTCTTTTGTATTTTGATTGTAATAAAAAATAAAGTTCAATATTTGTACCTTTGTTCTTCTTCTTCCCACTATAAATGTGAGGTTTTAAGTATTCAAGTCTTTTTAGTCGTCTCCTCGATCTTGATGAAAATTGAATCAACACAATAATTTTTACTTTTGTCTACTTTTATATGCATTTTTTCCTTTGGAAATCATGCCAACTAATCTTTTATGCATTTGAAACCTTTGGAAGTACCTTCAGACTAATCTTTGTCATGAAATATTTTAACATGTCAATGCTTGACACACAAATAAGCAGTGGGAGTGAAATAGTTACCTTCTTCTTTAAGCAATCCATTATCAATAAAAATCTTTGATCATGTACATGAAACAAGTTGGTTTTGATGCTTCTTTCATTTTACTCAGAATTTTTCAACTAGTTCTACAATTTTCTTTAAATGCTTTCCTTTCAAATGTGTGCTTTGTGGCTGTTTCATTGTCTAAGCATCTGTGTGAGCATTTTTTATCCTTTGGGTGTGTGCTATTGACATCATATTATTTTTCACTCTTTATGAAACTAGCCTTATAGAATTCCATTTTAAATTGCATGTTGAGAGATGGAGATTTTAATTACATCATGAAAATATTCTTGTATGCACTTTGGAAGAGACACTTCTCCATCCACAATTTTTCCATTGTGCTTCTTAGAAGAGATTGTTCTTTATTCAAGAGTGATGTTTCAAACTTGTATAGCGAAATTTTCATTTTTCTTCTTTTCTTGCATCATCTTCTGATTAAGAGTACGTACAAGAATCCAAGTCTTCATGATATCTTTTCTTCTTGCTCTTCAAATATAGAGTGTTCTTCATGATAGTCTCTTTTCTTGATCTTTGAATACAAAGCATTCTTTATTATAATAAATTATTTATATTTGAATATAGAACATTCTTTATGATAATATTTCCTATTACTCTTTGAATATAGAGCATTATTTACTTTTATATTTGTATCCTCTTCCTTGAGGTGGTTTATTCCATTGAAACACGAGAACTCTACTCGATAGTCTTCTCTCAAGGTGTCTTCTATTCAAAATGTTCACTAGTTCAATTCATTTATTTCTTCTTATTGTTACTTGCTAAATTTGGAAGCTAATTTTGAGAATTATTTTCATATGAAGTCTACTACTTTGTGCTCTTTAACTATTATTCTAGTTTTGAACATCCTTTTTTGCTTTAATAGGGGTAAAGTTTCTATTCCTTGGTTATTATCTCCACTTGAAACTAAATCTTGTGCAATTGCATGCATTTTCTACAAAATATTTTGAATTGTGTGGGTTGTTCAACTGTGACCTTATTGCTTTATGATTCCTTGTGTTCCTTCTTGGAATATTTGTGCAATATTTTCCTCTATGTGGAATTTTTTGCACTTTGCTTGTAAAAATTCTATCTTTTTGAAAAAACTATTTCTATAACTTTATATAATGTTGCTTCTATTTGCCTTTAGAGAACCCCTTGAAATTTGGAAAGCTCTTAACAAATTTTTTAATGCTTCAAAATAATATGTTTATAGCTACTAGGTAGGACTTTCTTGTAATTTTTTATGAAGCTTCAATGGATTCCTAAATATTCTTATATATTTTAAGGAGCTTCTATAGCTTCCTTAATACCTTTGAAGTGAAATTTATTTAGGGAAGACTTATGACCCCTTTTATTTATTACTAAAATTGTAATAGTTATTTATTACAGACCTATGACCTTATTGGTATTATAAGGTATTGAAACCCTTTTTTATGCTTGATGGCTTTTGCCTTTCACAATGGTTTTTCATATTAAAAGCTTTGAATCTACCATGGTATTTTGCTTCACTATGATTTTTTATTAATTAAAAATATGAGGGTTTTAAAAGGATACCCACAACCTTATACAAAATCCTCCCAAAGGAGCTACACAACTAGTGACCACACATTGGCCACCCTACCAAAAGAAAAATAGAATTGGAACCATATCACTTTGATCCAACCAACCTACAATCCTACTCACAAGATAAAAAAACCACCTGCACAAGGAAAAACAACCAACATCCTACCCAACAAGGACCCAACCATCCAACATGAAGATATAGGAACCCAACCAAAGCCATAAACCTAGGGCTTTACTACCGCATCCAAAGAATCATTCTTACTTGTGGTGATATCCTCTAATATATAACCCACAAGACAGTTCACTTCCTTTATAAATTCCACAATAATATTGAGAGTTCCCAGAATAAACCGTTGTTTATACTCTACCAAATTAATCAGTTGGATGTGCTTACAAGAGCCCTTAGTGCTAGGAGTATAGCAAAAATCTTCATTTGAATGCTTCACCTTTTTCTTTACTTTGATTAAGTCCTCCTAATCAGAATGGACCACCATAATCAATGAATCCTCCTTCTTGATTTTCTTATAAAACAACCTTTTGGAGCATCTCGCCTTCCCTCATCACTCCTCTAGAAGTCATAGAAATACCTCCTGATATTATACTACTTTTGGGCACTTTGAAAGAATCTGAGGGACTCCCCACATGGTCAAAATTTGAGGAGTTCAAGAGATAGATTTTGGAGCTACATAATCTACCACCTCTCATGCCCTTGGAGGAGACTGAGATACCCCATGTCATCCTTTATTTTCTAGCCTCCTTAGGAGAGAAAACATGTCTCTCTCTCTTTTTTGAGTCACAATAATCACTATATTTGGACAACACAATCTCCTAAGTGGAGATGGTAGGTGGGGGGATAGGCTAGGATTCGATAGCATTTAATATTTTTGTAGCCTCCATGCCTCTCTCTTTAGCCATATATTTGAAAATTAACAAGGCCAAAACCTGGTGAATTGGGTCCAAGCCTCTCTTGCTCCTCACATCCATCATGAATTTCTACATTGAGTGAAACAAAAATTCTAGGATGTTCATCCATATCTCTCTTCTCAACTGATTAAGGAACATAACATGGTAGCTCCTTACTACATATTTAGATGGATCTAGAGTAAAATAGTCCATGATGATAATAACCACTCAATCCCATGGGGCTCTAAGGGATTTAGTACTAAAACCATTCTGCTCCTTTAGGAGGTACTCATTCTCATCCAAGAAGAAACTCAATTCTCTAATGAGGGAATGTTTGTCCCTGTTGTGGCTATATCCATCAAGGGAGAGGCCCGTAACTATAGCAATAAATTTTACATTGATTTAAAATTCCAAGTCCCCCACCTTGGTCCATCCCTCATTTCATGAGTGGGACATGCATATGGATAAAGTCAAATTATAACCATAGAATTTCTAAATACATCCCAAAAGGCCACCCTTCTTTAGAATTCTTTTAACTTCCTCATCATCATTCAGAGAGACTGGTTCCAAATGTAATTTTAAAAGAAGAGATATCGAGTTCGATTGATTTGCTTCACTATGATTATTACCAATACTTTTGAGGTTTTATTTAAGCTATTTTATACAAGGTAATTTTACCCTTGAAACTTCTTTTCTCAAACTTGAAAATTACTTTTATAAATAGAGTGCTCTTTTGGTTTCTTTGTGTCAAATCTAGAGGAGGATCAGAAAGAGAATTATTTCTTCCTTCTACCTACTCTAATACCGCATGTTATAACTCAATTATTTTATGCTTATCATTCTGTAATGAATGGTATTTAAGTACATAAAATACCTATTTCAGGTATAACAAACTCTTAACTAAACTTCCAACTATATCTATCCTATATCACATGCATATAACTTGTGAGGGGTGGTTATACCACTTGCCTTCCCAAATGGCCTATGATGTAATAAATCCTAAAAAATTTGCACAAATAGGTAAAATATATTCCAATAATAATGAAACATATCTTGGAGTAGGAATAAATTCTCCTAAAAAATTAGAATAATTTGAAAAAGAAAAAATTGGATCTTCCCTTTACCTCTTTTTCCAAAGATATTTATGAAGTTGTGAGAAGTACTTCATCCTAGAAGTTGGGAGAAATATAAAAGGATCCAAATAATATAACTCAAAGACCCACTTTGCTTGGGTTGATAGTGTATCTTTATGACCAACCAAGTAAGTAGTGGTAGGCCCTCTCCTAGTAGTGCATGTTTGAACATTATGAAGGGTGTTTGTAGCAAAATGAAGCTAAAAATCTAGAATAGGATGGTGAGAGTGGAACTTTATCTTCCAAATTAGGTGTCTCATATCTTTTCAACTGATTAGCATTAATTACTTCAACTGTTGAGAAACCATGTATAGTCAAAATTAGGGCTAGCTTATCTATCCAATAACAATCCATCTTTACTACCTTGCTTAAGGAGTATAAATATGTCTTTGATTGGGAATATTTTGGCATACCTAGAATGGATAAGGATTTATTTTTTCATAATATTATGACATATGTCTCTCTCCTCTCATTCAAGTCCTATGCAAAATCAAAATTTAAAAGTTTTTAGATGCCAATTTTATAAGACCTATTGATTATTTTACTATGGGTTTTTAAAATTGTGCCTATAAAAAATAATTTATTTTTTATTTATTTTTATCTAAATTTAATTTGATTTTTGAAACATCAAATTAGCTTATCCTAAGGATAACTTATATTTTCCCTCCATTGATGTTATAATTAATTCTACCATAGGATATGAAATATTTCTCCCTTATGGATGGATATTAAAGATATAATCAAATCTAGATTACCTCTAAGGATCAAACTAAAACAACTTTTACTACACCCTCAAGTACATTCTATTATGTTATCATACCTTTTGGGATAAAAATACTGGTTCTACCTATCAACAAACTATGACAATGATCATTCATGACTTTACAGGAAAGATACTGGAATCTCATATTGATGGCATTTTTGATAAGTCTAAGAAAAAGCTTGACCACCTAGCTAACCTTCATACCATATTTGAGTGATTATGTCACAATAAGTTTAGACTTAATCCTAAGAAATACATGGTTGTTATTACTAGTGGCAAGCTACTAGGCTTTATGGTGTCTCATAAGGATATATATGTTGATAAAGACAAAATCAAATCCATTGATTCTATTTCTCCCCATAAAACTATTAAATATATTAAATTTTCTTGGGAAATCTTAGAGCCATTATATGGTTCATCCCTAAGTTAGATTTTAAAGCTTATCCATTTACTATTTTTCTTAAGAAAGACATTGAATTCAAATAGGATGAAAGTTGTAACAAGGCCTTTCTTCAGTTCAAGAAATTTATTTTATAGCCTATAACTTATTTTCGAACAAACTAGATAAGCCATTTATTTTGTACACCTCATCTATTTAGGTTTTCTTGAAAGTGGTCCATACACAACAATATGATGACAATGAGAAGTATGTCATGTACTACATTAGTTGAACAATACTTCTAGCAAAAACTTGGTACCACTCCCATGGAGAAATACTACATGACCATCTACTTTGCATATGAAAAACTAAACCATTATATGTTATATAAAACAACCTATATGGTCATTAAAACTAATCACTTGAGGATCTACTACAAAAACCTTACATCCCTAGTGACACCTAATATGGTAATTTGATCACTATGATGTAATAATTTGATCTTTATATTATCACACAAAAAGCTATGAAATCTCACATGGTTGTTGATTAGTTAGAAACAACTCATGATATTACACTGCAACCATAAAGAAGGCATTCATGATGAGAACATAATGGTCATATCTTGTGCTCCTCATGAATTTGTCATATTTTCTTCCTTTATTGCTTCCAATATTATTTAGGATTCAATTCCTTATGATCTTACTAAGTACGAAAAATATTTCTTGGAGTCTAATGAGGTTGTTAAAAGGCATCATGAAATTAAGGCTAGAGCCAAATTTGACACACCTCCTACTTCCCAAGAATATGATGAAAACCTTCACCTTGATAGTTGGATCCTTTTTTTTTGTGAGGGGGAGTAAGGAATGTGTTTGAGGCAAGAGTGGGTATCTTCTTCAAGGATCTAACTAGCCTAGTTGTTCCTATGGAATTCCACTTCATTTTTTTGGTATTACCAAATCATGTTTAATTTTAGGACTATTGACTACCCAATGTATGAATGATAAACACATTAGAGTGTTAGGAGACTCTCAAATTATGGTTTGTTAGATCTTGGGTGAATATGCTATCAAACCTCCCCATTTGATTCCCAACCATCAAGTGGCTATAAATTTAGTCAATTATTTTGATTTATTTTAATTAGGAGTTTCCCAAGGGGTAAAATGTTGAGGCTAACTCTTTAGTCACTTTAGCTAGTAAATTCATACCACATGAAAACATTACTAAAACTAATTTTATGGTAGAATTTCATGATGAACCTATGATTTCTATCTTTGATGGCTTTATGGATGTGTATATAATCAAGATAAAATATATTTATTATCAAACCCTTATGATGATCCTTGGTATGGAAACATTTTATGCTTCCTCAATAATCAACCATATCCACTTATCACTACTACTAAGTAGCATTTAGCATTTTGATATGTTGAACTTGATGGGGTATTGTACTACCATAATCCTTGTAGTGTTCTCTAATAATGTATTTTTTAAGATCCTCCATCCTAACATTATTAGTTAGTATTATTAATCATTTAATTATTATATTATTAACTCATAAAGTGAACCATCACATCTCTTCATAACGTGAACCATCACGTCTCTTCCTAACGTGAACCATCGTGTCTCTTCACCAACATAGCTTTAGGGTAGATATATATATATATATATATTATTAGGTTGGCCATTCACACAAATAATCCATGAAATATAAGAATATATATTTGTTTAAACCCATTGGAGGGATTCCCCATTCCAGTGAAACAATGATTCAACCCTAAAAGTGATTCTTTTTAATGTTATTTTATTTATTCATTTATTAAATATTAGCTAGAACCTTCAGGGTTCTACCATTTGGTATCAGAGCATCGATTCTGGACACAAGTGGGGAAGTTTGTTTAAAGACATCTCAAAAGAAATCCTGCAAGTAATGAATAAATGGCAAGATGATTTTGAAATAAAAATAGCAACAAAAATAGCAGAGTTAACCCTAAAAAAGGATGACCTTGCAAATAAAATTATTACAAAGGAGGATTTTTGCCAGTGGAAGGACCCAATTACAAAACCACCTGTATGGGAATCACAAAATACGTACACCACCCAAAAAATTACCCAACTCTTACCCATTAAATGTATTAACCCCATAGAAATGAAGGCATGACGAGAAAAATATTTTTGTTTTCATTGCGATGAGAAATTTATTTGCAATCATCAATGTATTACACATGCTCTATATATTTTGGATGTAACTATTCCTTGTAGTTTTCCCAACATCGAAAATGTAATTACGGTAGAAGTAGTGATAGATACACTTGAATATAGCACTAAATATGGGGACAATGAGGAAGGTAAGGAAGATGAGGAAGCCACAAAATATAAGAAAGAGGAGGAAGATGTGGAAAACAAGGACAATGAGCAAGAAATACCCAAAATACTTGATCCCACCAATGACAACAATAGGGTTGATATGCCAGAAGTGATTGATGCACCAAGCAAGGATGAGGTAGACATACCCAAAGTGATCAATGTCAGCCAAACATGCACTCTACAAGACCTACACACACCTTCCTCACCAATAGTGAGTTATCACCACATGACCAAACCTATTCAAAAACAACATAGAGTGACTACACACTCCTTCGTTGACTCTACCAGGGAACCACAAATAGATTTGGAAGCATTACCACCACTTTTGATGCATCATTATGAAGTGTTTGAGGGACCCCAAGGGTTGCCCTCCCATCGTCATCATGATTCTCCTAAGGAATATTCTACTATTGTTCTTGGCAACCCCCCACTAACACTCCGCCCTTCAAGATATCCCTGCCTTCGAAAAAGTGACATTAAAATAGTACAAGAACTTAAGAAAATACTTCTTGGAAAACAAAGGATGAAGCTCCTCACTTTGAGCTTTGAGGACAAATCTCTTTTTAAGGAGGGTGGCATGTTAGGATCCTCCATCCTAACATTATTAGTTAGTATTATTAATCATTTAATTATTATATTATTAACTCATAAAGTGAACCATCACATCTCTTCATAATGTGAACCATCACGTCTCTTCCTAACGTGAACCATCACGTCTCTTCACCAACATAGCTTTAGGGTAGATATATATATTAGGTTGGCCATTCACACAAATCATCCAAGAAGAAGAATATATATTTGTTTAAACCCATTGGAGGGATTCCCCATTCTAGTGCAACAGTGATTCAACCCTAAAAGTGATTCTTTTTAATGTTATTTTATTTATTCATTTATTAAATATTAGCTAGAACCTTCAGGGTTCTACCAGTATTATGTAAAATAAGGTTCTCGAAACACTCTTTGATGTCCATAGTACTGACTACAAAGAACAATTTAGTGGTCATTCCACATCATGTAAACTTAATAATGGAATCTGGTCAATAATGGAAGTTGATGCTAATAAGTATTACAAATATTGTGATAATTATTAATTCCACAAAGATAGAATTTGTACCCTTATTTAGGTTCTTCATTTAATTTAGTCTCATTAGCCCTTTTCCACTTGGATCCTTGACCTTTTTGAACCTATATTTTTTTGTACTTGGATGGTCACATTTTATTAACACAGACACAAAATATTGTATCAAATGGGTGGAATCTATACCACTAGTAAATCAAATAGCTCTCACCATATATAGATTTATCTTTATTCAAATTATGTCACTTTGGTGTCCTTTCTAATATTATTTTGGATAATGACACCCATTTCAAAAATAAGGCAGTTAGGGATTCAACATCATTTTTCCATGCCTTACTATCAATTAAAGAGAAATATTTTGGTAAAAATTTTGAAAAAGACAATTAAATAATTAAAGAAAAATTGAAACTTAAAGTTACATCCTATATTATGGGCATATCCCACCAATATTTGAACATCTATAGGAGCAATCCTCTTTTATTTGGTCTATGGTATAGAAGTTGTTTTGCCTCTTGAATTGAATTGCCTTATTTACTTGTTTCTATGAATAATTCATTGATTCATGAAGAGTACCATGAAGAGTATCAATAATTCCATCTTGTAAAACTCACTACTCTTGATGAGAGGCATATATATGCTCTTGAGCATAATATAACCTACAAGAGTCATGTTTCTAATAAATATAATAATAAAATCTATCATCATAATTTCAAAGCCAAGGACCTTGTTCTCAATCTCAATTATGTGCACAAAAAATACAAGGGCAAGATTATACAAAAATTGATTGGTCCATATACTATGAAGGAGTTGTTTTTGTCTAGGGTAATGAAGTAAAAATAATGAATGGAGTTGATTTGGATGAACCCATTAATCCCATGTATGTCAAATACTTTTATGTGTAGCCTACTTTTGGTCCTTTGTACAATTTTTGTGTTCTCTTAGTTTGCATGTTGAATTTTGTGTTTTATTTTTAACTTTGGCTACTTTGACTATCTATTTGTGAGCATTAGCCCTAAACATTCTTCAACTTGGTACATTGTTATGTATTTTGCGGTATATTTTGCTCTATTGATTGTGATTTCCACATAAAGCAATGATCCTAGTCATCTTGTTTTTTGCTACTTTTTTCCAAATTTTTGGTTTGGTGTTTTGCATTTTTATGAGGTTTCTCTCTCTTAACCATGATTACCACTTTATGTGGTGATCCTAGTCATTTTGACATTTCAAATATCTTCTTTATAATTTGATAAATCTTTATAGTTGTTTTTCTTTTGTTGGCATTTATTATTGTTGATTTTGTTTACAATTTGTTTTCTTACCTTTGGTAAGCATGAAAAATGCACCTAACAATGAATATGTAGCTTACAAATAAAATGAAGATAAACAACATGTATTAAGAGCAAATGAAATATATTTAAGTACAATTAGGCCTTGCCAAAGGGGCTTTTAAATCATAGTGTCTTTCCAATAAAACAAAGGGGGATGACCCCTTTTACAATAAGCTATCAGGTGCAATTATTTTTCATGCTACAATTAGAGATGTGGGTAGGTTTTGTGTGTGTGATTCTTAGACCGCCTAGGTGCTATATCTGCTACTGTAAAAACTATAGGACCTACACACATGTAAACTAAGTGGAGTCATAAGCATATGAAGGGCCTCCCTTGCATGAGGCCCTTATTACAAGAAAATATAGTAAATCATTACAAAAAATATTCAAATTCTTACAAAACTACTTTAAAGGCTCATAAAACCAAGAAGCAAATATACATTATACCTTCATGTGCATATTTGGTGGGGGTTTTATTTGTATATTGTGTCCCTAAGGAATCAACAATGACGGTCAATTTTGTGTAATCAGTAGAGATGGTTTATTCTATGTGGCCATCAGTGACAATTGGGATAAGGTTGCAAGAGGGGCAAAGTGCCTCTACTGGTGGTGCAGGTGAAATAGCTAGAAACTATCTAGTTTATGCATGATTGATAGTCAAAGGCTTATTTGAAATCCTCAAAAAAACTCCATGACCACCATTGTTGATATCTCCAAGGTATATGGTTGTGGAAAATTGCGGGGTGGTTGACCAAATTTGGATAGCATAACAACATGTGTACTTGATTTTCTCACAAATGATAGAAATGGATGGGGGATTTATAGTATTTGAGTAAGGGGAGGGGCAGGTAGCATAGAGGTGATGTGGAAACCATGTGAAGGGTGCAAGGGCCAAGGAAAATCTGGAGGATTCCACTTGGTGGAATGTGCAACCTCTAAATTAAATGACCTTGGTTAGGGTGAACTCTCACCCACCCAATTGCCATAAAGTGACCTAGGGGATAGTGAGGTTTATGGGGGTATGTGTGCACTAATTTTAAATTGCCAAGATATGACATGGAGGATGAGGAGGACAAAGGCATTCAATTTACTAATCTACTCCTTTTGACTTTAGCTTTTTTCTTGCATTTTAAAATTACCTAAACTTAGAGGAAGGCCTAAGTGGGGGGACAAAGTGAAATAAATGAGGGATTGTGGGTGAAGACTTTAGATAATCCTAGGGATTTGAGGGAGAATTTTAAATTATTGTGCACATTCCCTAGGGATTTGACCATGACTTAAGATAGGATTAAGAATTAATGAGAGGCTAATGAAAGACTTAGTGGAAGAATTAAGGGAATAAGAAGGGTTTTAGGAATTTCAAAGGAGGGGAGGAATAAATGAGAAGGTTTAGGTGGAAGTTAAGATATTAGAGAGAGGATAAGAATGATTAAGGGAATTAAAAGGAGTAGGGGAAGATTAGGAGAAAATTAAGGAAAATTGGAAGATTTAGGAATTTAGGGGAAAAAGAGGAATTAGAGGGAAATAAAAACCTAAGGATACTTTAGAAAAATCAAAAGAGAATTTAGGGGAAAAGAAGGCTAAGAGGATTTTTAGAGGAATATTAGGAAAAAATAGAGAGAAATAGAATAAAAATAGAAGATCTAGGGAAAAGTTAAGGGAAATTAGGGAGATTAGAGGGAATGAGAGATAATAAGAGGGAACTAGAAGAATTTAGGAGGAATTAGAACTGGTAAAGGAGAAATTAGAGAATTTTGGGAGAAAGAAGAGAATTAGGAAGAATTTAAGGAAAATAAAATAGAAGAAGGAAGCCCAGGGGAATTTAGATAAACTTAGATAAAATTGGATAGCTAGTGGTAGTTCTGTAATTAATTGGAGGCTTTTGTGTTTTTGTAATGACTTGAGGGATGTTTTGATGGTTTTGCAAAAATGCGACTACATATGACTAAAATTTGGTGTCTACAAATGCCCCTTTTTGTACCGCATTGTGTAAAATACATTATGGTATAAAAATAGGAAACACCTTATCCTGTGGATAATTTGCTAATTTTTTGCCTCAATAAAGGATATTAGCTAACCTTTACAAATTTTTAGTTTTTTTACCCTCTAAAATGATGAGCAAGTAGAGGATAAAATAGAATATGATTGGGAGCCAATCGATAAATGATGGATGAACAAGAGGGTCAATTGAGTGAATTGATGAAGGGATGAGTGCAAAAGAGGAGTGACAAGGGAATTTTATGGAAGGATAGTCCTAGGACCATTAGGAATATGAAGCTAACCATCAAGAACGATTGTAGACCATAAAAAATGGTTGCTAACCATCTAGAAAAATTGGGGATGCACCATGGGGACTGTCAGAGATGGTTAGAGGCACTAGCGACCATCAACAATGGTCAAAGGCAACAAGATGACTGGTTAAATAGGTTGAAAGTGGGAAAAGTGACTGGTCAGGCTGGTTGTAGACAAGAAAAGGGATAAATAGACAAGGGGGTTGTCAATGTCATTTGCACACAATAAATGAAGATAAAAGAGGAGCAAGGAGAAGGATTGAGATGGTAGGAGAGAGATCAGTGATAGGAGTTGGAGGGAATGTGGGGAAGGTATGTAGTGAGATGCTCATATTTTAGATAGTTGTATTTATGAATTTAAGTGCCTTTGTAGTTGTTTGTATGTTTTCTTGTGTGTTTTTTTTTGTTGTGTTTTTTTTTTTTGACAAAAGAAGGGGGGATGAGGAATTTTTTTGAAAAAGGAGAAGGGGGGAAGGGAAAAAATTATTATTTTTATTAAAAAATAGAAGGGGTGTTGGATCCTCAAAATCCAACTTGAGTTTGCCCCCCTTTTAAAAAAAATTACTATTTTTGGCCAAAAGCTACCCTATTTTTAGTAAGTCACCAAAAAATCCTGGATAGCCCCCTAAATTAACACACATTATTGCATTTCCCATATTAGGCCTCCTAGAAAATCTCAACACCTATCCATGTCTAAAAAGTCATTAAATTCCAAATTTTCTTTCTTTCAGTTTTTCTAAAAAAACACTAAATCCCATTTTTGGGGCACTAGATGAAGGAATTAGGGCCTGATAACACACTAAAAAATCTTCAAGGCTTCTATAGAAACCTTGCCATGATATTGTCCTCCTCTTTATCTAGCTCCATATAAAATTTCAAGTCGATCCAATGGTCGGATCAAAAGTTATGCCCTTCGAAAGATAGGCTATTATGGGCCATTTTTGAGATCCAATTAAGAGATAGTGAGAGGCCATCATTCAGCTCTGGTAATTGTAGTTATAAAATATTATTATTATCAAGCTTTATGTAACAGGTATTTTTGACCAATTGAGACCACTACCACACTACAAATAAGAACCACTACAAGCATAATTAATAATATGGGCCATCATGAAGACAATTGTAGTTATGGGCCATCATCAAAATAGTTGTAATTTTTGTAATTATGGACCATCATCGAGCTTTGAATGAGAACCAATTTGTAGGCTATATGAGAGAGTTGTTACAATAGAAAAATTATCAAGTTTTTGCATAGTAATTTTGCAAGAGGTATACTAGTGTGCCCATCCTTGTCAGTTGTATTTTCCTTTGTGTGTCTTGTCTAGTCACCCCTTTTTCTTCCCCATTATTGTGCAGGTTTTGTTGAGGAGGTGCCTAGTTTACTGAGATCATTTCTAGTGGTTGAGGCTAGAAGCTAGGAGGCTCTTTGTTACATCATTTGAACAAAGAGTTGTAGTTCTCTATTGCATCATTTGAATGGAGAATTTGTTTGTATTTGTTTAGTGAGATCTGGTTATTCTGATCAGACTCCCATTGTAATGATTTATTGTTTAATACAATCTTGTTTCCTCCTTTTAGTAGTTCTATGTGCAATTTTGTGTGTTCTCCCATTTACATGTTACATCATTTGAATGTGTAAATGGCATCTTCTTTCACTGGCATGTTGAATCATTTCTGTTACATTATTTGAATGGATGTGATTGGCTCAGTTTTATCTTCTCCCCCTTCTATCTTCATCATATTTTAAGTTTGGCTACAATTTCCCAATGGATAAGGCATCGGTCTACTTCTTGAAGCACTAGCTAGGAGTTACTTTCAAACTTGGTCAAATTTTATGTTGTAGTTTTATTTCATTTTTGTAAATCTGGATGAGCATGAGCATATAAGAAATATTGTAGGCTCACCTCTAGGGTTTCCTTACCCTACTCGGTCTATCTAGAGTCTTAGGATAATATTTTCCTGAGTTAAAGAGGTGGATCCACTAGAGTCCATAGTGTTGATTGGATCAGGGAAGTCTTGCAACATGACAAATCTATTAAGGGTGCAGGAATTTCCCCCAATAGTTTTTGGCATCGTTGTTTGGGATGATTCTAGGTATTATTTTGTGTTTGTTTTTCTCATAGTCTTTCCTAGAGTGAAATTTGTGAGATTTGAGTGAATATCAGGTTGAGCAATCTTGGCCCAAGTATTGTTGAAGATCTTGCTCTTTCTTTGCACATCTATGTTGGTGACTCTGAATGAACTCAAAATTTTAAAAATAAAAAGAGGAGTTGGATCTAGCATCTACAAGAAGAAGTGGTAAAGAAGTGCTTGTTGGAGTGCCAAATCTTGAGGTATTCTTCAAGTCTCATAGAAAAATTCAATTCCTATTATTCTTATTTTTAGTCCAAATCTTGGTTTGAATCAGTCTTCTCCTACTGTAAACCAAGTACCTATAGTGAATCAACTTGTAGTGAGTATGGCAACTCCTAATGCAAATAAAAATGTCAATGTAAATCAAAATGTCAATCAAAATGCCAATGCTAATGTTAATCAATGGAGGACCAATAGATATAGAGCTTTTGTTTTACCTACAAATCTGAATCCTCTCCCTGGTAAAGCTCATAAGTACTTGCCTAAATTCCAAGGAAATAATGTTGTGATTGGTGAAGATCATATTAGGGATTTTCTATATGCCATGGATAGTCTTGAGGTAGATGATGAAGATGTTGTCCTTAGATTATTCTTTCAAACTTTAGAGAAGGATGCTCGAGAATGGTTCAATAACCTTGGAGTTGGTACTATCAATAATTTTCAAGAGCTAGAGAACACTTTCCTTAGGAAATATGGAGAGAGGAAGAATGAACAGTCCTTGCTGATAGAGTTGGCTACCATGAAAAAGAAAGAAAATGAATTAGTGGAATATTTCAATAGAATATTATTTAAGACTAAAAATAATATTCTAGTAGCATTAAGGCCAAATGATGATCAATCCATTTGTTTCTACAAAAATGCTTTCCCTAGAGATTTTAGTTATGAGCTAAGATAACAAGCAACAACCACCATTGATATATGTATGGAAAGGGCTATTGAAATAGAGAGACATATGATTGATAGTGGTAATATGAAAGCATACTCTTTAGAGCCCAATCAACCTAAAAGGAAGCCCAAGAAGGTTGAGTTCTCTATCCCTAAGAAAATAGATCAGGATCCTATGAACAAAATAGCTAATCAGTTGAGTGAGATGTTTACTACTTTGAATAATAGGTTGGCTAGAATTGAAAAAGGTAAGGATAACATTGTAAAAACTTCATAGGGTAATAATAGATAATAGGAAGATAACAGGCCTCCTTTTAGGAGGAATTTTAATAGAAATTAGAATAACAATGGAAATGAAGAGGGAAATAGGAATCAGAATGGAAATTGGAAAAAAAGAAGTAGAGAGAGATCTAGATTCTATTCCAAATCCCATGCCATAAAATAATATAGCATCATATCATCCCTTTTATTTCTCTTCCTGTGATGCACCACATAACCCTATTGATTGTGGTATTTATCTAAGTATGCATTCTAATGTTGATTTAAATGTTGAATCTGAAGATGAAGATATTAGAATTAATGTATGTTGGACTTAGGAGGATGAAACTAGAGAATAAGAATTTGAAAGGGATATGGACATATGTGCTAGTAATCTTGAGCAAAGAGCCTTAGTCTTTGGAGAGGCATCAACCTCAAGTGAGCCTCCTAATACTAGATTTGATAGAATGAAGTAAGGGAAGCTTGTACCTACAATAGAAGAGGTTGAGTCTTTAGAAAGAATACATGCTATCAATATCAGGAATAGAATAGTGGAGGACAAAGTTGATGAAGGGCCTACACAAAAGGAGAAAGCTATAGGAGTGATTTCATAGAAAAAGGTAAATTAGATGAAGCTGCAAATGATTCTTGAAGAGCCTGATGTAGAGGAAATTATCCAAAAGCAACAAAATGACTTGGCTAATCAGAAATCTAGAAAAGGAATTGATGATAAGAAATGATCGTGATTGGTTTTCCAAGAAAAAGGTCAACATCACTTTTGGAGAATTAATGACTATTCCAAAGTATCGATATCAGGTATGTAGAGCCTTCAAATTAATTGATCAATCAGGAGGAAAACCTCAAAATCCCATAGGCCTTGTGAATAATGCAGTCAGAGCCCCATATTTAGTTAAGCCATTTTACATCTCACTAAGGTATACATCAGGCTATGGGGACCAATATGTTATTCATAATTGCATGCTTGATAGTGGTGCTTCCATGAATGTAATGTCAAAATAAGTAGTTGATCAGTTAGGCTTGATTTGTCAGAAAGAGCACCCTCCTATTTTTGTAATGGATAATAGGAGAGTACCTTGTGTAGGCATTATCATTAGACTTCTTGTCCATATTGAACAATATCCTAAGAAAGGAGTGGTGATGGATGTTGCAGTTGTAGATGTGGACCCTTTATTTTCCATCTTACTCTCTAGGCATTGGGTAGAGCAGCTAGGTGGTACTATTCAATTGGATTGGTCATATGCCACTATCCCAATGTAGGGTAAGGAAAAAGTGATATTGAAAAGAGAACCCTTCAATAGGTATTCAGTTGAATTTAGAGATCCTAATGATAATATGGTTAATGTCATGAATTCTATTGAGGAAAAGGATATGGGGGTTTACTCTATCTGGCATTCTCCTTTCTTGTTGGAAGTACCTGATGCTGAGAATATGGATCCAAAATTGAAGGTTGAAGTAGATGCAAAAATTGATAGAATTCTGACTTCAGAGTTATGGACTATGACCTTTGATGGGGCAAAATCTAAAGTAAGAGCAGGAGTTGGAGTACTATTGATAGACATCAATGGAAGCTATCTTGGCATACCATACAGGTTAGAATTTTCTTGTACAAATAATGTTGTAGAGTATGAAGCTTTATTGCTAGGGCTAAGAAAAGCCAAGGAATTGGGTATTAATTACCTCAAAGTTAGTGGGGATGTTGAGCTAATAATTCAACAAATCAAAGGGAAATATCAAACAAAGCACCCTAGATTAAAGCAATATAAGCAAGTAGTGTTGGATGAAATAGATAGATTCTTGGCTTTTGATCTACAATTTATTCCTAGAGCACATAATCACAATGCTAATATTTTGGCCATTAATGCTTCTAGAGCAGAAAACCTTGAGATAGACACTTGGTTTATGGAAAGGTTCCCAACCATATCTATTTATAAGCCATCTATCCCTGATAATGTGGTATATTTACAAGTTTTTCATGATGATATACACATTAATGATTTTATGACTATGCAAAATGAATTTTTTGATGTTATTTGTGATGAAAGTGATGAAGAAAAATTGAAGGATGTTATTGGAGAACCTATAGAAGTCATACAACTAAAGACCAATAGGATCCCTAGGGGGTTGGTATCTTTGGAGAGCTTGTTTGATGACTTTGATAGAGCATATAAACCTTTGGTTTAAGAATCTGAGGTAGATGAAGTTAATATTGGAATAGAGGAAGAGCCCAAGATTGTTAGGATCAATAAAGCTCTATCAAGAAAAGAGAAGCAACAATATATCAAATTCTTGAAAAAGAACATGGATACTTTTGCTTGGAGTTATGAAGATCTGAAGACCTTCAATACAAAGGTAATGACTCACATAATACCCCTTCAAAAGGATACCAAGCCTTTCAGGTAGAAATAAAGAAATTTCAATCCCACTTTGCATCCAATTATGCAGAAAGAAGTGCAGAAGTTACTGGATACCAAGATAATTAGGAAGGTGAGATTTTCTACTTGGTTGGAAAATCTTGTTCTAGTTAGAAAAAATAATGGTGAGATCAGGCTTTGTGTAGATTTTAGGAATTTGAATAAGAGCTCTCTTAAAGATAACTATCCACTTCCAAATATGGAGCAATTGCTTCAAGTAGTGGTTGGGTCATCAAGAATGTCTTTATTGGATGGCTTTTCAGGTTACAATCAGATTGTAGTGAATCTAGAAGATAGACACAAAACAACTTTCACTACACCATGGGGAACATTTGAATATCTTAGGATGCCCTTTGGATTGATGAATGTAGGGGCAACATTTTAGAGAGCAATGGATGTTGCATTTAAGGGATTGATGTTCAAGATAGTGGTAGTATATCTTGATGACATTACAGTTTTTTCCAAAAATCTTGAAGATCATTTTGCACATCTAACTCAAGTGTTTGATAGGTGCAAGGAGTTTGGCATATCTTTGAATCCTAGAAAATGTGTGTTTGGGGCCACACAAGGTAAACTACTTGGGCATATTGTTTCAAAATATGGGATTAGCATTGATCCACAAAGAGTAGAAGCCATTGCTAAAATTCCCCCTCCTAAGAATATTAAGGGAGTTAGATCATTCTTTGGAAATATTAACTTTATTAGGAGGTTTATCCCTGATTTTGCTCAGATTTCCAAACCAATAAATGACATGATCAAGAAAAATGGAGAAATAAGGTGGATAGAGGAAAATACTACAACTTTTCAGAATATCAAAGATGCAATCACTCAGGCTCTAGTATTGAATTGCCCTGATTACTCCAAAGATTTCAAGATCTACTCATTTGCTTCAGAACACACTATTGCTACAGTTCTAGCTCAACAAGATGAAGAGAAAAATGAAAGGCCTATAGCCTTTATGAGTACAGGATTGAAGGGTGCTAAACTAAAATACTCTTTGCTAGAAAAATAGGCTTATGCATTAATCAGAGCATTGGATCATTTCAAGTGTATTTTTGGGTCCAATAAGGTAATAGCCTGTATCCCTTACATTGTTGTTAAAGATATTTTCACTCAAACTGAACCTTTAGGTAGTCCTACAAGGTGGATGGCTAAATTTATGCAGTATGATGTGGAATTCAAAGTAGTACACATTATCAGAGGATAGGGATTGGCAAAGTATCTAGCTAACAAAGAAGGGGAGGCTATGAATAACACTATTGTAGTAGATGAACAACAAGAAGCAAGAGCAGTTGATAATTTTGATTGCAGGTGGTATGATGGCATTATATTTTACCTTCAAAACTTGTCATTTCTAGGAGATATACCCCAAAATAAAAGAAGATCTATCAAGAAATTGGCTCAAAGGTATTACATTCAAGAAGGTAGACTGTATTGGAGGCATCCAGATGGTGTGTTGCTTCTCTGTTTGTTTGAGAAAGAGGTCCCTCAAGTGCTAAAAGAATATCATTCTAGATTTTGTGGGGGTCACTTTGCTCCAAAGGCTACTGCTCACAAGATCATGAGAGTTGGTTATTATTGGCCCTCCTTATTTAAGGATGTTTACTAGTTTGTTAGAAGTTGTCATAACTATCATATTTTTGTAGGAAAGAAGAATTTTCCAGCCATGCCCTTAAAGCTAGTGATTGTGGAAGCTCCTTTTACTCAATGGGGAATAGATCTCATAGGTGATATTAACCCCAATTCTTCTAGAGGTCATAGGTGGATCATTACAACAATAAACTATTTTACCAAGTGGGTAGAAGCAACACCTCTCAAGAAATCCACTACAAAAGTGGTCATCAAGTTTTTAGAAGAGCACATATTGACAAGATTTGGGGTTCCCAAGAAGATAGTCATAGATAATGGTAACTACTTCACTTCTTTTGAGATGATTGAATTTTGTGCTAGGTACAACATAGAGCTTTCTCATTCTACAAATTACTATCCTCAAGGGAATGGTTTAGTAGAATCCTCAAATAAGAATTTGATCACAAGAATCAGAAGAGCATTAGGTAGAAACAAAATAAGTTGGGATAGTGAGTTGAAGTATGCTTTATGGGCTGATAGAATATCTATCAAAAGAAGCATAGGAAAGTCTCCCTATGAACTAGTATATGGTGAGAATGCTCTACTACCCCCTCAGGTGGAAAGTCATGCTTTATCTTTACTTCTTCAGGATCATGAAAATCCAAATGTCTTGTAGAGAAGACTTGATCAAATTGTAAAGTTGTAGGAAGATAGAAAGGATGCATTAATGAAGATGATTGAGCAAGCTCACAAAATAGTGCAGTTGTTCAATAAGAAAGCCAAAGGTAAACCTTTTTAGGGAGGAGATATAGTGTTGTACTAGGACCCCAAAAATGACAAGCATGGTGAAAAAGGGAAATGGGAGCCTAAATGGCTTGGCCCCTATCAAATCCTCCAGAATGTAGGCCAACATACTTACAAATTGCAAACTCTGGATGGTGCAAAATTTTCAATTCCTATCAATGGCCAACATTTGAAATTGTATCATTCAGCACTGAGGGCTTGAGAAGCCACAAAAAAGTGTGTTTTAGTCTTGTTCTTTTTAGGTGATTAAGGTTTCATTTTTTAGGTGATTAAGGTGTTCAGTTTTAGGTGATTAAGGAGTTCTTTTTAGGTGATTAGGCAAGTTTTTGAGTTTTTGTGGTCTGCTTGAGATTCTGGAATTCTCAGGTGATTCATTGTCAAAAGTCTTTTTCATCACCTATCCTAGTCGGAGCCTGTGTTGGATCCTCAAAATCCAACTTGAGTTTGCCCCCTTAAAAAAAAAATTACTATTTTTGGGCAATTTGTTATTTTTGGCCAAAAGCTACCCTATTTTTAGTAAGTCACCAAAAAATCCTAGATAGCCCCCTAAATTAACACACATTATTGCATTTCCCATATTAGGCCTCCTAGAAAATCTCAACACCTATCCATGTCTAAAAAGTCATTAAATTCCAAATTTTCTTTCTTTCGATTTTTCTAAAAAATACTAAATCCCATTTTTGGGGCACTAGATGAAGGAATTAGGGCTTGATAACACACTAAAAAATATTCAAGGCTTCTAGAGAACCTTGCCATGATATTTTCCTCCTCTTTATCTAGCTCCATGTAAAATTTCAAGTTGATCCAATGGTCGGATCAAAAGTTATGCCCTTTGAAAGATAGGCTATTATGGGCCATTTTTGAGATCCAATTAAGAGATAGTGAGAGGCCATCATTCAACTCTGGTAATTGTAGTTATAAAATATTATTATTATCAAGATTTATGTAATAGGTATTTTTGACCAATTGAGACCACTACCACACTACAAATAAGAACCACTACAAGCACAATTAATAATATGGGCCATCATGAAGATAGTTGTAGTTATGGGCCATCATCGAAATAGTTGTAGTTTTTATAATTATGGACCATCATCGAGCTTTGAATGAGAACCAATTTGCAGGCTATATGAGAGAGTTGCTGCAATAGAAAAATCATCAAGTTTTTGCACAGTAATTTTGCAAGAGGTATACCAGTGTGCCCATCCTTGTCAGTTGTATTTTCCTTTGTGTGTCTTGTCTAGTCACCCCTTTTTCTTCCCCATTATTGTGCAGGTTTTGCTGAGGAGGTGCCCAGTTTACTGAGATCATTTCTAGTGGCTGAGGTTGGAAGCTAGGAGGCTCTTTGTTACATCATTTGAACAAAGAGTTGCAGTTCTCTATTGCATCATTTGAATGGAGAATTTGTTTGTACTGGTTCAGTGAGATCTGGTTATTCTGATCAGACTCCCATTGTAATGATTTATTGTTTAATGCAATCCTGTTTCCTCCTTTTAGCAGTTCTATGTGCAATTTTGTGTGTTCTCCCATTTACATGTTACATCATTTGAATGTGTAGATGGCATCTTCTTTCACTGGCATGTTGAATCATTTCTGTTACATTATTTGAATGGATGTGATTGGCTCAGTTTTATCTTCTCCCCTTCTATCTTCATCATATTTTAAGTCTGGCTACAATTGCCCAATGGATAAGGCACCGGTCTACAGCTTGAAGCACTAGCTAGGAGTTACTTTCAAACTTGGTCAAATTTTATGTTGCAGTTTTATTTCATTTTTGTAAATCTGGATGAGCATGAGCATATAAGAAATATTGTAGGCTCACCTCTGGGGTTTCCTTACCCTACTCGGTCTGTCTAGAGTCTTAGGATAATATTTTCTTGAGTTAAAGAGGTGGATCCACCAGAGTCCACAGTGCTGATTGGATCAGGGAAGTCTTGCAGCGTGACAAATCTATTAAGGGTGCAGGAATTTCCCCCAACAAGGGGGAAGGGAAATTTTTGTTGTTTTTATTTGTTGAAAGGAAAGGAAAAGGGAGGGGAAGGAGAAAAAAGTTTTTTTTAGACTATTGACTATTTTGGCATGGACATGGTTGATTTTGGGAGAAATGAATTGATAGCATGCATGGATGGTTTGATGTGCAATTGAAGAGGTTGCAGGTGTGATATTGATTCAGTCTAGAGTACCCAAAGATGAGGGACAAGCTGAATAATATAGACTAGAAGTGGTTGAGGTCAATTGTGTTGGAGGGTTTAAACAGTATTGAGATTGTGTGGTCAAATGCATGGTACCTATCAACTCTCATAGAGCAATGGGATATCAACAAGGTGATATTCCACTTCTCCATGAGGGAGATCACAGTGATCTTTGAGGACATATATTAGATAATCTGATTATCTATGGAGGGTCTCTCAATTTGAGTGATAATAGATAGGGCATATGTGATGGCCCTAGTTTATGGTGAGGGGTAGAGGAACATGAAGGTAGGGTACAAAGGGATTTTATACTTGGATAAGTATGAGAGATAATGGCTAGGATTGAGGAATGTGGTGGTGATGTCACTGATCTTGAGGATAGTGCTACTAGACTCCTCAGGTGTATGATTATCGTAGAACCTAATAGATTTTATGTTTGACTTGATGGAGAGACATATGGTGTATGCTTGGGCCCCAACATTACTTACATAGACAAATGATGAGCTTTATGAGGTATAATTATTAGGGTGGAAGGGCTTGGATGTAGATTACTACTATAGATATGGGGTTGTGAGAACTTTAATATATGTCACCCCAAGGGATTACCATATGAGAGAGTAGTAGGGAAACCATACATCCTATGTGGTGGAAGGACATGGAAGGATGGTAGAGTTGGACTCAATGATGAGATAAAGAATATTATAGGGGTGCATGAGCAAGGTTGGAAACAAACCAAGTTATAAGGATGTCTTGGTAGGTGGAAGCTTGGGATGAGGAAGGAGTTCACTTGGTTCATGTGAGATGAGCGAGGTGGATAGTGGGATGAAACCAGATAAAGTGTGAACTAATTAAGTTTACATGAATATAGAGATAGTTTAGGATGATATAGGGGATTCCAGACCTAACTGTGATCTATAGGAGGTGAGATGATTAGCTAAATTTTATGGTACCATAGAGGATGCTACTAGAAAAGGATCCAGATGAGGTGATAGAGATACTAGATGTTGAAAATGCAAATACCATTGTGGAGTATTATGCTTGGTGGAAAACACAATGATGGGAGCCATAGAGAAGGATAAAGGTGGTGGGTAGATATGAAGGTGAGGGAAGGCCCAAGTATGATGATGAGGTAAAGCCCAAGGAATAAGAAGAGCCACTATGATGATGACTGCATCATAGGATAGATAGCAAAACAAGGACCTCGAGGTAGGGAAAGGTGAATACTAGGGTTATGGGGGCTATGGATGGTGAAATTGGCTTAGATAAGGCTAAAATCATGGAGGTGGTTGAGGACCCTAAGATGCTCAAAGGGGTACCTAAGGGGTAATAGGGATGAGGTTATGAGGAGTGGACAATGCTCCAAGCAAAGTGAGATAACCTAGAGGTAGAGCAAGTGTGGTTGATATGCCTGCTAGATCAGATGCAGGAGGAGTGTAGGGATGAGATGGCAAGCGAGAGGTGCTACTAAAAAATAGGGATTATGCATCGTGGGAGTGGGATGTGGGGTATGTAGAGAGAGATGAGCTACAATTGGAGGTGGAGGAGTTATGAGAGAAGCTCAAGTATAGGGGATAGCATGAGGTAATGATGATGGAATTATGGGTAGAGGTGGCAGTAGCACAATATCAAGCAACCATAACAGAGAATCGGTTATACTAGGATAGGGTGTACATGGAGGTTCTAGAGGATGGTTTATGGAGAGATGTATAACAGAGTCTAGTTGATAGAGAAAAGGTTTGAGGGTGACATAAGTACAACAACCAGTACCACACATTAGGGATCCCATAACCTTAAAAGCATCAAGGGATGGATCATATCATGAGATATCAATGAAGCATCGAAGCATGAGTGAGCAATCATGATAGAAGAGGACACATTGGAGTTATTATATGAGCAAAAAGCAACATAGCTTAGGGGTGAATGATCAGTGACAATGAGTGTCATAATTTTGCATGTATGGTGATGATGAGCCTAAGGGTTCAACTATATGTAGCCTACGGGTGATGATGATGTACTTGTATTATGTGGATATATATATATATATATATATATATATATATATATATATATATATATATATATATATATAGACTTTTTATGGTGACATGTGTGTTATGTGTGAATGATTGGACATAATGTTATGGTGTATATTAGTTGTAGCATTATTATGAATGATGATAGTGTGTGAATTTGGATAACATAGATAATATGTGATAGTAGTAGAATACAAAAATGGATATACTATATGGTAAATAATCGTATGATGACCACCTATACAAATAGGGGTGAACTTGCTATTTATCATTGGATCAAGGGCATTAAAAAAGTTGAACTGACCTAAATGGGAAATGAATGGAAACATGAGGAGCAAATTATGGTGGGGATATATGACAAGGTAAAGTGGAGATAATACCATGTGTCAATTTGGATGTCTTAGAGATACAGAAGCTAAAATTACTTTTAGGAGACTCAAACACCCTAGTGATCTCAATCAAACTCATCTAGTAGTCAAGCAAGCCCTCAAAGATACTAAGATTACCCTAGGGATTCAAGTATCTCAAGGACCAACTGTGTGTTCTATGAATGTTTGTTGTCAATTTTGAGCAAGGTCAAATGAATCACTTGTAGCATACATCAATAAGCTAGCTCACCTGTGAGCATACATAGGTTTGTACAAAATAAGGTCACTAATGTGATAGAAATATCACCACACGAAGGTCCTAATCCACTACTAGTCAAACATCTAATAGTGAAGATAGTCCCATGGTTCATCGATATTGCTCCACTATCAGCCATGTGTCTATAGGCTTGGTGGAGACATATAAAATACCCAAGGATCCATGATGGAAGAGGATGATGCTGATATTTTTTGTTTTTTGTTTTTTGAAATGATGATGATTTTAGCTCTTTGTTATTTTTTTAGGGATATTCGGGTTTGGACCATGTGCATGAAAGGGTGAGTAGGGAAAATATTTCACTTTATGGTGATAACAACTCATGAGTTCATCTTTCCTATGCACAAAAATTTAATTACTATGTGATACATGTGCATGGTCCAAGAGAGAGTGAGAGTTAATTAGGAAAAATTGATAGCTCTCAAGGACTGGTTGACATTCAATGGAGGTTGATTGCAATGCTAGGATTAGCTAAGTGACCAAAATAACCTAGAGATTCTTCAAACCAAAGACATAAAAATAAATGAGGCATCATAGGGTGTAGTGGGAAAATATAGTGAGGGTGGTGGGTGAATGTGAGTGAAATGAGTAGGGTGGGAGAAAAAAAGAAAAGGGCCATGGAAAAAGAGGACACCCTTGATTAACATGACAACAACTAATGCCATCACAGAAACAAAAGTTATGTGAAAAGCAAAATTATTTTGGATGCGAAATGGAGGTAAAACTACTATGAGAGAAAAAAATGGAAAAGGCAAAGAAGAGAGAAGGAAACCAAAAAGAAAAATATGAGAAAATGAAAGAGGGGGAGAACAAAAAGTAAAGATAAGATAGGGAGTGCACAATGGTCCAAGGTATGTAGTCACTTGAAGTGTGACCATACAACAAGGAGTGATGTGCAAGGAAGAAAATAAGAAAAGGAAGGAGAGGACGTAAAGACAAGACAAAGGAGGAATGAATGCATGTGAAGTTCATACAAGCTGAGGATCAAAGATTTGTATTTGTTTTTTTTGGGGGGGGGAAGGGTTCCACTGACAATCCTCATTTTTACCTGACCATTTATCAATATTAACGAGAGTATGTTGTGTTATCTTCAAGTAAGTGTGTTGATTGACGTCCAATTGCGAGTTGCTATACTGGTAGATTTCAAGGAATGGTTAGATGAAAATGAGGAGCAATAGTGGGAGGATGGATAAGTGTAAGTGTGGAATGTAAAAGTGCAAATTATGATGAAGGATGATGTGATTGGACTAAAATTTTGATTCATCCTACCATTGCTCAATATTTGTATATGAATTATTTTGGGGCATTTATGTTTGTTGATGTTCGATCAATTGATGCCCTATAGGATATTGAGAAATGGTTGGATGAAAAATGAAGCATGTAGTAGAAGAAGGTAGAAAGGAAAAGAGTCAATGGGCATATTTCATGTTCATCCAACTAAGCTACAACATCTAGCAGTACTCCTGTGCGCAACTCCAATATTATGTTGGTTTTGAAAGATATTGAAGATGATTTGGATGAACACAAAGGATGATAAAGCCTTTGTGCAAAGTGGAATATTATATGTGAATGAACAGGGGTTGATGGTGTGCAACTTGAGAAATGCTTTTTCTTTTTCTTATTTATTTTATTTTTTTAATCAAATTAGGCAAAGAAGGATTTGAGATGTATGATGTTAATAGGCTTAGGATCTTCAACTCCATTAAGGTTAGCAAGTTTGTAAGCTCCTATTATGATATTTTATTTAACAACAAATCATTTGCACTAGTTGGTGGTAATCTGTCACATAGATGTAATGGCAAGTGAGAGTTTTGTTGATTTTACTTAAGGACAAGATCTCCTACTTGAAACTCTCATGGATGGGCTTTGGAATTATAGGTGCATTGGAACAAATATTGATAAACAAAAATATGCTCTAATTAATGGATTCATAGTTCATTGAGAAGATTTAATTGATCGAGTCGTGCCTATCATGCAATGTCATCATCAATAAATTCTTACAAGGAGATACACAAGGATGGTATTTTAAGCTCAAAGGGCATGATTACCTCCACTCCATAGACTAATGAAAAATAAGTTGCCCCAGTAGACATGTGAATGCTAGTGCGATAAGCCCACAATACCAGGGGGATTTTAATATGCCAATATTTGTAATTTTCTTGAACAATTCTTTAGGATAGAAATGATAGTCTTATTGGTAGCCTCAACTTGTCCATTGCTCTTGGGGTAATAAGGTGTCAATAAAATGTGGTGGATGAGGTATTTGGTGCAAATTTCTAGAACATATTTATTCTTAAAGGAGGTACCATTATCAAAAATGATATTGGATGGGATGCCAAAGTAACAAATAATGTGATGGAGTATGAAATCCACTATTCAAGGACCAGTTGTACTAACAAGAGGGATTACTTCAATCCATTGGGTGAAATATTTAGTAGCAGTTATAATGAATGTGTGATGCCCTAAGGAAGGAGGTGATATTTTCCAATTAGGTTGAGGCCCCATTGGAAAAAGGACCACATTTCCTAAATTGATAGCAAATCCTATGAGGGTACATGTGTTAGGTTGGTATGATGTTGATACTTGAGGTATTTATTTACATATGCATAACAATAATGCTCCATTGTGGGCCAAAAGAACCCCATGTGCAAGATGCATTTTATGATGGCCATCCTGCTAAAATGGCAACCATAGGTTCCATCATGTGCCTAAGATATTTCCTAGGCTACCTCTTATGGTTCAAGATAATGAGGGAGAATACCATTGTACCTCTACGATAAGGACATCCCCTAGGAGAACATATAAAGCTATATTTTTTTGAATATTTTTTTGGTATATGAGGGTAAGTTTGGAGGAAGAGATCCAAACATGAGAAAGTATTGTACTTGAGAAAACTAGTTGTGGTATGGTTCTGCTCGAACAAAGTGGATATCCTGTTTGCTCAAAGAAGTATTGCAATAAAGAACAGATTGAGAGAACCTAGTAATGCAAATAGTAGTGATGCAATCAAAGATATTTTATGGAATAAGTGACCCTAAATAGGTCATAGTGTAAGAAAAATGATTATTTGACCATGGTGAAGCTTCAATATCATACCATTCAAAATTGGTGAGCTTATCGCCTATCTCCTTGTAAGATTTGAGAATTCGACATTCACATTGGTAAGTCCCTTTAACTTGAGTAATAACAATTTGGGAGTCACCTATGATTTGAATGTGTTTGATGCATATAACCACGGTGGTTTGGAGTCCAAGAATTAGAGATTCATACTCTGTATTGTTGTTCATGCAAGGGAAGTCAAGTTTGAAAGAGAAAGGGATAGGAACCCCTTGTGGTGTGACAAAGACTATCCCAACACTATTTCATTATTCACACTTAAAACCATCAAATAAAAGAGTGATTTTAACATCATATTCATGTTCAATAGGTTTTTTTTGTTCAGTAATGGTGAAGAAAGAATCATCAAGGAGCTTGACTATGAGAGGTGCATCAATAGGAAGAGGGGCTTCAACAATTTGATCGATGATTAGCTGACCTTTAATGGATTTTTTAATACTAAATTCAAAATTAATTTTAGTTAGGAGTATTATCCATTTGATAGTTCTACTATTGGTGTATGTGTAGTTGATCATATAACACAAAGCGTTTTTCCTAGCAATGATATAAGTCATGTGATTGAGCATGTAGTGGCAGAGTTTCTTAGTGGTAAAGCCCATAGCAAGACAAAGCTTCTCCACATAAGCATATCTAGTTTTGTATCTCACCAAGGTATGACTAATATAATATATTGCTTGCTCATGATTATTTTTATTCTTTTGGGTCAACATAGTCCCTAGGGAAAAATCAATGGTGGAGATATACAGGTAGAATGGAATTCCTAGATGAAGTGATGATAAAATAGGTGGGGATACTAAATAGAATTTTATGGAAATAAAATATTTTTGACATCCATGGGTCCATGCAAAAGTGATCTTCTTTTGCAAAATATAGTTAAATGGATTGCATTTGTTTGAGAGTTGTGTGACAAAGTGATGGATCACTTGAATATTTCCTTCCAAGCTATGCAATTCTTTAAGGTTATTAGGGGGAGGTATTTCGACAATGGTCCTGACCTTTTTAGGGTCAAATTCAATACCTTGCTTGGAGACTATGAATCCCAAGAGTTTCCCAAAAGAATCACCAAAAACATATTTCTTGGTATTAAGTCACACATTGTGCTCTAAAAGTTGATCAAAAACCTTGCACAACATGTCAAGATGCTCAAGATAAGTTTTAAATTTTTCTAAAATATCATCCATGTAGTATTCAATGATCTTATGCATGTAATCATGAAAAATGTACATCATGGCAAACTGATAAGTAGCTCCCATATTTTTAATATCGAATGGTATAACTTTGTAACAAAATGTCCCCCATAACATTGTAAATGATGTCTTGTGTTGATCTGTAGGACTCACATAAATTTGATTATATCTTGAGAAGTCATACATAAGGGAAAGCATTTCATGACCATTAGTAGAGTCTAAGAGTGTATTGATGTTGGGTAAAGAAAAGTCATCTTTGAGGTATGCTTTATTCAAGTCATGAAAACCAGTACATATGTTAATACCCCCATTGGGTTTGCTAATGGACACCATGTTTGAGAGCCATTTTGTATAGTTAATTGGGTTGAATAAAACCCACATTTAAAAGCTTTTGTAATTCTTCCTTAACCATGAGGGCTATAGTAGGATGAATTTTGTGTAAATTTTATTTAATTGGTTTGGCATTAGGATGCAAGATGAGATTTTGGACCACTAAATTGGGGTCTAGGCCAGACATGTCTTTTTAGAACCAGGTGAAGATTTACTTGTATTTAGTTAACAAGGTTGTGAATTGTTTTCTTTCTTCAATTGAAAGGCCTTAGCCAATCTTGATGAGGATTTTGGGGTTCAACACTAATATTGATGTCAATGGTATCCTCAATAAGCATATGAGAACCTTCTTCTAATTAATGCATAGTAGGAATAAGGTGTATGCCATCAACAAGATTGACAAGGATCAACGAGGATTTTTCCTCGATAATGGTAGATTGATAAATAGATGCATCAATAAGCAAAAAAAAAATGTAAATGCTAGCATCATGAAGGAGCTGATTAAAGGAAAGAATATCAAATAAGAAAGGAGAGAAAATATGAGCAAAGTTGATGAGGCTAGGATCGATGTGAATGGAATTAGAAGGGGAATTTGGATTGTGGAATGAAGCGAAGAGATCGATAGATATCATATGGATTTTGGGGAGTAGGTAAGAGGGTAGATTAAAGTTTGGGTTCCATGCTCTAGAGGGAGGAGCTATAATATGATGGATGAATGAGGGTAGGGTTGAGCTAGCAATGGTTGGATGGGGGGGATTAGTTTACTCCAAAGGAAGGAGAATGAGAATGATGGGGTGAGGAATAGAAAATAGATGTAGATAGATGCTACCATTGTCCATGGGATTTGTAATGGGAACAACAAGGGATGAGTCCTCTTGTCTAGCTATAAACTCTACACTTATTTATCAATCTAGGGTGAATTATTTAAAGAGCAATAATCCAATATAGATTGTACCACAATTATTAATATCAAACTTAATTCTATTTTTCTTAGTTTTAGGTTTGTAGAAAATAATAAAAGTTATAAGGAAAAGAAATTGTACTAAATTAAAATAAAATATAATTTTATGTTTTATACTAATTTGATGTTGTGTATATTTATTGGTGTGGATCCACGTGCAATCTTTTATAAATTTAACTATTTTATTTTACTAGTATAAAGTAATGCAATTTAGATTAAATGGTAATTTAAATTTTAATTCTATGTATTAATTACTCCTAACATATTTCAAGGGCAAGAGAATAGGGACTGGCTATAGGAGTGGATCCTACCTCCTAGAGGACAGTGTAAATATTTCTCCCCTAAAATATTTTACTTTAGTAACTAATGTGCATTAAAAATACTAATACTATTTAATTTATGGATGCAGGAAAATACAATAAAGATTACATAAGCGAATAAATCATAATAAAATCGACATAGTTACCAATCTCATGAAAAAAAGTGTTGTTGCTTTGTTGCTAAAAATTCAAATGTACAAGATCTTGAAAATCAAGCCTTCAAAATAGTAGAAATTGTATACAAAATTTTTTATGGCATTTGAACATTAGACATTAGACATTAGACATTAGACATTAGACCTTTTCAAATGTCTCTTCCCTGTATTTTATAATGTCACTTGGAATTTTTCAATAAAATTCTTCTAAGTATGTTTCCATGTTTCTTATTAGCTTGATGATTTGAACACTAACCTTACAAAAATAATAATCTAAACTAATACTATTTCATAACCACCTTGGACTTTGTCACAATTACGATGGTCCAAGGGGCAAAATGATGAACTAACATAACAAAAATTCTTTATTTGAATAATCTAATGATATAGCCAATATAACTATCTATCCTTCATTTTCGAAAGAGATAATATAGGCTTGCATCTAAATCTAAACATATTAATGACATAATAATCTTATAGTTTTCTAATATTAACTTTATATAACAACTTAAATCTATCCTTCATTTTCGGAAGAGATAATATAGGCTTGCATCTAAATCTAACATATTAATGACATAATAATCTTACAATTTTCTAATATTAACTTTATATAACAACTTAATATATAAAATATCGTGTACAATTCCAACATGTCATTCAACTATGTTGATTGTATATACCTCATAATGATGTTACGTTATCACTGTACGTGGCATAATAATGCATTAGACAATTTGAATTGGTCAATATTCTTTCTGTAACACCTTTCAATAGATGCTTTTTGTAAGAACTTTCCACAACTATATTATGCAGTACCTTTCTATAGCGTTCATCCATGAGTCTAAAGAACACAAGCTTATACTGAGAGGGGGTGTGAAAAATATAAGACCAACTTTTACTTTTCTTTCTCAAACAATATTATCTAGTATTATTAATAGCAATATCAATAGCAGTAATCAAAGTAATGCACAAATCATCACACACAATAGAGACACCAATTTAACATGGTTCACCCAATGTGGGCTACTCCATGAGGGAAATATTTCTACTAATTTTTCTCAACAAATCCTCTTGGGAATCACTTCCCTATTACAATTTTTATGGACCTTTGTCCAAAGGAGACACCAATCCTGTAATGCTCTGATTTGTGGATCTCTCTCCATAGGAGAACTCTTTCCTCCTTTCTCTAGTTCATGGAACTTGACCCAGGAGAACTCTTTCTCCTCAACTGGTTTGTGGATCTCTCTCCATAAAATAACTCTATCTTCATAGCTGGTTCACGGATCACACTTCATAGGATAACTCTTTCCTCTTACTCTAGTTTATGGAAATATATCCACAGGAGAACTCTTTCTCCTCTACTTTGGCTGGTGATATTCTAGAATAATATTGTCCCCACTGCACTGGCTTGTGGATATCTCTTCACTGAAGACCTCTATCCTCACTTAGAAAACCTTTGTCCTCACTACCTTGGCTAATCAATCTCTATCCATTGGAGACTACTATCCTCTGCTTTATCACCTTTAAAGCTTACTCTCAACTCTGCTTAATATCTATCTCAAATTTACTCTAAACACTATCCTTGGTATAATACAAATATGCTAAAATATATCTTAGGTCTAGCACAAATCTAATCTTAAATATACACCAAACTCTGTCATCAAATATGTCCTCAAGCCTTAACACAGATCTTGATCCAATCATAAATTAAATTTTCTTATATTTGACCCAAGCCTTAACACAAAGCTTGAACAAATCAATAAATTAGGTCTGCTCATAAGTCTTCACCAAGACTTGCTTCAAATCCGCTCTCAAGTCTTCTTTAAGACTTACTTCAAATATGCTTTCAAGTCTTCACTAAGACTTGCCTCAAATATACTTTCAAGTATTCACTAAGACTTACGTCAAATCTGCTCTCAAGTCTTCACCAAGACTTACCTCAAATTTACTCTCAAGTCTTCACCAAGACTTACCTCAAATTTGCTCTCAAGTCTTCTCTAATACTTGCCTCAAATATGCTCTTAAATCTTCTCTAAGACTTATCCCAAATATGCTCTCAAGTATTCTCTAAGACTTGCCTCAAATATGTTCTCAAGTATTCTCTAAGACTTACTTCAAAATTTCTCTCAAGTCTTATCTAAGACTTACCTCAAATCTGCTCTCAAGTCTTCACCAAGACTTACCTCAAATATACTCTCAAGTCTTCACTAAGACTTACCTCAAATTTGTCTACAAGTCTTCACTAAGACTTACCTCAAATTTCTTCACTAAGACTTACCTCAAATTTGTTTACAAGTCTTCACTAAGACTTACCTCAAATTTATCTACAAGTCTTCACCAAGACTTGCCTCAAATCTATCTATAAGTCTTCACCAAGACTTGCCTTAAATCTGTATACAAGTCTTCACCAAGACTTGCTTCAACTTTGGTTTCTAAAGTTTGCACAATCACTTTCAATATCACTCAAAACCAATGCTCAAGAATTTCACTCATTCATCCAATCAATGAAACACAACTTGCTCACTAACCCTAAACAAGTGTTTTCACACTTCTTCAAACAAAGTGCACAATTTCGGTTTCAAACCCTAATTCAAATAGTCCTCAATATCTATCTCAAATATTCTCTAAACATTCACCAATGAAGCATATAAAAATTCACTCAATATTTCCAACAATGCTTATCAAATAATCCTTTTCACTCCACCTTATATTTTACAACATTCATTCCAATATTTCAAACAAAAGATGATGTGCCCATACCTTTTTTCTTTGATGAAGATATGTCTTCAAAACTTGTTTTACTTGCAACAAAACCCTCTTGCCAATTCTAGGTTAGATAGCAACAGTCTATCTCCAAAATCTCCACAAATATTCTTCTCAATAATTATTTCACCATTCAAGAAATACAATAAAATATCAAGTCACAAATACACCTTATTATCTCCAATATTCTCAAAATAATATTCAGCACATAAAAATAAAGCTCCTTTGTTAACATCTTGTAATCTCCAACCTTCTCAAAATAATTTTCAATACATAAAAATGAAGTTCCCTTGTTAACACCTTATAATCTCCAATCTTCTCAAAACAATATTGATTACATAAAAATGAAGTTGCTTTATTAACACCTTATAATCTCCAATATTTTATTTTATAATAATAAAAAAATATTATTTCAACAATCCTTATGACTCCCTAAGCTTCTTAATACATGCTATTTAATTATCATGTGGCCTCAAACCAACCTTCGCATTTCAAAAGACTTTGGCAAAATTAATTTAAAATTGCATACCTTATAATTGTTGGCCCACGTCACCAAAAGTATTGCCCATGGCTTTGATGGCCAGTGCTCAACGACCAAAAAACTCGAACCCATGATCTATGCTACCACAGTGCCTTAGCCCAAGGCTAAGCTGCCACCTGGACTACACACCAATATATGAACCAAAGGTCCACGCTCTTCTACTAATGCTATCACACAAATTTCAATGAAAATCAAAACTTTCTCTCCTCCTTTGCCAAAACAAATTCTATGATATTCGAAACCACAACCTGCTCCTTACAAGCACCTTAGCCATGCCTTCGCCTATCGTCTGTGCTACCCAATGCCTTGAGATAGTTTTTCCTTGTTCCACTCAAAATTAAACACAACAACATCCTTTTCTTAAACACCACTCAAGCTTCTTCTTCCCTCTCGAAAATGCAGCGCTCGATTCTCTATTACTTGAGCATTCAAATTATTGCTTGGAGATCCTTTGGAAATGAAAATAATTTCCTTTTTTTTTTTTTTGGTAATTAAGGTACAAATTCATTACTTTCGGGTTTTCCAGGTTGACCCAAAACCTTTTACAAAAATCAGCACTATGCTATTACGGATCAAAACCTCAATAGGAACAGTCTGTCCTTTGCTACTAGTACCCTTCTGAGGCCACCCTGCCAAGAAAGAGCACAACCCCTTACACATATTTACAAACACCTTAGACCACAGGCAGCGGCCCACCGCTAAGCTTTATTGCTGCCCCAACCATGAAAATGTGACTTGTCACGAAATCATGACGTCCTTAAGTCTTCTCCATCATTTGCTCTGGAGAGTCGCAAAATGGTGACATGTCACGAAAATGAGACATGTCGTGAAATCACGACATTTTGCCTTCATTCTGCTCCTTTGCCGCTATAAGTCACGAAAATGTGACATGTCACAAAAATGAACCATGTCGCGAAATCGCGACATTCGTCTCCCATTTTGCACTCTTTCTGCTTCCAACCGCGAAAATGTGACATGTCACGAAATTGCGACGTCCTTAAGTCATTTCCATATTTTACTTTGGATAGTCACGAAAATGTGACCTGTCACGAAAAAGAGACATGTCACAAAATCGTGACATTCTGCCTGCCTTCCGCTCCTTTGCTGCTGCATGTCACGAAAATGCGACATGTTGCGACAATGAGACATGTTGTGAAATCACGATATTCATCTCCCATTTTGCACTCTTGCCTCTTCCATCCGTGAAAGTGTGACATGTCACAAAATCGCAACGTCCTTAAGTCTTTTCCTTCATTTGATCTGGATGGTCATAAAAATGTGGCATGTCACGACAGAGAGACCTGTTGCAAAATCATGTCAATCTTCCTTCGATCTGCTCCTTTGCCACTGCCTGTCGCGAAACTGAGACATGTCACGAAATTGCAACATTCATTTCCCATTTTGTTCTCTTGCCACTTATAGCTACGAAGAATCGACAAGATGAAAAATCACATCATCCTTGAGTCTTTTCCATCATTTGCTCTGGATCGTCATGAAACTGTGACATGTCAAAAATGTGACATGTTGCGAAATCGTGACACTTCTGCCTCTTTGTCCTCCTTTGTTGCTTTTGGACACGAAACAGCAGCATGTCGTGATATCGCGACACATTCGCCTCCTTGCTCCTTTTCATGGCTTTTTCCAGTGAAAATCCAACATGTCGCGATATCGCGACACTTTCGCCTCCTTACTCTTTGTCTTCTCTTTTGGTCGCAAAAATGAGACATGTCGCAATATCGTGACACTTTTCCCTTCCTACTCTTTCTCTTCACTTTTGGTCGCAAAAATGCGACATGTCGCAATATCGCGACATTATTCCTGCATACTATTTCTCTTCTCTTTTGGTTGCGAGAATGCGACATGTCGCGATATCATGACACTTTTTCCCTCTTGCTCTTTCTCTTCTCTTTTGGTCGTGAAACAACGACATGTCGCGATATCGTGACACTTTTTTCGTCTTGTTCAATATGTCACCAAAACGTGACACTTTTTCCTTCTTGCTCAACATGTTGCGATGTCACGATATTTTTCCTTCTTACTCTTTCTCTTCTCTTTTGGTCACGAAAATGTGACATGTCGCGATATCGCGACACTTTTTCCCTCTTGCTTTTTCTCTTCTCTTTTGGTCGTGAAACTGCAACATGTCGCGATATCGTGACACTTTTTCCGTCTTGCTCAACATGTCACCAAAACTTGACACTTTTCCCTTCTTGCTCAACATGTTGCAATATCGCGACACTTTTTCTTACTTGCTCAACATGTCGTGATATCGTGACACTATTTCTTTCTTGCTCAACATGTCGCGATATTGCGACACTTTTCCTTTCTTGCTCTACCTATCACGAAATCGTGACACTTTTTCTTTCTTGCTCAACATGTCGCGAAATCGTGACCCTTTTTCATTCTTGCTCAACATGTCATGATATCGTGACACTTTTTCCTTATTTCTCAACATGTCACGATATCACGACACTTTTTCCATCTTGCTCAACATGTCACGATATCGTGACACTTTTTCCATCTTGCTCAACATGTCGTGATATAGCAAAAATTTTTCCTTCTTGCTCAACATGTCGTGATATCGCGACATTTTTCCTTCTTACTCTTTCTCTTCTCTTTTGGTCATGAAAATGCGACATGTCGCGATATCGCGACACTTTTTACCTCTTGCTCTTTCTCCTCTTTTGGTCATGAAACTGTGACATGTCGTGATATCGTGACACTTTTTCCATCTTGCTCAACATGTCACCAAAATGCAACACTTTTTCCTTCTTGCTCAACATGTCACGATATCGCGACACTTTTTCTTCCTTGCTCAACATGTCACGATATCGTGACACTTTTCCTTTCTTGCTCTACTTGTTGCAAAATCACGACACTTTTTCTTTTTTGCTCAACATGTCATGAAATTGCACCCCTTTTTCCTTCTTGCTCAACATGTCATGATATCGCGACACTTTTTCTTTCTTTCTCAGCATGTCGCGATATCGCAACACTTTTTCTTTCTTTCTGAATTTTGCTTTTCCTTAAACTATGACCTATCGTGAAATCATGACATCGGTCCTTGGCAGCTGCCTTTGCCCCTAACCCCATAACCTGAGGCCACCAATCCACATGGATCCTTCCCCTATTGCAAATAAAACTAAGGCCATCACAAGAAGGACTGAAGCAATACTAAAAAAACAAAAATGAAACTCCTCTCCCTTTTTTTGAACCCCATAGTTTCATCATCATTGGCGATCATTTTGAATAATTTTTTCCAGATCACTTGGGACCCCATGTTCCCAAGTGACAAGCCCATCGGCTTCCACACCTATATTGGCCAAGATATCAGCTATTTTATTTGCTTCCCTGAACACGTGCTGGGCCTTTCGATCATTCCTGGCTTGGTATAGGATCCTAGCCTCTTCGATGACAGTCTTAACCCACCACGAAGGATTTTTCCCATTGCAGAGAAGGTTTATGACATGCATCGAATATACTTCGATAATTAGTTTATCATAAATCTCTTGATCCAACTGAAGATCCCTCCATAATGCTCTTGCTTCTGCATTGTTGTTCCTAGCTGCTCCAGAAAAGGCCATCACCAGCTTGCCTTGATGGTCTCTCACTGCTCCTCCAGCCCCTACTTTTCCAGGGTTACCTTTAGAGGCCCCATCAAAGTTGAGCTTGAACCAACCAACCGGGGGTGGTTTCCACTTGACATCTAATCTGGGATTGACCTTGGTAGACATAAATTTCTCGCCCAGAGTAATATTTAAGGATTAAGCGATCAGCCTCTCCCAGGGGGAAGGATTTCGAGCTTCATGAGGAATAAGGCTGAAATTTTCATGGGCGAAGGTAAGAATATTATTTGTGATGGAGGTGACATAATGGATCGACTCATGGAAAGCTCTATGGTTTCTTTATAGCCACACCTACAAAATAAAATGATGGAGACAAATCTTCCAAAAAAACCTTAGCCTCAGGCCAACAAAGGGATTTGGCCATTGGTGGAAGAGGTCAATGATGGTGGCTGGTCTGACCCAGCAAATGCTAAAGGCTTGAAATAACCCATTGAGGATACTCAAGGAAAATATGGAGGGTGGACTCCCAATTGGCCCTACAAAAAAAATAGCGGTTAGCAACTATCACACCTTTCCTTATCAAGTTGTCAATAGTAAGAATCCTACCTTGGATCACCAGCCACGAGAACATTGCAACTTTAGGAATAAGATTTTTGACCCACACCAGTTGAGTCTAGAGTGTGGGGTCCTCATTATCTAACATTAGCATGTATGCAAATTTTACTGAGAACTACCCATTTTTGGTAGCTGTCCATATTAGATGATCCTGATCAGGTCTCATAGAAATGAATTGTTGATGCATGATGCTTTGGAATTCTTCTGATTTAGCTTCAAATCCTTGAATCCTTATCTATTTCCAAATAAGCCTTCCTCTATCCTGTCTCATGAAATTAGCTACTTTCCTTCCTATGAGATCCTCTGTGATTCTTTTGATCCTCGCTAGGTGAGGAAACTGAGATAAAGCTTCATCCTTGGTCCACCTATCATCCCAAAACCTGATCTTCTGCCCGTTACCTAGACCCCATATTAGGCATTTCTTTATGAAATCTCTGCTTGTTAAGATTACCTTCCAGAATGCCAAACCTCTATTGTGCACCGTGTCATTTAGGAATTTGGTATCTTGAAGATATTTTCTTTTAATTATGGTAGTCCACTCATTCTCCTCATTGTTAATGAGACACCAAGCTTGTTTGGCTAGCAAGGCTGTGTTTAGGTGAGAAACTCTTCTCAACCATAGCCCCCCAATTTCTTTCGGCCTGCAAACCTTGCCCCAGCCCACAAGGTGGATCCTCTATTTTTCCTCTGACCCAGACCAGAGAAAATGCTTTTGGAGTTGTTCAATATTTTGGTATACTCTGGTTGGGGCCTTAAACATAGATAGAAAATAAACTGGAATGCTCTGTAAGGAAGCCTTAGTGAGAGTAAGTTTCTCGACCTGAGATAAAAAATGTCCTTTCCAACCAACCAGTTTCTTTTGGATTATTTCTACCACTCTATCCCACATAGATCTTCTCGGAGAACCATAGAAAAAGGGAAGGCCTAAATAAGAGGTAGGAAGAGTCGCTATCGAACATCCCAAAATCTTTGCTATTCTGGCTTGTCTTTGAATTGGGGTGTTGAGGAAGTAAAGCTTACTCTTGTTGAAGTTCACCTTTTGTCCCGTCGCATCCTCGTAGAGTTGGAGAATGTGCTTAATCCTTCTGGCTTCAACCACTAATGACTAGGTCAACATCAAAGTGTCATCAACAAATTGTTGGTGAGTAACTGGGTTGGTGAGAGAGGTGGCTTTAATACCTAAAATTAATCTAGCAGTGCAAGCTACTTTAATAGTTCTATCTAATGCCTCTGCTACTATAATGAACAACATTGGGCTAATCGGATCTCCTTGTCTGAGATCCTTATGGCTCTGGAAATATCCAGCTGTCGTGCCATTGACCAAAATTGAGAACCAAGGTTCGGATATACACTCTTTTATTAGCCTAACCCACTGAGGATGAAAGCTGAACTTCAGAAGAACAGCCATAAAAAAATCCCAGTTAATGCGGTCAAAATCTTTATTCATATCAAGCTTTAGGGCAAAGACCTCCTTATTGGTTTTCCTAGCAGAGTGTAGAGCTTCATGGACTGTGATCGCACCATCCACAATTGATCTCCCCTGAACTGAGATTCCTTGACCAGGGTCAATAATGAGGGGTAATGTTTCTTTCATCTTGTTAGCAATGGCTTTTGTTAAGATCTTGTAGGAAATGTTACATAAACTAACCGGTTTAAAATCTGCCATTGTCTCTGGCGTTGGGCCCTTAGGAATCAGGGAAATAAAGGTGGACTTGAACCCTCTCAGGATATGTTTTGAAGCCTAAAACTCTTTGATAGTAGAAATGACATCCTCTCCCACAATATCCCAAAAAACTTGGAAGAACCGAGGGAACCCATCAGGGCCAAGGGCCTTCTCAGGTTCCATACTAAACAAAGCATTTCTGATTTCTTCATCAGTGAAGGTAGCAAGAAGCTTACCATTAATGGCCTCATCAACCAAGCTAGGAATTAACTGGAGGAGAGTGTCCTTGGCTTCCTCTATACACTGGGATTCATCTCCGAGAAGGGAGCAAGAATAAGCAATTGCTTTCTCTATGATCTCAATCAAATCTTGGGTCTTGGATCCATCAGCTTTGGTCAACTCTCTGATTTTTTTATTAATTCTGTTCCTCAAGGTTGTGACATGAAATAATTTTGAGTTCAAGTCACCATCCTTTAGCCATAGCACCCTGGATTTCTGTCTCCAGTATATCTCTTCACAATCCAAAATATTGTGATATTCTGAAAGCTTGGCTTGCTCCTTCTTCCTAGAAGCTTCATCATCATTACCATTTTGTATCGAGTTGTCAATACCTGCTACCTTTCTCCCACTTGTTTATTGTTCTTAAAAAGGTTCCCAAAAACCTCCTTATTCCAAGTTCTAAGATTATCCTTTACTAATTTCAACTTTTGAGCAAGTTTGAAACCTGAACTTCCATGGAAGGGTTGCTGCCACCATCTGGAAATATTTTCTTTTAACTTCGGGTGCTCGATCCACATTGACTGGAATCGAAAATGTTTTTTGAAGAAATTTGACTTTGGAACCTCCAAAAGGATGGGATTGTGATCAAAGGAAATTTTGGGAAGATTTTGTAGAGTAGAGTCTCCAAACCTAGTAATTGCCTCATTTGATAAGAAAAACCTGTCAAGTCTTTCCTGGATAAGTTGGCTCCCTGTTCGCTTGTTGCTCCAAGTATACTGGGCTCCTCTTAGCCTCACATCCATCAGTTGGTTTGAGTTTACAAATTCATTGAAGTCTTCCATACTTCTGGTTGGGAGCCCTGCTCCACCCTTTTTGTCTAAGGGGTATAATGGCGTGTTGAAGTCGTCTGCCACCACCCACGGGATGTCATGGAAAACATCACCCAGTTTACCCAGGTACTCCCACAAAGAAGCTCTCCCTTGAATATAATTGGGAGCATATACATTTGAGAAGATCCACGATCTATTGTTGTCAATATCATGGAAAAAAACACTCAGCACCCTGTCATCATCTTGGATAATGCTGCTTTCCACCACCCGAGGATCCCAAAGAACCATGAGCCCCCATGAAGTTCCTCCAACTGGTTTGTACACCATGTCCCCTTGACTCCACATATTTTTTGCTATTGTTTTTGACTAGGCTTCGTCTAATTTTGTTTCTTGCAACATCAAAATTATTGGATTGTATTGCCTTCTTAACGAGCTAACCACCCTCTGAGTGGGTCGACCATTGAGGCCTCTCACATTCCATGAGAGAACCTTCATTTAGATTGTTTAGAGTTTTTCCCCTTCCCCATCCCTTGAGAAAAATCTTCCATGGGTAAAAAATAACCCATCAAAGAAGTAGGAGCCATCATCCTATTATTCATCGGAATGAGGGGCGGGAGTGAAAGGAAATCACTCATTCTCCCCTTAACAGTTTTTGCAAAGGACCGGCCACCTCTGGGGCCCGCATCATCCTTCTGGGTCCCTTTGTTCAGGTATTTTTGAGGAGGGTCAAGCCCTCTTTGGGTATCCCCACCTATTGCCAAAAGCCTCCCTTCCTTTGGATCCTCACCTGATTCCTTCTCGAGGTTCCTTACCAACCCCTCCGTGCCTTCTTTGTTGTTCCCACCCGAAACTTTCAAACTTCCTCCGCTGCTCCTCTCCTCCATTCCTTCCCTTAAGCTAGGTTGGTCTGTCTCATTGACTATATATTTCCATGAAAATAATTTCCTTATTAATACTTTATCCTTTGCATTAAAACATGTCAGCCCTTTCGAATTTTAAATTCGATTTAAAGACTTTAAACTTTGCACCATTAATTATTTAAATTAAAATTTTAACCTTTATATTAAAATATTTTAATTTAAATAAATCAAATTAAAACTTCTACCAATCTTTATAATATGCTCAATGGGTCTTGTCGGGGATAAATATTTTTAATTATTCCTTGGACCTTGTTATTTCTCACCTCTTTCTTTTGCCATAATATTATAATATTAAATATTATAATATTATTATTCCTTTCTTAAAATTTCTTCCCTTTGCTTGGGTCTTCTACCTTTTAGGCCTCTTTAGGCATATAATATTTAAAATAAATATTATACCCTTTTGCTTTTAACAACTTCCTTGCATTTTGGAAAATCAACCTTGTGGCATCAATGACGACAAAATTGGACATCAAACCTCTTGACATCAATGACAACAAAACTTGCTCAAATTTTGAACAATATCCCCCTTTGTCATTGATGGCAACCCCTTTTTTTAAAAAAAATTCCTTTCACCTTTTTTAGTTCTTCTCCCTCTAAGAAACTACTCCCCTTGACTGAATGCTCTTCCCCTAACTCAAATATATCCTCCTTTGACATCAATGGAAAAGGGACTCCTTTGGGGCTAAAGATAAGACTCTTAGCTCAGCCCCCTCCCTACCTCCTCTCCTTGAGGTGGTTAATTTTGGGGTGGGAGTATCTCTACTCCTAGCATACATTTATCTTTTTCTTTGTCCACCTTATTCCTCAATTGATCTTTCTGATTCTTTTGAGTATCCATATTCCTACTTGTCTCTGGAAATTTTGTTCTACACAACTTAGCCATATGCCCAACATTATTGCAATTATAACACTTAATGTTGTGGTTTCTTGGAGGTGCAAATATCTTGAAGTTCCTCCTGGTGAAGCCATATCCATTCCTCTCATGAACCCTGCACTGAATTTCTTTATGACAAAACTTATTACAAGAGTGACAATACCCTTGAAAGAGATGTCCATTTCTGAAATTTCTCTTGGTGGAACCATATTCCTTCTTTTCATGTATCCCACACTTCATAGCATTGTGACCAAACCTGTGACATGAGAAGAAGTATCCTTTGAAGAAGTCTTGCTTGACCCCATTGGTCTCTTAGTCTTTTCTTCCCTATGATTTTTTCTATTCCTTATTTGTGCATTATTTACTTCCTTGGTGAACCTTCTATTTTTCAACTTATCCTTATAAGTCTCACTTTCTCTTCCACTCTCTTATTTTGAAGCTTCTTCTTCTTTGGAGCTTGATATTGACTCCTCTCCTCATTCTCTTTGTTCCTCTTCAAAACCAAGTCCTGTATTTTTTTATGAATATCTTTGTACCTTGATAATATCATCCAAATATTTTGAGCTTTTCCTGAACTGATATATCTTGTTATTAAAATTTTCAAGTCCTTTCCTTAGAATGTCAGCTTCATGTTTCAGTATTTCACATTCTTGCTCTTTTATCTTTAACTATTCAATCATGTCTTCTTCAACTCCTTTTTCCTTTTCAAATTTAACTCTCAAGTCATTGAGATCTTGTATAAGCCTTTCTTTTGTTTTCTCATCTTCTTGAACCTGATCCTTCAATTTTGAATTATGCTTCCTAACCTTTTTCAATTCTTTAAGGTCAATAACAAGTTCTGCTTATAAATCAAGGGTGCCTTCATTCTCTAATTCTTCCTCTAGAAAATCAAGAGTATCTTCATATTCTTCTTCACTGTCACTAAACCAATTCCTTGTACAATGATATTCAAGATGACCAAAGTTACCACACCTAAAACATTTGAGTATTTTTGGTTCCCTTTTAGATTCTTTTTCAACATCTTCTTTTTCTACTTCCAAAAATAGAATTTATTCTTCTTCATTATCTAAGGATCTCCCATAACTATCACTTGAAATCTTGCATACCTTATCTACATAAAAACTCTTCTTATACCTTTGGAAAAATTCTTTTTATGATTTTTTTATCCATACCTACTTTTATTTTGATACTTGAATTTTCTTACTTTCCCATTCTTATGATCCTATTTCTCTTCACAAATGCTACTTCCAGCTTCTATACAGTTATATGCATAGTGACCATATTTACCACAATTGAAACACTTAACTATTTTTGTACCTTTGTGCTTTCTTGAGTCCTTGTTACTTCTACTATAGTTTGCTTCTTCATCACTGGATGACTCATCACTTGAATCTAACTTCTTATCTTTTGTCTTATTTGATACTTTGAAGGCTTCTTATTTATTGGGTATAGGATACTTTCCTATTCTCATATCAAAAGCTATGAGAGTTCCATTTAACTCATCCCTAGTCAAAGTTTCAATATATCTTGTTTCTTCTATGGCTGAAAAATTTTCACTATACCTCATAGGGAGTGACCTTAAAACCTTTTGATAAACATCTGATTCTTCATATTTAAACCCAAGTCCTTGCATGGAGTTTATAACTTCATCCACACGAAGTAAGGATGTAGCAATATCTTCCTCATCCTTTATTTTCAAGTCTTCAAATGTTTTCTTGTGATTTTGCAATTTTGCCATTTTGACCTTTTTATCTCCCTCATATATTTTCTTCAAATTTTTCCAAATATCTTTTGTTGATGTGCAATGCATAACGTTTACAAAATTTACTTCACGTAAACCACTTAATATTACATTCATTACCTTTGAATTATTTATATGTAGAATCTTACCATATTTATCTATAGGAGGAGTAGCTGGCGGTGTGTACCCATCCTCAAGTGCTTGCCATGTCTCATTTCCTTGTGCCATTAGGTAAATATTCATTCTTACACTCCATAATGAATAATCGTTCCCATCGAACAATGGTGCCTTATTTTTTAAAGATCTATTCTGAGATGCCATTTGTGTTCCTGTATTCTTTTCCTTCAAGCTATTAAACTCTTTCGAATGAACCCACTATGATACCAATTGAATAACACAAGCTTATACTGAGAGGGGGGTGAACAATATAAGACCAAATTTTACTTTTCTTTCCAAAAAAATACTATCTAGTATTATCAATGGCAATATCAATAGCAGTAATCAAATAAATGCACAAATCATCACATACAATAGAGACATCAATTTAACGTGGTTCACCCAATGTGGACTACTCCACGAAGAAAATATTTCTACTAAATTTTCTCAACAAATACTCTTGGGAATCACTTCACTATTACAATGTTTATGGACCTCTATCCAAAGGAGACACCGATCCCCAAATGCTCTAATTTTTTGATCTCTCTCCATAGGATAACTCTTTCCCATTTTCTCTAGTTCATGGAACTTGACCCAAGATAATTATTTCTCCTCAATTGGTTCGTGTATCTCTCACCATATAATAAATCTATCTTCCTAGATGGTCACTCCATAGGAGAACTCTTTTCCCTTGCTCTAGTTTGTGGAACTCTATCCATAAGAAAAATCTTTCTCCTTTGGTCTGGTTGGTGATCTTCTAGAAGACTATTGTCCCTACTACATTGGCTTGTGGATATATCTCCATTGAATACCTCTATCCTCACTCAGAATACCTCTATCCTCACTACCCTAGCTAATGGATCTCTATCCATTGGAGACTAATATCCTCTGCTCTATCACCTTTAAAATTTTACTCTCAACTCTGATCAATATCTATCTCAAATATACACTAAACACTATCCTCGATATAGTACAAATATTCTCAAATCTATCTTAGGTCTAGCACAAATCTGCTCTTAAATATACACCAAAATTTATCCTTAAATCTATCCTCAAGCCTTAACACAAAGCTTGATCCAATCATAAATCAAATCTACTTAGATTTACCCCAAGCCTTAACACAAAGCTTGAACAAATCAATCAATCAACTCTGCTCACAAGTCTTCACCAAGACTTACTTCAAATCTACTCTCAAGTCTTCTCTAAGACTTACCTTAAATTTGCTTTCAAGTATTCACTAATATTTGCCTTAAATCTTCTTTCAAGTCTTCACTAATACTTACCTCAAATCTGCTCTCAAGTCTTCACCAAGACTTACCTCAAATTTGCTCTCAAGTCTTCACCAAAACTTACCTCAAATCTGCTCTCAATTCTTCTCTAAGAATTACCTCAAATCTACTCTCAAGTATTCTCTAAGACTTACCTCAAATCTGATCTCAAGTCTTCTCTAAGAATTACCTCAAATATGCTCTCAAATATTCTATAAGACTTGCTTCAAATATGCTCTCAAGTCTTCTCTAAGACTTACCTCAAATCTGCTCTTAAGTCTTCATCAAAACTTACTTCAAATCTACTCTCAAGTATTCACTAATACTTACCTCAAATATGTCTACAAGTCTTCACTAAGACTTGCCTCAAATATATCTACAAGTCTTCACCAGGACTTACCTCAAATCTGTCTACATGTCTTCACCAAGACTTGCCTCAAATCTGTCTACAAGTCTTCACCAAGACTTGCTTCAAATTTTATTTCTAAAGTTTGCACAATCAATTTCAATATCACTCAAACCCAATGCTCAATAATTTCACTCATTCATCCAATAAGTGAAACATAACATGCTCACTAACCCTAAAAAAGTGTTTTTATACTTCTTCAAACAAAGTGAACAATGTGGATTTCAAACCCTAACTCAAATAGTCCTCAATATCTATCTCAAACGTTCTCTAAATATTCACCAATGAAGCATATAAGAATTCACTCAATATGTCCAACAATACTTATCAAACAATCCTTTTCACTCCACCTTATATTTTACAACATTCATTCCAATATTTCAAACAAAGATGATGTGCCCATACCTTTTTGCTTTGATGGATATATGTCTTCAAAACCTGTTTTACTTGCAACAAAACCCTCTTGCCAATTCTAGGTTAGATAGCAATAGTCTATCTCAAAATATCCACAAATATTCTTCTCAATAATTATTTCACCATTCAAGAAATACAATAAAATATCAAGTCACAAATACACCTTATTATCTCCAATCTTCTCAAAATAATATTCAACACATAAAAATAAAGTTCCTTTGTTAACACCTTATAATCTCTAACCTTCTCAAAATAATTTTCAATACATAAAAATGAAGTTCCCTTGTTAACACCTTATAATATCCAATCTTCTCAAAATAATATTCAATACATAAAAACAAAGTTCCTTTATTAACACATTATAATCTCTAATCTTTTATTTTCTAAGTATTAAAAAAACAAAATATTATTTCAACAATAACAATCCTTATGACTCCCTAAGCTTCTTAACACATGCCCTTTAATTATCACGTGGCCTCAAACCAACCTCCGTATTTCAAAAGACTTTGGTAAAATTAATTTGAAATTGCATACCTTATAATTGTTGACCACATCACCAAAAGTATTGGCCATGGCTTCGACGACCAGCGCTTAACGACCAACAAACTCGAACCCGTGACCTATGCCACCACAGTGCCTTAGCCCAAGGCTAAGCTATTGCTTGTGCTACATGTCCAAATGTGAACCAAAGGTCCATGCTCTCCTACTAATGCTACCACACGAATTTCAATGAAAACCAAAACTTTCTCTCCTCCTTTGCCAAAATAAATTACATGATATTCGAAACCACAACCTGCTCCTTACAAGTGCCTTAACCATGCCTTCACCCATTGTCTATGCTATACAGCACCTTGAGATAGTTTTTCCTCATGCCACTCAAAATTAAATACAACTGCCTCCTTTTCTTTAACACCACTTGAGCTTCTTCTTCCCTCTTGAAAATCATTCAAATTAAACTTTGGAAATGAAAATCATTTTCTTATTAATACTTTATCCTTTGCATTAAAACATGTTGGCCCTTTCAAATTTTAAATTTGATTTAAAGACTTTAAAATTTGCACCATTAATTATTTAAATTAAAATTTTAACCTTTAGGTTAAAATATTTTAATTTAAATAAATTAAATTAAAACTTCTGCCAACCTTTATAATCTGCTCAATGGGTCTTGTTGGGGATAAATATTTTTAATGATTCCTTGGACCTTGTTATTTCTCACCTCTTTCTTTTGCCCGAATATTATAATATTATTATTCCTTTCTTAAACTTGCTTCCCTCTGCTTGGGTCTTCTACCTTTTAGGCCTCTTTAGGCATATAATATTTAAAATAAATATTATACCCTTTTGCTTTTAACAACTTCCTTGCATTTTGGAAAATCAACCTTGTGGCATCAATGACGACAAAACTGGACATCAAACCTCTTGACATCAATGACAACAAAACTTGCTCAAATTTCCAACAGTCTTCTTAGCACACCATTCTCATGGTTGGTCTATCCACGCTTGTCATCTGGTCCGTGTCTTACCGCATCATTTCCTGCGAAGCTCCTGCAACGTTCTCCTACCGAAAACACATAGAAACTTGCACACTTTTGCATAAAATACAAGCACAAATTATTTTCATCATTATAAATCAAATTCATTTATAAATCATATGGATAAGACAAAATAATCATCAAAATACATTTGTTTTCATAAATTTACAAACAAAAAATAGATTAAACTTGCACAAAATATGTACTGTTTTAACACTCATCATTCCCCCAAACTGAAGGAGATGCATGTCCTCATGCATACAGATTAAAATTATAGTATGTCCAATAAAACTTTGCAGCAAATTTTTAATAATTTTAATAGTTTTGTAGACATAGTAAATAAAACATTGCAATGTTACGTAAATAATTTTTTAGGTATAAGTAAAACACTATTAAAAATCATTTGATAATTCTTATCAAATAAGGGACTGTAAATTTCTTCAAATAAAATACTAAAATCGTATACATGAAATATTTGCATTCATTCATGAAAATAAGTCTGCAAAAATAAAATACTGCAAAGTGAAAATAACAACTGTTTTCAGATATGCAAAAGGAAAATACTGTAGATATAAAGATGAAATACTTTAAAAAACTTCTACAAATAATTAAAATCAAATATCATCATGAAAATCAAATAAATTCTGTAAATATAATTATGCAAGTTCATCGAAGGTCTGTTATGGCTTTTTGAATGTCCATGTTTGACTTAGATTTAAGTCGGGATGAAACCCGTGTTGGTTTTGGTATCTTTATCGACAAATTCCTTTCTCGCTTCACCTTCTGCACCTGTTCTTTGGCCTCCTTGGGATCAAGTGGTAGTTCAATAGATATTGTCTTCACATGCTCGACCTCTGTAGATCCTCCATCCTGTGACTCATACAACACATCCTATTTCTCTAGAGGAGGAGGTGGTTCAATAGCTTCTATTGCATCTATATCATGGGGTATCCCAACGTTAAGAGATAATATTGTTTGAGGCATCCCTATTTTGATGGATGGTTTTGATATTTGAGGGTGATTCTATTGAAGCAATTCGACAAATGGAATTGAGTTGTCTTCTTCAAGTACTTTGGTGAAATCAATAACTTTGCTAAAATTCATCAATTTCTTTGGCTTTTTTTCAGACATGGAGCTCTTATTGGGAGATGTACTAATAATTATCGGTTGGGTGACTAGGTCAACCAGTTTTACCACCCTATCCATAGAAATCTACTTGAGGATGTCAATTTGGAGAGTAAGGGCATATCTCACTAAGGCGACATGCTCGGTAAACTCATTTTTGAGTCTATCCAACTTGATATGCAATAAGGTTTGTTGCATTTGGATTTGTCCAAGAGTCTCTACGAAAGGATCTGATGTAAGTGGGTTTATTTTTGGGCTGGATATCTCTCCTATTTCCTAATTTTTTGGAATATATTTCTCATGTCTAGTCTTTCTTGCAGGTCGAGAGGATTTGGATGGCTTGGAATGGGTAGGGCATTTGTGCACAAGGGATTCCTCCTCCTCCTGACTCTCAGATTTAGAACTTCCCTCAGACACACTATCCCCAATGGATTCTAACTCACTCAACTCATAATGAATAGATAGGTTGGCCTCCTCAACTATGGTATCCCATGGAATCCCAATTTCAAATGCTTTATGCAAAACTATCAATTTTATCAACCCATGATGGGTGATTAAATGAAACTTGGGATTATCTTTGGAATTTTTAGGTTGGACTCGAGTGATTATGGATTTTATAGAGTGGTAGAGAAAGTATGGGAGGTTAATTACACAATATTCATGCCTAGGGTATTTTAGGTTTAGCATCATCTTTAGGTGATAACCCCCATAATTGGACAATCTCCCTTCTAATGTAAAAAATTTCATTAGGATTGTAGCTACCTCCTACCATTTTATAGGAAGTGAGGAAGTAGCTATACCTTTAATCCACCCATCTCTATCTCAGGTTATAGTACATCTCTCCCCAAAATTTTCAACCATCTGGTTCACCCCTTTATAGGTAGACTTATAGTATCATTGGCCAACTTCGGGAAGACTTAGGACTTCAGATATTAGGTTGGCGGTAACTTCAATTTTAATTTCACCCACATGGGTTACCATGGTCGTGGGATCATAGTTCATGATGAACTACTTTGCCACGCCCTGGTCATGCCCTTGGAATTTTGTTAGGGCATCCCACCAATGGGCTTCCTGAAATAATTTTTTAACAACATCACTAGGGTTCTGGGTACTGATGGATGAGGGTTCACTTCACTTGTGGAATGTAGATCTAGGCATAGTGATAGATTTAGTGGACAAGGTAGGGTTTAGCGGGTAGAAAGGTAAGGTGGTTTGAAATAAACTTTGGCCTTTGCTTAAAATTCTGCCATAGAGTTGCTTTAGTCGAGAGATAAAAACCTGTAGATGATTTTGATAAAACAATTACATGCATGGGTTATAAAACAAAAAAACTCCTGTATATTTTGACCCTATGGGTTATAAAATAAAATAAATTCCTATATATTTTAACCCATGCAAAAAATGTAACATCGAGCTTTGAGTAAATTATCATGTATATATTTTTTTCTGCATAATTAAAAGGAAGTTTCTTGTATTTTGTTATAGAAAATGATTAAAAGGAAATTTTTTCGAAATATATTCTGTAGTTTTATTTTTATAAAATTTCTCTGTAAAAAAATATTCCCTATTTCGAAATGGTTTCACCACCTTAATTACCTGTCTTCATTTATTTTTCTTCATCATCCACTTCGTTTATTTATTTTTTACTTTTATCTACGATTCTCTTCGTTATCTGTCCAATGCACAATAATTTCCATCTTGTAGAGGAGTTTTTCATTGAAGTTGTAGAGCTCATGCTATGGAAAGATAATTAGGGTTAATTTTTGTTTTAGGTTTCTTATGCGACAAAAAATGGATAGATCCTAGCCCTTCATTCCTCCTTAATCGATGGCTCATAATTTTGATCCGTGATGCTCCTTCTCATTGCTTCGCATGACCAAGTGTCACTAATCACCATTTTCTCATGCACGGTGGTCGGTTGCTAGCTTGTAAGGGAAGTTTTGATAGGTCATGTGAATTCAATCGAACTAGATCTTGGCCCTCTATTTTCCCCTAATCGATGGTTTATAAACTTTATCTATGGTGTATTCCCTCATTGCTCCATATGGCCAAGTGTCAATGATCGATGCTTGGGCCATGAGGTGGTCAACTTATCTTACATTTTTCTTCTTTTAGCATGATGCTTTCCCACCACCTTGCATGGGAATAAAATAATAAAATTAATAAGTCTAATGTTTGTGTTGCATTTTTGGCTATGAGAGGAAATTATATTTAATTAATAAAACTTATACCCCTAACTTGGATTCCCTTTGGATTCATACATGTGTAACCTCTTCATCCGATGTCTATTGCCATGCCTAACACGTGTATCTTCTTCGTCCGACATCGGCTTCTTCATAATATTTTTACCATATTTTAAATTTAAATTTTATAATCACCATATAATGCCTTGTTTACAATCTACCTCTTGGTCATGAATTTCCATGTAATCCATTCGTGCCCATGCTTGTTTAGGTTTTTATGTAATCCTCCCCATAAATTGGTGGTATTTAATCCATGCTTTACCTTTCTCCCTAAGGTGATTAATTGTAACGTGTTCATGGCACTTTTTTGACCAATCATAAGTGTACACGACATCACTTCATGCTCTGGGTTGTAATTTCCAAATCATCTTTGTGCAAAGGTTAGAGTGCTTGGCTCGTTAATCTGAACCTTCTATACATGATTCCCAAAGTCAATTCTTGATCATCCAATTCTTTTATGCACTATTTTCAATGTTGAGTCCGTATTTTGATTTTCATGCCATGATTCATAGGTTTGAATTTAAACATCCGTGCCATGGTGTTCATGGTAAAATTTTTAAGTACCCATGCGAATTTACCTTTTCATACCAAAGTCCTTGTAAAAATAAATAATTATTGATAATTACCTTGTATGATTATGCTTTGACACGTGTCATCTATCTTGCACAAATTTGAGATCGTTAATACTTAGAAATTTTTTATGAAATGCGCATTTTCAAAAATATGCTATAGAAAGTGTCTATAGAAAGTTCCTACAAAAAATACTACAAAAAATATCTATAGAATTGTCTACATAAAATATCTATAAAAATTGTCTACAGAAACTATCTACAAAAATTGTCTATATAAACTGTCTACAAAAACTATCTATAGATGTCTATAGAAAATATCTACGAAATATACCTATGAAAACTTAATTATAGAGTCAAAGGAATACTTTACCTGATTCCTCATTTTTTTTCTCCCCCCAAACTGTATCATGAATTTTGAATGAATCTTTTACTTTCCTCCCCCAAATTGTATTTTTGGCTATATAGCCAAAACATGATAGAGAGGGTTTTATTTTGTAAAAGTTTATATTATGGAAAATATTATATATATAATAATTTTAATATTATTTTATTTATTTAATTAAGGATATGGGGGATTTACTTATGTATTATTTATGCATGTCAAGCCATCAAATAGGTTTTTAAGATATTATGCAAAATGTTACTACCTCCTTGGCTTCTGAATAAAAGATTCCATGGTCTTATTAACAATTCCTTCCAATGCCCTAGAGATGTTATTTTCTTGTTTTACTTCTTTTAGTTTCATTAAGGAGTTCCATGTGAGAGAAAAATAATGAATTTAAACCTGATATCAATCATCAATATTTTTAAAATAGATCTTCATCAAAGGTTTAGGCACATTCAAAACTTGTTTTGGAAGAGAAAAATAGGATAGTCATTCTGGTATCATCTTGATGGCCTTTTTCTATAGAAATGTGCATCTATTTGCTATTCTTATAGGGGTGCAAAGCTTTGGGGAATTGGATTCCCAACCACTCTATCAAAGTCTTGATGGGAATTGTAACCCTATCCTTATTGCTTTGTCCCTACAAGTGAATATTAAGGCTTTGGGAATTCGAGCCACATTTTGTAGGATGAAATGGACTATGATATATGTGTGGCAATGTGATAGTGGTATGGAATGGAAGCTTGCTTATGACTTTGTTTGCCTTAGGTATAAATGATCTAGAGTTGTTTTACAAAGACTCAAACATCCTAGTGATCTTAAACAAATTCATCTATTCATCTCATGAATCGATATGATGCTAAGGTTGTCCTAGTGGTTTCAAGCATCTTAAGGACCAACTGTGTGTGCAGTGAATGTTCATTTCTCATTATGAGTAAGGATCGACTAATCCATTGGTAACTTATGCCAACAAGCTAGCTCATCCGTGAGCATCCATAGATCTGTACAAAATAAGGTCACTAATGTGATAGACTTGGTACCATGTGTAAGGATACCTTATTGCTAGATAGGTTTCATTCAACCCATTGTTGTAATGAGGATCACCCCATGGTTTTTGAAATACTAAGAATTCCAAGGATTCAAGCTCCTTTCCCTTCTTTTATTGGATTTTATTTGGGATACTTGCTCATTTTGAGGAAGAGCAAGGGATTTTTTTTGAAGGGTGAAGGGGGAGCTTGTCCTTTTGCCAATTCTTTAGCTTTCTAGACCATGCACATAATTGGATGAGTAGGGAAACCATTCACTTTATGGCAATAGTAACTCATGAGTTATTCTTTCCTAAACTTCACAATATTTTTATTTGTTATAATGTGCATAGTCCAAGAGGAAACTTGATTGACCAGGAACAACCTATGGCACTTAAGGATTGTTTGATTTTCAATGGAGATTGCTTAAAACACTAGGGGTGGTTGAGTGATTGAAAACACCTAGATTTTATTTAGCAAACAAAGTGTTATGCAAGATGTGGTAGTAGTTTCCCTACAAGTTTTCGAATTGATTTAACTAGAAGAGGTGTCTCCTTTGGAGCTTTTTGAAATAATATTGAGACTGAAGAATGATGAATAATGAAAACATTGTAGATATTGGAACTCCATCATGAAACAAAGGAAGTATATTTAAAGAGTGATTTTTCATGATAATATTCTTTCATTTGCCAAGTGGTATATAAAAAATATATTTATTTTTTTTTTTTTTTTTTTTTTTTTTTTTTTTTTTTTTTTTTTTTTTTTTATTTTTATTTTTATTTTTTTGTGAAGAGGAAAGAGAAGTTGTTATTCAATAATAGTTGATTGCAGTTTAGAAATGCACTGCAAATCAACTTGTTGCTTAAGATGGTGTATAAATTCTTCTTTAGATAATGGCTTCTTGTAGAGTTTAAGCCTATGCCCATTTACTAGTAATCTTCTTGTTGAATCATCTATAGGCTTAAGTTTAACTGTACCATTCCCAAATATTTCTTCAATCTCATAGGGTCCTAGCCATCTTGTCCTTAACTTACCTTGAAAATCTTGGTAGCGGGAGTCAAATAACAAGGCCCAATCTCTTGGTTGAAATGTTCATGGTACAATATGTTTATCATACCATTTTTTCTTTGTTGTTGAGTTAATTCAGTCTTGTGTAATACCTCTAGTCTTCTTTCATCTAGAATATTTAATTTTTCCAATCTAGCTTTTTGTGCTTGATCCAAGTTCATGTCAAGTTGTACCATTGTGCGAAGAGTTTCTATCTCAAATTCAATAGGCATAATAGCTTGCTTTCCATAGACCATTTCATAAGGTGACAATCTTGTGGTAGTTTTCCAAGTTGTATTATATGCCCATACAACTTCTTTTAATATTTCTACCCAATCAACCCTATTAACAACTACAATTTTTGTAATGATCTTTTCAAGTTCTCTATTTGTAACTTCTACTTGTCCATTAGCTTGAGGGTGATATGGTGAAGTTTTTTTGTGTTTTATTTGATATATTTCAATAAAATGTTTGATTAATTTGGAGAGAAATTGAGATCCATGATCTGAAACTAGTTCTCTAGGTGCTCCAAAGCATTGCATGATATTTTCATAAATAAAATCAGCTACAAGTTCAGCTTGTGCTCGTGGCAAGGCTTTTACTTCAGCCCACTTGGTGACATAATCTGTACACACAAGTATGTGTTTATTGCCTACACTTGGAGGATCTATTGGTCCAAAAAATCAATTCCCCATTTCTTGAATGGTTCAAACATTATTTGTGGTACCAAAGGCATCTCCATTGAAGGTGTAGGTTTACTAGCCCTTTGACAAGCATCACATCTATCAATAAATTTATAGGTATATTTATTCATAGTAGGCCAAAAGTAACTAGTTTGAAGCATTTTATTGGCTGTTCTTTGGGTGGCATAATGGCCTCCACAAGGTTCTTCATGTGCTTCCCGAATGATGTCATATACATCTTCTTCTTGCACACATCTCCTAATTACTTGGTCAGGGTGGCACTCTGATGTATTAGTTTTCTATGCTCATGCGATGTAAAATTCTGAGGCATTTTTCCTGTTACTAAATAATTTATAATATCAACATACCAAGGAGTGAAAATAGAGAGAGCAAACAAATGTTCATCCAAGAAATTATTAGGAATTAACTCATCATCATCAAATATTTGCATATGAGATAAATGATCTGCAATGACATTATCTTTACCTACTTTATCTATAATTGTGACATTAAATTCTTGCAATAAGAGAAGCCATATAACCACTCTTCCTCCTATTGTAGCTTTATTCATTAAGTATTTTATGGTAGAGTGATCAGTGTGAACAAATACTTCATACCTTGTTATGTAATGTTTGAATTTATTAATAGCATGGACTACAACTAAGAACTCTTTTTTAGTAATTATGTAATTAAGTTCAGCCCCATGCAAATTTTTACTCACATAATAGATAGCATAAGGTATTTTGTTCTCTATCTATTGTAGTACTACCCCTATTGCATATCCTGAAGCATCACAATGTATATGAAAGGGCAATTCCCAATTTGGTCCCCTCAATATTGGAGCAATAGTCAATTTATTCTTTATAACTTCAAAGGCTTCCTGACATGCTTCAATCCAATTAAATTCACTTTCTTTGGTTAAGAGCTTAAGCATAGGAGAGGTAAATTTGCTGAAATATTTAATGAATCTATGGTAGTATCCTGCATGTCCTAAGAAACTCCTTACCTCTGTTTGTGTTTTTGGAGGTTGGAGGGATTGGATAACTTGGATTTTTGTAGGATCTACTTTAACACCTTCCTCTGATATGTAATGTCCTAAAATAATGCCTCCTCTCATCATCATGAAATACTTCTCATGACTCAAAGAGAGGTTTTGTTCTTGGCATCTAACTAAAAATTTTTGTAAACTTGATAGAGTCTCTTCAAAGGTGTTACCATAGACTATGAAGTCATCCATATAGACTTCTACACATTCATTAATCAAATCAGTAAAAATAGCTAAAATAACCCTTTGAAAAGTGGCAGGTGCATTGCATAATCTGAAAGGTAAGACTTTATAAGCATAGGTGCCTATAGGACATGTGAAAGTTATCTTTTCTTGATCTTCTTCAGCTATTGAAACTTGATTATACCCACTAAAACCATCCAAAAAGCAAAAATATTTCTTTCTAGCCAAGGTATCAAGAACTTGATCAATGAATGGTAAGGGAAAATAGTCCTTCTTTGTCACTTTATTCAATTCCCTATAATCCACACAAATCCTCCATTTACCATTATTTTTAGGGACTATTACTAATGGTGATACCCATTGGCTATCAAAAATTGGATATATAAATCTTGCATTTAAGAGTTTAATGATTTCTTCTTGAACTACATCTTTCATAGTTGGATTCAATCTTCTTTGGGGTTGTCTTACTGGGTGGCAACCTTCTTGAATAAATATGTGATGGGTACAAATATTTGGGTGTATTCCTTTCATGTCCTCATAGTTCCATGCAAATGCTATTTGATGTTTCTTAAGCACATCTATCAATTGTGATTCTTGTATGCTTGTAAGCTCATTACTAATATTCAAAGTCCTTCTAGGTGTGATGTCTATCTATTTGTAATTTTTAGTATTTGCATCTATTCCCATCATTTCATGTTCAAGAATATTTAAGTGATAGTCATAAGGTATCAATTGCTGAGATTGACTTGTACTTGCTTCATTATTGACCATAGTAGATTTAGATAAACAACTATTATCTTGACCTTGATCTTCCTTTTGATCTCCTAGTAGCAATGATAATGGTCCCTCAATTTCTTGTTGTAGGTGTTCACTCAGGACATTGATTGATAAGGTTTGGATATCATCCAAATCATGAGGGAAATCATACCATAGTTGTTTTGGAAAATCTCTATCTAATGTTGATTTAGGAAATAGGCTAAGGTCTTTAGTGTTCTTGCCATAAGAAATAGTCATGTTTTTGGATCTACAGCTAATGTAGGCATCAATTATTGCAAGCCATGGGTATCCTAGAATTAAGGGATGTCCCCCTAACTTCTTCTTGGGTTGTAAGACTACAAAGTCTATAGGGTATTCCCATGAACTTATAGAGACTATAACATCTTCTAGTTTTCCTTCTGGCTTGATAGTAGACCTATCTGCAAGTTGGAGTACTATAGAAGTTGGTTGTAATTTGTGTACTCCTAAAGATTCTATTGTTTCCTTGGTCATGACATTAATAGCAACTCCTAAATTGACCAAAATATTGTGCAAGGCTATTTTACCAATGTGAACTATGAGTATAGGTATTCCAGGATCTGTATATTTTGGTAATAACCTACCTCTAATCATTATCTCAGATAATTGTCCAATAACTTGAATGGTTTGAGCTTCATTCTTCTTTTTCCTTCTTGAATTTGTGCATATGTTCTTGATTAATTTGGAATAGATAGGAATATCCTTGATAGCTTGCAAAAGAGGAATTTTAATGGTGACATTTTCTAACTCTTGAAGGAAATTGAAAGTTGGTTTAGATGGTTCCTTTGGTATTGCTAGTCTTTCAGGAAATGGTATCTCCATTCCTTTCCTTTGAGGAATTTGGATCTCTTTTTGTTTTTCTAGAATATTTTTTGGTAAAGCTTCCACCTCTTCTTTAGGCCTTTCATCTTTATTTACTTTTTCAAACAGATTTTTTTGGGTTCTTCAATTTCTGTGAGAGTAGCTCTAGTATTGTCCAATATTTTTCTAGATCTTAATTGAATCTATTGGCAAGGTACCACAGATATTGAACATGTCTCATTTGTTTCATAGACCTGTTGAACATTCTTGTTATTATTAGGATTAGGCACTGGTTGAGCTGGTAAAGGTGGTTGCTTAGGAGGATTTTTTACATTATTTGGAGGTGGAAGGAGTCTATTTTGAGGTGATTTTGAGGTGCTTGCCCCCTAAATTGATTTTGAAAGTTTTGTTGTTGGGGCTGCCCTTGAGACCAGCTAGGTCCTATTTGATTGTATTGGCCACTCATATTCCAATTAGATGCATTTTTATTTTGTCCTGCCATCCATGGAGGTGAATTTCCATATGGATTGGACATGAATTGAGCCTAAGGAGGCATATTCCAATCTTGATTAGATTGATTCCAATTCATCCAACTTGGAGCATTTGACCAATAATTAGGTCTTTGTTGGTTGGAATAGTTAGAGTTTGACCAATTAGGTGGACCATTAAATGGACCATTTCTTCTTTGAGCTATAAAATAAACATCTTCTGCTTCTTCGACCTCAGGTTCTTTTATAGCAGTTTTGATAGCTAAAATATATTTACAATTTTTGGTATTATGGTTCTTGTCATAGATTTTACAAGAAGCAGATGTTGGAAATGTTTGTAATGTTGAGAGGACATTCCCTCAAGTTGTGTTTCTTTCTACATCTGTGAAAATATATTTCTTCAATGTTTTTCTCTTTTGGTTTCTTGTCCATGAGGTCGAGAGATGTTGTTAATGTACTCAATAAATCAGTTTTGAGACTCTCTAGCATATTGCCAATTTCAGCTCTTGTTACTCCCCCTCCTGATGATGGGTACCTATTACTTCTTAATGGCTTATTTCTTGAATAATTCTTGCAAATATTTATAATTTCTTCCAGTCCCATCTGATGAATATCCCCCTTTTCCATAAGGTTTAGTATGTCAAGGACATCTTCCTTTAGCCCTTTAAGAAAAATTTCTTTTTGAATTTCTTCATCCAACTCAATGTTTACTCTTGATCCCACAAACTAGAATCTCTCAAGATAATCTTCAAGGGATTCATCATATTTTTTATTCATGCAAAACAACTCGACTTTCTTATCCCTAACTCTACAATAATCTTAGTATCTTTCAAGGAATATATCTTTTAATCCATGTTCTCCATCCCATCAATTACAAACACTTTCTCCTAGACCCATAAACCATATTAAGGCTGCATCCTTAAGTGTAGAAGGAAATAATCTTAATTTTTTCTCATCAGTGGTGTAAAAGTAGGCTTGGCATACCACTTCAAATTCAAAGAGAAATGCATCAGGATCCTCATGTGGTTTCCCATGGAAGGTAGGCAAAACAACAACAGAGATAGGTTTTGGTTCTCTTGTTAGCCTATCTTCGAAAGAAGGAATTGGGAAGGCAAAAGTCTTTCTTTGCCTACCCCCCTTTGATTTTCTACTTCTCCTTGATCATTATTCCTTTGCCTATGTTCCCTTCCATTTACTTCCCCATGTTCACTAGCTTGATCAGCCATGATTGAATATAAGATTTCAAGAATTGGACCAGGTATAGGTTCAAAAAATATAGATGAGGGATCTATATGGTCATCAAATTCTGGTTCGGGTAGTAGATATGTTTTGGGATCTTGTTCTAGGAATTCAATCTATTTTGTTGATGATGCAGAATCTGTAGATGTTTGGATTATAGTTTTAGTTTCTTTTAATTCAAAAGTTTTAGATTTCTTACTAAGGTTTCTTTGGCAATTTGCTTCTAGTTCACTGATCTTAATAAATCTTCCCTTTGAATCTCTAGGTCTGTTCATGAAATTTCTAAGTTCTTTGGTTCTTGCAACAAATTTTTACCTTTCTAATATTCCTTGAACAACCTATGGATATCATTAATTGGATCTAGTTGTTCAGGAGTCATATAATGCTCCTCCTCAAATTCAAAGTCTTTTGTTACCAGAAGAATCAATTGGACAATAAAAGCCTATTTTGGAATTGGGTTAGGGCTCTCGAACTATAATTCGTAATGTAAGTCTTGACATAGTTCTCTAAAGTGTACAACTCTAGGTGCCCTATGATATCTCTTGTTATATTCTAGGCTCACCTCCCTATCTTCTATTTTTTCTAGGAAACTATGAATGGTGATGGAGTCCTCAAAATACTGATCCCAAGGGTATGTGATTGAATTTACTATTGCTCTCCTATCCCCAAGCCACCATTCACAACTTCTTATAAGGTCAAGGTAGGGTGAGTGATAATCTAGCCCTAGAATTTTAGCTATGTTTACTCTTTTGATTTTACCCAATTCTTCTGATATTTCTTTTATGATATCAAGGTGCTCACACAGGTATTCCCACTCTTTCCTAGATGTTTTGTGTCTTTGCTCAAAAATGAGGTTAACTTCTTGTTCTAGCAATAGTTTTCTGAGTTCAATCAATGCAGACTGTTTGATGCAATTTTCTACCATTTAGCAATATTTTTACTTCTCTTTTGTTCTTCCTTTTTTTTTTAATTTTTATATTATATATATATATTTTTATTTTGGTTCTATTTTTGTTTTGTTTTTGTTGACAATTTAAAATAATCCTACTGTTGTTAAGACTCAATCTGTAATTCACAACCAATGAATTTTTATAACCAACCTTAACACAATAAGAGAAAAATAAAATTTTTATTTCTAAAACAATCCTACTATTACTAAAACTAGGTGCAATTCATAGTCAATGAATTTATACAACCAATCTTAGTACAATAAGAGAAAAATAAAATTTCTATTTCTAAAACAATCCTATTGTTACTAAAATTAGGTGTAATTCACAATCAATGAATTTATATAACCAATCTTAGTACAATAGGAGAAAAATAAAATTTCTATTTCTAAAACAATCCTACTATTACTAAAATTAGGTGTAATTCACAATCAATGAATTTATACAACCAATCTTAGCACAATAGGAGAAAATAAAATTTCTATTTCTAAAATAACTTTACTACCACTAAAACTAGGTGCAATTCATAGTCAATGAATTTATACAACTAATTCTTAGCATAGTAAAGTAAAATGAAATATTGCTTGAAAAGTAAATTTTGTTGGAAATAAAATGCTGAAATTGAAAGGTTAAATTGTTGTTACTTCTTGATTTTAAGGAACATTTCACTATGATTGTGTCACTCAATCACACCTACTTCCTATTTTCATAGGTTAGAGAACCCAGACCTAAGCAAGCAACAACAACCACCCAATGCTTTGAAAATTTGCTGAAATCAAATATTAACTAAGAAAGTAGTAAAATGATCCTAAGAAAAAGAACCTGGCAATATCGAACAAAGGGGCTTGTTGGGACTTCTTGTGCCACTCTGACCCATATGCATGCCAAGGACTTGTACCTCTTTCCACATACAGGTAAGCCTCTCTTCTTGTGCAAACCAATAGTCTTTGATTAAAAATTATGACATTGTTCTCCCTAGCAATGGTGCCAAAATGTCTAGTTGTAAACTCTACACTTATTTATCAATCTAGGGTGAACGATTTAAAGAGTAGTAATCCAATATAGATTATACCACAATGATTAATCTCTGACTTAATTCTATTTTTCTTAGTTTCAGGTTTGTAGAAAATAATAAAAGTTATAGGAAAAGAAATTGTGTTGAATTAAAATAAAATGTAATTTTATGATTTATACTAATTAAATGTTATGTATATTTATTGGTGTGGATCCACGTGCAACCTATTATAAATTTAACTATCTATTTTTACCTTATAGTCTAAAATGATGCAATTTAATTTAATTGATAATTTAAAATTAATTCTATGTATTAACTAATCCTAACCTATTTTAGGGGTGAGAGAATAGGGACTGGTTGTAGGAGTGGGCCCTACCTCCTAGAGGATAGTGTAAATATCTTCTCCCCTAAACTATTTTACTTCAGTAACTAATGTGCATTAAAACTACTAACATTATTTTAATTCATGGATGTAGGAAAATACAGTAAAGATTACATAAGCGAATAAATCATAATGAAATCAATGACACAGTTACCAAATTCATGATGAAAAGTGTTGCTGCTTTATTGATGAAAATTCAAATGTACAGGATCTCGAACATCAAGCCTTCAGAATAGCAAAAATTGTATACAAAAGTATTAGAGCATTCGAACATTAGACATTAGACCTTTTCAAAGGTCTCTTCCTGTATTTTATAATGTCGCTTGGACATTTTCAATGGAATTCTTCTACGTATTTTGCCATGTTTCTTATCAGCTTGATGATTCGAATACTAACCTTACAACAATAATAATCTAAACTAATACTATTTCGTAACCACCTTGGACTTTGTCACAATCATGATGGTCCAAGTGGCAAACTAAAGAACTAACATAACAAAAGTTCTTAATTTGAATAATCTAATGATGCAGCAATACAACTATTTGTCCTTCATTTTAGGAAGAGATAAAATAGGCTTGCGTCTAAATCTAAACATCTTAACAACGTAATAATCTTACAACTTTCTAATAACAACTTTATATAACAACTTAATAAATATAAAATCTCATGTACAATGCCAACATGTCAGTCAACTATGCTGACTGTATATGCCTCGTAATGATGCTACGTTGTCACTGGACGTGGCATGACAATGCATTAGACAGTTTGACTTGGTCAATATTCTTTCTGTAACACCTTTCAGTAGATGCTTTCTGTAACAACTTTCCGTAGCTATATTCTGTAGCACCTTTCTGTAGCGTTCATCCATGAGTCTCCTTAGCACACCATTCTCATGGTTGGTCTATCCACGCTTGTCATCTGGTCCGTGCCTTGCCGCATCATTTCCTACGAAGCTCCTGCAACGTTCTCCTACCAAAAACACACAAAAACTTGCACACTTTTGCGTAAAATACAAGCACAAATCATTTTCATCGTTATAAATCAAATTCATTTATAAATCATATAGATAAGACAAAATAATCATCAAAATACATTTGTTTTCATAAATTTACAGATAGAAAATAGATTAAACTTGCACAAAATACGTACGGTTTTAACACTCATCACCTTTTTAGAACTATTGAAAGCCATCGAAAGTTTCTCAAATAGCTCGTCGAGTTCATCTTCTGAGGAATCAAGCAGGAAGGCATCAATAGTGCCTACTTAAGGAAAATAATTAGGTAAAAAGTGTGTATATTTAGGGTTAATGCAATCATAATCATTGTCCTCCTTAAGACCAAGGGTGATGCATTGAAGCTCATATACGAGGAGACTAGGTGAAGGGGAACGATTATACCCTAGACTAGATCTATTGGTAGGCTATTGGTGATTGGGTTCAACAATGTTGTGAATGCCTTGCTCGTAATGTAAAAGGTAGTTGCCATGCTAGTTGAAATGGTGAAGATATCATAAGTTAAAGGAAGGGATTGACAAGTAGTCTGTATTGCCACTAAAAAGTGGTTTAGATTATTTGTTAGATGGTTGATCTGTGCTATGGTCAAGTCCTCAATATAAAAATTTAATGTGATTAGGGTAAGCACCCATAGGGTAGACCACACCTATAGCTATGGGAGGATTTCATGGGTAACTATAATCCCTAACTAACTAGATGATTGATGGTGTAAAGGTGACATTTTGAACAAAATACTCACCTATATCAAGATTAGTCATGTGAACTATAACTTGAGTGAGGGTCAGTATGGATGATGAAGGAGATCCATGTCATCAAAGACCTAGGGTGAGGATTTAGATGGAGGTGAAAAAGGTGTAAGGACAATTTGGTTAGCATCAAGGATGGAGGGATGTAGATAAGATATATTTGGAGGAGGTGGAGGGTTAGGTTGAGTGGAAGGGAGAATGGTTAGGGAAATTGAAAGTGATGATGAGGTGGTAGGTGTTAGGGGAGGTACCATGTTAACCTAGTCAATAATTAATGAGAGAGTGGTATCTCACTCCATTATAGGAGGGGTGACTTTTGATGGTGTCACAGTGGGAGGAGTGGTGGCAGGGATCAAAGGTATAGTAGTGACATGCATGCTTATGGATGATTGGGATACAAAGATCAAAAGGATAGGTCTAGGGTATCAGGTAATCAAGGTGGTTGGCATTGGATGAGGGGGAGTAAGAAAAGTAATAGGATGTGATTGGGGATAGGGTGATATATATAAGAGGGAGGATATATTATATGTAGGTTTGATAGCAATGATAGAGGTAGAAGAAAGATGAGAGTTGATCAGGAAAAGCTGGGATGATGAATGCTAGCTAGGATGAAGGGGTTGAGCTAAATAAGGAGGATTATCATAATGTGATGGGGGTTGGTAGAGATATGCATGGGTAGAGAGTAAATAGTAGGTATAGGGAGATACAAGGATATAGGAGAGGCTTGAGATGCCAAATGTAGGGGATCATGAGGCAAAGGATGGAAAGTGGAGGAAGGAGTTGATGGATGATTAGATTGTGTTGTTTGCACATGAGGCTTAGTAGGCTAGGTGAATAAGTGAATGGTAGGTTGGTGAGTGACTAGAGTGATGGTGAAGTGGGTGAAAGTAAGGGGAGGCTCATATAGATTGGATATGATGTTGCAATACTTAAATGGTTTATCATCAAGAAGGATGCAATGGATGCAACCATCATGCATATATTTAAGGTAATGGTGTAAGGTTGAGGGTATGCATCTCATGTCCCTAATCCATGATCTACCAAGGAGCACATTGTATTGCATTTCCCATTCAAATATATGGAGGAGCATGTGGATAGCTTCTACACTGACTTGAATGTGCAAAACCATTATATTGAGCATTGAGCACAAGGTATCATTGAAGGCTCAAAGAGTGAATGTTGGGATTGCAACATGGGAGGGTGGTAGATTAAGGTGTTGAAGAGAAATAAATATGATGATATTAATGGAAGATCCAATATCAACCAACACATATTTGAAAGGCTTACGATCTATGTGAGCCACTATATGTAGAGGAATATCAGGTAACTCGATTGGCATAACTTTAATCTCATAGTCATAGAAAGTGATTGATGGCTCCATATAAGTTTTGATGCTACCCATGAAGTTGGTAAAGGAATTTAGGTCTTGTGATTGAATTTTTATGGACTTAAGAATATCCATCAATGTCTCATGATGTGGTGAAGACTATTGAATAATCTTGTAGATCAAGAATTTGGTAGATGCTAATTTGAGTCTCTGGGTGAGATGACTCCTTAACAAAATGATTGGTCATGGAGGGGGAGGTGCTAGGTGAATTGGGGGAGGTGATGTAAGTCATACTAGTTTTGGTAGTGGTTTAGCAACAGGTGCATTGGAGGGGCTACTTGGTTTTTGAGGTTAGTCAGTATATCTTTGATTTCGAGTGACCACATGAATCATACCGATAAAACCTTGGTAGTGTGGGATATTATTAACATAATTCACTTGGTTGGGTGGCATGATGGAGGTGGAAGGACCACTAATTGAATATGTTACCCCATGCTATGGCAATAGGGTTAAATAAATACCAAGGTTTTGGTTAGGGGGAGTGAGAGGGTTGTCAACTTGGATAGTCCCCCTTTCAATTAAGTCTTGCACCAAGTGTTTAAATTGCATGTAATCATTGATGTTGTGGCCCCTATGACGATGAAAGACACATAAGTGATGTTCCTTGTAATATATTCCTTTAGGCTTATTAGGATCCTATGGCTACACTCACGGTAAGGTTATTGCTTGTGCCTCATAAATACTTTGTAAAATGGTCGAGATTGACTTAGTGAGGGGTGAAATTATGAGGGGACCAGGGATTAGAGCATTTGGCACACTTTTTTGGTTGATTGGAATTTTGGATTTGGGGTGGAGGTGGTACAACTTCGTATGTTACCTAAGGTGGTGGATAAGAAGGCTACAGAAGGGGGTACTATTATTGATATTACTATTGTGGGGATGGGATTGTGGTTTTTGTGGAGGTGGACATTGAGATTGTGATTGTGGAGGGGCTTATATGGTCAAAACCAATTGATTGACTTGGACATGCTTACATTGATTGTTAAAATTTCCTTTAGCATTTTTGCTAGGCCACTCTTTCTTCTTAAGCTTGATTTTTCCCTCTTGAATTTTGATATCCTCAATTATCTTATCCTAAGTTAGAGCTTCATCAAGTGTTCAATATTATTGAAGTTGAAACAATAAATAAAAGGACTTTGAACAACTCTAATTATAAGCAAGGTGAAGGACAATTTGGTTATTATCACTCTCCATCGAGCACCATAATCTAGGATAGGCTCATCTTTGAATTGGTATAGATTGTATAGATCGGTTAATATGGTATTTTCCTTAAAATTGAGCGAGAAATGCTCTAGAAGGATATTGGCCAATTTTTTGAAAGTAAATATGCTATGATTGGGCAAGTGATTGTACCATTCCAAGGTAGCTCCCCCAAAGGTTTGGGAAAAAGTGTAGAGTATGAGAGGATCTTTGTCTTGAATCACAAAATAGACATTCATGAAGGTACTTACATGATCTTGAGGATCCTCTTCTTATTTAAATTTATCAAACTCTGACACTTCAAAACTAGGAGGATACAATGGTGAGGGTATTGATGGATGGATTGCATGATTGATGAGTTAACAGAGGGTAGGATTCTAAAATCCAATATCGATGGACTACAACTCTAAGATATTGATCCAATTGGCCAACAATTGGAATGCATCCAAAGATGATTGAGATCTGAGATAGGATAGTGGAAGATATGATTGTTATGCATAGGGCTAAGTAGGTGGGGTTTGGTTTGGATATGTGGTGGGTACTTGGTAAGAATATGGATAGGTGTTGGATGGGGGTTGGTAGGATGTGGGTTGTTGGTAAGCGGGGGTTGGTTGTACCTATTGTTATTGGGTTTGATATGATGATTGAGTAGGTTTTTGGTAAGAGGGTAGTTGGGATGATACTACCAATGGGCCCCATACAGATTGGGTGGAGGATTTTCATGTTTTTCATATTGATCATATGCCTTGTAATTAGGGGGTGATTGCATGGAAGTGGAAGGTGCATGAGGGGGGTTTAGTGGAGGTTGGTACTGGCGAGGATATGGTTGTTGTTGGTTGGGAAGTAGTTGTTGATAATGTGTTGGAGTTATATTTTTAGATAGCATCGATGGCCCTTGGTAGGTGATTTTTGATAGCTTTAGCAGCATTCTATTATACCATGAGATAGAGACCAGATGTGCTAAAGCATCTCATTACATGAATAGAGAGTGATACATTCGAGTAGAGATATGAGGCCCTTTATATAGGAAGATGGATTCCTTGGCCAACACTCTACCTAGTTGTACAAGAGACACCTTGCATGTTTACAACTTGCACATTGACACTTGTGCATTTACTACATTGTATGAAACAACTAGATAACTTCCCCCTAAAGTAATCTAACATAACCAAATGATGTAATATATTCTAACACCCCCTTGTATTACATTATTTGGTATGAAGTTCTCTTGAATCACATAGATGATCTCTGAATGTTTGAAACTTGATTTTTCCAAGTGCTTTTGTAAAGATGTCTTCCAACTGATCTTCTGTAGGAACATACTTGAGGATGATATGCTTGTTCTAAAAATATTCCCTGATGAAATGACATTGAGCTTCAATATGCTTTGTTCTTTCATGTATGATTGGATTCTTGATCAGATTCAGTACTCCTTGATTATCATAGAATATCATAGTGGGAGTTCGTTTGATTCCCATGTCAGATAGTATGTATTGTAACCATAGAGCTTCACAGGTTGTATCTCTTGTTGCTCGATATTCTACTTCAATTGATGATTGTGCTACTGTATGTTTTTTCTTGTTGTGCCAAGATATGGGTCTTGATCCGAGATAGAAGACATAACCTGAGGTAGATTTCCTATCATCAATAGATCCAACATAATCTGAATCTGAGTATCCCTACAGACAAAATTCTTTGACATCCTTCATATAAGTTAATCCATAGTCTGTAGTCTTCTTGATATATTGTAATATTCTTTTTGTAGCTTTCCAATGACTTTCTCTTGGTTCTTGCATGAACCGTGAAAGATAATTTACTACAAATGCTATGTCTGGTCGGTTGTTTGTTAAGTATAGAAGACTTCCAATCAACTGATGATACATCATTGCTGAAACCAATGGTGTTTTATCATTTTTGGATAGTTGAATCCCTTGTTCCATTGGTGTATCTTTGCGCTTACACTCTGTCATTCTATATTTTTCAAGAAGAGCTTTTGCATATTTTGATTGAGTGATAACTATTTTGTCCTTTCCTTGATAAATCTCTAGACCAAGGTAGTAGTTCATTAGTCCTAGATCTGTCATTTCAAATACCTTTTCTAGATCCTTTTTTATGTCACTTATTAACTTTTTTGAACTTCCAATAATCACTATGTCATCAACATATACTATGAGGATCAAGATATCATTTCTAATTTTCTTGGTATATAGATTGGGATCTGATGAACTCCTTTTGAAATCATGATGTAATAGGTGATTATTGATCTTTATATTCCATGCTCTGGGAGCTTGTTTCAAGCCATATAGAGATTTATTCAATTTGCATACCTTACTTTCCTATCCTTGAATGACAAAGCCTTTAGGTTGTGTCATATAGACTTCTTCTAAGTCACCATTAAGGAATGCACTTTTTACATCCATCTGATGAAGTTTCCACCCTTGATGTGTTGCTAGCACGTAGACTATTCGGATAGTAGTCATTCAAGTTGTTGGTGCGAATGTTTCTTCATAGTCAATTCCCTCTATCTGAGTATATCCTTTGGCTACTAGTCGAGCTTTGTATTTGTCAAGTGTTCCATCTACTTTGTATTTGATTTTGTAAACCCACTTGCATCCCACTATTTTCTTTCCTAGAGGTAGGTTTACTAGATCCCATGTCTTATTCTTTTTGAGTGATGCATATTCAGATTCTATAGCTGCTTTCCAGTGTGAGTCTTTCAGTGCTTGAGAAGTTGATGTTGGTTCTACTGTGTTACTTAGCATTCCTCTGTTCATTCTGGTCATGCTATGAGTTTGAGGTCTTGTAGAGGTAAGATCTGGAATTATTTCTAGATTTGATTCTCTGAGAGTATCTCTGAGCCATATTGGTTCTTTTCTAGGTAGTATTGTTGATGCTTTCATATCTTGTTCTTGAGATTCTGATTCTAACTCTACACTCATTATGTCTTCTTCAGATAGATTTAGGAGGACTTCTGTGTCACCACTGGATTCATCTGTGTCGATTTTGACTTTTTCATCAAAGATCACATCTCTACTAATGTAGACTTTCTTTGTAGATGGATCTAGTATTCTATATCCTACAGATTCATTGTCATAACCAACAAATATCCCTGTCATAGTTTTGTCATCTAGTTTAGTCCTCTTTTGTTTTGGAACATGCATGTAGGCTTTGCATCCGAAGATCTTTAGTTTTTCTATGTTGGGCTTTTGTCCTGACCATGCTTCTTCTAGTGTAATATGCTTGAGTACTCTTGTTGGTAGTCTTTTTTGTATGTAGACTACTGTTTGTACTACTTCAACCCAGTATTTGTGATCAAGTTGTGCTTCTTTTAACATACATCTTACCATTTCCATTATTGATCTATTTCTTCTTTCTACAATTCCATTTTGTTGAGGCGAATATGTTGTAGTAAGTTGTCTTTTAATTCCATTCTCTTCAAGAAATGAGTCAAATTATTTGGAAATAAATTCTCCTCCTCTATCTGAATGAAGTGCTTTTATGGTCTTCCCTAATTATTTTTCCACTTGAAGTTTGAATTGTTTGAAATGACTGAATGCTTCTGATTTGTACTTCATGAAATATACCCACATTTTTCTAGTGTGATCATAAAAAAATAATTGAAAGTATTTATGTCCTCCAACACTATCAACTTTCATTGGTCCACATAAATATGTATATATATATTTTCTAGAGGATGTTGAGCTCTGTGTTGATGAAGTTCGAAAGGAATTCTATGTTGTTTTCCTGCTAAGCATTCTGGACATACAATAGTTTTTGGAGATAAGTTGGGTAGTCCTTCTACCATTTGATATCTGAATAATTCCTTCATTGATGTCTCATTGGTATGTCCTAGTCGTTTGTGCCATAGTTCTGAAGCATTGATTGAAAGAGCTGAGTGAATAGCAGTGTCTAGGATAAATAGACCATTTTTATACGATCCTGATGCTATCATTCTTCCCTGTCTAGAGATGTGACATTGTTTTCTACCAGTGAGAACCTTGAACTCAATAGTTAAGTCTTGATCCATGAGTTGAGAAACAGAAATAAGATTAGTAGTTAATCCTGGAACATACAATACATTTTTTATTATACCTCTTCCATCCTTAAGATTTACTAGAATATTTCCAATTCCTTTTACTTCATATGTTTTGCTATCTGCTACAACAATTGGATTTTCATTTATCTTCTTCAGAGAATTGAACCAATGTATGTTTCCTATCATATGCTTACTTGCACCTGAATCTATATACCAATAATCCATGATGTTGTTATTATCAAGATTTGTGGAATACCTTATGTCTCCCTAGTGATTTTGGAAATGTGAAAGTGCTTTTGTGAAATATAGTTCAATTTTGGATTGATTTTGTAAAGTTTTGAGAATCCCAAAATCAACCTATAGTTCTCCTTATTACTCCTATTGAACTATGCACTTTTCTAGATTGAAGAGGTTTAATGTTGGATTTCCCCTTGTCCCTTTTTGTGAAATTTTGAGACAAATATTTTGCTAAATTCCAACCTTAGAAATGCTTTAATAAACCCCTTTAATATCCCTTAGGATTTTATTTTAGTGTTTCTAATTTTCAAATAACCTAATTTGGTGTTGTAACCCTTATAGCTCCCAAATATAGAAAATTAGAACACAATAATATTTGCAAATATTATTAATTTGATTTTTCCAGTAGAAACCCTTATTACTCCAATATTTAATATTGCAAATATTTAATTAATTTGATATCTTAATTCCCTTTTAATTTTTCTTTCAATGTGTTTGATTTCTCTAAGTTTCAACCTTAGTGTATAATCCTTATAACTCCCAAGAATGAAATCAAACTATAATGGGAATTATTCCTTACCTTGCAACGTTGATGTCCACAATTTTTGGTGCAGTATTCGGGCATGAATAACAGTAGTGCCAACATATTTTGCCTTGGGTGCTTCAACCAATGGATAGCCTTGGATTTCTCTTGGTTTTGGAGCTTGAAGAATGACGCCCAAATTCTATGACTTTTTGGCTCCTTTTGACTAGAGCTTTAAATGCTCTTTCACTTTCCTCCATGCTGCAATTTGGCCCTGTGTGAAGTGCTTTGAATGGATATGTGTGCTTAAAACTCCCTTGGTCATTGAACCCTTTAAATGGAGCAAGAATATTTGCAAATATGACAAGTGGCACAATAGTTACACTTCATAGGTGCTTGAGGAGTAGATGGGAGTTACTAAGCACTTGTCTTGCTCTTGTATGTAACGTATGAGATATTACAATCTTCTTGGTGAGTGCTTGACTTCCTCTCCAAGATGGGCGCTCCTAGAATCTTCCAAATTTGGACAAGTGGCACTCATATGAATGTAACCTCTTCTTTATTCTTTGTAACTTCCCTTGGCTGAGTGCTTGAAGTAATCCTTTGTTTCTTGGATGTTATGAATGAAGATGGCACCTTAGGAGGTTTGTGCCAAGTGGCACTTTACATGTAACTCTTTGTTATAACACTCCAAGATGAATGATATACCTCCTATTCCCTTTTGTATGCTTATTATTTTGCTTGCTATGTTTCTTGGAGAGCAAGCAACTTCTTTCTTTTGTAGGTGCTTCGATGAGGACATTGGATGGCGCTAGTTGTGATGTCCCTTGATTCTATGGAGCTTCCAATGGTAGTTTTGTAGCTGATCTTGGTGCTCCTATTGGTGGATGTTTTTCTCCAAGCTTGAAACCTTGGATTTAGCATCTATTCTTTTTACCTTCAATGTGTTGATTTTGTCCTCCTTTCCACGTTGGTTTTGATGCCTTCTTTTCTCCCTTTTTGAACCTATTATGTATTTCCTTCTTTGTAGATAATATTGCTCTCAAATATGACATTGTTCTTTTATTGTGTTATCCCTTGAAGGCTTGCAGGTTCGGCTGTCTAGAATGGAGAAGATGTGAGCCTTTTGGGAGGCTCCTTTTCTACGCTCGGAGTGTGCTAGTGTCCAGCTATTTTAACCTTGTATAATGTGCCTTTGTGGCACCTCAAATTCTACCTTATCACCTGCATAAAACAACTTAGAATGGTGCAACAATATGTAATAATTTTGGGATATAAAAACACCCTTTTTGCACCTTTTTTTGCACTCCTTTTGCTACTTCTGATTTTTTATGGCTATTTTCTTCTCCAAAACTTGGAGGATTGAGCTGATTTTGGTGGCTTCCTTTGGCCACTAAAAGTTGCATATTTTGGTGCACTAATGGTGTCTTTAGACACTTGATGCTAATCTGATTTTGTGCCCTTCTCAAGAACACAAACACTAAGATTTTTGAGAGTAATGTAGTAGTGCAAATGAACCCACTAATATTTCACTTTTAATGCACTAACAATCTCACCTTATCACTCCAATAAATTCTCAAAATAACTTATTAATGCACTTAATCAATTTACTGCAACTAATCAAGATTAATCTGAAATGAACCTTCAAGATTTATTCTGCAATTTCACTACAAATAAAGTTGTAGGAACTAGTCTTCTTTTTCTTTCCAAAGTAGGTAGTTGATAGATAGTTGTGATATTGTAATCTATTCAACTCCAAACTAAAGTGCAAATGAACCTTAAAAGGAACTTTTCTCTTTTTGCACTTTTGAAGACTTTTAATGTAGCTTTCCTTTTTGCAACTTTTAATCCAAATAAGGTGGCTTAATGAATATGATAAGTAATCCAATCAATGAATCTAGTCGCACCAAAGTTGCTTACCTTTTTTGAAAGATTTTGTAGAAGTTGTAGCTTCCTTGAGATGCACAAAGTCTGCAACTCCTCTAATATCCTTATTCCTATCTAAAATCAATATGGATTTTTTTAGATTTTGCTATGACTCATTCTACCACCTAGATTCTTTTGAGAGTTTTGACAGTGGTTGGTCCAAAGGTTTGTTAGGTTGACAAAAAACTTAGGCTCAATGATAATGGTGGTTTTCCTATCGATACACCATGGCTAGATCTACCATGGCTCTGATACCACTGATAGCTTTAGCAACATTCCATTATACCACGAGACAGAGACCAGAACAATAAAGCATCTTATTACATGAATAGAGAGTGATACATTCGAGTAGAGATATGAGGCCCTTTATATAGGAAGATGGATTCCTTGGCCAACACTCTACCTAGTTGTACAAGAGACACCTTGCACGTTTACAACTTGCACATTGACACTTGTGCATTTACTACATTGTATGAAACAACTAGATAACTTCTCCCTAAAGTAATCTAACATAACCAAATGATGTAATATATTCTAACACTCTGAGGTAGAAGTGTCACTACCTAGACAGTCGGTGGGTGAGAGACCCATGATGGATCTTGGGTGAAGAAGGTGTTATGAGTTGACATGGGAGGAGGAAGCTGATTTGTTACCTATAAATTTTATTGAGGAATTGGATGTTATACAAGGGAGGGAGCTATTGATAAGGAACACTGGTAGGTAATGGTTGCATAGAAGAATAACCCTAAGAGGGATGATATTGGGCTTTATAAACTTATTGAATCAAAACTAAAGTATTAGGAGGAGGATTAGATAATAGGATGAAGGAGGTTGTCTGACATGTGTGACAATAGGTTAAATGGCGATAGACAAAGGAGGGTAAGTTGTAAAGGGGATCACAGTAGAAATATGGGAGGCAACATTGACTTGGACAGAATGAGATTGATTAAGATCAGGATGGGTGTAGGATGAAGATATTGGGATATGCTGCATTTGTGATGGAAGGGCTTGACTAGATAAAAATGGTTGGTTTGGATCAAAGTCCATTTAATTACCAGTTGTGAAAGGATGGGTAATGTGTGTATAATATGGTTGGGTTGAATAGACATCAATAACATCATAAGTGGATGTTAACCAAAGAGCTTAAGTTGAAGCAATTGTAGTCTCAAAAGGGGGTGTGATTGTAGTAAAGGTGGGGGGTTTATAGGATATGTGTGAATAGGTTTGCTCTTAATAGAAGGAAGAGATTGTATGGGGTGGAATGTTGAGAAGGGGTAAGGATGGCCATGGTGACATGGGTGGGGGAAAGGAGCCATAATACAAATTGTGTAAGGCATCATTATCAATGGGTGTGAAAAAGGGTGCATGGGAGTCAAAGGGGTATTAGATCAAGGGATCTTAAGAATAGTGGTATGGATAGCACAGTGCATCGTACCAAGGTTATATCTAGTATGAGGCCCCATAGGTGAGTATGATGAGTAACAAGGTGGTTCTTGGGATTTGTTATCATGGTAAAATTATGACACATCTCCTTCATGATTCAATGAAGCAATCGAGGTATGGGAGGTTTTTCCAGAATAGGCCATGGAAGCTTGAACTTGGGATTAGGATTGGGCTTGATGGCAAGTCAAGACCATGGGCTAGAGAAAACAAAATGGGATAGGGAAATGGGAGGCTTATGGAAAATGGAGGTGAAATAGCAATTTTTGGTAAATTTTCTAAAAACTAAATCACTATCTAATTGAAGTCGATAAATGCACAAAAAAATAAACAAGCAATTGATTTTTATTTTATTTTTTTAATGTTTTTGAATATGTTTTGTGAAATTATGAAAAGTACTAAGGTGGTTTTTGGAAGGTTGTTGGAAAAAAAGTTGAAAATGGTTTTGAAAGTGGTTTTGTGCTCTTTTTTTGAAGGTATTGTTTTTTTTTTGTTATGTGTGTTTTATGTTCCTATGACTAGGAACTACAAAAGGTAGGTGATGAAGTGAATTCTATAAGGGTGTGTTTGTACCCAACTCCCTTTTGAGTAATGAAACATGAAAATTTGATACAACTTCCTAGGATGAAGGGTTGGTAAGGGGTAACCTAAGGTATCAAAAAGTACCTCCTAAGAGAGAGGTTGTGTTGTCTTAGTCCTGCTATTGGTCTACCCAAAATTTTGCTTCAACCTCGGATAGGCTCAAGAAAAATAATAGCTATATTCCACTAATTATTAATCCCTGTGGTTAAAGGGCGTCTATCCTAAAATAATATCTTGAGCTAATCCCAAGGGTAATTAGTCTGTCGATGATGAAATCCAAGAAACTATGCATACTAACTAGAGCGATATTCTAAGGGCTTAATCGATAGTTGGGAATGAAGTCCAGCTAACTAGGAGGTTTTCCTCATATTGTATATGTATAAAAAAGTGTGGAATCAAGAATACTAAGAGTGTGTGTAAAATTTTGTTTATTTTATGTTTTTGTTTTGTTGTTTCTTTTTTTATGGATGCAAAGGGGATAAATATAACTAAAATAGACAAAGCTATCCCCATGAAGGTTTAAAATTGTAAGTAACTATCCTAGCATGCAAGATGTATTTATAGCTTGCAATACAGATTTTAGTCTAGGAACATATTGCTAACAGGATAGACAATACCTATTCTATAGCAAAATATAGTAAAAGTTTTTCCTCAAGGATCCCCTAAAATGAGTGAGTCACAAGATCAACTATAGCTAACGATTGTCAATTGTCAATGTCAGCTATATAGTGCTAACCCTAAATGATGGTTGGTTAATCATTAGTGATAGCCACATAGTCCTAACTATCAATTACAATCAGAGCTATGTCCTAGATATAGTCTATGGACAAAGAGGATGCAAATTTCTAAAATACAAACAAAAAACTGTGCAAAGGTAATTACCCTATAGAGGAAAAAAAATCTACTCCTGAGAATGATTCCAATCAATAGGTCTACCCTAGGGTAGATGCAACTAAGTTACACTAGGAAGGCTAAGTATGAAGCCTATTCTAAAGGCTTGGATGAATATTCCTATAGTGTAGCTAAGCTACCTAGATGAAAACAAATCTATCCTAAAATAGAGAATGCATTTAAACTAGAGGATGCATTAAATAAGCTACTCCATACTAGGCTAATTTTTACTGAGGAAGAAAAAAACAAAGCCACCAATACCAAAGAAAAAGAAGACCACTGCGCTACCAAACAAAACTATGATTATTTTTATTTTATGGAAATTTAGGCAAATGTAGAAATCTAATCTAGATGCACTTTTTTTCTCTTCTTTTTTTGAGTATGCATAAAATTAAAAACCTAGACTACCATGCTCCTTTTCTATTTTTTTGAAGCAATGCAGTGAAAGAAACTCTAATCTATCATGTTTTTTTTTCTTCTTTTTTTTGTGAAGAAGACCTGTAAGAAATGGAGAGGCCTAAGACTAATCTATAGAGAAAGGTTTCTAAAATACCTTTTGAAAAGAAAGCTTTTCCTACACTAAATAGGAAGAGAGCATGGAGAAACAAATCTAAAGAACCTATTGCTACTTAAGTTAAAGGAACTAATCTATAAGCCATAATCTCTTAAGACCAATCTTTGAATTTGTTGTCTACTTGAGTGATTGTGTGCTCTAGTTGAAGGTTGCTTTTGATGGTTGGCATTGTAGGACCGTTAGCATCGGTTATGACTATCATTGATAGTTAGGTAGGATTTTGGATCAGGTGTAAAACCTTTGCCTCAACTATATTTTATCATTGCAATAAATCTACATCAAAATATAGATAATCATAGCATTAGAAAAGTAGGTGGATGAAGATATAAAGTAACAACAAAAGACCCCAAAAATGTAACTCACTAACCATAAAGGATAAGAATAAAATAATAGTACCTAATGAGCTAAAAGTGGTGTCCCATTGGGCATGCTATTTTGTAAGCATGAAAAATGCACCTAATAATGAAAATGCAGCTTACAAATGAAATGAAATAAGAGACAATCAATATGTATTAAGAGCAAATGAAATATCTTTAAGTAAAATCAGGCCCTACCAAAGGGGATTTTAAATCGTAGTGTCTTTACAATAAAAACAAAGGGGGATGAACCCTTTTACAACAAGCTATTAGGTGCAATTATTCTCCATGCCACAATTAAATATGTGGGTAGGTTTTGTGTGTGTGTGTGATGCTCAGATCACCCAAACATTATATCTACTACTGTAATAACTGTAGGACCTACACACATATAAACCAAGTGTATTCAGAAGCATCTGAAGGGTCTCCCTTGCATGAGGTGCTTATTACAAGCAAATATAGTAAATAATTACAAAAATAATTCAAATACTTACAAAAATACTTTAAAGGCTCATAAAACCAAGAAGTTACATTTCAATATTAAGGGGCATGATTGTCTCCACTCCATAGACTAATGAAAAATGCGTTTCCCCAATAGGAATGCAAATTCTAGTGCAATAATACCATAATTCTAGGGAGATTTCAATGTGCCAATCCTTATGATTTTCTTAAATAGTTTTCTTTATGATGGCAATGATAGTCTTATTGATAGCCTCAAATTATCCATTACTCTAGGATTAATAATGTATCGAGAAAATATGTTAGATGTGGTATTTGGTGCAAAGTTCTCAAACATATTTGTTCTCAAAGGAGGGATTGTTGTCAAAAATGATCTTGGATGGGATGTCAAAGTGATAAACAATGTGATTGAAAATGAACTCTGTGATTCAAGGATCGATCATACTAACAAGAGGGATTTTTTCAACCCATTTGGTGAAATATTCAGTGGCAATTATAATGAATGTGTGTACCCTAAGGAAGGAGGAAATATTTTTCCAATTAGGCTGAGGCCCCATTAGGAAAAGAGCTACATTGTCTAGATGGGTTGCAAAGCCTATGAGAGTAGATGCATTAGGTTAGCATGATGTTGACATTTGAGGCATTTCCTTATGTATGCACAACAATCATGATCCATTATAGGCCAAAAGTATACCATACATAATATGTGTTTTGTGATGGATATCCCACTAAAATGGCCATCATAGGTGCCATTATGTGCCTGAGAGATTGCCTAGGCTACCTGATGTAGAATCAAATGTGAAGCTATATTATTCATGAAATACAAGCAATATATAGGCATACATAGGAATATTACGTGGTTAAGTGGTTGCAACAATTTGCCAATCATGGCCAACCACTTAACTAATGGTTAACTAAATGCTAACCTAGGATGACAACTAACTTCTAGAAGACAAAGGAGATCTCTAACAGTTAACTAACATCTAACAAGCTAACAAACTATGTCTTATGTGGGCATACTATGCCTCACATGCATACAAAGTGCAATAAATAAGACATATAATAGAATAATTAAATATTAGGCTTAAATAGATAAGCCTAAGTATCCTTAACACTCCTCCCAACCATATAAGCATTGGACCCCAATGCTCTCAAAAATGTGGAAAGTCATGGGCCATCTCATGGTGAGGAATCTAGCAAGCCATGTGTAGAAAGTGACCTCGACGAGCGATAAGGTATGTAGTGGAAGAACCTTGTCTAGTATGATGAGTATTCATCTCAAAAACTCTATCTAAAATGAGTGAAATATGAATATTAGGTGCCACTGTTGCTGTAGGGCTGAAAATAGGATCAGGTACCAAAAGAGGGTCCTAAAATGGTGTCTCTAGAAAGCTGCAGTCATCCAAAGGAACCCAAAATATGCCTCCAACCTATGGTGAGTGAGGATTGTGATTCTTTCACACCACTCCCTATAGAGTCTCCTACAATTATTGTGGTATCTTGCCTAGAAGGCTCTGTCGGTGCTCAGTGAAGAAAGTAAACTTAGCTTGCTCCTCCATGTGTGCAATGGTGAGAGTGGGCAAAGCCAAAGGTAAATTTTGTGGAACAAGTGGTTCTGTAGCTATAGGTGTACCTAAAATTATACCAATGGAGTGAATGGCATATTTCTCATGAGTGAGAATGGTGGGTTCCTTAACCACTTTCTCTTGTGATTGTTCATTATGTGGGAGTGAAACTTCTTCCTTTGCATGTTCCTTGGGTGGTTCTTGTTATTCATTTTGTGTGGAACTAAATCTAGTAGGAGCCAAAATGAGTGCTTGACTTAATGGCTTCCTTACTTGCCTACAACTTAACATAAAATTGGAAGTATATGTAGTGCTTTGTATCAAGTAGGTTTTACCATGCAACTCCAATGTGTAGGTGTTCTTTTTAGCATGATAAATAACATTCCTATAAAATTGATAGGGTTTACCTAGAAATAGCCCACAAAAATCCATATCTGTGACATCACATAAAACTTTATCCACAAACTTGTCACCAAAAGCAAAAGCCAAGGTGCAAGTATGGGTGATGTTGGATGTGGAGTCTACCTCTTTCCATCCAAGTGCATAAGGTTGGTGATGTGGTTTTATGGGAAGTTTTAACTTCTCCATAATGGACTTCGTAATGAGGTTCTTTTGCTATCCATTATCAATGATACAATAAACATAGTAATCATGCGTAAGGTGGGCTCTAGTGACAAAAAAATGGTCACACCCCCCTTGAGAAAATACATTTGACATAAGGGTAACTTTGTTTAGTTTACCCTTTAAAGCAGGATATTCTTCTTCTGTCCCTGTAGCTAAAATGGGACCATATTATGGTTCCTCATGTGTAGGCTATACAATTAGGGATTTCTTCTTCTTAAACTTCTCAAAAGTATAGCATTTGGATTTGACATGACCATGCTTTTTACAAAATCCACAATACAATGAAGAAGATGAATATTTAGCATGAAAGGAAGAAGAATGTGCTTTAGGAGAAGTGGGAGGAGAAGAAGAATGAGGGGAAGAATGTGAATTTTTCTTCACCTTATGTTGATGTTGATTCTCGTATTTGGAAGAGCTCTCCTGTGATGAACAATATTTTTGATATGCACCAACTTTCTCCTTTGCAAGAATGGCATGATTGAATGCCACATCCAAGGTGGGGAAAATATTGAATTTGATTTCCCTTAAAATTTGATCTTGCAAGCCATGAGTGAATTTGTTAATCAAGTCCTCTTCTAAATCTTTCACACCAAGCAATACCCTTAACCTATTGAATTGGAAAATATAGTCAGAAACAGACATCCCATAGGTTTACCTTAATCTATACCACTTGGTAGTGAGGTAAATTTGGTAGTTTTGTGGAAAGAATGTGTTTTTCAAAATTTGGATTAATTCTTTCCAAGTCATTGTGGAATTATGGCTCTATCTTTATACAATTAGAAAATTTTCTAAACCTGTAAGTTTGATTGTAGCAAATCCAACTTGTTCATCCTCAGGAATTTCAGCATAAGCAAACCAAGTTTGCATATCCAAAATCCATGTAGATAAGACATCTGGATCTCTAGATCCATCATATAGTTTGACCTTAAATTTGGATTTACTTGGATGATTGTGATGAATTCTTATATCTCCTGGGTTAAAATGCACCAAAATATCTTTTACGTTCTCTACTAAAATGTCTACTGCAGTAGTAAGGTTTTCCATGTTTCATCTGAGATCTTGAGCCATATTTTTCCTAGTATATGCCAGACTACGAGGATTACAAAATGGATGCAAGAACTAATCTAGGATTAGGAACAATTTCAGTTTCCTATGCAGCCAAATTGCCTAGATTTTATAAATTTGTCTCTCCAAAGTTACAAAAATTAGGGCTATTTTAGTGCTTTTACAAAATGGACTTCAATTTTGCAATTACAAAAAGTGCACTAAAAATGCTGAAATTTTAGCCCTTACAATGCAAAATTTGTGTTAGGATGCAAATATTAACAATATGCAGGAAATTTTCAAGAAAACGCAAAACATTTTGCTAAAATTAGAGCAAAAATGAATAAGCTATGACCTTTCAAATTTGGGCACCAATTTTCAAATTTTTAATGTCGTCCTTGGGTTTTCCCACCAATTTTGTTTCCCCGTAAAAATTTGAATGTGCTCCAAAAAATTCTTCCCACCAAAGTTTTTTTTGAATTTTCTTCGGGCACCAAAAAATTTGTTTAAATTCCCTGGTCAACTGGGGTGGGCAGCCGCACGAGTCTCCACGTCAGTCAAAAAGTCAAACTAGTCGGTTGCCACATGGCAAGTGGCCTACACCTCCAACTAGCACTTTGGCCCGTGTGTGAAAATATGGCCTGTGGTGACCACCCAAGTGTACACGAGCACCTACTAGTGGTGCAGTCGCATGAGCATCGTGTGTGAGGTGCTCACACTAGCTTATGTAAGCCCTGGAGACTTTAAAGTCTCCTTTGCCTTTAACATAGGCAATATGGGACTAAGCTTGGTACCCTTTAAAAAGTACACTCCCTCATCAATGATCAAAATTTTTCTCGACACCGGTAAAACTTTCCACGGCTAAGAAAAACCTTAGCAAAATTAAATTATTTCTGCTAGTTTTTCTTTGTGCTCGCCAAAAACTTCAATGTCGTCAGAGTTTTCTAAAATCAAAGTTTGTGATTGCCTGCGTCTGCTCTATGGTGAGTCTCACTGATCCTTGTCATCGAATAGAAGTTATCTACAATCCGTAAATTTTTATGAACAGGAGATCGTCTGCGTCTATGGGGTTCATGCCAATTTTTTTTGTCAATGCTTGGAGGTTTTTACAACTGTCATTGGGAAATAGTTTTGGGTCTTCGAACAACATCATCAGTGGGCAAAAATAGCTAGAACACATCATAAAAATCCACCTGAACTTGTCAAAAATACCTATTGCTTCACTGGAAACTTGATGTAGGGTTTTTCTACTACGAAAAAGCGTGGCCTCCTACCACTACATCATTGTTCATTCCTAGATGATGTTTGGTGTGGCGTGGTGTCACTTATGTGTAATGTCCATGATTGTGATCACTGATGGAGGTCATTCTGATCTTCGAAAGATGATCATCGGACCACAGAGATGTTCGGTGGTCGTTTGGTGGCTATCGAAGAGGGGTCGACCCATCTTCGATATCGGTCACGTTGTCGCTACCAACCTTCAGGTGTCAGTGGTCGATAGAGTTATTGGTTGTCATAGGCTATGAAGATGGCCACTGGTATTTGAGTGGCCCACAAAAATAGGTGGCCACTATCCTCTTATAGGGTAAAGCCTATATTAGAAAAATATCATGCACTTTTTTTTTAATAAAATATATTAATATTTTATAAAAATAAGAATCTTTTCATGCAAATATGAAACTGGCTCAAAATTAAGCTTAACTGGTGAAGTCTCCTCCTATTTTTCTCTCTGACCTTCAAGGTAGACAAGTAGCTTTCTTCACTCTCCAATGGATAATTGTAGATTATTACCTCTTGGAACAATCTTATTTTTCCCTATAACTTGCTATCAGGGGTAATTGGTGCAGGGGTAAATTTCTTCTCTTTGCCCTTAGCTTCACTTGGTGTTGTGGAAGAATTCAAGCTTCACTTAACACCTTCCTAGGATATAGCAGTGAAGTGGCAATTCTATCCTCCTTCTTGCAAATGTTTCCTCAGGCTAACTAATACCAATGATGTAGAATCAAACGTGAAGTTATATTATTCATGAAATACAAGTAATATACATGTATACATAGGAATATTACATGGTTAAGTTGTTGCAACAATTTTCCACTCATGGCCAACCACTTAACTAATGGTTAACTAAATGCTAACCTAGGATGGCAACTAACTTCTAGAAGACAGAGGAGATCTCTAACAATTAACTAACATCTAACAAGCTAACAAACTATGTCTTATGTGGGTATACTATGCCTCACATGCATACAAAGTGCAATAAATAAGACATATAATAGAATAATGAAATATAACTTAGGCTTAAATAGATAAGCCTAAGTATCCTCAACACTACCTCTTGTGATTCAAGAAAATAAAGAAGAATACCATCATAGCCTTTGTGATAGAGGAGATCCTCTAGGGGAACATATCGAGCTACCTTTTATTGAACATTAATTTGGTAGTTGAGAGAAAGTTTGGAGGAAGAGATCCAAACTTGAGGAAGTCTCATACTTGAGATACCTAGTTGTGGTATGGTTCTGCTTGAACAAAGTGGATATCTCATTTTTTCAAAGGAACATATTAAGAGAACCTAGTAATAAGAACAATAGCGATGTAATCAAAGGGATTTTGTGGAATAAGTAACCCTAAAGAGGCCATAGTATCAACAAAATGATTAGTTGATCATGGAGAAGCATTAATATCATACCATTCAAAATCGTTTATGAGCTTATCGACTATCTCCTTGTAAGATTTGATAATTGGGTATTTGAATTGGTAAGTCCCTTTGACTTGATTAACAACATGTTGGGAGTAACCTATGATTTGAATGCATTATATGTGCATAGCCATAATGGTTTACAATTCAATATTTAGGGCTTCATACTCTACATTGTTGTTCATGCAAGGGAAGTCAATTTTGAAAGAGAAAGGGATAGGAACCCCTTGTGGTGTAAAAATACTATGCCAACACTATTCCCTTATTCACACTTAGAATCATTAAAGAAAATATTGAGGTCAACATCATATTCAGGTTTAATAGGTTCTTCTTGTTTAGTAATGGTGAATACAGAATCATTCAGGAGCTTGACTATGAGGGGTGCATCAGTAGGAAGAGGGGATTTGTTGTAATCACAGTGACACTGAGAGGGGGGGTGAATCAGTGTGATCTTTAAAATTTCTAATATATATAGTTTTAAATCCAGTAGCTATTTAAAACTGATAAAAGAAATATCAAATGCAACAAGAAAGCATGACACACAACACAGTAATTTAATGAGGTTCACCAATGTGGCTACTCCTCAAAACGATTGCTTGGACTACCATCCAAATCCAGCCAATGCAAAGCTACAACTTTACAATATCTTTTACCAGCACCAACTGGAAGGAGCACCAACCCCTTAGCTTTGTCTTTTTCAAACAGAATGGAGCACCAACTCCTAATTTACCAACACCTACTGGAAAGAGGCACCAACCCCTTATGCCAAGCTGCAACTTGGAAGTTAATAATGATAATGAAAATTACAGAATAAAACTTTCATGCTATTTCTCACAGTCTGTTGTTTCTCTGCATTCTGCTGCTACTGCGCAAAATGCTTCGCACTATCCGACCGCTTCCGTGAACTTCTTCGCACTCTCTGCTACAATCAGATGATCGATCACTTCTGCTATCTGCACGCTATCACTTCACACTTAGAACTCAACCTCTGCACATCGTGCTCCTCATTCGCACAAGTTCGATACGACTCGCTCTCTACTCGACACGAACTTCACTTGCGCAAACACTCTACTCGCATTCGCACATTATCTTCACACCGCATCTTTTCAAACTCGAAGTAGCCCTCCTTTTATAGAAGAAATTTCAAGAACAAACCCTAAAGAACGTCGACTGAGAAACCCTAGAAATTGTCGATTGCAAAACCCTAAAATCTGTTGGCCCAGATTCAACTTTGTCGGCCTCAACTGCTACTGCCACTACTGTCACCTTCCTGTAACTATTGCCGTGAAATAAAAACATGTCGCGATATCGCGACACTTTTTGTAGCCGTACGCCTTCTTGTCCTTGCTATCGCGAAATCGTGACCCTTTTGGCCTTTGATAGCTTTGCCACCGTTCTTGTCGTGAAATCGTGACACTTCGAACTTTCGCTGACATCCTCTCATTCTTGTCGCGAAATCATGACGCTTTCGGCTTCCGGAGGCTTTTCTTGCAACTTGTCACGAAATCATGACACTTTCACTTTTGTCGATGTCATCCTCATTCTTGTCATGAAATCGTGATGCTTTAGCTTAGAGGCTTTTCTTGCAATGTGTGAAATGTGACACTTTCGACGTTGACGTCATCTTCATCTTTGTCGTGAAATCGTGACGCTTTCGGCTTTCGTACATTTCTCGCTTCATGCACTAGCGAAATCGCTACAACTTTGTGCCTTGTGCTTCCAACTTTGCTTCGACCCATGAAACTTTGACTTGTAGCGAAATCGCTACACCTTTGTGTTCTGCACTTTTGACTTGTAGCGAAATCGCTACACCTTTGTGTTGTGCACTTTTGACTCGTAGCGAAATCGCTACACCTTTGTGTTGTGCACTTTTGACTCGTAGCAAAATCGCTACACCTTTGTGTTGTGCACTTTTGACTCGTAGCGAAATCGCTACACTTTTGTGTTCTGCACTTTTGACTTGTAGCGAAATCGCTACAACTTTTCACTTAACACTTTCTCCCTGCTTTGGCCAGCAAAATTTCAACATGTAGCGAAATCGCTACAACTTTTCCACTTAACGCTTTCTCCTTGCTTCGGCCAGCAAAATTTCAACATGTAGCGAAATCGCTACAACTTTTCCACTTAACGCTTTCTCCTTGCTTCGGCCAGCGAAAATCCAACATGTAGCAAAATCGCTACAGTTTCTCGACTTAGCTTCTTGGCCTCCAACATGTCGCGAAATCGTGACAGTTTGCCTTGCGCCTTCTCTCTCCTCATTTTTGTCATGAAATCATGACATTTTTGGCTGCGCCTTCTCTCTCCTCATTTTTGTCATGAAATCATGACATTTTTGGTTGCGCCTTCTCTCTCCTCATTTTTGTCACGAAATCATGACATTTTTGGTTGCGCCTTCTCTCTCCTCCGACTTGTCGTGAAATCATGATAGAAAACATGTCGCGATATCGTGACAGTTTTCTAACTTGTCTTTTTCTTCGAATTTTAGAAACTGGGTCACTTCTATTTTCCTAGAATTGCACTTTACATAATCTGACTGTCCTTTGAACTCCTGTCTTCCGCATCTGAATGACTCTCGAACTCGTCCGTCCACTGCATCATTAGATCTAACTGCTCGTGTTGACAACAATGACAAACTTCTTGCAACACCTTGCTCAACAATCTCCCCCTTTGGAATTGTTGGCAACACCTGTGTACATTCCTGTAACTCTTCTCCCCCTTTGTCAATAATACCAAAGGGCTGCTGCGGACTCCCCCTGAGTCCATCCTCACAATTCTCAGGCACAATTTGTTGCATCTAGCACAAATTATGATCATGAGCAAAAGAATAGTCAAATACTCAAATGCTCCCCCTGAGAAAGTGATCCCCGTAGCTAGTCACTTCTTAGGAAGTGTGACTACTCCTAATTTGCTTCGAAGGTACTCAAACACTTCCTTGGGCAATGGTTTTGTAAAAATATCTCGCTACTTGTTCCGTAGTTGGGACAAAATCCAATTTAACTTCTCCTTCCGCAACTTTCTCCTTCAAGAAATGATACCTTATAGCAATGTGTTTTGTCCGTGAGTGCATAACTGGATTCTTGGAGATGTTAATTGCACTCGGTGTTATCACACTTAACTGATATTGGTTCACTAAAATTAATACCAAGATCTTTCAAAGTTTGTTTCATCCACAAGACTTGTGTACAACATGTTGTTGCTGCAATATATTCTGCCTCACTTGTAGATAAAGAAACTGACTCTTGCTTCTTACTGTGCCATGCAACCAATATGTCCCCCAAATAGAATGCACCTCCATTGGTACTCTTTCTGTCATCAACACATCCAGCCCAATCTGCATCTGAATATGATATAAGAGTGAAGTCTTTGCCTTTTGGATACCACAACCCATACTCCATGGTGCCCTTGAGATACCGAAAAATCCTTTTAACTACTGTCACATGAGTCTCTTTGGGACTGGCCTGAAATCTAGCTACCATGCAAACTGCCTACAGAATATCAGGTCTAGTAGCTGTTAAATATAGTAAACTTCCAATCATAGATCTGTACATGGTTTGGTCTACAGGTGGAGATTTGTCTTCTTTACTCAATTTGCAGCCTATTGTCATGGGAGTGCTAACTGGCTTACAGTCCTCCATAGTGAACCTCTTTAGCATTTCTTTCACATATTTGATTTGGGAAATGAATATGCCTTTCTCATTTTGATTAACTTGTAGCCCAAGAAAGTAAGACAGTTCACCAATCATAGACATTTCAAATTCATTCTGCATCTTATTTGCTAAGTCTTTACAAGATTCATCTTTGTTGCTTGCCAAATATGATATCATCTACATAGACAACAAGAACAATGAGATGCCCACCTTCTGTTTTCACATACAGATTACTATCCACTAAACCTTTCTTGAATCCCTGTTGAGAGAGATAGTTGTCTAGCCTTGCATACCATGCCCGTGGTGCTTGTTTTAATCCATATAATGCTTTCTTTAATTTGCGAGACAAGGTTAGGATCCTCACTAATTTGAAAGCCATCCGGTTGTTCAATATAGACCTCTTCTTCGAGTTTCCCATTTAAAAAGGTAGATTTTACATCCATCTGATAAACTCTGAAGTTTTTGTGAACTGCTAAGGCCAGAAACATTCTAATTGCTTCTAATCTGGCCACTGGTGCAAAAGTCTCTTCAAAATCAATGCCTTCGACCTGTGCATATCCTTTACAAACCAGTCTTGCTTTGTTCCTAATGACCTGTCCGTCTTCATTTAATTTGTTTTGAAATATCCATTTGGTGCCGATTACATTCTTATTCGTAGGTCTAGGTACTAATTCCCAAGTTCTGTTCTTTTCAATCTGATCTAACTCTTCATTTATTGCCTTCATCCAACTATCATATTTGCTTGCTTCATCTATGTTTTTGGGCTCAATGCTAGATAAAAGAGAGTAATTACTTATTACTTTCCTTCTTGTCTGAATACCAGCTGTGGGATCTCCAATTATTTGGTCTCTTGGATGATTTTTCTGCCAGCTAGCTGTTTTGAATTTCTTGTTTTCTTGCACCTCTGAGTCATCGACTAATTCATCTGAATCAAACGTAGATTTATTTTTTGTTTCATTCACCTCATCTCCTTCAACGACTTCTTCATAGATTGGGTAGTTTTCCTCAAAGTCAGCTAATCGTTTCCCACCTTCATCGAATTTAACATCTGCACTGTCCACAATTTTCTTGAGTCTCTTGTTGTAGCATTTGTAAGCTTTGCTTTTTGATGAATACCCAACAAAAACACCTTCATCTGCTCTATCTTCAAACTTCCCAAGGTTGTCATCAGTTTTTCGATGTAGCACCTACTGACCAAATACTTTGAGATGTTTTGTTGTTGCTTTTCTACCAAACCACAACTCATAAGGTGTTTTGCATTCATGAGTTCTTAACATATATCTATTTTGGATGTATACTGCAGTGTGAACTGCTTCTTTCCAGAATCTATCTGCTATTTTGTTTTTTTCCAGCATGGTGCGTGCCATTTCCTGTATAGTTCTGTTCTTTCTTTCTACTACGCCATTCTGCTATGGAGTTCTAGCTGTTGAATATTGTCTCCTGATACCATGTTTTTCACAGTATTCTGTAAATTCATTCGAAATGAATTCTCCTCCTCTATCTGATCGTAAACATTTGACCCTTTTTCCTGTTTCATTCTCAACTAGCTGTTTGAAGGATCTGAACATTTCAAAAGCTTCTATTTTATCTTTTAGGAAAAATATCCATGTCATTCTGGAATAATCATCGATACACAACATAAAGTATTTGTCGCCATTTATGCTTTGAGTTCTCATGGGTCCACATAAGTCTGTATGAATAAGTTCCAAGGGCCTGCTAGTGTGGTATTCTTTTGTTTTAAATGAGACTCTGGTTTGCTTTCCCTTCTGACATGAAGCACAAACATTGTTTGAAGGTTTTTTAATGGTTGGAATATCTCTCACTGCTTGTTTCGAGCTGATTTTCACCAAATTATCAAAACTTATGTGTCCAAGCCTCTTGTGCCACAGCCAGTTCTCTTCTTCTTGTCCAATGAAACACGTACCTTCTAAAGTTTTTGAGAGTGTGTACAAATTTCTAGACGTCCTTGAACCAGTTGCTATCAATTTCCCACTTGTTTATTTTTTTGACTTCACAACCCTGCTTTTTGAAGACTACTTCATGTCCTTTATCACAGATTTGATTGACACTTAACAGGTTGTGTTTCAAACCATCCACAAATAAAACTTCTTCTGACTTGATTTTCCCTTCACTAATTTTGATAGATCCTTTTCCTATTATTTTGGCTCCATCATTATTTCCAAACTTCACAGAGCCACCCTCATATTTTTGTAGTTTTTCAAATTTTTGTTTATCACCTGTCATATGACTTGAGCAACCACTGTCAAGAATCCACGGTACACATTTATTCTCGAGCCTCGAAAGTCGTCTGCACTATTAAAGATTCCTTTTCTTCCCTAATTTGTTCTTTCTGTTTCCATTCTATTTTGACTATGGTATTGGGTTCTAACTTGGATTTCCCCTTTTCAGAATCTTGCACATATCTTTCAGAAATATTTCTATTCTGTTTTGCCCTATATGGTTGAATTCTTCTTTTCCGAGATTGATTTGAAATAGAAGTACTATGACAGTTTCTAGCAATGTGCCCAAAGTTGTGACAATTAAAGCATTCTACTGCATAACTCATTAGAGGAGCAAAGGTATTTCTACTAGTGAAACTTCTTGGACCTACATTATACTTGCGGTTAGCAATTTTATGCCCATAACCATTACATTTGAAGCAGAAACCATAAAAGTAATGATTGAACCTGAAAGATGGTCTTTGCCAAGTTGTTGCAGGAGCCTTAGATCTTCTTTTCTTTTGATGTGTGACCTTGGTAAAGCCATCATTGTCAGTTCCTATTTCAGGACTGGCATTATTGCTTTCTTTTGCCTGATTTGTTTTTCTTTCAACAACTTGTTTCTTGTCTTTACTCTTTTCACATTCAACATTGCTTGCCTTTGGTCCGTTTGATGATTCTCCTTCAATAAAGCCCAGACCGAATTTGATACCTGTGGGTCTTTGATCGCTTAGGATTTTGTCCAGCTTCATCGAACTTTCTTCACGTTTGAAATGGCAGCTAATTTTTTGATCCAGCTCTTGTATCTGTATTCGAAGACCAACATTTTCTTCTTCCAATTTGCAACAGTAATCTATCTTCATGGTTACCTGAACTTCAAGATCTTCGGACATTTTCTTGTATTCTTCTGTCTATATTTTTAGAGTGGTTATAATGTCATTTGCATCCTCAAGCTTCCTTGAAAGTTTTTTATTCTTTCTTTTCTTAGATTTCCATTCCATAAGAGCAGAAACCAGCTCACCTTCTAAATCAACTTCAGCCTCAACATTTTCAATAGACACTTTAGGGTTCATACCTTCTCTCTTTTCTGGGTTTTCTTCCTCTTCAGATTTTTCTACTTCAAACGCCATAAAGAGAGCCTCACCTGTTCCTTCTTTAGAGTCTTCACTAGAGCTGTCCTCTGAAGAATCTGCATTTCGAGAGATAAAACTTTTCTTTTTGAAATTGCCTTTTTTGAAGTTTGTTTTCTTCCTCCATTCACTTCTTTCTTGATGCGGAGTTTCTTCACCTTTGTTCTTGTCATTGAGAGGACATTTTGTAGCAAAGTGTCCAATGCCTCCATAATTGAAACATTTAAAAGGTAGCTTTCCTCTGTATTTTCCTTTTCCCTTTCTCAGTTTTTTGACAAAATTTGCTTCCATTTCATCTGAAACATCCTCTTCTTCAGACTCTTGTTTTGTGTCTTTGCCTTTTAGGGCTTTGAAGGTAGCTTCTCTATCCGTGGGATTAGACCTTCCTATTCTCATTTCAAAAGCGAGTCAAAGAACCATGCATCTCATCCATACTAAAATGATTTAGATCTTTGGCTTCTTCTATGGCAGAGACTTTAGAATCAAACCTTGGAGGGAGCGATCTTAATACCTTTTTCATGATAGTAGCATCATCCATATCTTCGCCAAGACCTCTGATCGAATTTGTGATTCCATTGACTCTTTGCATGAAAGCCTCTATGTTCTCATCATTGTCCATCTTTAAGGATTCGAATTGAGCTCGATGTGTTTGAAGCTTGGCCTCCTTGATCCTATCATCTCCTTCATGAATGTTCTCTAGTTTATCCCATACATCTTTTGCGGATTCACAGTTTATGATTTTGACTAGCTCACTGTCCACTAATCCACACATGATGGCATTTTTTGCTTTTGAATCATTTTCAAATGCCTTCTTACCGGTAGTGTCTGTTGGAGCCATGGTGGGAGCTTTGTAACCATTTACTACTGCACCCTAGATGTCAAAACCCAAAGCATGGAGATATGTATGCATTCTTATTTTCTAGAAAGCATAGTTAGTTCCATCAAACAATGGTGCTTTGTTTGAGGAGAAACCTTCACCACTTGCCATTGCATCACTTCCAAGATCACCCTAGCTGATTGAGCCTATTCAGGAACTTGGCTCTGATACCAATTGTTGTAATCACAGTGACACTGAGAGGGGGGTGAATCAGTGTGATCTTTAAAATTTCTAATATATATAGTTTTAAATCCAACAGCTATTTAAAATTGATAAAAGAAATATCAAATGCAGCAAGAAAGCATGACACACAACACAGTAATTTAATGAGGTTCACCAATGTGGCTACTCCTCAAAATGACTGCTTGGACTACCATCCAAATCCAGCCAATGCAAAGCTACAACTTTACAATATCTTTTACCAGCACCAACTGGAAGGAGCACCAACCCCTTAGCTTTATCTGTTTCAAACAGAATGGAGCACCAACTCCTAATTTACCAGCACCTACTGGAAAGAGGCACCAACCCCTTATGCCAAGCTACAACTTGGAAGTTAATAATGATAATAAAAATTATAGAATAAAACTTTCATGCTATTTCTCACAGTCTGCTATTTCTCTGCATTCTGTTGCTACTGCGCAAAATGCTTCGCACTATCCGACCGCTTCTGTGAACTTCTTCGCACTCTCTGCTACAATCAGATGATCGATCACTTCTGCTATCTGCGTGCTATCACTTCGCACTTAGAACTCAACCTCTACACATCGCGCTCCTCATTCGCACAAGTTCGATATGACTCGCTCTCTACTCGACACAAACTTCACTTGCGCAAACACTCTACTCGCATTCGCACATTATCTTCACACTACATCTTTTCAAACTCGAAGTAGCCCTCCTTTTATAGAAGAAATTTCAGGAACAAACCCTAAAGAATGTCGACTGAGAAACCCTAGAAATTATCGACTGCAAAACCCTAAAATCCATCGACTGTAACCCTAAGAATGTCGACTGCAAAACCCTAGAAATTGTCGATTGCAAAACCCTAAAATCTATCGGCCCAGATTCAACTTTGTCGGCCTCAACTACTACTGCCACTACTGTCACCTTCCTATAACTATTGCTACGAAATAAAAACCTGTCGCGATATCGCGACACTTTTTGTAGCCGTACGCCTTCTTGTCCTTGCTGTCGCGAAATCGTGACCCTTTTGGCCTTTGATAGCTTTGCCACCATTCTTGTCGTGAAATCGTGACACTTCGAACTTTCACTGACGTCATCCTCATTCTTGTCATGAAATCGTGATGCTTTCGGCTTCCAGAGGCTTTTCTTGCAACCTGTCACGAAATCGTGACACTTTCAGCTTTCGCTGATGTCATCCTCATTCTTGTCACGAAATCATGACGCTTTCGGCTTCCAGAGGCTTTTCTTGCAACCTATCATGAAATCATGACACTTTCAGCTTTCGCTGACGTCATCCTCATCTTTGTCGCGAAATCGCGACGCTTTCGGCTTCCATACATTTCTCGCTTCATGCACTAGCGAAATCGCTACAACTTTGTGCCTTGTGCTTCCAACTTTGCTTCGACCCGCGAAACTTTGACTTGTAGCAAAATCGCTACACCTTTGTGTTCTGCACTTTTGACTTGTAGCGAAATCGCTACACCTTTGTGTTGTGCACTTTTGACTCGTAGCGAAATCGCTACACCTTTGTGTTGTGCACTTTTGACTCATAGAGAAATCGCTACACCTTTGTGTTGTGCACTTTTGACTCGTAGCGAAATCGCTACACCTTTGTGTTGTGCACTTTTGACTTGTAGCGAAATCGCTACAACTTTTCACTTAACACTTTCTCCCTGCTTTGGCCAATGAAATTTCAACATGTAGCGAAATCGCTACAACTTTTCCACTTAACACTTTCTCCTTGCTTCGGCCAGCGAAATTTCAACATGTAGCGAAATCGCTACAACTTTTCCACTTAACGCTTTCTCCTTGCTTCGGCCAGCGAAAATCCAACATGTAGCGAAATCGCTACAGTTTCTCGACTTAGCTTCTTGGCCTCCAACATGTCGCAAAATCACGACAGTTTGCCTTGCGCCTTCTCTCTCCTCATTTTTGTCACGAAATCATGACATTTTTGGCTATGCCTTCTCTCTCCTCATTTTTGTCATGAAATCATGACATTTTTGGTTGTGCCTTCTCTCTCCTCATTTTTGTCATGAAATCGTGACATTTTCGGCTGCGCCTTCTCTCTCCTCCGACTTGTCGTGAAATCACGACAGAAAACATGTCGCGATATCGCGACAGTTTTCTAACTTGTCTTTTTCTTCGAATTTTAGAAACTGGGTCACTTCTGTTTTCCAAGAATTGCACTTTACATAATCTGACTATCCTTTGAACTTCTGTCTTCTGCATCTGAATGACTCTTGAACTGTCTGTCCACTGCATCATTAGATCTAACTGCCTGTGTTGACAACAATGACAAACTTCTTGCAACACCTTGCTCAACAGGATTTAGCAAGTTGATCGATGATTACCTAACATTTAATGGATTTTTGACTAATAAATTCAAGATCAAATTTTGTTAGGAGCATTATCCATTTGGTAGTTCTGCTATTGGTGTATGTGGCTCATCATATAATGCAGAGGGTTTTCCTTAGCAATGAAATAATTCATGTGATTGAGCATGTAGTGGTAGATTTTGTTAGTGGTAAAGACCACAACAAGACAAATCTTCTCCACATAAGCATATCTAGTCTCATAGCTCACCAAGGTATGGCTGATATAATATATTGCTTGCTCATGATCATTTTTTCTCTTTTAGGCCAACATAGTTTCTAGGGCAAAATCAGTGACAAAAATGTATAGGTGGAATGGAAGGCCTAGACGAGGTAGTAGTAAATTTATGGGAATGCTAAATAGCATTTTATGGAATCAAAACCTTGCTGACATTCATGGGTCCATGCAAAAGTGAATCCCTTTTGCAAAATATGGTTAAATAACTTGTATTTATTTGAGAGTTGTACGATAAAGTGATGGATCACTTGAATATTTCCTTGCAAGCTACGTAATTCTTTAAGGTTCTTAGGGGGAGTCATTTCAATGTGGCCCTAACCTTGTTAGGGTTGAATTCAATACCTTGCTTGGAGACTATGAATCCTAAGAGTTTTCCAAAAGTAATGCTAAAAATATATTTCTTGGGATTAAGTTGCACATTGTGCTCTAAAAGCTGATCAGAAACCTTGCACAACACATCAAGGTGCTCAAGACAAGTTTTAGATTTTTCTAAAAGATCCTCTATGTAATCTTCGATGATATTATGCATGTAATCATGAAAAATTTATGTCATGGCATGCTGATAAGTAGACCCTACATTTTTAAGGTTTAATGGCATAAATTTGTAACAAATGGCCCCCATGATGTTTTAAATAATATCTTATGTTGATCTGTAGGACTCACATGAATTTGATTATATCCTGAGAAGCCATCCATAAGGAAAAGCATTTCATAGTCAGTGATAGAGTCTACAAGTGTATTGATATTGGGTAAAGAAAATCCATATTTAGGGTATGCTTTATTCAAGTCACAAAAATAACAAATACGAATCCTCCCATTGGATTTACTTATGGGCACCATGTTTGAGAGCCACTCCAGGTAGTCAATGGGTTGAATAAAACTCACATCTAAAAGCTTTTGTAATTCTTACTTAACCATGAGGGCAAAAGTAGGATGAAGTTTATGTAATTTTTGTTTAATTAGTTTGGCATCAGGACACAAGGTGAGATTGTGGACCACTAAATTAGGATATAGGCCAAGCATGTTTTTGTAGGACCAAGTGAAGACTTTCTTGTATATAGTTAACAAGGTTGTGAATTATTCTCTTTCTTCAATTAAAGGCCTTGGTTGAGCTTGATGATCTAAGGGTTTTTGAGGTCATTGCTAACATCAATGTCAATGGTATCCTTAATGAGCATATGTGAACCTTATTTTAACTAATGTAGAGTAGGGAAAAGGTGTATGTCATCAGTGGGATTGATAGAGATTGACAAGGGTTCTTCCTTGATAATTGTAGCTTGATAAACAATAGAGGGAAGTAAATCAAATGAGGAAGGAGGTGAGGAAAGACAAGCAAAGTAAATGAGGTTAGGATCGATGTGAATGGGATTAGAAGGCAAATTTGGATTGTAGAGCGGAGTAAATAGATTGATAGAAATCATGTTGATTTGGAGGAGCAGGTAAGGGATAAAATTAGATTTTTGGTTCTCATGCTTGTGAGGGAGGAGCTATGCTATGATAGATGGATGAGGGTAGGGTTGATTTGGTTGTGGTTTGATAGGGGTATTAATGCACTACAAATGAAGAAGGATGGAAATGATGGGGTGAGGAATGGGAATTAGATGTTGGTAGACATTACCATAATCCATGGGATTTGTAATGGGGACAATGGGGTATGAGTCCTCCTTAGAACTATTATAAGCTATAAAAAGTTGCTCAAATAGCATATCAAGTTCATCTTCTAAGGAATCAAGTGGGAAGGCATCAATAATGGCTACTTGGGGATAATCATCAAGTGAAATGTGCATGAATTTAGGGTCAATTCAATCATAATCACTATCCTTTTCAAGACCAAGGGTGATGAATTAAAGCTCATCTATGAGGAGATTAGGTGAATGGAAACTATTATATCCTAGACAAGATCTATCAATACATGGTTGGTGATGGTGTTTAACAATGTTGTGAGTGCCTTTCTCATAACATCCAAATATGTAGCCATACCATTTGAAATGGTAAAGGTATCACAAGGAAAAATAAGGGTTTAACAAGAAGCATGTATTGCCACAAAAAGGTGGTTTAGATTCTCTATCAGGTGGTTGATCTGTTATATGGTCAAGTCCCCAATATACAAAGTTAATACAATTAGGGGAAGCACCCATAGGGTAGACCGCACCTATAGCTAGGGGAGGATCTTATGGGTGGTTATAATCCAAAGCTGACTCAATGATTGGTAGTGTAAAGGTGATATTTTGAATTAAATAATCGCCTATACTAGGATTAGTTATGTAAACTGCAACTTGAGTGAGGGGGAGTATGGATGATAAAAGCGATGTTGTATCATCAAGGACCTAGAGTGATGGTTCAAATGAAGGATGTGATAAAGGTGTAAGGACAATGTGGATAGCATCAATGATGAAGGGATGCAGATAAGAGGCATTTGGAGGAGGTTGAAGGTTAGATTGAGTGGAAGGATGGATGGTTAGGGAAACTGGGAGAGATGATGAGGTGGTAGGTGTTGAGGTAGGTACCATGGTAACCTGATCAATAAATAACATGAGAGTGGAATCTAGCTACATGAAAGTAGGGGTAAATTTTGATGGTATCATCATGGGAGGAGTGATGGTGGGGGTCAAATGTGTAGTAGCAACATGCATGCTTATGATGACTGGGGTGCAGAGACCAAAAGGATACATCTAGGGCATTGAGTAACCAAGGTGGTTGGTCTTGGGTGAGGGGGAGTAATAAAATTGGTAGGATGTGATGGAGGATAGGGTTTCATAGGTAATATGGAGGAGATGTTAGATGTGGGTCTGATAATAGTGATAGATGTAGAAGAGGGATGAAGGTTGATTGGGTGAAGGGAGATGATGAATTCTAGCTAGGATTAAGGGGTTGAGCCAAATAGGGAGGATTATTATAATGTGATGGGGTTTGGTAGGGAGAAACATGGGTGGAGAGTGAAGAGGATGTATAGTGAGGATAAGAAGGGATAGGAGGGACTTGAGATGCCAAAGGTGGGGGACCATGAGGTGAAATATGGAAAGAGGGGAAAGGAGTCAACGAAGAATTAGATTATGTTGCTTGCACATGAGGTTGAGTATTCTAGTTGAATGAGTGGATGGTAGGTTGGTGGGTCATTGGAGTTATGGTCAAGTGGGTGGAAGGAAGGGGAGGCTCATATGGATTGGATATAAAGTTGCAATAATTAAATGGTTCATCATCAGTAGGGATGCAATGGATGTGATCCTCATGCATATATTTAAAGAAATAGTGTAATATTGAGGGGATGCATCTCATGTCCCTAATCCATGGTTCAAGGAGCACATTGAATTATATTTTTCCTTCAATGATATAGAGGAGTGTGTGGATGACTTTTACACCAACTTGAATGGGAAAAACCACTATTATAAGCATTGAGCACAAGGTATCATTGAAGGCTTGAAGAGTGAATGTGGAGGCTGCAACATGGGAGGGTGGTAAATTAAGATGCTGAAGAGTAATGAAGGTGATGATATTAATGGAAGAGCTGATATTGATCAACATGTGTTTTAAATACTTGTGATCTATGTAAACCACTATATATAGAGGGGGATTAGGTAACTCTATTGGCATAGCTTTAATATCATAATCATAGAAAGTGATTGATGGTTTCATGCAAATTTGGATGCTCCCCATGAAGTTGGAAAAGGCACTTGGATCTTGTGCTTTAAGTTTGGACTTAATAATATCAATTAATGCCTCATGATATGAGGGAGACTACTAATAAGCTCGTATATCAAGAGTTTGAAAAATGGTAATTTGAAGCTATAGGAGAGATGGATCCTTAATGAAATTATTAATCATGGAGGGGAAGGTGCTAGGTGAATTGGGGAAGGTGGTGTAAGTTGCATTGGTGGTGGTGGTGGTTGAGCAATAGGTGTGTTGGAGGGGCTACTTGGTTGTTGTGGCTAGTCAACATATCTTTTATTTTGAGTGACCATGTGAATCATACTGATGAAACCTTGGTAGTGTGGAACATTATTAACATGATTCACCTGGTTGGGTGACGTGATGGAGGTGGAGGGCCCGCTAGTCAATTGTGCTACCCCATGTTGGGACAAGGGGGTTTGGTAAATACCAAGATTTTGGTTAGGGATATTATAGGGTTGGATAGTACCTCTTTCACTTAAGTCTTGTACTAAGTGTTTAAATTACATACAATCTTGATGTCATGGTCCCTTTGATGATGAAAGACCAAAAAGTGATGTTCCTTGTAATATCTATCTTTAGGCTTATTAGGATCCTTTGGCTGCACTTACGATAAGGTTATTTCTTGTGCCTCATAAATCCTTTGGAGAATGGTCAAGAGTGGCTTGGTGAGAAGGGTTAAATTTTGAGGGGACCAAGGGTTAAAGTGTCTAACACATATTTTTGGTTGACTGGAATTTTGGATTTGGGGTGGAGGTTGTACAAAGTCATATGTTGGTTGAGGTGGTCGATAGGAAGGTTACAGAAGGAGGTACTAATATTGAGATTATTTTTGTGGGGAATGAGGTTGCGGTTGTTATGGAGGTGGATTCTAAGGTTGTGATTATGGAGGGGATTGTGTGGTTAGCACCAGTTGATTTACTTGGATAGGCTAAGATTATTTGTTAAAATTACCCTTAGTTTTTTTTCTAGGCCACTCTTTCTTCTTAAGCTTGATTTTTCCCTCTTGGATACTGATATCCTCAATGATCTTAGACCGAGTTAGAGCTTCCTCAAGTGTTTGATATTGTTGAAGTTGCAATAGTAAAGAAATGGGATTTGAGCAACTCCTCATGAAAATTCAAGTGAGCTTAGTCATAGGCAAGGTGAAGGTCAATTTGATTATTACTACTCTCCATCAAGAACTATAATCTAGGATAGGCTCATAATTGAATTTGCATAGATTGTATAGATCGGTTAATGTGGTTTTTTTTATTAATATTGAGTGAGAAATTCTCTATAAAGATATTGTCCAATTGTTCAAAAGTAAAGATTCTATTATTGGGAAAGTGATTGTACCATTCCAAGGTGGCTTCCCTAAAGATTTTGGAAAAATTGTAGAGCATGAGAGGATCATTATCTTGAATCATAAAACAATAATTCATGAAGGTACTCACATGCTCTTGAGGATCCTCTTGTCTTTTGAATTTTTTGAACTTGGGCACTTCAAAATAAAGAGGATATTATGGTGAGGGTATTAAGGGATGGATTGGGTGATTGATGAGTTGATGAAGAGTAGGCTTTTGATATCCAATACCAGTGGACTACAACTATAAGTCATCGAACTCAATTGGCCAACAATTGGAATGCATCTAGATATGGTTGAGATTTGAGATTGGATGGTGGAAGATATTATTGCTATGCATGGGACTTAATAGGTGGGGATTGGTTTGGATATATGGCAGGCACTTGGTAGGAATATGGGTTGGTATTGGATAGGGGTTGGTAGGATGTGGGTTGTTGGTAAGCAAGGGTTGGTTGTACCTGCTATGATTGGGTTTGATATGATGCCTGAGTAGGTTGTTAGTTAGATATTAGTTGGAATTCATACTATGAATGGGCCCAATACGAATTGGGTGGAGAGTTTTGGTGTTGCTATTATTGATCATATACCTTGTAATTAGGGGGTGGTTTCATGGAAGTGGATGGTGCATGAGGGGGTTTAGTGGAGGTTGATACTGGTGAGGATGTGGTTGTTGCTGGTTGGGAGGTAATTTTTGATAATGTGTTGGAGGTATATTTTGTGACTGCGTTGGTGGCCCTTGATAGGCACTTTGAGGTGGAAGTATCACTACCTAGATAGTTAGTGGGTGAGAGACCCCTGATGTATCTTGGATGAGGAATGCGTTATGAGTTGACGTGGAATGAGGAAGCAGATTTGTTTCTTGTAACTATTGTTGGGTAATGTGGATGTTATACAATGGGGGGTTGTTGATAATAAGCATTGGTAGGTATCAGTTGCATAAAAGAATAGCCTTGAGAGGGACCATATTAGGCTTGATAACCTTGTTGAGTCAAAATTGAAGTATTAGGAGGAGGTCTAGAAGAATAGGATGGAGGAGGTTGTGGAACAAAAATACATCTAACAATGAAAATATAGCTTACAAATGAAATGGGAGGAGATACAAGCAACATGTATTAAGAAAAAATAAAATATCTTTCAATAAAATCAGGCCCTACCAAAGGGGATTTTAAATCATAGTATCTTTCCAATAAAAATAAATGGGGTGGAACCCTTTTACAACATGATATTATGTGCAATTCTTCTTTATGAAATAATCAAATATGCGGGTATATTTTATGTATGTGATGCTCAAACCACCCGGGCTCTATATATACTATTGTAAGAACTGTAGGAACTCCACACATGTAAACGTAGTGGATCCAAAAGCATATGAAGGGCCTCCCTTGCATGAGGCACCTTTGCAGACCATATGAATGACCTTGGACCTTTCCAAGACCAAGTAGTGGTTTTAACCACTCAATTTGGGCTCCTTGGCCTATTCAGTGCTAACTACGACTGACACCTACGGTTAGCAAAAGCATGCATGCTAACCATGGCTGACACCTGCGATTAGAAAAATCTTGCATGCTAACCATGGTTGACACCTATGGTTAGCACTATAATAAACTCAGGCGACCAGAGCCGAGTCAAATCAGTTGCAACAACCAAATTTGCAACGGTTTTCAAAGCGATTTGGGCTAGGAAGTATCCAGAAGCTTCCTCCCAACTGCCAATTCTTGTTCTTGGCTTCTCCATGAAGCTAGAGCAAGTATTTTGGGAGTCTACTTAAGACCCCAATTTTAGAAAGCAACCAACCTAGAATATAGCTCAATTGCACATAGCGGAGCCCTGTCGGATTGGAGAGCAATTTCATATCCCCTTGAGGAGTAACAAAGTGTTTTCCAATTGATCAATGGCAACTATGCATGCAACAATGGAGATCTCAAGAGCTTGAGGAGTAAGCTTAACAATTGACACACCTCCATTGCTAATTCCATTGAATTCAACTGCTAATCTGTTCTAAAAAACATAGGCGACCCTTGACCATCAATTCCTTGGAGGATTTGAGAGTTTCTTGCCTTGGTTGCAAGAGAAAGGACACTTTCATCTTAACCACGGCTATTAGCCATGGTTAACAGTTCCAAATGCACCTCAAACATATGACTAGGGTTTTTATGCTTTCTTTCCTCCATTTTAGCATTAGATTTCCATTTTTAGCTATGCATTTAGCTTAACTCGCATAGATCCACATTTTAGCAGACATTTGACCGTTCAATTTAGGATTTAGAGGTAGATTTACTTCATTTCATTGCATTTGTTAATCTAGATTAGTTTCATGCAATTCAAGTTTTCTAATGATTAATTAGGATGTTTCTTAGCTAGATTCATGCTTCTTTACATGTTATATTACAATTTCCTCATTTCTTGCATAGATTGATAGTTTTACATGCTTTCTTGATTTTATGCTATTCTTTATGCAATATTCCTTTCAAAGCCTCATCAAGAGAGGCCTCCTTTTTTACTAATTGCTTCTTGTTTTTTCTTGATCACATGGAATAGGATTTGAAGGAGAGATAAAGCATCCAATTCCTTCCTGAATGTGAAGAAGAGGGTCATTGACACCCTAGAGAAATTCGTGTCACCCTAAAGGGCATTTTGATCACATCTACCCTTGATAGGGATTAGACACTATTGTAATTGATGTATCAAATGGGTATCCCTAAGAGGGACGAATCTGTAATTTGACTCCATTGAAATTAATAAATGATTCCTTGTATTCATGTTATTTTTGGTTATCAATTTATGCATGCCTATTTGTGTATCTTTCTTCAATTGCAATAGTTAGATCGGGTGTGAGCCTTATTGGTGGTTACATAAGGTGATCATGACGAAAACCCCAAAAATTTCATGATCACTAATGTTTTTCTCTATTTTTTTGTTACAGGTGCTAACCATGATTTACACCTGTGGTTCATCATGCTAACCACAGTTTACACCTGCGGTTCACAGTGCTAACCGTGATTGACACCTGTGGTTCACAATTGTAGCCGCACCTGATAGACACGGTCAATAGAGAATAGAAAAATAACAAAATTAGACATCACCAGCAGACTTGGACCTAAGGTAGGGTCATTTTATCCTCTTTGTCTTTTTTTGTCTGTGTTTTTACAGAAGCAGAATGCAATAGATGGATGCTAATAAAAAAACATAGCAAAAAGTAAATGGGAAAATCCTAGATGTTTTTTTAGTTTTCCACTAGTCGCTGCTAGGAATAGCGGATCTCTGATTGTAGTCCGCCCTAGTCTCTAGCGGTCTAGGATATTGATTGTTTAAATTTTGCATGCATGAGGCCCAATTAGTGGCCATTTTCATCATAAATAGTTGCATTCTCTAAATATCATCTAGCATAGTCGTGCATTCTCTTAAAAGCAAATGTTCTTTTGAAAAGCATGTAGGAAAATCATGTGAATGTTGTTTTATGCAATTTATTTTCATGCAAAGTAAAAATAACCCCACACACCACGTTTCATTTAAACATCAGTGGAGTTGGGCTCTCACATCCAACCCATTTGATTGAGACCAATAGTGGATGTCATTATCACTTGGTTGGCTCATTTGAAATTATATTATCGAGACCCGCTCATGGCCAAGGACGACCCAAGAACTATCCTATCTATGCAAAATAGCATGCACTCATCTTTGGAAGGGTGTATTGCTGTGCACGGTGTGTTGGGTTAGGGTTGGTAGTACCTATGCTACCTCATTGAGTATGGACTTCACTACTATATTCGACTTATACAAGTATATAGGTGAAAACCTTTGAACAAATTGAGTATAACATCAACTTATGAAAAACATGATAAGATTTCAGAGTATATTCACAACAAATCAAATGTACTAAACCAGTTTTAGGACACACATTTAATCCTTAAAAGAGATAATCATATTGTCTACTTTGTGTGTTGCATTATTGTTAGGGTATTTAACATAAGATCCTTGATCTAGGGCCAAACCCTAACCCTAATAATAATATTTTTTTTTATTCTGCATCCAACGGTTCAAAAATCATGCAAATCGAAGCTATAACAAAGATTTTATTTTGGTTTTATGATTGCTCTATTTTTGACCCCAAAAACTAAGAAAAACTGCACTAAAACGGTCATAAAATGGTCTAGACAACTCCGAAAATTGCCAAATTTGTTTTTTTGTCTTAGTTGTACCCTTGTGCACCTCTCATAGAAATTTTGGGTCCTAAATCTTCATGGTTCAAAATATCCCAAAAATTCCTAAAAGTGAGAATTTCTCCATGAGCCCCGGTTGGCCAATTATTTCAAAAATACAAAATTTTGACCCGAAAATCATATTTTTGAGTTATAGCTCATTGTGATCAGCTCATCACACTGATCATTTTGATATATAACACTTTTAACCTTTTTTTAGAAGCCAAAAAAATTTATATGGTCGGGGGACCCCCCATGGTGAGCAAGACCTCCAATCTAGAGAGGGAATCAGGTTCCATAACCACTGAACATAGTCAAATCAGTCTAGAGGACATGGCCATCCCTAAATGGCATCCCAGGTCTTATCATAACATCAATACCATCCATAGGGGGTCCAACCTTCGAGATAGCCTTATTAGAGAGGCACCCACAGGTCCTCCAAGAGGCCTTCCTGACTGGAACACCTTGATAGAATTCTATATAAGGAACAATCCACCAACTGAGGAGCCTAGTAGGTCATTGTCACAGGTTCACATCCCAACTTTCTCTATACATCAATCAGAAAGTGATCATGAGCATACACCATGGCCTAGCTTGGGTGATCAAACCACTCCATCGGGATGAGCAAGCCTTCCTCCTACTCATAGGGAGCATTATGGGAAACCTGAATATACAGGGATTAATTCTGAGCCTGAGTATGCATCATTTATCATTGATGAGGTAGAGGACCCAAGTCATCTTCTTAATCCTCAAGAAGAGTATGTGAGGCACCCACATTGCGGCTCTACATTGTCAAATTATATAGAGCCCACTCATAAGTCAAAATATCAGGTCAATGAAACCTTTAAGGAGCATGGAAAATAACTACTAGATCCTACTAGGGGGAAAATACATGATAAATGCATTCATAATTCAAATAAGAGGGTACATAGCCCCCATACAACTGAACAATAGGATCATACACATCAGGAACTTAAGCCACAACTTGACCAACAACATACGAATCAACAATAATTAAGTCAACAATGGGTGAACTTGCCATAAGAACACCTACGAAGGTTGTATCAATGAAAGATATGAGAACAACAAATGATACAACAAGAGCAAGTGCAAAATACATTGCGTAAAGTGGACGCCCAATGAAATCTCAAAATATTTCATTGAGGCCATGCAAAAATCGCATTCAACATCATAGGTTGGTATCTGATTATCATCATGAACCTCATACTCCTCAATAGTACCAAGATCAATACGATGAGGAATCATATGTAAAGTCCCAATGGGAACATCAAGATGAAGTGGATGCTTACCTTGAATCTAATTATGATGAGGTGCCTAATGATTATACTTATCATCCACCTCAGCATCAAAAGTGACCTCTTCTACCTAATAGAGGGCAACGAGATGAAGATCACATCATTTCATCAAGGCCATACAAAGTGCTAGTTGATCGGATAAATGCATGTGAAAAGCAAAATCAAATATTGGTTTATCAAAAACCCATGCTAAAACACTTAGGAATCAACCTTTGCATCCCTCGGTGTCATCATCGATGTACCCAATGAATTTCAATATGCCTACACTTGAAAAGTTCAAATATGATGAAGATGCAGAAGAGCACATGACAAGCTTCATCCATATGTGCTTTTATTTTCAAGACAATGACCCCTTGATGTTGAGAACCTTTGTGACAAAATTAGCTGGGGATGCTTTAGAATGGTATAATCATTTACCACATCATAGCATATACACCTTTGAGCAATTGGTTGATGCATTCTTGCAATATTTTGCCTTTAGTGCTAAGGAAATGATAAACTTGACTGACTTGGTTAGCTTGCATCAACTTGATGATGAGCTAGTCATTGAGTATGGCAATAAATGGAGGAAGGTGATGTCAAAGTTACCTTTCGCTTTACCCATAGTAGAGCTCATTCGAATGTTTACGAGAAGTTATTCGAAACATATCTCACTTCTCTTGCAATTACAATAGTATCAAACATTCGAGGAGGCCTTAGCACAGGCCCAGGTCATTGAAGACATCAAGATACAGGAGGGTGATATTCAACTCCATAAAAAAGAATGGCCAAACAAGAATATTATAGGTGGCAGTGTGCAATGAAATGTGACCCCAATCAATCAAGTTGTTTTGAGTATCCCCAGATCCTCAAACCAGGGTGCACCACCTCCACTAGTGCAACATAATTACCAAGCTCAGCCTCCTATGGTCCAAAATCATATGCAAAAGAATCAGATACAAGACCAACAACGTCGGCCACAATGACAATATACTGATTTTCCAGAGACATTAGCATTGCTCTTTGATCGATTATATGAGGCGGGAAGGATCAATCTTCTAGAGTTACGTCCTTTAAAACCTAATAAGCGTAGATCAAAGGCACATAGAGAAAATCTATATTGTGTTTACCATCGACAAAGAGGTCATGACATATAGACATGTTATCCCTTTAGAGATGTAGTGCAGGATATGATCGGGAGGCAAGAGCTTCAGATAGGAGTCTTCCAAGACCCCTTGCATGCACACAAAGTAAACATAGCACCTATCAATCAAGTTGAACAATCTAATTAGGTGCACATTAATATGCCTCCCCAAGAGTTTATGGGAATGACTAGTGTCGTAATAGAGAAACAGGATTGTCAAAATCGATCTTCGCAATCGATGGCATCTTCCAATGTTTCACCTATGCTTGTCTCATGTCAGCGGGATATTGGCATTACACATAATTGCACATCACAATAGGGGGAATCGGTTTCTACTACTCCTCCTAGCCAATCCAATCATGGCACATCAAACACAATGCACATTGGGGGTCTTCAAGGTGTCACACCTTCCCCATCATCCACATCACGATCAATGAAGCAAAGTGAGGGTTCTAAAGGTATCACACCTTCCTCACTTTCATTGAGTGGCACACACACTGGGGGGTACTTAAGGTAGCATACTTTCCCCTTTAAAAACATAAAAATAAGAAAAAAAATATAAAACACCAAAATTTAAAAAAAAACATTCAAAACATTTAAATTTCAAAAACAATTGAAAAATAAAAAAATTCAAATATCAAAACATCAAAAATATGGAAAACGTCAAAATCCATACACATGCACAAAAAGGCTCCAAAGGCATCATAAGACCTTTGGTCAATTCACAAAAGGCCCCAAAGGCATTTGTAAGCCCTTTAGTCACCCCATCAAAAGGCTCCAAGGGTTCCTAAAAACCGCTTGGTCATGTTAGTCAAAGGCCCCGAGGGTTTGCCTAAAACTGCTCGGTCATCCCAAAAGGCTCCAAGGGTTTCCTAAAAACCACTTGGTCAATCCAAAGGCTCCAACAACATGTACTCATCGTTTGGTCAAATATAAGAGATTAAAATTAAAAAAAATTAAAATAACCAAAAATCCAAAAAAAAAACTGGTAAAGCATAAAATCCAAAAACATATGCATTTGCATTTTGCATTTTCATTTGCATTCACACATGCATTCACTGCATTACATTGCATATAGGCATTCTTCATCCATTGCATTCCATAGTAGAATGGATCGTGTTTTTTAGTATTGCAAATGACACCACGTTTGTGTCTAAATCATGCACCCTTGCATTTATCATAATCCATTGCATTCATACACAATGCTTGTTGCTATAAAATATGTAAGTATCCAAAAGTTTTCCAGTCACTCAGCCATACCTAGTGGGTTTCTCAGATGTCATAAAAAGTTTACTTTGCTTTTGTAGATGAGGTCAGTATTTGGGATAGTACTTGACATATCAGGATCCCATCACTAAGCAAAACATATAAAATCCTGCTAAGATAAGGGAGGATGAAAGCTGCGAAAGTGGTCCTAGGTTCTCTAGAGAGATGGGTTTTATTACCTGCTTGTCTTGCAAATAGTTCGGTCTAGAGTGGTGAACCTTGGAAAAAGGACAAGAATTTCCCCTACTCGTACATAGATACAAATTTTAAATCTCAAATCGAAATTCAAAGTTCAAAGTTCAAAGTTGAAAGTTCAAATTCCAAAAAGTTCAAAGTTTACAGTTCAAAGCTCAAATATCAAAGTAATATAGTGAATCAAAAGCACTATACAAATCCCTTGCTCAAAGTAAATCGTAAATGAAACGTAAAAAATAGTGAGAAAATCACTACATATGAGCAAGTATCAAAAAATAGGGTGAGAACTTGAATCCCTGGATTGTTCACCATTCAAAAGCCATAGAGTGAACCCCGATCGCAGTAATGGGTTGAAAGAGTCCCGCCTGCTTCTGGAGTAGTAGTTCTATTGGGTGATCCCTAATCGCAACAATGGGTTGAAAGAGTCTCACTTGCTTTTAGAGGGGTAGTCCTGATCAATTTGCAATATGAGCTAGCTCTAGGTGCCTAGGGTTGCCTAGCATTATAGTCCAATCAAATTTGAAACAAGGATGATACGAACATATGAGGAACCCGATCTCACATATGGGTTGAAAGAGTCTCGATTGACATATGGGGTATGCCTATGGTCTATCTAAAAATACTCACATGCACACACAGGGGTAATGAATAGTTGGGTATTTCACGGTGAAATCCTTGTCCAACATAAGCCTTGTACAATTAGTATGTGACATTTGAGAAGTCTACTAGGGTGTTTGAGTCTCATGGAAAACCTCAAAAAGTCCTCTAATAGCAACAAAATACCAAATATCGCAAACCATCCAAAAATAAGTCATTCAATCATTAAACTACAAAGTATCAAATCCGCGATACATCATTACATACAACAAAAGTTTTCAAGATATAGGATAGATATCGGATGGATATCAAAAATGATATTTAGATGACCACTGACTATATCATGCATAAAATTGCAAAAATTGCAAAAGAAGTATAGAGTGACATATGATATCACCCATTTCATACCAGTTCATATCATTGCATCTCATATGTGGGTGTTTAATTGAGTAAATTCTTGTAATGAGGATTTCTAATTACATTCATGATTTGTTATACATTCTGTGGTGTCGTCCATTATATTGATAAACACGTATCACATTCATTACGTGTGTTTTAAGTGATTAAAGCATACAGGTTCATTTACATTAGATTACTATCATGTAAATAATGCATTACCATACATTGCATTCACCATGTCATAACATCATAAATTGGATGCATACAAGTAAAGCAAATTAAATAGTGCATCCATATGCATACATCATATTAGTCCATCTACATATCTAGATCACAATATCTAGTCATACATCCATCATCTAGCTAGTGCATGTTATCCATACATCACATCATATAGCATCAAATCAACATAACATATGAGCATTGCATCCACGTGCATCTCATAAACATAAAATCAAAATAAACAAAAAAATATTTTTAAGTATCAACTGGGGCATTATCAGTATCGATCCCCAAATGCTCCAAAGAAGTCTAAATATTTGGTCTTTTCATTCAAGTCATAAATGCAAACATTTACTCACAATAAGGAGTTTTAAAATGGACAATTAAGCAAATCTACAGGTCCAAAATTTCAAAAATTTCAAAATTAACAAAAAATTAAATAATTCAAAATTCAAATGTGCCTCGTATTCAGTCATTTATTCTACACACTTGGCGGTTGCAGCGACTTGCGCTCCATGCAATACGACAAGATGAGTAAATTACCATAAGGACATTTGGGGTAAAATTGTCATCATTGATTTGATATGCTTCTTTTCAATCCCAAAGAAGGCCTTCGAGGCTAGTTCGCTCCACGGGAACGGAGTAATCATTTCATTTTTTTCTATGACATTTTCAGCAAATCATCGACAATATGATTCACCACAAGCTTAATTGACATTGCTATCATTTTGATTCTCTAAGAAGGCCTTCATGGTTGGACCGCTCCATGGGATAGGAATATGCAATTACTTTAAACATTGCAATCATAGCTGATTAGGCCTTGCCAAGAATTCAAATGCTAAATCTTAATTTGTTCAATATCATTCATAGTGGTCAAGCGACCTCGTCGCTTCATTTAATTATCATTACCCTCATCGACTCGTCGCTTGAGGGGGTAGTCATAACAACATTCATAATCAAAATCAATATTTAAATGCTTAATCATTGCTAAGTGCATTCGTTCAAGAGTCATTTCCAAAGACAATCATGCACCCTCCTTTCTTGGGGCAAATAAACAAGATATCAAGATCAAATTCAAGCAAACTGGGCAGCTAGTCTCCTAATTTAGGATTGGACTTAAGCTTATCTCCTAATTTCCATTAAGGCTAGGATTTGACTTAAGCTTGTCTCCTAATTGCCATTAAGGCTAGGATTGGACTTAAGATTATCTCCTAATTGTCTCTAAGGCTAGGATTTGACTTAAGCTTGTCTCCTAATTGCCGTCAAGGCTAGGATTGGACTTAAGCTTGTCTCCTAATTGTCATCAAGGCTAGGATTTTGACTTAAGCTTTTCAGAATCAAGTTCTTCAACTCATCGAAGGCAATGATTCAGCGATGCATGCTCTTTTCATGATTGGGGTATCTAATGTTGATCAGACTAATGATCATCATGCAAACTTCGACATCATTTTAGGAGGTCTATTTTTGCTCACATGTTGTTCGATCTCACAACGCATCGCAAAAGGGGCATCTATAGACACCTAAAATGCGTCATGTCGATGGAGACTACTCATATGGGCACCTTTGTAGACCATATGAATGACCTTGGACCTTTCCAAGACCAAGCAGTGGTTTTAACCACTCAATTTGGGCTCCTTGGCCTATTCAGTGCTAATTGCGACTAACACCTGCGGTTAGCAAAAGCTTGCATGCTAACCATGGCTGACACCTACGATTAGAAAAATCCTACATGCTAACCATAGCTGACACCTATGGTTAGCACTGTAACAAACTCGAGTGACCAGAGCCAAGTCAAATCAGTTGCAACAACCGAATTGCAATGGTTTTCAAAGCGGTTTGGGCTGGGAAGCATCCAAAAGCTTCCTCCCAACTACCAATTCTTGTTCTTGGCTTCTCCATGAAGCTAGAGCAAGGATTTTTGGAGTCTACTTAAGACCCCAATTTTAAAGAGCAACCATCCTGGAGAATAACTCAATTGCACATAGCGGAGCCCTATCGGATTGGAGAGCAATTTCATATCCCCTTGAGGAGTAACAAAGTGTTATCCAATTGATCAATGACAATTGTGCATGCAACAATGGAGATCTCAAGATCTTGAGGAGCAAGCTTAACAATTGACACACCTCCATTTCTAATTCCATTGAATTCAACCACCAATCTATTCCAAAAAACATAGGCGACCCTTGACCATCAATTCCTTGGAGGATTTGAGAGTTTCTGGCCTTGGTTGCAAGAGAAAGGACACTTTCATCTTAACCATGGCTATTAGCCATGGTTAACAGTGCCAACCGCACCTCAGACCTATGGCTAGGGTTTTGATGCTTTCTTTCCTCCATTTTAGCATTAGATTTCCATTTCCAGCCATGCATTTAGCTTAATCTCGCATAGATCCACATTTTAGCAGACATTTGACCGTTCAATTTAGGATTTAGAGGTAGATTTACTTCATTTCCTTGCATTTGTTAATCTAGATTAGTTTCATGCAATTCAAGTTTTCTAATGGTTAATTAGGATGTTTCTTAGCTAGATTCATGCTTCTTTACATGCTATATTACAATTTCCTCATTTCTTTCATAGATTGATAGTTTTACATGCTTTCTTGATTTCATGCTATTCTTTATGCAAGATTCCTTTCAAAGCCTCATCAAGAGAGGCCTCCTTTTTTACTAATTGCTTCTTGTTGTTTCTTGATCATAGGGAATAGGATTTGAAGGAGAGATAAAGCATCCAATTCCTTCCTCAAGGCGAAGAAGAGGGTCATCGACACCCTAGAGTAGTTCATGTCACCCTGAGGGGTATTTTGATCACACCTACCCTTGATAGGGATTAGACACTATTGTAATTGATGTATCAAATGGGTATCCCTAAGAGGGACGAATCTATAATTTGACTCCATTGAAATTAATAAAGGATTCCTTGTATTCATGTTATTTTTGGTTATCAATTTATGCATGCCTATTTGTGTATCTTTCTTCAATTGCAATAGTTAGATCGGGTGTGAGCCTTATTGGTGGTTACACTAGTAAATCATTACAAAAATTATTCAAATGCTTACAAAACCACTTTAAAGGCTTACAAAACAAAGAAGCAAGATACTTTATACCTTCATGTGCATATTTTGTGGGGGTGTGCTCTATCTAATGTGTCCCCTAAATAATCGAAAATGATGATTAGTTCTGTGTAACCATCATAGATGATTGAATCTATGTGGTCATCAGTGATGGTTGGAATTAGGTTGTAGGAGGGGTAAAGTAAACCTATTTGGGGGTGTGGTTGATCTCTCAAGCTCCTCTGATGCAGGTTAAATAGCTAGAAATTATCTAGTTTATGCATTATTTATGGTCAAAGTCTTAGTTGAACTCCTCAAAAAACCTCCATGACCATAATTGTTGAGCTCTCCAAGGTGTATGGTTTTGGTAGAAGGCTCTTCAAAGGTAGCAGGGATGGTTGAATAAATTTTGGTAGCATAAAAACATGTGCACTTGAGTTTCATGCAAATTATGAAATAAAAAATCAAACCCTTACCTGATCTGGATGGTTGATCTCAGGTGAATTTAGATTTGTTAGAATAAATTTAGAAACACAGAATGAATTCAGATCTATGAAAGAAAATTTAGAAATACCCTTTAGCTTTTTGAATTTGTTTAAAACTTACAATTTCACAAATGGAACACGAAAAATTATGATTAGTGATGAGTGATCTGCTTGAGCCATTGTAAATTTGATCCTTAGTGATGTGGTAGTTAGATCCCCTTAATTCTTTTAGTAAATTATAAGTAAAATGATTGATTTCTAGATCTAATGCAAGCATATATATTCAACAAGAAACAACAAAACAATATGGAATGCAACAAGTAATGAATGCTATGATGACCAAGATGTAAAGTATGAAATACTATAATAAACCTGAGAATAATATTTTACCCCAACATGTGTCTACATGAATTCAAACGGTTCTAGTGAATTCAAAAATATCTTGAATTTTTTTGAATTCTTTAAAATTTGCAATGGTAAAATTTAGAAAGTTTGCAGAGCAATTTCAAATTTTTTTTAGAAAATTTAGATGACCATAACAGTCTTTTGAATTCATTTTAAACCTGTAGTTTAATAAATCTATGCTAAATATCTGTACTCAAAAGATATCAGGATTAATAGTACACATTGTCATGATTATCAGAAGGTAAAAAATTTGTCTCTTGGGTATATCTGTGCAAATTCGAAACTTACAGAGCGAATTCAGAAATATTCTGCAACTTTTGAATTTGTTAAAAATAAATAAAACTTTGATCTACTGATGCAAAATAATAATATTTGAATACTAAATCAAGGCATATGGATTGATTGTACCAATTTTCATCTTATATGATCATTGGAATGGTGATAGAATGACAAGATCTCTCATCAAATCTATGACAAGATATGTGAAAAGCTTCTCTCCATTCCCATCTTCTGCAAAATCACCATTAGTTTTCTCTAAAGGTAGCCTACAATTTTTAAGAACCAAATCTAATCAAAAAATCTCCAAGAGGGCAAATATGGGTGGGGGTTGTTAGGGGAAATTAGCAAATTTCCCAATTTAGGCAAATTTAAATGGTTTTAAATTTGCTAAAAATCCAGGTTTTCCCATATTGGAGGTAAAATCCAAATGATACGCTAACTATTTTAGGTGCACATTTGATTCTAAAGAATACAGGCATCCAAATTTGATTTTATCATCCAAATTTGCTAAAAGGGTAGAAAAAGGTTAGAATATGTTTTAACAGACATGAAAAACAAGGTGAATGGCTGAGGAGGAAATATACGTTGCTGAGGAGGTGAGAAATATTGTTAGGAAGACTAGGAATTTTGAGGTGAGTAAAAATATCCATGGATACAGAGGGTTATGGGGAGATGTGTGCACTAATTTTAAATTGCAAAGATATGACATGGAGGATGAGGAGGACAAAGGCATTGAATTTACTAATTTACTCCTTTTGAATTTTACTTTTTTCTTGCATTTTAAAATTGCCCAAACTTAGAGAGAGGCTTGAGTGGGGGAACGAAGTGAAATAAATGAGGGATTGTGGATGAATACTTTAGATTATCCTAAGGATTTGAGGAAGAATTTTAAATTGTTGTGAACATTACCTAGGGATTTGAACTCAACTTAAGACAAGATTTAGAATTAATGGGAGGCTAATGAAAGACTTAGTGGAATAAATAAGGGAATAAGAAGGGTTATGAGAATTTCAAATGTGGGAGGAATAAACGATGAGGATAAGGTGGAAATTGAGATATAAGGGAGAGGGTAAGAATGATTAGGGGAATTAAATAGAGGAGGGGAAGATTAGGATAAAATTAGGGGAAATTGAAAGAATTTAGGAATTTAGGGAAAAAAGAGAATTTAGAGGGAAATAAAAACCTTAGGAGACTTTAGAAGAATTAAAAGGGAATTTAGGGGAAAGGAAGGCTAGGAGGAATTTTAGAGGAATTTAGGGAAAAAGAGAAATATAATAGAATTAGAAGAGCTAGGAAAAAATTAGGGGAAATTAGGGATATTAGAGGGAATGAGAGATAATAAGAGGGAATTAGAAGAATTTAGGAGGAATTAGAATAGGTAAAGGGGAGATTAGAGAAATTTGGGGAAAATGAGAGAATTAGGAAGAATTTAGGGAAATTAGAATAGAAGAAGGGAGCCTAGGGGAATTTAGACAAAATTGGATAGCTAGTGGTGGTTTTGTAATGAATTTGGAGCTTTTATGAATTTTTAAATACTTGAGGGGTGTTTTTATGGTTTTGTGGAAATGTGACTGTAGATGACTAAAATTCAATGTCTACACCTTTGTTATAGAGTTACTCTTACCAATAAGGGGCACCATGATATCTTCAAAGATCCTTATTGTCTATGCTAGTACCCTACTTTAAGTTCCATAAAGAAACTACCTTAGTTCAAACCATGCCATACTCTATATGGTATATGGTTGAAACACAACCACAACATTCCATTTAAATTTGTATGCAATATTCAATGCATCCAATCAATCAATCATTTTTAGTATCCCATTATAGTGGAAATTTTTCCCTGTTGAACACTATGCTTGACCAAATGCTATAATTATTTGAGATATATTACATCATTTGGTACATTATAATGTACCCCCATAGTACCTTCATGTTACATTTGTAAATAGTAGTTAGGGTTGAGTCTATAATTTAGAGTGTGATTTATATTTCCCCTTTTATGTAAGTGTGAATGTGCAAGAAATGCACAAGTGTCATGTGAGTTAGAGTGCAAGTGTAGGTTGAGTAAATATGCACAAATGTCTTGTATGTAAAAGTGAAAATATGTAATGTAAAGATGTGCACAAGTGTCCAAGTAGAAGTGTTAGAGTTATGTAGAGATGTGAAAATATTATAGAGTCAAGTGTTCAAGTATGCAAGTGGTAAGTTGATAAGCTAAGATTCAAGTACTTAAAGAGTCATGTTATTGTGGTTATATTATGGAGACAATGCTCTACAGGAAAGCAATGGAAATATATAAAAAATCAAGAATCTAGTGTTCATTGTTGTAACAAAAATGGGAGGGATAAATATTGTATACATTTTGAGCAATTAATATTGTAAGTTGTTCTTAATGCATAGTACATGAATGATTCAGGCTATCTACATTCATATTTCAATATATAAACGAGTGTTATTTAATCTATTATTGAAGATGGTTAGAAAGATCATACATCCCTAAAATAAAAGATAAGATTAAAATGTATCAAATCAATATATAACCATACAAATAAAGAACAAGATAAAGAAAATTATTGGATGGAGCCTTTTTATTTAAAATACTTCGTTCTTTCCAATAATATTATAATAAAATCCATCATAGGGATTTCTACCAATATTGATACAATGAAATGCAATTATAGCTCATTTGGATGTAGTACGCAGGATCTTTCTTGCATATCACAAATTGATTGTTGATAGATTTTTCATGACTGTCACGATGTAGGATGGTGATTATATGAATCTTGATGTGATTTCCTCCTTATAAAGACCTGTAATCTGCACACAAGAAAAAATAAAGAGCATAAAAATCATATGAAGAGCATTTCAAGATAAGACCCATATCCATGATAAAGAAAACAATAAATAAGCTAAAATATGACAAATAAATGCATAAAAATAAAATCCAACTATGCTAAGAAGTAATTGAAATGCTACTAAATCTAATGAAAGGAATAAAATAATGAAAATAGATCTCTATCAAGAGGCCATCTCTATGCATGATGGTATTACCTGTGGGCCATCTCGGTGTGATACGGTCATGCTTGCGGGCCATCTCGGGGTGAGACACCACTGAACTATGAGTGAATTCCTTGTGGTCGATGCAATATGACATTGGGTTTGATCTATAGAATTTATGTTCAAGGGTGCACTCATGAAGAATGACTTAATGGAAGGATTTGACATGAAGCAAGAGCATTGGATGGTGCAAGATGTATGATTTCGATCTTTAACCTTTAAAATGGTTCATTGGAATGTTTGAAAGCTCCATGGTTGAATTTTGGTAGCACTTCATTGCTTTTCAGGGTGAGATCTCTTTGGTTATTCAATCCGATAGCACTTTGATGCATAAAACTTGGATATTTTCAATGAAGGTTAAGCACCTTTGAATAGAATTCCCAATGGGATTCCAAGGCTTGCTAGAGAAGCCAAGAAATGGTTGAATTCAAGAAACTGTTATCAAGAAACCATTATGCTTGGTTGGTGTTTAATCGTTTGAACTATAGCGTAGGAACTTGCTTCTAGCGTGGCCATATTAGGGTGAGATGGTCATGATTGTGGATCATCTTAGGGTGATATGGTCATGATTGAGGGCCATATTGGGATAGGAGGATCATGGTTGCAAAGGTAAATTCCTCCCTGTTTGAGTGGTGAGAACCACTTTTAAGCCCTAGGGCTACCCAAATTAATAATTGGTTAACTTCACACATCTATATTATTATAATTGAAAGTTGATATTATTGAATCTAAGATATATTTAATGTATACATGGTGGTTGGACTCAATATTCATTTTCTAATGATTACTAGGGTTTATATAGTTCAAATTTATCATTGTCTCATAAAATGGTCTATACTTGACAGTTGGCACCACCATTTCTCCAAAGGTGTCCATATAGGTAGTCTCCTCAACATTATGAAAACATAGCGTAGAGAAAAAATATATGACCTAAAGTCAATTTGAGGGTTGATGGTGTTCATTGATCTCATCAATGTTGGATGCCCTAATCATGGAAAGAGTATGCATCTTTGAAAACATTGCTTTTGACAAAATGAAGAACTTAATTCAAGTAAATGTTTTAGCCAGGACATAGGTATGAAGTATACTTGATAGTTTTGTTTGAGTTTGTTTTTCCTTGTTGTCTACCCCAAGCAAGGGCATGATTGTATTTAGCAATGATTCTTGGATGAATGCATTTTACATGATTGAGTGTTTGAATATTGAATTTTATTATGAATTGTGTGATGTATGACTACCCCCTCAAGCGATGATTCGATGAGGAGATGGAAAGTGACAAGTCAATTGACCAAGATGACTTGTTTAGGTTTTGTAGGACTTTAAAAAAAGTGAAATAGGGAAATCTCATTACAATTGTGATTTCAACCATTATTGGTAATTGTACATCTCTATCCCTTGGAGCAGTCCAATCACATGGCTTTCTTAGGGAATTGATATGATAACAATTCAATTTGTTCTAGAGGTAAATCATTGTATACGAGGATCACTTGAGGCTAAGTGGAAGATGAAATTTAAACCTCTATCCATTGTATTAGTCCATACGTATGACTTTCTTAGGGAGTTGAGATGATAGCACTTCAATTCATTTGGAAGCCTTTTAAAATATTTTTGACCAAAGGAATTAGGGTACCGTTGGAGCTTTATATTTTTGTTTTTATTTTTATTTTTGTGAGTGGCCTTATGGTAATGTACTCATCTTATCGAATTGCATGGATAGCCAATCATTGCAATCATCAAGTGACTAGAGTAGATCACTAGATACAAGGTTTACTCGAGATTTTTGATTTGATGGTTTTTAGATATTTTTTTGGTCTTTTATATTTTTTTTGTGGTTTTATGTCTGCTGATTTTTTTTTGGGTCGTCCCATGAAGAGACGGTTGCATTTTGTATTTTTTTGGGTCATCTCATGGTAGGAAGATCACATTAAATGCAATCGTCTGCCATAGATATGGTCGTAGAATTTTAAAAATATAAAAGTAAATTTTCTAAATTTTTGACATCATTTTGATAGTTGATGAGGCAAGAAATTATCTCATTCATGAAATGTTTGGATTAGCATAAACTACCTTATGTACCTTAATGTTTTTTTATTTATGCTAATTTAGATGGTTAAATGCATTATATATTAAATTTTTGCATGGTTAAAATGTTTAAATATATATTACCTTGTTTTAAAGTTTTTCTGCACTATTTTTGTTTGAATACTTAGTGAATAAAATGTGTAAATTCAAGTACAGTATATTGTGTGATAATGTTTATCACCTCACAATAGTGTTTGGATATTTTTACCGCTCTTGGATTGATTTAAAAATCAAACTAGCACTAAAATTTTAGGACTGTACAACAAATTTGGAATTGCATAAAAAATAGCCATACAAAAACCAATGAGCTACTACTTTATTGGATGACCTATAATTTTTTAGAATTGACATGTAAAACCTATTGGATACAAATTTTGAGGGATAGGGCAGATGTCCTATGTAGTCAAACCTGTTTTATCATATTTTTTTAGCACAAAAAAGCATAAAGTTATTTCATAGCCAAATATTTCGAAGATGCTCTAGAATAAGGGGGAAAAGTAACCAATTTTGGTCAAACAAAGATTTGAGCACCCAAAATGGTAGGGAAAAGGTATTTTTAGATGGATACAAGTGTACAAGATATTCCTAAACCACCTCCAACTCACTCCCACCACTAGAGACACATTCCAAGGGCCAATGAATGATGCTACAATAGTTTTGTCTTAAATTAGACTCATTCAGTTTCAAAACTATTGTAAAATCACTAGGAAATAGCATACATATGATAATGAGTAGCAAGGAATTGTAATATTTTATTATAAATAAAATATCCCTTCTTGGTAGAGCTAGTAACTAGTAAATAGAAGGTAGATGATAGTTTGTAATTGTTTTTTAGCAATTAAGCAGTAATTTCTTACAACTTTGTAATGTTGTTCAATAATTAATAAAAGTATAGTCTCTTTATCTAATTATGTTGATGAGTGAGTGTGAGTGTTAGGTAGTTAGAAGTAGTTCTTCACCTTCTTTTGGATAAAGAAGCTTGGGCCCACTTTCAGACCTAGAATGAGGATTTGTATGATAGGTTTTTATGTAACTTTGTTGTAGTAGAATTAACAGATTGCTTGTCATTTTCCATTTCATGTTGGTTAATTGTAGAAACTCCTATTTTAAGTTAATATGATGTCTTCTTATTTTTAGTATTTGAGTGTGTCAGCTGAAAAAATAATTTAGGCTTATGTTTTTCCCTGTTTACCCTATTTTCAATGTTCCTCTGTCTTTCATGTTTCAACTTCTATTAGTTTTTTAGCAATTTTCAATTTGTTGTCAATCACTATAGCAGAATCTTGATGACATTTTGTAGCAGGGTACTGACAGGTGTTTTTAGCATAAGTGTTATTTCCAAAAGTATCATTTCAACTCTACAAAAGTAAATTAGGTTTCAATTCTAAAAGAGTAATTTAGACTTTCAATTCCTGTAATTTAGATTCCTACACTTGTAGTTAACTTTAAATTTCTGAAATTAGACTTAGTTTTCAATTTTATGCAAGTTAATTTAGTTTTCAATTTGCATATTAGGTTTAGTGTGACACAAAAAATGTTGAACCAAAATTTATTTCACCAAAGCAATTCTTGTAGTTTGAATGTCTAAACTGTAATCTGCCCTAACCTTCTATCATAGAAAACCTTGGACACCATCCTAGATTTGATAAATCATAAGATTAAATGATTCTATTAATGACACACATAATTTTTGGCACCATTTTTGGGGAACACGGTGTTGTTAGAAGGTAAAAGCACTCAAATAATGATTTTGTGCTAAGTTGTGAACTTCAGAGTAAAATCTAAATGTAATAGTTGGTATAGATAATAATTTTTGATAGTTGCATTTCAGAAACATTTAAAAAACAAGCATAGAAAGAAATCATAGGAAGAAAATTTTCACAAGAGGTTGAAACTATGTCAAATTTGTCTAAATTTGTGATTTCCAAAAATGTTGGAATTCTCAGAGAATCACAATCATCTATTTCAAGAACTGTAGGATCCCTTGGAAAATCATTACAAGAAGGTAAAATCAGTAGTTCAACACCTCTTTATCTTGACAAATCCATACATTCATGATATTTTAACAGGATTTATAATTGTTTTTGGGAAGCTATAATGGCAGGCTCACAAAAGAATCTAGGGAGAGCCAGTAGTGTGCTCCACCCTAGTGCAACTAGTACACCTACCAAAACTTTTCAAAATCCCATTCAATTAGATCCTAATCAAAATGCTCCCATGAGGGTTATTTCACCTTCAGTATTACCAAATTTCAAAGGAGTTACATATGAAGACCCTGATATTCTTTTTTTTTGAGTTTAAAATTGTATGTCAAGATCATGATTACATTAATGACAATCAAAAGCTCAAACTATTTCCTTCCACTCTTAAAGAGTCAACTCTACGATGGTTTATCACCTTAGAACCCGATTTAATTAGAACCTAGAATAAGATGGAAAAAATATTTTTGGAGAGATACCAAGAGTATTTTCAAGTCAAGAATCAAAACGATTCATTGCTTACAATAAAACAAGAGGAAAATGAAAATTTAGAAAACTATCTAGACATATTTTATTTTGTTCATAAGAGATGTGTAAATTTTGAGCCTAAAATTTACAAATTCATATTATTAAGAGGACTTCAAGATGAATATAAATATGTATTGGATATCTTGGGAAGAGGAGATACAAATACACTTGAATTTTAGGAATTAAACTCTGTAAAAATTATTCTCGTTCAAGGCATAGAAAACATAAAACTGGTAATAACACAAATGATTTGAAAAAATTCATGAAAGAAGTTGTTAATCTGAAAGTTGATATTTTTGTACATATTGATAAAACATTAGATGAAAAGAATAAATCTGATGAACCTTCAACCATCTATTGTTCAATTTGTAAGAAGCAACACTCTCCTCATGACTATCCTTTGAACAAAACTTGTATACCTGCTACATGTAGCATTTGTGAAAAAGGACACCCTACAAATCAATGTCAATTATTACCAGAACTCAAAAGTATCTTTGAAAAATAGTCTCAACCTATGAAAGAAATCAATTTTGTAGGACAAAGCTAGGAGAATAATTTTCTTAAGTTTCCATATCAAAATGCTTCTCAATTTCCTGCACATTAAGGAAATAATCCTTGGTATATGCCATGGTCTACTTCAAGTCCACTTCAACAATATTGGATTCAACCACAATGGGCATATTCCCAATAGTGGCCTCAACATGGTTGGATGAAACAACAATGGAATCAACAACATCCACCATGGTTGCAAACAAAACTGTAGGGATATCAATGGGTACAATAGTAAAAACTGTACAAAGGGCAACAAAATTATCAAAAATAGAAATAAAAATTGTTACCTGCTCATACCCATAATTTCTCTCATGGACAACAACAAGCAAAACAACCTATGTTTTCTGCTCAACCTATGGCCAATCCAAATCATGTTAAACAGGTAACCCCTGTATCTATGGCTAAATAAAAAAATACAACCATAATAAATGCTAGTGACTATGATAACATATGGTTGTGTTCAGAAAAAACCATTTCTTGAACTTATTCCACTTATCAATGTAGAAATGAGAGCTAAAAAGAATGAACATGAAAACAAATCTACATTGAAACATCAAAAATAAAAAGAAAAGCTCTCTCAAAATGATTTGATGGAGAAAGTATCATATCTTGAACAATTTAAAATATCAAAACTAACATATTCATAATTAGATTTAATAAAGGAATTAAAAGATTTAACTGTTACAATCCCTTTACTTCAAGCTATTAAAGCTGTACCAATCATTAATAAGATTGTTCAAGAAATGTGTTTTAAGAAACCAAGAAAAAATAAGAAAATATATCCTGAAACCATGCAAGTAGGTGGAAAATTAGTAGACTTGCTTGTAGGAAAAATTATTCCATCTAAGTATGATTGTCCAGGAATTCCACAATTTCTTAGAACATATAAGGAAAATAATAAGAACATTTCAACTTTGGCCTCCATTGTTGTAAAGGGTAATGAAGAAGAGTTGGATTCATCCAAAAAGTTTATTTTTGTTGAAAATGTTCAAAATTCAGATTTTAAAAATGAACCAACTACTGTTTAACAACTATTATGGAATTATGAAAAACATAATTTTGAAAATTTATCACCCATTGCAATACAAAAAAAAATTCTTCATCTACCACATGGATGGCACATCATTTTTTCTCATCTTTTCATTTCTATTTATCAAAGTTAATTCATTCAAGAATTTTTTTGGTAAACATACATAGATTTTCCATTCTTTTCTACCACACCATTGCTCTTTTAATTTGTTAATACAAAATTTTCCAAAAATCAATTCAATACAGTCTGATATGACACAAATTGAAATGCAGCTAATAGCCATTGAACATCAATAGTTGGTTGTCAGGAAGAAAAATTATTTGATACATTGATACAACATCCTCATGCTTTACTAACACTTCATACATCTTTATAAGTTGGCATTGAGTTGTTGTAGGTACAAAACAAACAATTTTTGCAATTGAACGCATTGGATAAACTTTGGTTGGAAGCACTTCACCAAATAGAGTTTATTAAAAAAAATGGAAAATGTGGCATGATGATCACATTAAGAATAGAAAGGATGAACCAAAGGAGTTTGAGAATGAAGTTGTTCAACTTTATTCAGTTGATGATTCAAGAAGGACATTAGTGATGAATGGACATCATTTAAAGTTGTACCATAAGTCACTAACAAAGGTGGAATTTACTCGATATTTCATACAATAAAATTTGCATATGATAGACAAGGCTTCATCTTCTAACAAATATTCCAAATGATCATATCTTTGAATCATAAAGAAATAAAAAATAAAAATAGAAAAGAAAGAAAAAAAAAGAAAAAAAATGCAGCATAAGGCATGTCCCATAAAACAAAGATACATAAGGACCTACATCAATTTTAGGATGGAGGAGGAACAATGAAGTCAATACTTAATTTCTAGCAATAAGGAATTTAATTATGATATAAGAATGTTCTTAATACTCATATAAAAAGCAAGGATGCATCATTGTTGTAGTTTTTAGTAGAAAAAAGATGTTTTCATATAGAAAAAGATTGATGTGTTTTTTGCGAAATAAGAATTGTTCTTATCCAAATAAAAATGAGAGACATTCTCTCTCATTGTAGCCTCATGAGAGACATTATCTCTCATTGAAGAACCTAAAAAAAGGTGCAGAAGTTGGTTGAAAACCAGAAATGGCAGCCTCTTATGATGAAAAAAATGAAAAAAAAAATTAAATAAAGGATGAAAAAAATTGATAAAAAATGAATAATTTAGTAAGTGAAAACCTCCTTGGAGGCACTGCTGAATTATCTTGCATGAAAATAAGTTTTTCGGTGTGCTTTACCTTGAAAATATTTACCCATTCCTATCCCACCATTGTAAAAATTTCACCAGCTGCACTTGTTTTTGTTTGATTTTAGAAAAATCAACTAACAATCATCATAAATAGCCATCTACAAGGTGTATGATAATTGTTCAAATCAAGTATGTGTTTCTTGAATTTTTTATCACTATAGGCATTTAGTATCTAGTGTTTCTAAATCACTAGTTAGCATAGAAACATTCATAGGGTTTGGCAAATCCAAAAACATCCAACCTATCTAGAGGAAACAAGAGGAATTCTTGTTGTTCTACAAATTGCAGGTTTTTATGGGTAGAAAAATAAAAATGGGTGAAAGTGGTAGGCCCATGAAATTAGGTACAAATATGATTACATACCTATGCAGAGGTTTCACAATGCTTTGGAATTATACCAAGCTCCAGAACAAAATATTGTTTTGTTTGTTTTATAGTGGAAAATTACAGATCTTCGAAATGAGAACATCTTCAAAATGAGAAACTGTTTGATAAAATGATAGGAAAATACAAAAGATCTTGAACGAGTTCCTAAGATTTGAAATGAGAAATGGTTAAGTTAAAAATTTTGTGGCAGAATTTGAAGTTAGAATTTCCACATGGCATGTGCATAAAGAAAATAAGAAAGTTTGATTTTTTTGCCACATCATCCAAAGCTGATGTAAAGTTCAAAATAGTCTTTAAGAGAAACGTGTACAAACTATAGGTCATTTGGTCACAACACCTCCACAACCAAGGGTAATCAACATATGAACCAGTCCATAACCCGAGAAGTATGTTCATTTAATTATTCTACGATCACCACGCATCTAATAGAACCATGCCAAAAAATTATTGTAGTTTATGCTATCTTTCGAAGCAAATTCAAAAAACCCTCTAAAACATGATACCCTATCTCTAGTTATTGTATCTTAATTGCATAATCACAACATAAATATTATAGCAAAGCACGTAGGTGAATTCATAAGATGAGATGGAAAATTAAAGCTAAACTAGAACATGCAGGGTAAAAGGGAGTCTGTAGCAAGAAGGTTTTTCAAGTCTTCAGAGGGATAAGGTGGAAAAAAACGTAATAAAAGTTGAAAAATTAGCCACACCACCTCTTCTACGAAGAAGACCTAGAAAAATGATCAATAGTTTGTTTCAACAAAGAGAGATATTTGTAACACTTTTTATGGAGATGGACAACAAAAATCAGTGCCTTTAGAGGATGAAGTCGAGGAAGTTACAGAAGACATGGATTCATTTTAATAAACCTTGCATAAAATGTGAAACCATTAGAAATGAGAGTAGGTGAATAAGAAATAGATGCAAATCAGAACTCTCAACAAGGTGGAAACACTACAGTAATGGACAAGCATCAATTTTCTTAGCAAGAAGTCAAGTTGAACACCCATCCAACGATGCATAGCAATAAGAAAGACAAACACCACCAAAGAGATACCACAAACATTTAAGAGGCTAAAAAAACAAGTAAATCCAAATCTATATCAGGCCCCTGAACAATATTTGTCATCAGTTTTGCATGGAGTTAAACTAGTAAAAGTTGGGGTGCAAGCTGATTTGCTACCAAAGAACCAACCAATATTTAGCCCCCCATAAACAGTTCATTTGGTTAGGTACAATGAAGATATTACATACTGGAAATTGAAGTGTCAAAAATTGGAAACCTATATTGCAACATTAACACCACTAGAACAGCAGGTTGAAGCCAAAAATATAAAATTAAATAGGTTACAGGAGAAGATACAATATCTTTGTTAAGTTGTAGAGTACTCATTGCAATAAAGGAGGTCATATAGAAGTTTGCAGTTTGATCCTTAAGTAAAAGGACCTTCTTTGGAAAATCATGAGGATTCACTTGCTGATAAATTGGAAATCTACTGCACGGTCTGAAATAATAGATAAATTCATGTGAGAACTATTTCTGCATAGGTTTTTCATGACCAAAAAATGTAACATTCCTCCCCCATATTTTTTATAGGTGATGTACAGTTGATATCCTTTATGTTAACTCTATATAATCAGGTATATTGGGACCAAAAGAAGAAAAGGAACAAGGAAATTGAATCGAAGGCTGAATTATTGATAAGACCCATTCAATACAATCATAAGTTTCCCACTCATCAATATTTTACCATGATGAACAATGCAAAAATTAAGTCTATGTATCTACACAATCTTAAAGATTGTTTGACTAGTTTCCAGAGTTTATGTGCAGAGAATTTTGTAGATGCTTTGTCAGCTTGTAAGGGCAGGTAGGTAGAATTGTATATGTCATTACATAAGAGGGAACCCATCTCACCAATCAACCTGACATGATCCATGAGAAGAGTAGAGGGTGTGATGCAGACTATCCTCACATTGAAACCTCAGTGGATAGTTCTGACGTACAGGATGCCCACTATCATCACTCATGTTCCTTATTACCTTGATAGTGATCTTCAACTGGATGATCAATTTCAATATTAGCTTAGATAGTTACAGAAGAGCAGAGGATACTATATAGGGAATATGCTATTTTGGAAAGTCAAAATCAGGAAATGGACTTGTGTATTTTTGTAACCCTATAGAATGCATGAGGGCATGCATTAGATTAGGTTGGGGGAAGAATGATGAGGCAAGAAATTGCCTCATTCATGACATGTTTTGGATTATCATAAAATGCCTTATGGAACTTTATGTTTTGTTATTTATGCTAATTTAGATGGTTAAATGCATTATATATTAAATGTTTGCATGGTTAAAATATTTAGAAATATATTATCTTTTTTTATAGTTTTTTTGCACTTTTGGCACTATTTTTGTTTGAATACTTAGTGAATAAAATGTGTAAATTTAAATATAGTATATTGTGTGATGATGTCTATCACCTCACAATAGTGTTTGGATATTTTTCCTACTCTTGTATTGATTTAAAAAGCAAATTGGCACCAAACCTTTAGGATTGTACAACAAATCTAGAATTGTAGGAAAAATAGCCATACAAAAACCAACAAGCTACTACTTTATTGGATGACCTATAATTTGTCAGAATTGGCATGCAAAACCTGTTGGATCTTATTTTTGAGGAATAGGGTAGATGTCCTATGTATTAAAACCAATTTTGTCAAATTTTTTTAGCACATCAAAGCATAAAGTTGTTTTACAGCCAGATATTCCGAAGATTCTCTAGAATAAGGGGGGAGAGTAACTAGTTTTGGTCAAACAAATATTTGAGCACCCAAAATGGTAGGGAAAAGGTATTTTTAGATGGAGACAGGTGTAAAAGATATTCCTAAACCACCTCCAACTCACTCCCACCACTAGAGACACATTCCAAGAGCCAATGAATGATGCTACAATAGTTTTGTATTAAATTGGAATTATTCAGTTTCAGAACTGTTGTAAAATCACTAGGAAATAGCATATAACTGATAATGAGCAACAAGGAATTGTAAAATTTTATTATAAATAAAAGCTCCCTTCTTGGTAGAGTTAGTAGCTGGTAAATATAAGGTAGATGATAGTTTGTAATTATTTTTTTAGCAATTAAGCAGGAATTTAATGCAACTTGTAATGTTATGCAACAATTAATAAAAGTACAATCTCTTTATCAAATTCTATTGATGAGTGAGTGTGAGTGTTAGGTAGTTAGTAGAATTTCTTCACCTTCTTCTGGATCAGGAAGCTTAGGCCCACTTTTAGGCCTAGAAGGAGTATTTGTATGACAAGTTTTTTTGTAACTTTATTGTAGCAGAATTAACATATTGCTTGTCATTTTCATTTCATGTTGGTTATATGTACAAACTCCTATTTTAAGTTAATATGATGTCTTCTTATTTTTAGCATTTGAGTGTGTCAGCAGAAAAAATAATTTAGGCTTATTTTTTTCCCTATTTCCCATATTTTCCATGTTCCTCTGTCTTTCTTGTTTCAACAACTTTTATCAAATTTCTTAGCAGTTTTTATTTTGCTATCAATCACTGTAGCAGAAGCTTGATGACCTTCTGTAGCAGGATACTGATAGGTGTTTTTAGCATAAGTATTATTTCCAAAAGCATCATTTCAATTCTACAAAAGTAAATTAGGTTTCAATTCTGAAAGAGTAATTTAGACTTTCAATTCTTGCAATTTAAATTCCTACACTTGTAGTTAACTTTCAATTTCTAAAATTAGAATTAGTTTTCAATTCCTGCAAGTTAATTTAGTTTTCAATTTGTAGATTAGGCTTAGTGTGACACCAAAAATGCTAAACTAGCATCTGTTTCACCAAAGCAATGCTTGTAGTCTAAATTTTTGAATTGTAATCTGCCCAAACCTTCTATCATAAATAGCCTTGGATATCACCTCGGATTTGATAAATCATAAGATTAAATGATGCTATTAACAACACGCATCAATAGATGGAAGTTGGATAAAAGGGGAGGTAAGAAGGAGAAGAGAAATTTGTGAAGAAGAGCACTGCTGAAATTCTACCTATTGTGAGCATGGATCAACTTGGGACCTCGACGGGTGGAGGAGCCAAAGCGAGTAAGGTAGTTACTTTTCTCTCTACTTCATTATTTGGAAAAATAAAACAAACCTCACCAATTACTATGATAAATTGAGCTTCACCTTAAATTTAAGGCAAAGGACACACCCTATATTAGGGTATAGTGTAGGTTAGTTAGTTTTGCTTTTGTATGGACTTTTTTTTCTTGTTTTGGGACCGTATCTAGTAGATATGGTCCCTATTTGAGTGTTTTGGGGTCATCCTATGGTGGGATGACCATGTTTGAAACACAATGCTCAAATTTTTGATCTTTGCAATGGTCATTTCCACCCGAGATGGCCTCACCTATAGATCATCTCGATTCGAGATGATCACATTGGCATGATTTGTTTTGGCTTGAGACCTAATTGTCTGATTATTTATCTATGCATTTGGCTTTTGAGGTCTCATCATAGAGTTTCAATAGTATTTGAGATGATGTGAGGATACCTCTTAAGGTTTGATTGGAAATGTCTTAAGGTGATTTACCTTAAGTAGTTGATGAGGCTAGAGGTGATGATGGTGGACTAGGCCTATCTAACTGCCTTGGTTGACCATTGGAATAGTTGTACCAACACCTTCCATCTCTCGATTGGTGAGATGACGGTCACACTAAAGGATGTATACAAGATTTTAAGGATTTTTATTGAGGGGTATTCCATCACTTCCACCCATATTGGTCAGCAGGAGAGAGTTATCCAAAGAGTCTTTCATGATGAGTGGGAGGTTGTGAGGCAACACATGGATAGTGGTAGGGTCCTCATTGAGGTATGGTACACCACATGGGTCTTCACTAGTAGACATGTGGTTCTTATGTCACTCATCTAAAATATTGCTACCTAATTCTTCAGGTATGAGGTTCCTGTGGAACCTCCTTGAGGCAGTACAAGATTTGATAGAGTGCATTACTACAGAGTCGGTGATCATGGTATGGGGAGCACTCTACTCACACATCTATATGATGAGTCATATGAGATCCAACATCAAGGTAAGCATGGATTGGATTGTAGCTTCATACTCCATATTTGGGGTTGGGAGGATATCATAGTGGATATACCAAAGGGGCTTTCTCGATTAGGGTGAGCTTAGATTGAGGATCAAAAGATAGGATATGTGGATCAATGGAGGTGAGATAAGGAGGTGGGTCATAGCCACCCGTATTTAGGCTGATTGATTCACTATACAAATTTCTTTGAGGGACTAAGATCAGAACATATTATATTACTCAAATTGGACAAATGTAGTAGAGCAGTTGAGTTATGTGAGGCATGGGAAATGGTTGATTGGATGACATGGCATAGAGGGGGAGTACTTCTAGTAGTCTCACATTACTCGATAGTTCAAGGTTCACTAAGGTATATCTGAAGAGCCTATCATTTACTGCCACCAAGGTATAAAGACTCAGTTGGAGTGGCCTCGAGTAGAGCCATTGGGGGATGAGGTAAATCAACCTCTAGTAATTCCAGATGTGGAGGATGCAAGCATGATAGTAAAGTATGATGCATAGTGGGTGAATCAACTATGGTAAGGATGTGGTCCTATGGGTAGGTCGACTAGAGTGGCATCAAAGGAGGGCTCAGGAGATGAGGTTGGTAAGGTAGGATGGTGAGTGCAATGTCAGATGGAGGGGAAGTGGGACTAGGCCATCGAGGGAGTGGAGGAGCTAGAGGATGAGGGTACTCAACTTAGGAAACATGTATAGTCTCTTTAGGCACAATTGGTAAAGTATGATACCACCATTGTAGTACTACAAATCTAATTATCTAGAGATTAATAGAGTAGGGGCTTCTCTTAGGAGAAGTTTATTTTGACAAATCAACTGTAGAGCTTCCAAGAGGAGGTGGATAGGATTCAAGTATGGTTGGAAACTATAAATATAGCTCAAGAGTAGATAGGATCAGGTGGATAGTGTAGAAATCAGGAACTAGAATTGTATTATTCAGATGGGTTTAAATAATACATCAGTACCCGAGAATAGGAATTCCGACGTAACTGAACTGTTACGTTGTAACAGTGTAACAACATAATAATGCTAAATATGAAAATACAGACAATACTGTTAAGTACGCTAACATCCCCCTTTATTACATTATTTGGGTAATGTAATAACTAATAGCTATACTAGACTACTAACATCCCCTTACATCATTTTGCAATACAAAGTGAGCTGCGAAACAATTCAAATTTGACACGTCCAAGTGCCTTAGTGAAAATGTCTGCAACTTGAGCATCTATGGGAATGTGTCGAAGCTGAATTCGGTGCTTTGGAACTTCATCTCGAATGAAATGACATTGTGTGTCAATGTGCTTTGTTCTTTCATGATGGACTCGGATTCTTGACGAGGTTCGTAACACCCCGATTGTCGCAAAACAAGTGTATTGGAGATTTTGATGGATGGCCCATACTTGTCCGAATGCGACGTAACCATATCACTTCGCACACGACTTCACGTGCGACACGATATTCTGCCTCTCGTTGATGAAATAGCAACCACCTGTTGCTTCTTGCTGTGCCAAGAGACAGGACCAGATCCCAAATGAAAAATGTATCCATAAGTTGACTTGCGATCATCAAATGATCCGGCATAGTCGGAGTCCGTGTATCCTTGCAAGAAGAATTTGTTGTTCCTCTTGTATTCTAGGCCATATTCCATAGTACCACGGACATAGTGAAGAACACGTTTTGCTGCTTTCCAATGAGTGGTCTTAGGCTCCCGCATGAACCTCGAAAGATAGTTGACAAGAAATACGAGATCCGGCCTAGTATTGGTCGATATATGAGACTCCCAATCAACTGTCGATAGAGAGTACCATCTACCTGAGGTGAGTCATCATATCGCGATAACCGAAGTCCATTCTCCATTGGAGTTGCCATTGGCTTGCAATCAGTCATGCGATATTTATCAAGCAATGTCTTGGCATACTTTTTCTGAGACACTTTGATGGAGTGCTCCTTCTGGCTGAATTCCAGACCAAGACAAGAATGGAGAAGTCCGAGATCCGTCATCTCAAAATATTTGCACAAGTTTCTTTTGACAAGAGAGATCATAGTTTCTGAACTCCCCGTAATGAGCAGATCATCCACATAGAGTACAAGCAACACTATCTCGTAACCCTGTTTCTTGAAATAGAGGTTTGCATCTGATGGACATCTCTTAAATCCATGCTGCATAAGGTGATTGTCCATTTTTATATACCAAGCTCGAGGAGCTTGTTTCATACCATACAAGGATTTGACCAATTTGCAAACTTTCTGCTCTTGGCCTTCCACTTCAAATCCTTCAAGCTGAGTCATATAGACTTCTTCTTGGAGATCACCATTTAGAAAGGCACTTTTGACATCCATCTGGTGAACTTTCCACCCATATTGTGCTGCCATAGCACACATAACCCGAATTGTGGTCATCCGAGCAGTAGGTGCAAAAGTTTCCTCATAGTCGATGCCTTCCTTTTGAGCATAGCCCTTTGCAACAAGACGGGCCTTATGCTTATCAATTGTTCCATCTGCCTTGTACTTGACTTTGTATACCCATTTGCAGCCAATGGGTTTCTTTCCATGCGGCAGATCAACAAGCTTCCAAGTTTTATTTTTCATCAGAGACTCATACTCTGTATCCATAGCGGCCTTCCACTGAGGCTCACTGAGAGCATCTTGCACTGATGCAGGTTCAAGACTATCTATGGTAGACATGAATGCCCTGTCATCATCAATATCCATATCCTCAACTTCTGTACTTGGAGTCACAGAAAGTTCCTCAAAAGATTGACAAAGATCATCAACCTCACCAGTTTCTCTGGCTTCTCTTTCCTTTTGAGCCATACTCGCGTGTACGATATCTATCCAAATTCATATTGGGAGGAGTGGATAAATTTGCATCTCTCGATTGTATTTGTACACCATTTAGGATTCTTCTTCGGTGGTGGTGAAGAAGATGTAGAAGGACCTCCCGTCTCGTGTTGACGAAGGAATCTTCTCTTCCTTAGTTTCCACAATATCTTGGTGTACTTTAGATGTGCTCTGTGATGTGAAAGCTTCATCAAAGACAACATCTCTGCTGATATGAATTTTCTTGGTCAAAGGATCTATCAACCGATATCCTTTAGAGTGCTCAAAATAACCAAGAAAAATACATCTCAGTGTTTTCTCATCTAGCTTCTTCCTTTTCTCTTTCGGTATGTGCATGAAAGCTTGACACCCAAAAATACGTAGATGAGATATGGAGGGTTTTCGACCACTCCATGCTTCCTGTGGAGTCATTCCTTTTAGGGCCTTTGTGGGTGCCCTATTCAACAGATACACTGCAGTGGTGACAGCTTTTGCCCAATATTGTTGCCCAAGAGTAGCTCCTGTGAGCATACAACGAACCATTTCCATGATAGAACGGTTCCTTCTCTCAGCAACTCCATTTTGCTGAGGAGTATAGGCAGCTTGTTAAACTGTCTCTTGATCCCATGCTTATCTAGGAATGCAAAAAATTCATTAGAGGTAAACTCTCCCCCTCGATCTGAGCGAAGAGTTTTAATAGAAGCTCCTGACTCCTTCTCAACGGATTTCTTGAACTGCTGGAAGAATGCGAAAGCTTCAGATTTCAGTTGGAGAAAGAAAACCCACATCTTTCGTGAGTAGTCATCTACGAATAACTGAAAATACCTCTTCCCTCCAACACTGTTGGGTGTGAAAGGACCGCATAGATCGGTGTGAATTAACTCCAGAGGTTTTCGTGCTCTTGTAGAGCTCTTCTCAAATGGTACTCTATGCCGCTTTCCCGCTAGCAGCCGAGCACACTCGGCAATGTGGCGTAAAGGGAAGGAAGACCCTTTACCATCTCATACTTGCCGAGCTCAAGTAAGTAGCCGTAACTAATATGCCCATATCTCTTGTGCCATAGGGAAGTTTCCTCCTTGGTAGAGACAATCATGGCAACATGTGGAGTAGAGATAGCATCTAGTGCAAATAAGCCATGCTTATATGAAGTCGTTGCAATCTTCTTACCCTTCCTGGTAATGGTACAACACTTCTTTCCATTCTCAACACGAAAGTTGACAACCATATTTCTATCCAGGATTTGTGTCACTGACAACAAATTGTTAGCCAATCCCGAAACATAGAGGACTTTGTCAATCTGACACTTGCCATCAGGAAGAGTGACTGAAACTGTACCCTCCCTGAACCCTGTAGGTTTTATCATCAGAAATGGTGACAGGTTTGCCCTCTTTGGCCTCAAATGATTCAAACCACGATCTGTCGCCACTCATATGTTTGCTAGCTCCGTAATCGACATACCAAATAGGATCCCTCCGTGTGGAATCTGTGGTAGTCATGAGCACCTTGTGTGCCCATTCGTAATCCGAGTCGATTCTTCAACAACAACATTCACCTCGGGGTTGCTTGTTTTTATTTTGTGGTTTGTTTTGGCCTTTTCGCTTGTTCTTATGCCAACACCCGTTGGTGTCATGGTTGTCTTTCTCATAGATCTTGCACCACCTCTTCTTCTGTTGAGGTTGTTTGCCTTTTCCTTTCGTATCTTGTTGAGAATTTCCTCCTTTCTGAAAGTTGCCTCCTTTTTGCCCATTACCTTTCTTCCTAGAACCCTGCCTGTTGGTGTATAGGGCCGTATTGGAAGAATCATCCTTGTGAAGTTGGCGTGCCTCCGTTGTTGAAGCAGATTGACCAACTCGATGTAGGTAATTTGTCGTTGAGACACCTGGATGGAGGTTATCAACATATCAAATGAAGAAGGTAAAGCTCTCATCACAAGTGAAATGAGAAGCTTTTCGTCCACTGTATCTCCTAGAGAACTCAATTTCTCTTTCAACTCGTACACTCTGCACGTAAAGAGTTCAACTGTTTCACCCCGCCTCAAACTCAGGTTATGAAGTTGTTGTTGAAGATGAAGAATGGTGGATTCATTCTTCCCCTCATAGATGGTTCTAAGGGCATCCCATGCCTCTTTACCACTTGCTTTGTCAGCTATATGAGGTTGCACTTCATCTGAAATAACAAACAAAATGAGCACCTTTGCTCTACTGTCTTTCTTGTCAAAAGCTATCTGATCTGGTCGAAGGACCCATGGATCCTCATCGTTGGTGAAGGCCTAGTTGCTACTCAAGTAACAATATCCCACAAATCTTCCATTTGGAGAATAGCCTTCATCTTATGTTTCCATGGTGTATAATTTGGACCTTTCAATAACTGATGCGGATCAATCATCAACTTTGCAACAACGGCCATAGTGAAGGTTCCTTATATCACCAATTGGTCCCCCTTTCGATATACCTTTTGCTAGGCCAATATACCATACAAAATACCCGCCCTTACGTGAGGGAAACTATAGGTATTTAGAAAGATCAACAAAAATCACCCGCCCTTACGTGAGGGAGACTATAGGTGAGTTTTAGAGATCATACGATACGTGGAACATAAGCGGTACTGAAAGGGAATCGCCTTGTTGATGGCACCTACCATAGAAGATTCTTCTCATGCGTGGGGCGTAACTTCCCCTAAACACTATGAAGAATACTTCGTCAGGATTTACGCCTAAACACAAGTGCGATAAAGGGTAGTGGATGGAGTAAAAAAATGCAAAAATGGCGTACTTATTCCTCCCCGACGATTTATAGAGAACAAGCTCAGACGTCGTTGTAGCAGCTATATTAGGCGGCGGATACAGAGAGCCAAATCACGACAGACTTTACCTGTAAGTGTCGGCCGTAGGTATCACAAATACCGAACGCCGCCAGTGCAATAAAATTGCACGGATGGGTTTTATATTCCGGGGACTTAGGGAGTGTTTTGATTTTAATTTTTAATGTTATAGTGCAAAAATGAAATATGCAACATACAACAAAAAAAATTGCCCACAAGAATAACCCACAAGGTGTCGGTCACAGCCGAAAATGCACCTTTTACAATTTGCCAAATTGCTATTTTTCAAAAAATTACTCACTATCCCCCTTTGATTTTTTGAAAAAATATCCCCCCTTAAAAGGCTTTCTTTAACAAAGCATTTTAATAATTATTATAAATTTAAAATTAAAATAAATAATTTTAATTTATATAGTTTTAAAACTTTAAGAAAAATAAATTAAAATTAAAATTTTAATTTATAAAGTTTAAAAAACTATATTAAAAAAATTAAAATTAAAAATTTTAATTAAAAATAATAATAATTAAAAAACAACTTTGCAAAAAAAATATTATACCTTTGGGGGGAGTCGGCGGGATTTGAACCCCCGACCTGCGGGCTCCCTGAGCCTTACCGCACGGCTCACGACCACGTGAGCCAGCGGGCTGATCCGAAATGATCAGTAAGCCACCTCCCTTTTCAAGCAGTAGCCTCCGCGGCTTCCTCCTCTGCAACGCTCTGCAGCTTTGTCGGCCCCGCCTGCTCTTTTTCGTCCTCCCATGCTGCGTCTGCCTTCGACGCAGACGTTCTTTCGCAGAACGAATTTTTTTTTTTAATTTCATTTCCGTCTGAAAAAAAAACGCCTTCCACCGGATCTGGTTTTTTTTCGAAATTTTTTTTTTTTTCGATTTTGAAATTTTCGAACCGGGGGGGGGGACGATTCGTGCTGCGCAAAATGAACCCGGGGGGGGGTTTATACCCCGACAGGGCGAGAATTTTGAATTCCCGGACGCGCCCTACGTGTTCCACAGGGGGGATTCAAATCCCCTGCACGACGTCGGCGCTGTGCTCCCTGCGCGCACGGACATCGACGTCAGCGCCAGGGAGGGGTCGCGGCCAGGGACAGTACGTCCCTCCTCCGCGTCGCGTCACTGCGGTGACGCGACGTCTCCTGCGTGAAGGGATTCGTGTCGCGTTCGCAGTGCTGCGACGCGATCGCGGAGTTCCTTCGCGTCGCGTCCGCGGTGCTGCGACGCGACGTCTCCTGCGCGGTGACGTTCGCGGCTTGCTTACGGACTGTCCGCATGGTCGCGGCGTCCGAGCTCCCTGTGCGTGCAATGTGGGCGGGGGGGGCCGTCCGCCCGGTCGCGTGGATGCGCCTCCCTCGATCGCGTGGATACGACCCGCGTGAAAAAAAATAATTTTTTTTTATATTTAAATCGCGTAGCTTGGACGCACTGGCTGCCTGCGCGCAGCTGCGTCCGCAGCGGGGGGCTCTTCTCCTCTGTCGCAACTTGCACTGCCTTTGTGGAAAAAAAATCTCTGCCCAGTATTTTCGAATTTGCTCTGATACCATGTAGAAATCAGGAACTAGAATTGTATTATTCAGATGGGTTTAAATAATACATCAGTACCCGGGAATAGGAATTTTGGCGTAACTGAACTGTTACGTTGTAACAGTGTAACAACATAATAATGCTAAATATGAAAATACAGACAATACTATTAAGTACGCTAACATATTGTAGGGGATGTTGTAGGATTACAAATCATGGTGAGTAGGCTACAAATATTGTTGGATGATTATCAAGCCTGACATCAATCTAACATGGCTTACATCTTGGATTTGGAGGTTCAAGTAGGGCTACTTGGAAGTCATCTATTAGAGCGGTCTTCAACAAGAGGATCCCAACTAAGCCAACATAGTGAGTCAAGATAACCATTAGTGATGCAGAGTCATAGGTCATCAGCCAGGCCAGAAAGGTTAGTGACCAGTGGATAAGGGCAACCTCGTAGAGATGAGGTAGAGGGCAAAGGTGAATCTAGGGGTATAGGCCCTACTTGACTTATGACCATGTATTGGTTTCTTTTTGGATGTAAGGTCCAAGGACCTACATGATTGTAGCCTATGGGTAATTTTGTACCATGATGTATCAGATATTATTTATGATATATATGATATCATGTTTTCATTATGACTTATCATGTGTTTGTGTTATGGTTTATTTTATTTGATGTATGGATGCACTTTATGGATGTAGTTAATGATGTAATTCCTAACGTTTATGCAATGTATGGATGTGATACCTATATTAGATGTATGATTAGACTTATTTATGTGATTATGAATGTTAATTCATGTTATTGATATGAAAAATCTAATGCGTATGAGATGTACTATTTTTTTTTGCATGCATGTTCTAATGCAAATTATGGATGTATATTTTAATTACTTAAAACATAATAAATGAATCTAAATATGTTTAATAAACTAATGGTATACACCATAGAAAAAGTCATGAATTAAAATGTTAACCTTATCACAAAAATTATACATTTGGATGTGAATGTGTGATATGAGACATGCATGGGATGTGGGATTTTCCCTATCATATTTTGCAAACTAAAAGGTATGCGTAAAATAGTTAGTGGCCATATAAATATCATTTTTGATATTTATCCGGTATCTACCCTATATTACGAGGACCCCTTAAGTAGAAAAAACTCATAAGGAAAACTATAAATGATGATGAGGTAGTTAGGTGCTATGAGAGAATTTTAAGGTTTTCCATGGGACTCAAGCACCCTAGTTGATTCATCAAAAGTTGTATATTGGCTACACAAGACTCTGAAGGCTATAAGTCTATTATGAAGACCTAAATATTCAATATCCATGTGTGTGCAAAGTGAATATATTAGATGATGCACAATATTACCTCATTGTAAAAGCGGGTTTCATGCAACCCATTATTGTAATGAGGATCACCCTATGGTCATATTATCTTGTGTGTGGACATGGTTGGACTAGACCACTAGGCAATACAAGCCGCTAAAATCTATCTCAACCATAATCTGGCATTGTTTTGGATAAAATAAGATCACTAATGTGATAGACATATCACCATGCTTAAGGCTACTCCATCACAAGGCAGGTTTCATTCAATCCATTGCTGTAATGGAGATTTCCCCATGGTTTTTGAATAACTGAGTATTTTAGGGATTCAAGCTCATTATCCCCTTATTTTATTTTGATTGATTGAGATACTTGCTCATTTTTTTTTAGCTTAGTGGTGAAAACCACTCTTTTTAGGAGCAAGGAATTTTATTAGTGGTGAAAACCACTATTTTTTTTTGGAAACTTGCTCATTTTGTGGAAGAGCAAGGGGATTACTTGGGTAGGAAGGAGCTTGTCCTTTTGTCAATTCTCAACTTCATAGACCATGCACATAATAGGATGAGCAAGGGAAACATTTCGCTCAAGGTGGCAAGGACTACATTGTAGTGTCATCCTTGTTTAAAACTCAAATCTAAATGTGTGAAATTGTGTTGGTATTTGACATATGCAAAGTAATATCAAAGCAAGACCTTACTTTTTAAGAGCCAAGATAGATTTCTACAAAATCTAAAAATATAACTAGGGATGGTTGAATGATTGAAAACCCTAGTGAACACCCTATAACAACTTATTGGTTGTGTTGAAAAACACAGTTACTCACAAAGGAGAATATAGATGGTAGTGACATGTGTTATGTGGGGATTTTTCCTATGCTCTTTTGTAAACTAAAATGTGTGCATAAAATAGTCAATGGTTGTCTAAATATCATTGTTAATATTCCTCCAATATCTACCCTATCTTACAAGGATCCCTTAATAAGTAAAATATCATAAGGAAAACTACAAATAATTATGATGGATAAGGTTGATTTAAGGCTCATGATTGGCATACAAACATGGTGTCATTCGTAAGAATGCAAACACAACTTATCCTAATGCAAGTGCAATAGAGTAATATGCCTAATGCAACTAATAAATGAATGGAAAGAAATTCATGATGATGTAATATAAATGTTTTTGTATTTTTGATGTTTTGTATTATTTTTTTGTTTTTTTGTTTTCTGATTTTTTTTTTTAATTTTGCTGATTTTTGTTGTTTTTGTGTTTTTATGAATTTTGATTTTTTTGAAATTTTTGATGATTTTTGTAATTTTGACTTTTTTTTAGTTTTTTATGCATTATGTGTTATGCATGAAATGCCTGTAGATGGATAATGTTAAGAGGTTCAAGTTCCTAAACACCCTCAAGAGAAGCAAGATAGTAAGTCCTTGGCCCTGTCTTTTGTATGATGATAAAAGGGCCTAGCCAATTTATTGCGAATTTGTCTCACAAGTGCAGCGATAAGTTGGATTTTTTTTAAAAAACAAGTTCTCCAAATTTGAATTCCCTTAGGTGGACTCTCATATTGTAATCTTGTTTAAGGTGATCTTGATAAATGTGAAGGTGCTTGAGAGCATTAAATCGTCATTCATCAAGAAGGGTCAATTGGTCAAGGTAAGCTTATCACACGGTGTCATCATCGATGAACTCTTTCAATGATATGCACAATGAAGGGATTTCTAACTCTAAGGGTATAATGGCCTCAGTGCCATAGAATAGCAAAAATGGGGTTGCCCCAGTGGGTCTTCGAATGCTAGTGTGATAAGCCCATAGTGCTAGAGGCAGTTGAAGATGCCAATATTTGTGGCTTTCCTTAACAATTTTTTTAAGGATGGCAACTACAGTTTTATTGCATGCCTTTGCTTGTCCATTTGCTTACAGATAATAGGGTGTGGAAAAATTGTACTGAATATTATATTTGGAAGTTAAAGTGCACACATATTTTTTTTGAATAGAATCCCATTATCTGAGATAATATTGGATGAAATACCAAAATGACATATGATATTATGGAGTATGAACTCCACAATGAGAGATCCAGTCATGATGGTAAGAGGGATACCTTCCACCCACTTGGTGAAGTATTTTGTGGATGTTAAGATAAATGTGTGATGGACCTTAGATGGGGGTAATATTTTCCCAATTAAATAAAAGTCCCACTACGAAAAAGGCCACATCGATTGAATTAGTTGTAAGGTTTGGGAGGGTAAGTGCAAAATATTAGCATGATGTTGGCATTTGATGCAATTCCTAATGTAAGCACAATAGTATTTCTCCATAGTGGGCCAATAATAACCCATTTTTAGGATGCGCTTAGCAATGGCCATGTCATTGAAATAACCACTGCAAGTACCATCGCGAGCTTAAAAAATTATCCAAGCATATTCTTAGGAATCAGACAATGAAGGAGAAGACCATCATAGATTTTATGATAAAGGATATCTCCTAACAAGACATATTTGGTTACTTTTTTCTTGAATATTAGTTTTATGGCATACAAAAATCCCAAAGGGATACTACCAAGTTTTAAGAAACATTTTAACTGAATGAGCTAATCTTGATAAGCTTGGGTCTCAACTGAATGAATAACTTGCTCCCGTTGTGACTCATCACACACAAATGCAGATTGGGAGACAACCATAAGATGAATGGTTGTGCCATTATCAAAAGGATCCTATGGGATTAAGGATCCCTTGGATGCTTGTTTCATAAATTCATGTAATTGAGAGAAATAATCTTGGTTTATCTCAATCTAGATCATGTGGATAGCTTCTTCATCATTTGAAGCTTCATGTAAAATTGTTGATTGCGAGAACATTTTGACATGGATGGTTGTCATATCGTTAGAAGGGTCATATGAAATTAAATAACCAAAGAGGCCATTGTATCCATGAAATGATTATATTACCAAGGTATTGCCTCAATATTGTACCATTCCAATTTGGTCGATAACTTATCCACAAGATATTTGTACGATTTCAAGATAAAAAATCGACAATAATAGATTTCCTTAACTTGGTTGACTATGAGCAAGAAGTCACCAAATATATTAAGCTTCTTGATTTTTATGGTGATAGTTATTTGAAGATCTAAAAGGAGAGTCTCGTATTCAGTTTTATTATTAGTGCATGGGATGAAGAACACAAGCTTATATTGAGGGGGGGTGAACAGTATAAGACCACTTTTTACTTTTCTTTCCCAAAAATATTTTCCAATATAATCAATGGCAATATCAATAACAATAACCAAATCAATGCATAAATCATCACACACAATAGAGATACCAATTTAATGTGGTTCACCCAATGTGGGCTACTCCACGAAGAAAATCTTTCACTAATATTTTCTCAATAAATCTCTTGGGAATCCTTTCCCTATTACAATGTTTATAGACCTCTTTCCAAAGGAGAAACCAATCCCCTAATCAATTTCATGGATCTCTATCCACAGGAGAACTCCTTTCTCCTTAGCTCTGGTTGGTAATCTTCTAGAACTGTTGCCCCCACTGCTCTGGCAAATGGATATCTATACAATGAAGACACCTATCCTCACTGCCCTGGCTAATGGATATCTATCCACTAGAGACTGTCATCCTCTATACTCTGTCACCTTCAAATATTTGTCTCAAACATAGTCCTTCGATCTAGCACAAATCTACTCAATATCTATCTCTGGTCTGGCACAAACTTGTCCTCAAATTTGCACCAAACTCTGTCCTAAAATATCTATCCTTTGATCTACACTAAACTTAGTCCTTCATTCTAGCACAAATATGTTCTCAATATCTATCCTCTAATATTGCACTAAACATAGTCCTTCGGTCTAGCACAAGTATTTCCTCAATATCTATTCTCAAGCCTTAACTCAAAGCTTGACTTAATATTAAATAAACTCTGTTGGATCTACCCCAAATCTTAACTCAAGGTTTGAACAAATCAATCAATAAAATCTGCTTTCAAGTCTTCTCAAAGATTTGTCTCAAATCTGCCTTGTAATATTCCATAAAAGCTCACACTAATAAGTCCTAAAGTCCTCTCTAGAAGTTGTCCAATCTGCTCAATAAGTTCTCACAAGAACTTATCCAAATCTGCTCTCAATCTGTATTGTAAGCTTCCACAAAATCTTACCCAAACATGTCCACAAGTCTTCTCATATACTTACCTAAAATCTGCTCAACAAGTCCACACTAGAACTTGTCCAATCTCATAGAAACATAAAGAGAATTTTTAGAGACTCAATATGCTATATACTCATCACAATGCTCAATTACTTTCAATCACTCTTTTAGAAACATACAGAGAATTTTTAGAGACTCAATATGCTTCACATTCATCTCAATGCTCAATCACTTTCAATCACTCTTTCAGACACTTACAGAGAATTGTTAGAGACTCAATATGCTTTACAATCACCTCAATGCTCAATCACTTTCAATCACTTTCATAAACATACAGAGAATTGTTAGAGACTCAATATGCTTCACAATCACCTCAATGTTCAATCACTTCCTCAAATCAATTCAGAATATAGAATATTTTGTTTTATAGAACTTGAAAAATCACTTCACACATCCACTTGACTAGGCTCAACCAACTCTACTCAACCAATCACTCAATGAAACAATTCTTGCTTACAAACCCTAGTCCAAGTATATGAACCTTCACTCAAAATGTTTCCAACAATGCTTATCAACCAGTATCACATAACAATGATACTCATGTTCTTTTCAAATCCTAGCTCAATTTCTTCACTCAACCAATGGCTTCAACAACAACGCTTATAAAAAAATATCACATAACAATGATACTCACGTTCTTTTCAAACCCTAGTTCAAGTTCTTCACTCATCCAATGGCTTCAAAAACAATGCTTATAAAACAAGGTTTTAACAACAACTCTTTATTCCAGAAAACCTTTAAGCATTAACTCAACACACTCAATAAGGAGACCTACTTAAGTCCTTTTCACTCCAAACTTGTTTTCCAGAAAACCAACCAACCAAATCAACTATGAAAGAATTTGCCCATACCTTTTTCTTGATGATGAAGGAACCTCAAAAATCTGCCACAACCACCAACACTTCTTTGCCAAGCTCAAAGAAGTTATAAGGTGATAAACTCTCTCAAAGATACAATGTAAATATCAAAACTTATGTACACCTTATTACTCCATCTTAAAGAAATCATCCATCAACAATAATTGACCAAACACACCTTACTCTTCTCAATATTGCAATAATTAATTAAGTCACTTTACCAAATATATGCAATAAATAAATTTTTAATTCCCTGAGGTAAAAACAATATTACCCTAGTAAATTTCCATTTACCACTTAGGTAAATATCATAACCAATTTACCCCTTATCTCTCCCTAGCCTTAGAAAAGCAAAGAATAATTTTTATTTCTATTAACAACCCTTATCTCTCCAAAACCTTAAAAACTTAATTAAAAATTAAATATAAAATATAAAAACCTTTTTTTATCTCCCGCTCCGCGTTTCACAGGATTCGATCTTGCACTCTCTCCCTTGCTAGAGCATTAGCCACATCTTGCTAGCCATGTGAGCCAAGCGCTCACGTGCCCACTAAAAGCATAGAAGGCACTTTAATATTTCACCGAATCCTTTAGAGCCCTTGTCTTCCTTCTCCTATTTCCACGTAGCCTATTTGATGCGTTCCTTTCTCACTGAATGCATGAGCCTTTTGTTCATTGCTCCTTGGCACTTTATCCATGAATATTAGCATGATTTTTGGCACGAAAATAATCAAAGGAAATTCTAATGCTTGGTTTTGAACTTAGGCAAAGGTTTAAATACCTTTTGCCTTCCAAATCGACAATGTATTAAACTTGGAATTCGACACCTTTATAATATGCATAATTAATTTATAAATCATTTAAATTCTATTTAAAATTTAAATTTTATAAATTAACTTTGTAACCTTTGTATTTATAAAAATTAAAGCCTCCTTGGGGGTAAATTAAAAACTTTTTGTTGCTCATAATGATTTAATAAAAAAACATTTTGCCACCATGGTTCTAATAAAAACCCTATATTTTTACCTCACATAATATAAAAATAATATTATGACATCTTTTCAATAAACCTCTCACATTATTCCTTTTGACCTTTTGACATCAACTGTAGCTTATTTTTTGACATCAATGGCAACTTCATTCCTTGACATCAATGACAACTTTGACTCAAAATGTCCAACATGGGAAGTCAATTTTAAATGACAGGGGCATAGGACCTCCTTGTGGTGTGAAAAATATGACTCGTCCACCACCCCCTTGCTAAAATTTAGAACCATAAAAGAACAAATTCATGTTAGCTTTATTTTCAAGCTCTTTAGGTTTTGGCGAGTCGAATAATGCAAAGACTGCATCATTAGGCAACTCGATAGTGAGAGGTTTATCATCCTAGAGAGGAGCCTCTACTAGCTGATTTGCAATAACTTGAACCTTAATGGATTTTTGACTTATGAATTCCAGACCTAATTTGATTAGCAACATGATCCATTTTGTAGTTAGACTATTATGTACGTGCGACTCTTCATGTATCGCAAAGGATTTTTCTTAGATACAACATACGTTATAATATTTTACATGTAATATCAAAGCTTCTTTGTGGCAAATACAACTGCTAGGAAAAGCTTCTCAATGTATTCGTATTTGATCTCATAGCTCACAAGGGTGTGACTAATGTAATATATAGTCTGTTCCTTATTTACCTCACTCTTTTGGTCCAACAAGGTCCCTAAGGCAAAGTCGATGGTTGAAATGTATAATAGGAACAACACACCTTGTCGGGGTGGAGATAAAACTGGCAGTGATGGCAGGTATAATTTTATCTCATCAAATGCCTTTTTGCACTCCTCATCCCAATGGAATGGGATATCCTTTTGTAGCAGTTGAATCATGGGTCAACATTTATCCAAAATTTGTACTATGAAGCATCAGATAGATGCTATCTTTCCCTATAAGCTATGAAGTTGCTTAAGGTTGGTAGGGGTGAGAATTCCAAGTATTTCTTTGACCTTAGTGGGATCAACTTTGATCCCTCACTTGGAGACTATAAAACCCAAAAATTTTCTAGATGTGACTCGAAAGATACAATTTTTGGGATTAAGTGTGACATTATGCTCAATGAGGTGATATAAGACATTCCTTAGAATATGAACATCCTCGTGATGCAATATATATTTGGCTAGCAAATCATCTATGTAATCCTCAAGGATTTTATGCATGTAGTCATGGAATATATATGTCATGGCCTACTGATATGTTACACCAAAATTTTAAGGCCAAATGACATTACCTTGTAGCAGAAAGTTCCCCAAGGGGTGGTGAAAGTTATCTTTGGTAGATCCTCGGGCTTGACTTGTATTTGATTTTAACCTAAAAAATCATCCTTGATGGATGACATCTCATAACCTGCGGTGGTGTCAACTAGAGCATTTATTGCTCAAAAGAGAAATTCATCCTTGGAAGTCACTTTGTTAAGATCTCAGAAGTCTGTACATATCTGAATCCTCCCATCAGCTTTTCCTATAGGAACCATATTGGAAACCCATTTGGGGTAATCGATCATCCAATAATTTTGGTAATTCGTCTTTCACCATTAAGGCAATTTTTGGATGCATTTTACGAAGCTTTTGCTTGACCAGTTTAATATTTTGGTCGAGTGTAAGGTTGTGCGTGACCAATTTTGGGTCCAAACCCTTCATGTCTTTGTATGACCAAGCAAACTTTTCTATTTTTTCTATCAATAGAGATGTGTATATGGCTCACTCTTCAAGGGATAAAATTTACCCTAATTTTATGTTTTTGGGAGCCTCAAGATCAGTGCCAATGTTAATAATTGTTTCCTGTATTGACATGTGAGATCCCTCCTCAAGATGATGAGTTGTAGGGATCAAGTGGATGTCATTAGTTGGGTTTGGGTAATCGATCATAGCTGGCTCAATATCAACTTGACAAACATCCTTAGGTGGCCCTTGGGGGAAGTGAAATGGTTGTACCATTTTCTCACAAGGGAAGAACTCTTCTAGTGATGGTGGTGATGTAGCATGATAAAAATTTATGGCCTCATGGTTGAGGTGCAAAGGTTTTGAGGGGTTTCTCGGATTGTTAAGTGGTTTAGTCAAATCAATGAAAACCATGTTGATGGATAGATAGTTTCCATTCGTAGGTGGAGAAAACATGTCAAAAATGGATGGCCCTAGATTGTTTGGGTAGCTGAGGTGGTAATAGGATGAATGGGTGAAGCCTAGGAGGGGCCAGGATAATTGGGTCTTCTGGAGCTATAAGGTCCCTCTAAGTGTGCTATCATGGAGGAAAATACCTATAATAGAGATCATCTAGTTTTATGAGATCAAATTCTATTCTTTCGTTAGTTCATCAAATGTGGCAAGGACCTAAATATACCAATTTGGTTTCATCCTCATATTCTTTGAGTTCCTCACTAACTAGGTCAAGAGGCTATCACATATGGTAAGAACTGAGGTAAGTGACTTCTATCTCATCCTTATATTCATCTAATGCCTCATTGACAAAGTCAAAAGGCTATCGACTATGGAAAGGACTGAGGTATGCTAGTTTTATCTCATCCTCATTCTCTTCTGATGTCTCATTGAGGGAGTCAGAAGGTTTGATAGAAATCATAGTAATAGGAATATGATCTCTCAATATATGAAAATAGCCAAGGTCATCCTCAATTTCCTCCTCAGAGCCTATGGCTAGGCATTGAAGGGAATCTATGAGGAGTTCATCTGGTATATGTATGGAATACCCTAAGCCAAATTTTTCTATTGGAAGCTGGTATTGTGGTTGGTAGGGTGTGTAGAGAACCTACTCATATTGGCTTAGTCTATTACCATGCCAGTGGCAATGGTAAAAGTATCGTAAGGAAAACTTTGGGTTTGATATATACCTAATGTTTCTCAAGAAAGGTTCATTTTTGTATCTTATAATGGGAAACTGATCCATAGAGTCGTCGAAGCCCCATTAACTAAATTTTTTTATTTGAATTAACCCCTAAGGGTACAATGGTACTAATGGGTAAATACAACACACAAGGTCTACCCATGTCATGAACATACTTGATGAGTGGTGTGAATGTGACATTCTATACCAAGTACTCAACAAGACTGGGGTTAGCCAAGTGGATCGTGACTTGTATTGAAGATGGTGGGGAGGATGGAGGTGAAGGAGGTGTGGTGTGAGGTGGTTCATCTAATGTAGTAGATAATTCCTCTTTATCCATGGGAATTAGAATATTTATTGCAGAGATAGTGGGGATGAAGGATTGGATATCCTTGATGGGTGCCTTCAACTCCTTGCTCAAAGGACCCGATTATGAGGAAGGGATGTTAGATGAGGCAATTGAAAAGGGTTGAGATGGAGGTAACGATGTGGATGGATCGATGTGTGGGGGTGATATTTCTTATGGTGGTTATGGATGTTTAATAGGGCCATCAGGCTAAATGTCTAGATGTGTGGATGGAAAGACTAATTCTTACATATTACTAACTAGATTAACATATTTAAATGGTTCAAAGTTTGAGTGTCCCTCATGGACATACTTGATGTATTAGTGTAGTATATATGGGAGGCACTTCATATTTCTAATCTAGGTTCATCTAAGAAATATGTTGTATTGCATCACACCTTCTATAACGTGGTACAATACTAGAATTATCTTGAGTCCAACCTGGATATGCAGGACTATGGTACCAATCGTAGAGAAAAGAGTATCATTGAATGCTCACAGAGTGAAGGTGGATACCAAAATATGTGATGATGGAAGACTGAGATGGTTTAGTATGGTTGTGGTGATTATGTTTATGGAGGAACCTATGTCAATCAACACCTGCTTATAAGAAATACTAGTTATCCATGCAATGATGTGCAATGGAGGATCAACTATGTTGGAAGATACTGTTTTGATCTCATGATCCTGGAAGATTATAATGGGATCCTTATGTGTTTGGATATGCCCCATAAAATTGGTGAAAGTATTAGGATCTTAGGGCTATAATTTCGTTGATTTCAAAATTTTCATCATAGCCTCTCTATATCTTGGTGATTGTTGTATTAGCTCATAGATGGACATTTTAGCTAATGTTGAACGTAGGATTTGAGTAAGTCTACTTATGATTGTTACCACCGGTTAATGTGGTGAACCTTGGATAGGATTTTGATATGGCAAGGGCTATGATGTAGAAGGAATATTAATGAGAGCTACAAGTGGTGAAACTTGATCATTTTTGCAATTCCTCATCACTATGTTGATCATCCCTATGAACCCCTAATCAGGTGGGGTCGTATGGGATTTGTTTACCTATCTTATTTGATCCTCCTTAACCTCATGAGTAGGAAAGTGGTCTTTGAAGATGCCCATTTATTGGTTATCAAAGGTAAGAGGATTATCAATATGTAATTGATTTTTATTGAGCATGTCTTACACAATATTTTTGAATGCATAATAGGCCTGGATATCATGGTCATTCTATTGATGATATATGCAGTATAATTCCTACCTATACCCCTTAGATTTTGGGTGATTAGGATCTAGGGGATGATTCTCTAGCAAAGTGATAGCCTTTGCTTCACACAATCGATTAAAGAGCATCATCAAAGACTCAAGCAATGGTGTATAAGTGTGAGGTGGATAGCATTACTGATTTTGTACCTGATTTTACTGATTTTGGTTGTTGTATTGTGTAGGAGGAGGTTGAGCCTACTAATTAGGTTGTTGGGGTGTTGCTTAATTTTCAAGTCTAGGAACACTTAGGACAACTTGGTTGAACAAATTTGGTTTTTACTACATATTTTTCCCTCTAGGATTTTTGTTCCACTCCTTCTTTCAGAGGTTAACGTATCCCTCTTGGACTTTAATGTTCTTTATGACTTTGGTCTATGCCAAAGCCTCCTCGAATATCTGATATTGTTGCAGCTATAGGAGAAGTGAAATTTACTTTAAAAAAATTATCATGAACATTCAATTTAGTTCTATGATAGGTAGGATGAAAAAAATTGGACATCACCTTTCTCCATCTATTACCATAGTTCGTGATTAGCTCATCATCAAATTGTCTAAGGTTAGACAAGTCAGTTAGATTGGATTTCTTCTTAACATCAAATGAAAACATTCTAAGAAGACATTTATGAGTTGTTCAAAACTATATTTTTTATGCCTTGGTAAATGCTTGTACCACTCTAAGGCTAGGCTAGAGAGTGTTATCAAGAAATTCCTTAAAAATAGGGCATCATCATATTGAAGTTGGAAACAAAGGTTCATGAAGCTAGTCACATGTTCTTGTGCATCCTCATCCCATTTGAATTTATCCAATACTGGCATTTCAAAATACTCAGGATATGGAGGATATGGTACTGAAGAATAGAGTGGTTTGTGGCACAACTTATGCAACATGGGATTTTGATATTCCATACCTTGTTTTTACAATGATTTTATGCACTATGTGAGCACCTTGTAGTTTGAGATGATATTATCTCATTTTTTGTATCAGTGCTTATGGAGGGGGAGGTAGAAGGTTTCTATGAGGATGGTATATTTGAAAATAATCATCATCTATACCCTCATAAAGTGTCTAAGGATACCCCTAGTCCTAATATTATGGTTCTAGGTCTTTATAGGACTCATACTCAGGTTGATGATTTTGACACTATTAAGACCAATGAGTTTGTATGGGCACACGAGGAGGGTGATTAGACCTAGGAGGTAGGTCATGGTGTTGTGCAATGTGCCTTTGGTAGGTTTCCTACCTAGAGGTGCTAGGCATGAGAAATTCCTCATGAGCTTCTTTTTATAACTTTTCTTGGTGCAAATGTTGCTCACCCAACTGTTGTTGATGCACCCTATGTTGTTCTAATTTGGCATGATCTAGGTATTCTTGATTATTTTGCAACCTATCCAATTCTAGCTGGTTTGGGTTTGGCCTAGGTAATGGATCAACCATGTAAATCCTATGAGTTATTACATCAATATGAAGGGACTTCAATTTTTTTGCTGGCCCAATAGGGTTGGCTACTCATTTCCCCAATTGAGGGAAGTTGTGTTAACTTGGTATTTAGGTTTGAAGGTCAAGTATTCATACTTAGATGGTGTAGAGGCACAACATGCTTGCATGGAAAAATCCCCATGGTGAAAAGCAATATGGCTTGGGCCTTCCTCTTCCTCATATTCAAGATAAAGGTGAGCAGATGAGGCTACATTCCTATCTTGATAATGAGGGTCGTATCTATCTAAGTGAGCAATTTTTTGGCTCATCCATGGTCGATCAAGCAGAGTATTCCACTCATCTGGGCTAGGAACTAGTGTATAATCTTGCTCATACTCAGCATGGTGTATGGATTAGGTCAAGATGTGAATTTGTGACACTGCCTTACTGGGCCCTTCGATGGGCAGGTTATGTCTAGTAGTGGTATGATATTGGCTTATACCAAGTTCATCTTCTTGATCATCCTAAGGATCTAAAGATGTCTCTTGGATTAGACATCCTGAAGGTTTGATTACCTATAGGTGATGTTAACATTGTGATGGATACCAGGATGCCATATGGAAATGAATAAATCATTGGTATTGAATTAGAGACGTTCTATACCTCCTTGTAATTTTTTTGCATCATCAGATCGTGACTAAGCTCGGTTGTGTGTAGTTACCATGATATTGATTACATAAACAATAAAGAAACAAATGAAGTATACAATGTGATTATCTCTTTTAAATTTTATTTGTGAATCCCTATATTATTTTGTGCATTTTGATGTTGAAACCCCTAATCCTATGAGACTAAAGGTAAAAAAAATAGAAAAACCACTAAAAGGTAGTTTGAGCACACCCCCCTATCAGAGAATGCAACCCAAATGGTAAAGAAAATGGTTTTCTACTAGATATTTGATCAAGGTAAACATAAGGAATCAAAATTAACCTCCTTGAAGGAAGCCATGCTATCTTAGTCATGCTACTTGCCTAATAGCTAAGGTAAGGCCCCATAGGCTTTCGATTCACACTCGGGTATGGTTGGACAAGAAAAATAGCTACGTTCCACTGCTTATTTTATCTTGTGGTAAAAGGGCAATACTAATCCTTCCTACTCTGAGCACACCCAAGAGTAGGGGACTTTTAGGTGATGAAATCTAAAAAGTCACTCACTTTGGCCAACTAGGTATCTAAGGTGCAAGCCAACGGATGGAGATGAAGCCCACCATCACTGGTCTTGATTAACAATTGGGGATAAATTCCAAATAATTAATGTTAAAGTAGTACGTGGTGTGTGGGATTTTTTTATTTTATGCAAAAGAAATTAAAATTAAGAAGCATTTCATGATATTTTACTAATGCATAAAAATAACCTTTCAAATTTAGATTTCTAAATATTGAATATTTTAATTTTCATAAACCTATCATATGTAGAACCCTACATGAGTAGCCTTTAAGCATGTGGTAAGCAATCGACCACAATAGTAATCAAACATAGGCCATATTTGTGAGAGATGATTTGCAGAAGATATCGTCTACCACAAGGATAGTCAAAAATAGGGGCCATATGGGATAGGGATGGCCACAAACAGAGGTTGTCTGACCTAAGTATGATCACAGATATAATATTTTAAAAATAAAATATATTCTATAATTCCTCTACTTAAGCATGAAAATTTTAATTTTATTTACTAGAAACAGGAAAAAAATGATAGAATAACTCATAGGTGTAGCCTATGTCTACTGTAGATGTTGTTTCTCTATTATTTTTAGATTTTTCTCTGAGGCCATCTCTGGGAGGGATGGTGGCATCTGCTGGCCATCTTGGTATGAGACGGTTGCACCTGCTGACCGTACCTGTCAGGGACGGTGGTACCTACAAATCAAAAATACCAAGAAAAAAATAGCAATGAAATTGTGAAATATGAACAAATTTCGGTCGTGATTGCCACTAAAGATGGTTAGAAATATCGTACACCCCTAAAATAAAATACAATATTGAAATGTAGCAAATCTAAATGTAACCATACAAATAAATAACAAGATAAAGAAATGATTGGATGGTGCCCTTTTATTAATAATGCTTTGTTCTTTCCAAGAAGAAGACTACCAATCTTGATACAATGAAATAAAATTATAGCCCAGTTGAATGTAGTACGTAGGATCTTTCTTGCATCTCACAAATTTATTGTTGATAGGTTTTTCGTGACTATCATGATGTATGATGATGAATGTGTGAATCTTGATGTGATTTCTTCCTTGTAAAGACCTATAATCTGCACACAAGAAAAACTAAAGAGCATCAAAAGCATTTGAAGAGCCTTTCAAGATAAGGCCCATATCCATGATAAATAAAATTATAAAGAAGCTAAAATGTGACAAATAAAAGCATAAAAATGAAATCTAACTATGCTAAGAAGTAATTTAAAAGTTGCTAAATCTAATGAAAGCAATAAAATAGGGAAAAAATATCTCTATTGGGAGGCCATATTTGTGCAGGATGATCTTGCCTACAGGTCATTTTAGGGTGAGATGGTTGTGCCTACGAGCTATCTTGGGGTGAGATGGTCATTGAACTATGAGTGAATTCCTTGTAATCAATGCGATGTGATGTCAGATTTGATCTATGGTATTGATGTTCAAGGGTATGCTCATGAAGAATGACTTAATGGTAGGATTTGACATGAAGAAAGAGCATTGGATGGTGCAAGAAGTATGAATATGATATTGAAATGGTCCATTGGCACATTTGAAAGCTCCATGGTTGAATTTCGATAGCACTTCATTGCTTTTGAGGGTGATATCTCTTTGATTATTCAATCCGATAGCACTTCGATGCATAAAACTTGGATATTTTCAATGAAGGCTAAGCGCCTTTAAATAGACTTTCCAATGGGAATCCAAGGCTTTCTAGAGAAGCCAAGAAACGATTGAACTCAAGAAACTATTATCAAGAAACCATTGTGCTTGGCTAGCACATAACCATTTGAATTGTAGCGTAGGAACTTGCTTCTAGCATGGTTGTCTCAGAGTGAGACGATCATGACTACGAGCCATCTCGGAGTGAGACGATCACGATTGAGGGTCATCTTGGGTAGGATGATCATGGTTGAAAAGGGAAATTCCTCCTTGTTTAAGTGGTGAGAACCACTATTAATCCCTAGGGCTGCCCAATGTGGGTCATATGGCCTAAAAATGTGTCCATCTAGGTAGTCTCCTAAACATGACGTGTTTTAGGTGTCTACAATTATAAGCCTTTATATACATATTAATTTTCTCATATTATTATCTTGATCTTTAATATTGTGGCTATTTTATATTTGGGGACCTATGTGATATTGTTAAGATAACCTATGATATTTTGTGGTAGTATAAAGGCTTAAAAATCCAATAGTGATATCATAGCTACCACCAAACTTTGTCTAGATTGATAGAGTTTATTGAAGCCATCATTATTAATTAGATTTATCCATTTTGATAAAGTTAATATAGAGTATATCCACTTTAAAAGCAGTGAAGACATGAAATTTATTTTTAAATATCTTATTGAGTAGAAAAGGCTAGAGTCTTTCCACTAGGTTGAAGGAAAACCAATGAAGACCAAGACTCGACAATATTAAAAAAGGGTCAACTTAGGAGAAAAATTGGACATTCAGGAACACTTAGAGTCACCTTGATATATATTTTGGATTCTTTAGATAAGAAGAGGAGAATCACTATTGAAGATTACAAGAAAACCAACTCAAAAGATAGTTGGTCGTTCGAGGACATTTATAGTTACCTAGATATTGATATTGGATTCTATAGTAAGGAGGAGAATCATATTGGGATCTTAGGTATGACCTAAGACATTAAATATTTTAGAATTTAGAAAGTATAATAGAGATTCATCTATAGAATTTTGGGAATCTTCATATAGAATATAAAGAAGAATTTAAGCTTCTAATTATAGAAAAGAAAGAAAGGATTACAAGAATAGAAATAGAAGCAGTCAAGAAAGAAGAAGAATTAGATAAAATATTTATTTGACCTTGAAAAAGTAGAATTATGTCAAAGAGTTATTTGACCTTGACAAAGTAGAATTAGATCATAAATTTGTTTCACCTTGACATATTTGTAACAATAATAACAAAATATTTAAGAAGCAATCTATATACAAAAGGTAGAAAAGACTATATTGAATATAAGAGGGCCAAAGAAGCCCACATTAAATATAATAAGCCTTTATTGAAGTTTATTAGAGGAATGAGGTCCATATAGAATATAGGATGAAGATAAAGGTCTAAGAAGTATTATAGTAGAAGAAAGAGACCCATATTGATAAAATAAAGATAGAGAGACCATTTGACTTATTTCAAAAGGATAGAAAGAAGAAATCTATATTTAGCCTACTCTATAAAGAAGGAAAAGAGAGGATTATTTGGCCAACTCTATAGGCAAGTTCATCATTCATCCATTGAACATAAATTTAAGTTATTTATCTATTTAGTAAAATCTCAAGCTATTCAACTATTAAAAGAAAATGAAGCTCACAACAGAAGCTATATTTGTAAAAAGAGAGAAAGAGCTAGTGCACATAAGGTACCTTCTAAAAATTATTTAACCTTTAACTAAGTAGCTTGAGCACCATCATACAAGTTGAAGCTCACAATGAAAGTCACAATGAAGCTCACAAGGAAAGGCACAAATTATTTAACCTTTAACTAAGTAGCTTGAGAACCATCATACAAGTTGAGAAATATCATTTAGCTTGAGTTATGCACCTGTAAAAGCCAATGTGAGGTCCAGTCACTAGCAAGCATTGCAAGTAGTAAATATAAAGCTAATAGAGGTCTAGAATATGAGGAGCTATTAGGAGTTTAAGATAATAGAGGTCTAGCATAGGAGGAGCTACTAGGAGTAGAATCTAACAAAGGTCTAGTGTAGGAGGAGTCATCGATAGTAGAATCTAATAGAGGTATAAATAAGAGGAGCTATTGGGAGTAGAAGGAAAAAAAAGTACAATGAAAAGAGAAGCTACCGATAGCAACAAGGAGATAAGGCAACACAATCAAGCAGTAAGGAGGAAGCCAAAGAGAAAATCAAAAGCAAAGAGGAGCTAGCAGAAGATAAATCAATGAGAAGAAGCTATAGAGAGCAACCATAACAATAAGGATAGCACTTGCAAGGTGGAGTCTAGCACAACGATGATAGGTATAACATACTATCAAATGTAACACACCAGAAGATTTGATAATACCTATAACGTTCCATGGTTAAAAGTCCAATGAAAGTGCAGAGAGAGCATCCAAAATTTGTTAGTGAATGTTGATTTTAGTTGAGGACATTAGGGTTAGCACTATGTGATAGTGCATGCAAGCCACCTAAAGAGGAGAAGCAATATTAATGCAAGTCATCTAAATAGGAGAAGCCACCTTTAGAGGAGATAAAGGTTAGAAATAATATTATTATTTATTGTCTTTATTTTAGGAGTCATAAGGAGGTATTTTATAAGCTGAAGAATTATTGAATATTTTTTGAGATTAGAATTATAAGTTGAGTTATAAGCTTAGGATTCATAAGGTGTTTTTTAGATTTTTGAAAATAGTTTTTAATTTCTTAAAAAGTGTGGAGTGATAAGGATTTCTACATAATTTAGTTTATTTGGTTATTTTAAGCATTTGAATTTTTTTTAAGTTATTTTTGATAGAAGATTTATTTTTGAGTATTTTCAAGTTTTTTGAGAAAATTTGAAATTGAAAAACATATGAAAAATATTTTAAAATTTTGTAAATTTAATATTTGTGAGTTAAAAGGTTTTCAACATCAAAGGATTATAAAATTTATAATTTTTAAATTTTATATTTGAATTATTATTTGAACTTGGGAGTCATAAGGTGTTCTACAATAAAAATTGATTATTGCAACATGGCAATAAAAGAAAAAAAAACAAAGAAAGATGATAAAAAATATTTTACAAGTTTTCTCTCAAGAAGCTATTGAAGATGAAAAATGTGTTAAATGAAGTGATGGAATATTTACAATCTATTCTTGAAGACGTAAAAAAATGAGAATTTTAAATACTTCAACAATGCATGCAAAGTGTTCTTAATGATGTAAATGTTTGTTATTACTATACTTGTTAGTCTATGGAAAATAATATACAAGGAATAATCACTATAAATGTTTCCAAGATAAGAAAATAAGGAAAGGTTGAAGAATTAGGGAACAAAAAAATATGAAATACAAATTTAGAAAAAGAGGACTGACATGGCAAACCTAGCATTAACTACTTCAAGATGAAGAGTCTATATAAGGAATTCTACCTTCAATATTGCATCACTTATGAGAAATACAATTTTTCTAAACTGCCAATGTTATAAGAATGATAGGAGCATGCATAAGAAGTAAATCTAGACATAAATTATAGGTGGACCTAAAGATTATTGCTTTCGCAAGAAAATCTAAAACATTGGAGGTAAAGGATGAATAATCTTAGCCTTCCTAGTGTTAGCTAATATCATCTTGGTGTTAGCTAAAATCATCTTGATTTTTTCTAGAGATGATCCTCCATTGACAATTTTTGCACTCTGCTTGGTCTATAATGAAGTCTAGCAGAGACATCCATAATATTTTGGTACTTGGGTTTTGCTCTTTCTCAAGAATACCAAAATTATGTGAAGAGAGAAAAGTCCAATGACAAAAGAAAGACAAAAGACGAGGAACAACTTGAGAGGTTGGTAAGCTTGGCAAGCTTACAATTGCTAAAATCTCGATAATCTTGTCAAGCAAGAGCTACTATTTGCAAGGCCTTATTCAATTAGTGGAATCTGTCAATATAGATCAAGGACAAGAAAGAGTTAAAATATAGAACTCCATTAGCCATGAGGGAGATGCTTCACCTTCTTTGTATTCTTGAAGTTTGAATTCAATATAACAAACAACAAGAAGGTAAAAAGGTGAATCAAGTACTAAAGTTCAATGTTGGGTGACATCAAGATAAGCCAAAGATATCCATTATTTAGGTATTTTTTTCTCATATTTTCTTTTCCTCTCTCCATATCCTTCCACCACCCTTCATGTTCCATTGGTATTCTAATTATTGCTTACCCCACTACCTCCAATAGTTCCAGTTTATCTCATTCATTATTTGCCCTTATTCCTAAATTATCTCTTAAAATTATTATCTTCCATCACATTTTCAAGACTTCATAGCATAATGGAAAGGTTGGCTATATTCAACCTTTGCAAGCAACTAAAGACATTTTAGATGACTAAGGAACCTTGTTGCGATGACACCCTAGTGCTTTAATGATGAAAGCAGATACCAAGTGTCATTATAAGAAGAGCAAATCTAGTGAAAAATATTATAAAATAATACCATGTTATGTGTAAGCCGATATCACCAAAGTGGATAGGTGATAGGTGGCATAAACCAATGAATATTAAAAAGGTAAACACCATGCCAAGTTGCTAGTCGTACACCACGATCATTAGATGATAAAATCAAGTATGAGTTATAATAAAATAAGAGTTATTATGGCAATATATAATTTGCTAAACACAAGAAAGAGGTAGAGCACTATATCTTCATGCAAGAGGTAAAGATCTATTAAAGCAGTGCTAGCTCTAACAAAATTCTAGTTCAAATAATTATCCAGCTATCATCAACATCCATGAAATCTATAAAAGAAATGCAAGGCCAAATCTATGCAATAAGTCTTCTTTCATAAATATCAAGCAACCATGCATACCTCTGAAGCACCTACTCATTGCTCAACTTTTAGCAAACCTAAAGAATACTACTTGTATGGTTTTGCAAACAAGAAGACAATAGAAAGGAAAATATTCCCAAGTGCTTGGAATATTTACCTAAAGCAATTTGCATGTGTAAATATTTACCTAATGCTATTGGTTTGGATCTTAAATATCTATTAGTTATGTCAAATTATTCTCATGCAGGATTCAATTTTGTTGGAGGTGCTTGCAGTTAGATATCTACTTATCCTTTATTTTCCCTCCCTATTTTGTTATTTCCCTCCTCTTTTTATCATCTTACCATGTCTGCTTGAATATCTCTCCATTATTACCATCTCCTCTATTTTATAGCCTCCCTACCTTTCTTGCTTCTTGTTGTTTTCTTCCTACTTCCCTACATCCTTCGCCTCCCCAATCATCTCCTTGCCTTCTAAGATTCTATAAATTTCATCCTTTTCTTCTCTTGGGATATTTCTCCCTCTTGCCTATGTAGTGTGTCTCATATTTTGTAGGCGAATGGATGTATTTTGAATAGGGAAATCTTCCAACACATGTTTCACAAGACCTATAATAGCTACAAAATCCATTAACCTCCTTTACATCTTCACTTTTTTGACATCAATTTCCTATTCTAAAATTCTATTATTTCCTATAACTTTAATCTTTGCATTCTCCAATACCTCCATATTCTATCATCTTATCGTCTAGCTCTCATTCCCCTAAGTAATTTGCTTACTCCATCTATAAGGCCTACTTAGTTCTCTATTTTACAAGGAAAAATCCCTGGAAGTCACCAATAATATAGGTAGATCTTGATACCCATATTTACAAATCCTTGTAGATAAGTCAGATTGTGATTTTGTTCAAACTTTGTCATTATATTGCTAAAGAATTGGCACAAAAGTTACTCTCAAAGAAAATTTCAAGTACAATTTGAGCATCGGATCAAGCTCCTAATGAAGATTCAACTACAAATAAAAGGTAAAAAGCAACCCAAAAGATTGTAGATTAGCTTAACACTCAAGAGTGCCTAGTTGGATACAAGAAATTGACTAAGATAGCCGAGCAAAGAGCAGAAGTGTCAAAGTTAAAATTTGACTAAGGCATTAAAATTCAACATAGAATCATAGGACCAAACTTTCTAAAGAACCAAAGCAATCATAACAATAATAAAAATTTGGTATTCAATACATTTTAGTCTCAATATTGACTAAGGCAATAGAGTTCAATATTTATTTTCAATGTCTAACTCAAATTATGGCCAATTATGAGAGGTGGTTGGACTTTTTAATGTGCTGACATCATCAAAAGAGTCTAAAAAGTCCAGCACCTAATGCATAAAAATGTCAATATGGCTAAGTATCAAAGATGGTTATATTGTTAAGGTGTTGATGTCATCATAAGATGCATAAATATTTGACATGGAGGGCAAAAACCAGAGCAAAAAATATTTTAAGGCATGAAGCCTGACATAAGGTGAAGAATTTTGAAGCAAGAATATTTTTGGCATTTGACAACACATATTGCAAACATTACTGAGTGTAGAAGGTGATCGTACTTTTAATATGATGATGTCATCAAGGTGAGTGTAGTAAGAATATTCAAGGCATGAAGCCTAACATAAGGTGAAGAAGTTTGAAGTTAGAATGTATTTGATATTTGAAAGCACACATTGCAAAAATGACTAAGTGTAGAAGGTGGTCGGACTTTCAATACGATGGCATCATCAAGGTGAGCATAAAAGTCTGGCATCTGAAGAGGCCAATTGAGAATTTGGTTAAGTGTTGGATGAGAGCCAAACTAGTGAAGAAGTTGACGTCATAAACAAGGCCAAAACATTCAACATTAATAAACAATTATCAAACTCAGATTTTAGCTAAGGTATAAAGTCTAGCATAGAGAAAGCTAGTCTTGTAATACTATATCTTCTAAAGAAGTTTCTTGACCTATAATAGTCAGTAGAATTCATGTGTGTTAACTAGCTATCCATCATCATTGTTGTTAGAGACCTCAATAGCCAAATATTTATCCATCACATACATATCCCTGCATAATTGGCTAAATGCAACAAAAAGGAGTGGAAGAAAGCAGACCTTTCAAAAGGTTCTTAGAATCTAATGGTGCAGCATGCAAGACAACTTCTCAAGAGAAATCTAGACTTGACATATCAACAAAATATGCTTAAAGCAATTAAACATAACGAGCTAAAAGCAACACCTATTCCTTGCACCCGCTTTAATAGACATGCAAAAAATCTCCACATAATCATTTCAAGCCTAACATAATGTAATGTAAAACTATATATACTTGAATGTAACCCATTTCAAGGGTTGGATCTTTAGCTTTTACAATTGCATAAGCTATATGATCAAATTTTATATACCTCTTAATAAAAATTGAAGTGGTGTTTCATCTCTATCAAATAATGTTGCATAACATGTATGTATGTTGATTTTTTTGTAAATTATTTCTATTAAAATAAAATGAACAATGTATTTTTTAAAGTTATTATTTGGATTTCTCCCTAAATTACTATTTTTTCAAATCCTGGAATACTTAGCTATGTATGTGCTTATTTGATTAATGTTTTATAATATTTGATGATGGCTGATCTATTATGTAGTTTAGTTTGGTTAAGGGAATAAGAATTTCATGCTCTTATGTCTCTTGATGTTACTAAGTCCTAGCCATTTTAAGTTTTATCTTCTAACTCTATGCATATATTTCTTTAGTATGCAACCCCCTTCTTTGTTATTTTAGCTAGTACACTCCAAAGGCTGATATAGAAGCTATTATGGGTCTTCTAATCTTGAACAAGGTCTTGAGGATGCAATTCATCCACTTAGGCAGATTTTGGACCAAGACCTCCTCCACGATATCCTAGAAGGTCTAAAAAACTTGATTGGGAATCCATTATGGCTTATCATTTTTCCCATACTCATTCCAAATACTACCTTCTTAATATCCTCTCTATTAATGGGTTTAAGTAGGGCTAAATTATGTTCTTCAAAGATGATAAAGGGTATGGTGGCAAGAACTTCTTACTAAGCCTCTTCATCTTGCAACATACCTTAAAAAATTTAGTAAAATAATCCATTGTATAGAAATGCATACCTAGGATCGTATCAAAGGAGATCCCATTCTCATATTGAAGAGCTTCCATCTTGTTTGTTTATCTCCTAGCATAGGCAGCTCAATGGAAAAATTTGGTGTTTCTATCACCTTCTAGTAACAAAGTGATTCTTTCTCTCTATTTATAGTAGATCTCTTCTTGGTTGTCAATGTCCTCAACCACATTACGTAACTCATCATCCTTTTCTTTGATTTTCTCTATAATTGTTCCTTCCTTGATGATTTTTTGTACCTCATCCCATCTGACCACCAATGAAGCTCTTTGGACCTGGAAATACGACTTGTTATATTACCTCCATAATTTTAGTTGATCCTTAACATAATGAAGCTACTTGTAGAGTATAACAACATTGTCCCATATTTTGAACATCCCTGTTCCCACTATTGTGGGATTTTATTTTAAAGTTTCTCCTTTTGTAACCAAAATTTTTCAAATCTTAATGGTTTTTTATGCTACCCCATCTTGATCCTCTTCCCACAGAATGGGGAAGTAATATGAGATTGGACCCTCCAAAATTTGAAATTTGAAATTTCATTTCATAAATGCTTCCTTTCAAACTAGAAAATGATCTAACTTCACCTTCCTGCTATGTAACTCCCTCCTCTTATTAGTCCAAGTATAGTCGGTTCCCAAACATTTAATATCCACCAAGTGTAATGCATGGACTTGGGCAATCATAACTCAATACTTTGAGTCCATCGTTGGAGTTACCCCTTCCTAATATCTAGATGATAATTTTGCATTAAAATCCCCAACAATAATTTGGTCTAACTCTCCCTTGATATTCTCTTATTATGCACTGCTTTCCATTGGACAATCTGACCATCTAGGTTTTGAGCCCCATAGAAATTTATGATAAAATAATGCTTAGTTCTCACATTGTTCCTAAAATGGGATGTGAGTACACCCCTCCAAGCTATATGTTGATTATAATACATTCAAGGAGTTCCAAAAGGTAAATTATATATGATAAATTAAAAGAAATAAATCATGTTAATTGAATAGGACATATATATTGATGTTTTTTGTAAGTAAAATGTATGATTACAAGATATGAATGATATTTTCTTGCTAATATCTATTACTTTAATTTTTTTATCAACATATTAATGCTTTGGTATTATGAAAATAATAGATAAAACAATACTAATCTCACTCTTACTAAATCATGACCATATAGTGGTATTATAACAACATTTTGATCATTTGTCAGGTGTGTCTAACAATTAAGACTTTAAAACCCCAAATAGGAGATTTAAATTTTAAATCTTATAGGGGTAGGGTTGTACACCATAGTACTATAACCAAAGCTTGATTCCATAAAAATATATATGATAAAAAATATTATCCCATATAACATATGGTATCATGGTTGGCTAGATATATATACATCATCCCATATAGTCTATATTTTCATGGACACTAAATTCTACTTTGTTTTACTATCTTATATGGACTATGGTCTAGTGCAATCCAAAATCTACTTTACTTTGTGTAACAAAATTCAAACCTAGGCCTCTTCCTAAAATTTGGAGGTATTTAACATGTTCATCAATTTTATCTATACAATCAAAAGTATTGTATCTAACAAGATTTAAACTTAAACATTTTCAAAAGTCGATGTATGATAAGATTAAAACTTAGGCCTCCTCAAAATTTGAGGCATTTAAAGTGTTTTTTGGTAAAAAGAGCGATTATATAATATTGATTATCGAATCATATTACATATTCGGCCTTTCTAGGCCATCATAATTTTCACCCATCTTTTGACATTGGATACATCAATTTTATCTATCTCAACCATTGTACTAAGAACCAAAATCCCTATCAATAAAAAGGTATCACAAAACATTGAATATCTACACATTACTAGGAATTTTATCATCAATATATTGAATATGCAAAATATCTTCCCTTATTTCCTATGCCCACCACTTAGGAGGGTTCCCATAGCAAATGAGGTCTCCCTTGTCCAAAGCCTAGTTTTCCATACCATCAACTACCTTATTATGCTCTCTTGGTACATGGGTGTATATCACCTCTATAAAATTACTTTTATATTTATCTAATTTTCTCTACAATCCTTTGAATTATCCAACTAGAATTTCTAATTCTTAATGAGTATTTAAGGTAGTTGACCAATAACTGAGTATGAATCCACTATAACTCTATTTAATTTATGAAGAACACAAGCTTATACTAAGAGGGTGGGGTGAACAGTATAAGACCTCTTTTTACTTTTTCCTTTATACTTCAAAACAATAAAGCAATATACCCAAAGCAATATCAAAGCAATGCACAATATCATCCACAAAGTGACACCAATTTTAATGTGGTTCACCCGCAATGGCTGGGCTACGTCCACAAAAATTTTCTCTAAAATTTATCTCAAAGTTCTTTGGGAATCCTTCCCAATTACAAAGTTTATGAGCCTTGGCCCAAAGGAGATACCTTTCCCCAATCAAAATTTATGAGCCTCTGCTCAAAGGAGATACCTTCCCCTAATCAAAATTTATGAGCCTCTGCTCAAAGGAGATACCTTCACCTCTTCTTTGGAAATAATCCCTCAGAAGATCAACTACCTCTACCTCTTGCCAGCACGTGGAACTCCTTTCCATCGAAGACCTCCTGTCCTCAATGATTAGCCTAAGAGACCTCTGCCTTCTATGATCATGTCCATAGTAGCTCAACAACCTGTACCAAACACAATCAATCAGTGTAGTACAAGTATTCCTCTGTCTGTCATATCTATCCAACTCTTGAACAAATCAATCCTCTGCATACAAGCCTTCTCAAAGACTTGCCAACTGTCCTCAGGTTCTTCTCATAGAACCAATGCACCTCTGTCCACAAGTTCTCTTATATAACTATCAAACTCAACTCACAAGCCCTCTGCTAGGACCTGTCTAAATCTGCTCACAAGTCCCCATCGAAACCTGTCCAAAACTGCTCACAAGTCCCCATCGAAACTCTGTCCAAAACTGCTCACAAGTCCCCATCGAAACCTATCCAAAAACTCAACAAGCTCACCAAGAAAAACTTTCTTAGTAGGAAATCACAAAGTGAATTGTTAGAGACCCAATGTGATTTGTAAAACTCATAGAAGCATAAAGAGAATTGTTAGAGACTCAATATGTTCCATACTCAAATCCCAATCTCAAAACTCAACTCAAATCAACTCATCTCAATCTCAATCTCAAATCTGAAAACTCAACTCAATATCTGAAATGGATAGGATAGAATGTTTTATTTCAATAACATGAAACCCCAAAAATTGCCAACTATGCAAAGAATCACATAACAATGATACTCATGTTCTTTTCACCATCAATTAGGGTTTCAACAATAATGCTTATAAACAAGGTTTAGTCAACCAACACCACTCAACTCAAAATCAACCTTGAAGCATTCAACCAATCATCATAAGAAAAGGAAACAAGTAGAAATCCTTTTCCCTCCAAAGATATTTGAACAAAATAGCCACCAACACAATATCACCAAATGTAAAGAATAACTTGCTCAAATCAACTCAATGGAGTAAGCCCAATATCATGAATCAAGTAAAGCAATAACTTGATCAAACAACCTCTATGGAAGCAACTCAACCATCAAACTCAAATCAACCATCAAACTCAAATCAGCCAACCAAGGGTTCCACCAACTCAATGCAAGTAGCAAGACTCACAAACATAAACCCTAGTGCACAATGCTTCCACTACCTCAAACCAGAATTATGCATTCACCAAAACTCTCATCAAGGATAACAATGCATAAGAAGTCTTCAACAAACCAGAAAATAGGATTTACACCCAACCAAAGGAAACCTAGTTGAAAACCTTTTCACTCCAACCTTATTTCAGAAAACATACACCAATCATACTCATAAGGAAAATGTGCCCATACCTTTTGGAGTAGAAGAAAATTGATCCTTAAAGTTGTCACCACACACAACCCTCAAACTTCCAACCAAGTTAGGGTTAGAACCAAGATAAATGAGCATATATAAAAACTTTCCTTAATACACCTTTTAGCTCCTCTTCTTTAAAAACAACCACCAAAGAAGCCAAAAACACAACCAAAATTTACACCTTATATCTCCTTTTTAAATTTAGCATAGCAAAAGACTAATCTCAAAAATACAACCAAAGAAATATCCCCTTATTTCTCCTATGTCTTTTAAACAATGCTAAACAATGCCAAAAATCATATCAAGAAAATAATCACACCTTATAATGGTTGCCCTTGAAGAATCCAAAATTCGCGGCACAAAACACGTTTTAATAAAAACATGACTAATCCATGCATAGCTCCCTTCGCGGGAATCAAAACGTAGACCTCCGCCTACGTAAGGCCCAAATGCAGCCTTCACTGCCACTAGCCCACAAGGGGCTTACGAAGTCCAAGACGGACTTCCTTCCACATAAACGGTCAAGCTTTTCGAAAGCTTTTCAAACCACGAGCTCTCCTCTTTTGCAGCATAAACAGAACATTCGTTCGCAGCCAAACCAATTAATTGCCTTCGATTTTACAAGAGGGTTTAACCTTAGGAACCTTCTCATATTTATAGTCCATACGTGGACTTTAGAACACGTCGGCTGCAAAGAAAAGTAATTTCAAATTTAATTGAAATTTGCTTTCTAAAGGGTTTAAAAACCCTTAAAGTATTTTTAATAAATTAAAAATAATTTCTCCCTTAATTAATTAAATAATTAATTAATTAAAACCTTGAAGGGTTTTAAATAATAATTAAATAAATAATAAAGAGAACCTCCATTGGTTTTAATAAAAACCATTGCCAATGGAATCTCTCCGGATTCTCTTAAAAAGATTCTCTTAGAATATTCCACCTTTGAAGCCAACACATCCTCTTAACATTAATGTCATTTCCTTTTGACATCAATGACAACTCATAGACAAGAAGCTAGGATCTCAAACCCAAAATTGCCAACAATTTAGCCATGAGAGCCTCCTACATCCCTCGAAAAATGTCATATCCCTTAGCAATGTTTTTGGGAAGTGTACCTAATTTTATTGCAAATATGAATGTTAGGGTATCGTTTTATAGTCTACCTATTCCCCCTACACTAGACCTACATAGGTTACCCCTTGATGCCCCATTTGTATTTACCTTTCCAAATCCTAGTGGTGGTTGCTACCATTTTTGGGTTCTATCCATCCTTTTGTCCTATGGTTTGACTCTTCTAGCTTCGTTCATATAGGGACTAATCTTGAGTCGTGCCACTATTTTCTCCCATCATTGATGTGATTTTTGTGGTTGCTTCAACATGAATTGGATAGTCTCCATTATATTGGATATGGTCTTCACCCACATACAATGGATATCTCTAATATCTTGTTTGAAGATCCTTCTATTTCACTCATTCTAGATGTTCCAAGGTAGGATCGTCATCCCCATCCACACTATCTACCCCACATAACCATCTACTCCTTGTTGATTCTTCCATCCTCTCCAAATCTCTTCTATAGATTGATTGTTGGTCCAATGTAGACCTAGCAAAGATGTCAACATTTTCTATAGCTTCATCATTGTGGGGGTATTCTATAAAAATGTGGTTGAAAGTTTCATTCTCCTCCATACATAATGTACATCTAAAAGGTCCATAGACTCCCCTCTTCATTAAGTTATCCCCTGTGAGTACCCTTTTGTGGAGGAGTAACCAGTTGAAGAACCTAACCTTTGGCCATAAATTTTACATCTAGAGTTGTGTGAATAGATCTTGATTTGGATGAGTGATGCTAGGGCATAATGCTTTGTATCCCTATGCTACTGTATACACCCCCTTAGTCCTACTATTCCATCTAAATCGATCCTCCTCATAGGACCATGATAATGATCTCATTTGTATGATTCGGTCAATCTCTTTTGCTAGTCTCTCTAGAATTTGGATTGGTCATTCTTTCGATGGAATCTAGTATCTTCCAACTTTTGGTCCTCATGTTTGGTCCTTGGAGTATTTTTCTACTTTTATCCATTGATTTCTATGTAGCTCCTCCATCACTAGGGTCCACTATGGATATTGAGTCACCAAAGGTTGATGTCCATCCCATGAGTCTAACTAGAAATCTATGTATTTTCCATTATTAACTATCCAAAATAACCTTTCTTTGATCATTTTCTCTCCTATTTTGAGTACCACTAAAATAGGGGAACCTCTATTAGACAACTAATATCAAAAAATCTCTGTTGGGGTCTTGTTCTCTACATACTTCACTTGCAGATTTTTGGCCCATAATGCATTGGGACTATTTATCATTCTCCAATATAGTTTTATTGCAAATATGAAACCCAATCCCCCTTCCTGTTTTGACAAACATGAGGTTTCCCACTTTACCAAGGTCCATTTCCTTTCCTCCTTAGCACCCATCTAGAGGAATCTATGACTTATGTGATCAAGCTCTCGAAGCACTACCTTTGAGATATCCAGAACCAATGACACATAGATGGGGATAGATTGTAACACTGACTTGATTAAGGTAATACACCCTCTTGATGATAGCCACCTATTTGTCCATTTTCTAATTTTACCCTTGATTTTATCTATCAACCATGCCCAATCCTCCTTTTATCTACCAGTTTTGATTGGGACCCCCAAATAGATAATTGGGAGTGAGGTTTTCCAAAAACCAAGTCTATCCAATACTAGGGTCTCCTATCGAGGTGAACAATGGAAGAAGATTACTTTGGATTTATCATTATTCACCATTTGGCCTGTTGCCTTGGTAAAGTAGTTCAATATTTGCTTTATTCTAGCTACTTCTTTAATTATTGCTTTTCCTAACAATGTGGAATCATCAACAAATTGTAAATGGGTGATTGGGCTAGCTCTATTAGCAACTAAAACTCCCTCTAGTCTCTTATTATCTATATTCTTAGCCAATGTTCTCCCCAAACATTCAGCTAGAATAATGAATAGGTATGGGGAGAGGGGATCCCCTTGCCTAATACCTCTTGATGTTGGGAATAACTTTGTGGGGCATCCATTGATGATAATTGAGTATGATATCGATGATATGCAACCTTTGATCTAGTTTGTCCACTCCTCAGAGAACCCAAATTTCCTCATAACCTAGATTAAGAAGTGTCAATCCACTTTATCATAGGCTTTAGATAGGTCTATTTGGATGAACATAGTGGGGAATTTTTGTGCTTCCATAGAATGTATTGCTTCTTGGGCAAGCACTATCTCATCCACTATATGTCTACCCTCTATGAATCCACCTTGTTCAAGGGAGATTATTTTGTGCAGAAGTGGTTTTAGCCTCTCAACCATGACCTTGGTGATAATATTCAATAAAACATTACATAATGCTATTGGTCGATATCCACTTATATTTTCTACTTCCCTTGCCTTTGGTATTAGTGCTATGTAAGTTTTGTTGATTTCCTTCAATATTTCCTTGGATTTTCTTGCCTCTTCTACCACCTCCAAAAGGTCTTCCTACACAATGTCCCAAAATTCTTGGTAGAATTCAATAGGGAATCCATCTAGACCTAGAGTTTTTCCCTTTTGCATTTTGAACAATACCTTCTACAATTCTTGCATTGTTACTAGTGCACCTAGTATATCATTTTCTTCTCCTATAATGAGTGTGGGTATCTCTTGTAGCATTTCTTGTTGGGCTTCTAGATCTAGGGTCTCAACCATGAACAAATTTGTAAAATAGTTCATTGTTATCGAGTTCATGCCCTCCCATGTGTGAATCATCTTCCCTTCTTCATTTTTCATAGAAGAGATGAAGTTATATGTCCTTCGGGCTAAAAGGGACTTATGGAAGAATCCTATGTTTTTGTCTCCTTCTCTTAGCCACTTGATTTTGGATTTTTGTTTCCATAATAGCTCCTCCCTTATTTCCCATTCCTCCTTTTGGTTTGTGAGATCTAGTTCTATTTTGGCCCTAGTTTTTGTGAGCCCCTCCTTTCTTATCTGATCATTCAGCTCCTCTAGTCATTCAATAAATTCCTTTTTCTTTTTTTGACATCCCCAAATTCCTCCCAATTCTAGCTCTTAATATTATTTTTGATATATTGTAGTCGTTTGGCAAAATAGAACATTTGTGTGCCATGTCTCGATTTTCCTTCCTACCACCATTATTGCATTCATGGTCTGAATGATTTATCTCTAAGCCACATGAGTTGGAACTAGAAGGGTGCTTGTTTTGGATTAGTTTTCTAGACTTCTATCATTACAGGCCAATGATCTGACCTTGCATTATTTAAGATTTTGACCTTTGGGATATGTCCCTGTATCAAGAGATTTTTTGATACCAAGAACCTGTCTAGTCTTTCCAAAATGCAAGTTGGGCCCAGTCTCCTATTGGACCAAGTCATCAAACCATTATCAGGTTTGATATCTATGAGGTGCAGGTGTCCCATGTACTCACTCATGATATCCATACCTCCATCTAGAGCCTGGTTTCCTCCCACCTTCTCTTATAGAGAGATAATGGTGTTGAAATACCCCCAACAATATCCATGCTCTAAAAAATTGTGAAGAGATATAGTCTATGTCCCTCCATAACTTCCTCTTTTCTTCAATGGTGATTGGGGAATATACATTCAGATAGAGAATTTGTTGGTCATATTGTCTATTTTTTTCTACCACACCAATCAATCCTTTGTTGCCAATTGTATAGTGTACCACTAGTTCTTTGGGGTCCCACAAGCATGTAACTCCCCCTAAAGCTCCTTGGACACTCAAGGATACCACTTTACTGGGTTTCCATATCCTTCTTTTTATTATATCCTTTTCCTCAAAATATACCTTCATCTCTTGGAGGAAGACCATTTATGGCCAATTTATTTAAATCATTCTTTTTATCTCATTTTGTTTAGGACTTCCTTTCAGTCCTCTAATATTCCATGTAATGACTTTCATCAGTAACAAGGGTTAAAAATATGGGTAAGTGTCATAACCTTACCTTCCTCAATTAATTTTTGATCTTCCTTCGCCACGTGATGTTGGTTGGACTTTCTTCCCACCTTCTAATTTGTGTCCACCTTCATATTTTTACTAGGTTCTTGGTTCACCCCCGTAGCTTTTGATGTCTGTGTATAGGGTACCAATGCATTATTGGTGGTTCCATCTAATGAAGTACTTTTTCCATTTATTTTATTTTCTTCTTTATTATTTCTCTGATAGCTCATTGCCATCTAGTTTAGTTCTCCCTTGTTATTGCTTTGCCCCATCAATGTTTTCTCCATTGATCTTTTAACTTCTTGCATATTTGTTTCTCCTTGTACTTCCTCAAACTATGTGTCCAGAATGTTTGTTTTAGGTCCTACTTCTTCATCTAAGAGGTCATCCATGGCTAGGATTCCAAACATAATTGTTGAAAGCACTTCCTTATCCTTAGTTACATGATTTCTTTGTGTTTTATTTTCTTTGGTATTTGGAATCCCACATTTTCCTTATCTTCTTTCTTTTGATCCTAAAATATATGTGGTAAATCCTTAGCCAAATGGCCATATTCATAGAAAATTTTACATCTAAAGGGGACATTCTTGTAGTCCACCTATGGATCCCATGTATTCTCCTCAAATTGTAATGTGACATTTTCTACAAGGTTTATCAACACATAAATTCATGCATAAATAAAATGTTCAAACTTTTGGTACTATCGACTATCATCATAAAAGTTTCTAGGGTGTTACCAATTGCAACTAGGACTTATGGGTCCCAAAATTCTATTTGGAGAACAAAATTTTTAACCCAAACGAGTCCAGTTGAGGAAAATTCCTATTAACCATGTAGGAATTAGTGTATTTAACAAAGCCAATATTGTGAAAGCTTTAACCAATATTTATGTTTGATTTTGTTAAAAATTTTAAATAATAATATTAATATTACAATTTGAATATTGTAAAAACAATTAAATTTTGATTAATTCAATGAGTCTATCAAGAATTAATACTTGTTATTTCTTAAAAAAGTTTTACAAAATAAATCATGTAATATTCTCTTTTGTTAAGTATATTTCATTTATTATGATCTTGAAAAGTTGTCAAGGATAAAATAGATGGCATAAGTCGAGTTTGATTTAACAAGTTTGTAAGGCTTCTAGTCATGTCCTTTGAACATGTAGAATAACACTTAAACATCAATACACCATATATTAAATAATATTTTGATCTTCTCATACATAGACAAACTCTAATGGATATCTTCTCTCATGATACTTGCATAAAGATGACATAATTTGTTTGATTTTTTGTTAAAATAGTTGACAAAAGATGAGCAAATTTTCCCACAAAAGAAACCATAATTTTTTATCCTATTAGATTTATCATGGTTGTATTTGGACCAATTCAACCACTTTAAATTTTGGAATAAATTTAGCCCCTTTTAATTTTTGGATCTTTATAACTCTGTTGAACAAAAGCAAAATCTTAGGGGCTTCAAGTCAATGAAATAAGAACTTATAAATTTATGGGGTAGTTTTTAGTGCCATAAAAAAGAAATTATGGCTATGGAGGTCCAAGTATTAAGAGTATATCAAGTAAGAGCAAGGATGGACATTGAAATTGGTTGACAATTGCTTTTGGTTGCTAGGTTGTGGATTCATTGACCTCTCATATATGTCTTTATTGTCACATCCCCACTGCTTGTTAGTATTTTATTGGAAGAATGTGATCCTGCGTTTAGTTTTATGGTGCACTTACAGGTGTTTGTACGAAGGCCAGAAAGGATACCCACCCCTTGACAGAGAAAAAGGAAAGAGGTATCAGGTAAGGTGGGGATATGATGTCGTGCCTCATGCACCTTGGCCCGTGGGTACATGGAAGCCCATCGTAGAATTTGCATATTAGGTTTCATCCTTGCTTGCTATTGCATCTAAAGCATGAATGTGACTGTGTTTTGTATGTGATTGCACTGCATTTATTGAAATTGGTTGCTTAAAGTTCTAAATGTCACAATAATTGAAATATAAACCAATGACAAGAAATACTCTAAAATATATATAGTAAATAAAATACTATGAAAATACATTTAGAAATAAAAATATTAAATGTAACAAAGATAAAAAAAGGGATAAGTAAATAATAGATAAAATAATATATTAATAATTATATATACTAATACCTACTTTTAAAATATGTAAAAGATTAAAAAATATAATAATAAATAACAATATTTAATGGCTAATGTTGCTTGCCTTTTCCTCTAGAGGAAGGAGAGTTTCGAACTTGTTTTGATAAGATTTGAATCCCTAAAACAAATCCACATTATATTATAAGTGCAATGGGAGGTGAAGATTTAAAAATAAAATAATATTAAAAAAAGAAAAGAAATACTTTCGCAATATAAGATATGTATAATTAAATTTAAAAGGACACTCCTCACCATCCGGTGGTTGTCCATGTGGCTAACGTAAGGAAACCAATCTGGCGTTATAATCTGGTGTGGTGTCAAGTAACCAGTCCATGAATTACTCTATAAAGCTATGTTGAAGAAAGTAGCAAAGGACATAGGGAAACTGGGGAAATTTCGTGAGATAGTCGTCATTTTCATTTGAAGTTTTGTGGTTCACTGTCAGATTGCTTATCCTTGCGAGGATTGAGCCGCGTCACATACCAGGTCAGGTTGTTTATCACTTTGGTATGATAACGTTTTGTGATTCTGGTTCTTCTCTGAATATATATATATATATATATATTTAAAAGGATATTGAATCTTTTAAAAACTGCCATGAATTCTTTAGGAAGAGAATGAGAGACTAAATATATCATTTTAATAAATTTATAAAAATAATTAATGGCATTGTTTTAGTACCAATTAATGAATGGGTAATGTAAGCTTGCAGTTGTATTGGCAAAGTGATCAATTTTGAACGCAATTTCTTTAGCTTGCCAAATTGGAAATTCTAAAAGAAAGAATACATTATGTTAGTTTGTCCTTCGCTTGGCTACAGTGCTATAGGAAGAAGTTTTTGTTCGAATTTTATTTAAATTTTTAAAATGGCAAGTATGTGTTCTCTGCATGAGTGTGTGATAGATTGGCTACATCATAGGGCTGAGCTAACCCCCTAAAAATACCTTATACTCTTCTCTGTTGCATGGGTGGAACCGCGACAATGGTTGGTTGTAAGCAAGGCACTGAAACCATCGTCGGACGGCTTGAGGAAGGCATGCGTCGTAGTTTTGTTCTCTCCATGGCAATACATATTATATGATATTCATTATAGAGTATGGCTAGGAAGTTCCTGTACAAAATTAGTTATATCCGTGTAAATCAATAATTAAGGGAAAGGTGTGTCTTTATTCAAATTGGTATTTGTTTGCGTCTCCTGAGAAATAGAACAGAAGATGTTTTCTTTTAAAAAAAAAACATATTTTTAAAAATGTCTATCTTTGGGCTAAGTCATAGGAAAGCTTTGTTTCCATATACTATTTTTAAGAGAGTTTGAAATGCATCAGAAGGTCAGCATATTAAGAAAAATTTAACATTATAATTTGTATGCCAGGTATTATTAGAGTTGTAATAGCAATACATCGTTTTTCATATTGTAAAATTGAACCCTCGGTAAAAATCAGTTTTATCTAAGAGAGATAATAATCTTTTCTTTAGTGAGGATAGTGTATTTCTGAGTTCTTTATAGAATGCCTGAATGTATTGTGTATCTTAAGTAGCCATGGTGTTCATGGAAGAATATATATATTGTTTTACTCTAGGCCTCAAATAATCTAAAATATGGGTTAGTAATGCTAAGCAATAGTATATCAAATTTATTTTAAGAATGGATGTCTTATAATGGTGGCTGAGTTAATATATCATAATAGATATTGAGAAAATAATTGTTATTCTTTTTCTAAAATTTCTTTAGGAAGGTATTATGATGTTATAGTGGTTAAAATTTAAACTTAGAGGTTATATCTGTTGTTGCAATTTATTAGTTAAAATAAATAAATATATAGAGATGCGTAGATCACGTGATTAATCATATCTTAGATTATCATAGTTATTCTAGAATTAAAAGTAAAAGTATTTATGTTTCTTTTTAGCTCTACTTAAAATTTAGAGTATGAAATATTATACAAAGACTATTTTGCTCTTTACATATGAAGTCATTAGAATATGATTATCATGTATTTTTCATATGTATGATTATTTTTAAATTGAGAGTTTTATGGTTTCCAAGGTAGATTCCATTTATTAGGATATTATTATAATATTTTAAAATATAAAGGATTATATATGAAGAAGGATAACAATTTAGACTAGTGAAATGGTTCACATTTCTAAACAATGGTTGAATACAAAAATTTTATAAACCTATTTTTCTTGAAAACTTAGAAGACCTTTAAACTCAATGAAATTATTTTGCTCTTGTATTGGGTAAGTCGAGTAAGGACTTACTCTACCCAACCGCACTAAGTCACGAGGTGACTTATGTGTGATTGTGCCACCGTACTCCAGCTACTCAAGGATAGGGGTCCAAGCTATCGAGTGTAAAGAGCGATGGTATGGGACGTCACTCTAGGTGGTCAGTCAGTTAGTGTGGTGATATTCATCATTCCACTCGGGCTGGGGAGGTGCCAACGTGTTGCATGGCTAGAGAGCTACTCATGTTGTTGGAAGATCCAGCGGTAGATGGTTATGGGCAGCATTACCGTCAGCTCGAGGAAGGTCATGAATATCTAGTCCTTAAGCCTTGAGAAGGTGGACTCTAGCCAAACCTTAGCAGAGGGTCAATGGCTAGCATCGGTATACAGACATTGGTTCCAAAGAATTGAGTCGAGCACTCAAAGGATTGTGAATTCTTCTAGCTTTGGACAAGGGAGATAGCGTACCCCATTCAGGTGATATGGGCCCTGAATGGATAACCCTTCACCGGATTCCAGATAGACTCATGTGAGGAGTCAAAATCCTACATGGCGACTTGTGGGATGTGGCCAATCCCGAGCACTTAAGACACCAACTGCAGTGGTGACCAATCTTGAAGTGTGAATTTAGTATGCCTGAACTAACATTATGATGGGTTTACAAGCAAAGTGATGTTGTTTTAAACAAAAATTTAAGTGTACTTAAGTTGACAAAATTTGGGTTGTGACAGTTGGTATCAGAGCCTAGGTTTGCAAAACCCTGGCCAACATAGCTATTCTGACAAAATTTTGTGATGTCAGTTATGGCAGGTACCTCACGAAGGACTAGCCTAAATCTGCAAGAGGGAATTGCAGAGGTCCCGAGGAAAGGACCTAGGAGACTCATAAGGGAGTTGGAAAGAGTGCAAACTACTGAAACACCATGGTGTGTGGTTAGAAAGGATAAAGAGCCTATAGCAGCAAAAGCTACCTCCAGTGATGGAAGCATGGCTCGCATGATCCAACTCATGCAAGATCAACTCAATCAACAACGAGAGCTGATGGAGAGCCAGAGGGCTCAGATGAGTGAACACATGGATCAACAATGGGCACAGATGGCCCAACAATAGGAACTCATCACTCAACAACAAAAGGTTATTGAGAACTTGACCCAAAAGAAAACAAACAACAAAGTCAGTCAGTTACCCGAGGGATCCACCAGAAGAACTGTAGGGGAGGAACTGCAAAAAGAATTAAAGAAATTGGATATTTCTAAGTTTGATGGGTGTGGTGATGGAGAGATCACCTTAAATTGGCTAAGTGAGGCTGAAGGATATTTTGCCATCCAACCCCTTAGCTCTGAAGGGAAAACTACATGGGCAGTTGCTCATCTGGAGGGTCCTGCCAAAACTTGGTGGACCACCTATAAGAAAGCCGCTCAGAAGGAGGCAACAGATATACCATGGGAGGAATTTGTAAGAGACTTCAAAAGTCATTTCCTTACCGAGCAGTTCTTTATTGAGAAACATGCAGAGTTTACAAACTTACGTCAGGGTAACATGACAGTAGTCGAGTATTATCAAAAGTTTGTGCAGTTACAAAAGTATGCCCCAGAATTTGATGGACAAGAAAAATTTAAAGCACACAAGTTTGTCATGGGTCTGCACCCAAAACTTAGTCAGCCTGTAGGAGGAAAAACACCCTAGACCCTAACAACTGCTTATGATGTTGCTCGATATTTTGAATCAAGTCAGAAGGAGGTAAAAGCCTTCTATCAACAAGAGAAAGATAATTCAAGGAAAAGGAGGAATCCTGAGCAAAATCATGGTTCAGATCAAAATCATAGATATAGGGACAAGGGTCGAAGCAGATATGATAACAAAAATAGAGGCAAAAACCAGGGGTATAAGGGACAGTCTGATCGAAGAAGTTTTCAGGAAAGAAAAACCAACAATAGTGGGCAAGGCAAGAATGGAAGTCACATTCAAGAGAATGATAAACAAAAGAATGATGGTCCCAATGCTTGTTTTATGTGTGGAGCTCTGGATCACTTTGCTAGGTAGTGCCCCAAGAGAGTAGATCGTAGAAACACTACTGAGGAATCATCCCATAGAATTTTTGCAGCCATAGGTAACCCTAAACTTGTAGGGCAAACCACTCCATTTTTAATTAAAGGAAGAATAGGCAAAAGAAATGTGAATATTTTAATTGATAGTGGTGCTACTGATAGTTTTATTTCTAATAATGTTTTAAGGGATATACCTGTTAGACCTGGGATCATGGCAAAGGGGTGGCAAGTAGAATATGGCTCGGGATAAACCTATCTAGTTAACCAATGTTTATTTGAGTCAAAAATAGAAATACCCCAAGGAAAGATCAACTGGCATTTATATGTAGCTCCCTTACATGCATTTGACATAATTCTAGGGATAGATTGGCTTAGGGCTCATAAGGCTATATTAAATTTTGAGGAGAGATGGATGGACTATACTGATGACACCAATCAATGAATCCATATTCAATGTAGTAGAACATCCTTTGAGCCCCATATGATAAGTAGTATGCAAGCCAAAAGGGCCTGGAAGAAGGGATGCAAGTTATATGTGATAAAAATGAACAAAAAGGAAGAAACGGACTCAAGTTCAGCATTGTTTCAATAGTATCCAGTATTGGGAGAATTTAGAGATGTTTTTCCTGAAGATCTACCTGGACTGCCACCTAAAAGGGAGTTTGAATTTTCTATAGAACTGGTGCCAGGAGCGACTCCAGTAGTCCGAACACCATATCGAATGACACCACTTGAACTGCAAGAGCTCAAAACACAACTGCAAGATTTATTGGAAAAAGGGCATATTAAACCTAGTGTATCACCTTGGGGAGCGCCAGTTCTATTTGTCAAAAATAAGGATGGATCCTTGAGACTATGCATAGATTATAGAATGCTCAATAAGATGACGGTAAAAAATAAGTATCCATTGCCAAGAATTGATGATTTGTTTGATCAACTTAGGGGAGCCACTATCTTTTCCAAAATTGACCTTAGGTCAGGATATCATCAATTAAGAATCCGAGAAGAAGATACCTATAAAACTACTTTTAGAACAAGGTATGGGCATTATGAGTTCACAGTTTTACCATTTGGTCTGACTAATGCACCAACAACTTTTATGAACTTGATGAATAGTGTGTTTCGAGAACAGTTGGACCGATTCATGCTCATATTCTTAGATGATATACTAATTTACTCACGAAATAAAGAGGAGCATGATGAGCACATGAGAATAGTGCTAGGGATACTCAGGAAAAATCAGTTATATGGGAAATTGTCCAAGTGTGAATTTTATACACCTCAGGTGCAATATTTGGGACATATTGTTTCAGTCGAGGGTATAGTTGTAGATCCCAAGAAGATAGAAGCTATAATAGATTGGCCAACTCCAACCAATGTATCTAAAGTAAGAAGTTTTATGGGAATGGTCGACTATTATCGAAGATTTGTGAAAGGATTTTCCAAAGTGGCATATCCCATAACTAATCTACAAAGGAAGGGGAAAGCATTTAAGTGGACAAATCAATGCGAAGAAGCTTTCAAAACACTCAAGGAGAAATTGACCACTGCACCAATACTAAGGATACCTGATCTGAATAAACCATTTATAGTATGCACTGATGCATCAATGGAAGGATTAGGAGGTATATTGTTGCAAGAAGAAGTTGTAGTGGCTTATGAGTCTAGAAAACTCAAGAAGCATGAAATAAATTATGCCACTCATGACTTAGAACTAGCAGTTGTGGTTCATGCTCTCAAAATTTGGAGACATTATCTGTTGGGAAAACCTTTTGAGCTAAAAACTGATCACCAAAGCCTAAGATACATATTTACACAACCATTGTTGAATGCTCGATAGCGAAGATGGATGGAATTCTTGGCTGAATATGACTTTGGCATAGAGTATATCAAGGGAAAGGAGAATAAACTGGCAGATGCTCTTAGTAGGAGAAGACACATAACTGCTATCACAAGGTGTCAGTATGAAATAAAGAATCATATTGCAGAGCTGCAAATGACTGATGAGTTTTGCAAATCCTGTCGTAGTAAAATTGAGCAAGGAATCAATAGGCATGGGGATTATGGCATTAAGGAGGATTTGGTATACTTTCGAAATAGAGTCATAGTACCCAATAATGAAGAGCTTAAAAGAACTATTTTGCAAGAAGCTCATTATGCACCCTATTCTGCACATCCAGGGGTAGTCAAGATGAGAGAAAATTTGAAGAAAGACTATTTTTGGCCTGGAATGAAAAGGGATATAGTTCAATATGTTGCAAAATGCCTCGAGTGCCAAAAATTTAAGGTAGAACATCAACATCCTGGAGGGAAATTACATTTGTTTGAAGTACCAGAACATAAATGGCAAGTCATATCTATGGATTTCATTGTGGGACTTCCAAAAACCCATTTTCAGCATGATGCAATATTTGTGGTAGTGGATAAGTTAACTAAAGTGGCACATTTCATAGCAGGAAGTGTACATGATGATGCTTCAGCTATTGCTCAAAAATTTGCATGAGAAATTGTGAGGCTACATGGATTTCCTGAAGTGATAATATCTGATAGAGATTCATGATTTACCTCAGAGTTTTGGTAAGCTTTGCACCGAGCCTAGGGAACAAGGCTCAATATTAGCACTGCATATCATCCAGAGATGGATGGCAAGACCGAGAGGGTCAATCAAGTGCTTGAGGACATGCTGCGTATGTATTGCATGGACCATCAAAGCAAATGGGAAGATTATCTCTTCCTGGTGGAATTTTCTTACAATAATAGCTATCATACCACGTTGGGCATGGCCCCATTTGAGGCTCTATATGGGCGTAGGTGCAAGACACCATTAACGTGGGATAACTTGGATGATCGAGAGATGATCGGTCCTGAAGTTGTAAAGCAAATGGAAAACCAACTGAAAGAAATTCGCCAGCGACTGCGTGAAGCCGCTGACCAAAAAAAAAAGTTATGCTGACCTGAAGAGAGCACCCCATGAATTTGTTGTAGGAGATAAAGTTTTCCTTAGAGTCAAACCTACCAAGAGCTCTATCAAATCCACCAAACTAAGTCCTAGGTTTGTCGGACCATTTGAAATAACTGCCAAAATCAGTCTCGTTGCTTATAAACTTGCACTACCACCCAATTTGTCAAAAATCCATAGTGTCTTCCATGTATCCCTCCTTCGTAGATATGTTGCTGATCCATCTCACATTCTGGATACCACTCATTTACAGATGTCGGACCCGCAACTCATTGAGGTGCGACCAGTCAAAATTTTGGGGTTTAGAACCAAACAACTCAGGAAAAGAACTGTGGATCAATGCAGAGTACAGTGGGATGAGTATTCCGAGAGGAATGCTACTTGGGAGGATGTCACTAGCATGAAAAACCAGTTTCCTTATCTGTTTGAAACATGATACTGAAAGACAATATTTTTGGAAAGTGAACTTCTTTGTGATGTAATGAAACTATTTATGTATATTTAATATGGCTATAATATGATTTGCTTAAGCGATTTTGTGTTGTTATGTGATAGAGTGATTATTTTGCAAGAAATTACTTAAGTCTTGAAATATCTATTTATGTGTTTATGCATCTATATTTTCTTGCAAGCTAACACAGGGATTGTGTTATTCCTAAGAGGGGGAGTATGTCACATCCCCACTGTTTATTAGCATTTTATTTGGAGGAATGTGATCCTGTGTTTAGTTTTGTGGTGCAGGTACAGGTGTTTGTACGAAGGCCAAAAAGGATACCCACCCCCTGACAAAGAAAGAGGAAAGAGGTATCAGGTAAGGTGGGGATATGATGTCGTGCCTCGTGCACCTTGGCCTGTGGGTACATGGAAGCCCACCGTAGAATTTGCATATTAGGTTTCATCCTGCTTGCTATTGCATCTGAAGCATGAATGTGACTGTGTTTTGTATGTGATTGCACTGCATTTCTTGAAATTGGTTGCTTAAAGTTCTAAATGTCACCATAATTGAAATATAAACCAATGACAAGAAATACTCTAAAATATATATAGTAAATAAAATACTATGAAAATACATTTAGAAATAAAAAATATTAAATGTAACAAAGATAAAAAAAAAATATAAGTAAATAATAGATAAAATAATATATAAATAATTATATTTACTAATACCTACTTTTAAAATAGGTATAAGATTAAAAAATATAATAATAAATAAAAATATTTAATGGCTAATGTTGCTTGCCTTTTCCTCTAGAGGAAGGAGAGTTCGGAACTTGTTTTGATAAGCTTTGAATCCCTAAAACAAATACACATTATATTATAAGTGCAATGGGAGGTAAATATTTAAAAATAAAATAATATTAAAAAAAACACTTTTGCGATATAAGATATGCATAATTAAATTTAAAAGGACACTCCTCATCATCCGGTGGCTGTCCATGTGGCTAACGTAAGGAAACCAATATGGAGTTATAATATGGTGTGGTGTCAAGTTACCATGCCATGAATTACTCTATAAAGCTATGTTGAAGAAAGTAGCAAAGGACATAGGGAAAGTGGGGAAATTTTGTGAGATAGTCGTTTTCATTTGAAGTTCTGTGGTTCACTGTCAGATTGCTTCTCCTTGCGAGGATTGAGTCGCGTCGCATACCATGTCAGGTTGTTTATCACTTTGGGATGATAACGTTTTGTGATTCCGGCTCTTCTCTGAAAGTTTTTATTTTTTTATTAAAAAAGGGTATTGAATCTTTTAAAAAATGTCGTGAATTCTTTAGGAAGGGAATGTGAGACTAAATATATCATTTTAATAAATTTATAAAAATAATTAACGATATTGTTTCAGTACCAATTACTGAATGGGTAATTTAAGCTTGCATTTGTATTATAACAGTATTGACAAAGTGATCAATTTTGAACGCAATTTCTTTAGCTTGCCAAATTGGAAATTCTAAAAGAAATAATACATTATGTTAGTTTATCCTTCGCTTGGCTACAGTGCTATAGGAAGAAGTTTTTGTTCGAATTTTATTTAAAATTTTAAAATGGCAAGTATGTGTTCTCTGCATGAGTGTGTGATAGATTAGTTGCATCATAGGGCTGAGCTAACCCCCTAAAAACACCTTATACTCTTCTCTGTTGCGTGGGTGGAACCACGACAATGGTTGGTTGTAAGTAAGGAACTGAAACCATCATCAGACGGCTTGAGGAAGGCATGCGTCGTAGTTTTGTTCTCTCCATGGCAATACATATTATATGATATTCATTATAGAGTATGGCTAGGAAGTTCCTATAAAAACTTAGTTATATCCGTGTAAATCAATAATTAAGGGAAAGGTGTGTCTTGATTCAAATTGGCATTTTTTTTGCATCTCCTGATAAATAGAACAGAAGATGTTTTCTTTTAAAAAAAAAAAACATATTTTAAAAAATGTTTATCTTTGCACTAAGTCATAGGAAAGCTTTGTTTCCATATACTATTTTTAAGAGAGCTTGAAATGAATCATAAGGTCAACATATTAAGAAAAATTTAACATTATAATCTGTATGCCAGGTATTATTAGAGTTGTAATAGCAATACGTCGTTTTTCATCTTGTAAAATTGAACCCTCGATAAAAATCAGTTTTATCTAAGAGAGACTATAATCTTTTCTTTAGTGAGGATAGTGTATTGCTGACTTCTTTATAGAATTCCTGAATGTATTGTGTATCTCAATTAGCCATGGTGTTCATGGAAGAATATATATATTGTTTTACTTTAAGCCTCAAATAATCTAAAATATGGGTTAGCAATGCTAAGCAATAGTATCTTGAATTTATTTTAAGAATGGATGTCTTATAATGGTGGTTGAGTTAATATATCATAATAGATACTGAGAAAAGAATTGTTCTTATTTTTTTAAAATTGCTTTGGGAAGGTATTATGATGTTATAGTGGTTAAAATTTAAACTTAGAGGTTATATATGTTGTTGCAATTTATTAGTTAAAATAAATAAATATATAGAGATGCATAGATCACGTGATTAATCATATCTTAGATTATCATAGTTATGCTAGAATTACAAGTAAGAGTATTTATGTTTCTTTTTAGCTCTACTTAAAATTTAGAGTATGAAATATTATACAAAGACTATTTTGCTCTTTACATATGAAGTCATTTGAATATGATTATTATGTGTTTTTCATATGTATGATTATTTTTAAATTGAGAGTTTTATGGTTTCCAAGGTAGATTCTATATATTAGGATATTCTTATAATATTTTAAAATATAAAGGATTCTATATGAAGAAGGATAACAATATAGACTAGTGAAACGGTTCACATTTCTAAACAATGGTTGAATACAAAAATCTTATAAACCTATTTTTATTGAAAACTTAGAAGACCTTTAAACTCAATGAAATTACTTTGCTCCTGTATTGGGTAAGTCGAGTAAGGACTTACTCTACCCAACCGCACTAGGTCACGAGGTGACTTATGTGTGACTGTGCCATTGTACTTCGACTACTCAAGGACAGGGGTCCAAGCCATAGAGTGTAACAAGCAATGGTATGGGACGTCGCTCTATGTGGTCAGTCAGTTAGTGTGGTGATATTCATCATTCCAATCGAATTGGGGAGGTTCCAACGTGGTGCATGGCTAGAGAGCTACTCAAGCTATTGGAAGATCTAGAAGTAGATGGTTATGGGCAGCATTGTTGTTAGCCTGAGGAAGGTCATGAATATCTAGTCCTTAAGCCTGGAAGATTTGGACTCTAGCCGAACCTTAGAAGAGGGTCAATGGCTAGCACCGACATACAGACGTTGGTTCCAAATAATTGAGTTGAGCACTCGAATAATTGTGATTTTTTTTGGATTTGGACAAGGAAGATAGTGTACCCCATTCAAGTGATATGGGCCCTGAATGGATAACCCTTCATCGAATTCTAGATAGACTCATATGAGGAGTCAGAATCCTACATGGCGACTTGCAGGATGTGGCCAGTCCCGAGCACTTAAGACACCAACTATAGTGGTGACTAATCTTGAAGTGTAAATTTTAGTATGCCTAAACTAATATTATGATGGGTTTACAAGCAAAGTGATGTTGTTTTAAACAAAATTTTAGTGTACTTGAGTTGACAAAATTTGGGTTGTGACATTTACAAGTATGTAGAGGGGGTTTTCAAAGAAACTTTGTGCTATTATGGTCTTAAATTGGTATTAAAATTGAGTAAATACCAAAAATGTATTAGACACATTAATCAAAACCATGTCCATCCTACAATACATCTTTTGATTTGAGTCTTTTAAAGCGCATGAACACACTAGATCCTTAATTATGGTGCTCATTGGCCCCCCTTGATTAAAATTCCATATCAAGTTATATCTTAATATGCTACCTATTAGGAGCATGGTTATAGATTCCTAATTGTTGGAAATGAGGTCTATATTCATGCACAAGATTTAGCAACATGTTTAGGTTTTGAGTTTTGGTAGGGATGTATGCCATGATTGTCAATGCAAAAGAGCAAAAGTTGATTATCAAAGTAAATGTGTCTTCTACTAAATTTCTTTTGAAGGAGCTCCTCAAAGCCAATAAGAACATGAAGGTAAGGTCATACAAGAAAAAAAGCAACAATAGTAGCAAGAAATAAAAAAAAAAATAAGTAGAAAGCCCTATCTTAGTAGAATAAGCAGTAGAAAAAGGGAAAAAATACTTTTAAGGATGACAGAGGTATTTATTCTTCTAGAGGACAAGAGAAGAGGAATGAGAATTCTAAAGGAGATAAGAGCAATAAGAAAAGGGGTTGGAACAACAACAGAGGAGCAAAGAACAAGAAGATGTAGAAGAATTTTGTGAAGCCTCTATAGAGGGAACCAAAGGTGGATGCAACCATGAGATAACCAACAAAAGGGTTGATATCAAGTAATGAGCCAATCTAGTTCTATCACATGCCTAATATGGTCAATCACATGAGCACAACTAGTTTGGTCATGTTTATGGGCTATTTGTAAGATGCCAATAACCAAATTCAATTACATTTATGAGCAGTTACTAACATGCCAATAAGTTTATTTTATCACATAAACAAGGGTAGAGGGAATGTATGAGACACATGTATAAAATACTTATCATGCATTATGTGCAATACTCATAGTACATGCTGACATATTTTATAGTCTATACTCTACATACTACAAATAAGAGAGTATGCGACACACATATTTTATGATGCAAACACCAACAATTACTCTATCATGTAGGTGGTAGGTATGCAATTTTCATAGGATATTAACAATCTAATACTCTAGAAATACTTTTATAATTTAATAAATTGACTCTCTTTCTTATTTAGGAAAGTTAGGTTTTACCCTCCATCTCCTGCATATTGTCATAGATGGAATATAGCTATCACAATCATCATGTCCTCCATCTCTTACCTTATGATGTAGATAAAATCATATAATAAAGAAAACATGATGTTGAATTCCCTCTGTTCAATAGGAAATAATATTAACAACCTTTTCATTCATAGTGCCAACTTCCTCCGACTTTACAAAATTGAACCATCAAACCTTCAGTCGAAGTTAACATTTGACTAAGTCCATTTTATTATTAGCAAAATTTAGTTTTTACAATGAAACAAAAATACCCATCTATCTAACATTATGCATTTATTTCCCTATGCCCCCCACATTCCTCCAATTTTTAAACATTTATGTTTTGAGTGTTACCAATGTTGGTTGTCAAGTTAAAACTCTATTCTGATACACATTTTCCCTCCTTTCATACAGTTGAATGTCTATATAACATCACCTCATCTTCCTTACTACACATAAATATATTTTATCATCACTCATTAACATGGATCCCTTGTAATTCTATAAATATTCTTCATCCACATACATAGTACATGTGTTCACCATGTAAGTTGTAAATCCAAATCATGTAGCATATGACCCATGAAATTGATCCTCAAATTATCCTTCCATGTTTGTTGTCCATGCTTGGCACCCCCTAGTGAGGTCCAAATGATCACATTGATAAGGTAGACAACAAAAGTCAATGATTAGCCCCTCCACCATAATAATGACATTGGGTTTAGTGGGAATGTTCAAGATTTGTTGGACCGATAAATTTTTTGCTTATTTTAAAATTCCTTCCATATTAGACAACATACACTTGTTTTTTGACCATTGAGTTTTGATGTCTAAAACTTGTAGGAACTTAATTACTATGTGACTCTTGTTTTTAATGTATAGTGCTATATAATATTTTTACTAACTATTTTAAAAACAAAACATGATTCATCCTATCCTTTTTACATAGAATTATTTAGAATGAGTAAAGCTTTGTACCTAACACTAAAATTATGATTTTGTAGTCATTCATTTTTTTATAATATTGCTAGGATTTATATCGCATATGTGTAGGATGCAAAATCCAAGTACATATATATTTTTTTAAATACTCTATCATAAAATTAGTTAATTTATAATTATAATATTTCAATAAAAAACATATTATCTTTTCTTGTGTTGTTAAGTATATGAATTAGTAAAATGAGGATAGCCTTTTTAAAAAAAATTGTAACCTGGGACACATAGCATTTAAAATTTACAAATGGTCTTCATATATCACCAATTATTCGATGTAAATATATCCCATATCATTGATATAATAAGTGATCTTGTGGTTTATATATGCTCAATTTCTTTATACCACCTTCATATTGGATGCTTTTTAGATTACCTAGTCAATGTTTTAAGGTCTATGCCTACCTAATATATCTATATTGCATGGTAATGACATCATTCTTGTTATTAATTGTTTGTTAAAGATAGTAGAAAAAATATTTAAACTATTTTTATAAGATTTGTTGGTAATAATTTTCTATTTTATTATGTTTATATTACATCATAACCATGTTAATAATATTTTAATAAATTACATTATTAGTTTATTGGGGTTGAATCTTGATGGACTCTCTATAAGCTCAACATTCTCACTAGATAATCAATATGCAATATTATACATAATCATTGTATAATTTATAATGTCTTATTCAAAATCATTATTTTTATATATTTATAATTATTTCAATGAAGTCCCCTTTTCCCCTTTCCTATATGTTTATCCCTCTCAATATTTAAGTTCAAGATTTATACACCAGATGCATTTGCTTTATTTCTTAAAGCCAAATATATATTTATTATTTAAATCATATATTACAAGACTCAAATAATATATAATTTGGAGTTACTTTTTTAAACATTTTAGATCTTATTTGAGCATGTTTCTTACATATGTCACTATAGTTGGTTTTTTTAAACACAATATTGTATGAGCTTGATGGTAAACATATTTTATTAAAATTTGGACAAGGTTTGGAAGATGTTATACCCTTGAGTGCAAAGAACACTAGTATGCTAGATTTCATAGTAGTTTTCATTAACAAAATGAAATTAATCAATACCCAATATTTCTTAACAAAATAAATATACAACTTAAAGAACACAAAATATAATGGGGTGTCCATACACACCAAAAGATACTCAACAAAAGAGAATTAAATTACACTCCAACTAACAATGAAATGATTGGTGGAGGGGGTATTTATACCCAAATACATGATGTTTTTAGGTCAGGGTTATGAAACCGACCCTTAGGAATAAAATAATATAAAAAATACCTTTTACAAGGTTCACATGGGCCCAAAGGGTGAATATAACAAATACAAGTGCAAAAATTTAGTTTTGGCCTCAATATAAGCTTAAGCACCACATAATAAACATCCCTTCTTAAGATAAATAGAGGACATGGAGAGAGACCCTTACATTGGATCCTCCCTTAAGGGACACTCCAACTTGAAGAAGCTCTTGCAAGTGCATAAAAGTGATCTTGGGCATGATCTTCATCAAGATGTTTACTACCTATTGTGATGAAGGAACAAAAACTAGATATAACATCCCATGAGCATGAAGCCATATTACAAAATGCATTCATATCTCAATGTGCTTTATCCACTAATAAAATACAGAATTATGAATAAGATAAATAACACTCCAATTATGACAATGAAAAGTAATAGGAATTTATTTAAGAATGCCAATCTCCTCCAAAATTCTTCGCATCCACCTAAGATGCATAACTACCTCATTGAAAATACAATATTCAACCTTAATGGAAGACTAAGACATGATGAATTATCATTTGGAACACCATGGAATTAGACCAGATCCTAAGTAAACCACAAAGCTTGTGGTGGACTATTGCTCATCTAAATCACATACCCAATCAACATCTAAAAAACCTATCAAAATTAGAGAGGAACCAATAGAATAATGGGTATCCATTTGATAGGTCCCTCTAAGGTGTCTAATAATTCTCTTTGCTGCTATATAACGAGTCTTCTAGGATGTCTGCATGTACTTGAAGCAATAACTAACAACAAAGGCTATATCTAGTCTAGTGTGAGTGTGATAGAGTTGTCCTCCCATAAGATATTGATAAAGAGATATCAACTAAAGGTGTAGTGCAATCAACATAAAGTTTCAAACTTGAGGTAAAGGGGGTCCAAGCTGGCTTACACTCCTCCATCCTAAACTGCAAAAGAAGATCTAAAGTATACTTGGGATGAGAAATAGTAATGCAAGAATCTATATGATCAATCTAGATTGCCAAAAATAGTGCAAAAGTCCCAAGTCTATCATCTCAAAGTTGGAACAAAGTCATTACTTTATATCCTAAAGTAGAGTAGCAAAGTTACCAATGATGAGAAGATCATTAACATATAACTCAACACCAAATTTTCCTCATCCTAATGTTCAACGTAAACATCATGTTTAGCCTCACATCATTGAAATCCTTAACAAAGGAAAAATGAATGGGGATGAGGATCTTGATTAAGACCATACAAAGATCTAGTCAAACAACATGCCAGTGGAATAAGTCCCTCAAGCTAAAAAATGGGTTGCTGATACATGTAGATTTTCTCCTCAAGTTCTCCATGTACAAATGTACTCTTCACATACATCTAATTAACCTTCCATCCATAGGAGGAAACAATGGAGAGAATCATCCTAATGGAGTCCATCCTAGCCACAAGTGCAAAAGTCTCAAAATAGTCTACTCCCTTCTCAAAATAGTCTACTCCCTTCTATTGAGAGAAACCCTTGGTGACAATGCATACCTTGTGCTTTTCTACCTAACCATATGATGTGTATTTGGTCTTGTAGACCCATTTACACCACATAATATTCTTCCCTTCTAGAAGATGAACCAACTCTTGAGTCATATTCTTCATTAGTGTCTCATATTTTGTTGCCATAACATCTTCTCATTTAGGCTTACCCCTTAACCTATGAGAATGTAAGAGGCTCCATTGAATGGGCTACCTTTAAAAGCAAAGCTTAGGAAGGATCCTTTCAATATCATCAAGGGAAAGAATAGGTTAAAAATCCTTTAGAAACATCTTGACCCACTTAGGTGTAGAATGAATAGAAGAATTATGTGTGTCCTATATAATCTCAAAATAAAAAATTAAAACAAAAGAATCTAACTCATCACCACTCACCTCATCATGTAAGGCTAGAGCATTTTGAATTGATGTATCCTGCTCATCTTACCCTATTCTAGGGGAAGAAGAAACTGCTTGAAAAAACACCCATGAAGGGGTCAAATTGATAGGTAAGGAATAACCCCTCAAGGAATATGCAGGGGAAGATTTTGTAATAGAAATATAATCAACCAAGATATCTGAAGAACTTGCTAAAGACGAAATAAGAAGAGAATCAAAAGAACCAATAGCTAAAATTTTTAGAGAGGGAGTGGAAGGAATATTTATAAGAACCTCATCAAATATGACATCTCTCCTGATCAAGACCTCATTATTTTGAGGGTCATAGGGATAATATACCTTTGAGGTATCAGAATAACCCATAAATATACACTTATAACTCTTTTATGCCTCCTTTCGAAGATCCTTAGGTATGTGAGTCCATGCTCAGGAACCAAAGATCCAAAATTGAGACACATATGGCTTGTCACATCTTAATTTCTTAAGAGGTACCATCCCCCAAAATTGCTTTAGTCAAAACCTTGTCGATGATATACCCTGCACAAGTGTTAGCCTCATCCCAAAACTTGTGGTCTAGTCCCTTGGCATGAATCATATAGCATTCCATATCCATGATTACCCTGTTTTTCCTTTCAACCACACCATTTTTTTTTAGGAGTGTAGTAAACAATCCTCTAATATGCTATCCCATTAGAAGTCAAAAATTCATGAAAAGCATGACTAACATATTCACCACCTTTGTTTATTATTAGACACTTGATCCTCCTATCTAGCTAATTTTCAATAAGAACCTTGAAAGTCTTAAACCTATTAAACACCTCATCCTTAACATGAATAGTGTATATTAATACATATCTAGAAAACTCATCAATGGAGAGAACTAAGCACCTATTTACTGAAAGAGAAGGTATACCTACAGGTCCACATATCATTATGTATGATCTCCAAAGGTTGAGATGCCCTCCTAGCAACTCCTTTCAAAAAGGTATTTCTATGATTTTTTTTCAAAATACATCCCTCACATGCACCACTTGGAGAGGATATATATGGAAACCCAATGGCCATCCGATGCTTACTCATGTATCTTAGGCTAAAATTCTACATTTTTTATTTTATATTTTAATTATAGCCTTGTCTCTTATAATTTTACCCTAACACCTTTAACAAGAATTATTTGAAAAATTATATATATAGTCTTCTTTATAGGTGAAAAAAGATCAATTCACCTTATATATCAACTAAAAGTCTTATCTTGACTCCCCAATATACCATATCATGTGCTTGCCATACTACTAACTTATTACCTTTATATGTATAATAAAATAAAATAATTAACTAATATTAATTTAATTAGTTAATTCTTCAACTTTTGAGAAGAAACTTACATTATTTAAATCTTACCAAATAATACATACATGTTTATCTATCTATTATAAGAGATTTACCAATTATATTTACTTCTTTAAAATTTGAACCTTATACCTATTTTAAAGTTCCAAAACCTTAACAACCCATTCCTATTATATTTAACCTTATTTTTTAATTGAAAATTGATATGTATAAAAACATATTTTATTTTTCAAACGGGATAGACTTGTTGGTAGCGCCGGTGTTTGCTAGAGGACTACCCCAATTGAATTCCCTAAACAATCAACTGTACAACCACAAAAATATATATATAATAATTTAATTAAATTTCATAAAAACTATTCGTAATGCTTGTGAAGAAAGATATTCGTGTCTTATTCTATCGACATATATTTTATCGCTTATCGAGGGGTTAAAAAACCACTATTGTTATCCACATTATCTATGGTGGTGGACGGCTCCCAAACAACTGTGACTATACCCAAAGAATCCTAGCACTTACAATGAAATTGCATACCCATAAGAATGGTCTTCGGTCGGCGCATTTATCTTGAGGTGGGGTCGGCGCTCTTTCAGCATTGAAAGATCTGGAGCGCCTTGTCTTAACCTCTCTTGAAATCGTCTACACCTCAACACAGTGAGCTCTACCAGGCATGGCAGCTTCTCTACTCCCGCCGGCATCCCAATAAGAAGCGGACAGTCCCTCACCTCTAACACTTTCAGCTTGGGCATTGCTCCATCCTCCAGTACTGGTAATTCCTCCAATATCTGCAAATCTGTGATGAGCAGCTTCTCCAGTTTGGGAAACCCCTTTGGCCGACCAAACTCATTGGGGAACCTCCTGCACCGGGAATTTGAATGCAGGTCGAGGTGTCACAGATTAGGCACACTATCAAGCCTGGGATACACCGCACACTCACACTCCTGTAGCTCCAGGGCCACCAGGTTTTGAAAACTAGCAAGCCAACTGGGAGGGACATGGTTATGCAAAAAAAGTCTCTCAAGCTCTTCCATTTTTTTCATGTCGTCTGGGAGTTGAATGGGGCATTTCGGGTTATGATTGTAAAAGCGAAGCCGGCGCATCTTCTTCATCCTACCAAAGACATCCTCTGCTACAATCTCCAATTCCGATTCAACTCCCATGTTGGCATCCAGCTCTCGAAGATTCGTTGGACTTTGAAGATGATGAAAACTCAATTCCTTCCCTGACATCACTCTGTAGCCTCCTAGTATTAAAGTCTCTAACGATGTCAGCTGCGAGATTTCCTTGGGCATGGATTCTATCATTTGGCATGCCCTCAAGTTCAAGTGTCTTAGAAGTTTGAGTACCCCTATTGCTGCGGGTAAAATTTGGAGGCTGTAGCAAAAGCTGAGATCCAGATACTGCAGACGCCGCATATTGTTGATGGATTCCGGCAGCTCTTTTATTTCGGTGAAGCTCAGATTGAGGACCCTTAAATGCTCTAATTTGCTAAAGGATTCCGGCAAATTTGAGATGCTGGTGGAGCTCAAGTCCAGTATGCGAAGAGATTTGAGATTGTCGAAAAAAGTGGGAGGAAGGTCCTCGCTGAGATCTCTGTTGCCGGCTAAGAACAAAGCGCGGAGACGCTTCAGTTCCTTGTCGATGGGAGGCAGGGTCTGAATGTCGTTTTGCATCAAAGAGATTCGGCGGTAGCCGGCGCTTTCTTGCAGAGGAAATTGTTTCAACTCATTTCCAGAGCTGAAGAAACATTTGAGGTCTCTGTGAGCCTTGGTGAGAGCCAAATCCCTAAGCAAGTCGTGCATTCTGCACCACTCCACTCTCCCATCCTCTCCCACCACCGAGGGTTCCAGCATGCAACGACTTACCAGTTCGTTGAGATAGCGGCGTCCAATATCTGCTGCGGAGGAAGAAGAAGAAGAAGAAGGACGGTCTGACGTGGTTGTAACGAATCCTTCAGCAATCCAAAGTTCTATCAAGTATTGGCAATTGATTTCCATGTCTTCGGGGAAAGCAGAGCAGTAGAGAAAACAGAGTTGGAGAGGGGAGCGTATGGCATCATTCTCCAAGATGGGCATGACCTCGTTCTCCATGTGTAATTCATTAATGCGATCGAGGGCGTCATTCCACTCGTTAGGAATAGGCCTCACCGTGGCCATGGATGCCGCCACCATTATAATTGCCAAGGGTAATTTTGCACATTTCTTTGAAATTGCGCGGGCCACCCTGTCCAACAGCTCTGGTGGAACTCCATCGCTTTCTGGAAAGGCATAGATGCAGAACAGTCTCCAACTGTCCTCTTCCGACAACGCTGTCATTGGGTAGATTCTAGCAGCGCCCATTTCCTCCGCCACTGCTCTGCTTCTTGTGCTGATTAGCACCCTGTAAGCGGTTTATGGAGTTAGTTTTAGTCCACTGCCATTTCCCGTTTTTCAAAAATATTACAGGAAGTGGCCTAGAGGTTCATGCAAGAAAATAGATCTATAAAGACTATGTAAGTATAAACAAATAAATTTAAAATGTTAGATAAAGGGGCACAAAAAAAAAAATACCACCTTTGCATAATTTTTATTATAGATATGTGATCTGTTCCAAATAGCATGTATCTTTTCGCTAGCTTTAAATTATATGTGATCTGTTGCAGCTAAGTTTTTAATGACATTTAAAGTTATGGAATAGTCAAAAGTTTACTTACCTGCAAGACTTGTCTTCTGGTATGCCGATCTTCTCCAGCAAGTTTTTTCCACTCCAAACATCATCTAAAACAATGAGAGACCACTTGCCTTTCAAATGACTAGAAATGGAAATCCTGGCCTCTTCCTCGCTCAATCTTTCCACCTCATCAATCTTCAACTGTCTGCCAATTTTCTCTTGCAGTTTTTTAATAGAATAATTTTGGGAAATAGTGAGCCACACAGAACACTCAAACATGGGGCGCGTTCTAAGTGAAACTCGGTGGAGCAGCAAAGTCTTCCCCACTCCTCCCATGCCCACCACAGCGATGATGCGAGCATGGGCTTCCTGCGATAACCAGCGCGTGACAACGTTAGTGTTTCCCTCCATGCCCACAGTTTTGGACTCATCCCGCACTATGAGTGATCTCTCCAACAAGTTCATGTCTCGGTATCTCGTTGGATCACTAACATCATCAGGCGATTCTCTCGTCAAATTGAATGAGTTACCCATCTCCATGATCTTGGCTATTCTCTTTTTCAGCTCTCTCACTTTTTTTCCCATTTTGTAGCGGAGTAGAACTCTACCGATGTAGCCTGCAGAAGCCAATGTCTGAGCCTCGCACTTTTCAAATATATCGTCCGCATCATAGACGACATCCTGAAGATCCAACAACCAAGTCCTAAGTGCTTCTTGCTGCCCCTTCTTTCTATGAGCATCGTTCAAAACAGCTATTATGTATTTCAGATTTGTGCTCAAATCTTGTAATTCTTCCTTGAAATATATGATGAGAGATGCCTCTTGAATGACCATGTTTACAAGAAGAGAAGTCAGCTTTTCCACCAAGCTCGAAACAATGGCTTCTTCAATTGCCATTTTCACTTGTGTTGCTTGCGGGAAGATAGAAGAGAAAACTAAGAAAATCAGAACTGCACTATCAAATAAATAATAGAATGACGCACAAATTGATACCGGGGAGAGTAAAGTTGAGCGAAGAGAGGGATAGCTTTGCTTAAGAATCTGGAAACGAACAAGTGAGACCCACGTTAACATTTAGCATCCGCACTTTCACTTTATATGAAAGCGCGTAGTGCCCAATACTTCTCATAACACATCTCCCTTTAATAAAAGTGCAGTCCCGAAGGCTTTGCTTCGAAATGTCTGTTTCAATAAAATTCTTTCGAGTGTAAATTTCGGTTCTCATACGGCTGTGAAAAATTGTTACATGCATCTCGAAAAGATGGGGTTACCTCAACAAATCAATTTATGACAGCCGTTTATATTTAATTAAGTTTCAGAAACAGTATATGGGTGTTTGATTTTTTTTTAATGTTTAAGATTCAAATTTCCTTGAATTTTTTTTAGAAATGTTGAAGGATCAATGTGAGTGTTAAATTTTAACTTTTTTATAAGAAGTCATAAAACTATATATTAAATTTCCAATTAATAAGTTTTGTTCTCAAAAAAAAAATTAGGGGATAGGAATGACCAACCTAAACTTCCAAAAAATTTGCTCTGCTAGGGTTTGATGCAAGACTGGCTGTGCGTTTTTCGTAAGGGCTTCAGTGGGAAAATCCTGTCTGCTGCATTAACACCACCTTGAGGCGGTGTTAATTCACCTTTTTTAATGGCTGCCGCTCATGCAGTCGACTCCATTTATTCTGAGTCTGCTAGAGAGCTCAATGGTACCGGGAAGCATCCGTGCAAGTTCATTCTGACAATGTATCACGAGGTAAAGGCCTTGTCCCTGAAGCTGTTATTCCTTTGCATGAATTCCATACAGCTTATGAATGGTTTGAGAGTCATACCCTGGTGGGTTATTTTCTCGGGTCGTATCCCATATGATACCCTTATTCGTTCATGGGTCCAGCAAGTTTGGGGCCCATATGGAGTCAAAGTGGAGAATGTACAAAACCTTACAAAAGGGTATTTCCTTTTTTGCTTTTCAGATCCAGCTCAAGCACAGAAGGTTCTGTCTAGGGGTCCATGGACTTTCCGTAATTCTCTGTTGATTTTGCAACCCTACTCTCGAAATTTCCAAGTCAGTGATCAAGTTGCACTAGAAGTCCCGGTGTGGGTTGAATTCCCTGGTCTTCCTGTTCCTCTTTGGGGTTTTTTGCAGACTTTAGTTGCCCACTTAAGTAAGTTTGTTTGCCTTGAGCCAGAAATTTTTTTCTTCGCTCGACCCACTGGAAGGGTTTGTATCAAAGTTGACATTACTAAGGATTTGCAGGAGTTTATTGATATTAAAATCGGGGACCAATCCATAAGGCAAAGAGTTGTCTATATCAATTTACCCAATACCTGTTATCGGTGTCAATCTACAGCTCACAAAATTCGAGAGTGCCCTTTGATGGAATGGAAATACAAGGCAAATCCCTCGCCTACTCCTGCGGCTCCTGCTAATGGCTTGTGGGGAAACACTGAAGAATGGACTACTGTCTCTAGCAAGAAATCTCGTGGTACTAAGCAACAAGAAGCTTCTATTTCTGCTGCACAACCTGCCCCTTCTTCTTCTCAAGACATGCAAGCTTTTGTTGAAGTTGTTCAGAATCCTGTTGATACGGCCCCTCCGGTTGTTGACATGCAACCTCTAGTTCCACCGGTGTCTCAACTTCTTTGGTTGGGCCCTTCTTTGGCCTCAGTGGTGGCAGCTCCAGATAATTCTTCAGTGGAGGAGGGTCGGGCCTTGAAGGTTCGTCGCTCTCGTAGCCCTATTCGGAATGATAAACATCGACAACTAAACAGTGATGCTTTCCATGCGACCTCCAACTATTTTGGCTCACTTATAGGTTTGGGTGATGTAGAGGATGTCATGGAGATCATGCATCCTGACAAATCCCAATGATTTTTTTATCATGGAATGTTCGAGGACTGACGGACCCGGTCAGAAAATATTTGGTCCAAAATGAGATGTCAAATGTTTCTCGAATGCATGGAAGCCTCGATATTTTATGTCTACAAGAAGTTAAGATTTTTGATTTCAATCTGCAGTGTACATGTGATTTTTTGTGGCCACGAATTACCTCTTTTGCCACAAAGAATTCCCCGTGAAAAGGAGGAGCCGTCACTATCCTTGGGCCTCGATTACAGAAGAATGTTGTGACTTGGGGTGTTGACCCATCCAATCAAGCTGTCTGGATTTTACTTGATATCTGTGGAAAACTGCTTGGGGTGGTTAATGTGTATGCCTCAAATGTCGCTTTTGACAGATGCGACTTGTGGAGATGGCTTGCCATGAATCTGCCATTTGCCACTTGGGTGCTTTGTGGAGATTTTAATATGGTGGAGAAATCTTCTGATAAGGTCAGTCATGTCTCGATGCGGTGGTGTTTAGGTGAAAGAGAAGCTTGGTTTTTTATGAAAAACAACCTTCACCTTTATGACCCTAATTCTTGCTTCTCGCCTTCTGACTTCCCGTAGGCTCTTTGGTACACCTGGTCCAATTTTTAGGTTGCTTCTTCTAGGGTTTTGGTAAGATTGGACAGAGCCATGATTTATGAGTGTGACAACTTTCAGTTCTCCCGTCTTTTGCCTTCTTCACCGTATGTGTTGACTTTGCCTGGTACTACATTGTCTGATCATTCACCTATTTTATTCTCGGTGGCAATGTTAAACTTTCAACCTAGAGTGCATTCTTCACGGTTTTACCTAAATGTTTCTTTTTTGCATAGCTTTAGCATGAAAGCTCATATATGCCGCATTTGGAATTTTATTCCTAGACCTGATGGTATTTTTGGAAGGATTGAATGGTTGAATGCTGCCATTCAACGAACCACTAAGGTGTTGCGAACTTTGGGTGTTGAAGTTGCAAAACAACGAAAATAAGCTAAGTCTGCCTTGCAAAGTGAGCTATCCAAAGCCTGTATCAAACTTGAAGCCTCTCCTTTCAACTCTGTTGCTCAATCTCAAGTTTCTTCCATTCGACATGAGCTAAAAAAGGTTGATTTGTATGAAGCCAAGGGGGCTCAATTACGTGCTCGAATGCATTGGCTCAAAGTGGGGGACAGAGTGACCAAATATTTTTTTCAGCGCCTCAGACCTCTTGCTTAACATTCTCAGTTTCAAGCCATTCAATTTGATGGACAAAGATTTACAGATCTTTCAGACATTGTCAAAGTATTTGTTTCACATTATCAAGGTGTTTTTGCTTCTCAACCCCTTGATGATGCTAGAAGGCAAGCTCTTGTTGATTGTACCATTGTTGTCCCCAACAAGCTTTCTCCTAAGCAAATGTTATTTTGTGACACTCCTCTTTCTCTGGAAGATCTAAAAACTACCTTGTCACTTATGGCCAATGATAAGGCGCCTGGGCTTGATGGCTTCCCATGTGAATTCTATAAAGAATTTTGGGATATGCTTGGTTTTGATCTCCACAAAGTTTATCTTGAAGCCCTGCAATGTGGTTCATTGGGTTCCATTATTAACAAAGGCAATGTTAAATTTATTCCTAAGTCTGGAGATCCTGAGCTCATCACCAATTGGAGGCCTATCACCCTGCTTAATGTGAGCTATAAGATTATTGCTAAAGCCCTTGCGCTTAAGCTTAAATCTATTCTGCCTTTGATTGTTAGACCTGAACAAACTGGCTTTGTTAAGGGAAGATACATTCTTGATAATGTTCTTGTTGTTTGGGAAGGCATGGAGTGGGCAAGAAATTCTGAACAAGATGCTTTATTCATTAAGATAGACTTTGAGAAAGCCTATGATAATATGGAGTGGTACTTCATAACTGCCATGCTTCAGGCTCTAGGTTTTGGGCCAGTATTTGTGAGCACCATTCTTATCTTATTTCAAGATGCTTCAGCTGTTCTTACCTTGAATAATAGTCAATCTCAGTCAATTTCTCTGGGTCGCTCTGTGAGATAGGGGTGCCCTCTTGCTCCATCTCTTTTCATTCTTGCTACAGAGGCTTTTGGCTATTTGTTGGCCCATAATATGGATCAAGGATTAATAAAGGGTATTGCTCTCCCTAATTCTGACCGTCAGTTGGTCAATGGTCATTTTACAGATGATTCCTTCTTAACGCTTCAAGAAGATGAGCAATCCCTTTCCTTGGCTATTAGTTGCTTAGAGGTGTTCTGTTTAGCCTCTAGTTCTTCTATACAATGAAAAAAAAACATCTTGTTTTCGGCAATCTCAATCTCAACTGCCACACTGGTTACATCAATTCCAATGGACTTGGATTCATCTAGGTGAGGTGTTTAAATTTATTGGAATTCCTTTTGCATTTCATGGTTCCTCTGCTCAATTGTGGCAGTATGTTATTGATAAAGTGGAAAAGAAGATTTCTTCTTTGGACTCGTAAGAAACTTTCTATGGCTAGGAAAATTTTAGATTTGTTCTAAGGTTTTAGCCACTACCCATGTCTATTATTCATCTTGTTGGGTTCCATCCAAATCTTGTTATAAAAAGCTGGATAAGCTTCTGAGAGACTTCTTGTGGGCCAAAGACTCTATCAAGCAAGGTTTTCATCGGGTAGCCTCGGAAATTTTTTGTTTGCCCAAGGATTGTGGAGGCATGGGTTTGTTTTATTGTCATCGACAAGGTTTTGCCCTTTGTGCTAAATGGATCACCCGATCTTTAATTGGGGATGAATCTTGGAAAGTCTTGGTCAGGCATTGCATTTCTTCTGTTTGCTTCGGGGGAAGAAAATTTGGAAAGGGGTGGGATTGCAATCCATTCTTACTGCCCTGTCCCTATTAAAGTTAAAGGTTCTTTTGTCATTCGAGTATTTGGAAAGCACAGGGAGGCCTTCAAACCACTGGCTTAGTTGGAAAGGGAGTTTTCGGAAAGCAGGTGCCTCTTTGTCTTCCATGAATATTTGATGGTCTCTTGTTATCACTTGGCAAGGTTCTCCCTTAGCTCTGGTGCAGTGGGTCAGAGCGCAGAGGTTCTATAAGCGTGGTATTGCTTCCATTTTTGATTTCTTCTCCCGACATGCCAGGTGTTGGATACCATGGGAAAGTTTTTGTCAAATTCATAATTTAAATCTTGGTGATAGAGACACTTATGAGGTGGTTATTGATAGTATTCCGTTTTCTATTTGGAGCAAACTACATAAGCATTTTCAAAAACCCTGGTGGTCAGATTGGTGTTGGCCTAGGGAGCTTCCTGTTTTGCAATATAAATCTCATCTTGGTTACAAATGGCTCACCCCACAAGTTCCAATGGTTGATAAGCTCGCTCTGAGATGGAATTTAGTCTCTCTTCCCTCCCAATGGAATAAGAGGTTTCAGATTGCTTGGGCTACTTATATTGAACCTAAACAAAGTTTTTTTGCTTGGAGTCTCTTACATCAAGGGTTACCTGTTGGCAATAGGCTCAAGCATCTGGGTGTTCATAATATCATTTGCCCGGTTTGTGGACAAGCGGAAGATTTACTGCATTTTTTTTGGTCTTGTGATCGGGCTCAGTCAGCTTGGGAGTGGCTTCTTGAATTTTTCAAACCTTTTATGCAGGAGGATTTTACTTGGGTGCATGCTATTTTGGGTGACCCTATTACTTTTTCCTTCAACTTAGATGTTGTTTGGAATATTTTTAGAATTGATACCTTGTTTTATCTGTGGAAGTCTCGGAATAGAGCTATTTTTTCTCAGCAAGATGTCGGACATGTCTTCTCTGTTGCTGATAAATATGATATATTCTTTGATTGCTGGTTACAAATTCAAGTACAGGTTAAAAAAGTATAGGTGGAGCTGCAGTACTTGCGTACCCTCATGGATCATTGGGGGAATGCACCCTGCATTATGAGTCATGTGCATCTTCCTTCCCCTTCCAAGTGACAGTAATTTCTCGGCTTCTTTCTTTTCGAATGCATATTTAATACTATTTTGGCAGTTGTTATTGGCAGTTTGTGGGTTGTTTCTGACACTCTTGTATACTCTTAACCACAATGGTTAATGTATTTTTTTATGGGGTGTGCTAATCCCACCCACCCTTTTTTGTATGATTAAACATTATTTTATTAATATAATGACTTTTTAATCCAAAAAAATTTATGGCACTAATTAAATTTAAAAAATATAAATATATAAAATATAATATTTGTTTGAAAATACTATTGGTGAAAAGTAATGTCGATTGGGACAAAGTCATTTATTAGTTAAAGTATAATAGATATATACTTTAATAAAATTATAAGAAAGTTAAAATTTTTAATTAATTTGGAGTGGAAAAAACTTGCTGGAGAAGATCGGCATACCGGAAGACAAGTCTTGCAGGTAAGAAAACCTTTGACTATTTTATAACATTAAATGTCAATCAATTATTTATATTTATATGAATACATTTGATGTGACCCGGGTTCAATCTCCACAACGGATATGTATATGTTTAAGAAGTATTTATTCAATAAAAAAATTAATTAATTAATTTTTTTTAGTGTGAGAAATTCTTAATGCACAGGGCTAAGTAGTCTCCTTATAGATGGCCCAGGGCAGCTAGGAACGAAGAGTTGCATAGGCGAAAGAATACATGGATGAAACAAAATCGGAAATGGATGAAACATTGGAAATCAACATAAATGAATGCCCAAATGTCAACAAAGACATAAAAAATTATGTGAATGAAAAGTTCAGAAGTGGAATGTGGAAAAATGCAAGCAGGAAAAGACAATATTATATTGCAAATTTTAACCCAACGTATGACCTATATAGGCGCTGAAATCAAGTGGAAGGAAAAAATACTCATTGCTCAGATAAGGACTAGCTGTCATAGACTTAAATGTGAAACAGGGAGATGGACAATGCCCAAAGAACAATGGGAAGAAAGGATATGTACTCTATGCAGCACAGGGGCAGTAGAGATAGAGGAACACTTCATCTATAAATGCCCGAGTTTTTCAGATATCCGTGACAAATACAAAGAAACACTTGGAAACGAGTTTATGGCAAATTTATTTGAAGACAGTAAAATAAAAAAAGTTGGGGAATTGCTAACACAAATAAGCAGGAGAAGGGACAACCTTCTCAAAGATATTAAATATCATATGATATGATTTGAGTAATTGTACTTCCATATTTGAGGTCCCATAGACATATTTGGGTCTCGCGGACGTAATTAAAATCTTTCATTTCATTATACCACATACCCACTTTTCACACATTCATCCACATTGTGGTTTGAACCTTGGACTTCTTAAAGAAGAGTCAAAGCCCACACTTGCGCTATCCCTTAGGACTTTATTTAATTAAATTTTGATTAATATTAAATTTTTGTTGTTTATTTTTATATAAAATTTGTATTAAAATTTTAAAAAAATTATCATAGAAAAACATCTCCACTTTAGGCACTTCTATAGGTTTTCTATAATTTAAAAATGTTAACATTTAAAATTATAACATCCTAAAAATATAAAATGTGTTACATTTGAACCTTCAGGGTTAAGTGGATTGGTAAGTGCTTGTCTGGTCTGGCACTTACCAAGAAGATATCCAAGTTTAGACCTTAGGAGTAGTTTGTTTGCAAACGTAGTAGTCTGATTTGAATTTTCTGTGTGTCAGATCAACAATGATGGTATGAATTTCAAGTAACTGATGGTCCTCTTCATATCAGGTCAACAATAACGAGGTAGAATAGATTTGGTGGGAGCAACCTCTATGGTTTGAACCTTGGACTTGTAAATTACTAAAAATAGTGTGGTTGTGACCAACTCTCATATGTAACCAAAAAAAATGTGTGATATTTGGTTTTTATCAATAAAATAATGTTTAGTTCTAAAAAATATAAAAGATCCATAACTTATGGTACAATTTTTTAATTTTTTTTATCTATTTATTTAGGATATATATTATCAACTAAGATGACATACTTTTTCCTAAGGCTAGTGTTAGCTTTTGAGGTAGATTGCAATGGGAGATGGCAATCACAAGATGCAAAAATATAAGAGAAAGTAAATTTACGAGATTGCAAAAATATGCTATAAATAGAAATGATGAAAATGAATACAATATTGCTATGGAGGAAATGGACACTCCATGCAAGATGCTACAGGACTACATTGTACTCCATCACTAATGGAGTTACACAGTAATACTACTACCTACTATATTGTCAATATCTTACAATGAGGCCCTTTTATAATGGAAGATAGATTCCTTGGCCAACACTCTACCTAGTTGTACAAGGGACACCTTGCACATTTACAACTTGCACATTGACACTTGTGCATTTATTACATTGCATAAAGTAACTAGATAACTTCCCCCTAAAGTAATCTAATGTCCTAAGTATGTACCTAGGAAGGTACATTTACATGATCCAAATGATGTAATAGACTCTAACTCTAACACCCCCTGTATTACATTATTTGGGTACTGAAGACTTTAGTCTTCAATATGGATCTTCTTCCATTGGATAATGGAACTTGTATTCTCCTTCATTGCTTACTGTGATCAGATTCAGCCAGTAGTTTGTTTCTTCAGTTGATGCAGAGTAAGTTGATGTTGTAGGTTCTTATTTCAATTGAGTGTGCTCAACAGGTTCAATATTTGTAGTGTTGTGTTCCTTTTTGGCATACCTTTTCTTCTTCTTCCTTCTTCTCTTCTTGTGATTCTGCATTGGAGCTAGTGGAATTTTTGCTTCATGGAAAATTAGTTGATCATCACAATAATATTGTTCCTTATTACTGACTTGCTTCTTGTGTTGAGTAAGTACAAACACAATCAATGATAGATAAATCATTAGACACTCTTCTTGTGAGAATATAATCAATTTTTGTGAGTTCCACCATGTTGTGAAGAGGATTTCATGAAGATAATTAATCAAGGCTGCAAAGTTACCTTCTCTAGCTTCCTTAAGAAATAAGGAGAATTTTTCTTTATTGCTAGTTGATAGATACATGTACCCTTCCAGAGTATCTATTAAATTTTGAGAGTAGAATTCTACTTCTTGGAATAGCTCTTCATTATTGAAAGCTTTTCTCAAAATTTCATCCATGAGAAGTAGTATTTGAAGAAATGGATTTAATAGAATCTTAGTAGTATACCTTATAGCTCCCAATATTAAGGTATATGTAACCCTTAGAATATATAAGCTTGATTTGATAAAATATCTTGTTAACTCTTAGGTTTTGTAGACTTCCTTTTATCTCCCTATTGATGAGAGTTCACAAACCTAATAAGTTTTTAGGTTTTGTAGCAAGCTTACATCTATCCAATGAATTTAGAACTTGATAATTTTTTATGGATGCTAATATTACCAATTTTTGTAGAATGCCTTATGACTCCCTAGGATGTTTTGGATAGGATATATGATCAATATAGTGCTTTTTGTAAATTGTAGTTCAATTTTAAGTTGATTTTGTAAAATTTTGTAAACACCAAAAACAACTTTTCTATCTCCTTATTACTCCTATTGAACTAAGCACTATTTTCAATTCTTTGAAGAGGTTTTGAAGTTGGATTTATTTTTCCTCCTTTAAGTGTTTTGAGACAACACTATTATAAAAATCCCAACCTTTGAAAATTTTAATAAACCTCTTTAAATACCCCTTTTGGTTGATTTTAATGTTTTCTAATTTCCAATTCCTAAATTTGATGTTGTATTCCTTATAACTCCCAAATTTGGAAAGATTAGAAAATAATATTTGCAAGTAATTTAAATTTCAATAATAACCCTTATTTCTCCTTGATAACCTTTTGCAAATATTAAAAAATCTGAAATATGCTTGCTTAATAAATCTCTAATGTTGAATATTGCAATAGAAGATAAAATGTTCCCTTATAACTCCAAAAACCTTATATTAAAAGTAAGCTTAAAAATCAACCTTTACCTTAATAGTCCTTCAATGTTGTGCGTTGGTAGATTCATAGCTATGTGTTGTGTAGCGCTCATGGGCAGTCAAAGCCCTCTTTTATCGATGCTGATTCACTCCTTGATTGGCGATCCTTCTCTTCTACAATTGACATTGAAAGATACCTTGAAATATGCTTTGTAGGGCTTCTCCGAATGCAAGCGTTGTTCATTGGTTTTATGACAACATCTTAAATATTTTTCTTACACCGTTGAATGGTGTATGGCTTGAAATAGTCATTTTCTTTGAGTAAGCCTCAATGCTTAACTTTGTTTGACTTCTCTCTTGCTTTGCTCTACTGCATTCTACTTCACACTATTGTATTCTTCTTCGTTCTCCAAGATCGATATCTTAAGTAAGATGGGCTTCATGACAAGTGTCACATGAAGCATTACAAGGTAGGTGTCTTCAATGTACCTTTGATAATGATGAGGTTGGTGGTAACCTCCAAATATTCTTAACTCCCTCCAAATGAATGTAACTCCCTTTAGGTGAGCGCTTGGGTCTTCATGAATGTTGGGAAGCTTAGAGAATTTGTGCCAAGTGGCACTCAAGGCTTGTGCATGCAAGCCTCCTTTCTAATGCTCCAAATATGAGCTTGCAACCCTAATTCTTCCTTTATCTTTGCACCCTACGTGAGCTTGCTATGTTTCTTGATATGCAAGCTTCCTTTTGCATGTTGGCTTGGTGAGGATGATGGATGGCTATAGCTGGATTGCTTCACGGTTCTATGGCACACTTTTGAGCTTTCCTTTTGGTGGATGTTCACTTCAATGGATGCCTTAGGTATAGCTCTTATCTCTGCACCTATTTGTAGGTTTCGTAGCTCATTTTTAATATCGATTTGTGCCCTTCTTTAGTGCTTGAAAAATAGTGTTGGTTATAATAGCCAATAGGTAGCCCTTTTGCTTTATCTTTTATGTAGATAACCTATCACTGAATGCTACCCTTTTTTCTATGTAAGCATGAGTGATAATACCTTATTTCAATGGCTCCACTATTGTAGGTGATGCACTGCTTATAGGGATGGATTTGATGGAGGAAAATAATGTTTTTAAACACCTCAACTCTTGGACGTGTGAGCTCTTCGGTGGCTCCTTCCTCTGATCACAAATCTATTGATCGTGTGAGCTCTTTGGTGGCTCCTTCCTTTGGCTATAAATTTTCTGGATAAAACGTCCTTCTATCCCCCTGTAAATAGTAATACTTTTGTTCTTCCAAGGAACAAAAGAGGTGCCTTTTGTAATAAGTAAATCTTGCACCAAAATGAAGAATTTTTTTAATCCTTCTTGCTTCTTCTACTTTGGATGATAGTCAATCCAAGCTAATGAAATGTTGTTTTGAATAAGGATTCCTACACTCTGTGCTGAAAAAGAAACCCTTATATTCTCCTTGAATCTTGAGACTTCCAAGGTCTCGATTTGAGGCTTCCTTCAAGGACTTCAATGGTGGTTTTCTACTCCACCTTTTTTCTTGTAATGGTGGCTTCTTTTGGCCATGAAAGTGCTACAGATTTTTTATAGTTTTTGTGCTTTTTAACAACACAAACTAATTGAGAGCAACTAGTTAAAAAATCAACTAGAATGGTGCTTAATAGATGCACTTTAAATGGTAACAATAATTTCACCTTATTGCTCCACTAATTTCTCAAAAATACTCTTAACAATTCCACTGCAACCTTTCAAGCATAATCTGGAATAAATTCTTACAAATTTCACTACAAACATAGTTGTAGGATCTAGTCTTCTTTTTCAAGATATAAGATAGGTAGTTGATTGTAACTTCTGAAATCTAATCAACTCCTAATTGTGCAAATGAACCTTAAAAGGAATTTTTCTCTTTTGCACTTTTGAAGACTGTAATTCAATTTTCCTCTTTGCAACTTCTGATCTAATATAAGGTGCTTTAACAAATCTGATAAGTAATCCAATTAATGAATTTACTTGCACCAATAGTTGCTTACCTTTTTGATAACTTTTGTAGAGGATGTAGATCAAGCTTGTTGCTTTAGATTTTTGCAACTTTTGTTAGCTTTTCCAAAAATCTCCTCCTTCACCAAAAAGAGGTCTCAAACTTTCTTTCATGAGCTTGGGGTTTGGTGGTTTGTTCTTCTCTAGTAATCTTCTCCTTTCTGCTATGGATTTAGAGGAATATTTATGCCTTCTTGAAAGGTAATCTTCAAATCTCTCGGATTTGACAAGCTTCTTCTGTCTTCAAGTCTTCTTGTCGAATTTTGACTTCAAGTAGGATCTTCTTCTCAAGACTCTGAATGTCTTGAGGTCTTCTGTATCTTCTTTGGCACTCCTTGCCAATTCTTCTTCTCCTGATTGGGCTTGTTTTTGGATGGTGATAATTGTCCCAAATATTTCCCTTATCATAAAGTTTCTCCTTGATGGAGAATTTCTCCAATGAGTTCTTCTAGGAACTCTTTTGATGATCTTGCTTCAACAACAAGGCTCTCCAAGCCTTTTTCCTTGAGACCTCTCCTAGGTCTTCGATTCTGTAGCTACTTTGGTCTTCCTTGAGACCTTCTTCAAATTTTGGAATTGAGATCTCCTTCTTGGATCTCTTGATTCTGCTACTTCTAGATTTGAATAGGACTCTCCTAGTCCTTCTCGTCCTTCCAAGAATGGAAGTTTCTTCAATGAGATCTTCACTTGATCTCTTCACCTTCAAGTTTGCTTTAGGTTCTGGATTGATTCTGAAGAAAATACTCTTCCTAAATTTCTTGTAGGAAGTTTCCCAACTCACTGAATCTCCTTTCCCTACAACAAATGATTAGTACTAAAATCTGAATCTGCTTCTAAATTAGGTACTCTCTTCTGGAGTCTTCTTCAGGATCAAGGCTTTTGTGGCCTTTTTTAGATCAAGGCTTTTGTGGCCTTTTTTAGGATCAAGGCTTCTATGGCCTTTTCTTAGATCAAGGCTTCTATGGCATTTTTAGGATCAAGGCTTCTATGGCCTTTTTTATTGTGAAGTTGACTTTATCGATAGAGATCTTCAATCTCTAGACTTCACTATGACTCTTTCTCCTAGAGTCTCTTCTGTAGTATTCTTCTCTTGCAACAACTAATCTCTGCACTATGAAGGCACTCCGACCTTCGAGTAATGAAGTTGAAATATCCTAGATTTCTATTGTAGGAGGTGTCCCAATCATCTAAGAGTTAGTTCCCTATAATAAAAGAAACTTTAGGTAATAGTAAAATTTTTAGATCTCTTAGATGAGCTTCACTAGTTGATTCATCAAACTAGTGGATCAAATGTTGAGTCCTTATCTTCACGAGTTTTTCTGTAACTCTGTGGGAAGACTCTAAGCCAAATGAATTTCACAATTTCTCTTTCCAGTCTGTTCTACCAGACAATCTTAAGGCAACAAAATTCACATGCAATGGGTTCAATGGAACATCCGATTTGCAAAAATTGAAGCTATGGTGACTGGCCCTATTTTAACAATAGTACTTTCTCGAAGCTCTCCCTACCACCTTGATTCTTCTGAATATTTTTGCAAGAGCCTGTGCACTGTGGCGAATCAGGTTCACAAAAATTTAGGCTCAATAATAATGGTGGTTCTCCTCTCAATCTACAGTAGCTAGTTCTATTGTGACTAGATCTACCATGGCTCTGATACCACTGTTAGCTTTTGAGGTAGATTGCAATGGGAGATGGCAATCACAGGATGCAAAAATATAAGAGAAAGTAAATTTATGAGATTGCAAAAATATGCTATAAATAGAAATGATGGAAATGAATACAATATTGCTATGGAGGAAATGGACACTCCATGCAAGATGCTACAGGACTACATTGTACTCCATCACTAATGGAGTCACACAGTAATACTACTACTACCTACTATCTTGTCAATCTCTTACAATGAGGCCCTTTTATAATGGAAGATAGATTCCTTGGCCAACACTCTACCTAGTTGTACAAGGGACACCTTGCACATTTACAACTTGCACATTGACACTTGTGCATTTATTACATTGCATAAAGTAACTAGATAACTTCCCCCTAAAGTAATCTAATGTCCTAAGTATGTACCTAGGAAGGTACATTTACATGATCCAAATGATGTAATAGACTCTAACTCTAACAAATATCTGGTCCATTGTTGAACTAATTTTGGAGAGTCGACTAAACACAAAGAAGCTTAGACAAGTGAAAATACAACATATCTACTGTAAAGGAAATCAAACAACAGATTGGTTGGCGAATTTGGGAGTTGGACATAGGGAAAAATAAGACTGGCATGCGAAGTTCCCTCCAAAATTGATGGAATTAGCACTAAAGGATTATCCAAGGGATGAACACCTATTGGAGCAACAGGAGGTGAATAGACCCAATGAACTACTCACTTGATTCCCATTTGATAGATTGAAGTATACCTACCATGCTAGCAAAACAAAGTTGCACAGGTTAGATCAAAGAAGGCTTTGGGCACCCTTAATTATCTGGAACGGGTTGGCTAAGTTTCTTCTATATTATGCTACTATTATGGTCTTACTATATTTTTTTGGTGTTGGGTTTTTTTATCCTTTAGTGTTGTTTGTGTCTATTATGGTTTTAAAATTAAGTCTAGACTGTGTACTGTGTTAGTAATACCTACAGTAGGAGTTTTTTTTTTCTAAGGGTGTTTTTGTTTAAGTTAAACAACTCGTTGTATCCTAAGTTTCAACTAATGTTAGTTGTTTGGTTTTGGATAGACTGCTACACCATATTGTAATACTTTTTGTCAGCAAGGTGTAAGGGTTTGGGGACCCAAAAACTCTTATTACCTTAATAAAAAAATATCACTAAGAACCTAATTAAAAATGAAAAGATTTCATATTCATTTTAAGGCTACAATCTAAACAACCACCATAAGAATTAAAATAGAGATTAGCTATACTTTATTGTTAATTTTAAATCAAATATTTAATTATTTTTTAGTTTAAATGTATTATAACTTAAATAAATTTTTCCTACTCTTCTACCTAATGAATAAAAGCAACTCTTTCTAAATTCTCGTTTTCACTTTATTCTCCATTTGCATCCAACTAGAATTAAAAATGTTATTTGCAATTATGGAAAGTTTTAAGTCATCCATAAAATATTTTACATTAAGATATCATTTTTTAAACTCTTGCACAAGCTCAAATACACTTCCACCAACTTTTCTCACTTTTCATTCATTAAAAATTCCCAACAAAAAAATACTTTTTTGAATTGCAACATGTGTTTGGCCCTCTTGATTTCTCACGAGTTTATCTAATCTTCTTATTTTTACAAGATGTTTTCAATGGCATAATCTTATGATGGAATTTAATTCCACATAAATACTTAGTAGTATCTTAATAATTCTTCTAGATAATTTTTTAAGATTGTGATATAAATTCTCTAAAGTGTCCATCTCTCTAATTGCATTATAAAGACACCTATTATTGGGTGTTTTATGAGATTTAAAACTTTGATATTTTTATTATGTTTAGATTTATCAAATATATTATTTAGGTTTCCATCTAAGACATGCTTTATTTAAGGTTTAACATCCTTATTTGATAAAGATAAGTTGAGTTTTATTTTATTTTTGTTCTTTGGAGGCCAACCCATTGCTTTTTGGTCTTAAAACAATCACTTAATTACATCTATATCCCTAACCACCACCTTCATCCCTTATGCACAAATAGAAAAAACAATGATTTATAAAACAAAGAGTCTAGATTTCTTGTCTTTCTATGTTTGTATAAAAGGTCATTGCCTTCTTCTTTTATTATTGAAAAATATTATGGATTGGTCTAAAACTAAATGTGGTTTGCAATTTTTAATATTTCCATGTTAACCTCACATTATCCTATCTTGAGAAGGAGTTATAGATCATTTGAATCATCAAGAAATCTTTGTATCACATTGCATACCCATGTGAATGGTATTGATGAAAAGAAATAATCATGAACTATTAAGGATAATATATAAACAACCTCTAATGGCTACAATAGAGCCACACCAACTATCTTAATTATTATTAGCTTGGGCCCTAGGATAAGGTAAACAAACCTTGAGCATTAGAGTTAGGATTATTGTTGATTTAGTGTATAAATAGGAAGATTTGTGTTGTATATGAAATCATCTTTCATTTTTGAATCTTGGTCATATTTGTTGCATACATGAGACTTTGCCCTCTCTAAGTGGCAATGAAACTTTGTCCTCTTTAAGTGGTTAAGATTTGTATTGATTTGAAATCAGGAATTTGTTATTTGTATTATTAATTTTTTAGCATTGGATATGAAATTGTGTATAATGGATGTTTAGTTTTTCATATTATTGAATTGTTACTACTATTACTATATTTTTGGAAGTTGTTTCATTACAAGTGGTATTAGAGCATTGATATTTAATCCTTGTAGTAGTGCACAAGAGTGGTAAATGGCATGCAAACCATTCCAAAACCTCTAACAATCAATTTTGCTTTATGATGCCTAGTGATTTGTCATCAAATTTTTAACTCAATATTTTGGTACATTTTTCTTATGTAATTTTGTGAGTTAGTTATTATTTTCTTTTTTCAAAACCAATAAAAATGTGTATCAGGGCCCTTACATGAGACTCATATCACAATGATAATATCTTTTAGCCAATCCAAACAAGGGATATCTCTAGCAACACTTTTTTTGGGAATTAGATGTGTCAAGACCTCCTTGTGGGAGATCCATCTCATTGTAATCATATTTTCAAGTTGATCAAAGTAAGGGATATTTCTCACAATACTTTTTCAAAAGTGATTTAGAGGATTCTTTCAGTTTTACATTTACTTCCAATATATAAACAAACTGGTTGCTTCTACTAGTTGGTTATGAATCAATGGTGATTTGTAATGCGTTGGTCATCCAAAGGATGTGTGAATGAGAAAAAATAAATATAAACACAAAAATCCTGGCTAGCATTAATATACACCTTAAAAAATTATTAACTTTGACCAATATTTTCTTTCTTCTTTAAATGTTATGGCTTTGTCTCAGCCAACACCACTCCTCCTCTCAATATTCCTCCAATTGGTAATACTCTTTCCAATACAATTAACTCTGGTCTACAATCCTATCTTAAGGACCAAGAAAAACTAGTGAAATCCATCACTAACTCTCAAACCCAAATCAAGGAGACCTTAGATACCATCTAAATCCATCTTGATCTTTCCCCTACTAAGTTTCCCTTAACCAAGAGTTTCAACAATTCATTGTATAGTAGCCACATAGCATGAAATAGGCATCAAATTCAAAGGAACACTAGTATCAGTACATAAGTGTTGAAAGTGTAACCTAACTTATGGCCAAGGCTGACATTGTATGATGTAATTATGTATAGTCCTATGAGCAATTATTATACAATAATATTTGGTTATTTATAATATTTTATTATGTAAGTCCTATGGGTTGCATTTACCTTGTTATGATTAAACCCATCTTATAACTTGTAACCTTAGTCCCTCTTGTTATGTTAGCTCAGGTTAAACTCTTTTATGTAATTGATATTTTGCTATTGGTATGGTTACTCACCACCACTTCATCTATTGTATTAGAGTATTTTGATTCCTATATATGGATAATATAGTGATTATTTATGGTGCTCAAGGGTACCCATCATCTATTTCTCTCTTTCATATTTTTACACTTTCTATATAATATTTGAATGGATGGATTGCTTCTATTTGTTTTTGTAAATAAATGTGAAACCCACCATAGTATCATAGTGGGTATGGGGCGAAATTTATTGGTCACACAAAAAGTACATTTAAAGAATTTGATAATTCTTTTGATTATCGGAATGAGTTACTCTTCTAAGATTCATAATTATTTCTAACACAAGAGGTAGAAAGAAAATATTTTTCCATAGTTTCTCATACTTTTTTCAATTTTTTTTTGGAGTTTTTGTGTATACTTTGTTATTATCAAGGTATTTTTTATCTTCTACATACAAATTAAAATTTATTTTTGCTCAATGATATTTCCCCTAAAACTCTACAAAATCATCATAACATTTTTAAAGAAAACAAGTTTTTTGAATTTCCTATATTAGTTTTGGTGTGCACTTTGTTTTTTGTGCATATTTGATTGAAAAACATGTTTGACATCAAACCAAGCATTCATTTCTATCTTCATGTAATTTGAACATATTATAAAAAACATAAATATGATAGTAATATGACTAGTAGGAGGAATAATAAGACATTGGGTATAAATAGACATGGATTTGAATCATCGTCTCATTATTTTTATTTTTTTAGGTAGGGAATGATTTGTAGAAGGTTGAGAATTTTACATTTCCATCGTAGTATGGAGGTTTGGCTAGTTGGATCATTGAGTGGAGGGAAAGGCATATGGTATAAGAAATTCAAGGTTCAAACCACACTTTTGCTCATTAAAATATTTTTTCTTGGCATGGATTATGTTCTTCATAGAGGCACAAAATTACTTGGACCAATATAATGCTTAGATAAATTGGTTATGCTACCTTGAACAAGATGTCCATGGCTTCTGTAACCTTAGGTTATGTCATGACAAGGTATATTTTTTTGCTATTTGTGTGTGCTTTTATCTTCATACTAGAGTATGGATTTCATTTGTCAAAGGAAACCATTTTCTTCACACCAGCAAGGCGAGCACCTTGGTTAGTGGAAGTTCCCAATACATAGGAGATCCAAGTTTGAACCATCCCATTTTTGGCACTTTCAAACAACAAATAAGAATGAAATGAAACTATTGTTGTCATCTTTGATTATCTTGATCAAAAAAATCACACATCATGTGGAGCAACACATTAGGGCCTCAACCAAGAGTGCGGGGTTTGAATCAAACAAGGGCCTTCAAGAGTTTTAAAAGGTTGACTTCTTGTTGAGATGCTATCTTTAGGTACACTTGAAATCATGTGGGAAAAGGACGCGAGAGATAAAATAAAAAAAAACTAAAAATTAAATAAAACCTAAGCTACAAAAGTGGTAATGCATCAAAATATAAAATAAGATCTCCTTGCACCACAAGCCTAAAGGTTATGTGCCAATGATGAAAATTCTTCTTATTGAAATAGATAATCCTAAATGAGAGTTACGAACATATATACACATAAGGAGATAAGTCAGAGCATGAGAGCCACATTTGACTACCAAGAACAATTAGACATGTAGGCCTCCCATACACACACATATGCAAGTAAAACCCAAAAATCAGATAGACTACAAACATATACACACATATAGAGATAAGTCATAACATGAGAACCACAAATGGCTATCCAAAACAATTTGACACATAGGCCTACAATATGTGTGTATGTGTATGTGCAAGAATTATTACAAATATTATGCTAGAAGTAGAGGTTAGATTTACCCACAAGCCGCTCAGGTGCTAATTATTATATAGAAAGAAATGAAAGGAAAGCTTACAAAACTTGCAAATGCAAACTTGTATATCCTTTACAAAGCTAAGACTATTGCTATATATAGATTACAATGAATTTTTCCCTCGAACATTCATGCAAATATTTCAAGATAATTGTTGCTTCTTGATGCATGGTCATATCTTCATTTAAGTTGTTGGTTTCTCGAGGTCTCTAGATTTGGAGTCATGAATTTCAAATGGTTTTCTGTCTTTGGATAAGAAGCTACTATCATTATTACCTTCTACATATTTTAGGATTTGCTATCATTAGGGTGTAGAAGATCTCTTAATTTAATGCTTTAAATTTTTGGGCCACTTCTATTGTGGTTTCCATGTCGATGTTGTCCTTTTAAAGACATGCAATATTATTTTGCAGGAAAGGACCATACTTATAGAATATTATACACCTCAAAAAATTTAGATTTTTTGGACACAGGTGATTTTATTTGAAATTTTCCTCATCATTTTTCATCAGTACTTTTCTAACCTTGGGACTTTTGACCATAGGACCTCCACATCAGAGCTTTTACTTTCCATATTTGATCAAAATTTATAAAATTTTGAATTTTAAACATAGCTTTCTTGCATATGAGACTTGCCTTCCAATCCTTAGAACTTTTTTATTGAAATTTTCTTTTGCACTTTGTCCACTACTTCTACTTTCACTTTTTGTCAATTAAGAATGGTGCATCTCTTGAGTGTAGTGAGGAATAACTATAGTTTTGGAAAATAAAAAGGGATATTTAGCCTAATAAAAATAAGTAACATAGAGAAATTGATGCCTTAGTCCATTGGGAATAGATTTAGGAAAAGAACCCTCCTTTGGAATGAAATTTAATGTGGGAATTTCAACAATCAAGTTTTCATTTTCACATCTCCATAGCTGTCAAGATTTTTGTAAACTCATAAAACTAGGATTACTCTCATATATATTATATAGTACATATTTACAAGGGTCAAGTGGATGACCTTTATCCATTGGACATGGAATCAAAAGAGGCCCCCATTAGTTTCTCAAGTCCTTCTTTCTCTTTTTCTAGGTTCTTGGGTAAAAAATTTCACCCTCAAGAAAGTGGGACTCTTAAGCATCTGCCTTGTTGTACATAGGCTGATATTAGGAATAAGAAATTTCCTTAATAGATTCGGGTTGGTACTGATGCTAAATTCCATCTTACTTTTGGCCTGGTTAGAGCATCTTTTCCACCACTAAGTCATATCCTCTTTTGTTTTCATAACCCTAAATTTCAAAGATTTCTCTTTTATTTTCATACCCCTAAAGTTCAAAGAGTTCTCTTTTATTTTCATACCCCTAAAGGTTAAGGGGTCATATTTTTGGATTAGAAAAGTTCTTGTACCTATTTGCTTAGGCACTCATAATGGATATAACTTTATTGCCTTCATTGCTTGCTATACCATTTTATTATCAACGTGGTTCTATGGCTTATCAGGTAGTGGAGTACCTACTACCTTTGCACGTCTTCATCTTCATTTTAAATTTTAATAATTTGGTTAGATGTAATGATTTGCTATGTAGATGAGGATTGGGGAATGATAAACTAGTCAATAAGAGTCTACTACTATCTTTCTTCAAATCCTTCCATGAATAGGGCAACAAGGTGATCCCATTCATAATACAGTATGGAGAAAGAGATTTGTACCCTTCATGAATGATTCTACTAGTAATATTAGGGCTATGTTATACTTGGTGATTTTGTGCACTTGGTACCAATAGACTATATCCTATAAATTTTCTAGTGGAGTCATCTTATCTTCTCTAGTATAGCATGACACAAACTCAAGTACTGACATTGGAATTTTATCCCATACTTTCAAGGGTACTGGAGGCTGCAAGGGGTTTTTGTTGCTCCATGCCATCAAACACCAAGATGGTGGTTTGACCATTAGCAACAAAATATATGGTGTTAAATATTTTCTTTAATAATATTTTTGATCTCTTTCTTAGAGTGGAGTTACCAAGTGAATATAGCACATGCTCTAGAAACTTATAGATTGAGGACTTCACCAAAACATTAATCTAACGTTTTTCAAATGACTTGTTCTAGTGTGAAGTTGCTAAGTGAGTCAGAGGTGCTTCAAAAATAAAAAAAAATAGTTAAATAACCTCACCAAGTCTAGACCTAACCTATTGTTATGATTGTGGGACTAATGATCTATCACTAGGGCCCCATTGGGTCTACCATTAAATTATTGTCATCTTTGATAGTTTTTGTTAGAACAATTACTCCTTGCATGGAGTGACACAATAGGGCCTCAATTGAGAGCATGGGGTTTGGCTCAATAGGGGGCCTTTGAGAGTTTTTTACAAGGATAGCTCCTTTTTGAGATGTTATCTTTAGGTACACTTGAACTTAGAGGGGAAAAGGGATGCAAGAGAAAATAAAAATAATTGAAAAAAATAAAATATAAGCTACCAAAGTGGTAATACACCAAAAGATAAAATAATATCTCCTTACACCATAGGCCTAAATAATATGTGCTAATGATGAAAAATTCCTATCCTTGACACAAATAAGCCCAAATGAGAGTTATAAGTATACATATGCATAAAAAGATAGTTCATAGCATGAGATCCACAAATGGCTACCTAGAAAAATTAGACACATAGACCTCTCATACACACATGCAAGTAAAACCTAAAAATTAGGTAAAACTACAAACACACACACACATATAGCGAAAAACCAGAGAATGAGAACCACATATGGCTATCCATAAAAATTAGACATGTAGTCCTCCAATATATCTGTGCAAGCAACATTACAATGATTGTGCCAGAAGTGAGGGTTTGTTTTTTCCACAAGCTGCTCAGGAGTTGACTACTATGCATAAAGAAATGAAAGGAAATATTACAAAACTTGTAGACATAAATTTTCCAATTATTTACAAATATAAGACTTTTTATTTATAGATTGCAAGGAGAAGAATTTTCCTCCAAAACACATGCAAATATTTGAAGATGATTGTTACTTCATGGTCCATCGTCATATCTTCATTTAAGTTGTTGATTTCTTAAGATCTCTAGATTTGGTGTGAGAAATGTCAAATGGTTTTGAGTATTTGGATGAGTAGCTATTATCATCTACCCATTTTGGTATTTTATATCATTATGGTGCAAAAGATATCTTACTTTAATGCTTCAAATTAGTGGGTTTATTTTTTTGTGGCTATCATGTCACTGTTTTCAAACTGAAGAGATGTGAAATTATTTTGCAAGAAAGGACCATACTTCTGGAAGATTGTACATCTTAGAAAATTTAGTTTTTTGGAACATAGGTGGTTTTATTTGGAAGTTTCCTCACCATTTGTCGTCAAGAATTTTTTGGTCTTAGGAATTTTAATCACAAGATCTCCATGTCATATATTTTTCTTCCCATATTTGATTAGAACTTTATAAACTTCCAATTTTTAGACACAACCTTCTTACATCTGAGACTTACCTTTGAATCCTTGAAAAATTTTGATCAAAATTTTCTTTTGCACTTTGTCTGTTACTTCTGCTTTCATTTTTTATCACCTAATAATGTTGCATATATATGCACAATTTTTACACACACACATATAAATCAACCAATGAAAATATGACATGTGTCAAAATGAAATCCAAGAAAATAGTCGAATGGAACACATGTGACAAAAAAATTGTGATAGAACCTACAAATTAACATATGAAATATGGTGGTCTGTAATTACATAGTTTTTCTAAGGTTTAACAGTCTAATTTTTCCATTTTGGGGGGCTATTTAGGCAAATATTCCAAAGGCCATCATTCTTGCACACTGAAGCATTCTTTAGCTTATTTTTCAAATCATCTAATTGTTTGATATCTACACATTGGTGACATTAGTTTATGGACTTGTTATAGTGTTAGGAGCCATATCGTACTAAATAATCCTCAAATATTATTACCCTATTATAAAAGGGAAAATTTACCATATGTTATGCAATTACAATCTTTGGTCTACATCTATGGGAGATGCAGTTGGATTTGTGATAATAGCAACAAGTTTTGAGTCTTTTAGAGGCATGCAAGAAAAGGATTTAGAATGTACTTTAGTCAATCCCTCTTCCTCCTTTAGGCTATTGATTTAGCTTATTCATGGATATCTAATCATTCACGGTCTTTATCTTCTATTCTTTGTCTAAGTACTCTTGGAAGTTTGTAATGGCTCTTTTCATAAGTAGGTTTATACAAAGAATATTTTTGGGATAGAAATTAGGTGGCATCATGGCAAGTATAAGTGTTCAAGCAAGGCGATGAATGTTATAAAAGTGAAATTTATGCTTCCAAGATTTACCTTATGCATATATAGAATATTGAAGCATTTTTTTAGAGGTGGTACTCTTGTCTTCTCTTCCTATTTTGGAGTCTTAGAAAAAGTATTTTTTAGATATGTGTGGGAGTATTTGATTGTGATAATTATGACTATTGTCTAGCCTAAGGAGAATCCTATGTAGAGAATTTTTTGCATCAACAAATTTTAAAAGATGAAGGGGATTCAAAAGAGTCTTCCTAAAGAGTTGAGGCCCACTAGAGCATCCATTATAGGTGGAAGATATTATTATCAGTAATGCCTTCTATCCTTGGCCTCTTAGTTCATATTATGAGTGTGTAATCTGACTTATATCCAAGAATGGTATTGTATGATGTAATTGTGTATAAGCCTGTAGGAAATCATTACAAAATTACATTTAATTATTTGTAATATTTTATGATATAAGATCTATGGATTGAACCCACCTTATAACTTGTAATTAACCTTAGTCCTTCTTGTTATGTTAGGTTAGCTTTAACTTTTTTGTGTATTTGTGGTTTTTTCTATGGATAATATAATGATTAATTATGATGCTCAAGGGCACCCATCATCTATTTCTCTCTTTTGTAATTTTTATGCTTTTTATATATTATTTGAGCGAATGCATTCCTTTTATTTATTTCTTGAAATATGTGTTAAAAACAACAACAAGCATCTACAAATAGCCACCATTTTGTCATAGACCTCTAATTTCCCATGGTTGTCACATGGCTTCCTATGCTACTAGGGTTACTCTTTTAGGTGTAGGTGGTTTTAACTCTAGCTTTGTTACTAATATTGATCCCTCTCTAGGAGCTGCTACTAATTTAATTTCTTTACCTCATGATGTTCCTATTCCATGCATCAACATCCTAAATTTCAAGGGTTTGGATCCATGTAATTGGTTGGGTAAAGTAGATAGCATCATTTGTCTACACCATGTGCTTGAAGAAGGTCGTCATGTTGGCTAATACTAAGTTGGAAATCCATTATTATTGATGGGTGTTATGAGATATATTCTAACATAAAACCTATTTTATGTGGCCTAACTTCAAAGTATTTTTTCTCCATAAGTTTACAAAGGATCTTCTACTTTGTATGTGGTCCATTCGATGCAAACCAAGCAAACATGATCAATTGAGGATTATTACGTAGAGTTCACAAGTTTGCTCACCTAAACCTATCAATAGATCCAATGTTGGTTGTATTAGTCTTTGACCATGGTCTTAAGGATGAAATTCAATAATAATTAAATATGTTTGATCCATATACCCTCAAGGATGCAAAATATGTAGCTCTAGAAACAATAGATAAGCTTTATTTGTCTTGTCCATAACCTCAACATTAGTTGAACACTTGGTGGCTTTGCTTCTATAATTCAAATAATGAACCACCGTATGGAATTTTTTGTTTCAAGTATTATTCAAACTATTATTGAGATCAGACCTATGAATAATATCATAAATTTTAAGTGGAATATGATAATACAACAATGTTAGAAGATGAAGATTAAAATTCATCGTACTAGAAGACATTGAATGAAGTAGCCAATTCTTAGCATGAGGTTGATACCATGGACCTATTTGCATTTACTTTATGGTACTATAGTTTTACCATACCATAAAGGTCCAAGGATTCATCAACCATCAACAAATCAACGTGTTAATTGTTTTAGGTAGCATGCAAAACTTATTGAAAACAAAATAATTTCTTTAGGATTGTATATCAACACTTTGACCTAGAAAAACTTTTTAAATATTGATTGCAAATTGGGGCCAACTTAATGTGGGTTTAATGACTAAGGTTAACACCTATATGGGTGATTATACTTGCTCTAATCATATGGAAAGTGTATATGTCATATTGGGAGCACAATGGCTATCCCAACTCAATGATGTTACTATTAATCCATAACAATTGATGGATAAAAAATGACAAGACCATTTGTCTCCAATGAATCCAACCTCCTCCTTCAAATGTGGTTAGTTCCTATAGCATAAAAAATATAATAAAGAAAGGGAGTTGTATATTCTTCATCTGGGTTAATTGCATGGAAGTTTAGTCTTTAGAGTTTCTTCTTCCATCTCTTCATTCATACTTATAGAGTATTATGTATTGTTATTTGAATGTTTTTTGTGAAACCATGGGTCTTCCCTAAGCACACAAATTATCATGCCATCCACCTAGTTATGAGTAGTCAACCTCTTAATGTTTGTCCTTATTGTAATCCTCATTATCAAAAGTTTGAGATTGAGAAGCTAGTAAAGGAAAAATTGGAGTAAGAAATTATATTTGAGAATATATTTTTATTCCTCTTTGGTGGTTATGGTACAATGTAAGTACAACTCTTAGAACATGTGTCCTAATTCTGACCTCTCAATAAGATCACCATCAAAGATAAGTTTTATACCCCTATTATAGATGATTTTGTAGATGACTTGCATGGTACTAAATTTTTTACAACACTTGATTTATGCTCTAGGTTCCATAAAATTTGGGTTAGAGAAGAGGATATCCCCAAGAATATATTTTGCATGCATGTGGATCATTATGAGTTCATTCTCACACCCTTTGGTATTACTAATGCTCCTTTCACTTTTTAAAGCCTTGTTTTGTCTTTCATTATTTTCTCCATAAGTTTATACTAGTCTTCTTTGGTGATATCTTAGTCTACAACAAGCCCGTGGAATTTCATTTAGTTAATGTGGACCAAGTTATCCACCTCTTAAAAAAGAAAAAATTCTTTGTCAAAAGGTCCAAGTGTTCTTTAGGGTCCATGAGGTAGAATACTTGGGATATATAATATTTTAGAAAAGATTCAAAGTGGATCCTAAAAAAATCAAAACCATGTAAGGTTGGCCCCTACTCAAATTCCTCAAGCAACCTCATGGATTTTTATGCCTCACCGAATACTAAATAAATTTTATCTACAACTATGGTAAGATTATTGCTCCTCTCACTACTCTCACTAAGAAGGATGCCTTTATTTGGTATGAAGAAGCTTTCCAAGATTTTCATACCCTAAAGAAGGCTATGTGTAACACCCTTATTTTAGAGACTCTTGATCTCAATAAAACCTTTATAATTGAATATTATTCTTTAATCATAGGTATTAGAGATATTTTAATGTAGGATGAACATCCCTTAGAATTTGAAATCAAACATCTCTTTGACAAGAATCTAGGTCAATCCACTTATAAGAAGGAAATATTAGTTGTTCTACATGTTGTGGAGAAATAGAGATATTATTTATTGGGGTGATGATTCATCATCAATATCAATCATAACAATCTTAAACATTTCCTAGATTAACATATTTCATGTCCAAAATAGAACAAATAGTTGACAAAGCTCTTACGATATGATTTTTTATTAAGTACAAGAATGGAAAGGAGAATGTGGTGGTAAATGCTTTGTATCACAATTATGAGAATGTTGTTGTTGTTAGTGCCATATTTAGTCCTCTTCCATAAAAAAATTTTCTAGGTTTGGGAGGACTGGATTTTAAATCCAGAGATTTCTAGTATTATTCATGAAGTAGAGTTTGGATCTTTGTTGTAACCATTTTTTGCATACGTTGATAGTTTTCTCTACAAAAAGGATCACATTTATCTTCCTCCATCCTCTTTTCTTAATACTAATGTTCTCCAATAATTACATGCACCTTCTTTGGATGGATATTTTAGGTTTTTAAAAATTTATTAGTGGGTAAACTAATAAGTGGATGTCAAGACCTTCATGGCTTAATTGGAGGTATGTTATCAAAAACAAGGGGAAACTCTCTTGGGTTTATGTAATCCTTATCTATTCCTAATAGCCAATGGGAGTCATTTCCATAGATTTTATTAAAGGTGTTTCTAAAACTAAGGGAAAAATATGTGAGAAGCGGAACAAGATTTCATTAATGTGATGAAATATAAATAATACATTTGAGCCAAGATTAGTCCGGAGGTTGTGGAACCACCCGAGGCCAAAATAGGCGTGGTTGCAACAAATAACAACTAGCCTAAATTAATCAAATCCAACAATATAAGATTGTTTAGGATCGAATTAATTAGAGAGAGTAAATATTGAAATATATTCTAACATCCCCCCTTATTACAATATTTGAGGAAACATATAACTACTAGCTATACTAGCATCCCCCCATTATTTTGAAATACATAGAGAATTGCGAAACAATTCAAATTTGACACGTGCAAGTGCCTTAGTGAATATGTCTGCAACTTGAGCATTGGTGGAGATGTACTGAAGCTGAATTCGGTGCCTTGGTACTTCGTCTCGAATAAAGTGGCATTGTGTATCAATGTGCTTGGTTTTTTCATGATGCACTGGATTCTTAACAAGGTTCAAAACACCCATGTTGTCGTAGAACAAGTGTATTGGAGATTTTTATGGAAGACCCATACTTGTCAAGATGCGATGCAACCATATCACTTCGCACACAGCTTCACGTGCGGCACGATATTCTGCCTCTGTTGATGAGATAGCAACCACCTGTTGCTTCTTGTTGTGCCAAGAGACAGGACCAGATCCAAGATGAAACAAATATCCTGAAGTTGATTTACGATCATCATATGATCCGGCATAGTCGGAGTCCGTGTATCCCTGTAAGAAGAATTTGTTGTTCTTCTTGTATTCTAGGCCATATTCCATTGTGCCACGGACATAGTGAAGAACTCGCTTTGCTACTTTCCAGTGTGTAGTCTTAGGTTCCTGCATGAACCTCGAAAGATAGTTGACAACAAATACGATATCTGGCCTAGTGTTGGTCAGATATATGAGACTCCCAATCAGTTGATGATAGAGAGTAGCATCTACCTGAGGTGATTTGTCATATCGCGATAACTGAAGTCCTGATTCCATTGGTGTTGCCATCGACTTGCAATCAGTCATGCGATATTTTTCTAGTAGTGTCTTGGCATATTTTTTCTGGGTCACTTTGATGTAGTGCTCCTTCTGGTTCACTTCCAGACCAAGACAGTAATGGAGAAGTCCGAGATCTGTCATTTCAAAATATTTGCTCAAATCCTGTTTGACAGTAGAGATCATTGTTTCTGAACTCCCTGTTATGAGCAGATCATCAACATAGAGTACAAGCAACACTATTTCAGAGCCTTGCTTCTTAAAATAGAGGTTTGCATCCGACGGACATCTCTTGAATCCATGCTGCAGTAGGTGATTATCCATTTTTATATACCAAGCCCGAGGGGCCTGTTTCAAACCATATAAGGATTTGACCAATTTGCAAACTTTCTGCTGTTGGCCTTCCACTTCAAATCCTTTCGGTTGAGTCATGTAGACTTCCTCTTGGAGATCACCATTTAGAAAGGCACTCTTGACATCCATTTGGTGCACTTTCCACCCATACTGTGCTGCCATAGCACAAAGAACTCGAATAGTTGTCATCCGAGCAGTAGGTGCAAAAGTTTCCTCGTAGTCAATGCCTTCTTTTTGAGCATAGCCCTTTGCAACAAGTCGGGCCTTATGCTTATCTATTGTCCCATATGCCTTGTACTTGACTTTGTACACCCATTTGCAGCCTATGGGCTTCTTTTCGTATGGCAGATCGACAAGCTTCCAAGTTTTGTTTTTCATCAGAGACTTATACTCTGCATCCATAGCGGCCTTCCACTGAGGCTCACTAAGGGCATCTTGCACTGAAGTAGGTTCAAGTTCATCTATTGAAGACATAAACACCCTGTCATCATCAATATCCATATCTTCTGTATCTCTCTCTGGATCTACAGAAAGTTCCTCAAAATATTGACAAAGATCATCAACCCCAGTAATCTCTGCTGCAACTTTCTCCTGTCGAGCCATGCTGCGAGTACGAGGCCTATCCAAAGTCAAATCTGGTGGAGTGGATAGCTTAGAGTCTCTGATTGTATTTGTATACCACTTTGGATTCTTCTTCTGTGGTGATGAAGAAGATGAAGAAGGACCTCCAACCTTTGATGAAGGAGACTTCTCAACCTTAGATTCCACAAGGTCTAGGTATACATCTGATGTGTTTTCTGATGTGAAAGCCTCATCAAAAACTACATCTCTACTGATGTGAATCTTCTTGGTTAAGGGATCAATCAATCGATAACCCTTAGAGTGCTCATCATACCCAAGAAGAATGCACTTCAATGTTTTCTCATCTAGCTTCTTCCTCTTTTCTTTCGGTATGTGCATGAATGCTTTACAACCAAAAATGCGTAGATGAGAGATGGAGGGTTTCCTGCCACTCCATGCTTCCTGTGGAGTCATTCCTTGTAGGGCTTTAGTGGGTGCCCTATTCAATAGATATACTATTGTGGTGACAGCTTCTACCCAATATTGTTGCCCAATTCTAGCTCCTGTGAGCATGCAACGAACCATTTCCATGATGGAACGGTTCCTCCTTTCAGCAACTCCATTTTTTTGAGGAGTATAAGCAGTAGTCAACTGTCGTGTGATCCCATTTTTAGTCAAGAATGCAGAAAATTCTTTAGAGGTGAACTCCCCCCCTCGATCTGAGTGGAGGGTCTTTATAGAAGTCCCTGACTCCTTTTCAACAGATTTCTTGAATTGCTGAAAGAAGCCAAATGCTTCAGATTTCAGTTGAAGAAAGAATACCCACATCTTTCATGAGTAATCATCCATGAATAACTAAAAATACCTCTTACCCCCACAACTGTTGGGTGTTAAAGGACCACATAGATCGGTGTGAACCAACTCCAGAGGTTTCTTTGCTCTTGTAGAGCTCCTCTCGAAAGGTACTCTATGTTGCTTTCCTGCCAAGCAGTCAGAGCAAACTGGCAATGTGGTAGAAAGGGAAGGAAGACCCTTTACCATCTCATACTTACTTAACTCAAGTAAGTAACCAGAACTCATATGTCCATATCTCTTGTGCCATAGGGAAGTTGCCTCCTTTGTAGAGACAATCATGGCTACATCTGGAGTAGAGATAGCATCTAGGGCAAATAAGCCATGCTTATATGAAGCGGTTGCAATGTTCTTACCCCTCCTGGTAATAGAACAACACTTCTTGCCCCCCTCAACACTAAAGTTTACAACCATATCCTTGTCCAAAATTTGTGTGACTGACAACAAGTTGTTTGCCAATCCTGGAACATAGAGAACCTTTTCAATATGGCACTTGCCATCAGGAAGAGTAACAAAAACTGTACCTTCTCCCTGAACCTTGTAGGTTTTATCATCGACAATAGTGACAGGTTTGCCCTCTTTGGCCTCAAAAGACTCAAACCATGATTTGTCGCCAGTCATGTGCTTACTGGCGCCAGAATCGACATACCATATAGGATCCGTCTGCTTGGATACTGTGGTAGTCATGAGCACTTTGTGTGCTCGCTCAGAATCCATGTCAGATTCCTCAACAACAACATTCACTTTCTGTTGCTTGTTCTTTTGTGGTTTGTTCTGGCCTTTCTGTTTTGGTTGTTTATTCTTATGCCAACATCTGTTTGTATCATGACCTTCCTTGTCACAGATCTTGCAATATCTCTTAGTCTGTTGAGTTTGTTGATTTTGTTTCCCTTTTGAATCCTTTTGAGAACTCCCTCCCTTCTAAAAATTACCCTTCTTCTTGTTCTGGCCCTTCCTGTTTGTGTAGAGGGCAGTGTTAGAAGAATCATCTCGCTGTAGTTGGCGTGCCTCCTCCTCTTGAAGCAAATTTACCAACTCAACAAAGGTAACTTGTCTCTGTGATACATGAAGTGAGGTGATCAATACTCGAAAAGAATCAGGTAATGCTCTCAATACCACTGAGATAAGGAGCTTATCATCAACTGGTGTTGCCAAAGAATTCAATTTTCCTTTTAACTCAGACACTCTGCAAAGAAAGAGTTCAACTGTCTCTCCCTGTTTCATGCTTAGATTGTGTAATTGAGATTGAAGAAATAGAATGGTGGAATCATTCTTTCCTTCATATATAGTTTTAAGGGCATTCCATGCCTCTTTACTATTTTGACAATCAACAATATGGGGTTGAACTTCATCAGAGACAACAAGCAAAATGAGCACTTTTGCCTTGCTATCTATCTTATCAAAGTCTTTCTGATCAGCAGTGAGAGTTGTGGCTCTAGCTGTAGATGAAGGTCTTACTGTTGTTCCAGACACAACATCCCAAAGATTATCCATCTCTAGGATTGCCTTCATTTTGTTTTTCCATGGTGTATAGTTTGGACCTTTCAATAACTGATGAGCATCAGTCATTAGTTTCGTAGACATTGTGAAGGTTCCTTATAACACCAAATGGTCCCCCCTTCGATATACCTTAATGCCAGGCCGTTATACCGTACAAAATACCCGCCCTTACGTGAGGGAGACTATAGGTATTTTGAAAAACCAAAAAAATTACCCGCCCTTACGTGAGGGAGACTGTAGGTAATTTTAATGATTATACGATACGTGGTACTTAGGCGGTACTGAAAGGGAATCACCTCGTTGATGGCACCGACCTTAGAAAGCCTTCAATCCTCATGCGTGGGGCGTAACTTCCCCTAAACACTTTGGATATCCGAACTTTCGTCTGGATTTAAGCCTAAACACGAGAGTGATTGGGGTAGTGGATGGAGTAAAAAAATAGCAAAATGGCAAACTTATCTCTCCCCGACGATTAATAGAGAACAAGCTCAGACGTCATTTTGGCAGCTATATTAGGCGGCGGATACAATAGCGCAATCACGACAGCTTTACCTGTAAGTGCTGGCCAGAGGTATCACAAATACCGAACGCTGTAGTGCAATAAATTGCACGGATGGGTTTTAATTATTTCGGGGACTTAGGGAGTGAATTTGATTTTAACTTTTAATGATGTAGTGCAAAGCAAGAAAAAATGCAACATACAACATAAAAGTGCCCACAGAAATAAACCACTAGGTGTCGGGCGCTGCCGAAAATGCACCTTTACAATAATGCCAAAATTTGCTTTTTCTCAAAAAATTACTCTCTATCCCCCCTTGATTTTTGAAAAAATACTTCCCCCATTAAAAAAAAATTCTTCGTTTAAAGCATCTTTAAAAAAAAATTTATAACTAAAGTTAAAAAAAAAAAATTAAATTATCTCATATAGTAAAAAAATATTATTTAAAAAATAACTTTTAAAAACTATATATAAAAAATAATTTAAAGATTTAATTTATTAACTTTAATAAAAAATAATTTAAAAAATGCTTTAAAACAAAAAAAAAATTACCTTTGTTTTTTTGGGGGGGTCGACGGGTTTTGACCCCGTGACCTCAGGGCTCCCGGAGCCCTTACCACTCGGCTCACGACCAGGTGAGCCGGTGGGCTGATCCGAGAGGGATCTGGGTGCCCACCCTCTTAGCTCGTAGCCTCGAGCCTAGAAGTTCCTCGATGGCGCTCCCACCTCGGTCGCGGCTCGGGTGGCGCTCGGGGTGGCTCTCGGGCGGCTCGGGTGGCGCTCAGGTGGCAGCGGGGTGGCGAGTTCATAGAGGTGTGTAAACTATGATTTTTTCACTCAAAAACCTTGCAGAAGGGATCATTTCAGATCTAAATGTTCTCAGGACGCAATGTCAACCATCTATTCGCCCAAGAAACACAACAAGGGAGCACCAAACGCTGCAACAGGATCTGCAAGTGACGCCTTCCGGGAAGATAAAATGAATTTGGAAGGAATTTGAAGGACTAAAACAAAGTTCCAATCCAGCCAATCTGCTCGGATTGGCCTCCTCTTTCCATAAAAAAATGTAGAATTTTGATTGATCGAACTCAGAGTTAAGGAAAAATTCGAAGTGCTTTTCAGTCTTGACGCCAGTTGACGGGACGCGCTGCAGGTGACAAGAAGCGATGTTTAAAAAAACAAGGTATTTTATCCCATATGCATGGGAATTCGAGGCACTGAAGGATTTAAAAATCCTTGTACTCCACTAAGGAGTATCTCCTCTCGGGGAGAGACTCTCCCGAGAGGGCGCGGGCTTTCCTCCCATGTTGTGCTGGCCGCCTCGGTGTTGGCTGCCACGTGCCTTGCTTCCGCTGTTGTAGATCCACCGTTGCTTAGTCTTTCGACCTCCGATCGCACCTTTGCTTCGACCCTCGATCGATTTTTGATCCCACCTTTACTTCGATCCGGTTGATCCCAAAAATTTTGAGATAACCTAGGCACAATTTCAAAAAAAAATTTCTTCAAAGCCAAAGAAAAAAAATCTCCTCCTCCAAAGCTTCGCTACCAAGAGCTCCGCTCCGCAACTACAAGATCATTTCAAAAAATGAGAGTGGCGGAGATAATGCTCTGATACCATGTGAGAAGCGGAACAAGATTTCATTAATGTGATGAAATATAAATAATACATTCGAGCCAAGATTAGTCCGGAGGTTGTGGAACCACCCGAGGCCAAAATAGGCGCGGTTGCAACAACTAACAACTAGCCTAAATTAATCAAATCCAACAATATAAGATTGTTTAGGATCGAATTAATTAGAGACAGTAAATATTGAAATATATTCTAACAAAATATTGATCTTTACAGTAGTGGATTGTCTTTCAAATTATGCTGACTTTTGTTCCCTATAGCCTCCCTTCTAATCCAACAAGGTTTCCAAGGAATTTCTCATTTTTAAAAAGTGCATGATATACCCCAAGTTCATTTCTAGTGAATACGACCCTATTTTCACTAATTTTTAGAAGGATTTGTTTCATATCAATGGTACTCAATTGAATATGTCCTCTTCTTATCATCCTTAGTCAGATGGCTAAATGGATATTAAAAACAATTGTTTGGTTACTTACCTTCAATATTTTATCCAAGATAAGTAGTATCATTAGGTTCATTGGCTCTATTTAGTTGAATGGTGGTATAGTATTTCTTACTGTTCTTCCCTCAAGATGTCCCTATTTAATGTATTATATGATAAAAAAATCTTCATAAGTGGAAAACTATGTTCCAAGATCCTCTAAGGTGGCTCAAGTGGATGACTTATTGTAGCAACATTGACTTGTGGTACAACTTCTAAAAGATCATTTGAACAAATTCCAAGACTACATGAAGTAGTAATAGGATTGACATCATTTTGAGTGATAATTTTCTATGGGGATATGGTATTTTCAAGCCTCCAACCTTATAAAAAATTGTTCTTAAAGACCAAATCTAGTTAGAAGTTGGTTCCTCAATTTACAACCCTTACAAGGTGGTTTGTTGCATTGGTGAAGTGGTATATTAATTGGAGCTTCCACCATCTTCTGCATTCATCATATATTTTATGTTTCTTGTGTGAAACAAGTTATTGGGTGGATGGTGTATCCTAAATGGAGCTTCTAGTACTTGATGAATAATATCAAATCACTCTACCTAAAAGTAGTGATATAATCTAGATTTCATATTTTATGGTCTTTCCGAATTAAAAAATTCTTCATTAAGTGGCAGAATATTTTAGAAGAAGATGCAATATTAGATCCCAAGTTTATTTTCCTCTCATTTTTATCTTTGAGGACAATGCTTTCCAAGAGGGAAGCCATATAATAACTTCAGTATAGCCATGTTAGCTATATTTATTATTATTAGCTCAGGCCCTAGGATAACACATTTATCCCTTACACATTAGGGTTAGGGTTATTGTTGATTTAGTCTATAAATAGAAAAAGTAATGTTGTAGTTAAAATCATCTAATCATCTTTTACATTTGAACCTTAGTCATCTCTATTGTGTATATGAGACATTTCCCTCTCCAAGTAGCTATGATTCTTTGCCCTTTCTAAGTGGATAGTATTTGTATTGATGTGGAATCTAGAATTTGCTCCTTGTATTATTGATTTTCTAGCATTGATTTGAAATTAGTATTTCCAATAGATGTTTATTTTTTTCCATTATTGAATTGTTACTGGTATTATTGTATTTCCAAAAGTTATTTTACTACACAACCCTTCAATTAGAAAATTAAAATATATTTAAAAACTTCTATTTTTATATTCAAAGCACACTTAAGCCTTTATGCTAAACAAAACTTTTACATTATGTATTATTTTCACGCTCTTCTGGGGACCCCATTGATTTTTTTGATAATCTTGAACCACTGTGGAATGTTTTCTGTATCAGTATGGTAAGATCCCAAGGTCTTACTATAAAATTATTAACAAATTAATGTAAATGCAATTGTAGGCCACTCAAAGGGGGCTTCCTTGTAATCACTTTGCCACTATAGGGGGCTCCCTCCTTAGAATCTATGCTTATTATTCTTCTTCTTGGATGATTTGATATGGATGGCCAACCTAATATATATATCTACCCTAAAGCTACGTTGGTGAAGAGACATGATGGTTCACGTATGAAGAGACGTGATGGTTCATGTTATGAAGGGTTGTGATGGTCCACTTTATAAGTTAATAATATAATAATTAAATGATTAATAATACTAACTAATACTAACTAATAATGTTAGGATTGAGGATCCTAACATGCCACCCTCCTTAAAAAGAGCTTTGTCCTCAAAGCTCAAAGTGAGAAGCTTTGTCCTTTGTTTTCCAAGAAGGATTTGTGTAAGTTCTTGGACTCTTTTAATGGCATCCTTTCGTAGGCGGGGATATAGAGAAGGATGAAGCATTAGCGGGGGGTTGCCAAGAACAATAGTAGAATCTCCCTCAGGAAAATCATGATGACGATGGGAGGGAAACCCTTGGGGTTCCTCAAATACTTTAGAATGATGCATCAAAAGTGATGGTAATGATTTCATATCCTTTTTTTGTTCCTTGGTAGAGCCAATGGAGAAGGAGTGTGTAGTCACTCTGCGTTGGTTCCGAATAGGTTTGGTCATATGGCAAGAAATCACTATTAGTGAGGAAGGTATGTGTAGGTCTTGTAGAGTGCATGTTTGGCTAGCATTGATCACTTTGGATATGTCTACTTCATCCTTGCTTGGTACATTAATCACTTCTTGCACATCGACCTCATTTTCTTCATTGCGGTGAGTAGGTGCACTGGTTGCTTCGGACACAACTACCTCATCTGCTTGCTCTATGGAGAGACAGGTATCAACTTCCTTCAATAAATACAATGTTAGTGTAGCACATTTATGGTGGGGTACAAATTGTTCATCACAATTATCACAGAGTCCTTTTGCTCGTCATTCCTTCATCTCCTCAAAGCTAAGATGTTTAATTTGTAAAGTTCGATTATATTTGGGGGTTGTGTAAGTGCTTTGTGCCCTTCCATTATGCATAGGTTTGGGAGCGATGTAAGTGGTCGACGATTTTTCCATAAGTGGTTTCCCTAATCGTTGTTGTGCATTGATTTTATCTTCAACTAATTTTGCCAATCCATAGGTTTACATCATGGTATAGGGATTGAACCTTGTCACCTCCATTCTAATTTCCTCTTTTAATACCCTAATGAAGCCATTGATGAGAATTGATTCATCCAATATTGTGTTGTTTTTGGTGATATCCTCAAATCGAGTTTGATACTCACGCACAAAAATGATTTGATGAAGATCTTTGAGCAATTCCCACATGACTGGGTCCCACATGGCTCTGATACCAAATGGTAAGACCCCAAGGTCTTACTATAAAATTATTAACAAATTAATGTAAATGTAATCGCAGGCCACTCAAAGGGGGCTCCCTTGTAATCACTTTGCCACTATAGGGGGCTCCCTCCTTAGAATCTATGCTTATTATTCTTCTTCTTGGATGATTTGATATGGATGGCCAACCTAATATATATATCTACCCTAAAGCTACGTTGGTGAAGAGACATGATGGTTCACGTATGAAGAGACGGGATGGTTCACGTTACGAAGGTTTGTGATGGTTCACTTTATAAGTTAATAATATAATAATTAAATGATTAATAATACTAACTAATACTAACTAATAATGTTAGGATTGAGGATCCTAACACAATACTCTCTTCTATTGTGGAAAACTAGGAGCAAGGCGATTTTGACACAACTTGACTCTACTCTGATATTTTCTTTCGTTGACAAGTATGTTGTTTTTTATGACTGCTGGATGCAGATTTTTGTACAGGTGGACAAGGTGAACGTTGAGCTGCAACACCTTCATGCTTTGATGGATCATTGGGGTAATACCCCATGTATGGTTAGCCATGTACCTCCCAATTCCCTAAGAAGCTCCTCTAGGTTCCATTCTCAGTCTCGTCAAGGTTCTCGACACTTCACCCATTTTTCGATGGATAGACATTGATTCCAACCCTCTTAGTACCACAAATGCCTGGATGATGGAGTTTTTCCTTCCTACCACTAGAACTTTGGGTGGGATGTTCGACCCACCGCTTATGATCCATTTTTTGGATGGGGTGACACTGCTACTACTTTGGTTGTTGTTCGTCATACCGATGCACTTGTCGCTCCTCAATAGACTCCGGTTGGCGGTAATACCGAATGATAGGATATCCCAATCTCTTCAGATGGAGGCTAGCAGTATGTCAGTGAGGCAAATAACTTTCCAACTACTTCTTGATATTTGTTTAATGATTATGTCTTGGGATGTCTGTGTAATGATTGCTGGCGGTGGCATGTAGTAATATTTTTTGGACTCTATTTTTTACGGGGAGGTGTGATTTCCTCCATCTACTAGGTTTTATGGTTTGGAGGGTGTGCTAATTCCATCCACCCTTTTTTGTATGATTAATCCTAATTAATATAAGGTTTTTCATTAAAAAAATCTAAAAATTTAATTGAAAATAAAATCTTTAGAACAAACTATATTTCTTGCTAATTATTTTCATGGACTTATAAAAAGATTACATTGCTTTCATGGTTGTATTAAAGGTTTGCATGCTTGAAAGTATAAAAAAACATACATTTTTTAATAAGATGTCGTATTAAAGGTTTACATGCTTGAAAGTATAATAAATATTATTTTTTTGAAAAAGATTTTCTATATAATTTTATATTTTATATTTTAGATAGATTCTACCATTGCATTAAATATAAGAAGGTTTCACTTATTTTAATTATATTTCTTTATAAAATTAGACTTCCAATAACCATTTAAACATATTTATTACCTATATAAATATTTCATACTTCCACATGAAATCCTATTTTTTTAGATATCAATATTAATTAAAATCTAGACAATACAAGCCTTAACCAAGCATAATGTAGCTTTTTTAATTATGTTTCTCTATATAAATTAAACTTCCAAAACCATTTAGACATCTTTATTAGCCATATAAAGGTTTCAAACTCATAAAAATTATGACTTTTGTGTTAGCATACTTGCAATTGAAAGCCCATTTAAGATATCTAGTTTACTTGAAATCTAAGAAACACAACAACTAACCTAATACGATAGAGCTTTAACATCATGTGACCTTGTAATTTTATTGCTTATATTTTTTACTTTTGATAGCATAAACATGCTTCTTTTGTCTCTCTTATGAATTTTAATTTATTACCCTTTATACAATAATAGTCATTATAATGTAATATATGTTATGGAAATATTTACATGGTACTATGCATAATATGGCCTAATGCACTCTAATCAGAAATGGAGATATTATTTTTTTGTAAATTTATATATAGTAAGATGAAAGAATATTGCTAATAGGTTTTTGTAAACAAATCATAGATTAAATATAAATTTAATAAATTTGAACTTAATATAATATTTTTTAGGTCTAAGGTGTAGACTAATTAGTTCGACCAAACACTATAAGGGGGGCGAAGGTCCAAGGTTTAAATCTTGGGCCTCGTTGGACTGAACGCTTGTCCCTTTCTTGGTGCTTTCAGCGGTGTAAAAGGTTTAAAATTATTACAACATGGTGGTTATAGGGGTGGACTACGTAGAGTACTATGTATCGAATTTCGAGGTGGACAACACAGAATACTATGGCAGCCATAAAAGTTGGACAGCCTTCCCGGATCATTGTGGCAGCTATCGATTCCACCATGTAAATATATATATATATAGTTCAATCCTTATCAAATGGCATGAGATCCACCAATTAAATTCCTCAAATTTCAAGTAGGATACCTCACTTTAAATCTTGCAAAGAAATACATTCATCATTATCCAGCTACTATGATACAAATATGTGACCACTATCTAAAAGGTGTGGAGCTTGTTTGAATCCTATATAACCAATTAAAATAATTATCCCATAATTATGAAACATCGACATAAAAATAATAAAATAGAACTCTATAATTTATGAGCAATAAATTATACAAAGCTTCCCAAAATTTTTCAATAAATTCTCTCACTTTTTTTTGAATGAAAAAGAGCAAAAAAATTCCATTAATGAATAATTAGGCCTTTTTACATCAAATAAATGGATGGAAAAGATCACACCCCAGTATGGTTCCAAACTAACCACCATGGCTAGGATACGCAAAAAATGCCAAAACATCATAAAGTCTAGATACAACGATCCCACAACTAACAAATTATTAGAACTATGCTTTAACTAAACATAACTATAGAGAGTCAAACTTTGGGAGAAGTGTGGGGAGGTGCATCTGCCTCATCCATTTCCATGTAATGCCAACCTGCATTGGAAGGTACGAGAATGATCCAACCATCATCATTGGGCCCCTTATCATTACCACCAACAGAAGGCCCATTGTCACATCCATTTGTGCAAGCATTAACCACAGTGCCTACAATATCCGTTGGAACCAATCAACCTGTTACAGTATCATTATGAATAGTATCCCCCCAACCTGTAGGATGACGAACATCCCAACCACTGTGTTTTTTGGAAGAACCTGCATCTAACACTCCATGTTATCCCCCCAACCTGTAGGAGGACGAACATCCCAACCACTGTGTTGTTTGGAAGAACCTGCATCTAACATTCCACGTTTGAAAACTAGAGGTTGAGACCAATGTCTCCCTCTTCATGGAGGAGACCCTCCTCTGTGACAGGAAGGATCCCTTCAGGAATGAGAACGAGATCCTGATCGACCATGGGACGACTGATCCTCAAGAATTCGACTAACAGTGCAAGGTGCATTACCCTAGTAGTCAATAAGGCTATGGAGATGTTGAATCTCCACATTAACCTTCTCCACCTGTACAAAAATATGTAGCCAAGAATCATAAAACACTGCATACTGGTCAACCAAGGAAAAAATCCTTGAACTAATATCATTAGAAAAAGCAATCTTGTTTCTTGATTTCCAAATATGATAAAGAATGCTAATTCTAAATATGTTCCAAACTTCCAACAAAGGTTCTAAAAATTCAGGAGGGTCTCCAAGAAGGATTTGTTGCCATGAAAAGGGAGATTTTATGAAGGGGCGAAAGAAGGACTCAATCCAGGTCCAAGCTGAACGAGCCTTGGAGCAAGACCAAAATACATGCATACAATCCTCCAGCTCTCCATAGAAATAACATGTAGGGTTATCAATGCCAATATATTTAAGTCTTTGCCCCATTGGTAGGCCTTGCATCAGTAAACTCCATGCAAAAAAGGATTGCTTAGGTTCAATATATTTTGCCCAAACCATTTTGAACCTACTTCTCCATTTAGAAGGAAGAGAAATCAGATCCCAACGAGCATTTAAAAAAATAACCATAGGAATATGGGGAGATAACCAAGAATAACCCAGATGGGTCTTATATTGAGTCATGGATTTATTCTTAGGCCAACCCCAATCAACCCACCAGGGCTTCTGAAAGTGCTTGAAAATTCTGGGCCATAGAGAAAAAGGAGTATTAAATACCACAACATCATAAGTGACTTTATCTTCCTGCTTTAGCTGATAAAAATTTTTAAAATCATCCCAAGGAATCCAGTCTTTGGTGTAAAAGGAGAAAAAATCAGTGATAGAGTTAATTCCTTTTCTGTAAAACCATTGAGCATGAATCCATTGTACTTGGGCCAAAGGCAAGGACTGAATTTTAATAACAGGAGACCACCAAACACTAATGGAGGAAATAGAAGCACCATTATTTTTTTCTTTCTCCTTTCCAATTGAGCTAGGGTTTAAGAGATTCCTAGGCCTTCCATATACTTTTAACAACAAAGGAACCTTTGATTTTAATAGGAACAGAGGCTGCGATAAGAGTAGACAAATTAAATTCGTGCCAAATCCTTTTCCCCAAGGGGATACCAGTTAAAAAGCAATGTCGAAGAAAAATTTTCTAGGTTTCATTGTTGTCAAGAGCTCTCACAACCCATTTTGCACACAAGGCAATTCCCTGACGGTTACAAGCTAAAATACCCATGCCACCAGAAATTTTGGGAAGACAACAAAAATATCAAACAACTCTGTGAAACCCCTTTTTTTGAGATGCATTTATCCATAAAAAACCCCTCAACAATCTTTCCAATTTCAAATAGCAAGCTTTTGAAGGAAGCCAACAGGAAGAATAATAAACATGAATGGTAGCTAGAATCTTAGATCAGATCTAAATTTTCCTTTAGTGATCCAATATGTCAATTTCTTCTCCACTTTTTGAATGACATAATTCCATAATTGAGCAGGTGTGCTTTGAAAGGCAAAAGGTATGCCTAAGAACTTGAACATTTCACCAGGTTGAATCCAATGCCACGGGTATTGAGAAAGCCAAGTAGGCAAGGGTTTTTCAGATTGCCTAAAGCAAGAAGTTTTTTTCCATTGAATACTTGACCCAGAAGCAAGACAAAAAGTGTCAAGGCATTTAAGGGCAGTGGACAAAGATTGTTCATCTTTAGAGATGGTTAAAAAAGAGTCATCAACAAAATGACCATTAACTATTTGAGAAGAAGAAAACCGTCCACTGTTCAACTGAATTTCTAAAATTTGGCGTCTAACTTCATCCATCTGGCACCGTTTATCAAACAAAAATTCCATCCCCTTCCTCTTAGGGTTGTGTGAGCGGCGAACTTTTGAAACTTGAGAATCATCAACATCATACTCTTCTATAAAAGAAGAGGAATGAGGAACACGAGTTGCAGGAGCTTGAGCAACAACAGAGTTGCGGGAGCTTTAGCAACAACAGTGGTGAAAGAAGCTTTCATGAACCAGTCCTTCTTACGTTCATGCATTCAATAATAGTCATAGAGCTAGTTTTTTAGTACTTTAAGTATATGTTGCTATCCACAATTTCATTTTTCCCTTGTTGTTGGGGTAAGATTTATGTTAATAAAAACAAATCTATTTCATTTTTAAAAATGTCACCATTCCACATCTCATTTGACAATAAATAAATAAAATAAAAAGTATATATATTAAAATGTCTAAATATTTGAACTATATTGTAATAGAATTGAATTTATAAATTATCTTATAATTTATTTGCATGTGCAAATGATCTTTTAGATGAAGAGATTTAACTTTAAAAGAAAAAGATACAATTCCAACTCATCTACATGATACAAACCACTTCCTTCAATAGAAATGAATAGCAACAAAAAAAAAACAAGCATAAGATAATTTAGTAATATGCTTATCCATTAACAAATCTAAACTATGAAAAAACATATTACTTTTCACCATTTAAATTGAAAAATAACAAATAGCATTGGTTACTATTATTAATAATAGTTTTCAAACAACTTATTCCTTGTAAAAACTTGCACATCTTAAATCAAGTTGATCCATACTAATTTATATGTCAAAAATACATCTCCTATATGGTGCTACCCATTGCTACTGCATCTTTTACGAAGATGTTTACACAAGTAAAAAAATAATACACACCCAAATCCTTGCACACCTCAAACCCAACACAAAAAGAAATTATCTATTTGCCTTCTCTTATTTGCTAAGGACTAGCATGGAAGGTGACATCATTGAAAAAGATCAAAAGGTGTCATCCTTAGAAAAAATCATGCCAATACAACTTTGACATTAATGCTCTCTTAAGCTTGTATAAAAAAAATTCTTGTTGTAGTCTTCTTCTTTAATATAGGAGTCATATATAAAAAATGTTTGAACTTCAACTATAAATCCATATTTTAAAAAAATCCCTTGAAAATAAAATATGGGTGAGAAAATACATAGAATACTCATGATATTACAATCATTAATGTGGTTACATTTATTGTTATTTTAAAAATAAATATTTAATAGAACATTAATAGAAGTTAGATAATAAATTTATACATGATTGCATTATTTATTGCCAAAGTTGAATAAACACTTTGGGACCATGAAGAAATGAGAACCATGATCATCCAATGAAGTTGTCTCCACTCTCGTCCAATATTTGAGGCATAAAAATTAATAATATAAAGGATTGTTAAAAAAAATCAAAATATTATAACAAATATTTTTCATAAAAACAATAGTAAAATGAATAATTAAAAATAAAAGATCTCGTCCGTGTGGACAACGTAACGGTTCGGGCTTTGGCTCTTCTTGAGGAGGTCCAAGGTTCAAACTATGATATGGGCGAGTGTGTGAGGGGGTGGGTGTGTGTATGATTGTGTGTTTGACCCTTATTGATAAGTTTAGCTCTCCCCCGTATGAAAGATCATGATTGAGATGGGAATGAGGTTTCTCATACTAACCTAATCAAAAAATAAAATAAAAGATTTATATATATATAAAATCTTCACCAAGAGATCATGGTTGAGATGGAGATGAAATTTTTCACACTAACCTAATCAAAAAAATAAAATAAAAAATATTTTATATATATATATATATATATATATATATAAATAATCTTTACTAATTTAAAGTAAAAGCAATATTGAACATTATCCAGTTTTAGTAAATTATACAAAAGATAAAGACTTAATTTAAATAAGAGTATATAAAATTATAAAGCCTTGAGGCTCAAATAGAAAAATAAATATTTTGAATTTATAAACTAGAAGAAATAATAAAATTTAATTGAATTAAGAAAAATTGATTAAGACGAAATGCTAGGAAGTAAACAAAATACTTCAAAAGATCTATAATCTTCACGGAGTTGTTGAAAATTAGCCTGGGTGTTGAGGGAAGAGAGGGATAGCTTTGCTTAAGAATCTGGAAACGAATAAGTGAGACCCACGTTAACATTTAGCATCCGCACTTTCACTTTATATGAAAGCGCGTAGTGCCCAATACTTCTCATAACACATCTCCCTTTAATAAAAGTGCAGTCCCCGAAGGCTTTGCTTCGAAATGTCTGTTTCAATAAAATTCTTTCGAGTGTAAATTTCGGTTCGCACAATGCTTAAAAAAACAATGCATCTCGGAAAGATGGGGTTACCTCAACAAGTGAATTTATGACTGCCTTAGTCTCGTACATAACGTAAAGATTTGGGTTTCTTTTTTAGATGTCTAACCTTTAAATTTAAGAGTATATAGAGTTATAAAAGGTCATAGAGTTATGTGTTAAATTTTTAATTGATAAGCAGCTTTTTCTTTATGAAAAGTTATGGTGGAATGGGACAAAATCATTTACTAGTTAAAGTATCTTTTTGAGATGTCAAAGGTTTAAACCAGGGAGTGTGTGGAGTTATGAGAGGTCATGGGGCTATGTGTTAAATTTTCAATTGATAAGCAACTCTCGCCTTATGAAAGGTCATGGTGGAACGGAGATGCCAACCTTAAGCGTGGATGAGGGACCAAATCATTTACTAGTTAAAGTATAAGGATAATGTCTATGCCTACATCAATCACTCATATGTATACTTTAATAAAATTTGAATTTTAAGTTGGTAAGCACTAGTCTGGCTTGACACTTACCAAGAAGAAACTTAGGTTCAAACCTTGGGGCAAGCCTGTTGCAAAGTAGTCTGATCCGAATCTTCTGAGTGTGCATCAGATTGATGACAACGGTATGAATCCTAAGAATCCAATGGTTCATTTCACGCGGGTTATAAAACAACGAGGTGGAATAGGTTTGATAAATACAACCCGTCCCTGTGATTTGAACCCTACGCTTATCAACTACTAAAAATAGTGTGTTGTAACCAACTCTCCTATCAAAAAAAAATTAAATTTAAAAATTTTAATTAATTAAATTTTGATAAATATTAATTTTATTAATTTTTTAATAATGTTTTTGTGTTGTCTATTTTTAATATGAATTTTGTGTTGAAAATTTATCAAGAAAAGCATCTTCGCTTTATATACAAATATTTTTGGACTTTGTATACTAGGCACTTCTTTATATATATATTTTATAATTTAAAAATGTTAACTTTTAAAATTATAATAACATAAAATATAAAATGTATTATATTTTATTTTTATCAATAAAGTAATGTTTAGTTCTAGAAAATATGAAAGATCCATAATTCATGATACAAATTTTAAATCTTTTAATCTATATTATCAATTAAAATATTGTCTAATTTGTATAAAGTTGTAGATATATTTGAAGAACCTAATTAAAAATGAAAAGCTTTCATATTCATTTTTAGGCTACAATTTAAAAAATTATCATAAGAATTATCCCCGTGAGTGTGGGCTATCGACAAGGACGCCACTTGCATTATTGGATGTGACCGGGTTCAATCCCCATGGTAGATGTGTATAAGAAGTATTACTCAAAAAAAAAATGTCATAAAAATTATAATAGAGATTATCTATACTTTATTTTAACTTTTAAATCAAATCTTCAATTATTGTTTAGTTTAAATATATTATAATTAAATAACTTTCTCATACTCTTCTACCTAATAAATCAAATCAACTCTTTCTATATTTTCGTTTTCATTTTATTATGAGTTGTCAACTATAATCGATAAAGTAACTTGTAATTATGACCAAAAAAAAAAATTAAGCCACTTTTAAATCAAATCTTCAATTATTGTTTAATTTAAATATATTATAATTAAATAACTTTCTCATACTCTTCTACCTAATGAATCAAATCAACTCTTTCTATATTTTTCGTTTTCATTTTATTATGAGTTGTCAACTAAAATCGATAAAGTTATTTGTAATTATGACCAAAAAAAAAATTTAAGCCATCCATAAAATATTTTGCATCAAGAAATCATTTTCTAAACTCTTGCATGAGCTCAAATATACGTCCACCAGCTTTTCTCACTTGTCATTCATTAAAAATTTCCAACAAAAAAATACTTTTCTTGAATTGCAACATATGTTGGTGGTAGTTGGCCTTCTTAATTTCTCACTAGTTAATATGATATACTTCTTTTTACAAGTTATTTTCAATAGCATATTTTTATGATGGAATTTCATTCCACATAAATACTTAGTAGTATCTTAATGATTCTTCTATATATATATATATATATATATATATATATATATTTTTTTTTTTTTTTTTTTTTTTTTTTTTGAGATTGTGAGATAAATTCTCTAGGGTGTCCATCTCTTTAATTACGTTATAAAGACACCTATTTATGGATGTTTTAAGAGATTTAAAACTTTGATCATTTTTATTATATTTAAATTTATCAAATATATTATTTAGGTTTTCATCAAAGACAGGTTTAATGCCCTTATTTGATAAAGATTAGTTTTTTTTTTTTTTCTTTTTTTTCTTTTGAGGCCAACCCACTACTTTTTTATCTTAAAATAATCACTTAATTACATCTATATCCCCAACCACCACCTTTGTCCCTTATGCACAAATAGACAAAGCAATAATTTATAAAATAGAGTCTAGATTTCTTGTATTTCTATGTTTGTATCAAAGGTCATCGTTGCCTTCTTTTATTATTGAAAAATATTATGGATTGGTGTAAAACTAAATGTGGTTGGCATTTTTTAATATTTTCATGTTAATCTTACATTATCATATTTTGAAAAGGAGTTACAGATATTTGTATCACATTGTATACCCATGTGAATGATATTGATGAAAATAATTAATCATGAACTGTTAAGGGGATTATAGAAGTAATCTCTGATAGCTACAATAGAGCCATGACAATTATCTTTATTATTATTAGCTTGGGCCCTAGGATAAGCTATGAGATTTCGCCCTCTCTAAGTGGCTATAAAAATTTGTTGCCTTTGTTGCATATATGAGACTTCGCCCTCTCTAAGGATAAGGATAAGGTATTATTATTAGCTTGGTTGCCTTTGTTCAATATATGAGACTTTGCCCTCTCTAAGTGGCTATAAAAAATTATCCTCTTTAAGTGGTTAAGATTTGTATTGATTTGAAATATGGAATTTGTTATTTGTATTATTGATTTTTTGGTATTGGATATAAAATTGTTTCTAGTGGATGTTTAGTTTTTGTATTATTGATTTGCATTAGAAATTTATCCTCTTTAAGTGGTTAATATTTGTATTGATTTAAAATATGGAATTTGTTATTTGTATTATTGATTTTTTGGCATTGGCTATGAAATTGTTTCTAGTGGATGTTTAGTTTTTATATTATTGAATTGTTACTACTATTACTATATTTTTGGAAGGTGTTTCATTACAAGTGGTATAAGAGCATTGATCTTGGAACCCTGTAGTAGTGCACAAGAGTGGTAGAAAGGCATGCGAACCATTCCAACACCTTTGATAATCAATTTTGCTTTTTATTGTCTAGTAATTTATCATCAATTTTTTAACTCAATATTTTGGCACATTTTTCTTGTGTAATATTGCGGGTTTGTTATTGTTTTCTTTTTGCAAACCCAATAAAAAAGAGTATTAGGACCCTTGCATGAGACTCATCTCATTAGGATCATCTCTTCTAGCAAATCTAAATAAGGGGTATCTCAAGCAACACATTTTTAAGGAATTAGTTGTGTCGAGACCCTTGTAGGAGACTCATCTCATTGTAATCATCTTTTCAAGTTGATAAAATTAAGGGGTATTTCTCACAATACTTTTTAAAATTTGCTTTAGAGGATTATTTCAATTTTGCATTTGCTTCCAATATATAAACAAGCTTGTTGCTTCTACTAGTTGGTTGTGAATCAATGGTCATTTATAGTGCATTGGTCATCCAAAGGATGTGTGAATGAACAAAAATAAGTGTCAACACAAAAATCTTAGTAATCATCACAACACACCATAAAAAATCATTTACTTTGACCAATGTGTTATTTCTTCTTTTAATGTTATGGCTTTGCCTCACCCAACACCACTCCTCCTAACACTCCTTCAATTGGTAATAATCTTCCCAATACAATTGACTATGGTCTACAGTCCTATCTTGAGGATCAAGAAAGACTAGTGAACTCCATCACTTACTCTCAAGCTCAAATCAAGATCTTAGATACCATCTAAAGCCATCTCAATATTTCCCCTACTAAGTGTCCTTTAACCAAGAGTTTCAAAAATTCATTGGGTAGTAGCCACGGGGTATGAAATATGCACCAAATCCAAAGGGACACTAGTATTAATACATAAGTTCTGAAAGTGTAATTTGAATTATGGCCAAGGCTGACATTGTACGATGTAATCATGTATAGTCCTACAAGAAATTATTATATAATTATATTTGATTATCAATAATATTTTATTCAGTAAGCCCTGTAGGTTGCATTTACCTTGTTATAATTAAACCCATCTTATAACTTGTAAGCAACCTTAGTCCCTCTTGTATGTGTACTCACCACCACTCCATCCACTATATCAAACTATTTTGACTCCTATTTGTGGATAATTTAGTGATTATTTATGGTGCTTAAGGGCACCCATCATCTATTTCTCCCTTTCATATTTTTTATACTTTCTATATAAGATTTGAATGTATGGATTGTTTCTATTCATTTTTTTAAATAGGTGTGAAACCCACCATAGTATCATAGTGGGTATGGGGTGACATTGCCTTGTCACACAAAAAGTACATTTGAAGAATTTGATATTTTTTTTTATTCTTGGAATGAGTTACTCTTCTAATATTCATAAGAATTTATAACATAATAGGTAAAAAGAAAATATTTTTCCATAGTTTCTCATATTTTATTTCCATCATATAATGGAGGTTTGGCTAGTTGGATCATTGAGTGGAGGGATAGGCATATGCTATAAGTGGTTGAAGGTTCAAACCACACTTCTGCTCACTAAAAGGATTTTTATTTGGCATGTATTATGTTCTTCATAGAGGTAAAAAGTTACTTGGACCAATAGAATGCTTAGATTAGTTGGTTATGCTACCTCGACCAAAATGTTCATGGCTTTTGCAACCTGAGGTTAATTCATGACAAGGTATATATTATTTTACTATTTTTGTGTGCATTTATCTTCATGCTAGGGCAAGGGTTTTGTTTTGTCAAAGGGAACTATTTTTTTTACACCAACAAGGTGGGCACCTTGGTTAGTGTAATTTCCCAACACATAGGAGACCCAAGTTTGAGCTGCCCTATTTTTGACGCTTTCAAACAACAAATAAGAATTAAATGAAGCTATTGTTGTCATATCCAATTATCCCAATCAAAAAAATTGCACCTCATGTGGAACAACACAATAGGGACTCAACCAAGAGTGTGGGTTTCGAATCAATCAAGGGCCTTTAGGAGTTTTTTAAAAGATCGACTCCTTGTTGAGATGTTGTCTTTAGGTTCATTTGAACTCAGGAGGAAAAAGGGATATGAGATATAAAATAAAAACAACTAAAAAGAAATAAAACCTAAGCTACCAAAGTAGTGATGTACCAAAAGATAAAAATAAGGTCTCCCTACACCACAAGCTTGAAGATTGTGTGCCAGTGGTGAATACTTCCTATTATCAACATAGATAAGCCTAAATGAGAGTTTTAAGAATACATACACATAAGAAGACAAGTCAGATCATGAGAGCCAAATATGACTACCAAGAAAAATTAGACATGTAGGCTTCCCATACACACACATGCAAGTAAAATCCAAAAATCAGATAAATACTATAAACATATACACACATACAAAGACAGTTCAGAGCATGAGAACTATAAATGGCCTATCCAAAAAAATTAGGCACATAGACCTCCAATATATACATGTGTGTGTACAAATATCATTACAAATATTGTGCCATAAGTGGGGGTTTGACTTACCCACAAGTTGCTCAGGTGTTGACTTTCTATATAGAAAGAAATGAAAGGAAATATTACAAAACTTGTACATGCAAACTTGTCTATCCTTTATAAAGCTAAGACTATTAATATTTATAGATTACAAGGAGAAATATTTCCCTCCAAAACTCATGTGGAAATTTCAAGATGACTATTGCTTCCTAGTGCATGGTCATATCTTCATTTAAGTTGGTTTCTCGAGGCCTATGGATATAGAGTCATGAATTTCAAATTGTTTTGAGTCTCTGGATGAGCGACTATCATCATTATTTCCATATATCCATTTTGGTATTTCCCATCATTAGGGTGTAGAAGATCTCTTAATTCAATGCTTCAAATATATGGGCTACTTCTATTGCAGCTAACAGGCCATTGTTATTCTTTCAAAGAGATATGCAATATTTATTTGTAGGAAACTACCATACTTCTAAAATATTGTACACCTCAATAAATTTAGATTTTTGGGATACGAGTGATTTTCTTCAAAATTTTCCTCACCATTTTTCATTAGGACTTTTCTAACCTTGGGACTTTTGACCATAGGACCTCCACATTGAAGCTTTTGCTTTCCATATTTGATTAGAACTTTATAGACTTTTAAATTTTGGAAATAAAATTCTTACATTTGAGACTTGTCTTCCAATCCTTAAAAATTTTTGATTGGAAGTTTCTTTTGCACTTGGTCTACTACTTTTTCTTTCACTTTTTGTCACATAATAATGGTGCATCTCTTGAGTGTAGTGAGGAATCACTATAGTTCTGAAAAATCACAGGGTATCTTTAGCCCACTAAAGATAAGGAAACTAGAGAAACTAGTGCCTTAGTCCATTGGGCATAGATTCAAGAAAAGAACCCTCCTTTGGAATGAAAGCAAATGTGGGAATTTCAGAATTTAGTCTTCATTTTTACATCTTCATAGTTGTCAAAACTTCTATAAACTCATAAAATTGGGATTATTACCATAAATTACATATAATACATATTTTCAAGGGTCAAGTGGATGGCCTTTATCCATTGGACATGGAGTCAAAAGAGGTCCCCATTAGCTACTCAAGTCCTTTCTTATTTCTCTTTTTCTAGTTTCTTGGGTAAAATAATTTCACCCTTAAGAAACTAAGACTCTTGAGCATCTCCCTTGTTGTAGATAGACTAATATTAGGAATAAGAAATTTCCTTAGTAGATGTGGGTTGGTACCAATGATGAGTACCCTTTTGCTTTTGGCTTGGCCAAAACATCTTTTCCACCACCAAGTTAGATCCTCTTTTGTTTTCATACCCCTAAAGATCAAGGGGTCCTCTTTTTGGTTAAAAGAGTGTTTGTACCTATTTTCTTAGGCACTCCTAAGGGATCTAATTTTATTACCTCTATTTTATGTTGTCCCTTTTTATTATCGATGTGGTTATGTAGATTTTTGGGTAGTGGAGTGCCTATTACCTTTGCCTACACATCTTCATATTTATTCCAAATTTTTATAATCTGGTTATATGTAATGATCTGCTATATAGGTGAGGGCTAGGGAGTAGCAAACTAGTCAACTAGAGTCTATTTCTCTCTTTCTTAAAATACTTCCATGAACAGGGAAACAAGTTGATCCCCTTCATAGATAAAGTATGGAGAAAGAGAGTTGTACCCTTCATGATCCTTACCTCTTAATGATGCTACTAGTAATATTAGGGTTATGTTCTACTTGGTGATATTGTGCACTTGGTACCAGTAGACCATATCCTATAGATGCTCTAGTGGGGTTGTCTTATCTTCTTTGGTATAACATGGCATAAACTCAATTACTGGCATTGGGATGTTTTCCCATACTTTTATGGGTACTGGAAGCCACAAGGGGTTTTTGTTGCTTCATACCATGAAACACCAAGGTGGTGGTTTTTCCATTAGCAACAAAAGATCTAGTGTTGGATGTTTTCTTTCATAACCTTTTAGATCCCTTGCTTGAAGTGGAGTTACTAGGTGAATATAGCATATGCTATAGAAGTTAATATATTTATTCCATCCAAATATTAAGTCGACGTTCTTTAGATGACTTGTTTTGATGTTCGTTCTAGTGCAGAGTTGCTAGTTGAGTTAGAGGTGCTTCAATAATAAAAATAGGTAAAGACCATCACTAAGTCTAGGCTTAACTTGTTGATGTGATTTTCGAACCAATTATCTTTCACTAGGATCCCATCGGGTATGTCATTAAAACATTGTCATATTTTATTGTCTCAATTAGAAAAATCACTCCTTACATGAAGTGACACAATAGGGCCTCAACTAAGAGCATAAGGTTTGGCTCACTAAGGGGCTTCCAAGATTTTTTTACAAGGTTGGCTCCTTGTTTAGATGTTATCTTTAGGTACACTTGAACTTAGGGAAAAAAGGGATGTGAGGGATAAGATAGAAACAATTGAAAAGAAATAAAATCTAAGCTACTAAAGTGGAAATACACCCAAAGATAAATAAGATCTCCTTACACCACAAGCCTTAAATCCATGTGCTAATGATTAAAACTTTCTATCCTTGACACATATGAGCCCAAATGAGAGTTACAAGCATACATATGCATAAATAGATAGGTCAGACCATGAGAGCCACAAACGTCTACCTAGAAAAATTAGACACATTGGCCTCTCGTACACACACATATGCAAGTAAAACTCAAAATTCAAGTAAAGACTACAAACACATGCACACATATAGAGACAAGTCAAGGCATGAGAACCACAAATATATACCCAAAAAAATTAGATACATAGGCCTCACATATATGTGCAATCAACATTACAAAGATTTTTCTAGAAGTAAGGGTTCAATTTACCCATAAGTTGCTCAGGAGTTGATTGCTATACATAAAGAAATGAAAGAAAGCTTACAAAACTTGTAGATGCAAATTTATCAAATTTTTACAAAGCTAATACTACTACTATTTATATAAGATGACTGTTACTTCTTGGTGCTTGGTCATATCTTCATTTAAGTTGTTGGTTCCCTAAGGTCTTTAGATTTGGAGTCAAGAATTTCAAATGATTTTGAGTCTTGGATGAACAGATATTGCCATTATTGCCATCTATCCATTTTGGTATTTTCCATAATCATGGTGCAAAAGATCTTAGTTTAATGCTTCAAATTAGTGGGCTGCTTTCATTGTGGCTACCATGTCATTGTTGTCCTTTGAAGAGATGTGATTTTATTTTGCAAGAAAGGACCATACTTCCTAAAGTTGTACACCTTGGCAAATTTAGTTTTTTGGGATATAGGTGGTTTTATTTGTAATTTTTCTCACCATTTTTCATCGAGAATTTTTTGACCTTAGGAATTTTAACCACATGAACTCCATGTCAAATATTTTGCTTTCTATATTTGATTAGAACTTTATAAACTTACAACTTAAATACACAACCTTCTTACATCTAAGACTTACCTTCCAGTCCTTGGAGCTTTTTGATCAAAAGTTTCTTTTGCACTTTGTCTATTGCTTCTACTTTCATTTTTGTCACCTAAGAATGGTGCATCTCTTGAGTGTAGTGAGGAATCACTATAGCTACAACTAATGTGGCCTATTTCAACATCATACATACATAATTTTTACATATATATATATATATATATATATATATATATACATACATACACACACACACACACACACACACACACATATATATATATATATATATATATATATATATATATATAGTGTGTGTGTGTGTGTGTGTGTGTGTGTGTGTGTGTGTATGTATGTATATATATCAACCAATAAAAATATAGCATGTATAAAAATGACATCCAAGAAGATAGTCCAATGGAACACAGGTGACAACAAAATTATGATAGAACCTATAAATTTATAGATGACATATGGTGGCCTGTAATTAGATAGTTTTTCGAAGGGTTAATGCTCTAATTTTTCCATTTTTGGGAACTATTTAGGAATATATTCCAAAGGCCATAACTCTTGCACATTGAAGCATTCTTTAGCCAATTTTTTCAAACCATATAATTTTTTGAGCTCTACACATTGGTGGCATTAGTTTATGGACTTGTTCTAGTGTTAGGATCCATATTGTACTAATAATTCTTAAAGCCTATTAACCTATTTTAAAAGGAAAAATTTATTATATTTTGTGTAATTACAATCTTTTATCTACATCTATGGGAGATGCTATTATATTTGTGACGATAGCAACAAGTTTTGAGTCTTTTAGAGGCATGTAGGAAAATGATTCAAAATGTGCTTTAGTCAATTTCTCTTCCTTCTTTAGGCTATTGATTTAGCTTATTCATGGTGATCTAATCATTCATGATCTTTCTCTTCTATTTTTTTTTCTAAGTACTCTGGGAAGTTTGTAATGGTTCTTTTTATGAACAAGTCCATACCAAGACTCTTTTGGTGATGGAAATTAGGTGGCCTAATGGTAATTTGAAGTCTTCAAGCAAGGTGATGTATGTTATAAAAGTGAAATTTATGCTTCCAAGATTTACCTTATGCATCTATAGAATATTGAAGCATTTTTAGAGTTGGTACTCTTGTCTTCTCTTCCTCATTTGGCATCTTAGCAAAATTATTTTTGGATATGTGTGGGAGTATTTGATTGTGGCAATTATGATTATAGTTGTGAAGAAAAGAATATGACACTTAAATAATAAAGGAATCAAATAACCCAAGGAAACATAAGATTGCACAAATAGATAAATTTATTCAATAAACGGGGGAGCTAATAAACTCCTTTTGATACAATCTGTGCTCAGTGAGCCCTTGACACAAAGATTTACAATATGCTAGGGTTCTTCGAAACCCTAGCTACAACAATGAAGTGTCTTCAAATAGTGTATCCTCACTTCCAATAGAATGAGTGGGCTTTAGGTATCCGATGCCAGACCACTCCAACTTCAAAAACCGTTCAACAATAAATTAGATCTACAAACCTGCATGCACGCAAACAAAAAAAATAGGTTAATAACACTTGTGAGGGCTCCACAGTGCGAGACCCTCAGATATCAATAAATACTAACCAAATTTAGATCAAATGGCATGATAAATATATAGATCATGTAACATAATAAAACAAATAATGATATACCTTACTTGTAATGATGCCTTGTTTCATTGTTGTAGTTCTAACAATAGATGGCATCAGGCTCGGGCACACATTTTGCAAGATTTGGCATGAGCTTTGTAGGCTCTGGTGTGCACTTGGTAGGCTCTAGTGCGACTTCCTAGGCTCTGGTGTTCACCTGATAAATTTTAGGCTCTGGTGGGCACCTAGAAATCTTCTACAGTGAGCTTCACAAGCTCGAGAGGGCACTTGCGGATAAGGATGGATCTACAGAAGCAAATCATGGGGGGATGCGACTAATGCTGAGATGGACGAAAGTGATGACGACGGTAATGGATGATGGTGAGGTGGAAAGGATGGATATGAGGGATGGCTGGAACAACAAAATTCCTATTGGCTAGATATGGCTTTGGATTTTTTAGGGCTCTATCTCTTTCTACTTCGCTAGGGTTTCACCAATGATCTATTTAGGATGCAAATTCTAATATCAGGGTTCCAGGGTTTGAGAATTTGTAAATGCCCTTATTTATAATACAACATAGGGTTTTCTTAGGGTTTTAGCCTTACACTTTTAATCGTGTGGCTAAGATTAAATTAGATCATAAGGTTGAGATTACTTTTTAGATGTGGCATGGATTAATGAAGATGGATGATGGAGATTAGATTAGATCGGACGACTATGGTTAATTGAGTTTATAAATATATATTTTATAATAAATATATTATAATATAATATAAAATATTATATTAAATATAAAATAATATTAAAATAATCCCAATTGGGTTAGGAAATTGCGGGAAAGGTGGAATGGGCCAAACAATTGGTAGGAAATATGTAATTGGGCCAAATAATTAGTGGGAAATGTGTATGGTGGACAAGTGGGTGGTGGGATGGTTAGGATGGAGGATTAATGGCTGAAATTTGGTGTCTACAGATGCCCCTTTTTGTACCATGTTGTGTGAAACACAATATGATGCAAAAATATGAGACATCTGCTTGGGCTATGGGCACATAAGAAAATTCTCTCAGTCGTTGGATTTGAGCACTGATGTTGAAGACAAAAGAATAAAGAATTTTTTGGAATTTTTGTAGCTTACCCCCTCAATTGGCGAATGAGTTATGAATGTATCTCATAAGACAATTGAAAATTTTGTGCAAATAATTAATGATGTAGTGAATTTGTGCAATTGATGAATGAATGGTGTGAAATGCAATGTGATTGTGGATGATATGAATGATGTAAAATGTGATATTATTTATGCCCCAACGGTGGGAAAGGGGTTGGTGTATAATACCATGTGATTGTGGATGATATGAATGATGTAAAATGTGATATCATTTATGCCCCAACGGTGGGAAAGGGGTTGGTGTATAATACCATGTGATTGTTGATGATATGAATGATGTAAAATGTGATACCGTTTATGCCCCAACGGTGGGAAAGGGGGTTGGTGTATAATACCATGTGATTGTTGACGATATGAATGATGTAAAATGTGATACCATTTATTCCCCAATGGTAGGAAAGGGGGTTGGTGTATAATACCATGTGATTGTTGACGATATAAATGATGTAAAATGTGATACCGTTTATGCCCAACAATGGGAAAGGGCTTGGTGTATAATACCATGTGATTGTAAGATGTATTCCATCATGGTAAATCATAATCAAATTGTGGTTGCCCCAAAATTTGTGATGATTCGATGTTGTTTAATAAGATATCGCAATGGCGTCATTGAGTATGCAATGTATGAAGATGCATGATGACTGAGTCAACGTAGGGGTGGGGTAGCGACTGTGGAAATTTCTTCGCCAATTCCATAATGAAACCAATCAACCTATTGATATGTCCTATATGGTGACTATTGTCAAATGAATTAGTGTTTATTATTTTTATTAGCCGTGCTTGTGCCCCATAAAAAAGGGCATCAGTGATCGCCTTTGAACAAATTATTCTTGGCAAAGTTGTTCTCAAAATGTGAGGCATCAAATGTGATTGTGATATTTGATGATGTGATAATGGATGATGATCATTGTCAAGTGTCCTTATTGTAGGCTATTCATCTTACTGAATTGCATGGATTACTATCACTACAATCGCCAAGTTGATAGGATAACCCACTAGGTACAAGGTTCCCTTATCAGTGACTTAACAAGACAAAATGTGTTGTATAATTTGTGATTCATAAAGGATAATTATGGAAGAATATTTTATGTAGTCATCCAATGATTTTACTAATTGTGGAGTTGATTGATTTGTGATTTTGCATTTTGTTGATATGTGTTGTGCTTTGTGGTAGAAAAGAATGTTTTAGTGGTCAAATCAACTCCAAATTGTATGAATTTTGATGGGGTTATGAAGCATATGATGGAGAATTGTGGAATGTCAATTTTGTGAAAATTTGACCTTGATTGACATGTTTTGTAATGCAATATGTGTATTTGAAGAATTTGGCTTGTTCTCACAAAATATGCATGCAAAACCATTTATGTTTTCACAAAATCAAATTTTATGATGTATATGATGTGGGCATGAATTTTGGTGCCAATTGGATGAGAGGAGCTACTATTTTGAGGGATTTTATCTTCATGCTCTTTTGGTGCTAGGCATGCAGCTGTGCCTGGCGTATTGTGCAGGTACCCGCGTGCGTCTAAATTCGCTTGCAGGAGTGTGACTGTGCCTATGATTTGTAAGCATATTTTTGTGCCTAAATGTGCTAAGAAAAGCTATAAATAGCTTTTTGAGTGAATCATGAGGCTCACTTTTACGCTTTGGACTTTGAGAAGCTGTGTCTGAAGGGTGGAGAAGATTTGTGATTTTTGTGAGGCTAGTGAGAATTTGTGTGGAAGCTATGGCGGTGGAGGGATCGAATGCTTTACTAGTGGATCTGAGGCACCGTTTTCATTGATAATGATTAAAAACACTTTATCTCTTGTACATTTTTTTGTTTTTTTTTGGTAATAGTATTAATGAAATTTTTTGTTGTTGCAGTTGAGGGACATAGAGCCTCAGCATTGGTTTTCTCCTCTTGTTCCTGGGATGGGGAAGAATATGATGACTGATGACTAGGATTTTTTGGGGAAGGTGGGCCTAGAGGGTGTAGCTAGGTTGGATGTGGTGAGGGCTAATGAGAGATATCTCTCATCATTGACAAAAATATGGGAACCTGATAGGGGGACGTTCCAGTTATCAACTGGGGAGGCTACTATTACACTTGAGGATGTATACCGTATTCTCAAGGTTCTAGTAGAAGGGGTGAGGGTGGTAGTTGGTCATGATAAGAATGTAGATATGGAGTAGATGTTCGGGGACTGATGGCAAGAGGTATAGATGGGGGATGGAGGTATATGTTATCTAAGCATGTACAAGGTGAAGGAGCTGGATGCGCTCCCTGCCTTGATCATGTTTGTGCTAGCAAACATAGTGCTACCTAATAGCACTAGTTGTAGGTTCCCTTGGAACCTATTGGGGTTGGTGAGTGATCTGTTGATGGATCCTCGGGAGTATGCATGGGTTCCTGCCTTATTGGAACAGTTGTATTGGGAGTTATATGAGGTGATTCAAAGGGAGAGGAAGAGGATTACAATGTTGGGCTTGGCAGCATTTTGTTATGGGTTGGCCCGAGGGGTTTCCATGTGAGTCATGGAAAATGGGAGAGCCCTATGCTAGGCGATGGGTAGTGGCAGAAGAAGTTTAACTGAGTTAAGAGGTTCATACCGACCAGTGGTATTGGGATATGTGGTCAGGGTTGACTCAGGTGGATGTGATATGGAGGCCATGGTGTGGAGCTTGATGGGATGGTGATGGGGAGCAGCTGTCGGGTGAGGCAGGGTCGATGGTTGATTGGGTGAAGGTATGAGGAGGTGGAGTACTTTTAGTACTCTTGGGTGTTGAGGCACTTTGGGTTGCCTCATGATGTGCCTAATGAGCTGGTAATGTATCAGCATCAATGAGAAGATATGAAGCTCCCTTATGCAGAGCCATGGTGGGTGGTGGTTGAGGATGATGAGGAGATGAAGGTCCTTGATGTAGAGGATGCTGGGGTGACTCTAGAGTATGTGGAGTGGTTTGGTGCTCAAACAGTATGGGTACCAAAGGTTGTAGTGGATGAGGTAGTAGCTACAGGGTTGAGGGTGACTCCAAAGAGGACAAGGGCTCAGAGATCGATGAATTGGAGACAGTCAAGGGGATCAGCTTAGCATACTCCATAGATGGGGTTGGTGGATGATTATGAGAGGTTGGGTGAGATATTTGATATGGTGAGGTTGTGGGAAGAGCTGGAGCATCTTCTTGAGGAGCGCGAGGTTATGCTCGAGATTCATAGGAAGTTTTTGGCTACCATAGCTCGATTGAAGATGAAGTGGGCGGTAGCTATTGCTAGTGATCAGACAATGGTCATGCAACTTCAGGAAGAGATGTTGGCGAAGGAGTGTCAACATCATATGGACTTACGATGTCTGCAGGCCAATGAGGCATATGCACATTCCTTAGAGGATGTGTGTATGCAAAACCATATTACATTATCGGATCTTCCTTCCTCTTCTATAGCTGAGTCATCTAGGCATACTAAGTCTAGGCAGAGTACTAGGCCAAGGGCTCCTACTAGGTCTTGGGGGTCCTCTCATGGACATTAGCTTAGTTCTTAGATGCATTTTTTTGTATATGAGCCTTGGTGCTCCCTTGTAGCCTTTTGGCATTTATTGTAAATGTGATTTTTATATATATACATGGCCTTTTATATATTTGTGTCATCTTTTGTGTGAATGCTTTTATGTTTTATGCAATTTGTGTTTAATGTTTTATGGATGCGTAATGTAGGCTAATCATGATGTGTATGCATAATGCTTATATGGATGATTAATGCATGTGAAATGACATGTATATGAATGGTTTGATGGAATGCTTTATGAATGCCAGCTAATAATGATGTAAATGCATAATGCTTTATATGGATGTTTCATGCAAGCTAAATGACGTGTTATGGATGATTAATGTAAGTAAATGAAGAACACAAGCTTATACTGAGAGGGGGGGTGAATAGTATAAGACCACTTTTTACTTTCTTTCCAAATCAATATCAATTAATGTCCTTAATTGCAATAACCAAATATAGCAGTGTGCATTAATAACTCAGATAGCAGTAGTAAGCAAGAGCACAAGTCACCACACATAATTGAGACACAAGATTTAACGTGGTTCCCCCAATGTGGGGTACTCCACTAGATAATATCCTTATAATATTTCACACATAAATAAGGATCCTTATCCAATACAATGATTTCTTTGATCTGCTCAAAGCTAGGCAATAACAAGTTCACACAGAACTTGTCCAAATATGAATAACAAGCTCACACATAACTTGTCCAAAATTGAATAACAAGCTCACACATAACTTGTCCAAAATTGAATAACAAGCTCACATAGAACTTGTCCAAAACTGAATAACAAGCTCACACAAAACTTGTCCAAAATTGCTCTAGCAAGCTCACCAAGAACTTGCCCAAATCTACTCCAACAAGCTGTCCCAAAACTATCCACAAAGCTATCCCAAAACTATCCACAAAGCTGTCCCAAAACTATCCACAAAGGCCTTCTCAAAGGCTCAATCAATCATGCTCAAGTAGCACTCAAATATCATCCACAAATATATCAAGGCAAAGCTCAAAGATGAACTCAACAATGAATGACAATGTACTCTTCAATGGATGACAACAATGATCCACAATGATCTCAAATCAAATCATAGAAGCATAAAGAGAATTGTTAGAGACTCAATATGTTCTAATCTCAACTCAACTCAAATCAAATCAATCTCAACTCTCAACTCAACTCAAGTCAACTCATAGAAGCATAAAGAGAATTGTTAGAGACTCAATATGTTCTAAGCTCACTCTCAACTCAACTCAACTCAAATCAATCTCAAATAAAATCAAGAATTATGGAATAGTTTGTTTCATGGAACTTGACCAATCACCTCACACAATCACTTGACTAGGCTCAATCAACTCAACTCAACCAATCACCACAAGGGACTACTCTTTCTCACAAAAACCCTAGTCCAAGCATGTATCAACCAACTCAAATGTTTCCAACAATGCTCAACCACAAATCTCACATAACAATGATACTCATGTTCTTTTCAAGTTCTTTCACAACCAATGGGCTTCAACAACTATGCTTATAAAACAAGGTTTAAACACAACTCTCAAACGAGAAAACCTTGAAGCATTCAACCAACCACTTTCGAAAAGGAAACCACAATCAATCCTTTTCACTCCAATGATATTTTAGAAATCAACCACCATAAACAATCAATAGGAGAATGTGCCCATACCTTTTTGATGCCAAGAAGTTGTCCACAAAATATGCCACACTAAACACAACTTTCCTTTCCAATATCAATAAGGGTTAGTGGACTTCAAATAATAATCACAAGATAAGCATAACTCAATTTACACCTTTTTACTCCAACTTAATAAACACATCCACCAAAGTCCTTTTTAATAAAAACCCTTATCAAAAATAATAATCAATAAGGCTCTCAAAAATATTTTATAACAACTCCTTATTTCTCCTAAATATTAATTTTTCAATTTCATGAATATCAAAATAAATCAACAACTCATCCACCTCTGAAATAATAATCACAGCCCTTATAAAAATAAATTTTAATTAAAAACTTTAATTATTCCTTAACCACCTTATAACTCCTATCCTAGGGCATCAACCAAATTGAATTAGAGAAAAACGTAATTACCTCCTCAAGGGGATTCAAACCCCCAACTTGCACACACCGTGAGTGCCTTAGCCATGGCTAAGGTTGCCACACGAGCTAGCCACTCGTTCAAAAGGAAAAGGCACAATGTGCCTTAAGTCCTTCCTCCCTTCCACGCAAACCAAAAGTGCTTCGAGCACTTTCCTTCCAATGCCTTCGAATGCAGTCAAGGAGATTCGAACCTTGACGTAAAGCGCTGCCACACACCTTAACAAAAAATCCAATTGCCAATGCGCCACTCTACCCACAATGTCTTGGGCTTTCGACCAACCTTGGATTTATTCACTGTCTCCCTTTTCAAAATGATTTTCGCATGAGCTCTCTTTGGATGCTAGCCAACGATTAACACGAGCAAGGATTAATTTCAAATGAACCTTAGGATCCCCCTTTATATAGTCTTCTCCTCATTTTCAATGATGTCGGTGCATTATTGATTTTCCCTCTTTCTTTAGACGTCGATGCTAACTTTAATTTTAATTTTAAAATTAAAATTTAAATTTTAAATAATTAAAATTTAAACTAAATATTTAAAATTAAATATCTCCATCACCGGGGCACCTTTTTCGATGAAACGAAAGGCCAACCTGGGTTTTAAGAAAAACCCATTTCAAATCTGCCATCCATGGTTTTAAATAAAACCTTTTATTTTGCCTACCTTGGTTTTCACAAAAACCCTAATTTTATCCATGCTTTCCAAGATATCATTTGCCCATCAAAACTCAATGTGATCCATATGACATCAATGATTCATGTGACATCAATGACAACATAAAATAACTCAAATTTCCAAAAATATCCCCCTTTGTCATTGATGGAAACACCTCTAAAGCAAAAACCACAATCACTGCAAAAACCATCTCTGAGAATCAAAGTTGCTCCCCCTGACTCAATAATCTCTATGGAGGCTTCTCCCCCTAACTCAATGCTCTCTTTGGAGGCTGCTCCCCCTAACTCAATGCTCTTCCCCTTACTAAAATCTCTCCCCCTTTGACATCAATGGCAAAAGGGACACCTATGGGGCTAAAATATATGACTCTTAAGCATAGCCCCCTCACCACCTTCTCTTTTGAGGTGATTAATTTTGGGGTGGGAGTACTTTTACTCCCATATCACATTGTTTCTTTCCTCTATCAACTTCCTTCCATGTTTTTATGATATCCTTCTCTTGATGAATTACTTGATCTTCTTGTCTAGAACTTGTTTGACCTTCTTGCCTTGAACCTGTTTGACCTTCTTGCCTTGAACCTGTTTGGAATTGAGTCCTACACCATTTTGCAATATGCCCAAAGTTATTGCAATTAAAACACTTGATATTGTAGCCTTTGGATGGTGCCCATGTCCTGAATTCATTCTTAAAATAATTTCCATATCCATTCCTTTCTTGAACCCTGTATTGTGAAGCTCTATTTTCATGACCATTATGACCATGAATTCTGAATTGTGAAGCTCTAAAACCAAAACCATGTTGCTCATTTCCTTTGCACTGAAAATCTCTATGACCAATCCTGTTACATAAGAAGCAATGCCCCTAAAAACCATACCTTCTTCCTTTGAGGTTTCTTCTAGCAAAATCAAACTTCTTTGATCCATAGACCCTACAGTGTATAGCCCTGTGTCCAAATCCATTACAAGAAAAACAATGTCCTTGAAAATCCCTTTGTTCATGCCTTGGTTCTTCATACCTTTCTTGACCATTATCCTTATGATCATTTTCAACTTGTGCATTGCATCCTTGAACCTTCTTTGTAGTATCTAAATCCTCTTCCTTAGTTTCTTCCTTGCTTTTCTCTTCAAGTATTTCTTTTCCTTTTGAACTTGATTCACCTATCTCAAAACAAGAACCAAACTGAATATTTGGAGCCATAGGAACTTTGGAACTTTCCTCACAAATCTTAGGTGCTTCCTTGCTTTCATATTTTAGAACTTCCTTTCCTTTTGAGTGTGATTCCCCAAACCTGAAATATGAGACCTTTGGTGCTTTGGAATTTTCCTCTTCTTTCTCTTTATTTGTGTCAAGTAGCAAATTGGCACACATCTCTATAGCCTCTGAAATGCAAGTATCCATTTTTGCTACTTATTTTTCTTTGGAAACTGGTTCTTCCTTATAGATTTTTGAAACAAAACCTCCTGATACAAATATAGGTCCTTGTGTACTTATTTTTTATTTCCCTTCTTCATAACCAAGCCCTATTTTTATAAATGGATCTCGTTGTGAATCCAAAAAATTATCCAGAGTTTTTGAATTTCTTTGAAATCATGCTAACTCATTTATGTAGGTCCCCAAAATTTTCTGATCTTCTTCTTCTAACTGATTACATCTTTCTTTTCTTGCCTTCAATTTCTCAGAAATAGTGATGCCAAGCTCTTTTGTTTCTTGAAGCTCTTTTTCCAAATCTTGAATGTGTTGATTGAGCATCATATTGACCTTTTCATTTTCATGAACCTTATTTTCAAGCCTCTTGATTTTCTTTTCCAATATTTTGATTTTCTTTTCCTATTTTGTGGAATCCTCTTCTTCATCATCATTGCTGCTAGAATTATCACTAGAACTGTTGCTTTCTTTTTCAACAAATAAACTTTCCTTGTTGCAATTGTTGTAGTACATGCAATCATCATCTATATGCCCAAAATCTCTGCATATGAAGCATTTTAATATCCTTAGACCTTTCTTGTACCTATTTTCTTGCTCAATGGCTATGGCAAGCTCTTCATGTCTTTCTTCAATAGATATATCCTCTTATTTAACTTCAATACCTAGGAATAGATGTTCTTGCCTTTCTTCATTTATTCCAAAGAATGTACATTCTTCTTCATCTGACTGGTTTCTATCATTGTAATCTGAACTATCACTTGCATCTACAATGTAGTAAGATTTCTTTTCCTTATGAAAAATTTTCTTCTTCTCATACCTGTTTTGCTTGTATCTGTCATCTTTGTCATGCTTATGCTTTCCATCTTCTTTTCTTCTTTGACCCTATTTTTCATCATCACTGTTTTCTTCATGTGGACACTTGTATGCATAGTGACCAAGATCACCACACTTGTAGCATCTGACTTTCCTTATATCTCTAAAATTCCTTGAGTCCTTATTCCTTTTGATGAAGTTAGCTTCCTCATCATTATCTAAACCTCTACTTGTTTCTAAAACTTTCCCTTTCTCTTTCTCTTAAGCCTTGAATGCAATATCTTTTATTGGAACCTGATGCTTACTTACCCTCATCTCATAAGTTGTGAGAGTACCTTGCAATTATTCCATTGTTAGCTTGTTGATATCCATTGTCTCTTCTATTGCTGAAACCTTAGAATCATATTTCATGGGAAGTGATCTCAAAACCTTTTGAGTAACTTCTGATTCTTTCATCTCAAAACCTAGGCCTCTCATGGTGTTAGTAATCTCATCAACATGAAGTAAAAACTTTGCAATATCTTCAGAATATTCCATTTTCAATTCCTCAAATATTTTTCTATGAGTTTGTAGTTTTGCCAACTTTACCTTGGAATCTCCTTCATAAGTATTCCACAACTTGGTCCACATTTCATTAGCTGAATTACATACCATGACCTTTGCAAAATCTATCTCACGAAGCCCACTCAAAATATAATTCATTGCTCTTGCATTGATCTCAACCAATTTCTTGATAGTCTTATCTACCTCGGGATCACCTTCAACCCTATACTCTTTTTCAACCATTTGCCATACCTCATATCCTTGTGATATCAAGTAGTTCTTCATCCTCATGCTCCAGAAAGCATAATTGTTACCATCAAATAATGGAGCCTTATTTGTAGATGATCCATTCTATGAAGCCATCTGTGTTCTTGTAGAATCTACCCTCAAGTTGTTATATTTTCTAAAGGAACCCGCTCTGATACCAATTGAAGAACACAAGCTTATACTGAGAGGGGGGTGAACAATATAAGACCACTTTTTACTTTCTTTCCAAATCAATATCAATTAATGTCCTTAATTGCAATAACCAAATATAGCAGTGTGCATTAATAACTCAGATAGTAGTAGTAAGCAAGAGCACAAGTCACCACACACAATTGAGACACAATATTTAATGTGGTTCCCCCAATGTGGGGTACTCCACCAGATAATCTCCTTATAATATTTCACATAGAAATAAGGATCCTTATCCAATACAATGATTTCTTTGATCTGCTCAAAGCTAGGCAATAACAAGTTCACATAGAACTTATCCAAATATAAATAACAAGCTCACATAGAACTTGTCCAAAATTGAATAACAAGCTCACACAGAACTTGTCCAAAACTAAATAAAAATCTCACACAGAACTTGTCCAAAACTGAATAACAAGCTCACACAGAACTTGTCCAAAATTATTCTATCAAGCTCACCAAGAACTTGCTCAAATTTGCTCTAACAAGCTATCCCAAAACTGTCCACAAAGCTATCCACAAATCTATCCCAAAATTGTCCACAAAGCTATCCCAAAAGCTGTCCCAAAACTGTCCACAAAGTTGTCCCAAAACTATCCTCAAAGGCCTTCTCAAAGGCTCAATCAATCATGCTCAAGTAGCACTCAAATCTCATCCAAAAATCTATCAAGGCAAAGCTCAAAGATGAACTCAAAAATGAATGGCAATGTACTCTTCAATGGATGACAACAATGATCCATAATGATCTCAACTCAAATCAACTCATAGAAGCATAAAGAGAATTGTTAGAGACTCAATATGTTCTAATCTCAATCTCAACTCAAATCAACTCAACTCAAATCAATCTCAACTCAACTCAAGTCAACTCATAGAAGCATAAAGAGAATTTTTAGAGACTCAATATGTTCTAAGCTCCTCAACTCATAGAAGCATAAAGAGAATTTTTAGAGACTCAATATGTTCTAAGCTCAATCTCAACTCAACTCAACTCAAATCAGAATTATGGAATAGTTTGTTTCATGGAACTTGACCAATCACCTCACACAATCACTTGACTAGGCTCAATCAACTCAACTCAACCAATCACCACAAGGGACTACTCTTTCTCACAAAAACCCTAGTCCAAGCATGTATCAACCAACTCAAATATTTCCAACAATGCTCAACCATAAATCTCACATAACAATGATACTCATGTTCTTTTCTAGTTCTTTCACAACCAATGGGCTTCAACAACTATGCTTATAAAACAAGGTTTAAACACAACTCTCAAACCATAAAACCTTGAAGCATTCAACCAACCACTTTCGAAAAGGAAACCACAATCAATCCTTTTCACTCCAATGATATTTTAGAAATCAACCACCATAAACAATCAATAGGAGAATGTGCCCATACCTTTTGATGCCAAGAAGTTGTCCACAAAATCTGCCACACTAAACACAACTTTCCTTTCCAATCTCAATAAGGGTTAGTGGACTTCAAATAATAATCACAAGATAAGCATAACTCAATTTACACCTTTTTACTCCAACTTAATAAACACATCCACCAAAGTCCTTTTTAATAAAAACCCTTATCAAAAATAATAATCAACAAGGCTCTCAAAAATATTTTATAACAACTCCTTATTTCTCCTAAATCTTAATTTTTCAATTTCATGAATATCAAAATAAATCAACAACTCATCCACCTCTGAAATAATAATCATAACCCTTATAAAAATAAAGTTTAATTAAAAACTTTAATTATTCCTTAACCACCTTATAACTCCTATCCTAGGGCATCAACCAAATTAATTAGAGCAAAACGTAATTACCTCCTCAAGGGGATTCAAACCCCCAACTTGCACACATCGTGAGCGCCTTAGCCATGGCTAAGGTTGCCACATGAGCTAGCCGCTCGTTCAAAAGGAAAAGGCACGACGTGCCTTAAGTCCTTCCTCCCTTCCACGTAAACCAAAAGTGCTTCGAGCACTTTCCTTCCAATGCCTTCGAATGTAGTCAAGGAGATTCGAACCTTGACGTAAAGCGCTGCCACACACCTTAACAAAAATCCAATTGCCAATGCACCACTCTGCCCACAATGTCTTGGGCTTTCGACCAACCTTGGATTTATTCATTGTCTCCCTTTTCAAAATGATTTTCGCACGAGCTCTCTTCGGATGCTAGCCAATGATTAACACGAGCAAGGATTAATTTCAAATGAACCTTAGGATCCCCCTTTATATAGTCTTCTCCTCATTTTCAATGACGTCGGCACATTATTGATTTTCCCTCTTTCTTTAGACGTCGGCGCTAACTTTAATTTTAATTTTAAAATTAAAATTAAAATTTTAAATAATTAAAATTTAAACTAAATATTTAAAATTAAATATCTCCATCACCGGGGCACCTTTTTTGACAAAACAAAAGGCCAACCTAGGTTTTAAGAAAAACCCATTTCAAATCTACCATCCATGGTTTTAAATAAAACCTTTTATTTTGCCTACCTTGGTTTTCACAAAAACCCTAATTTTATCCATGCTTTCCAAGATATCATTTGCCCATCAAAACTCAATGTGATCCATATGACATCAATGATTCATGTGACATCAATGACAACATAAAATAACTCAAATTGCCAACAATAAATGTATAATGAATCTAAACTATATGAGAGGAATGCATGGTGTTCGAATGATCTTTTTATAGTTCAAAAATTTTATTGGCCATTTTTGTTGTCCATTGTTTGGCAATCGGGGGTACCGAATTTGTTGGCATTTTTGCAACTTGACTTTTAATGAAGACATGGGTGTTGACATGGAAGTAGATATGGATGTTGATATGGAAGAATATATGGAAGAAGACATGGATGTTGATATGGAAGAAGATATGGATGTTGATATGAAAGACTAAAAGATTTTCAAAGACTCAAACATACTAGTGTCATCAACCAAACTCACTAAGTTGTCTAACTTTCTTTAGGACTAGATGTGTGTGTGAGTGAGGTTCAATTACCAAGTCTTGAGCATGACAATGACCCTATCCAATCAAGCACCAATGTGTGTGCATGTGAAGTTCATTAACCCATTATGAGTAGATTTAGGTATGACCTATTATGGAGATGACCCAGAGGCTAGCCTATCCTTATGTGCGTTCAGAGGTCTCTCTTTTTGGAGGAGAGACATGTCACCTCGCATGAGCTTACTCCACTGCTAGTCAAGCATCTATAGCCCCGGTGGAGATTCACTCCATAGTCCAATGGGATTGATATTTTAGGCCTTGGGGATGACTACCCATCCTTGTTAGGGGTATGTAGTACGAATCCTTACGACTTTAGTGATCAAGGGTGGGGGAATTGAACTTGTTAACTTTGTATAGAGCTTTGGGGAATCGGATTCTCAACCGAAGTGTGATGAGAATTTTGACCCTATCCTTACTACTCTATGTTTTTATGTTTATGTTTGGAGCAATGTTGGTAGTGGTGAAAACCACTATTTTTGGACTATGTTGCATGATGGGACAAGCGAGGGATATCTCCTTTTCACCTCAAGGTACTACCCAAGGATGGTACTAGCCCCCCTATATCTCATAATGTTTTTAAGATGTGATGGAATGTGATTGGTTCAAGACTGTTTCGTGATCGATCGACAATGCTCAAGACTTTCTTAGTGTATCAATTGTGTTTTTGGTCCTAAAGAAAATTAGACATCCATTTGGAGGTTGCTTGCTATACTAGTAATGGTTGAGTGACTGAAAATCTAGGCTTTTGTGATTTTTGGCATATGGTGTGGTTGACATATGTATTTTGTGAGAGTTGCATGATCTTGTTTTTCAAACTAGGTACCCCCAATTGTTATAACTTGACTTTTTGTTTATGGCCATATCATCATTACTATGTCAGATCATTGAACATGGGATGGGATGAATGCAAATGTATATGCCTAATGCAATGGAGTGTTGATATGCAAATGGAAATTTTACAATGCAATGGAATATGTATGATTTAATGTATGCGAATGAAACAATGCATGAATGCAAAAATGAAAATGCATGTCAAATGCCTAAATGTAAATGCAAATGGAATGTATGCAATGTGGGAATGCCTATGTGAATGATTTGTTTTTTTTTGGCCATGTATATATACATATAAATAGTCATGCATAGAAGAGGACCCCTAGACAAGGAAGAGCTAAGATCGGTCTCAAAAATCAATGCAAATGCGTATTGCTCCATTAAGCTTGCGAATGGGTACTAGTCCTAAGAGCCAGTCGGGATAGTCTAGGGTGTCATCTAATTCTTCTTGCTTATCATTGCCTAACTCTACCTGAAAGACCTCGGGACCATTAGTGGAAGGTGATGGAGGTGAAGGTGGTGATGAAGGAGGAATGTAGTTGGTCGAAGCCCTTAGCAATTCCTCGGATAGGATGAGCTCCGAAAAGGAGGGTGGGGAGGAAATTTGGTCCAAGTCAATAAGGCTAATGTCAATTGGAATTGGCCTAGCCAAATCGTATGGATTATGGAGTGGGGTGAATAAGTCAATAGGATTCATATTGACTTAGTGGAAGGAAGGATGTCTTGGATGGATGAATGGATGGAATGATTGGAGCTGAACCGATGTTGAGTGGTGTTATCCCTATAATAGACATGGCATTAACATGAGCAACATTTTTTTTTTTGTTTGTTTTGTTTTTGTTTTTTTTTGAAATATGTACATATGTTACATTTCTTGGCTTATGTGTGGGGCTCAAGGTGGATTTCCTGGTGGGTCCGCTTGCTCTTGTGGAAGAAGCAAACGAAATATGGGATGATGGATGGGGAACATTCGGAGGTAAAACTCTTCCTGTTGGGTGATGGGGACAATGGGATGTGACTCCTCTTCAGAATCATCAGAAGCATTTGACATGACTTCAAATTCTTCATAACTTTCATCATCGGAATCAAAGGTAGGATAGGAGAAGTTGATGGGATCATCTTCATCTACTTCATCAATGCAAAGTTCTTGAAGGGCTTGTTCAAGAGAAGATGTTGAGGGTAATGGGTGGATGGGGTGATCTTCATCATTGAGGCTAAGCTTTTTAAAGGCTTGCTCAAGAGAAGTGGTGGAAGACAATGGGGTATAGCCTAAACCGAAATGATCATGGGCGCCTCTATATGGGACCTCTAAAATATCATGCATCCCTTGCTCATGGGAACCTAGACCTTGACCTTGCCAATTGAACATGTTAAAGTAGCGAGCAAGAAAATCCTCTATGTTAGGTATATTGGCACGCCTAGGCTCTTGTGGTTCTTTGGGTGGGTTTGCCCCAGTTGAGCAATCCAACCCTCCATAAACAAATTTAATGCTATTTTGAGCTGCACTCATGTCGTAAACAATGCCTATGGATAAAGAACGATCTCGGGGACGTCCAAAATATTTGGTTGTTGGAATGGCTAGGGGTGTGATGGTGACGTCTTGGACCACATATTCACCTATACCAGGATTGGTGATGTGGACTTTGACTTGGGTTGATGAGGTGGATGGTGAAGGCTCAGATGGCTCTGGATTGGGTATGGATGGTGGTGAATTAAATATGTCACAATCCGAGAGTTCGACTTGTGAAACATCGACCGATGGAGTGGGATTGGATGGCGGTGTGGAATTAGAATATGGAGGATGGGGTAATGATGAAATAGAAGAAGTGGTTGTAGAAGAAGGGGTAGATGTGATGTACGATGTGCTAATAGTAGACTGACTGTGACCACATGTACAAGAAGAAATGGATGTTTGAGGAGGTGATGTGATGGGTAGCTCCTCTAAGATGGGAGCTTTAGAAGAAGATGTAGATGGATTGGAAGAAGGTGGATTAAGAGATGATGTGGATGAATTTGATGATGGTGCCAAGAATAAATGGGTGGAAGGTAACATGGATTCATAAGGATTTGAAATGAAATTACAATACTTAAAAGGTTCGACATCCACGAGGATGCAATGGACTTGTCCATCATGAACATATTTCAAGCATTGGTGGAGAATTGAAGGAACACATTTCATTTCCCTCATCCAAGGTCTACCAAGGAGTATATTATATGCCATGGCTCCTTCCAAGATGTGAAACATGGTGTGCAATGTTCTGGCCCCTACTTCTATAGGTAAAACAACAATGCCAACTATGGTACACAAAGCATCGTTAAATGCTTTGAGGGTGAATGATGATTTGGAAATGTGGGATGGAGGTAATTTGAGGTGGATAAGGGCAGTGGTAGTAATGATATTGATTGATGAGCTGGTATCAATGAGGACTCTTTTGAATGGCTTTCTGTCTATTAGGGCCATTATGTGCAATGGAGGGTCTACTGATTCTGAACTCATTGATTTTACCTCAAAGTCATAAAAGGTAATTGATGGCTCCATGCACGTTCTAACACTCCCTACAAAGTTGTTGAAGGCATTAGAGTCTTGGGATTCTAACTCAATTGACTTGAGTATTTCCATTAAAGCTTCTCTATGCCTAGGGGATTGTTGGATAAGCTCATACACAAAAGTTTGGTTGATGCCATTTTCAAACTAGTGGTTAACCGGCTGGTTAAAGTTACCGTTGGCCTTATTGGATGAAGGATGGGCTGATTGGATGGATTGGATAGATTTATTGGTGGAGATGGATTTGGTGATGTTTGGATGGGAGGTGGGTTCGAAGGTTGTTGAGGATTTTTTTGATTTTTCCTTTGCCCTCTAGTGACCACATGGATTGCTCCTACAAAGTTTTGGTATTGTTGGACATGATTTACTTGATTAGGAGGTGGTTGTTGATTGTTACCTCCTACATTATGTTGGACCTCCCCATGGTTAGGTAGAGGTGTCTGATATATGCCCAAATTTTGATTTTGTGGAGCTAAGGGGTTATCCACGTTAATGGCCCCTAGGTCTATGAGGTCTTGCACTATGTTTTTGAACATATGGCAGGAATTGATATCATGCCCATTTTGCCGATGGTATGGGCAAAACAAGTGCTCTCTATAATTTTTAGGCCTTTTGGTGGGATCATCGGGCCTAATGTTCGGCAAGGCTAATTTATTGGTCTCATACAACCTTTAAAATATGGATGAATATGATTTCGCTAAAGGAGTGTATTGACGTTGGGGTCGATTGAATTGGCGACGGGTAGGTTGTTCCACAGTTGGCGCTATGTTTTGTACCATTGGTGCTTGGGTTACTGATGGGACCGCATGATAGGTAATTTGTTGTTGCACTGGTTTTTGAGCCATTACGGGCTGGCTCATGACCACTTGATTGACTTGATTAGCTGTGTTAGTCATTGAGGCTTGTGTTGATTTGGTTTGGCCAGTTTGATTATTTTGGTATTGGCCCCTATTTTGCCATTCTTTCTTCTTAGGCTTAATGACACCCTCTTGGATTTTTATCTCCTCAATGACACTAGCCTATGCTAAAGCCTCCTCAAATGTTCTATAAGTATTGAGTTGTAGCATCCAAGAGATGGGTTTTAAGCAACTCTTGGTAAAAAGTTTGATAATTTCTTCCATTGGGAGGGAGAATTGCAACTTTGTTATGATTTCCCTCCAACGGTTTCCAAAATCATAGATAGGTTCCTCATCCCATTGTTTCAAGTAATATATATATCCGATAAGGACACCTTCTTCTTAATGTTAAGGGTGAAGCGTTCCAAGAATAGATCTATCAATTGATCAAAAGTATAAATACTATGTGTGGGCAATTGATTGTACCATTCAATGGCATCTCCTCCTAGTGTTTGAGGAAACGTTCGGAGCATAAGAGCATTATCATCGCTAATCCAAAAACATACATGGACAAATGAACTCACATGCTCCTTAGGATCCTTAGTTCCCCTGAACTTGTCAAATTTTGGTATCGTAAAATCTGCTAGATATGGCGGTGATGGTACCAAAGGGTGGATTGGTTGATGGATCAGTTGGCTTAATGTGAGCTTTTGGCTCGTTATTCCTGGTGAGTTTTGCATCAACTGATCAATTTGTTTTTGTATTGCCTGGAATCTAAGATCTTCTACTAGAATGTGAGGACCTTGGATTATGTGGTGGTTGGTTGATGGGCTAGATGGTAGATGTTGGGGTGTGACCAGCATGGTATTGTGAAATGAGTTGGGATGGGTGTGTGGTGAATATTGATGGTTGAAGGATGGGGATGATTGATGAGGATGTTGATGGAAGAATGAGTTGTGTGGTTGGTTGGCAGCAATGGTAATTGGTATGGTTGATGTGTGGATTGATGGTGGATTAGGGATGGACACTATGGAAGGTTGGGGAACCCATGCTAGATTTTTATTGGTGAGTGGAGGTTGATTTGGAACTACTTGGGTCATAGGGTCTGTGTTAACCGGTTGTTTTCCTTTTGTTCATTGTGAAAGCAACCTATTTATGAGCCCTAATGTGTCCGTAAGTTCCTTGATTTGACCATGTATCAAAGGATGGGGTTGTGGTTGGATGAGATGATGGGAAGGTGGATGATTATGGATGAGAAGACATGGGTATGGTGGCTAAGTGAGATGATGGAGGGGTGGATGATGATGGATGAGAAGACATGGGCATGGTGCAAGTTGCATTTGATGTGACAACTTGGTGGTTAGGGATTTGTGAGGCAGCATTGACATACTCCTCATACAATGGGTTGGAATAGGTGGATGTGAGGTAAGTGTTTGGAACACTTGGGCTTTGTTGCGGTTGGCTCATGGAAGAAGGCATACCATATTCATAACCTAAATTATGATATCCTTGGGTATGGTAGGAGGTAGCCAATTCGGGTTCTTCAAAACCCTCTTGGCTAAGGGGCTCTAAGACATAGTTGGAAGACTTGTAGATGGCCCTCACTTTATCCATGTCTATGTAGGTGGTGGTTGTCTCCACATTGTGTGAAGGGGTTCCTACTTGAGATAGGGATGGATGTGATGATTCAGACAAAGTAGTCTGAACCATGCTGGATGGGGCTACCGAAGTAGCGGGAGCATGGGAAATGTTTTCCATTAAACTACTTTGGTTTATTATTTTCTTTTGTTGTCTCGTTAGTACCATAAAGTAATTAAACCAAAGATTCAAATTTTAATCTAAATCACACAAACTAAAAACTTTTTCAAAATTTAAAGTAAAGAAAACAATCAATCCTAGGTTTCACCATGTGTGGCTTACCTTGTTCATTAATTATTTTCTTTCGTTAATATGAGATTATTTTTAGAATTGTTGGCTTGTGTGTTTTGATGTAACTTAATCTTGTTTAAAGAAAACAAAGGTAAAAACTAAGGTTGGCTAGGGCAATGAGATTCTTGTTGGTAATGACCTCCAACAAGTTTGCTCGGGGGTAGTCCTATGGTTTCTAGGGCAGAGATTGGTGGATGGAAATCACTACCACCGTCACCAGATCTCAAGCAATGGTTGGTGATGAAATCCAGCCACTACTATTAAAAATGTGAACCGTGCAAGTGTGTGTGATTAATTTTATTAGATCTCTCATTCTCTATGGTGTGCAAACAATATTAAAGATTACTAACTTTACTAATCTAAATCAGAAGCCAACACAAAGACACAAATTTCACCTAAAGAGTGTGGAGTACACCCTCAAAATCCCCTGCCTACAAGTGATTAAAATCACAAGAGCAACCGGAGGGTTCATCCACCTCTCTACCAAAGGGGCCAGCCTAGGGTAGGATTACTTTGTATGTCAAGATGTTGTTCCTATTTAGATATGCAAAATTAAAGTGATCTTTAACTCTAAAATGCAAAATCTAGGATGCTTTTCTGTTTCATATGCACTCAAAATGCAAACAATCACCTAGATCTATAACTTTAGAACAAGAAATGAATTTTGTGTAATTAAATACACACAAACCCTAAATGTAAATTTGCTAAGGATTCTTTCCCAGATTACTTAGTGTTAAACCCAGAAACAGCGAAAAACAACAACAGAATACAGAATACGTAAATCGCTAAATGGTAAACTAGGGTTATGGGACCTACTTGGAAGCCTTAGCTCTACTCCAAATCAATGCTAGGCATGGCTGGGCACCTATGTAGGTGCAACAAAGTGCCTGTGCAGGCACAATAGAGTGCCTGTGATTGTCTGTAGACGTTGCCGAACGCCTACGTAATCTCTGAAAGTGTTGCAGACTACTTCAGAAACCCTAGCGACAAAATCGATGACTTCTGTGCTTCTAAAAATTCTACAACAAACAGAAGTAAAATTAAGTTAGCAAGGTAGATCTATTAAATAATGAAACCCTTGTGGGGTCCCACCGTGATCGCCATTTGTGAAGACAAGAATACGACACTTAAATAATAAAGAAATCAAATAACCCAAGGAAACACAAGATTGCACAAATAGATAAATTTATTCAATAAACAGGGGGGAGCTAATAAACTCCTTTTGATACAATCCATGCTTAGTGAGCCTTTGATACAAAGATTTACAATACGCTAGGGTTCTCTGAAACCCTAGCTACAACAATGAAGTGTCTTCAAATAGTGTATCCTCGCTTCCAACGGAATGAGTGGGCTTCAGGTATCCAATGTCGGACCACTCCAACTTCAACAACCATTCAACAATAAATGAGATCTGCAGACCTGCATGCACACAAACAAAGAAAGAGGTTAATAACACCTGTGAGGGCTCCACAGTGTGAGACCCTCAGATATCAATAAACCCTAACCAAAAATAGATCAAATGGCATGCTAAATATACAGATCATGTAACAAAATAAAACAAATAATGATATACCTTGCTTGTGATGATGCCTTGTTTCATTGTTGCAGTTCTAACAGTAGATGGCATGATGCAATAGGCTTAGGCACGCACTTGGCAAGCTCTTGTGTGAGATTTGTAGGCTCTGGTGTGCACTTGGCAGAGTCTGGCATGTGCTTCGTAGGATCTGGTGTGCACCTATTGAATGGTAGGCTCTGGTGGGTGCTTGGCAAGCTCTACAGTGAGCTTCGCAAGCTCGGGAGGGCACCTATGGATAAGGATGGATCTACAGAAGCAGATCGTGGGGGATGCGATGAATGCGGTGGATGGGCAAAAGTGACGATGATGGCAATGGAGGAGGGCGAGGTGGAAAGGATGGATATGAGGGATGGCTGGAATAGCAGAAGTCCTATTGGCTAGCTAGGGCTTTGGATTTTTAGGGCTCTATCTCTTTCTGCTTCGCTAGGGCTTCACCAATGATCTCTTCAAGATGCAAATTCTAATATCAGGGTTCTAGGGTTCTAGGGTTTGAGCATTTGCAAATGCCCTTATTTATAATCCAACCTAGGGTTTTCTTAGGGTTTTAGCCTTACACTTTTGATCGTGTGGCTAAGATTAAATTAGATCCTAAGGTTGAGATTACTTTTTAGATGTGGCATGGATTAATGAAGATGGACGGTGGAGATTAGATTGGATCGGATGGCTGTGGTTAATTGAGTTTATAAATATATATTTTATAATAAATATATTATAATATAATATAAAATATTATATTAAATATAAAATAATATTAAAATAATCCCAATTGGGTTAGGAAATGGCAGGAAAGGTGGAATTGGGCCAAATAATTGGTAGGAAAGGTGTAATTGGGCCAAATAAATGGCGGGAAAGGTGTATGGTGGACAAGTGGGTGGTGGGATGGTTAGGATGGAGGATTAATGGCTGCAATTTGGTGTCTACAATAGTCTAGCCTAAGGAGATTCCTATGTAGAGAAATTTTTGCATCAACAAATATTAAAAGAAGAATGGGATTCAAAAGAATCTTCCTCAAGTGTAGAGGCCCACTAGAGCATCCATTATAGGGGTAATATATTATTATAACTAATGCCTTTTCTCCTTGGCCTATTAGTTCAAATTATGAGTGGGTGTTGAAAGTGTAGTAAGAAGTATAGCCAATAATGACATTGTATGATATAATTGTGTATAAGCCTATAAGCAATCATTAAAAAAATCTATATAATTATTTGTAATATTTTATGATATAAACTCTATTGGTTGTAGTTAACCTTGTTATGGTTAAACCCACCTTATAACTTGTAATTAACCTTAATTTCTCTTATTATGTTAGCTCAGGTAAAACATTTTTATGTATTTGGGATTTTGATATTTGTATCAATGACCTCACCACTCCATCCATTGTGTCAAAGTGTTGTGATTTTTATCTATGGATAATATAATATTTATTTATGGTGCTTAAGGGCACCCATCATCTATTTCTCTCTTTTTTACTTTTTATTCTTTCTATATATTATTTGTGTGAATGAATTCCTTCTATTTATTTCTTGGAATAGGTGTGAAACACAACAGCAAGCATCTACACATAGTCACCATTTGGTCATAGAACTCCAATTTCCTATGGTATTCACATGGCTCTCTATGCTACTAGGGGTACTATTTTAAGTGTAGGTGGTTTTAACTCTTGATTTGTTACTAATATTGATCCCTTTCTAGGAGGTCCTACTAATTTCCTTTATTTTTCTCATGATGTTCCTATTCTATGCATCAACATCCCAAATTTCAAGGGTGTAGATCCATATAGTTGGTTGGCCAAAATGGATAGCATCATCTATCTACACCATGTTCCTAAAGAAGATCATTTCATGTTGGATACTACTATGTTGGAAATCCATTATCATCGATGGCTGTTATGGAATATATTCTAACATGGAATCTCTCTTATGTGGTCCAATTTCAAATAATTGTTCCTCCATAAGTTTACAAATGATATTCTTCTTCGTATGTCATCCATTTAATGCAAACCAATCAAATATGATTGATTGAGGATTATTACATACAGTTCATAGGTTTGCTCACCTAAACCTATCAATATATCCTATGTTGGTGGTCTTAGCCTTTAACCATGGTATTAAGGTTGATATTCAATGAGAATTAAAGATGCTTGATCTATATACCCTCAATGACAAAAAATATGTAGCTTTGGAACAATAAAAAGCTTATTTTTCTCATCCATAATCTCAATATGATTTGAAACCTTGGTGGATTTACTTCAATAATTCAAAAAATGATCCATCCTATAGAGTTTTTTATTTCAAGTAATATTCACACTATCCTTAAGATCAAATCTATGAAGAATGACATAAATTTTAAGTGGAATATGAGGATACAATAATGTTAGGAGATGAAGATCAAGATTCATCGTACTAGAAGACATTGAATAAAGTAGCCAATTCTTAGCATGAGGTTGATACCATGGCTCTATTTGCATTTCTCTTATGGGACTATAGGTTTACCATACCATCAAGCTCTAAGGAATCATCAACCATCAACACATCATTGTGTTAATTGACTTAGGTAGCATGCAAAACTTATTGAAAATAAAATAATAAATTCATTAGGACTATATATCAACAATTTGACCTAAGGCAAATTTTAAATATTGATTTCAAATGGGGGTCAAATTAATATGGGTTTAATGATTAAGGTTAACATATATATGGGTGATTATACTTGCTCTAATCATTTGGAAAGGGTATATGTCATATTGAGAGCATAATGGCTATCCTAACTCAATGGTGTTACTATTAATATATAAAAACTAATGGATAAAAAATGATAAGGTCATGTGAATCCAAGGAATCCAACCTCCTCCCTCCAAGGTGGTTAGTTATTATAGCATGGAAAAGATAATGAAGAAAGTAAATTATAGATTCTCCATCTAGGTTAATTGCATAGAATTTTAGTCATTAGCATTTCTTCTTTCATCTCTTCATTCATACTTATAGGTTATTGTGTATTATTATGCGAATATGTTTGGTGAAACCATGGGTCTTCCTAAGCACACAAGTTATCTTACCATCCACCTAGTTCTAAGTAGTCAACCTCTGAATGTTTGTCCTTATTTTAATACCCATTCTCAAAAGTTTAAGATTGAGAAGCTAGTCAAGGAAATATTGGAGAATGGAATTATATATTTGAAAATTGATTTATATTCGTCTCTGCTGGTTATGGTACAACATAAGGATAAATATTAGAGCATGTGTCCTAACATTGACTTTTCAATAACATCACCATGAAAGATAAGTTTTCTACCCCTATTATAGATGATTTTCTATATGACTTGCATTTTTTTTAAGCGAAAAACCCCTTGCAGGGCCTCCTTGGTATAAGAGACTACGAACAGGGGGTTCTACACTATCAAAGTCACCTGGGGGTTGCACCCAGCCCTGCTCGCACCAACATTATCAATTGGATTTTGAGTACCCAATTCAGGTTTTTGGTAGGGTGGAGATTCAAACCTGGGATCTCCCTTGGAGGATTGCCCTCTCCTCTCCAACTCACCTACAACACCTGGGTCTAGATGACTTGCATGGTACTAAATAATTTACAACACTTTATTTATGCTTTGGGTTCCATAAAATTTGGGTTAGAGAAGAGGATATCCCCAAGACTACTTTTTGCATGCATGGGGATTGTTATGAGTTCATTCTCATGCCTTTCATCTCACTAAAGATCCTTTCACTTTTTAAATCTTTGTAAATATGGTATTTCATTATTTTATCCATAATTTTATACTAGTCTTCTTTCATGATATCTTAATCTACAATAATCCCTTGGAAGTTCATTTAGTTCACGTGGACCAAGTTCTCTACCTCTTAAAAAAGGAATAATTCTTTTTCAAAAGGTCCAAGTGTTCTTTAGGGTCTATGAGGTAGAATACTTGGGATATATAGTATCTGAGGAAATATTCAAAGTGTATCCTAACAAGATCAAAGCCATTCAATATTGGCCCCCACTCAAATCCCTCAAGCAATGCAATGGAATTTTATGCCTCATAGAGTACTATATAAAATTTATCTACAACTATGGCAAGATTATTGCTTCTCTCACTAATCTCACTAAGAAGGATGCCTTTATTTGGTATGAAGAAGCTTTCCAATATTTCCATGCCCTAAAGGAGGCTATGTGTAACACCCTTATTTTAGAGACTCTTGATGTCAATAAATCCTTTATCATTGAATATGATGCTTTAAGCATAGGTATTAGAGATATTTTGATGTAGGATGAACATCCCTTATAATTTAAAATCAAACATCTCTCTTACAAGAATCTAGGTCAATCCACTTATGAGAAGGAAATGTTAGTTGTTTTACATGTTGTGGAGAAATGGAGACCTTATTTATTGGGGTGGTGATTCATCATCAATATCAACTGTAATAAACTTAAGCATTTCTTAGAATAGCATCTTTCATGGCCAAAATAAAATAAATAGTTGGGTGTGGGAGCAAGAGACTTCTTGCTCTGGGTGGGAGGTCACCTCTTCATATTCTTGCTCCCTCTTTAGCTCTTCCTAGGGTTCTTAGGTGGATCTCTTGCTTTGCTAAGGAATTATAGGTAGATCTCCTAGTTTTCCTAGGTTTTTTGGCCTTTCTTATCGTTGCTTGGTGCCTGGAGGATCTCCAAGACCTTTTATGCTTCCTCTTGAGGTGTCCCAGGAAAGAGGAGGTAGATCTCCTTTTCTTTTGGAAGATCCGTAGTGTGCTAAGGAGGTGCTCTGGTGCAGGAGCAAGAGGCCTCTTACTTTGGGTGGGATATTACCTCTTCATCTTCTTGCTCCCTCTATGGTTCTTCCTAGGGTTCTCAGGTGGATCTCTTGATTTTCTAAGGAATTTTGGGTAGATATCCTAGTTTTCCTAGGTTTTCTAGCCTTTCTTGCCACTACTTGGTGCTTGGAGGGTCTCCAAGACATTTTCTACTTCTTTATGAGGTGTTCCAAGAATTCTTCTTGGGTGTTGTTGCGTGGTTGGATAAAACTAAGTTTTTGGTCATGGTGTGGGGGTTTCCATCCTTGCTCAATTTGGGGGGTTTGTAGAGCTCTTCCTTGTAGTTTTTTATTTGGCCATGGGATGGGGCCATGCACTTTACTACCTATAGGGGAAACTCTTTGTTCCTCTCTAGATCTTGGTATTGCATCGAAGTGGGATCCAGTTATTTCATTTTGCTTGTCGGGATGGTCATTTGTTACATTTTTCTAGGCTTAGGGGAGGTCCTAATTATTATCAGTTGAGTGTTTCCCATGGTTTATGATTCATGGCTGGTGGTTTAGGGTTTTTGGTGGCTTTGATTCATTTTTTTCTTCTTGCTAGGATGGTCTTTCTCTAGTTTATGTGGGATTGGGAGAGGTCCCGATTATTCCTAGTTGAGAGTTTTTCATTATTTGTGAGTCGTGGCTGGAATGGATATTCTTTCTAGGATGGTCGCTCACTACATTTTTTGGGCTTAGGGAGGCCTCATAATCATATTTGAGTGTTTCCCATGGTTGGCATTTTGGGGCTCGTGTCTAGGGGTTTCTGCTGGATTCCTTATCATATTCTATTGGTCTTGAAATGAACCATGTGCTTCTTTGTATTGCAGAAGGATTTTGTGGTTTCTTTGTAGGTGGTTGGGTTAGGTTTTTTTGTTGATCTGGGAGTCCTCTTTCCAGGTTTTGTCTTTGGCTATTGTTCATCGTTATTCTTTGGGAGATCGCATGGAGGCTCTTGCAGATGGTCTAGTGTTGGTTTGCAGATGACCCTGTTTGGTTTTTGGGTGGTCCCTTTTCTATTGTGATGGGTCCTAATTTGTTTGCATTTGGTCTTGTGTGGTTTGTGAATGGTCCCGATTCCTTTGTGGATTGTCTTGATTTATTTTGCAAATGGTCCTATTTCAATTTGTGAATGGTCCTGTTTCATTTACAGACGGTCCTAATTCATTTGTGGATGGCCTTCTAAATTTGAGGGTTTTCTCCTATGTGGGAAAACCCTTTTTAAATTGGTGTGAGGTTTTATCCTATACATAAAAATCCTTTTCAATTTTATTTTTACCTATGAGGTTTTCTTTGCTGCCCCTGTGAGGGATTCTCTTCTTAGCTAGTGTGGCTTCCTCTCTTGCTCCTACGTGGGCTTCTCTTTTTCTATTTTAGTTATTTTTCTCCAATAGCCCACAAAGGGTCTATTTATTTAGCTAATTTTTGGTTGGGATATCTTCTCCCAACCTTCATATTTTTTTAAAAGGTTATGAGATCCTTTCAAAACCCCTTTTACCAATTAAAAAATATATATTTGACAAAGCTCTTGGGGTATAATTTTTTTTATTAAGTACAAGAATAGAAATGATAATGTGGTGGTTGATTCTTTGTATCACAATTATGATAACATTATTGCTATCAATTCCATCTCTAGTCCTATTCCATAAAAAAAAATCCTAGGTTTGGGAGGACTGGATTTTAAATCCAAATACTTCTAGTATTATTCATGAAGTAGAGTTTAGATCTTTGTTGTGTCCATTTTTTTGCATATGTTGATGGGGTTCTTTACAAAAAGGATCACATTTATCTTCCTCCATCCTATTTTGTTAATACTAATGTCCTACAAGAATTACATTCATCTCCTTTGGATGGATATTTTAAATTTAAAAAAAAATATTAGTGGGTAAACTAAAAAGTGGATGTCATGACCTTCATGGCTAAATTTGAGGTATTTTAGCAAAACAAGAGGAAAATATCCTAGGTTTTTGTAACCCTTGCATATTCTTGATCACCAATGGGTGTCCATTTCAATGAATTTTATTAAAGGTATTTCTAAAAATAAGAGAAAAATATTTATCTTTATGGTAGTGGATTGCCTTTCAAACTATGTTCATTTTTGTGCCCTGTAGCATCCATTCTAATCAAGCAAAGTTGTCAAGTCATTCCTAATTGTTTTAAAAAAATTGCATGGCATACGCCAAGTTCATTGCTAGTAAATTTGACCCTATTTTCACCAATTTTTAGAAGGACTTGTTACATCTCACTAGTACTTAGTTTAATATGTCCTCTTCTTATCACCCTTATTCAGATGACTAAATGAATATTATAAAAAATTGTTTGGTTTATTACCTTCACTATTTCACCCAAGATAAGTAGTATCATTGGGTTCATTGGGTTCATTGGCTCTATTAGTTGAATGGTGGTATAGTATTTCTTACCATTATTCCCTTAATATGTTCCCATTTGAGGTGTTTTATGATAAAAAAACTCCATAAGTAAAAAACTATGTTCCAAGATACTCTAAGGTGGCTCAAGTGGATGATTTATTATTAGCAACATTGACTTGTGATATAACTCCTTAAAGATAATTTGAACAAATCCTAGGATTGCATGAAGTAGTAATAGGATTTGCATTATTTTGAGTGACAATTTTCTATGGGGATATAGTCTTTTCAAGTCCCCAACCTAATAAAAAAATATCCTTAAAGACCAACTCTAGTTAGAAGTTGGTTACTCAATTTTACAACCCTTACGAGGTTGTATTGGTAAAGTGGTATATTAATTGGAGCTTCCACCATCTTCTACATTCATTCTATATTTTATGTTTCTTGTGTGAAATAGGTTATTAGGTGGATGGTGTATCCTAAATGGAGCTTTTAGAACTTGATGAATAATTTCAAATCACTTTCTACCTAAAAGTAGTTTTATAGTCTAGAGTTCATATTTTGTGGTCTTTTCAAAGTCAAAAGTTCTTCATTAAGTGGCTGAATCTTCTAGAAGAAGATGCAATATTAGATCCCAAGTGTATTTTACTCTCATTTTTATCTTTGAGGATGATGCTTTCCAAGGGGAAACCATATAATGACTTACATATAGCCATGTTAGCTATATTTATTATTTTTAGCTTAGGCCCTAGGATAATGTATTTACCCTTGAGCATTAGGGTTAGAGTTATTATTGAGTTATTCTATAAATAGGAGAAGTTATGTTGTAGTTAGAATCATGTGATCATCTTTTACATTTGAATCTTATTAATCTCTATTGTGCATATGAGACTTTTCCTCTCCAAGTAGCTATTATTATTTGCCCTCTCTAGGTTGATATAATTTGTATTAATGTGGAATCTAGAATTTGTTCCTTGTGTTATTAATTTTCTATAATTGATTTGTAATTAATATTTCTAATAGATGTTTATTTTTTTCCATTATTGAATTGCTACTACTATTATCATATTTTTGAAAGTTGTTTCATTACAAAAACCTTCAATATACTTTATATTTACAATCTAAATTAGAAAATTAAAATATATTTAACAACTTTTATTTTAGATTCAAAGCACACTCAAGCCTTTATGCTAAACACAAATTTTACATTGTGTTTTATTTTCAAAATCTAAAAAGTTAATTAAAAATAAAATCTTTAAAACAAAACATATTTCTTACCAATTGCTTTCATGGACTTATTAAAGGGTTACATTGCTTTCATGGTCATATTAAAGGTTTGCATACTTGAAAGTATAAGAACATATATTTTTTAATAATATGTTATAGAGGGGGAAAATTGCCCTATCGCGTATGATTATCGATTGGATATGCTGATAGCCAAGGTGGTCGTGGGGGTGTGTTATATTCTCTACACTCGATGGATAAAAGGAAAGGGTTCACCAGGTACAGTTTTAGGACCCACTCTAAGTCTAAGGATGGCATATTTGATGTGTATATTGAGTAAACACCTATGTTTGGTATTTCTATGCTTAAACTATGGAAATGAAAGAACAATGCAAAACACACAAGATGCAAGAATACAATGTGTAACCCTAGTATGATTTTTTGATTCAATGATCTAACCCTAGGTTGCAAGAAATGAAATCTTGTTTACTTAATCAAAGGGTACTTATATGATATGATGTCTAATCCAAGATTTTTCTTGTGTATAGAATATCCAATAGTTTTAAATTTGTAAAACAACTTCACAAAAACTCTAGAAAATATTCTTAGTGATTGGGGGATTTCTTAGGCTGCTATAAGATTGAGCTTTAAGGTGTAGTAGTCAAGCCCCCTTGGTACTTTTAGTTGACCATTCATAATAAAAATGGGATCTAACCTTTGGAACAAAAATAATAGAATATTACAACATAGAGCATCGAGTGAAATGCAAAAAAAATGGATGCAATGCATGAACAAGAATGCAATTGTGAAAACGAGGGTTTTGGAAATAGATAATTACCCCCAAGCTAATATAATATGAAATAAAGGTAGGATATAATGATAACAGTAAGAAAAAAACACAAACAAATGTGAAACACAATGCAAAGGGTATGCAAAATGAAACCCTAGGGTTTTGGGGTAAACAAATGTCCTAAAACTTAGTCAAATTAAATCTGTGTCATATAGGATATCAAGTATGAATTCAACAGTAGTGTCAAAATAGGCATAAAATTCTTTATAGGAAAAGAAAAGGCTTTCACTGAATTCACACTCTATAGCAGAGGGGACATAGATTCACACGAGGGTTTAAAACCCTAAAACAAAGGTAAAAACACAATAAAACAAAAACTAGAATGAAAATATGAACTAATGAATGCAAAGAAACAACCTGGTGATCTCATGGAAGAAGCAAGAGCAAAGGTGGAAGACCCCTCCTACCTCAAGAAGATAAATTATCATCAAGGATTTCTCCACTTGTTAAACCATAAGGAACACACGAACAATAGAACAACAAAACAACAAGAGCACTAGAAGATTGCACAAGATTGAAAAAAGATCACTTAAGAAATATTTGGATAGCTGAGAGCAACTAGGAATTGTTTGATAACTGGCGAAAAGGGGATCCAATCCCTTTATTTATAAAGGTCTTAGAGGGCTAAAAAGTGGGAAAATTTTTAACCTTGATCAATCTGATGCCCCAAAAGGGTCGACTTAAATTTAGGTTTTTGAAGAAAATTACTAAATTTGTTGAATTCGTACCTTGTAAATTACCAAGCACAAATTTGGTCAAGATCAAGAAAACAAGATAAAACACAAGAAAAAAGGGGCCAAACTTGTTCATAGCAAGTTCAAGAACCTCTCAAAGGAACCCAAGGAAAAATGACTCATATGGGTGGGTCAATTTTTTGTATCTACATTTTACCCCCTCTTTGATGCATTTATGGCCTATTAAATGCATCAAATAAATATGTAGACACCCATGGATGAAAATGATGAAAACAAAAGAAAAAATGGTGGTATGTTTAGAAGAAAGGGGTGGTGCACAAATAGTGTTATTTTGGGCACTTTGAATATTTTACATGCAAAATGAGGTATTAGAGACATTAATGCCTCTCAAGACAGGGTCATCACTTGCCATTGTTGTGAATTCATCAAAAACCTATATGATCAAGTAGTCATGCAAGTATGAACAAGCAACAATACAATTGTATGATAAGAAAAATGCAAGGTGGAACAAATATTAATCAAAACATGCAAAATATGATAGATAGTCATGCAATATGAACCAAGCAAATCGAATGCAAACTAGATGAAATGAAGATATAACACCATGCATAGTTTTTTTTTTTAAGTTGAATTATATTTATTGGTTCTTAAAGTCGACACAAAGTTTGAGTGTGCTTCCTTATTTAACAAACATGATGGTAGTGCAAGGATCTAACCCATAAAATAAAGTACCATGATGGAGGATATCTTCATGATTCTCATCATGAAGGGTATCATCCACAATACATTCTTTTGGAGATGCTGCACAAAATTCATTACAAACTCTGAATATACCATCCTTTTTGATGAAAGAGATAAATTATCAACTTTGTAAGGTCTCTATGAGATAGAGGAATAGGATCCCCTTGAGAACAAGGAAACTTAACATGTGCAATACAAGGGAGAGACCCATCAAAGGGGAAGCTATTTTAGAGGGCATCCTCATGAGCTATGTCACAAGGGGTATTCCTTTTAGCATACCCCTTTGGGGTCACACCTCACTCTAGATGCACCAAATTTACCATATTAGAAAAAAAATATTTGAGGGATAAGGAGGACTCTCATCCTCATCACTCCATTCAAAGCTTTGATGATCTAAATAATCAACATAAGTAACAAGGTGATCATCATTATCATAGGGTAAAGGTTGGTTTTTATTAGGTATGTAGCCTACACCACATCTCCCAGGCCAAATATCCACTTCTAAAGGCTCTTTAATACCTTTGTATCATGGCCCCAATCCTTTTCCTATGTATCACATACTAGATGGGATTTGCTTGAAAAGTGGGTAATCATTGGATAGGTAACAATGGGCAAAAGAATACTCTATAGGAAGAGGGTTGCTACCAAAAATATTTTCTTTGAGGATACTCCTGCAAAGATAAATGTACACTTGCCAATGCGTACTACTTAACCCTTCATATAGGGTAAACCCATAGTCCATGGTGAAGGTGGTAGCTTGGAAATATTCAAAAGAGGCTTAGAAATAAAATGATTAACTTGATCCTATGATGAAATATTTATGAGTGGTTCCTCATTCACTTTTATATTTTCAGGTTGTTTAGTTATGTGAGATGAGGAAACTTATGGATATGAATTGAGATCAAATTGAGCTTGCTCCACCACTAAAAAATACTAAAAAATATTCAAATGGGTGAGGATCACCCAAAATGGTGACCAACTGATTCTTAGATTTGAATTTCAAACATTGATAAAAAATGGAAGGGACCACCCTCATTGCATGAATCCAAGGAAATCCAAGAAGAAGATTAAAAGATGCAGGATAAGACACCACATAGAACAAGGTATCTAAGAACTTAGGTCCAACCCTAAGGGGGAGATATACAATGCCGCAAACATCTTGGGACTCATTTTTGAAAGCTTTGATGATGATATCATACTTAGTTTGATCCTTCTATTTTAATATAAAGTTTTGGAAGAATTAATAAGTGCTTAAATTGAGGGAAGAACCATTATCAATCAGAATTCGCTTAATAAATGTTTCCCCAAAAAATGCAATGATGTAAAGGGAATAATTCTCTCGTAAATTTGAGGAAGGGATATCATCATCCAAAAATGTGATATGATGTATTCTAAGAGAACTTACAACATTAGCTATAACACTAGGGAAAATTTCTCAAGGAATAGATTGTTATCATAGAAGCTTCAACAAGGCTTCCCTATGAATAGGAGAAGTTTGTGTTATATTTTGATGATATATATTAAAGGAAATGCATCCACAAGGTGCAAAATAAGCAAGCAATGGTAACTATATGATAATGACACTAGAATATGTAGGAAAATTATAAGAAAAACTTCTACAATAACTCAAAAATATGCCATTAATGAAAGCTCATGAAAATAGTACAATATAATATAATGGAGGACATGAAAACTCCATAAATATATGAAATAACTACATTGTACACACTCTAACTACTAATGCAACTAGTCACTATTGTATCTTCTGTCCCCCTCTCTCTCTCTTTCTCTCCTACCTCAAAGGCATATATATAGGGAGATAAGTCCCTTGGCCTTTCATCTACATAACCTATGACTCATTTACATGTAGACTACATGCACATTTACATCATTACACATTCTAACACTTGTGCATTTATTATAATGCACGAATTAACTACTCAAACCTTACTCTAAGGTAAACTCCTACTCTAGTTATGTACCTAAGGTGGTATATTGGCATGTACCAAATAATGTAATATACTCCAACACCCCCTGTATTACATTTTTTGGGTATTGAAGACTTTAGTCTTCAATATGGATCTTCATCTTTCAAGTAATATTTAGTTTGAACTAGTCTTCCTTCTTTTTATGCTTCATTCTTCATGTTGTCTTTCCATATCTTCTTCATTCCACTGTTCTTCAGTATTTCAAAGTGTTTGGTAGAATCATTGAAATTGAAGTCTTCTAGGTATCCTTGATGAACTAAGGATATTATAATCTTGCAAGTCATAAGTGGATCAGAATTGCTTCCTTTTATTTCCTTTGGTCTTCTGAATGACCTATCTCCTTGCTCAAAAGTTTCAAACTTGAATTCTTCCAAAGTAAAACATTAAAGAAAAAATATAATATGAATATTAATTTTTCTTCAAAGATTTTATAGTACTTATATTTATAGTAACAGAAGAAAGATGAATGATATTTTCCTCCACAATATATACATGGATGAAAATCCAACAATTTGCTTTCTCATGACCAAATTATTGTAATAAGTGCATGATGAAGATACCCCAAATAATTTTTTACTTATTTTATGTGAATCAAGTTCATCCATTTCCTTGATGAAATAGTCAAACCATATATGTACGATTGAAGTTATTCCATATTTACTTATTTCATAAATCTGTATGACCTCTTCTTGATCAATATTATTTTCTATATTTTGGTTTTTGATAATATAGTTGTCATAAATTCCTTTCGTTATATCTAAAGAGTCTACTTTTAGAAAACTATTAGTTTTTGAATTCTCAAAAACATTTCTAAACCATATTGGTTCTTCTCTTCTAATTACATTTTCCTTATTTTCATTTATAGAATCAAACATATTGTAACAACCCCAGTTGTCACTACCCAGCCATTTTTTTTCACACTTACATTTTCCATGAAGCAAGAGACATAGTCATGACCTAAGATAGACTCATTCCATTTGGATCAAATCTTATCAATGCATATGGCATCAAGAGCTATTGAAACTTGATCAAAGTCTCTTAAGGTAGAAGTGATCAGCTTCTACGAAACCCTCATACACCATTGATATAAGAACGCTGGCCAAACATAAGGTTTCATACCATATAAGGTAAATCACCAATAAACATATTGTCCACCAAGATCAATACATACGTGAATGCCTTGAAGATGGAGAACCACACCAATGAAAAACCATCATAGATGAAATAACCTTATTAGTGGTTATTCATAGGTCTTAGAGATTATCCTCATCTAGAAGATATTTCTAAGACAACAGTATCATAATCGAGATAAGAATCCATGGAATGCCATCTTAAGTATGATCATATAAATTTAAGTCTCTTAGGAACATAATGGAGCCCTTTTAGGGTAGATTATATTCATTATAACCATAGATGTGAAACATCACATTAGAGATCTACTTAAGTGGAAATTATATACCATTATGAATAGCTTCTATGAATTCCACACATCTATTGAATACAAGAAGTAAAAATAATTATCTTCATCATTAACATTTAACCAATTTAATCAGGATGGTAAATGGTACACACACATATCATTAAATCATCTACATGTTAGAAATTATGCATACATTATTAGCATCATAAATGAAAATTTTGAATGAATAGTATTCAATTATAAACATGCATAACTATTTCGTTAGATCATTTAACCATATCATCCACATATATCATTTTTAGTTTGGAATTAAACGCACAAGAAATAACACATCAATCCACAAAATAGAGTGACACAATGTTTTATCCTGGGAAAACCCTGACGAGAAAAACCCAGCCTCCAAAATGTATTATTTCCTCATATTCATAAACTTAAGATACCAAGATTACAAGTACAAAAGGGTATCTACCGATCCCTTTTAATCAGATACAAGTCAAGGAGTACCATTATTCCATCTCATGTTTGTGATGCAATTAAGGAAGTTACCCAATTCCTTTCTCTAAGTCATCATTTTAACATTAAGGTATTTGTCATACCAAAAAGGAATCCACCTGTTCCTTTAAAATCAATGATGCAAATTAAGGAAACTACCAGTCCCTTTCTTAAAGTCGTCATATGAATGTTAATATTTTACATATGTTTATGATAATCATTGGAATCACATTTTGGAGAAGTCTCATCAACTTAGGAGGGAACCTTATAAATTCCCTCAAGAATGAATACAAATCCATTCTTCTCCTCTAAGTTTCCATACTAAATGTATGAAAAAGGAAGCCTATAACTTCCTTAAGAATGGATTCTCCATCCACCCTTATTTAGAATGTTAATCATGTTAAGGTAGTATTTATCTCACATTTTCTATGCATCAAACCAATAATATGTCCTTGTCTATTATTTCCTTGGTTATTTATTATAGATTTCATGGTTTGAGAGGATTCGATCTCCTCTCATCCGTTCTAACTTCCAAATCATACCAATTTCCATAAATACTATGTATGGTCATTAATCGTATGATTGAATATAATGAGGAAACCCCATAATTTCCTCTAAATATTCTTCTAAAATTTGCAAGCATTTGATTACATTTAAAATATAGAAAAAGGGTGTTATTTATCTTTCCCTACCAACTGGTTGTATATTTCCACTATTCATCTACTATTCACCAGTTACTATTCACTACTATTCACTGTTCACTATACATTGTTCACTGTTCACTATTCACTGTTCACTATTAACTTAGCCCCCATTGGTTACCTAAGCCCCTTCTCACTTCTAACTCCTAGCCACTATGTGGCCATCCATTTAACCTAGCATGGGTTAATATTCACCCTAGGTTGATTAGTACACAAGGAATACCTTCCTAGTTCTTCCATATAGAGGGACCCCCACATCACTTATTTATTCAATGCTTTCTTCTTTTTTTCAGAAAATAAACAATGTATTCCCTCAAATATAATTAAGCATATCATCAGTATAGATTTGCGTAAAATATTTATGCATCTCAATGATATATTTCCACGATACGTCAAAAAATCCATTATCTAAGTATTACCATAATACTTTTAAAAGTCCATTATCTTAGTATTTCCAAATTACTCTAGAAAAATTAATATCTAAGCATTTTCATTATATATTAAGAAGGATATCCTCCAAGTATTTTTGCAATACTTTTAAAAGTCTACTTTCTAAATATTTTCTCAATACAAAAGAAAAATGATTATTCATGACTTTGTTTATCCTACAGAATAAAATGTAACATCACTTCTACAAAGAAGAGATCCAACCTCATAAACCAAGTTGGGTTGTACTAGTCTTATGTTGTTAGTCTCCAAAGGTTGTCTCCTACCTCCTTTTTGTGCTCACGTCCATGCTCCTTTCCAAATCTACCTCTTTTAGTCCACTTATATTGGCCAAATGCCTTTAATTTAGGACTTAGTACTCTCCAAAGGCTTTTTGGTTTCTGATATACCAATAGGGTAGAGAGCATACTCCCTAAGTCCAAGATTTCCTAGCCTAAACCTAAATATTAGTACTCTCCCAAATCTTTTTCGTTTTTGATCCACCAAAGTGGAGAGCATACTCCCTAAGCTCTAGGATTTTCTTGATACTCATTTCTTTCCAATGTTACCTCTATTTATAGGAAAATTTCCCACTTATGGCCAAATAGTGGCCTTATTATTTTATTATTAAAATATGCCTTGGGTCCTTTAAGACTTATCATGTCACATAGAAGGTAATACAGGAAGTCCAAATAAGGATAAGGTAGGTGACCTTCTCTTGTTTTGTGTTCCCTTTTCATGGGAACAAATACAAAACCAATACTATTGAGGTATAGAATAGATACAAAGCTAGGACTATTAATGATAATAGGAGAGATCTCCCTTTTATTTCCATCGATGTAGGGAAGCTAAATAGATAATTCCAAAAAGGACGGGATAATTCTTATATATATTTTTAATAATTCTAAAATATTTTAAAGTTCAATTAAAATTAGGTCCACTTTGTGGACACCTAATTATTTTAATAAAAAAGGGTGGCTATCTACTACTATTTGATATACGGGTGTTGCAATATTGAAACTAGAAGAATCCCACCTACCATTCTAGTCATCCTAAAGCTACCATGTGGAGTATAAGCCAAAAGTAGGTAAGAAAAATGATCCACCAATCCATTCATCATATTCATTTGATCAGATAAAATTCAACATTCATGCATTATTTTGTATTACATACTAATTAAATCTATCATAAACAATAATATTCAAATAACATTCAAAAAAAAATATAAAATTCAAAAATTACTAATGTTTATGCCTCATCCTTGGCATCAATAAACTATTACAAAATGATGGCCTACATGGTCTTAAGATTGATGCTTCTGGGTCTGTTTTCCTCCTTGTACTATGCTGGTACTTATGGTTGGAGATGGTGGTGGAGCTACTGCTCCAGCAACTACCAGATCACTGCCTCCCCTTCTCCCAAGCTGTATATTAATAGTTGGTTGTGATGGGAGGAGCATACTATGATTCGTCAAGGAAACCAAACAAGATTCCATGAATGTTGCAGTGAATTCTTCCCTTAGTTGATGAAATTGAGAATTTTTTGTGAGCATGGTTGCCATTGCTATTGCTCTCTAATTATTTCTTTGTAGTTTTTCAGATCTAAGTCGATCCCATTCTATTATGGCAACATCTCTATCTATGATTAACCTTAATATTTCCTGTGCCCAAGCATCCTCCAGGGCATGTTGCACTAGAGATTTCCTCTTTGTCACATTGATGGGTTTTCTAATTCTTACCATGTTTATTCTACCCACTAAATCTAGCACTGCTTTAGGTCAACTTCTACTCTTCAAGGTATATGCAATAATAGATCGGTAACCAATAGCAAAATAATCATAAGGCACATAATGGGGTTCACTCCACTTAAAACCAGTATCATCCAGATGAATCCCACCATAAATATGATCGCATTGAATGTCATGGCGTAAAATTACACAAATTACTGTTAGGTTCATCCATATCGATTTTTTTCATACATTTACCAATCGTATCCTGAAAATCCTGAGGTGAATCATTTATCCTCCATGATACACTCTTTTATTCGGTTTGATTGTCCTATAAATGATTTTGTGTTGACTAATCAAGACACATCATGCCTTTTTCAATTTACGAGATGGCACATGTCCTCTTATTTTTATGTGAAGTCCTATCATTTTCTTCTCACGTAATTCCACTAGTTATTACCGTGCACTCTTATTTTAGTGCTCTGTCATCTAGTATGCTTCTCCAAATCTAGATAAAATTACCTATTAATATCAAACATTCTTGAAGAGAAAGATATTCCCTTTCCTTCCTTTGATCGAAAGCCAATTTAGCCACAATGTTTATCTATGAGGAATCTCAACATGAATTCTATGAGTCTCTAGTTTGTAATCATCGATACTTGCTTCGACATAGGGAAGAATTGCATAATTTCTTACAAGATCAAGCTATCGAAGCTCGAGACATCCTCCTATCCATGGATCAGATTTATTGCAATACTTCTATCCAAGATTCTCACTACAATGTTTGGTTAAGGAACAATTCCCATAATTACTTAGTGTTTGAGAGTCCTTTAAGTCATTTTGAGTGGTTCGACCAATTTTTCAATTGGCCAAACTGGAATTTCCATGTCTTGTTTGGAAATTCCTGGTTGCGTCTTATAGGTGATCCACTAAATATCCCCTTTCAGTTTCTACCATCATGTTATTTGGAGGTAGTAAAGAAATATGTCCCCACTGGAGAAGCAAATTTTTGTAGTAGTCTTTACCAGAGCCTTCTTTATCAGAGATATGTGAAAACTCACTTGTTCTATGAGATTGAAAATTGATTCACTTCAACTCGGTGTCTGATAGAAATAGATCTTCTATTACATCGATATCATGGCACTCCTTGGCCATATTATTTATTTGGTATATACTTAATAATTCGTTATAATGTTCCTCCTCCAGTTGTTTACTCAGAGCATGACTGGTCTCCAAACCAGGATGTTGATAGTTCAAAATCAGATTGGTGACATGATGTTTTCCTCATTACTATGTCTAGATCCTAGTTCTGGCATCGTTGTATACAATGTAATTCTTAATAAAGTATTCTATGTTTTGGTCCATTATTTGATGTTCTATTTTCCTTTGAAAAATAATACCACATGTATGATGAGTTGAGGAGTTTCCTAATTTAAATAGTGCGATACACTCCTATGCTTTCGACCATCGCTCGAGTGATCGGGTGGCATACCTTACTATTGAGCTGGGACACATGGATTAACAGAGTTGATTGGCAGAGTTCTGACATAGTTCACCCCAAAATTTCATATCAAGAAAAGTATGAAGTTCTTGGTGAAATTTGGGATGGTTTCCATGCCTAAATGTGTCCTTGCTTCCTTTCATCATTCTTGGGTTTCCATGGATTCCAGAGTTATGGTTCTCCTCTAGCTTAGTGAAGTTTAGGGTTTTGGTGTTGCTAGATGACTTCTTCCACCATTTCCTATACCTTAACTTCTAATTGGGGATCCCAAAGTGCACTGTAACATTGATCAAACAAAGAAAACATTATTTTGCTTATTTATTGCTCTTAAATTTCTAGTAGTTAGTTTTTAAATGAATAACTTATATTCACCCATGGTGATAATTCTTAAACTAGATTTTTAGTCATTTTCGATAATAGCTTTATCTCTTTTTGGTATCTACTATCAGTTCTCATATATAGAGGATAATACCATATGCATCATGTCATGTCTCATTTTAGTGCCTAAATAGTGTGAAGCACATCTATTAGATTACAACAAGAAGAGTGGTATCTCTAACCGTGGTAAAGTTTTAGGTCCATGACTATCTCTGGGTAAACTGTTACTACTCGAAATAGGAATCCACCAGAGTTTGTTGTAATTGATATGTTCAGTCTCATGGCCTAAGGCCAAAATTAGTTAGATAAAACATTCTTTTTATTATTCTACTAATGCAAGTTGTTAGAAACACTTGAAGATAAGGAGTAGGCAGCCAAAAGATAGATGTCGAGTGATTTTCCAAAAGAGTCTAAGGTACACCGCTTAAAACCCATACAGGAGGGTTCGCTTAGCTCTTCCACTTTTGAACAATTGTGGATCTACTCGTGGGGAATAGGAACTCAGACATCATGATCTCATACACTAACCTTACCAAGTGTGCATTTTAAAGTTGTGGAATTTTTTCTTGAGTTTAGTTTCATGCCCCAAGTATTTGCTAACCTAGACCTTAACAAGAGTCCATTAGTTATCCTGGGCTCTGATACCACCTATAACAACCCCAGTTGTCACTACTCAACCATTTTTTTCACACTTACATTTTCCATGAAGTAAGAGACATAGTCATGACCTAAGATAGACTCATTCCATTTGGATCAAAGCTTATCAAGGCATATAACATCAAGAGCTATTGAGACTTGATCAGAGTCTCTTAAGGTAGAAGTGATCAGCTTCTACAAAACCCTCATACCCCATTGGTATAAGAACACTAGCCAAGCATAAGGTTTCATCCCATAGAAGGAAAATCACCAATAAACATACTGTCCACCAAGATCAGTACATAGGTAAATGCCTTGAATATGGAGAACTAAACCAATGGAAAACCATCATAGATGAAATAACCTTATTAGTGGTTATTCATAGGTATTAGAGATGATCCTCCTCATCTAGAAGAGATTTCTAAGACAACAATATCACAATCATGATAAGAATCCATGGAATGCCATCTTAAGTATGATCATATAACTTTAAGTCTCTTAGGAACATAATGGAGCCCTTTTAGGGTAGATTATATTCATTATAACCATAGATGTGAAACATCACATTAGAGATCTACTTAAGCGGAAATTATATACCATTATGAATAGCTTCTATGAATTCCACACATATATTTAATACAAGAAGTAAAACTAATTACCTTCATCATTAACATTTAACCAATTTAATCCGAAAAGTAAATGACACAAACACATATCATTAAATCATCTACATGTTAGAAATTATGCATACATTCTTAGCATCATAAATGAAATTGTTGAATGAATAGTATTCAATTGTAAACATGCATAACTATTCCATTATATCATTTAACCATCTCATCCACATATATCATTTTTAGTTTGGAAGTAAAAGCACAAGAAATAACACATCAATCCACAAAATAGAGTGACATAATGTTTTATCCTGGGAAAACCCTGATGGGAAAAACCCAGCCTCCAAAATGTATTATTTCCTCATATTCATAAACTTAAGATACCAAGATTACAAGTACAAAATGGTATCTACCGATCCCTTTTAATCAGATACAAGTCAAGGAATACCATTATTACATATCATGTTTGTGATGCAATTAAGGAAGTTACCCAATTCCTTTCTCTAAGTCATCATTTTAACATTAAGGTATTTCTCATACCAAAAGGAATCCACCTGTTCCTTTAAAATCAATGATGCAAATTAAGGAAACTACCAGTCCCTTTCTTAAAGTCGTCATATGAATGTTAATATTTTACATATGTTTATGATAATCATTAGAGTCACATTTTGGAGAAGTCTCATCAACTTAGGAGGGAACCTTATAAACTCCCTCAATAATGAATGCAAATTGATTCTTCTCTTCTCTAAGTTTCCATACTAAATGTATGAAAAATAAATCCTATAACTTCCTTGAGAATGGATTCTCCATCCACCCTTATTTAAAACATTAATCATATTAAGGTAGTATTTATCTCACATTTCTATACATCAAACCAAGAATAGATCCTTATCTATTATTTCCTTGGTTATTTATTATAGATTTCATGGTTTGAGAGGATTCAATCTCCTCTCATCCGTTCTAACTTCCAAATCATACCAATTTCCATAAATACTATGTATGGTCATTAATCGTATGATTGAATATAATGAGGAAACCCCATAATTTCTAAATTTACAAGCATTTGATTACATTTAAAATATAGAAAAAAGGTGTCACTTCTCTTTCCCTACCAACTGGTTGTATATTTCCACTATTCAATTATTATCCACCAGTTACTATTCACTACTATTCACTGTTCACTACTCACCGTTCACTGTTCACTATTCACTATTCACTGTTCATTGTTCATTGTTCATTGTTCACTATTCACTGTTCACTGTTCACTATACATTGTTCACTGTTCACTATTCACTATTCATTGTTCACTATTCACTTTTCCCCCATTGGTTACCTAAGTCCCTTCTCACTTCTAACTCCTTATATCTCCCAAGTGTTTAGAGTATGCTATGGTCTTGATAAAATGCTTTACATCTATTAGATTCCTTTTGAGTTGATTCCCTAATATTTTGTTCAACTCCTATTTTTCCTTATTTCTCCCTATTGATATTTGCACTTTTAATTTGATGAAGTTCTCTATTTTTCAAGACTCTATAGTTGGATTCCTTTTGTCCCTTTAGTTTGTATGAGAGACAAGTATGAATAATAAATTCCAATTTCTAAGCAATCCAATGTTTTTGCTTCCTTTATCCTTAATTTTCAATGGTTTAATTTTCTAAATTTCAATAATCTAAAAATTGATGTAGTATTCCTTATATCTCCCTAATTTGGAATTTTAGAAAATGATAATATTTGCAAAAGAATAATGCTTTATTTTTTCCACAGTAGAAAACCTTATATCTCCTTTTTTAATTATTTGCAAATATTATGATATTTATATTTCAACTAATGCATTTTTGAAATATCACTTAAGGATATACTCCTTGTTTTGATTTTATTTCTAATTCACTAAGGTTGTAATTTATCCAATGCAATATAAGCTTAACCTTAGATATAATGCACCTTATATCTCCTTTTGCACTTTAATGAAAGCAAATATTAAAATCAATGTAAATATACCTTTCTAATATTGTGTGTTGATTGGCTTTAATCTTGTCTTCACTTTCCAAGCTTTGGAGCGTTGTATTTCTTTTGTCTTCACAACATGATAGTGAGCATTCAATACTCTACTTTGAATGGTGCTCTCTTATGATGATCTTTTACTCTCTTCAATGCACTTTGACCTCTCTATGCTAGATCTACGTGCCCTTCCTGTGCAGGGATATTAATACCCCTTGTCCTCCTTTTAAATGTATGCCAATTGGCACTTACGTTACCTTAGAACGTATACCTTATTGTTAGGTGGCACAGGAAGTTTACTACCTTTTAGAGGTATTACTTTACATGGTTCAGGCATGGTAATAATATGCGAGCATTTGAATAATGATTAAAGAGGAGCATTACTCCAACCTGGGTGCTCTTTAGCTCCTTTGTGCAATTGTTAGGTTAATTTAGAATACGTAGATGCTCTACTTCCTTTGTGCTAAGTGGCACATGATTCCTTTCATTGATATGGTAAGTGGAGGATCTTTCTTTTGCATGCAACCAAACCCTTCAATGTCCTTATCACCTTAATGCACTTCCAAATCCTTTGCAAGTTGTTTTTATTCTTTTACAACATGCTTTCTTGAGCTTCAATGTCTGGTGGCTCCTCTTCCAACCAAGGTGGCTCCTCTCCAATGAAAGGCGGTTCTCTTGGTGGTGTTTTAAAAATTTCTTCATGTTGGTCATTCGTCCAAGCTCCTTTCCACATTCACTCGTATAATATTTAAAGTTATCCTCCTTTGCACCTTATATTTGCCACTTGTATTATATTATGCAACTTGCACTATTGTTGCTTTACACTATCCTTGCCATTGATTCTAAGTTGTCTTAATTAGTCTTCTTCTTGCTATAGGTTCCTTTTGCTATGATAGGTGTCTTTATAGTGGTACTGCATTCATGGGACTATGATGCTGAATATGGTGTCTTTTGACACCTTTGGTATTGAGCCCTTTAGATGGATTTATCTCCTTAGCATTGTAGCTTATGCTTTAACCTTGATAAAGACTATTTCTTATTGATTGTAATATTACACTATGTTGGTGTCTTAAGACACTCAAGCTTTGTCTCCTTTTGTGCTTTGTAGAAGACTAATATGGTGCTTATTAAAACCTAAAATAAATCAGCAATAAACTAAGATAGATTACCTTAGTTGCACCTTGACTTTTGAGACTCTTTTAGTCTCTTTATGTAGCTTAATTCCTTTCTTGAATATGGTGGCTTCTTCCCTATTCCTTGGTGGTTATAATGCTATTTTTGGTGGCTTCTCTTCACCAAGATTTGTTGTTGTTCACCTATGCTTAATGATGTCTTTTGACACTCCAACTCAACCTTTATTTTGCACTAATATTTCTTTCTTTTCTAAATACTTAATGCACTTTAATAATTCTTGGAGATAATTTGTATTAAGCACTAAAGTCTATTCAACCTTCACTTTAGAATAATGTCTTCTTTTCTTTCAATAGAAGGTAGGATGTTGATATTTTTATTTCTTTCAAAATATATCTAACTCCTCTTTCGTATGTGCAAGTTTTAACCTTGTAATAATTATCTTCTGCACTTCCTTGAAGACTTAAATATGAAACCTTATCCTTTGCAAATTTAAACTTTAATTTGGTGCTTAATGAAACTTAATATAAGTGTTCAAATAATGAACCTTTTGAACCTAAGTTGCACACCTTTTTAACCTTCGTAGATGATGTATCTCTTGGTGATTTGGATCACCTAATTTATGCTCTATGTTAGATGAAATCACAAAATATTCTTTGTCATCCAAAATAGCTTTTTTAAAGTGAAAAATCCCTTACGAGGATGCCTTGGTCTGAGATATCATGACTAGAGGGTTCTACACCGTCAAATTCACCTAGCAGTCATGCCCGGCCCTACTTACACCAACATTATCAATTGGAATTTTTTGGGTACCCAATTTAAATTTTTGGTAGGGTGGAGATTTGAACTTGGGACCTCCCTTGGAGGAATGCCCTCTCCTTTCCAACTCACCTACAACACCTCTATTCCAAAACAAATTTTTAACTCACCAATTTATACCTTTAAAACTCCTCTAACTTGTTGCTTGAAAATTTAGTTCGGTGGCTTTAAATCTCCTTCAAGATATCCCCTCGAACTTCTAAAAATTAGCAACTATTAATGTTTCCTAAATTGTTGCTCATTACTCTAAAATTTTTAGACTCTAACATAGCTAATTTATCCTCCAAAATGTTATCCTCGAATCTCCAAATTTGGTAGGAAACTTCCTCCAAATTGTAGCTAAAAATTTCCTTCTAGAAACCTTCAACTTTATGTTGTAAAAACAACAATCTCCTTTCTCCAAAATAGCCTTCAAGCCTTCAATGATAATCTTCAAATATCTTAGATTTGGTGGCTTCTTATAACTCCTTTCACCTTCAACTTCCTTGTTGAATTTTGGCTAATTTTTTGGCCTTCTTCTCAAAAATCTAAATGTCTTGAGGTCTTCACTATTCTCCTCTAAAATTCGGCAAAATCCTTGCCAAATCCTTCTCCTTTTGGGCTTGTTGTTGGATGGCAACAACTGTTCCAAATTATGTTCTATCAGGAAATTCTCCTTGCTAGCTATATTCTCCAATGGTTTCTCCTAAAAAATCCTCCAATGGCCTTCTCCAAATCTCCTTCAATGGCCTTCTTCAAAATCCTTCAATGAGGCTTTCCTAGCCTTCTCCTTGAGACCTCTTCTCTAAGGTCTTCAAATTTTTGTAGCTTCTCTAGTCTTCTCAAAAATTCAATGAGACCTTCCCTTGATCTCTTCAATCTTTAACTATGGAAGTTTTGCATTGAGATCTCATTCTTGGATCTTTAAAATCTGATACTTCTAAAAATTGTAGTAGGAATTTTGCTAGTCCTTCTCTATCTTCAATCTTCCAAATATAGAAGTTATTCAATGGTATCACGTATGGGTCTCTTCAGCTTCTTGAGATGTTTTATCCTTCTCTCACTCTGCAATCTATAGTGTTCAATATTAAATAGAGATATCAAATCTCCAATTGTTGGTACATTTGGAGTGAAATAAGCTCAAGATTCACTCGCAATACAACTTCTTTACCAAACACAAGTTTGTATGGTGAGGTTGTTAGGACCAACAAGGTGTTGGATAGTTATATTATCAAGAAAATGGTATATTATACAATTATGATTGTGTCAATTATGTTTAGTTAACATAACAACCAATAGCCAAATTATATGTATGAGTGTAGCCCATTAACACTTTAGCAAACATCCTTTAGATGATGTAATAATCCTAACATTTCCCCTCATTACATCAATACTAAATATAAAGGAGGAATTCAACAACTGCACTATACTAGGGTAGTACATTACATCTCATTTTAGAGTGGAACTAACCTCACTATATTACAAATTTCGTCATGAAGCATACACCTAATAACAAGCACATCAATTAGGTCAAATTAAACAAGTGAATAGTGACAAAATCACCTATTCACAAACTTAAGTAATGCATTGGGCCTCTACTTCACTCATGATCAAAAAACATATTGACCATGAACACAATCGTCAAACTAGCAATAGATCATTGTCTCCTCACACAACATGATTATCAAAATCATCTTTAAGTGTCACATCAAACAACCTCTTCATGAAGCATCACCTTTAGTAGAAGATGCAATCATCATCATTTTATGTACTTGATGTACCCCCATCAATCTCTTCATCATTACAAATAACTTTAACATCCGACATCTTCACTTTGACAGGTACAATCAATTGTGTTGGGCTTGGAAAGATATTTTTGATAACAATATATAAGCATATATTTTTCGAAAAAAAGTATACAAAATTATTTTTAAGAGTGTACCAATCCTCCATTATTTTAAACTCCAAAAATTACCTCATGGATTAGGACAACAAAAAAGTAGCATCAAATTCTTTTATCTCAAACATAAGGTATAGTGGGACAAAATGGTTTCTTCTTTATTCAAACAAGTTAAGTCAAACTCGAGCAAGATAGACATTAAATTAAATGTTTCATGTACTTCAATAAAAATGATGTGGTTCCCAATCATCAAGTCATACATTCCACATGTATGATCCTTCCACTACACACTCCATAAGTGATATGGCCCCAATGAGTTGCATAATCATGTGCCTCAAAATATCTCCATTGCTTTGGCATCCTTCAAATCTGATATTATATTTTGACAATTCCTACTTTGATATCTTATTATGATACCAAATGTCAGGACTAGCAAGGTTTTGAACAATTGTATTATCAAGAAAATGTTACACCTATACAATTATGATTGTGTCAATTATGATCAATTGACATAACAACCAATAGCAAACTTATGTGTATGGGTGTAACCCATTAACACTTTATCAAACATCCTTTAGGTGATGTAAAAATCCTAACAAAGGTGTTGATAGAAGTTTTTGGAGTTACTCTATCTACCATAAGGCGTTCTTCAGCTTGATATATCAATCACTTTAGGATTTAGTAATCATCCTCTTTAATATTCTTAAAATGGTCTTATTTGTGGACTCCACCAAAATGTTTTCCTATGGATAGGAGTTAGAGAAAGTATTTAGAATGAAATCTTACTCCAGTGCAAATTGTATCAACTTTGTTCTAGTAAATTTGATAGCATTGTCTATAATTACTATCGATGAGGTCCTATACCTTGTGATAATATCCTCTAATAACTAGACAATTGTTTCATGATTGGATGACTTTACTAGAATAGCTTTTGTTCACCTAGTGAAGAAGTATATTGCAATTAAGATTCAACCATGCCTTACACTAGACAATGGATTAATCTTTGTTGTGAAGTATAAACCCCACTATCGAAATGGATCTATAACAATAACAAGTTGAAGTGGAATGGGTGTTTTCCTCCTCCCTATAAACATGCAGTAATATTTACATTCCCTCACCTAGTGGAAATAATTTGAGAATATAGTGGGCCAATAATATTGTGCTTTTAGAATATCATGTGTTGTTTGAGTTGAATAATGATCACCTTCTTTAAGATATTCCCATAGTAGATCTTTTACTCTTCCTTATTCAACACACCTTAGGAGCACACCATTATACTTTTTGCGAAAAAAATGCTATCAAGTAGATATAGTCAATAGCTATTTGTTCTATAATATGCCCTTTCTTTGGAAATTAGGTTGTTGGACACACATCCTATAACCATATATATTATGTTGCAACTCATCCAACATGTCTATTCATCCAAATTAACTTCATATACAAGTGTTACTTGCTCACCAACATGGGATATAGCTAGTTTCTCGCATAGAGCTTATCCCCTTACCAAGTTGGTAGGTTTGGTCTCTATCAACAAGCTTTTACCCTTAGCAATCTTAATGGATTGGTAAGATGAAGGATTCACCTTAATGCTTGATTTCTTGGTGTTATCATCTATACTAAATAGATACTCCAAGGTGATTAACCCTTTTGGAAATTGGTTGGTATTAAACTAGATTACACCATCCTTGATATCATCTATATTTGTTCTAGCTTTTAGCATCTTGTACCTCCCTGATCACAAATTCCATTATTTGTTCATCATTATTAAATACTTGCTAGTGGTTAGAGTTAAGGATTACAAGTTCGAAGACCACTTCTAGTTCTTTGGCTTATTCCACATGTCTATGGTTTGGTCAGATCTTGTAGCTAGAGAAGTTAATTCATCATTTTTTTTGTTTTGTTCCCTAGGCATTGTTGCAATTTCAAGTGTTATTTAGCTTTCGAGTAAATCCCATACTTGATGTTTATATGTTTTTACATATTTTTTTAATGTTGTGGTAAATATGTTTTTAGTTGTTGTAGATTTTATAGAAGCTAACCCTAGGGAGCTAATGGTTGATTCTAGTTAATACCTTGAATCATTGGACTTCCCTATTGGCAGAGCAAGAATTGTCAATTTTGCGTAACATTTTGATTTGGCTAAGGATTTAGTGGGACTTATTGATAAATTATAGTATTGGGATTTGGTTGATTTTGTTGAATTTATCTTGCTACTTGACTTGGTGGATTAAATGGGCCTTGGGTCGCTAATAGATTTTGCATAATATGAGGATTTGAAATTTTAGCTTGTTAGATCAATTTGGCTTGTGATTGACTAGTGTTAATTTGTAGATTGGACTCAACTTGATGATTTTGAATAGCTTGCTCACTAGGTACATTTATCAATTGACTTGATGCATGAGGTTGTTGGTTTTGGAATTGAACCGTCGTTGGATGTTACAAAGTAGTGCCCATTACAATAGGTTATGGATTGATGGTATTTTGTGGGTTTGTATTAAAGATGGTATATTGTATAAGCGGTTCGTAGTTACAATCTAGATAGACATATTGGTAATGGTCTAGGTTTGTCTAATTTTACTGGTTATTGGTACTACTTGGTCACTAGATTGACCTATAGGAGTATAAGGATTTACTTCCACTAGAGTGTTGGGGATAGTACTGATAGGATAAGTGAGAAAGACATGGGTTCATATTTGCTTCAGTTGGAGTTGTCATTAATTGCATTTTCTTTGAAGAAGTTTGTATTGTTTCTCCTAATTCTTGTATCTAGATAATTGTTGTAGGTTTCTTCCCTTTGGCGCCTTTCCTCTAGCATGCAAGGAAGACAAAGATTAGCTTAAGAATCTTCAAAAATAAAATTTGAAGAAAAACATGAGAATAGCTCTTTTTGAGGAGTCACAATTTGGCCCCTGACAAAACACCCTTCCCCACTTAAGCAAAATTTTCCTTTGATGGCAAAATGGAGTAGATTGCACTTTTGAGGGTGAATTGCCTTTTGCCAAGGAAAGCAAATTGCAATCCTTGTTCTTGGACAAAAATTCCTCTTTGTAAAAAAGGAAGAGCAAATCATCTTTTTCCAAGAGCAAATTGCAATTTCTTGAGTTCAATAAATTTGGACATTTCAACACCTACACAACCTATTAGAAATAATATAATTACAAATTTTATTTTAAGATGTTCCTTTCTAGTTAGATCCAGTACAAATAGCATTTCTAAAACAACAAATCACTCTTTCTAAACTTGGAAAAAAATTGTATTGAATTAGATGAATTCCAGAGAGAATCATAATCTAAAAAAGCAAATCAATTTTTATGCACTTAATGAAAAAATTAAAAGGACAAATTGCCCTTTTAGATCTACAAAATAAAATTAGTTCAATTTTACACGAAAAACATTGATTTGATCAAAGACTCAAAAAAATTGTTTGCAACTTCAATGTGTTTTTGAAGCAATATTTTGTTCCCATGAATTAATGTGAAGATGGTTTGGCTAAAGAGGAACAAAATATTGCTTCAAAACAAGAATCTTCTCCAAAAATTAAAACAACAACGATGATAAAAATAATTGAGACTTTTAGTTCCTACAATGAATGAAATAATAAAATTGAATACATTTCAGGTTTTGTTTTTTATAAGGACTTAGGGTGAGAAATCCTCCAATCAATGGAAATGCCCTCTAAAGATTGAGGTTAAACTTAATTATGATGGTATATTGAAAGGAAACTTAATTGTGATGATATATTGAAAGGAAACATAGGAATAGCACTAGGTTGCACACACAAAGATGAACATGGCCAAGTCTTGGGAATAAAGGCTATCGAGATCAGTTTAAACTCATACAATATGATACAAGTGAATTCCCTATGCAAAGATATTCAATTAACAATAAGACTCAACATTAACCTCCTTATGATCGAAGGAGACTCAACTCTCGTCATTAATGCAATACACCATCAAAAATGTTTGTATTAGAAGGTATGAGACCTAGTATTAGGGCTATGAGATGCATCAAAGATTTTGAGGTAAAATATTCACACATTTATTGATCTACCAACCTAGAATGTAAGTGAAATGAGTAACTTGTCACCCAAGCTCATAATGAGATGATAAGGTGTAAAGAATTAAATATGAGATGCATCAAAGATTTTGAGGTAAAATTCTCACATATTTATTGATCTACCAACCTAGAATGCAAGTGAAATGAGTAACCTGTCACCCAAGCTCATAATGAGATGATAAGGTGTAAAGAATTAAAAATCATCACGGTTTAGCAATGCCTTCGATGTTAAGTTTAACCAATTTTAAACATTATCATTCAAACTTCAAACAAGTCCAAAGGTTAAGGTTGATAAAGTCTTATATAACTTGAGTGGACTTGACTGTAAAGAGTTAGGCACTCTAAAGAGGGGTTCAAGGTTCGAATTAGAAGGGAGTCAAATATGTGCAACTTGTAGGCAAATAACACAACACGAATGCCTCATTCCATGCATAATGAACCCTGAGAAGTAAAGGACTCTAAAAATCACTCCACATCCAAACACACTATTCTTCAACATCACCTAACCAATTGCCCATCTGCCCCCATCCTATATATCTCACACCCTCCTTTTTTATCCCTATCTTCCTTTGTTTATAAGCAAAATAAGTTTTCTTATTACTTCAACATGAAATCTCTTCCTCCTTTGAGCTAGTTATTGTTTTTTGGCATTACAATTGTGCACCCTATGCTTACACAATGAGTATATGGTTTCAAGTTCCATACTAAATTTTTTTGAGAAGCATGTCTATCATGTTACCATGTTATATATTTTGTTTTGTCTTCATCTAATTATGTTATATATAATATATATATATATTGGTTTAAAGAATTTTTGCATACATATAAAAAATAAAAGAACCCAAAATTCACAATTATATCTCCAGTATTTATGCAATTTTCTTTGAGAGATGGAAATGAATAAAACTTATGTATGTTCCACGAAATTCCTGTACGGAGACAGCAGGACGGCTTTTTGGGATGGCAGAACACATTTCAGGACGTGTCTCCTAAACAACCCCCAAATCCTAGGATGAGTCCTCATGAAACACATAAATTTATTTAATAGGTATAAAAATATCTTCGCACTGATATAATGACGAATCCTTATCTAGAGCTTGTAAAAGATGATATAAATGGAATATAGATAAGATAATATAGGAATTCCTTGCCCTTGATACGAACATTTTACATAGTCAAAACTGAAAAAAACATTTACAAGAGTGAAATTGATGAAGTCATTGCATATGTTACAAAAGTTAAATGGAAAATCCTAAAGCAAAATAATATAAATAATATAGACGAATAACACAAATAGTCATAATCTTGAACCTAATTTTTCTGATTGTAAAAATTTAAAAAACTAAATAAATAAATAAATAATAACAAATAAAAAGATCAGAGTTTTAAAATGTTCAAATCAAAACCCTTCCGTGAGTGTGAAAACTCTCCCTGCTAATGTGGGGGGTAATTTTGCCATCGCTGCCTCAATTTCCTGTATTGTTCTAAGCTCTATTAATGATCATTAATTGACTAGCATAAAAAAACTAAAAGAGAAAAGTTGCACATAATCACTGGAATAAAACACCATACCTCTATTCTATAACGTGCTGAGAAGTGAATGAACAGGATTGCCTGATTTTGAAATCGGTCTGCCAAAGTTGCAACCTATATTATAAAACATTAAGCATTCATTAACAGAAAATAAAGCCTTGCACTGAATTAATTACTCATCACCCTACAGGCTTGCTGGAAAGACAAATCCTTCATCTATTCTATAAACTCAGATCAAGAAATGAATTTGCAACTCAATTTCTGTGCTCATACCCTTCATTTTCTCTTAAAATTAATTGCAAAGTTATAAGAATATGCTCAGAAATGATATTTGAGTGTAGCAAAACTTTAAACAAAGCAAATAGAATGAACCACATTTCCTTGCATACCTTCTTAATTGAAAAATACTCAAGAACCTAGGCAAGTATAAACCACACTTAGTCAAATGCTATTTTACCCATCCACAATGCTGAATTCCATCTATAGTCTAAAGCAAAAGGGCAATGATTTCGGTTAAACAAATGTGGCACTTCTATTTATAGCAGCAAGCAATAATTACTGCTTATCCTTTCAAAATAAAACATATCTGCACAGAAAGATTCACCTCGAACAAATGGGTGTGACCATAATCCCGCGCATGCTCAACGCTTATTGTATCATCCACAAAGGTAGCCTGCAATCAAACGAATACTATAAAGTCGTGTCTACCCCAAACTGCTCCTGTCAATTCATTAAAGAGGGCATACAAGCTGCACAAACCATCCTATCCTCGCTTTATGAAAGTATTCACTTATGGATACAGCAGTATTATCTTGGTCACGAAATACATATATGTACATATAAGTTTCACCGTTTAACTTTAAAATGTGCATCATTAATTAGGCCTTGCCAATGAAACTAAGATACAGAAAAAGATGATCAAACCAATGTGGTTTCAAACAATTTCAGAATCTTCATGTATGTCAAATGCTTTCAATATACTGCTTTGAGCCAGCTTGAATATAATGAATATATTTAACACTCTATTTTCTTCAGGAAGATTCTAATTTCCAGCATGCTCTTTTCTTCTCTAAAATAGTCTCTAAAGTGGTTTCAAACAATTTTAATATTTTCATGTACCTTAATTGATGTCACCTTTACTGCTTTGAGCTGGTTGAAGATACAATGAATAATTTAGAAACTCCTTATTTTCTTCAGGGGAACTCTAATTTCTGGTATGCTCTATTCTGGACTAATACAGTCTGTAGACTTAGATTTTAATAATTGATTTGAGAACAATTTAAGACTATAGAGAGATTGGTAAAATTTTGATGTACTTAGAAGTTGCTATTAATTCCCAACAGGAAACCAGTAGAACCAATACATCAGGGCAGTAACATTAATTGGAAATAGTATCCCTCTATTATATCACCTCTATTATTGAAGACTTTAGAGAGGCATATAGAATATGTATTTTCTCTCCATTTGGTGTCTAATTCTGCTTGTAGTATGTAGTGAGGGCAATGAAACAAGTTCAGAGGTTTGGAGAAATATATCCCTCTATTTATATCACCTCTATTATTGAAGACTTTAGAGAGGCATATAGAATATGTATTTTCTCTCCATTTTGTGTCTAATTCTGGTTGTACTATGTAATGAGGGCAGGGAAACATGTTGAGGTTTGGAGAAATATAAGCAACACACACACACGATCTAAGAGACTTTGCCCTCTCTAAATGAATTGGATTATCTTGATTTTTGTGCCTTTGACTTGGAAATTCAGGGGACTAATGCAAATGGGGCGTTAAATGTCTTACAAATAGCAATTAATCAGAAAGGTTAAACTAACTGATATAATGCAAGTTATCCCACTTAAGCATGGTTAATTAATTGTTTTGATTAGAAATTTACAAATTGATTCCAACACTGGCCAGGAGAAAAAAACTGGGGTTTCCCTAGTTTGACTCAATTTTGGACTTAACTATGCCATATACATTGAATAACGGAGTCATGAATTACTGAACAAGATTATAAATGACTACATGATGTAACTGTGATGTTTATCTTATTCTTTTATCTTTGTAATTGGATGTTCTCCTCAGCTTGTCTATGGCTCTTTTATTACTTTGAAAATTTAGTGCACGACTTCATGTTGAGTGAAGGCATTTTACAGCCTATAACAATGAAGACGAATGGCAAAGCTTGGAATGATTTTTCCGTTAATTGAACTCCAGTCAAAGCTTTTATCAAGAGTACACAACTTTAAACAAAGGAAAAATCCCATATAAGATGAAATCAATGCCATACTTCAAGAGTTGTCCCAGCATGTTAAATTAGCAGTGATATGTACCCACTAATAAAATAGCACACATAAAATCGTCGCAATTTAGGTCATAAATGTATAATATGAATAACAAGCAACAAGAAATAATTATTAGTATTTACGTACAGGTAAAAACCACAATTCAAAATGAATGTCAACAATATAAGACTGAAATTTAAGGGTAAATTATAACAACATATTTCAGTTAAAATACCAAATCAGCTATTTCCCCACTTTGCCCGTCTTTTGATAGTTGATGCAGGGTCCTTCAATGCTGGGGTTCAAAACGATCCTCTATCTTTTGTTTTATTTTCCTATTTGTTTGTCTGATTATTAGGTTTCTGCAGCAGACATCCTATTTCCAATACAGAAGATATAATACAGGTGTGCATACCAACCCTCGAGAAATAAATCTCTCTGAAACAATAGAATGAAGTTTACCAACCATACAATAGTTCCACAGGAAGTCGGGGATGCACAAGGCAAAGATCAATTTTGCCAAAACATTCGGCCCTTTGTAGTTAATCAATCAAATCATAAATTGTTGAAATAGGAAGCATGCTATATAAAGCATGGATAGATGCAATTTAATTTTCTTCTTGAGGATTAGAATGCTGGAAGAGTGTGCCAATTCACTTTCTGCAATGTGGATTTAGCACATGGTTTTGTGTTGTTACGTCACATAAGTCTTTTATCATTACCTATGTAAATAATTTACACCATAAAAAGCTAAAATTATGGTCAGCCTGTAGAGGGCTGCTAGCTACGTTGTATAGCAACTGGAGCGTTGCCAAGATGTCCTGGGTTCGAGTCCTAGCCTATCCATGCTTTTCAACATGATATCAGATCCAGGCAAAGTAAACTCATCTGCATGGCTTGAAGGGGATGTTGGAAAGTCAATCCACACTCCAGAGAATGCCATTAGGAATCCATATCTAGGTGGTTAGCTTAGTCATACAGCACCTGGATCCTTGCCAGGATGTCCTGGGTTCAAGTCCTACTTGGTCCATGATTTTCAACACAGAAAATATAGGGACTCGAAATAGGAAATGGTGCATTGAATTTCCCTACATTATTAATTTAGTGACTCACCTATTGGATTATGCACTTTTATTATGCAAGTTATAGAATAAGTTGATTGGGAGTTGTAGTCCCTAGAGATCAAAAGAATGTTGTATGAGCCCCTTTGGTTCCTCAAAAACCAGAGTAAGTGTCCAAAATATTTTGCTCTTGACGGAAAGATTGTCACACTATACAATAGTCAATTTGATTAATGACATTGACCAATCTGAATGCTGAATTTTCCAAAAGCATGCGCATTAATAATTCTTAATCATCATCAAATGGCATGAATTCAAGTGGATAAGCACATTGACTTCCAAGGTGGAGACATAGGTACAAATCTTGCCATGCAATAAATGCATAATGGCCAAATTGTAATAACTGTGTTTTGTTAAAATACCATGGTAACACAGTCATGATACAATACAGGTGGGGTCATTTCAATCTAATATAACCAATTGATATATATATATACACCATCATTTTAAAAGTTTACAGGTGTTCCAATATCCCTCAAAGATTGCTTTGCACTCATGGGCATAAAGGCCCACCTACATAGTGGAATCATACCATACTCTGAAGATATTTCAATATTAATCACACAAAAATAGTAGAAATTCAAATCTGACAATAATATTCATGCAAAAATAAAAAGAGATATACCAGAAATCAGATATGAAAGCACGAAACTTATTCTGAACAAAACTATGATGAACAGTGCAAAGGAACTGCATAACAGAGACAGTTTGAAGGAGCAGCCTCCAAATAAAATAGTTTAGTAACAACTACATATAGTGTCTCACAATTCTAAAGCTACCACTATTCTAAGTTACCAGATTTCAGTTCAAGATCGAGTTCAAGGATAACAATTGCATTTAAAACAAAAAAGGTCATTGAAAATATCAGCTATAAAATTCACATGAAGTGAAATGAATATTTCTATTAATTCAAATGTCTAAAATAAATAAATATAGATATTTATAAATAACTTCACATTTCATACAAGAATGAAATTGACTTGTATATGCCTCTATGAATGAGTTGCAATAAGATAATTTTGCCTGCTGAAACCGTTTTAACTTTGTCAGTGCTTGTTTCATTTCAACCTTTATTTTTTATAGAAGTGGAAAAGCATCGAGTAGATGCGGGAATGACCTATGCAAATGTGACAAGCTTTAGGTTCCCTTTTTATTTAAAATCTTATTTTCCTTAGACCATTGTATGTGCAATTATCTGCATCAAATTTGTTTGTGTGGGGTACAAAATCGTCAAAATTCAAACATTTTTGATAAAATTCAAGAGACACATCTGATAAGACTGCTATTTATAGGCATCATTAGGTTAAATCACCCCATAAGCCCCTTGTTAAATCAACCATGTTATAAAGACTCTTTACAATATGGATTCTAGATTGGCCATAGTTGATCTTAAGATGCAAGATCACACACATGGTCACATATTTGTGAAAATTTGGTCATATTAGTATTTTAAAAAGTACATGTATGCCTCCATTTTCTCATTGCCCAACCTGAACCCAACCAAGGTCCTTACAAATGTTCCAAATGATTGTCCTCATTCCTTGATGGTTTTGCTTTTTGAGGTTTTACAGGAAAAATGCAGCCGGGCTTCAATTCATAATAACAAAATTAATCTCAAATTACATTTCTTTGATCCACATTGACCATTGCCTTTAACTTTATAAGAAGCAAAATAATTTCTTCTCTATGCATATCTATGCCCAAAAAAAAACAAAAAAGACCCCTTGGATGACTTAAAATCCATGCAGATCTCCATTCCAATGATATCATTAATCAACACTATATTTGTTTGAGTTAAATCTCTGCAAAATGCTTCGCAAAAATGATGCTCATTACAATTCCAATAAAAAAACCAGCAAACATTAAAAACTCAAAGCTTTGCCTTTGAATGTATGTTTGAAATTTTCATCAATGTGTGATAAAACACAAAATCCTAGCTTCAGAATGTCAAAAAATGAAAATGATCTTCAGTTTCTTGATCCTTAACACACCTTGCTCTATGGCAATAGAGATAAATAGCACATTGACAGGAAGTTTTCCAAAAATCTAGTAATATTTCAAGTTTTTGAGTTGGACCATTTAACCTAAGTCTACACAAGTCTGGGACAATTTTTACACCTTATTTTGTTTAGACCCAAGTAATGTGAGAGCCATACCACAGGCAGTATGATTTGAGAGGATGGATATCAAAATTAAGAAATGATAGATTGCAATGGTCATGTCTAACTCTCCTCGAGTAATACCTATTTAAGCCTCCAAATAATAACTTGATAAGTACATCTGGCTAAATTTGGTGCCATCTCAGAGATGACAATCTCGTAGAGAAGTTGGTCTACAATTAAAGTGGTGAACAAGAATTGCAATGGCTGACTTACATGTCTCGGTTAATATTAAATTCTCAAAGTTCAAATTTACACACATCATTCCCCCTATGTTATGTCAATTGCCTGAAGATGACATGCTATTTCCTTAAGAGGTAATGACAGCAAGCAATTTCCAAAAAAAGGATGCTACAGCTGAGCTTATAGCAGCATTTCTAGGCAAGCATACTACTGAGAAAAATTCCAGCTCATAGAAAATGATATTTACACCAAGCAATGAAAAGCATTGTTACATGCTTGAGATAATTAGCTTCAGTATTAGTTACTGGTACCTTGCATGTCGCTCAGGAATTTTGTGGGTCCATTGGACCAGCTTTGTGGATTGCTGAGGAGTCTTCATGCTCCTTCATATTTGATGCTTATGTTGGTCAAGTTTATTTATCCATCATGCAAAACAAGGAATCTTTGATAAAAACGCAGATGAAAAATATCTTTGATAGAAAGGCAAGCTGGATATGGTCTAATTGACCTAACAGCAAATCTAATGTTTTGTTATTTTGATAGGAGTGGACCCTAACAAAAGCCACACACGATTTTTTACTCTGAAATTCAGATCTAGTGAGAAAAATATTTATAGATTATTTCAAAGATTGAATCTGTATATAAATACATAACAAGAGGGATCAAATATCTAGGCTTGCTTAATCTGTTCATCACAGTTAAAATGATTGGAAAAGCAAATAAGTTATGCAATTTTCTGTGCTTATAAAAGAACATCTGTGAAGAGAATCTACAAAATCTTTTACTGCAGAAGTCAGTCACAGAATATTCTTCTTAAAGAGGAATGGTAAAATAAAATAAAATGAATCAAATGGTATTAGTTCAACCAGTTATATTCCTCAACTTTTAAGGAGAGACCCAGGTTTGAATCTTGCCAAGCAATACATGCATAATTGCTAAATTTTTGTAATACCATTATGTGGTCATGATGTAATATGGTGGGGTCTGTTTCAATCCCATATAACTAATTAAAAAATAAATAAATATAATAAAATGAGCTCTAAAAGAGAAAAACCGAAGCTAGGTACCTCCATGATAAGAAGCCTTGCTCTCAATGCATCAAGACTGTTTGGATCAACTATAAAGTCAGACATCGTATCTCCTGTAAATGCAATCTCTGGTGACATTATAGTGTCTGTGATCTGTTACAGAAATGAACCTTTCAAGCACCAGAAGAAAGATATATAAAAAATTTGAATATATATCATGCCATTTTGCTCAACAGGAAAATCAGCCGCTGTAATGAAGCACCAAAATTAAAAACATAATGGAAGAGCCATCTTTGTAAAAAATTTAATACTGCATAAACACACCTCCACACCTGAGAACTTCAGCTCCTTGATATCATTTCCAGGAAGACCAAGATATTCCTTCTTTAGTTTCTGTTTTACAGAATAGATTATATATCCCTGAATTAAATCAGCAAGAAAGAGCTTAGAAATCCACATTGCTGCTGACTTGCACCAAAGAAGAGAAGCAATTAAACATGATGTCAAATGACCTGACATAAAGACAATTGAAGCACTACCTGGCTCGGTATAACATGATAAGTTTTAAATGGCTTGACAATAATGTCTTTCCTTATTTGATAATCCTCCCCTATAAACAGGATTGAAAATTAGGAACCACCTCATCTATAAACCACCATGTCTGAACAATATTGGCTAGAGAAAAGTGAGGAAAGCCCAAAAGCATACCCACGTTCAATCCTATTAAATTGTGATTCAGCTCTGAATGATCCATTGCTCTATGAACTTCAAACAACTTCTCTACATGTTCTTTTATGTCTGTCGGTACAAAAATTGTTGGGGGCCTCATGCCGTATAGACCTCGAGTAGCAACATACATTGGAAGTCCACCCTGGTAATGTTAAACATAAAAACGAATCAGCCTCAAAACTGGCTGAAGACCAAAATGTGAAAAGAATACCAAAAATAGCTCTGCATCCGTTTATAAAATCTGCAAGTTACAAAAACAAATACATATAGACCCTAGCCAAAATATCAGAGACCCAAACTGAACCCACAGGAAAGTCGACCAAACCTTTGGACTAAATTAAATACAATAAGCCTTGTGCCACCAAAAAGCATAAAATATGGATTCCGTGAATAACAAGCAATAGAAATATCCCTGGTCTATAGGTCCTAGTCAGTGGGTAATGGAAATTAATCAAATAAGAAGGGAAGCTAACACAGAGAAAACTGGATGAAAGGGGAAATAATGGAAAATGGATACTTGGAAAGTCCCAAAACTGGCGTATTGGGAAAAACTGCTGGCATCAGGAAACAGCAGAAACATTAAGTATATACTTCGATAGGAAATGACAGGAAATGAATTTCGAAATAGCAGAAATTGGAATTGCCTCACCATAAAAGACCAAAAAAAAAACGTGTTTCCAGAGTTTCTATTTGCCCAAGTAAAGTTATAAGTTTTATGCTACGGGGAAACAACCACCCAGCCTTCTGGGATTCATTGATATTCCACTTTGGTATTTTTATAAAAACAAAATAGTTAATTTCTGTTATACGGACTTTAAAACAATTATGTTTTAATCGGATACACAGTTCGATCAACTCAATTCAGCTTGCAAACAGAGACCTTGCGGGAATAGTCTAAAGGTTTCTCGTATTGATTTACTACTTCCCTTGAAAATAGAGACAAAACACCAATTATTCATTGGTTTCCAGTATTTTATGTCCAGCTAATAAAAAAGCAGCAGTGTTTTGCAACTTCACATCAATCCCAGAGCGCCCAGGTCATGATATCCATTCTTTGCAATGTTGCAGAAATACTCATTCTACTTCCAGAAAATCCAACCAGCCTTGGGACAGAGAGAGACCCTACCATGATATATGAGATATAATCCTAAGATCAAAAAGGACATGTTGCATTATTTTTGTATGCCCATTCCATTAAACCTTGAGGAGAAGAGGCATCGCAATTAAGGAAAGTACTTACAATATGGTCCATGTGACCATGGGATATGAAGAGATATTCTTGTGGGATTGCCCTTTGAGGGCAGCGCCCTATGTCAAACGCCATTTTGAGGGCAGGCACAATAACACAAGTTTCTTGCCCTCCAATGGACACCCCTTCGATGGAATACCCTCCTATTTCTATTCCTTTCTGTTTTGCCTTCTTCTCTTTCTCTTCGATTGCATTGCTTTGCATGGTGCAAAACCTATAACAATGCCTTCTGCAACTCAATTTCTGAGATTTGGCTGGCAATGGCAATGGGAACGGATGAAGCCAAGCACTTGAAAATGTTTTGAAGATGATCATAGCATCCGCACGACCCCCCATTAGTAAGAGAACATTGTTGGCTAACACTGACAACTTTCAATAGCTTAAATGCAGAATTTGAACTTTGAATCCTTTAAAAAAAAAATGACCAATAATTTGTGATCTTGGCAGGGAGAAAAATAAATTGCGCCGTGCCGGAGGCCACGACTGCGACCTTCGCAACAGGAAAATACTCCTTTCTTCGTGGGCGTATACGGCGTGAGCGATTACGGCTTGCCAAGATGATTTGAAGGTCCCATGGTAGGTTTCGCCGATTTAATTAAAATATTTCATTTCAATGGAAGGTTTTTAGGGGTAAGTTGTGCGTTATGTATATATGTTATTTTTTTTTTTAATTTATTCATTGGAACGATGGAAGAATTAAAATTTCATATTAATTTATTTTTTTGTTTTTTAATTTGATTACTGTCATAAAAATTTATGACCAATACACATGGGTTGAATAGTTTCCTTCGTAAATTTATTTTTTTACTATCAAAAAAAAAAATTGATTCTTTAGATTTTTTTTGGTGCACAGAACCTTTATAATCCCTAAGCTTCTTTAGATTTTTTTTGTGCATAGAACCTCTATAATCCATAAGCAAACCAGCCTATCCCTTGTTGGGTTGATTCTTTAGAATTTTTAACTTTAAATAAATGCGTAAGGTTGTTGATTTTTTGTCCCACTTTGTAGATTCTTCATCCTGATTAACATCAAGTTTGGGCATGTATGTGGGGGTTGGCCCTCTTGCTTTCTAATCTGTCAATGTGATGATGCAAGTTCAGTGGCATAGTTCAATGGCAACATTCCAAGTTATATTTCATTCCACATTAATATCTATTTATTTTGTTAGTATAGTTTGTGTATTTGTGAATAATCTCACATTAATTGTGTATTGTGGGATTTAAGTGGCTTATAAACCCCAGCACTTGTCATACTCTTTACCAATGATAGGGTGGTAAGCTTAAAGGTGCAAGTCTTTGGTCCCACTTTGTGAGATTCCTCACCCCTATTAACATCAAGTTTGGGTATGTATGTGGTGGACTGGCCCTCTTGCTTTCTAACAAGTTAATGTGATGATGCAAATCCAATGGAATATTTTATGATTAGAATTTTGTTTCACATTAATATCTATATATCTTCTACGCAGAAAAATCGGCAATATTCTTCGTTATATTATCTCCGTCATATTATTCCTCTGCAAGTATGTTTCTTCTATGCGAGGGAATCGGCTTCTATGCGAGGGAATCGGCTACGTGAGGGAATCGGCAACATTCTTCGTTATATTATTTCTGTCATATTATTTTGTTTGCACATTTCTTCTAATTTTACATAAAGGAATCGACAACATTCTTTGTTATATTATCTCACATGCATGTTTCAAATCCGAAAAGCGACCACTATAACCCTAAGTCATATTATTCCACAGACACGTTTCTTCTACATAAGGGAATATACAACATTCTTTGTTATATTATCTCCGTCATATTATTCCGCGGGCAAGTTTTTTCTACATAAGGGAATCGACAACATTCTTTGTTATATTATCTCCATCATATTATTTCGTAGACACGTTTCTTCTACATAAGGGAATCGGCAACATTCTTCATTATATTATTTCCATCATATTATTTCGTAGGCACGTTTCTTCTATATAAGGGAATCGGCAACATTCTTCGTTATATTATCTCACAGGCACGTTTCAAATTTGAAAAGCGACCATTATAACCTTAAGTGAGAGAGATCCAAAAGGTTCAGAATTGGAACAACCAACCTCAAGTTGGAAAACACTCAACAAAAATAGGTTGGTTTACCTTCACCCTACAAGGTTTAAATTATAGGGGTAGGGGTATACGTTATACTTTGGTAATTAAAAAAATGGTTAGATAAGGATAATTGATAAATAATATTCTTTACAAAGGTAGCACTCAACAGAAACCTAACCTGTCGATCTATCTTCACCCTCCAAGGTTTAAATTATAGGGGTAGAGGTATACACTATACTTTGGTAATTAAAAAATGGTTAGATAAGATATATTGATAAATAACAATCTTTATAAAGGTAGTCTCATACGATCACAACCATAACATGTTGATTTTAAAAAGGAAAATTGGCAACATTCTTCATTATATTATCTATGCATGTCTCAAATCTGAAAAGCGACTACTATAACCCCAAGTGAGGGGATCCAAAAGGGCTCGGGATTGGAACAACTAGCCTCAAATTGACAAACACTCAACAGAAACCAGTCAGTCTACCTTCGCCCTCCAAGGTTTAAATTATAGGGGTAGAGGTATACACTATACTTTGGTAATTAAAAAAATTGTTAAATAAAAGATATATTGATAAATAACATTCTTTATAAAGGTAGTACTCAACAAAAACCGGTCGGTCTACCTTCGCCCTGCAAGGTCTAAATTATAGAGGTAGGGGTATACACTATACTTTGGTAATTAAAAAAATGGTTAGATAATGATATTTTGATAAATAACATTTTTTACAAAGGTAGTCTCATACGACTACGACCATAACATGTTGATTTTAATTTTTTTTTAACTTAGTAAAAAACCCTGTGTGGTGACGCCTTGGTCTGAGAAACCATGATTAAGAGGTTCTACACCATCAAAATCACCTGAGAGTCACGTCTTGACCGCATCAACATTATCAACTAGATTTTTAGGTACCCAATGTGCATTTGGTAGGGTGGAGATTCAAACCAGGGACCTCCCTTGGAGGATTGTCCTACCCTCTCTAACTCACCTAGAGCACATGGGTATGTTGATTTTAATTTCTATTTTGAGGTTAACAATCAACATTAGTTATTAAACAGAATATATTCTTTTATTGTCCTTGTGGGATTGACCTTATGCTCTCGTTTAGAAATCCACATTCAAACCAATAACGATGGGGTGTGTAAGTGTGTTTACAAAAATTATATATAATTTTTTTTTGTTCTTTTAAAGAAGATAAAAAGTCAAAACTATGGTATTTTGTTAAAAAAATTGATCTTTTATTGATATTTTTCTTGTTTTTTTGGGTGATAAAGGACCTATGGTTCAATGGTTGAAAAATATGGGTGATATATGTTTGAGTAATATTCCATCATTTGGGATATTTACCTATTTCTCACTTAAGTAGAAATTATTTACTGTATGGTAAAAAGTAATTTATTACTTTCTACCACTAGGTTGTTTTTAACTATTCTACCTAGTTGGTTAGTAGGTTAGTAGTCATAGTCAATTGGACTACGTAGTTAGTTGTTAGTAGGTTAGGTGCTTATCACGTTAGTTGTTAGCGTGGATATTGGATCTATGGTTAAATTTCTATTTTGTAACCTACTTAAACCCTCTAACTATCCTATGCTATAGTTGAATGATTAATAATATTTTATTATTTGCCTCCACATTTTACTTCATTGGCATCAGAGCCACTGGTTGACCGAAACCTGCAAAGCTGGATCAAGGGGCACAAATCCCGAGATGAGACCCCCTTGACCTATTGCTCGAAACGGGTCCCGAGGCAGATCCTGAGCAGTAAGGCTAGCTTCGACCACGAGAGAGGGCCCATAGGCCCATTGACCTGCATGGGCACCAAGTGGCTATGGGAGAGAGGGCCCGCAGGCCCATAGATCTGACAGTAGGTGGCTATAAGACATGTCCAACCAATAAGAGGGCAGGGGTGCCCTTCCTGTGGGACCGATACCAGAGACAGGTCGGCAACCGACGACACCCTTTGACCGACGATCGGATCCTTGCCTCAGACCTGTTGACATGAGGGCAGGTGCACCCTCCCCGATGAGGCTCGACCACGTGAAGGGTCGGCACAACAAACAGGAGGGCAGGTGCACCCTCCCAGGTGGAGGACCACTACGAAAAGGCAGGAGCGCCCTTCGTGCGATGGTCGACTGCACGCCTTTCGATGGGACATAGTCTCAAAAACCTATGCGCACATGGAACCCCAATACCCGCCAAGGCTGGGAGAGCAGAGAGGGCAGGAGCGCCCTCCCCTCCCAGCTGGAGGCCTCGACCTCGAGATTCGAGAGGGCAGGCGTGCCCTCCGATCCTCGTAGACATCGGGATCCGCGAGGGTAGGAGGCCCTTCGATCCCTGACACTGACAAATCATGACGTGACAAGTGGCGAGATCTCACGATCTCTGGCCTGCATGAATCTCGAGGTGTAACCGCATAACCTAAAGGATTGATTAGGTGACACATGGCACAGCGACCACGTGCTACCTGGACACTGATTGGACCAGAGGACTAACTCGGGCTCGACATGTGGCAGACAACCACTAGACATGACTTGACTAACGTGGACTCGACCTAGCCCACCCCCTGGCGCCATGTGGTGGCGTCCAAAATGGCAAGCAAACTCATCGATTATCCATAGGCAATTGATGACTAAGGTGCTTGTTGCGGCTTATTAAGCCTGTTGCATCCCATTTTGGGATGCATGTGGGATAAAACCCACAAAGGCTTTGCTTTGCCACGACCTCCTTAAAGTGCAGCCACGCCAAAGCCTTTTCAAACCGGTCGGTGGCTCGGTTGGCTAGCGCGGCCGCCTTACACAGCGGAGGCCCCGGATCCATTCCCAGTGCCTCCAAAATGCACAAGTTTTTTAAGATTTCTCAAATTTTTCAATAATTTTAAAGTTTCTAAAGTTTTTTTTAGCATTTTAAAATATTTTTTTGATTTTTTTATAATTTATTTACAAATTGGCTTAAAATATTCAATTTTTAATCAAATTGGACCATTTTTTTTCCAATTTTTTCATAAATTATAGAATTTCATCTTAAATACATATTTTTTCTGCTTTATCAAATTTAGAAGACCTGGAAATCCAAAACAAAAATTTTGCTTTAAATATTCCAAAATTAAAATTATGTTTTCTCTCACCTAGAGACAAAAGAAACATAGGAATTTTTCGCAAATTTTTACAAAAAAAAAAAACCTACTTCAACATTTTTTTTGCAATAAACCTCCACCGAAGTTCTATAGTTTTCTTCATTTTTTTTGGAGATATAAGACATAGACTCACAATTCTATTGCAAAATACATAGCATGTCATGATTGAGGAAGCATAACGATTATCTCATTTTTCACAACCCTTCAACACTTTGCTTTTGTTCTCTCCTTCAAGTAAGGAGACATAAAACATAAAATAGCAATTTTTTTGTTGTAAAATTGAGAACAATTCACATGTTGCTCCTCATGCTCAATTGTTGAAAGATCAAAACCAAAGTCGTGTGTCGACTGGTCTGGAAGCCTTTCAAACGCGGGTCGTGTGTCGACTTGTCTTGAAAGGAGTGCTCAAATTGTTAATTTTTTGCAAAATAAAGGGGGGAAGACAACATTGTTCTTCTTTTACAAAATTTTAAAACAAGGAGGAGACATAAAATATCAATTTTTTGCACAACACACATTCATATTTTGTTGCAAAAATTAAAAAGGTGTATTTTCGATTTTACTCGACACCTTCATTGGCAAATTAGGTGCATTTTCGATTGCATCCGACACCTAGGTGATAAGAATTTTGAGGGCATTCTTGTTTGATTATTGCATTATTTCTTTTGAAATTATAAGTCATAGAATCAAGAACACTCCATACCCCAAAATTTCACAAATTTGTGTAAATCCATGCACAGATTTAAAGCCAATTTCACTTGATATTCTCTCCTAAATCAACAAATCCCCTAATTCACTCTTATTTGTTTGGCTTAAACTCCTCAAACTGATTATTCCTCTTCAAAGGGAGTTTCAGGCAGGTGCCATTAAATATCTATTTGAGTGAATTATCTTTCATCTCTTATTTGTTTGGCTTAATTTCCTCCAACTGATTATCTCTCTTCAAGAGAGTTTTCAGGCAGGTGCCATTAAATACCTCTTGAGAGTGAAAGAAAGAACAAGTTTTTAAGGAACCTTGAAAGTAGTAATTCTTTTGCACTAAGGGGGGATAATTCCTTTCTTCCTTCAAACACAAATTTTGACAAGAGGGAGATAAAACTTGTAAAGGAAATCAGAAAAGCAGATGTCATCATATCTTTTCTTTTAGACTTCATAATAACAAGCATGCTTGAAGTACTTGCAATAAGGAAGGATGATTTGGTGAATTTTTAAATAAAATTGCCTAGAAAACATAGTTTTGCACAACTTGTAAAAATGACAATCAAGACACCATTCAGTGTTGGTTTCAAAACAAGCAAAACTAAAATGGCAAAGGCACATAACATAAGCCATGTTTTTAGTGAAGTGTCTCATTCTCATTCTCATTCCGGTTCAAAGAGAGCACACAAAGTGCTCATTGCTAAAACAATATTGTAGAGGGAAAACACATGTGTCACCTTGGCCAAAGCACCATTTTCCTCTCTCTCTTTTTTAGGCTTCATAAATAGCATAGGTTTTTGTTTGAATTACTTGCAATAAGGGGTGATTGTACCTCTTTTAGGCTTCATAAATAGCAAACTCTCAATGTTTTAAGTACTTGTAACAAAAGGAGGGAATTTTGTGGTGTAAAATTTCCTAGGAGACAATATTTGTAAAATCATTCACAACACTCTTGAGTTGCACATCTTTTTTGCAATTAAGGGGGATATACATTTTTTTTCTTCACAATTTTTTGTAAAAAGGGAAAAAGACTTATAAGGGTGCATTTTCGACAGTGACCGACGCCTTAGTCATACTTCTTTCAGAAATTAATTACAACATGTTTTGCAACGAGAATGGGAGAACTTATAAGGGTGCATTTTTGGCAGTGACCAACACCTTAGCTACCTTATCTTTTGCAAATTCATATTATAAATGAATGAAACTCGTATGAAGTGATCTACTTTACTACACCTAGTGATTGCAGCAGTTGGTTACCCATGCAATCTGGTTGGATGACTTGATTACTATAAGGACATTCATTGGTGTGAAGACAAAGTGAGGAATGACCCACTTTTTGCTTAGGAGCAGCCAGAGTACTATGACAGAGCAAGAACCAATAGATCGACATCTTTTTCACTGTATTGAGACAATTATGTACATTACCCAAATAATTCAATAAGGGAGGATGTTAGAGTAATGTTCCATCATTTGGGATATTTACCTATTTCTCACTTAAGTAGAAATTATTTACTATATGGTAAAAAGTAATTTATTACTTTTTACCACTAGGTTGTTTTTAACTATTCTACCTAGTTGGTTAGTAGGTTAGTAGTCGTAGTCAATTTGACTACGTAGTTAGCTGTTAGTAGGTTAGGCACTTATCACGTTAGTTGTTAGTGTGGATATTGGATTTATGGTTAAATTCCTATTTTGTAACCTACTTAAACCCTATAGCTATCCTACGCTATAGTTGAATGATTAATAATATTTTATTATTTGCCTCCACATTTTACTTCAATATAGGTCACGCTAAGGTTTAAATCCCGACACACCAAACAGGTTATATAGTTTAATGTGACAAAGTTGATGTAAAAGGGAAAAGAAAACTCTTTCAAAACCCTATTTTAAAAAATATATATTAGTTTTCAGTTATTCTCTTAAGAATTGATCCTTTGTTATTAATTTTTTATTTTTATTTTTAAATAATTTAGATATAAAATTCATTATCTTTTCTTTTTCTTGATAAAAATGGGTTGTACTCGGGTCCCCCACACTTAACAAATTACATCTCTCTTCTTTAGAGCTTGAGAGTTTACAAATAGATACACTTCTCATCTCAATTGAGATGCTATAGATAGAAACCTACATCATTTTACATAAAATGTTTGAATTCTTAATTTTTATTTTTTGGATCTTTTCAAATCTCTATATGAATACAATTACTCCAGAATTTAGCATCTTTCTTGATATTTTCCTATAGCAACCTTCACAATGCCAAAACTTCACCTCTACTATCTATGCCTTGCATCTTAGTAGAGTAATATCCAAAACATCGCAATAACATAGTCCACTTTACCAAACCTAGATTGCTAGTTTCCTTCTTGAAACACAAGTGCAACCACAAAAATTATAATAAATAGTCTAAATGAACACACATTATTGTTACAAAATAAAATAGATATTACCAATACCCAGGTGTTGTAGGTGAGTTGGAGAGGAGAGGGCAATCCTCCAAAGGAGGTCCCAGGTTCAAATCTCCACCCTACCAAAAAATTGAATTGGGTATCTAAAAATCCAATTGATAATGTTGGTGCGGGCAGGGTCAGGTGCGACCCCCGGGTGACTTTGATGGTGTAGAAACCCCTGTTCATGGTCTATCAGACCAATGCGGCTCCGCAAGGAGTTTTTCGCTTAAAAAAAAAATATTTATTACCAATGGAAAACATTAAAGTAAATCTTAATCATTAATTGATTTAGGTAATCAACAATTTTGTCAGCTTCAACTAAACTTTCTACTTCCTCTAACCATGGAAAGGAGATGTTAATTTCACGATCCTCAACCCAAACCCCTCCTATTGGTTAGCTTATTTGCACATTTGTTTCCTTCTCTTAATATATGTGTAAACCTGATTTCTTCAAACTCTTTAGCAAGATCTTGAATTTCCACAGTTATCTCTTGTATGTTCCATGGAGCCTTTGCTTTCCTCAAAATAGCATTTATTACTATGAGAGAATCACCTTCCATCCAAACTCTATTCCATTTTATTTGTTTACATATTTTTAACCCTTCTAAAGTTACCCAAGCTTCAACTTCATTATTTGTTTTAAATACATAATTGAAAGCATAATGAGACAAAATATCTCCTCTAGTATTTCTAATTATTCCTCCTCCTCCTAGCCCTTGATTTCCTTTAGATGCTCCATCAAAATTCAACTTAACCCACTCCACATCTGGTGGTTTCCACTTTATATTCTTTACCTTATTTTTGCTTCTCTTGTATCCAACATCATAATTCCATTTAATGACTTGACTCCATCTATCAAGACTCTCTGCTTCTAAATTAGGGATTGGGTGAGTTGATAGGGTTGGTTTAGACTTTTCTATGTCTAGATATTACTTTTTTTCAATACCTCTAAACTACTTTCATTTACTTTAAATATTCTTCTATTCCTTTCTGGCCATATAGTCCAAAGAATTGTATCTTTTGATATATCCCATATTGTCTGTAAAACTTCACTTTTATAAGTGTTATGTCATTGTTTTAACCAATATTCAATTATGCTATTCATCACCATGCATTTACCAAACATATTAAGAATTCATTGCCATACATTCCAAACTATTGAGCAATGTCCCAAGAGATGGTCAATAATCTCCTTCTTATTACAGAAAACACATTTAGAGGGACCATGAAAACCCCTTTTCATAAGGTTATCCCAGGATAAAATTCTTCTATGACCTACTAGGAAAACAAACATTTTAACTTTAGGAATGCTTGGGCTATCCCAAATATATCTCCAAATTCTAGTGATATTATTATTATTATGTTGCTGTTGAACATTATATCCACTTCTTGTTGTGTATTCTCCTGAGCTATTCAACTCCCAAATAAATTTATCGTTGGCATCCCTCAGAATAATTACAGTTGTTATCTTTCTACTCAATTGCATCCTAGCAACAATGTCTTGTATACTTGTAAAAAAACCTTCTTTCCATTTGTATTTTCCTTCTCGATCCTTGTAAAAAATGTTTGAAACCCTATCACCGTATTTATATTGAAGCAATCTCATCCAAGGTTTCAAAACTGGATCTAAATTGAGTGGTTTTTTATCACACCAAGTATCCATCCAAATAGAAATGTTTTCTCCATTTCCCACCACCCATCTTAAACCTTTGATCATAAGATCAATAGATTTTTTTAAACCATTTCAAAGAGTAGAACCATTTGGAAGTAATAATGCAATAAATATTAAACTTGGGTCATTAGGATAAACATACTTACTTGGAAGAATTCTTGCACATTATCTTTGACTCTCTTTGTACAATCTCCAGATAACTTTTCCCATAAGAACTAAGTTTGCATATGTAAGAGCTCTTAAACCAAGACCTCCCCTAGTTTTGTTATCTCACAACTTGCTCCATTCCACCCAAAAAAATTCCTTTTATCATGTAAACCTAACCATAAAAAGGATCACATAATAAAGATTAAACTTTTTTCAACTGATTTTAGCATAGAATACAAAGACATATAATATGTTGGAATGGCTTGTAAGATTGACTTAATTAACTACACTCTTCTTGCTAAAGATAACCATCTACCTTTCCAAGTTCGAAGTTTATTTTGAACCTTACTAATAACTGGATTCCATAAATATATCCTCATTCTCCCCTCAAATAAAGGCATCCCTAGATAAGTTGTTGGTAAATTTGCATACTCCATTTGAAGCAACCTACAAATTATAGCTTTGATATTAGCAGGAGTGTTAAGAAAGTAAATTTTGGATTTGGTCCTATTAATTTTTTCCCCTAAAGCTCTTTCGTACTCTTTTGAAAAGTTATTTAAAGCTCTGGCCTCATTTATCCTTGCCCTTCCAAAAAGGGTTGTATCATCTACAAACTATTTATGGGTGATGTTATCGATGTTATTATTAACCTTAAGTCCACCTATAAACCCATATTTATAAGCCTTCAAGTTCCTACTCAAAACTTCTACCATGATAATGAACAAATAAGGAGATAGAGGATCTCCTTGTCTAAGGCCTCTCTTGGCTTTAAAAGATTATGTCACTAACCCATTGACCAAAACTGAATAAGAAACTATAGAGACACAAGCTTTAATCCATCTAACCCATTTCTTCCCAAAACCAAACTTATCTAAAACTACAAAAATAAAATTACATTTAACACTATCATAGGCTTTACTCATATCAAGTTTTAAGATCATAGCTTTCTCTTTTTTTGAAGTTGTTGAATGTATAACTTCACGAGCTACTATGATCCCATCCAAAATTTGTCTCCCTTTCACAAAACTTTCTTGCTCTTCTAAAATGATTTTGTCTAACAATGGCCTTAATCTATTCGCCATCACTTTGGAAATAATATTATAAGCCATATTACATAGGATTATGGGTCTAAAAGAATCAAACAATTTAGCATCCTTCTTTTTTAGAATTAGGGTAAGATAAGTTACATTTATTTTATAAGGAATGTATTGTTTTACCCTAGATTGTTCCACTGCCACCAATAAAGAATCCTTCACTATATCCCAATTATGTTGGTAAAAAGCTACAGAGAGCCCATCTGGACCAGGGGATTTATCCTTATTAAAAGAGAAAAGAGCTAAAATAACTTCTTCTAGAGTAATAGGCTCCATCAATTTCCTATTGTCTTAATTTGTTATAACTGAAGGAACATTTTGAAGAAGTTTATCATTAAGAACTTCGAACTCCTCTAAACCTAGAATATTTTGATAAAACGACTTAGCCTCTTTTCTAATTTCACTTTGATCTTCAATCCAAACCCCTTCTATTGATTTAATTCTACCAATTCTAGAAGATCTTTGTACTATAACCATCCTATGAAAAAACTTTGTATTTTTATCTCCTTATTTTAACCAAGTTTATCTTGATTTTAATCTCTAAAATTTCTCTTTCTTACTCAAAATATTATGATATTCACTAAGGAAATCCCTTTCCTCTAATCTTGTATTATTTCATCACATTTTTGGAATTTTGAAAGTTTATCTTTTAGTTCTTCTTTCTTCTCAAAAATGTTTCGAAAGGTGTTCTTGTTCCATTATTTTAATCTATATGTCATAGCTTTAATTTGGATTTAAAGAGCATACAACCCACCATTACCTAAATAATTCCATGTTTGAGCTATCATATCAACAAATTGAGGTGGTCTTCCCACATATGCTCATATTTAAATATGATTTTTTTAATTCACTAACCACCATTTTAACTCTTATTGTCTAGTGATCTAAACCAATCCTTGTTAAGGTATTAATTTTAGCACAAGTTCCTTCATCTAACCAATGATCTGAGAGAATGGATCTATCTAATTTTTCTGCTATTAGGTTTTGGCCTCTACTATTTTTGGTCCAAGTATAGTTGTCTTCTTCAAACTCAACTTCCCATGGATTGTTGTTTTGAATAAAAACTAATAAATCTTTCATACTTTGGGTCAATTTCCTAACTCCCCCAACTTTTTCATTCAGCTTGGTAATGGCATTAAAATCTCCAATAATCATGAAACGAATTTCTTGGTCTTTACTTCTCATAAAGGACTCAATCCCACTTCAAACTTCTAATCTACCTTACTGAGTTGTAGGACCATACACATTGATAAGGATGAAGTGAATATCAGCAAAGTAGAAAGTGACTAAAGAGGCTATCCAATGCCTAGTTTTATGAATGGTTACACAAGAGGTTCTAGAAGGATTCCAACAAGTTAGAATTCCCCCTTTCGCTCCTTCAAAATCCGTAGCATCCCATTCACATCTTGCCCAAACTGCTTTCATAGTTTTTGAAACTTCTTCTTTTGTCATTTTAATTTCCTGGATACAGAGAATATCAAGTTTATTACTTAAACATAGGTCCCTAATACACCTATGCTTTGAGGGGGCATTAGCACCCCTTATATTCCATGAGATGATAATCATGTCTCATTAGGGTATTTTTGTCCCTCTTGCATATTACCAATATCATTTTGTTGTCTGGTAAATATAAAGTTCAACCAACTTAGTTTGTGTTCATTTCTCTATGCTAGCTCTTGCTTCCCTAGATCTTGCTTGATATTTTGAGGGTTTTCCTTTTTTTTCCTTGCCTATATCAGGAGTGGGTCTTATGATTCTATTCCTCAATATTCTTTCAGCATTTTTTTTTTCAACATATTTATCCTCTCATGGCTCTATTATAGAAGCTTTTGATTATCTTGCTCATTTTTTGGTATTTCCTTATTAATGGCAGAGGTATTACCTTCTAAAACTACATTTTCTTTACCAATTATTTCCTCCTGAATGGTGCATGGTACTTCAAGAGAGTCTTCAAAATTTGATGAAACACATTCCTTGGGTTCATTGAGAACGTTCTTCCTTAAATTAGGATCATATTGAATAGACGATTCCTTGATAATATGTTGAAATTTGTGTCCTGTGTCCTCTAAGTTTTGATCTACTTTTTCTTCATAGGCTAAAGCCTCAAAAGAATTGGAATTTCTTCTAGTATCCTTTCTTATTGGTCTCCACTGTTCATTTTATTTTATTTTTCTAGATCTATTTTTTGGAAGTTGAAAACCATCTTTATCCATAACCATTTGTAAATTTCTCTTACGATTTTCTACAAATGATTCTACTGGGTTATTCTTAGGGCATGATATCTCAATATGCCCCACATCATGACATATTCTACATCTAAAAGGTAAGTCTTCATAATCTATAGTTGGGTCCACATATTATCCCCATACGTAAGAATGATTGATTTTGGTAAAGCTTTACTTATATCAATCATGACCAATATTCAAGCATAAATAACCATAAATCCATCTTTTGTTGTATCTGAAATCTCAAGGAATTCTCCTGGAGTGTTGCCTATTGCCTTGAAGGTATCTATTTCCCAAAATTCAATGGTTAATACAAACATCCTAACTCGGACTGGTACTAGGGATAAATTTACATTTTTAGGTGAAAAGCTTTCATACTAGAGGGTAAAGAAGAGCCCTGCTCTTCCCATAAACCAAGGAAAACCTTTTAGGATTCTTTATCTTTCTTCCCTAGAAAAAAAAATGGCTCCGAAGAAACCTTTGGGAAGAAATGATAGAATCACTCTTGGAGACTTTCAACTCCTATCAATCCATTTTCTCAAGGTCGAAGCCCCTAGCCGATACCCATTAAATTCATCAAAAATTGCTCTATCATGGAGCAATGAGGATCTCTTTGAGGTGCGCTCACTAACCTCTACCACTAGAGATGTTTCTAAGAATTTAACTATAAATCGATCCATAGAAAGGAAACTAAAACTCAAAATCTAATGAAATTTATCTGAAAGTTCTATAACAAATATAATATTTGATAAAAACTTTATAAAATTTTCATGCACAATTTCTAAGATAAAGAAAGGCAAAAATTATTTAGCTAAAAAATTCTTTGTCCAGATAGAATGTCTTGCCTCGCTAAAGTCCTAGCCCTTCATTGCTCTTCCCATCGTTCGAACCCTAGCTAGCAAATATTTGCAATTTCATTTTTTCGCGATTTGAAAAATTGTCATTGCCCTTGTTTTGATTGGTTGACTTCACAAGGTTGTATTTCCCTCAATATTGCTCAAATTTTTGCATATGACCACTCATTTTAAAGTTATTAAAATTATGCACAAGTTGGTCCAAGAATCAGCTAAACCGGATAACTCGTCATAAATATATGGCTCCTAAAAAATGAGATATTTTTAGGAAAAACCCCTAATCCTTTGCAATTTTGTTTTTCACGATTTGAAATCGTCACTGCCCTTGTTCTGAATGGTTCTTTTAAACCATATAATCTAAAGTCTCTTTTAAAAATTAAAGGCTCGCTACACCCTTTTGAATTTAATAGCCCCCATTTAAATTAGGCTCTTCTAAAATTCATTATCTTACTATATCTATCTTTACTATTATTATAAACCATAAATATATATATATATATAGTTAACTATTTTTATATTTTTTTAATGCATAGGAGAATGGAGAATACCTAAAACAAAGTTAATGGGACCTAACCTTCCAGGAATCAAACTGGGTAGTCAATTGACAAACACTCGGTCATTATTAACTACCTATCCCCTTCTAGGTACGTCGTGGTTTGAACTTGGGTCTTCCAAAACAAAGAGCCAAAGCCTTAACCACTATGTTGTTGTCCTAGGTGGACAACTATTTTTATATGTTAACGAATTAATATATAGAATTAACTTTGTTTGATATATTTTTTAAGTTAAAAATAGTTTAAATTGTTTTTTAATCATATGTTAAAATATAATATATCCATTAGCCTTAAATTTATTTTTATTATTAATTTTTAAATAAATTTCATTTTTGATTTATGCATATACTAAAAATAGTGTGGTTGTGACCAACTCTCCTATGTAACCAAATAAGACAAATATTATTGTTGTAGTTGTGGGGGACAACATAATGGTTCGAGGTTTGGCTTTTCTTTAGGAGGTCCAAGGTTCAAATCATAGTGCATGTGGTTGTATGTTAATCCTCTATTGATAAATTTAGCTCTCTACCTTGCGAGGAGTCATGATTAGCATGGAAATGCTCAAACCTGAGTGTCGGTCATATGGGTTTCTCACACTAACCAATATATAACTTTTGTTGTCCTATAAAATGGTATTAACTTAATTATTTAAATTTATTAACTTAAAACTTCTAAGTAGGAGATTTAAGTTTAAATATTTTTAAATTATATGATGTGGGATCCTTTTAAATCCTAAATAACAAATCAAAAAACATTCTTATTACATTCATTCACAATATAAAATATATATCAAATACCAATCTTAAAAAAAATCATAGGGGAATCAGTAACACCTTTTGCCTGACACAGAACATGACTATGGAATGCTCGAACACCACCATTATAAACCTTAATCAGTTAGATAAAGACGAATTCAATGGGACCTTGACCATCTAGGGAATCAAATTGGGGTAGCCCATTGACAAGCACTTAGATGCTACCAACCAACCTATCCTTTTCGGTATCAATTTTATAATTATTATTATATTTGAGAAGTAAAGTTCTAAAATAAAAAATTAAGCATAGGAAGAGGAAAAAATGCAGTGAATGAGCATTATGGGGAAAAGCAATTCAAGCCTTACAATTCCAAATATATTCCATATATGACCTTGTGAAGTTAGCCATCCAAAACATGGACAAAAAGTAATTCAAGCCTTGCAGTTCCAAATATATTCCATATATGACCTTGTGAAGTTAGCCATCTGGAACAAGGACATGAGAATTTTTTAAAATCACAAAAAAAGAAATTACAAACATCTTTGTCAACCAAGGTAAGCAAATAAATTGCAATTTAATTTGTTTTTGAAGAAAAGTTATAGAATTAATTGTTGATATTAAGGAATAGAGGAGATTTGAGTAAAAAAATTTGGAAAACCTTATTTTTTTTTCAAAACCCTAGTTACTTTAGAAAGTAAAGTTGGGTTGAGGTCATCAAGTTACCAATTTTCATTAGAAAGGATGGCATTAATGTTCGAAAATGGTGGATGAAGTCGAGATCTTTGTATTTTATTACCCATTTTTTGTCATACCACCTTTGGAAAATTTTAAGAGATGAAGCTTATGTTTGATGGTCAAGTTTTGTTAAGAAAAAGAATTATAGTTACACTTGGGATGAAATGGAGCATGCATTCTTGAGTTAGTGGGATCCATATAAAAAGATAGCTAGTTTAAAGGTCGCCATCAAAGGATATAAAGAAGAAATAAAAAGGCTTCAGAAAAAAATTGAAAGAAATGAATAAAAAAGATATAATAGAAGGAAAAAATAAAGATGACAATGTGCAAGTTCATGGTTGCATTTAGAAGGAAAATCTTAAGAAGCAAGGATCCAAGGAGAAGCAAGAAGCAATTATGGTAGGGGAACAAGTTGAAGAACCAACAAAAGACTCAAAAGTTAAATTTACAATAACAATAGAAATAAAGTCCATGGAAGAAGCAACAACAAAGTCCAAGGAAGCTCATTCATAAGTGCACAAGGATGCACCAAAAGAAGGGCACAAGAGAGAAGAATTTGAAAAATAATTAAAGATAAATAAATAAATTGTTGAAGAATCAAAGGAAATAAAATGTCAAGTTAAGGTTGCAACATATCACCACCCACACCACCTTGAGCAACAACAATATTGGAGGCATGGCTTAAGGTATCAATATTATGGATCTATATGGAGTTAGAAAGGCATCAAGTGTGATCGTGTTTGACAGAAAAAATAAAGTGATTATAGATTTCAAAGGGGTGCAACAATGTCAAGGAACAACAGGACCAACCATTTGAAATATCAGAGCAAAGAAGCAAAAACATGGAGCCAAAAAACTAATTATGGATATTCAAGTGGCACAATGGTAGCTTGGCATCATCGAAGACCACTACTAATCAAGATTTCATCTAGATAGATGGATGAGCAAGATTAGAAAATATAAGAAGGATGTTGAATATTTGTATTTGCAATTTTTTTTTGAAAAAGACCTAGAAAATGAATATCAAGAATTCAGATTTTTATGAAAAAGATGTAGGTATCTAGCTATAGCATGTCAATTGAGATGAAAACTAAATATATTTATAAGTTCGCAAGATCAAAAGGAGAGAGTTGTGATTTGTTAAGGGTAGGGAACCCAAGTACAACCTCTTTTTCTCAAGAAAACAACTTATTAATTTTTTTAAGTAAAAAATATTTTTAAATTTATAAATGTTTAAAAATTATGTTAAAAATGGTTGCAACCTAGAAATTTCCCACAAGCCCTGCAAACAATAGTGCCCTGTGAAAACCAGCATTAATGTGATCTAGATTCATGCAATCTAACATTTAATGCGGTGCAATCTTCTAAGGGTGAGGTGCAATATATTAAAAATGACAAATAAGTTAACCACTTAACATGCATAAAACTAAAATTAGAAATAGATCCATTCTAGTGATGATTCAACTGATGTAAGAATATTTTTTCGACGAGCGAGTTTTTAGCGAGTGATCAGAGTCGGTAGAAGAGTGGGTGTCTTCTATGCACGTATGCATGATATGGATGAATATCGCTAGGTCTGACCATGGCGAAAACAAGCGAGAAGAGAGGCATGAACCACCATGTGCGCTCTGATGCTATGGCTAGCCCACTTAAACCCCACATGGAACTGGGAGAAGCAAAAATATTGGCCTCGGCCAACCAGATTGTCGGGCCAAATGAGGGCACTCGGGGAGAAGCCACCTAGGAAGATCCTCTCAATAGAGGACGAACATGCGATAAACCCCATTCGTAAGTCTACTACAGAACAAACAAAGAACAAAATCAAGTGCTCCAAAAAACTTTGTCACCCAAGGATGCGATGTTCTATGCCCCAAAAGCCTCATGGAAGACTATGTGTCTCGTGACACTCACTCCCTGGTGGGGAAATTTATAGGAGGCCACCTTGACATGGATGCAATTCGTAGATGGGCTACGTCCAAATGGAAGACTCTAGGGAGCATGGAGTTGTCGACAATGACTCGGGGCTTCTTTATGATTCAGATCAACACCCAGGAATATGTCAAGCACATCCTATTCGGAGGACCATGGTTTTTCGAGAGACAAAGCCTATTTTTGAATAAGTGGTAGCCAAACTTCGACCCGAATTCTCAGAGCATCAACTATGCCCCGATCTGGGTTCGGCTTTCGAACCTCCCAGTCCACTTTTTTTATGAAAATGTAAGTTAGAGCAACAAAATGATGCATTGATTAAAAAACACAAATTTAATTAATTAAAATAAAACTTTGAAGCGCCTCCAACTACAATACAATATAATATTGTGTGTTTAAATAGGGAGGAAGGAAGGATGGAGGGACGTGGAGGGATAAGGGAAGAGGGAGGCGATGGAGGAATATGGAGGTTACGGAGGGATAAGGAGCGAATAGTGGCAAAAAAATAGGGAGGAAAGGAGGCGAGGGAGAGAGGGAATATAGGGAGGAGATTATTAAAAAAATTTACCGACATGATGCCGACATATTTGGGAGGGTGTTCACACTGTGGTCAAAAATTAGGATATTTTTGAGCCACTTAGACAATAACCCTTTTCACATTTGCAACATTCTCCCCCTTAAAGTTGAGAGGACTGAAAACACAGTCTCTCAACTTTATCAATTGAGCTTTACCCATCGCTTTGGTGAAGATATCTACAATGTTCTCCAAAGTACATCAAAATTTAAGCTCAACAATTTCATGCTCCACCATGTCTCGGATGAAGTGATACTTCATATCAAAATGCTTCGTTCTACTATGGTGGATCGGATTGTATGCCAACTGAATGGCACTGATGTTGTCACAGTAAATCCTGTTCGGACCACTTTGCTTTTCTCCAATCTCTTCCAACACTTTTCTTAGCCATAAGGTTTGAGTACTAGCATAGGTGACTGCTATATAATCAGCTTCTATAGAAGACAAAGCTACCACAGTTTGCTTTTTGGAACTCCATGTTATTAGTCTTAATCCCAAACTAAAACAGTTCCTAGAAGTTGATTTCCTATCATTAATGTTTCTGCCCCAATAACTATCACTAAAGCCTACAAGCTTGATAGTGTTACATTTATGGTACTGGATTCCAAAGTCCAATATACTCTTCACATATCTGACAATTATTTTAGTTGCCTACAAATGCAGCTCAAATGGGCTAGCCATAAATCGAGAGACAAGAGAAACAACATACTAAATAGCAGGTCTAGTGTTGGCGAGAAACATCAAACTCCCAACCATGCTCCTGCAAGTGGTCACATCAACTTTTGATGCTCCATCATCTTTGCTCAATTGGATCCCATGTCTAACTGGAGTTGCAATTGGTTTGCAATGCTCCATAGCAAACTTCTTGATCATGTCCCAAGCATACTTATGTTGACAGATGAATATCCCTGTATCTGATTGATGAACTTCCAATCCAAGGAAGTAGTGCATTAAGCCAAGATCCTTCATCTCAAATTGTTTCATCATGGAGTGCTTGAACTTCATATTCATTTTTCATTACTACCCATCAATATGAGATCATCCACATACAAGAAAACTATGAGGATGTCATTACCTTGCTTCAGGTAGCAAAGGGTGGGTTCATTTATGCTTCTGGTGAACCCAAAATCTTTAAAGTACCCATCAATGCATGAGTACCAAGCTCGTGATGTCTGTTTGAGGCCATAAAGTGCCTTTTTTAGTCTGTAAACAAGGTGCTCTTTACCTTGCTCTTGAAATCCTTGAGGTTGCTCAACATACACCTCCTTTGTAAAGTACCCATTGAGAAAGGCACTTTTCACATCCATGTGTTAGATTTTCCAACCCTTGTGAGTAGCTAAAGCAAGAACTGCTCTGATGGTCTCATGTCGGACTACAGGAGCAAATGTCTCCTCATAATCAATACCATACTTATGTGTAAATCCTTTTGCAACCAATCTTGCTTTGTGCCTTTCAATGCTTCCATCAGCATTGAATTTGGTCTTGAAGACCCATTTGCATCCAACACACTTATTTCCTTTAGGAAGCTTTACTAGCTCCCAAGTGTCATTTTTTATAGAGGTTATCTCCTCTTTCATGGCATCTTGCCAAATTTTTTGAGTACATGCCTTCTCATAACTAGAAGGTTCAAGTTGTGCACTAGTCATCAAAGCATAGTTAACTACATCTCCCTAAGGTTCTTGGGAGTCATCATCACCATACAAATGCATATTTTCAAGTCTTTGCAAAACAAAACTCATTTCACTAGCTTGACTTCTAGTATATCTTCTTGAAATTTTTTTATCCAACATCTGATAAGATGGATGATGTTGGAGAGTTATCTTACCTATGGATGAAGAATCAATATCCATTGGTGAGGAACTGACTGACCTTTGTGGAGAAGAACTTGGTGAAGAAGATGAACTGGAAGTTGAATGTCTACTTGGGCTTGGAGGAGGAGACTTCTTGCCTTTTTGTGGTGCCTGTTGAATTTGTGAAGAACCTGCATCATGAGATTCAACATCACTATAAATTTGGGGATGTCCCCATTCTCCCCCTTCATCAAAAATCACATCACTAAAAAGTATTATCTTTCGAGTCCTGGGATTGTAAAGTCTGTAAGCTTTTATGTTCTCACAGTACCCTACAAAAATGCATGCTTGACTCTTGGGATCAAGCTTCTTCCTTTGTTCATCAGGAATGTGTGAGTAAGCCGGTGAACCAAAAACTTTGAAATTCTTGACATTTGGTTTCTTACCATACCATGCTTGGTAAGGAGTTTTCCATTTCAAACTTGAAGTAGGACTTCTATTCAAAATATACACACTAGTCCTGGTTGCATCTGCCAAATACGTATTGCTAAAATGCTTCGTTTGAAGCATAGATCTTGCCATTTCTATAATGGTGTGGTTATTTCTCTCAGCCACACCATTTTGCTATGGAGTATAGGCAGCAGTGAACTGCCTCTTTATTCCATGTTCTTTACAAAAATTCAAAAATTCATTGGAGGTGTATTCTCCTCCTTTATCTGATCTGAGAGACTTAACAGAATATCCACTTTAATTTTTAACTCTTGCTTTAAAATCTATGAAGCAGTCAAATGCTTCATCTTTATGCTTCAAAAATATATCCAGCACATTCTTGAAAAATCATCAATGAAAAGAAGAAAGTAAGAGTTGTTACCAATGCTCTTGGTTTGCATTGAACCACAGATGTCTGAATGCACTAGTTGGAGTGGATAACTGGCCCACCATGCTTACCCTTGAGGAAATTTGGTTCTAGCATGCTTGCCCAAGGCACAACCTTCGCATAATTCCTTATTGTCCTAAACTTTAGGAAGCCCGATCACCATCGCTTGAGAAGTTAACATATTCAAACTTGATGAATTCAGATGACCGTATCTCAAGTGCCACAACACATTTGGATTTGAAATAGCAATATTTGCTAATTTATCTCCCCTGGCTGGCCAAAATTTAAAGGAAATAACCTGTTCTTTGTCATTGGCACTTGAGTAATGATTCTATCACTATTAATTTTATCAAAAATGGTACATTTATCCTCATAAAATAACAACTTATAGTTTTTCTCCAAAATTTGACCAACACTAAGAAGATTGTGTTGGAGATGAGGTATGTAATAGATATCATTCACCTGTTTGACACCCTCTTTTTTTGGAACCTCCAAGGCTCCAATGCCTTCAACTACAAATGACTTGTCATCCCCCAACTTGATGCTAGATTTGTAAGAAGAATCTAGGGTAGCAAAGAGTTCTTCTTTGCCACTCATATGATTTGAACACCCAGTGTCCAAGATCCAGGTGTCATTCAGGTTTTTATCTAACTGGCCATATGAAAGAAAGAGATTTGATGTCCCTTCCTCTTCTCCAAAATTGCCATACTGACTGCTCTAGATGTTGTTGCTCCCTTGTGAGGGTTTTGACCAGAAGTCACGAGCGAAGTGGCCAGGTTTGCCATAATTGTAGAAAACTTGCTTTGACTTGTCACTTCATTTTCCTCTGCTTGGATGCTCTCCTTTATTCTGCTGACCACCTCTGTTTTGACCTCCACCTATGTTTGAATATCCTCATCTGCTTGGAGTTCCACCTCGTGGACTATTCCTGCCTCTTCCTCTATGCTGACCTCTGCCACGACCTCTACCTTGTCCTTTTCCTTCTTGTGAAGCAAAGACTTTGCCATCGCCTTCGTGGCTAGTGGAAGGAGATTCCTACAATCTCTCTTCATGTGAAAGAAGAGAACCAATCAATGCATCAAAGGAAAGTGTAGTCAAATATTTTGATTCTTCAATAATGATTGCTACATGATTTCACTTAGGAAGAAGTGTTTGCAACACTTTCTTCACCACACCCTTAGGTTTAACTTCTTCACCTAGAGTGACCATTTTATCTACCACGACTTTAACTCACACGCAGTAGTCTCCTACTTTCTCATTCTCCTGCATTCTGAGATTTTCAAAATCTCTCTTCAATGTTTGAAGTCTGACTTGTTTTACTTGATCACTACCTTGAAAAATTTCCTTTAAAGCCTTCCAAGCATCTTGATCTGTTACACAGGATGCTATTCTAGGAAAGATACTTTTATCTAGGGCTGCTTGTAAATGGTATAGGGCAAAGGAATTATTTTTTTGAGCTTCTTTCTTGGATTTTCTATCAGCAACACTTAAAGCAGACCAGTCAGTAGCAGAGGGTTCTGTGTAACCCTCTTCAACTATTTCTCATAAACATTTACCAATCAACATAGTTTTCATATTTATTGACCAGTATTCATAATCACTACCATTAAATTCAGGAATTGGGAGATTTGAATTTGAGGCCATTTCTACTACTTGAAAGCAAACATTGATTTAACTGAAAACAAGAAGAACAAAGCAATTATAGATTCAAATCAAATCTAGATTTCTTAATTCTCTCACTAATTTCTTGTTCTTCTTAGTGTGGATTGCTTAGTACTGGAGGCCAAAAATTGTTTGCAATGGAATCCTCATTGTCACTGATGATGATGATTTTAGGAACTGCTACTGGCTCGACCTCTGCTGGCTTAGGATCTGTTGGTTTAGGCTCTGCTAGCTCTGGCTCTGGATCTGGAGAGTGTGGGGTATAGCTCTCATTGGATTGTTCCTCAGGCTCAAATGCAACTGAATCGAACTCCTCCACTCATTGTCTAAAAATTCTACAGTTGACTGAATACAGTTTGTATTCCGTCTTGTCGAAACCTCTCATCAAATGACTCAGCTGACTCTCTCCTCAGTAGAGAGCATAGGGTGTGATAGCATCCGGTTGACCGGATCATCTACTCATCATAACAAAGCATAGTTGCATCATCAATTTTTTGATGCTTAAAAAACTTTATCTCTGGGAAAAAATATAAATATTTTTAATTCCACTTTCCAAAAGGTTAAAAAGGTTTTCAAATTTTTATAAAGGCTTTTTAAAAAAATTTAATAATATTATTTTATATTCTTAATTAAATTTTAAATAAAATTTTTATTTAAAACTAATTAAAAAATATAAAATCGAAATAATTATTAAACTTAATTAAAACCTTAAAAAAAATTTAAAAAACTTTAAAAAAATGAAACTTTTTTTTTCGAAGCGGATGGGAGTTGAACCGATGACCTCTCGTGAGCAAATGCGAGATCCAACCAACACGTCGCCTCACAGATTTGAAACAAGTCTTGGGTGCGCAGCATTTTAAACCTTCCAAGCTAGAAAAAAATTAAATTAAATTTTGCACCTGACGGGTTTCGAACCCGGGTCCTCCTGTTCACCAACGAGCACCTTACACCACGCGCTCTATGTACCTTGGTTGAAATCAAAACACAGGCAACAATATTAAAACCTATCACGCGGCAAAAGTTAAAAAAAAAATTAGTCCCACATGCGTTGTGGGATGGGCGCAGTGGGGTTTATTAACGTGAACGCGTGCGTTAAGAGTCGATTGCCTTCGGGCAATCAGTGAGACACCTTTTTTGCCACGTCACACGCCAACACGCACAATGTTAGCACACCGCCACACCATCACGCTTGCTTCGAAGCTCTCCACATCAGCGTCCATGCCACCTCATGTCATTAGCTACCTCGTCGCCACGTGTCACCTCCTTGACAACTCTCCACCATGTGTCCGCCACCTAGCACCTCAAGATTCATGCTCAGGTCCTACTGGCTGCCACCTCAACCCTGTGTTAGCCACCCAGTCAGTGTCTGCTCTCTACCTGTCTCGAATTGCATGCTGCCAATTAGCATCCATGCTAACTTAGCTCTCTTCAGTATCTGTGCCCTCGACCTTGGCTCTAATACTAGTGTAAGTCAGCAGCAGAATGTTGCATTTATTAAAAAACACAAATTTAATTAATTAAAATAAAAATAAAAATTTGAAGTGCCTCCAACTACAATACAATATAATATTGTGTGTTTAAATAGGGAGGAAGGAAGGATGGAGGGACGTGGAGGGATAAGGGAAGAGGGAGGCGGTGGAGGAATATGGAGGTTATGGAGGGATAAGAAGAGAATAGTGGCAAAAAAATAGGGAGGAAAGGAGGCGAGGGAGAGAGGGAATATAGGGAGGAGATTATTAAAAAAAAATTGCCAACATGATGCCGACATATTTGGGAGGGTGTTCACACTGTGGTAAAAAATTAGGATATTTCTGAGCAACTTAGAGAATAGCCCTTTTCACATTTGCAACATAAAATACCCTTCAAGGCCTAGCTAGGGCCATCGAAGACCTAGTGGCTGTTGACCCAACCACTCGAGCAAGGACCCGCTTAACCCAGGCTCACATATGTGTCAATGTGAACCTGGAAAGCCAGATCTCGGAGCACTTGAACCTCATATATGGGGATTTCAAGTGGAGGCAATCACTGATTTATGAGAACAAGCTAGCATATTGCCTTGATTGCCAAGTGAAGGGTCACCTGCAATTCCAGTGCCCTATGTTCAAAAACCCTAATTCGGGTAACCATACCATGGTTCGATTGGAGCAGATACCAAGGCGTGGTACAAAAAACTACATGATGACCTCCAACATCTAAACCCGATCACAGCCAATCATGCAGTCTCAAAATTCAAGTGCTTATATCTCTATTGCTAATAAATTTGATGTTCTTAAATATTTTTGTCTTACTAACAAAGTGGAGGAAGGGGAAATCCGTGTTGAAACTCACCTGATACCTATCTCCGAGCCCCACCAGGGCACTGTGCCAAGTCCTGATCACCAGGAGTCCAGGTCTGCCCCTCCCCTGAAGCACTCACCCCATTCATCTCTCACCTAGTACCCCTGAAGCCCTCCCTTGAATTCCCTCGCTCTGCTACATTCCCCCACATAGTCCCTTCCCCCCAAAGTCGGGAGTCCCAACCTCGCCTTCCTTCTATGACCCAATCAATTTTGACAACGATGACCTTGAACAACCCTCCCCTGATAATTGGAACCCTAAGCAAACCTGTAGTTATAGGAAATCCCAGATGGATGTTTGAGGAGATAGGAAAAAAGGTAGACCTTCGAATCTTGAAAGAAGGAACCACGATACTACGAAAGACAGCCAATGAGACTCTTAAAAATCTATTTCAAGAGAGTGAAAATAGTTCCAAAGAGGAAACCTGAAGATCTAAAACCCCTACACAACAAGGAAAATGGGGAAATAAAATCCCCAAAATATCTAAATGAGAGTCCTCTCCTGGAATGTGAGAGGGTTGAATGGGGCAACTAAGCAGAGATTGGCTGCTGCCATGAGAAGAGAACATAACCCAACTATTTTCCTCATCTAGGAAACTAAACTTAATGATGAATTGTCTTCCAAAGTAGCTAAAAATATTTGGAAAAACTATGAATTTGGCCATATCTCGACCTCCAGTTCATCAGGCGGCCTCCTATGTCTTTGGAATCCTACTAAACTGCAAGGCAGCATCATCTCTGGACAAGACAAATTAAGTAACATCATGTTCCATGATCTCACTTCCATGGGTTCGTGGGTTATGACCAATGTGTACGCCCCCAACTCTTCCCAGGGTAGAAAGGCGTTATGAAACATTCTAACCCAGTTGAGGCACGCTTTCAGAGAGGTCCCATGGATCCTAGCCGAGGATTTCAACTCACCTTTGCATTGCTCGGATAAGAAGGGAGGAACAATGACCACTCACAAGGAAATAGAGGACCTAAGGCAATTCATAGACTCCAATGCCCTCATGGATGTCCAATTGCAAGGTTCCCTATTCACTTGGAGTAACAGGATAAAAGGTAACAACCTTATTCAGGAGCGCCTCAATTGTGTAGCACCCTAAAATTGGCACAGTTAAACCTTAGTAAAAAGATAAAAATTTGAATTTTAAACCCAAACCGCCCGTTACCCGCTTTCCTCATTTTTCGTGCCATTTTTAGGATTTGTTTTGACCGTTGGACGATATCGTCGACGATCAGACGAAATCATCCCAGATCTGACGAATTCGTCTGGAACAGAACGTCCAGACGATTTCGTCCCAAAACCAAATTTTCATAATTAGCTTCTGTTTCAACAACTTCTCTAACTTGGGCAAAAAGCGTGTCTGCATAGTTAGAGTCTCCCCCGTTGGAGATCTCCCAAATTGGGATGATTTCCAACCTCCTAACCTCTCCCTAATCCTATATAAACTAGGATTTTCTCAGTTTATCCCCCTGAACCCCCTAGCTGATGGATTTCCCTATAAATTTAGTTCCTTATGCATTAGAGCATCCTCGCACCATCGTTTGCATTCTATATTTCATGTTTTCTTGCAGGAATTTTACTATTTTTTAGTCGGAGCAAGCTTGGATCATCGTAGGCGATTCCAGACGATTTCGAACGATCCTGTCGAGGAGCACAGATGATCTCGTACGATTGGAGGTGATCTCGACTGTAGTCCAGATTGGGGGCAATCAGAGCCCAGAGTTTGCATTTCCTTATTGTTTTTCTGCATTTCTTTGTGCATTATCTTAGTTTATTATATTTATGCATCTTGGAGTTCACCTCATTTAGCATAGATATATGATAAAGTCAAAATAAATTGTCAAATTGATGCATTTCCTTTTAATTGCTATCTAGATCTATCATTTAGGCAAATTCATTGTTATTTCTATCATTTCCCCTTGCTTTTGCAGTTGCATTTTTGGTATTTTGTATCTATTTTTGTGATTGCAGGTTTCTGACGAATTCGTCTGATGAATTCATCAGATCGTCGATGATCTCGTCTGATCTCAGATGACCGACTGTGATCTGAGATGATTCTATGCAATTTCAGATGATTACGTATGATTCGAGATGATTTGGACTTCTACAAACCTTAGAATCTTCATTCAGACATCCGAAATCAGGTATATTCTATCCTATTTAGCACATTCTCTGTGTTCAGCATTTATTCATGTTTTTTGTATCCATAAAAATCAGCATTGGCATATAGAATAGCTTAGATTCATCTTGGCCAAACCTAGGAATTGAATGATTGAAGCATAAAATGAACACATCAAACCTATTATCAACCTAGGCGTGGAAACTGCCACTCAAAAGTTTCCTGGTGAACCCACCATCCGTCGAAAATTCACCCTTATACCCCTCCCCCGAGAGGCGGGACCTTCAAAGGGCCTCTCAGTCCGAGGTATTGTCCCATCCTTCTCGCATCCCCCTTTCGGGCGTGGATCCTATAGCCTGAAGGTAAGGATGCAAAAAATTTGGAGCGATACATTTTGGTGAACCCGACGTGAAAACTAAAAACCTTTTGAAAACAATCCAAAAAAAAAACAAAAACATAAATGCATTTAGAATCAAAGATTGCATATCATATTTAGATGGTAGATTATAATAAAAGATGAGCTGTCACCATTAATGTTGAGAATCAATTAGCAGCTATAGAGATTACTTCTGTACTTAGAGTACCTCAAACAAATAGGGTTCAACCTTTATGGGACGAACTTAATAGGAGATTGAATATCATTGAGTCTAGATCAACCGAACTTAGGCAAATCAAGAGGTTTGTCCTAGATAGAATCCTGGATCCTGATCAAGTGACCTTGTATCATGAGCTTCAGAGAGCTTGCCATAGGTGGTTAGCAGATAAAAGAGCCCTTGTGTCTTCTCGAATTGTACACCTTTGAGGAATACCTCGACAATGCAGTTGTAGTACATAAATTTCTATCTCGTATAGAGGATCAAGAGGTCGTTCTTACGGATAGAAAGAGATGGAATAGAGTTCCTAGAGTTGTGTTATATCGAGAGTATTGCCATGAGCTCTATTTTTACAAGACAGAGTCAGAAGTAGATAACATCACCATAGCACACTTTGTTAAGTTCTTGAAAAACCATTTCCAATTTGAAGAGGAGCATTTCATGACTCTTGATGAACTTGATCCTATCAATGACATCTATAAACTATTTATAGAAAACTAAGCCATTCTTTTATTATTATTATTTCTTGCATTTAGTGTGTTGTTTGTTGTCTTTATAATCATAAAAACAAAACAAAACAAAAAATATAAAAATAAAAAAATAAAAACAAAACAAAATCATAACAAAAATCAAAACATTTTCTTTTAAGTATTATAGTAGGTATATAATTAAAATATATACCTCCCAAATTTGTTGCAAATATATTAATATATATTTGCTAAAATCTAAATTTAAACATAATGACTAGACTCAGGAATGGAAAACAGATTGAAGTAGAAGAAGATTGGTTAGGAAAACTAGTAAATAAACCAGATGTCCTTCCTGAAGACCCAATTCAGGAAGAAGGAACCCTAGACCAACAAGAAGAAGAGTTTGTTGACGCAAATGAACAAAGAGAAATTGTTAGAGAGGAAGGATCCTCATCTCCTAAAATATCTCCGGAAGGAGTCATTACTTTTGAGAACATGGAACATTTCTGGAAGTTCCTCAATACTAATATTGGCACTCTTAATAGAGCAGTCCATATGGACAAGGATCAAATTAGTGACACTCAAGCAACCCTAGAAGACATATATCACACACGCACTAATCCCTTGTCCTTCGTTGATCAAGAAAGTGATCAAGTTGGACCATCCAATTTGGATATGGCCGCTATAATCCAGAACATGCAACAACAACAGGTTACCCAACCACCTAGAGTGCCTGTTACCAAGCCTAGGGTTATTCCCACACAAAAGAAACCATCATTCACTGCTCTATTTCGCCAAGTTATTGATCAACATACCTCAAATCAACAAAAGCCTAAAACAAAACCAAATACCAATTTCCAACAATCTGGGGTACAACATAATGCTACAACAAATCTTCTTCATAATACTCTTCCTACCAACCATTTGCATAACAACAATATAGCATCTAATCCTTACGTCACGCCATCCTACGCTCACAAATCCCATACTCATGTACCACCAAACCAATATGGTGGACAAACTGGTAATCTGGAAGCCATGGTGAAACAATTAGTCTCCCGCATGGACCAGATAGATCCCTACCGTCCCTCGTACAATTATCGAGAGATGTGTAGTCAGCCTCTAGATCCTATAGTTGTAGCACAACCATATCCTAAACACTTTCCTATGCCTGTCCTACCTATATACAAAGGAACTGAAGATCCCATAGAGCATCTTCGTATGTTTAGGATAGCGTGTCATGATATATCACATGATGATTTGTTATTACTAAAAATGTTCCCAAAAAGTTTAGGAGGGATGGCATTAGAATGGTATTATCAACTACCCACTCATTCTTTGAGAAATTTCGAAGAAACCGCCGAGTCTTTTGTGCATCAATTTAGTGCCTACATTGAAAGGCATGTAACCATTAAAGATTTGTACAACCTAAAACAAGACAAAGATGAATGTTTTGCTGATTTCCTAGCTCGATGGAGACAGTTGATAGGAAAATTGCACTTTGTGTTACCTTATCGAGAAATGTTGGATATCTTTATCAATAATTTACAAGAACAACTATCCTATGAGTTATCAATTGCTACCTTGACCACCTTCGATCAAGCTATAGATTTAGCTCGAAGAGTGGAAGATGCTCTTGTTAGGAGAGGTCAACTTAAAAAGAAATATGATGAGAAAACATCCAGAAATCAATATAAAAATAAACAAGTTGTGGGCGATGGAGTCACTGATAGTAGAAATATCGCTACTGTTAATGTTGCAAAAACAACAGAGAAATTTATACTGAAACCTCCTGATAAACCACCCCGAGAATTTACTAGGTTAAATCAACCTTTATCAACCATTCTCCCGCAATTACTAGCACGAGGATTGATCCAATTACCAAATATCCGGGAACCTGATCCAACTATACCCGGATACAGAGCTGATTTACACTGTGATTTCCATAGAGGACCTGGACACGCTACCAACTCTTGTAAAATATTAAAACATAAAATACAAGACCTGATTGATAACAATGAGATGGAGGTGCAAGCCTTTCAACCTAAACAAAATCCTCCTAATAATGCTCAAAAGAACATCCCCCAAAATCAGAATCAGAATGCCAATCAATCATTGGACATATTTCAACATCCTTTACCAAAGCATGGTAAAGAGGTGGCTAATCAAATTGAGCATCATAATGTTCCCCCTCCTACCCGATATGTAGGAACTATTAGTGGACATTTACCTGTTCACGATCCGCAAATATTTGACACAACTTTATCCATGGTTACGGCCAGACCTCTACATAATATTCGGACACCTGATCTTAGTGATACCGAATATGAGACTGAAAGTGACATGGAAATCACCTCAAATCAATCGAATAGTTCTGAAGATGAATCAGATCCTATTCAACCCATCACAAATTCTATGGTTCCGGAAGAACCATTTCCTAGAAGAGTCACTACTCGACCATCTTCTCACCAATTACTTTCTAATGAACAAGCCATAAACGCTAGACCAAGACCCATTCATCATCCACAAAATAATATTGTAGGTACCATCGGAGTTGTTACTCGACAACAGGCTCAAAATTCTCAACAAGATCAAACTCAGAACGATGGATCAGCTCCATTTGTTTTGAAAAATCCCAATAAAGGGAATCATGCACCTAATGTTCAACCTAAACCTCCTTATAATATTAATGAACAATTATCAAATACTACAGCTAGAATTTCCCTTTTGGACCTTTTAAGATCTTCTCCTACCCATAGGGATGAATTAATGCTCACATTAAGCCAAATGATGGTACCACAAAATATTCAATCTGAAGCCATGTCCAATACTATCATAACTCGAGAAGTCGATTGTATTGACTTTCGGGATAGAGATATACCGCAACATAGTTTACATAAGGATAACCCCTTATATATTACTGCCCTAATTGGAGATGTAGCAGTTAAACGAGTCTTGATTGATAATGGTTCATCTTTAAACATATGCACTTTTGACTTCTACCAAATATTTGGGTTTAGAAGTGACGAAATGAAAAGAACTGATATGATTATAAAAGCCTTCAATGACGAAACACAAGAAACATGTGGAGTTATTACTATTCCATTGCAAGTTGGTCCTAGAACCTTAGACACGACCGTGTTTATTGTACATTGCCCTGCATCGTACAATATACTCTTGGGTCACCCTTGGATCAACGCGATGCGAGTTGTTCCCTCAACTTTACATCAGTGTGTTAAATTCAAATTTAAAAATCAGTTGGTTACCATTCATGGTGATCCTAGACCCTTTGATATGTGTGCTTTGGCAGAACCTGTTGGAGTTCAATTTTGCCCTGCTCTGTCATCCACACATCCTAATTCTAATCATCCACCTAAACGTGTGAAACACACACTCATAACATCATCTACTTTTTCCCCACCAACCACACCTCTACATATAGTTCAACCATCTTCCGAACAAACCACATTAGGACCTCAAAAAGATCCTAAACCCACAACCAATGCTTCTTGTTTTACTCCTATAACTTCCATACCTTTAGACCCATCCATCGACATCCCTACAACGTCTACGCCTATCAAAGGCATGTTTTCCGCATCCAAAAACATAGGAAATGATCCTTCTACCTCTTACGCTCTTACTGACGAGCTCTTACCCGATTTATCTAAAATTCTTGTATCAAAGAAAACAAACGTTGCTATGCAAGATTCCCATATTTTAAATAAATTGCCACCCTCTCCTCGTACCTTGGGCCTCCCACAGCCTATGGGAAGTATCTACCAAGTCGGGAGTTGTGCTTTTATTTATAAGGGATATGACTAGGGAAGAATACCTAGAAACATCAAGACTCATTATGATGGGTATGCTCGATGTTATTTTGCTAATGAGTATATTAAAGCTAAGCCTATAATGCTTAGATTGGGATATAAAGGGAAAGGTTTGGGACCTTCCCAAAATGGTATGAAAGAACCTTTTGAGGTAGAACCATGGCTTGCCCGATGTGGTGTGGGCCTATTTCCTAGTAAAGGTCAGCCCTTCCCATTTGAGGATGATGACCATCTTATATGTTACCAAGATTATTTGGATAAACGCGATGCTTTGCGTTTAAGGGATAATCCATTTACATGCAATATGCTATCCATAGCTTACCCTGAGATGATTGCTGAATCCGACGATGAGTTGGAGGGGGATATCTTCCATGATGTCTCCATTGAGGAATTGTTACATAACGGATTTTATTTCGATGGCTCTATACCTAGTATAGCCCAGCTTGAGGCCACGACTCCTCAAGATGAATTATCCAAGCTAACCTTGGAAGAATTACAAGAATTAGGCGTTTCACCCGCCCCATCTAATTTTGAGAGAGATCTACATATGGAAGTTGAAAACGTTATAAAAATTAACATTGGAACCGAAGATAACCCTCACATCATCAACATTGGATCAGAATTGAGCCAAGAAAAACAAGATAAATACATTGCATTCCTTAAAGAATATGAAGACGTTTTTGCTTGGACATATGAAGATATGCCAGGATTAGACCTCCGTAGTTATCATCACCTAGTAGTCCATCCGGATGCTAAACCTGTTAAACAAAAACTTAGAAAAATGCATCCTAAAGTGGCCTTATAGTCAAAGGAGAATTAGAAAAACTCTTGAAGGTTATTTTTATACAAGCTATTGATTATTGAATGGATCTCAAATGTAGTTCTAGACTAGAAAGAAGCTACCAAAGTTAGGGTTTGCATTTTAGAGATATTAATGTTTGCCTAAAGTATTTTCCTCTTCCAAATGGATCAGATCATTGATTTTACTTGGTATGATATCCTAATGGATGGATTTTGTTATAATCGATCAGGATAGCTCTAAGATCGGTAAAACACTTTATTGGTACTTTGGAAAGTGATGCCATTCGTTTAAAGAATAGTGAACATATCAAGAGCATGATATATCTTTGATATGATGCATGATATTCTACATGATTATGTAGAGATATTTATAAAGAAGATGATATTTAATGACTTAGAAAAGGTAATTTGACTCGTTGGACATATGTTATCTAATGCTAAATGTATATGAGTATATCGATTAGCTACCTTAGATGGTAAAGATCTTAAAGAACCTATGAACATTATGCATCTTAAGCGTTATTATGCATAACATTGGGTCATTTCATCATCTATATATATTGTGTATTTTGCATATTGTTTCATTTTAGCCATTTATATCAAAATTTTCAAAAAAAAGTAATAGTATTTATTCTTTCAATTCATCACTCAAAATCAAAATATAAAAACATCAAAATCCTCAAAATCTTCAAAAACATCTTTTATTTTTGTACCTATCAATTCTTGAAGTATTGCAGTTATATTTTCAATTATTTTGGATAAATTAGCATTTATTTGGAATCCCGCACTTTCACACTCACATGCATAAATATCTTGATTTTATTTGGTATGATTATTAATCTCTCTTATATCAAAGTCCACATTTGAATTAAATAAAGTTTTGAGCATAGAGAATTGATCTTGTTATTTACTTGAACCAAGCATATCTTTTCACATTAAAATGATTTCATTGCAAATTCAATATGATGCTACATAGTAGAAGTGGTTTCTTGAGCGAAAAGTTTCCCCTGCTATCCTATCATGCACATGGTCTAGAATCTTTGAGAATTGACAAAAGGACAAGCTCACCCCTACCCGAAATAAAAATCCCTTGCTCTACAACCAATCCGAGCAAGTATCCCTAGTATAGGAAGCAAAAGAAAAAGTCAAAGAAAATGAGAAAAAGAAAAATATTATTTTGTACCATCGCAACAATATTTCAGCATTATCTCAATATCAAGCAAAAATACAAAAAAAAAGAAAAAAAAAAAGAAAAAGAGAAAAGCAAAAGCAAAAAGCAATAAAATCCCTTTCCCTACCCCTTGAAAAGAAAAGAAGGGTGAATGAGCTTGAATCCTTGGAATTCTCAATTATTCGAAAACTGTGAGGTAAGCCCCATAACAGGTGGTTTGTGCCCAACCCACTTGGCCTTGGGTAATTCCTAGCATGGTGATATGTCTGTCACATTAGCGACCTTCTTTTGTATAGACCTATGTCGGCTTATGGATTAGCTAGCTCTTGATAACCCGACTTACATAGTAGTCTGGTACGGTTACATGCATATAAATCATGGTCAAGGAACACTCATTTGGTTAATTCAAATTACTTGTATCAAATTTTCTTGCTCAAAATTGGTGAATGAACAATACAATTGCACACACATTTGTATTTGAGAGATTCTGTATCATTATGATAAAGCAAGATCGGTAATGAACTCACATTTGCACATGAGGGTTCCTTATAAATCTACATTTGTCTTTGAGATAATGTAAAATATTTCTGCAACTCTTTTTGGAATAATTTTATCTTCTTATTTCAGAACATCTGTTTAGTATAAAAACAATTATATACATTGTTTTCAAAAATCACAAAATGCTTTCAAACAACATATGACACACATATAATCAATAAAGTCATGTTCATATTATTATTTTCTGTTTATCAAAAGTCAAAAATCAATCATGCAATAAAACTAAAATATCAATTTCTTCTTTGGATTTCGCGATGATGGTATAAGTCTATACCTATAATTCTATGCCTAGCGCAAACCATTGTTCTAATTTTATTTCCCATTTATTTTAAAAATTCATAAAAACATATGACTTACATCATTATGTTACACAATTGAGCTTTAAAATGAACGAACACTTATTCTATTTCATGTCATTATGTCAACATTCAATTTTGCAATGATGGTATAGTTCCTAGGGACTTATTCAAAAATTTTATCACACTTAGGAATTTATGCCTAGCAAAATCATATTTCTTTAATATGTCATGCATAATATTTTTTATGAAAATCTGAAAACAAATCATCACCATCATCACTTCCATCATCACAACACAAAGTCTTAAGACAGTCTCTTAAGCACTCTTTTACTTTTAACAATATTTCTATCCTGGGATTAGCTTGACGACCTAGTGAGCTGTCGACTCCATGAAATGGTCTATACCAGCGACAATGTCCTTTGAAATTATTGTTAGAAGTCCCTTTTATTTTTCATCAAAACACACCACAAAACAACCAATTTATTTACATCAAATTATTTCATTTACAATTTTATAGCATGACATAAAATTATAATTTCTTTCCAACGATATAATTACATAAATAATCAATCACAAAATTCAAAATTAAAGCATCATACAACATATACACAAGTCATATCATCAAAAAGATAATCTATATATCTCAATCAATTATGTACATCATCTGGATTGGTATGCCACAATCAAAACCCTGGCATACTCAATCCCCTCAAAAATATATAATAATATAAATCTGCACTCTACAGTAGCTAGCCTCGAGAAGCCCTCGAGCTCTCAACCTCATCTCCTCCCCCGCCCTGAGATGGAGGAGGTGGTCCCATAGAGGTCCGAGCTGTGTCTCGGGTCCTCATCGTCGATCGTGAGGATGTCCTCGATGATCCCATCATGATCGGCTCTACAATGGGGGCTAGCAATGGTACCCTCTGTCCCTCTAGGACCACGTGATAGTATAACCCCTAGTAGAATGTGGTCTGAGCAATAGACCATGCCAAATCCCGAGTGCTCACCCCTCCACTCCGAGCCCTGAGCCATGTAGCCTCATCCTGTAGTGTCTGCACCTGAGCCCAAAGGCGGGCAACCTCAGCCCGGAGAGCCACCGTCTCGCTGCTCTCCCCTACCTCGACACCCTTGCCCTTATCGGGCGATGGTGGTCTCTCCCCCTACTGAGAAGGGACTCCCCTCTCCCTCCTCCCTATCTCCTGAGGTCTCTGTGGAGCCCGACCCATCCTCTAGCATCTCTCCTATGGAGACCATCATTGCTCTCTCCCATCGTGACCTCGTGCTGCCTCAATAGCAGCCTGGCATCGCCTCCCCATCCATCACACCATGGCATGCACTGGACCCTACGCCCTCATCATCCGAGGAGGGTGGATGCCTACGTACTAGGCATCATAGCCATCCGCAACCCTAACGTCATCACCATCCACTGGTTGGATGGGGGCATCATCCGCATCCTGACTCTAGAACCGCTGCATGTCTAGAGCCCCGCTTAGTGTGGTACTATCCCGGATAGTCCGAGAGTACTCATAATCCCTGAGAGAAGGGATCCCCTACTGTAGACCGAACTATCATAGAACCTGGTCGTAGCGGTGGAGCTCTACCTCTCCCCGCTCCATCCTCAGCCAGTAGACTCACCTGATGCGAGCCAGCTCCTGCCCATCCTCTGCCCACCCGGGGTGCTCTCTCCATGGCCTCCAGGTGATCTGGTCTAGGATGAGGTCATCTAGAAACCTCCATGACATCGACAGATCTATCCACCACTGTGACCCCTCTCTATAACCACCAATAGAAAACCTAGGGCCTCTCTCGATCAACCCCTATCGGTGGGAGCCCTATCGGCCTCCGCACCATGATGTGCTCCCAGCACCAAACCTATAGTAGCGATGTCAAGACCAGACATCGGCCTCCCTTGTATACGACCCCATGTAGGATCCTATACAAGCGACATAGCACAAAGCTGCCCCATGAAAATCTATACTCGTGGTCTCTCATATCATAGACCACATTTGAGAGGAGCCACGGTAATCTGCACCCACTCTGGTGGCACAACAGTAAGCCACCTACCACCCCTACCAAAACTCGAGTCAGCCTAGATGCCCCAGGCATCTGCCTTAGAGACTCGATGTTCACTCCGCCCTTCTCCAGGGTGAAGCTCGGGTCTCCGGTCAACCTCATCATCGCCTGGCCCTGATTGGCCGTAGGCGTCATCAACCGTCCCTGTATGGGGATCCTCATGATCCTCCATACGTCCTCTAGTGTGGGAGCCATCTCCCCTATCGGTAACCGAAAGTAGGACGACCCCGGATACCACCTCTCTGCTAGGGCTATTAGTAGCCCCATGTCTGTCGGTACTTGTGGCATCTCTCGCCACATGCTGCAAACCGACCTGAGCCGCTCGGTCACGCTCTACCTGATCGAGCGCGGCTATGTCATCTCGCAGCCCACCGTATTTCCATTCCCGACTCTTTAGTAATCCCCTCTGCAAAACAAACAATAAAACAATAAAATTCATTAATAAACCAATCATTAAAATAAAATTAAATACATTTTAATCAAGCTTAATTTCTTAAAAATGATGATATCGTCCACCATTGGATGATATCGTCCCAAATTGGGCAAAATCGTCCTTTGTAGGATGAAATCATCTCCGATTTCGTAACTTGGGGATCGCCCCTTGTTGGACGGGATCGCCCCTATATCATCGATTTTGCCCTTCGACGAAATCGACGATCTAGGGACGATTTCGACGAAATCGGGACGATTTCGTCCCGACGTCGTCGACGGCCTAAAAATGGCCGCGATGCCCCAAAATAATCAAAATTTCAAACAAAAAATTGCACAAATTAAATTCAAACCTAATTTACTAGGATTAGATCCTTACCCATAGCCCGCGTCGGACCTCTGTCGATCTGTGCGTTGTCTCCACCATTTTTCTCTACAGAAGCTCTAAAAACAGTGAAAATGAATAGTAAAAATGAATTAGGGTTTTACCCTATTTTTCTTAATTTTATTTAAAATCAACAACATTTTTTAATTTTTCTTTTCCATGCTTTTACCTCAAACGTTCGATTTGGGTAAAAACACGGAGGGGGCACCATAGTAAGCAGTCGTACGATTCGACCTAGAATCGTCATCTAAAAAATTGAGTAAATTTTTGCTTTCTCGTAAAATGGGAAGAACTCGTCTTTAACGCATTTTCTTCGAAAAATTTGCTAAAGAGGGGGCAAAATGTAGCACCCTAAAATTGGCACAGTTAAACCTTAGTAAAAAGATAAAAATTTGAATTTTAACCCCAAACCGCCCGTTAACCGCCCGTTACCCGCTTTCCTCGTTTTTTGTGCCATTTTTAGGATTTGTTTTGACCGTTGGACGATATCGTCGACGATCAGACGAAATCATCCCAGATCTGATGAATTCGTCTGGAACAGAACGTCCAGACGATTTCGTCCCAAAACCAAATTTTCATAATTAGCTTCTGTTTCAACAACTTCTCTAACTTGGGTAGAAAGCGTGTCTACGTAGTTAGAGTCTCCCCGTTGGAGATCTCCCAAATTGGGATGATTTCCAACCTCCTAACCTCTCCCTAATCCTATATAAACTAGGATTTTCTCAGTTTATCCCCCTGAACCCCCTAGCTGACTGGATTTCCCTGCAAATTTAGTTCCTTATGCCTTAGAGCATCCTCACACCATCTTTTGCATTGCGTATTTCAAGTTTTCTTGCAGGAATCTTATTGTTTTTCAGTCGGAGCAAGCTTGGATCATCGCAGGCGATTCCAGATGATTTCGGACGATCCTGTCGAGGATCGCAGACGATCTCGTACGATTGGAGGCGATCTCGACTGTAGTCCAGATTGGGGGCAATCAAAGCCTAGAGTTTGCATTTCCTTATTGTTTTTTTGCATTTCTTTGTGCATTATCTTAGTTTATTATATTTATGCATCCTGGAGTTCACCTCATTTAGCATAGATATATGATAAAGTCAAAATAAATTGTCAAATTGATGCATTTCCTTTTAATTGCTATCTGGATCTACCATTTAGGCAAATTCATTGTTATTTCTATCATTTCCCCTTGCTTTTGCAATTGCATTTTTGGTATTTTGTATCTATTTTTGTGATTGCAGGTTTTTGATGAATGATCGTCGGATCAATCCATGATCTCGATCTCAGATGACCGACTGTGATCTGAGATGATTCTGTGCAATTTTAGATGATTATGTACGATTCGAGATGATTTGGACTTCTACAAGACTTAGAATCTTCATCAGACATCCGAAATCAGGTATGTTCTATCCTATTTAGCACATTCTCTGTGTTCAGCATTTATTCATGTTTTTTGTATCCATAAAAATCAGCATTGGCATATAGAATAGTTTAGATTCATCTTGGCCAAACCTAGGAATTGAATGATTAAAGCACAAAATGAACACATCAAACCTATTATCAACCTAGGCGTGGAAACTGCCACTCAAAAGTTTCCTGGTGAACCCACCATCCGTCAAAAATTCACCCTTATACCCCTCCCCCGAGAGGCGGGACCTTCAAAGGGCCTCTCAGTCCGAGGTATTGTCCCATCCTTCTCGCATCCCCCTTTCGGGCGCGGATCCTATAGCCTGAAGGTAAGGATGCAAAAAATTTGGAGCGATACAAATCGATTCATGTTATCTCAGGAAGCCCTTCCGCTCTTTGGGGATGCTAGTTTGCTAGCGCTCCCCAAAATTGGGTCTAACCACAACCCTCTCTTACTTCAAACTAACACAAAATCTTAGTTCAAGAATCCCTTCAGGTTCAAGTCGATGTGGACCCAACACCACGATCTCAAAAACCAGATTTCTTCATGGTGAAAGAAAAAGTTCCCAGGCTCAGTCACCAACCAGCTCATGCAAAAACTCAAGTTTATTAAAGCAAATCTCAAAATCTGGAATAAGGAGACCTTTGGAAACATCTTCAAAGTTGAAAACCAGGTTAAGACTCGAATTAACTAGATTGAGGATAGTTTTCAAAAGGGAGCAGGTAATGATGAACTTCATGATGAAGAAAAATGGTTGATGGTTGATTACCATAGCATCCTCAACAAGGAAGAAACCTTTTGGCACCAAAATTCCAGATAGTTGTGGCTCAAGGAAGGGAACTCTAATTCAAATTTCTTCCACATCTCCACTCTCAGGCATAGGGGAGTCAACAAGATTAAAATCTTGGTCAAGCAGGACGGGTCTTCTACATAAGACTTACATCAGATTAGGGAGGAAGTAGTCAGCCACTTTAGGAGTCTCTTAGACCCCCTCCTCCCACTCCCCCTCATCCAGATAAGCTTTTATTGCTAATATCCCCACCATAATTACCTAGGCTACCAACGAATTTATCCTCATCCCCCTCTCCCAAAGGGAAATTCATCAAGCTCTATTTTCCATGAGTTTGAAAAAAGCCCTCAGTCTAGATGGGTTCCCTCCCAGATTTTTCCAAACCTTCTAGGACATTGTTGGTCTAGACTTGTGCAACTCCATAATTGAAATGTAATCTTCCAAAACCATACCTAGAGATGTCAACTCCACATTCCTGGCCCTAATCCCTAAAGGTAATAACCCCCAGTCCCTCTCGGACTTCTGCTCCATTAGCCTATGCAACGTCACCTATAAGATCCTGTCCAAAGCCCTGGCCAACCGACTGTCCAACATCCTCTCCTCCATTATTGACCTTTGCCAAGGCAGCACTATCAAAGGTTGTAATATTCTTGATGGTGTCATCACTATTCATGAGTTGATCCACTCTGCCCATGTCTCCAAGACTGCTGCTTTCTTCCTCAAACCTGACATGAACAAAGATTTTGATAGGGTCAACAAGGACTTCCTCTCCCAAATCCTCCTCAAGTTTGGGTTCCATGAATCTTGGGTCAATATGATTATAAGTGCATCTCTTCCTCTTGGTTCTCGGTCTTGGTGAATGGATCCGTTGCTAGCTACTTCCCAAGCTCCAGGGGCCTAAGATAGGGATACCCATTGTCCCCCATCCTCTTCATAATTTTGGCGAAGAGCCTAGGAAGAGCCATCAAGATGGCCTGCTCAAATAATCTGGTATCGGGCATCAAAGCTGCCTCTGGCCTTACGCCCTTCACCCATCAACAATACATGGATGATACCTTATTGACAACCAACGCCTATGTATCTAACACCAAAGGTATAAAAACCATTCTAAACCTCTATAAAGAGGCAGCAGGTCAAAAAATCAATTTCACCAAAAGCAAGTTGTACTTCATTAACACCCCCTCTAAGAGACAACACAAGATTGCTAGAATCCTAGGCTGCTCCATAGCTGACCTCCCCACTACGTACTTGGGCCTTCTCATGTTCAAAGGAAGACCCCTCAAAGAAATGTGGAGTAATGTCATTGATAAGATTCACAAGAAGCTTTTGGGATGGAAAGGTTCCCTTCTCTCCAATGCGGGCAAGGTAACCTTAGTCAAAGCGGTGTTATAGAGAATTCTCACCTTCTTCCTATCTGTTTTCAAAATCACGGCTACAATGGGTGAAGCTATTGAAAAAAATTAGAAATAATTTCTATGGTTGGTAAATGACAACCAAAAAAATTTCTACCTGGTTGCTTGACACAAAGTTTGGTCCCCAAATATTAGGGAGGCCTGGGAAGGCAATGCATCAATATCGCCAATCAAGATCTCATGTCCAAGCAAGCATGGAAGGTCATCTCAAATGCTAATCTAGAGCGAGCGAACATTGTCAAGAGAAAATATCTTCAGCAACAATCCTTCTTGCAAATGCATGCCCTCGCAACTGCTCTCATTTTTGGAAATCTATTTCTCTCACCCAATATCTCATGCACCAGGGCTCTTGGTTGTAGTTGGGATATGGCAAAAAGATAGATTTCTGGAAGGACACTTGGGCTAGAAAATATCCCCTCATTTGTGATCACAAGTTGACTGCAGTCAAACACCTGTCTGACAACAAGTACGGGTCCCGTTTAGCAGATTTTGTCTCCTTGAGCCAGGGCATCAAGGTATGGAAAAGGGTCCAATTTAGAATCAAGAATGATGTAATTACGAAGGTTATGTCATATATCTAATCGATCTTGATGGTAAACTTCATTCCCTAAACCTAGAAAGAGGATGAAAGATGCTGGAAAGGCACGAGCGATGGAGAGTTCTCAGTCAAGTCCGCCTCCCATCTCATCGAGTATAACATTAGAGGAGGTAGCACTAAAAATGGATAGGATTTAGCCAAAAGTGTGTGGCTCAAGGCCTTACTCCCAAAAATTACCCACTTCTATTGGACTGCTATCCACAACAAAATCCTCACCATCGATAATATAATACGTAGAGGAATCATTGTCCCCAACACATGTTACCTATGTAGGAAAGCCTGGGAATCAACCCAACATATTCTTATGGACTGTCCCTTTACCAATAGTGTTTTTTCCCTGGTGATCAACAAGTTCCAAGTGAGTCTGGTCTGGCCAGATACGATCAAGGATATGTTCGTTCAATGGCCCAACATTTTGAAAACCCCAAAATCAATTTTTTGTGGAAAGCCTTGCTCCACCATACTATTTTTTAGATATGGTTGGAACACAACAATCGCGTTTTTAGTGATAATATCAGGGACCACAAGGCGTTTGCAGCAAGAGCCATTGCCTTTGCCATTGAAAACAATAGTGTGATCCCCTGTCCATAAATTCCCAAGGCAGGGGTAGAAGGGTATTTGTTTGCTTCCCTAAGGATTCTCCTGGACTGTAGCAAGGCCAAGGAATCCCATGGGGATAGAGCCACATCCAACTGGGTCCCCCCTGAAGGGATGGCTAAAGGACAACTTTGACAGAGTCTCTAAAGGCAATCCAAGGAAAGCAGTAGCAAGGGGAGTCGTCAGAGACCACAATGGTAAGATCATTAGAGTGTTTGCTGAAAACTTGGACATCCAAACCAATAACTATGCAGAGGCCAGAGCGCTACAGAGGAGTATTGACATATGCAAAACCATGACCAACCCTATCATTTTCCAAGGTGATTCTGTAGTTATCTTAGGGCTCATTCAAAAAAATAGCACAGGGGGGAAAAAAATTCAAAACATCATCCAAGAGTACCAAAAAATCCTCAACAACAATAGTCAAAACTAGATCAATCATGTATACAGAGAAGCTAACCAGGTGGTTGATGTGCTTGCCAACATCGCCATTCTTCAACCCAATTTGATAGTCTGGGAAGATAGCTTCCCGTGTGAGATCAATGAAAAAGGTAAACATGATGTAGAAAACCTTACAAACAAGTAGCCTTGGCTACGTGCTTAATGATATTTTTTTAATACCAAAAAGGGGTGAACTCTATCACCTGTACTACAACAACTTCAATAATTATGGCTTTAGCTGCCCCAATGGTGTCTTCTTAACACCAAAGGACCTTCATAAATTCAAAGGTGGCTATATTTATCCCCTAAGGGGGTTTTTTCCCCGAAGGTGTTTATTAACACCATGTTCCACATTTTTTGTGATGTGTGCATCATCTTTTGGAATGATGAAGATACGAAGAGTAGCACAGATTCCATGATCTGACCCATCCTCCCATGATTTCCCATTCAAACTCTTATTTTCTTATGGCCTCCATCTTTTACCTCCACCTATTCGTCTTGTCACATGCCTACGACCATTATCCCCCTCATCGCCTCTAGCACCATTTTTCTCGTTCATCCCCCCACTCCCATCAAGCTTGCCATTGCTAACCCAAGCCACATCTGTGTTTGAATTTTTGATCATATGTTGTTCAACAAGATAACCATCCCCATGACATTCTTACTTTGGGGCCCCTTTCTTATTCAACTAGGTACTCCTGGTCCTAGTCTCACCCTTTAGCTTCAACGATAGAGTCGATAGCACCAAGCAAGTCCTTGCTATCGCCATGGCCGCTATCGAACCTACAACTTTGTAGATTGATGCAGGCACTACGACACTGCTCGAACCTAAGCATTTTATCAATTTCTTCAAGATGTTAGAAGGGGCAGAGGAAGAGGTAACAAAATATTTCATTGAGTCCTAGAACAATGGAGAGGTTCGTGTCTGCGGTCTTCATTTTATGGTAAGTGCTCAATCCATAGCCCAAATTTTTGGTCTTAAGCTTGATGGCAGAATTTTCCATAGAGATGGTCACAACTTCAAGGAAGATATTGATCAATTCCTTGATAGGGAAAAAGAGTTACTGTGGGAAAACAAAGGCATTGTGCGGTCTTCCATTCCTCGCCCTTGGGACACTACAATTATCCCTATCCTCCAATATATTTCTATGGATAATCCCAACATACCCTTGACTACTTACAATCTTACCTTTGTAAACCATCTTTGTGATATCCACCCCATCAATGTCCCAAAGTTTCTTTTTCGGTCCATATCCATCACTATTACCAATTTCAGAGCGATCAAGTCTCCCAAGCATCCTGACCACCAAGACCTTTTCCTGGTTTTGTATAAGTATGCTGTGGCCCATAGAGCCTTAGGAAGCATCTCCTCTAAGACTCCCTCCTTGGACCATCGACCTGAGCATGCCACCAATGCTAGCTCATCTTCACCTCAGTCCCCCATCTAGGCCATGCCTTCCCCGGGCCAGCCCCCGACTGATTGTCAATCGTCATTTCCTGCTTCCCCCTTGCTCATGTAATGCAAACCACTCCCCATGGTAAGCAAAGCTCCCCCATGGAGAAGGAGTCTTGGTGGGTCAAAATATTCTGCCCTAAGCGAAAGTCAGTCCGACCCCCTAGAATAAAAGGAATTCTAAGCGTCTGGCTATGCCTAATCCGAGTGACAATCGATCATTCCACGACATCACCAGTGACGATGAAGACTAATAGGAAGAGAGTCATAATGATAGTCATAAGGCATGCTAGGAAGAAACCCAGGAGGACCACCAAAGGAATCGCTAGGAAGACCGCATAGTAGCACATGAGATGCTATGCACAATTGCTCTCAACAGCATCGATGAAGTTGTAGGGCATTTTCAAATAGTGTCAAATGTTCTTCATGAATGTGGCAATCTCATGGCAAGCGCCATCGAAGAGCTTAAGAGTCTCCTGGCCATACTTAAGTCCCTCATGTCCAGTGGGGACAATGTCAAGCATGAGGGGGGAAACAAAGCCCAAAAGCCTAGGAGGGGAGCTACATGATGAGTCAGAAGCCAGGGGTTGCTGTGTTGTTCTATTTTTGCCTTGCTAGGGGTGCCATTTTTTTGTTATCTATGATATTTTTTGGGTTTAGCCCTGTTATAGGTCTATGGGTTGTGTGGCCATAGTTGCAGTTTATGTAAAAAGGGGCGGGTCCCTTCAACCCATAAAGTAAATAAAATTACTTTTACCTACAAAAAAAAATTATGTTAAAACATCTAACTTTTAGTATATATTAGAGTTATAGTTCCTTTTAAAATAATTTTTTTTTTTTAAATACAAATATTTTGGTTATTATATTTCTTAAAAAAAGGTAGAATATAGACAATTAAAAGCACAACATTATCCATCTTTGTTAGATTAATTACAATAAGGATCCTCATTGTGGTTTGAACTTGGGTCTCCTAGATGAGAGCCCAAAGCCATACCACTGTGATGTCCCACAAGAACCCAATAGGGATTTTATGTATCCGTTCATGGCCACAATCGAAGCTTGTATTCTTGGTTCAATGCTTAGGGATATGATATATTGTATTATATATAGGTGTTATAGATAGTTGGAATGGACTCAAAGACTTATTGTATTAGAATATCATGTTGTAAAAATAGGCTGGTTAAAGGTTAGAGAGTTTTCAAGGGTTAAGGTTATACTCTCTAGATAATATTAGGTGAAAATTATCTCAAGAATGGATCGTAGTTACAACCTCTAATGCATCATAACAACTTTGTAATCGATTTTTCCCATGAAAGGGCCCTCTCATTTTGGGAGATATTGTGGAGTTGTTATTATTTTAAAGACTATCATTTGGTTTTGTCTTACCTTAAGGGTATTGTCTACATTTATCTCCTATGTGGATTATATTATTTGTGGATTTATTTGGTATTTTAGTACTTGTGAATGATTTATGTTTGAGTATTAAAATTGGGGAAATGACAATTTTAGCAAAGTTGGGGGATTTTTTCAAAATTTGAAAAATTGTTTTATTTTCTATGAGTTAAATCTTTGCATTAAGGTATTAATTTTGGATGAATCTTATGGCATTTTTTTAGAGTTTGAAAAGCTTCAAGTAGTCATATGAAGGAATTTGAGCTATATTGAGGGAGATACGACCTCATAAAGTTAGTCATTTTAAATAATGATAGTGATATTTTTCAAATCACATTTTTAAAGGAAAAATTAAGATGTCTTTTAGTTTAGGTAATCAAATCAATTGTTATTTGTTATATTGTGAAGGAAAAACTTAAATTTAATTACCAATGAGATATTTTCTCTTGTAACAATATACTTAACTTCAATTTTCAAAAAATAGCAAAAAAATCATTTCTCAAGCTATTTAGGAAAATAATGCATCCTATTTTATTACAATATAAAATAATTTTTTTAATTTAACTTACTGGTGCATATGACCAGGTTTCATTGGATATATTTACTTTTATATCACCTTCATGTTCTTTAGAACTTATGATAAAGAATTCATGGAACAATGGTTCTTTATTGCTTTTAAACTCCTATGTTCATAAATTTTTTCTTGAATTTTTTTCTATTACTACGTTCCATGTCTACCCTTGATAGATGGTAAGGTCATTGTTTCTTTCCTATGTCCATTCATAGACCTATGAAGCATTTTTTCCATCTATGTCTTGAATTTAATCATGACCTAAGTGAATGGCCTTGTCTTTTTACAAGCAAATCTTATATTTTACTTATAAGTGCAGATAAGATTATGCTACGATAAGATATATATGTGCATACCTACCTTATTTTAAGTTTAAAAGTGAACTACACAGTCATTCTTTCCTTTCATATTTTGACTAGTGTTTTTTCTCAAATAGTCACACTACCACGTTCAAAACAACCGTTTTTCTAATTTGGTTCCCTTGCTCATATATTAGGTCTATCATAATAATTCTTGCAAGGTTTGCCTTATTGACTTATTGTTTCATTTGTGAAATAGGGATTTATCCTTCTTTTATTATTCATATAATAATAAAATAAAATCTGGAGAGAGGGGAGGGCTCTGGTCCCTCCCCTGCTCCCCCTCCCATGGCTCCTGGTTCCTGCCCAGTCCCTGGCTCAACCCAGGTCATCCCTCCCGGGGAGTGGTTGTTTGCAGATGATCTCCTGGGGGGAGATCCTTCTCCACTATCTGTGCCCCTCCCGACCGGCTAGGGTTTCCTTGGTTATTTTTTCGGACTGGTGCTTCCCAGGGATCCCTGTTTGGTTGGGGATCCCTTCCCTTTTTCCCTCAGGCTTCCCCCTGGGGTTTTTGCAGGTTATTCGCGTGGATCTGGTCCCCTGCATTTCTCGGTGCGATGGAGGTGACGGTTTAGGTTTTGGACAACTTCCCCCTTTTTCTTGTGAATCCTCGACGGGCTCTATGCTTGGACGGGATTCTGGGTCCCTGCTACTGGGATCCTCTTCTGTTTTCCCGGGGCGGGTTCCTTGTGGTACAACTCTTTGGTCACTTCCTGATGGGCTGGATCCTCTCTGTGCTGGCTGTCGGCTTCCTACAGGATGGCTCTCGCTGAAAAAAATGTTTCCCCGATGGGCGGCTGGTTTCTCCACAGGGCGGGATCCGCCAAATCCACTGGTTTTCCTGCGAAGTGGGATCCTTTCTTTTCTGCTGGTTTCCCGAATGGCGGGATTTCCCTGTTGCTTCCCGCTAGGTGAGACTATTTTTGGTGGTTTTGACTGCTTCCCGCGAGGCAGGATTTTATTGTAATGGTTTTTCTTTGCTTCCTGTTGGGCGAGATCTTCTCGATGGTGGTTTTTGGATACTCCCCGCTGGGCGGGATCTCCAAAACTACTTTCTTTCTTATTTGTTTGTTTCCCACTGAGAGGGATTTTTTCATGCTTACCGTTACCGTCAGGCGGGATTTCTGTTTTGGTGTTCAGTTTCAAGGGATTTTTGCCCTAGGCCCATTGCTTATGTAATCAGGTTTTGGGATCCTTGTTAAAACCTGCTGTAAATACAAACACTACTTACCAAAAAATAATAAAATAAAATCTAACAATGAAGTTCCACTGATAAATTTCTATGCTCATGCTTTCCCTAATATTGCAACATAATAAATGAATTTACTCAGTCAAAATGCATTCTAAAGAATGTGATAAAAAAATTTACGAACCTTTGCTTTTCATTAATGATAGTTATTGACCATATACTAAAATAACAAAACATTCATCCACAAATAAAATTCATAATAACAATCCACATAATAAGACATAGAGATATATAATAGCCTTAAGGTAGAGCAACACCAAAAATACTCCTTAAGAAAGGAATAATTTCATATCTACTCCATGAACCAACACTATTACAAAAGAATACTCAATACGATTTCCTTCTTACAATAACAATATCCCTTATCTATATATCCATCTTCCTAAACCGTATCCCACTCATTATTATAATATAATATAATCAAAATAGAGTTACATGTGGCCCATGCTAGCTATTCATAATACCCGCACACACTATAATATCATATTCCCTTATTCCTATCCCTAGGTACCTAACATTACACCCCCTTCCAAATGTTTCATCCTCGAAACATAAGAAGAAACTAAATGATATGATTTGATAAGCAATGTTAGCAACTAGTACCAATATTGATCATCCCTTCATCCAAGTGATATCTTGATTAGTGGTGGTATGTGATGATGCCAAGTTATCCATATGCCACTTGAATATCCATAATTGTTATGTTGGATTCATGTATATCCATAACAATGTTGATGCCCTAAGCCCTACCTCTAAGATTGTTGCTGCTCCTAGTGGTGTGGGTGGTGATATGCTACAACCTTAACTTGATGTTCTGTTACCTTTGATTCTTTATCATTTTGTTATTTTATTTTAGGTTCTTCCCCATGCTCTTCTATTTTATTCTCTTCTTTTGGTGTGTCCTTGGGTGCTTCTAATAGAGCTTTCTTTGCTACTCCTTCCATAGACTTTGTTGTTGTTGTTTCTTTCCTAAATTTTGTTGTTGCTACTTCTATAGATTCAACTTGTTACCCTACCATAACTACTCCTTGGATCCTTGCTCCTTAAGCTAATAATATCCTACAATGTGTTAGCAAATCACTATTCTCACAGGTTTAACACTCTTCCAAGATCACACAATATCTCAAGAAAAAATATGCACATAAATCAATCCATAACAACAATGAACAATAACTCATTGAATGTTATTGATAAATGTTTACTTAAGAAATGCAATAAAATGCAATACTTATTCGATGACACTTACAATGCTTTATCTTCAATATATACACATTGATATGAGACTGTTCACATTCATAAGACTTGACCTTTACACTTAAATTTTTCATCTTCTCAAACACACGGGAGATATAACACTTTATATATCTCATAGGAGAAATATTGCATAATAAATTGTTAATATATCCACATATTAACAAAGACTCTCATGATTGTATATACTAAATGACAAACTCTCATAACTCCACACTTATTAACATGACACATACTATATACTCAAATATTAAATACACCCTAGACTAAATTATTTACATGGTCCAAATAATGTAATACTTCCAACACAATGTTAATTTCTTTTTCCTACACCATAACTTCATAAACTTCTTTTGTACATTAATGTTAAAAGTATCCAAAAAATACAACCAATGATAACCAAGAACAATATCTATGTCATCCATATCAATAGCATAAAAATCTAAATATAGAACATATTTATCCATGGCGATATTCCATCTTTAAAATTTTGAACCTTCTTTTTTTGTCAAAACTTGCAACCTCTTAGCCTAAGCAATATTTATGAAATTATGTCTGCTATCAGGGTTTATAGGAATAATATTTTTTTTCCTCTGAATGTAACCATGAACCTACAAAATAGAATTTTAGATTCAAAAAAATCCTTGTGAACATTGTTTGGCCTAACTATCACCCAAGTTGTGGTTCCCTCAACCGACACACTATCACCCTTATCTTTTCCTTCTGCAATTCCTTGGAAATTAACTCTCTTTTTAATTTTTTTTGTTGGAGTCCAACTATCATTTTATCTTTTTTTCTCAAATTCCCTTATGCTTAAAAATGCAACTTCAAAGTTATGGATATTTATGGGCATGCTCAAAGTTTATAAACCATGATAAATATTCCCCTTTGATAGAACTAAAAATCTTACTTTTTCCATGTAGACTTAGTAGAATTTAAATGATTCAAAAACAAAAACACCATTCCCTAGCATCAATATCACTCTTTCTTCTTCGGCAAAAAAAATAGATCACTCTTTCTAGTGAAATATGGCAACTCCATGGCCTCAACCCCCTAAAAAATTCTCAAAGTAGCTAGGATCTAATAAACTAGGATTTCTCCCAAAAATAAAATCTCTCAAATCTCATTTATTCCTTTTTATAAACAATTAAATCTACAAAATTTCTTTAAAATAAAATAAATCACAACTACTCAAGTGGTATTAGCTCAACCGGTTAGATTCCTCAACATTTCAAGGAGGATATCCAAGTTCAAATCTTACCAAATGATACATGGATAATATCCAAGCTTTATTCTAATGTCACTATGTGGTGATTATGTAATACAAAGCCCGTTTCAATCCCTTATAACCCATTAAAAAAATTGCAATTGAAAAATATTTCCAAATTTCATTTTTCAAAAGAAACACGATTTGAAAAATCGTTACCACCCTTTTTCTAGATGGCTAATTTCATAGGGTTATATATACCTCAATACCGCTTATATCCCTTCATATGACAACTCATTTCAAAGCTCTTCAAATTTTGGATAAAATGACACAAGAATTGTCTGAATCGGACTGTTGGATTGAGAGATATTTTTTCTTTTTTGATGAATTTCATGTAGCCAAAAACAATGTTGATAGTCCAACTTTTTTTTTGTTTGTGGAAAACACCCCAATTGGGATGCCATTTTCGAGTAAGTCCTAAGGAGGCAGGGGTATCTATTCCACCAAAAATTTCCAAGGCTCACACCTAGCCTGCCCCTTTTGACACACTTAAAGAGCATGCTTAAAACAATAAAAACACAAACAAACACAAAACCAACAAAAAAAACACAAAAACATAAAGACAACAAAAAACACAAAAAACAAAAAAAAAAACAAAAAACGTAAAAAACAACAAACAACAATAAAATAGAAAACACATACAAAACCACAAAAACAAAAAAACAACACACAAACACAACAAAATACACACAAAAAAATCAAAAACATCAAAAATAACACAAAAAACACAAAAATAAAATAGAATGAAAACAATACAAAACAACACACCAAAAAACAAAAAAAAAGAGGAAAAACAAAATACAAGATTGGCCTATCTAGACCAAAATACTATTCATGCAAGAATAAACAAAGGAAATATGAGAATGATCAGTCTGAGCAAGGGAACTAAAATACCCTGACAAACCAAAGAGAAGCAAAAACAAGGAAAAAATGAACTAGGTACCTCTAGTGTTGGAGCCATCCAGAGAAAGGATATAAATAAGAGCTTCCATTATTTGTGAATCCCACCACCTGGGAGGGTGGTTGTAGTAAGTAAGTTCACCTTTGTCCAATACCCAATTAACACTCTTGTTTTGTTCTCTAACCACATGATTAGATTAAACTTTCAAAAAATCCATCTGGATTAACTAAGTCTTCTCAACAATTCTTTTTATTATCCAATCAACCTTATGATTCTTAGGAGTCTTGAACAAATTAATCATGACATGAGAGTTGGATTCAACCAACACATTTTTCCATTTAACATCAGTAGCCTCTTGAATGCCTCTAAGGATACCATACCCCTCAACAAGATTATTGGAAAGGACACCCAAATTCTCAACAAAACTGAAAACCAGGAAACCATATGAAAGTCTACCAATTCCTCCCGCAATAGCTTTTCCAAGGTTCCCCTAGAGGTTCCATCGGTATTGACTTTTCAAAAATCCTTAGGAGGAGGCTTCTGATTCCTTTTTATATTCATATTTTTCTTACTCACATTCTCTTTAAGTTGGTTTCCCTTAAAAGAGTTAATCTTCAATCTTTGCATAACTTGATCCCATCTTTGGTGGGAGTTTTGGGGGTGTTTAAGGAGTTTTTGGACTTATTCAACTAAGTTAGCAATAGTTTTTTGTTAGATATAGTGAATTTCATTCCTTTCTTGATTAAAAATATGGTTGTTTCTTTCTTTCCAAATATTCCAAGGTAGGATGGTAGAACCCATCCAAACTAGCTACCTAATAAAGTGATCAACACCCTCCTAATTAGGCCAATCCCTCCAAAGTTGTTCAAAAGTAGAAAAATTGGACCACTATAAGCCAAGTAAGATGGCCATTCTCCTCCATAGCTCAAAGGCTAAGGTACACTCAATAAAAATATGGTTGAGAGTTTCCACATTCTCTTCACACATTTCACATCTAAACAGGCCATGAAAACCATGTTTCATAAGTTTCTCACCAGTAAACACCTTATGATGAAATAAAAGCCATGTAAAGAACCTCACCTTAGGCTAGAGATTTTGAGCCCATAATTGAGTAAATATGTCATAAGATTCATTGGTATTATTATGGTATAAGGTCAAATAACCTTGAGCAACTGAATACTCGCCCTTAGTAGTGTTGTTCCATCCATAAAAATCTTTATCATGGGACCAAGAGAGAGATCTCATATGAAGGATGCTTTAGATGTTTTTCTTTATATTTCTAGAATTTGAATAGGCTAGTCCTTGATAGGGATCCAATATCTACCAACCTCTAAATTACGAGTATGATACTAATAGTAATTAGCAATATTTATCCAATTAACTCGATGAAGCTCCTCCTTCCAAGGCCTCCAATTAGGAAACTAAATTATCAAAGGATGGTGACCATCCCAAGAATCTATCCAAAAATTTACCTGTTGACCATTATGAATGATCCAAAATAAATTTTGCTTAATCAAATCCTCACCAGTATTAAGAACTACTAAAATGGGATAACCTTTGGTAGGAAATTAATAGCGAACAAGGTCTTAAGAACTTTTATTCTTAGCATATTTAGCACGAAGATTCTTGGCCCAAAGAGCATTGGGGTTATGCAAAATCCTCCAATATAATTTAGTAGCTAAAACCTTATTAATATTAATAGTAAACCTAAAACCTAACCCCCTTCATTCTTAGGAAGGCATAAAGTATCTCATTTCACCAAGGCCTATTTTCTTTTCTCCTTAGTACCACTCCAGAGGAACCGATAATTGATTTAATCTAATTCTCGAAGAACAACCTTTGGAATATTCAACATAGCATAAACATAAATAGGTATAGCTTGAAGGACTGATTTTACCAAGGTAATTATACCCCCAAGTGAAAGCCACCTATTGGTCCACTTTCCAATTTTCTTCTTAGCTCTATCCAATAACTAATTCCAGTCTTTTTTTGTCTTTGAATATTGAGAGGAATGCCTAAATAAGTGATTGGAAGGGAGGTCTTCTTATATCTTAATTTATCCAAGACAATGGATTCCTTTCTAGGAGAGAAATGAAAGAAAATGAATTTATATTTGTCTTCATTGATCAATTGCTCGACAACATTAGAAAAATAGTTGATGATTTGTTTAATTTTAGAATCTTCCTTAATTGTAGATTTACCTAACAAAGTAGAGTCATCAACAAATTGTAGATGAGAAATAGACCCAACTCCATGAGCAATGGTAATTCCCTCAAGGGTTATGTTCTCTCTATTTTTGGTTATAGTCCTGCCCAAGCATTCAACAAGAATGATGAATAAATAATGGGAGAGGGGGTCACCTTGCCTAATACCTTTGGAAGTAGGGAACAACTAAGAAGGCCTACCATTGATAAGAATAGAGTAGGACACCAAAGAGATACATCCCATAATCCAGTCCATCCAATCCTAAGAGAAGTCAAATTGCCTTAAAACTTTAACAAGGAAGTGCCAATCCACTCTGTCATAAGCTTTAGATAAGTCTAAATGAATGAAAATAGATGGATATTTTTGCATTTCCATGGAATGGATGGTTTCCTAAGCAAGAACTATCTCATCCACAATTTGATACCCTTCCACATAACCTCCTTCAAGGGAAATAATCTTATGCAAAAGAGGCTTCAGTCTTTCTGCCATGATCTTTGTAATAATTTTGAAAAGAACATTGCATAAAGTTATAGGTCTAAAATATAAGATATAATATGCCGCTTGAGCTTTTGGAAAAATATCTATATAAGTTCTATTGATAACCTTCAAAATTTCTTTGGGTTTCCTAGTTTCTTCCACCACCTCTAATAAATCAACATGAAGGATATCCCAAAACTCTTGATAGAACTCAATAGGAAAACCATCAGGACATAGGGTTTTTCCTTTCTGTATTTTAAAAACCACCTGTTGAAGCTCATTGATAGTAACTACAACAGTCAAAATAGAGTTCTCCTCAAAAGTGATATGAGTAGGGATGGCTTGAAGAATATTATGTTGAGTTGATAGCCTAACTTAAAACAACCATAACTCCTTCAATACTGATCAAAATTTAACATATGACTAGTGGTTTTTGTAATACTCAAAACAATATTCACAATGGTATAAGAATATTTTGAATATCACTACTAGAAACAAAAATATAGCTCCCACAAGATGAGATATTTTCCAAAAAAAAAATCCTAATTTTGTAATCCACAAAAAACACAATCATCACTTTGCTAGAATCGTAGCTATGATATAACTTGTTACAAACTATCAAAAGTTATTCACCATATATTAAAATAACAAAACATCCATCCACAAATAAAATCCACACAATGAGACACAAATATAGATAATACCCTTGAGGTAGGGCAACACCAAAACTACTCCATAAGGAATGGATATATCTAGATCCACTCCACGATCCAATACTTTTACAAGATAATACTCAATATGATTTTCTCCTTACGATGACAATATATATTCTTTATATATCCATCTTTGTAAACACTTCATCTTCCTAAGCCCTTATCTCACTCATTATAATAGTATATTTTAATTAAACTTGGATTATGTGTGGCCTATACCAGCTATCCATATACTTATACACATTATAATATCATATCCCCATATTCCTATACCTATGTACCTAAAAAAAAAATAGATGTTCAAGATTAATCAAACTACAACATAGTGAATAATTTACTTAGTCAAAAATGCATCATAATAAACAATTTGCTTAGTCAAAGTGTTGCTTATCGAACAATCTACAATTAGTTCTATATTTTCAAGCTAATGAGAGTAATTTTCTTAGTTCAAGGTGCAACATAATGAATAATTTACTTAGTCAAACTGTAGACTACTAAGTAATGTGAATCAATTTTGGATGTTTAAGCTTTCTCAATCAAGCATTTTGTTCTCTTAATAAAGATGTGCAATAGTATCTAAGAAAATTTGAGCATATCCAAGTAAGGTGTTGCATAATAAAGGAGCAATAATGATAACTTGCAATAGGTCTCAAAATTTATCATCAGTACAATTAGTTTTCAAAATTTAGATGCTATATAAATTCAACCATTTAAAATGAACTATCAAAATGTAGATGCTCATTCAAGAAGTTATAACATAATATAAATCTATAATAAGGTTTGGTATTCAAGTATATTCAGTTGAATAGCAACATAATAACTATCATTGGAAATGTTTTTAGAGACACCAATATAACCCATCCAGTTGAAACTCAACGGACTATCCATGAACACTAAGGAGAATCAAATAGTCATCATAGTGTAGTAATTTACATTACAACTTAAATTACACCAGCCTAACATTTTCCTTAAGGATATTGCTCTAATTTTTGTTTAGTAAAGAATTCACATTAAGTTCATCTTTCCATCATATTAAAAATAATAACAATTTTCAAACATCAAGTATTACTAAATCATCTATTTTGTCATATATTCTAATTGAAACCAGGCACTTGATAATAGTGATAGTTATTCTATTACATTTATCCATGTGTTTTAGTATAATGATATCATTAGTATTTTCTTTGATTTCAACATTTCCAATGAAATGCATAAGGAACAATTATCAATTTGTTTTTGAAAGAAATATCCTACTATTGGTAATAAGGTAGAGGGAAGGCATCACCCATGCATTTTTTTCCCAATCAATTGATATTATCATGAATACCCCATCTTAACTACATCACTGAAGTTTTGACCCTTCTTATAAGGGCAAATAAATAGAATTAATATAGTTAGAGAGATCTTCTTAGTGTAATGCAACATTTCCATAAACTTATGAGTTCACTCATAATTAGGTCTAGTTTTAAGTGCAACAATCAACTTGCACTTTAGGCAATACAACTATTGTGTATATGAATAATACTGATCCATAATTATACATTCCATGCACATTTCATGGTTCTACTAATTGAAGTAGATACTATGATTGTACAAGTCAATGTATTATGCCTAATTTTGGTTCTACTAATTGAAGTAGCTACTATGATTGTACAAGTCAACATATTATGCCTAATTTATGGTGCGTAGATAAGAGTTTTAGACCTTTATCTATCAAGTTAGGATGGTATTTCAATGCATTCAAGATCTATGCATACACTCATTTACTCAAAATAAACATATTGTGATCAATGTATAGAACAATAATATACAATTATAGATACGTAAAATTTTGTAGGTTTAACAATTTCTAAACAAATAATTTTCCTTAATCCTACTACAAGATCTCTATTCTAATTTTAGCATTGCAATATTAGCATTCATTTCTAATTGTAAACTATCCATCTAACAATTAGTGGTGTTCTAAAGACATCATATTATTTATGATTTAATAGTTGCTATGTTATGTATGTGTCCATCCTAATCTTATAGCCCAAGTAACCATAATCAATTCAACCCAAGCCACATTAATTCAATCTCTTATCAATTGAAGCATGCAAATTTTATTTACATGATACATAGTTTATTTAAGAGTATTTTTGAACCACTAAATTTTAACTACTAAGTATACAATCAATTTTATTAGTAGGGTATCGAGGTCCTAAGATACCATATGCACATTGATGGCTTTTTAGCTAGATTATATCACATATCCCAATATCTAGGATCAAATATAAAATATATGAAGGCTCATTCACTGAATAATATCAATATCAATGAATATAATATTCATGAAATAATAATAATATAAATATAATACAATGAACAAACTCACTATATTGGTATGAAGGGAGGATCCAAGTAAAGTTCATAATAGGAGTATGGGTTGATTGATATGGAATGGAGGAATGCTACGATGGCCTCAGTCCTGTCATAGAGCGTGCATGCTAGTGATGTTTTTTCATCTAAAAATGATTGGAAGGAACAGGATTTCCCAATGCATGTCAAGAATCATTTGTTAAAGAACAATGGATGTTTGGAACGATGTGAAGCCAATCCACTTCTAGTGGTTCAACCAGACTTAGTGGCAGGAGATGTGGAGTATTTAACCAAGCATGCACTTATTGGAAAATTTATGCGTATCCAAATTTCTCTTCCCTTTGTGGAGGCTTCGGTTAGGAAGACTTGGAACCCTGACGGTGATGTGGAGGTGATGTTGAGTGTGAATTGATATTTTATGGTGGTTTTATCTTGTCTTGCAGATTGTAATAAATCATTTTAAGGGGATCCCTCTTTTTGTAACCAAGTTGGACTCTTTCTTAAACCTTGGCATGTGGGTTTCAACCCATCAGAGGAGAGGCCATCATAGCTTTTAGTGTGGGTTCAACTTCCATTGGAATTATAGAGAAACGACATCTTGCATATGATTGTCCTACTTCTTGGGAATCTAGTTAGACCATCATAATAGACGATGCATGAAACGATAATTTGTGTTGCCTGTATCTGTATCAAAATTGATTTAAACAATCATATTCCAGATTCTGTTGAAATACAGTTTGGATCATCTACATGGGTTCAACAACTTGACTATGAAGCTCTTCCATTTCATTATTAGATTTGTCATGAATATGACCACCTACAAAGAAAATGTCCTAAGTTTGTCCCACCTATGGCTTAAAATCCTGGTCCCTCTCGATCTGCACAAAATTTGGATAAAGAAAAAGCCTCGATAAAGGAATCAGATCAGGATAAGGAATGCTTTGTTCCTATAAATCCCTAAAACAGAGAAAGAAGGGTAAAAATAGCCCTTAAGGATAGCCAACCAGATGCTCTACTCAATTGTTTTGAGATACTGGATGATCTTGATCATGGCATGGAGTTACCTGAAATATCACTACCTGATGCAAATATAACAGGTCCGAACTAGATGTCTCTTCTTGAGGTGGAACCTAAGGAATCAGATCTAGTGGGTTTAAATGAAGAAAAAATGGCTTTGGCTTTGAGTATAGGTGATATGGATGTCTCTAGCTCTAGAAGGAAAACTATTTTGTAAAGTGGCACAGATATAGTTGTGCTCTCTCCTACTCAGGCACTAATGCAGTCATCCTTGGACTGCAAAACTCCTATGATGTTGGGATTGCAGTAGAAAACAATTAACAAAGGTGTTTCGGATAAGAATATGAATATGGATCGAAAGAAAGACTAGGAAAATTAAGTTAATGGGGGAGACTTTGATGTAGTCAGGCTTGGTGAGAACATTGGAATCCCATTTTTCTAACCCCCAAAAATGATTATCCTCTCATGGAATGTAAGGGGTTTGAACATCCCTAGATAAAAATTTGTTCGTAATTTGATTCATGTACATTCTCTAGATGTGGTGTTTATTTAGGAGACTAAATTGTCTATTGATAGTATATTCAATATTGCTCCCAATTAATGGATAAGGGGTCAATGCAAATGTATTTCTACATGTGGATTATTGTGATAGGAGCTTAGGTTAGTAACCAGGAAGAAAAAGTTAGGAGAAAATAGAATAAACTTGCATTAGGAATTAATCTGCGGTTACAAGGTTTAAATAGAAGGAAATAAACCATAATCGCTAACTTAGGGGAAAGAGAAAAGGATGAAGGAAAATAGGGAGGAAAGAAGAAGAAAATTAGAATTCGTTCTCTCTGCCGCCCATGCCGTCAAACCTCTGTCGTCCAGTCTCTACCGTCCAGGGAGGTAAAAGGTAAGGTCCAACCTTACTGTGGTAAAAATAAATTTTTACCATGCGTTATTTCCAACATTCTCCCCCTTAAAGTTGAGAGGACTGACTATACAGTCTCTCAGCTTTATAAATTGAGCTTTAGCCATGCCTTTGGTGAAGATGTCTGCTAGATTATCCAAAGTGCTGCAGTATTGAAGCTCAACTATCTGTTGTTCCACCATATCTCTTATGAAGTGATACTTCATATCAAAATGTTTTGACCTTTTGTGGTGGATCGGATTATATGCCAACTGTATGGCACTAATATTATCACAATTCAGTTTGGTTGGACCAATTTGATTTTCGCCAATCTCTTCAAGGATTTTCCTCAACCAGAGGATTTGAGTACTAGCATGGGTAATGGCTATATACTCAGCTTCTGTAGATGATAATGCTACAACAGATTGCTTCTTGGAACTCCAAGTTATTAGTCCTGAACCTAGACTAAAACAGTTCCCTGATGTAGATTTTTTGTCATCTATATTACGCCCCAATCGCTGTCACTATAACCAACTAACTTCACAGAGTTAGACTTGTGGTAATGGATTCCAAAATCCAATGTACCTTTTACATATCGTAAAATTCGTTTGGTTGCTTGAAGGTGCAGCTCGGATGGGCAAGCCATAAACCTTGATACTAGAGAAACAACATACTGTATATCTGGCCTAGTGTTGGTGAGAAACATTAAACTCCCAACCATGCTTCTGAAATTGGTCATGTCAACCTTTGGTGCTCCATCATCTTTGCTTAGCTGGATTCCATGTCCTGTTGGTGTTGCAACTGATTTGCACTGCTGCATAGCAAATTTCTTGATCATGTCATGAGCATATTTCTGTTGACATATGAAGATCCCTTGCTTTGATTGATGTACTTCCATGCCTAGGAAGTATCTCATTAATCCGAGATCCTTCATCTCAAACTGATTCATCATGGAGTTTTTGAACTCCATATTCATCTTATTATTACTACCCATAAATATTAGATCATCCACATATAAACAAACTATGAGGATATCTACTCCATTCTTAAGGTAGTATAGAGTTGGTTCACTCTTGCTTTTTGTGAAACCATACTCGCTAAAATAGCCGTCAATGCGTGAGTACCACGCTCGTGGTGCTTGCTTGAGGCCATAAAGTGCTTTTTTCAATTTATAAACAAGGTTCTCTTTTCCTTGTTCTTGGAAACCTTGAGGTTGTTGAACATACACCTCTTCTGTCAGGTATCCATTTAAAAATGCACTTTTCACATCCATGTGTTGAATGTTCCATCCTTTATGGGCTGCCAAGGAAAGAACAGTTCTGATTGTTTCTTGTCGAGCAACTGGAGCAAAGGTTTCCTCATAATCTATGCCATATTTCTGAGTAAAACCCTTAGCTACTAATCTTGCCTTGTGCCTTTCAATGCTTCCATCAAGCATTGAATTTGGTCTTATAGACCCATTTACATCCAACACATTTTTTTCCCTTGGGAAGCTTCACAAGCTCCCAAGTATCATTCTTTTTAATTGAGGATATTTCCTCTTCCATGGCATCTTGCCATATACTTTCAGTACATGCTTTTTCATAGCTAGATGGTTCTAGCTGTGCAGCAGCCAACAAAGCATAATTGACTACATCACCCCTTGGTTCATGAGACTCATCATCTCCTGACATGTGAAGATTTTCAAGTCTTGACAAAATGTCGTCCATCTCACTAGCTTGACTCCTAGTGTATCTTTGTTGGAAATTCCTATCCAACATTTGAGAAGATGGATGACTCTGTAGTATGCGCTTTCCTTTATTTGTTTCTTTCCTTTGAGAAACTGGATCAATATCCATCGGACTTGGAGCGCTTACAGATCTCTGAAATCATTTCGGAGAGTTTGGGGGTGCCAACAAAGGAGTTCCTCTTGGACTTGATGTACCACTTGATGTACTCGATGAAGATTCCTGATGTGGACTTTGTGGAGGGGAACTACTTCCACTACTTTTCTTGGGCTGTACAAATGTGGAACTTTCAGAATTAGAGTCTATATCAACAAATTTTTTATGACCCCATTCTCCCCCTTCATCAAAAATTACATCCCCGGAGATAACTATTTTATGTGTCTTGGGATTGTACAATCTATACCCTTTGGTAGATTCACAATACCCTACAAAAATACATGCTTGACTCTTGGGATCAAGCTTCTTTCTCTTCTCCTCAAGAATGTGTGCATAAGCTAAAGAACCAAATACTCAAAAATGTTTGACATTTGGTTTCTTACCGTACCATCCTTCATAAGGAGTGATACCATCTAAACTAGAAGTCGGACTTCTATTTAGAATATATGCACTAGTTCTCACTGCATCTGCCCAATAGTTGTATGTTAGATGCTTTGTTTGAAGCATCGTACGTGCCATTTCAACAAGGGTGCGGTTCTTTCTTTCGGCCACACCGTTCTGCTGTGGGGTATAGGCAGTGGTGAACTGCCTTTTTATCCCATTTTGCTTACAATAATTTAAAAATTCATTTGAGGAGTACTCTCCTCCTCTATCAGTGCGAAGACATTTGACATAGTAGTCACATTGCTTTTCTACATTATTTTTGAAGTCTATGAAGCAATCAAATGCTTCATCTTTGTGTTTCAGAAAATAGATCCAGCACATTCTAGAATAATCATCTATGAATGTTAGGAAATAAGAATTGTTTCCAAGGCTTTTTGTTTGCATTGGACCACAGATGTCCGAATGTACTAGCTGAAGAGGATAGCTTGCTCTCCACGCTTGCCCTTTTGGAAACTTCGTTCTGGAGTGCTTTCCCAAAGCACATGCTTCGCATACCTTCTTATGTTCTTGAATTTTTGGTAGTCCTGTCACCATAGCTTGTGAAGTTAACATTTTCAAGCTAGCGGAATTGAGGTGACCATATCTCAAGTGCCACAATACACTTGGATTTGAAATAGCAATATTTGCAAGTTGAGCTCCCCCTGGCTCACCAAATTTTAGAGGGAATAACCTATTCTTTGTCATAGGTACTTCTGTGATGACTCTGTTACAATTGTTTTTATCAAGGATTGTACATTTTCCTTCATCAAAAACTAATTTGTAATGCTTCTCCATCATTTGGCCAACACTTAACAAATTGTGTTGTAGCTGTGGAGTATAGTATATGTCATTCACCTTTTTAAGGCCTTCTTTTGTTGGAACTTCCATAGCTCCAATGCCTTCAACTTGCAAAGATTTATTATCCCCTAACTTAACATGGGATTTATAATTTGAATCTAATGTAGCAAAGAGATTTTCTTTGCCACTCATGTGGTTGGAGCAACCAAGTATCTAAAATCCATGTGTCTTTGAGATTTTGATCTGACCGTCCATATGAAAGAAAAATATTTGAGGTGCCTTCTTCTTCTCCATAAAATGAGCCATATTGACTGCTTTGATCTTTTGAAGACTTTGACCAGCAATCACGAGCGAAGTGTCCTTGTTTCCCACAATTGAAACAAGCCGTTTTAGTTTTGTTACTTCCTCGTCCTTGATTTCCATGGCCTGCATTGCCGCTTTGGTTCTGATTGGCTCCTCTATTTTGATTTCCACCTCTATTTTGATTTCCTCCTCTGTAGGAGTTGCTTTGGCCTTTGCCTCTTTGTTGTTGTCCTCTCGCCTCGGCCTCTTCCTTGTCCTTGTCTTGCAGCCTTCGTTCGAAGTGAAGGCTTTGTCATCACCTCCATAGCTTGTTGAAGGTGTTCCTTGAAGGCGCTCTTCATGTGATGTTAATGATCCAATCAAACTATCAAATGTAAGAGTAGAAAGGTCTTTTGATTCTTCAATTATGATGGCAATGTGATTCCACTTAGGAAGAAGTGTTCTCAACACTTTCTTCACAATTGTTTCAACTGTTGTGTTATCACCTAAAGTTTGCATCATATCAACTATTGCTTTGACTCGTACACAATAGTCACCGACTCTTTCATTTTCCTTCATTCTGAGATTTTCAAAATCTCTTTTTAAGGTCTGAAGCCTGACTTGCTTCACTTTATCACTTCCTTGGAATCCTTCTTTCAAGGCATTCCATGCATCTTTGGCAGTTAAGAAAGATGCAATTCTAGGAAAGATACTTGGATCTAATGCTGATTGAAGATGGTATAAGGCAAAAGAGTTATTTTTCTGTGCATCTTTGAAGGTCTTCTTGTCGGTTGCACTCAAAGTAGTCCAATCTATTGGAGCAGTGTAACCGTCTTCAATACTATCCCATAGTCCTTTTCCTATGAGTAATGTCCTCATTTTGATGGACCAATACTCATAATTATCCCCATTGAATTCGGGGATTGGTAGATTGTTATTTGATCCCATTACAATCTATTAAAACAAGAAACCTTTCTTATATAGTCTTATTACAAAAAGACTTTACAAACTATCAAGCCTTGCTTGATTTATCCTTCAAAAAACAACCTATTCTTGTTGTGATTCAACAATTACAAAATTGTCAGCGACTTGTTCATCGTCATCACTGATCAATATAATTTCAGGTGAAGGAGGTTGTAGGATTTCAACTGAATTACTATAATGAGTATATTCAGATCCTTGTGGAGCAATCTCCACAGATTCGGATTGTTCAAATCTACTCCCAAAAGAGTTATCTTCTGAATCTGCTTCGTATCCTAGATCAGGATTTCTCTGTTGTGCAATAACTGCGTTTTGCAACTGTGAAAAGACTGAATTTATGCCTAGTGTTCTCACATGCTCATCAAAGTTTTCGGCGTTCGTTCTTAGTAACAGTTTACAAAGAGCCTGATAACATCCATTCGATCTTATCATCTAAGAAAATTTCCCTGAAATTTTCTTTTACACAAAATTTCCTCTTAGGAAATGTTACTAAATTTTTACCTCTCAAAGCGTAAAAAAATGTTACAGCAATTTCCTCTTAGGAAATATCTTTTCTTCCACAATTTTGATAGATAGATTCCCTTTTTTTTTTTTTAAACTTATTTTTAAATGCATAAAATTTTTAATTTTAATCAATTTTTTTTTATAAAATATATCTTCTATAGATAAGATTTAAAAAAAACTGTTAAAATAATTTTTTTTTAAATATCTATAAAAAATATAAATTTTTATAAAAAAATATGAAAAAAATAAAAAAAAATTAATTTTTATCATGCAAAATATTATATATGGCGCGCGTGGGGTTCGACCCCGCGACCTCCCGCGCCAAGCCTTAACGCTGGCCCGAATGGCCAGTCGGGCTAGCCTGTCCGACGCGAATGGAAGGCGCTTGCCTTCCTTCTATTCCGTCGGGCTAGCAAATATTTAAAAAAAATACGGGACATTTGTCCCACATCCGCCCTGCGGATGAAACTTATAGGCTTTAAAAGCCTGTATTCGACGGATGAGTTTCGATTGCCTGCGGGCAATCGGGACCACGCCTTTTGCCTCCCGCGCATTGCCCGTCCAGTCGCCCGCCTGTCTGCTCGCCACTTGTCGCGTCGTCTCCCTGCCACGTGTCGCGCTGTCGCGTTCCGCTCCCTGCCACGTCGAGTCCGCTCCCTGCCACGTGTTGCGTCCGCTCGCTCGTTGTCTGCCACGTGTCACCTCCTGATTAGCTCCTCGGGATCCATGCCTCCTGCTGCCTCGGTTCACGTGCTGTGGGCCTCTTGCCTCGGTTCACGCTATGGGCCGACCTCCTCGGGATCCGTGCCTCGCTCGCCGTGCCTTCCAGCCAAACGTGAACCAGCTCTGATACCAGATATTGTGATAGGAGCTTAGGTTAGTAACCAGGAAGAAAAAGTTAGGAGAAAATAGAATAAACTTGCATTAGGAATTAATCTGCGGTTACAAGGTTTAAATAGAAGGAAATAAACCATAATCGCTAACTTAGGGGAAAGAGAAAAGGATGAAGGAAAATAGGGAGGAAAGAAGAAGAAAATTAGAATTCGTTCTCTCTACCGCCCATGCCGTCAAACCTCTGTCGTCCAGTCTCTACCATACAGGGAGGTAAAAGGTAAGGTCCAACCTTACTGTGGTAAAAATAAATTTTTACCATGCGTTATTTCCAACATGGATATGTTGGTGGTGTTGCTTGTTTATGGGATCCGGTTAAGATCTCTCCTCTTACTTGGATTTCTAGCAGATGTTCTATTTTGATGATCGGGTATGATAATGAATTTGGTGAAACCATCCTACTTACAAATGTGTATGCTCCTATTGATTACAATGGTAAAGTAAATTTGTGGGAGCACATTGGCTTTGTGAGAAGTCTAGCTCCCTTGTACCCATGGATTTTGGCTGTAGATTTCAATTCTATAACTTGTTTAGAGGAGAAACGTGATGGAGGTGATCATCTCAAGCCTTTTTCTTCTATCTTCAGTGCTCATATCTGGGCCCTAAACTTAGTTGAAATCAATATGGATAATGGGATCTTTACCTGACACAATAGAATATGTGGGGAAGAGTCTATATTAGAGAGACTGGATAGGTTTTTGATCTCTAGTTTTTGGATTGGTAATAACAAAAGCTCTAGTTCTGTGATTTTGGAGGGTCGAAGATCTGACCATTGGCCTATCAAACTCTCTACTCTTGAGTTTAGGCTAAAGAAGTATCCTTCTTTTAAGTTTTAGTTTATGTGGCTTTAGGATCCTAAGATTCATGATTTCATGCAAGGCTGGTGGACCAATGGTAAACCTTCTCATGGCACCGCTATGTATTCCTTTAGGAAGCGACTACGATTTGTTAAGCATAAATTGAAGAGGTGGAATAGTCTAAATTTTAGGAACCTTTCCTTGGCTAATTTTGTAGCTCTTAAGCAGGTGGAAGAAGCTTCAAGGAAGATTATATATCATGGACTCACAAATGAGCTTCTCTTTGAGGAATCTAAGGTTGTGAAAGAACTTGCTGAATGGGAGCTGAGGGAAGAAATTTTGAAAACAAAAAGCTCGAGAGAATTGGCTTCAGGAAGGGGATAGGAACATGAACTTTTTTTTAAACTCAGTTAAGACTCGTCATAATGGTAACCAGATTTCTTATCTTGTGAATTCTTAGGGTGCCCTTCTCTATTATTTCAAGGAGATTTTAGAAGAGACTAGGAGGTATTTTTCCTCTATCTTCAAGGACTCCCTCATAGATGATGAGAATGAAAAGTTTATTCTAAAAAAATTTCCCTTGATTGTTTTTAGAGAGATGAATGAGCATTTGATGGCCTCAATTTCCCTTGAGGAGTTGGAAAATATTATATTCAAGATAAAAAAAGGGAAAGCCCTAGGCCCAAATGGATTCCTAATTGAGTTTTATCAAGAGTTTTGGGAGTTAATCAAATTTGATCTTTTGGAGGTGGTCCATGAGTCCCAAAATAACAAGCAAATGCTAAGGGTCCTAAATGCTATCTTTGTGGTGCTTATTCCTAAAAAAGAGGGACTAAATTCTCTAGATATGTTCAGGTTTATTGCTCTCTACAATGTTGTGTATAAGATCATTATAAAAATCATTGCTGAGATGTTGAAGATATGGTTGAGAAAAATCATCTCAGAGGAGAAAGGTGGGTTTGTTACTGTCCAAAAAATCCTAGATGGGGTTGTTATTGCTACGAAATCTATACACTCGATGAAAAATTCTAAGGATAAATATATGTTCATTAATTTGGACATGGCCAAAGCCTATGACCGGGTCAAATAGTCCTTTCTTCATAAAGTTATTACTACTTTTAGCTTTGAGGAGGAATGGATTAGATGTGTGATGAGTTGTATTTATTATTCCTCGTTCTTTGTTCTTGTTAATAATGAGCCATTAGAGTTGTTTGAGGCCTCAAGGGTATTGAGGCAAGGATATCCTCAATATCCTTATTTGTTTATCATTATGGTGGAAGGGTTGGGAAGACTACTCCAGTATCAGGTTAGGCATGGTCTCATTCAGGGTTGGAAGTGGGATAGCAATTCCTCACCTCTTTCCCACCTTTAATTTGTTGATGATACAACTTTGTTGGGAGTTGCCACTACTAGGGAAGCTGGCAATATTAGATGATCTCTTGTATTATATCTTGGTGCTTCTGGGTAGTTGATTAATGAGGATAAGTCTTCTATTTTCTTCTTCAATACCCCTCCTCTTATTCAAGCCAGGATTGCTAGAATTCTTAGATTCCAAGTCGGGACTCCTCCCTTCATTTATCTTGGCATTTCGATTTCATCTCATCCTCTACCTAGATCTTCTTGGTTGTCTATGTTTTATAAGTTTAGAGGGAAGGTGAATCATTGAACGGTCATATGGCTATCCTTTGCGGGTAGAGTGTTGCTTTTAAAATATGTTGTTCAAGCTTTACCCATTTATAGGTGTTTTGTGCAAACAACTCCCTATCATTTTATCAAGGTCATGGATGCTTTATCAAGATAGTTTTTGTGGTTTGAAAAACCTGCTCTACCTAAATAGAGTTTGGTTAGGTGAGATTCTGTTTGTAGGCTGATTCAAGAGGGAGGCCTTGGGTTGCGATAGGCATCTCTTTCTAGGCATGCTTTGGCTACAAAACTCTACTGGAGATGGTGTACTTCTCAAGATCAAATTTGGGCTAAAATCTTATCTTGTAAGTACTTGAGAGGTATTTTTGAGGCTGAGATCCCTAAAGTTAGCTTGGTTGGAAAAGGTTCAATTATCTGGGACACTCTAAAAAGAGGGACTAATTTAAGTAAGCAAGGTGTGTTCTAGATTTGCAATCGGGGATCAAATGCTCTTTTTTGGGAGTATTATTGGGATGGCCATCCTCCTATCTTGACTCAATATGTCAGGTTACATTCCCTAAGTGTTTGTTTCTTGGAAGTGGACTGGTCTTGTGTAGAGGACTTTAAAAGAATCCAGATTTTTGGTAATCTGGAGATGTACAAGTGGAAAAATTTGCATTAATGGCCCCATGGGGGATTGGCAGAGGATAGAGATGTACTTTATCTTATTCTTATGGGGAGACCCTACTCCTAAGGGAACCTACTTGATAGCCTATGGTTATCAGGTTTTTGATATGCAAAATTTTAGGAGCCTCCCTATCACATGGTGGAAAAATGTGTGGAACATATTTTCTTGGCCTAAATGTAACTTCTTTCTTTGGTTGGTTGCTCGTAATAAATACCTCACTTGGGATAACATGAGGAAGAGATGATTTTAGGGTCCATCTTTTTGTGTCCTTTGTGGTAATAATGAGGATGACTCTTCTCATTTATTTTTCCAATGCTCCCTTGCCAAAGACATTTGGCATCGTTGGTGAAGTGCCTGGAACCATACTTATTTTCATGTGCTCTCCCTGGTGGAGTTTTGGAGCAGTCTAGGCGGACCTTCAGCCAATTTCCCATTCCTCTTGGTGGCTTGGAATTTGGACCCTTCTTGCATAATCTGGTAGATTTGGCTCAAACAGAACCATCACATCTTTCAGGGTAGACATTTGGCTATTCAAAAGATCTGGAAAAGTATCTTGTGTATGGTTCAAAAACTATCCATAGCAAATGTGATGTGGATCATATTTTAGACTTTAGGGAGGAGAAGGTACGGTAGGCCCTTGGTATCTTTGGTATTGGTTTGGAATCTTCTCGTCCTAGCAGGGTTCCTTAGCTCAACAAGAAAATTTTGAGAGATGGTAGGTGGTCGCCCCTTGGAGGAGTTTTAAAAATTAATACTGATGGGTCATCCAGGGGTAATCCTGGACATGCTGGAATTGGTGGTGTTAGGAGAGACTCTGCTGGCATGGTTAAATTTTTCTTTTCCATTTATACAGGTGTTCACTCCAACAATTTTATGGAAGCTCTTGCTATTCTCGAGGACTTGTAGAGGGGGTTTTATCTTGGATGACATAGGAGCATCTGCAAGTTCGACTCTCAAATTTTGGTTAATCTTTTAAACATCAAAATGTTGGAGGATGTTAATTAGTAGTTGGCCTCGATGGCCATTCATATTCTCAGAATTAGTGAAGAGTTCAAATTTATCTCCTTTGTGCACACACCAAGGTAATGGAATGGGGTTGATGATTATTTGGTCAAAAGGGCTTAGAGCTTTCGGGTCCTTGGATTATGGATAACTGGGAGAGTCTCTCATCTAGGGACTCTTAGTACCTCTAGGATTTGATCCATGAGGGTATTGAAGCAGAGAGATCATATATCTCCTTATTTTTTTATCATTATGGTGGAAGGGTTGGGAAGACTACTCAAGTATCAGGTTAGGCATAATCTCATTCAAAGTTGGAAGTGGGATAATAGTTCATCGCCTCTTTCCCACCTTCAATTTTTTGATGATACAGTTTTACTGGGAGTTACCACTACTAGGGAAGCTAGCACTATTAGATGATCTCTTGACATATATCTTGGTGCTTCTGGGTAGTTGATTAATGAGGATACGTCTTCTATTTTCTTCTTCAATATCCCTCCTCTTATTCAATCCAGGATTGCTAGAATTCTCAGATTCTAGGTCGGGACTCCCCCCTTCATTTATCTTGGTATTCTGATTTCATCTCATCCTCTACCTAGATCTTCTTGGTAGTCTATGCTTGATAAATTTAGAGGGAAGGTGAATCATTGGATCGTCATATGGCTCTCCTTTGCGGTTAGAGTGTTGCTTTTAAAATATGTTGTTCAAGATTTACCCATTTATAGGTGTTTTGTGCAAACAAATTCCTCTCATTTTATCAAAGATATGGATGCTTTATCAAGATAGTTTTTGTGGTCCAAAAAACCTTCTCTATCTAAATGGAGTTTAGTTAGGTGAGATTCTATTTGTAGGTTGGTTCAAGAGGGAGGCCTTAGGTTGTGAAAAGTGGCTCTTTCTGGTCAAGCTTTGGCTGCGAAACTCTACTGAAGATGGTGTACTTCTCAAGATCAAATTTGGGCTAAAATATTATATTGTAAGTAACTTGAGAGGTATTTCTAAGGCTGATATCCCTAAAGTCAGCTTGGTTGGGAAAGGTTCAATTATCTGGGACACTCTGAAAAAAGGGGCTAATTTAAGTAAGCAGGGTTTATTCTAGATTTGCAATCGAGGATCAAATGCTTTTTTCAAGGAGGATTCTTGGGATGGTCATCCTCATATATTGACTCAATATCCTAGGTTACATTTTCGAAGTGTTTGTTTCTTGGAAGCGGATTGGTCTCATGTGGAGGGCTTTAAAATAATCTAGCTTTTTGGTAACATGGAGATGTACAAGTGGAAAGATCTATAGGAATGGTCCCAGGGGGCATTGGTCGAGGACAGAGATGTACTTGCTCTTATTCTTGTGAGGAGGCCCTACTCTTCACTAAGGGGTAAAGACATTTTGGATTGGAACCTTGATTCCAAGGGAACCTACTCTATAGCCAATGGTTATCAGGTTCTTGATATGCAAAAGTTTTGGAGCCCCCCTGTCACATGGTGGAAAAAGCTGTGGAACAGATTTTCTTGGACTAAATGTAACTTCTTTCTCTGAATGATTGCTCATAATAAATTGCTCACTTGGGATAACATGAGGAAGAGGGGATTTTAGGGTCCCTCTTTTTGTGTCCTTTGTGGTAATAATGAGGATGACTCTTCTCATTTATTTTTCCAATGCTCCCTTGCCAGAGACATTTGGCACCATTGGTGGAGTAACTAGAACCATCCTTATTTTCATGTGCTCTCTGGTGGAGTTTTGGAGCAATCTAGATAGACCTCCAGCCAATTCCCCCTTCCTTTAGGTGGCTTATAATTTGGGCCTTTCTTGCATCATCTGGCAGATTTTGTTCGAATGGAATTGTCGCATATTTCAGGGTAGATATTTTGTTGTTCAAAATATCTGGCAAAGGATCTTGTGTATGGTTCAAAAAACTATCCATAGCAAATGTGATGTGGATCCTATTTTAGACTCTAGGGAGGAGAAGGTATGGTAGGCCCTTGGTCTCTTTGGTATTGGTGCAGACTCTTTTCACCCTAGCAATGTTCCCTAGCTTAGCAAGAAATTTTGGAGAGATAGTAGGTGGAGACCGCCCCTTGGAGGAGTTTTAAAAATTAATATTGATGGGTCATCCAGGGGTAATCCTGGACATGCTAGAATTTGCGGTGTTGGGAGAGACTCTGCTGGCATGGTCAAATTTTTCTTTTCCATTTATAAAGATGTTCACTCCAACAATTTTATGGAAGCTCTTGCGATTCTCGAGGCCTTGTAGAGGGGGTTTTCTCTTGGTTGGCGTAGGAGCATCTACGAGTATGACTCTCAAATTTTGGTTAATATTTTAAACAAAAAAATGTTAGAGGATGTTAATTGGTAGTTGGCCTCTGTAGCCATTCAGATTCTTATATTTAGTGAAGAGTTCAAATATATCTCCTTTGTGCACATACCAAGTTTGCTAATTATTTGGTCAAAAGGGCTTATGAGCTTTTGAGTCCTTGGATTATGGATAACTAGGAGAGTCTCTCAACTGGGGACTCATAGTACCTCTAGGAGTTTATCCACAAGGATTTCTAGACTTAATATGGTTTGTTCTTGTTGTTTTCTTTGGGTTTTGACCATGTCTAGTGGTTTTAGCCTATTTTGTTGTTTATTTGAGTCTTGGTTGGGGGCTTCGCTATACTCTGTAATCTTGTCTTCTCATCAATAAATTTTTACCCATTTATTTTTAAAAAATAAACTAACTGTATTATAAATCAAATTACAAGAGCTTTATTATATGAATCAATGCTCAATGCATTTCTTGATATAATACATGGATTTTTGTCTCCATACTATAATCTTACAAGTGACCTTTCAATACTTTATCTATTGACCTTTTCACATATCTAGGAGATGCATCCTTTGGTATTCCACACATAATATAAACCTCTTGTGTCTCTTGACATTACATCTTGCCATATATATGTGACTCTTCACTTTCATACTTGATACATACACACATTACTCTTGACTAACTTATATGAAACATTGCACACACTTGCACATTTTACTACATGCCACATGGACTAATCCTACGCATTAACACATACTTTAGGGGAAATATAAATCATACACCAAATCTAATAAATTACACCCTAATCTAATATTTACAAATATGCAATGGCACAATGGGGGTATTTTTTTTTTTGGTAATTAGAGAATTTGTATTAAGTGGGTTTTGACTGAATCCCAAAACCATATACATCACCTTTTATTAGCATGTTCTAGTAGTCATAAACAACTATGTTATTAGGGAAACCATACAGTGAATCTGTAGATGGGGATAAGCCAAAAAACTACATGCATTTTGATGCTTACAAAAATTAACTGTCAAAAAAGACTGTAACTTCATAAAATAAAAAACCCAATCATTGCTGGAAAACCACTGATGTTGTAGAAAATCCTAGATGTACCGCTAAAATTGAACACATTAAAACCCATCTAGGGAAATACATGAGTATGTCTCAAAATACCCCACCTAGGGGATGAAATACGTCTAAATACCACCAAAATATAACATTCCAAAAATAAAAAAACACCCACCCATACCCTTCCATCATGCATCGGTAATTTCCTCCTTCACTGAGTTGCTCTCAGTAGCGTTCTTGATAAGTTACTTTAGATTCCCACTAATGCTCTCTAGGGTGTTGATAATTCTGCTAATGATGATGGTAGCAACTTTGTGGTTGATGTTTGAGCCATGACCAGAGCTACCACTGTTATCATCAAAAATATGCTTCGAGGAATTTTCACTTGTTTCCTTCTTAGCTTTTTTTATACGAGCCGATCTGCGAGTCTGGGTGGTACTTTCCTCCAGTTTGATTTTCCTTTTTGAGGGTAGGAACTTGGGTATGGTAGATGGTGAGGCACTACTTTTGGTTGGGGTTTGAAACAAAAGGGACACTTCTAACTCCATGGGGTCCTCGGGGAGAGAACGAGAAGGGCTAAGGACAAAGGGAGACTAAGGCAGATTGTACTGGAGGGGGAACGATAATGGGTGAAGGTTTGGTGAGAGTATGGTAGTATAAAATGGTAAAAAAACCTTGGTTGGTGGGGGTGTTTAGGGATTTCCTCTTGCAGGCATTATGAATGGACAACCTGATCGAGCAATAGAGGAAATCAATAATGTTGATGGGCTTAAACCCTCTTAAGTGATTAACTAAAGCAAGGTGAAAAATTAGGAGGGGCTTGGAAGGATAATCAATTGTAACATACTAAAAAATAGGAATTAATAGGGAGTACTATGGGAAGGAAGGGATTCATATTCAAGAGCTATACCTTTCCATTTGAAAATCTTGGAGTGGTTGGAAAAGCCTTCAAGATCTGGATCCCAATTGTACTTGTCCCTACGAATGACGCGATCAACCTTCGATAGCTCTGTAAATTCTGCTAACATTTCCACTGTCACCTAGAAACGAAGGTTCTAAACCTTCACACTATCGTTGTTCCATGAATTCACAAAGTCACTGGTAATATCTACCTCAACCCCTTTGAATTTCTTAAATAAAGGGATGAATCCTTGGGCTTCGAAGAATGACAAGGCCAAAGGGTCAATTTGGAACTCATAAGGTTCTAACAATGCCATTGGAGGGAGTCTTACTGGGTATTTAGCAAGTATTAGAATGGGGAACTGAGCGGAAAGGTTTTCGTGATCTAAATACATGAACCTATTGAGAGAGGAGTTGTTTAAAAAAAATTGGGAAGAATTTTTGTAATGGATAAAAATCTAGAATATAGTACAGTTGGCATTGGTGCGTTGGGTGAAGCTTCTTTGGGAAGGTCCATCAGCATTGGCAATCAGAGGGGCAATATCACACTTAATTTAGAAATAATGAACCTCGCTCGTGTGGATCCATCTGCTTGAGTATATCCTAAACGACCCATATTGAAAAAGCCCATGCACAAATTTCTCTACTGGTTTGGCGAAGGAGGACATATGTTTATGACTGGAGATGATAATGGGAAGTGATCCCTCTCGATACTCACCATAATTGGAAACAGTGGGAGAACATTTAGAGAAAATGAACTTGATTTGAGGATTACAGGAGAGATTAGTGTGCAAAATCTGAAGATGAATATTCCCAAGACCGGACCAACGTCCTCTTGAAACCAAAAATATTTAGAGGAAGCACTCTCTAGTGAAACAATGAAACAAAGACCCATGGAGAGGGATTTTTGGAGGATAAGAATGAGTGGGCATGATAGAAGGGGTGGAGAGGTGACCCAAAGTGGTGGTGGGAGGGAAAAAATTAGGTGAGCCCATAACTCGACCAATCCTTTTTGGCTTCATTGATGACATATTGAGGAAAATTCTTGTCCTAGACAATCAAAGAATTTCCATGAACTCCTATGTTGGAAATAAGGTCAGCCATGTTATTGGCTTACCAATACACATGTCAGCAGGTGACGCTGAGCTGACTCTAGATCAATTTTTTGGTCTCTTGGATGGCATTTTTGATACTCCATGAAGGTATTTTGTTGTTGTTGATGTAGTTTGTAACATTTATGGAGTCCCATTCAATTTCAAGTTTACTATTATATGTTTGGATGATGCTAAGTCCTCTCCATAGTGCGTGATATTCGACAATATGGTTTTATTGAAATGTTAAGTTCTCAACGAAAGCGATCAAAATTTTATCCCTATGATTTCTGACAAGACCTCCAGCACTTGCCATTCCCATATTTCATTTGGATGCACCATCGTATTTAAGCTTGAGCTAACCTTCAGGGGGAGGTTTCCAATAAGCAGACTATCTGGGATGGAGAATGGATGGGAATGAATTGCCTTCCCAAGGAATGTTGATGCTAATGAACAAATTGAGCTCTATTATTGGATCGAGGGGTTTGAGGAAGGGGAAGAGACGATAATTATCTACAATAAAGCTAATGGTTTTTTTGGCAATGGTTATGGGGTCCTTGAGGGAATTAGAGAAAACTCTACTATTTCTTTTGAGCCAAACCTGCCATAAAAAATGATGAAGGCAGATTTTCCAGTGGGCATGGAGGCAGGAATTTTTGAAAGGGTTGGGCCACTGAGTGAAGAACTTGATAAGGGAATTGGTTTGGATCCAATTTATGTGAAAGGTGGATAGAAAATGGATCAGAATAGAGTGGAAGAACTCACACTTAGTGAACAAATGATTGACATATTTCCAAGTTTTAGTGCACAAGTGACATCTATTAGGAACCATCATTCCTCTCTTGATGAGGTTATCATTGGACATGATTTTATTTTGGATGGCTAGCTAGAAAAAAGTCTTGACTTTGGGAATGAGGTGTTTAATCCAGATTAGGTTGAATGGAATAGACACTTACTAGGGATTGAGAAGGACCTGATGGGTAATTTTTATAGAGAACATCCCATTGTCAGTTTCTTTCCAGATGGGATGGTCATTTGTTCTATCCTTCGGGATTATTTTGTGTTCAGCAAGTGGGACAAAATTCTCACTACATTGGTTATTTTCCCATCAACATAAATGATGTTGAGATATTTCCAATTTTTAGAGTTGTTGTCTTATTGGATGAATTCCACCATTTTGTTACGTGTAGAAACATCTAGAAGGGGTTTCATCAAGGATATTTCATTGTCTTCAATGATGGGTTGATCTTTGATCCATCTGTTTGTCCAAAAATTTATAGAAAGCCCTGATCCTAATTGCCATCTTGATCCCTTCTGAATGAGAACCCTGGTTTGAATTATCGATTTCCAGAAGGTTGATCCTTCCTTGGGGATGTCTTCATCCATGAAATATTTACCTTGAAGATACTTCCTTTTGACAATTGACACCCATTCTGAATTAGAGTTTGTGAAGATTTTACACACTTGCTTTGCCAACAAAACGGTGTTCATGTTGCTAATTCTTTTGAGGCCCAGCCCTCCTTGGCTCTTATACATATAAAAAATTTTCCATCCAACCATGTGAATCTTTTTTATCTTCTGAGACAGCCTAAAGGAATCTTTTTTGAATTTTCTTTATTCTTGAGTAGACTGCAGCGAGAGCTTTGAAAATATAAATGAAGTAGATTGGAATACTTTGGAGGTAAGCTAAAGTAAGTGTGGATTTAGCAGCTTGAGAGATAAAAGCCCCTTTCTAACCTGCCAACTCTTTTTTGATCCTCTCTATCATGTGGCTCCTCATAGAATCTTTGGGACGATTGGTGAAAAGAGGGAGATCCATGTAATGGGTAGGGAACTCACCAATGATGCACTAGAGAATTTGAGAAATCTTGACTTGTCTAGGGTGGGGAGTTTTGATGAAGAAGATTTTGTGTTTGGTATAATTGATCTCTTGCCCTATCACATTTTCATATAAGTCTAGGATGTGCTTGATCATTTTGCCCTCAAAAACTAAAGCATGGGTGGTGAGAATTGTGTCATCCACAAATTGTTGGTGGGATAGGGGATTTAGATTCGAAGTAGCTTTGGTTCCCAAAATGGTACCCTTAGAGATAGCATTTTTGGGGGTTCTTCCAAAATATTTAGTAAACAAAATGAAAATATTGGGGGAGAGGGGGTCACCTTACCTGATTCCTCTATCACTTGGGAAGTATCCTGCAGTGGATCCATTTACCAAAATTGAAAACCATGATTTTGAAATACATCCTTTGATTAAGTCAATCTATTCCTTGTGGAACTCAAATATTTGAAGAACAACAAGGAGAAAATCCTTGTTGACTCTATCAAAAGCTTTGTTGATTTCTAGCTTGAGAAAGAGGGCAACCTTCTTATTTTGGGATGCTGAGTGAAGTACCTCATGTAAGGAAATGTTGAGCCTTGTTGTCGTTGCTTTGGCTAAAATCTTGTATATTACATTGCATAGACTGATGGGTCTGTAATCATTCATTGTTTTACACTCAAGGCTTTTTGGGATTAAAGCAATGAAGGTGGAATTTATGCCTCATGGGATAGATTTGGATTTCTGCATGTATTTTATGGCATTGCAAATATTTTCTCCTATGATGTCCCGAAAGGTTTGGAAGAAGTGAGGGGGGAACTCTTCAGGACTTGGGGCTTTGTCTAATGCCATGGTCAATAGGGCTTGATTTATCTCATCATAAGTGAGTTCCTTGATAATCATGGCCTTCATTGTTGGAGTGACCATACTGGGAATTTGCTAGAGGAAATTATCTTGGGCCTTCCTGGGACAGAGAGCACTAGCTCCCAAAATGTTTTCAAATAAAGTGATTGCTTCTTCCTAAATGTTTAGGATGTCTCTCGTTGTTGTGCCATCACTTCTGGTTAACTCTTTGATTTTGTTAGAGCTTCTATGGTGAAGAGTGGAAGCATGGAAAAATTTCATGTTTTAATCCCCTTCCTTGAGCCGTAGGGCTTTGGACTTTTGTCTCCAAAACATTTCTTCCTTGACCAAGATATTGTGATATTATGCAAGGAGTTTTTTTCTTCATTTCTAATCTGGATGCTCATATGACCATTCTAGATTTGCTACTCTATAGTATTGAGTTTATTTGTGATTGCTTCCTTGCTTTCAAAAATGTTTTTGAGTACTTCCTTGTTGCAGACTTTGATGTTTTCTTTGATTATTTTAAGTTTCTGGAAGGCTTGGGATACGAGTGATCCACTTGTTGCCACCACTCAAAAATTTTATTTCTCAAATTAGGGTGTTGGACCCACATTGCTTCGAATCTGAAGGGGGTATTGAAGATAGGGGCTTTATTTACTTCAAACACAAGAGGGTAGTGATCTTATCCAATTCTAGGCAAGGAATTGAGAGAAGCATCGCCAAAGATATGAATGACTTCTTTGGATAAAAAGAATCTATCAGTTTTACCTTGGATGTGTTGGTTCTCTATTCTTCTGTTGCTCCAGGTGAAGTGATATCCTATGATTTGGATGTCCATAAGTTTGTTAACAGTGACAAAGTCATGAAAGTCTTGGATTCTTTTGACTGGGATGTCAATGTCGCCTGCTTTGTTAGAAGGGAAAAGGGGAAAGTTAAAATCCCCAACTAGGATCCAAGGATAGTTACTAAAGGCATTTCTCATTTGGCTCAAGGAATTCCATAGTGAGCTCCTACTGTGGGGATTATTGGGGGCGTAGATATTAGATAGAATCCAACAAAATTTATTGTCTTTGCAAAAAAATATTATGTTTGTTACTTTGTTCAAAGATGAAATAACTCTACCTTCCACCTTATTCGAATCCCATAGGCACATTAAACCCCCAGATGAGCCTTGGGTGGGACTGAAAGCATTGTCACTATTTTTCCATATGGTTTTGGCTACCTTATGAGCTTTTGTCTAATCAATTTTTATTTCTTTCATGATGAGGATTGTTGGTTTGATTTATTTCCATACAATACCTGCAAGTCTCTGCTTGGCCGCACTATTGAGCCCTATCAAATTCCATGAGAGGATTATCATTTGGAAACTTTGGTTTCTTTCTTTCCCCCCTTTGGATACTGCAAGGGAGGTTTGGATAGTTTGGGATCATCTTTCGATTGGTTGAAAATTTCTAGAAAAAAAGCTTTTTGAAATCCATTGGCTATATCTTCTGCAATTTCTTTCCTCTTTTGCTCCTGTAGATTTCGCCTTCCCATTTTATTGTCCGGTCCATAATCCACCAAAGCTTTTTTTGAGCTCCAGGTATTTTTGGTGCTAAAATCAACTTTGGATACAGGGGATTTTTTTGGCTACTATTGGGCAAGGAGGGAATCAGGAGGAGGGTTAGAAGGTCCTGATCAGGATGGAGAGAGGGGTGGACAGAACTCTTCGAAATGGGAAAAACCAACATTTGAAAGGGGATAGGGCTAGGAATCTTCTATAGTGGGGAGGTTTTGGAACTTATTTTTAGTGTCTAGGATGTAATCATTTAAGTAAGCAAGAAAATATTCATTTATTTCGAAATCATAATTGGTGTATCCATATGGAATATCAAAATGATTAGGGTGAGAAAAAATGGAGTTTACCTTGCTTTGATCTCCTGGTTGTTCTAAGCTCATGATTTGCTTTTCTTTATTTGTCAAGGTATTTTGAATGATAGATTACTGGTAGTGATTCCCATTATTTGTTTGCCTTCCCTTTTCGGTGTGGGGTCTACCTATTTATTGTCTATCTTGGGCTCCGTTTATTCATTCATTGCTATCCATTTATTTTTGTTGTCTGAGAGAGGAGCATTAGGCCTTGAGGTGTCCTTGGGCTTGATATTCAATACATAATGCTAGTTTATTTTAATATTTTATTGCCTGAAATATACGAATGGATCCATATATGAGGTTGATTCATGTTGGGAGCTGAGAATCCAAGTTGGCATTGAAAAAAATTCTAGCATGGATCATGCATGTGCGGGCTCTAGTGGTGGGTTCAATGGCCACCATTTACCCTATGTATCTGCCAATCCTGTGCAAGATATTTTCTTGTCAAAATTGACTGGGTAGGCCTAGAATTCGGATCCACATCGGTGCAAAGTTAATGCTCTATGTTTTAGCATTGAAATCATCACCCTATTTATGGATGAACATAATTTTCCTTCCATAAAACCATGGTCCCCCGGTTAGGATGTGGGTTGTATCTTCTTGGTTGTTAAGCTAGATCTAGAAAAACCCTCGAGGGAGGGCTACGATTTTGAGGTTCCCTACGGTTCTCCACATGGATGATGCCCATCTTCGAATGGACTCAATATCCATTTGGCCTCCTACAAATTTATCGATCAGATAGTGGTTCTCTAGAGATAAGTAATCAGCCATTTGGGTTTTAGGGATCACTAGATCTTCTCCTACTGGGACTAAAGGACTACAACCTTTAGGGAAAATCTAGGTATTGATTCCCTTGACCTTTTAAACATATGATCCATATGGAAATGGCCCATGAAGTGGACCATATTTGTTGGCATTACTGTCAGGTTTTTCTGAGGGTTCCTTTCCTTGAGAGTTTTCCTCCTTCACAAGGGATTTATCGTCTTTCAGATCTAGGTATGGTCCCCCTGCACTATCCCCTATAGCAGATTTTATGACCTCACCTAGTTTAGGATCCTAAGAAATTGTCCCTCCCATCAAACCTTGGTTCCTTCCTAGTTTTGCCTGAGCTCCTTTGTTCACCATCTTCTCCACCACTTCATATATGATATTTCACTCAGCACCATGGGGGTATTTTTACTTCTACCAAATAATGCAATATTCTCCAACACCCCCTTGTATTACAACATTTAGTTTTTGAAGACTTCAGTATTCAAAATTTATCTTTTATCTCCTTCTTTAGTTATTCTATCTTTGGCTTTTTAATTTGTTCTCCTTGGACTTGCTCTCGAACCACTTGAGGTTCTTCTTTGTGGTTTTGGTTGTGATCTTGATCTTCTTCAATTTTTATCTATACTTTTAAAATGGACCATTTGGCTTTAGCTCAGGTGGCTTTAGGAATTATTTTAAAATTTAATTTTTAAAGAAGTTTATCCAGTCTCATCATTAACATTTTTTCCAAATTTTCATTATAATTGTTTTCCTTGTGCCAACAAAATTTTGGAGGATGATTATTTCTCCCACAAAATTTACATGGATAAAGATTCCAACATCTTGCTTCTTCATGCCCAAGTCTATTGCAATAGTTGCATTTTACTGCACAAGATTTTGAAATATGTTTCTTATCTCTTCTTTGATGAAAGATATGGTAGCATTTATCCTTCAATTTATTCCTTGGTCCTTGTTGCCTTATCTTAATAACCAAAGCTTTGTATTCATGATCATTAGTATTCTTGAGAAAACAACATAAACAATGATGTAGTATTAAAGACATTTTATCTTTATATTCTTCATAAATAAGTTTCATATATTATGTTGATGTGTTGTTTTCAACTTCAATGAATTTTATCTTTCCTTGAACACTCATTCTATCCATTATAATTAAAACAATATTTCAATTAATTATTTTGATGTAAAACACCTTATGTCTCCTGAATTTCAATAAACAATTTTAATTAATCAATAATTTCTTCAAAATAATTCCTTTGAAATTAAAATCCTTATTTCTCCCAATTTAAATTTTTTAATAAAATAATCAAAGTTTCAATTTGTTTATTTTTCAAGTTCTTCATACTAATTCTTTTGGAGTAGAAAACCTTATTTCTCCAAAGTTTAATTTATGCAATCAATTTTCAAATTCAATCTTCTTATAATTGTAGACACCTAAAACACATCATGTTTAGGAGACTACTCATATGGGCACCTTTGCAGACCATATGAATGACCTTGGACCCTCCCAAGGCTAAGTAATGGTTCTAACCACTCATTTTAAGCATCCTAGGCCTATTCAGCCTTAGCCACTGATGACATCAGTAGCTAATATCTCAGTCGTGGTTGACAACCACGACTAGGGTCCTAGATATGCTGAGAAATAATGGTTAGCCCTATAATTGTATCATCCTCTTGAGCTGAGCCAATTTGGTTGTTCCAATGACATTTACAACCAATCCAAACAATTATAGACTGCAAATCCTGTAGAAGGTTCCATCTAGCAAGTACTTATTGATCTTGGCTTTCTTGAGAAGCCAAGATTAGAATTTGGGGAGTCTATTTATAGACTCCTCAAATAGGCAAATAGGATCCCAGTTTCATTGTAGCAAAGCCCTATCAAACTAGAGAGCCAATTGCAACCTTTTAAGAGTATGGAGATGCTTCCCAATTCTAGTTTGACACCTACCTTTACAATAATGGAGCTTCCAAAGGATTGAGAAGAAAACCTCATCATTCCACACCAATCCCACATAAATTCAAGCAAAATCAACCACAAATTTGTGTCCAGATACGAAGGCAACCCTTGACCATCAATTATACGGAGGATTTGAGTATTCCCAGCCCTGGTCTCAAGATAAAATATACTAATCTCGTGGACGTTGTTGTCAACAATGATCCACAAGCTTAGTTGTGGTTGCCAACTGTGGCTAACAGATCCAACTACTCTGAGCACCTATGACTAGGGTTTGATGCCCTCATTTCTTCGTTTTAGCCTTAGATTCACTTTTCTTAACATGTGTTTAGGTTAATCTAGCATAGATCAATCATATTGTAGATATTTCTATGGTTAATTAGCAGGTTCGTAGTTAGCTTTATCTTCATTCATGTCATACATGCTTTCTTTCATAAGTTTTCATATACCAACTTCTTTTATGCTTAATACTTCATATTACATGCAATATTAGCTTTTTATACATGTTTCAAGTCATGTTTTGTATTGATTTGTCAATATATTAAACATCTTTACATATACTCATGTTTTCTTTACATGTTACTTCATTTCTTGTATTTCTTGATAATAGCCTCATCATGAGAGGTTACATATGCTTTTGATGTGTTTTGTTGCTTATAGTACGCAAGTGATAGATCCTTCCAAGATTCAAAGCACTATTCAACATCATCCCTCTTGACAATAGAGGAGGCATACTAGTAAGCCCTCATGCAAATTTTGTGGAGACCTAAAAAGCCCTTAGAGTATATCACCCCCATTTAGGGGCTACAACACTTGTAAAAATTGTATCAAATTTGGTATCCCTAAGAGGGACGGATATGTAACTAAGTTTCACCATTTATTAATACAAAGGAGGTACTCTTTCTTGTGAATTTGGTTTCATACATGTTCTTTATTTCAAATTTGATTATCATGTTGCAATAGCTTTAGATATACGCTCTTTAAGCCTTTCTACAATAACTCCCATAAATTATTTTCCAAATAAATATAAAATTTTCAAATCTCAATTTGTAAATTAGTTTGCATTCATCAATCTTCACTAATAAAATCAATTTTCAAATTCAATTATCAAATAATCAATCCTTATCTCTCCAAATTCAGTTTTTTTTAATTCAAAAATTAATTTCATTCACTTATAACTCCCATCATGCATTCAAGCATTAATCAAATAATAATTTAAATTAACCCTTATAAATCCTAAACCTTAAGCACTCAATATAAAAAAAAAATGGCCAAATATTTGAATTTGAAACCTTACTTCCTTGCACACTTAGCCTTAATCAATTTCTTTAGATACATTAGGGCGCATTAGACTTGTAAGGGTATGTCTAGCTTGTTAGGGCATACCTATTTTGAAAAAGCATGTTAGATAGAGCAGATAATAACATCAAGTAAATAACACTTTGAACATTATAATTTGAAATATTTCCAAAATTATCTCCTTCATAATTGAATTTGGGAAGATGCTTTATTCTTTCAAGTGACTTCCACCCTTCAAGCTTCATCAATGATTCTTGGCATTTCATATTCCTTTAACTTGCTCACTAGTGTCTTACAAGAACTCTTTGGTTTTCATTTTTTCATTAATTCTTCCTTGGCTTGCTCATAGACTCTTCAGGATTGAAATCTCTATCTTTAGTCTTGGATTCTATTTTGAATTCTTGAACTTTCATCCTTAATTAGGCTCTTCATTCAATATAATTGGTGTTGCACTATAACTGCTTCACTATCATATTGTCTTAAGTAATATCAGGGCATGACTTGACTTAATATTTTTCCAATGCTCTTCCTTGGTCTACATTCTCCTCACATGGCTCAATTTATGTTTTCTTCTTGTGGCTTTGTCTCCACCATATATATACAGGAAACATTCATTATTTCCTCTAACTGATTGTTTCTCTTCTTTACATTCTTCAATATTATCTATGCTTTTAAATTCACATCAAAGTATCCTCCAATGCTAGCTCTTACTTTGTAATTTTTATCTTCAAGTATTCTCCTTCAAATTCACACCATAATTTTTTTATGCTAGCTTTTATCCAATATGGCTTCTACCAAGATTGGATAGAGTGTGGTAGTATTGATACCACTATCCTTTAAGCTTCTTACTTTGCTTGTGTATTTTGATAGACAATTCTCCAAGCTTCTTATGTTAGGAACCTACTATTAAAATTAAGAAAACTCACACAAAATACTGAAATTAAGCAAAAACTCATGCAATATCACAATGCGGAAAGTAAATGCAGAATTAAACACTCTCACAATAAACACTGAATCGCAGGCCTCTTCGAGGGGGCAACCTCCTTCAATATTTCATTCACTTGCAAAAAGATACATTCGTACATGGCTTCATAGCTTTTAAAGAAAGACTTCATGCAACCCTAACCCTAAGCTCAAGAGTTGGCTTACATGCAAAATGCCACTCGAGCTAGAATCTTCTACCAAACGTCGGTTACAATCTTGATAACGGTTACATAAAATGGCCCCACTTGGCTAGGAGCCTAACTTGCCACATACATTACAAAATATTGCAAAATAACATTATAGATGGGATCCCCCACGTTGGAAGTGGGTCATTACATAAGCAATGAGAATTACAAAATAATGTTAGGATGGGATCCTAACATGTCCTTCCCCTTCAAAAAGCTTTGTCCTCAAAGTTGAAGATGAGGAAACTGGTGTTGGAGCTGATGGAGAGACTCCCATGTAGCATCTTCTGGCTGGAGTCCACACCATTGAACAAGGACCTCAGTAATGGTGTGGTTGCGGAGAGTGCGAGTCCGATGATCCAACAACTATTCGGGCTCGAGCAAGATAGAACCTTCTTCATCTAACTCTGGGAGTGCAGATTGAACCTGTACCTGAGTGCCCACCACCTTTTTGAGAGAGGAAACATGAAAAATAGGATGGAGCTTGGATGTAGGTGGAAGGGCCAATTTGTAGGTTATGGCACCAATCCATTGTAAAACTTGGTAGGGCCCATAGTATTTCATAGCAAGTTTCTGGCACCTATGAAGTTGTAGGGACAACTATTTGTACGATTGCAAGTGAAGGAAAACCATATCACCCACATCAAAGCTATGCTCGAAACAGTGTTGGTTAGCTTGTTGGTGCATCTGATTTTGGATTGCATCCAAATTCATCTTCAGTTGATGGAGGACATCGACATGCTGACTGAGAGTAGTGTCGATTGCATGGACCCTGGAGCTACCTGGAATGTAGGAGGAAGGCGTGAGTGGAGGGCACCCATAAACTACCTCAAAAGGGGTAACCTTGGTTGTTGTGTGATAGGAAGTGTTGTACCACCACTCGACCAAAGGAAGCCACTTCACCCATTGCGTAGGATGATCAGAGGTAAAGCAATGAAGGTAGATCTCCAAACATTTGTTGACAATCTCCATCTGGCCATCCATTTGCGGATGATAAGCTGAACTCATTTTGAGTTGAGTTCCCTGCAACTTAAACAATTCTTGCTAGAAGTGACTAGTAAAGGTTGGGTCACGATCGGACACGATGGAGGTGGGCATACCATGAAGGCGAAAGATAGAATCGAGGAAAATTTGGGCAATGGTGGAAGTTGTGTAAGGATGGGAGAGGGAACAAAAGTGAGCATACTTTGAAAGATGATCCACTACCACAAAAATAATGGATTTACCTCTAGACTTAGGTAACCCTTCAATAAAATCCATGGAAATATCGGTCCAAACCTGGTCAGGAATGGGCAATGGTTGGAGAGTGCCTAGAGAATGCACCATTTCACCTTTCATCCATTGATAGGTATCACAAGCTGCCACAAAATTTTGAATGTCCTTTTTCATGCCCTTCTAAAAAAAGTGTGCTTAAGTCGTTCATATGTTTTGAGGAATCTTGAATGGCCGACAGATGGGGCGGCATGCAGTTCCCTCATGAGAAGTTCTCGGAGGGATGATGTGTGGGGAACAACAAGGCATTGGTGGTAACGCAAATCATGGCCATCCCAAGCGTAGCTAGGACATGAAGTAGAGTCAGTGTGTAGAGAGGCAATCAAAGTCTGCAAGCCTGAATCTTGAAGTACCTCCTATCGTAAGGAATCGATCCATTGTGGAATGGGTGATGAAATGGCGCATAGCATACTGTGATCCTCAAATTGGTGAGAGAGAGCATCAACCACAATGTTCTCCTTGCCCTTCTTATAAGTGATATCATAATCATAGCCCATGAGCTTAGAAACCCATTTTTGTTGTTCGGGGGTGGCAACCCGTTGCTCCAAAAAGTATTTGAGACTTTGATGGTCAGTTTTAATGGAGAAATGATGCCCAATGAGATACGGTCGCCAATGGGTTACCGCATGCAAAATTGCTAGCATTTCCTTAGCATAAGTGGATTTTCCCAGATTACGACTAGAGAGTGCTTTACTAGTGAAAGCCAAGGGTCTCCCTTCTTGCATCAACACTGCACCAATACCACGACCAAAAGCATCACTTTCAATGACAAAGGGTTTGGAGAAATCTGACATGGCTAAAACTAGCGTAGTGGTCATAGCATGCTTCAATTCTAGGAAAGCTTGTTCAATGGGTCCCATCCAAGTAAAAGAGTCCTTTAACATGGAAGTGAGGGGAGCTACAATTTTACCATAGTTACGAATAAATTTATGGTAATAACCTGTAAGCCCTAAAAATCCTCGAAGACCCTTGAGAGTGCGAGGTTTCAACCATTCCTGAACCACTTGGATCTTCTTGGGGTCAACTTTGATGCCATCCTTGGTGATAATGTGTCCCAAATACTCCACTTCTATCAACCCAAAAGAACACTTGGACCACTTAGCATAGAGTTGATGTTGTGCCAATAGTTGTAGAGTCTGATCCACATGAACAAGATGCTCTTCCCATGAGTGGCTATACACCAGAATGTCATCAAAGAAAACTAGGATGAATTTTTGAAGGAATGGGTGAAAAATGTTGTTCATGAGGCTTTGAAAAGTGGAAGGAGCATTAGTCAAGCCAAATGGCATCACCAAAAACTCATAGTGACCTTCATGAGTACGAAAAGTAGTCTTGGGAATATCCTCATCCTTGAGCCTGATTTGATGGTACCCAGAGCGAAGGTCTAATTTGGAAAAGTACATAGTCCCATGTAGTTCATCCAGTAATTCATCCACCACCGGAATAGGAAACTTATCCTTGATGGTGAGTTTATTGAGCTCACGGTAATCGATACACAACCACCAGGACCCATCTTTCTTGTGCACTAGTAAAACTGGAGAAGAGTAAGGATTGTTGCTTGGCCGAATGATGTCGACTTTTAACAATTCTTGTACTAACTTCTCGATTTTTGACTTAAGAGCATGAGGATACCGGTACGGTCTAATGTTGGGTGGTGCATTTCTAGGTAACAAAGGAATAGCATGGTCATGAGAGTGATGAGGTGGTAATTTTGATGGTTCAACAAAAATAGAATTGTGCTTGGCCAAAATAAGTTGCAAATCTATAGGAATGGAATCCTCCTTGAAAGGGTGAGGTTGGATCACAAATATCTGAGCTATGACACCTCGAGATGATTTTTTTAACTTCTCCATCCAGCTTGAACTGATAATCTATGAAGGCCTTACTTTTGAGCCATGGAGAGTGTGGGACTATCCATTCTATGAAAATTGCATCTAGAGCTCGACAAAGTTCCATGAGATGGTTCCCAATGTGCCCAACCATTGAGCTCCCAACATGATATCACATCCCCCTAGTTGAAGCACAAACATATCTTGTTTGAGCTCATAGTCCCCAATTTTTACCTTAACATTACGACATTTACCTTTGCAAGGTAAGGTCCCACCATTGGCTACCATAACCTCAAAGGAATTACATGTATGTACGTAATAATTTGCCTGCTTGGCAATGTGGGGATCAATAAAGTTGTGTGTACTACCATAATCAATCAGGATGGTAAGACGTAGGCCTTTGAAATAACCCACAACTTTCATGGTTTGGGGAGTAGTAATGCCAACAAGAGCATGAACAAAAATTTCAGCCTGTGGTTCTTCTTGGCTTTCTTCCTCCGGTTGGGGTGGTTCCTCTACTGGTTTTATGTCATCATCACTTTGGTCGTTGGTGTCAGGCTCATCAACATCTATGAGGAACAACTTCTTTTGGGTGCACCTATGCCCATGAGTAAAATTTTCATCACAATTGTAGCACAACCCTTGGGCGCATCGCGCATCCATTTCTGTGGTAGTCAGACATTTGGGTGCAACAATTTTTTGTTCATTCTGATTTTGGAATCTAGGAGGGAAGGAGGGTCTAGCCTGTGGAAATTTAGATATCCACCTCTGAGCTAAAAATTTGGATTCGGCCAAATGAGCCAACTTGATAGCCTGCATCATGGATTGTGGTTTAAACATCATGACCTCAGCTTGGAGATCTTCCCTCAAACCGCTAATGAAACAACTCATAAAGAACCCTTCATTCAATCCCTTAGTTTTGTTGGCCAATTTCTCAAATTGTATTTGGTAATCTCGAACTATCGAAGTTTGTTTCAACTTTGTCAATGCTCTTGTAAAATCATCATACTCACTAGGGCCAAAGCGAGTGAGTAATTGAGACTCAAAGTCTTCCCAAGAAGGATCAGGGGTAGTGTTCTGCAACCATTGGTACCACTGTAAAGCTTCAGATTCCAAGTTGAAGGAAGCCATTTGAACTCGGTAATATATAGGGACATCGTGGAGTTTAAAAAATTGAGCAACACGACATAACCACCCATCCACATCCTTCCCATTGAACTTAGGAAAGTCTAATTTAGGCATCTTAAAGGTAGGATCATGATCATAGTGAGGGTGAGAGTCATCTGTTGCCCTTCCTTTACCTCTGTCAAAATGTGATTGTTCAGTACGGTACTCAGACTTGCTTGGACCACCTTGCAATTTGGACTCAACATCTGCAAGTTGTTCTTCTAGGCGGGTTCTGGAGGTATCGTAATCATCTCTAAAATTTTGAAGCTCTGCCATCATGGCTTGATTTGCTATTTGCATGCTATCAATGGTGCTTTTAGGGATTCCAACAATGAGGTGGTTTGATCTATCTCTTTTTGATGTCCACGAGTGCCACCAACCATTTTGGATAGTCTTGAACCTCTTTTACTGAATTACTAAAAATAGAAGTGTGGTTTTAGGAGTTACTATTTTTAGTAAGGAGTCCAAAAAAGTGCTTGGGTGTTATATATCAAAATGATCAGCTCGAAAAGATGGTCACAATGAGCTATATCCCACAACACGGATTTTGGGCACCCTAAATTTTTATCCTCTATTTTGATGAGTCTACTAGTGTGGTCGATTTTTTATTTGGAGATACGGTTCAAAAGTTGGGTATTGGATCAACTATCTCTGACTTATGCGTTCTATCGACTGACCACCTTGTCACTGTCCTGTCTTGTCCCTATCACCTATACTATAGTTACTAACATTATTCACTTCATTGACCTCGGGATTCTCTATTTTGTGTAGTTACTAACACTGATATTTTTTCGACCTTGACCACCTATAATATTTAAAAGAAAACTATCAATATTATTCATTGACATATTATCACTCGACCCGGATGGTACTGAGGAATATTTTAGACTGTGATAGACACTTGCAGACTCTATCCTGACTGTTTGGTGCATGCAAGTTTGTTCTTCTGTGATAGGGAAGTCCTTCGTATGCTCACTTTTTGGGGGTCGTGAATGCAGGTTCAACAGAACAGGGAGATGTTTTTTTGTAGGTTGAAGTTTTTGATAGAACCAGGGTATGCTAGGCAGAGGAGTATGTAACACCCATAGGCCCTCTATTATACCGCAGTGATGAACAATAGTGCTCAGACCAATATTTTAGGCCACTACCCAAGGAGGATTCCACACATACCCTTGAGCACACTATCTACCTCTCTAATAGTACGAGAGGGTAATCATCCGGGATGTTGTGTCCCATGGACTATGGATGATACAAGGCCAAAAAGCTTCCTACTGGATAAAATTTTGTTTAAGCCTAAAATGGTCTCCCGATACACCCGAAGATGCGTGGGAGCTCAATTCCATGCGCGAGTGTTGTCTGAGGCCTAGGTATTGGAGCCTGATCGCCCCTCACTTCACTAGATGCTTTATGGGCTATCTAGCTTAGCCAATAATGACAACTCCTTCACGATATTTTAAAACCCCCAACACAGGGTTTCTAGCCTACTCAACTACTAAAAAAAGACTATATTTTTTTGGCTTTTTTGCTGATTTTTTTTGTTTTTAAATAAAGGAAAACAGAATGAAAAAACATAGGAAAATTATACCTAACAGGAGAAAATGGATGAGCAAGAATTATCGTAGTCACAGCAGAACTCGGCCCTAGAAAGCGCTCTGATACCACTTGTTAGGAACCTACTATTAAAATTAAGAAAACTCACACAAAATACTGAAATTAAGTAGAAACTCATGCAATATCACAATGCAAAAAGTAAATGCAGAATTAAACACTCTCACAATAAACACTGAATCACAGGCCTCTTCGAGGGGGCAACCTCCTTCAATATTTCATTCACTTGCAAAAAGATACATTCGTACATGGCTTCATAGCTTTTAAAGAAAGACTTCATGCAACCCTAACCCTAAGCTCAAGAGTTGGCTTACATGCAAAATGCCACTCGAGCTAGAATCTTCTACCAAACATCGGTTACAATCTTGATAACGGTTACATAAAATGGCCCCACTTGGCTAGGAGCCTAACTTGCCACATACATTACAAAATATTGCAAAATAACATTATAGATGGGATCCCCCACGTTGGAAGTGGGTCATTACATAAGCAATGAGAATTACAAAATAACGTTAGGATGGGATCCTAACATCTTACTTGGCTTGAATGTGTCTCTAATAAACAATTCTCCAAGCTTCTTACTTGGCTTGAATGTAACTGTGATACCACTTATGGCTTTTTAGCTAGATTATATCATAGGTCCCAATATCTAGGATCAAGTATAAATCATATAAAATATATGAAGGCTCATTCATAGAATAATATCAATGTCAATGAATATAATATTCATGAAATTATAAATAATTTAAATATAACACAATGAAAAAACTCATTATATTTTAAATAAAATATGCAAGAGCTTTATTATATGAATCAATGCTCAATGCATTTCTTGATACAATACATGGAGCTTGTCTCCATAATATAATCTTACAAATGAATTTTCAATACTTTATCTATTGCTCTCCTCACATATATGGGAGATGCATCCTTTCCTATTCCACACATAAGATAAACCTCTCATGTCTCTTGACATTACATCTTGCCACATATATGTGACTCTTCACTTGCATACTTGAAACATACACACTACCCTTGACTAACTTGTATGAAACATTGCACACACTCTCACACTCTACACACTTGCACACTTTACTACATGACACTTGGACTCATCCTACACATTGACACATACTTTAGGGGAAATATAAATCACACACATAATCTAATAACTCACACCCTAATCTAATATTTACAAATATACAATGGTACCATAGGGGCACTTTCACTTCTATAAAATAATGTAATATTTTTCAACACATATATTCAAAATAAGGTTTGACAATTCTAAAATACTCAAAAATTACTCATGCAATGGCTTATGAATGGATAGCTACCCTTATAATCATGCAAACTAGGTTATCTCAAATAAGAACTACTAACATATAATTCTTTTCATCACTCAAATTCAAAGGCATATACTTACAAGATAGAAATGGACAATAGGAGAACCATACCAAGTAAATAAAATCAAGTTGTTTATAATGAATTCACATCCAATAGAATCATGAGATCAAAACCCGTAGTAGATTTCAACTTTTACATGCATACCCAAAAAAAAAACTATGCAATAGTCATTCATTCCTTGAGGTTCAATAGATGCCTCAAGTTTTTCAAACCTAACATGTTAACAACACTAAATTAACTATGCATAATGCACTCCCATAATTCTTGGATTTTTAAAATCACATATCACAACCTACCCATTTAAGGTTTCCAAGGAACAACATTGATGCATTCAAGATAAAGAGAGGGATTTGTAATTTTAATACAAGCATTGTACATGAACATTATGCCTACTACCTGCAATTAATGGACCTACAAGTAATTTCATAAGACCTTCCTCGATTTCTTGATATTCATTCAATTAATATGTATAAATTCTAGTAGATGGAAGATATTAGATTACCTCTTTTACATGTAAGCCACCAAGAAGAAATGGAAAATCCAAATCCTTGACTTGGAAACACTCTTCCTTCCTTTGTGACTAGAATCTTCCTCCATCAACTCCCATTTGATGCCCTCTAATAGGATCAAGACTATTTAAATAGAATATTTCCAAGAAAGCAATATGACCACAAGTGTTTTCCCTCTTCCAAATTGGGTCTATAAGGTATCCCTTCAATTGTTCCCCATTCATTCAGTTCTTATAAGAAGCGAAGGATAGGTGCCACACTCAATTGTATCCCTTCTCCTTGCTCAAACAATACTCAACCTTCCAAGGAACCCTACTTGTGACCTCAACACTAAAACGAGAAACTTCTTATGATTGGGTGCCAAGGTTAAATGAAGATATGACCCTCTTTTTTAAATTTTTAAAGAAAGAAAGGTAGGTCTCCTAGCCCCTATGGTGAATGGAATGATTTTTTTCAAAGCTCAACTCCATAAACACCAAGATCAACATTTCAATTGCAATATTGAACATAAGCAAGGAGGAAAATGAACCAACACATGAAAACGCGTAAAACTCGTAAGTTTTATTAGTCTTTAATTAACAAGTATTCATTAAATATATGTTGGAAATTTTGAGTCCCTAAGTTAAAGTTGTCATTGATGTCACCAGATGAAGTCATCATTAATACCAAAGATTTCAGTAGGAAACAAAGGGGATAAAAATGGTTATTTGATATCCAGGAAGAAGGCCAAAGATCAAGTGAAATAGTGAAAAAGACAGAAAAAAGGAGTTATAATATTTATTTTATAAATTATTTAAATTCAATGTGAATTTAAATTTTATAAATAAATATTAAAGGTACTTTATCAAAGGTATAATATTATAATAGTGGTTATTATAATATTAAATGTGCCATGGTGAAAACCTAAACAAAACATTTATAATTCTTATTATAATGTTTTATAATGCAAAAGTGGGTTTTATAAAGTCTAAAGATATTTTGATAAACCCAAAGGTGGGGTTTAAGACAAAAGGCTTTTAAGCCTTATAATTTTGCCAACATTCATGAAGGATCTAGCGTTGACGTATTAAGGTTAGCAAGAAATTAATATAAAAGCATTTCCAAAAACCATTGGCAAACACCCATGCTCGATTATCGAATTGCATGTGAAGATGAGGAAAGAGCTCATGAAAAACATTTTTTTCACCGCAAAAAGGAGAAAAGTAGAAGGTGCACAATTTGAAGGCACATAGTCCAGCTTGGCCTAGCGGTGCATTGAGTTTTTTGGACGCAAGAGGTCCCGTGTTCGAATCGCAGGCAATGCGAAAGGGAAGACATGTTTGGTGCCCAAGGCACACACGGTTTTTATTAAAGGTGCACGTTTTCGCAAAGGATAACAAGCATGTTGTGCTTGTTGGTTGTTGTGCGAGCGCGTGGCTCGTCGGTGGCTTTGGCCGTGGCTAAGGTGCTTAGGGAAGGAGGAGATAGAGGGTTCGAAACCCTCCAAGGCAAGTTTAATTTTTGTAAAGTATTTTTAATTGCCTACGTGGAGTTATAAGGGTGTTATATGATGTGTTAAGCCTTAGGGAAATTAAAAAGGGGTTATGATTTAATTTTATTTTATATAAGGCTTGCATAAAGTTTTTTTATTAAAGTGGGGCAATTTAATTAAAACTTGTCATTAGGGGTTATGAGGAGTTTGTGAAGGATAGTATTGACATTATTGAGAATCAAGGTTATTGTGAATTAATTTCTCATAAAAATGGGTTATTTATTTTATAATAATACTATGGTAAAAATTATTATTGAGTTGGAGTAATAAGGTGTTATTGAGTTATTATTTTTGTATTGTGGTATTACTCAAGTCTTCTAACACTTTTATGATTGGAAAGAGAAATTTATGAGAGTCGCAGATTTGTGATAACAACTCCTTGGCATCAAAAAGGTATGGGAAAATTCCTTCTTGGTTGAGTTGATTAATTGGCTTTATTGAAAATTAAGTTTGGAGTGAAAAGGACTTGATTAGGATTTCCTTTTTGAAAGTGGTTGATTTATTGCTTCAAGGTTTTTTGATTTGAGAATTGAGATACCTTGTTTTATTAGCATTGTTGTTGAGATAATTGGTTGAGTGAAGTATTTGAGTTAATGCTTCAAGATTTTTTGAAATTGAGAGTTGTGATTAAAACATTTTTTGATGAGCATGGTTGTTGAAGTGAGTTGTTATGCAAAGAACTTGAACTAGGGTTTGAAAATATTATGAGTATCATTGTTATGTGAGATTTGTTTTTGAGCATTGTTGGAAATATTTTGAGTTGGATGATACATGCTTGGACTAGGGTTTGTGAGCAAATGTTGTTTCTAGAAGTGATTGGTTGAGTAGAGTTGATTGAGCCTAGTCAAGTGGATGTATGAAGTGATTGTTCAAGTTACATAAAATAAACTATTCTATATTCTGATTTGAGAAAGTGATTGAGTTTTTGAGAATATAACATATTGAGTCTCTAAAAATTCTCTTTATGCTTCTATGAGATTGAGTTGAGAAAGTGATTGAGTTTTGAAAATATAACATATTGAGTCTCTCATAATTCTCTTTATGCTTCTATGAGATTGAGTTGAGAAAGAGATTAAGTTTTTTAGAATAGAACATATTGAGTCTCTAACAATTCTCTTTATGTTTCTATGAGATTGGGCAAGTTTTGTGTGAGCTTGTTGATCAGATTGGGACAGGTTCTAAGTGGACCTATTGAGCAGATTTGAGTAGGTTATGTGTAAACCTATTGAGCATATTTGAGCAGGCTTTGTGTGGACCTATTGAGCAGATTTGAGCAGGTTATGTGTGGATATTTTGAGCAAATTTGAGCAGATTCTATGTGGATCTATTGAGCATATTTGAGCAAGTTCTAGAGAGGACTTATGGATAGTTTAGTGTGAGCTTTTGAGGAAGCTTGAAATGCATATTTGAGACAAGTCTTTGAGAAGACTTTAGAGCATATTTGATTTATTTTTTCAAACCTTGAGTTAAGGTTTGGGGCAGATCCAACAAATTTGAGTCAAGCCTTTAGTTAGGGCTTGAGAACAGATATTAAAGATAGATTTGTGCTAGATCAACTGGACTGTGTTTAGTGCAGATTTGAGAGAAGAGTTTCGTGCAGATTTGAGAGCAGAGTTTGGTGCAAATTTGAGGATAGGTTTGTGCCAGACCAGAGATAGAGATTGAGCAAATTTGTGCTAGACTGAATGAACTATGTTTAGTATAGACTTGAGAAAATTTGTTGAGCTGAATTGTGCTAGACCTACTGGACTGTGTTTAGTGCAAGAGTTGAGAAGAACTATGCTAGATCGACTAGATTGTGTTTATTACAAAATTGAGATAGATCTTTGGAGGTGACAGAGAAAAGAGAACAAATTCTCTAGTGTATAGAGATCCATTAGCCAGGACATTGAGGATAGGTCTTCTGAGTGAGGACAAGAGTCTTCAAGTGGAGAAAGATCCACCAATTAGTGCAATAGATGCAGTATCTTCTAGAGGATCACCAGCCATAGCAAAGGAGAAGAAGTTATCCTATGGATAGGGATCCACAAACTTGATTTAGGGGATTGGTGTCTACTTTGGACAAATTTCTATAAATATTGTAATTGGGAGGGATTCCCAAGAGATTGATTGAGAAAAATTAGTGAAATATTTCCTCCGTGGAAGTAGCCATCTTTGGGTGAACCACGTAAATTGTTGTCTCTATTGTGTGTGGTGTTGTGTACATTTCTTTTATTACTGTTGTTGATATTGCTATCTTTACATTGTGTAGATTAAAAATACAACGCCAAACAAAAATAAAACCACAATAATGGAATACAGGAAAGTTGCACAAAACAAACAATTTTTATTAATCAGTGGAGTTTAAAAACTCCTTTTGAGTACAACAGGGCCTGTAACCCTTTTTGTGATACACAAATTACAGTTTGTGCTAGGGTTCTCCGAAACCCTAGCTGGCATAAAGTGGTGGCGTTTTCGAAGACGTATCCTTAATCCCAACAAAGTGAGTGGGTTTTGTTGTATCCTTTGGCTCGGACCACTCCAGCTTAAACAACTGCTATCAACACACCAGATCTGCCATTAAAATCTTGCACACATTAACACTATCAAGGAGTTAGAAATTAATAAGAGGGCTCCACTATGTGAGCCCTTAGAAACAATTTAAAACCCTAGAAAAATAGAATGCAGGAGTTCAACAACATATTAATAAAAGAAAAGAAGTTACTTGCTTTAAACTGATTTATACCTGTTCTCTGTTAACGCGGCTAGACCAGGCGGCATCTGGAAGTAATGTGGCTATCAAATCGGCTGCAGAAGGCGCCCTGGTGCACTCGTTGAACGCCCGCGTGCTTCTGGATCAAGGTTTCAGACGCCGGTCTGAGTCTGTGGCTACGGGTAAACGCCCGTGGGCACTTGTGACAAGAATGGGGAATTCTGCAGAGTACTGCAGAAGAGATGGCGGCGAAGTTGGCGACGGATGCGGCGATGGATGCGGTGAAAAGGGGCGGCGATGGATGGCTGAAGAGATAGATGAAATAGAAGAGATCGGTCCAAAAGATAGCAAAGATAGCAAAGATAGCCAAGATCCAAGATAGGGTTTGAGCCATCAAGGTGGCTCTATTTATAATCTACTCTTAGGGCACACTTTAGGGTTTTAACGACACTTTGAACGTGTGGCTAAGATTAAAGTGGATCCAAGGGTAGAGAATAAATCTAGGTTGTGAAACGGATTAAGAAGGATGGACGGATGAGATTAAATGAAAGATGGACGGCTCAGATTAAATCACTTAAAGTATCTTTATATATATATATTAAAATATATTAAAATATTAAAATATATATATAAATATTAATTTAAATAAATTTGGGAATGAAAAATGGCGGGAAAGGTGAAATTGGGCCAAATAATGGCGGGAGAAGGTGAAATTGGGCCAAATAATGGCGGGAAGGTGTGGATTTGGGCCAAATAATGGCGGGAAGGTGGATGACTGACACGTGGCTAACAGGAAGGTATAGATGACTTACAAGTGGCTGGATTTTGGTGTCTACAGATGCCCCTTTTGAGTTGCTTTGTGTGAAGACACAATGCAGCACAAAAACTTAAGACACCTGAAAAGCTGGATCAGATGCAACTCTCTCTCAAGACTAAAGCACAACTTTGAAGACCAAAGAATAAAAGAATATTTAAAATTTTATCAGCTTACCCCCTCAATTGGCGAGCGAGAATGGTTCTCACAAGCCAATTGGAAGAAATTTGGAAGAAAATGAACCGTTTTTGCCCCAACGGTGAAAAAAGGGGTTGGTGTATGAACCATCTGTTTATGTCCCAACAAGAAAGGGGTTGGTGTACAAACCAGAAAAGAATATGATTGAAGACGATATGAGTGATGTGAAAGATGGACCGTTTTCCGCCCCAACGGTTATAAAGGGATTTTTGCCAAATTGTAAGTTCCATGATCATGTAAGATGAATTCCACTATAGGAAAATTAGAAATTGATAACGGATGCCCCAACTCCTGTGTGTGAGTCCATACTATTAATGAAATTGCCTTGTTGGCGCCATTGATATGGAGAGATGAAAGATGCATGAAAAGAGTCCGGAACTCGAGAGATGCTCCTAGTGACTGTATGGATAATTCCTCGGGTCGGAACCAATCAACCTAGGTAGCCTCAATCTCTAGCAAGACTCAAAATAATGATGATATTAAAGATTGTCCATGTTTAAGGCCCCATGAACTAGGCCATCAATGACGACTGTTGAGCAAATTAATCTTGGTATGAGGTCACTTGAAAAGTAGAATACCCAAAATTGATTTCAAATTTTCAAACAAGTGAAATAATTGATGATGATAAATGGTAAGTGTCCTTATGGTGGTTTAATCCTCTTACCGAATTGCATGGATGCAAATCGCTGCAATCGCCAAGGTGATAGAATATACCACTAGATACGAGGTTTACTTTAATTTGATTTGGCAAAAATATGCATGATGAAAGAAGAATGAATGAAATTGACGATAGATCAGAAGAATTGATGAATGTGGTTAATTTTGTGAAGGTTTTGAATGTTTTTAACCCAATTTGTAAAACAATGATTAATGATGCGCTTTTTGAGCGAAATGACAAAATTTGTGTCCAAAACTGTTGTAACCTTCACAAAATGTTTTATTATGATAAGAAGAATGGATGAATTGAATTTGATGAAATTTGAAGGAGGTAAGCTTCAATTTTGCAAGTTTTGTTCCTTTATTCAATACTGACACCAAACGCCGGTCTGCATTTGTGGTTGGCAGAGATGCCTGCCAGTGTTTAGGCGCTCTACAAACGTAGTACTGTGTCTAAATGCACCATGAAATGCCCCACTACGTTTCAGGGCGCCAAAACCAGCTATTTAAACAGTTTCAGTGAGAATTTCGCTCATTTGTGCGTTCGAGCTTGAGAGAAGTGCGTCTGAGGGAGTGGAGTGAAAGGTTTGTGTGGGAGCTATGGCGGAGATAGGAGCGGACGCGCCAGTGCAGCCAGCTGAGGTATTTTTTCATTTAAGCAAGTACTTATTATGTGTTTTTTTTTTTTTTTTTTTTTTTTTTTTTGGAAAAATTTGTAACAAATTTTTGTTTTGTTGTTTTGCAGCTTAGGGTGTTAGAGGCACGACACCGATTCTCCCCTATAATTCTAGGGATGAGGAGGTCATTGTCCCAGGAATACTGGGAGATATTGGAGGCAGTGGGACTAGCGGAGGCAGCCCGGTTGGAGGTAGTTCGGGCGGATGAGGGGTACCTCTCGGCTTTGGCCGAGAGGTGGGATCCAGATCGGGGGACGTTCCAACTCCCGACTGGAGAGATGACGGTGACGCTTGAGGACACATTTTTTAGGCATCACATTGTGTTGCCTGATCCTCCATCCTCCTCTGTCTCTAGGCGTAGTGAGTCTAGGCACACCACTAGGTCTAGGGCTCCTACTAGGTCTCAGGGGTCCTCTTTTGATGGTTAGTTTAGTGCTTAGATGCACTCTTTATGAGCCTTGGTGCTCTATTGTATATTGTAGCCTTTTGGCATTCATTGTACAGTTTGTCCTTTATACATATATATATATACATGGTTTTTATTTATTTGGTGTTTTACTCTCTTTTGTGTGAATGCCTATGTTTTTGTGATGCATGTTTTTATATGTTTTAATGTTTTTGATGCATATGTGATGGAATGGAATGCAAACTTATAGATGATTAATGCGAGACTAAGTAAATGAAATATGCACTAAGAAGCACTCATACTTTTAGATAGTTAGATTTAGCCAACTGCTATCATAATTGTTTAATCAAGGGCACCGAACTTGGTGGCTTGTGAATGGATGACGTATGGAATGACATGAATATGGAAGAAGATATGGAGGGTGATATGGAGGAAGATATGGAGGAAGACTATTTTACAAAGACTCAAACATGCTAGTGGTATCAAACAAACTTACTAATATCGCCTAATTCAACTAGGACCAAATGTGTGTGCATGCGAGTTCATTAACCAAATCAGAAGCATGGTAGTGACTCTAGGCAATCAAAAACCCGTGTGTGTGCAAGTGTGTTCATTAACCTCATCTTGCATAAATTAGGTAACCCTGTTATGGAGAAGACCCCGAAGCTAGTTTGTCCGTATGAGCATTCAGAGGTCTCTTTTTTAGGAGAGACATGTCGCCATGCAATGAGTATACTCCACTGCCAGTCAAGCGTCTATAGCCCCGGTGAAGGTTAACTCCATAGTCCATGTTGTTTTTGACCTTTGTAAGCCTTTGGGATGACTACCTATCCGTCTGACTGGACAAGTAGTACGATCCTTACAACTTATTTGGGATCAGTGGTGTGTGAAAAATGTTCATCTCCTTAGAGCTTTGGGGAATCGGATTCTCAACCGAAGTATGATGAGAATTTTACCCTATCCTTACTACTCTGTTTATATTTATATTTTGTGATTGCTTGTGATAGTGGTAAGAACCACTATTTTATGGACTATGTTTGCATGATAGGACAAATGAGGATTACCCTTTTCACTTCAAGGCACAACCCAAGGATGGTGTTATCTCTCTTTGACACAAGATGTTTTTAAGATGTGAAAATGTGATAGGTTCAAGACCGCTTTTGAAATCATTTCCCAATACTCAAGATTTTATTTAGTGTAATTTGTGATATGGCCCTAGAGAACTTTGACATGCATTTCAAAGTTTGCTTAAAACACTAGGAATGGTTGAGTGATCGAAAACATTTTGGCAATGTAAATATGTGCAAATGGAAAATGGGTGTACGAATGACAATTCGGTTTGATGGATTTTATGAAGGTGCCCCCGATTAAGGCAACATGACTTTTGCTTGACCAAATTTTATATCCAAAAGATAGAATGGTCTCTAACATGATATGCAACTATGGCTGAAAATGAAATGTTATGGTTTTCAATGAGATGTATGCACATGAAATGCAATGTTTTTGAATGAGATGTATGCAACTAACAATGAAATGCAAATTCTTTTTATTTTATTTGTTTTTTTTTTTTTTTGTTGTACAAGCCATGTATATATGTACATATAAAATTCAAACTATGCGTAGAATGCCCTCAAGTGTATAACATTAAGTGGTTTGGGTTCTTCCTCTCCCTCTAAACTGGCAAGTCTATAAGTTCCATTACCCACTCTTTTAGTGACCATATATGGACCTAACCAATTAGCCGCGAATTTATCTCGAAGATGCGGCAATGCATTGGTGTTTTGTTGATTCTCTTTAAGGACAAGATCTCCTACTTGAAATTCTCTTAGATGAACTTTGGCATTGTAAGCACGTTTCAATCGGTCTTGATAAACTCGCAAATGCTCTAAAGCATTGATTCGTTTTTCATCTATGAGTGTGAGTTGATCAAGACGTGCTTGTCTAGTAGTATCATCATCGATAAATTCCTGCAAAGAAATTTGCAAGGAAGGGATCTCGACGAGGTGGAGCTAATACTGGCGGAGACGCTAAGTACTGCTTGATGTCATCAAAGGCTTTCTGACACTCATCTGTCCATGAAAATTGTACCCCCTTTTGTAGTAGGTGGCAAAATGGCCTACATTTATCAGAAAGTTGTGCAATAAAGCGACGGATTGAATTAATATTTCCTTGTAAACTATGCAACTCCTTCAAATTAGTTGGGGGACACATTTCCATAATGGCTTTGACCTTGTTTGGGTCCACCTCAATACCTCGTTTAGAGATAATAAAACCTAGGAGTTTGCCTGAGGTAACACCAAAGACACATTTCTTAGGCTTATCCGGATCATATGGATTATGGAGCGAGGTGAATAAGTCTTCGAAATTCATTGTCGACTTATGGAAGAAAGGATGGGCGGAATGGAAGGGAAAACCGGTGAAGACCTCGGAAGACCTGAGATGCAAAAAAACATAGTTTTTCGGTTTTTTTTTTTTTTTTTTTTGAGTTTTTTTTTTTTTTTGTAGTGGTGAAAACCACTATTTTAGTATATACATATAATACAGGTTTGGATTATGGCTTATGGATGTGGCGGAGGGGGTGGTTCACCTCGTTCTTGTGGAAGAAGCAATCGAAAGATGGCCTCTTGGAGAGGGAACAATTGGAGATAAAACTCGTCTTGTTTAGTGAGGGGAACAATGGGCACCGACTCTTCTTCATATTCATCACCATTTGACATGACGTCAAATTCTTCATAGGCTTCATCTTCGGATTCGTCGAGGTGGAGGATTTCTTCTTCTGAATTAAGATTAATGCTTTGAAAAGCTCATTAAAAAGAAGAAATGGATAGAAGTGGTTGGTAGCCCAGACCAAAACGGTCAGTGGGTCTCTGGTATGGCATATCGATGCGTTCAGTTACCCCTTGCTCGTATCGACCTAGGCCAAATTGCTGCCAATTATGTCTGTGGAAATAGCGAGAGGGAAAACCCTCCATCCTTTTGATATTGGTAGGGACTAGATGCTTAGGTTCTAGTATGGTGGTAGGACTAGAAGATGACTCTATTCCCCCATATACAAATTAATGGAATTTGGCATAGAACCCATGTTATAAACCGATCCAATGGATAAATGTTGGTCATGTGGATGACCAAAATCTTTAACTGTTTGCACATTGAACGGTGTGATGTGGACATCTTGAATGGCATACTCACTAATACCGCATCGGTGAGATGGACCTTGACTTGGGAGGGAGATGGACTAGATGATGGAATAAAAGAATGTGGGATAGAAGAATTGGAAGGATTTGGTTGGGTTGATGCTTCACTGACTTGTGAAACATCAGCTGGTGATGGTTGGGAATATGGAGGAATAATAGGTGATGTTGAAGAAGGTGTAGAAGAAGGGGGTAATGACATGGAAATAGATGATTGGTCATGGCCACATGTGCATGTGGTCACTGATGAAGAAGAAGGAAGATTAGGAGATGAAGAAAGTGGTGAATGAGATGGAATAGCGGAAGAGGAAGATGGTTGCGATATGATGGGTAGCTCCTCGGGAATGGGAGCTTTAGAAGAAGATGGTATAGAAGAAGTAGATGGGGTCAAGAAAAGATGAGTGGATGGCAACACAATCTCATAAGGATTTGAGACATAGTTGCAATGTTTGAAGGGTTCAATGTCAGCAGGTACACAATGAACCTGTCCCTCATATACATACTTCATACATTGATGCAGTATAGAAGGGACACATCTCATCTCCCTAAGCCAAGTCCGTCCAAGCAATACATTGTATGCCATGGACCTTTCCAAGATGTGAAACAAGGTATGCAAAGTTCGGGCCCCTACCTCAATGGGCAATATAACTGTGCCAACCGTGGAAGATAAAGCATCATTAAATGCTTTAAGAGTAAAAGTCGACTTTGTGATAAGGGATGGCGATAGATTTAGATGACTCAACGCCGATGTTGTAATGATATTGATTGAGGAACCGGTGTCAATTAAGACTCTCTTGAATGGCTTGTTATCGATATTGGCCATGATATGTAGTGGAGGATCTATACTTTCTGTTGACATAGGTTTGATTTCAAAATCATAGAAAGTGATGGAGGGCTCCATGCATGTTTGAATACTCCCCACAAAGTTGTTGAAGGCAGTAGTATCTTGAGTTTGAAGCTCGATTGACTTCAAAATTTCCATTAATGCCTCTCTATGCGGGGGAGATTGTTGAATGAGGTCATAGATCGATAACTTGGCAGAGCCATTTTTAAACTGGTAGTTAACCTGCTACTCAATGACATGATGGGTCGTTGGTGTTGAGTAGAATGATTTAGCGGTTGTTGAGAAGTACTAGCACGTCGTTGGGTCACTGTTACCTAAGGTGGACTGGGGGTTTGTACAGGTGGATGTGGTTCAGCCTGATTTGGTTGGTTCACCCTTTAAATCCTGCACACATTAACACTATCAAGGAGTTAGAAATTAATAAGAGGGCTCCACTTGTGAGCCCTCAGAAAAAATTTAAAACCCTAGAAAAATAGAATGTAGGAGTTCAACAACAGATTAATAAAAGAAAAGAAGTTACTTGCTTTAAACTGATTTATACCTGTTCTCTGTTAACGCGGCTAGACCAGGCGGCATCTGGAAGTAATGTGGCTGTCAAATCGGCTGCAGAAGGCGCCTTAGTGCACTCGTTGAATGCCCGTGTGCTTCTAGATCAAGGTTTCAGACGTCGGTCTGAGTCTGTGGCTGCGGGTAAACGCCCGTGGGCACTTGTGACAAGAATGGGGAATTCTACAGAGTACTGCAGAAGAGATGGCGGCGAAGTTGGCGACGGATGCGGCGATAGATGCGGCGAAAAGGGGCGGCGATGGATGGCTGAAGAGATAGATGAAATAGAAGAGATCGATCCAAAAGATAGCAAAGATAGCAAAGATAGCCAAGATCCAAGTAGGGTTTGAGCCATCAAGGTGGCTCTATTTATAATCTACTCTTAGGGCACACTTTAGGGTTTTAACGACACTTTGAACGTGTGGCTAAGATTAAAGTGGATCCAAGGGTAGAGAATAAATCTAGGTTGTGAAACGGATTAAGAAGGATGGACGGATGAGATTAAATGAAAGATGGATGGCTCAGATTAAATCACTTAAAGTATCTTTATATATATATTAAAATATTAAAATATATATATATATATATATATATATTAATTTAAATAAATTTGGGATGAAAAATGGCGGGAAATGTGAAATTGGGCCAAATAATGGCAGGAGAAGGTGAAATTGGGCCAAATAATGGTGGGAAGGTGTGGATTTGGGCCAAATAATGGCGGGAAGGTGGATGACTGACACGTGGCTAACAAGAAGGTATAGATGACTTACAAGTGGCTGGATTTTGGTGTCTACACATTGCATATATTGGTTTGAGAGAAAAAGTAAAAAGTGTTCTTATACAGTTCACCCCCCCTCTCAGTATAAGCTTGTGTTCTTCAATTGGTATCAGAGCAAGTTCCTTCAGAAGAGTTTGATAGCTTGAAGTAAAATCGATCAAGAACACAATGGATCAAAAGGATCAAAGGGACGGGTCCATCAATAATATAGTACCAGTATTTGATGGAAGTTACTTCTTATATTAGTGTATGTTGATGAGTTTTCACTTGATGGCACTTGGCAATGAAGTTTGGGATGTAGTGGAACTTGGATATGATTCAAAAATCAATCCTTCTAAATATAAGGAAGGTAAGCTTCTAATGCATACAAATTCAAGAGCTATGAATGCAATTATAAAAGGGTTTCATAGATCAACATCTATGAAGGTTATGGATTGTAAAATAGCAAATGAAATTTTGGAACTACTGCATAACATATATGAAGGAGATAAAGGTGTCAGGAAAGCTACGATCAAAAATCTCAAAGGAGAATTTGAGATTTTTGATCGTAGCTTTCCTGACACCTTTATAAGAATGCGAGATGATGAAAACATTCATGACTATCTCAATAAGATTGATAAACTTGTACATGATATGAGAGGTCATGGAATGAAGGTCAATGAATCTGATGCTTGTAATAAGATCTTGAGAACTCTTACAAAAAGGTACAGTGAAAAGGTCTCTACTATAGAAACTTCAATTGATAGTGACAGCCTGACAAGAAATTCTTTACTTGGCATGCTTACAACTTTTGAGATAAGAACAAAAGATCCTATCCCTCTGAAAGAGGCTGCTTTCAAATTGAATAAGAATATAAAGGGTAAGAAGTCAAAATCAAGCAGTGAGTCATCTAGTGATGAATAAGAAAATTATGGTAGAAGAGATAAAGGTTACAGAAGACCCATAGATCTAAGATCTGTTAAGTTTTTCAATTATGGAAAGTATGGATATTTTGCAACAAATTGTAAAGATCCAAAGAATAAAAATGGTGAAGAAAAATAGGATCAAAGGTACAGGGAATCAGAAAGACACAGGCACCAAAAGAAAAGCAAATATGGAAAAAGCAGACAAGGAAGGAAGTTCTTCCGAATACAAAAGAGGAGCTACGATGCGGACAATGCAAGTAAGTACTCAAATGATTGTGATTCTAGTTCTTCAGATAATGAAAGAGATGAAGTCCTATTTATGATTGAGGAAAAAAAACCAATTAAGAAAAGGACTACAGTTATTCTCAAGTGTTTTAGATGTGGTAAAATTTGACATCTTGAAGATGATTGTACAAGGGAAGGTTATAGTTTCAGTGATGATGAATATGAGAATGCACTTGAAGAACTAGATGAAAATCTCCTAATAGATTTAGAAGAAGAATTAAGTGATCCTATAGAATATAAGCCAAAAGAAAGTAATGATGTGGACAAAGGTAAAAAAATAGAGGATTATTCAGCAGAGAATGGTTATGATCTCAAGGGAGAACTTATCTATGCCCTTGACACGGTAAAGAAGGTAAGAAATCAACACTCTAAACTTGAAATTTAGTTTCAAGAATGTGATGAAGAGAGAATATTGCTCATAGAGGATTTAGAAAAATCAAAGGCTAAGGCAAAAAGTTTCAAAGATAAGTTAGAAGCAAAGATCTTGGAATGTGAGCAGTTAGCAGAAGAAGTGGCACTACTAAAAGAAGATTTAGAGGACTCCAAGATCAAGATGAAATAATTCAAGGATAGCTCAAATATTATGGATAATATAGTCAAGGTACAAAGAATGTCAACAAATAAAACAGGTCTTGGTTTTGAACAAACTCAAAAGAAACAGGAAGGAGATTTAACTTCAAGTTCTGGAGAGGAAACTTCAGATGACGATACTTCAGAAGAAGACAATGTAAGAGAAATTCAGACATCATAGGAAGAGTTGGACAATAGAAAGTTCAACAAAGATAGGAACAATGCACAGAGAAGATATAGATGGAATAGCAATCAAAAAAGGAGACCGGTGAGGTCAAAATAAGGAATTTTCAACAAAATATGTATTTCATGTCACATTTTTGGGCACATGGCTTCACAATGCAGGACACATGAAAGACAGGAATATGGGAATGGATAGTTTTTCCATGGCTATTGCTACTCATGTAATCATTTTGGTCACAAGGCAATGAATTGTAGGGTTCATGAAAGAAGAGGATATGACTTCACTAGGAGAAATCCTAAGATATTTTCACCTCCAAGGATTAATATCATTAAGTGTTATAAGTGCAATAATTATGTTCACACAGCAAAGTGGTGTAGAGCAAACATTCCAGAAATAAGTATGAATAGGAATAAGAACATAAACAGGAATAGGAACAGGAACATGGATGAGAACATGAAAAGGAACAATAACAAGAACAGGAACATGGATGAGAATAGTAACAAGAACATAAATGATGATAGGAATAGGGATGATGACTTGGATAAAAACATTCAGAGGATTCAAAAAACTCAAAAAAAGAAAAGGATAAAGGTAAAGAGCAGTGATTTTGGGGAGTAGAAATACTCCCACCCCATAATTAACCACCTCATGAGGAGGTGGGGGAGGGGCTAAGCTAAGAGGTTCATTCTTAGCCCCGAGCCCCAAAGGTGACCCTTTTCCATTGATGTCAAAGGGGGAAATATTTTTGTATTGGGGAGAGATTTGAGCTAGGGAGAGCAAAATAAAAAAGAAAGGTCAAGTTTCAGTAAGAAGAGTATGGGTTGCCATCAATGACAAAGGGGGATATTGTTGGACATTTTGAGTCCCTAAGTCAAAGTTGTCATTGATGTCACCAGATGAAATCATCATTAATACCAAAGATTTCGGTAGGAAACAAAGGGGATAAAAATGGTTATTTGATATCCAGGAAGAAGGCCAAAGATCAAGTGAAACAGTGCAAAAGATAGAAGTAAAAAGGAGTTATAATATTTATTTTATAAATAATTTAAATTCAATGTGAATTTAAATTTTATAAATAAATATTAAAGGTACTTTATCAAAGGTATAATATTATAATAGTGGTTATTATAATATTAAATGTGTCATGGTGAAAATCCAAATAAAATATTTATAATTCTTATTATAATGTTTTATAAGGCCAAAGTGGGTTTTATAAAATCTAAAGATATTTTGATAAACCCAAGGGTGGGGTTTAAGACCAAAGGCTTTTAAGCCTTATAATTTCACTGACGTATTAAGGTTGGCAAGAAATTAATATAAAAGCATTTCCAAAAACCATTGGGAATCACCCTTGCTCGAATATCGAATTGCATGTGAAGAAGATGAAAGAGCTCGTGAAAAACATTCTCGTTCGCTACGAAAAGGAGAAAAGTAGAAGGTGCATAATTTGAGGGTACATAGGCCAGCTTGTCCTAGCGGTGCGTTGAGTTGTTTAGATGCGAGAGGTCCCGCGTTCAAATCACAAGCAGTGCAAAATGGAAGATGTGTTTTGTGCCCAAGGCGCATGCGGTTTTTATTGAAGGCGCATGTTTTCGCAAAGGATAACAAGCACATTGTGCTTGTTGGTTGTTATGCGAGCGCGTGGCTTGATGGTGGCTTTGGCCATGGCTAAGGCGCTTAGGGAAGGAGGAGATAGAGGGTTAAAAACCCTCCAAGGCAATTTTAATTTTTGTAAAGTATTTTTAATTGTCCATGTGGAGTTATAAGGGTGTTATATGATGTGTTAAGCCTTAAGGAAATTAAAAGGGGGTTATGATTTAATTTTATTTTATATAAGGCTTGCATAAAGTTTTTTTTATTAAAGTGGGGCAATTTAATTAAAAATTGTCATTAGAGGTTATGAGGAGTTTGTGAAGGATAGTATTGACATTATTGAGAATCAAGGTTATTGTGAATTAATTTCTCATAAAAATGGGTTATTTCTATTATAAGAAGACTATGGTGAAAATTATTATTGAGTTGGAGTAATAATGTGTTATTGAGTTATTATTTTTGTATTGTGGTATTACTCAAGTCTTCTAACCCTTTTGTGATTGGAAAGAGAAATTTATGAGAGTGACAGATTTGTGAGAACAACTCCTTGGCAACAAAAAGGTATGGGCAAATTTTTTCTTGGTTGAGTTGATTGATTGGCTTTATTGAAAATTAAGTTTGGAGTGAAAAGGACTTGATTAGGGTTTCCTTTTCGAAAGTGGTTGAGTTATTGCTTCAAGTTTTTCTGATTTGAGAGTTAATATTAAAACCTTGTTTTATTAGCATTGTTGTTGAGATCATTGGTTGAGTGAAGTGTTTGAGTTAATGCTTCAAGATTTTCTGAAATTGAGAGTTGTGATTAAAACATTATTTGATGAGCATGGTCATTGAAGTGAGTTGTTATGCAAAGAACTTGAATGAGGGTTTGAAAGATCATGAGTATCATTGTTATGTGAGATTTTTTGTTGAGCATTGTTACAAATATTTTGAGTTGGATGATACATGCTTGGACTGGGGTTTGTGAGCAAGTTTTGTTTCTATAAGTTATTGGTTGAGTAGAGTTGATTGAGCTTAGTCAAGTGGATGTATGAAGTGATTTTTTAAGTTCCATAAAATAAACTATTCTATATTCCGTGTTGAGAAAGTGATTGAGTTTTTGAGGATAGAACATATTGAGTCTCTAACAATTCTCTTTATGCTTCTATGAGATTGATTTGAGAAAGTGATTGAGTTTTGAGAATAGAACATATTGATTCTCTAAAAATTCTCTTTATGCTTCTATGAGATTGAGTTGAGAAAGAGATTGAGTTTTTTATAATAAAACATATTGAGTCTCTAACAATTCTCTTTATGTTTCTATGAGATTGTACAAGTTATGTGTGAGCTTGTTGAGCAGATTTGGACAGGTTCTGAGTGGACCTATTGAGAATATTTGAGCAGGTTTTATGTGGACCTATTGAGCAGATTTGAGCAGGTTCTATGTGGACCTATTGAGCATATTTGAGCAGGTTTTTTGTGGACCTATTGAGCAGATTTGAGCAAGTTTTATGTGGACCTATTGAGAATATTTGAGCAAATTTTATAGAGGACTTGTGCATAGTTTGGTATGAACTTTTGAGGAAGCTTGCAAGGTAGATTTGATATAAGTCTGAGAAGACTTGAGAGCAGATTTGATTGATTTATTCAAACCTTGAGTTAAGGTTTGGGGTAGATCCAATAGAGTTGAGTCAAGCCTTTAGTTAGGGCTTGAGAACAAAGATTGAAGATAGATTTGTGCTATACCGACTAGACTGTGTTTAGTGTAGATTTGAGAGCAAATTTTGGTGTAGATTTGAGGATAGGTTTGTGCCAGACCACAGATAGAGATTGAGCAGATTTGTGCTAGATTGAATGAACTATGTTTAGTATAGACTTGAGAAGATTTGTTGATCAGACTTGTGCTAGACCTACTAGAATATGTTTAATGTAATATTTGAGAAGAACTGTGCTAGACCGATTGGACTGTGTCTAGTACAAAATTGAGATAGAGCTTTGGAGGTGATAGAGCAGAGGGGATAATGTCTCTAGTGGATAGAGATCCATCAGCCAGGACATTAAGGATAGGTCTTCTGAGTGAGGAGAAGAGTCTTCAAGTGGAGAGAGATCCACCAGTTAATGTAGTGGAGGCAGTGTCTTCTAGAGGATCACCAGCCATAGCAAAGAAGAAGTTCTCTTATGGATAGAGATCCACAAACATGATTTAGGGGATTGGTGTCTCCTTTGGAAAAAGGTCCATAAACATTGTAATTGGTAAGGATTCCCAAGATATTTATTAAGAAAATTTAGTGAAATATTTTCTCCGTGGAAGTAGCCATCTTTGGGTGAACCACGTAAATTGTTGTCTCTATTGTATGTGGTGTTGTGTACATTGCTTTGATTATTGTTGTTGATATTGCTATATTTACATTGCATATATTGGTTTGAGAGAAAAAGTAAAAAGTGCTCTTATACTGTTCACCCCCCTCTCAGTATAAGCTTGTGTTCTTCAATATGATATAAAAATTATTCTTAATACCTCAACAACAAAATCTAGCAAGCAATTAAATCCATATACAATGTAAAACTAGCAAGTGTTTGTGCATTTATGACGAAAAACTATATTATCTCATGATGTGCATGCATGAGTCCCTCTATAGTATTTGCTTCTTTCACATATGTCATTTTCTCCCAAGTGATACCTTCCTTTGTCTGCTCCTAGAGGATGACCTGTCAACACTTGTAGTGGTAAATTGCAAGTTAGTCTATTTTAGTCAATACGGTCAATTACATAAATAAAATTGATAATTATAATTTCAATTAAAAATACTAAATTTAATATGTCACATCATCATCAAGATATAAAGAACAATTAGATAATACCATAATAATTGGGATGTAACATACTCTCCCTTTAGAAAGAGTAATTGTTAGGATGACTTTAGAAACAATCACTTGTAATTTATCATTGAAAAAAATAAAACAAGAAGAAATGCTTATGATTAAATTTATAGTAAACTTATTGCAACATGTTTAAAGATTTAGATCTTATTCAATACCTATCTACAACAAAAAATATGTTTTTGGCATTATTCCACTACTAAAAGTTAATTCTATTCAAATAAAAATGAGGATAAAGTTTTTGAAATTTTTCAGTGTTCTCCTAGGTCACATTGCTTTCAAAATAATTATTCCATTGGACCTTACACTAGGATATTTTTCTATTCCTAAAATACAATTGTCATATATCAAGAATTATGATTGATTCAACTAGAAATATGCCTGGGCCTTGAGTCTGCAATGATTTCTAGTCTAAAATATGTGATACTTTAACATAATAGGGTTTTAATAGTGAAACAGGAAAAACATCATAAACTCGTGAAAGAGAAAGAGGTAAAGAAATACAATAAGTTATTGGATTTACCACTTCTAGTATCTCGAAGGGTCCCTCAAACCTGGAAGCTAACTTACCCAATTTCTCAAATTTAACAAAAATATTTTGTGGTTTAACTCTAAGAAAAACTTTATTTCCAACTATAAATTGTCTATGTACTCTATTTTGATGAACATAACTTTTTTGTTTGTCTATAGCCTCTTTTAAATTACCATTTTATTTGCTTAACATACTCCTGCAATTATCTTAACATATCAAGACCAATAATCAATTTGTCCTCCACCTTATCATGACTAAGGGGTGTTTTGCATTTTATATCATATGTGATTTGAAAAGGAGTCATTCCAATGTTAGGGTGACAAGAGTTGTTACAGGAAAACTCTACTAATGATAAATACTCCTTCCATCAAAATTGTTCATCCATGCAAATTTGCAATATATTCTTAGTAAGTCTTTCAAAACCTAATTTGATCTCATGGTTGGTCCATCTATCTCTAGATGGCATGAGGAACTAATATTTAACTTTATACCTACAACTACAACCAAGGTCTACCAAACTATAGAATTTGTCTTGGAATCTTTACCCGAGATTATAACTTATAGAAATCCATGTAATATGAAATTTTCCTATATAAACATTTTTTTCAAAGTTAGAGCATCATCCTTCAGATTCCCTAGTATAAAGTGTGCCACCTTGTTAACTTATCAACAATTACCATAATGACATTATAGGTATTTTTAGACAAATATAATCCCTACACAAAATCCATGCTAATAATTTGCCATTTCCACTTTGGAATATTATGAGGATATAGCATCCTAGCTAGATGCATGTGTTTAGCCTTGGCTCACTAACACCCTAGACACTTTGCCACAAAAGGTATTGCACCCCTTTTCAATCCAAGAAAAAAGAACAATCTTTATATGTTTACCACCATCTTTGTTACAATGGGTGTCCTAAAAATAGATCATAATGTACTTCTTTCAATATTTTTTCTTTTAGAGGGACCTGCTCCCTCTCCATGCTCCCCCTTCCCTGGTTCTTGCTCAGTCCCTGATTCATCCCAGGTCATCCCACTCTGGGAATGGTTTGTAGCAGATGATCTCCATGGGGGGAGGTCCTTGCCCACTCTTTGCTCCTTTCCCAGTAGTTTTTGGGGTTTCCTCATTTGAGTCTCAGGCCTGGTGCTTCCCAGGGATCCTCTGGGGTTTTTTGCATGTTCTTGGGATCCTATCCCTCATCTCCCTTAGGATTTTCCCTTGGATTTTTTTGCAGGTTGTTACTGGGATCTGGTTGTAGGTTGGGTTCTCGTTTGCTTCCTGGTGCATCCCGTGAGGTTATCTCTTCATTGAGGTTGGTCTGGGGGGGTCAGTTTCCTCTTTGATCATGTTTCCTCTCTGGGATGTCGTTGGTTGTTGGTGGTCTCATCCCTTTGGGTGGGACCATGTTCGATTTCCTATTCGAAGGCTTCTTTTTATTGGATCTGCTACTTGGTGGACGCTTTGAGCATTTGCATGGCCTTGGGGGGGCCTCTTCCTGTGCTTGAGTTGTTCCCAGCCCTAGTCCTAGTTCCTTGAAGTTGTTCATGTGCAAGGATGGGGATTCCTAGTCCTTTTTTTTGGGGTGCTTTGGGTTTTTTGTTGCATGTTTCGATCTTTGGGGTGGATCTATTATCATTGCATGTAGACCCCTAGATCCCTTAGTTTAGGTTTTCATGGATATCATCTTTTTTTTTGCTACCACTTTCTGTCTGGGCTCCGCAGGTTTTCATTTTTGTTTCTAGTTTGGGGGCTTCTACTTTATTGTCCTGCTTCTTGGTGGACTCTCAAAGCTTGTTCTTGGACTTGGAGGGGGCCTCTTCTTATTCCTAAGTTGTTCCCAGTCCTAGTTCCACTTCCCTGAAACTGTTCATGAGTAAGGATGGTGGGTTCCTAGTCCTTTGTGGCTTCCGATATCCTTTCTTTGTGCCTACGATTGTTTTTCCTGGATCCTTCCGGCTTCCTCATACTCCAGTTGGCGGGATTCCAGTGCTGCAATTTCCCAAATTTGTTCTTCTACTAGTTCTCCTACTGGGCAGGATTTTCCAATCCTGCTGGTTTTCCCACTGGGCAGGATTTTTTAAACCCATTTTTCTATTGGTTTTCTTGTTGGGCGGGACTCTCCATACCTATTGGTTTTCCTGTGGGGTGGGGTTTCTCAATTTCTTTTTTTGCTGGATTTCCCGCTAGGCGGGATTTTCCAATCTATTGGTTTTTTCGATGGGCGGGATTTCCAATATGGTGGTTTTCGGCTGCTTCTCACTAGGTGGGATTTTCAAATTCATCATCTTGCATGTTTTCCCGTTAGGCAGGATTTTTCAAAACTAGTGGTTTCCTACTGGGCGGGATTTTAAAAAAATAGTGGTTTCCCATGAGGTAAGATTTTTCAAAATTTGTGGTTTCCCGCTAGGCGAGATTTTCCAATCTATTGGTTTTCCCGATGGGCAGGATTTCCAATTTGGTGGTTTTCCCACTGGGCGGGATTTTCAAATTCATCATCTTGCATGTTTTCCCATTAGGCAAGATTTTTCAAAACTGGTGGTTTCCCATGGGGTGGTATTTTTCAAAATTGGCGGTTTCATGCTAGGCGGTATTTTTCAAAATTGGTGGTTTCCCACCAGGCAAGATTTTTCAAATTTGTCTATTCCCGTTGGGCGGGATTTTCCAAACTGTCTATTTTTTGTTGGGCGGGATTGTTCAAATTGATTGTTCTTGACCTTTGGTTTGGTCGGTTGACTTGTTGTAAAAAGGTTTTGGGGTCCTTTCAAAACCCGCTTTTAATATAATTTTAACCTACCAAAAAAATATATTATTTCTTTTATGTTTCCTTAATTAGTTACATACATGCAACCCTTATACTTTAGTAATCAATTTAATTCTAATTGATATCCATTAGAACTCATTATATTCTACATCTACAAATAAGGTAACCCTTTCCATTAAATAATTTGCATCCTCCTTTATCTAATTCATCACTTGATCCTTGAAAGTGGTTCTCATGGTAGTAATAGTTGATATGTGCCTTCTATGACTTAGAGAATTTGCCACGTGATTTTATTTCCCTTGCATATAACTAATATCAAAATCAATCTATCAAAGGAACTCTAGCTATTTTTTTTGTTGACTTCCATTTTGGGTTGTGTGAAAATATATCTCAATCCTTATTTATTTATTTTGAGCTTAAAGGGTTTTTCCATTAGATAGTGCATTCTAATTTAAAGTGTGTACATTATTTCTACGAACTCTAAATCATAGGGACCATAGTTATATTCATAGGTCTTGATTTTGTAGGATTTATAAGCTATCATCTACCCATATTGCATAACTACTCCATCCAACCCTTCTCCTGAAGCATCTATTGTGACTATGAAGTCACAATTAGGATAAGGTACTTTTAAGACTAGAGTTGTTGTTAGTTTCTTTTTGAGAAGTTGAAAATATTGTGTAAATCACTTGTTCCATTCAAATATTTTTCCTTTACATTGAAGTGAAGTAATGGGATTGGCTATCTTGGAAAAACCTTCCACAATGCTCCTATAATATTTTGCTAACCTGATGAAATTATGCACCTCATACATAGTTTTTAAGGTTGACTATTCCAAAATGACTTTTACCTTAGTCATATTTGTTATTATCCCTTTAATAGATAGAATATGTTCTAATATATTTTTATGGAAAAGCATATTTGGATTTTTTACCATAAAGCTATTACCCCCTTAACTGGTTCATTACCATTTTGATATGCTCAAAATGCTCCCTCTAATTACATGAGTAAATTAAAATATCATCCAAAAATATGATAACAAACTTATCTAAGTAGTCTTAAAATATACTATTCATCAAATTCATAAATATTGGGTGTATTTGCAAGGCTAAAAGGTACCACAATAAATTCATAATGTCCATAGCTAGTCTTAAAAGTAGTTTTGGAAATGCCCTTAGTTGGTGCTATCTCAATCTAAGATCTGTTTTTGAAAAGATGGTTGCTTCCATTGTCTAGTAAAATAAATAATCAATTCTAAGAAGGGGATATTTGTTAATTCATTATGGTTTTATTTAACATTCTTTTATCAATGCAAATTCAAAATCCTATCCTTTTCTTCACAAATATTTTTGGAGAACCCCAAGGTGATATACTAGGCCTTATAAATCCCTTGGATAGAAGTTCATTCAACTAGTTTTTCAACTCAAAAATCTCAGTTGTGGTCATTCTACATGGGGATTTTGATTGTGGTTCTTCTCTTTGTAAAATATCAATGGAAATATGAAATTTCCTTTGAAGAAATTATAGAAGTTCCTTAGGAAATAGATCCTAATATTTTTTTAAGAAAGGGTAATCTTCTAAAGTAGAATTTTTCTTCTTCTAATTCATCTTTGTATATGTGTATAGAAGGTATCCCTTCCTCTCAACCTTTTTAAGGTGTTATAAAAAAAATCCTAAGACTAATAGGCTTTAGAATGCCTTGAATGGTGGAATTGTACCATTATCATCCAAAAAAATTTCTATTTTGATAAAATAATCAACTTTGATCCCATGTTGCCAAAGTCAATTGATCCCCATGATGATATCATAAGATCCCAAAGGAGTCACATAAAGATTAACTTTGGTAGTGAAGTCAGAATTTTTTAACTCAACCATAAAAAACATTGCTCTACTCTCTTTTCTATCCAATTCCCATACTAAAAATTCTAAGTTAGACATATAATCAACGTTTCTATTTATTTTAGCTAAAACATGTGGACAAATAGAACTTTCAATTGCATTGATATCAATTCGGATAGAAATAGAAGTTCCATACAACATACATGGTACACTTTGGTGCTCCACCTATTAGTTATCATTGACATGTGGAATCAATGTAGACATTGTGGAGGTTAGGTAGGTAATTAAACACATGATCCATTTGCTTCTTTGGGGATATTGGTTTGCATAATGGTCTTTATTATAGTTAAAATACCCATCCTTAGGCCCCTTACTTATATTTTCTCTTTCATTTTGGTATTGGTGTGGTCTCCTATATTGAGACTATTACTGATTTGATTTCACATTTATGAGATTCTTCTTCACCACTTTTTCTTTGTTACAAGTAAAGGGTTTTTCCTTTAGGAACTTATTCTTGAAGGACATAGTGGGTTGTTGTTGTAGCCCCATGTTTTATTTTACCTTTAACTCCTTGTATTTTTAAAAAATTATTAGATCTCTTTAATTTTATTTAATAGTATATTCAAAGACCTACTCCATGGTTAAAGGCCCATCTAAGTCCATGTCAACTCCTCTCTATGGTTGCAATCCCACAATGAAATTCTTAATTTAAAACTTCTCATCTTGCTGATATGCAAAATATACTTCAAAAGTTTTGTGAAAGTTTTCATTACTGGATTAAACTCCATTGGCTCATATTCTAGAATTCTATCATTTTTATCAAAATATGGCTATGGTAACCATTGCTATCTAAAGAAAATATAATTAATTCCTATGTAATATTTCTAGCTTTTAGGCCTTTCTTAGCCTTTAGGTTGTCCCACCAAGACGTGGATTTGCTCATCAACTAGCACATTTCCCAAATAGCCTTGGTTTCTTTTGCAATATCTCATAGTCAAAATATTTGTTCATCTCAATAAGCTAGGCCTTAACTCCATCACCAATGGTTTTCCCATTTTACTTGGTTGAAGTGATATTCTTAAGATCCTTTTTCAATTACATCTCAAACTCTATTTTTCTGAATGCTTGGTATTCATATTAACCCTCTTCAACGTACATAGATATCTGCTTGCTCCTTTCTTCATTTTGATCCTCAAAAGGTTTCAAATCTTGAAAATAAAAATTTCCTTCCTCCTTTGTTCCACTTCGATCTTTATTCTTTAGTGCAATTATCCTTTTCCACATTTCATACATGAGGTTCAATATTTCATCTATTTTCTTGATTTCCTTATTGGTACCGATTAATTGATTCATTTTATCCATTTAATAATCAACATTTTAGCATTAGTGAACTTGTTAGGTCCTAGCTTTTTAATTTAAGATTAATACAATATGTAACAAAGAAATTTAATACTAATTTCTATAAAATAGCAAAAAATAAGAAAATAATTTTTCAATCTATTTAGAGAATTGAAGCATCGTATTTAATTTTGATCTAAGATTTTTTAGAACTAAATCTATTAGGACATATGACCAAGTTTCATTGGATGTTTTTAATTTTATATGAATTCCATGTTCTTATAGAACCAATGATAAAGAATTTGTTTGCACCATGATTTTTTATGTTTTTCTAACTCCTATATTCATGAATTATTTTGTTGAAGTCTTTTTCCCATGCTACCTTCCATTTCCACCCTTGACTAATGGCAAGGTCATTGCTTCATTCCTATGTCCATTTATAGACCACTAAAGCAATTTCTTTTTCCATCTATGTCTATAATTTACTCATGAATTAAATGAGTGACCTTGTATTTTAATGAATAAATCTTATATTTTACTTTGAAGTGAAGATATGACTATCAAGGATCTACAACCTATATCTCTTGAAGGATTTTCTAAAATTCTTGTTCATTATGAATTTGCTATAAATAATTGTGGAGCTCTTTCTCATATATAGGCTCATCCAAAGGACTTCAAGTCAATGGAATATAAGGCTCAGTTCCCCAATGGAAAGTCAAATATTTCAAAGAAGTTAAACATATGTGAATATTGTAGAAGGGAAGGACAATTCATTAAAAATTACCTAAAAATATTGAATCAAAATTCTTGAGGTCAAGACACAAGCTTTCTAATGAAGATGAAGATAAATATGGTGAAGTAGATGTCATATGGGGTAACATTACTACTTCTATTGTCTCCTCTCCTTAGCCCCTTAGCTTAGATTATGGATTGTATTGAAATATGTGTAATCTAATCTTATTAGGCTAAGGCCAAAAGTGTTAGAGAGTGCTTATGGGTACTAGTAATGTAGCATACGAGTAAGTGTTTATGTAAGCCTACGAGATTTTATTATATAAACCTACAAACATCACTTATGTAAGCCTTCTAGCATCACTTATATAAACATTCAAGCATCACTTATATAAGCATTCAATCATCATTCATGTAAGCCTATGGGCATATTCATGTAATCCTAAGAGCACTTTTAATGTATTCATCCTTATTAGTATTGGTTAAACCATCTCCATGGTTAATCTTCGTTAAAGGGTTTAATAAATTTAATATATTATAATTTAACCTTAAAGTTAAGTTATGTTTGCTTGATATTAACATCTAATTGGGGATTTGTTATCATTATAAATATCTCCCAATGATTGATCCATTGTATTAGTTTATGATATGTGAAGATATTGCGGGGTGCTTACAGTCACCCACCCCTTATTCGTTCTTTCAAATTGTGTCATTTATCTCTTTATTTTGTTTATCAATGCTATCTTTAGTTCACTCCTACATCTTATATATATATATATATATATTTGTGATGAATGTATGTTTAAGAAAATTTTTGGAAAGTATTGTGAATCCCAACATGGTATCAGAGCAAGAATTGAAGTTGTCACTCGATTATGGAAAATAATTCTCTATTTTTTTAGGCAATTGAAGATGTAAATATCAAATTGAAGCTTTTGGAGAGATTATCTAAAGTTTAAAATTTTTAAAATTTAAACTCAACTTTTGCATCAAATTTCTCCCATTATTTTTATATCAAATTCATGTGCTTCTGACACTTTATGTTATGCATATTCTTCTAATACACAGGTGACAAATAGTGAGAGCCATATAAATTGATAGTGCACCAGTAAAAGTACTCCTTGCTTGTTGAAAGATCATATTTTTTATCCTTTGCTCTTTGCTTCATTTATTTTTTCACTTAATTCATTTTACTTCTTGCAAAGATAGTTTTCATTTAAACAATCATTTGCATCAAAGGGACTAGCATGACAATAATGGTGTTGGATGTCAAAGCATGCATTGTAGTTTTAAGCTCTGAATTTGACAAGAAATCTATTTTTTTGCAATGACACTAGATATAGGTAGTATTGGGGTTGGTGTATGCATCCCCCTTAACCTTTTAGTAGATCGGTGGAATCATGTAACATATCATCCAATCTACAATTATAGCATATAATTTGGTTCTACTCCTTTTTCAGAAGAGGTCACCAATTTAAATCCTAAGAATAATATTTTCTTGCATGAAATACTTCTCATCCAAAGCATGTAAAAATATTTTTCTCTTCTCTAAGACCAACTAAGCATAATGCCACAGTCATTGGATAACTTGTTTGTGGAAAATATATTGGCATATTAAATCATACAAGCATATTTTTAATGCTTACTATAGTTGAAGGATGATATGCACGCAATCAACTAGTGGTTTGTCCTATTCTAACTCTAGTAGTCCATCTTGGCACAATGGTTGGTAGGTTGAATCTCGATGCTAACTCTTTTTAAGGTATGATACATATAAACAATTATTTAATATCTATTCTCTTGGTCATTTTCAAAAAATGTGCATAACACACTAGTTTGTTTGATCACTTGTGTGGGTAAGGTCTTGAGTTTGAGACCTATTGGTTGTGAACCTATCAAATAATTTTTTTTTAGATCACATAATTTTTTTATCTCTACATAGTGGTGACATCAAGTTAAGGATCTGTTATAGTTGTGTGGAATTTTGTGTAAAATAGATCTCTTATCATATGTTACCTCAATAGGAAAATTATTGTAGCTAGTTAGTTCAAATGGAAATATTACTTAGAAGTAAGAATCTCTACTTTACTTTCAATGGTGTAAAAGGTTTAAAATGATTTTGGCATGGTGGTTATAGGTGCGGATTGCGCGAAGAATCGTGTGGAAAATTTTGAGGTGGATAGCGCAGAATATTGTGACGGCCATAAAAGCCAAACGGCCTACCCAAATTCGTGACGGCTACCAATTCCACCATGTAAATTCAAAAAAAAAATATGTACTTTATTTTTAATGATGGAATAGAAGATCTTGATGATCATGAACTTGCTAAGAAGGAGGAAGCACTTGGTCTCTTCTTTATGTTAGTTGAACCAAATGCACTTTTCCATATAAGAGAGAAAATTGATCCTATTTAGGCACGGACAACGTTTAAGGATCTCTATGAAAAGTAAATGCTAGTGAATTTAAAAAATAGAGACAAAGCTTTTGAACCTTAAAATTTTATATTTTAATAACATTGAAGACTACATATCTCACTTCAAAGACCTAAAGTTTGGTTTAGCTACAACAATAGAAAAGGTAAAGGATGATGAACAATATCTAAAAGCTACTACTCCAAGTATAACTTCACCTTTTCATATAGTTGGCTTGGTTCTTTATGTAAATTCTATGACTATTAAGGATCCACAACCTATATCTCTTGAAGGACTTTTCAAACTTCTTGTTCATTATGAAGTTGCTATGAAGAATTGTGGAGCTCTTTCTCATATACAAGCCCATCCAAAGGACTTCAAATTAGTGGAATCTAAAGCTTAGTTTCCCAAGGACAAGTCAAATATTTCAAAGACAAACACGTGAATATTGTAGGAGAAAAAACTCCAAAAAAAAATTGCATAAATATCTAAATAGATTGAAATAAAATTCTTGAGGTTAGGTCAAGCTTTTTAATGATAAATATGAAGATATATATAACAAAGTGGAGGTCCATTAGAGCATCCATTATGGTAGGGTAGATGGGAGACATTGATACTTCTAATGTCTTCTCTTTTTGGACCCTTAGTTTAGATTATGGGGGTTATTAAAGTATGTGTAATATGATCTTATTAGGCCAAGGCCAAAAGTGTTAGAAAGTGCATATGGGTACTACTGATATAGCTTATGGGTAAGTGTTTATGTAAGCCTATGGGAATTCTTCATGTAAGCCTATGGGCATCTTCATGTAATCCTCAAGGTACTTTTAATGTATTCACCTTTAGTGATATTGGTTAAACCACCTCTATGGTTAACCTTGATTAAAGGGTTTAATACATTTATTATATTATAGTTTAACCTTCAAGTCAACTTATGTCATTTTGGGGTTGACATCTCATTGGGGATTTTGCATCACTATAAATACCCCCAATGACTGAACTATTATGTCAATATGTGATTTACGAAGATATTGTGGGCCGTCTGTAGGCACCCGCCCCTAATTCCTTATTTTAGTTTGTGTTGTTTCTCTTTTTTGTATATCAATGTTATACTTAATTTGCTCTTACATATTTTCTACATATGATCATGGTGAATATATATTTCATAATGTTTCTAGCAAGTATTGATAATCCCAACATATATAAGCTAAAAAAATATTTTTTAAATACCATAATGTATTGAAAAAGGAAGTCATATTTGTAGCAAAAGTCTAGGTACAATTGTCTTAAGGAAGGAAATCTAAATACCAATATATTTCATACTATACCTAAAATAGATTTGTCTTTTGTTAAATAAAAAATAAATCAATTCCATATGGAAGGAATCGAGGAAGAAGAAGATACTAAAAGCAAGTAGTTAATTATTTCAAATATATTCTACAAATGTTGGCAAGATAAGGAGGCTCGTAAGCTTTAAAAAATATTCCATTAATTATTATAAAAGGACACAATAGAATCTTAATGATAAATACCTCTATGGAGGATATGTGGAAGAAAGTTTTCTCTTTCCACCTAATAAGACACCTAACCTTGATGGGTTTCCTACTATTTTATTTGAAACATTTTAGGATTTGAGGAGTGGTATATTGATTGTAATACCACTATGTGGTGATGATGTAATACAGGTGGAGACCATTTCAATCCCATATAACCAATTGAAAAAAAAAATTGTAGATGATACAACCCTTTTTGGGAGGGAAAGGGAAAACGAGGCTAGAGCTTTGAATAACTTATTAAAGGAATATGAAAGAGCATCTAGGTATAAAGTTAATAGGACAAAATCTAAAATTTAATTTGTAAACACTCCAGGTAGATTTAGAGAAGGGATATGCAATTTACTTGAAATGGAGGAGGCAAATTTACCAACAACATATCTAGGGATGCTCTTATTTGAGGGGAGAATGAGAATAGAATTGTGAAATTCAATTCTAAGTTCAATTTAGAATAAACTACCAACATGGAAAGGTAGATGGTTATCTTTAGAAAGAAGAGTGTAGCTAATTAAATGTCTTACAAGTCATTCCAACATATTAAATATCCTTGTATATTATGCCAAAATAAATAGTAAAAAGTTTAATCTATATTATACAGTCATTTTTGTGGTTAGGATTACATGATAAAAGGAAATTTTCCTTGGTGAAATGGAGCAAGGTGTGTGATGATAAAACTAAGGGAGGTTATTGTTGAATAGTTCTTATTGATGCAAACTTAGCTCTAAGAGGAAAAGTAATTTGGAGATTGTACAAAGAGAATCAAAGACAATGGACAAGAATTCTTCTAAGTAGGTACGTTGAGCTCAATGACCCAAGATTAATCTTTATTGCATTCTCACTACCATATGGTTCTGCATGATGGAACGGTGTTAAAAAATCAATTGATCTAATGATTAAAGGTCTAATATGGGGTGTGGGAACTGGAAAAAAAATCCATTTGGATGGATGCTTGGTGTGATAAAATACCACTGAATCTAGATCCAATTTTGAAACCATGGATGAGATTACTTCAAGATAAATATGGTGATAAAGTTTCAAACATTATATACAAGGATTAGGAAGGAAGATACAAATGGAAATAAGATTTTTTTATAAGTATACTAGACATTGTTGCTAGAAGGCAGTTGAGCAAAAAGATAACAATAGTGATTATTTCGACGAAAACCAAGGATAAGCTTATTTGGGATTTGAATAGCTCAAGAGAATACATGACAAGAAGATATAATGTAAAGCACCAACAAAATAGGAATACCGCAAGAACATGGAGAGATTTTTGGGGTAGCCTGAGCATTCCAAAAGTTAAAATCTTTGGATGGCTAGTAGGCCACAGGAAAATTTATCCATGGATAACCTAATGAAAAGGGGTTTTCATGGCCCTCACAATGTGTTCTATGTAAAAAAGAGGAGAGTATAGACCATCTCTTGGGAAACTGCTCAATAGTTTGGGAACTATGGCAATGGATTCTTAATAGGTTTAGTAAATGCATGGTGATGAATGGAAAAATTGAATGGTTAAAGCAATAGCAGAGCACTTTTAAAAGTGAGGCATTACAAATAATTTGGGATACACCGAAAGATAAAATACTTTGGACTGTATGGATGGAAAGGAACAAAATAATATTTAAAGGAAAGGAAAGCAATTTAGAGGTAATGAAAAGGAAAACGTGTTTAGCCATAGGGGAATCTAAATGAGCCCTATCATCTCACCTAATCCCTAATCTTGAAGTAGAGAGCCTTGATAGATGGAGTCATGTCATCAATTGGAATTATGATGGTGGGTATAGGAGAAATAAAAGGAAGGCAAAAAATATGGTGGAAACCACTGGAAGCAGAGTTGGTCAAGTCAAATTTTGATGGAGCTTCTAAAGAAAATCTAGGACCAACAAGAGGAGGAATAATTGGAAATAACAGGGTGAGATTTTTTCACTTTATGTTTATACTAGTAGATATAAGACATAATGAAGCTAAAGCTTAAGCGGCTTTGGAAGGATTAAAAATAATACAAACAAATGAAATGGAACAAAATATAGATGGAAGGCAATTCATTAATAGTAATAAATGAAATTTTGAGGAAAGAACATATAAGAGATCATTGTGGAAATACAAGACCTTCCTATAGAGTTTTAAGAAATTAGGTTTACACATCCGTTAAGGGAAGGGAACAAATATGCAGATAGACTAGCCAATAAAGGGGTTTAAATAGAGGTTCGTGAAGTAAAATTCTATTTTCTATGTTTAGAGGAAGTAGTAAGTTTAGTTGAAGCTAAAAAGAAAATTTTGAAAGGAGCAAATTAAATATAATATTCCAAATGATTACAAAATATTTCAAGGGATCCATTTATAGATCAATGCATTAGAGGAAACTAACTATACAAATTTGGTAAAGCGGGATATGATTTCGTGAAGTGAATAGAAGTTTTGTATGTTGAAGCAAAAGAAGATGATATCAAAAGGACTTCATGGCTGAATGGATTTTTTGAGTTGTTGATTGTTGGTTGGATTATGGGACAGAGTATGGATTAGAACTTTAAGATTTTTGAGAATGCTAAACTATTTATTAAAGTAATACCATTATTATTTGTTAAAATATCATAATAATATGAATGATATTCATTTCATAACCCATTAAAATGATAAAATATTTTTTAAATTGTTTATTTATGAACAAAATGAATTTTGCTTGTATTATATAATGACCCATTGTTTAGTTATTATGCATATATTCATTGACAATATTTAATCATGAACTTTCAACTCTTTTAGACTACTAAACTATTTATTACAGATCTTGTGGTTGCACTTATGCTTTAGGAAGGAAACCAACAATCGAGATTTGGTAAAGTAGACTATGATAATATGAAGTTTTGAAAATATTACTCTACTAAGATGCAGTGCATAGACATTAGAGGTGGAGTTTTGGTATTGTGAAGGTTGTTGCATGAAAATGTCAAAAAGGATGCTAAATTATAAAGAAAAATTAAGATCTAGAAAATGAAAATCAATAATTCATACTTTTTATGAAAAAAAATGTAGGTATATAGCTATTGCATCTCAATTGAGATAAGAATTGAATCTATTTATAAACTCTCAAGCTCTAGAGAGAGTTGTATTTTGTCAAGGGTGAGGGACTCGAGTACAAACCCTTTTTCTTAAGGGACTCGAGTACAACCCCTTTTTCTCAAGAAAGAAAAATACTAGTTTTGATTCTCTCTAGTCAAATTTCATACAGGCCTAAGATTAAAGCATTTTACATAAATACACTTGTCTATTATTAGACTCAAGTCAATCTCTTGTCCCTACCAATCGAAATAATCATATTTTTTACATTCCATACTAAATGTTATTATCATCATTTTTTTTACCAAATTAAATTAAAATATTATATCCTATTTGGTCTAGTGTCTTTAATAGTGATAAAGCTTTGCATAATGCACAACCATTTTGATTTCACTTGTTTATGTATAGGATATAAGGTTTTCAATGCCCATGAGGCTAAAAGCAACCTATAGGACATGAACTTTACAAAGAACCTTTGGTTACCAACCCCAAAATTTGATCCAATCATTTTTCTTTCTACAATATTGATCTTTTGCTATTGATTTTGATGAGATTATCCTACTTTCTCCTTTTCAAACAATTCTTGCAATAATTCCACTACTAGAGTATCAACATAGCTAACTCAAATATCACTATATGCCTCGCATTCCAAAATAAAATGCTTCTCTATCTCAATTACCATTGAAGTACAAAAGGTAAATATCCTCTCCCTTTCCTCTTATGGTCTCTTACATTTGTTTGTTCATATCTAAGTTGTAATTTCTCCTTGGTTGGACCATGAGCATCTTTGATCAATGATATTTGCAGCTACATAGGCCTTTTTGTATTTGATCATATAAAGAGCTAAATTCAACAAGATAATGTTCTCTCTTTCTCCCTAACTTCTTTTCCCATATAGTTACTTTGAATTTTTCCTTAATATTTGTTTGTTATTAAGTACAATTTGAGTAGGCCTAACGGTGGATATTTTAGAACTCCGAAGAGAGGTCTAGGTTTTGAATCGTGCAGTGTAGGATTGTACACCATGCTTCAATAATTGGAGTATGGTTGGATAGCCATATATTGAGTAAAACAAGGGTCATATCGTATGGCCTATGGCCTCACGGATGTTAAAATCTATTGTACTTTACTTCATCCAAGTTAATATTCTATTTGTTCATCCACTACTTGTTTTGCTTCATCCATGTTATTGTATATATCTTCTTCTATTATAGTTTTAGGTCATTTGTTTGCATTCATCTATTCTATTTTTTCCCAAATATCCTAGAAGACAAACCATAGTAGTTGCCTCTATAGGGAAGGTATATGTTTCTATTAGAAGAATCTCATTTGGAACTAACTCTTTTAATTTGAATTTATTTGTCAATAGAAGTTTCTAAATACTCTGGATTTGCCTCTATTTTGAGTTTGGTGTGTTATTAGACTACACTTTACACCCATACAACATTATTGGTACCACCAATAGCCCAAATAAAACTCATATATTCTTGTAGTTCCACAACTAGTGTCTCTATACTCTATTATGAAATACAAAAAATGCTCTTCATCCTTCCTATGTTCTCTTCATTATACATGTTTCCCAAATGATATTATTATTGAAGTCTATCTATCCCAAGATATTTGTACTCTATTACTTCTAGAAAACCCCTTTAATATAAAAATATAGTTGAATTTTTTTTGTTGGAGAACATCATGATCTTGGCTTTGTTGGAATTTACTTGCATGCCTACCCCTCCTTGCAAAAGTGTCCTTATACCCTTAAATGCTCTTTGAATCCCTTAATTGACCTTACAATCATAATAAGATCGTCTGCATAGAAAAAAGGCCTCACCACATATCTTAACAAATAGACACCATCCTCTCCATTCAGATTTGGCCATTTTTTCTAATTTCTCAATATATAAACCAATAAGGTAGGAGATAATGGGCATCCTTGTTTTGTCACTTGAAAAGGCTTGCTAATCCCTTTTCATTCTATATATTTTTAATCATGTCTCGAAGTGATGATGTGGTCTATTTTCCAATGTTTTGGTCTAAAACCCACTTGCCCCTTTGTCCTCTTTCCTTCTTATACCCACTTGCTAATTCTACTCTCAATCATGCTTCCAAATAGCTTTGCAAAGAGCAAATTGACCATAATGGTTTGGTAATTTGAGGGATTATCTCTATCTCAACTCTTGAAGAGAGGTATTGTTGGACTTGCCCAATCCCTTAAAAAGGCATGTTGTGTAAAGATATGGAATATCCTCTTAATGAGTTTGTGCTAAATCCTCTACTCTCCATTTTAAGTATCCTACCTTTAGTCCATCCACATTACAAGCCTTATCTTTTGCTACTTTTTAATACCTCTCTTGACCTCCTTTTAAGGTAAACCTCCCTCTAAGAAAAATAGATTTGTTATTTGTTTTCATTCATATAACATACATTTTTGCATATTCAAGCCACTGGATTTTTGTTTAAAAAAAAATCTCTTCCTTTCAAAATAACTTTGGGTTAGAACCCTCCTTGTTGCTTTACATTCTTCATCATACGAATAATATCCAAGAAGGCTAAACTTTTTTTCTTCTTCCCAGCTTTAGACCCTTTTTAACTATATTTAGAATTATATTTCTTGACTTACAACTCTTGATTTGTTGCTCTCTTGTTTCTTTTTCTTTGCTTTGCAAACTCTATTTTACCATTTCCTTGAAATTTAAACAATTCTCTTGTTATATAATCTAAGTGGCCTAATGATAGAAACTTTGGAACTCCTTGAAATTTAAACAATTCTCTTGTTATACATTCTAAGTGGCCTAATGATAGAAACTTTGGAACTCTAAAAGAAGGTCGAAGGTCCAAATCCCATGAGATATAAGATTGTATTTTATGCTTAAAATAATATTTCTTGACTCAAGCTCTTGATTCGTTGCTCTTTTTGTTTCTTTTTCTTTGCTTTGCAAACTATATTTTACTATTTCCTTGAAATTTTAGCGGTTCGCTTGATGTACAACCCAAGTAACCTAACAATGGAGACTTTGGAACTCTAAGTAAAGGCCCTAAGGTTCAAATCCAATGGGTAGAGGCCCTAAGGTTCAAATCCAATGGGCTATAGGATTGTACGCCATGCTTCAGTAATCAAAGTAAGATTGGATAACCATATATTGGATAAAGAGCATCCTCCATGAGGATCAACTACTTTACTTTTTATTCTTTTTACTTATGTTTGGGATTGTTGATTGGGCTACACTTTTTCTATTGTTGGTTGTTGGTTTTCTTATGTCACGATAAATTTCTACACTCTAGGTTGTGATGTAAATTTTAATACTATTAAAGAGTCTTCAGTCTCTACTTCCATTATCTTTTCTATCAGATTTTGTTAACTATTTCTATTATCTTTTCTATCAGATTTTGTGAACAAATGACATAATTGACAATCACTTCTCCATTGCAAGTTTTACATATATGCTCTTCAAATTCCTTCCATCTACTCATATCATTGCAAATGATTATCTATATATCACATAAGGTTAATAGTTCACTAAAATGAGTGATAACCACTTTGTCCTCTAAGAATCTTGTCCATTAGCTTATTTGCATTGAAATTAATTATTAAAATTCTCTCCAAAGTGAGATGTCTTTTTTCTTTAATCTGCATACAAAACCTCACAATCCATGCCAAAAAAAATTTAGCCTTTTAATATCTGTGAAGCAAAATAAGCGAGATAACCAAGCTATAATTTCGAAGTCAAAGGAACATTAAAAACTCTCATTGTAGGGATCAAGTGATGCAAAGATTGAAGATTAAATCTTCTAAGGGCAACCAACTTAAAGGGAATGTGAGTATTAGTAAGATGGATAGAACTAGAAATTGGCAACCTCCTCCTAAGGATTTTGGAAAAGCTAATACTGATAGAGCCTCAAGAGGGAACCCTGGAAAAGCCAGTGTGAGAGGAATTGGTAGACTTTCAAATGGCTCCCTGGTTTTTACTTTTGTTAAGAATTTGGGTATTCTTTCCAATAATCTTGCTGAGGGGTATGCTATCCTCAGAGGCCTTCAGGAGGCAACTAAGGTTGGATGGGAAAAGGTGTTAGTTGTGTCTAACTCTCAACTCATGATTAATCTCTTGAAGACTCCTCCTAAGAATCATAAGGTGGATTTGAGAATAAAAATAATTATTGGGAAGATTCAATTAATCCAGATGAGATTTTTGAAAGTTGATTACAATCATGTGGTCAAAGATCAAAACAAGAGTGCTGATGCTTTAGCTAATTGGGCTTTGGATAAAGCTGATCTTACTTGTTATGGTCACCCTCCTATATGGTGGGTTTCTCAAATTAGGGAAGCTTTTATTTCTATCATTTCTTTGGATGGCTCCGGTTATGAAGGTACCTAGTTTCTTTTTGTTTTTTTTGGTTCATTCAGTTTTTTTAGTTCCCTAACTCATTCTATTCTATTCTTTATTTTGTTTCTTATGTTGACTCTTGTCTTATTAGGTCATTGTTATGTTCAATTTTTTTTTCTTTTTTATTTTTTTTGTTTAGTTTTTTAAGGTGGGTGGGTTCTTTTATTTTGTTTTTGTGTTGTTTTTTGTTGTTCATGTGTTTTTGTTGTTTTGTGTTTTTTTTTATGTTTTTTTGTTATTGTTCTTGTGTTTTTTTCGTTCTTGTTCTTGGGTTTCTTTGTTTGTGTTAATTCATGTTTTTATGTGTGAGTATTTTCTATGTTTTTTGTTTTTGTTTATTGTCAATTGTTGATTGTTTTTTATTTTTATTTTTATTTTTTAGGTTTTGGTTGTGTTTTTTTTTCATGTTTTTTTTTTTGTTGTCTTTGTAGTGTTATGTTGTTTTTGTCTTGTTTGTGTTTTGTTATGTGGTTCTTGTGTTTTTCTATGTGGTTTGTGTTGTGGTTTCTTGTGTTTTTCTATGTGGTTTGTGTTGTGGTTTTTTTATCTTATTGTCCGTGTTTGGTTGTGCTTTTGTTTTTGATACACTCAAAGAGCCTGTTTCTTATTTTATTTTATTATTTTTGTTGTCATTTACTTATTTTTAAATTGGTTGTGTGTTTGTTTGCTCCTTTATGTCAAAGGTGGTAGGCCAGGTCCAAATCCCGAACGTTTTTGACGGAATGGATACCCCTGCCTCCTTAGATCTTTTGGGATGTTTTCCACAAATAAAACACTCTCATTGTAATTTTTTTTTTTTTCCACTTACTTCCTTATACGGAGACGGTCATGACAGGAGAGACATTCATTACATGACTTTTTTTTTTTTGTTTGGTTTACTCCAATATGCAAAGACGTGACTTTTTTTTTTTTTTTTTTGTTTGGTTTACTCCAATATGCAAAGGCGTGCATGACAGGAGAGACATTCGTGCCAATGACTATAAAATAACCCATTTGACTATCCTAAAACTAACTTCTAGATAACTAAGGTCATATTTACTCTATCGTTTTAGATAACTAAGGTCATCTTTACTTTATCGTCTAGGTCCAAAACATTACCTTTTTAGATCAACCTTAAACGGCCCAAGTTACTTAGCCCAAATCCAAACTTAATCCCACATCAGCTTGAAGATGACGCGGTTACAAGACTCGAGCATCTTCAAGAAAAGTTTGATTGTGACTTACTCTTAACATAACTATAAAATGACCCATTTGAATATCCTAAAACTAACTTTAAGATAACTAAGGTCATCTTTACTTTATCGTCATGCATGAAATTGCCCAATTCTTACTGTTTTGGCCTACAACCCTAACCTCCACCAGGTCCAAAGACATTACCTTTTTAGATCAAACCTTAGACGGCCCAAGTTACTTAGCCCACATCAAAACTTAATCCCGGATCAGCTTGAAGATGATGGGGTTATAACACTTGAAGATGACGGGGTTATAACACTCCAGCATCTTCAAGAAAAGTTTGACTGTGACTTACTCTAAGATCCCTTTTCAAGATCCTGTAAAAGAGTTTTTTTTCCCGGAAAAGTCTTTTTTTATATAGAAAAAGATTTCTTTGAACTCTTTATGGCTTTAAATGTGCTGCTTCATTCATTTCAGTTTTCCTTTAATCAATGTATAAAAATATCTCCTTTGCTGCAGAACAACACGAGATGAAATCGGCATCTCCTGTACTCCAATCCTCCCTTTCAGCAGTACTCAGCTCTGACACTCTAATGGTTGTCCCTTGATATTCGACTCTCGTGCTCTAATCCCTCCCTCTCCCTATCAGTAATATCAGCTTTCTGGTCTTATGCGACTGAAAACCCGCGAGATTTTGAAAAAAAAAAGCTCTTTTAACAAGAAAGCTCTCTACCCAATCTAGAGCTCCACCTGGACAAGAATTCTGCTGCTCTCCCAACAACTATAGACACTCCCACAATATGTCAGCCTGTGATACGGGGGACTATGTTATCATACAGGAGAGGACACGTTTCAACCTCAATTTACCCATCAAAAAAAAAAGGAATGCAGATCCATCAAAGCTTTTTCGCCTCTTTGATTCCTCTTAAAACATAGATTATTGAACCATCCTTCCCTTCGTTTCACTTTCTTAATCAAGAACTCGACGAGATGTTTGATCTGTAAAGTTAGGCATGCCGAACTAGCCTTAGGAAGTAGAATTACAACTTCCCTGTATAACATCCTGAAAAAGGTCAACATATATAACTTTGTTTGAACGAAGGGCGTGTGTGGCTAAGATTTGCAAACTAATTAATGATAGTAAACAAGATTTAATGAATATTTTCCTCACAGCGATGATCAGCAGAATTCATCCTAGAATTTCACGTTCTTACTTAACTTCTTGTATTGGTAGAGCTCAAAACAAAACTTACCCGGTCATTTTTGGGCGACAAAACTGACTTGAGGTTTAATCATTAAGTATTTCATTAGTTGAGGGGATTCAAAGCAAGAACCAGTTTATCTCAACCTGACCAACGGTTTGACAAAAAAAAAAAATATATGGTCCAATATTTGGAGTTTGTACTATGTCAATATGACTTCCCCATAGATGTTACCGGCACGTTGCATCTACAAGTTCTCTGTGTGGAGATAACTTTTCAAAATTGTAGCGTGGCTCCTCTTACAAGGGAAAGGAAGTTGTCCAGATTCTTTGAATGAACAGGATAAAACATCTTCAGAAATCAATGATCAAGAATTCGAAGAGTATATCCAAGAACACACTAATATATCCTGCACGGTTGAGAATAACACCTTGGCATCATCTTCCCAAAGTAAACTGCCAAAAGAACAAACCTAGGAAATTCTGATCCAGCTTTGTTAACACATGAGAGCATAAAAAACAAATCTAGAAAACATAGATCAATAAATACTGTTAATGCTTCCCGCGTCAGGCAAAAAGCACCTAAATATGGTGACGTTCTTAGCTTTTTCTAGTTGTCCTCTATGATATGTTTATTTGAATGTTCAGATTTTCAATATCTAGGTCACAAACTCATGATTACTCACAAAAGTAGGATCAGACAAGCAAGTGATTAACCCCCCTTAGAGTTGAATTTTTATCTTTGTAAATTTACTACTTTTAAGTATAAATTATTGAGGATGTCCCTTTTTTTTCTCTTCGGAAATTGAATACAAGATATATCAAATTTGATCCAATTTCACAAATTAAATGTAAAAGTAGATAATAAGTAGTAGTTAAATGGTCCTCGTGCACAATCATTAACCTCATGTTATAACATTAGAAAATGTTAAGGAGAAAAAAAAATTCCTCGTGCACAATCATTTTCCTTGGCCCTTCACCAATAAGCATACTATGATATACACAACAAATTCTAAATTAGAATTCTTTGTAGATTAGAATGGTGCTACAATATTAAAAAAGACATTGAAAAAAATAACAGATACTTTTAAATGGATCCTGCTAAAATCTCCCTTACAATCATATCCCTATAAAGTCCCAATTTCAAATTCTAAAACTAAAAGAAATTAAGGTGTCCATTCCAAGCATTGAAATAAAATTAAAAAAAAAAGATAATCGCAGATGTCTATCCCAAGCTCTTTCATCTTTTCAAAGAAAAAAAGGCAGTACTATTAATGATTGTCAAATGAGATTGTACTGACATATCATGGGCATGATAACCTTTCAGATGATGAAAATTTGCAATGTCAGGGTATTGTTACCTCCCTTATCAGATAAATTCCGCATTAAAAAAACACCCATTCTGGGCACTTCTGAGTCATCTCTGAGTCATCTTTATTAAAAGAATGTTATCACCTCAACAATAGGGCAGAGTACTATCAAATATTAAACTAATCTCCCGAATGAATTCTTAGAAAAACTAAACTATGAATTATGCCATCAAGCAACTTTTTACTCTTCAGACGTCGACTTCTTGAGAAATGCAATGAGATCTGCACGGTCTTGTGGCTTCTTCAAACCAGGAAACACCATCTTAGTTCCAGGAATGTACTGTAGATGCAAACAAAATAATCAGTCAGACAACCACCATGAATTTGACTTGATCATATTGTTTTACTAAATATACAATAAAACATCGTTCTACTAACCTAATAAATTAGTCATAATCAAATGGCATGAGCTCAATCAGTTAAATTCCTTGACTTTCAAGGAGGAGAACCAGATTTGAATCTAACCTAATAAATTAGTCATAATCAAATGGCATGAGCTCAATCAGTTAAATTCCTTGACTTTCAAGGAGGAGAACCAGATTTGAATCTTGTCAAGCGCTACATGCATAATTGTCAAGCTGATGTACTTCTACTATGTAGTCATGATATAATACAGGTGGGACCCATTTCAATCCCATAATTTTCTTTTTTTAGAAATATTTCTTATACACATCCGCCGTGGGGATTGAACCCAGGTCACATAATTGTCAAGCTAATGTACTTCTACTATGTAGTCATGATATAATACAGGTGGGACCCATTTCAATCCCATAATTTTTTTTTTTTAGAAATATTTCTTATACACATCAGCCATAGGGATTGAACCCAGGTCACATCACCGATAATGCAAGTGGCATCCTTGCCAGGTAGACCACATCACACAGATAAATCCCATAATTTTAACCCAAATGCTCAAATTATTTTCAGTAGCATAACAAATACAGTTAACCTTACAAGCAAAAAAAGTCCCAAGAATAAGCTGCAAGCTTACTGCAGTGGTAAAGGCTTTGGCCTCTCTTTGAGAGGTCCAAGGTTCAAACCCCGTCCAAGGTTCAAACCCCACTCAGTATGAAGGGATCGGGACCCCTCATAAAAAAACCTGTGTAAACCCCATTGAAAGTCACAAGAATAAAGCATCATCAATTTCTGAGTGTAGCCTGGGAGAAGTTCACATCATATAGCCTCCCTAAAAGAAAAGCACAAACATTTGCTAGCAATATAACTGACATGATTAACCGAACAACCAAACATAAAAACAAACATCAATTCCTCATTGTAACCTTCCAGACAGCTAGAAGTTCAAGTCATCTCAAGCCAGGTCTCCTAAAAGAACTTCATAAAGAACTGAATTTAATCACTGGGGCAAATACTTTACAAAAAGCTTGAAAATCTCGTCATATTGAAGACACACTCTGCATTTACAAGAAAAGCTTAAGTGACACCCCCATTGAAATTAGTCTACTTGAGTGAGACTCCTAGAAAATTTAGTCTCTTCTGCAATGACAAAATGACCAGAATGAGATATATGCAATAGTTACCATATTCCGTAAGTTTGGTCCAAGTGCAAGGTTGATTCAGTTCAGTTAAAGAAAAATGAAAATAGTTAAAATAATATATACATATACATATATAAACATAGCATAATATTAAAGAAATTGCAATTTCTTAATGTGAATAAATAAATAATTAACCCAACACAAACCAGACAAGTTTGGTCAGCCGAGGGAGTCCAACAACACCAAATCTGGGCCTGGTTTAGACAAACATGGAAACTATGATATATAGTGACTGAAAGTGGATGTCCTTCACATTGCTTAGGTAACAAAATCCACCGGTTATTTAAATTCCTTAATAATCCCTTTAATTATTTTCTTTTGGATCAATGTTTTACATCCTCAACACAACACATAAACGTACACAGAAAACTTTCATCGTGGAAAACTTCCTTGATGTAATTCTCCCAACTTTTATAAAAACTAGAAATCACATCTCAAGAAAGCTATGAAATAAAGGATAAGAAGCAGCAAAACAAAGACAGATGAGATGTGGGATACCAGCAGGGTCTAAGAATCGAGCAACCCACTAGGGTTATCATTGCCTGAAGCCAAAGAAATAGCCAGGTGCAAGTACCGGACAGATTTTACCAGAATATGTACCCTCAAACTGGCAGCTTAGCCAAAGAAAATAAGGAATAGAGGATAAGTCATGTTGTGCAGACAATGTGGGAAAACGTTTCATAAGCACTAATCTCATAAAAAAATATAATCATAAGTAAAATAAAAATATATATATATATATATGTACTGGTATTATTCACAAATATATGTAAATTTACCAATATTCCACTGCATTTGACAAACAATATTGACACTAATTTATACCTCATATTTGAGGTAGGGTAATGGAGCAAATGATCTTAAAATTAGATTATCAACTACTTAAAGAAATAAACTCGTACGTGGTTTCCATGGGCACAATTCAGTTAAGAACTAATCATCAATGCATATACAGAAGACAAATGCAACTCCAAGCAATATCTAAAAGTAGTGAACATAGGTCGATTCAGCTGGGGAGCTTCTGGTATCTTTGATTCCTTCTGTACAATTTCTCTACATAGCCTTAAAGTTTAGATCAAGGTCTATTCTAAGAGACAAGCAGGGCAAACTTATGCAAATGAAAAAAGAGACCCAGAAACCCTTGAGAAAAGATGGGTCAGAGTGACTACATTTTTTTCTGCCCCTTAAAAAGCCCTGAAAATTTATGAATATCAAGAAAGCATGAGCGCTTTTCAAAACTCTGCGTCATATTTTACGTTATAAGGAGCCAAAAAACTTGCATCAGAGGATGACATTGTCAATTGACCTCTCTCAAAGGCCTAGCAAGGAAAGCTAGCAAATACACCTTCACAGCTACTTCAGAAGAGTCTTCTTTTATAAAGGCATCTATTTTAGAATAATATCAGCCACTGCGTCTGATGTAACAGACTCAACAACTCCTTGCCCTAATTGATGACAATAGGATTATGTGTCGAAGTAGAGATATACTACATCACAGATATAACCCTTAGCCATTTCATTGCAAGAATAATCAAAGGTGGAATTGATTATAGGTAGATGAGGCCTTTGTTGACCGGCGAATTCAACAGAGGCTCATACCGTCTTCCAGGTGGAGGACATGCGAAACAAGAGAAGGCTCCATACAAATTTCAGGCAAAATTAGCATCAAAGCTTAAGAATATACATGATATGTGCTGCAGCTCCTAAAACTGTTGTCCTTAACGCATCCTAAACTTATAAAGATATGCGTGCATACATATGTAATTGTAGAGAAACATAGTAATGTGGTCCTACAAACCACCATGATCTTTCTTAAAGAACAATATAGGGATCACGTATGTTCTGTACAAAAGAAACATGCATACCTTTTTAGGGTTGAGAAGATACTCATAAAGAGTGTCTTCTCCCCAGACCACAGCCTTGTTTTTGTTGGCAGCAGAATATGAATACCCAGCAGTTGTTCCAGATTGTCTCCCAAACAGTCCATTAAGGTTTGGCCCTATAAACCCCAATTCGCATCAATATAACCGCATATTCATCTACTTCTATTTTTACAGATCCAGACTAATATGAACGAAAGAAAAACAAAAACACCTAGAAAAAATGGAGATTGAAGGAAGGATATGTAGATATATATACCTTGTTTATGGCCAGCGCCCTTGTCAACTGTATGGCACTGTGCGCATTTTGTCTTGAAGATCTTCTCTCCGGCTTTCTGATCGCCAGGAGGGGCCTCTGAGAATGTCGCCATGCCTCTCGATGAATGCCGCTCTCAAAACCCGACACACACAGTAACACGGACAGACGCGAAGGACCTCCTAAAATTGCGTTAGGGTTTGGCAGATTCTCTTCCTTTATCAATCGCTCGTGTTCTACACACACCCCCAACTAACCCACGCCCTCATATATAGTAATCCTGGTCAAAATGAACGATTGTTACGCTTGCCATGGTTGAGTTTTTTCATATTTTAAGAAAAAAGGCAAAAAAAACAACCTAGTGACTTCCATTTAGCTGTCAAATTGGAATTTCAACGGAATATTCTACATTTATGGGTCATATATAAATAAAATTTCCAAAGGAAAATATATATATTCGCATGTGCATTGCCGTGCTGGTCAGGTATCCTAACTGCATTAGGACATTAAAAAAGAGAAAGCTAGAAAGTTAGGGCACAGGCCCCCCCCTAAGGCAAGGCTTTCTCATTCATATTATTTTTATTTAAATTCGTTCTGGAAGGTTCCAGATCGTTCCATGAAACGGTTAGTAAAGTTAAAAAAATACTCGAAGATTGTCCAACCTCTACACGTCTCACGGTTAGTGAGTTTAGCATGTTTCCCCTACGCAAAAAAACACCATGCCACAAAAAAAAAAAAAAAAAAAAAAAATTAATAATTATGATTATTTTTTTTAAATCTAATAAGTATTGGTCAAGGGTTTCAGATTTGAAAAAATGAATTGATAGAAGTTGAAAGTTTCGAGGAGTAAGTCTATCATTTCTTCCCAAAGGTTTCTTCCTAGCCATTTTTTGTTCGAGGAAAGAAAGAAACAAAATCCTAAAAAGGGGTCCTTGGTTTATGGGAAGAGTAGGACTCTTCTTTACTCGTTGGTATGAAGGTCTTTCACCTGAAAATGTAAATCTATTCCTAATACCAGTTTGGGTTAAGATGTTTGGGTTGCCCATTGAATTTTGGAAAATAGATATCTTTAAGGCAATAGGCAACACTCTAAGATTTATGACAAAAGATGGATTCTTGGCTATTTATGCTTGGATCTTGGTCATGATCGATATAAGTAAAACTTTACCGTGATCAATCATTCCTAAGTATGGGGATAAGATGTGGATCCAAACCATAGATTATGAAAACATATATTTTAGACGTAGAAGATGTCATGAGGTGGGGCATATTGAGAGATCATTCCCTAAAAAGAGCCCAACATAATCATATGTAGAAAACCGCAAGAGAAACTTACAAATGGTTTTGGATGAAGATGGTTTTCAACTTCCAAAAAATAGATCTATAAAAATGAAAGAAAATAAACAATGGGGACTAGTAAGGAAAGATAGAGATACCAACTCTTATGAGGATTTAGCTTGTGAAGAAAAAGTAGATCAAAACTTAGAGAACAAAATACAACAATTTCAACATATTAACAAGGAACTGTCTATTTAGTATGATCCTATTTAAGGAAGAACATTCTTGATGAACCTAAGAAATGTGTCTCATCAGATTTTTAAGATTCTCTTGAAGTACCATGCACCATTAAAGAAAAACATTGGTGAAGAAAATGCAGTTTTAGAAGTTAATACCTCTACCATTAATAAGAAAATACCATAAAATGAGTAGGACAAGTCAAAGGTTCTATTATAGAGCGAGGAGAGGATAAATATGATGAAAAACAAAATTGTGAAAGAATACTTAGGAATAGAATAATAAGACCTACTCTTGATATAGGCAAGGCAAAAAGAGGAAAACCCTCAAATTATCAAGCAAGATCCAAGGAAGCAAGAGCAAACATAGAGAAAGGAACACAAACTAAGTTGGTGGAACTTCTCTTTACGAAACAACAAAATGATATTGGTAATATGCAGGTGGGGCCAAAAGCCCCTGATGATACATGATTATCATTTCATGGAATATAAGGAGTGCTAATGCCCCCTCAAAGCAAGTGTGTATTAGGGACCTATGTTTAAGTAATAAGCCTCATATTCTTTGTATCCAAGAAACTAAAATGACAAAAGAAGTTTCAAAAACTATGAAAGCAGTATGGGCAAGATGTGAATGGGATGTTATGGGTTTTGAAGGAGTGGTAGGGGGAATTTTAACTTGTTGGAATCCTTATAGAACCTCCTGTGTAACCATTCATAAAACTAGGCATTGGATAGCCTCTTTAGTCACTTGCTACTTTGCATATATTCATTTCATCTTTATCAATGTCTATGGACCTACAACTCAGTCAAGTAGATTAGAAGTTTGGAGTGGGATTGAAGCCTTTATGAGAAGTAAAGACCAAGAAACTTGATTCATGATCATAGGAGATTTTAATGCCATAACCAAGTTGGATGAAAATTTTGGGGGAATTAGGAAATTAACCCAAAGTATGAGAGGTTCCTTAGTTTCTATTCAAAACAATAATCTATGGGAAGTTGAGCTTGAAGAAGACAACTATACTTGGACCAACAACAAGAGAGGCTAGAACCTAACAACAAAAAGAATAGACAGATGCATACTCTTTGATCATTGGCTAGATGAAGGAACTTGTGCTAAAATTAACACCTTAACAAAGATTGGTTCATATCACTAGCCAATAAGAGTTAGAATGGTGGTAAGTGAATTCAAAAAAATATCTTATTTCAAATATGACCAAATGTGGAAAGACCATCCCCAATTTGTTGATATGATAGCTCAAATATGGAATTTTTCAGGTAATAGTGGGTTGTATGCTCTTCCAAATCAAATTAAATCTATGACATCTAGATTAAAAGAATGGAACAAGAACACTTTCGAAAACATTTTTTAAAAGAAAGAAGAAATAAAAGATAAACTTTCAAAATTTCAAAAGGATGATCATAATAATCCAAGCTCGGAGGAAAGGAAGTTGCTTAGTGAATATCATAATATTTTGAGTAAGAAAGATAAATTATGGAGATTAAAATCAAGATAAAATTGGTTAAAAGGAGATAAAAATACAAAGTTTTTCATAGGATGGCTATAGTACAAAGATTAACATCCAGAATTAGTAGAATTAAATCAATAGAAGGTGTTTGGATTGAAGATCAGAGTGTTATTAGAAATAGGTAAAGTATTTTTATCAAAATATTATAGGATAAGAGGAGATTGAAGTTCTTTGTTAGGGTACATAGGAATAGATATTTGATGATATATTATTATATTGTATAAGGGTTGGTATGAGCCACACATAACCCAAGGTTGATTGTATTATAATATAATATTATATTAGTAGTAGGCTCCCCAAAAGTAGAATTAGAACATGGGTATATAAAGAAGAGATATTTGTCATTGTAATCATCATTGAAGATAAATCATATGTGCCCACGAAGTGGCTTATAGGACTTAGCCCTCCTTAAGTGGCACTCTCATCTTGGGAGATCTTGTGGAGTTATTCCTTCCTTAAGGAATATTATTGGTTTTTCCTACCTTAAGGGTTTACAAAATAAATTTTTGTAACATTCTTCAGTTATATCAAATGAAGACAATAGGAAATGGATGGACCCTATTACTCTAGAAGAAGTTCATTTAGATCTTTTATATTTTAATAAGGATAAATCCCCAAGTCCATATGGGTTCTCTACAACTTTTTACCAACATAATTGGAATGTAGTGAAGGACTCTTTATTGGTGGCAGTGGAACAGTCTAGGGTAAAACAATACATACCTTATAAAATAAATGCAACATATCTTACCCTAATTCCAAAAAATAAGGATGTTGAATTGTTCGATTCTTTTAGACCCATAAGCCTATGTAATATGACACATAAGATTATCTCCAAAGTGATGGTGAATAGATTAAGGCCATTTTTAGATAAAATCATTTTAGAAGAGCAAGGAGGATTTGTGAAAGGGAGACAAATTTTTGATGGATCATAGTAGCTCATGAAGTTATACATTCAACAACTTAAAGAAAAGATAAAGCAATGATCTTAAAACTTGATATGAGTAAAGCCTATGATAGGTTTAAATGGGATTTTCTTTTTGTAGTTTTAGAAAAGTTTAGATTTGGTAAGAAATGGGTTAGATGGATTAAAGCTTGTGTCTCTACAGTTTCTTATTAAGTGTTGGTCAATGGGTTAGTAACGAAATCTTTTAAAGCCTATAGCGGTATTAGACAAGGAGATCCTCTATCTCCTTATTTGTTCATTTTTATGGTAAATGTTTTGAGTAGGAACTTAAAGAAGGCTTACAAATATGGACTTAAAATAGGAATTAAGGTTAGTAATAACATCGACAACATTACCCATCAACAGTTTGTAGATAGTACAACCCTTTTCGGAAGGGCAAGGATAAATGAGACCAAAGCTTTGAATAACTTTTTAAAGAAATATGAAAGAGCTTTAGGGCAAAAAGTTAATAGGACAAAATCCAAAATTTACTTCCTTAACACTCCTGCTAATATCAAAGCAAGAATTTACAGGTTGCTTCAAATGGAGAAGGCAAATTTACCAACAACTTATCTAGGGATGCCTTTATTTGAGGGGAGAATGAGGATAGAATTATAGAATCCAATTATTAGTAAATTTCAAAATAAGCTTCCAGCTTGGAAAGGTAGATGGTTATCGTTAGCAGGAAGAGTGCAGACAATTAAGTCAGTCTTATAGGCCATTCCAACATATTATGTGTCATTGTATTCCATGCCAAAATTAGTTGAAATGTTTTTAATCTATATTGTGCAATCCTTTTTATGGTTAGGTTTACATTATAAAAGGACATTTTCTTTGGTGAAATGGAGCAAGGTGTGTGATGATAAAACTAGGGGAATTCTTGGTTTAAGAGTTCTTACAGATGAAAACTTAGCTCATAGGGGAAAAGTAATCTAGATATTGTACGAAGAGAGTAAAAGATAACAAGTAAGAATTTTTCTAAGTATGTTGATCCCAATGACCCAAGTTTAATGTTTATCACATTCTCTCTACCAAATGGTTTTGCTCTTTGGAATGATTTAAAAAAGTCTATTGATCTTATGAATGAAGGTTTCGGATGGGTGGTGGGAACTAGAGAAAAAAATTATATTTGGAAGGATACTTTGTGTAATAAAACCACTCAATTTAGATCCAATTTTGAAACCTTGGATGAGATTGCTTCAAAACAAATATGGTGATAGGGTTTCAAACATTTTGTACAAGGATTAGGAAGGAAGATACAAATGAAAAGAATATATTTTTACAAGTATACAAGACATTGATGCTAGGAGGTAATTAAGTAGAAAGATAACAATTGTGATTATTCTAAGGGGAGCCAAGGATAAATTGATTTGGGAGTTGAATAGCTTAGGATAATACACAACAAGAAGTGGATATAATATACAATACCAACAAAATAATAATATCACTAGAATATAGAGAGATATTTGGGATAGCCCAAGCATTCCTAAAGTCAAAATGTTTTTTTGGCTAGTAGGTCATAGAAGAATTTTATCCCGATATAACCTTATGAAAAGGGTTTTTCATGGCCCCTCTCAATGTGTTTTTTGTAAAAAGAAGGAGAGTATAGACCATCTCTTGGGACATTGCTCAATAGTATGGAATCTATGGCAATGGATTCTTAATATATTTGGTAAATGCATGGTGATGAATAACATAATTGAAGATTGGTTAAAACAATGGTAGAACACTTATAAAAGTGAGGTTTTATAGACAGTATAGGATATATCAAAAGATACAATAATTTGAACTGTATGGCTAGAAAGGATAGAAGAATATTTAAAGGAAAGGAAAGCAATTTAGGGGTAATGAAAAGGAATATATGTTTAGCCATAGAGGATTCTAAACCAACCCTATCAACTCACCTAAACCCTAATATAGAAGCAGAGAGCCTTGATAGATGGAGTCAAGTCATTAAATGGAATAATGATATTGAGTACAAGAGAAGCAAAAAGAAGGCAAAGAATATAAAGTGGAAATCACCAGATGTGAAGTGGATTAAATTCAATTTTGATGGAGCATCTAAAGGAAATCGAGGACCAACACGAGGAGGAGGAATAATTAGAAATAATAGAGGATAGATTTTATCTCATTATGCTTTCAATAGTGGATTTAAGATAAATAATGAAGCTAAATCTTGGGTGACTTTAGAAGGGCTAAAAATATGCAAACATATGAAATGGAACGAAGTATGTATGGAAGGTGATTCTCTCATAGAAATAAATACAATTTTGAGGAAAGCAAAGGCTCCATGGAACATATAAGAGATGATTGCGGAAATTCAAGATCTTGCTAAAGAGTTTGAAGAAATCAGGTTTAAACATACTTTAAGGGAAGGAAACAAATATGCAAATAGGCTAGCCAATAGAGCGGTTTTGATCGAAGATCATGAAGTTAAATTATCCTTTCCATGGTTAGAGGAAGTAGTAAGTTTAGTTGAAGCTAAAAAGAAATGTTGATTGCCTGAATAAATTAATGATTTAGATTTTCTTTAATGTTTTCCATTGGTACTATATGTTTTATATTGTAACAATAATGTATCTTCATATAGACTATTTATTATAATTTTGTGGTTGCACTTGTGTTTCACGAAGGAAACTAACAATCTAGATTTGGTAAAGTGGACTATGATAGTGTGATATTTTGGAAATATTACTCTACTAAGATGCAATGCATATATAGTAGAGGTGAAATTTTGGTATTGTGAAGGTTGCTATAGAAAATGTCAAGAAGGATGCTAAATTCTAGAATATTTATATTCATACAAAAAATTGAAAAGATCTAGAAAATGAAAATCAAGAATTCAAAAATTTTATGTAAAATGATGTAGGTTTATAGCTATAACATCTCAATTAAGATGAGAAATGTATCTATTTGTAAGCTCTCAAGCTCTAAAGAAGAGAGTTGTAAATTGTCAAGGGTGGGGGACTCAAGTACAACCCCTTATTATCCATCCAAAAAATATATAATATGCATACATATCCACATTAGAAAACATCAAGGGTGAGGTAACTAATGCTTTTCTGACCTAAGAGGGTTTTCTTATTTTTTCTCTTGCAGTTTCTCTTATATGTTTTGTTTGATCCACATTTGTTGTATATGTTGATTGATCTACTTGTATTGCATGTGGCTATATATATTTTGTTAGTGTTGCATGTTTGGATGTTGTTGCATGTTCAATCGACACTACATAATCTATTATCACTTTGTATTTGACTATCCCTATATATTTCTTAAGCGTTGCATATTCTGATGACATTACTCATTCATCCAATGCTATATATTTTAGTAGCGTTACATATTCGCCTGTCGTTGCATATTCATTTGGTGTTGCACAGTTAATTGGTATTTCTTGCATTGTTGATGTTATAAATTTAGTTGGTGTTGCCTACGTTAATGGTAATGTGGATTCTTCTATCGTAACAAGTTCAATTTGCATTGGGTGTTTAGTTGATGTTGCACATCTTTTTAGCGCTACATATTCTCTTGTTGCTACATTTTCTACTTGTTATTGGTCCATATTCTATAGATCACTTGGTTGACATATCTTCAGTACTCCTTCCCCTATCAGGTTCTATTATTGGTTAGTTGATATGATCTTTTATTTAGATTCTTGGAAATATGTTCAAATTGGATATGGTTAAAATTAAGGTCGATTCCCTTCACTTCTTGATACACTCTTTGAAGCCAAATAGATTTCAACTTAGCTTTATTGTTCAAGTTTTTAATAACCAATTAAGGATCCCCCAACATTGTAAGTTGTTTGACCGGTGAGGCTGACTGATTTCGAAACGGAGCTCTGGCGATTTGGCGGGAAAATTTTTGAGCAGGCGTCGGGCGATGCTCTAGGGTTTCTGGTGTGAAGGATTTACCAGGGACTTTGGTGGGTTGACTTTGTGCTACTCTGAAGGTTCGTCCGCTACCCCGGGAGGGCCCAATGGGGTCTCCTCCAGTTCCTCTCGCTGGGAGAAAGAGCTCATATGCTGAGATATTAAAAGAAAATCCTTCGTCTTCCACTGATGAAGCTCAGCGAAATGCTTATCAAATGCTATTCAAGAATGCTGGCAAGGGTTCAACTGCACACCGAGTTAATGGATGCCTCCCGCAATCCGCTTCCAGACCTAAGATTGTTATCGAACCAAAGCTGGTCGAAGACACAATCGTCTACCGTGCTAACCATGATCTGATTTGCAAATTCATGGGTATCCGACCTACTCTGAATTTTTTGCATACCTGGGTTAGACAGAACTGGGAGCCACTCGGTGAGTACTCCTTATGGCCTATAAGCAATGGGTATTTCATTATTAGTTTCTCTTCTTTAGCAGATAGAAACAGAGCATTTGAATCAGAGAAGAGGAACCACGGCCCGACAGGGTTATTTGTTCAACCGTGGAGAGTGGGTTTCGATCCTCGTATTGAACCCACGGCTGTCCCGGTTTGGATCCGACTGTACGCTCTCCCGATGGAGTTTTGGGGTGAGCAGGTTCTGGAGATGATTGGTAATTCACTAGGTAGATATCTAGGAGTCTCCAAAGATACCATAGAGGGAAACACAGCTGTCTTTGCTAGAATCTGTGTAGAAATGGATATTAGCCAGCCTCTACCAGTCGAGGTGGAACTTGAGTTGGCAGGACTATCCTGGATCCAGCAGTTAGATTATGAGGCCCTACCTTTTAGATGCAGAGTCTGCCATAAGCATGGCCATTTGGCAAGGTTCTGTCCAAATATTTTGAGCACAAAAGTGGAGGCTCCGCTTGGAATGCCAAATCGCCCCAGAGAGGGTAAGTTTACTCCTATCAAAGAACCATCCAATATTCCTCAGGGTTCTGATGTCCAGAAAGATGGCTTTGAACAGCTGAAGCGAAGGAGAAACAAAAAGAAAAATGGCAAGGAGCAGGCTCAACTCAAGCCAACCAACCGGTATGAAATCTTTAAGTCCCTAGTGGATCAAGAGGACCAAGTCATGGAAGGAGTGGATGGGAATGTTGAGGAAAATAACATCCACTCTCATGCTTCTCCTTCATTTACTCTTGTCTTAGAACAGGTGATTGAACCCTCTGAGATATTGCAGCCAGAGAACCCAGGGGCATTGGTAGTCCACTCCCCAGCACAGCCAGTTATTAAGGATGTCAACATGGGAAGTGCAGAAAAGAACAGAGAAAGACCAGCTCTAGGGATTACTCAGGTGGAGAAGAGGTCTAAAAATAGTAATTCTCAAGGAGCGGGCAGAAAATCCAATAAGGATCTACTAGCAGTGCAAGGAGACAAGCTGATCAATGGAGGATCGGTGAGGACAATTGATTCTTATTGCTCCCAAGGTTTTCAATGATTATTCAATCCTGGAATGTTAGGGGTTTAAACAGTAGAACCCATCAATCTGTTGTTCAAAGACTTTTAGGAAAATGTAAAACAGACTTTTTGCTCATCCAGGAGACAAAAATGTCTTTAGATCTTATGTGCAAAACTGTTAGTAGAATATGGAGGGGTGCCTGGTTATATGGATGTGGCTGCTCAAGGTGCCTCGGGGGGGATTGTTACTCTTTGGAACCCTCTGGAATGGACAGCAATAGAACATATAGCTTGGAGGGGTGTTCTCACATCTCTTTTTAGGAACAATGTCACAGCTGAACATGTTCTAATTACAAACTTCTATGGGGCTCAAAGCATTGATGGCCAGCGGCTCCAATGGAAAGTTGTACACAACATGAGGTCCTCCCGGGAAGATTTAGACTGGATTATTGCTGGGGATTTTAATGCCAAATTATCTGCCAGGGATCAGGAAGGTGGTATCCCAGTTTTGGATCCAGGGGACCGGCTTCTGATTGCCCAAGTCCAGGCCTTTCACCTAGTTGATATCAAAGGCCCTGGAACTTATTTTACTTGGACTAACAAGAGGAGAGAGCCACACAGCAGGAAGGTAAAGCTAGACCGGTTTTTGGTCTCCGAGGAGGCATTTGTTAAGTGGAATATCAAATTTTAGATTTTGGAAGGCCCAGTTTCAGATCACTCTCCCATTTTGCTGGAGGGAGGGACTATGACAGGGCAGCACCACAAACCATTTAAATTTGAAAATTTTTGGTTGCAAAAAGAGGATCTCCGAAGGAAAATTCCACAGTGGTGGGAAGAAGGCCGCCTACCTTTTGGGACAGCAATGTTCAAATTCCACAAACAGCTTCATTTTGTCAAGTGTAAATTGAAACAGTGGAGGCAAACTAACAAGTCAGACTTCCAGCTCCAACGGGCTCCCTTGATGGCCAGATGGGATGAGGTGCAAAAACACTTCAGGGAAGGAACAATTACTGAGCACCTTAAAACCGAGGATGATGCTTTGCGCAAAGCGGTTGAGGACATTGATAATCAAGAAGAGATTTACTGGAAACAGAGAGCAAGAAACACTTGGTTACTAGAAGGAGATAGAAATACAAAATTTTTCCATCGATCTGCCTGTGCTAGGAGACACATGAATAACATGGAAGTCCTTCAAGATGAGAATGGACACTCTTTTGATACTCTTCCTGGTATGCATTCCCACTCAATGGATTATTTCTCAAAACTCTTTAAGGAAAGTATGGAGCAAGATGTGGAAGCTCAAAATGAAGTTATTGATGTCATACCCTCTATTATCTCTCACGAAGAGAATCAGGCCCTTCTTAGACCCATTGATAGAGATGAACTAAAGAATGTGGTCTTTGGGATGAGCACTGGCAAATCGCCAGGTCCAGATGGCTTTCCTATTGAGTTTTTTCAGGCCTTTTGGGATACCTTGGAGGAGGATGTTTTGGCTATCACAGAGGAGTCCAGAACTAATAAAAGAATGCTCAAGGCTCTAAATCACACCTTCATCACTTTAATTCCAAAAGGGGAGGGGGGGTTCATATCTCTGATTTCAGACCTATTGCCTTATGCAACGTGATTTATAAAATAATCACAAAGATTATGGCTGAACGGCTAAAACCTCTCCTTCATAATATAATTTCCTCAGAGCAAGGGGGTTTTGTTGAAGGTAGACAGATCTTGGATGGAGTGGTCCTTGCCCAGGAGGCAATCCATACAATGCAAAAATCAGGTAACAAAGGAATGTTCATTAAACTGGATATGTCCAAGGCTTATGATAGGGTGGAGTGGGGCTTCCTGGCAAAGATGATGGCAGCCTTTGGTTTCTCTCAGGACTGGACAGACTGGGTCATGAGCTGTATATCTATGCCTTCATATTCTGTTCTAATCAAGGGGCTTCCCTCGCCACCTTTTGGAGCCTCACGGGGTCTTCGTCAAGGGGACCCATGCTCTCCCTATCTCTTCCTCATCTTGGCTGAAGGATTAGGTAGACTCTTCCTGAGAAGAAGACATCAAGGTCTGATAACAGGTATTAAGGTGGGGGCGGAAGTTTTGACTCACTTACAGTTTGTGGATGATACAGGATTGGTTGGAGTGGCCAGTCTCAGGGAAGCAAGAGGAATCAGAGATACTCTTAATGTCTACCTCCGGGCCTCAAACCAAGTCATCAATGATAAAAAATCCAAAGTGGTCTTCTTCAATCTTGACCAAAGGTTACAGGACAGAGTTACTGAGATCTTGGGTTTCACTAGGACCTCTCTCCCAGTAGTTTACTTGGGGGTTCCTCTGCATTTCAAAAAATTGAAAATTGATATCTGGAAGGATCTTTTGGCTGGCATCAAAGATAGAATGAATCATTGGTCTCATAAATGGTTAAGCTATGGGGGCCGACTAACTTTCTTACAGTCAGTTATTCAGGCCATGCCAATATATAAATTCTCCATCCTGGCTGCCCCACATTCTATTTGGAAAGAGCTGGACAAAATGGCTAGAAGTTTTTTATGGGAAGGTGCAAAAGGGGAGAAGAAATGGGCCTTGGTTGGCTGGGATAAGGTTACCCAGCCCAAGGAAAAAGGAGGGCTGGGACTGAGAAGCTCCAAGCTTAACAATAAAGCTTTGGCTGGCAAACTGTACTGGAGGTGGATTTCCCAGCCAACATCCCTCTTCAGCAGAATCCTTTCTAGTAAATACTTGGGTCATGTTCACCCCAATGATGTGGGCCGTTTCCCTCTGGAGGGTAATGGATCCTTAGTGTGGCAGGCTCTCAAGCTTGGATCTCAAGTTATCAAAGATCAATTGTTTTGGAAAGTGGGGAGAGGGGAGAAGGCCCGTTTCTGGACCGATTCCTGGGACCAGCATCCACCCATCATTGTTGTGTTTCCTGAATTGCAACCGATTAAATCTACCATAGAAGACAAGGGCTGGGTTCAAATCGAGAGTTATTTCAACACCAGCCAATTGGGGGAGTACAAGTTTAAAAAGTTCAAGCGGTTGGAAGAATGGCCAATTCCAATCCCTCCGGAGCTGGCACCCATCTTGTCTAAAATTTTGACAGAAAGGTTTCTTACTGGGAGAGATGAGGAGGATGAACTAGCTTGGGGCTATGGGAACCTTGGGGTTTATACTGTGAAGGAGGGATACGATAAGATCCTCCCAGAGCCCCCCCCACATTTATTTCTGGTTCAAGATTGGAGGAAGATATGGCATTCTAAGGGCTGGCCGAAAGTGAACTTCTTTGCCTGGCAGTTTATGCACAATGGAATTCTCACCTTTGACAATCTCAAAAATAGAGGCATCATCGGTCCTTCTCAGTGTGTGTTATGCCACAAGAATGAGGAAACTGCTGATCATCTGATGTTTGAATGCCCATTCACACGGCAGATTTGGAAGCGTTGGTTCTCTCATTATAAAATCCAGGCTAACGATGATTTGACTCGGACCAATATTTTGGAAAGATGGAAGAGAGGTAGATTTAAATCTAAAGCTCTTCGAATTGGTTGGGAGCTTGGTTTACTTTTCATCTGGTGGCAGGTGTGGTTGGAGAGAAATGCCCGTATTTTTCGTGAAACCTTCTCTTCGCTAGATGGAATTTGGCAGGTCATCTGGAGTAAAGTCGTGGAAACGGTTGCCATTTATGCTGAGGAGGAAAATCAGTTAGTTTCTGTGCCACTGGAAGAGGGAGCTGTTGAGCAAGAGAGACAGGTTAGAGGTAGTTGGAAACCTCCCCCAGAAGGCTGGATCAAAATCAATACTGATGGAGCTGCAAAAGGCAATCCGGCAGTGTGCTGGAATTGGAGTTGTGTGTCGTGATCATGCTGGGTTTGTGCTCTATTGGGAATTGCAAGGTCTGGGACGTGCCACAAACAATGAAGCAGAGGCCTTTGCTATTAAATCTGCTTCCATCTGGGCTGTTAAGCAGGGACACAGGAAGATAATTCTTGAGTCTGACTCCCAAATTCTGGTGGGCGCTCTTGACTGCATGAGGAACTTTGCCTCGAAAGCTTGGAGGTTGCGGATTCTGGTCTCTCAAATCAAGGAACTATGGAGGGAATTAGATGATGTGATCCCCGTCTATGTGAGTAGAGATTTCAATAAGGCGGCCGATTTCCTTGCAAAGATGGGTGCCGAGAGGGAGGTTGGGATGCAGCTGCACAGTGATATGCCTGTGGAGGATGCAGTGATTAGGCAAGGTCTTGAACGATCCCTGCAATAATGTGCAAAGTTTTTGATGCTAAGGGAGGTTTTTGTCATGATATCATGACCTGTAGCACCGTCGCGGCCTCGAGTTGGAAGCTGTCGCGATTTCGCGACAGGTTGCGCCATCGCGGCCTTCGATGGGAACCTATCGCGAAATCGTGACATGTCACGATTTCATGACATGTCTCGCTGTCGCGGCCCAGGGTGAGATGTTGTCATGATTTCGTGACCTGTTTCGCTGTCGAGGCCTTCAGTGGGAAGTTGTCGCGATTTCGTGACCTGTTGCGCCATCGCGGCCTTTGGCTGGAAGCTGCAGCGATTTCGTGACATTTTTGGCGCAGGGTCGACAAGGAGGATAACCGTCATGATATCGCGACAATTTTTGTGAATTGGAGCAAAGTGCAAAATCCGTCGCGATTTCGTGACATTTCTGCTGTTCGAAAGCCGCAAGGAAAAATCGTCGCGATATCGCGACAGTTTTGGCGAACTGGCGCCATCTGGAAAACTTGTCGCGATATCGCGACACTTTTGAAGACTGGGTGCAATGTGGAAAACTCGTCGCGATATCGCGACAGTTTTGAGGATTGGGAGCTGAAAGGAAAACTCGTCGCGATTTCGTGACACTTTTGGCAAACTGGCGTCATAAGGAAAACCCGTCGCGATATCGCGACTCTTTTGACGATTGGGTGCAAAATGGAAAACTCGTCGCGATATCGCGACACTTTTTGTGGTTGGGTGCCGAAAGGAAAACACGTCGCGATTTCGTGACACTTTTGGCACATAAGAGGCTTGGGGAAAAACCGTCGTGATATCGCGACACTTTTGCGGACTGGGCGCCAAATGGAAAACTCGTCGCGATATCGCGACACTTTTGCTGGCTGGGCGCTTCGGAGAAATCTCGTCGTGATTTCGTGACCTTTTTGGAGATCTGGAGCTATTTGGAATTCTCGTCACGATTTCGCGACACCTTTGGTGATGGGGCGTCGAAGGGAGTTGCCATCGTGATTTTGTGACTTTTTTGGCGATCGGGTGCCGAGGGCTTTGGCTGTCGCGATATCGCGACATGTCGCGATTTCGCGACTGGTGGCACTGACGCGGTCGAGACGGGGTTGATTGTCGCGATTTCGTGACATGTCGCGTTTTCGCGCCCTGTTGACTTCTGTGCTCTTTGTTGGAAAGTGTTGACTTTTTTGCTCTGCGCTTGTTGTCTTGTTCTCTGCTCTTGGTTGGGATGTGTTTTCTCCCGTTTGTAACTGTTCTTTGTATTAATACAAGTTTTTCAGTTTTTTCAAAAAAAACATTGTAAGTTGTTTGATTTATTTTTCTATTGCCAACTATTCCTATATTGAGGGAATGAAATTCTTTAAAATTGTTAGTATTATAACTAGTATATTGAAAGTAAAATCATACCTCCTTGTTGTCTTCATTGAGGGTTGTTCCCCTTGCATCAAAAATATCGAGGTTGCCTTTTGAGGTCATGTCGAACTTCAAAAGGTACTTTGTGCCTAATTTTCTTAAGAAAATAGTTTTGAGGCTTTTTCTTGAATATTACATGGATAGGCTTTGATAGTATTCCTAACTAGACATTGGATTTTGACCATGGTTCTATCTATATTAGGAGCTTCTTCTTTCATTTTTTTTGTTCCTATTGTTCCATATTGCCCAAATAAAATATCTAGGGATGATTTTACAAGTCCAGAGCATGGATTTATCATTTTTAATTTCTACAAGCAAGAAGGGAATTCTATGAGAACATGGGGGTTTCACTCCAACTAAGAAGGCCTTCATGAAGCTTGGCCCATACTACTCTGGATAAAGGGCATGACAACACTAGATAATATATACATTATTCATGATTGTGGCATAAGGGATAAATATACAAACCAAAAAATCCTTCTTTTTTGAGGTTATCCTTAGTAAGATGACAATTGTTGCAAGCCATTTATAGAAAGAAGTTGACCTTTGAGATTGAATAAAGAATCCAAATCAAATTTCATGTAATATTACCTATAGAACTATGATTTATTATGGATTTATATCCCTTGTGTACAATATAGTTTCTATTTTCAAAAGGAGATCCCCATATGATTAAATTTGTATTTTTAGCATAAGATGGTAGTCTTCCAATCAATTGAGATTTAACCATCTGCAAGTGAGGCTGTAAATTTATAGGAATGACAAGTTGTTTTTATTTTTTCAGATTATAATTGTGCATGATGGAATTGAGAGTTTTGAAATTATTGTCATTTAGCCACTCTTGTAGTGAAGGCTCTATTTGTAGTCTAAAATTTCCTAGAATCTTATGAGAGAGAAAGACTTCTTTACTAGAGGTGGGATTCCATGATAATTTTTCTATAATAATGTCTTTGGTCTCTTGAATTTTTTTCCAGATTTAAAATATTTTTAAAGTTTTTGGATTGACAAAGGTTTGTAGTCCAATTTTCCTTTGAATCCTTTGAAAAGGTAGTAGTATGCTCTAAATCCTCTGAGTGCGCGCCAGACTGACGATGATGGTACAAATCCTAAGCGACCGATGGTCCCCATATCATGTTGGATCAACAAGAACGAGAAGGATAGGTTTGTTGGGAGCAGTCTCTATGGTTTGAACCCTACGTTGACCAGTTACTAACCAACTCTCCTATGTAATAAAAAAATTATATTTAAAAGTGGATTCTCATATATTTTCTTCGGGATAAATTATAATAAAAACATACATATTTTCTTTTTCAGAGGCCTCACCTAGCATTTTATAGGTCGGGATTTATTGGGGATATAACTTAACAAAAATATTTTTTTTGTTCGCATTCCTAACCGATATTCCCTACCCACAGGGACTGAACAAATGACTGACCAACTTGTCAGACCATAACTCGACCACATATACTTCTAGCCTGACATCATTCTAGTAAACACTTTAACATTTTAAACCTCTTAATAAAATGATTAAATTTGTTGACTACCATTTTAAATATTCTAATGAAATGGTTAAGTGACATAATCAATGTTTCAAAACTCTCAAATCAGGAAAAACTCGAAAGCCTAAACTCGACAAAAAAGATCGAAGAAATTAAAATAAAAAAATAAATAAACAAATAAATTTTGATCATTCTAGTAAACACTTTAACATTTTAAACCTCTTAATAAAATGATTAAATTTGTTGACTACCATTTTAAATATTCTAATGAAATGGTTAAGTGACATAATCAATGTTTCAAAACTCTCAAATCAGGAAAAACTCGAAAGCCTAAACTCGACAAAAAAGATCGAAGAAATTAAAATAAAAAAATAAATAAACAAATAAATTTTAACCTAAGATCATGACAACATTTCAAAACTAATAACATTTTGTAGATGGAATATGGGTATAATAAGGTTTCCAATCATTTCAAATTTAATAATATGTATTAGGTTCCAACCTTGTCTCCACTTTGAGGTTTAGCATTATGTATTGACTGCCCTACACCTTTATGGCACCTCATCGAAGTTATCATTGATTAACAATAACTTCACTAAAATTGCATAGTTAAATATTGTGGTTATACGACCATGAAGAAAATAATCATTAGATAGTCATTACATACAATCATGAGGGAAGTAGTCATCACATACAGTCATGAAGTGGATAGTTGCATCAGGTTCTCAATCATGAACAGGGTAACACCAAAAAGGAGTCCCTTTATGAAGCTTAGATACAACCATATAGGAAACAATCATTACATACAATCATGAGGGAAGCAGTCATTACATACAGTCATGAAGTGGATAGTTGCATCAGGTTCTCAATCATGAATATGGTAACACCAAAAAGGAGTTTCTTTATAAAGCTTATAATTGGAGAGCACTCTATTTGCAAAGCATATCAACATTATTCTAATTTACAAATTTTAAAGTTCCATATTTCAAGATACCTTACTATAATTAGCTAGATCCATTTGCTTTTCATCAGAAAGTCCCTTTCACTAATATAATGGCAAGATTAAACATCATTGGTCATGTTAGGTAGTAATGCACTAAAAGTAGCCTAAACAGAGGAATAGATAGCTTCGATAAAAACAAAGGATTCTAGCAAGTTTTTTTCTTTTCATGCCACTGTACCCCTCCTTATTTATTTTTTATTATAGATCAAGGGAAGGGGAGTTATCCAAAATATAGGGGTAGAAAGAACAGAGAGATGTTGCATCCCATAACTCCCTTCCCTAAGGACCAGTATTTTTTAAGCGTCCCTGCATTCACCAACCCTAGACATTTTAAAATAAAATATGAAGAAACTCCCAAAAGCCTCAATTACTCTTATTTTGAAGAGGAAGAAACCAATCCAAGTCAATCACTATTATGATAAAAAATCAAGTAATTTATGTTCTATTGACTAATGGCTTTATGAAAAGCCATTCTGCTTGTTCTAAGTGAGAAAGCATCCACATGCATCCTCTATCCATACAAGGATTGCCATGTCTTTGCGGTGTGCATTTTTATGCTTTTGAATGTTCCATTCATGTCATTTGAAGAAACAACTATAAATTTCATACATGTCTATGAGTTTTTATTAAAAATATTAAATTCAAATCATATAAAAGGGTTTTTATTAAATTTTAATATTTAAATCATATAAAAGATGACTTTATTACATCTTAATTATATTTTAAATCAATCTTCATAAAAAATTTGTTAGAAAGGAGGACCATTCAAAGGTACATTACTACAATTCAAAAAAAAAATTAGATGCATAGACTGCTTTCTTCCGAGCTAGTGCTAGTAAAAGCAAAATGGTAGAAAAAAAAGAAAACAAAGAAACTACTTTAGATTTGGAATACCATGGAACACAATGGTTATGGGCATGATCAGATCAAAAATATAAAAATCTATATTTATAAAACAACTATCATTTGAGATTCAACAAGAATGTTTAACTCTTCCCCATATATATATATATATATATATCTAAAAAAAACATCATGTCTTTGATCTCTGTCAACAAAAATTTACAAAAAAATGAAATGTAAAGCAATTTTTAAATTGCTTTATGTTTTCCCTTTCTTCCCCTTGTAGTTGATGTTGATGGTTGGCCTTGGCTCTGAACTGGTGGGTGAATTGGAGGTTTCTCAAGTGCAATATCATCATGATATATCTCCTTCAATCCTCTTAAATGTCTTGTTTCCTCCTCAAATGCCTCAAGATCCTCTATAGTAAACTTTACATCCAATGAACCCTCAAAAATCCAATCAAAAAGTGGATCTACCTCATCCAATTGAATTGCCTCATAGGATTCACTACCCTCCACTTATCTTGTATGGAGCCTTAGATTGTATTGCACAAAGACAAGGTCATTGAGGCGCTTTTGGCTTAATATGTTATGCTTCTTGGTGTGTATGGCCTCAAATAAAGACCAATTGCACTCACACCCAGAAGAGCTACAAGGTTGACTCAATATGCAAACAACCATCTTCTGCATGTTAGGTATTTTTCCACCATAGTCCTCCCACCATAAATCTACAAAAAAAAATAATTTTAAAAGTATCAATTTATGATGCTATACTACAATAATGTTAACTATATATATATATATATATATGTTAAATTTTAAAGTTTAAATTCATTACCTAGATGTAAGGTTGACCTTGTTTATCTAGCAAAGGGGGATGCAAACAAGCTCCCTCTTACATTCTTATACATCTGCAACTCATTAGGAATAAGGTGATGTTTCTCAAGGTTTTCTATCATCCTCTTTGCACAAGTATAAAATGCTTCTTGGACCTCATCATTATCACATAAACTACTATTGTAAAATAATTTGGGGTTCAAGAAGCATCCTATGACATGAATTGGTTGATATAGTTGCCTTGTCCATATCTTCTAAAAATGTTGCTAATTGCTTCATATTTATGCATACTACCACTGCAATAATGGCGAATGGCCTCTTTGGCTCTATCCATTACCTCATATAGATAGCCCATGGTCAATTGTTCACCATATACAAGGCGAAGAACCCTTACCAAGGGTTCAGTCACCTACAATTAAAAAATAAATATTAAAAATTTAGAAAAAATAATATTTCAGTACAAAATAAAATTTCAAAATTTAAATTTGAACTCAACAAGCAAATTACAATTACCTTGAGAATTTCTTGAATAGTTTTCCAAAATGAATTATTATACACTTGGATTGATATTTGTTGCCCCTCCTCTTTAGCATGAAATAGTGAGGCATTCCATTCCTTGGACACAAACATCCACTTCAAAGCAAATGATGATGCAATAAGGCTCTACAAGGCAATAAAATTAGAGGTAAATCGAGTGGTCCTTGGGTGAAGAATGTCCTTCCCATCATTGTGCTCCCTCATCAAGCTGAGCACCCATGTGTGGTTATAGATAAATCATGTTATGTTCTTTTCTTCTTCTACCACTGTATTCACCCACGACATATTTTCAATGTCCTCCAACATAAGGTCAATGCAATGGGTAGCACATGGGCTCCAAAAGGGGTACTTCTCATGAAGAAGTCTACCTACAGATATATATGTTGCATTGCCCGTCACTACTTGGACAACATTCTCCACACCTACTTCAATCACAACCTCCTACAACAAACTAAATAATAATTGTGCATTTTTTACCTCTCGTGAGGCATCAACTAACTTGAGGAAGACCATGGATCCACCTGAAGCCACCAACACGTTTAGGAGTGTGTGGTTTCTTCCATTTGTCCACCCATGTGAAAGAATATTGCAACCATTTTTCTTTCATATCATCCTTTTCTCTTCCATGAGATCATGTGTGTTAATCACACATTGCAATAGTGGTCCACTTAATTCATGTGTAAAAGTCATCTTTAATCCTTTTCTTGACTCACTTAATGCCTTCACTAGGGCTTCCCAATAGGGGTTGTTCATAGTATGAAAGGGAATATTGCAATAATACCAAAATTTTGCCATGGTTGTCTTGACTTCCTTTACCCTGTCCCTTCCCATCGTAGTTTCAAATATTGGTTTGTCTAGTGTTGGAGCCTTGTCCCACACTTCTCCCACTCCCACTAACAACACTTCGATGAATGCAAGGGCTAATAATATATTCTTCAACCATGGAATGGATATCTTGTAGTTCAGTCTCATCTTTATAAAAGAAGCTTATTGGCCCCACTTCTTGTCCAATTGCAATTCTTGCCCTTTTATATTTGAGGGCAAGGGTCCACATATTTCCTTTCTTGACCAATCAAATGGAATTTGAGGCGATTAATGCCTCCTCGCATGTCCTTACCATAAAATTTACAAATCACTTGATTCAACAAGCTTCCCTTAATTTCATACTTCCACATGGGGTCTCTTCCTAGGGCTTGTGTTGATGGAGTCGTTTGGGTTTCAACTATAGAAGGGTCATTGCTCTTCGTAGTGCCAATGGTTCTAGTGGCATGGGTAGGGACCTCACCTGAAGAAGCCATATGTATTTCCTAATAAGAGAGGAAATAAAAAAACAAAATATTAATAATATAATGTCTAATCCTATTTATGTCTTTAGTGTAAAAATCTATGTAATGGCAAACTATTAATTGATTTGATCTATTCAATCCAAAACAAATGATTTAAAAATGCACATATGATGTGATTGGGCTAAAATTTTAAAATAGTGATTAAATTTAACTTTAGTTTCGACCGGTAATACATTGTAGATGGTTAAATATTTCCAACTAAGTTCAATAAAAAAGATGTAGATAATTAAGTATTTTCTTGTTTATAATATGTTTGGATATTCTCTAGAGTCTGAATTATGTTTTTTCCTTTTTTCTTGGTATTAGCATTGAAAAAAGTTGTGTTTGATTAATAAATTTTAAACAAGTTGCTTAGTGGATGACATATATACATGTTCATATTGCACTATACCCTAATGTTAAGCCACTAAATATAATATAACCCATGAGAATAATATTCCATGCAAACTATATATTAGAAAATAAGACTACCAAGAACTACAAGATACTACATTGTTGCTTTGCACTAGAGAGAGGAAAATAACTAACATTATACAAATAGTTGGTACGCTATTTGCTGCAATATCCACTTTCTTGATATACTTTCTCTTGTATATATGGAAACCTTGACCCAATATTCAAAGTGTACAAAACAGGCATGTCCTCATCATAGGAGCATCAAGTGGCATTGGTCTTGAGATTGCCAAATATGTTATTGCCAAAGGTTCGTATATAACATTGATAGCAATAAATGCATCCAAACTCAAGAGAGTTGTTGAGTAAAATGTGGAAGAACTGCAATGTGACAACAATAGGATCAAAATGCCAAGGTATGAATGAATGCTCATAAAAATGTAGGGGAGTTAAAGCTAACCCAAAAGGTTTATTGTGCATAAAGGCTCAATGACACCCATGTAATTTTTAATTTTTTACTTTTGTTTTCTCTATCTTTTAACAGGTTGCGGATGTCAGAGATTATGGAGCCATTTTTGCAGCCATCAATGAATCCTTCCAATGGAGACCAATTGAGGTGCTTGTGTGCAGTGTTGGAGTTGGTTATACATCATACATTGATCAAGTCTCCATTGAGAGGATTGATGCTACAATGGGTACAAATCTTGTTGGGACACCGTATAAATAATAACTCATAAAATATATGCGTCAAATGTGGGGAATTAAAACATCATTATCCTCAGCTCTAGAAATTTTTTTATATAAAAGTGGTACTAATAATAGTCTCCACTCTCCACAACCCCAAATGTACAAAATATAAGATGTATAAAAGTGAAATCATTCTCCAACCTTATCATTATGACCTGATAGAATCTGTTCCATACCGAAGGATACTCTGGACTTCACCCTTAGAACCATGTAAACCATTGCAAATATTGAATAGTATCTTCCAGGTCCATACAATTATGGGAGATAATAATATAAAAGAGATGCATAATATCTATGAAGTAGGCTAATGCTAGCCTTACAAAAGCATGAAATCTACGACAACTAATATTACAGAGCTTATCTCTATATATCCAATTCTATATAGTTGATATTTAACACAATCTTCAAAGAACCACAAACATTTAGAAGACAAAAAAAGATGATGTAAAATCTATATAACAAACATAATATTAGCACTATCTCCAAGTATATAGTATCCATGTAAAGTGACATCTTAGCCTTTCCTCAGGATTACTAAGTCACACATAGTATTTATAATTTGAATGGATTTGATAGTGAAGGTTTTGTTACTCAAAAAATAAGGTTTAACTTTACTAATTTTTTAATTTTTAACTTTTGTTTTCTCTTTATTTTAACAGGTTGTAGATGTCAAATATTACAGAGCCATTTTTGTAGCCATCAATGAATCCTTCCAATGGAGGCCAATTGAGGTGCCCGTGTTCAATGCTGGAGTTTGTTATCCATCATATAATGATCAAGTTTCCATTGAGAGGATTGATGCTAGAGTGGGTACAAATCTTATTGTGACACCATATAAATATTAACTCATAAAAGCTATGTACCAAATGTGGGGAATTAAAACATCATTAGCCTCAACTCTAGAACATTTTTGATATAAAAGTGGTACTAATAACAATATTTGCTCTCCACAACCCCAAGTGTGCAGAATACAAGATGTATAAGAGTGAAATCATTCTCCAACCTTATCACTATGACCTGAAAGAATTCATTTTATACCGAGGGATACTGTGGACTTCACCCTTAGAACCATGCAAACCATTGCAAATATTGAATAGTATCTTCCAGGTCCATAAACTTATGGGAGACAGTAACATAAAAGAGATGCAGAATATCTATGAAGCAACCTAATGCTAGCCTTACAAAAGCACGAAATCCATGCCAACTAATATTTTAGAGCTTATCTCTATACATCCAATTATATATAGTTGATATTTAATACAATATTTAAAGAACCAAAAACATTCATAAGACAAATAAAAATGGTGCAAAATCTATATAACAAATAAAATATTAGCACTATCTCCAAGTACATAGAATCCATGTAAAGTGACATCATAGCCTCTCCTCAGCATTACTAAGCCACACATAGTATTTATAATTTGAGTGGATTTGATTGTGAAGGTTTTGTTACTCTAAAAATAAGGTTTAAGTTAAGGATCTAAAGAATACAATTACACAACCAATTATGGTTGGATAAGCGTATTTCAAGTAAACAACACCCTCCATAAAAATTGATATAACCTGTAACTGCATGAAAAACTATTTACTTTAAATTTATCCATAGAGTTCACATTAACAAAAATAACAATGGCACTTTGCCTAAATAATTTATCACCATGGAAAGGTATTATTCTCACTCATTAGTAGTAGTGCCACTTTGGTATTGAAAAATATTGGAATAAATATTTGTTTGAAATATCTAAAAAAAAGCCAGAGAAAATACATAAATATTTTGGAAATCTCTTGCAGTGTTTGGTCTAATTTTATTTCAATTGAATCTCTTGCAATGTATGAGTCCTGAGGTCTTTGTCTCGGTTTTTTTTCAACTAAAATCTCTTGTAGCGTCTTAGGTATTTATTTTGGGGGCTTCAAAACTACAAGAAGAGGAGGGAAAGGACTTTACCCTTGTCATGCGAAAGTATGTCATATTTCTCACAACATAACTCCACACTTATTTACATGACACATGCTCACACTTAATAACTTGACATATACTATAGACTCAAATATCAAACACACTTTGTAATCTAAGTATTTACAAAGGTACCAAATAATGTAATACCTTCAACACCCCCTATATTACATTATTTGGTATGAAGGCATTTTGCCTTCATGTGCTTTCTTCTTCTTCATGCATGCTAGATTTTTTACTACTTTAGGTCCTATCATTGTATCTATCTCTGTTACCTATACTTTTGAAGAAGTCATCAAAGAATACATTGTCATGTTCTTTTGCCATAAAAGTCTTGTGTTCAATATAATACTTCTTTTAAAATTGTTCTCTTGGCAAAAGTTGATCTAAATGTTTTTGTAAAATTTCTATTACATCCAAGGCAAATCTTTTGTAGGATCCCATGGCTTCAATTTTATTTAGTCTCTTAATAAGACATCTCTTATTGCCATTAATGTTTTTGAATTCTATCATTCTTCCTTTATCCAACAATTATGATACTAAAATAAGATTATTTATTATGTCAGGAACATAAAGTACATTTTCCAATGTACATTATGAATATGGTAAACTCAATGTGACATTCCTTGATCCTTGAACTTGATAAATTTTATCATATGTTATCTTTATCGGTATATTTGGTTTTACTTGAATTTAATCAAACTAGTGAAGATTGTTTTTCATATGGTGGCTTGTTCCCAAATCAATGTACCAAGAATTGTCTCTATATTCCAACTTTGGTTTTGATTGAATTTATTGTGGTTTATTATATCTTAACACATGTCTATGGCAATATTTATATTTTTGAAAAAAGTTCTTCATGAAGCTTGGTCCTTTAAACCTATATGGCCTTTTTGATGTACTCATTTTCTTTCAATCAATACAAATTCCTTTTAATTTTATTTCCTTTGATGTGGAATTTCTTATGACTTCGAAATTAAAGTTCTTCTCAATATCTTCAATTTTGTAGAAATTCTTTTATCTCCAAAATTAACATTTTCTTTCTCTTTTTCAATATTCAATTTTATTTTTCTCCTTCACATTTTTAAGCTTCCTTTCAATATTTATTTTTCTTATTTTTCAATTTACTTCTTCAATCCACTTTCAATTTCAATCTTTCATTTGTTAAATTTTTATTCGTTTTTCAGTCTTTTTTCAATTCTTCAATTTTAAAATTCAATTTTTTTTCTTCTAAATCATCATTTTCAACTTCAGTCTTTAATTCATTTTTTTTTCTTCAAACTTAATTCTTTTCCTTCAATTTCAAATTTCAAATTCTTCAATCAAATTTCAAATATCTTTAATCAAATTTCAGAATTGAAAATTTTCATTAACTTCTTATATCTCCCTTCAATTTCAATTTTTAATCTTATCCCAAACTAACTTCTTTAATTCTTTAAACTTTTTATTTAATTCATTTCCTTCGATCATCAATTTAATTTATCCTTTCAACTAATTTCTCTTCTTTTCAAATATTAATTTCTCCTTATAACTGTCATTCATTTTACTCTTCATTTTTTCAATTTATTTATTCCTCACCTTCTTATATCTCCCATAATTAAATTAATTCACAACTCTTTTCAAATCAAATCTATGCCCAATTTAAATAACATAAAGATCAAAGAATAACTTTTAATTCATTGCACTTATCCCTTGCATTTGGATGTCTCGTCAACACAAACTAACTTTGCTTCTCCTTTGCATTAGAGTAAATCATCCATGTGCTCAAACTTCCAAAAATATCGTATATTAGTCTCCACTTTCTTTATGTTAGTCTCCTCTCTTGCTAGATATTCATAGATCTTATCCTACTTTGGACATCTCCACTAGATGTTTCCTCTCCTCCATTTAATGCTCAATATTGTGTCATCTAATAATGTTGCCTATAGTGCTTTGATGCTTTCTATCACTAGACTTACACTCGCATGTTTGCTTGTTATCTATGCAATCCTCTTTGCCTTCAATTGCTCTTCCTTTGTTACTCTTTCCCTTGTTATCTTCTTCATTCTTCTTCAACTATTCTTCTCACGTTTCTCCCTGCAGTTATCTCACTCAATGTGGTTCTTTTAAAACTCACACAAGGTGGTGGCTTTGATACCACTGTTAGCAAAATAATGTTATGTTCACAGGTTAAACAATCTCCAGGATCATAAATCAACTCAATAACATGCATATATCAAATTCTCAATAATGAACAATAAACACACTAAAAGCTTTATTGAAACTACTAAAGCAATGCATAAATGCAAAGCTTCTTCGAGTTACATATTACATGGCTTTGTCTTCAATATATACATATATGAGACTCTTCATATTACATGACTCTTGACCTTTGCTCTCCTCAAACTCACAGGAGAACCAACTCTTCATATTTTTATTTTACATAATAAATATCACATATTACATAAAGATAAAGTCTCTCATGATCACACATAATTCTCCACTTCTAAATTAAACACTTCACTCATATAATTCACTTACTAATGAGACACCTCACACATATAAATCCACACTTATTTACATGACACATACTCACACTTAATAACTTGACACATACTATAGACTTAAATATCAAATACACTCCCTAATCTAAATATTTATGAAGGTGTTAAATAATGTAATACCTCCAACACTCTTTTAAAGCACACATAATTTGGTTATTTTTTTTTTTTGGTGTAAGGTAGAAGTGGTTATAAGGTCCACAAACCTTTTACATAGTCAAAATGGGTTGGTTCTAGCATCAAGCCCGTATAATCAAAATACAAAATGGATCTATCTAAGACCCACATTAAGCCATACTTAGAGTCCACTATCCTATACTTGTCGCTTGACTATTCAGGATAAAACAAAAACCAAACAACACCTAGCACTTACTAATACCACTAGGCTGTTGTACTGTACACTTGTCACCTCCCAGGCCCCAACAAATGGGATGCCTTTTGTACCTCTGCCTAATTCCATCTGTCGGATTACTCATCATCAACCCCTCTAATCTCCTGATGCTCTAACATGTTTGATCTTAGCTCTTCTCTAGAAGCCAACACCAATAGTTCTTGAGGGAAGTTATCCTTCCAAATTTGCATCTCCCCAATAGAAACTGCAATATTTGCCATTAGATCCGCCACCTGGTTCCCTTCTTTGAAGGTGTGTTGGATTCGGGCATTAACCAAATGAGATTTATGAATCTTTGCTTCTAGGATAAGCTCCAAGATGGTCCAGCTGGGGTCTTTATCCTCCTTAATTGCCTTGATTATATTAAGCGAATCCCTTTCAAAGATAACTTCCTTATAACCCTCAAATATGGCAATTCTCATTGCCTACATGCAGGCTCGAGCTTCTGCAAAATGATTTGTTTGAGTTCCCAAAGGCTCTACAAAGGCAAGGACCACTTTTCCTTCCTCATTTCTCAGAACTCCTCCTGCTCCTATAGCCCCCGGATTTCCTTTGGCTGCCTCGTCAAAATTAAACTTAACCCACTTTTGTGTGGGGGGTATCCACTTGACACCATCCTGTGGGTTGGTTGTAATGTCTAGGTCTGGAAGTTCCTCTCCCCAGTTCCGCAAAATCCTCCTTTCCCTTAGAGACATGGTCTCATTTTTGAAGTAGAAAGTTTTCCAGTTTTCTTTCAAAGCTCTGATTATTTTATTACCACATAACCTGGGATCTTTCTTACATCCTTTAAATACTCTCTTATTTCTCTCATTCCATATCCCCCATAAAAAATGGGGTAAGCTGAGCTTCCAGAGCCAAGTCAAAAGTTTCGCCCGAAAGGGGGAAGCCCACTGTATGCAAAAGTCAGACATGCTATTTGGGCAGACCCAATCTATATGAAATTTGGACAGGATCATTTGGAAGACTGTACAAGAAAATTCACAAGTAATAAATATATGACTTATAGATTCTATTGCTTTATCACACAAGATACATCGATTGATGAATTGGAAACCTCTCCTTTGCAGATTATCGGTTGTCAGAATCTTATTTTAAACTGCCAACCAAAAGAAGAAAGAAATTTTTGGGGTTAAATTATTTAACCAAATAATAGAAGTCAGAGTCCAGCCATTGAATCTTGAGTGGATTAACTTATAGGCAGTTTTTACTGAATAGATCCCACTTGTAGTTTTGCCCCAAATCGCCTTGTCTCTCCCTTCCCCCGGGAATGATCGGGAACACCCTTAAAGCATCATTGAGTTTGGTTAGGGCCACCTTCTCTTGCTCGACGGATTATGAATCGTGATTTTCTTCCAAGAGGAAGTTTCTGTGCTACTGCAATAAAATCCCCTACTTTTCCTCCCATTTCCTCTGAAATTTTATGTTGGAGGACCTGAAGGTCTAAGTTATCTTTCAGAGGGGCCTCTTCCAACCACGGGTCTTGCCAAAATTCCACTTGTCTTCCATTACCAAATCTCCATCTGATGCCTTTCTTGACTACCTCCTGACATTCAAGCAAACAATTCCAGAAATAGGATCCTCTAGGTAGATTATCAGCTTTCAGGAAGTCCTGATTATTTCTGATATATTTTGCCTTAAGAAGTTTTACCCATCCCAATTGATCATTATTGATAAATCTCCATACATGTTTGCCAATCAGAGCTTGATTCATTTATTTCATTCTCTTTAGCCCCAGGCCCCCCTGATCTTTGCTTGCACACACCTGATTCCATGCTACCAACGGAATTCTCTTTCTCTCCTCTGAACCTGACCACAAGAAGTTGCGTTGAATTTGCTCCAAAGTAGATCGAACCTTTGCAGGCATTCTAAATAGAGACATGCAGTAAATTGGAATGCTCTATAAAGTAGTTTGAACTAATAAGGCTTTTCCTGTGGAGCTGAGAAAGCTGCCCTTCCATCCTGCTAATTTTTTGGAGATCTTGTCAATGACTGAGTTCCACAATGTAGCCTTCATTATTCCTTCGAACATAGGCATGCCTAGATAAGTCACTGGTAGAAGTTCCTTTCCACAACCGAAGAGGTTAGCAATTCTTTCCTCCCTCCCACCAGGCGTGTTAAAGAAATAGATGCTACTCTTCTTATAGTTTATGTACTGTCCTGCTTCTATATCATACTTGGTTAGAATTCTCTTCAGCTTCCTAGCATGAGGCACCGAGGCTTTGGACATAATGATTGTATCATCCAAAAACTGTTGGTGAGACACTGGCTCTGTTGTTGAGGCAGGTTTGAAACCTTCCAATCGACCATCTGCCATCGCTGCTGAAATTTTCCTACCCAATGCTTCCACTAAAATAATAAACAAGTAAGGAGACAAAGGATCTCCTTGTCGCAACCCCCTTTCACTCTTAAAGTAATTGGAGGGTGACCCATTCACCATGACAAAAAATCTTGTAGTAGAGATGCAACTAAAAATCAACTTAATCAATTGGGGACAGAAACCAAACTTACCCAAAATCTTGGTGAGGAACCGCCATGAGACCCGGTCGTAGGCTTTATTCATATCAAGCTTTAGTAACATACCTGCTTCCTGACTGGCCACCATTGAATGAATAACCTCATGAATTGTGATGATACCATCCAGTATTTTTTGCCCTTTCTCAAAGCCTCCTTGGTTCATATCAATGATGAAAGGAAGGATAACCTTCAGCCTATTGGCAATTTTTTTGGTGAGAATCTTCATCAGAGTGTTACATAAACTGATAGGGCAAAAATTGGAAAATTCCATTGCTCCCACTAGTTTAGGGATGAGGACTAAAAATGTAGCATTAACTCCTTATGGGATTTCCATGTCCTTTTGAGCCTCAATTATAGCTTCCACTACATCATTGCCTAGGATATCCCAAAACTTTTGAAAGAAAGTCATGGGGAAGCCATCCGATCCTGGGGAGCTGTTACCATCCATGTAAAAAACCACCTTCTTGATTTCCTCCTTTGTGAAAGGACTAAGTAAGAATCCATTAAGATTCTCAGTTACGAGGGGAGGAATGGCCGTCAACAAAGAGTCCTCTTCTTCAATAGTTGGATTTACATCTTCTAGCAATGATTTAAAGTACTCAACCGCTTCCCTCCTTATGTCTTCCATATCTTTGGTGTTAGACCCATCGACCATCTTGATCTCCTTAATTTTGTTAGAACTCCTGTGGCGAAGAGTAGAGACATGGAAGAACTTTGTATTTATGTCACCCTCCTTTAACCAATGCAGTCCGGATTTCTGCCTCCAGAAGGTTTCTTCAAATCCAAGCACCATGTGGTATTCGGCTAATAGCTCCCTCTCCTGGTTTCTCAGATCCTCTGTAAGCTGCTCTGACTTCAACTTCTCCTATAGTTCATTGATCTTGTCTTTTAGTTCTGCATTTTTAACAAAAATATTGCCAAAGGAAGTTTTGTTCCACTCTCTAATGTTAGCCTTCACATTCCTTAGTTTACATGCCACTTGGGCCGGTTTTGAACCATTATACTTTTTGTCCCACCATTGGGCAACCAGATCCTTGAGATCCTAATGTTGGAACCACATAAGTTCGAATCAAAAGGGTCTGATGTATCTTTTCTTAGAGTCCTCCCCTGTTTCCCACAGAATTGGGTTGTGATCATACCCGATTCTTGGGAGTGTCGTTAATGAAGAGTCCCCAAACCTCTCCAGGAATTCTTGAGAAAAAAGAAACCTATCTAATATGATCTGAATTTGGTTTTCCTTCAGTATTTTGTTAGACCATGTATAGGAGAATCTACGTAGGTCCACATCCATCAGCTCATGTTGCTCAACAAAATCTCTAAACTCATAGATATCAGTAGTTATTCTTTGAAAGCCCCCCAATTTATCTGCAAGATTAAGATAGCAATTGAAATCCCCCACCACAATCCAAGGTAATTTGGGGACCGTCTCCCTCAATTCAGCTAGCTGACTTCAAAGAACCCTTCTCAATCCCTGTCTAACTAGAGCATATACATTCGTTAAGATCCACTCTTCCTGCGTGGTTTTATCCACACATAAGAGACAAATAAACCAACTAGACATCAGAATCACTCTACTATCAATCACATTCTTGTTCCACATAACCAAGCAACCCTCCTGTTGTTCCAGTGGCCTCTTGGCCTACTACTTTAGCTTCTTGCCAAGTCCTATTCTTAAAAGGAATAACTCTACTCTCCTCCATTTTAGTTTCTTGCAGTAAAATCATATCTGGTTTGTGTTCTTGTCTAAGAGCATACAAAGCTCTTATTTTTGTAGGATTACTCCCGCGTATATTCCATGAAAGAATCTTCATTTATGGGCTTTGGATCCTTGAGCCTTCGCCTCAAAGAGCAATACTGCTTGAGTGCCATCAACCACTCCTCGCTCTGCTTCTTTCTGCCTTAAGGCAACATTGCTAGGTTTCCCTCTTCCTACCGAACCATATCCCCATACATCCGCTCTAGGTTGGGGTTCCTTGGGATTCACTTGTCTTCTAGTAACCATCTTGGATAGGTCAGTCTTGGTATTTGGGGTAACAATCTGGCTTTCCAGGTTAATTGGTCTTTCTGACAGTGGAGATGATTTCGTGCTCTTAGCTTCTTGATTAGTAGATTCTTTTTTCCCTGATTTGGGGTTACACTGATCTTGGTGGTTCACCTCTTCCTCTTGAGTATCCTTGCCTGTATTATTAGTTTCCTGCTCCTTCATCTGATTTTGCTCCTCTAAATCCTTCTCTTGAGTCTCCTCTACCTCAGATTCCACTTCTTGGCTACCCATATGATCTCCCTTCAGATGATTTAATGCATCAAAACTATTCTCCACTGGGATGTTGATCTCCTTAGAATTTATTCCCATAAATTCCTCTGCAGTACATGGGACCACTTCCACCGAGCCTCCATAGGTCTCCCGTATTACCCAATCAAACTTACTTGCCCCAGGGTATTGATCTATGGGGTTCTTTCCTTTGTGATTTGGCTCTTAGGCTTGCTATATCATCTTAGGAGTAGGTTGAGCTTGAGGGTTCCCATAAAAGGGACTAGCTCCCCTGTGAGAGGGTTTCGGGGCATAGGTATTTTTTGGATGAGGGTTATAATGTTATCTCTTGCTTACAATAGGGCGAACAGGGTCTCTGATATTCGGATTTCGAGCTCCACGTCCTTGAGGCCCATGTTGGGTAGGAATGGAGATTTGCGGGGGAGGGATATTATTTTGGGTTTGAGGAGTAGTATTTTGGAGTGGGGGTTGGTTCTTGGAAATGTAGTGGATACCCTGGTGCCCTACCTTCCCGCAAACACTACACTTAAAAGACATATTTTCATATTCAAAGACCTGAGTGTGAAGGCCAAAAATAGACAACAATATAATGGATTTAGGGAGCTCTTTACTCAGGTCTGCCAACACACACATGTGAGCAGAAAGGAGTCTTGATTTGCTCAAGGTTGCAGGATCAATAGCTATAGTTCCCCAATCTCTATAGCTATCCCAGCCAAGATTTTTTCATTCCAAAAAAGTAGAGGTAATCCCGGCATCTTAACCCAAATCGGAGCCAAATCCAACACTTGAGTCTGGGGGTTGAAATCGGGGGACCAACGCTTTAGATACAAGCCCCTTTTCCCAAAAAACCAAGGACCTCCTTGAAGAGTCCTTTCCATGTCCTATTCACATTGAAATGTCACCAAAAGAAAACTCTTGGGTAAAGCCTTAATCATCATACCGACCCTTGGCTGCCATTTTTGGACAACCCATCTCCTTATGACTTCTAAGTCCGGCCTCACCCCCATAAATTTTGCCACCAGAGATGTTCTGCCCTCCATAGCCACATGCTAAGCTAAGGTATCCGAGACGTGCAACCTACCATTGAAATATTTTAGATTAAAACAAGAGTCGGATATTTTTTGCTTCCCGCGAAGAGCATTAAGATATGAAGGTCTCTAGTTACCAGATTTCTCTTTGTCTCCTTCCTGGGTCTTCCTTTGATCCTGACGCACAAAGTCCTGGTCCCCCTCAGAGATATCTTCAACCGCTTCCGCCCAACGCCCTTGGACCGGTTCCAATAGAACTTCCTTGTCCACATCCTCCACCTGGGGGCCTACTATCTCACCAGATCCCCCACCTGCCACGTTTACTGATCTGCCCTCCGAAGCCCCACACCTAGGGTTTGTCACCCCTAGACCTCCCGCTCCTCCTCCTTGCTACTCCATCCGTCACAACTTGCTGCCTCCAAAATTTGCCATATTTTTTTTTATATTATTAGGGCCAAAATTTTTGTGGCCGCTACAGTGCACGGGCTGCTACAGTGGCAGCTGCTACAGATCGCAGGCTTCTACAGTGGCAGGTGCAACAGGCCACGGGAAAACCCTAGCAGGCTTGGTTTTCTCTTTATGTTAGTATGATAATTTGGTTATTATATATATAAGAAGTTGTGACTATTCCATTTTTTGCCTCATTTCTTATGTATGTGTAACAGTGGTATTTTGTGCCTAAAGATATTGTGTTCCTTATGCATTTTCAACAATGATGCATGTGTTCCTTTAATCTCGTTGTAATGTAAAGAGATTTAGGAACTTGACGCATCGCCTCCCATAGTATAAGATTTTACTTTCTTGTTGTTTCCCTTTCATTTTATTGCTTTTCTCATAACCCTTTTCTAGATAAGAACCAGTAGAATATGCTACCTTAGGAAAAAAGAGTGTTAAGATCACATCTGAACAAGGAGCCAACCTTGATAAAAATCCCATAGGTTATCTGATGGATCCATGTCCCAAGCTCCTTATATTTCTTGACTATGTACTCTAAGCAAGGTATGAGAACAATACATACCCGACAACCACAACAGGTGGTCGCTATGCCCGAGCACACAACTAGAACCAATCCCTAGACAATATTGGTTGCCCAACAAGCACCTTAGCTATAGTGGCAAATTGATCAATGTTGCATAATTTAAGGTTAAAGCATCCATGCTAATGCAGTGCACTTGACAAGTTTGATAGTAAACAACCATAAAATTATATTAGGACTATATCCTCTTCATTTGTTAAAATGTTTGTAATTTGATTTTATTAGGTCAAAAGGCCAATCGTAATAAAATATCTATGGGTATATTTGATGAATTCTAGAGGGAAGTGTTATGTAAACCTCCAACATTGTGATGTAAGCTTATGATATCTTCATGTAAATGTAAGGATAATATCATATATTTACCCTTAGTGATATTGGTTAATCCTTATTTTAGATAACCTTTGATTAAAGGGTGTGATTTGTTATTATTTTATGGTAGGGTTAAACTCATTAAAATTAATTTTTTATTAGGGATTTGACATCACTATAAATATTTGAAAAGAGGATCCATTTGTATAAATGTGAATACAATGTGATATATTAGGATGTCTAAGAGTACTCACCTTCTAATTCTTCTTCTCATTTGTCTCTTTACTTCATTTACTATTGCTATATGTTAGTAGTATTTTCTTCTTTTCCACATAATATCATGGTGAATGCAGATTTTAAACTATTTTAAAAATATTGCAAATTAAAACGTTATTCTGATTTTAATTTTTTCAAGATTCTATACTTTTAAACCGACTTATTTATTAGAATGTCATGTAGTTAGCTCTCTTGTTTCTTTAATTTTTCAAGCTTCTATGGGTTCCAACCAATTTATTTACTAGAATGCCATGTAGTTAGTTCTCCCACTTCTATAACTTAGAAATATTTTATTACATGTTTTCAACGTCCAATAAAAAATAGTTGTTCATCATTGTTTATATTCATAATCTGACTTTATTCATAAAGGCCAATAGTGACAACCTATTTATAGGTACATTTTAATGTTAGCTTATGGATAAGTATGTAAGCCTACCTTCTCTATGAAATTTTATGGACACTTTCTATGGAAACCTACAAATATTATGTAGGCTTTATAAGCTACAAGTATCTTATATGTAATTGCATCTTTTATATAAACTTATGAACATAATTATATAAGTATAGAAATATTTTTGAAGTATTCATTCTTAGTTATAATGTCTAAATCATCTATTATAATTTAACTCATCTCGACTTATGTCAACATTTCATTTGAGATTAGTATGACAATAAATACCTTTAATGACTAATCCATTGTATCAATTGGTGATATGAGATTGTGAGGGTGTCTATGGACATCCATCCTTATTTCTATTCAACAATTCTCATCTTTGTTTTATTTTTCTCTTTATTAGTATTAGCTCTCTTTATTTCACTCCTTTGTCCTTTTGCATGTAATTTTCATGTGGTAAATGTATACTTCAAATAACTAGAAAGTATTGTAAATTCCATCATAGTATCAAAGCCAAAATAGAGCATCGTCATCTGAATACGTAAAAGAAATTTTTTCATGTTCAATGATTTAAAAAGCAAGTCAAAATAAATAATTGCTTCTAATTTTAGAAGGAATAATTTAAAATTTTGAATTTAAATTCTAGCACCTTCCTTTCAAACATTCACATGCCAAAACATTTTTGTATGCCAAATTTCTTAGAGCCAAGTAATATGTGCCATTGAAGCTTTTCTTCTACTCCAATCATCTATATCAATTAGTGCAATAACAGAGACTATGGTTACTTCGCTCAACATTGAAGGTTTGAACCACACAAAGGAAAAAATATTTTGCATGCCTTTATAGAGCATGACTCTTTTGCACCATGTGGTATGGTATTTTATTGATTACAATGTGATATTTAGTGCATCGGTTGATAATATTATCTTATCAAATGACATCCCAATTTAAACCTTCTTATAGAAGTTCTTTTTATATCATTATGATACACACTCTTTTACAATTAATATTAACTTGGTATCTCTAACTCCAACCAATCTTGGTTTTATCTCTTGTTGGCAAGAGGTTTTGAGGTCAAAACATGCTAAGGAAGATATTTTTGTGTGCCTTTTTATTGAAGTCGGTCCATTTAACCATATGCCACATGGTGAGTCCTTATCTCCAAAGTGATGATTAGCTTGTTGCTTGGTAAGCTTCCTTCTATTCAAAAGATTAAGGGCTCAATATTATCTCCAATATGGTGGTTGGCATCCTTTTTTTGCACATGTGAGGTTACTTATTCATTCCAGATAGTGCCTAGTTTTGTGATGATGCAAGAATGTTTTTGAAGTTTTTATGCTTGACGAACCTTTATGTAATGCTAATGATATTTCTTATTAGCATACACCTTTAATGGTAGAAGGGAGGATTTGGCAACCACAATTTTTTCTTACCTCTCTCTCTCTCTCTCTATATATATATATATATATATATATGGGAGAGATTTTGACTAATAATTTTACACCCAATTTTAACTTCCTATTCCTCCATCCAACACAATTGGCAACCCAATCAAAGAGGTAACTATAATTGGTAAATTTCTTCCTAAGTTTTGAAGTGCTAATATGCCCAAGCCTAACCTTTTGGAGGTCAAAATATTTACATATGAAAGCATTCCATGCCCTTTTTATAGATCTCACTAAATATACACCTTGATGATATCATTTCAAGGACTTCAAGGTTGTAGTTATTTTTTTGATTGCAAGTTATAAGATGGTTGGTCATTTTATTGCTCAATGATTCAATTATTTATGAGTTTAGAAGATAGATTATGATAATCATATTCTATGTTAAGGATCTTCTCATGGAAATTTCAATATCTTATCACAACTTCATGTTCAAGGAAGGGTGATCAAATTCATGTTTAGGAGATAAGAAGAAACAAGAGGATTTTTAATTAATATTAATTAACCCATTTGAACATTCATTATAAGCAAGAAGAAGTTACCCTCTTTAATGTCTTGCCTCACAACTTAGATTAATGGTAACTATATGTAGTTTGACTTTATTGACCACCAAAATTATAAACAATAAGAAGTTACCCTCTTTGATTTCTAGCCCCTCAACTTAGATTAATGGAGAGTGTTTGAATATTTATAATTTGATTTTATTGAACGCCATCTACAATGATAAGGTGTTTATGAATACACTTAATATTAACCTACGACTATGTAATGTCCCCTCTCTAAGAAGTTAGCAACATTCTTGTGGATTAGCCTACTACTGGGTTCTCGTAGGCTAGTGGAGGTGATTGGGAACCCTATTGGGGTTTGGTTCTTTGAGTTTTGTGCTTCACCAACTTTCTTCTACCTTTTTCTGGGGGCGATTTGGAGTTGTTGACCATCACTTTCTATTTTTAGTAACTTACTATTTTTAGTAAGTTGGCTTCTGGTCAGTCAGTGGTGATGGTGAGTGGTGTTCCTTGTTCAGAGAGAGTTGATTCTTGTGCTTTTCGGTGGTTCGAGTTGTCACTTGCTATTTTTAGCTACTTACTATTTTTAGTAAGTATGGGTTCTGGTCATCATCTTGTTATGGGTTTGCAGTGAGCTATGTTTCGAGGTCTATTTTCGCTCAGTTGGCCAGTTATCTCTTTTTGGAGGAGGATTATTTAATATTTAATGATTTCCTAAGTTAAATTAAATATTTAACTTATGGCGTTATATTAAATAATAAAGTAGCTTATTTTCCTAAGTCAAGTGAAATATTTTATTTAAATGAAAAGTGACTTAGGGATTTTCTTAAAGGGGGTCGACTTGGAAAAGTAATATTAAAATATTAAAAAGTCACCTCAACCCTAATTAGGGCATGGGATTTGGAGATATAAGGAGAAGTGGAGCTCATTTTCTGATCATCCAAGTAATTTCATCTTTTTCTCTCTGGCGAGAACTTGCAGCTTTGAGGTAAAGTTTTCATGGCTTTGTGAGGATGAAAACCCTTGCAAGGAACATTGCTTTCGGATGTGAAAGACCATTCCCTGAGCAATCATCAGTCAGTTTCATTCAGAGGCTGAGATTTGTACTTCATTGGGGATTTTCAGAGTGATTTTCATTGCTTCAGCATAGGGTCTCAAATTTCATCAGATTGTTGGTGTGATGATTTTTGGGGTTTATTGTTCATCATTTTTTGGTATGGTCATACCATATTGAGGGTCACAGCTCTTGTATCGATTGGTATTTGGTTTTGGATTTTTTAACTCAAGCTTTGGCAAGGTGGGGCGACCTCTTTGGAGAGTTTGGAGGTGCAAAAAATAAACAACAAAATTTAATATCAAATCACCCTCACGGAGCTGCGCTAGGGTTTGAGAGAGGGTTTTTGGTTTGCAGATCAGACCTAAGTGTTGGACGCCATCTTTGTTGTTTGGAGACTATTGTTGCTGATATTTCCTTCATTTTGGGTTGTTGTTTGTGGCATCAACTTCAGCTTATCCATCTGTTGTACTTAATCTTTGTAATCAACAAACCGGGTAGTTGATCTTGTGCTCCTCTTGGTAATAGACTAAAAAATCCATGCATGTTGTTGGAGATTCATTATTTGATTATGGGAATTCATGAATATTGATTTAATGAAGTTTTAAGTATCTGGGTTTGTTGCTTGCTTCTATATTTTATTATGTTATCATATTGGTTTTCCATATGAACTTTAAAAAAAATTGTAGACCGGGGGTGGGTTATTACAGTGGTATCAGAGCTAGTTTTTCCTACCATCCTATGGAAAAACCTTTGAAACTTGCATATGAGTGAAAGAGAAAAGAGGTATACCAACAGGGAACAGAGAAAACTTCTTGGAATACATTTCAAAGATTCTAGTGATGGTGGGGATTTATTTGGAGAAATGGCAGATAGAGATAAGGGACATGTTGATCGAGAAGACCTCGATGAGGCCATGCAGAGAAAGTTTGAATGCATGTTTGAGATGATGTCCCAGATGTTGGGGAAGATTAATCAGTTCACCCCCACAGTTGTACCTGGATAGAATGGTGAGTCTAGTTCATCTCATCCACAGAATCATAATGGGTAAAATAATACAAGCTACAGGATCGGTCCTTAGACCCTTGCAACCTACCTTTACACATAGGGAGGAGACACGGACACAATAGGAAGTTCATGCACCTGTGACAAATAACTTGACTGAACTGTGGGCTGAATATTTGACACTACCAGCAGACCTACGTGCCAACTTATCTATGAATGAATTTATGAATCAGAAGAGGGTTGACCACATGGGCGGTGGTAATAGAGTTGAGCAGAGGAGACCTCCTATACAGAGAGACTTTCAGCAGGCTCTGGGTAAGGTTACCCTACCTCATTTTGATGGTAGTGATAGGAGCACAACTAGGGCTTGGGTGCAAAAATTGGATAATTACTTGGCCCTTAGATCGATGCCCGAGGATGAGGTAATTAAGTTTACCACTTTGCATTTGGATGGAATTGCTCATGAGTGGTGGTACCATGGACTAGTCACTTTGGGACATGGTTTAATCATGACGTATGATGAGTTTACCAACAAACTCATAGAGAGATTCGACAAAAAGGATCCAGAGCTGCATTTCAGAGAGTTGGCATAGTTGAGACAATATGGATCTATTGAGACCTACATTTCAGAATTTTAGAGACTATCGATGATGGTTCCGAACATCATAGAGAGGAGGCTTGTGGTACTTTTTAATGAAGGGCTAATGGAACCACTTAGGGGTTGGGTGAAAGCTTTTGACCCTCCAACCTTGCAGGATGCTATGAAGAAAGCTTGAAACATGGAATTTGTTGTCCCAAAACACAAATCACAATCTAAGCCATTCTTGGATAGGAAAGATAAGGATAAGAGATATTTCTAGAAGGGTTCCATGTAGTAGAGGAATGTTCCAAATAGATTGGATAATGACCAACTAAATGAGCTTAGGAGGAAGAAGTTATGTTTCCACTATAGGGAACCATGGGACCCATCTCACAAGTGCTCAGTTAAGGCTAAGGTTAAGCAGATTGAATACTTTTTAGCTGATGAAACAGGATCAAAAAATTTAGACCAGCAAGTTGATTCGAAAAGTAGTGATGAAGAAAGTTCAGAAGAAGAGGTTGAATGGGAGCCCAAACCTGAAGGTACAATAGCCCAACTTTCTAGTTTTTAGAAGGTTGGATCCTTCAAGGTACGTGGTGTCATTAATGGACAACGAGTTATTACTCTCATTGATATTGGTGCCATGCACAACTTCATAGATGAAGGGCTAGTTGCTAAGAGGGGAATTAAAACTAAGGAGTTCGAGGGTTTTAAAGTAATGGTTGTCGATGGATTTACCCTCACATGCACATGAAAGATCCCTGACTTACGCATCCAGCTTGGGGAGTATGAGTTGAGAGATGATTTTTATGTGGTGAGTGTTGGAGATACTGATGTGGTGCTTGGTATGCATTGGATGCATACCCTTGGGGAGTTCTATATGAACCTGTAGACTATGGAGATGAAGTTTGATTCAGTAGGGAGGCAGATAGTTTTGTGGGGCTTGTCTGATGGAGGAGCGAGGGTAGTTTCCCTCAAGAGGATGGAAATATTATTTCATCATGATCAGGTGGAGTGGGCAGTAGAGTGCCTCATAATGCCCAATGTTGTAGAACACTAGAAGAATGACTACCATCTTGAGATACAAAAACTTTTGACTAAGCATTCAAAGGTATTTGGTGATATACCCCTAGGGAGACCTCTTGAGAGAGGTATTGAGCATATCATTGAGCTCGAAGATGGAGCTAAGCCAGTCATCACCACCCCTTATAGACATCCAAAACATCATAAGGATGAGATAGAGAAGGCAATTAAGGAGCTACTGGATATGGGTCACATTCGATCGAGCAAGAGCCCTTTTGCTTCCTCAGTAGTCCTGGTGAAAAAGAAAGATGGGACAATGAGGATGTGCATAGATTATAGAGCTTTGAATAAGAAAATAATTAAGAATCGGTACCCAATTCCACGTATAGATGAGCTCATTGATGAGCTACACGGAGCATGCTTCTTCTCTAAGATTGACTTGAGATCAGGTTATCACCAGATCAGGGTTCGGGAGTAGGATGTGGAGAAGACAACCTTCAGGTGTCACTTTGGGCACTTTGAGTTCCTGGTTATGCCTTTTGGCTTGACCAATGCTCCAGCCACTTTCTAGTCCTGTATGAACAGGACATTCAGTAGGCAGCTCAGGAAATCAATCTTGATATTCTTTGATGATATTCTTGTCTACAATAGATCTTGGGAGGAGCATTTGAGACACCTTGAGGAGGTGTTGAGTATTCTTGAGTAGGAGTCTTTCTACGCTAAGGAGTCCAAATGTGATTTTGGGCTAACTGAGTTGCTTTACCTTGGACACATTATCAGCTCAGAGGGTGTTCGTGTTGATCTTGAAAAGATCAAGGTAATTATGGATTGGCCTACACCAACAAACCTCACTCAGCTTAAGGGGTTTTTTGGTCTGTGTGGATTTTATAGGAGATTTGTTAAGGGATTCTCACAGTCGATAGCCCCACTTACAGATTTGACCAAGAAGGGGGTATTTGAATGGTTAGAATCAATGCAGAAGTGTTTTGAGCACTTCAAACAGGTAATGTGTTCATGTCCTGTACTCACCATACCTGATTTCTCCAAACCTTTTGAATTGGAGTGTGATGCTTCGGGTGAGGGGATAGGAGCAGTATTGATGCAGAACAAACATCCCATTGCTTTCGAGAGTAGGAAGTTAAGAGGGGCTGAACGGAGTTATTCTATTTATGACAAGGAGATGTTGGCCATTATGCATGCATTGGCCAAGTTCAGGCCCTATCTTGTGGGAGGCAAATTCACTGTCAAAACTGATCACAATAGTCTCAAATATTTCCTGAATCAGAAGGATCTTAATGAGAGACAACAAAAATGGGTCAGTAAACTTCAGGCATATGATTTTGACATTGTTTATGTCAAAGGAAAAAAGAACATAGTTGTTGATGCTTTATCCAGGAGACCATATTTATGTTCTTTGACTAAGATAGCAACAAACTGGAAAGAAGAAATTATGGCTGAATATGCTAAGGACACATGGGCTACTAGTGTGATTGAGGGATCTTTGCATGATGATAGATATACGGTGATGAATGGGCTGATTATGTATAAAGATAGGATACTTTTGATTCCGAACTCAAGGTTCAAGTTGAGAGTTCTAAAATATTTTCATGATGACCCCATGGCTGGTCATACAGGGTTCTTTAAGACATACAGGAGGGTTAGAGAAAGGTTTTCTTGGAAAGGACTTAAGAACGAGGTTCTCCAGTATGTTCGAGAGTGTACCATTTGTCAGTAGAATAAAGATGAGCACTCTTACCCAACTGGTTTATTGCAGCCCTTACCGATTCCTAATTAGAAATGGGAAGGAATCTCCATGGATTTCATCACTGGTTTGCCTAAGGTACAAGGCAAAGATTGCATTTATGTTGTGGTTGATCGACTCACCAAATTTGCTCACTTTTTTGCTATTTCAGTGACATATACAACAACACAGGTGGTAGATCTATTCTTTAGAGAGGTGTTCAGATTGCATGGGATGCCTAAGACAATTGTTAGTGATAGGGACAATAGGTTCATGAGCTTGTTTTGGCAGGAGCTTTTCAGATTGAGTGGAATCGAGCTCACCCCCAGCACTAGTTACCACCCACAGATGGATGGGCAAATAGAGATAGTCAATAAATGGGTGGAAGGGTATCTCAAGAATTACATTTTGGGGTAGCAAAAGGCTTGGATTAAATGGTTGCACCTTGGTGAGTTTTGTTATAATACCACTTACCACATGTCTATTGGGATGTCACCATTCATGGCTCTGTATGGGTATGAAGCCCCTAGCTTCATGGATTTGCTTCTTGGGGATAGTAGAGTGTCGAGGGCTAGAGATTTGTTGCAGGACAGCCAGGATATCATGAAATCCTTGAAGGATAATTTACAACAGGCACAAAATCAGCAAAATATGTATGTTGATCAACATCGGTTAGAGCATAGTTTTGATGTCGGTGACTTGGTTTATTTGAGATTGCAGCCATATAGGCAGTCCACTCTCAAGAAGAGTGGAAAGGAGAAGCTTAAGCCACGTTTCTATGGACCATTCAGGATCTCCAGGAAGGTTGGAGAAGTGGCATACGAGTTGGAGTTACCGGCTGACAGTAGGGTACATAATGTTTTCCATGTCTCGCACCTTAAGAAGGCATTGGGTGGAAATGTGGTTCCTTCTTTCGAGCTGCCACCACTCGATGAAGAAGGGAAACTTGTTTTAGTTCCAGAGGCCATCATTGACACCAGAGAGCGTACCCTCAGGAGGAGAGTGATCAGGGAGTTTCTGGTCAAATGGAGGAACTTGCCGGTTGAGGATGCTACTTGGGAGAGTGAACAGATTCTACAACATCCAGAGTTACAATTGCTTGAGGACAAGCAATTTTGGGGAGGGAGGACTGTAATGTCCCCTCTCTAAGTAGTTAGCAACATTCTTGTGGATTAGCCTACTACTGGGTTCCCGTAGGCTAGTGGAGGTGATTGGGAACCCTATTGGGGTTTGGTTCTTTGAGTTTTGTGCTTTGCCAACTTTCTTCTACCTTTTTCTGGGGGCGATTTGGAGTTGTTGACCATCACTTTCTATTTTTAGTAACTTACTATTTTTAGTAAGTTGGCTTCTGGTCAGTCAGTGGTGATGGTGAGTGGTGTTCCTTGTTCAGAGAGAGTTGATTCTTGTGCTTTTCGGTGGTTCGAGCTGTCACTTGCTATTTTTAGCTACTTACTATTTTTAGTAAGTATGGGTTCTGGTCATCATCTTGTTATGGGTTTGTAGTGAGCTATGTTTCGAGGTCTATTTCCGCTCAGTTGGCCAGTTATCTCTTTTTGGAGGAGGATTATTTAATATTTAATGATTTCCTAAGTTAAATTAAATATTTAACTTATGGCATTATATTAAATAATAAAGTAGCTTATTTTCCTAAGTCAAGTGAAATATTTTATTTAAATGAAAAGTGACTTAGGGATTTTCTTAAAGGGGGTCGACTTGGAAAAGTAATATTAAAATATTAAAAAGTCACCTCAACCCTAATTAGGGCATGGGATTTGGAGATATAAGGAGAAGTGGAGCTCATTTTCTGATCATCCGAGTAATTTCATATTTTTCTCTCTAGCGAGAACTTGCAGCTTTGAGGCAGAGTTTTCATGGCTTTGTGAGGATGAAAACCCTTGCAAGGAACATTGCTTTCGGATGTGAAAGACCATTCCCTGAGCAATCATCAGTCAGTTTCATTCAGAGGCTGAGATTTGTACTTCATTGGGGATTTTCAGAGTGATTTTCATTGCTTCAGCATAGGGTCTCAGATTTCATCAGATTGTTGGTGTGATGATTTTTGGGGTTTATTGTTCATCATTTTTTGGTATGGTCGTACCATATTGAGGGTCACAACTCTTGTATCGATTGGTATTTGGTTTTGGGTTTTTTAACTCAAGCTTTGGCAAGGTGGGGCGACCTCTTTGGAGAGTTTGGAGGTGCAAAAAATAAACAACAAAATTTAATATCAAATCACCCTCACAGAGCTACGCTAGGGTTTGAGAGAGGGTTTTTGGTTTGCAGATCAGACCTAAGTGTTGGACGCCATCTTTGCTATTTGGAGACTATTGTTGCTGATATTTCCTTCATTTTGGGTTGTTGTTTGTGGCATCAACTTCAGCTTATCCATCTGTTGTACTTAATCTTTGTAATCAGCAAACCGGGTAGTTGATCTTGTGCTCCTCTTGGTAATAGACTAAAAAAATCCATGCATGTTGTTGGAGATTCATTATTTGATTATGGGAATTCATGAATATTGATTTAATGAAGTTTTAAGTATCTGGGTTTGTTGCTTGCTTCTATATTTTATTATGTTATCATATTGGTTTTCCATATGAACTTTACAAAAAAAATTGCAAACGCTGGGGGGTGGGTTATTACAGACTAAATGTAATGTAAACTTACGTAAACCAATAGATATTCTAGAAATAAAACTTATAGAATATTCTTTGTGTAAACCAATAAACATTCTATAAATAAGCCTAAGAGCACTTAGTATGTATGCAATGTATTTACTCTTAATCACATTGGTTAATAGTTAATTTTATTTAATATATTTTCAATTAAACTTCAACTTAAATAATATTTAATTAAATATTATTATAAGTTGTCTATGGAAACCAATAGACATTCAATAGATAAGCCTAAGAGCACTTAGTATGTATGCATAAAAATAGTTTTAATGTATTTGCTCTTAATAACATTGGTTAATACTTGACTTTATTTAATATATTTTAGTTTAAACTTTAACTTAGATAACATTTAATTAAATATATATTTTTTGATACATAAGAGAGTAGGTTATATATCTGTTTGAGTGGGTGAGTTGGTTGATCACGGTGGGGAACTTAAAAAAGGGTGTTGGTTGTGGTAGACCCGGGTACGATTCCCACTCCCTCCTATAGATACACAAAAAACCTATTCCTCATTGGTTGTGGCCGGGGGTCTAAGGGTTTCTTTGGTGTTGTTTTCACCACTAACCAAAGTTTTAAGAGTAAGTTTTGCACCAAGTGCAAGTATTCCCTTCAGACGAAGTGTTGTGTGCAGGCTATGAAGTGGCCTATGGGTGCTAATGAGGACCCTTCTAGGACCCCTCCTCGATCCCCCTCCCTTAAGAGATCGTTTGCAGATACAGTTAAAGGAAAATAGGATATGGAGGACGTCTTGTTTAAAGACTCAAATCTTCATTCTATTTTCTCTACAGCGGCCAAGAATCCAAAGCAACAATCATACCATGCAAGGGGTAATGGCTGCCTTCCCCAGACGACCCTTCGTCCTAAACTAGTGATAGATCAAGCCCTGGTGGCTTATAACATTCTCTATAGAAGTAAGCATGACCTGATTTGTAAGTTTATTAGCATAAGATCATCTTTAGTATCTATGTCCTCTTGGATCCAGAATAATTGGGAGTCCCTTGGGAATACCTCAATCTCTCTTATTAGCAATTACTATTATATTGTGAGTTTTTCTTCTCAAGCAGATAGAGACAAAGCCTTTGAGTTAGGAAGGAGAACATATGGTGTTGCGAGCCTTTTTGTTCAACCGTGGAAGTTAGGATTTGAACCTCGTATGGAGCCCTCTACGGTGATTGTTTGGGTTTGTCTTTATGCCCTGCCCATGGAATACTAGTGTGAACCGATTTTTGAAAAATTGGGCAATTTCTTGGGTCGATGTTTAGGATTTTCTAGGGACACGATGAGGGGTGAATCTATTGTTTATGCTCAGATCTGTGTGGATATGGATCTCAACCAACCTATCCCAGCTGAAATAGAAATTAACATGGGGGACTTATCCAGGATCCAACAGGTAGACTATGAGGTAATCCTATTTCGATGTAGGATCTACGAAAAACACAGTCATCTGGCCCATTTTTCTTAGAGGGAATTACGAAGAGTCCCATCCCTCCAAATAAATTTTTTATCGATAACAAATTTATTGAGAAGAAAGAAGAGAATATGCCCACAACCTCAAATGTTAATCCCCTTGTAGAGGGTTTTGAAGCTCCAAAGAGAAATAAGAATAAAAAGAGTAAGACAACATGCTCCAACCAATCAGCAGAAATAAATTTTAACAGGTATGATATTCTTAATTCTCTTTTGGATATGGAGGAGGAGACCACCCTAATAGATGAACCACAAAAGGATAACCTTCCTCTTGTAAGGGTTGAGGAAACTGCCCAACATGTTTCTTTGAATTCATATTTGGGGGCTAATCATTTAACACTGATAAATCCAGGGAATCAAACCCTCATAATGGTTGTGGTGGATAATGATGTTTCCATGAAAGATAGAGAAAAGGACAAAGGGAAACCTGATCTTGGGATCCAACAAGTGAAGAAAAGGTTAAAAAATTCTCAAGCAAAGAGTGTAGGAAGAAAATCGAATAAAGAGAAGTTGGCTATTGAGGGAGATAAACTAGTCATCTAGAGAAAGGTCAATCTAAACTAGTCATCTAGAGAAAGATCAAGTAGATTGACACTTACTAGAATCCAAGTTTCCAATGATTGTCCAATCTTGGAATATAAGAGGCCTAAACAAAAGACCTCATCAAATTGTTGTTCAAAGTTTAATTAAAAATCATCATTCTAATTATATTCTCCTTTAAGAGACTAAAGCTTCCATTCAGAAGATGGATATCATTGTTAAGAAAATTTGGAGCTAGGCTGAGTACATAGCGATTGGATCCAAAGGGGCTTCAGGGGGAGTGGTGACTTTATGGAATCATTTTCTCTAGACAGCTTTAGATAATTCTGTTGGTCAGGGTATCCTTACTTCTCTCTTCAAGAGCAAGAACTTTGAAGAGCCAATTTATTGCAGAGGTTGAATAGTAATAACCCAGGGAAGCAAACAAGATTCTATTCACTCTTTTAACTTGCAAAATGGTGATGCATGCTTACCCATACGATTGCATAGATGATTATGCAAAGCAGAATTATGAAAATAGCCAATTTCAATCCTTTTCCAAAAGAAAAACAAATTTTGACCTCGTTATTCATATGAAATTCTTCACTGCTAGGCCTGCTGGTGGGATTGTCAACATCCAATTCGCGGTACCTCATAACTTTTGCCCCCACGGCTGTGCAACTTAACGGAATCTACTCCCAAGAATTCAAGGAAAAAATCAAGCTTGAACACATATTTGTTTCAAAGTAAAAGACTAGTTTTATTTCTTCAGAAGATCTTACATAGGCTACAATTTTTTTTTTATTTGCAGAGATCAGTCTTATGAGACCGCAGAGCAAAGAGCATATAGAGCTTAAGATTGCATAAACTCTAAATGCCTACAAATGAGCCCAAGCTCATGATTTAAACCAATCTCAAAGCCAATGAACGTTTGAGATTTAAGAGGACACATGTTGTGTATCTTATGGATAAAGCAACATAACATATCTTCAGTAAACTGTCAATTTAAATTTTAAGCACAAAGCAGATGCTTTATGGATAAACCTCTACGAATCGTAAGATAAGATTTCTGACAATGTCCTTTTAAAGGGTCTGGGTACCCAACAACTAGAAAAGCTAGGACCCACATAGGTCAACAAAATCCAATGAAATACAAAAGAGATACTTGATGTCAGCCAAGCCTCTAGGAAACCATAAAGAGTTATGGATTACTCTTTATGAACCATAAGACTATCAAAATATAGTTTACAAAGAAGGTTATAGGTAACCTTAATGAAAACCTTCAAGCCGAAGGTTAGAGCTAATCATAGGGATATCCATAGAAACCTCCCGAGCCGTCTGAATAGTGATCGTCTCTTTGGCTTGAGGATCCAGATGAAGAGTTGGAATCAACATCAGCATCGATCATGGGTACATCATCTTCATAATGAACTGTTCTATCTGGGGGGCAGCCTGAGTGGGTGATGGTCCATCATTCACTGATATTGCAGGCAATTTGGTTTTGGAACCAAAACTGGGTTGGTTCAACGATGAAAGTAAAACCAGAGACCTACCAAGGAGTAGAATAGTTGATATATCGAACCATCATTTCTTCTGGAGTTTTATTGTGAAAATTTTGCTTCGGTGCAAACCTGCAAAACCATTCTCTCAGATGGAGAGGAAAATTGTTAGGATAGTCATAAAGGTTAAAATTTTGTATCCAAGGCTAGTCTACTCCTACTTGAACATGGAAGGACCATGTCGATATTTCCATAACTTTATAGGCTGCTTTAGAAAAAAATTCAATTTCATCCTGCTGTGGTTGGACATAGTCCCAAGTGAGGTCTATTCTACCAAAATCTGTGATATCATGGGAAAACCTTGAAGATAACTGTGCAAATTCATTAGAAACCAGGATTAGAGATCCTTGCCAGTAAGATTCTTTGAGTTCTGTGATGTATAGGAGTGCAACAAGCATACTTCTGTTGTAGAGGTCTTCATGAAACTCAGACCTATTTTCAACAATTGGTCCTGAATGCATCATCATGCATTTATGTTCTGCTTTGTGATCAGTACTTGTGAGAAATTCCCTGCTTAAGAAATCTGCCAGATAGTTGTCCTTTCCATTGATGTATTGGATATCAAAGTCAAATTGAGAAAAAAGGCTTTGCAAATTTTGCTTTGGTTACTAAATCCTTTACATAATTCTCAATAAGTTCCTTTGCATCAGTCTATTCTGATGGTAGACTAAATGTTATCAAGAATGTACTGGAATTTAATTAAAGATCTGAGGATTCCAAGGACTTCCTTTTCTATGACAGAGTATTTTTCTTCATCAGTTTTCCAGGTTCCTAAAGCATAACAGAGAATTACCTCTTTTCCATTTGTAAATTCTTTCAAAATAGATCCCCAACCTAGCTAAGAGGTATCAGTTTCGAGAAGTTTTGGTCCTTCTCCAAGTTGAACAAGAACAAGGAGATAGTGGATTTTTTGCTTAATCCTTTGGACTACAAAGGTATGTTGTTTTGACCAGGGAACTGGATTTTTTCTTAATATTTTTGATAAAATATTTCTATTATTAGCAAGATGATCATAAAAATATGAGATATAGTTTAGTCCTCCCAAAAATCTTTGCAGTTGTGTCTTATCAAGGATTTTGTCAGGAAAATTGGAACCAAATTCCAAGGCATGTTGCAAAACTTTAAAACCAGAACCAGAGATCTTGAATCCAAGATATTCAATTTGGGGAAGTGCAATATGCATTTTTATTTCAGAAAGCATTAAGCCTTCCCTGCATACAATTTCCAGGATGATTTTTAAGTGTTGGAGGTGATCTTCAACAAATTTGGAGAAAACAATTAGATCATCAATATAAACAACTATTTAGTCAACATATGGACGAAAATCTTTATCCATGGTGGATTAAAATATCTGAAGGTGCACCTTTCAAGCCAAAAGGCATGACACTCCATTCATATTATCCTTGTGGGAAAATGAATGCAGTTTTGTGTCTATCTTCTGGATTAATACCTATTTTCCAGAATCCTGATTTGAGATCAATTTTGGAAAAAATAACAGCGCCATAAAGGTGACGGATTAGATTTTTTTGTACAGCATTGGATGGCGGATCCATCTGAGCAAACTATTGAGGGGTTTGTAATTTATGATCAATATCTCTTGGCCTTTTTCCTGTTCACTGTGTTTATTTACATAAAATGCAGTACAGGCCCAAGCAGAGGATGAATCCTTAATGAGGCCCTTGGATTTAAGGTCTTCAATCTCTGTAATGCATTCTTTTCGTCTGTCGGCATTCATGGGGACAACACGAGCTTTGAAAGGTGGTAGGCTTTTTCATCAATGAGGGAGAGAGAAACCCAGTGCTTTTTTCTTTCCCAAAAAGCATTTGGCCTATTGCCACATACTTGAGAGACAAAAGTTTGATTTCATCAAACAAATGCGGACTGAAATTGATTTGAGAAGTAACTGTTTCTTTTTCCATGAGTTTATAGGAGAAGACTATGGGTAGCTTTGTAAAGTCTGGACTGGTATTTTAGTTCTCCTTCAACCCTAGGAATCAAAATTTTCTTCCCTGCAATTGTAAAAGCGACTGTTGTTTTATCAAAAGTGTATGGGTAATAGAGTTCTAAAAACTGTGTTCCTAGCAGTGCTTAATGGTGGAAAGATGTAGCAGGTAGAAGATAAAAATTTGTGGTGATGACAAGCCCATTAATGTGGATAGTGGCTTTAGGAAGCTAGTGATGAATCATTTGGAGTTGGCCATTTGCCATACAGAGTCCTAACTGGATGAGATTTTTCAGTAGTAAATTCAAATCAGCACCAGTATCTATGAAAGCAGTGAAAGGAGTACATCTGTCTTTTAAGCATACTTTCAGATGGATGTAGATAGAACATTTTTGCATTAAATAGATTTGGGCAATGCCAAATTCTTCTAAATCTTTGTCAAAATCTTCATCACTCCAGGAATCTCGGCATGAAATCTGAGTTGAATCTGAAAAAACTTTTTGTTTATCTTTTGAAGGATCTGCAAGCGGTGGTGTGACTGCTTTTTGTTTTTTCTTCTGCTTGATAGAAAGAAGTTCTTTCAACTGATTAAATTCAAAGGTTAATTGGGTTAACTATTTAAACCTGACCACATTAGTATCAACACGTTGTTCTATTTTTAGTTGTTCTTGTTTGAAGATAATATCTTCAAAGGTCTTGAGTTCAAATAGCGCTGGTGTAGAATCCTTTGAATATTTTTTTATCAGGCGATCAATTGTGCATTTCCTTTGCTTTTCATTCGGGATTTGAGAAAGAATAGAAATAACCTCTGCTTCCTCATTTCTCTTTTTAGCTTTTGATCTTGTCTATTCTGATTGTTTGAAATCATTAAGCCAGCAGGTGCGCCTAGCATCTCCCATAAAACTTTATTTTTTAAACATACCAATGTATGCATCAAAATTACATTCATCTAAAAATTCAAAATGTTCTGCTAACATGGTATGTACTTTTGTATATGAGGAAAATGGAAAATCTGTTTCTGTTCCTGTATCTGATTTTGTTTTTGAGCAATATGCAGAGTTTGAGTCAGATTGGAAAAGATAGGGAGAGATATAATCTCTAATCTTTTCTTCTAAAAATTATGTTTTCATTGCACAATAATTACAGAGGGAATCTGTTGGACAAGAACAGGATTCTGCTAAGGCTTGGGAAGCCTTTGCATTTTTAGGAAATTTAGTAGATTAATGTCCAAACTGTTTGCAATTAAAGCACTGGATGTGCTTTATAGACATAGAGGATTTAAACCCTCTTTGTTTTTTCTTAAAATATCTTTTCTGTCTGGGCGACGGAGCAAAGTATGATCTTTTATGTCTCTTAATATGAATAGGTTTTTTTCTTTTCTTTTCAGTCGTTTGTGGTTCAAAACCATATGACTGACAAATGGTCTGAGAAATACCATGTGTAGAACTATGCTTTTTTATGGTTTTTGTAAGGTGCTTTTGTACACATAGTTGCCTGATGCAAGTTCTGACACACTATTTAATTCTTCCTTAGAATAATATTGAGTAAACATCTGCATCATAGTAGGAGAGAAAGTAGTTTTGGAAATATTCAGGTAAAGAACCTATGAATCTTATTTTCCATAAAGGATCATTTGATTGGTGTATAAAGGATCATTTGATTGGTGTATAGTTCTTGAGAGACTTGATAATACATGCCAATAGTTTATGCAGATGTGCATAAGCTTTTGTTTATTTTTATGTTCTTCATGGGCCAGGTCTCCTAAGAACTCTTTTATGATTTGTACAATTTATTCTTGGGTAGGTCTATGGGTCCCGGGGAGTCTGGGGTGATCTTATGGATTTTTGTAATGTGAAATCCTGTCTTTTCTTCATCTGTAAGACCATGGTGCCACCATTGATAAATATCTCCTTGTAATGCTGCAATCATTTTAATAAAAATGGTTTCTTGAGAATCTCTTTGGGATATGCATACATTGTAATAAGTTATCATTTTGTCAATAATTGCTTTGCTCTGTTTTCCGATAAGATTATCCAGATTGAAAGTAGCCTGTGAATTTCTCTAATATGAAGGCTGTTCAGGGATAGATAATTGGTCAGGATTAGGAACTCCCCAGTCATCAGGTCTTTCTTGCTTTTCCATCTCTATCTTTAAAGAAGCTAGGGAGGTGTTCAGAGAGCTTAGTTTAGCTTCTAAAAGAGGGACTTTTCCCTTATGGTGTCCTTCAGGGCTTTCTGTTTTCTTTGTGGAAGATTTCTCAGAAATGGCTTTGGTTAAATCTTCAAGATCTTCTAGGCTTGCTAAACTTTCCTTTATACAACCTAGATTATCTGCTATTTTTCAATTAGACTATTGCATTCAATACTGGTTTTGATTGCAATATCTAATCTGTTTTTGATGTTTTTACAGTTAGAATTAAATAATTATGTTTTTCGGGCGACATCATGCAACTTGTGTTGTAGTAAGTCGACCTGATGGACAGTGGTGACGTGTCTCAATTATGTCTACTGCATGGGCTACTTGGAAAAACAAGTATTGTTCCCATTTAATTGTCGACCATTAAGGTCTACTTTCTGCTCAAGAAAAGGAAGTGTCTTTAAGTTCTTATCTTCTGGTCTTCTGTAACTTCCTCTAAATTCCTCTGTATCTTGTACTATTGCAAAAGGCTTTTCAGGAGGAAAAGGATGAGGGGTGACAATCAACTTTCCCATTTCAAGGGTAACCCACTTATGCTGAGAAAAGAATTCAACTTTTACTATCTGGAGTGTTGACTGGTTATAAGCCTCTTTTTGTTGTTGCAACTGTATCTTGATAGATTTATCTATCATAGCACAATATTCTTTCCATGCTTTCTTAGCACTCCAATATTCTATCCAAACCTTTTTTCTACCTTGGCAGCTAGTTTTCTTAGCCTATAATCTAATTATTCTATTTCTCCATTCTGAAAGGCTTGGATCAAAGTGGCCACTATCCTTTTTCTTTTTGCTAGAGTTGCTGGAGGAATATCAACATGATGAGGGATTGGAGGTAACTTAGTCATAGGGGGATAGATGGAATCAGACTGCATCATGAAAATGGATGCATGGGATGCTGTTTTAGATTGCTCAGGACAAGCAAAATAATCATCTAACTATGGAGTAGCATTGTGAGGAACAGAAATACATGGATTTAGTTTCTATTTTTCATCACCGTATTGTCGATGTAGTTTTCTAGAGATACTTTTGTCAAAATGAATGACAAAACTTTGACGAGATGTTCTTCTGAGAGAAGGTGTATGAAGGATTACCTGTCCAGGTGTAGTTTTTGTAAGAGCACTGTTTTCTTTGACAAACTGTTGTTTAAGGGAATCCTGCTGATTTTTGTTATTCATGTTGATTTCCCAAACTGTAGGGATCTCAAAGTCGGGATAAACCATAGGAATGGCATGCGATCCTTCTGATTGTTCACCTATTGATACTGGACTAGGAAAATGTTCCTTTTTGGTGGGAAAAACTAGGGGATAAGTTGTATTACAGACTTGGCAAAATTTGGATCATGATGATAAATTTAGTAGACCCGGTTGTCATATATAATCCCTTTATTTGTAGCAACATCTGGAAAAAATTTGGGAGCTCTGGGGCTAATAATGAAAAGAAGAAATTAGGATAAATATCAAAATAATGACAATCATTATCAAGTTGTATAATAGATTAATTGATGAGGGCTTGTGAAAAAGGAAATAATCTAGAATCAATAAGAGATATGTGAGAAGTGGCAGGTATGCCTTTTCTGAAGGTAGGGATTACTTCAACTTTGATTCCCCAAAATGAACATAATTGTATCCTTGCTTAAGATAATTTTGAAGAAACTATATTTATTCTGGTTTGAAGATAGAGAGCTGAATAGCACCATCAACAGTGGGTGGAGCTTTTATCACACATTCAACTTGTTTGAAAATCTGTTTTACTTTTTTTTTTGTGGAAAACATCCCAGAAGGGATGCCACTTTCGGGTAAGACCCAAGGAGGCAGGGGTATCTATTCCACCAAAATCGCCCAGGGCTCGCACTGGCCTACCACCTTTGACATACTCAAGGAGCAAACAAACACACAATAAGATTAAAATAAATAAATAAAAATAAAAATAAGATAAAAAAAAATCACAACACGAACCACATAGAAAAAACACAAGAACAACATAACAAAACACAAACATGACAAAAACAACAGAACGCTACAAAGACATAACCAACAAAAACATGAAAAACAAAAACAACCAAAACCTAAAAAAATAAAAAATAAAAATAAAAAAACAACCAACAACAGACAATAAACAAAAACAAAAAACATAGAAAACACTCACACACAAAAACACGAATTAACACAAACATACAAAAACACAAGAACAAGAACAACAAAAACACAAGAACAATAACAAAAAACACAAAAAAAAAAACACAAAACAAAAAAACAAAAAAAAAAAAACAACAAAAACAACACAAAAAACACAAAAACACAAAAACAAAACAAAACAAAAAACACACCTAAAAAAACTAAACAAAAAAAGAAAAAATTGAACACAACAATGACCTTTCTAGACCAAAAGACTTTTAAGGCAAGAATCAACAGAGGAAACAAAAGAAAGAATAGTTTGAGCTAGGGAACTAAAATACCCTGACCGAACCAAAGAGAAGCAAAAATAAAGCAAGAAGAAACTAGGTACCTCCAGAACTGGAGCCATCCAAAGAAATGATAGAAAGAAGAGCTTCCCTTATTTGCGAAGCCCACCATCTAGGAGGGTGGCCATAGCAAGTAAGATCACCTTTGTCCAAAGCCCAATTAGCTAAAGCATCAACACTCTTGTTTTGATCTCTGACCACATGATTGTAATCAACTTTCAAAAATCCCATCTGGATTAATTGAATCTTCTCAATAATTCTTTTTATTCTCCAATCAACCTTATGATTCTTAGAAGGAGTCTTCAAAAGATTAATCATGAGTTGAGAGTCAGACTCAACTAGCACCTTTTCCCATCCAACCTTAGTAGCCTCTTGAAGGCCTCTGAGGATACCATACCCCTCAACAAGGTTATTGGAAAGAATACCCAAATTCTCAAGCAAAAGTAAAAACCAGGGAGCCATCTGAAAGTCTACCAATTCCTCCCGCACTAGCTTTTCCAGGGTTCCCTCTAGAGGCTCCATCAGTATTGACTTTTCCAAAATCCTTAGGAGGAGGTTGCCAATTTCTTGTCCTATCCATCTTACAATTACTCACATTCCCTTTAAGTTGGTTGCCCTTAGAAGATTTAATCTTCAATCTTTGCATCACTTGATCCCATCTTTGGTGGGAGTTTTGGGGGTGATTAAGGAGTTGTTGGACTGATTCAACTAAGTTGGCAATGGTCTTTTGCCAAATATAGTGAATATCCTTCCTATCTTGATTAAAAATTTGGCTGTTCCTTTCATTCCAGATATTCCAAAGAAGAATGGTAGAACCCATCCAAACTAACTGCCTAATAAAATGATCAACACCCTCTTGTTTAGGCCAATCCCTCCAAAGTTGTTCAAAAGTAAAAAAATTGGACCACTGTAAGCCAAGTAAAGTGGCCATTCTCCTCCATAGCTCAGAGGCTAAAGTACACTCAATAAAAATATGGCTGAGAGTTTCTACATTCTCTCCACACATTTCACATCTAAAAGGGCCATGAAAACCACGCTTCATAAGTTGCTCACCAAGAAGCACCCTACGATGCAATAAAAGCCAAGTAAAGAACCTCACCTTAGGCCAGAGCTTTTGAGCCCACAACTGAGAAAAGTATGTCGGATGATTGGTTGGGATTATTATGGCATAAGGTCAAATAACCTTGAGCAACTGAATACTCACCCTTAGTAGTGTTGTTCCATCCAAAACAATCTTTTTCATGGGACCAAGAGAGAGATCTCATATGAAGGATGCCTTGGATATCTTGTCTTTGCCTTTCTGGGATTTGAATAGGCCAGTCCTCAATAGGGATCCAATATCTACCAACCTTTGAATTACCAGTATGGTACCGACAGTAATTAGCCACCTTTATCCAGTTAGCTCGGTGAAGCTCCTCCATCCAAGGCCTCCAATCGAGAAACTGAGTTATCAAAGGCTTGTGACCATCCCAAGAATCTATCCAAAAATTTGCCTGTTGACCATTATGAATGATCCAAAATAAAATTTTCTTTATCAAATCCTCACCAGTCTTAAGAACTGCTAAAATGGGAGAACCTTTGGTAGGCAATTGATAGCGAACAAGGTCTTCAGGACTTTTGTTCTCAACATATTTAGCACGAAGATTATTGGCCCAAAGAGCATTGGGGTTATGCAACATCCTCCAATATAATTTAGCAGCTAAAGCTTTGTTGTTATTAATAGAAGACCGGAATCCTAACCCCCCTTCATTCTTAGGAAGACATAAAGTGTCCCATTTCACCAAGGCCCATTTTCTTTTCTCCTTAGTACCACTCCAGAGGAACCGATGACTGATTTGATCCAGTTCTCGAAGAACAACCTTTGGGATATTCAACATGGAAGAAACATAAATAGGAATAGCTTGAAGGACTGATTTTACCAAGGTGATTCTACCCCTAGAAGAAAGCCACCTGTTGGTCCACTTTCCAATTTTCTTCTTGACTTTGTCCAACAACCAATTCCAATATTTTTTTTCTGCCTTTGAATATTGATGGGAATACCTAAATAAGTGATCGAAAGGGAGGTCTTCTTATATCTTAATTTATCCAAGACCATGGATTCCTGTCTGGTAGAGCAGTGAAAGAAAATGACTTTAGATTTGTCTTCATTGATCAATTGCCCAGTAGCCTTAGAAAAACAACTAATGATTTGCTTAATATTAGAAGCTTCCTTAACTGTAGCTTTACCTAAAAGAGTAGAGTCATCAACAAATTGAAGATGAGAGATAGGTCTAGCTCCATGAGCAATGGTAACTCCCTCAAGGGTTTTGTTTTCTCTTTTTGGTTATAGTCCTACCCAAGCATTCAACAAGAATGATGAATAAATAAGGGGATAGCGGGTCACCTTGCCTAATACCTCTGGAAGTCGGGAACAACCGAGAAGGCCTGCCATTGATAAGAACTAAGTAGGAAACTCGAAGAGATACATCCCATAATCCAATCCATCCAATCCTTAGAGAAACCAAATTGCCTCAAAACTTTGATAAGGAAGTGCCAATCCACTCTGTCATAAGCTTTGGATAAGTCTAACCGAATGAACATGGAAGGAGATTTTTGCATATCCATGGAATGGATGGCTTCCTGAGCAAGAACTATCTCATCTACTATTTGACGCCCTTCCACATAACCCCCTTGTTCAGGGGAAATAATCTTATGCAAAAGAGGCTTCAACCTTTCTGCCATGATCTTAGTAATGATTTTGAGAAGAACATTACATAAAGCAATAGGTCTAAAAGTTGAGATATGATCAACCTCTTGAGCTTTTGGAACAAGAGTAATATAAGTTTTATTGATAACCTTCAAAATTTCTTTGGCTTTCCTGGCTTCTTCCACCACCTCTAATAAATCAACATGAAGGATATCCCAAAACTCTTGGTAGAACTCAATGGGAAAACCATCAGGACCTGGGGTTTTCCTTTTTGCATTTTAAAAACTACCTGTTGAAGCTCATTGATAGTAACAGGAGCAATCAAAATAGAGTTCTCCTCATAAGTGATAAGAGAAGGGATTGCTTGAAGAACATTTTGTTGAGAAGCTGAGTCAAGAGGAGTAGCAACAAAAATATTGGAAAAGTAATCGACAACAATAGAGTTCATGCCATCCCAAGTGTAGACAACATCTCCAGAATCTGATTTCAGGGAAGAAATAAAGTTGTGAGATCTTCGAGCTAGAAGAGATTTGTGGAAGAAATTTGTGTTTCGATCTCCTTCTTTGAGCCATTGAATTCTAGATTTTTGCTTCCATAAGAGTTCTTCTCTTTTTCCCATTCCTCTAACTGAGTTGTGAGTTTAATTTCATCTGCACTTCTACTCTCTATGAGGCCATCTAAATGGATTTTCTTATTCAAATTTTCAAGTTGAGCAATAACTTCATGTTTTTTTATGAACATCCCCAAACTCCTTCCAGTTCCAAGTCTTGATTTTGGATTTAATGTATTGCAAGTATTTTGGCAAAATAGAACATCTTAGTCCCATACCTAGGCTTACCTTCCTTCCACCATTGTTGCACACGAGGTCTAAAGGAACTGTCTCTCGAGCCACATTAATTGAAAATGAAAAGGAGAGAAACTCACATTGGTTTTCCACATTTCCACCATGATTGGCCAGTGATCCGAACCAACATTGTTAAGAGTCTTCACTTTAGGAATGTGACCATGGATTAAGAAATTTTTAGAGAGCAAAAACCTATCCAATCTCTCCATTATACAAGCTAAGCCTTGCCTTCTGTTAGACCAAGTCATAAGGCCATTATCTCGGTTGGATGTCCACAAGATGGAGGTTTGCAATATATTCGCTCATGAGGTCAGTGCTTTTGTCCAAATTTCTATTTCCCCCCATTTTCTCATCCAGAGAGAGGATGGTATTGAAATCTCCTCCGATCAAGATCCAAGCTTCAGGAAAATGAGAGATAATATAAGTTATATCCTTCCACTGTCTTCTTTTTTCCTCCAAAGCAGTCGGAGCATAAACAGTAATGCAGAGCATAATTTGGTTGGAATGTCTACTTTGAATAGCTATAGCCAAAAGACCCCAACCGCCAACCATATGGTGAATAACTACCTCTTTTGGGTCCCAAAGACAAGCAATGCCACCAAAAGTCCCCTGGGAACTGAGGGAAACCACTTTTCCAGCTGGCCAAATTTTACTAGCAATTGAGTCCATATCCTCTATTGACATCTTCGTTTCTTGAAGGAAAACAAGATGTGGATGATTTATCCGAATCATTCTTCTAATTTCATTTTGTTTTGAAAGACTCCCTTTGAGTCCTCTAATATTCCAAGTGATGATCTTCATTAATACCAGGGCTAAAAAAGTTGGGAAGGGCATTAATCTTACCTTCCTCTACAAGCTTTTCACCTTCTTTTACCATATGATATTGATTGGTCTTGCGACCTGCCTTTTGATTAGAATCCATCTTCAGTTTTTTTCCCTGTTTCTTGACTTACTCCAATTGAATCTGAGATGGCTTCTAACCTTGAAGAATGCTCGTACACAACCAAAATTTTACTAGAGGGTTCAACAGAGTCTATATTGGGACCTGTATTATTTGAAGTTTTGACATTTAAAAGATTGTTTTTCTTGTGTAAATTTTCTCCTTTTTTTCTTGTTGAAAACCTTTGATTTGTTGGTTTGTCTCTGAGTTCTTCCCTTCATATTTAAATTGTGTTTCTAAGATTTTTGTTTCCATTATTTCCTCTTCCTCACTTGGGACATCATTTGTGGAAAGGATTTCAAACATATTAGCAGATGACTTTGATTGATCCTTCATAACTGGTTTTTTTTGAGTGTTCTTCTTCTTAGGCATTTGGAAACCTGTTGAGTTTATATCTTCTTTCTTTTGATCAGGAATTTTATTTGGGCAAGCACTAGCCAAATGACCATATTCATGGCAAATTCTACAACGAAAAGGAATGTTCTCATAGTCCACTACTTGCTCCCAAGTGTCTTCCCCAAATTGTAATGTGATCTTTTTAGGTAGGGGTTTGTCAAAATCCATTAAAACACAAATCCGAGCATAAATAATATGTTCAAAATTTTGAGTACAATCAACAGTCATCATAAAAGTTCCTAAAGAGTTTCCAATTGAAGAAAAAATAGTAGGATTCCAAAATTCAATAGGGAGGCCAAAGAGTCTAACCCACACGGGAGCTAGTAGAAGGCATCTCTTCTTCGACTTTAAATTTAGTATGCCATGGCTTCATGAAAAGCCCCGCCCTTCCAAAGAACCAGGGACCCCCTTGAAAAGTTTTCTCTCTATCTTCATTATTAGCAAATAAAACAAGAAAATAACCATTTGGATAAATAGAGATTTGTAACTCACCTTTAGTTTTCCAGCTTTTTGCAGCCCAGACTTTGAAAGCATATAGGCTCGGACGAAAACCCACGAACCGACAAATTAGTCCTCTTTTTTCCAGATCTTCAATGCCACTCTGAATGTTACCCATATCAAGCTTAACAATAGGAGTTCCATCAGCTGCTTTAAGACATCCCGACTCTGTTTTCCTGGGATCAATCTTAGGCATTCTTAGAGGTTTATGGGAAGCCCTAAGATTAATATTAGCATTGGGCTGAGGCTGTCCACCATGGAGGGCATCCCTAAAATTCATTTTTGGGGCTGAGTCTTCGAAATTCTTACCCTTGACAGGGGTTTTCACAGTAGATTTATTTTGTGGGTGCACCTTAGCACCAGATTCACTTGAGATCTGAGCCATTTTTTGATCAGCTGCTTGAAACTTGTTTCGTGATCTCTTTAATCCTTGCCCTAGACGCCATGGAAAGGTATGGTTTTCACTTTTATTTTGTGCAGCAAATTGGAAGCCGTTGTCACTCAAGTTCACAACATGATCTGTTGAAAGATAGATTTCTAACCCATCTTGGATCCCCTACAACATATCCTGCTAAAATATTGAGTAGAAACCACAAAAATATTGGCCGCTAGGGCCCGAAGGCCCCAAAAACCAACCTCTGGAGCTGCTTGCACTCAACCCAGATGAAACCCTCGCACAATCGCTTGCCAAAAATCTCGTTCACACATAGGGATGCGCTAGGATCTGTGTTGCTCCAAATGATCTAAAAATTGGTGGAGACGTTCTAGGGTTTTTCAGGCATCTACCCTCAAAATTTTAGCTCAATCCGAGTTCGGATGAGTGAAATATGGCCGAAACAAGTTCGACAGTTTGGGCAGTCCTGCGAAAAACGTCCCTCCTCAATCAGATGAATCTTGTAAGAGCCATACTCCATCCTATTATTTTATGTCTTAGACCCTCTGTTTTACTTTAGGATTATATAGTGCAAGGGAAATTATGTATCTTTTCACAAGACTTCTCATGTTTCTTTATTATCTTTTTCCGAGCCTTTGGGTTATAAACCTCTTCTTCAGTGAATCTTCTTAGAAAGCTAAACTTTTATACACTAGGGCTAGTTTTGACATCTTCTATTTTTGCATCATAATTTACAATAATAATACAAGAAGCTTTATTATAAAAATGTTCCATTTTTAAAATCAAATTCCAATTTGGTTTCTGGTACCAAAATTTTTCCTGTTCAAGGAATTTGGAATCGATTTATAATGGCTTTGATTCCAATTTATTGCAGAGGTTGAATAGTAATAACACAAAGGTTGAATAGTAATAACACAGGGAAGCAAACATGATTCTATTCATTCTTTGAACTTGCAGAATGGTGATGCATGATTACCCATGAATGTATTTCTGATGCATATATTGGTATGTTAAAAAAAAAAAGTTTTATGGGAGATGCTAGGCGAACCCGCTGGCTTAATGATTTCAAACAATCAAAACATGCAAGATCAAAAGCTAAAAAGATAAATGAGGAAGCAGAGGTCATTTATATTCTTTCTCAAATCCTGAATGAAAAGCAAAGGAAATCCATAATTGACCGCCTGATAAAAAAATATTCAAAGGATTCTACACCAACACTATCTGAACCTGTGACCTTTGAAGATATTATCTTCAAACAAGAACAACTAAAAATAGAATAAATATCAAAATACTGACGACCATTATCAAGTTGTATAATATATTGACCGATGAGGGTTTGTGAAAAAGTAAAGAATCTAGATGGTGCTACAAATTTTGTGGAGCAACAACACCAATGGTCAATTTTATAGAATAGCAAAATTGGAAAAGAGGAAGTGAATTGGATAGTGGTTGGGGATTTTAATGCTAAACTTGCTCTTAGGTATTAGGAAGGGGGAAATCCTTCTTTGGACCAAGGATATAAATTTATGATGTCCAAAATTAATCAACTCAATTTAATTGATGTTCAACATGCGGGGTCTCCGTATACGTGAAAAAATAAACAAGTAGGGTCAGCAAGTAGGAAATTCAAGCTTGACAGATTTTTGGTTTCTGAAGAGGCCTTTCTTTGTTGGTCTTTTAGGATGAAGATTCTTAATCGCACTGAATCTGATCACTTTTCGATTCTTCTAGAATGGAATTTAGGCCATAATCCACCCTCAAGACCTTTTCGTTTTGAGAATTGTTGGCTGGAAAAGGAGGATCTAAAGGAAAAAATCCCCATTTGGTGGGAGGAGGGTCGTCCTTCCCATGGGAGAGTTATGTATGTTTTTGCCAAACAAATCCAACATGTCAAATTTCGTCTTAAATTTTGGAAAAGAAGTAGCATATATGACTTTTAGTCCCTGAAGGTTCATTTGTTGGTAAATATGGAGGAGCTTTCCACCCGCTCTAGGATTGAAACAATCATAGAGGATCTAAAATATGAAGATGAACAAGTCAGAAAATAATTAGACTCCATCGACAATCAGGAGGAAATTTACTGGAAACAAAGAGCGAGAACTACTTGGCTGTTGGAAGGGGATCACAACACAAGTTTCTTTCATTGCTCTACATCGACAAGAAGATAAAGGAATTCTTTGACTTACCTTCAGGATTCCAATGGATAGGTGATGGAAACCATACTAGGTATGAAACATGCAACAAATAATTTTTTTCAAAATCTTTTTACTGCACCTGTTATCCCTAATCTTGCAGTGCAACAAGAGATTCTTAACTGTATCCCCCATATTATTTCAATTGAGCAAAACCAAGCCCTTTTCAGACCAGTGGATAAAGATGAGGTGAGGAGCATAGTTTTTAGCATGAAATCAGGAAAATCTCTAAGGCTCGATGGTTTTCCAATTGAGTTCTTTAAGGCTTTTTGGGATGTCATAGGAGAGGATTTAACCCAGGTTGTTGAAGAATCTCGTTCAAACAAAACTATGCTTCGAGCTCTAAATCATACTTTCCTCACTTTGATTCCTAAAGTGGGACAAAATGCTAGCCTTGGATATTTTTGCCCGATTGCTCTTTGCAATGTGACCTACAAGATTATCACTAAGTTGATAGTTGAAAGGCTTAAAAAGATTATGGACAACATAATATCCCAGGAACAAGGAGGATTTGTGGAGGGGCATCAAATTCTGGATGGAGTTATTCTAGCCCAAGAGGCTATCCAGTCTATGTAGCATTCTAGTCGAAGAGGCATGTTTATTAAATTAGATATGTCTAAGGCTTATGATAGAGTCCCTTGGCAGTTTTTGGATCAAATGCTTGAGAAATTTGGCTTCTCTCAGGAGTGGAGACAATGGATCATGAGTTGTGTCTCGATAGTTTCCTTCTTTGTTCTCATCAACGGCTCCCCCTCGATCCCTTTCCATGCCTCCAGGGGTATTCATCAAGGAGATCCTATTTCCCCATTTCTTTTTATTATTCTAGTGAAAGGATTGGGCAGATTCCTTCAAAGAAATAAGCAACAAGGTCTTTTGGAAGGTGTGCAATTAGGTGAGGAGATGTTAACTCACCTTCAATTTGTGGATGATACAGGTCTCTTTGGGGAGGCCAACATTTGAGAGGCTAGAACATTGAAAGCCATTTTAAAAACCTACATGGATGCTACTAGTCAACAGGTGAATGAGGCCAAATCCAAGGTTGTTTTCTTCAATACAGATAGAAGAATCTAGGATCAGATTCTATCCATTTTGAGCTTTGCCCAGGGTACCCTTCCGCTTGATTACCTAGGTATTCCCCTTCATTTTAAGAGCCTAAGGGTAGCTAATTGGAAAGCTTTAATGGATAGAATCACTACTAAAGTTAATCATTGGACTCACCGTTGGCTTACCTTTGGAGGAAGAATGACTCTCATCCAATCGGTGATCCAAGCCATGCCTGTTTATAAATTCTCCATCCTAGCTACCCCTATGAGAGTCCTCAAAGAGTTGGATTCGCTTATGAGAAAATTTTTGTGGGATGGCCCAAGGATGGGTAAGAAGTGGGCTTTGGTTAGTTGGGATAAAATATGTCAACCTAAAGCTCGAGGGGGCCTTGGTTTTCATAAAGCAACTTTAAACAATCAAGCTCTTATTGGGAAGCTTTATTGGAGATGGATATCCAACAAGGAGGCTTTCTTTAGTAGAGTCATCACTAGTAAGTATTTGGGTTCTATCCCTCATCAAGAAGCTGGCCACATTCCTCTAAGGGGCCCTGGCTCCATTATTTGGAAGGTCTTGAAAGCTAGTGAACAATTGGTAAAATCTAGACTTTTCTGGAAAGTAGGTAAAGGAGACAAAGCTAACTTTTGGAGTGATTCTTGGGACCAACATCCCCCCTTAATCTATGAGTTTCCAGAGTTGCAGCCCTTGCAACAAAGCCTTGAGGGTAGAGGATGGATAAATATGGCTTCATACATTACTTCCCGACAAATTGGAGATTTCTCTTTCTTTCAGTGGAAGAGGTTAGAAGAATGGCCTATTCATGTCCCTCTTCATCAAAGGCTTCTTATTGATAAGATCCTCAAGCAAAGGTGCCTTACAGGGAAAGAGGAAGAGGATAGGATTGCCTAGGGCCTTGGTACTCTAGGTGTCTTCACTGTTCGTGATGGTTATAATGCTTTGCTCCCTCCTCCGTTGATCCTATAGGATGCCCCATGGGATAGAGTTTGGGTGGCTAAGGGTTGGCCTAAAATTAATTTCTTTGCTTGGGAAGTGATGCATAGGAGTTGTCTCACCTATGATAATCTTATGAAGAGAGGTTTTTATGGCCCTTCCAACTGCATCATGTGTAACTCCCAAGAGGAGACACTTGATCATCTGCTTTTCCAGTGTGCATTTGCAAGAGAGTTGTGGAAAAGGTGGTTAGACCTCTTTAAGGTTCACCTAAACTTTCAGGTGACTCTTTCTAATATCTGGGAGATTTGGAAATGCAAAAAATTCAAGAATACCTCCATTCAGCTAGGTTGGTCCCTAGGCCCGAGCTTCATCTGGTGGCACATTTGGCTGGAAAGAAATTCTAGAATTTTTAGAGAGGAGTTCAGTCCAATGGAGTTGGTTTGGCATAAAATTGTTACCAAGATTTCTGAAACTATCAAAGCTCACTTTAGGGATAAGAAGACTCAGGTGAATGAGGGGACTCCCAAGCCACAAAAGTTGGGACCATGGCAGCCCCCTCCCCTAGGTTGGGAAAAGATTAATTTTGATGGTGCAGCTAAGGATAACCCAGGGGTTGCAGGCATTGGTTTTCTCAGAAGAGATTTCAAGGGGAAGATCCTCCATTGGGAGCTAGAGGGTCTTGGAAGGGCTACTAACAATGAAGTTGAAGGCCTGACTATCAGACAAGGTTCTCTCAATGCTTGGGAGAATGGGGTTAGAAAGATCATAGTTGAGTCTGATTCACAAATTATGGTGGGGCTTCTGGATGCTATTAGAAATTTTAGACCAAAGGCTTGGAGGATAAGAAACATTGTGAGCCAAATTAAGTCCATTTGGCAATAGTTCGAGGATGCCATCCCGATCTATGTTGGTAGATAAAATAATGCAGTGGCTGACTTTTTGGCTAAACATGGCAGTGAAAGTCCGATTGGATACATGCTGAATTCTAACCAGGATAGGGACACTTCTGAATGGCAGGAGGTGAACCAAATGGTTCTTAAATTGGCCAGCAAAGACTTAGCTAAGGATGAGGATAGGTCCAGAGTCCACTAAGTCTTGTGGATCAATGGAGGATGAACAATTATTTGTTGGGTTTTTTTGCTACCTCTTGCAACACTCTTTGGCCCTTTTTGGGATAGCATGGGTAGTGTTCGCAGGACTGTCAAGCTTGCTAGGTTTCTTAGGATCAATGTAAAGCAAAAATGGGAACAGGTTCAAAGTTTCTACTTTGTAGATGGTACTCAATTTTTTGTTATTTTTGGAGATGTTAATCCGAGTTTTATTCGGATTTTAGGGCTTGCCAAAAGTGGTAGACCTATGACTGTAATTTGATTCTTGTTCTATCAATATAATTTTTTACCTTTAAAAAAAAAAGAAAAAAAAAAGAGAGTAGGTTATATTTTATACTATTTTTAGTAACTATATATATTGATACATAGGAGAGTAGATTACATCGACACTATTTTTAGTAACTGCCAAGTGCAAGGTTCAAACCAATGCTGCCCTCAATACGCCTATTCCACCTTGTTATTTTATAAATCGGCATGAAGAAGACCACTGGTCGCTTAGGATTTGTACCGTCATTTATGGGATTTGTAACATTGTTGTTTGTTGTCAATTTGGCATAAGTTTATTCCACCTTGTTATTTTATAAATCGGCATGAACAGGACCATAGGTCGCTTGGGATTTATACCATCGTTTGTTGGGATTTGTACCGTTATTGTTTGTCATCAATCTGTTGTGCACTCAGAGATTAAGATCAAACTACTACAAACATGCATGTCCTCAAGGTTTGAACCTAGGCCTCTTCTGAATAAGTACCACAAAAAATTACCAATCCACCTAACCCTTGGAAACAACATTTAATTAAATATTATTATAAGTACCATGTAATGACTAATTTGTTTCATAACTCGGTAATATATTATATCACGAAATAATTATAATTAAAACAAATAATTATTATTTTGTAAATGAAAAGGCAAATACAAGGTTCAAATCCCTGGTGTACGCTAGTGTATACGGCTCCTATTGATAAGCTCAGCGCTCAACTTTATCATAGGTCATAATTAGAATGAGGATGCCCAAACCTTCAATGTCAAACCTAAATTTTTTCACACTAACCTCAATTAAAAAACAAATATAAAAAAAACATCCAATATCAAACATTATATTAAAAGTATTGATTTGAAAAGAAGATCGCACCATTTTTTTTACTAGAATCTATCATTAGATGTTCGCCATATCGCAAAATAACTAACAGTTTTACCCTGTGAGGAGTTTCTCGCCAGGTTTAGGTTAAGGGTCACAGATTTTGCTTAAGAGAGGAACAATTCTACCTGTTGATTGACGGTTATTACAGCACAATCTATTCTTTATTAAAAAAAGGAAAGTAAAAGATAAGAATCATTTTTTAACTACTTTACTCACCTCAAACCTCTTATTTAAATTTTAAAAGTTTTATTAGTATGTCTATCTAAATTAAATTTTAAAAGCATTATTATTATGTTTATTCTTGAAAATGTGAAATGTTTTTATGTACTTCTAAATTAAATTTTAGAAGTATTATTATTATGTTCATTGTTGAAAATGAATTTTAATTATGGAATGTTTCAGTAGATTTGCATCATATTAAAAAGCAAGAGGGTCAACCCCAATCTTGAAATATGTTACTAGACTTGAACAATGAAATATGTTACTAGACTTGCATTAGAAAACAAGCAAGCCAACCTCCAATCATGAAATATGTCACTAGCATTAGAAAACAAGGGCCAACCCCCAATCATAAAATATGCCATTAAATTTGTATCAACCCCCAATCATAAAATATGCCACTAAATTTGTATCATCACATTAGAATGAACCCACACATACCCAAAATGATTAAAATCTCACAAAATAAAACCAAAACTATACACTATACTAGATTATACACAAACACTATACTAGATTAAAAAGAGTGGCCAGATGAGCAAGGACCACTCTTTGAAAAGACATTGTATAATTTTTGGAAAGTTGCTGGTTTCATCTTATATGTTTAATAAACCATTGCGTGTAATTATATTTAAAAGTGGATTCTCATATATTTTCCTCGTGATAACATATATATTTTCACAGGTCTCGCCTACCATTCCTTAGTTGGGAGTTACCACCTACCATTTCCTAGATTGGGAATTATTCGGAATATGACCTAACAAAAATATTTTATTTGTTCGCATTCCTAACCCCTACCTATTGTTATGTTGGAATTTCGTCCCACTTTGGGACGGAAGAAATGATAGCAACTTGTCAGACCATAAATCGCCCACATATACTTCTAGTATGGCATCATTTTAGATAATCTGTGATGCCTTTAATACCTAAAACTACGATCCCATTTCAACCCACCCCGTTTATAAAGGGCACATGCCATTTAAAAAAAAAAAAAAAAAAAAAGGGCGCACATTAGCACCTTGTTCAGACTTACCGCCCCCCTGAAGTCCGCTAGCCACCATTTTGGACTATTATCATTGTACGCCATTAATACCTAATACTACGATCCCATTTATATAAGGCACTTGTCATCAAAAAAACAGCGCACATAAGCACACTGTTCAGACTTACCGCCCACAATTTTCCCCGAAAGACCACTAGCCACCATTTTGGACTATTATCATTGTACGTATAAACCTACTCTAGTTCTCCCTCGTGGACGAAGACAGGACAACTCATTAACATTTTAAACCTCGCAATAAAATGATTAAATTCGTTGCCTCCTATTTTAAATCTGTTAATGAAATGGGTAAATCCCTTATTATAATAACACCAGTTGACATAATAACAACTAATTTATTAAAAACTATTGTAAATCTGATCATGAATACAATCCACTTTCAAGACCCTCTTATTCGTTTGACATATAGGGAATCCAAATCCAATTCTGTTTCAATATAAAAATAAAAATAATAGACAGGAACCGGTGACAGTTCCCATAAAATAAGTAGTTTCAGCTTTCAACATTGCTTCTCCAACCATCACATGAAATTTGTTTACATTCAAATCATCACAATATTGCATTGCCAACAAATGCACTTGATTCGCATCTAAGATTATGTGAATAAGAAAAAAGCTTTTGAAACGAAACATTTCAATCCTTTGAAATATAAGTCTTGAAGAGAACAATATTTCATCCATTTAACTTATATATTCAGTTTTGCTCTGAAACAACAACTTCAGAGGCCAATTACAACAATCCGCAACAAAGACCACGGAAATTTTTAACATTACAGAAGTTATATTCAATACGCGAGCCAAAAGGCTCAAAACACAGACATAACTGTGGCCCAAACTATAAATCCACAACTCTCAAAACACAGACATTACTATAGCCCAAACTATAAATCCACAACTTTCTTATTCTTCTTCATGAAAGGCCAAAAAACTTAAAAACCATGGATCTTGATTTTATCCTTCTTCACCAAGCCAGCCTACACAAGAAAAAAAAAATTAATAAATAAATATTAGCAATACTTCCGTTAAACAAGACATTTATTTTCTCTGGGAGATGAGCAGCAGATCTATGCATAGATCAAAACTTACATTAATAAGGAACTGAGACGCATTTTTCCTCTGATCACCTTGAAGCTGGATAACCTGTAAAACAAATTTAATTGTATGCGAAACACTATATGGATTATGACTAAAAAACATTAGATGCATAAATTTACTTGCTTTATACTTCGTTCTATACCTGCCCCAGCTCTGGATCCTGCACTACTGTACCATTGCAACAGAACTCTTTCTTAAAATCTTTAAGAATTTTGTTGTAATTGTACTCCTTTCTCAGGCCTTGAATAGTAGTTAGGCTCTTTCTTCCGTTCCGCTGCTGTATACGGACATGTACATAATCCTTTGTACCTGATCCAACATCATCTGTGTCTGCCTCCTTGAATGGGTCTGTAACACAAGACAAGAGGAATTAGGAACTCATAGAAAGTGACCGCTTCATTTTGTAAGCTCTAATTCACACATAAGAGGCCATTCAAATAAATTATAGAGGAACACAAGTCACTAATTATAAGAAGAAAGTCTTCGAAACATAGTGAACAACTTTAATTCAACCCGATCACGAGAGAGATTTATGCGTCCAGTGCACGCATGCATCGTGGTATTGAATAATACAGTAGAAATTGACCTAACAAGGACGAAAAAATTCAATAACTATGAACGGTCAGACTAAAGACATTGAATCTTGCCTCCAAACTTATACCCAAAAAGCTGCAGATAATCAAGGTCTTGTAGAAACGCAAACAATAAACAAGGAGGGAATTTCCCACCTGCATATAATAAGATCTATTCTACAGCCAAACTTAAAGCCAAATTATATTCTACAGCCAAACTTAAAGCCAAATTATATTCTACATCCATATTATACAGCCAAATTTAAGGAATTTCCCACCTGTAGATAATAAAATCTATTCTAGAGCCAAACTTAAAAGCAAAATATATTCTACAGCCGAACTTTAGAACCTGAGGCTGAAACATTAAAGGTTGAAATGAAATCAAATACCTGTTCTTCAGGAAAACTGACGCTCAAAATTTCATTAAAGACAGAAATACGAGTCTGCTGAAAGTTTTAAGATTTATTATCTGTTTTCCTTTTAAGAAAATAGACTTAAAATCACACAGATGACCCTGCATACGTCAGATTGGCAGCTATTACCAGCGTAGCGTGCATCTCAAAATGCAACATAACCAAAAATAGTACATCCACTGCATCCACCTAACATAACGGGAAGATTACATAAGCTCTTATTCTTTATTCTTGTGGCTAACTTTACAGGACAACAGATATTCAAGCCATACTACAAAGCAAGGCTCAAATCTAGTCCGCTCTTCCAAGCCTTAACAGACTAAACTCTCCGCACAAGGTTAGCAGATTGACAAAGCTTTGGCTCTCTATTTAAGAATTGGCTAAACCTGGGGAAAAATTGATAATTTCAATTGTATTCTCATTAAATTGTAATTTTCACTATCTCAAATTACAATTGTAGTTTAAATTCTTATAATTAAAAAATTTCGGGTTTTGGTTTAACAAAACCTGCCGGAAGTCTATCCGAGAGGTATCATTTGCTACAAAAATAGACTCCTCCCTCTATTTAGTTTGCATCAACATGTAAACAAAGTACCTAATTTAAACACAATCAAGAGTCAGAGAAGAGAAGAGGTCTAGGATCCAACGATAACTATAAAAGGGAATCTGCCAACGAAAAGGATAACGCAGGCCAATTCCGGGCGCAAATAATAAAATAGGGACAGAGTTTGGACTTGTGAAGATTAGAGCACCAAATAGCTAGCGCTCATCACACAATCAGAGCCAATAAAGAAAACTTATTTATCTTGTAAAGATCCTTACAAAGCAGAGATCTCCAACATATCCATCGGAAACAACAAACACAGCAACCAAAGTAAAAACCGAACCTCACAGCAACCCTCCCTTTGAATAATGAGTTCAGAATAAGATAGAGAGAATCACGAAGTTACCAAAGGTAGGGATGGGGATCTGCACGTCTAGATCTGACATGAACCTCCTCTGTTTCGCACTGTCGACTGCCGAAATCCGAAAAACACCAAAAGGGGAACGAACGCTGGTTTCTGCACCACACTTGACGAATATGGTATTATGTGAAGCACAGGAGGAAACGAGAGTATATATAGGGAGAACGAAGATTCCTTTAAAGCCGATCGTGCAATTTTATATTATTAAAATTTTATCTTTTTTCCAACAATGATTAGGCAATCCAACGGCCCAGAGCAGTGGCGCCTTCTCGATGCCCACTTCCATATGGTTCTAGCATCTTCCATGTCGGTTGAATATTGACGGACCGACTACGCAAGTGCGGCCTGTGATCCCCTTTAGCTTCAAACATAAGCTACACGTTATGAAAGGATAAGATGACGTGCCAGTCACTTTGTTTACCACGTGATTTGTATATTATTTTTAATATACAAATTCCACCATATAGAGTTTTTATATTTCATTTTAAATGAAAATACATATGTTTTAATTAATTTATATTGAGGTTAAGATAATTCTATGAATTTCCATATTTAATTTATACGGAGGTTAACACAAATATGTTGGGTCAAACATCTATTATTCATACACATTGTGCCTCACTAGTATTATTGAAACCTAAATCCAAAAAAAAATTAATGAAAAATAATCATCTCAACCACTTGAATTTTTTTATAAATTTTTTCAAATATTAAAATTAATATTATAATAAAACTTATCAAATTTTTTTCTTCATTTATCAATAGGTGACATATTAAAATTAATATTATAATAAAACTTATCAAATTTTTTTCTTCATTTATCAATAGGTGACATATAGATTATACAGTCTACATCAAGGTTCAAATCTCAACAACGCCCTAAAAGTGTTATATTAGTGACACCTAATGTGAGGATATTGTAACTGGTTTGAGGTCCCAATCAAAACCTTGTTTAAAAAACAAAAAACTTGAGAGTGGTTTTTAATATGCAATACACTTAACCATTAGTCATATATTATTATAAATTTAACTATACCTTCATATGTCCTAGGTTTTAATATGCAATATGGTTACAATTGACTTCTAACCATTCCTCAAATTTTAAGGAGACCTAGGAGCTAAGTGATACATGCATCATTGCAAGCTATAGTAATACCACTATGGTCATGATGTAATATAGGCATCTCTTAATCTCATATAGCCAACTAAGAAAAATATAACCAATAAAGAAGGGGAATGAGTTATTGGTCATACTTTTATAAAATGATTAAGTTTTAATTAATATATAAAAAATATCATATTGATTTTATTTATATAAATTAATTTAATATATGTAACATAAGTATTTTTTAATACATAGGGGAATCGATAACACCATTGGGTGTTGCCACTATAAACCCTAGCCCGTTGGGTTTGACAAAGTCAACATGATCCCTATACCCATTTGGATATGTTGTGATTTGAACCATGGACCTCTTCAAAGAGAGGAGAAAGCCTTAACCATTGCATTGTCCTTGTCACACAACATAAGTTAATTTGAAAGGTTAAGATTTACATTAGAATAAAAGTAGTACATAATACAAGGGTGGACTTAAATCCTTAATAAAGTTACATTAGACCCAAGGTTTATGACCCCTCACGTCCAAATTTTCTTATGGGCCTGTGAAGTGTTTGTCCATGGTAATGAAATGCTAGATCGCAATATGAAACTCCTTGTTTTCCACTATTTGTTGCAAATTCATAAGGTATCATTCTTTGTGTATTATTTTATGTATAATTTTATTGTTATATATATATATATATATATATATATATATATATATATATATATATATATATATATATATATAGGTATATGTTTGATTTATAGTGAAGCCAACACAAGTCATTTAAGGGTTAACCATCCACCACTTACGTCTATTGGGCTATATGTCAATATTTTCTGTATAAGATAACTTATCTCAAGCATTCTAATTCAATGTAATAGACCATTATGAGGGTTTACATGCATTGTTGCTGCCATTGCATGTAGAAGCTTCAATAAAGTGGAATGGTTGTGGAATGTTGGGAGTATCAAACATTGTTAAAAAAAAAGTGCAGGTAATTTTTTTTTCTTTTTTGGAGTAGATTAGGGTTTTGGATACCTCTGTAGCTTTGTCATGGTAGTGGCAATGGGGAGGATCCCTCCCCCCCTAAACCTTCCTTTTGGGATGTAGTACAATCGGGAGGTGGAGGGCACTCGGGTAATGTCACATCCAAGTTTCCTCGTGGGCCTCTGAGAATGTCATGCATAGACCCCAGGAAGAATGCCAATGGATGCATGAAAGCGGTGGATGGCTCCCCAATAGTTCAACTGAAAAAGATAGACCTTCAAATGGGCATAGAGGATATGGAAAGGAAAGGTCTGATATGCAGATTCATGGGTTTTAGACCCCATCTATCAGCCTTTAGGGACTGGGCATCTAGGAACTAGGAACTAAGGGAGAATTTCATATCATGCTCTATCCCAATGGCTATTTCCTAGTACTCTTTGAGTGTGAAGAGGATCAAGAACATGTTTTCCAGGGAGGGTCATGGTTTCTTGGAAGAGCGGGCTTGTTCATGAAACCCTGGCATACGAAGTTCCAAGCAGAAGAGGAAATGCCTTTTGTGGGCCCTATATGGGTTAGGTTATTTGGGTTACCAGCTGAATACTAGAACCCCATCTCTTTTGCAGCCATTGGCAACACTCTGGAAACTTTTATGATGGTGGTTGATAGTACTTACAATTTTGACCAAATGATATATGCTAGAATATGTGTCCTAATGGACCTCAACAAACCTCTTCCAAAAAATATCACATTACAAACAGAGGATGAAGCCTAGGAGCAAAAAGTTGATTATGAAAATATCCCATTCAGATGTCGGATATGCCATGAGTATGGGCACATGGCGAGAGACTATCCACAAAAGTGCTCAAAGCAAATGCAGGTAAAGGAAAAGGTCATAGACTTTCAAGAACCTAAAAAGAAAGCACATTCAAAGAAAAAAGTAGATGTTGAAAGTAGTGCGACACCAAACAACAAATTTGCTCCTTTGACTGATGAAGACCCAATTATAGGAGAAGATCATCAAATGGAGACAAAACCAATGGTGGAGCCAATTCTTCAAGCAACTGCCCAGTCCAAATCAAGGGAAAAGGCACCTCCAAAAATAGCTGACAACCAGATCAACATGCAAATGGACACAAACCTGAACCACAAAGGTCAACAAAGGAAAAATAAGCAAGGAGGAGCCAAAAAAGAAGAGAATTATACTCGTGAAACACATAGGATTGCTCAACCTGAAGTAGGAGGAGATACCTCAACCCCCTTAATAAGGCCTTGGTGGTATACACAAAGGATCATGAAGGAGGACTTACCCAAGATCCATCTAGTATACAACAAGAAAAACTTAAGAAAATGAAGATTGACACCAATCAGAAAGTGGGACGTAAGACCAATCAACACCACCTAGCAAAAGAAGGAGAAACTCTTATCTCTGAGGGTAAGGTGACTCCTATCACCAAACTCTTAATCCACCCATCCTCATGAGACTCCTTTCATGGAATGTAAGGGGGATAAGAGGCAGTCCCCTCAAACACAATGAAATTAGAAGGTTGATTCAGAGAAATAAGCCAAACCTAGTCTTTCTTCAGGAGACTAAGTTATCAATAGAGGAGATGGAGATAATGGCTAAGAAATTATGGCCCATGGGTCAGGTAGAATCTCTCAGCTCTCAAGGAGCATCAGGTGGGCTCTCCTGTCTATGGGATCCAAAGGAATTTGTGGTGCATGCAACTATGGGAAGCTAGGGCATTCTTGGACTTCAAGGGCAATGGAGGCAAAAGGACCAACAACTCCTATGTATTAACATATATGCAGCCACTACTATAGAGGACAAATGGAGGCAGTGGGACTATATCCAACACCTCAGGCTCTAGTTCCCCAATGACCAAATTGTCCTAGGAGGGGATTTTAATACCATTCTCTCCTTAGATGAAAATATGGGAGGGATGAGAACACTAGACATTATGACTAATTTAATGCATGAGCACTTGAGGCATCTCCACTTGATTGATGTCAAGCTTGATAATAGATTGATGACATGGACAAATAAATGATAGGGACCTACATGCATCCTAGAGCACTTGGACATGTTTGTAATCTTGGATGACCTTCTCTCTAGAAGTAATTCTAAAATCTCTTATCCTTAATAATGTGGGATTAGACCATTGGCTTATTTTGCTAGATCTCTAGTAGTCTGCTAGGAATTACTCACCCTTTAAATTCTAGCTTATGTGGTTTAGAGATACTTCCTTTAGGCCATTAGTTCTTGAGTGGTGGAGGAAAGGAAAGCCAAGATATGACACCCAAATGTATTGCTTTGTCAAGAGATTATAGTTCATCAAAACTAGAATTAAGGAATGGAATTGGCATGAGTTTAGGGATGTGAGGGCTAAAAAGGTAGGTTTGGCTTTCCAATTGGAGCAAGTGAATACTCAAATTCACTCCTTGGGACTTATAAAGGAGCTCAACAAATAGGAAATCCAAGTCTCTTTCGAGTTAGCAAAATGGGAAAGGAGGGAGGAGCTCTTATGGAAATAGAAATCTAGGATCTAGTGGTTGAAGGAAGGGGATAAAAACTCTACTTTTTCCATAAATCTCTCTATCAATGAGTTTCAAACTTTGTGCCTTTCTTGAAGATCAACATTAGTGATCTAGTTTACTCTTGGGATGGGATGAAGAAAATTGCCATTGACTACTTTGAGGAACTTTTCTCTATAGTCCCCCTAGACCCTAGGGCTCAAGAGGAAATTCTATAGGGAATCCCTTCCCTTATTAAGGAAGAGGATAATGAGGTATTGATAACACCAATTTCTATGGCAGAAGTAAAGGAAGTGGTTTTCAAGATGAAAAAAGAAAAACTCCTAGACTAGATGGCTTCCCCATCGAGTTCTTCCAAGAATTTTAGGACCTACTCAAGGATGATCTACTTGCAATGGTAGAGGAAGCATGGGTGGCAAAGTCAATTTTGAAAGAAATCAACAAAACCTACATTGCACTCATACCTAAGTCCCAAGAGGTAGATTAGATTTTTGGCTTTAGACCAATAGCCCTATGTAATGTTCTCCTCAAAATCATTACGATGGTGATAGCTCAAAGGTTGAAACCCTTCCTCCCTATGATAATCTCACTAGAGCAAGGAGGATTTATGGGAAGGAGACAAATTATAGATAAAATAGTGCTTGCCTAGGAGGCCCTTCACTCCATGTAGGCACAAAGATCCCCCTCCATGTTTGTCTATTTGGACCTCTCCAAGGCTTATGATAGGGTAGACTAGGATTTTCTCCTATAGGTCTTGAGGAAGTTTGGCTTCTCCCAGGATTGGGTGGATTGGATTAGAGGCACTATTTCCTCAATCTCTTATGTTATGATGATAAATGGTAGTCTATCTCCTTTGTTTACTACTTCCAGGGGACTATGCTAGGGGGATCCTCTTTCCCCTATCTGTTCATCATTTTGGTAGAATGTCTAGGTCATCTTATCTCTAAGGAAAGGAATAACAGATCCATTCAAGGAATCAGATGTGCATCGACAACCCCTTCTCTCTCTCATTTATAGTTTGTAGATGACTCAACCTTGATGGGTCATGCTACTACATCAGAAGCATCCAGATTCAAAAGAATTCTAAACCTCTTTTCAATAGCCACAAGACAACTTATTAATGAGGAAAAGTCTAAGATCATATTCTTTCATTGTACTGCTAGAGTGGAGACCATGATTCTAAATATTTTGAATTTCAGGTGAGCATCTCTTCCAATCTCTTATCTAGGAGTCCCATTAAAGGTGGCCAAACAAAAAAGGAGGAATGAGGGTGGTTGATAGAGAAGATATAGAGTAGGCTGAATAACTAGACCAATCGATGGCTTTCCCTTGTAGGTAGGTTCACTTTGGTTAAATCAATTTTACAATCTATTCCCATCTATGTCTCCTCGGTCTTAAGTATTCCTAAGGATGTTTTGAGAAAGTTGGACAAGATTAATCAAAGGTTCTTATGGAGTGGGGCAAAAGCAAAGCATAAGTGGGCTCTAGTGAAGTGGGATCAACTTTGTCTTCCAAAAAAGAGGGAGGTTTGGGCCTTCGATCAATGGTTAAAAACAACTTAGCCTTGGTAGCAAAATTATATTGGTAGTTAATTATTTCCCCTAATGAGTTATGGGTATAGATCCTGAGAGCCAAGTATGCAAAAAATCGAGCTTCAAAATTTTTTACTAGATATCAACTTCCTTGATGAGGATCTCCAATTCTTGAGGTACTAAGGATAGGGGAGATAATTATCAAACCACAACTATTTTAGATAGTGGGGAATGACCATCAAGCAAATTTTTAGATAAACACTTGGGATGGTTTACCTCCATTGTCTCAATAATTTCTAGAATGGCGAGACATCATGGAACAACTCCATAGTCGAGGATGGATAAAGATATCACACTATTATAGAAATTATGGGGAAAGGAATTTGGAGGATAGAGTCTGGATTCTAGTAAGGGACTAGCCAATCCTGGCAATAAAGGCTATCAAGGACTATCTTCTAGTTTATAGTGATATTTTGAAAGACAAAGACAAGCTAGGATGGGGCTCACATTCTAATGGTGTGTATACTATAGCTCTAGGATACTCATCCCTCACTCACCATGGGAAAATCCACTCAGTGATGTCTTCAACTAGATTTGGCAACTTTTGACTTGGCCTAAAGTGAGACTCTTTATCTAGCTCCTACTCCACAAGAGGGTTCTTATAGGAGACCAGTTGATGAAACATGGTTTTTTTAGGTCTGTTCAGATGTGAGCTATGTTGTGTAGAGAATGAGACCTAGGACCACCTTTTTTTTCTATCCCCTGGCCATTCAATTATGGAAATGGTTGGAAACCTTTTTAGATCTAAGACTCCTTCAATTCACCTCCCTTGAGTAGGCATGGAGGACTTGGCCTAGGGTGAATGGATTGGATAACTCAATGAAACAAATGGCCTTGGTTAGCATCTCTCTGATGCTCTAGAATCTTTGGAAAGAAAGGAATAAAAGAATATTTAAAGTGACTCACCATAATGTCCAACATATTTGGGAAAAGATTATAACCAATATCAAGGAAACTACCCTGCATACTTTGAAGCCCCCCTCCATAGTATCTCAATAATGGCATAATTTACTCTCTAAGCTTCAACTCCCTATGGATGAATGGAGATGTAGGCACCCATAGGGTCCTTAGCCTACTATTTAGAGGGGTGGACTATGGAAAGCCCCTCCTAGAGGTATGGGAAAGATCAACATTGATGGCATGTCAAGAGGTAATCTAAGAAGGGCAAGCATGGGAGGCATAGGAAGACTCTCATATGGTACTCATGCTTTTCTTTTTGTAGAGAATCTTGGTATCCTCCAAAGTGTATGCTATCCTTTGTGGCCTTCAAGAAGTTGCTAAGGTTGGTTGGTCTATAGTATAGGTAGAATCATTATTAATCAATTGAAGGCACCCACCAAGACCTCCTCTCAGGATTGGAAGTTACAAAGGGTGATTGACAAGATACATGCACTTAATCTAGATTCAGAATAGTAGAGTTTCTTCACGCTTCCTAGAACAAAATAAGATCATAGATGCTATGGCAAATTGGGCTTTAGACTATGGGGATCTGACTTGTTATGGAGATCCTCCACGATGGTGGACACAAAAAACTAGGGAAGATCTCTACCGTATACTCCATATTGATGCCAACAACTCTGATTCCTATATGTAGTGACTTAGAAGAAAGTCATAGATTCCTCTTTCCTTGTATTAGCAAAACACACTTAAGACATAGTTGTTGCTCTTCTATAAAATTTTGGATGAAAGCCCTATTTGCTTGGCAGGGCTGACGATGTAGCTTTCTTACTTGCTTATAAGTAATACAAAAGCCTTAAAAAAATTAACATAATAGACCATCATTCTAATTAAAATATTATTAATTTTTTAAATTCAAATATTAAGATTATTAGTAAGTATTATTATATAAATGCCCCCAAGGGCTAGGTGGATTGGTAGTTGCTTGTCTGGATAGGCACTTACCAAGAAGACACCCAGGTTCAAACCTTGGGGGTAGACTGTTTGCAAAGGTAGTACCCTGATCTGAATCCTTTGAGTGTGCGCTAGACCGACAATGATGGTACAAATACCTAGTGACCGGTGGTCCCCCTTATGTTGGATCAACAATAAAAAGGTGGAATAGGTTTGGTGGGAGCATCCCCTGTGGTTTGAACCCTGCACTTGATAATTACTAAAAATAGTGTGGTTGTAACCAAATCTCCTATGAATAAAAAAAGTATTATTATATAAATTATTTCTTTGCACAAATTATTTAATGTAAATATAAAAAATAAATGTAAACAATAAAAGTGATTTAAATTAAAATATCATTTTCATAGTCAAATAAGCACAAAATTAAGAAATCATATAACCAATAAATAAAGGAAATGGTGTAAATAGACATATTGTGTCTTTTAAGCATAGATCTAATATCTAAGAGAAATATATCCGACATTCCTATGTGTGTAGATGTCAAGGAAAAATGATATACGACCAAGGACACTACAAAGACCAAAAATGCATTTTCTAATTGACTTCTTTTGCAAAATTTATGGTCTTTTACCCTATTTTTAAGGACCAAAGACACACCCATAATTGCTTCACTTCAACACAATGCCATAGTGTAGAAAAAAGGATTAAGGATGACAATATCATCAACAAAAAAGAAAATGGTGGTGAGTAAGTGGTAAATAAAGTTATGGAGAATAGTGAAAAAGCAAATGGTGGAGAGTAGAGGTGCATAAACAAAATGATGAAGAAGCAAAACAAAAAAGAAAATGGAGACAACCATTATTGGAACTTCAATACTACTCATACCAAGAAGACATCCATGATAATAATCATGGTAGTCATAAACAACAAATATAGAAACTATCAAGTAAATAGAGGTGGTCTTGAGTCCTTTAATGGGAATGCAAAATGCCTCTCACCCTTCCTAAACTCAACTTGGAACTAGTAGACTACTTGTGGGGAATTGAAAATACTTCTTACCATGGGCCAAAACAATTGAACCACTTGTATGAGCTTGATGATTAATCCTAGCATAGGCTCGCCTATCGTGAATCCCGCAAAATGGATGAAAATATCTCTTTCTTTAATGTTCAATCTAATTTCCTCCTTGAAAATGACATAGCCCACCTTCATCACAAAGTTCTCCACCATGAATTTCTCTACTAGGAAAATCCATATATATAATGAATGCCTTCTTACTATGTGCATGATCAAATTTATAAACCCCCTTGTTCCCACCAATACTTTTCTCAAACCCTAAACCCATATATTATATGAAAAACCTTTGAATTATACTAAAATCACTCTATCTAAGGATTGGACACTCTACTTAGTCATAAAGGGGGACTAGAATATCAACCATAAGTGTGGGTTGCCAACAATATATAGGGAAATTTTATTCATCTAGACTAGGTGCTAAACCTACTTGAAGAGGAAGAGCATATTTTTTTCAATTTTCCAAGGGGGTTTTGGTCAAGGAACCTAAATAGAAAATGTATGATTTCTATGATGTATTTGTTGGGGAGGAGGCCATTTTGGGGGTTGTGAGTGGGACTCATGGGATTGGAAACTAGTTCAAGAATGATGGCATAAGGGGGTTTAAGAACCCTCATCTACGTGGTCAAATACCTCTACCCATGCATACATTATGCATGGGGATCAATTTGCTCATTACTAGGGAGTGATTTGCTAGTTACCCGTTTGCCTTCATTTTGAAACCACATTTACATATTTTGTGGAGATGAAGTGATTTGCTTGTTGAGGAGGAATGCTTCACTCTTTAAATCAGAGTAATTTGCTATCTACCAAATAAATAGCTTTTGTTTCTTTCACTTGGCTAAATTTTACAAATTTTGCAAAAAAACGTTTAAGGAGAAGAAAATGAATGAAAAAGTAGGGTGTTTGAGTGTCTTTTCCAAAGTTTTCACCCAAACTTAAAAATTCCTCTTTTTCTTTTTCTTTTTTTGTATATATATTTTATTTTATCTTTTTTGTATTTTTTTTGTTTTTTAAGAAGGAAAAATAGGAGTGCAAAAAAAAAAACACCATTTATATAATTGTAATTTCCTTTTATTTTTTGGCTTTTTTAGTATCTCAACACTACCTTTACAACATTTTGTCTAGTTTTGAAGCAAAAAGTAGTAGAAGGAGGCTAGGTGGTAGAAAAATATCCAAAAATCCTAAAACTGGATCAACTTTGATAAAGTATCAATTCACCTATGAAATTTTCCAATTAGCTCAAAGGAGTGATTTGCTCATTAAAGGTGTTTATTTTCTCAAAGAAAGCTATTCACTCAACAAATGTGATCCTTTTACTTGCTAAAAGTGAGCAAATCACTCATAAATATGGATGAATCACTTGACAAATATGAGCAAATCACTTGAAAAGACACAAAAGGTGAAAATCAACATGGATCATAAGAAAAATATTTTGAAAAGAGATTTTTGGCATTTTTTGGCACACTAAGCATTTTTAGATTCTTCTAAACCTATTAGAGACATAATTAGAGACACATAACATTTGGAGGTGCAACATTTTGCTAAATTTGTCCTCAAATATTTTCTTTTACTAGGAGTATTTTATTTTCACCCCAAGTAACTTAGGGGTAAACTTTTGCTATAAATAGGGGTCTAGGGCCCTCATTGTAACTATCTCTCAGCCATGAGAATTTAAAGCTACACTTAATGAAACCCACATTATTCTTTGTACTCAACATTTTAAGATATTGGTAAGTCCTTATGCATCACATCAATGACACTGCCCTCTTGGTTTGCTAAGTGCATGGCAATTTGTTAAGAAATAAATTTAATAATTAAAACAATAGTAGTAGCAATCTAATAATGCAAAATTAATAATACCCAAAAATATCAATAAATTAGATCTAATTACCAATAAATCCAATATGCATATATCAAATCTAGATTCAAATCAATACAAACTCCTTAGCCACTTAGAGAGGGTAAAGTATCATATGCATAATAGATGTGACTAAGAATCAACTATAAAATATGATCTCAATTACTACCTAAATATTCCAATTTATAGACTAAATCAATCATTATCCTAATCCTAATGCTCAAGGGTCGACTATCTAAACCTAGGGCCTAAGCTAAATAAAAATAAAGATAGTCAATATGGCTATATTGGAGTTGTTACATGGCTGCCCTCTTTAGAATTTTTTATTCTCAAAGCTAGAAAAGAATGGAAACTGCTCTTAGGTTCCTATGGAACATCTTCTTCTAGAAGGTCCTACCACTTTATGAGGAACTCCTAAATTTTTTGAGACCAAAGATGATGAAATTTGGACCACAATATTTCTTTAGATTGGAGAGCGACTTGACCTACTTTATTGAGTACTAGAATCTTCATCTGGAACTACACCTTTTGGTTAGTAACCTATTTGAGATAAGATATACGAAAGACTGGATGGATGTAGGAATATGGTGGAAGCTCCAACTGATATATCACTTGAACAATGTGATGAATCACCTTGTAGAGCCCATAAAATCAAGGAGCCAACTTCTAACTAGACTTGGTCTTCAAGGACAATTACGGATAGGGTTGTAGACACAAAAATCCTAAATCTCCTACATTGAATTATCATTTAGTATGGTGTGAATCATATTATTGCTTCCTATGGTTTTGGGCCTAGGTAAAATTATCTTTAAGAAGTTAAGCACAAGTAATCATTGCTATGATAAATCATCTACTTAGGCCACCTTGGAGGATATTGGAACATAGTCTACTATTGATGGAGGTTTCTAACCATACAATGATTTAAATGAGGAAAAATTGAGGGATGAATGGTAAGAAGTTTTGTACCACCATTTAGCTAATGAAAGCAAATGAACCTAATGATATTGCTTGTCTTGTACAAAATAATGAAGGTTAGTACCCAAACATTTATTAACGATCTCTGTTTGACCATCCAACTTACAATGATATGTAGAGGGCATACTCAACTTGGTACCACCAAGACAAAAAATTCCTTCCAAAAGTTGTCAATGAAAATAAGGTAATGGTCATTGAAAATGGTTTTAGGCATATCATGTGATTTGAAAACATAATCAAGAAATACCTTGGCCACCTTTCTTGCTAAATAGGGATGCTATAATGCACATAAATGAGCATACTTGGAAAGGCGATCCATTACCACAAATATCACCATGTTTTCCTTTGGTTTAGTAAGACTTTCAATGAAATCCATGGATATGCATTCTTGTTGATGACTAGGGATAGGCAACGGGTTGCAACAATACAAGAGTTTGAATGGTTTCCCATTTGTTATACTGACATACCTTACACTTAGCCACAAACATCTTAATATTTAATTTTAATCCTTTCTAATAAAATTATTGCTTCACCCACTAGTAAGTTTTCAAGAGTCTCTAATTTCCATCCAAATGAGATGCATGGAATTCTTAGAGGATATTTTACTTAATAGCCAAAGAGTGAGGAAGATAAATGCAATAATTTTTGCAAAGTACTCCATCAATATATGTGAAATAAGAATGCAATTATGATCTTGCATTTATTTCTTGAATGGTCCAAGTAGTCTCTTGATCATAAAGCTAATCTTGCTGAAGTTGAGAAAGCCATTGTGGAAGAGGACTAAACATGGAATTGACAAAAAATCTCATATTTGCAAGACAATGCATCAACCACCACATTCTTCTTTCCTTTCTTGTATCCAATGATGAAATTATAACCTAAGAGTTTGGTCATCCATTTATGTTGTTCGGAGGAGGCACTGCTATAAGAAATGCTTAAGGCTACTACAAATGGTCTTGATGATGAAATGATGCCCCAAATAAGACCTCCATTTTTATATGACATGTAAAATAGCTAACATTTCCTTCTCATAAGTGGACCATTCTAGATTCTTGCTTGAAAGCTGCTTACTTTAAGAGGCTAATGGGTTACCATATTTCATTAAAAATAATTACAATACTTGTGTCAAAAACATCACACTTAATGAAAAAAAGTTTACTAAATTTAGGAGTGGCCAAAATAGGAGTGGTACACATAGATTATTTAAGGGCATGGAAGGCTTGGGAAGTGGATTTAGACTAAACAAAGGCATCCTTTTTGGTGAGAGTAGTGAGAGGAGTGGTAATATTACCATAGTTGTAAATAATTTTTCTATAGTAGCTTGTAAGTCCTAAATATCCATGAAGTTGTTTAAGGAATTTAGACAAGGGATAAAATTTTATAGCTTTGATTTTGTTAGGATCTATCTTGAATTCTTCCTAAGAAACTATATGTACCAAATATTCTACCTCTTGGACCCCAAATAAACATTTGGACCTTTTGAAAAAATGCTTTTTTCCTTTACAACATGTGAAGAACTTTGTCAACATGGACTAGATGATCTACCTAGGACTTGCTATAAATTAAGATATCATCAAAGAAATTTTAGATAAAATTGTGAAGGAAAGTATAAAAGACAAAGTTCATGAGACTTTGGAAAGTGGAAGGAGCATTAGTGAGACCAAAAGGTATAACTAGGAATTCATAATGACCCTCATATGTGCAAAAAGTAGTCTTAGGGATATCCTCTTCTCTAAACCTAATTTTATGAAACCCAAAATGCAAGTCTAGTTTTGTAAAGTATCTAGCATCATACAATTTGTCCAACAATTTATCTATAACAAGTATAGGAAAATTATCTTTGATATATATCTTGTTGATAGGGCAAAAATCATGACACATGTGCCATTAATTGCCCTTAATTTATACCATCACCACAAGAGAGGAGTATGGGCTGATGCTTGGATGAATGATTTCTTGCTCCAATATTTATTGAACTAGATTCTCAATTTCTAACTTTTGAGGTTGGTGATAGTGGTAAGGATGCACATTAGGAGGTTAAATTTCTAAAATAAGGTGGATGATATGATCATGTGTGCACTTAGGAGGAAGAACCATGGACATATTAAAAACCGCCTTATATTAATCCATGATGTTCTATAAATCCAAAGGAATATATGGAAGAAGTGGCTTTGAAGGTTGAACCTATATCCAATTGAATTAAGCAACGAATCCATAACCACTTTTCTTCAATATATTTTGTATGCTATATGAACTAATCACTTTGGAAGGAGGAGGTTAGATTCCTTGAAGACAAATTGCTTTTCCATTCTCTATCCACTTGACATAGTTTTTATAGATTAATAATAATATTACCAAATTGAAATAGCCATTGTGCTACCAAGATCACATTTGATATGAGCAAGAATTGACATGAACGAAAAAGAAACAATAAGAGAGGTTTTTTATCAATGAAAATTCACCCACACAATATTATTCATATCCATTTTTTATTAAGGAGTGCAATTATATATTTTTTAAAAGACATGTTTTTGAGTTAAGACATATTTTTTATTTTAAATGACACTAATTTAGAATAACTATTTTATTATTCTATTATAATAACTAGTTAAATATAATCTCATATGAAGATAGATACTAAGTCTTATCAATTCCTCCCTATTTAGTGGAAAGTGGCCCCACTTTCATTGAAGGAGAGGGAAAAGGCTACTGAAAATAGGGAAAAAGTATCTAAATATATGACACAGAGGCCCTATGTGCTTGAGTTGGCAGTGTACCTGTATGACCAACCAAGTATGTAGTGGTACTCAGATATTGTTGCTATTGTAAATAAGAAGAATATTGTGGTAGTGCGCGGTGCTTTGGTGGTGGATTTTTTTGTTTTGGTAAATGTGGTTGTAGTGAAAAATGATATTGTGGCTATGATAACTAGTATGGTTGTTGTTAAAGAGTAGGTAGGAACAAATGTTGTTATCAAATGCCAGTAAGGAAAAATGTTGTCATGTAATTTTCTATAGGTAAGGGGTTATAGGTGGTTGCACTTAAGGCTATGAAATTGGAAGTTGATCATACAAAGGTAATGATAATGGTGACGATAATCAACCAAAAGAAGATTGTTGTTGCACCTTGTCCTGTGTTGTTTGAATATGATGATCAAACTATTACAAGGGATGCCAAAATGGTTAGACTTGAGAGTATGACTATTGAACCAGCTTATGGTTTTTTCATATAGGAAGAGGTAATTTTTTTTGTCCTCTCTATTTAAGAACTATGCCTATAACATAAGTGGAGGCCACAGTCTTAGTTTTGCTTTTTGCAGAAGTGTTCACATCGAAGTAACACTCAACCATATTCCCCATAGCAGAGAAGTGACAAGTGACAAATGCCTATCAATTACCTTATATTATCCTCCATAGATTGACAAGTGACACAAAGTGCTAAATGCTTAAGAACTACTTGAAATGTTACCACAAGATCTTGCATGAAATGAATACAACTCTCTTCTTGATTTTGAAAAATTTGTTGGAGCGTACTTATATTCACTAATTATTTAGAATTATCCTCGTATGGGTATCTTTCTTAAGAGCCATTGCAAAAGGGATGTTTGCAAACTATCACTTGCAAAACTTGGAAAACGTGGAAGAAAAATAATGAAGGCGTCAAAATTCGTTGATAATGCATCTTGTTTACAATCACAATTGCACAATTGGTTAAAGAAAATACATAAAATAAGCCTCATTTTAAAATAAAACACTTTTAAAAATAATAAATCACCCCTCTTTGTTTCTAAAAAAAAGCTCTATTTTTTTTCTTTCTAAAAATAAACTTTGCTTTGTTTTTTTTGCTTGACAAATTTTCATGCAACAAAAAAGCAACACTGTTAGCCCAACTTCAAATAATCGTAACTTCTTCAATATTGCTTAAAACTTAGCATATGACCACTCATTTTTGTAGTACTCAAAATGATCTACATGATTGTGGTAAAATATTGTGAATTTGACCATTAGAAAGAAAGATATAGCTCTCGCAAACAAAGTGGTATTTTTTGAGAAAAAGAGAATAGAGATCTAGCAAGGGTAATATGTGAAAACCCTTAAGAAGGCTAGATATTTAGAATCATGAGATGAGGATTTGGTAAAGATTGTGTTAAAATATTTTAGAACACAAATCCAAGGCTGCGGTCATTTGGTTTTCTAGGAAAAAGCGAATAGAAATCTTGTAAGGGTAATATGTGAAAACCCTTAAGGAGGCTAGATATTTGGAAACCCAAGATGAGGGATCTAGTAAATATTGTGCCAAAATATTTTAGAAGACCAGATCCAAGGCTACAATCGCTTGGCTTTGATACCAGTTGATATGAGCAAGAATTGGCATGAACATAAAATAAACATTGAGAGAGATTTTTCTCAATGAAATTCACCCACACTATTATTTTTTAAAATTTATTTTTTAATACATAGGGTAATTGGTAACACCATTGGGTGCTTCCACTATAAACCCTAGCCCACTAGGTTAGACAAACCCCTGACCCTTTAGGGCATCAAATTGGGTAGCCAATCAACAAACACTTGGCCACTACCATCCAACCTGTCCCTTTCTAGGTATGCCATGGTTTGAACCTTGGACCTCCCTAAAGAGAGGCCAAAGCCCTAACCACTACACTATCCTTTTCAGATGAAATTTTGAGTTTACATGGGTTTTTATGAGGGGTATCGGTCCCCTCGTATCAAGGTTTGAACTTGGGTATCCTAGATGAAAACCCAAGGACATTGTGATACCCCTCATGGGTCACCCACACAATATTATTCATATCCAATTTTGTTATCAATGAGTTTGCACTTATTTTTATGAGGGGTCTTGGTCCTCTCATACTGAGTGGGGTTTGAACCTTGGACCTCTCAAAGAGAGGCCAAAGCCCTTACCACCGTAGTAAACTTGTAGCTTATTCATATCCAGGTTTTATAAAGGAGTACAATGATGTTTTTTTAAGACATGTTTTTTATTTTAAAAGATACTAATTTAGAATAACTAGTTTAATATTTATTATAATAACTAATTAAATATTATCTCACATGAAAATAAATAAAAAGAAATTTATAAGACTTAGTATCTATATTCATATGAGATAATATTTAATTAGTTCTTATAATAGAATATTAAATTAGTTATTCTTGAAGTTTGCTTCTTCTAAAAAAATATCTTTGTAAAAAAACATCCATGTATTCCTCTATAAAAACATGATATAAATAATATTATGTGTGTGAATTTTTATTGAGAAAAATCTCTCTCAGTGGTTCTTTTATGTTCATGCCAATTCTTGCTTATATCAACAGGTATCAGAGCCAAGTGATTGCGGCCTTGGATCTGGTCTTATAAAATATTATAAAATAATCTTTACTAGATCCTTCATCTTGGGTTGCCAAAGATCTAGCCTCCTTAAGGGTTTTCACATATTACCCTTGCTAGATCTCTATTTGTTTTTTCTCAAAAAAATAAGCAACCATGATCTAGTCTTCTAAAATATTTTAACACAATCTTTACCAAATCCCTCATCTTAGGTTGCAAAAGTCTAGGCTCTTTAAGGGTTTTCACATATTACCCTTGCTAGATCTCTATTCATTTTTTCTAAAAAATGTCTCTATTTGTGAGAGCTATATCTTTCTTTCTAATATATAATTTACAATATTCTTCCACCATCGTGTAGATCATTTTGAGTACTATAAAAATGAGTGATTTATGAAGAATATTGAAGAACAATATTCAAGCCTAAGAGAAAATAGATATGCAAGACATTATGAGTATTGGAGTGAAGCTCAAGAACTAATTGATTTATTCCATGGAGAGGCCTTACTTAAATAGCAAGTGCATACAATATGAGCCATTAGATTATAACAACCGAATGGATCTCAGCCAATCATAACTAGGAGTTTACCAACCTCATGCAAGAGTGCTAACTCCTAGTAATAACTTAAGATATACTCTAACACCCCCCTTAAGTGGTACTAGGAGGTAATGAAAAACAAAAACAAAAGAAATAAACAAGTGGCATATCCATAGATATGAGTCCCGATAACAAGGCTGGATGAGGTACTCATGTACAATACGTAGAAGAAATTATTTTGGAGAGATGATGAAAAACCACATGGGAAAAAAACCATCTTCTAAAAGAAGGAGAAGAATAAGAAGAGAGAAATGGGATGGAGAGGAAAATAGCCTTGTTAGCACCCCTCTTAGACAACCTCTATCACCCAAATCATCTAACGCAATTTATGGTAGCGTGGGGAAGTAAAGGGTTTGGTGAAGATGTCAGCAATTTGAAGCTGAGTCAGAATGTAATCTAAGTTGAGGTTTCCATCCTGAATGTGCTGTCAGATGAAGTGCATGTGGATCTCAATATGCTTTGTGCGTTGATGCTTAACAAGATTGTGAGAAATATGAATGGTACTCTGGTTATCACACCAAATCATGATAGTATGATCTATATATAAACCAAACTCTGTCAACAATTATCGTAGTCAAAGAGCCTCCTGACTGCCTGTAACAACAGCCCTGTATTTTTCCTTTGTATATGATAATGCAATAGCCTACTGCTTCTTGCATGACCAAGAAATAGGAGAAGAACCTAGGTAGAAAACATAGCCAGAGGTGGAACATTTGTCATCAACTGAACCTGCCCAATCTAAATCAGTGTATCCTACCAACTCTGTAGAACCTTAGCCATAGAATAAACCAAAATGTGGAGTACTTTGTAGATAGCAGAGAATCTGATTTGCTACTTGCCCATGACTATCATGAGGAGACTAGGAAAATTGAGAGATCAAACCAACAACATAGGAAATGTCAGGGCGAGTATGAGCGAGATACAAAAGAATTTTGACTAACTATCTATATAGTGTAGCATCACAAAGAGGTGAAGTGTAGGAGGAAGTCAAAGTAACTCCAAATTGGAATGGGGTAGAAGATGGCTTACAATCAGCCATTCTAAACCACTGAAGAAGATCTAGTGTATACTTTTGCTGACTTAATGAAACTCTTGAATCTATTTTAGTGATATGAAATCCAAGGAAGTAATGAGCTAACCCTAAATTTGTCATCTCAAATTTCTCAAAAAGAGATTGTTGAACAGTCTGAATGTGAGAAGTGGAGCTACCAGTGAGAAGCAAATCATCAACATAGAGAACAACGATGGTGATGTTGGTTTTATCTCACCAAATATAAACTGTAGTATCAGATTCACAATGAAAAATCCTGTGGAGGGAAGGAAGAAATCCATCATCTCATACCAAGCTCGAGGAGCTTGTTTGAGACCATAGAGTGACCTCTTTAGTCTACAAACAAGGGAAGAATCATGTATAAAACCAGTGGGCTGCTCCATATTATATCTTCTTTCAAGTCTCCATGCAAGAAGGCACTCTTCACATCCATTGAAAAATAGGTCAACTACAGTAAGTGCAAGTACAAGCCTAAGGAAATTCATCTTGGCAATAGGGGCATAGGTTTTAGTGTAATCAACACCTTCAATTTGGGAGAAAACCTTAGCCACCAAACGAGTTTTGTACTTATCAATGGAGCCATCTACTGCATACTTGATTCGGTAAACCAATTTACAACAAACCAACTTTCTTCCCTTAGGAAGAGGAAAAAGATCCCAAGTATTATATTTCTTTAAAGAAGAATACTCTTCAGCCATGGCATCATCCCACTCCTTTATACCTTGCGCCTGTGAAAAATACTGTGGATAACCAAAAATGACTGACAAATAAGACTAGTATCGGAGGAATGAGTATGTCTTGATGGAGGAAGATCTTGGATGAAATGTGTTGCTTCATCAAAAATTGTGTGGGCCTATTTTGGCATGCTAAAATGTGCGATGGCATATGGTGCACAAGTAGTGATATTTGTTGTTCTATTATAAACAAAAGTCTCTTCATCTAAATTTTACTCAGAAAGAAAGCAAAGATAATTAATTGGAGTATAATATGAATAAGAATATGGAGGAGGATCATGAGGAGGAATGCGCTCATCAAACTAAATATTTCTCTAAAAAAGACTTCATGAGTAACAGGATGAAGAAGTCTATAAGCCTTCATATCATCACAATATCTGATAAATTTTTTTGTCTAAGGTTTTTCTTTTTTTCTTCAGAATGTATGCCCAAGAAAAACTCCCAAAGACTCAAAAATAAGAAACATCAGGCTTGGAGCTAGACCAGGCTTCTTCTGGAGTCAAATGCCTAAGAGCTTTGTGGGGTGTATGATTTTGAATGTAATTTGCACAGTTAACTGCCTCAACCCAAAAACTAGGTGGAAAATCCCTATAGTGTATCAAACAATTAGCCATCTCTTTTAAAGATATGTTCTTCCTTTCAACCACACCATTTTGTTGTGGCGTATTGAGGACAAAATGTTGATGAATAATGCCATGTGTAGAAAGAAACTCTAAAAATTCATTCTGAAGTATTCCCCCCATTGCCGGTATGGAGCTTTTTTATGTAACAAGAAGCTTGTTTTTCAACCAATATCTTATAGAGTTTGAAGTATGAGAAGACATCACTCTTATATTTGAGAAAATATAGCCAAGTACATCTTGAAAAATCATCAATGAATTTCAGAGCATATCTAGCTCATTTAAAGGAAGGATTATGGAAGACCATCAAATCACTATGTACTAGCTCCAAAGAGGCAGATGCTTGTTGTGAGTTACTTCTGGGAAAAGGATCTTGGTGTTGTTTTCCAAGAGTACAACCAAGACAAACACCATGAACACAAGAGACCTTAGGTAAACCCGTAACCATGTCATGATTACTTAACTCCCTCAAGAACCTATATTTTAGATGACCAAATATTTCATGCCAAAGTTTACTTTCAACATCTGCATGAGCTACAAAGCAGGTACCTAAATTTGTATCTTCAAAACCTTCAAAATGATATAGTCTAGCATTATGATCAACCACCCCTTTTGCAAGAAGAGAATTTGGCTCTTGCAAGCTTCTTATTTCAACTCCTGTGGGTGTGAACAAAACTGTATTTCCTTTGCCTGATTTGCAAATTTGGTAGATTGAAAGGAGATTGGTAAAAATATTTGGAACATACAGAACATCTTTGAGGTGACCACCATTTATTAGAACATCACCTTTTCCTTTTACAGGAATGAAGGATGAATCACCTACTTTAATTCTGAAAGTGGAAGTTGGACAAAGAGATGCAAAGGATTGTTTAGAATAGGTCATATGATGTGTGGCCCCAGAATCCAGAACCTAGTTTTTGGAACAAGAATTTATGGATTTTCCTTAGGCATTCAGAGCTTTGCCATAATAATTGGAGATATAAATTTTATGTTTCTTCATTTCTTCTTCTAAATCAAGTAACCTCTTCTAGCATTGGTTTATTAAATGATAATTTTTTCCACAATGAGGATATTTGACTAGAATTTTTTACTTATTCCCTTTTTTTATATTTTCCTTTATTTTTAGAGGTTGATGCTACAAATTATTTTGATGAAGAGGTGGAGGAATCAAAATTGGAAAGTTTTATTTTTTCTCTAGTAAGCCTATCACAAAATTTTTCCAATGTGGGCATTTTGAAAGATGTTCCAAGAGCATCCATGGTTGAGAGAAAAATGGTGGAAAATATTTGAAAGGCCCCTTTTAGTTTTGTCAAAATAAGATATATACATTCATATTCTATTTTCTTCTTCCCACTTCCTTTTAACTGTGTTAATAGCTCCTTAATTAGTCTGTTAAAAATTTATCTGTATGAGAATTTGTTTGCTGAAGCCAACTTGTGAACATAGGTTCCAACACATTTAAAATTGGAGCGATGGGTTTATTGGTGTTTTCGTTGGAGGTTTAGTAATTTATCTCTAAGAGGCTTAGATTAGCATGCATCTTTGACGTCTCCTACTAAAGGATATAAATGATTATTTTGTATGACTATGAAACAATGTTGAATTGGGGTTGGAAGGTTTTAAAATTTAATAGAATGGATTATATGTTGTGTAGAGTTGACCAGTGGGTTATGTTTTGTAAAAGAAATATGTTTAAAAACTATTCCATCATCTTGAAAGTAAACCTGTGAGCTTTAGCTTGAGACAAATCATTTTATTGGCTAAAATTTCAAACACTAATCAATAGAATAATTGGAAGTCATCAAAAGGTATGCCTAACCTGGTGGATTAATAATTACAAATTAATTAACTTATGGGAACAAGTCGTTTTATAGTTTAGAGAATAAGTGTTCTTGTTTTGATTTTATTTTGGCATATTATGTTTTTTGTTTGAGATATTATGGCATGTAGTATTTTTCTCAAATATCAAATTTGATATAACCAAGTAGGAGAAGGGTTCTGTATTTGGAAGGAGATAATATTTTAAATATTAGTTGAGTTTCAAAAATCAAAGAAGTATTTTGGAGTAGTTGAGTAAGTTTAGAATATCATAATATATATAACTCTTTATTTTTAGGCATAGATTTTGTTAGAAATATAAATATATAACGGTACAAAGTAGATATGAGAAATTAAAAAATAATCATCATATTTGTATATATTGGATTGAATTAAATCTAAATCGTGAGAGAGTCCCAAGATATCTGAAAGGAATACTATGTCTTCTGGTCTATCTCCAAACTTGAAAAATCAAAACTATAGATTCAAATTTAACTTCCTAACCATCGAGGAGGATGGTATAATACTTAGATGCCACATCGATAAGGATGAGCATCCACCCAAATTTGAAATACTATAAGCGACAACTGCTGAGATTCGAAGATAAATGTTCTCTAGCAATTTTATTTAGGCAAGTGGTCTTCTGCTAGATTGAGTAACGAATGACAGAATAGGATGTTGTTCTAGGCTATCAAACAAGTAGTACCATGAGGGGATCTCACGAGCACAGTTCAACTATGGAATTTCTAGCAAAAACATGACACTAGAAGTGCTAGTCTTCGAAGATGGAAGGTCCAACGATGGATGGAATGGGACATCTCATCATCAGCTGCAACATGACCTGGGATACCTGGTCCCAAAAGCCAAAAAATTGGTGGGCCCTGGTTGTACCCATAAGTTGATGGACTACAACCAAGACCTAACACTATCCATAGCATGGTTAATAAAAATAAAAGCATAAGCTAAGGACAGAGCACATGTCAGAGAAACCTATGTCCTCCATGCTATGGGACGGGGAAATTACGTGTCCACACTTCTAGGTGTTATGGGCCCTATAAGGATAACCCCTTGCCATGAACTCAGAACTCAATAAGGGTTCTCTATATTATGGAATTTCAATTTTAATTTGTTGATACCCTACTACATCCTTGTTGCATGCTTGGTAATGCAATTGATATTCTAGTACACTACCTATATAGAATTTCAATTTGTTGTCCCCATACTACATGCTTGTTGCATGTAGGAATTTCAATTTGTTGTCCCCATACTACATGCTTGTTGCATGCTTGCTAATGTACCTGATATCCCAATACACTACTTGCATGGAATTTTGATTTATTATATTATTGTTGTCCCCATAATACATGTTTGTTGCATGCTTGCTAATGTACCTGATATCTATTTGTTATCCCCATACTACATGCTTGTGGCATGCTTGCTAATGTACCTGATATCCTAGTGCACTACCTGCATGAAATTTCAATGTACCTGATATAATTATGCATTTCCTTATTTACTACATGCTTGTTGCATGCTTGCTAATGTATGTGGTCCCCATGCAATTTCAATTTGTTGTCTCCATTTACCCTACTACATGCTTGTTGCATGATTGCAAATGTACTTGATATCCTAGTACACTACCTGCATGACATTTAACTACCTACATGGAAATTAAATTTTTTATCAATTTGTTATTCCCATACTACATGCTATGTTTAATATAATTTCAATTTGTTGTCTCCATTTACCCTACTACATGCTTGTTGTAAAGTTTTTGCATGCTTTACAAATGTACCTGATATCCTAGTACACTACCTACATAACATTTAACTACCTGCATGGAATTTAAATTTATTATCAATTTGTTATCCCCATACTACATGCTACGTTTAATATAATTTCAATTTGTTGTCTCCATTTACCCTACTACATGCTTGTTGCATGCTTGCAAAAATACCTGATATCCTAGTATACTACTTGCATGAAATTTAACTACCTGGCATGGAATTTAAATTTGTTATCAATTTGTTATCCTTATACTATATGCTACGTTTAAATATTAATTAAATTCAATATAAAATACATTAAAGAGTAAAAATATTAATTAAATTCAATATAAAAGTAAAAATTTGTTGGTCCATGGTCTATTGAAAATAATATTAGCCTAGCGTATCTTTAAAATCAGCTTATAATATTTAAAATGTAAATATCAATTTTACAACATAAACTATAAAATCAACTTATCTTAAAAATGTAAATATTAATATTGGTCTGTTAGCTTGCAATAATTTTTTGGTCTATGGTCTATTGAAAAGAATCTTAGCCTAGTTTATCTTCGAAATGTAAATATTAATCTTGGTCTATTAGATTACAATAGATATTTTAATAAACTATCAAATCATCTTCTATTTTCTTCTTTCCACTTCCTTTTAACTGTGTTAATAGCTGCATAAATTTAGCGAGGAAGTCAACAATGGTGCTGTGGTCATCTGGTGACAATGTTGTTAATTCTGCTTCTATCTGCATAGATATGATGGGATCAACTCTACCAATTAATTTTTGTAACTTGTCCCAACTCTCAAAAGGAGTTTTACATTCATTTATGTGAAACCACAAACTCTCACTAACATTCATGCTGATTAGATCCAGAGCTTCATACATTTTTTCTTTGTGAACAAATATTTCATATTCTTTTTGGAATTCTAGCTATTTTTATTCAAGGAGATGTGATAGACCTCTTTGTGCAATTAAATTCAGCATTCTTGGTTTCCATGTGTGATAATTATGAGGTGTGAGAGGATCAATTTATGGAGTTGTAGAATTCATTTTTGTAGAAAAATAAAAGAAGCAGCATAGAGGTGTAATGAATATGCACCGACAAAACCCCACCGAAAATATAATTTTTATTACTCTTTTACAAGGTATGACTCTTTAATTGGAAAAAACCTTTATAGAACAATATTTTAAACCAAATTTACTCAAAGAGACAAGTTGCACTTTAGAAATTCAAAGATTTATTGCTTCAAAAGGGAGTTGTGTTCAAAAAAATAATGGACAAGTGAATTAACGTTTGAATCTGCAAACTTGTTATACCGTTGGTGAGCTAGCATTCCGTAACCTTTTGAGATGAAGTGATTGTTATTGTTGTTCACTACAACCTGATGGAGCTCTGTAGTCATTGCGATTGATGCAACATGTTTTTGGATGATGGAATGCTTGTCCAATCAGCACAAAATGCTATCTCTTTGACATGGAGAGTGTGATCTTCACAGACTACTATGATGAGACAAAGCGCTTCTCCAGTCATCAACCAACATCTACGATCTCTTTGATGTGGAGTATGCAATCATCACTAATTGCTATGATGAGTTCAATATATTTGAAGGGAAGTACTTCTATAAAAAGAAACCCCTCAATGCTGGTCCCAAGCATCTCCAAGTGGTGCGATATGAGGCACCGAGAGAAAAAAGAACTCCGCTTACTGTATATTTGATCTAACAAATAAAAGTTAGCAAAAAAATAATGCTTATGAATTGAGAAGAGATGATATTTATAGCTCAGAGCCTCTGCTTGTATGTGGTCAGACAAACGGATCACAAGGTGTGTGCGCCTAGTTTCTTAGAAATGACTGGTAGTGAAGATTCTGGGACCGTTGGAGATGACGCAATCAACAGTGCAGAATGTGCACATTATTTCTTCTCACTCTTCATGAACTTAAGTTTCCCTGGTTGATGGACGTCACGTCCTAAGTTTTGTAAATGACTCCTAAAAATGACTCCAAAAGAAACGGTGAGCTTTGCAAATGGCTCCAAACACCGATGAACTCAACCTATCCACTCTAGTTTTATGGCAATTCAAGATAGTGGGACCGTTGGAGAAGATGCAATCAATAACATGAAATATGTGCAGTATTTCTCTCACTCTTCGGTTGTGATGGATGTCATGGCCTGAGCTTGGAAAACGACTTTAAATAAATGCTCCCAAAAAATGGTGAACTTAACTTCTCCAATTTAGTTTGATAGATGTCATGTTCATTCTAATAAGCTATAGCTTTCAAAGAGGAGTTTTTACACACTATCAATAGTGGGCTCCTTAGATTTTGATGTTAGTCAGATGCTTACATGGTTGAGTCAAACAACTCCACATGACACACGTAGGCATGAGGGACAGAAAAAAACTTTACCAAAAAATGCACGATCTTCTTTGGAGGTGTGCGTGTATTCCACAGTAGTATACCTTTTGAATTTGATGAATTGTAGTTTGATAACGTCAAGGGTGAAAATACTCACCAAAAAATTCTTTTTGTAGCTATAGCTATTGCAATTCATAGAATTTGAAGGAGACCTCTGAATCTTTGGGGCATAGTGGATCGTGCTCCTCAACGATGTTTAGGAGGCATCACTCTCCTAGACAATGTGATTGTCGATGGGGGTATTCACCAAAAAATATTTATACTACCTACACCATGCTACGCAACACAAAATGTGATGTGCTATCGCATGCGCTCATTTAGAGCAAAAAAAAATTCAACGATCGTTCGCACGAGGAGAACAGGCCGCGACGCTCAATTAGAGCAAAAAAATGAATTTTATGTTGATGTAGCACTCAATTAGAGTAAGAGAAAAAACAACAACCTGGTGATATGGTGCCTTAGACAAAAAAGGAGAGCTGCATCAGATCAAGTGGTGCACATCTTCACAACTTGCATGGACTTCCAGTACTGGACTAGGCAAGCAAAAATCTCACCAAAAAAAACTGATAATCCACTGGAGTTGATGATCCGTTCAAAAATTTAGTAAGGAGCGAACAAAAATGAACCAGATATTTTTAAAAAACTTCAAAAAAATCGAATTCTTGCAAAAAACTATCCTAGCTCTGATACCATGTGAAGAATATTGAAGAACAATATTTAAGCCCAAGAGAAAATAGATATGCAAGACATTACGAGTATTGGAGTGAAGCTCAAGAAATGATTGATTTATTCCGTGGAGAGGCCTTGATTAAATAGCAAGTGCATACAATATGCACCATCAAATTATAACAATTGAATGGATCTCAGCCAATCATAACTAGGAGTTTACCAACCTCATGCAAGAGTGCTAACTCCTAGTAATAACTTACGCTATACTCTAACATTGTCATATGCCAAATTTTGAGCAATATTGAAGAGGTTATGGTTGTTTGAAGTTGGGCTAACAATGTTGTTTATTGTTCAAAACTTTGTTAAGAAAAAAAGTTTTTTTTTAAGAAAAAACATAACTTATTTAAAAAATAGGTGCTTTATTATTTTTAAAAGTGTTTTATTATTAAAGTGCTTTATTTTAAAAGGGGATTTATTTTATGAATTTGATTTAACCAATTATGTAATTGTTATTGTAAACAAGGTTCATTGTCAGTGGAGTTGAACACCTTCATTATTTTTATTCCATGTTTTCTAAGTATTTTAGGTGATATTTTGTAGCCATCCCTTTTGCAATGGCTCCTAAGCAATATATCCATCACGAGGAGACTTCTAAAGCATCAACGAATATGAGTAATGCTCTAACAAATTTTGTAAAGTCAAGCAAAGAGCCACAATCATGTCATGTAAGATCTTGTGGTAGCATTTCAAGCAATGCTCCAATATTTAGCACTATGTGTCACTCGTCAACCTATGGAGGATAATATAGAGCAGTTGATACCCTCTACTATGAGGAATTTGGTTGAGTGTTACTTGGATGTGGACACTTATGCATAAGGTAAAATTGAGACAATTGCCTCCACTTATGTTATAGGTGTAGTTCTTAAATAGGGAGGACAACAACAATTACCCCTTCCTATACAACAATACCATCAGCCAGTTCAATAGTTGTACTCTTAAGTGAAACCATCCTGACGTCCCCTACAATAGTTTGATCATTATATTCAAACATTATAGGACAAGGTGCAACAACAATATTCTTTTGGTTGATTATTGTCACCAACGCCATTGCCTTTGTATAATCAACTACTAGTTTCATAGCCTCAAGTGTAGCAGGTTCCTTCTTGTTTACAAAAATAATAGCCATATTTATTCCTACCTACTCTTCAACAACAACAATATTTGTTCCTACTTGCTCTTCAACAACAATTATATCAACTATAACAACCACAACAATAGTTTTCACTACAACCATAGTCACTAACACAACAATAGCCACCACCATACCACCATGCACCACCATAGTCTTGTTATCATTTAAAAATAACAGTAACATTTGAGTACCACTACATACTTTGTTGATTATACAAGTATATTGCCATCTGAGTCATATTTTTAGCAACTTTTTCCCTCTATTTGATAGCCTTTTTTCCTCATGCGAGATAATATTTAATTAGTTATTATAATAGAATATTAAATTAGTTATTCTTGAAGTTTTCTTCTTCTAAAAAAAACATCTTTGTAAAAAGCATCCATGTATTCCTCTATAAAAACTGGATATGAATAAAATTATGTGCATGAATTTTCATTGAATTAGTTATTCTTGAAGTTTGCTTCTTCTAAAAAAAACATCTTTGTAAAAAGCATCCATGTATTCCTCTATAAAAACTGTATATGAATAAAATTATGTGCATGAATTTTCCTGGGAAAATTCATGCACATAATTTTATTCATATACAGTTTTTATAGAGGAATACATGGATGGTTTTTACAAAGATGCTTTTTTTTGAAGAAGCAATCTTCAAGAATAACTAATTTTAGAATAACTAAATTAATATTCTATATCTAGAATAACTAAATTTATATTATATTATCATAACTAATTAAATATTATCTCACATGAAGATAGATACTAAGTCTTATCAATTCATCCCTATACAATAGAAAGTGACCCCACTTTTGTCGAAAGAGGGGGAAAAGGCTGCTAAAAATAAGGAAAAAGATGCTAAAAATATAAAATAGTGTACCCATATGACCAACCAATTATCTAGTGGTTGTCCTCATGGTACCTAGATTCTGCTACTGTTGTAAATAATAATAGGACTATGGTAGTGTATAGTGCTATGATGGTGGTTGCTATTGTGTTGGTGACTGTGCTTGTAGTAAAAAATGTTGTTGTGGTTGTGATAGCTGCTGTGATTGTTGCGAAAGAGTAGGTAGCAACAAATATTGTTGTTGAAGAGCAAGTAGAAACAAATGCAATTGTTGTTTTTGTAAATAAGAAGGAACCTTCTACAAGTTAGGGGTTATATGTGACCACACTTAAGGCTATGAAACTAGCAGTTGATCATACAAAGGCGATGACAATGGTGGTGATAATTGATAAAAAGAAGATTGTTGTTGCACCTTATCTTATGTTGTTTGAAGATGATGACCAAACTATTGTAGGGGATGTCGAGCTGGTTACACTTGAGAGTATACTATTGAACTAGATGATGGCATTGTCATATAGGAAGGGACAATTGCTTTTGTCCTCCTTGTTTAAGAATTATACCTATAACATAAGTGGAGGTAGTTGTCTCAATTTTTTCTTTTGCACAAGTGTCCACATATGAATAATGCTTAATAAAATTCCTTATAGCAAAGGTTATCAACTGCCTTGTATTATCCTCCATAGGTTGATGAGTGGTACAAAGTGCTAAATGCTAGAGCATTGCTTGAAATGCTACCATAAGATCTTGCATGTCATGATTTTGGCTCTTTGCTTGACTTTGCAAAATTTCTTGGAGCATACTCATATTCCTTGATTGTTTAGAAGTCTCCTCATGATGGATATCTCACGTAGGAGCCATTGCAAAAGGGATAGCTACAAAATATCACCTACAAAACTTGGAAAACATGGAAGAAATATAATGGTGGTGTCTTACTCCGTCAATAATGCACCTTGCTCACAATCACAAATTGCACAATTGGTTAAATCGAATTCATAAAAGAAGCCCCATTTTAAAATAAAACACTTTAATAATAAAGAACTTTTAAAAATAATAAAGCACCTTTTTTTTTCTAAAAATAATAAGCTTTGCTTTTTTTTCCTCTAAAAATAACTTTTTTTTCCTTGACAAGTTTTTGTGCAATAAAAAACAATAGTGATATCCCAACTTCAAACAACCATAACTTCTTCAATATTGCTTAGAATTTGGCATATGACCACTTATTTTATAGTACTCAAAATGATCTACGCGATGGTGGAAGAATATTGTGAATTTGATTGCTAGCAAGAAATATATAACTCTCACAAATAGAATGGTGTTTTCTAAAAAAAACAAACAAAGATCTAGCAAGGGTAGTATGTGAAAGCCCTTAAAGAGGCCATATATTTGGCAACACAAGATGTGATATCTGGTAAATATTGTGCCACAATATTTTAGAAGACCATATACAAGGTTGTGATTGCTTGGATTTCTAAGAAAAAGCAAATAGACATCTAACAAGGGTAATATGTAAAAACCCTCAAGGAGGCTAGATCTTTGACAACCCAAGATGAGGGATCTGGTAAAGATTGTGTCGCAATATTTTAGAAGACCATATCCAAGGCCATGATTGTTTGAATTTGACATCGGTTGATTAGTTATTGTAATAGAATATTAAAGTAGTTATTCTAGGATATAATATTAAATATTATCTTGTGTGAAGATAAATACTAAGTCTTATCAACATCTAAACTACCAAGGTTCATGGAAAAGAGATTGCTAACCCAATTATAATCCTCAATTTAGATGTTAACTTTAGCTGTTTGGCCCACATATTGAGTGGTACCCATATTTGCAATGAAGACTTAAAATTTATCTTAATTTGAGGTATTGATATACAAGCCCGACTTTGTTGTCTTACTATCTATAAAGCTATGTGTGCTACTTGAATCAATCAAAATATTGCTATGTTATCATTTATTAAATCCTTATATATTAATTATGTGGTGAGCTTGAATCCCAAAGTGCATGAGCAGAGATAACCATGGTATAATCCTCCTATTCTACTTCATCTACTTTTTTTGGTGGTTGTCTAAATTTTGTTGGTTGCTCTTGCTATAATGAATATTCATTTTCACATACTATTGTGTCTCCACATTCCAATAGAAATATATGATGTTCTTCATAGGTCTAATATTTATAATGGTAAGAATGACATTTGAAATAAAAAAAATCCTAGGGAATGCTCAAAATTATGAAAAGGATGACAATAGTTGAAGTCACATATATGTGGGAGACTAGAATCTTGGATCTTTTGTTTTACTACCAAAGCTACATGTTGTGCATTGTTGAGTATAGGGATTGAGCATGTTGAATTCCTTTTATTTTTTCTCTTAAGACCATAGTTAAAGGCTAAAACCACCACCATTTGACTCAATTGATGGATATAGGTGAGAAGAGTTGTGAACTCAAAGTGATACTCCTCCACTGTTCCTGTTTTCTTGTTTTGTATAAGGTGCACCACATATGACATGGAAGATATCTTATCAAACCTTTAGATAAATTTTTCTTTGAAGTTAGGTGAAAATGTTGGCTTTTTAAGTCTCACTACCACAAAATATCATAGAAAATCACACAAGTCCCAATATAAAATAGCTACAATATTAAAGGTCAAAATAATAATATAAGGTAGAATAATATATGAGAAAATTTATATGTATATCGAGGCCGATATAATAAAGCAAATAAAATTCATTTTTATACTCAAATATGAATGTAAATGGACTAAATAATTCATGAACTATGCATGAAGAAAACTTATAATATTAATTGCTCAAATATATATATACAAGCTTTATTCCTTTTCTTCCTATTACAAATCTATAATTTGATTCTCTTTGTATCTCTCACCACTCTTGTGGAGTATTGTCTCCATAATATAGCCATAGTAATATGAATCTTCAAGTACTTGTCTATTTCTCTCCATATGACAAGCCCCATAACCTTCAACTTATTATCTTTCCACTTGCATACTAGACTCTTCAAGTTCTTCTTACATGGACACTCGAATCTAGGACACTTACACTACACTTCTACATGCATTCATAATATAAGATATTTGTGCACATCCTCACATTACATATTTTTATACTTACATATATGAAACTTGTGCACATTATCTCATTCTACACTTGCACTCTAACTTGCATGACACTCATGCATTTCTTGCACATTAAATTTTTACATGACACTTGTGCATTTTTTGCACATTGCATTCTTACATGAAACTTGTGCATTTCTTACACATTGATACTTACATAAAAGAGGAAATATAAATCACACTTCTAAACTATAGACTTAACCCTAATCTATTACATATTTACAATTGTACCATGAAGGTACCATGGGGGTACATTAGCATGTACCAAATAATGTAATATTCCTCAACACCCCTTGTATTACATTATTTTGATATTGTAGACTTTAGTCTTCAATCCTGGTCTTCATATTTATCTTCAATCTCCATATTTACTCTTTTTTTTGGAGCATGTGACCCATCAACCTCTTGTTCATGTACTTTCTTTTGATTGATATCTATTTTTGCTTTCTTATTTTGTACTTTCTTGATATTCTTCTATTTCTTTATTCTTTTTTTCTATTATTGGTCTTGATGTTGCCATGTTTTTTTGAAGTTTCTCCTCTTGTATCTTGATGTTCTATAGCAATTGCAACATTAGTATCTTCAAAATTCTTTGAAAAAGGTACATTTTTAGAGAGTTTTATTGTAAGATATTTGAACTCATTTTCTTCAGATGTTTCTTCTAATTATTGTATTTCATGAATTTCTTGAACTAAGTTTCCTTTTTTATTTTCTTCTCTAAATTGTAGTTGAGGTTGTTGTTGACGACCATATTGATATTGAGGATGATATTGATGTTGTTGATATTGAGATTGAAATTATTATTTTCATTGAGGATTATATTGATACTGAGATTGATATTGTCTTTGTTGTATTGGTTTGTTCATTTGACTTCCATGATTCATATTCATTGGATTTCCTTGATTATATCTACAAAAAATTGTACTATGATCCTTTCTCTTAAATATATGACAATATCTTGAATTCCATTTAGATTTGTATCTTGAAGTTGTAGCTATATTACTTGGTATGTTTTCTTTAGATACCAAGGCATAATTAGTCATTTCATCCTTGACTAATTTCTCTACTTCATATTCCTGAAGAATATTGACCAAGTAAACAAATGTAGTCTCCTTGCTAAGGACTTGTAAATAAGTCACTAAAGATTTATAAATTTATGGAAGTGCCCTTCTTTTAGAACATAACTCCTAGAACTAACCCTTTTAAAATAGAGAGGGCTGCTCCAAACCTGACCAATAATCCCATCCTGCAACCAGGTTAAATTACTTACCTTAAGGAGCTCAAGTGGATTGAAAAAAGTTGGCATGGGAGATAAATCCATGGGAGATCCCGTTTAAGCAGGGTATTGCTATTATGAGATTGCTATTACACCATATTCAAACTTCTATTCCTAATGGATAAACGCCTTTCTAACCATCTATATGAGGAGTAGATGGAAAAAAAAACAAAAACACTTCTCAATCAGATCTATATCTCGATCCCATATCTCGATCATCAGTCAGAGTAGGCATTATGGATCAAAAGTGGGAGTATGGGTAACACCTTTAATTTAATGAGACATAAGAATGAGATTTTAATATTAGATAGTAGGTGCCCTTTAAAATATGGGATTTTCTATCAGGGTGATTAAAGATAGAGAGTTCAAGTTGTTAATACGTATATAAGAGAATCGACTCCTTAATAATCAAAAAAAGCCCAGGGTCCTTTTTATTTTTAAAACAGAGGGCTCTTTTTCTTTTTAAACTCCATCATGAATTCTCTTATGGGGAAACCTCTTCTATTTAATCTCGACTGAAGGGATGGGATGAGGTTGCTCTTGCCCGCACTCGACCTTAAAAAGCGACCTCATATCATAATGGGGTCCGGACCTTAAAATGAAAAGGTTTTTCTCGCTCTAGAGTTCGAAACTATGTTCTGGGCCTCTCTATCTATAAGGTTACCAAACCCCTTCCCCCTTTCAAAATGGAGAGGACCACAATTTGGAAAGCCTTCCCTGAAGCTCGATACAACAACTCACCATTCTGCCCGCCTCTCTATAATCGGGACCCGTAACCTTGAAATGAAGTCGAGCGCCTCAGCTTAAATAAAAAATGTCCTCAAAAATTTTGTTTTGAAAAGGTTTCTCTCGTGCTCTTTGGAGTGGTACTAACAAGGCTGTGTCCAGGGCCGGGTACCCCGATAAATCAATCAAGCCTGGGGCGCCCCTTCCTCTCCCTTCTGCGATAGAAAACTTACTTTCCATTCTCCTCTTAAGATTAAAAAGGGCTGGCTTCCGATGCGGCATTTCACCATAAGAACCGAGTCGTTTTATATACGTATTAACAACTTCCGTTATAGATAGAGAGCTCTCCTCTCCATTTTAAAAGTAAATAAAGCGCTTAAAAGATTGGGGCTCAACTCAAGTTTTTCTTCCAGCCTTCCTTCCCCTTTTCAAATAGAGAGAGCGAGTGCAGCCGAGAAGAGCAACCTTTCATTCAAGTCGGTCGAGCGAGTGCTTTTCAGCTCTCTTCCGAAAGCTTTTAAAATGAGGGATGATCGAGGACAGCTCTAAATTCACTCTCCGGGTCCAGTGCTTTTCAGTTCTCTCCCCCAGCTTTTTCTTCTCCGGTTGCGAGCTGCGTTATTACAGTAGTAATATAAATTTCTTGTTCTAGTGTAAATTGAACAAGAAATTTATCTTCTACTTTCTCTCCTAGAGTCAATAGCTTTGCTTTTATATATGCTACTTTTCAAAGAAAAAAATCTATAATTTATCCACTATTGACCTTTAAACAATACAATTGAGATTGTAAATTCAGAATTGTAGCTTTTTTTTTCCCTTCAAATATTTTTCTTAATGTATTCCATGCTTCTGTAGAATTTTTTGCTCCACTTAAATATGGTTGTATTTCATTAATTATTCCAAATATTATCAACATGAGCCTTTGCATCTCCTTCTTAAAATTTTTGTATTTCTCTTTTATCCTTGCTAGGTTTTATCTTTGTTCCACTTACTATATCCTAGAGTTTTTCTACAACTAGGATTGATTTCATTTTGTTCTTCCATGATGCAAAATTTGGTCCTTTCAATAGTTGAGATTCAAAAAGGAAAATTTTATTGTTTGACATAATGGAACTCATTCAAAGTTTTGAAATCCTTTGAGGTAGTAAACCTTATATCTCCCAAATTAAATAATAACTCAAATATGAAATTTTCTAATCCTTTTATGTTGAAAATATTTTAACTCCCTAATTGGATTTGCAAATTTTCGATACTTCAAATTTTTCAAAAACTCCAAATAAAAAACGCAAAGTTTTTAAAGTCCAAATTTTCTAAAAAATTTAAAACTTTTAAATAACTATAAACCTTAAAAAATTCAAAAACCACTCCAAATAAAAAACTTAAAAACCATTAACTCCTTATATCTCCTACTCTTTTAATTTTCAACTTTTTAAATATTGAAAAACTCAAACAATCAAAAAACTTAAATTAACCGTTATACCTCCTTAAATTATAACCTTAGTGCTAAATATTATTCAAAAACTATTTATTCCCTCCAAAATATTTTAAGCACCAAGTATAATGTAACGTCCATTATTTGAGAATGCTCAATGAAATTATAGCTAATTTGATTCCACATTCAGTGTTGGGGTAACATCTAATGCTCGTCTTCCTAATTGCTATTTGTTACCATTTGCATGGAATATCACTTTGCTCCTCCTTTCACTTGCTCGTCCGACCATTGATTTCATAAGCGCTTCAAAGACTGGTTCACTTCACTTTGTGCCTTTGTCTCAACTCCTCCTTTATATTATTCGATTGTTGACTTCGCAAGTGGTTTGCCTCACCTCTTACCTTCATCTTGACTCCTCTCTTATTTGGATGTTGGCTTTGCAGGTGCCTAATGCTTTGTTGGATTGCATTGCTTTGATGTTCTTAAGAGAACTAAATTCTTCTTTATTATTTGGTTCATAGTTGATGCTTCAAGCCTTCTTTCTCTCGTAGACCTAGCAATTTAGTTTACCTTTCTATATTGGTAGACTTGGCATTTTGATTTTTCTTTCTTCTCTAAATAACTTGGCAATCTGGTTTGCCTTTCTTCTTTGGATAACTTGGTGATCTGGTTTACCTTTCTTCTTTGGATAGCCTAGATCTAGTTCACGTTTATTCTTTAGATAACCTGATGATCTAGTTCACCTTTCTTCTTTGAATAACCTAACGATCTGATTCATATTTCTTAAGCAACTCACGGCTTGCAGTGACTGGTTCACTACTTACATTTTATCTTGGTCTAGAGATTTGATTTTTGAACAACTTATATCAATAAAACTTATTTTCAAGCACTGTTTTCAACGTGATTTCTCTCTAATGTGTGTTTTCTTAGAATGCCTTCTTAGGCTCTATATGCTTTATTTAACTTTGTATTCCTTCTCTTGCTTCATATATGTTTACTCTATTTTTGTATGTCTTATCTAGCTACACATTATATCTTCTTTAATTATGTATATTTTTTCTTACTTTGTGAAATGATTATACAAATACCTTATGCATATATGTAAGCAGACCATTTTTAAATATTCCTTTATGTAGGCTTCTTGAGTCTCTTCAATAGTGTAGGCTTCTTTGGCCTTCTCTTTCAATAATGCAAGTCTCTCTTCCTCTTCAATAATGTTGACCTCTTCTCCTTTAATGGAGGCCTCTTGAACCTTCTATTTAATATAGGCTTCTTTGGCCTTTACTTCAACATAGGCTTATTTTACCTTTTCCAATAATGCAGGTCTCTCATACCTTTTTCAATGCAGTCCTCTCTTGGACCTTCTAATTCAATATAGGCCTCTTTTCTTCAATGTAGACTTCCTTGTATGATGCAAGCTTCTTTATCTTTGCTCTCTTCTTCTCTATATTATTTATTCTATTTCTTCTATGCTTACTTATTTTCTCTTTGCTTCTTATTTTTCTTCTATGATTTCTTATTCTTTCTACTTTGTGCTATTCTCTTATTCTCCTATTGCTTTCTACTTCTTTTCTCTTCGAGCTTTCTTTCTTAATTCTATATTGCTTATTCTAAACTTAGAAGTTAAAATTATTCTCTATATCTATAGGAAACTTCTCAACCTCTATAGCTATGTTGTATCTCTATCAATCTAAAATATTCAATATCGTAGGTCATACATAAGAACCCAATATGATTCTCCTCCTTACTAGAGAACCTAATATCAATGTTAGGGTGGCACTAAATATACCTGAATGATGAACTTTCTCCTAAGTTGGTTTTGCTTCAATCCTCAATCTTCGAAATTCAACCTTTAATCTGTAATCCTTTATCTTTAATATCTAACTTTTCTTTTGATTTGGCTTCTTCTCTATCAAATTTTTGACTTTTCTTCTAAGTTGGACCTTTCTATCAATATAGCTGATTCCTAGTCTTCATTGGTTTTCCTTCAACCAAGTGGAAAGATCCTAGCCTTCAAATCAGGGTGACTATTCCTTGTCCCCTCAATATTCTACTCAATAAGACCTTTAAAAATTAGAGTCCAAGTATACACTACCTTTAAAGTGGATAGAATCTAAATTTACTTTATCAAAAGTGGACAAAATTAATAATGGTGGCTCAATTAACTCTATCAAAATGGATAGAGTCAGGTGATAGTTTTGATACCACTATTGGATTTTTAAGCCATACTACCATAAAATATCACACAAGTCCCAATATAAAATAGACACAATATTAAAGGTCAAAATAATAATATAAGAGTAGAATAATATATGAGAAAATTAATATGTATATCAAGGTTTATATAATAAAGCAAATAACATTCATTTATATACTCAAATATGAATGTAAATGGCCTGAATCATTCATGAACTATGCATGAAGAAAACTTATAATATTAATTTCTCAAAAATATATATACAAGCTTTATTCCTTTTCTTCCTATTATAACTCTATAATTCGATTCTCAATTGTATCTCTCACCACTCTTATGGAGTATTGTCTCCAAAATATAGCCATAGTAATGTGACTCTTCAAGTACTTGTCTATTGCTCTCCATATGACAAACCCCATGACCTTCAACTTATTATCTTTCCACTTGCATACTAGACTCTTAATGTTCTTCTTACATGGACACTCGAATCTAGGAAACTTGCACACATCTACATGAATCTTACACTTCTACATGCATTCCTAATATAAGATATTTGTGCACATCCTCACATGATATATTTTCATACCTACATAAATGAAACTTGTGCAGATTATCTTCACTAGTTTTCCTTCAATCTAGTGGTAATACTTTTCTTTTGGAACTTTCAAGTTTTGTTCAAGCAAACTTTAACTATACTTGGTTTTATTTTTTACAAACCATACAACATTCCTTTCATTTTGTCTTATTCATCTATGTTCATCCATTCAAAATCAACTTTTACTTTGTAGTCTTTCTATTCATTTTGTATACAATACATTTGTGAATGACTATGTGCTCCATAAATTTTATAACTATGGAGATTTCAACATCTCTCTATCTTATGTCCATATCTACCACAATGACTACATCTATTCTATGTTTCTAAATTCCTATGATCATTTTAACCTTTATTGCAACTATTTCTATCACTCCCTATCATAGATTTGATGTCACTATTTCCTATCACAAATTTAGTTCCTTGCTCATTATTGTTAGTCTGACATGTATATCCAAGACCTTCACACTTTGGTCTTCTATCTGATACAATTGGATCTTTCGTTCCTTGTACATATTTTCCTAAACCTATACCTTTATATCTCATTTTACTTAACAACTTTGAACCAATTCCTTTTGTATGCTTTTCTAAACAATCAAAGATATCATTAGACTGGTCTCTATCAATATCAATACATCTCCGAGCATCACTATTTCTATCAACATTTGAATTCATGTCTTCATCAATTCTAATAGCATAAGATTTTTCTAAATAATCATTAACTGTATTCAAACCACTTGTATCACACATAACATCTATTTTTGTAACATATTCTATTTTTGTTATGAATTCTAAATCACTAGTGTCATTACTTGCATCACAATATTTTCTTTCATTTTAACAAGAATCATAATTTACATATTTTTCCTTTTGAATAAGATCACTAGTATCACAACATGCATCTATCATCAATGGTTTTAATTCTTTAGTATTGCAACATGAATCTATCATCATGGACCTTAATTCATTTGTATCATAAGAAGCATCTTTCATCACTGATTTGTTCCCTACTTCTTCAACATTTTCTTATTTTTTCATCTTGAAAATATTTAAAGTAATATTTACCTTGTAGATTATTCTCCATAGACTAATAGGTATGGTAAAAAAATCTTCATAACAATCATTAGCAGCATTAAGGACACTTTGCATACATTTTTGAAGTATTAAAAAATCCTCGTTTTATGCTTCATTAGTAATATCAAAAAGCCTACTGTTCAAAGTATTTATTTCATCAATAAACTTGTTCTTCAAATATTTAATCATGTCCTCTTATCTTCTATTCTTATCTTTAAGGATTTCATGAGAAAGAAATACCATATACATCAATTTTCCTATATCACTAGGTAATGTAAAATCACTTTTAGAATCTTCATATGCCTCTTGAAGCCTTCTATTCAGATAATTACTAAGTGCTAAGAAATTTTCATCTTTTATTTCTCTCAACATTGATTGTGAGGCACTCTTTTCACTTATTGATGTATCCTTTTCAAATTCTTCTATCATGTGTTGTGTATGGCATTTTAATATTTCCAACCTTTCTAAAATTTCTTGAATGTCTAATTTTTCTTGGACACATAGGTTTTCTTTTTCAAATATTTTTGACAACTCATGTCTTTCAATTTTTTGATCATTTGTATTCTTTTTCATTTGATTTTTCTTTGCCATGTTTCCTTGAAGTAGACTACCTTATATCTCCCTAGTTTGATGTATAATCAAATAATAATTTTGATGAAGAACTAATGATAATTTGGATGCAATTTTTCAATTTTCCAAAACCTTATGTTGTATACCTTATATCTCCCAAATTTCAAATATTTAATTGAATAAATTATAAATTTCACAATCCTAAGTTGATGTTGAAATCCTTTTAACTCCCAAATAAGAAATTTAGAAATTTTGTAGATGATATGGAATGAACACTTGAGAAGAAGCACACAAGAATTGCATGATGAAAACTTGCAATTACATTAATCAAAAATATATTTATAGGCATATCTGCCTTTACAATTCAACATTTAATACACACGATCCATGTGAGTATTAAATGCAATAGCATACTAATCCCTATAATTCCTCCCCACTGAGGAAGAATTTGTCCCCAATCAGTACAAGTGTGGAAGAGAAATATGGGTAGCTGAGGAGTGTCGGGTACAACAAAAAATGAACTCTTGTTACAAAAATAAGAAGACCAAAAATGGTAAAGTTGAATAGGTCTTCATAAAATCAAAATATGGTACCAGATCTGAGTATGGCTAAGAAAACACTCTCCAATGATTGTAAACACTTCTATATCGACAGACGACTGAAATGGGTCCTAAAAATTGATAGAAAAAAACAACAATTGAAATATCAGAGAAGATGCAACAAAAGATGCCTCGAACGATGTGCCAAACAAAAAATTTAATTATTGTAGTCTTTAAGACAAGCAGGCATGCATTGAATTGGTTGAGCCATGCATTAATGGTTATGGAAAATATTAAATTAAATTAAAAAATATATTTAATTTAATTTAATTAATTCATGGTTAATTGTGGGCCGCTTGCATTAAATTATTGGTGGACTAGGACAATGGTCAAGTGGACAGTATTCGGATTGCATTAAATTATTGGTGACTGGGACAACGATCTAGACTGAAGGTGTGGTGATATGCATTTAATGGGTTGAGAAAAATTAAATTATTTTAAAAATAAAATAATTTAATTTATGGTTGAAAACTAAATGTGGGTATTTATGGAATGAACACTCGAGAACAAGCACACAAGAATTACACGATGAAAAATTGCAATTACATTAATCAAAAATATATTTATAGACATGTCTACCTTTACAATTCAACATTTAATACACACGATCCGTGTGAGTATTAAATGCAATATCATACTAATCTCTATCAGTAGACTAATATTTGTAAATTTATTAATCCTAATTTGATGTAGGAAACCTTATTTCTCCAAATCTCAAAATATTTGCAAATATTAAAATTCACTTACAAAACTTAATAAAATTATTACAAAACTTTAAATTAACTCTTCAAAGCATTTCAAAAAAATCTCAATAAGATTTATATGATTTCAATTCATTCATTATATTCCTTGTTTCTCCGATCTATATTCAATTAGATTTTCTCCAAAAACTTAGACCAAATATTTCTTTCCTTATGCCTCCTAATTCAAATTACTAAAAAAATTCAAAATATTTTATTTATCCCTTATCTCTCCACTATAACTTTAGAAAGGAAAAATTACACTTTTGATATACCTTGAAAGAATCATGCTCCTTGTGACAACTTTAGTGCGCACATTGAAGAAAACCCTCACATGGATGCACACCCCACAAAAATTTGATGCTCCTTCTTAATTTGATTCAATATCCTTGTGTACTACTCCTATAGGCACTATCATTGACTAGCTACCACTTGTCCTCCAACCAGTGCCTTGATCGCTTCCAATTTGAAGCACAAATATTTTAATAGTCATCCACTCAAAATAGCACCTACGAACTGGCGCTTAATACCTACTGATTGCACATTGATTTGACCTACTCATACCGACTATTATTTCAAAGCATGTTTCAAAATCTATGCTTGGTAGGTGACGTTATAGCTTGTAACGTATCATCTAAAAAATGCTTTAATTCCCTAAGTAAAGGTGTTTCAACTTCTTCAATAATTCACTATAATTCTTTGAAGCACATCAATAATCAAATATGATATGTCTATATGAATGACTAAGTCTTGACTCCTTAAAATTTAAATAAAAACCTAGGGCCATTATGCTTGCTTTTTATCAATGTGGCACTAACTATTTGAGTCGATATTTGCCTTGATTTGGTGCTTTCTCTAACATTCTTGCACTTTATCTCTTACAATTCTATACTTGAGGAGACTTTGTAACTTGGTGACAATTGTTCTCCTTTATGATGCTCTGTTTTCTTTGATGTTTTGTACTCTCCTTGGTGGTGATTGGTCTTTCCAACGTCCAGTGCTACCTTATCTTTGGATCTTGGTTACCTTGATCAACACCTTGAATCCTACTATGTTGACATGTTGCTCATTTAAACAATTGGCATTAGATGTATAGCCTCCTCACTGCAAAGGTTTTTTTATCACTTTTCAAATGCTTAGCATATCTCAGTCCTCCTCACAATCATATTCCTCCTCAAATTCAGGCACTTTCCTTTGTAATTCAAGCATTCTTTTTTCCAACTCAAGTGTTTTCAATGCAGATGTTTCAATTTAGGCGTATCTCTCCACACATTATTCTTTTCAACTCAGGTTCTCTTGATGTAAACATTCTCTCAAAATTTCTAAAAACTCATTCACCTTGTTCACCAGATATAATATCAACACAGGTGATCTTCTCTCAAATTTAAATCAATCACTTGCTCACTAGGTTTGTTGTCCACAGTATTTGTCATAACTTCATTCTCCAATTTGCTCGTCTGTCTTCAATATTTTCCTACAATGCTCACATTTAATCTCCTTCAAATTCTCTGCTTTTAGCAACTCTTTACTTTCAACTCCAATATCTCTCCTTGTGGTTCTTTTGGCCTTTTTCTCAATACATCCTTCTTTGCATTAATCTCTAATTTACACTTTCTTATGCCATAATCTAACTTATATCTCTGTTATAACTTGATTTAGGTTGAATGGCGATGAAGATTCTTCCTTGTAAACTTTGAAAACTTAAAATATGCAATTCTTCCTTTCACTATTTTTCAACCTTGGATATAACACTTGCAAATTTATTATGAACAACTTTTTTATGCTTAAACAAAATGCACTTTAGATGTATAAATTTGCAATCTTATTTTAATCTCCTTCTAGTTTACTTACTTGCTTTCTTGGTTTTCTTGCTCACTGTTTTGCTACCTAAAACTTTTGAAACTCACAACTGATTTTCTTCTCCAAAATATTATCCAATCTTTATGGAGTTTGTAGCTTTCAATGCTACCCAAAAACTTCTTCCTTCTCCTTTAAAAAATTTGCCAAGAAACTCTAAAATTTGCAGCTTAAATACTTCTTCAAATGTTGTTCGTAGCTCTAATACCATTGTTAGCTTTCTTAATAGGTTAACTCACAGAAAGCTTCAACCAATATCTAAAGATAAATCAAACCAATGCTACTAACAATGAAACTTGATAACAACAATATCTTACAGATAATATCTCATGAAATATAACACAAATGAACACAATATATAGAGATTACATTAATGATACAACTTGGTTATAATGCATGGAGCTTTACCTCCAATATATCCTTTTTCATGACTTTTCAGTTCTCTAACTATTGCTCTCCTCTTTCATTCGGGAGGTGCAACCTTTCATATTCCTGTAATGAAAAAAAAGCTCTCAACTTGCCACATATCATGTGAATATTCATTCTCTCTTGACACTTTGCACTCTTTCTCATATTTCTACATACATTATATAAATCATCTACCAAACTAATATTGCAAGGGGGACCAAATAATGTAATATCTCCAACAAGAAGCACCTCCTATTGTGGAATCCAAATCAAAAGCAAAATCTAGGTTTTAGGGGCCAAAACTTGAAGGATTATAACTAGGTGGTGGTTGTGAAAGAATATTGGTATTTAGTGCTTGATGAATGATCAAAAAATATTGCTCGATGGTTTGTTGATACCCTTGGAGCAGTAGAGGCATAGGAATGGATATTTGTAGGAGTCTTTTGATATTTTTCAAGGATGTGGTCATGGAAGTAATCATTTCTTCTTGATGTAGAAGTTATTCCATCAAATCAAGGTCAATAGTACTAGGAAGAGGATTACTTATTGGAGGACAAGTATGAGTGATCGAGGGACGGTTATTGGGAGGAGGAGAAGGACTAGATGTGTTAGGTGGATAAGAAGCCATGACATTTAATAAAGAGAAAGATGTTGGTCAAAACTATTAATATTAGAAGTGTTGCGATGCTTACCAGGATTTTTGGGTTGAAATTTCTTTTTGCTCATAAACACAGCCTCTAAAAAAATATTATATAATAGATCATTGTCTCATGCCCAATTACTAGGGGTAATAGGTTCATTCATGCACTCTTATTTTAGTCAACTTGAAGAGAGGATCACAAATAATAGGTTTCCCACAAGGGTTCCATGATAACTAATAATTTAATTTTTTTATTTAATTAATATTTTTGTTTGATTAGGGGTAAAAAGATATTTTGAAAGGAATCCCAAACCTTTTACAGTGACCAAAAAAGAATATATAGTAGAAGACTGAAGAGAAATCAAGAGGAATTTCCCATTAGAGACATGGCTAAACAAAAAAACTACCATAGGTAGAAGACAAACAAAGAAGAGGAGAGCCCAAGAGGAGGAACAAAAATTATCAGTACTCAAATCCAAAAGGGAGGGAAAGAGAAGAAGAAATTGGAATGTAGAAGGGTAGAAAAAGACCCATCCAATCAAACTCTTCAACTGGCAGGGAAACCACAACTTACTAGGACTGGGTTTCATCATATTTTTTTTGGAAGTCATCGAAGTGGGTTACCACCTCCTCCATAAGCATTACCAACATTTTGTTCAATTTAATTATTATTATTATTGAATTAATTAATTTACATATTTTTTAATTTCTATTTTAAAATTTTATCTATATATTATTATTTAAATATTATATGGACAATAATACATGTGGAAAAAATTGAGAAGAAGGGATAGGGGCTACATAAGGGGAAAGGGGACACATGGGGGAAGGGGAACATGTGGGTAAGGGAAAGGATAAAGTTGAGAGGGGGCTATACATGATCAAGTAGAGCAACTACACATGGGGAAGGGAAAAAAGAATATGAATATCAGATAAAATTTAATAATAAACCTTATTATTGATTAAACCTAATATTAGTTGATATTATTTTATTTATAAATTAAAAATAAACCCTATTCTTTTTTTATTATGGTCATACTATTACTAATCTAAATTTTCTACAATATTTTTAGACAAACTTGCCACATTTGATTTGTGTTGTTGGCTCTTTTGATTCTCCTCCTTCTACAAATTGTACCTTAAATCATCTTTGCCACTAGTCCAATAATTATCATAATCAACAATATTATTTTCAAAGATATTCTATAATAGTGTCTTTGAGTTCAAAATGCATGGTGGAGTATCTAGTTTTAGTTCTAAAATCAAACACAAGCCTTAGGAGTTCTCAGACCTCAATGTCATGATCCACCTTGGTAGTACTAGCTACTCAAGTTAGACTATGTATTAGAGAATGATGTTTAATGCTTAGCTTTGTTGATTTGATGGATATATGCTTCTAATATTATGTCCATTTTGTATAAGAATATGGTACTACTGATGCTTTGCTTGGTTGCAAGATCAGGTACTCTCGTGGGTGGACAAGAGATTTGGCCATAAGGAATGAGAGACCATATTGAAGGATAAATGATGATGATGACTCATTCATCAAGCAACTTAGGGTAACATGGATAAATACCCTTTCATGTAGGTGCATTATGGTTTGCTTGTGCTCATGTTCTTACCATTGGACCGGGAAAGTTGCTTGTGACGAGTCTCCTTAATATGAGTTGATGATATCCTATGTCTATCTTAAATAAGGAGCCACTCATTTAAGGATAAAATGATGGTATGAAACATCGATAGAATGCGTTTGTTCTTGCATCTGGCTTGATGGTTTTGATTATATCCTTGTGTGTTCTTGAAAGAATTAATTGGTTGATAATAATATTTATTTGACTAAGGATGGTAATTATTTCTAAATAGGAAGCCTTGAGTTTTTATTTTTTAATATTTGCCTTAGGCTTGTTTGTGGTAGTGATGGGCTGCCTTTAATCTTGGTGGTGATGTTGCACTTATTACTTAGTGTTGGCATTCATGGAGCCATCTTGAGTTAATGAAAGATGCTTTATTTTTCCTTTCTCCTTGCTATGTTAGCGGTGCTGGTTTAAAGTGGTAGTGGATGTTGGGAAATATCTCCAGCATTATCATGCAATCTTGCACACCATAACATTCGATATTTCCATTTCCTTGGGACTATAAAAGGGTATTGATTGAAAAGAAGAGTGGGGGAAAACACCAGGAGGATCAGGGTAATAAGAGAGTATATTTTTGGATGTGTAGAGCAAGGATGAATAGTGCATGGAATAAGAGGAATCAAATGAACATCGTTAGTATTCTTCACTTGTTGTGGTTTGCTAGGTATTATCCATAGATTTTGGTTTGAATTGCTTGGGTGTTTTGTTATTCTCTTTTTTTTGGTTGTTGGATGAATGTACTCCCTTAATAGTTTTTGTACCATGAGTTTAATTGCTTCCTCACGTAGGATTTTATTTTATGTTGAGCCTAGGATTATGTGTTGTCTTTGCAATATTGGAACATGTTCTTCTTGCCTGGTGAAGAGCACTAAGGGGGTGGCTATGATTGGTCCGGTTCGTTGTAAATATATTTGTTGCTGACAATCGCACCACTACCTGGATCTTAGAACTCATAATCCTACTCTTTTTGCTTGCTACTTGCATCTTAGTTACAACACATGGCGTCTATTTTTTAGAACATCTTAATTTATGGATAAATTAGATGGTGGCCATTGTAGACGTATGCAGGCTTAGGGATTTCTTTATGAAACTATTTCTTTTTGGGTTTATTGAATGCTAAGGTTGGTTTATTAATATTTTTCCTTTCATGCATCATAATAGCTTAGGATAGATTTGAGTTAAGCTTTCAGGTGCTTTTTAGCTTGTTAGAAGGATTAAAAGGTTTAATTCTTTCTAAAGTTGCTTTTGGAAATGTTGATTGTTATCAGTCAATATATAGTTTTACAAATAGTCTAAGGTTTGATTAATGCAATTTATCTTTTGATAGATTATTATTAAGTAATATTTTGGTTTGTAAATAATCTAGGGATAGATTAATTCAAAGCAAACCTTAGATCTACTTTTGTAAGATTAATTTTAATTAATCTTTAGTTTCGCAGTTAATCTAAGAATAGATTAATTAGATTTCAACTAATAAAATGATAGATTAGTTTGGAAATTAATCTAATGATATATTAATTCATTATAATATTTAGATTGCAAATAATCAAATGATAGATTAGTTTGGTAATTAATCTAATGATAGATTAATTCATTATAATATTTATATTTCAATTAATCAAATGATAGATTAGTTTGACAATTAATATAATGATAGATTAATTCATTTAGTTTTTAGATTGCAAATATTCAAATGATAGATTAGTTTGATAATTAATCTAAGTATGGATTAATTCATTATAATCTTTAGATTTCAATTAATCAAATGATAGATTAATTTGGTAATTAATCTAAGGATAGATTAATTCTTTATAATATTTAGATTTCAATTAATCAAATGATATATTAGTTTGGAAATTAATCTAAGGATAGATTAATTCTTTATAATCTTTAGATTTCAATTAATCAAATGATAGATTAGTTTGTCAATTAATCTAATGATAGATTAATTTATTATAATATTTAGATTGTAATTAATCAAATGATATATTAGTTTGGAAATTAACCTAATGATAGGTTAATTCATTATAATCTCTAGATTGGTAATTAATCAAATGAAGGATTAATTTATCTCAACCTATAGATTTGCAAGTAAATTTGTTTGGTATTTAATCAAAGGACATATTAACCTTTAGTATTGCAAATGAATGACAAGACTTGCAAATGATGGATTGATTTATAACTAGCATGGATTAAATAGTTATGAAATTGATGTGTTTAGAAAAATTTGGCTCTAATATTTGTGGAAAATATTTTGGAAAGAAGTATGGGCTTTTTTTGCTTGAGTGTTGCTATATTAAATTGTTTTGCATAGGAATTCAAGGCTTGGTCATAGGGATTAATATTATATTCTATAATATTATCCCTTTTCACATGGATCATGATGTATTGCATTTAATACTCACACGGATCGTGCATATTAAATGCCGACTTGTAAAGGCAGACATGCCTATAAATATGTTTTTGATTAATGCAATTAATAATTTTCATTTGTGCCATTTCGTGTTGTCTCTTAAGAGTGTTTCCCACATAATTGGTATCAGAGCAAGGTGCAAGGGTTTGGAGAGTATCCTCTTCTTGAGACCAGATTGGTTCAGAAAGGAATGAGAAAACCAACCCATGGATATTGAGTGGTGAACATTATTTTCCTTTCGTGAACACCTTCGTGCACTTATGATCTTGAAAAATCTTAGTTGGGGTCCCTTTGAATCTGACCCTTAGCTAGCTAGGGTCCCTCTAAATTTGACCTTAAAATTTTTATCTAAGCCTTGCCCTTGGATTTTTCATTTCTTTGACATTTACAATCACAATCGTGTAATTGTGCGTTGATTCGGTGGATTCCTCGTTGTCACTGTTCACGAGGTGATATCTATTTTCTTATGCAGTAGTGTGATCCTATTAGTCAACCACATACCAAATTTGGCCATCATTTCGATGGCTTTCCAATACTCGTCCACAGTGATCTTATGACTTCTCACTGTCACCATTTCTCGATGTGCTATCCATTTCTTCTGGAAACCTCAAGCACTTTTGTTACGATAACACTCTATCGTACAACACCACTGCTCAAGGAAATTTTAGCAATTTTTGGTGACCTTCAAGGAAAATTGTGCACGCTCATGTGATTTTCGATAACATTTTCAATCATTCCTATTTATCTAGTGCACAAATATATTCTCTACTATATTACCGTCATGTCTCGGATGGTTTCACTACTTCTCGATGCCAACATAATTCTTAGCGTCCAAAACACTTAGCTTCGAAGTGATTTTATGTTTATCGGTGATCATGAAGAACTCCTGTGCAACGATGACAAATTTATAGTGAGGTTATCAATTTTTGATGGTAATAAATTATGCACCCTAAGGTTATTTTAATTTTTCAATGAATTTTATTTACCGACACCATGTTAACATTTTGATCGGGCGAATTTCAGTTGAGTTTAAAAAAAAACTTTCATGGGTTTTATTCCACATTGCACATAGGGTCACCGTCAACCACCCTTATATATGGGACATATTTCATTAATCAGTAGATAGATTACATTGGCTACTCTCCCTCTGCTATCATTTCATAAAATTTATGTTGCCTTGTCCACTTGCTATAAGTTTCATACCCTGTGCCTACCTTGCATTCTATTGTCGATCGCCTTTGTTTCCCAAGCCCTACTTTGATTTTTGTGTTGCTCAGTGGTCGCTGCTTGCCTTGGTTCCATTACCATTGTTGACCTTTGTATATTATTGATAACTGGATAGTGTCCATGGTGACCATTGGTGGACTACTATTTATTGTGTGTTGTGACCATTGGGGGAGGTTAGTTGTTGGACACCGTGATCGTTGGATCACTATTGACTATTGTAAACTATGACTGTTGGATCACTGTTGACTATTGTAAATTATGACCATTGGTTGCCTGTTGTGCCTTGTGTTGGTTCCACATTCTGCTTGTTGACCGTTAGACATTGAGTCTCACAAATTTCAAAATCAAATTCCTTGGTCCAATTAGAGAGGGAGGGCCCATTAAAAGTTGACCATAAATTTTTGCTGCATATTCTCATTTTGCCACCCGAAATGGCACCTAGTAAACCCTTGGCCACTCCTAGTAAATCTATGGCTACCAATATGGCAATTATTGAAAAATTGGTTGAAATCACTGTAGTCTAAAATGAAAAAATGGTGAAAATGGCTACTATGTTGCAAAACCTTCAATGTTCCTCCCATCCTCCTCATCCAAGGTTTGAAGTAAAAATATATGAAAGCTCCCAAGATCCTGAGGTACTCAATAGCTAGATACTTAGCATAGAGACCTGGTTTGAATATACTCACACTCCTGATAATGAAAAGGTTTCATTCACAAAGCTCAAAATCTCCATCTCCAAAGTTCTCATTGCCAATCACCACAATCAAATTTGTACATGGGAGGAGATGGTACAAGTTTTGAAGGCCTCATTTTATCCATAAAATTATGAGGACTTACTAAATTAATGGTTACGCCTTCGTCAAGGCAAGAGGGAATCTATACAAGATTTTATTCATCATTTCAATTGCCTTTGAGTCTTACTTGGCATTTTAGATTTTGATGTTGTCTTGATTGCAAAGTTTAAAAGTAGTCTTCTTGCACACTTGTATAGGGATATCAAATATACTACTTACACAACATTGGGTAATGAATTCAAACATACACAACTAGCTGAGGAGAAGTTCATGGAACAATGACAAGAGCCTTGCTACTCTTTTGATGGTTTGACAGAAGATGTGTACAAGCATCAATAAGGACAAAAGAGACCTTCCCATGTTTCTTTGTTACTCCCACTTCTTACTCACCCCTCGATTCTAAAAATTCATTTCCTTCTTCCTCTTCTTTCTCTCATGCTCAAAATGCTAAATTTTGTAACTATTGTAAGAGGCAAGGCCATGATAAAAATCAATGTCCACAATTACAAAAGAAGAAGAATATTTTTGTACAGTATGATGAGGGCACTTGTGATAACCCCATCGAGACTTCTAGAGAAGAAGAAATTTATGAGGATTTGAGAGGGAAACTTAATAATGTAACACTCATGAATCAACATTCTAGAGTAGGTGACCGTAACCAATTGTTTGTCACTCGTGCTCACTTGCTCCATAACTTTACAATAGATTGTATAATCAATAATGGCTCACAAAAGAATCTGATTGCACAATCCATTGTTGATAGGCTCAAGCTACCTATGTCCAAACATCCTCACCCCTACTCTCTTGAGTAGAAGGATAGCACCAACCCATCAAAAATCACACACACATGCACCATTGTATTTGCATTTAACCCCAAGTTTTGGGATAAGGTCACATGTGATGTCACACTCATGGATTGTTGTGGATTACTTCTGGGTAAACCTTACCAATATGATAGGTATAACAATTATGATGCCTATCACAATACATATACTTTATAGCATGATTACAAATCCTTTCTTTTCTGTAGTGTTCCACCCACTACACATTGGAATTACACTAATTTACATCAAGCATACCCAATTGCTTTGATTTTTAGAACACCACAATAGAAGGAGGCCCATCCATGAGCACTTTTGTCCACTTCACCTCACATTCATCAAGATAATATTCCTATTGTACCTCTGGTTGTTCATGTTGTTCCAGTAGTTGTTCCTATTGCACCAATAGTTGTTCCTATTGCCCTAGCAGTTCCCGTTGCATAATTATTTGTTTTGGTTGTACCAACAGTTCCTATTGCACCAAAACTTGCTCTTATTGCATAAACATCTCTTCTTGTTGATATTGCTCCTTCTCCAAGTGCAGCTCAACCTACAGTTCCTCATTTGGTTCACACCACTCCGCATCCTACCTCCTTCACATTGTAGGACTTTCAACATTCGGTGGTATATTAGAAACTGCCCTTCATACACACTCATCCTCTTCATATTGGCAATCCACATTGCATCTACATGGAACCTCATTATGGAGCATCCCCAAATCCTCTGGGTTTTTCTTCAGCTTCCTTCCCTTTTTGAGCACATTGGAATCCAATGCTTCTACGGTGGGGAGGAATGATAGGTATTCATATTATATTATATAATATTTTCCCTTTTCACATGGATCATGATGGATTGCATGTAATACTCACACAAATTGTACGTATTAAATGCCGAATTGTAAAGGCATACATGTGTATAAATATGTTTTTGATTAATACAATTAGCAGTTTTCATTTGTGCCATTTTGTGTTGTCTCTTAAGAGTTTTTCCCACATCACTTGTGATTTAAAATATTTGTGGAAAATATTTTGTGAAAGAATTATTGGCTTCTTTCACTTGTGGATTGTTATGCTATAATTCACATAGAAATGCATTCATACCAACAAATGAGTTTTTCTAATCCTCACCTTCCTATCAAACTACCATGGAGGTCAAGGGAAGAAGATGCCAAATCATGCTAAGTTAATTCTTTAATTATTCTTGAATTATTTCTGAAAATAACTCTTGGTGAAAGAGGATTTATTATAATAGAAGCAAAAACTATTCTTTTGTAATATACACCTTTTTTTGGATGAATATACGGTGCCATGTTGATGAATGGTTTTATGGTTCTTATTCATACTAATGCTTTGATCTAAATATTTTGTTAGATTTATTTTGCAAGCTTAAAGTTAAATTAATTCACTTCTATCCTAGAAGATACTTTTATTTTTAATGCTTGTAAAATGAGAGAGAGAGAGAGAGAGAGAGAGAGAGAGAGAGAGAGAGAGAGAGAGAGAGAGAGAGAGAGAGAGAGAGAGAGAGTCTAGGTTTATCTTTAGATCCTTAGGCTTAGGGAGGTTTCTTTGGGAAGGGATCTAAAGATAAACCTTGTCTAAAACTCTTCTTCTTAACTTGGGTTGTTGTGGGATAGCAACACCTAGTTCTTAAGTCCATGAGAAGATAATCATGCAGAGTGGTTGTTGCTTAGAGATCCATCATGAAGATGGGAACGACAAACATAAAGTTTAACGGATCACCATAGAGGTGCAATTAAACTAGACTAAGGCATTATACCTGATGGATCCAACATAGACTAACTTATAGCTGGAAGAAGGAATTAACATCCCCCTATCTAAGGGCTGAGAAGGGATAAACCTAATGCTAAGGTCAAGAAGTTTACATTCATGGAGAATGCCAAAAATGTGGGGAGACCTTTTAAAAGCATTCTCTATACCATAAAGGTATTTGAGGTAAACCCCAATTACTTATGGGATCTTGGCCTCTCCTGTCTACTTGAGTGATGTTTGCAGCATATTAGGCTTAAAATGTGGTTTTTATCTATTAAATATATGTATTTCATTGATACTCCTATGAACCTTATTAAGTTTCAAAAAAAAATCTCTCTCGAGTTGGTTAGATTTTGGGGTTGTTACAATTGGTATTAGATCTCTAGGTCATAGGACTAGAAGCTTCCCTAGAAAGGACTTAGAGATGTTTTGACTTGATGGATGGCTTATGGATAGAAAAGATCTCTTGAGATATGGTATTCCATGTGGAGTTAGAATATCCATCAATACTGTTAGTGGATGATAATATTTGGATGTTAGTGCATATGAAATATGTGACTAAACTAGTAGGTGGGAGGCTTGAGAAGAAGAAATGCAACCTAACCTAGGAAATTTTGTATGACTAGGGAAATATGGCACCAAACTTAAGGAGAGAAAGAAAAGGATCTTCCATACCTCCAAGATAGGTTAGGTAGGATAGTACCAAGGCTAGACCCCTAGGAGAAAGTTTAGGGAATTCTAGCAGAGAGGTGGAGAACCTCACCACTACTATCTCAATTTTACAAGAGCAAATAAAGCAAAAAAGAGAAAAAATGGATCAACAAAGTCAAATGCTAGAAACCTTTATGAGTGAAAATAGAAATCTTAAGGTTAGACAAGAAGGAAACCCTCCTTCAAATGAGCAAGATTTTAGGGCTCTTATAGAGGCAGAATTAGCCAAGGATAGAAGAATGTTAAGACCTCCAAATTTACTGGTAAAGATGGGGGTGATTTAGTCGAATCTTAGCTGAATGAACTGGAGACCTATTTTTCCATGAAAAACTATTCTTCAGTGACCCAAACCTGTTGGGATACTCTCCATTTGTAGGATATTAGGTTGGAATTGTGGAACACTTTTGAATCTGATCCAAAAATTGAGGAAATTAACCTATCATGGGAGGGGTTTGTGAAAGCATTTAAGAAAAGATTCCTTACTAAACAATATTATGTGGAGAAATTTGAGGAATTTTCCACACTTCTCCAAGGAACAATGACATAAAGGTTTACTACCAAAAATTTGTAAAATTGCTTAAGTATGTACCACTCTACGAGCATAATGAGCATATGAAGGTACATAAGTTTATCTTGGGAACGGATCCTAAGATAAGATCGATAGTAAACATGCATAAGATGAAGACTTTGCAAAAGGTATATGACCTGGCTCATCAAATAGAGTCCAACCTACAAATGAATAAGACCCACTTTAACTATGTAGTATTGATAGAAAGAGATCGACAAGCCTTAAGGAAAATGAAGAGCGTTGATTTTATGAATTGGGAACAAGAGCAAAGTAAGAAAAGAAAAGATAATCCAAATATGGAAAATAAAAATGATGGAAAACAAGGGAATTCCAAGAAAAAATTAGAAGAGGAAGGATAATGGTATCCCTCAAGCACAAAAATAACCTGAACCTTCTTGAACTGAGCAGATAGGGGAAAAGAATTAGGAAATATACCCAGGTCCCAAGGGTGGTTTCTATGATTGTGGAGGACCTCACTATGAAAACAAGTGTCCAAATTGAGCAAGACCAAGCAAAAATACTGAAGAGCCTAACCACCAAATCTATGCAACAATTGGAAATAAGAATTTGGATGATCAAGACACACCTATGATTATAAATGGGAAGTTGTTTGATAAGGAAGTTAAGATCTTGATAGATAGTCGAGCTATGGATACTTTAATTTCTTCTAGTAGAGTCAGGGATTTGCCAAAAAGACCAAGATTTTTGGCATAAGGGTGGAAAATTGAGTATGGGTCTGGACAAACCTACTCAATGGATCAATGTTTTCCCACATCTGAGATCACCCTAACCAATGAATATACCCTTTGGTACTTATATGTAGCATCGCTACATGCCTTCAACATCATCTTGGAAATGGACTGGTTAAGGGCTCATGAAGCCATACTTATTTTTTAAGATAGATGAATAGAATTTTCAAGTAAGGACAAGTAGATATTGAGAAATAACAATGAGCAAGGACCTTTTTACCCTCAAATGATCCCAAAAATGAAACTAAAGAAAGATATTAGGAAATGTGGTATGGTCTATGTCATCAAGTTGAACAACAAGATCGAGGATAATAGAAAGGAAGAATTATTTGAGGAACACCTAGTTTTTCTTGAAGACCTTCTAGGACTACCACCTTAACGATAATTTGACTTCACTATTGAACTTCTACTAGGTTCAGAACCTATGCATAAGAATCCTTATAAGATTAATCCTATTGAGATGTACGAGTTAAAGGTGCAAATTCAAGGGTTGCTAGAAAAAGGGTTAATTAAACCTAGCATATCACCAAGGGGTGCACCAGTTATTTTTTTAAAAAATAAGGATGGTTCATGAAGGTTGTGCATAGTTTATATAATGCTAAACAAATAAACTATTATGAATAGGTACCATTTACCCAGGATTGAGTATTTGTTTAATTAACTCGAGGATTCCACCATATTCTCAAATATTGACTTAAAATCAGGATATAATCAGTTAATAATCCACAAGGAGGATAATCACAAGACTACTATAAAGACTGGGTATGGGCATTATGAGTTTACAGTCTTACCTATTGGATTGATCAATGCCCTGACAACATTCATGAATATTTTGAATAATGTGTTCAGGGAGCATCTAGATCAAATTGTCTTAGTATTCATGGATGATATTATGATATATTCTTAGAATAATGAAGAGCATGATAAGAATTTAAAGATTGTGCTTGGGTTTTTGAGATGGAACCAACTCTATGGAAATCTATCAAAATGTGATTTTTATGTTCTTGAGGTACAATACCTAGGATATATTATATCTGCTAAAGGGATAGTAGTAGATTTAAAGAATATAGAGGCCATTTTGAGTTGACCACCACCCACTAATGTACTTGAAGTGTGGAGTTTCATGGACATGATAGGGTATTATAGGCAGTTTGTTAAGGATTACTCTAGGATAGCCTATTCCATAACTAACCTTCAAAGAAAAGGAAAGGAATATAAATGAATGGACATGTGCGAATCCACTTTTGAGTTACTTAAATAGAAGCTTACTACTGCACCTGTTCTCAAGATTCTAGACCCACAAGATAATTTTTTAGTCTGTATTAACACTTATTTGGAAGGTTTGGGAGGAGTTCTATCCTAGGATGATTTAGTCATAGTGTATGAGTCAAGGAAACTCAAGAAGCATGAGGTCAATTATGCTACCCATGATTTTGAACTAGCAGTTGTAGTGCACACTCTTAAGATTTGGTGGCATTATCTACTAGGAAAGCCTTTTGGGTTAAGGATCAACCATTATAGCTTGAGGTACATATTTATCCGACTAATGCTCAATGCATGACAAAGGTGGATTGAGTTCTTAGCATAATATGATTTTGACATAGAGCATATCAAAGGTAAGGAAAATAAGGTTGCTAATGTCTTGAGTAGAAGGTATATATACATTTTGACCCGATGTCACATGGACTAATGGACCAAGTCAGGGAAATGCAAACACAAGATCAATTTTACAATGAAATTGGAGCCAATATGGAAGGAAATTCTAAAAAGAACAAGGATTTTAGCATAAAGGATGGAATTTTATGTTTTAAGGGTAGGGTGGTGATCCCTAAAATTGGTGATTTAAGGAAATTGATCATGCAAGAGGCACATATATCTCCTTAATCATCTCACCCAAGATAAGGTAAAGATGAGGGAGAACATGAAGAAGACCTTCTATTGATCAGGAATGAAGAAATATATCATCGATTTTATGGCTTGATATTTGGAATGCCAAAAGGTGAAAGCCAAGCATAGACATCGAGGAGGACAATTATACCCACATGACATACTGGTACAAAAATGGTAGGTGATATCTATGGACTTCATAGTGGGTTTACCCAAGACCTAAAACTAGCATGGCGCAATCCTAGTAGTGGTCAATAGATTGACCAAGGCTGCTCATTTTATTCCAGGAAACATTGAGGAAGATGCCCTAACAGTGGCCAATAGATTTGCCAAAGAGATTTTTAGGCTACATGGTTTTCCTAAAATGTTCATATTAGATAGGGAATCCAAATTTACATCTAAGTTTTGGTAGGCCTTTCATCATGTAGTTGGCATGAAGCTGAATATTATCTCTGCATATCATCCAAAAATAGATGGTCAAATAGAAAGGGTGAACTAAATCTTGGAAGACATGCTACGCATGTATTGCATGGACAAAAATTCTTTATGGAAAGACTTTTTACATCTAGTAGAGTTTGCATATAACAATGGGTATCATGCTTCCTTGAAAATGACCTTGTTTGAAGCCTTTTATGGTAGGAGATGCAAAAATCTTCTGTCTTGGGATAACCCATAGGATCAGGTTGTCATTGGACCTGATATGGTTAGGGAGATGGAGGAGTAGCTTAATATAATCAAGCAAAGGCTTAAGAAATCCACCAATCATCATAAAAGCTACACCAATTTGAAGTGCTCACCTGGAGAATTATCTATGGGAGACATAGTTTTCTTGAGAGTAGAACCCATGAAGAGTGCCATCAAGTCTTCTAAATTGGATCCTCATTTTTTTGGGTCTTTTGAGATCACTAAAAAGATCAATCAGATGGCTTACATACTTGCCTTACCACCCAAATTGTCAAATATCCATGACTCTTTCCACATATCCCTGCTTAAGAAGTACATTGTTGATCCTAATCATGTGTAGAATATCTCAAAATTGTAGGTGACAAATCCATCGGTCATTGAAGTGAGGCTAGTAAATATTCTGGAATTTCATTCTAAAGTAATGAGGAAACAAACTCTAGAATAGTGCAGGGTCCAATGGGACCAATATTCTGAGAAAAATGCCACTTGGGAAAAATTGGATGAGATAAAAATATATTTTTCTTATTTGTTTGAATGAAGATAAATTGTAATGTTTTGCAAGAAACACAACTAACTGTGTTTAGTCCAATGGGGGCAGTATGTCATGACCCAACATGGTAGTAATAGCTACTCAAGTTGGACTATGTATTAGTGAATGATGTTTAATGCTTAGCTTTTTTGATTTGATGGATATATGATTTTAATACTATGTCCATTTTGTATATGAATATGGTATTGTTAATGCTTTGCTCGGTTGTGGGATCAAGTACTCTCGTGGGTGGACAATATATTTGACCACAAGGAATGAGAGACCATTTTTAAGGAGAAATGATGATGATGACTCGTTCATAAAGCGAATCAGGGTAACATGGATGAATACTCTTTCATGTAGGTGCATTATGGTTTGCTTATGCTTATGTTTGTACCATTGTACTAGGAAAGTTGATTGTAATGATCCTCATTAACATGAGTCGATGATAGCCTATGTCTATCTTAAATAAGGAGCCACTCATTTAAGGATAAAACAATGGTACAAAACATCGAGAGAATGCATTTATTTTTGTATATGGCATGATGGTTTTGATTATCTCCTTGTGTGTTCTTGAAAGAATTAATTGGTTGATAATAATATTTATTTACCTAAGGATGGTAATTCTTCCTTAATAGGAAGCCTTGAGTTCTTATTTTCAAATGTTTACCTTAGGCTTGTTTGTGGCAATGATGGGTTACCTTTAATCTAGGTGGTGATGGTGCATTTATTACCTAGTGTTGGAATTCATGGAGGTACCTTGAGTTAATGAAATATAATTTGTTTCTCCTTTCTCCTTGTTATGTTAGTAGTGTTGGTTTAAAGTGGTAGTGGACATTAATAAATGCCTTCAACATTACCATGCAGCCTTAAAAACCATAAAATTTGGTATTTCCCTTTCCTTGGAACTTTAAAAGGATATCGATTGGAAAGAAGAGGGGGGAAAGCACCAAGAGGATCAGGGCAAGAGGAGAGCATGTTTTTGGATGTGCAGATCAAGGATGAACAATGCATGGAATAAGAGGAATCAAACGAACACCACTAGTCTTGTTCACTTGTTGCGGTTTGTTAGGTATTATCTATGGTTTTTGGTTTGAATTGCTTCGATGTTTAGTCATTCTCTTTTATGTTATTTCTAGATGATTGTACTCCCTTAATAGCCATTGTGCTACGAGTTTGATTGCTTCCTTGTGTAGGATTTTATTTAATGTTGAGCCTAGGATCATGTGTTGTCTTCATCATCTTGGAACACATTATTCTTACATGGTGAAGAGCACCAAGGGGGTGGCTAAGCTTGCTCCAGTTCACTATAAATGTGTTTGTTGTTGATCATCGCATCAATATCTAGATCTTAGAACTCATAACCCTATCCTTTTTGCTTGTTGCTTGCACCTGAGCTACAGTGAATGACACCCTTTTTATAATGTCTTAATCTATGGACAAATTATATGGTGGCCACTGTAGCACCCTAAAATTGGCACGGTTAAAACCTTAGTAAAAGATAAAAGATAAAAATTTGAATTTTAACCCCAAAACCGCTCCAAAACCGCCTGTTACCCGCTTTCCCCATTTTCCATGCCATTTTTAGGATTTGTTTTGACCGTTGGACGATATCGTCGTAGATTAGACGAAATCGTCCCCGATCTGACGAATTCGTCTAGAACAGAACGTCTAGACGATTTCGTCCCAAAACCAAATTTTCATAATTAGCTTATGTTTCAACAACCTCTCCAACTTGGGCAGAAAAACGTCTACGCAGTTGGAGATTTCCCTATTGGAGATCTCCCAGATTGGGATGATCCCCAACCTCCTAACCTCTTCCTAATCCTATATAAACTAGGATTTTTCTAGTTTATCCCCCTGAACCCCCTAAACCCCTTAGCTGACGGATTTCCCTGTAGATTTAGTTCCTTATTCACTAGAGCATCCTCGCACTATTGTCTGTATTCTGTATTTTGCATTTTCTTGCAGGAACTCTACTATTTTTCAGTCGAAGCTAGCTCGGATCGTCGCAAACGATCTCGGACGATTTCGGACGATCTTGTCGAGGAGCGCAGATGATCTCGTACGATTGGAGGCGATCCTGACTGTAGTCCAGATTGGGGGCAATCAAAACCCAGAGTTTGCATTTCCTTAGCTTTTCTGCATTTTCCTATTGTATTTCTGCACTCTCTTAAATTATTATGTTTATGCATCTTGGAGTTCACCTCATTTAGCATAACCGCATGATAAAGTTAAGAACAAGCATTTAAATTTACTGCATTTTCCTTATTTTGTTATTTGAATCTATGATTTAGGCATGTTTGTTATTATTGCTATCATTCTTCTTTGCTTCTGTAGTTGCATATTCGGTATTTTGTACCTATTTCTGTGATTGCAGGTTTTTGACGAATTCGTCAGATTTTAGATGATCCTGTCTGATCTCAGATGACCTTCTATGATTTGAGATGATCCTATGAAATATCAGATGATTACGTATGAATTGAGGCGATCTGGACTGTTACAAAACTCAGAATCTTCATCAGACATCCAAAATCAGGTATGATACATTTTAGCTAGCATATTCTCTGTGATTAGCATTCATTCCTATTTTTTGTATTCATTTAAATCAGCATTGGCATATAGAATAGTTTAGATTCATCTTGGCCAAACCTAGGAGTTGAATGATTAAAGTGCAAAATGAACACATCAAACTCACTGTCAACCTAGGCGTGGAAACTGCCATCCAAAAGTTTCCTGGTGAACCCACCATCCGTCGAAAATTCACCCTTATACCCCTCCCCCGAGAGGCGGGACCTTCAAAGGGCCTCTCAGTCCGAGGTATTGTCCCATCCTTCTCGCATCCCCCTTCCGGGCGCGGATCCTATAGCCTGAAGGTAAGGATGCAAAAAATTTGGAGCGATACATTTTGGTGAACCCGACGTGAAAACAAAAACCTTTTGAAAATAAAAAAATAAAAAAAAATCAAAACATAAATGCATTTAGAATCAAAAAATTGCATATCATATTTAGATGGTAGACTATAATAAAAGACGAGTTGTCACCATTAATGTTGAAAATCAATTAGCAGCTATAGAGATTACTTCTATGCTTAGAGTACCTCAAACAAATAGGGTTCAACCTTTGTGGGACGAACTTGATAGGAGATTGAATCTCATTTCATCTAGAGCAACCGAACTTAGGCAAATCAAGAGGTTTGTCCTAGATAGAATCCTGGATCCCGATCAAGTGATCTTATATCATGAACTTCAGAGAGCTTGCCATAGGTGGTTAGCAGATAAAAGAGCCCTTGTGTCTTCTGAATTGTATACCTTTGAGGAATACCTCGATAATGCAGTTATAGTACATAAATTTTTGTCTCATATAGAGGACCAAGAGGTCATTCTTACGGATAGACAAAGATGGAATAGAGTTCCCAGAGCTGTGTTATATCGAGAGTATTGCCATGAAATCTATCTTTACAAATTCGAATATGAAGCAGATAATATCACCATAGCACACTTTGTTGAATTCTTGAAAAACAATTTCCAATTTGAAGAGGAGCATTTTATGACTCCTGATGAACTTGATCCTATCAATGATATCTATAAACTATTTATAGAAAACTAAGCTATTATTTTATTATTGTTATTTCTTGCATTTAGTGTGTTGTTTATTGTCTTTATAAGCATAAAAACAAAAACAAAAACAAAAACAAAATCATAACAAAAAATCAAAACATTTTCTTTTAAGCATTATAGTAGGTATATAATTAAAATATATACCTCCCAAAATCTATCGCAAATATATTAATATATATTTTCTAAAATCTAAATTTAGACATAATGACTAGACTCAGGAATGGAAAACAAATTGAAGTAGAAGAAGATTGGTTAAGAAAAACCATAAATAACCCGAGATGCCCTTCTTGAAGATCCAATTCAGGAAGAAGGAACCTTAAACCAACAAGAAGAAGAATTTTTGGATGCAAATGAACAAAAAGAAAATGATAGAGAGGAAGGATCCTCATCTCCTAAAATATCTCCAGAAGGAGTTGTTACTTTTGAGAACATGGAACATTTTTGGAAGTTCCTCAATACTAATATTGGCACTCTTAATAGAGCAGTCCATATGGACAAAGATCAAATTAGTGACACTCAAGCAACCCTAGAAGACATATATCACACACGCACTAATCCTTTGTCCTTCGTTGATCAAGAGAGTGATCAAGTCTGGACCGTCCAATTTGGACATGGCTACTATAATTCAGAACATGCAACAACAAGTTACCCAACCACCTAGAGTGCCTGTTACCAAGCCAAGGGTTATTCCCACACAAAAGAAACCTTCATTCACTGCTCTATTTCGCCAAGCTATTGATCAATATACCTCAAATCAACAAAAGCCTAAAACAAAACCAAATACCAATTTCCAACAATCTGGGATACAACATAATGCTACAACAAATCTTCTTCATAATACTCTTCCTACCAATCATTTGCATAACAACAATATAGCATCTAATCCTTATGTCCCACCTTCCTACGCTCACAAATCCCATACTCATGTACCACCAAACCAATATGGTGGACAAACTGGTAATCTGGAAGCCATGGTGAAACAGTTAGTCTCTCGCATGGACCAGATAGATCCCTACCGTCCCTCGTACAATTATCGAGAGATGTGTAGTCAACCTCTAGATCCTATAGTTGTAGCACAACCATATCCTAAACACTTTCCCATGCCTGTCCTACCTATATATAAAGGAACTGAAGATCCCATAGAGCATCTTCGTATGTTTAGGATAGCATGTCATGACATATCACATGATGACTTGTTATTACTAAAAATGTTCCCAAAAAGTTTAGGGGGGATGGCATTGGAGTGGTATTATCAACTACCCACTCATTCTTTGAGGAATTTTGAAGAGACCGCTGAGTCTTTTGTGCATCAATTTAGTGCCTATATTGAAAGGCATGTAACCATTAAAGATTTGTACAACCTAAAACAAGACAAAGATGAGTGTTTTGCTGACTTCTTAGCTCGATGGAGGCAGTTGATAGGAAAATTACACTTTGTGTTACCTTATCGGGAAATGTTGGATATTTTTATCAATAATTTACAAGAACAACTATCCTATGAATTATCAATTGCTACCTTGACCACCTTCGATCAAGCTATAGATTTAGCTCGAAGAGTGGAAGATGCTCTCATTAGAAGAGGTCAGCTCAAAAAGAAAGATGATGAGAAAACATCCAGAAATCAATATAAAAATAAACAAGTTGTGGGTGATGGAGTCACTGATAGCAAAAACATTGCCAATGTTAATACTGCGAAAACAATAGAGAAGTTTATATTGAAACCTCCTGATAAACCACCCCGAGAATTTACTAGGTTAAATCAACCTTTATCAACCATTCTCCCGCAATTACTAGCACGAGGATTGATCCAATTACCAACTATCCGGGAACCTGATCCAACTATACCCGGATACAGAGCTGATTTACATTGTGATTTCCATAGAGGACCTGGACATGCTACCAACTCTTGTAAAATATTAAAACATAAAATACAAGATTTAATTGATAACAATGAGATGGAGGTGCAAGCCTTTCAACCTAAACAAAATCCTTCTAATAATGCTCAAAAGAACATCCCCCAAAATCAGAATCAGAATGCCAATCAATCATTGGACATATTTCAACATCCTTTACCAAAGCATGGTAAAGAGGTGGCTAATCAAATTGAGCATCATAATGTTCCCCCTCCTACCCGATATGTAGGGACTATTAGTGGACAATTACCTGTTCATGATCCTCAAGTCTTTGACACAACTTTATCCATGGTTACGACCAGACCTCTACATAATATTCGGACACTTGATCTTAGTGATACCGAATATGAGACTGAAAGTGACATGGAAATCACCTCAAATCAATCGAATAGTTCTGAAGATGAATCAGATCCTATTCAACCTATCACAAGTTCTATGGTTCTAGAAGAACCATTTCCTAGAAGAGTCACTACTAGACCATCTTCTCACCAAATACTTTCTAATGAACAAGCCATAAACGCTAGACCAAGACCTATTCATCACCCACAAAATAATATTGTAGGAACCATCGGAGCCGTTACCAGACAACAGGCTCAAAACTCTCAACAGGATCAAACTCAGAATGATGGATCAGCTCCATTTGTTTTGAAAAATCCCAATAAAGGGAATTATGCGCCTAATGTTCAACCTAAGCCTCCTTATAATATTAATGAACAATTATCCAATACTACAACTAGAATTTCCCTTTTGGACCTGTTAAGATCTTCTCCTACCCATAGGGATGAATTAATGCTCACATTAAGCCAAATGATGGTACCACAAAATATTCAACCTGAAGCCATGTCCAATACTATCATAACTCGAGAAGTCGATTGTATTGACTTTCGGGATAGAGATATCCCGCAACATAGTCTACATAAGGATAACCCCTTATATATTACTGCCCTAATTGGGGATGTAGCCGTTAAACGAGTCTTGATTGATAATGGTTCATCTTTAAACATATGCACTTTTGACTTCTACCAAAGATTTGGGTTTAGAAGTGACGAAATGAAAAGAACTGATATGATTATAAAAGCCTTCAATGACGAAACACAAGAAACGTGTGGAGTTATTACTATACCCTTGCAAGTTGGTCCTAGAACCTTAGATACGACCGTGTTTATTGTACATTGCCCTGCATCGTACAATATACTTTTGGGTCACCCTTGGATCAACGCGATGCGAGCGGTTCCATCCACTTTACATCAATGTGTTAAATTCAAATTTAAAAATCAGTTGGTTACCATTCATGGTGATCCTAGACCCTTTGATATGTGTGCTTTGGCAGAACCTGTTGGAGTTCAATTTTGCCCTGCCCTGTCATCCACACATCCTAATTCTCATCATCCACCCAAACATGTGAAACACACACCCATAACATCATCTACTCTTTCAACTACACCTCTACATATAGCTCAACCATCTTCTGAACAAACTACATTAGGACCTCGAAAAGATCCTAAAACTACAACCAATGCTTCTTGTTTTACTCCTATAACTTCCATACCTATAGACTCATCCATCGATATCCCTATAACATCTACATCCACTACAGGCATCCTTTCCACATCCGATGATGTAGGAAATGTTCCTTCTACCTCTTATGCTCTCACTGATGAGCTCTTACCCGATTTATCTAAAATTCTTATATCAGATGAAACCAACACTGCCATGCAAGCTTCCCTTATTTTAAATAAACTCCCACCCTCTCCTCGTACCTTGGGCCTCCCACAGCCTATGGGAAGTATCTACCAAGTCGGGAGTTGTGCTTTTATTTATAAGGGATATGATTGGGGAAGAATACCTGGAAACATCAAGACACATTGTGATGGATATGCTAGATGCTATTTTGCTAATGAGTATATTAAAGCTAAACCCATAATGCTTAAATTGGGATATAAAGGGAAAGGTTTGGGACCTTTCCAAAATGGTATGAAAGAACCTTTTGAGGTCGAACCATGGCCTGCCCGATGTGGTGTGGGCCTATTTCCTAGTAAAGGTCAGCCCTTCCCATTTGAGGATGATGACCATCTTGTGTGTTACCAAGATTATTTGGATAAACGAGATGTCTTGCATTTAATGAATAATCCTCTTACATGCAATATGCTATCCATAGCTTACCCTGAGATGATTGCCGAATCCGATGACGAGTTGGAGGGGGATATCTTTCATGATGTCTCCATTGATGAATTGTTATATAATGAATTTTATTTTGATGGCTCTATACCTAGTATAGCCCAGCTTGAAGCTACGACTCCTCAAGACGAATTATCCAAGCTAACCTTGGAAGAATTACAAGAATTGGGTGTTTCACCCACCCCACCTAATTTTGAGAGAGATTTACATATGGAAGTAGAAAACATCATAAATATTAACATTGGAACCAAACATAACCCTCACATAATCAATATTGGATCAGAATTAAGTCAAGAAAAACAAGATAAATACATTTCATTTCTTAAAGAATATGAAGATGTCTTTGCTTGGACATATGAAGATATGCCAGGTTTGGACCCTTCTGTAGTTATGCATCATCTAGTAGTCCATCCAGATGCTAAACCTGTTAAACAAAAACTTAGAAAAATGCATCCTAAAGTGGCCTTACTAGTCAAAGGAGAACTAGAAAAACTGTTGAAGGTTATTTTTATACAAGCCATTGATTATGCTGAATGGATTTCAAATGTAGTTCCAGTAACTAAGAAAGAAGCCACTAAAGTTAGGGTTTGTACAGACTTCAGAGATATTAATGTTGCATGCCCTAAAGATGATTTTCCTCTTCCCAACATGGATCAAATCATTGACTTTACTATTGGGAGCGGAATGATATCCTTAATGGATGGATTTTCTGGTTATAATCAGATCAGGATAGCTCCTGAAGATCAGGCTAAGACAACATTTATTACCCCTTGGGGAACCTTTTGTTGGAAAGTGATGCCATTTGGTTTAAAGAATGCAGGTGCAACCTATCAACGAGCCATGACTTATATCTTTCATGATATGATGCATGATATCCTACATGATTATGTAGATGATATTATAGCTCGTTCTATCAAAGAAGATGATCATTTAAATGACTTGAGAAAAGTATTTGATCGGTTAAGGGAATATCTTATCCGACTAAATCCAGCCAAATGCATATTCGGAGTTAAGTCCGATAAATTATTAGGGGTTATAGTCTCTTTACGTGGCATTGAAATTGACCCTCTCAAGATCACGGCTATCACAGATATGCCCGCACCCACCAATATATCAGAATTACGAAGTTTACAAGGTAAGCTTCAAGCTATTCGCCGCTTCATCGATAAGTTGGCAGACAAAATTGGACCCTTTCTTAAGCTTCTTAAGAAAGATGTCTCTTTTCATTGGGACGAAGAATGCCAGGAAGCATTTGAACTCCTTAAGCAATATCTCCTTAAACCACCAGTGCTTTCCCCACCTAGATCTGATCGTCCATTTATCTTGTACATTTTTGCTTTCGATTCTGCCTTAGGAGCTATGTTAGCTCAGCTTGACGATGAGAAGAAAGAACATGCTAATTATTACATCAGCAGAACCTTAATCAGTTATGAAACTCGCTATACCATATTAGAGAAGCTATGTCTAGCAGTCGTATTTTCTACACAGAAACTACGACATTATATGCTCAGTCAGAAAACGTATGTTATTGCCAAATTCGACCCTTTGCGATATCTCATGAGTCGACCGTATTTATCTGGTCGCACAACCAAGTGGGTTCTTGCGCTAAGCGAGTTTGAACTCACGTTTATAGGACAAAAGTCTGTTAAAGGTCAAATCATAGCAGATCAATTAGCTGCTGCACCCTTAGAGTCTACTCATCCCCTCATCATTGAGTTTCCTGATGAATGCCTTAAACTAGAGGCAGACCATTCAGAGCAATGGTCCCTATACTTTGACGGAGCCCGATGCATGAGTGGGGCTGGTGCGGGTATTATTTTAATATCTCCACAAAAACATCTTATACCTTTGTCCTTCAAATTAACATTTGCTTGCACCAATAACACTGCTGAATATGAAGCTCTTATCCTTGGATTACGAGCTGCCTTGGCACTAAAAATTAAAAATTTATTGGTTTTCGGTGACTCTCAACTTGTCATAAATCAAATTAATGATGTTTATCAGACCAGAGATGATAAATTACGCCCATATAAAGCATATGTTTTGCAATTATTATCCTTGTTTGATCAAGTTACTTTGGAAGCTATTCCTCGAACTAGCAATCGTGCGGCTGATGCTATGGCTGCAGCTGCATCTCTTTTACCCTTGGAGTTAGACGATGAATATGCTACCATCATTATTCATCGACTCCAGGAACCCGCTTCAAGCAAATCATGCTTAGAACCTTTGGATGTGTTTCTCATCAACGAAACAACTCCTGAACCATGGTACACTGATATATTTAATTTTCTACAGAAAGGAACCTTCCCTGATGGTTGTACTAGCAACCAACGTAGGTTATTACGTAGACAAGCAAGTCGCTTCGTGATTATTGGTAATACCTTGTATAGAAGATCTTTTGAAGGCATCTTATTACGATGTTTGAATCTAGAAGAATCTAGATCAGCTTTGAATGAAGCCCACAATGGATCTTGTGGGGGACATTTTAGTGGTAGCGCCATTGCTAAGAAACTCCTTAGGATAGGATATTTTTGGCCTACCATGGAAAATGATGCACATAATTATGTGCGACATTGCGACAAGTGCCAGAAACACGCTGACCTTGTCCATGCGCCTGCACAAGAACTCGCAGGCTATTTCATCTCCTTGGCCCTTTTCAAAATGGGGCTTAGACATCATTGGAAAAATCAACCCCGTGTCATCCGATGGACACAAATTCATCATAACCGCCACTGAGTATTTCACGAAGTGGGTTGAAGCTATGCCATTAGCTTCTTGCACTGAAACACAAGTTTCCAAATTTATTTTTAACCAAATTATTTGTAGGTTTGGAATTCTCGCCAATCTCATTTCGGATAATGGGACTTGTTTCAAAAATAAAGATGTCAAAAAATTATGTCAAAAATATAAAATTCAACATCGTTGGTCCACTCCCTATTATCCTCAGGGTAATGGCCAAGCGTAAGCATCTAATAAAACATTAATCAAAATTCTCAAAAAATTGGTCAATAAATCCGGTCGAGATTGGCACATCCAATTATATCCTGCTTTGTGGGCCTATCGAACTAGTGTTCGAACCCCCACTGGAACTTCACCTTTTGTCTTGGTTTATGGTGCTGAAGCCATTTTTCCCTTTGAATTAGAAGTTCCTTCTTTGGCTCTACTACTTCAAGATACTGAAGTAGGGGATGAATATCATGCTGGCAGACTTAGTCAGCTAGAACTTCTAGATGAAAAGTGCATCAATGCTTTGGAGCATCTTCGTGCCTACCAAAACAAGCTTAAGAGAGCATATCTCAAGAAAGTTCATCATCGATCCTTTGAGATCGGCGACCTTGTCTTAAAAGAAAATAAAAAAAATACTAATGCAACTAAAAACCTTAAAGGTAAATTTGAGCCCAACTGGCTTGGACCATATGTCATCACTGCTAAATTTGGATCGAGAGCATACAAATTATCTACCTTAGATGGTAAAGAACTTAAAGAACCTATGAACATTATGCATCTCAAACGCTACTATGCATAAAATTTGGTCATTTCATCATTGTATATATTTGTTTTGCATATTATTTCCTTTTAGTCACTTATATAAAACGTTTCAAAAACAATCACCTTGTATTTCTTTCAATTCATAACTTAAAATCAAAAACATCAAAATCATCAAAATCTTCAAAAACATCTTTTATTTTCATACCTGTCAAATCGTGAAGTATTGCAGTTATATTTTCAGTTATTTTGGATAAATTAGCATTTATTTGGAATCCCGCACTTTCACATTCACATGAATAAATGTCTTGATTTTATTTTTGATTATTAATCTCTCTTATATCAAAGTCCACAGTTGAATTAAATAAAGTTTTGAGCATAGAGAATTGATCTTGTTATTTACTTGAACCAAGTATATCTTCTCACATTAAAATGATTTCATTGCAAATTCGATATGATGCTACATAGTAGAAATGGTTTCTTGAGCGAAAAGTTTCCCCTGCTATCCTATCATGCACATGGTCTAGGATCTTTGAGAATTGACAAAAGGACAAGCTCACCCCTACCCGGAATAAAAATCCCTTGCTCTACAACTAATCCGAGCAAGTATCCCTAGCATAGGAAGAAAAGAAAAGTTCAAGAAAAAGAGAAAAAGAAAAATGTTATTTTGTACCATCACAACAATATTTCAGCATTATCTCAGTATCAAGCAAAAATACAAAAAAAAAAAGAAAAAAGAAAGAGAAGCAAAAGTGAAAAGCAAAAGCAAAATGCAATAAAATCCTTTCCCTACCCCTTGAAAAGAAAAGAAGGGTGAATGAGCTTGAATCCCTGGAATTCTCAATTATTCAAAAACTGTGAGGTAAGCCCCATAACAGGTGGTTTGTGCCCAACCCGCTTGGCCTTGGGTAATTCCTAGCATGGTGATATGTCTGTCACATTAGCGACCTTCTTTTGTATAGACCTATGTCAGCTTATGGATTAGCTAGCTCTTGATAACCCAACTTACATAGTAGTCTGGTACGGTTACATGCATATAAATCATGGTCAACGAACATTCATTTGGTTAAGGCAAATTACTTGTATCAAATTATCTTGCTCAAAATTGGTGAATGAACAATACAATCGCACACACATTTGTATTTGAGAGATTTTGTATCATTATGATAAATCAAGATCGGTAATGAACTCACATTTGCACATGAGGATCCCTTATAAATCTACATTTGTCTTTGAGATAATTTAAAATATTTCTGTAATTCTTTTCGGAATAGTTTTATCCTCTTATTTCAGAATTTTTGTTTTGTATAAAAGCAATTACATACATCTTTTCACAAAATCACAAAATGATTTCAAACAACATGTTCATATTATTATTTTTCTGTTTATCAAAAGTCAAAAATTAATCTTGCAATAAAACTAAAAATCTATTTTCTTCTTTGGATTTCGCGATGATGGTATAAGTCTATACCTATAAATTCTATGCCTAGCGCAAACCATTGTTCTAATTTTATTTTCCATTTATTTTAAAACAAATGCATAAAAAACATATGACTTGCATCATTATGTTACACAATTATGCTTTAAAATGAACGAACACTTATTCTATTTCATTTCATTATGTCAACATTCAATTTTGCAAACCATGGTATAGTTTCTAAGGAATTGTTCAAAATTTTATCACACTTAGGAATTTATGCCTAGCAAAATCATATTTCTTTTAGTATCTCATGCATACTATTTTTATGAAAATCTGAAAACAAATCATCAAACCATCATCATTTCCATCATCACAACACAAAGTCTTAAGACAGTCTCTTAAGCACTCTTTTACTTTTAACAATATTTCTATCCTGGGATTAGCTTGACGACCGAGTGAGCGACGACTCCATGAAATGGTCTATAACAACGACAATGTCCTTTGAAATTATTGTTAGAAGTCTCTTTTTATTTTTTATAAAATCACACCAAAACAACCAATTGTTTACATCAGATTATTTCATTTAAAATTTTATAGACATGACATCAAATTATAATATTTCCAAACAACATAATTACATGAATCATCAATCAAACAAGCAAACAATTCAAACATTGAAGCATCATAAAAACATATGAACAAGTCATATCAAAAAGATCATATATATATATATATATCACAAAAATTATATACATCATATCAAAACTGGATTGGTATGCCACAATCTATACCCTGGCATACTCAATCCTCTCAAAAATCTATACAAATCTCTATGCAGTCTATAGCCACCTAGTCTCGAGAAGCCCTCGAGCTCTCAGCCTCATCTCCTCCCCTGCCTTGACGTGGAGGAGGTGGTCCCATAGCAGTTTGTGTTGTGTCTCGGGTCCTCGCTGTCGATCGTGAGGATGTCCTCATCGATCCCATCCGGATTGGTTCCACAATGTTGGTTGGTGGTTGTACCCTCTGGCCCTCTGGAACCAGTTGGAAGTATACCCCCTGGTAGAATGTGGTCTACATCATAGACCACACTAGCTCATCCCTACTCGCCCCTCCGCTCCGTGCCCTGAGCCGTGTAGTCTCATCCTACAGTGTTCGTACCTGAGCCCTGAGCTGAGTAGCCTCGTCCTGTAGTGACTACACCTGAGCTCGAAGGTGGGCAACCTCAGCCCGGAGAGCCATCATCTCGTTGCTCTCCCCTACCTCGACACCCTTGCCCTTATCAGGTGATGGTGGTCTCTCCCCCTGCTACGAAGGGAGTCTCTCCTCCCTCCGCCCTGTCTCCCATGGCCTCTATGGAGCCTGACCCATCCGCTGGCGTCTCTCCTATGGGGACCATCGCTGCTCTCTCCCACCGTGACCCCGTGCTACCTCAATAGTAGCCTAGCATCGCCTCCCCATCCGGTGCACCATGGCATGCACTGGACCCTATGCCCTCGTCATCCGAGGAGGGCGGATGCCTATGTACCAAGCATCATAGCCATCTGCAACCCCAATGTCATCACCATCCACTGGTTGGATGGGGGCATCGTCCACGTCCTGACTCTAGAATCATCAATCCACTCGGTAGTACTATCTCGAATAGTCTAGGAGTACTCATAATCCCTGAGAGAAGGGATCCCCTGCTGTAGACCGAACTATCGTAGTACCCGATCGTAGCGGTGGAGCTCTACCTCTCCCCGCTCCATCCTCAGCTAACAGACTCACCTGATGCGAGCCAGCTCCTGCCCATCCTCTACCCACCCGGGGTGCTCTCACCATGGCCTCCAGGTGATATGGTCTAGGATGAGGTCATCTAGCAACCTCCATGACATCGATAGATCTATCCATCACTGTGACCCCCTTTGTAGCCACTAGTAGAAAACCCGGGGCCTCTCCCGGTCAACCCTTATCAATGGGAGCCCTACCGGCCTTCACACCGCAATGTGCTCCCAGCACCAAACCTGTAGCAGCGATGTCAAGACCAGACATCGACCTCCCTTGTATACGACCCCATACAGGATCCTATACAAGCGGCAAAGTACAAAGCTACCCCATGCAAACCTGTACCCGTGGTCTCTCATGTCGTAGACTATGTCTGAGAGCACCCACGGTAGTCTGCACCCACTCTGGTGGCACAACAGTAAGCCACCGACCACTCCTACCAAAACTCGAGTCAGCCTAGATGCCCCAGGCATCTGCCGTAGAGACTCGATGTTCACTCCGCCCTTCTCCAGGGTGAAGCTCGGGTCTCCAGTGAGTCTCATCATCGCCTCGGCCCTGATTGGCCGTAGGCATCATCAGCCATCCCCGTATGGGGATCCTCATGATCCTCCATACGTCCTCTAGAGTGGGAGCCATCTCCCCTGTCGGTAACCGAAAGCAGGACGACCCCGGATACCACCTCTCTGCTAGGGCTGTCAGTAGCCCCATGTCAGTCGATACTTGTGGCATCTCTGCCACATGCCGTAGCCCGACCCGTGCTAGTTGGTCATGCTCTACCTGGTCGAGAGTGGCCAAGTCATCTCTCAGCCCATCGTATTTCCATTCCCGGCTCTTTAGTAATCCTTTCTACAAAACAAACAATAAAACAACAAAATTTATTAATAAATCAATCATTGCAATCAAATTAAAAACATTTTAAATCAAGTTTAAAGATGATATCGTCCACCATTGGATTATATCATCCCAAATTGGGCAAAATCATCCTTTGTTAGGATGAAATCATCTCCGATTTTGCAACTTGGGGATCGCCCCTTGTTGGACGAGATCGCCCCTAGTTCATCGATTTCGCCCTCGGACGAAATCGACGATCTAGAGACGATTTCGGCGAAATCGGGACGATTTCGTCCCGACGTCGTCGACGGCCTAAAAATGGCCGTGATGCCCCAAACAATCAAAATTTAAATCCACAAATTGCACAAAGTTAATTAAAACCTAATCTACTAGGATTAGATCCTTACCCGTAGCCCGCGTCGGACCTCTGTCGCTCCGTGCGCTCTCCACCATTTTTCTCTCTACGAGCTCTGAAACGAAATAAAAAATGAATTAGGGTTTTACCCTATTTTCTTAATTTTATTTAAAAATCAACATTTTAATTTTTGCTTTTCCGCGTTTTTACCTCAAACGTTCGATTTGGGTAAAAACACGGAGGGGGCACCATAGTCAGCATTCGTACGATTCGACCAAGAATCGTCGTCTAAAAAATTGAGTACATTTTTGCTTTCTCGTAAAACGAGAAAAACTCGTCTTTAACGCATTTTCTTCGAAAAATTCGCTAAAGAGGGGGCAAAATGTAGCACCCTAAAATTGGCACGGTTAAAACCTTAGTAAAAGATAAAAGATAAAAATTTGAATTTTAACCCCAAAACCGCTCCAAAACCGCCTGTTACCCGCTTTCCCCGTTTTTCATGCCATTTTTAGGATTTGTTTTGACCGTTGGACGATATCGTCGCAGATTAGACGAAATCGTCCCCGATCTGACGAATTCATCTGGAACAGAACGTCCAGACGATTTCGTCCCAAAACCGAATTTTCATAATTAGCTTCTGTTTCAACAACCTCTCCAACTTGGGCAGAAACGCGTCTACGTAGTTGGAGATTTCCCTGTTGGAGATCTCCCAGATTGGGATGATCCCCAACCTCCTAACCTCTTCCTAATCCTATATAAACTAGGATTTTTCTAGTTTATCCCCCTGAACCCCCTGAACCCCTTAGCTGACGGATTTCCCTGTAGATTTAGTTCCTTATTCACTAGAGCATCCTCGCACTACTGTCTGTATTCTGTATTTTGCATTTTCTTGTAGGAACTCTACTATTTTTTAGTCGAAGCTAGCTCGGATCGTCGCAAACGATCTCGGACGATTTCGGATGATCTTGTCGAGGAGCGTAGACGATCTCGTACGATTGGAGGCGATCCTGACTGTAGTCCAGATTGGGGGCAATCAGAACCCAGAGTTTGCATTTCCTTAGCTTTCCTGCATTTTTCTATTGTATTTCTGCACTCTTTTAAATTATTATGTTTATGCATCTTGGAGTTCACCTCATTTAGCATAACCGCATGATAAAGTTAAGAACAAGCATCTAAATTTACTGCATTTTCCTTATTTTGTTATTTGAATCTATGATTTAGGCATGTTTGTTGTTATTGCTATCATTCTTCTTTGCTTCTGTAGTTGCATATTCGGTATTTTGTACTTGTTTTTGTGATTGCAGGTTTTCGACGAATTCATCTGACGAATTCGTCAGATTTCAGACGATCCTGTCTGATCTCAGATGACCTTCTGTGATTTGAGATGATCCTATGAAATATCAGATGATTACGTATGAATTGAGGTGATCTGGACTGTTACAAAACTTAGAATCTTCATCAGACATCCGAAATCAGGTATGATACATTTTAGCTAGCATATTCTCTGTGATTAGCATTCATTCCTATTTTTTGTATTCATTTAAATCAGCATTGGCATATAGAATAGTTTAGATTCATCTTGGCCAAACCTAGGAGTTGAATGATTAAAGTACAAAATGAACACATCAAACTCACTGTCAACCTAGGCGTGGAAACTGCCATCCAAAAGTTTCCTGGTGAACCCACCATCCGTCAAAAATTCACCCTTATACCCCTCCCCCGAGAGGCGGGACCTTCAAAGGGCCTCTCAGTCCGAGGTATTGTCCCATCCTTCTCACATCCCCCTTCCGGGCGCGGATCCTATAGCCTGAAGGTAAGGATGCAAAAAATTTGGAGCGATACTGCCACTATAGGCGTATGCAAGCCTAAGGATTGCTTTATGAATATATTTATTTTTGCATTTATTGAATGCTAAGGTTGGTTTATTAATATTTTTCCTCCTATGCATAATAATAGCTTAGGATAGATTTGAGTTAAGCTTTCAAGTGTTTTTTAGCTTGTTGGAAGATTAAAAGGTTTAATTCTTTCTAAAGTTGCTTTTGAAAATGTTGATTATCATTAGTTAATCTATAGTTTTGCAAATGATCTAAGTTTAGATTAATGTAATTTATCTTTTGATATATTAATATTAAGTAATATTTTGGTTTGTGAATAATATAGGAATAGATTAATGCAAGGCAACCCTTAGATCTACTTTTATAAGATTAATTTTAATTAATCTCTAGTTTCAAAATTAATATAAGGATAAATTAATTCATTATAATATTTGGATTTCAACTAATTAAATGATAGATTAATTCATTATAATCTCTAGATTGTAAATAATCAAATGATAGATTAGTTTGGTAGTTAATCTAAGGATATATTAATTCATTATAATATTTTGATTTCAATTAATCAAATAATAGATTAACTCATTATAATCTTAAGATTGTAAATAATCAAATGATAGATTAGTTTGACAATTAATCTAAGAATAGATTAATTCATTATAATCTTTAGATTTCAATTAATCAAATGATAGATTAGTTTGGCAATTAATATAATGATAGATTAATTCATTATAATCTTTAGATTTCAATTAATCAAATGATAGATTAGTTTGGCAATTAATCTAATGATAGATTAATTCATTATAATCTTTAGATTGCAAATAATCAAATGATAGATTAGTTTGGTAATTAATCTAATGATAGATTAATTCATTATAATCTCTAGATTGGTAATTAATCAAATGAAGGATTAATTTATCTCAACTTGTAGATTTTTTTGGTATTTAATCAAAGGATAGATTAATATTTAGTCTTGTAAATGATTGACAAGGCTTGCAAATGATGGACCTTTTTATAACTAGTGATGGATTAAATAGTTATGGAATTGATGTATGGTTTTGAATTTAATATTTGTGGAAAATATTTTAGAAATAGGTAAGGGCTTCTTTTTCTTGAGTGTTGCTATATTGAATTGTTTTGCATAGGAATGCAAGGCTTGGGATTTAAAATATTTTGGAAAATAAGTATGGGCTTCTTTCACTCATGGATTGTTATGCTATAATTTATATAAAAATGCATTCATACCTACAAATGAGCTATTATGATCCCCACCTTCCTATCAAAATACCATGGAGGTCAAGGGAAGAATATGTCAAATCATGCTAAGTTAATTCTTCAATTATTCTTGAAGTACCACTAAAAATAACTCTTGGTGAAAGAGGATTTATTGTAATAGAAGCAAAAACTATTTTTTTGTAATATACACATTTATTTGGATGAATATATGGTGCCATTTTTATGAATGATTTTAAAGTTCTTATTCATGCTAATGCTTTGATCTAAAGGTTTTTTTAGATTTATTTTGCAAGCTTAAAGTTAAATAGTTCTGCTTCCATCCTAGAAGATGCTTTTGTTTTTAATGCTTGTAGAATGAGAGAGAGAGTTATCTTTGGTCTTAGGGGGGTGTCTTTATGAAGGGCTCTATATATAACTTTGTATAAAAAACTCTCCTTCTTAACTTGGGTTGTTGTGGGGTAGCAACACCTAGTTCCTATGTCCATGAGAAGACAATCACATAGAGTGATTATTGCTTAGAGATCCATCATGAAGATGGGAAATATAAACATGAAGTTTAAGGGATCACCACAAAGGTGCAATTAAACAAAACTAAGGCATTACACCTGATGGATCCAACATAGACTAAATTATAGCTAGAAGAAGTAATTGGCATCCCCATTTGTAAGGGCTGAGAAGGGATAATCCTAACACTAAGGTCAAGAAGTCTGCATTCGTGGATAATGCAAAAAATGTGGGGAGACCTTTCCTCTATACCATAGAGGTATACAAGGTAAACCCTAGTAACTTACAAGAGCTTGGCCTCTCCTATCCACTCGAGTGATATCTGCAACATCTTAGGATCAAAATGTGGTTATTGTCTAGTCAATATATGTATTCCATGGAAACTCTTATGAACCTTATTAAGTTTAAAAAAAATTCTCTCTTAGGTTGGTTAGCTTTTGGGGTTTTTACAATGAAGCCTATAAATGAAGATCCCAAAATCGCACAAATTCCAAGGCAAAAAAAAAATTAAAGTTCAAAAATTGGAACACTAATTCTTCTACTTTTTGTCATCTTTGTTGGTAAAATCTACTCCATCTTCAATACCATTTAATAGTTGTACTCAAGCTTTGATTAAATTTGATTATATCAAAAATCATTTCCTTGCACAATTTTAAACTGACTAGATAAGATCTCTACAAAAAAAACTAGTATAATTTTAGCGATTTGCACAATCATTTTTTAGATTCCTTTATCACACATAGAGCAGGAGCACAAGGAGAAAATATTCTTTGATGATTTTTGGAAAATAAATTTCATCAAAATTCTATAACCTAAAAATAGTCCACACTTTGCTAGAAATATTGCTATGATACAACTTGTTAAGAAACTACAAAAATGAACAACATTCACACAAATAACATTAATTACATGAAATAATAATTTGGATTGATTGCCAATAAATCAGATTCACAACAATAAAATTCTAGATTCTAATACAACACAAATCCTTAGCCACTTAGAGAGGGTCCACATGACTTAAATATGATTATGAATAATAAATCCAACTATCACAAAATTATGCCTATTTATATATTAAATCATCATTAACCCTAACCCTAATGCTCAAGGGATGACTAACTATACCTAGGGCTTGAGCTAAAAAAAATAAATATAGCTAACATAACTATATTGAAACCATTACATTGAAGAACTAGATGGCTAATCTTAAGAAGTTGTAGTCTTTGATGGGGTAGGGGTCTCGATGGACCTGTTAGAGCTCATATTATAAGAAAAATTAAAGCTCATGAGGTTCAAACCCTTAAACTTTGTGCTAGTTGTTTGGGTCTACTTGTTGATAACATACAAGCCATGTACCATTATTCTATTTGTGCTTCAAAATCAACACATGATTTTTCATACAAGGTATATAGCATTATTTTATTTATGCTTAAGAATTAGTCATCATTGACTACATGCATCCTATGCATTTATTGAAAAATATAATGTATGGCCTCTATTAGTGAATGCATGTGACTTCTTAAGATATATCAATGCTAGTGATAATCCTATTTTATAATATTTTAAGACGTTTTACTTGAATTGTATTACTAGTAATAAAAATAAGATAGTCTTTGGAGGGGTTAATAGTACGACCTCCTTTGTCCTTAAATGATACGTAGGATTTATTGAGAGCTAATAGGGCTTGAAAAACACATGAAATATATGATGAATGATATATTTAATCATAGTTATATATTTAACATGTTAAAGAGACATCATGGCCATTTTGGTATAGAAGACATTGTGAACAAGGTCCCATGTGTTTGGGACTTTGGAGTCTTGTCTCCCATCCATGTTTGTTACCTACATGAGTGAAACTCTGCCAACATCACATACACTTTGATTAAAAATACACCAAATAGTAGAATTATTGTGTCTCATGCATGGCCAATAAGTCTTTGAAGTTTGTGCCTTGTACTAACATTTTTGGTTGATACTAGTTAATGCTTCTTTGATCTTAGGCTCTAACATGAAATTTTACCTCATAAGTTTCAATTACCCACTCCATTGTATCATTGCTTCAACAAGACTAAACCACCAAATTCTTGTTAGTTATTTGATAGGGAATATTTTTGTTTATTATGTTGGAAGGAAGGGGTTTTGAAAGGTTCCCCAAACCTTTTACAACCTTTTCAAGATTTTATCATTAAGCTCTACAACTAAAATAGAAGCAAGACAAACAAGATTTGAATCTACTAAAATGTTAGAAAAATCTCACAAACGGAAGGAACTAACAATGAGAACAATCATTTTATAACACAAAATGCCAATAGACAAAAGGAAAACAAATACAACAATCATCCATTAAAGAGACTGACAATCCTAGCATCCTCCCTCTAGGTATACAATGTTGCTTCATCAGCAAAAACTTGATGAGCCCCACAAACCAGCTAACCCCTATTCTCATTGTGATCTTCATAGATACTAGCTTTCGCCTTCACTAGCTCCTAGACCTGACTAAGCAAATTCTTTTCCCACCTCTGATATTCATCCAAGAACACTCCTAGGTTCACCAAAAAATTAGCTATCCCATTTGCCTCCCTATATATATAGTTAAAATAAAAATTCTCTAGAGGGATAAATTTACATTTAGCCTTTGAGATCATGTCTACAATATTCCAGCTAGGAGGTTGATTACATCTTAGAATATTGGTAATATTTTTTGAATTCCCTTCAATAATCAAAATTTTAACATTAATCATCTCAATGAGAAATAGTCCTAAAAAATTCACCCTTGTTTTAGCAAAATGGCTTGTTTTATCCTCCAAGTGTTCAACATATACCAAGACTGCCATGCCCTTATGGTCACAAAGGATCCCACCTACCCTAGCCTGACAAGTATTCCCTTTCACTACTCCATTGAAGTTTAAATTTAACCATCCAGAGGAAGGAGGCTTCCATCTTGATTGATCCCTTGAAGGATTTGGTAGTGGCACCAGACTACAAGCTTTGAACTCCAAGCCCTAACCACACACTATCTCTTTCTCTTAATCAGACTCGTAGACATCTTTAAACTTAATTATTTTGATATTTTCCATCGCAACATTATCAAGTTTGATCTCAACTAAGGGAAAATATCTTTTCCTATCCTTGAAGATCCCCTTGTTTGGAAGTATCATCCCCCTTTTGTGAACAATGTTCATAGTTAAGATATTGTTTTAGACTGAGACATAGTAAAAGCATGCAATCTTAGAAATTAAATCCTTGATCCATTATCTTGAGGTTAGTATCCATCCTAAGCCATCCCATTATAGCAAGTAGTAGCTTGATTTAACTGAATACACACCTTCTTTCTAGTTCTTCTAGATGAGGGAATCTAAATATCTTGTGCTATTAAGAAAGAAGACCTGAAGAAGCATGTTAAGCTTCCTCAATATCCGTCAATTCCTTAAATCTAGCCCATCCACCTGGAGGTGTCTCCAACATTTTCCAAACTCATAAAAAATTATGTAGTCTTGCACCAAGTTTCCATATTGAGTAGACACAACTTGTTCTAACCCAACAAACTTTGGATCCTCACAAAGAGGAGTGTTTTTCAACCATTTATCAATCCAAAAGTGGACTTGGGAGCCATTACCAATCTACCAACATTTACCTTATCTAAGCAACATTTTGATAAGTTGAAGGTTATTCTAGAATTTTGACCCTCTCGGATGGTTATCTTTCCCAATAAAGCTAGAGGCTTGCCTAAGGTATTTGGCCTTTAGTATATAGATCTAGTTAAGGTTCTCATTAGTTACAAGTTTTCATTCTAATTTAACCATAAGGGATTTGTTCATTATTCCCAACTTCCTTAAGCCCAAACCTCCCAGGACCCACTTCCTTTCTTGTAAAACCTTATCCCATGCAACCGACACAATTATTTTTTTATTATCTACCCCAAATCATAGAAAATTTATTTGAATCTACTTTATTTTATCATAGAGCTTAGTCAACATTTTGAATGAAGACATAAAATAGATTGGAAATTTTTTGTAATGAAGAATTTACTAGTTGGGCTTTGCCAACCTAGCTAAGCAAAGAGCCTCTCCATCCTAAAATTTTTCTTGTTAATCGCTCAACAAATGGATTCCATAGCACTTCAGTCATCCTTCCCTTAAAAATGGGTATCCCAAGATAGGTAGTCGAAACGTTCTCAATACAACAACCAAAGAGTCTTGCTATTTTTATCTATCTAGAGCTAGGAGTGTTAAGAAAATAAACCTTACTTTTATCAAAATTCACCTTTTGGTTGGTTGCCTGCTCATATATTTCCAAGATCAACTTTAGTTCCCTAGCCTATGGAATGGAGGATTTTGTGGTTATGATCATGTCATCCATAAATTGTTGGTGGGAGACAAGAAATATAATAGAAGCAGGTTTAATACCTTCAATCTTCCCATTTATTGTAGTAGTTGAAATCACTCTTCCTAAGGCTTCAACAAGGATAATGAAGAGGTAGGGAGACAAGGGGTCTCCTTGATGAAGTCATTTCCTATTTTGAAAATACCCTACTATAGAACCATTTACTAAGACTGAGAACATGGTTGAAGAGATACAAGCCTTGATAAGATTGATCCACTCTTGATGGAAACCAAAATTAGACATAGTTCGAATTAAAAAATCCTAGGATACCCTATCATAAGCCTTGTTCATGTCAAGTTTTAACAACATCCCCACATATCCACTCTTATCAATGGAATGAATTACCTCGTAGATAGTAATAATTCCATCTAGGATCTAGCATCCCTTTACAAAACTCCATTGTTGGGGATCAATTATAAAGGGAGGAATAATTTTAATTATATTGGCTAAAGCTTAGACACAATCTTGTATGATTATAGGTCAAAAATATGAAAAATACCTAAAAATTTCCACCTTTGGGATTAGATCCAATAAGGTCAAACTAACATCCTAGGATATATGTTGAGTCTTTTGAAACTCCATAATAGTCTAAGTAACTTCCATCCCAACTATATGCCAAAATATTTGAAAGTATACAACTGGGAAACCATCCAGGCCTGGAGCTTTATCCCCATGCATATCAAAAACTACTTTCCTAATTTCCTCTTTGAAGGGGTTGAGAAGGTAGTCATTAAGTAAATTTGTTACCAGGCATAGAATTTTCTACATCATGGCAATAGTTGAAGTATTATTAGTAGGATCCTCTGATTCCTATTAGATCAAGAAATAAATTGACTATCTCCTCTCTAATTTGAATGAGATCTTCAGTGACTGAACCATCCATCTTGACTTCTTTAATCTGATTATAACTTCTATGCCTTAAAGTAGAAACATGATTTTTTTGGGTGTTTTGGTCACCTTCCTTTAACCAAGTTACTCTAGATTTTTGGCACCAAAAAATCTCTTCATAGGCTAGGGTGTTATGATACTCAACCAACATATTATTTTCTTTGTCCTAAATTTCATTGGTTAGATTCATAGATTGCAAGTATTGTTCAATGTCTGACAACTACTACTTCAGGTTTGATTTCTTCTTAAGGAAGTGACTAAAAAAATATCTATTCCAGGTTTTAAGGTTCTTATTAATGTATCTTAGTTTCTTATCAACTTGGGTTAATTTACTACCTATAAAAACATGTTTCCACCATTCAGAGATTCTGCTTTTTAATCCCTAATGAAGAAACCATATTTTCTCAAAATGAAAGGGGTTTTGAAGACTCTCCTATGTTACTTTGTTTCCCACACCAAGGGTTTATGATCATATCCTATTTTTAGGTGGGATGTAAGGGTTGTGTCCCAAAAATTTGATCCAACCAAGTTTGAATCAATTGATCCTCTAGCTACCTATTGCTCCAGGTATACTTGGATCTTCTCAGTTCAACACCCATAAGTTCATTGCCATTCACAAACTAGGCAAAGTCCATCATTCCTTCTAAAATAGAATAAGTAGCACCCTTCTTGTCTAATGGATATAGATGGGAATTAAGTCACCTGATAGTACCTAGGGTAAGCCAGAAAAGGTATTTATAAGTTAGCTTAAATCCCTCTAAATGTGTTCCTTTCTCATCAATGTGTTAGGAGCATAAACATTAGTGACTATCCACTATTGATTCACCTCTATTACATAAAAAATGATAGTTATGAATATTTTTTTGATAACATATTTTTTTTTAATATTGTTTTGATCCCAAATACATAGAAGGCCTCTAGAGACCCCTACTATAGGGTATACTACAAAATCTGCACCTCTCCATATTCTTTTGTTAATACTTTTGGAATGTGGTTCATCAAGCTTTGTTTCTTATAATAGGATATACTATAGGTTGACCTCTTTCCTCAATGGTTGTATTACTCTATTCTTAAATGAGGCATTAAGACCTAAGATATTACAAGAGGTAACCTTCAACTTTTGGGTTTATATTTTTGCTTCTTCCCCCCATGGAGATCTAGGGTTTATTGGGTGCCATTAGTAATCTCTACAACTACTCCTAATTTGATATCTTGATTAGAGGGTCTCCCATGTTTGGATTCATATCCTACATCTATCAACCCCTTTTTTATTCCTAGTAACTCTGCTAGGAGTAGCATATTATTTTCCCTTCTTATTTCTAGTATCAAATAAAGTTATCTCCTTATCCCCACCCAGGGGGAATTTTAAGGCCATTTTTTGGATTTAAATCATAATGGATCTTTGAAGCAACTAGGTATTTATCTGATTTAGTCACCTCTTTATGGATTTTGACACATACATCAATAGGATCATCTAACTCATCCCCTAGACATGCAAAGGAATTTGCTTGAGGAATATCATTATGAGGATTAAAAGGGTTTGAAGTGGGAAGACTTACCTGAGTGATGTTTTCCAAGATTTCTCCCTCCTCTATTGTCTGAGGCTCTAAAACTTCAAGTGGGACTTTTTGGGTTTTAGTTTGGCTCAAAATTTTCTCCTTCAAAGAGTTATTTTCTTACATTTTATTATTGTTTGGTTTAGTGGATTCCTTTCATTACCACATTCAATGCTGATTACTTTCATTCTTTTTGTTAGGGTAGTACTTTTTCAAGTGCCCTATTTTTTACACAGATTACAAAAGGAAAGCCTATTTTCATATTCAATCTCTTGCATCTAGTTCCCCAAATCTGATATAAGTTCAATAGAACTAGGAAGCTCCAACTCCAAATCAATATTCATGCACATCCTTGCATGGATCAACCTTGACTTGGCTCTCATTGTTGGGTTGATGGTAACTAAGTCCCCTATATCTTTTGCAACACTTAGAAGAATCTCCTCATGCCAAAATGGATGCTTTGAGTATTTCAATTAAAATGTGGTCCCCATTTTTACAAAAAGAGTCCTTCTCACCCAAAAAACCATAGACCCCCCTAGAGGATACAATTGACATCTTCTTTCAATTAAGTTTTATCATGAAAAACTCTTGAGATAACGTAGCCCATTTTTGAATGGCATCCAAATTGGGGTGAACTCCTATAAAATTCCAAACTAAATTCTAGGCACCATGAGCCATGGTCAAGGCCATGAGTTCAAATGGGATGCAAAGTTTTTCTTGTTCCAGGTAAATATCAAAATGAAAATATGCATCCTTCAAAATTTGTTTCATAATATTCGACCATGACTATGATCCCATTTCAAAAGGCTTCTACAAAACCTCTATGGCCTACTATCCACTAGCACCATTGAAAGACCCACTCCATGGTCTTGTCCTAGGCCTTGCAAACCTTGGTTCCCAACACCAGTCTCCTTGTTTCCTTCCTCCATTTTTCCATGGCATCCAAATATTAGATACAAAAATTATTTGATAAGGAATAAATAAAAATTAATTAAAATTTAGGTTTAATTAAATCTAATTATTTATGTTTTAATTAAAATTTTGTTAAGATTACCCAAGTGTTGTAGGTGAGTCGGAGAGGAGAGGGCAATCCTCCAAGGGAGGTCTCAGGTTCGAATCTCCACCCTACCAAAAATTTGAATTGGGTACCCAAAATCCAATTGATAATGTTGGTGCGGGCAAGGCCGGACACAACTCCCGGGTGACTTTGATAGTGTAGAACCCCTTGGTCATGGTCTCTCAAACCAAGGCAACCCTGCAAGGGTTTTTTTGGTTAAAAAAAAAAGTTTGTTAAGTTTTAATATAATATATTTTTGAAAAGTTAGCTTTATGAAAAGTTGTCAAGCCTATCTTATTGTTAGGCCTTATCTTTTGCCCCACTCATTGTTTTGGGCCAATATTTTTTCCTAACCATGGTTTTGTAAATATCTATAAATATGTTGATCAATGAAAATTAATAGACAAGTTCTTAAGTAGACGTGATCCTCAATCAATTAAATTTTAGGTTTTTGGTCCAGTTCCCATATTAATTTGATATTAGAGAACCCTAATCCATCTATGGGTTGCTTACATCAAATTCACCATGCTATATAATCAAGATCCTGAAAAAGATATTTCTATGCAATTTTTAGTGTAACAGATCAAAGAGCTTTATGCCAAAGTTATCTCAATTGTGTCAAATATGCATGACATGGAAGAAAACCTTGCTATTGAGGTTGTAGAAGACTACTTCTGCAAGTTGCTTAAAATTTGCGGATGTAACAAGATATTTTTTGATAATGTAGCACCTATATTCAAACCATGATCTATGAGCAATATTCGCAGGCTTACCATTAGATGATACTATTGGGATAGTAGAGAGCATGGGAGGAGTGATGAATCTCAAGGAAGGAAACCACATCATTCCCTTGTTCATTGGATAATGTGACATCTACACCTATACCTAGTTTAGCAAGTACATAGTTGTGGATATAAATTTAGCCTCAATAATCTATCAAGCTCAAGAGGCTCCTCCAAAATTGATATTGCAAAGTAGAAAAATAATACTCAACTTAGCTCACAAAGAAAATATGGACCTCATTTGTTTTATTTTATCCCTAGCTTGAAGAAGCTCTATATCATAACCACTTAATATGACCCCCATTATTCTACATCATGGCATCACTCCACTCAGCCAGTGCATGGCTATCCCTCTAACTTCAATGCGCGATCGAAAAACCCTTATTCTACCTACACCATTTTTAAAGTATGCAACACTTACACCCAGTACACATGCAAAAAATCTATGTTGTTTGCTACTTTATTTGATGTTTTTGCATCCCTCGTGCTTTTGTGTGCACCTCAAGTGTATCCCTTTCCACCTTAGCCACCATCATGGGGTGACACATATGATGCATCTTATCTGCATCAACCAAGGTCATCCCCTATGATTCAATGACCCCACCTACAACAAGTTGCATTCATAGCTCCTACCTCCCATTAGCTCACAACCATTTTAACATTACTAAAATTTATAGTCATTTAGATCAAATTGGTTGGGACAAACAATGATAACCTCTCCCATGCACCAACATATATTCTTCATTCCACTTCTTTTCACTTGGCATCACTTCAATTTTCTCAGTGAGATCACCTTATTTTTATTGTGGCTTCCTCATATCCAACACCTCCTTCCCATGGTCACTATCATCACTAGAATGGGAATATCATCCTCATAGATATGGTCAATATCCTATTAGAATATATCAATAAAATTTTGGGGTCTCCATAGCACTGAGGTGGTGCACAAGTTAACTTGCATCAGTTGAAGCCACACTACACTTTGCTAGACTTATAGAGCCACAAGTTGCCACCCATTTTATTAATTAATTCTACAACATGAACATGCATTTTCCAACTTGAGTAGCCTATAAATATCTATGTCCCCCCTGCTAATTTTATAGGTATGTGTTGTTCATATTCTCACTTAAACATTTCCTTTCCTATTCAAGCCATTACAATAGCCTTGCATTGTTACAAAAATCATTAGTAGGATTGTTCTAAAACCCACTATCATAGATCAAAGTAAGTCTAAACTATCAAAAAACAATATAGTCACACGTAGTGTATTTGATCCCTCATGCATCACCAATGCTATGCATGAAATAACAAGGCCATCCTCACTTTATTGCATTATGCCATTTTTGTACCTCCACTCACAATGTGGCCCTCTAGTGTGACCACCAATGTTGCTTTGTGTTGCTTATGTGTGACCCTACAATGTGATTGCACAACCTTTATCTTTGATGTTGATCCTATTCTTTCAGACCCCTCGAATATGGCCATGGTCATCTACTGCTATTGCTAGCATCCAAGGTCCCTATTACACCACCTACCAACCACCATCTCTAGGCACAAAATTGTTTTTTTCATCTTGTATATTTGTTGTTGGCTTGCTTCGCAAATTTTAATAACACCATGGATAAATAGGGAGGTTGTATGACTCTCCACACTTCAGATTTATGGACTCAAAAAATTATCTATTTCAATGATCATCTGAGCACCAATGCCTATGTGCATGTTCTCCAGCATAGCTCATTTTCCACTCTATTATTGACAAAAAATTCCACTAGCTCCCACATCTACCATGCTATATCACATGCAAATATATCTCTATATTATATAGCATTGGGACCTCATTCCCTCCCACTTCGACTTAAAGCCATGTACATGGTCTTATCTACTATGCATTATTTCCAAAGATCAAGTTCCCTCAAGACAATCAACGTTCGTTTCAATTTAAATATCTCATATGCATTATGGGCAGTTATTTGAAGCCTTTATTTTATTTTTCTTTCATGTTGTTATGTGCATGAATAAATAACGATAAGTGGATTAAATTTTAAAACACAACAATATGCATAGTATTCCTTGAAGGCCTATGTAATTTTTAAAACAGTAGATTTGGAAGAATATTCCCTTCAAAATATTCTCTAGAGATTCTTTTAAGAGATTCACTTTTTCATTTGCTACTAGGAAATATGTTTTCTTGTAGATCGAAGTCTCCATCGAGTCATGAGTATAGGAATAATTATACTTGTCAAAAATAATTTTCTAATCTCAATCTAATGAAATCAATATTTTCATGTTTTGTGAAGACCTACTCATGCTAATGAAGCATCAAAGTTTGGGTGGCCCATCTTCCAACTCTTGTGCTCTTTAAGCTTTTCTCCTCTCCATTTTGTATGCATTGAAATATAATGGTTTTGTTATTGGGAGAAACGATAGGGATTAATTAAATATTAATTAAACTTTAGGTTAAATTAAATTAAATTAATTAGGTTTTAATTAAAATTTTGTCAGGCTTTAATTTAATAGGGTTATAGAAAGTTAATTTTCTAATTAATTATCAGGCCTTATCCTAAAAATGTTGTCAAACCTATATTATTTTTAGGCCTTATATTTCACTTCGCTTATGGTTTTAGGCAAATGGTTTATCCTAACCATGGTTTTATAAATATCTATAAATATATTTATGATCAATGAAAATTGGTAGGCAAGTTCTAAGGAAGACTTGATCCTCAACCAATTAGATTTTAGGTTTTTGGTCAAGTTCCTATATCATCATTACTATTAATCAAGGAGCTATAAGGATTGAAAAAGATATCCTATTTAAGCTACCATACCTTTTCACTTATCATGTCTTCCAAATTTTCCTAATACATGACAAATCTATTTTTTTTCAAAGTTTGAAAAACGTATATTTAATTTTATAAAATTTTGAAGAATAAGATTAAGTTTGCCTTATCCATTTTATCATCCATTGTTTATTTTCTTTGAAAATCATGGATATGTGGAGAGAAGATAATTATTAATGCATCTAAGGCTCACACATATTCCAAATCCTATATTTAGTGTTTGTTGGAGAATTTATTTTAACTTTTTTTTGGCTTGAGAAAAGGGATTGTATTTGGTCCCCCACCCTTGAAAAATCAAAATTTTCTTCTTTAAATATTGAGAGTTTACAAAAATATTCAATTCTCATCTCAATTGAGATACTATAGCTAGATACCTACATATTTTTCCAAAACAAGTCTGAAATATTGATATTCATTTTTGGGTCTTCAATGTTCTCTGTAAATACAAATATTCTACAACCTTCTTAACATTTTCTAGTCTTGTTCATCCATCCATCTAAGTGAAATCTTGATTAGTGGTGGTCTTAAATTACGCCAAGCTACCATTATTCCATATAAATATCCATAACTTCTCTCTTGGCTCCATGCTTTTGCTACTATGCTCTAATATTTTGAATGGTTGATCTTGTTGTTCCCCGATGCTACTGCACTCCTTTGAAATCTAGAATCACTATGTTTTTTATGCCAAACACTACCATACTTGATGCCTTTCCAAATCCATGTAGATATATAATATTGATACCTTTATTTTAACAATTTTAATATACTTCTTTGATTTTTTAATCAAATTTGATAATATTTTATTTTCATAATATTTGTTCAAATTAATTTTAGATTTTTATTTATTTATTTTTCAATCAGACCAAATGAATTGTTATTTTGATTTTTTATCACATCAAATGACAATTGTAGTCACTCTTAAGATCCTTTAAAGTCTTGGGTATACTTTTATTTGTTTAGAGAAATATTTTACAACATTTATATAAAGTGTGTGAAAAAATAATGATATTTTAATATTATGTATAAATTATGTTCTTAAAATTTGCACTTACACATGGATAACATTAACAATTAGATTGCAAGTCTATTGATATGCATAAAATGATTAATTTATGATGTGAGTTTCTAATTCCTTTCACATTCAATAATTTTACAAGCACAATTGCCCCTAAAAATCCCTTAAAAACATTTACAAGATGTACATACATGTATATTTGACATTAGCAACAAATTGCAAGTGATCACTAAGAAATGTTAGAATTCACAATATTTTTGAAAAATGAATAGAATTAAAATATTCACTTAAATCTTATACAAAAATAAAAATAAGGATGAAAGAGAGAGATTTGGTGGGCACCCATAGGCACCATAAATAATCATTATATCCATTGATAATATAATTTTTTTATTATGGTAAAATCTATGTTTTTAAAAGGGCTAATTTTTTTATTAGGGTAAAATCTATGTTTTTGAAAGATCCCAAACCCTTTTACAATCCTAGATTGGTTTGACCAATCTTAGCAATCAAAAAGCCTCATTTTCGAAGGCTACAGGACAATCAAAACATTGAACTACCTTGTTTCAAAACTCTACAAATTTATATTTATCACCAACCTATTTACATTCATATCTTTTAAGTGTCTTCAAAAAATGGAACCCTCAATAGACAAGTCCATAGATCTCTAGAAAACAAAACCCTCAATAGAACAATCCAAAGATCTTCAAAAACTAGAAACCTAAGCAAACAAATCCATAGATCTATAGAAAATGGAACCCTCAACATATTTGTAGATAATATTACACAAAAATTTGATGATTAAATGAGTGTGAGGAGGGTATTTATGCCAATACCAAAATCCCAAATCCATAATAAAGTTTAACCTAACTCAACATAGAAAGAAGAATTTAGGTTAATTACAACTTATAAAGTGTGTTTAACCATAACAAGGTTAACCATAACCCATAGGGTATACATAGTAAAATATTACAACAAATTAATGAACTATACAATAAAATTCCCTTAGGCCTATTCAATGCATCATGCAATGTTGACCATGGCCAAGAATCAATTTATAATTCCAACAACCCCATAATTTGAACTAAGGAGCTAAGGCAAGAAGACAATAGTGATAATAATATCTTGCCCCCATAATGGATGCTCTAGTGGACCTCTATATGCGATACACATCCTTTAGAATCTCCCTCATCATCTAGAATACACCCATCAATATTTAATAGTTCAACTTTTAATCCTTTGTAATTTTAGCAAAAAATTCTTCATTGGATGTCTGTCCCTCTTATAAGTCTTCGAATTATTTAAAGAATTAGCTTGGAACTTGATCCCTTGGGTCTTAGATTCCTCATATTTGAATTCCTTTGCATTGAACCTGTATTTGTGGTTTCCCACCACAATTCCATGTTGCCACCTAAAAATAAACTAGGAGAGAAAAAATCTAATCAAGAGAAAGATTGTTTTGAAATTCTAGAAACATAGGAACCATATGAACCATTAGATTCAATATATAAAAAATAGGGGAAGATATTAGCAAGGATAATTTTATGCATTCTACATTATCTTTATTTTTTCCTCTAGAAGATGTAATATTAGCCCTCAAAGTCTTGAATCTCGTAATATAGTCCTCAATGTTATCAAACTCAACTAGTTTGAGAGAAGAAAGCTCCAATTCCAAATGACTTACTTTTTTAGTACAACTTTCCCAAAAAGCTCATGTAGTTTTGACCATACCTTGATAGGGTCACTCTCCTCTTTAACATAGAAAAACAATTCTATTTCAATCAAAAAGGAAAACAAACCAAGGGATTCTTCTTCTCTTTGATAATGAATTTCATAATCAAGAATAGTTATCTTATCCTCTTAAAAGATGCACCATAAGTTATTAATTCATAGATTGTCAATCATATAAGTTGACCAAATGCTTTAGTTTTTCCCATTAAGGTGAGTAACTCGATATTTGTGGTCCATATTAAATAGTTTAATCCCTAACACCATAGCGGGTCAATGAACTGACTAGTTCATAGAGCTTGAAAGGTCATGCAATTAAAAAAAGGGTTTTAAAACACTTTCATATGCAGGTTTGAGGTGTAGACCAATTGGTTCCTTCAAACCCTATAAGGGGGCGGAGGTCCAAGGTTCAAATATTGTGTCTCATCGGACTAAATGCTCGTGCCTTTCCTAGTGCTTTCAATGGCGTAAAAGGTTTAAAATTGTCATGGCATAGTGGTTATAGGGATGAACTACATAGATATCTGTGTGGTAGCTTATGGGGTGGACAACACATAATATTGTAGCAGCCATAAAAAGCTAGATAGCCTACCTGGATCCATGGTGGCTATCTATTCCACCATGTAAAATTAAAAAAATACTTTTATATGCAAAAGATATGGCCTCTCAAAGCTTTTCTCTTATAGACCCAAAAGGAGTTGCATCGATCACCATTCAGGCTAGTAGATCCATTTTTCCCAAAAATTATTTTATAAGAATTAGAGAGACTTTAACTATGGCCTATTTGACACTAAAAATAGTGATCTAACTAAGAATTTTCTACCACATTTAAGAAGGAAATATAATTACCACTAATAAGCTTTCGTCCCTCTTATCCACAATAAATAAAAGGCTTTAATCATGATTCAAACTGGTAATCCTACCTTACTAGAAATGTTTTTGTTGGCCATCTGTCCATGGTGCATGATAATACACATAGGCCCTAGCATCGTGTAGATAACCAAGTGCTTTATTGAATACATAGGGGAGGAGCATGAGTCAATCCCAGACCCTCCCCTTTACAACACACATCTTGAATTGCCACGCCACACTAGCATTTGGATGATGATAAAAACCTCCAAAAGAATGACCTATTTCTCATGTGCTTCCATGGTTGACTAAAAAATTCCCATAAGACAAATCAAACTTAGGCCCATGGAAAAAAAGTATTTTCAATCCCTTCCCTCTAGCCACAATGGTTGCACTATGGTATGATTCAATACACACCCCTTCTATGTGAAGAAGGGTGCTACACACTCTAGGTCCTTTAGGTGCCAAGACCAATCATAAAGATATGAATCATTTTTAAAATTTCAAATTCAGAAAGGAAATCCTTAGTTCGATGGTAGCAAGTAGATTAATTCTTTGAAGAGCATTTTTGGAAGGAAAATCAAGATTCTTTTGTTTACCACTTTCTTGTGTAGAAGAATCTGGATATAAAATTTCTATGAAGATATTTAATAAAAACATCCTAAGATTCAAAAGAAAAATTAGAGGTATTGAATTGTCTTTATATGTGACCAAGCAATGGTGTTCCCAACTTGATCTAATACCATGTTGGAATTGATAATATTTTTAAAATAGCATATTTCTAACATATCTGATCACTATACTACTATAAATAATATTGTTCTTAGCATAACAAAGTTTGTTTGGTAGGTTGTCGAATCTTCTCTTGATAAAATACCACATCTCCATTGTCATCTCTAATCCCAATGGCACTTGCAAGGACTTACTCACATCAATGCTAGGCTAATTATAAAATTGTAGCTATGAAAAAAAATGGCTTGCTCATCATGTCCTTCCATACCATTTCCACTTTGGTTAAGAGGTAAGATTAAACTATTGGGTTAGAAATTGTACCTTTTGAGTAAAACTTAGTGTAAGAATGATTGATAGGTAGATAGGATATTATATTAGAATTCAATGATTTTAGCTTAAATTTATTTTTCTCTATTGGTTTATATGAAAATAAAATGGTTTCCACTCATATTACATCAAATTCAAGTCTAGATACAATGGGAATAACTACATACTATCCTTTTGTAATAATAAACATAGATAAGAAAACAAACCCAATGTCAAATTTAACAACTAAATACTTTTCTTTTTTTGCTATTCAACATTCAATTTCTTAGATACTATTTTGGCTTTTTATCTAACTATGGACCTTTCTTTTGTATCCTCTTCTTTGTGTCATCTATAAATAATGCAAGTGGCGAGTTTGATGTAGAATAAATGTTTTCTGTTATCATGCTTGTGCAGGTTGTAACTTACTTCCTTTCCAAGTAATTTATATCTTTTATAATTATAGTGGAATTCGATTCTATATCACCACATTTATATACACTATTTATTCTATTTAAAGATATTTTTCATTCTTTTGAGAAAATAACAAGTTATTTTAATTTTTATTATTTTACTGGATTAAAACATTAGTAAAAAGATAAAATATTAAAATTTGAATTTCAACCCCAAACTGCCCGTTAAACCGCCTTTTACCCGCTTTCCCCATTTTTCGTGCCATTTTTAGGATTTGTTTTGACCGTTGGACGATATCGTCGTAGATTAGACGAAATCGTCCCCGATCTGACGAATTCATCTGGAACAGAACGTCCAGACGATTTCGTCCCAAAACCAAATTTTCATAATTAGCTTCTGTTTCAACAACCTCTCCAACTCGGGCAGAAGCGTGTCTGCGTAGTTGGAGATTTCCCTGTTGGAGATCTCCCAGATTGGGATGATCCCCAACCTCCCAAACCTCTTCCTAATCCTATATAAACTAGGATTTTTCTAGTTTATCCCCCTGATTCCCCCTGGCTGATTCTCCCTGAACCCCTAACCCCTTTGTTGATAGGATTTCATTGCAGAGTTAGCTCCTTATTCCCTCGCATTATTGCTTGCATTTGGTATTTTTGCATTTTTTATTGCAGGAACTCTACTATTTTTCAGTCGAAGCTAGCTTGGATCGTCGCGGACGATCTCGAACGATTTCGGACGATCTCGTACGATTGGAGGCGATCCTGATTGTAGTCCAGATTGAGGGCAGTCCGAGTTTAGAGTTTGCATTTTCTTAGCTTTTCTGCATTTTTCATATCATATCTCTGCACTGTTTTAAGTTATTATGTTTTATGCATCTTGGAGTTCACCTCATTTAGCATAATTGCATGATAAAGTTAAAATCAATCATTAAATCTACTGCATTTCCTTATTTATCATTAGAATCTATTATTTAGGCATGTTTGTTGTTATTTCCACCATTATCCCTTGCTTCTGCACTTGCATATTTGGTATTTTGCGTCTATTTTTGTGATTGCAGGTTTCTGATGAATTCATCAGATTTCAGACGATTCTATCTGATTTCAGATGACCTTCTATGATTTGGGATGATCCCAAGAAATATCAGATGATAACGTACAAACTGAGATGATCTAAACTGCTACAAGACTCAAAATCTCCATCAGACATCCGGGATCAGGTATGATACCTTCTGGTTAGCATATTCTCTGTTATTTGCATCCATTTCTATTTTTTGTATTCATTTAAATCAGCATTGGCATATAGAATAGTTTAGATTCATATCGGCCAAACCTAGGAGTTGAATGATCAAGCATAAAAATGAACACATCAAACACACTATCAACCTAGGCGTGGAAACCGCCATTCAAAAGTTTCCTGGTGAACCCACCATCCATCAAAAATTCACCCTTATACACCTCCCCCGAGAGGCGGGACCTTCAAAGGGCCTCTCAGTCCGAGGTATTGTCCCATCCTTTTCACATCCCCCTTCCGGGCGCGGATCCTATAGCCTGAAGGTAAGGGTGCGAAAAATTTGGAGCGATACATTTTGGTGAACCCGACGTGAAACAAAAACCTTTTGAAAAAAAAAATTTTCTAAAAATAAAAAATAATAAAACAAAACATAAATGCATTTAGACTTAAAAAAAAATTGCATGTCATATTTAGATGGTAGACTATAATAAAAGACGAGCTGTCACCATTAATGTTGAAAATCAATTAGCAGCTATAGAGATTACTTCTATGCTTAGAGTACCTCAAACAAATAGGGTTCAACCTTTGTGGGACGAACTTGATAGGAGATTAGATCTCATTTCATCTAGAGCAACCGAACTTAGGCAAATCAAGAGGTTTGTCCTAGATAGAATCCTGGATCCCGATCAAGTAATTTTGTATCATGAACTTCAGAGAGCTTGCCATAGGTGGTTAGCAGATAAAAGAGCCCTTGTGTCTTCTGAGTTGTATACCTTTGAGGAATACCTTGAGAATGCAGCCATAGTACATCAATTTCTAGCTCGTATAGAGGACCAAGAAGCTAATCTTACGGATAGAAAGATATGGAATAGAGTTCCCAGAGCTATGTTATATCGAGAATATTGCCATGAGATTTATTTTTACAAAACAGAATCTGAAACAGATAATATCACCATAGCACACTTTGTTGACTTCTTGAAAAACAATTTCCAATTTGAAGAGGAGCACTTTATGACTCTTGATGAACTTGATCCTATCAATGATATCTATAAACTATTTATAGAAAACTAAGTTATTATTTTATTATTGTTATTTCTTGTATTTAGTGTGTTGTTTATTGTCTTTATAAGCATAAAAACAAAAACACAAAAACAAAAACAAAATAAAATCATAAAAATAAAAAAATCAAAACATTTTCTTTTAAGTATTATAGTAGGTATATAATTAAAATATATACCTCCCAAGATCTGTTGCAAATATATTAATATATATTTGCTAAAACCTAAATTTAGACACAATGACTAGACTCAGGAATGGAAAACAAATTGAAGTAGAAGAAGATTGGTTAGGAAAAACCACAAATAAACCAGATGCCCTTCTTGAAGACCCAATTCAAGAAGAAGTAACCTTAAACCAACAAGAAGAAGAATTTGTGGATGCAAATGAACAAAAAGAAAATGATAGAGAGGAAGGATCCTCATCTCCTAAAATAACTCCAGAAGGAGTTATTACTTTTGAGAACATGGACCATTTTTGGAAATTTCTCAATAATAATATTGGCACCCTTAATAGAGCAGTTCATATGGATAAAGATCAAATTAGTGACACTCAAGCAACCCTAGAAGATATATATCACACACGCACTAATCCTTTGTCCTTTGTTGATCAAGAGAGTGATCAAGCTGGACCGTCCAATTTGGACATGGCTGCTATAATCCAAAACATGCAACAACAACAGGCTACCCAACCACCTAGAGTGCCTATTACCAAGCCAAGGGTTATTCCCACACAAAAGAAACCTTCATTCACTACTTTATTTCGCCAAGCTATTGATCAATATACCTCAAATCAACAAAAGCCTAAAACAAAACCAAATACCAATTTCCAACAATCTGGGATACAACATAATGCTACAACAAATCTTCTTCATAATACTCTTCCTACCAACCATTTGCATAACAACAATATAGCATCTAATCCTTATGTCCCGCCTTCCTATGGTCACAAATCCCATACTCATGTACCACCAAACCAATATGGTGGACAAACTGGTAATTTGGAAGCCATGGTGAAATAGTTAGTCTCTCGCATGGACCAGATAGATCCCTACCATCCCTCGTACAATTATCGAGAGATGTGTAGTCAACCTCTAGATCCTATAGTTGTAGCACAACCATATCCCAAACACTTTCCTATGCCTGTCCTACCTATATATAAAGGAACCGAAGATCCCATAGAGCATCTTCGTATGTTTAGGATAGCATGTCATGACATATCACATGATGATTTGCTATTACTAAAAATGTTCCCGAAAAGCTTAGGGGGGATGGCATTGGAATGGTATTATCAACTACCCACTCATTCCTTGAGAAATTTTGAAGAGACCGCTGAGTCTTTTGTGCATCAATTTAGTGCCTATATCGAAAGGCATGTAACCATTAAAGATTTGTACAACCTAAAACAAGACAAAGATGAGTGTTTTGCTGACTTCTTAGCTCGATGGAGACAGTTGATAGGAAAATTACACTTTGTGTTACCTTATCGGGAGATGTTGGATATTTTTATCAATAATTTACAAGAACAACTATCTTATGAATTATCAATAGCTACCTTGACCACCTTCGATCAAGCTATAGACTTAGCTCGAAGGGTGGAAGATGCTCTCATTAGAAGAGGTCAGCTCAAAAAGAAAGATGATGAGAAAACATCCAGAAATCAATATAAAAATAAACAAGTTGTGGGTGACGGAGTCATTGATAGCATAAACATTGCTAATGTTAATACTGCGAAAACAACAGAGAAGTTTATATTGAAACCTCTTGATAAACCACCCCGAGAATTTACTAGGTTAAATCAACCTTTATCAACCATTCTCCCGCAATTACTAGCACGAGGCTTGATCCAATTACCAACTATCCGGGAACCTGATCCAACCATACCCGGATACAGAGCTGATTTACATTGTGATTTTCATAGAGGACCTGGACACGCTACCAACTCTTGTAAAATATTAAAACATAAAATACAAGATTTGATTGATAATAATGAGATGGAGGTGCAAGCCTTCCAACCTAAACAAAATGCTTCTAATAACGCTCAAAAGAACATTCCCCAAAATCAGAATTCGAATGCCAATCAATCATTGGACATATTTCAACATCCTTTACCAAAACATGGTAAAGAGGTGGCCAATCAAATTGAGCATCACAATGTTCCTCCTCCTACCCGATATGTAGGGACTATTAGTGGACAATTACCTGTTCATGATCCTCAAATATTTGACACAACTTTATCCATAGTTACGACTGGACCTCTACATAATATTCGGATACTTGATCTTAGTGACACCGAATATGAGACTGAAAGTGACATGGAAATCACCTCAAATCAATCGAATAGTTCTGAAGATGAATCAGATCCTATTCAACCTATCACAAGTTCTATGGTTCCAGAAGAACCATTTCCTAGAAGAGTCACTACTAGACCATCTTCTCACCAAATAGTTTCTAATGAACAAGCCATAAATGCTAGACCAAGACCTATTCATCATCCGCAAAATAATATTGTAGGAACCATCGGAGCCGTTACTAGACAACAAGGCTCAAACCTCTCAACAGGATCAAACTCAGAATGATGGATCAGCCCCATTTGTTTTGAAAAATCCCAATAAAGGGAATTATGCGTCTAATGTTCAACCAAAACCTCCTTACAATATTAATGAACAATTATCCAATACTACAACTAGAATTTCCCTTTTGGACCTGTTAAGATCTTCTCCTACCCATAGGGATGAATTAATGCTTACATTAAGCCAAATGATGGTACCACAAAATATTCAACTTGAAGCCATGTCCAATACTATCATCACTCGAGAAGTCGATTGTATTGACTTTCGAGATAAAGATATCCCGCAACATAGTTTACATAAGGATAACCCCTTATATATTACTGCCTTAATTGGAGATGTAGCCGTTAAACGAGTCTTGATTGATAATGGTTCATCTTTAAACATCTGCACTTTTGACTTCTACCAACGATTTGGGTTTAGAAGTGATGAAATGAAAAGAACTGATATGATTATCAAAGCCTTCAATGACGAGACACAAGAAACATGTGGAGTCATTACTATACCCTTGCAAGTTGGTCCTAGAACCCTAGATACGACCGTGTTTATTGTACATTGCCCTGCATCGTACAATATACTTTTGGGTCACCCTTGGATCAATGCGATGCGAGCGGTTCCCTCCACTTTACATCAGTGTGTTAAATTCAAATTTAAAAACCAGTTGGTTACCATTCATGGTGATCCTAGACCCTTTGATATGTGTGCTTTGGCAGAACCTGTTGGAGTTCAATTTTGCCCCGCCCTGTCATCCACACATCCTAATTCTTATCATCCATCCAAACGTGTGAAACACACACCCATAACATCATCTACTCTTTCAACTACACCTATACATATAGCTCAACCATCTTCTGAACAAACCACATTAGGACCTCGAAAAGATCCTAAAACTACAACCAATGCTTCTTGTTTTACTCCTATATCTTCCATACCTATAGATTCACCCATCAATATCCCTATGACATCTACATCCACTATCGGCATCCTTTCTACACCCGACGATGTAGGAAATGTTCCTTCTACCTCTTATGCTCTTATCGATGAGCTCTTACCCGATTTATCTACAATTCTTATATCCGAGGAAGTCGACACTGCCATGCAGACTTCCCTCCTTTTAAATAAACTCCCACCCTCTCCTCGTACCTTGGGTCTCCCACAACCTATGGGAAGTATCTACCAAGTCGGGAGTTGTGCTTTTATTTATAAAGGATATGATTGGGGAAGAATACCCAGAAACATTAAGACACATTGTGATGGATATGCTAGATGCTATTTTGCTAATGATTATCTTAAAGCTAAGCCCATAATGCTTAAATTGGGATATAAAGGGAAAGGTTTGGGACCTTTCCAAAATGGTATGAAAGAACCTTTTGAGGTAGAACCGTGGCCTGCCCGCCGTGGTGTGGGCCTATTTTCTAGTAAAGGTCAGCCCTTTCCATTTGAGGATGATGACCATCTCGTATGTTATCAAGATTATCTAGATAAACAAGATTCTTTGTGTCTAAAGAATAATTCTTTTACTTGCAATATGCTATCCATAGCCTACCCTGAAATGATTGCCGAATCCGACGACGAGTTGGAGGGAGATATCTTTCATGATGTTTCCATTGAGGAATTGTTATATAATGAATTTTATTTTGATGGCTCTATCCCGAATATAGCCCAGCTTGAAGCTACGACTTCTCAAGATGAATTATCCAAGCTAACCTTGGAAGAATTACAAGAATTAGGTGTTTCATCCGCCCCACCTAATTTTGAGAGAGATTTACATATGGAAGTTGAAAACGTTATAAAAATTAACATTGGAACCGAACATAACCCTCACATAATCAATATTGGATCAGAATTGAGTCAAGAAAAACAAGATAAATACATTTCATTTCTTAAAGACTATGAAGATGTCTTTGCTTGGACATATGAAGACATGCCAGGTTTGGACCCTTCTATAGTTATGCATCATCTAGTAGTCCATCCAGATGCTAAACCCGTTAAACGAAACTCAGAAAAATGCATCCTAAAGTGGCCTTACTAGTCAAAGGAGAACTAGAAAAACTGTTGAAAGTCATTTTTATACAAGCCATTGATTATGCCGAATGGATCTCAAATGTAGTTCCAATAACTAAGAAAGAAGCCACTAAAGTTAGGGTTTGCACCGATTTCAGAGACATTAATGTTGCATGCCCTAAAGATGATTTTCCTCTTCCCAACATGGATCAGATCATTGACTTTACTGCTGGAAGTGGAATGATATCCTTAATGGATGGATTTTCTGGTTATAATCAGATCAGGATAGCTCTCGAAGATCAGGCCAAAATAGCCTTTATTACCCCTTGGGGAACCTTTTGTTGGAAAGTGATGCCATTTGGCTTAAAGAATGCAAGTGCAACCTATCAACGAGCTATGACTTATATCTTTCACGATATGATGCATGATATCCTACATGATTATGTAGATGATATCATAGCTCGTTCCATCAAAGAAGATGATCATTTAAATGACTTAAGGAAAGTATTTGATCGGTTAAGGGAATATCTTATCCGACTAAATCCAGCTAAATGCATATTCGGAGTTAAGTCCGATAAATTATTAGGGGTTATAGTTTCTTTACGTGGCATTGAAATTGACCCTCTCAAGATCGCGGCTATCACAGATATGCCCGCACCCACCAATATATCAGAATTACGAAGTTTACAAGGTAAGCTTCAAGCTATTCGCCGCTTCATCGACAAGTTGGCAGACAAAACTGGACCCTTTCTTAAGCTTCTTAAGAAAGATGTCTCTTTTCATTGGGACGACGAATGCCAAGAAGCATTTGAACTCCTTAAGCAATATCTCCTCAAACCACCAATGCTTTCCCCACCTAGATCTGATCGTCCTTTTATCTTGTACATTTTTGCTTTCGATTCTGCCTTAGGAGCTATGTTAGCTCAGCTTGACGATGAGAAGAAAGAACGTGCTAATTATTACATTAGCAAAACCTTAATCAGCTTATGAAACTCGCTATACCATATTAGAGAAATTATGCCTAGCAATCGTATTTTCTACACAAAAACTATGACATTATATGCTCAGTCATAAAACGTATGTTATTGCCAAATTCGACCCTTTGCGATATCTCATGAGTCGACCGTATTTATCTGGTCGCACAACCAAGTGGGTTCTTGCGTTAAGCAAATTTGAACTCACCTTCATAGGACAGAAGTCTGTTAAGGGTCAAATCATAGCAGATCAATTAGTTGCTGCACCCTTAGAATCTACTCATCCCCTCATCATTGAGTTTCCTGATGAATGCCTTAAACTAGAGGCAGACCATTCAGAGCAATGGTCCCTATACTTTGATGGAGCCCGATGCATGAGTGGGGCTGGTGCGGGTATTATTTTAATATCTCCGCAAAAACATCTTATACCTCTGTCCTTCAAATTAACATTTGCTTGCACCAATAACACTGCTGAATATGAAGCTCTTATCCTTGGATTACGAGCTGCCTTGGCATTGAAAATTAAAAGTTTATTGGTTTTCGGTGACTCCCAACTTGTCATAAACCAAATCAATGATGTTTATCAGACCAGAGATGATAAATTACGCCCATATAAAGCATATGTTTTGTAGTTATTATCCTTGTTTGATCAAGTTACTTTGGAAGCTATTCCTCGAACTAGCAATCGTGCGGTCGATGCTATGGCTGCAACTGCATCTCTTTTACCCTTGGAGTTAGACGATGAATATGCTACCATCATTATTCGTCGACTCCAGGAACCCGCTTCAAGCAAATCATGCTTAGAACCTTTGGATGTGTTTCTCATCAACGAAACAACTCCTGAACCATGGTATACTGATATATTTAATTTTTTGCGGAAAGGAACCTTCCCTGATGGTTGTACTAGCAACCAACGTAGGTTATTACGTAGACAAGCAAGTCGCTTTGTGATTATTGGTAATACCTTGTACAGAAGATCTTTTGAAGGCATCTTATTGAGATGTTTGAATCTAGAAGAATCTAGATCAGCTTTGAATGAAGCCCACAATGGATCTTGTGGGGGACATTTTAGTGGTAGCGCCATTGCTAAGAAACTCCTTCGGATAGGATATTTTTGGCCTACCATGGAAAATGATGCACATAATTATGTGCGACATTGCGACAAGTGCCATAAACACGCTGACCTTGTCCATGCGCCCGCACAAGAACTGCAAGCTATTTCATCTCCTTGGCCCTTTTCAAAATGGGGCCTAGACATCATTGGAAAAATCAACCCCGTGTCATCCGATGGACACAAATTCATCATAACCGCCACTGAGTATTTCACGAAGTGGGTTGAAGCTATGCCATTAGCTTCTTGCACTGGAACACAAGTTTCCAAGTTTATTTTTAATCAAATTATTTGTAGGTTTGGAATTCCTGCCAATCTCATTTTCGATAATGGAACTTGTTTCAAAAATAAAGATGTCAAGAAATTATGTCAAAAATATAAAATTCAACATCGCTGGTCCACTCCCTATTATCCTCAGGGTAATGGTCAAGCATAAGCATCTAATAAAACCTTAATCAAAATTCTCAAAAAATTGGTCAATAAATCCGGTCGAGATTGGCACATTCAGTTATATCCTGCTTTGTGGGCCTATCGAACTAGTGTTCGAACCCCCACTGGAACTTCACCTTTTGTCTTGGTTTATGGTGTTGAAGCCATTTTTCCCTTTGAATTAGAAGTTCCTTCTTTAGCTCTACTACTTCAAGATACTGAAGTAGGGGATGAATATCGTGTCGTGCAGATTTAGTCAGCTAGAACTTCTAGATGAAAAGCGCATCAATGCTTTGGAGCATCTTCGCGCCTACCAAAACAAGCTTAAGAGAGCATATCTTAAGAAAATTCATCCTCGATCCTTTGAGATCGGTGACCTTGTCTTAAAAGAAAATAAAAAAAAATACTAATGCAACTAAAAACCTTAAAGGTAAATTTGAGCCCAACCGGCTTGGACCATATGTCATCACTCGCTAAATTTGGATCAGGAGCATACAAATTATCTACCTTGGATGGTAAAGAACTTAAAGAACCTATGAACATTATGCATCTTAAACGTTACTATGCATAAAAATTGGTCATTTCATCATTGTATATATTTGTTTTGCATATTATTTCCTTTTAGTCACTTATTTAAAACATTTCAAAAAACAATTATCTTGTATTTCTTTCAATTCATAACTTAAAATTAAAAACATCCAAATCATCAAAATCTTCAAAAACATCTTTTATTTTTGTACCTCTCAAATTGTGAAGTATTGCAGTTATATTTTCAGTTATTTTGGATAAATTAGCATTTATTTGGAATCCCGCACTTTCACATTCACATGTATAAATATCTTGATTTTATTTGGTATGATTATTCATCTCTCTTATATCAAAGTCCACAGTTGAATTAAATAAAGTTTTGAGCATAGAGAACTGATCTTGTTATTTACTTGAACTAAGTATATCTTTTCACATTAAAATGATTTCATTGCAAATTCGATATGATGCTACATAGTAGAAATGGTTTCCTGAGCGAAAAGTTTCCCCGCTATCCTATCATGCACATGGTCTAGAATCTTTGAGAATTGGCAAAAGGACAAGCTCACCCCTACCCGAATAAAAATCCCTTGCTCTACAGCTAATCCGAGCAAGTATCCCTAGCATAGGAAGAAAAGAAAAGTTCAAGAAAAAGAGAAAAAGAAAAAGGTTATTTTGTATCATCACGACAATATTTCAGCATTTTCTCAAAAATCAAGCAAAAATACAAAAGTACAAAAAAAAAAGAGAAAAGAAAGAGAAACGCAAAAGCAAAATGCAATAAAATCCTTTCCCTACCCCTTGAAAAGAAAAGAAGGGTGAATGAGCTTGAATCCCTGGAATTCTCAATTATTCGAAAACTGTGAGGTAAGCCCCATAACAGGTGGTTTGTGCCCAACCCGCTTGGCCTTGGGTAATCCCTAGCATGGCGATATGTCCGTCACATTAGCGACCTTCTTTTGTACAGACCTCTGTCACCTTATGGATTAGCTAGCTCTTGATAACCTAACTTACATAGTAGTCTCGGTACGGTTACATGCATATAAATCATGGTCAACGAACATTCATTTGGTCAAGGCAAATTACTTGTATCAAATTATCTTGCTCAAAATTGGTGAATGAACAATACAATCGCACACACATTTGTATTTGAGAGATTTTGTATCATTATGATAAATCAAGATCGGTAATGAATTCACATTTGCACATGAGGATTCCTTATAAATCTACATTTCTCTTTGAGATAATTTAAAATATTTCTGTAACTCTTTTCGGAATAATTTTATCCTTTTATTTCAGAATTCTTGTTTTCTATAAGAGCAATTACATACATCTTCTCACAAAATCTTAAAAATAATTTCAAACAAAATTTTCATATTATTATTTTTCTATTTATCAAAGGTCAAAAAAATTCATCTTGCAATAAAACCAACAATCTATTTTCTTCTTTGGATTTCGCGATGATGGTATAAGTCTATACCTATAATTCTATGCCTAGCGCAAACCATTGTTCTAATTTTCTTTTCCATTTATTTTAAAACAAATTCATCAAAACATATGACTTGCATCATTATGTTACACAATTATGCTTTACAAACAAACGAACACCTATTCTATTTCATGTCATTATGTTCAAATTCAATTTTGCAACCATGGTATAAATTCTAAGGAATTGTTCAAAATTTTATCACACTTAGGAATTTATGCCTAGCAAAATCATATTTCTTTAGTATCTCATGCATACTATTTTTATGAAAATCTGAAAACAAATCATCAAACCATCATTATCTCCATCATTACAACACAAAGTCTTAAGACAGTCTCTTAAGCACTCTTTTACTTTTAACAATATTTCTATACTGGGATTAGCTTGACGACCGAGTGAGCGACGACTCCATGAAATGGTCTATAACAACGACAATGTCCTTTGAAATTATTGTTAGAAGTCCCTTTTATTTTTCATCAAATCACACCACAACAACCAATTGTTTACATCAGATTATTTCATTTAAAATCTTACAGCATGACATCAAATTATAATATTTCAAACACGACATAATTACATGAATCCTCAATCCAATAAGCAAACAATTCAAACATTAAAGCATCATAAAAACATATGAACAAGTCATATCATCAGAAACAAGATCATATATATATATAAACCAAAAATTATATACATCATATCAAAACTGGATTGGTATGCCACAATCTATACCCCGGCATACTCAATCCTCTCAACAATCTCTACAAAATCTATAGTCCATAGACACCTAGCCTCGAGAAGCCCTCGAGCTCTCAGCCTCATCTCCTCCCCCACCCTGACGTGGAGGAGGTGGTCCCATAGAGGTTCGGGCTGTATCTCGGGTCCTCGTCGTCGATCGTGAGGATGTCCTCGACGATCCCATCATGATCGGCTCTACAATAGGGGTTGGCAGTGGTACCCTCTAGTTCTCTGGAACCATGTGATAGTATAGCCCCTGGTAGAATGCGGTCTGAGCAATAGACCATGATAGATCATCCCTGCTCACCCCTCCACCCCGAGCTCTGAGCCATGTAGCCTCATCCTGCAATGTCTACACCTAAGCCCGGAGGCGGGCAACCTCAGCCCGGAGAGCCATTGTCTCGCTGCTCTCCCCTGTGTCAACACCCTTGCCCTTATCAGGCGATGGTGGTCTCTCCCCCTACTATGAAGGGAGCCTCTCCTCCCTCCGCTCTGTCTCCCATGGCCTCTGTGGAGCCCGTGCCATCCTCTGGCATCTCTCCTATGGGATCCATCGCTGCTCTCTCCCTTCGTGACCCTGCATCGGACCTCTGTCACTTTGTGCGCTGTCTCCACCATTTTTTTCTCTCTGCAAAACTCTGGAACAGTAAAAGTGAATAGTACAAATGAATTAGGGTTTTCCCTATTTTCTTTAATTTATTTAAAAATCAACATTTTAAATTTTTGCTTTTTCACGTTTTTACCTCAAACATTCGATTTGGGTAAAAACATGGAGGGGGCACCATAGTCAGCATTCGTACGATTCGACCAAGAATCGTCATCTAAAAAATTGAGTATATTTTTGCTTTCTCGTAAAATGGGAAAAACTCGTCTTTAACGCATTTTCTTCGAAAAATTCGCTAAAGAGGGGGCAAAATGTAGCACCCTAAAATTGGCACGGTTAAAACATTAGTAAAAAGATAAAATATTAAAATTTGAATTTCAACCCCAAACTGCCCGTTAAACCGCCTTTTACCCGCTTTCCCCATTTTTTGCACCATTTTTAGGATTTGTTTTGACCATTGGACGATATCGTCGCAGATTAGATGAAATCATCCCCGATCTGACGAATTCATCTAGAACAGAATGTCCAGACGATTTCATCCCAAAACCAAATTTTCATAATTAGCTTCTATTTCAATGACCTCTCCAACTCGGGCAGAAGCGTGTCTGCATAGTTGGAGATTTCCCTGTTGGAGATCTCCCAGATTGGGATGATCCCCAACCTCCCAAACCTCTTCCTAATCCTATATAAACTAGGATTTTTCTAGTTTATCCCCCTGATTCCCCCTGGCTCCTGATTCTCCCTGAACCCCTAACCCCTTTGTTGACAGGATTTCATTGCAGAGTTAGCTCCTTATTCCCTCGCATTATTGCTTGCATTTGGTATTTTTGCATTTTTTATTGCAGGAACTCTACTATTTTTCAGTCGAAGCTAGCTTGGATCGTCGCGGACGATCTCGAACGATTTCGGACGATCTCGTACGATTGGAGGCGATCCTGACTGTAGTCCAGATTGAGGGCAGTCCGAGTTTAGAGTTTGCATTTTCTTAGCTTTTTTGCATTTTTCATATCATATCTCTGCACTGTTTTAAGTTATTATGTTTTATGCATCTTGGAGTTCACCTCATTTAGCATAATTGCATGATAAAGTTAAAATCAATCATTAAATCTACTGCATTTCCTTATTTATCATTAGAATCTATTATTTAGGCATGTTTGTTGTTATTTCTACCATTATCCCTTGCTTCTGCACTTGCATATTTGGTATTTTGCATCTGTTTTTGTGATTGCAGGTTTCTGTTCTATCTGTTTTCAGATGACCTTCTATGATTTGGGACGATCCCAAGAAATATCAGATGATAACGTACAAATTGAGATGATCTGAACTGCTACAAGACTCAGAATCTCCATCAGACATCCGGGATCAGGTATGACACCTTCTAGTTAGCATATTCTCTGTTATTTGCATCCATTTCTATTTTTTGTATTCATTTAAATCAGCATTGGCATATAGAATAGTTTAGATTCATATCGGCCAAACCTAGGAGTTGAATGATCAAGCATAAAAATGAACACATCAAACACACTATCAACCTAGGCATGGAAACCGCCATTCAAAAGTTTCCTGGTGAACCCACCATCCATCGAAAATTCACCCTTATACACCTCCCCCGAGAGGCGGGACCTTCAAAGGGCCTCTCAGTCCGAGGTATTGTCCCATCCTTTTCACATCCCCCTTTCGGGCGCGGATCCTATAGCCTGAAGGTAAGGGTGCAAAAAATTTGGAGCGATATAGATAGGTAGATAGGATATTATATTAGAATTCAATGATTTTAGCTTAAAGTTATTTTTCTCTATTGGTTTATATGAAAATAAAATGGTTTCCACTCATATTACATCAAATTCAAGTCTAGTTACAATGGGAATAATTACATACTATCCTTTTGTAATAATAAACATAGATAAGAAAACAAACCCAATGTCAAATTTAACAACTAAATACTTTTCTTTTTTTGCTATTCAACATTCAATTTCTTAGATACTATTTTGGCTTTTTATCTAACTCTGGACCTTTCTTTTGTATCCTCTTCTTTGTGTCATCTATAAATAATGCATGTGGCGAGTTTGATGTAGAATATATGTTTTCTGTTATCATGCTTGTGCAGGTTGTAACTTAGTTCCTTTCCAAGTAATTTATATCTTTTATAATTATAGTGGAATTCGATTCTATATCACCACATTTATATACACTATTTATTCTATTTAAAGATATTTTTCATTCTTTTGAGAAAATAACAAGTTATTTTAATTTTTATTATTTTACTGGATAACAAGGGGTTCTACTCAAGTCCCACCCTTGATAAATCACAATAATATTATTTAGAGATTGACAGGTTACAAAAAAATTCAATTCTCATCTCAATTGAGTTGCTATAGCTAGAGATCTACATCATTTTACATAAAATGTCTAAATTCTTAATTTTCATTTTTTGGATTTTTTTCAATTTTTTGTGTGAATACAAATATTTCAAAATTCAACATCCTTCTTGATATTTTCCTACAACAACCTTCACAATACCAAAAATTCACCTCTACTATCTATGCATTGCATCTTAGTAGAGTAATATTTCCAAAACATTGCACTATCATAGTCTGCTTTACCAGATCTGGATTGCTAGTTTCCTTCCTAAAGCACAAGTCCAACCACATTAATTATAATAAATAGTTTATATGAAAGCACAATGACAGTATAAAATAAAACATATATTACCAATGGAAAACATTAAAATAAGTCTTAATAATTATTTGAATCAAGGAGTCAACATTTTCTTGTCAACTAAACTTACAACTTCCTCTAACCATCAAAAAGAGCATTTAACTCCATGATCCTCAATTAAAAACCCTCTATTGGCTAGCGTATCTGCACATTTGTTTCCTTCCCTTAACGTATGAGTAAATTTGATTTCTTTAAACTCTATATCAAGATCTTGAGCTTCCACAAGTTATTTAAATTATTTTTTTTTGAAAAAATTGAAAAAACTTGTATTAAAACAAAGATCAGTTACAAATGGGAGTAGACACATCCCAGCCGAAAGCAAAGAAAGCACATGATTACAAGGTGCAAAAATGTGACACTTTTCACCTTAGACCGCAAAAATTCAACATGTCGCGAAATCGCGACATGTCGTGATATCGCTACAACAATCCATCCTTGGCCTCGCCAGAGCAACATGTCGCAAAATCGCGACATGTCACGAAATCATGACATGTCATGAAATCGCGACAACTAACCATATTTGGATGCGATGGAGCAACATGCCACGAAATTGTGACATGTCACGAAATCACGACATGTCGCGATATCGCTACAACAATCCATCCTTGGCCGCGCCAGAGCAACATGTCATGAAATCGTGACATGTCGCGAAATCGTGACAACTAACCATCCTTGGCCGCGACGGAGCAACATGTGAAATCATGACATGTCGCGATATCACGACAACAAACCTTCCTTGGGCGCGACGGAGCAACATGTCGCGATATCGTGACAACTCCTGAAAGTTATTTAAATTATTAATTGTCTATTTTTTAATAAGTTATGTGTGGCTTCTATTGGGGTCCACTCCCATTAAAATAACAAAACTTTACATTGCTATCAAGTTAATTAAACCATATCCAAATTTCCTTTTTATCAAATATATTCTTAATTTGCCTTATCAAAGATATTCACCATCTTCTTTAAATTGCGAAGTTTCCATAATCAACTCCTTGATATCATCTTCATTAAGAGAAAATTTTACTTGTATAGTTGCCTTTTGAAATTAAAAAAATTTCAAGATGAAATTCAACATTGTGAACAACTAAAATATTTGTTGATTGGTTCACATATTTATAAATATATTGTCTATAACAACCTAAAAATTTCTTAATACCTTTTTTTGGGGGACTTATTCATGCCTCTAATATTTCAAGTTATCATTTTCATTATCACTTTTTGTTTTTATTTGTGGGTTTAGTCCCACTTCTTGTTAACACTTGTGATATGTGCTTTTAATTTTCTATATCAATATCCCTCTAAGTTTTTTTTCTCTTTGTTTTTGCTTCTTGGGTATTCCTTTGTTTTTTCATTCCCACCATCACTTTCATCTTCATGAATCACTTCAATATTCTCACATTTCTCATAGTAAGACTTACCATCTATAAGTTTATCTTGCTCTAAATGATCCAAAGTACAAGGAATAACCTTAAAAGCACATTCATATTTATGTTACCTTGGAAAAATAAAGTGCAAGGACTCTCTTCCATAGAAATTACCTTCTTATGCTACCCTAAAATCCCTAAATTGCTATGGATTTTCTCGATCCTCATTTCTTTATTATATTTCTCTTGAAACTTTGGAGTGCAAGGGATAACATCTACACCACTTTTATTTTTATTGCTAATATAGGATTCTATACTGCATGAGGAAAATGATGATGATTTACCTAGAATAAAATTGACCTCTTCTACCACCTTTATTTTTGAATTTTCCTTCACGTCTTCCTTTGCACCTTTAAATCCTTCTAAAATTAAACTTACACATTGTACTTTCTCATACCTCATGTCCTTCTATGTTTCTTCTAATGATTGATCCAAGTAAGCTATGGTGGCCTCTACCATAATATATATTTTTAGTCTTTCTTTGCCTATTCTTTATGAGTAGAATATCCTTTATCTAATTGAACTTCTATTATAATATGATTTTCTTGCTATATCTTGAAGTTTATCTCATGAATAAATTTTTGTGTCTTTCTTCATAGTTTTTGCTTTGCAATCTCTTTCTATGTGTCCAATCTAATAACAATTATGGTATCGAAATGCAATATTTTCAAAATCCACTTGTTGATCCTATTCACTTGATTAATATTTAATCTTAATGGATCATGACTAAGGTTTTAAAATATTCATAGCAACACATATTTGAATATTTATAGCATGCTTTAATTTCTTAATAGTTAGTCACTTATTGATGAATTCCCCTAGGGTATTTCCAATATTCTTCAGAACATCTTATCTAATAAGTTGATATAAAAGTCAAAAAATCCTAACCCACACTAGAATCTTCTTAATAGTTTTTTTCCCAACATTTTTTTTCCCTTCATGGTATTACATAAAGGACATCTATTCCCCTAAAACATGGATCACCACCCATTATTTTATCTATAATTTCAAAACTAAAAATTATTATGAGGAAAAAACTTTTAGAAAGAAACGTAACAAAGAGATTTGAATTCAATCCCTAACTTGATCCAAATTTGAATCTTTGAAATCCTTGGCTAGTATCCATGGAATATATATATATATATATATATATATATATATAGTAACATTTGATATCTAAACTAAACTTTTCATATATTTTCTCTTCTACTTATCTCCAACTTGGGCATCCATACTTCCATCTAGGACATCCTAATTTCTAGCTAAGGAATATTGACTTCCCATTATGGATTTCAAATATGACTATCCTTCCATACTATATAATGGGGATTGCTCCCAAATTGCACTTAGTCCTTTCTTGCATCATTAAAATTTAGCACATGATATTGAATGTCTATTTTATGGCCACTTGTTTTAAGGTATATTTATATTTTTTGGTTAGTTATATATTAACACATATTTTTAAAATGATATTCTATGTAAGTTTAATAACTATAAACACTAAATTTCTAGTTGTGATTTATTGGCATTATAGGGTTCTATCCTTTATTATTCCAAAGATATGGCTATTTATCGTTATGCATATTTAACACTTGCATTGGAATATTTTAGTTGTGATCCAAACTTCATGGATAACATGAAAAAGTATATAAAAATCATATTATAGAGGAATATGAGCACCTATGCTTAATGTGATGAGATAATTTCACTACCAAACAATATGAATATTTATCTCTTATTATGTGACCATGATCATTACCAAGTGAGTGATAATGGCCTTGGTTAGACCATGGAGGTGAAGGTAACTAAGCACTAAGGCATCACACCAAAATAATTCTATATAGATAAAATTATCTAGGGTTAGAGAATTGGCATCCCCCTTTAAGTGTTATGGGCCTTAAAGGATAATATCTACATTGTGGTCAAGTTGTCCTATACCGGTGAGGGTATAGAAAAAGGGGAGGATCATGGTTGGCATATTTTATAAACAATGAGATTTAGAAAAGTGAACCCCAAAAGTATGAGAAGTTGGCCACTCATGTCCACTTGAGTGTCGTTTGTAGTGATAATGAACTCAAAATGTGGTTATGTCTTTTTACTACTGAAATATATTGGGTCTTGTTTGTGATTTAATCCTTGTAAATATAGTCCTAAGGGGGACAACACAATGGTCTAAGCTTTGGCTGTTCTTCAAGAGGTCCAAGGTTCAAACCGTGAAGTGGGCAAGTGTGTGAGGGGATGGGTGTGTGGTGGATGTGTGTTAAATTCTCTATTGATAAGCATAGCTCTTAGCTTTATGAGGGGTCATGGTTGAGAGGAGACTACTCAGCCTTGTGTGTTGGTCATAGGGGTTTCACACACTAACCAAATAAAAAAATCCTTGTAAATATATATATCCCTTGGGTCGAGTTTATGGGTTGTTACAATACCACATATTACCTTTTGTACTATGTAACACCACAACCACATTTTCACTAATCATTTCTAGTATATTTATAGACTTGATCAATGACCATGTTGAGGTGTACATGGGTGATTTCACTACCTATGGAAACTCTTTCAAAGAAACAATAATAAATCTAGAGAAAAGTATTGTTATGATTCTACGAGATAAATCTTTTCCTTAGCCATAAAAATATTATTTTCTAATGATTGAGTGGATTATCTTAAGTCACGATATTTCATAGGAGGGCACCAAGGTTGACCAAGCTAAGGAAACATCATAATTAATGATATAATACCTTAGAAACCCAAGGATGTAAGAAGTTATCTAGCCTATGCTAGTTATTATAGGTGGTTTATTAAAAAAATTATTATAATTACCTTACCTCTATTTTATCTTTTGACAAAAGCTATTTAATATAAATGGATTCTCGCATGCTAAGAGGCCCTTAATACCTTAAAGAGTAAGTTGCCTTCTACATTGATCCTACGAGGCTCATATTGGACCCTTCCTTTCCATATCCATAATGATACCTCATTAGGCACAATTCTTGGCTAGAAAGATGGAAATTAATCCTATGCAATTTATTTCATTAGTAAAACTCTTGTCAGGGTTGAATAGAACTACCCTAACATAAAAAATAAATTATTAGCAGTAGTCTATGCCATTAATAAGTTTTGACACTATATAATTGTATAATAGGATACCAAGTTTGTGTTCATATTGTCCTTTTTACATTAAGCACCTAATGAATAAACCTATAACTAAAGGAAAACATATATATTAGTTATTGCTGTCACTATAGTTTGATGTAAAAATAATGGATAAACCTAGTAAAGAAAATGTAGTTGCTGACTCTCTAGGTTGACCACAATAGAGCCTACTTTAATAAAGGATAATTTTTAGATGAATATTTGTTGCTATCTCTATTAACTCTTTATGATTTATAGTTGTGGCTAATTATGTTACACAAATTTTCAATACACTATTCCAATAAATAAAAAGCACAACTTGTAAAAGAAGTATCTCCTATACATGGATAAATAAGTACCTCTTTCACTTGGGACATGATAATGTTTTGAACAAATGTGTTTGAGAGGATGAGATCTATGATAACCATATATCTTTCCATGATGAACCCTATGAAGGACAATTTGTGAAAGTGGAAAGGAGAACAATCTTAAATATATTACATGTTGATTACTATTAGCCCACCATGCACAAGGATGCCAAGGGGTATGTTTCACAATGTAATCACTACCAATAAATGGGGAAATCCATCCATATACACAAGATACCTCTCATATAGTAGTTTGTGTTTGAGATATTCAACAATATGATATGAATTTTGTTAGTTTTATTGATCCATTTCCAATGGGAAGGAGTACATTTTAGTATATATTGATTATATCATAAAGTGGGTCAAGGTAAAGTCCCTCAAGGTTGTAAGAGGATAAATTCATTGAGTTTCTCTATAAGGAAGTTTTCACAAGATATGGAGAACCTCGAGAGCTTGTAATATATTAGGGCCTTAACTCACATCTAATATAATTATAGTGACCATGACTAAATATCAACTTAACCATAGGAATTCCAACTCTTACCATCCTCAAGTTAAGGGGTAGAATAAAATAATAATCGAGGAGTTGGAGAATATCCTTACAAAGACTATTCAAATAATGGGCATGATTGAGCTAATTTCTTATTTGAATTAATAATACATAAAGTACTACATGGAAAACAATAATAGAATTTACTCCCTTTAAGTTTCTTTATGGAAAAAATGTGATCCTTTTGATTGGGTTTAGGATCAAGACCCTATGGATAGTGCTAGAGTTTGGCATGTACTTATTAGAAGTATAAAAATAGTGTATAGACTAGCTTAACACCCTTATGAGATAAGATAAAAAGTCATATTTTACATTGCAGTTATAATGCAAAAAAGGATTAATTAGCATGATTGGTTCATTAAGAACAAGAAACTACATCTCAAAGATTGGGTCCTCCTATATGAATTTTAATACATAGACTTCAAATGTGAGCTTAATACTAGATTATTTAGACCCTATAAGATTGATATTATTTATGACCATGGGGTAGTGAAATTATGTATAATTGAATCATCATGGAAACACTGATGGCCAATGAACATCAAATAATTGTTTATACAAAAAAAAGTACAAGGGGGGAGTTCATCATCACACTTCAACAATAGTGAGAGATTGAGCTTGTGGGGAAAATATAGTTCTTTTATTGCTATAGATCCTTTGGGACATACATTATTAAAAAAGAACAATTTGATGGTGAAAACCAATTTTTTGGCACCATCATAGTACTGAAAACTAATTTACTAGTAGAACTTGCTTATATACACATATGTATAAAAGGATTTCATTGACTATATTTTTTGTTCTAATAACTACACCATGTTATAGATAGAAGATAATTATTATTTCAACTTAGCAACCAAGTAATCTAGGTAAAATTTTAATTCTCTTTAGACTATCTTAATTTTTGGACTGCAAGAAATAAGTTCAATTGGGTATTTGTCTTATATGAGTCCCAATAAATATTTATAAAACATATTGTATTAGTCCAATTCAACTTTAGTATAATCTCTTACACAAACTAAGATTCCATCACCTATAACATATAAGTATGAATAAATTCTTGATTCAATTAACCAAGACAAGGCACATATAGCTTATTGTAGTAGTCATGTTTGTACATGCTAGTTGTTTACCACTTATTGTAGCATTCTATACTTGGTAGCTTTACCCAACTTGATGGTCATACTCATGAGATCCCTATCTTGCTACAATCCTATGAATTTATGCCCTATACATGGATGGTCATTATTTTAAATTGGGGGGTGCTTTTACCATGTGGTCATACTAAAACCAAGGAAAGCATGCAAATGTGATTTAACTATTATCCATCTAACAAGACTAGCATTTTTTGATGATGGTGATGGAAGAGGTATTTTATATGTATTATTTGTTGATATTTGGTGATCTAATCATACCTTTAGTTTCCCATAAATACAAATATGTACTTCACTATCCACACTAGTAGCCTAGAAATCATTATCGTCATTAGCAAACATTGGAACAATTAGATGAAAGAAAACCTTGTTTTAAGTGAATACATCTTGAACATGTGATAATGGGCAAGTGGCATAATTGTATTGACCATAGACATTGGACATACATCCTCACAACATGTGAATTGACTACATGTATCATTATAATGATAATCATACTACAAAACATAAAATATAATGAATACCCTATGATTGCAGTGGAAGATAAAAGTATAGTTATAAAGGCCAAAAGGGTAATATCCAAAATTAGAATGTGATTCATGAAATCAAAATGGATCCACGAGAGAGAAATTAATAGGTGAAGTTCCATAAGCACTGCAATGATGCACAAGAAGCATGCAACATGGTAGATATTGGAAAATATTGGTTGGATGATGTTCATTAATGCCTCTAGGGGTACAATGGTGATATTGTGATAGAGTTTACTTAAAATTTGGAGTAATAGAAAATAGTGTGAGGACTCATATTGGAATTTATAGAGAAGATCATGGAAAAAGTTATTGGCTTGGTAAAAGAATGAAAACGATGTTTTAAAATGACAAAATCTGCTAAAGAACACTAGAAGAAGTTTTTGTGGGAAGTAATAAAGGTACATGACATTGGTAAAGCATCTAAAATAATACTTTACTTCAACCCTAATATGATATTGCAAAAATATTCAAGTTATACTTAATGGGTGAAGGCAAGTACACTTACAATTTTAGTCATTATTTTTAATTAAATATGCATTTGAGCATAGGGTAAAACTTAATATATACTACCTTTTCACATTGTTGTGTAAAATAATTATTGATATTTAAGTAGGGAAATTGAATAATTTGGTCTAGCATGGCTTATTTAGGCTACTAGTTATAAAATTTGTAGAGGAAAGTTGACCTAGGACCACTTGGGTTAATTCCATAGTTGAAAACCAAGAAGGGAATGGCATCAAGGAATTTATGGTAATATAAATGGATGTAGAAGACAATACTACAAAAATCTAGGAGGATTATAAATTAAAAAAGGTATGAATAAACCCTTAAGAAAAAGCAACCATTTCTAGTTGATGTAGAGTCCTCTAGGAGTAAGAAGAAGAATTCAGCCCCTATAACTTATGGGCTACCAAAAGAAAAAACATTACTATTTATATTTGCAAAGAAAATTATAGAAAATAAGGAAAATATAGAGGTTGAGTCCTCAAACAGATCAAAAAATGGCCCTCTATTGCAAAGTCTTAGAAGGAAAAAGAAAAATAATAGTTCCCTATAACTACAATAGGCCCTTACAAAAGAAGGCCAAGGTTGATTACTATAGCATAGACCCTTTCAAAGCTAAAAGAGTTGGAATCATATGTGGAAGTTATCACTTGGAAGAAGAAGTAGAAGGAAGCAAAGAGGAAATCTAAGGAGTAGAATAGGAGGATTAAGGTTCTCAAGAAGATTGTTAAGGAGTTGGATGGTTGAGGCATTGATCAATTAGTATCCCTTGCTCAAGTGATTGAGTAGGCAAATGCTTATGATAAATCAAGAGTAGTTGTACAAGATACTAAATAAAATAAAAATACCTCTTGGTTTTTCTCCCGCTATAGCACTTAAAGGAAAGGTGAATTTCAAACAAGAACTAGATTCCTATGTGGTAGATTTGTTTTCTAATGAAGATAAGAATCCTAAGAAGAAGAATTCAAAGAAGAGAAAGTACTAGGGGATGCACTAGTGGTTGAACCACTAAAATCTTGGTAGATATAACCACTTTAATAGTAGGTATCATCCATAAATGTGGAGTATTAAAGAGAATAGATTAATGGATAATATGCAAAAGCGAAAGAGTCTAGCCTAGAAATTTATGAGAGACCTAGAAAATAAACAACATGAAGGAGAGGCAATGCATTTTATACATGACTAGGAAAATAGGTACACTAAAATGAAGGAACAATCAAATAGGGCTACCAAGTTCAAGGAAAATCTCATTAGCACATTGACCAACCTAGAAGAGGTAATCTAGAAAACTAGTAAATTAGTCAATGAAATTTTGTCTTATAGGCCACCATCTAGAGTATATATTTTAGCTCAACAAATACCAAATGGTTTAGGAGCATTATACTTGTAAAGTGTCACAATTGTATCATAGGAGTGAAGTGCTTATGGTCAACTAGTTATTCACTCACTTCCTAGATCAAATCACTCACCAAACTACTAAGAGGTAAAAATAAATGGATGAATTTCAAGGAGAATCCTTTGAAAATGACATTTTGGCATGTAGTGGTACACTATCTCATTTTGGAATCCTTATAAGCCTATTAGAGGTATATTTAAAGTATATGACATTTGTATTTTTTTAGAGATGCCCCAAAATATTTACTTTTACAAAGAGTAATAGTTTCTAACCCTAGGTAACTCAGAGGTAAAATCAAACTAGAAATTGGGATCCATTGTAAACATATTTTGACCATGATAATTTAGAACTACACTCTAAAACCCACATTGAACTTTGTATATCATGAAATTAGTGAGAAAATGGTAAGTTATTTGCATCCCATCAGTGGCACTACCTTCTTGGATTATAAAATATACGATGATTGAGACAAGGCCCTTTTGACTATCTTGTCATTTGCTTTAAAATTGCATACTTTTTGAATGAAAAAAATTGATGTATTTGGGTTCTCATGTGTTAATTAATAACACATTTCCTTGCTATGGTAATAGTCATATTTTATTTTGAATCCCTCGCAACCTTTGACTTTAAAATCAACTTTTCATACATTTTAATTTCTATACTTTAATTTCATTTGCATAGTGTAGGTCAGAGTAGGAATTAGCAAGGAAAGTAGGGAGTTAGCCTAGATACGGAGGTTGGAGGGATTCATTGGTCCTTCCTTCCAATGAACTATTGAAAGGTGATGCATCATTAAAATAGAAGCTAGGAAAATTTCTCAATTTAACATAGTTATTTTTGGTATGCCTCGTGGGACCCTAGTCCTTAAAGTTAGCTGAATTTTTTAAATTTTATGCCAAATTTGCACTCATCATGGATCGAGTTATTAGCTTAGAATTGGGGTAATTTTTCCAAGATTTTTTCCAAGTAGTGATTTACTCCAATTGAGCCAATCACTTGAATAAATTTTTAATTCTATTACAAGGAGAAATTCACTCTATTTTGCTAGCAATTTGCTACAAATCCATCATATTTACAAAGTTGGATCTAGAGCATTTCACTAAGGCCAAGGACTTGAGAAAAGTATCACCTTCCCCACCTATGGCCTGTGCCACCTATGTTACACAATACTTATCAATACCTAGCTCTGTACCTTCCATTTCACTCATTCCAAATATTCAACTACCTATCATTTCCAACTCTCTCCATATATAGTCATGTATCCTATCCAAAATTCATCATCAATTATTGTTTTTCAACCATAATTGACATCCCTTCCTGCTCTACCAAAAACTAATAATGATTTCTTTGATAATATTAGGATGAGAGAAGTACTATAAGTGTTAAAATCCATAGTAAATTAGAATAATGCTTAAAGGAAACAATGGCAACAACCTCATAATCAATAACCTCAAAAGACCCCTTATCTCACTATGGACTAAGTGCCATGACAAGATGACAACTAGGGGAATACTTAGATCCAAAATAATATATTTTATGCTAATTCAAAAATTAACAAACTATATTTTTTTCCATTAAATAAGGGATACGGTCATATAGAATGTGTTGTAGCCATCATATATCCCTATAAAAACCTATATGAACAACAATGATAGACTCAACAGACCATCATCTTGGATCAAGTGGAACCAACATTAAATCAACATGCATAGCAATAGCCCCAACTATAATTGTCATTCAATGTATTTCCAAACCACAATAATGCAATAGTTCTAACTTTAGCATTGTTGAAATAGATGAAGATTCCATATTTGAGGATGATATATATTTTCTAATCAACAAGGGGTTGAGATTATAGGTAAATAGAAGGCACCTAAAGAGCAAACCTCATCCCAAAAGCAAACTAAATCAAATAAGGGTGTGATACTAATTAGAAAAAGAAGGTCACCATTCTATTTGAAGGTTAAGAGATTGGTAGTTGCACAACAATAGAAGAAAAATGAAATATTTGAGAAGAATGTTGCAGATATAATTAAAGCAATGGCATAGACTAGTAAGGATAAATAGGCAGATAAGAAAAAATAAACTAAAACTGAAAGGAGGAATGCATAAATAATAAATAATTCCCCTATAAAGAGGACCAAAAATAAAAGGGACCAACTCTAAAAGGAGTTAGAGTGATGTCTAAAATATCCTTATATTACCAATGAAGGTCATGTAATAGCTACAAGACAATACAAGAAGTTTATCACACACTATGAGAGTAGCTCTATCAAGTTCAAATTTAAGATCACTAAAGAGATAAAAATGATACCTTCCAAAGTGATCATGTTGGAGGTCCTAGATCTATCTGGTTAATTAGACCTAATTCAAGAGGTTTTGAAAAAGCAAGAAAGAAATTATGCTATGAATAGGCAACCATAATGTATCCAAACCAACATATTTGAACAACAAAACATCTAGGTAATATCCCAATTGACATATTGAATGCCCCAAATCTTAAAACACTAAATTTAAATCCATTTTATGTGACCCTAAAAAGTGAAAATTATTATTGATGAGTTGTATAGTTGATTCAAGGGCAACCTATGAAGAGGTGGGTTTATCCTACACCAAGATAGATAGGCATTGATTCAAATGGATGGAACTAGTGTGAATATAGTGGAAGTCCTTAGAGATCTAATCATAACCATAGAAAAATACTTGGATTTGGTAGTATAGTGTAAGAGGTAATAGTCATTGAAATTTACCCTTACTTTGTTATGATACTATCAAGAGAATGGACACACAAGCTATTAGGATATGGGTACTTGGTAATGAATTATACCTACATGAAGATACCTAGAAATGAGAAGATGGTTTAGATTAAGAATAAACTTTATCTAATTACTTATTATCAAAACTAGACAAGGATGGAAAAATAAATTAGAACAAACTCTCAAGGCTTGTAAAGGATTATGGACCTAAATATGGTCAAACGTCTAAGATAGATATTATAGTCAATATGATTCAATATGAAGGAGATCTAGAGGTTAATTTTGAGAAGATTGAGATTAGGAATTACCTTATTTTATAAGAACTATCTAAAATCCCAACTCTAACAAGTCAAGGGGCTAACAAGATTTAGATAATGTAGTTTGATGGTACCAAAACTAGAAATGTGGTAGGCACTAGTATTCAATTTATTGATCTACAAGGTGTACTAACCATTTTTAAATACCTATTATTGCTCAATTGTACAAACAACATAGTTTAAAATCAAGCATTGTGCATTAGCTTTAAAAAACCTAATAATATGAGATCAAGAACTTAAGGGTGTTTAGTGGCTCTTAATTGATCATTAACCAAGTTAATTCCCAATATTCCATGAGCACTAAGCACTTAAAATCATATAAGCATTAGGTCTTTGATTTGCTAGGGATTTTTAACACATATGAAATCAAGGCAATCCCAAGGAGCTAAATATTAAAGCAAATAAACTAGGAGTATTGGCAACAATGTTTACCGCCACCATTGACATGTGGCATAATCCAAATAGTTGGAAGTGGTGGTTAGGATAGCATCTCCTAATAACTTTGATCATTGGCAAGTCTTCAACAATGACAAGAATATCATTGAGTTCCTAATTGAAGAAGCCCAACATGTTTATGAGAAAAATGAATACGAGGACATCACCTTTGTAGGACTTGTTGGTGATGTAATCCTCATATATCTTGATGATTTGACTATGTACTCCAAATATAGAAATAAACACCTTCAATATCTAGAGTCAATTTTTGAGAGGTATAGAGAGTTAGGTATCTCACTTAATTCTAAAAAGTTCATATTTATGGTTCATGAACATAAATTATTAGGTTATGTGGTGGCAAAATACAACATATCCATAGACCCTGATAGGATAAATATCACTCAAAACCTCCCCTTACCAACATCAATCAAAGGAATCTAGGCATTCCTAGGGAAAATCTAATTTGTTTTCAAATTTATAACCAATTTAGTTCAAATTTTTAGACCAATTACTAAGATGCTGAAAAAAATACCACCCTAAATTGGATTTATGAAGGTAGGAAAGCCTTTTAAGACATAAAATATGCCATCACTAAAGCCCCAATCCTAATCAATCTCAAATTTTCCAAATATTTAAAACTCTATGTATTTGGGATAGATGAAAGCATTGTTGTAGTATTAACCCAAAATAATAATAAATACAAGGAACACCCCATCTCATTCATGATCCAAGTCCTCTATAACTTTGAATAAAGATACACCTTCATATAAAGATAGGTGTTCACTATCATGAAAGCTCTTAAAAAAATTAGGTACTATCATAAAGTAAAACCATTTTGTAGTCTAGCCTGATGTCTGATATGCTATATTTCATGATGAGTTAGAGGAAAAGAGAATTGGATGGATAAACAAACACAAGAATTTGATACTAGAATTAAATCCACCAAGCTCATCAAGGATAGAGCCTTGTGTGAAAATCAAGCAATGTCTCTTCCAGAGGACTAAATTACCTTGGTAAAGAAAATAGAGCTAGATGACCAAATAGGATGGATGGGGATCTATCCAAATATATGGCCATTGGATTTGTCCTAGAAGGATTAACAATAAAGGAAAGGGTTCAATTTTAAAAGTAATACTTTATTCATGAGTTGATGGTATCATGGCATCTTGCTATGGTGTGTTAAAGAAGAAAATATAGAAACGCTAATCAAGAAATATCATGACAAAGGACATAATTCTACTCTAACCATGGCCCAAAAAATCCTAAGGTTTAGGTACTATTGGCACATCATCTTCTAAAATTGCTTCCAATGGGTTGAAAATGCAAATATTATTTTGTATTCATAGGGAAGAGAAATAAAATATCAATACCTTTAAAGCTCGTCATCATAACCAAAACTTTCCATTAATAAGACCTAGATTTCCTTGACAATATTAGTCCTCTATCGAGTATAGGATATATATGTATCCTCATTGCTATAGACTATTTCACAAAGTGGTTCAAAGCAATACCTTACAAATCATCCAATCAAGAGGAAATGGTACAATTGTTAGAGGATATCATCACCAAACTTGAGACTCCATCCACCATAGTCACTAAAAATTCCACCTACTTCAGAGGGGTAAAAGTAATGAAATTTACTTTGGAATATGGGTTTTTTCTCAAATATTCATCAAATTACTACCCTATGGAAATAGACTATGTTGGTCACGAATCTGCCTAAGTACAAAACATTTGTTTGTGTGCCCTAGACCTGGCTAACATTGAAAGGTCGTAGGACTAAGAAATATCCTTCGGGCCAATCTCTAGAGAGGGTTGGCTCCCTTACTAATCTAATCTATTTTAAAGCTTAGGAAAATATTAAAGAAATGGAAAATGACAGAAAGAGATGGGAAATATGGCTATAATACAAAAAAGTGTAGTGGGGATAAACTAACAACAAGAAATCACATTAAGTGCTAATTAGCATGAAACAAAAATGTAAGCACAGGAACCACTCATAGTTTGCAGGGACAACATCCAAAATGCATTTCAATGTTCATTCTCTTACCAAAAATAATTAAACTTAGGTGGAGAATTTAAAAGCAGCTAATAATGGACATAAACCTAAGTAGAAATGATGAGCGGAAAGTGATCAACCACAAGACTACTCAAGGAACCAAAAGCTGAATATATTTCTATTGATGTAGAAAACTTAAAGTATTTTTTTGTAGAATGTCTATCCTCCTTTATTACATCAAAATGCTTAGTATTTATAGAGGATTGTGCCTCTTTCTTTTAATACATATAAAAAAAAAATGCTAATAGATTAGAAAAAGCGGGAGTAATTTCCTCCTTGAAAAACCTTCCTTTAGGAGCAACGATACTGCTTTGGTGGAGAGATGCCTGGGAAATCAGTAAGATTGTTCCTTGGAAATTTGTTTCATGCATCGGTGCATTGGGACACATCAAAACTGGATAAAAATATAGAACCTGGTCATTGACCTTAGGTTACCATCCCACCTTGAAATCTCACCCTTGCAAAGAAATTCCATCAAATATTTGTGAAGTCAGTGGACGGTGCCTTGAAAATGACTAAAGTTACCCTTCGGTATTTTAATCCTACAATTTTTTAGCAAAATCCTAGAATCATAGCTTGCTTTGCTTCAAAAATTAAATGACATCGTTCCTAGGTCTTTCCCAAGAGAATCTACAAAAAATGGTGCTTTTTGAAATGGACCTCCCTGAAAATAACTGTTTAAAATCAATTTCACCCAAGAAATGGAGCGACAAGCCTTTTCGAGGCAATGATGGGTGAAACATCTTGTCTTTATTTTTATTTATGCCCAAAACATTGTCCCTCCATTATTTTTCTTTATGCCCAAAACATCTTGTCTTTATTTTGTTGGAGCATCTCTCTCATCCTTGCTTACATCTGGAATGCACCCATATTTTAATTTCACTGTCGAAAGAGCAGAAATACACTTTAAATTTGAATCAGAGTGAAACTAATTGATTTCACCCCCGAAGGAGGTCAAAAAAGAGTTTGGCCTCCTCAGGAGGTGAAATTGACTTTGACTGTTCTTGATGGGCATGCCTTAAAATAGTCTCACATTAATTCTACTTAAAAATGGTAATTTTCCTGCATGAGGGATGCAAAGGCATTTTGCCCCTGGACAGGGGTGACCTTGACTTTGACCACGTCCCCTCATTAAATTTTTCTTTCTAATTTACCCAAAATGTAGCCGCAATTGGTGAATGGGGCCCATGGTGCCAATCCACTCCTTCTGGAAAAAATCTTTAATATTGTTTCGTTCCAAGGAGGGGCGAAAAGGAGTTTCACCCCTCACTTGGGGTGAAAAGTATTTTGACTTTTCTACCTTTTTCTACTGATGTGGCCTACTTTGTCTAAAAATAATTACATTCACCCCAAAGAGGGGCAAAAGGGATTTTTACCCCTCTTTTGGGGCGAAATCACCTTTGACCTTTTATTGGACTTAATTTCATGCCTTAACTTGCTCCAAGCACTTTGAAACTGACGTTTCACCTCGAGGGATGAAAACGAATTTCAACCCTCGCATGGGGCGAAACCACTTTTTATGCCAATTTTGGGTGAAAATACTCTTCTTGTGCTCTTCCTTTGCCATAAATGTTTTGCAAGCGACTTCAGTTATTCCTGGGGTGAATCCACTTTTTCCATTGCATTTCGCTCCTCAAGGAGTAAAAAAGATTTTCACCCCTCTTGGGGAAAAATCAATTTCTCTTTCTTTACTTGCCAATGCTTTTAACTTAAACCAATTTGTGCCAACACCTTTGCTCGAAAACATTTATGCTTCATCCCTCTGTTTCATTTTACCTAGGACATCAATTTTATTTTATAGCCCATTATTTCCTGGTACAACATTAAGGAAATAAAAAAGAGGGGCGAAACAAAAAATAATTACAACAAAATAGAGTCGATCAAAATTCACTACATCATTTATTATACTTGCAATTTTTATAATGAAAGCTTCAACAAAATTTCAATGTGGCAAAGTGACAAAACTACCAATATTTTTTGTGGCTCTTAGGGTATCCAGCTCGTATGGATGCAATCGATCTCAAGCCTTAATTCATTGGGCTCAGCTATTAGCACCACTAGTTGCATCAAATATTTCGATTGTATTAGATGGTGCATTTCATCCTACAGCCTCCTATGTATGCTTCTCTTGCCCTTTCACAACTTTTTGCTCTACTTTTGCCCATGCTTGGGCTTCGTGCTTGGTGAGGATTTCGTTTGTAGCTTCATACATGATAACTACCTCAGTCCAGGCTTCATCTGTAAATGCTAATAATATGCTCAGTGAATCTATGATAAAGTGTAGCATCTCAACTTGACCCATGCTGATGCGGTTAGCTCTCTACAGAAGTTCAAGTAAATGAGATTCAATGCGGGTGAGCTTCTCCATGCAAGGGAGTGCTGATGCGGTTAGCCATCAATTTTTGAAGTATCTTATATGCAAGCTTGCCAAGTCATCTTCAATTATTTTGTTGGCAATAACTCATCCTTCTCATCAACAGAGTTCAAAAACCCAGCATCAACTAGAACCTCAAAATATACGAGTGAAACACAATGCTCATGTTCAAACATGGTTATCAGCTTATGGGATTAGCTTGTGATATTCAACTGAGAAAAATAGTCATGCAATATCATTATAGCCTTGGACCAACTGTGATCCATCTTGCTCATCAGCTTAACCTAGAAATCAGAATTCACCAATGCTTGAATCTTTAGCGTCATTTCCAGTTTGGGTTCTAGCCTCTCCTCAACATATTTCATAGTTTGCTCTCTAATAAAATCACTATTCGAGCCTCATGCATGTACAATAGGACCTTGGGCACATCCGTTGCCAAAGTCACACTATCTTTCAACAAATAACGACGAGTCTCTTTAATTATTTTCTTGGAGAAGCTTGTTGATTGCGTGGCTTTCTCAGCTATTTATTTCTGCACAATATCAAGCTGGGTTGTTAATGCTTGTACCTACTTTTTTGTTCCTACACTCTGGTAGCCCTTGGCCTCTTTCTCCTATTCCTCTACCTTTTTCTACCAGTGCTCTACCTTTGATTTCATTGTTTCCAACTGATAATTACTTCCAACCATAGCATTATTCAACTCAATGATCTTCACCTCAGCCTCATCTTCTTGTCATGTTCGTCATGTAGGAAAAGAGAGTTCATATCCACCTGCATATTCCCCAACTTCTCCATGGTGTCACTCTTCATTAGGTCCTATGTAATGACTTCACAAGTATAATCACTTTGAGTCATCTCTCGTTGAGGTTTTTGGACCTGGGAAATCATTTTTATTTTATGATACACCATAGTTTTAGGATCAAAAGTGACCTTCTTCAATGCCTTTTCTGGAGCCTAAGCTTCTTTTCTCTTACGACTCTTAAACCATTGTGATGCACTTAATCAGTCTCAGCTCATCTTCATCGCAATAGGATGCTCTAGTACAATCTCTATCTCTAGCTCTGGCAGCACTTGTAACTCAAGAAAAGGATCAGGGAGAAAGTGAGCTTGTTGAGTTTTTGGCTTACGAAGAGAAGTGGAAATGGGAACAATTGGTGGAACAGAAGCAACGACTACATAAATGGGTGCAACAGTCATTGAATTCTTAAGAGAAAGGGAAGAAGGTATAGAAAATGTATCTTTGGGCTTCGACACCTTCTGAGACAGTGATTAGGATGACTGTGATGTTGGCTCGTCGTTGTTCTACTTCTCCTCTGCCTCCTTCTCTAGATCTATGACTTCCATGTGCTAGAAAAATGTTCTATCTGAACCAAAGGAGGCTCTTTCAAAACGTTAGTCTATGTGGTTTTAGTCGCAATAGGAGAGTTTACCTTAGATGTAGGACCTGCACCTATTCTAGGATTTTTGGATATTTTCGAGAAAATGAGCACCTCTCACATATTCTTCTTCTTCCACTAGAGTTGTACTTTTGGTTATGACCAAATTTATTCCTCTACAAGTGGTGCTTCTTCAACCACATGTTGCTCATGTTCAGCCACGATCTCTTTGCTGTTAGATATTTAAAAAGTTCGAAGTACAATCTTGGTGAAAGAGATTGGTTGATAGCCATCATAGTACTCATCATAGATGTTCAAAAATACCTCATCCATTACCAGACCATAAGCTAACCCAATTTTTCCTCTGTGGGCCCTCATAACCCACCAGTTGGTAATTTTTTCATCAGACCAAGCTGGCAGTTGTTCTTTCATACTTCCAAACAAACCTGGGGGAGGAATTTGATACCTGTAAACTATGAGGTTGTACTCGACCTCCATCTCATAAAAATCATGCCATGGTGGAAGCGGCGTCATTTGCTCAACATGCCATTCGAGATCATGCCCTTATGGATTATTTTTGTGCCACTAAATATCAGGTCTGGGAAAACAATAAAAGTTTTTGGCATTAATAAAATCTACAAACCAACCCAAAGGGTCATACTTCCACCGCTAAGGTAACTCCACCATGCCCATATCCGAGAGTGCTTCATTAAGCAATTTATTTAGGCCGACTTGGTCAACTTTGATGCCACCAAAGCGAAATGGCATGGTACACGTAGTCTTCTTGCCTTATCCGACCTCGTAGATTTCGTTGATGAAGTTGGTCTGTCGGACGACTTCCATTGCAAAGAGACACTCAGTAGTAAAATAAGGAAGGAGAAATGACTTGCCAGTGAAGCTAATAATTTGCACCACGATGCCCTATATCAACAAGAAGACATCTCCTTTCTCCTTAGTGATAATTTCTTCCCTCATTGCCCTTGGCACTCTCTCACTTGTGCACTAAATAAGTTCAAGGGTGGGACCCAAGAACATGTGATTAAAGTATAGAATGGGTCTCCCCTTGATAAGCCTGAAGTCCATGAATATACTGGCAACTTATTATCTACCTCATTAATCTGTTTTACTGCAATAAAATAAAAATATTGGTGCATATAGAAAAAGAAATACCATGCCAAAAATGAAGCGTTTCTAAAAAAAATGCTTCTTTACTCTATATTCTCTCTAACTTGGTGTGCATTGCTCAGGCCACATAATTTTCCCAGTAAAAAAATATGGGATTTGTGCTCACTTGTAAAGTTGTAGGGGCATAAACCTGCGAAATGCACTACGCCATCGTTGCTTGCCATTTGTACACTGTGGTATCAATAGGAAGACTAGAAACCCAAGCCAACATAGAATACATATATGAGATTTTAAAATCCATCAAGGGTTTCGATAGAGCTAGTAACTCTCTGAACTAGTGCACCTTTATTAGTTGGTTCTCGATGAATTGGTGCAATGTCATAGTTGATTGATACCTCTCCTCTTGCTCCTTGAGATTAATTTTCTTGAACATGACATTTGAGGAAGCCTGCAACCCGCAAGCAAACACCTCTCTGATTGTGTTGGGAAAAATGGTGAACAATTTATCTCCCATTGTGTTGTAGATGGCCCTAGTTGTAGGCTGATAAAATTTTGCAATTGCCAAAATCAGCTTGGTGTAAGGATGCACTGGTGTACACAAATACCAGGAAAGCTACGTATGGTAAGAAATGGTTAATGGGCTTTCCGAAATTAGTCCTTACCTAACTACATTCTCCATGTCCAAGCATTTCTACACCTTTGTTTGAGATTGAACAATCTCCAATATTGGCCAGTGTATCTGAATATGGATCGAGCTTGGTATATTCATGTCGCCTAACTTTTTTAGTTTTTTTACCACCTTGTACTTTTTTTGGATCTACAGCTTTCTTTGGATCAATCGTCTTCTTCCCCATATTTGTACCGTAGCTCCATCTGGAATAGTCTAGAAAACCTGCAACAAGACAGTGCTTTGAATGACAACCTTAAAATACCCACAGCAAAAATGTTCTTGCTATGCAAGCTTTCGCTTCACCTTTCTTATATCTTTCACTCTCAACTATTGAATTTATTGTAGGTGGTGCACCCAAGGGATTCAGACAAACATGCATCTTGGTTCTTGTGCCCGAAAAGTTTTTTTAATAATTTTCCAAATTACCCCTTAACTGTCAATAATCTCCTTTCGCCCGAAATCCTCTTCGAACCTCATGCCCGACCACCTTTAACTTCAAAGGGCGCAATCTAGATATCCAATAGATCATTTCAAAAAAGTGATTCACCACGTGTGAGCAATGGTCACTTTTTTGGATGAAAACATTGAATTTCACTTCTTGAGGACATCAAAACATCAACCAAGGTGAAAATGGGTAAAATAAATTTGCTTCGGGTGCTCCAAAACTCACAATGACGTCAATCAGGCACTCCAACTTGACTTTTACTGGTAAAAATATTTTAATGGGTAAAACTGATTTGGCAATACACTTCTTTTCACCTGTGCTCTTAGAAATTATTTTCTTCCCCTGCCTATTGAATGTTATTCTTGGAAACCCTCCTTTTAAAAAAAAATCCTTTCTCTGATTTCGCCTCAAATTGGAAAATTTTGATAATGCTTTATTGAAAAAGCAATTAAAATTTGATTTTGCCCTCCTTTCTGGAAATAACCTTGATAACTTGGAGTTTTCCAAAAAACATGCAATTTTTAAATTATTTTTGCCCTTTCTTCTTTTGAGTTTTGCCATGTAATTTAATTTCGCCCTTAAAATAAAAATTTCATGGCGAAATTAATTAAAAACTTCTTTTATCTCATTTTGTTTTTGTTTTTTTATATCTTCTCATATCCCTCTGATCTCTCTTCTTTTATAATTTTAGTAATGAATAATTGGGGCTTAATTAATTTTAATGTTTTTCTTTCTTTCCCCTTTGACTTTTTAAAAATAAATCAATTTACCCTCTTGTCTGAAACCACCCGCTAAAAAAATTAATTTAGATGAAATTCGTCCCGAAATTAATAATACAATCTTTAAAAAAAAAAATTGGGTGAAATTGATCTCTGGATAATGAGGCTATGTTTTTAGAGCAAAAACACCTTTGGGGAGCGAAAACACTTTTTTGGGAGCGAAAAAACTTCTTTGGGGTAGAATGGAATTCTCCCGACGAAGTCAAATTTTCTCTCCCTCTTTTTTTTTCTTTTTCTCTATTTTTTTTTGTATATATATTATATATAAGCATAAAATACTTATGAAAAATAAAATAAAATAACATTAAAACATCTGTACATATATACATGTTTTTCTATTTTCTTACTGAAAATAGACCTTCAAATGAAGACCGTTTACCGAAACTGGCAACTCCTGACCATTCATATCATAGAGATGATAGGCATTAACAAAATTTACCCCTAAAACCTAGAACGGACCTTCCCAAATCACCTTGAACTTATGATGCTTTCCACGCTTTGCTTTATTCTCATTCCATTTGAGCACCAAATAATCAACTTTGAATTTTCACTCAGTTGTCTTTTTTCGAACCACTTATATGTCATCTTGATGTGTTCCATGAAAGCATTGCATGCTTTCTCTTTTTTTTCTTCAAGCTACAAAAGTTGGGCTAACCTTGTGCTCATTGGATCAGATTCATCATTTTTGTCATTGAGCATTTGCAATGTTCGAAGAACCGAGAGCTCGATATGGATGGGCAGGACTTCTTCCTTGCCATACACTAGGGAGTAGGGAGAAGCTTTGATTGATTTCTTAAGCAGATGTCAACTTCTCTTGTTACTTTGAAGGGTTCTTTTAAAATTTTTTAGAAAGTTCTTATTTGTGGACTCGACCAGACCATTTTCCTACGGGTAATAATTAGATGAAGTTTTTAGATAGATCCCATACCTGCCCGTGAATTCAGTGATCTTCATCTCGATGAAGTGAGTCTTATTATCTATCATGATTGCATTTGGTACACCATAATGGGTGATCATTCCCTCGAGGAAAGAGATAATCATTGCCTGATCTGCCTTCTTGGTTGGAATGGCCTCTGCCCATTGAGTAAAATAGTCAGTCGCCATTAGGATGTATTTGTGCTCAACAAAAGAGTGAGGATCAATGACCTTGATAAATTCTAAGCTCCATTATTAAAATGAAGCTTCCACTCGGATTGGATGGAAAGGTAAATATGCCTTCTTGATTTTTCTAACATACCGCTGACAATTATCATAACTTTGACTAACCTTATATGCATCTGCAAAGAGAGTAGGCCAGAATATCCAGATATGGTAATTTTCAAATCCATAGGCCTCCCTGCATAGTGGCCGCCTAATAAGCCAGAGTGGAACTCCTCTAGAATATTTTGATTTTTGGATTCCTTGATGCATCTAAGGAGTGCTCCATTTATATTTTTATGAAATAAACCACTTGGCAGCAAGACGTATCTAAGGGCCTTCAACCTGAATTTTCTTCTCTACGAGGAGTTTAGATGTGGTGGACACCTTTTTGATGTAAAGAATTCAACAAAGTCCTCTATCCAGTCACCTATCACTTGATTTGCAAGATTGCTCTTGTTGATAACTTCATCGTGTAGTGGTACCATCGATTGAGAAGCAACGCTTTTAGCTAGCTCTTGAAAAAGTGCCAGACCGTAAACTAATTTGGTCAGTCGAATCTCAACATCGTCCTCCTAGATCTTTGAAACCCAACTTGATCTCTTGTCACCCAATTCCCCTAGAATAAATAAACTCTTAACATCTAAATAAATGACATAGACTACAGTATTACTCTGTGAGATAAAATGTCAAAACTTTTTCAAGGATTTCATAACTGCATAGACCTGTTTCTCAATGAAATTATATTTTTTCTCATGTGACTGAATAACCTGGCTCATAATAGCAATCAATTGTTCATCTCCATCATCTCTTTTCTACATGAGCACGACATCATAGCTTTCTTGCTCACCCATGACATAAAGCATAAAATACTTTTAGTAGTTCGGATTGATCAAAATAGGTGCTTGGACAATTCTCTCCTTGATCTCCCAGAAGGCCTTCTTCCTTTGCTCTGTCCACTTAAAATTTACGTTCTTCTTAAGGAGCTCAGTCATCAGCTTCACAACTTGAGTGAAGTCTGCAATGAAATTTTGAACAAAATTAATTTATTTGAAAAATTACTATAATTCTTTCTTATAGGCCAGTAGTGGCAGCTTCAAAATAGCATCAGCTCTGATAGGATCAATGGCTAACCCTTCTTTCAAAATCACATGACCAAGAGTTTCCCCTCTATTCCAAACTCTTGATATTTCTCAAAAACCTATCTTAGGTGAGAACCATGCTCTTTCCTATCGTGAGAAAAAACAATCATATCATCCAGATATATCACAATAATATGATTCAACAACTCACCAAAGGCTACGTCTGATGAGCACCAAAAATGCTCATTTTATATACACTTTTAAGGGCATCATTATTGGTTTAAATTAGCATTTGAAATATATTTTTATATAGCTTTTGCATATAGTTGATAGAAAATGAATTATTATGCTTTACTAGTGTTTTTAGTGGAAAGTGTGTGTAAAATGCAGGTTTTTGCTACTAATATGGTGTTTTGAGTCTATATCCCATTTGGGTGTGGCAATGTACGAAGACATCTTGAAAATAACAATGGTAAATGGTGAAGGTAGGTGCTTGACTAATGACTATTAGCAGTGCCTGATTCCTAACTGTTGGTGGCACATGCTTCTTGACTATTGGTGGCGCCTGCTTCCCAATTATTTTTGGCGCCTGCTTCCCGTCTATTTTTGGTGCCTACTTCCCAACTATTTTTGGTGCTTGCTTCCCAACTATTTTTGGTGCCTGCTTCCCAAGAAGCAGGTGCCTGCTTCCTGACTATTTATGGTGCCTACTTCCTGACCTGTTTTCTGGCGCCTAACTCCTATTGATGATTGGTCTGTTGACCAAGTCAATGTTGATCGGTTGACCAAATCAACGTTGACCGGTTGACCAATTGACCATGCACTTTTGAAGGAGGTTGTTGCACAAAATATGGAGGAGAAATAATTTGTATTCTTATGCATATTATATTTTTGTGATTAAAATAGAATAAAGCACTTTTATTCTATTTTGACTATGTAAGCTTTTTAAAGGCATTATTTTAGGATGCATTATTCTAGGATTAGTTGTTATGTACACTTAAGGATTATTATGTTTATTCCTTTGGTGAAGGAACATGCTTGTAATAGGAGAATAATATTTGTGTGTAACTAATTATAGAAAATCATATTACGAGACCAAAAGAGACCAATTTATTATTGTAACAAGATCTGCCTATGGTCTATATAAGAACCCAGGCCAGACGAATACATAAATCAATTAATAAAATACACAGAGAATTACTTTATTTATTTTTTGTATAATTTATTAAGAGTTGCAAATACTTATTTCTCTTGAAGCAATCTTTATGTAATTAGCTGGGCGGACTCTCTGCGGGAGCCCGAGCCCACTCCCTGCAGTAGTCCTCCCCATTTTTATTTCTGTTATTTATTTTCATTAGTTAGTTTCCTGCTTTATTTTAATTTAGTTGTGTGTTTATTTTATTGTACTTTTATTTTCTACATCTTTATTTCAGCTTTAGTTTTAGTTAATTAATTTTTATGCACTTTATTTTATTTAGTTTGGCTAAAGTCAAATGAACAAACACCCCCACCAAACTAAATAGGTACAAAGGAATTCATTCCTCACACTGGAGGCATATACTGTGCATGACACTCACAATTTTACGAGTTGTCCCGGGTTGACAATTTAAATGGAGGCAAGAAATTGAACTGTAGATTAACCAATGTTTTGTCCAAAATTTTGGTGCCATTGCCAAGGAGTGTTTAAACTGTAGTGTTTGAAAATGAACCCGATGTACCATATTAAGTGTAGAAGTAGGAAATAAATTATGTTGTTGAAAAGTTAGAAAATTAGGCAATGAAGGATTTCCACTGTATTCTCAATGGTTTCATGAAATTAGAGAGAGATGACACAACCTACATTTGATTTTATAAAACAATTGAAATTTTTTATTGTCAAACTATTAGGGAGTGTTTATTTACACATAACCATTAGGAAATTATGCCTCAAGAAGCCTAGTTTTAACGATGAAAAAATTACAAGCTTAACATTTCTCAACATATTAGCAAATTTTAACGATGACATTAGTAGCAGGAAAATGACATTAAAAATAAATAAAATAAAATAAAAGAAGCAGAATTTAAAAAGAACATCTTGATAGGAGTATGCTCTTCACTTGCGCTTAAGGCGATTGCACTTAATACGATCTAGTGAATCAGAAACTAACATGTGTTTTTTAGAATAATGTTATTTTTTATTTATTTTATAAAAAAACAGTAGTCATTTACCTGCCTGCACAATTTGCCAATGAGTTGAAAGAATTTGGTTTTGAGGCCATAAAGGAAATTTTTTTCTCATGTTGTAAAATATCATAGTAGTTGATGAAGTAGAGGATAAGAACAAATGAAAATTTAGTCGTATCAAATTTTTGACCAGACTAAAAAAAACTTACCATAGTCCTTAATTTTTAGAGACTAGCTTAATAGTAGGCATGGGGAAAGCCCACCTTCATTATGGCCACCAACAACACTAAAATAAATAAATAAATAATTTAAAAAAAAATTAAAAATATAGTTTAAAATTTTATTTTAATGTTATTAGTTTAGAATTTTACTTTAATTTAGATTTTTTATGTTTTGCAGGACAACATGAAGTGCGGTGTAGATGAATAAAGAGATGTCTGAATATTTCATAAAGTGAGATTCATACATGGAGTTCGTAATAGCACTATACGAACCATTTTGTGTACCTTGATCATGTACCATCTAGTCCAAACAGGTGAAGCGAGTAGAGTTTACCTTGACAACATAGGCACCCAAAGGCAGGCTAAGTAACCCTGATCAAGCAAAAGAATTCCATCCCAAGGTGTTTGTGGAACTTGAGAAAAGTTTTACCGTAAAGTGTGTGACTGTTACAGCTTGAGAAGATGGTGGACAAAAAAGTTAAAGATGCTACACCAAGAGCGGAATAGAGTGCCAAGATGATGTTTGAGTAAACATTCAACGAACTTCATTTCCAACCAGCTCACATTTACGAGATTGGATTAGACATCGACATGGGGGAGACCCCATACCATACCAATAGTTTTGACGAATGTTCATACATTTATCAAAAAAAAAACAGAATCTAAAAATTCTGAAAATTTCCAGAAATCTAAAAAATTCAGAGAAAATTCCATAATCTAAAAAAAATCTGGAAAATTCCAGAATCTGAAAAAAAATTCTGGAAAAATTTTAGAATCTGAAAAATTCTGGAAATTTTCAAAATCTAAAAATAAATAAATAAATAATAAAAAATAAAACAAATTCAGAATCTGAAAAATTCTAGAAAATTCCAAAATCTGAAAAATTCTAGGAAAATTCCAGAATCTGAATTTTTTTTGGAAAATTCCAGAATCTGAAAAATTCTGGAAAATTTCAAAATCTGGAAAAAGAAAGAAAGAAAAAAAAAGCATGGAAATTGTTCTGCTTAACATAATTTTTCTTTTTACTTTGTAGGAAATCGTACCCTGAATGCAATTTGTAGGCAACTTGGGAAACCTAGGCCTATCAGGCACAGGTTCCACGATTCTTGTTTTCCTACTTTTGTGTGTTTAGTTTTCTTTCGTATGTTTAGTTTGCAGAACACGACCTTGAACAATCTATAGGCAACCGATCGACTTAAACGAGGCCTAAAAAATAAAAGCATCCCGTGCCCTGCTAGGAGAGCAGCAATGCAAAAAAAAGGTACTTATTTTCCACCAAGGAGATAGTGCCTACAATAAGACCAATAGAAGTGCCTTCTTCCCACCTAGAGGAAGGCACCAATAAGCGGTGTCAATCTTCCACCAGGAAGAGCGATGCCAAAAAAAAAAAAGTGTATATATATTATCTCCAAGATACATCAATGTCACAACAACATTTTCTGGTTCATCACAATTTTAGGCCACATATAGATGTTTTGCACCATTCGACATTGTACATATCATGATCTAAAAAATTCACCCAGGTATGTACTGAGTTTTTTATTAATAATTTGCATAGTTATTTTAAAATTTATTTCTATGTTAATATCAATAGATGCCCCTATATTTCTCTTTATTAATTCTTCCATAAAAATTCAGTTGCATGGCATAGCTTAGACAGAAGAAGAATTTCATTGCCCCAAGAATACTTTAAAAAAAAAGGAATGGGGAGGCGCCTGCTTCTCATTTACAGGTCATATACAGGCGCCTGCTTCCCATATACAGGCCTACTTCCCATATACAAGTTCTTGCTTCCTATATACATACTTGCTTCCCATATACAGGCCTGATTCCCATATACAAGTGTTTGCTTCCCATATACATTTCTGCTTCCCATAAACAGGCGCTTGCTTCCCATAAAAAAAAATCTATACCAAGGGGCTGTGACATGAGGACATGTCAATTCTTTCGGCATGGGGGAATGATGAGCACCAGAAATGCTCATTTTATATACACTTTTAAAGGCATCATTATTGTTTTAAATTAGCATTTGAAATGTATTTTTATATATCTTTTGCATATAATTGATAGAAAATGAAGTATTATGCTTGACTAGTGTTTTAGTGGAAAGTGTGTGTAAATGCAGGTTTTTGCTACTAGTCTAGTGTTTTGAGTCTACATATCATTTGGGCATGGTAATGCACGAAGACATCTTGAAAAGAATAGTGGTAAATGGTGAAGGCAGGTGCTTGACTCATGACTTTTGGTGGTGCCTGATTCTTGACTATTGGTGGCGCCTACTTCCCGACCATTTTTAGCACCTACTTCCCGTCTATTTTTGGTGCCTGCTTCCCGACTATTTTTTGGTGCCTGCTTCCCAACTATTTTTGGTGTCTGCTTCCTAGGAAGTAGACGCCTACTTCCCAACTATTTCTGGTGCCTACTTCCTAACCTGTTTTCTAGCGCCTGACTCCTATTGATGATTGGTCGGTTGACCAAGTCAATATTGATCGGTTGACCAAATCAACGTTGATCGGTTGACCAATTGACCATGCACTTTTGAAGGAGGTTGTTGCACAAAATATGGAGGAGAAATAATTCGTATTCTTATGCATATTAGATTTTTGTGATTAAAATAGAATAAAGCATTTTTATTCTATTTTGACTATGTAAGCTTTTTAAAGGCATTATTTTAGGATGCATTATTCTAGGATTAGTTGTTACATACACCTAAGGATTATTATGTTTATTCCTTTGGTGAACGAACATGCTTGTAAATAGGATAATAATATTTGAGTGTAATTGATTATAGAAAATCATGTTACGAGATCAAAAGAGACCAATTTATTATTGTAACAAGATCTGGCTACAGTCTATATAAGAATGCAGGCCAGACGAATACATCAGTCAATCAATAAAATACACAAAGAATTAATTAATTTATTTTTTTAATAATTTATTAAGAGTTGCAAAGACTTAATTTTCTTGAAGCAATCTTCATGTAATTATCCGGGAGGACTTTTTGCAGGAGCCCGGGCTCACTCCCTACAGTAGTCCTCCCCATTTTTATTTTTGTTATTTATTTTTATTAGTTAGTTTCCTGCTTTATTTTAATTTAGTTGTGTGTTTATTTTCCTGTACTTTTATTTCCTGTATATTTATTTCAGCTTTAGTTTTAGTTAATTTATTTTTCTGCACTTTATTTTATTTAGTTTGGCTGAAATAAAATGAACAAACACCCCCACCAAACTAAATAGGTACAAAGGAATTCGTTCCCCACATTGTAGGCATATACTATGCATGACACTCATAAGTTTACAAGCTATCCTAGGTTGACAAATTAAATGGAGGCAAGAAATTGAACTGTAGATTAACCAATGTTTTGCCTAACAACGTCCATTGCTCTCTAAAAGGTAGCACCAGCGTTTGATATACCAAAATACATTCGTTGGTAGGCAAAAGTGCCCCACTTGGTGGTGAACGTCGTTTTGTGCTAGTCTTGGTCCTTCACCCAGATTTGGTTGTAGTTGGAGAAACCATCTAGCAGTGATGTTTTGTGTTGGTCTTTGTCCTTCACCCAGATTTAGTTGGAGCTGAAGAAACCATCTAGCCAAATAATCTCATGAAGAATTTGATCAATCTATGGCAAGGGATAATGGTCTTTCAATGATGCTTGATTCAAATTACAAAAATCCACGCACAAACAAATGTTTTTGTTCTTCTTTCATACTGGGACCAAATTCGCCACCCAAGTTGAATGTTTGATAGGATATATTATTTTTACCTCCAGCATCTTCAGTAACTCTGCCTTCATTAGTACCTCGATCTTTGGATTAACAGGTCATTGTTTCTATCTAAAGCATTTTACTCCTTCCTGCAACTCAATGGTATGTTGGATCACATCTTTGTTGTAGCCTTTCAGATCATGATAGCTCCAGGAAACAATATTCGAGAACTCGTAACATAATTTCTTAATTTGCTTGAGCTCATATGAAGTACAATCTATTTCAACTTTGATTATCTTGTCAGGTTCCAATTGCAGCTTGGTATACTCTTTATCGTCTACTTTGATCCTATGCTTTTTTTCTCTGTCATTTTGATCAAAGATATTCTCAAGCATAATCAATCCTTTTGGGACATGATTATTCCTCAATTGGATTAACCCTTCAGTCTCCTCCTCATCAAGCGTTCTCCCTTCTACCATACTAGCTTCTCTTACCAAAAAATTCATAATCTATTCATCACTGTCAAACACTTGCTAGAAGATATTTTTGTCAAGGACTGAAGGTCTGTATATCAGCCTCACAATCTTGGGCTTTCTCACCACATGCTCCACTAGGGAAAATTAGTGCCAAGGGACACTAGGAGATTGACATGCTTGTTTTGCTCCCACAAGATTGCTTGGATGTTCAATGTTGTATAAGCTTAGAAAAGGTCCCATACCTTATTTCGATACGCCTTCAAGTAATTTTGATTCGAAACACACTTACTAGTTACCTGGTTGATGATTAGCTTGGAATATCCAAAGATCTATAGTTGCTTGATCTCAAGATTTTATACCTTTTCAGACCCAAACAGAGTGTTTCGTATTCGATGATATTGTTCGTGCAACTCCAAGTCAACTGGTAAGAGTACATTTTTTGTATGCCAAAAGGATAAATGTTGACAATTCTAGCGCCTACACCATTCTTACACCTTGCACCATCAAAGTATAGCTTCCATAATAAATCCGGAGTAGGACCTTCAATATTAGTCACTTTCACTTCAACTTTTTTAAGTATAGGGATAGTGTAGCAACCGATTTTGGTTTACATCATGGCGTTAAAATCGACCATTGAAAATTCATCTTGTGTTCGAAGCTCGTCCAAATTCTCCTCCATCAGGTCCAATTCTTCCAATTCTTCAATCATAAAATTGACGAAATTCATGGGTGTGTCTTCTTCTTCAATATTTTCTATGTGATAAGTTGAGGGCTTCTCATTATAAATTCAGATTCTCCTCCCCTTTATAGGAATTTCCAAATGAGAATATTCAATAGAAAGGTAGCCTCCCAAATTAGTAGTAAACTCCCATGATAGACACATGCTAAAGCAAGGCTCCAGATCGACCATGACCACTTATTAGATCACAGTTATCTGATGCATTTTATGCAATACAATGGGGATATTCTTGATGACTCCTATTGTCCTTACAGGGGTTCCATCTAACTACAAAATGCCAGGGCTACTTCTTGTATATTCCATTCCCATAACATCACATACTGCCTTTGGCATGATAGTCGTTGTAGCACCTGAGTCAATCATGCAATTGTGCATGATCTAGCATTTCATATTGAGGGATAGGTAGAAATGGGGAGGTCTATTCTTTCGAGTGGCAAAAGTTGTCAGCGTTTGAGCTAACACTATCTGAGTTGGATTCTTCCCCTTGTATTTCATAAATTTTAGTGATTCTTGCAATAAGTCCACTTGTCCAGGTAATTGTAGTGCATCGTAGAGACTCACCTTGGCTGGGATTCTTTTAAATTCCTCAACAATGCTATACATAAATGTACAGGACCCCTTGGCTTCATTAGCAGTTTCATATTTACTTCGATATTGTTGTGTGGCCTCCACCCTTTGACGTTTTTTCAAAGATGGGTATTTAAGCTTTTCCCTAGCCTAATCCTTCATTTTATCTCTTGCCTGCAAAGTCGAAGCCTTTTCTTGCACTTTCTCTCTTGCAAGTTGAGGTAAAAGAACTTTTAGTAGGATGGGTGATCTAGCTTGGCATTGGAACAACTACATTTTCTTGCATTCTTCTCATTTTGCACCTTTGAGTCAGCAAGTACCTTTAGGGGCTCCAACTCAGTTGGGTCCACAGCAACAGGCTTCCTTCCAGCTCTCATGAGAACTAAAACTTGTTCTTTAGAAGGGACCATGAAATTGTGATCTACTTGTGTGATCATGTTGACTTGACTAACATAAGCACTTTTTGCCAATGTTTGCATGTAGTTTATATGAACCATGCAAGTTTCCTCACCATGTAGATCATTGTACATAAAGCACTAGTATGCTTTGTCTAATGTGCCAACTTCTTCGTTTGTCAACACCGTTGGATTTCTCTTAGGTACTTTGCTAGTTGAAGCTCCTTGCTCTCTGGTGATTAATGGTGGTTGAAATATCTTATGTTGGAAATCCTTTTTATCATGTTTCCTTTTGATTATCGTTATTTTGTTACCCATCACTCTTATGGTTGAGTTTATGTACTGCAACCCCTTCAGCACCTTGTCTTGTGTATTAGGGTTTGAGGGTGCTAAGGGAGCTGGTAATGGTAATGGGGCAGGCAGAGATGGTAGTGTTGGAAATGAAACTAGAGCTGGTAACTACAAAATGGTTGGAGCAAGGAGTTGAGGGATAGAAACTGTCATCGTGGTCTGTGATGTACTCAGATTCCATGAAGGAATTGGATACATGGGTGACATGGGCAAAGTCTAAGAAGATGCATTAGCATACAAATATTATGGGAGGTCAGGGAAAATAGGCATGACCATTTTTTGTGGAAGCTTATCGATAGTAATCAGATTAGGTTTAGCCTTTTGTGTAGTAGAGTACAGATTAGGAAATGTATTAACATTAGACTGTTGGATGGCCATACTAATATCAGAGTTGAAATCTCGAAGGTTGTAAAATGTTACTTTCTCAAGAGTTGACCAGAGACCATCAGGAACTCTATGCCAATTTTGAGTGAACCTGATATTGAAGTCCATGATTTCCTCCTACGGATGCCTCTAAATAGTAATGAACTGATGCAACAGGGAGAACAAATCCCCTTGTTCATTGAATTATTTGATTAGAAATTTAGCCAATTTATCCTAGGTGGTGATGGTGGCAGGTTGTAACGATTGATACCAGTAAATCAGCTTACCTCTAAGAGATAAAACAAGTAATCTTACCATTATATCCTCATCTATGATGTTGTGAATCGTCACCAAGGTAGCCACATCTTGAACATGTTCATAAGCCATATTTCTCGTACCATCATAGGTAGGAAAAGCCTTCATCACCACTTGTGGGATTAGGTTATGAGCTTACAAATTTAGAGGTTCGAAGTGGTTCCATGCTAGAAACTACCTTGGTAGCTATGGTGGTGGAATTTGAGCCATGTGTACTATTGTGTGTGGTTGGGGAGGTGGAAAACTGGTGGTTGTGCTAGCAGGACTCAAAGGAACAAAGAACAACTAACTATGAAGTCGTTACACTTGATGGGACAGCTGGAGTGATTAACCTAGGGTGTTATCCTAGCACTCGAGTGTCAAGTTCATAAAACTCAATGGGATATTTTGGATTTTTGGCCTTCGATCTTGTGATCATGAAGAAATATTTCACTCACTTCATGTTCAGAGGCTTCTAGGTAGAGCTGAGTCACCAAATGTTCTAATCATACAGTACAAAGGCTAACATCAAACCTCAATACTTTTTAAAGGGGAAATTTTTGAGAGTCCCACCGAGCATGCCAAAAATTGTTGGTCACGAATCTGCCTAAGTACAAAATAATTATTTGTGCACCCTAGACCCAGCCAACATTGAAAGGTTATAGGACTGAGAAATATCCTTTGGTCCAATCTCCAAAGAGGGTTGGCTCCCTTACTAATCTAATCTGGTTTAAATCTTAGGAAAATAAGAAAGAAATGGGAAATGATAGAAAGATATGGGAAATATGGCTATAAGCCGAAAAAGTATGGTGGGGATAAATTAACAACAAGAAATCATTTTAAGTGCTAATTAGCATGAAACAAAAAGGTAAGCACATGAACCACTCACAGTTTGCAGGGACAACATCCAAAATATATTTCAGTGTTCATTCCCTTACCAACAATAATTAAACTTAGGTGTAGAATTTAAAAGCAGCTAATAATGGACATAAACGTAAGCAGAAATGATGAGCGAAAAGTGATCAACCACAAGACTACTCAAGAAACCAGAAGCCAAATATCTTTCTATTGATGTAAAAACATAAAGTATTTTTTTGGAGAATGTCTATCCTCCTTTATTACATCAAAATTCTTAGTATTTATAGAGGATTGCACCTCTTTCATTTAATACATATAAAAATAAATTGTTGATAGATCATAAACAAGTGGGAGTAATTTCCTCCTTGAAATTTTTTTCTTTAGGAGCAGCGATCCAGCTTTGGTGGAGATATGCTTGGTAAATAGGCAAGATTATTCCTTGGAAATTCACTTCAGGTGTCGGAGCATTAGGACACATCAAAACTGGATAAAATCTACAACCTTGTTGTTGACCTCAGGTTACCATCCTGCCTTAGAATCTCACCCTTGCAAATAAAGTCCACCAAATATTGGTGAAGTTGGTGGACGACGCCTTGAAAATGACCAAAGTCACCCTTCGGTATTTTAATCCTGTAATTTTTTAGCAGAAATCTTGGAATCGCAGCTTGCTTTGCTTCAAAAATTAAACGACATTGTTCCGAGGTCTTTCCCAAGAGAATCTGCAAAAAATGGTGCTATTGAAATGGACCTCCCTAAAAATAACTGTTTAAAATAAATTTCTCCTAATAAATGAAGTGACAAGGCTTTTCAGGGTAATGATGGGCGAAACAACCTCTTCATGTTCGTTTTTGACATTTTGATGGTTCACCTGAAATATTGTCCCTCCATTTTTTTTCTTTATGCCCAAAACATATTGTCTTTCTTTTGTTGGAGCATCTCTCTCATCCTTGCTTACATATAGAGCGCGTTCGTATTTTAATTTCACCATCAAAAGAGTAGAAATACACTTTAAATTTGAATCATAGTGAAACTAATTGATTTCACCCCCGAAGGAGGGTGAAAAAGAGTTTTGCATCCTCAGGAGGCAAAAATGACTTTGACTATTCTTAATGAGTGCGCATTAAAACAATATCACCTTAATTCTGCTTGAAAATGGTAATTCACCTACATGAGGGGTGCAAAGGTATTTCACCCCTGGATAGGGGCAACCTTGTCTTTGACCACATCCCCTCATTAAATATTTCTTTCTACTTTACCCAAAACGTAGGCGTAATTGCCAAATGGGGCCTACAATACCAATCCACTCCATCTGGAAAACATATTTAATATTGTTTCACCCCAATGAGGGGTAAAAATGAGTTTCGCGACTCACTTGGGGTGAAAATCCTTTTGAATTTTCAACCTTTTTCTACTAACGTGGCCTACTTTGTGTTAAAACAATTACATTCGCCTCAAAGAGAGGCAAAAGGGACTTTCGCCCCTCTTTTGGGGCAAAATCACATTTGACCTTTTCTTTGACTTGCTTTCATGCCTTAACTTGCTCCAAGCGCTTTGAAACTAACGTTTCGCCTCAAGGAGGGGTGAAAAGGAATTTCACCCCTCACTTGGGGCGAAACCACCTTTTATGCTAATTTCAGGTGAAATACTCTTCTTGTGTTCTTCCCTTGCCATAGATGTTTTGCAGGCGATTTCAATTCTTCCTAGGGTGAATCCACTTTTTTTATTGTATTTCGCTCCTCAGGGGGGAAAAATTATTTTCGCCCCTCTCTTGGTGCAAAATAAAATTCTCTTTCTTTAATTGCAAACGCTTTTAACTTAAACCAATTTGTGCCAACACCTTTGCTCCTTGAAAACATTTATGCTTCATCCCTCTGTTTCATTTTGCCTTGGATGTTGATTTTATTTTATAGCTCATTATTTTCTAGTACAACATTAAGGAAATAAAAAGAGGGGTAAAACAAAAAATTATTATAGAAAAATAGAGTTAGTCAAAATTCACTGCATCGTTTATTATACTTGCAATTTTTACAATGAAATCTTCAACAAAATTTCAATCTGGCAAAGTGACAAAACTGCCAATAGACTGATAGAATCAATAAATAAGAATATAACAAGTATCCTAAGGAAAACCATCTTTGAATCATAGAGGTACTGGTATACTAAATTGTTAAAGGTGCTTTGGGTTGATCAAGTAATACCAAAGGTATCTACATGGTCATCCCCTTACAAGTTGATCTATGGTAAGGAGGTTTTCTTGTCTATCAATTTGGAACTCCCTTCCCTCTAAATGTTATAGCAATTGGATCTTGAAGACACTGACATCAAGTATATGTAAGCAATATTGAATGCATTATTAGCCCTATAGGAGAAGAGAAAAAAGACATTCAAGAGGACAATACAACAATACGATCCAGTCAAAATATGGTTTGACCAATGGGCCACTTAAATGAATTATAAAGAATAAGATCTTATATTAAATGGGATAAATTTTGATCAAAAAATAGAAGCCATAAAAATTTCAACTCCTTTTGGAATGGGCCTTATAAAATTCTTCAAATCATGGGCCTAAACGCTTAAAAACTTACCACCATAGATGGAACAATGATGCCAATTTTTGTGAATGGGTAGCACCTCCATCCCATCTAGTGGGAAATTTGGCCAAAATAAAATGTAAATACGTACATATATTCTTCCAAATTTTAGCTATTATTCTCTAGCTAGTATTTTCTTCCCATCTCTCTATTTTTATATATTAAATCTTGCTTTGGTCTTTTCATTTCATCTATAAACCCCTTTAATAACTTCCACTTCTTTTGAAATACTCTTGTTTTCTTAGTGAGTTAATATTTTTTTTATTAAATGGAAAATGGGTTTTTTAAAGGAACCCCAAACCTTTTACAAGGGGTTTTGAGGATCCCTGAACCTTAAATAGAGAAGGGCCTTAAGAGGATAGCCACAAGATAAACAGATAATAGAAACAAAACTAGAAACAATGGGATTCGACAATAGTATCCAAGATGAAACTCTTAAATATTGATCTAGATCCCCTATGATCCAAACCCACCATCCATAGCAAAAAAAAGTAAGACAATAATCCCAAGGAGAGACTCAGGATTTTCCAATACATCAAGAAATTGCTTCCACTAAAAATTGAAAAATAAAAAATTGGCTCAAAAATAAAATCAAATATTGAAAGGCCTTCCAACCAAGCTAAATACGGAAATTCAATAATCCAGCTGGCATCCACCATTCATCAAGGACCCAAAAAAAATCATAAAAGGAAAAAAACCTACTTCCACTTAAAAAAAAAAACCCTCAAATTTGAATCCAATGTTTGAATGGCCTTCCTGCCTAGCCAACAAAGAATTTCAACAATCCAACAAGTGAGTTAACATCTTCATAATGTCTTTATCATTGTATTTTATTTTTCAAAAAAAATAAGGTAAAGCAAGTGAGTCACTCTGCTTTGATAATTAATCTATTTTAATCATGAGAAAATGACTCACAAAGGGATCACCTTACACATGGTTAGATTAAGCAAGAAAATTAGCCCCAAGTAAGTTTATTGACCCACCCAGGCAGTCCCACAGTCTATAGGATTCTACATAAGTCATGAGTCATAAGTTCCCCTACCTAAGAGCTTGGTCCCCAGTGTCACTCACACACAAGCCTCTTGCTAATATTTTTACCTCTGACCTATGTATTGCTCCTCATCTCTACTATGTAGTCCCCAATTTACTCAACCATCATAGCCAAATGGCCCTTCTTAGTCATCCTCATTTTATTGCTTACCTTGAATAGTTAGGTTGAGCCCTACGAGGACTTTTGGTAAGGTCAATTAGTCTTCAAAAGAAATACATTAAAGACAAGGTGCAAGCACCCTCTTAAATACAAGCCTCTGTATTATCAGGTTGCCTATTATGTGATCCACTAACGAGGATCAAACTACTCCATTAAATTACGTAAATTTTCAATTCAATAGAAATTAATAATTTTCTAATAGTATCTAGTGAACTACTTGAGGAAAAATGCAAAATCTTTCAAGTCTCGAACCACTTGTCTGCTATAAGTGAATCACTTATGTTTTCATACCAAGCACTCAAAGGATAAAAAAAACCTAACTTTTTGGATAAGTGAATTTCTCACATAGGTAAGTGAATTGCTTGCATTTTCAAGTGAATCATTACAAGGATAAATATTCCCAATCACTTGAAAGGGATGGAATCTCTTCATTTACTCAAGTAATTGCTCAACAAGTTAGGTGAATTGCTTCTACACTTGTGATGCCAAATTTCTGTTCCCCTTCTACAGCATCACCTCATGGGTACTTATTCTACCTCCCTAAGCCCTTCATTACGTAAATCCAATACAACATCACATCCTTCCACTGCAGTTGTCCCATCCACATTTTTTGCACCTTCACCTATATCAATTTTTTTGTAATTAGGGACATCAAAAGGAAAAGGGAAAAAAATGAGAGGAAAAAAGAGACAATACACACCTCCTCCTAAGAAGCCAAAATATTTATTTGATGATCCCTATAGAATGATAGAGGAGGTGAAGTATAAGCACTCCATTGGGCAAGTTAGAAAAGAGGTTTTAAGATGATATAACCTAGGCCCCCAAAATGACTCATGAAGCATCAATTGAATACTTATCTTGGGTTGCCAATGAATTCGGTACCCTAAGTATGTAATAAGCAATCAAAATATCTCATTATATGGCTCATTTTCATTATAATCCTTGTTATTTTGTGTATCTTGATTATCCCCAAGCCTATGATTGTGAAGGAAATAATACAATTATATAGCTATTGATATTATAAGTATAATATAAGATTTTTAGGTTTTTTGGATGTCTTTTACTTGGTTTTTATTTGTAGTACGATGTTAAAGGTTGCTAACTCTCTTCTGTAGACTGAGAAAATATGTTTTTTTGTAAGTTGTAAGTATAATTTGAGGTGCAAACAACAAATCGAGTGGCTATGGATAGTGTGCTAACAACCTAAGATGAATTTTTTATTTAGCTATGTATGGAAGACTAATATAAATACACCCAACCAGCTTAGTCATGGGGTTTACCATAGAATGAATATAATATACCATTAAATATGACACCATACATTCTAGTTTTCATGATAATTCCACATTAGGAGAATTGCAATGATATGTCTAACCCAAATTCCTATGGATATGATAGTTGTGGGATATTTTAACCATTATGAAAACATTAAAACCCAAAACATTCGTTACTACAAAAGAATTCATCTTATTCATTAAAGGATCAAAATTGATCCCTTGTAATAGTAGAACTAATAGTTGTAATTTACTATTTTCTATTTGATTTAGGATGTAGTTAATTTTAATCTAACCTTGAGGATTGTTATACAATTTAGAGGTTGTTAGGATTATTTTCTTAGATTCTCATAGGACTTATAAATTTGGCACTATTCATAGAGGGAACCGTAATTACATTATAGAATGTAGACAGATGCTTGTATGCATTGTTCAATAACTAATAGAATATAGATCTATGGTTCATTCTATTTTGAGCATTTAACATTTATCCCATAGCTATAGGATAACCACACTCACTCCTTAGAAAAAGATCCCATTAAGGGGTGAGGTTAGTTATAGCTCCTATAGGATTCCATTTTGTATTAGTTTATATCCATATATAAGCACACATATTAGCTTTTAGTTATAGTTGTTATATTTTATATTTTCAATTATGTGTTTTTATAGTTTATTTCCTTTCCACAACATTTGCACACTTTATATCATTTTAAATATTGAATAAATAATTATATTCAACTTCATTTATTCATACAATATTCATTAAAGAGTTGAATATAGTAATGGTCATAGAGAGTAGATGATTTAGTAGCTCATGGTGCATAGATAGTACTTAGCATCTTATAATTCTACATACCCTAAATTGATATTCATTGATGATCATATATACCATAGTCAAAGTGTTTGTAGTGCATAATTTCAAACATAATTATCATAGCATTATATGACTAGGTTATTTTGGTACCATTGTTAGAAAGGTGCTAAATTGAAATAGTCTAAAGCATATGCACTAAAAGGGTAATTTTGGATGAAGGTTGACATTCATCTATATTATCCCTCTATGAGATATTTTCTACTTTTTTATAGCTAAATTTAAAATTAATTTTTCCATGCATTGAATCAACCTAGGGATAAGATATACAAATCATTATCAAACAATCTATGGAGCAGTGTTATAACAATAAAGGAAAAGAGGTTTGGACAACAATAACAAGAACAATTCCATAATAATATCTATAGTAATCTAATGAACCCCAAGTACAAATAGTTGATTCTATCAATCCAAAGGATTAATTGGAGAATCATGAGAAGGTCCTAGGCAAGGATCACTTATTGTTATCTACCCTAAAGATCATCTAATTGAAGAATATGATACATCAAAATATTCAATAATAGAATATGCATAGTCTCCATTAATTCTAATTGCTCAAGTCTACACTTATTAGATATCTTAATTTGACCAAACTTTTACAGAGATAGCAAAAGAAACTTGAACCACAACCTTCATGTTTCCTATAAGATATTTATAGGAAGATGCTCTGATGAATAACATATATTCATCTGTTCTATCTACATTTCATGGATTGATCTCAGAAGATCTTGATGTCTTCCTATTTGAATTTTATGTGTTGTGAAAAATTTACAATTGCAAAATACATGGACAAAAGTTAAACCTCTTTCCAGCCACCTTGAATAATACAACTCTATGTAAAGTTTGAAAATAGAAATATTGATACATAGGATTCAATGAGAATTAGCTTCTATGGAATATCAAGAATATTTAAAGTGAAGGGAGGAAATAGATGAGTTTTTATAGATGACATAGAGAGAGAAATAAATATTGGAATATTATACTAAAGTATTCCAATCAATCACCAACAATCTAAATATTCGAATTTGGTCAAAAATTTTGAAGATCATCTTCTTGCAAGGGATCTTAGATGAGTGCCTAGAAGCACTATATTTTATGGTTGAATGAAAATTTTATCATTTTGGGTTTTATGACTTAAATAATGTGTTTTGAAACTATCCATGGTCTAATATGAGAAAAGGAAAAGGAGTTTGAGGAATCACTACATTAGCAACTGAAGTTTCAACTAAGATTACTAGGGATGAGATTGGGAATTTTCTTGAAATCCTAAATACAAATATATTCTCTTTCTTAGCCACTCAATTGGATAGGTTTCAAGAAAAATGGAAGAAAAAGTATATGGGGAGATCTTTGGTGTTCTTTTATCTAAGGTGCAAAAAAACGCATGAATGGTGAGGATCAAGATTGCCTCAAAACTTGCTTGATATTTCATTAATCAACTCCTATTTTTATAAATAAGGAAAACCTTTACAAAACCACTAGAGAAACCAAAACCATGATGGAAAACCATGGATGGACTACAAAAGAGGCTATAGCTAGAAAAAATACTACAAATCTGACAGTAAAAAAGATTGCCAAATAAAATATATAGAGAATAATATTTAAGCCTATTAATTAAATCCCTAAAACCAATATTTAATTATTATTTTCCTATTATTCCTCCCAAAAACAAAATAATTTGACTCAAATGCATATAAAAGGTGAGGGATATCAATAATAATTTGGTAGAGAGAATCAACATGTTGAATATAAAATATAGAAGAACCTAGGTGGATCTAGCGAATCTTCATGACGACAAGCGCTCAAGTAGATCCAAGGGTTACTTCTAATATAAATATGGTTCCCATCCATGAATGGTGGAAATTGTTGCAAAGGATGCAATGTGGGTGGCTTGCCAAAATAGCCACCATAAAATGGAGGCTATACCTGCTAGTTCTAAAAATATCGTAAGGTAGAAGAAGTAGGATGTTGAAATATGTGTACAAAATCTAGAACTAGAGCCAAAGTAGGAGCAACGAGAGTAGGAGCAAAAGTAACAAGAGTAGGAATAGGAAAAATAGGAGCAAGAATAGGAATAGGTTCTCTATGGATGCTTTCCTAAAGAGGTAAAACATACTAAGTGGATAGGACTTTTGCTTGTGTGTCTTCATACTATGGCCTACAAAAAACTAATACAATATTTTATGTCTGATGGAGATTAGTATGGACCAAATGTATGGTGTTCTTGGTGCATCAAATGAGAAAGGTTTTATACTCATACTATATAATGTATATGTTATTGTATGCATCGTACTAGGTAGGATTTACCTAGCAACAAACCACAACAATCCATAGGGGTCACATCATAAGTGACTATATCCACAAACTTAGGGGCAAAAGTAAAATATAGGGTACAATTGTGTGTGATATTTAAGGTGGCATAATTATCCTTCCATCCAATTTAGTATGGACAAGGATGTGGATCCATCGATATCTACAAATTGTCAACAATGGATTTTACAATCAAGTTCTATGATTTGTTATCAATGATGCAATCTACTAAGAAGTTGTGTGTAATATGAGCATGAGTGGGAAATAAATTATCACATTCTTCTATAGAATATTGGTTATTGAGTAGGGTTATGCTATTGAGTTGACCTAATAACTCATCATAGGTGGTTTCTTCTCCATAAGTCTTGATGGTAATATTCTGATTTTTCTTATCTAGAGACTATACATGCAAATTTTTCTTTTTCTTTTTTGGAAAATAAAAGTTCTTATGTCCCTTATTTTTACAATGATGACAAGATATATCAGGAGTTATATAAGGAGAATATAAAGGAGATAAAGAAAGAATAATAATGGAATGACTTATTTTTATAGGAGAAATACTACTAATTTGGAGAATTCAAAGGTCTAGAAGCACTTATTAAGGAGGAAGATCAAGGTGCATGGGACTCAATAGGAAGCTTCTCATCTACAAAATGTACTTGATTAAATGTTGCATCAAGTGTCATAAGATAAATATATTTTAAGTCTTAAAACAAGTTTGTCTAAAGGTTGCTCTTAAACTTTGCAATGAGAGTAGGTGTAGGGTCAAGTGCATGGAGCAAGATGCACAAGCGGTTGAAATTATAGATATAATCCTACATAAACATATGGCTTCATTACCTCAAGCAAATCCATTGTATGATAAAATCATCATCATAGTTAGAAGGATACAATATATCCTTCTAGGTTGTGATAAACTGATCCCAAGTGTGGATGGAATTTTTGTGTCTTATCACTCAATAGTTAATACTAAAGTGACTCTAGAAAGTTTCAACATGGCAAAAGAAACTTTGTCATCATATAATATTTTATTGTAGGTAAACCAAGTCTACATGTCTAGGATCTAGCTATTGAGAATTTTGGGATTCTTAGACCTATCATAAATATTGACCTTGCATTTAGCATGAGATAGAGTATCAATAGTGGGCATTCTTGCAGTTGGTGATGGGGAATTGAAATGTATGTTATTGAATTTTGCAACCAAATAACTGACTATAGAGGTTAACTTGGTCATCTTTTCTACTAAATTAGTAGCTACGGGTTAACAAACCATATCAAGGAAGGTGTTTAACCAAATTTACAAAGTAGATCATTGCTTTAATTTTAGAATTGTTGGGTACTATCAAGAATGCACTCCAATTTATAAGAGAAATTTTGAGGCATTATTAGGCATATTAAATTATCATAGAATTAAAATATTTTATTACCACTAGATCAACCTTGGAAAATGCTTGCCAATGAGTATAAATATACCTATACTGAAGAAGCAATAGATGTCTCAAATTATGAAAAATCAATATTGCTTCCAACAACAAAACAGAGGTGAAATATTTTCTCTCCAAGCAAAATATTGAGGGAATATTCCTTAGAATAGTGGATGTTTTAAAATTTTAAATTGGCCTCTATTTCCACATTTTCTTATAATAAATAAAAATAAAATAAAATAAAGGCTAAAGTGGCCTTTGCATGCTCCATATGGTATTTTTAAACAACCTCTACTTGTTAGAAATAGGGAGGAGCCACATGGACTATTCTTTAGCAATGAGAATTATATGTTGTGGTTGCATGGTGCTTCTCCCTAGCAAACATCAATTTTTAAGACATGAACGCACTACTTTACATAGCTTAATGATGCTAGGTTGTGCTCGATGATCTAGAGGAAGAGGAGTTAAGTAATGGCCATGTGCTTTTTATCCATGAAGCTCATTGAGGAAAAATCAAGACTAGAAAAGATGAAGAAGGCCATTGAGAATACACCCAAAAACTTATTTGGGTCGTGTGGTTGAAATAGTTGGAAGTTTTTTAATATATGCTTTGTGATTATATGAAATGCAATAAAAAATGCATATGTAATAATGTAGAAAGCATAAAGGAATGACATAATGTCCAAATTTTAAAAATTGAAATGCTACATGGGATTCCATAAAAGCCAATGCAGATTTATTATAATATGGCTTGTGTTTACATGATATCTTAGCGAAACTTTCATTGTAAGTTGTTTTATAAGGGAGTTTGCAATTATGTTGAATGGAATAATAATGAGAACATTTTTTTTTATGCCAAATATAATGCATTATATTCTTAAGTGTGTGATTTGTATGCACTAAAATTCTTGTGAAAGACACCAAGAAGTTATTAAGAACATGCACACACTAGGATACTATTAGAGTGCAATCACTTGGTTTGTGTGTAGTTGATTTGAGCAATAACATATGAGCATCGTCACTTGATTTATGTGTATTCAGTTGAGCAATAGCTTATGAGAGCAGTCAAAAGGAACACAATTATGTGTAGTTATTTTTCAAGCTAAAATGTTTTTATGTAGAACTATTTATATTCACATTTCTTGAAGGTTTCTATTTTAAATAATTGAAAGTATATTTAATACATTTTTTTATAGTTGAAAAGCTTCAAACTATAGAACAATCATATTGAATGAAAAATATTTAATTAAATATTTTGATATTTCTTTATAGTTGAAAATTTTAAAAATATAGAACAAATATATTCTATAGTTGAGAAATTGATATGGTTAAAAATATAGAAAAAACATATTGAAATGAAAAAAAAAAGTATAGTTGAGATTTTAAAATATTTTAAAACAAAAGATATTGCAAAGGAAACTTCTATAATTGAGATTGTTTAAGATTTAAATAGGAAGTGATAAGGAATCTCCATCATGACATATACTAAAACCAAGGACACAAGATGGTACATATACTCTAGGATTAGCAAACATATGACATGATATAGTAAATGGTTCAATTATCTTCACAAAACTTATGGAAAATCTATAACAATTGCAGATGATAAAATTTATGAGACAAAGTATTATGGGAATGTTCATGTCAATTTTTAAGATGGAAAATGCATTCTAGAGAATTTTCTTTATGTGCCAAGATTAGCCAACAATCTTCTCTCAATTTCAAAAATGTTAGATAAGGGATTAACAATGGAATTTAAAATTCTTGATGGAAAGAAACATTGCTTTATTACAAAAGATCAAACACTTATTGCAACTAGTTCATTCAAGAATAACTTATTTGCTCTTGATCTTATGTCTTCATCACTAGGGGATTTATTTGTAATTACAACAAATACAACATTTCTATGACATAATATATTTGGTCATATTGCATCTCCATCACTTTAATACTTTATAGGCATTAAATGGTTACTATATATTTCTAATTTTTCTTTATCCCTACCAACATGTCCTAGTTGTTTAACCGAAAAACAACATTGAATTCATTTTGAATTTGGTTCACATAGATCTATTGGACCTTTGGATGTAATTCATATAGATCTATGTGGTCCTATGCTTATCAATTTTGGAGGATACAAATAATTTTGACTATTTGTTAATAACTACTCACAAAAAATGTGGGTCTATTTCCTATCATTAAAATTAGAAGCCTTCACAATTTTAAGAAAATCAAACAACTTATTGAAATAGAATATGGAAATTCTATTTGTGTGCTACAATCAAATCAAGGAGGGGAATATACTTCTAATATTTTTTTATATTAACTTACATATCATGGGATTAAACGACAACTAACTACTCCTTACACTCCACAACAAAATGGTATTGTTAAAATAAGAAATAACACTATTATGGAAATGGTTTGTTGTATGATAAAAGCAGCTAAACTTGAATAAATTTTTTGGGCAAAAGCAATCAATACTATAGTATATACTCAAAATAGAACACCTACAAAATTTATTTAAGGAATAACTCTAAAAGAAGCTTGTTTAGGGAGAAAACCATTAGTAGTATATTTTAGAGTATTTAGTTGTAAATCTTACATGCATATTCCAAAACATAAAAGGGTATAATTAGATGATAAAACCTTAACTTGTTTATTTCTAAGATATAATTTTTTATCTAAAGCATGTCATCTAATTGACCATGTTACCAAGCAAATGCAAAGTAGGGATGTTATTTTTGATGAATAATGTACACAAATTATTGAATCAAAAGATACTTCAACACCTATTGTAGATATCAAAGAAGATTATGAAGAAAGTTTTGACAATGAATATAAAGTTATAGATGAATCAATGGATGAACCAATCATAGATGTATCACCTCAAACTCCATAGAAGAAAATACCAAAATGGACTACAATTACTTTCGAGGATGCAAGACTAAATACACCTCCAAATATAACTTCTACTAGACCTCATACTCACGTCAAACACAAAGAGAAGTAAATTATGGTCTAATGATTTCAATAATAGAAAATAATGAATATCAATCAGTAAGAGATGCACTTAATTCCCTTGAATGGAAGAAATCAGCAAAAATTAAATATTAATCTCTAATGAAGAATGAGACTTCAGATCTCGTCGACTTATCTAAAGATAAGAAATCTATTGGATGCAAATAGATATATAAAATCAAATATAAAGTAGATGGTTCAATTAAAGAATATAAATCATGTCTTGTTGCAAAATATTTCGCTCAGAGAGAAGGAATATACTATGATAAAACATTTGTACCAACAACAAAAATGACTACAATTCATGCAATCTATGCACTAACAACATAATATAATTGGAAAATTCATCAAATAGATACTAAGAGTGTTTTTCTCAATGAATATCTTGAAGAAGTTTATATGGTTCAATTTGAAATTTTTGAGGTATATAGTCAAACATAAAAAGTCTACAAATTAAAAAAAATCATTATATAGATTAAAATAGGGTCCACATGCATGGTATATTAAAATCAATAATCATCTTCAATAGCATGGTTTTTGTAAGAGCTTCTCATATTCAAATCTCTACATCTATAAAGTGGGTTCTGACAGAACAATTATTGTGGTGTATGTAGATAATCTAGTTATCACAAGTAGCTCTAATGATTTAATAACCAAGGTGAAAATTATTTAAATGAAGTCTATTACATGATAGATCTAGGACTCTTACATTATTGCCTTGGTTTATAGGTATGAAAAAATGAAAATGATGTTGCTATTACATAAATTAAATATACAAAGACTATGTTATAAAAATACAAAATGATAGATTGTAAAGCTAAAGCAACACTTATAGAATAGGGATTACAACTATCAAGATATGATAAATCACCACCTATGTCAACTACTTTATATCATCAATTGATTGGTAATCTACTTTATCTCACAAATACAAGATCAAATATAGTTTTTTTTTATAATTTTTTATTAGTAAGAGGGGTTTTGAAAGGTTCCCGTAACCTTTTACAAAAAATTTCTAGTTAGGAACAATTCTCCCAACCATCAGAAACAAAAAGGAGGCACCTTCTTCAAAAATAAGAAGAGACAAAAACAGATAGAGAAGCCCTCGCAGGGGTAAAAGAGGAAGCCTCAATAGATAATAAAAGAAGCCCTCACAGGGGTAACATGAAATGGAAAAGAAACCACAAGATATTATAGCCAGTACTTGTACTCCTCCAGAAGGGCATCTGCTCATGTGTTTGGGGGAGGCAACAATTAGCTCCAGTGTGTCATCTACCAAGTGATAAAAATCCCATAGGTGGTAATTAGTGAATGTGATGTGATTACAATGTCTCCACATATGGCTTGCAAAGACAATCTCCATGTTGAACCACAAGCTCCACGTGCCTCAAGCATTCATTCTATCAAGGTGAAGCCACTCATGAGAATAGATGGTAGAAATAGAATCTCTAAACTTAGAAAAATCCCATAGACCAATGAAACCTTCAAACATAACTTCTGGAATCGCTATCCAATTAGAGGTGGAATCCCTGGATTGAGACACTTGTGAAGTCTTAATTGGAGCATATTTTGGCATGGGAGCAAAATTCCACCATTTGTTTGAAGGAAACAAATTGGGCAAGAAAGTGACCCACAACATGGAGAAGATGCATCTAACCAAGAAACCCGAACTCTGAGAGAGCTCACAAAAAGGAAACAGGTGTGGGATTACCATCAACCAGGGGTGGGGGAGAACTTTCATTCCAAATGGTAAAGTTAGGTAAAGCAACACCCAAGTTAGCTAGAGCATCAACAACTTGGTTTCCTTCCCTAAAGACATGTTGAATGGTGACATTAGGGGAAGAGCTCAGAAAAAACTTTGCCTCAGAGATTAAGCTAGAGATATTCCAAGATGTTGACTGGGTGCCTAGAAGGCTTCTAACAATGTTCATGGAGTCACCTTCAACAATAAGGTTAGGGCAGTTTAGGTTGGACAAAAGAGACAAACCTTGGAAGAGGGCTCGAGCTTCAAAAAAATGATTGGTTTGGACTCCAAGATTTTTTGCAAAGGCCAACAAGATCTTCCCTGAATGATCTCTGAAGATACCACCTGCACTAGCCGGTCCCGGGTTGCCTTTGGTTGCACCATCAAAATTGTACTTGATCCATCCCAAAGGTGGAGGAGACCACTTGACAAGTGATCGATCAACCACAGAAGTGGGAGGGGAAATATTATAGGAAGGGAGCTGGAGGGACTTGGCTAACCGAGCTTCACTTGGGGACTCCGACCACCCATATTCCTGAGCAATAGAGAGGTTTTCAGCTGCCGCGTGGATAACTCTGGAAAGAACATAGTTGGAATCATGGATAGAGTTATTGAAAGCTCTGGAATTTCATTCACGTCAAACTTCCCATAGGAAATGGGGAAGATAGAAGGTCCAAAAGGTTTTGACACGGAAGCTCTTGAAGGGATTTGGCCACTATAAACAAAGGTCATTTAGAGAGGAGGGAGGAGCCCAAGAAATACCCATAGTGGAAAATAATGAGCAAAGAACTTTGAGGGAGAACTGATAAGAGAGGAAAATATGTTGGGTGGATTCACAATCCTGTTTGCAAAGGTAACAATAGTTAGGAATGGGGAGCCCTCGAACCTGGAGATTTGGAATGGAGAGAATTTTGTCCTGAACAACAAGCCAAAAGAAAAAATAGACTTTGGGAATAAGGTGTTTGTTCCAAATGATCTTTGAAGGAAACCATGGCTGTCCTAGGTTTTCAGAAAGGAAGTAGGTAGATTTGACAGAGAAAATCCCATTCTCATTGGGTGCCCACAGGAGCTTATCTTCAACCGAACAGTTGGGAATAACACAAAGATGCAAAATGTTAGATAAAACAAGATTAGCTCTTTTTTGGTCCTCGTTCAGATCACCATGAGGAAGGGTTTTCTAGCACTTCCTGTCAAAGTCAATAAAATTGCAAACCTGTGTACCAAACAATATATCAGTCATGGGTTTGAGGCATATCAGATCAAGGTGGTTCTGAAGAGGGTTGTTACACAACCACTTGTCCTCCCAAAAAATTATCTTCTGGTCATTTCCAAGTTTCCAATGGATTCCTTTTTTTATGATCTCCCTCGTACACAAGATGGAATTCTAGGTGGTAGAACCTTGAATAGGTGAAGGATCATCCAAAAAATTTGGTTGATGCTAGAGGTATTTAGCCTTGATGATATCAACCCACAGTGACTTTTCATTTTGAAGGATCCACCATCCTTGCTTGGCAATGAGGGCTAGGTTCATCTGTCTGACCTTCCTAAGCCCGATACCACCATATTATTTCTTTGAGTAGACTTGGTCCCACGCAACTAAATGGAATCTCTGTTTGTGTTTTGAGCCTGACCAAAGAAAATTCCTCTGGAGTTGTTCAATCTTGTTACAAACTTCAACCAGAATGTGGAAGATGGACAAAAAGAAAATAGGGATGCTCTAGAGAGTGGCTTTGACTAAGGTGGCCTTTCTCGCCTGACTAAGGAGCCCTCCTTTCCATCCTACCAATTTTTTGTGAATTCTCTCAATGAGTGGAAGCCAAAGAGATTTTTTGGTAGAACCAACAAAAAGTGGAAAACCAAGGTAGGTAGCAGGAAGGTCAGCAATGGTACAACCAAGGATATTAGCTATGCTAGTTTGTCATCTGGGGGCATATTGATAAAATATAGTTTACTTTTGGAGAAGTTGACTTTTTGGCCAACAAGTAGACTCAAAGGAGAGAAGAATGGACTTGATGATTTTGGCTTGGGGAACAGAGGCATGAGTGGCCAGAATAGTATCATCCACAAACTACTGGTGGGATATGGGCATGAGAGATGAGGCAGGTTTAATGCCAAAGATTTCTCCTTTGGAATAGGAAGACCGCAGAGTTCTCCCTAGGGCTTCCACCACAATGATAAACAAGAAATGGGACAAAGGGTCACCCTATCTCAGACCTTTGTTGCTCTAGAAATAACCAGCAGTAGATCCATTAACTAAGACAGAGAAGCTGGCTCCTGAGATGCATGCCTTGACTAGGTTGATCCAATCAGGATGGAAACCAAATCTGGACAAGACAGAGAAGAGGAAACTCCAAGACACTCTATAAAAAGCCTTGTTCATGTCCAATTTGAGGAAAAGGCCAGATTTACCACTTTTAGAAATAGAATGTATAAGCTCATGGATTGTAATTATGCTATTAGTAATTAGCCTCCCTAGAATAGAACTACCTTGATAGGAATTGATGATGAAAGGGAGAATAGGTTTCAACCTCGTGGTAATCACTTTGGTGAGGATTTTATAAAAATATTGCACATACTGATTGGGCAGAAATCAGATAAATATTTGGCATTATTGGACTTAGGGATGAGGGCCAGAAAGGTGGAGTTTACATCTTTAGGAATGTTCTTAGTCTGTTGCATTTTTTGGAAAACTAAAATGATGTCAGACCCCACAATGTCCAAATATTTTTGAACGAAAATTGGGGGAAAACCATCTAGGCCATGAGCCTTCCTGCCTTGCATTAAAAAAACTATGTTACGTATTTCCTCGGCGTAAAATGGTTTAAGAAAACAATTGTTATGCTCTTGGGATACCAACCTAGGGATATTTTTCAGGAGGGTCTCTAATGTTTGCATATTGCACTCCAAACTGGGTTTAAGTAGATATTCGAAGAAAACCACTGCCTCATCTCTGATATCTATAATTTCTAAAATAACGATCCCATCAGCTCTAGTGAGTTCCCTGATCTTGTTAAAGCCCCTATGCCTCATTGTGGTGGCATGGAAAATTTAGTATTAGAGTCTCCTTCTTTCAACCAAGTAACTCTAGACTTCTGCTTCCAAAAAACTTCTTCACTTTTAATAATATTGTGGTATTTAGATAGAAGCTTCCTTTCAGCCTCAATAATATTTGTGTTCAATTCTCCCTGTTGGGCAAGAAGCTCAATTTTTGTGACCTAGGATTGGATATTATATTTTCTAGAAAAAATATTGTCAAAAATATCTCTATTCCACTTCTTGAAATCTACTTTCACAAATTGAAGCTTATTGCTGACCTGAGAGGCTAGGGATCCAAAAAACCTACAAGACCACCAATTTGCAATGAGTGCCTTGAGATCCAAATCTTGAAGCCACATAGCCTCAAATCTAAAAGGGGATTTGAATGGGGAGACCTGGAATGAACAATCAAGGATAAGGGGGTTGTGATCAGATCCTATTCAAGGCAGAGAACGAAGGAAAACATCTCCAAAGGGACAAATGTCGTTAATAGATATTAGGAATCTATCAAGCCTTATTTGAATAAGCTAGTCACACTTTCTATGATTGCTCCAGGTGAATTTTAGACCTTTGAGTTGAATTATTTATTCAAGAACCCAAGAAAACTCATTTGAAAGCAACTAAATGAGCTTTATGGTATATTCAATGAACAATAAAATATGGATTAAAATATAGAAAAAAGTATAGCTTCTTTCTATAGGGTTATACAAACTCGGACTATGTTGGTTGCATTGATGGTAGATCTACTTTTAGGCTATGTATTTCATCTTAACTTTGGTTCTATATCTTAGCATAGAAAAAGCAACATACAATGCACTTTCATATATTGAGGTAAAATAAAGAGTTGCACGAAATGCTACATGTGAAAAACTATGGCTATAATTTATTCTATCAAATATGGATTTGTCTTTTAAAAAACCAACAATATTAAATTATGATAATCAAGGAGTTCTCAAGTTAGTTAAAAATCCACTTTTTTCATGAACAAATAAAACATACTGAATCACAATGTGACTTCATTTGAGATCATATTCAAGATCATCATATTAGTCTTCAATATATTTCCACTCCAGAAAAATAGCAAACACTTATATAAAAGCTCTTCATCAAGTAAAGTTTGAAGAATTTCAACAATTGCTATGTATACCAAATAATGTAATACAAGGGGGATGTTAGATGCATATTACCTTATTTAGTTAAAATAATTTGAGAAGTTATTTGTTAATATTTCTTGTTATCTTGTTATTCCAATGAACTATACAATATTCTATTATAATAATAAAAATGGTATGGCAATATAATGTTGTGTGAAAAAGTAATAAAAGTTTCTATGATTTCTACTTTATAATAGTTAGCATTATCTCCCTAGCCCCTGAATTTAGATTATGAGAAAGTGTTGAAATTATAATTTGATTCATGGCCAAGACCAATATTGTATAATGTAATATTGATAGGCCTAAGGGTATTTCATTATAAAATATATTATATTTATTGTAATATTTTTTTATATTAGCGCTATGGGCTACAATTAATCTTGTTATGGTTAAACCCTCTTTTAAACTTGTAATTAACCTTAAGCCCTCTTGTTATGTCAACTTATGCTAAACTCTTTTATATAATTAGGATTTTGGTTGTTGGGAAAGGGAAAAGATGAGATATATATTGATACAAAATAAGTACAACATATAGGCATGAGGTCTATATGAAAACATGACAAGTTTCAAGTACACATGTCATAACTGATGGACAAAGTACACATTAACTCTAACATTCCCCCTTAATATGTACTTTTCTAAAAATATAACCCTATTATCCTCCTTTATTACATGATTTGGTCTAGGCTCGTGCTCTTTGCGCTTCTCTCCAATTGTGAATTATGCTAGATCAACAGTGGATACATATCGGTCTGTTGCCTTAGGGTCAGCCACTTCCACAGGTCTGTTGCCTCTAGGTCAACCGTCTAAGTGCCTTAAGATCATCCTGGGTGCCTTAGGGTAACTTTTGGATTTGTTGCCTCTGTAGGTCATCCTCTAGGTATGTTGTCTCTCTTAGGTCACTAACTAGGTTCACCATGAATATCATCCCACCTCATGGTAAAACACAATCTATAAGGTTTCGATCTCTGTCAAAAATGCACCTTAATACAAAATAATTAAAGCCATATAATAGTGTCGATCTCTATATAAAATGCACTCAAAAAATACAATAAAATAAGACATAGAATCGAAATATGGAGGAGAAGTAAGAAGAGAATAGAATATTTTGAAGTTTCTATGTCTATAGTCTTTAGAATTTGATCTATAAAATATCCTCAGATAGAGTCTAGGGTGTCCATGTCTGTAGTCCCTAAAATATGTGTCCTTATGGTGACTTCTTCATCCTACTAGAATGCATGGGTAACCAGCCACTGCATCCACCAGGTTCAATAGAGAAGGTGACTAGATACAAGGATCATATACAAAATGCCTTGGGAGTGTCGGGTTCAACCGAGAGTGCACTCCATGATACAATCATCTTTGAGGCTAAAAAATACAAATGAAATAGCCTCAAAATTATAATTGGATACCACCAATGTGTTCATCTCAGAAAAACCTTTTGAATGACTATATATACCCCTATATTCTTCTCTTAATGGGGCCTTTATTTGTGAGAAAAAAATAACTTCTCCATTTTCCCTCACAAGAGAATAACATGGGCCATGTGGGCCATCATTTTTGAAACATACAATAAAGAGGCCATGTGGGCCTTTCCACTTCCTATTTGAAAAAGATATTAAAAAATTTGAGTGTTCCTTTTAAAAAATCCCATAAGGCCAAATGGTCGGCCAATACACATATCACATTAAAAAATAATCATTCCTTTTTAAATAAAATTCCCCCCTCATTTTTAAATAAATTCCCCACTAAACGACATTTAATAAAAAACCTATGAAGACCATAATAAATAAATAAATAAATTTATGGGCCCATCATGGTCTTCAGTATCTAGCCACCATTGTCCATTGGAACTTCCTTCAAACCCTATTATTTTTTTTGCTATCATAGCCAAAAATCCTGCACCCATTTCCATTTCTTGCAAACCAATAACAACTATGTTGGCTTTTGATACTGGAGAAGCCAGCCAGTCAATAATAAAATCATAAGTTGCTCTTTCTTGATTCACATTCCAAGTTTCAACCAATATATTTATATGCTCTTTCTTTGTGTAACTCAAAATTTTCTACATTAAACCCAATCTTAACCTTGCATCAAGAAGGCTTGGTGATGTCATGGTCCAACCATGAATACCCTTGTAACTAGCCAAAGTAAAAACATAGCCACATCCAATAACAACTTTGCAAACTAGGCACCGTTCACTTATCCTCTTCACTGCCATCATGTTCTCCATGCTTCTATCATGCAATTGGTCGACAGGGCAGTGGCATTGGTCCCACATGGGCGACAGAAGGCCACGGGTTGTTGTAGTGTCACAACTTGCAGTTTAGATCAACAAACTAGCCGATGGCATACAGTGGCGTCTAACATCTCGTGCAACATGTTTTATCCTTTGATTTGCTCACTCGAGCGATGCATCAGTCCAGAGCTTGGTGATGCAAAGGATGATGTCAGATGGGGGTGAGAGTTTAGCACGAATGAGCGAGCTCGACCATGGTATGCACCTCCCATGCAATGTAGCTTCTAAAAAAGTGTCTGAGGCAGTCATTTCCTATTACATCATGTACACATTTGCGGTAACACACCCTCTCTTTGGGCTTCAAAATTCATCCATGAAATTGACGACAATCCTTCCCTCTCAAAGTCACTTTCAATCACAAGGTTGCTGCCAACTATGAAACTAGTGTTGAGTCTCGTATTTAGTGGCGTAGGTCGTGTGATACATACCAAAACTAGCCTATCGGCTAGGTTTTCCATGTGAAAATATTTCATATTTATTATATTAGATCTTTTATTTAAAATCATCTATCATCATCTTTTATTACTACTTTTCATCTACGTTATTCGCACATTTGGCTTTACGATGAGGGAGTGCCCACCTCAAGTGGTTAAACAATTTACTTGCAATTCCATTCGATTTATTCGTGTCCTTGCATGATTGTTTTTGGTTATACGTCATTGAATAATATCAATTGATTGATTAAATATAAATGGTAATAGCGATTTAGAGAGAACTTGTAGGAGATTATCTTCAAGTGGTATCAGTAGTCGGTTTCGAGGGACAGGAGCTTGTGCAGTCAAAACACCTCCAAACGTGCCATTGGTGATAGTCCATAGCACGATGAAGGCACTAGCGATAGAAACACCATAAACCAGTCAGTAATTATCATGAAGTTCAAACATACCACTCTCTATTTCACATACGTACCAGGTGAAAGAATTCATAGCAGGTGTCTGCATCATTCGGGATCGCAGTGAAACCTCCGAGGGCAAAACACTGCACACATCATCAAACCAGTGACTGATCATGAAAATAGAAGTCGAATCGCACACATCATGGTCTATTAGGGAAGGTGAGAAATGCTCCAAATGTTTGAGAATCTCTCCACCTAAAGTTGTGCATTACGTTATCCACCTAAAGTGCTCCAAGAAACTGTGAATCATTCGAAATTCTGATTCAAAATAATGTTTGGCTATACTTCCACCTGCTCCCACAATGTAGTTCATCGCCCAATCAAAACATGAGATTAATTGTAAATTATCCGCCTAACCTAAGGTACTGGGGTAATATTATTATTTTTTAATTTTTCTAGTAAAATGTTTATCCCACATCGATGGTACTATGGGCAACCACGCATTTAAATAAGGAAGGGTGCAACTAAGTGGGTGTGACTTCGGTCACACAATCCCATTCCCACCTCGCATGAAAGGCCTACGTATTATTAGTCATCTTACATGTCTCATCCTTTGTGTTCCATGTGTCATTTCCTTCATAGCAGCCTTGGTTACTTTGTGTCCTTGTTTCGTTGTCTTCATTGTGTCTTTTGGTCTTGAGTCTTGGTTTGTGTTGTGTCAGCTTGTATCGTGTCTAGTTTGTGTTGCATCAGCCTATGTCTATCAACATATGTCCTGTCTAGTCATCCATGTTCATTGGTCGTGTCATGTCTAGTCTTTGACGTTCGTTGGTCGTGTCATGTCTTCTACGTTGATCTCACCGATCCATGTCGATCGTATCTAGTCTTCGTTATTGGTCGTGTTGTGTCTTTTGCATCAGTCTCAGTGGTCTATTTCGATCGTATCTAGTCTTCGTCTGTTGTCATTTTAGGTCACAGTTCAAAAGTTGTTGTCTTATCCAAAATTGTCAAAAAAATTGTTGTCTTGTCTAAAATTGTCAAAAAAGTTGTTGTCTTGTCAAGAAAATTGTCAAAAAGTTGTTGTCTTGTCAAGAAAGTTGTCAAGAAAGCATTCAAAGTTGTTGTAAAGGAGGTGAGCCAAAAAAACCATTCAAATCTGCGTCACAGTTGGAGTGACAGTTGAAGCGGAAAACAAACAATTTTTTGGCATAATTTACCAAACTTTTGCAAAAATTTGAAGCACAAAAGCTCCTAAGCAGGTGATTTTGGAAGGTGCATGAGCAGAAGTTGGACCAAAGGATTTGACAGATGATTAACAAGCTCAAAAATTCCCAAAAATAACGCACGAAGAGCTCATCGCAGCCAAGGTACAAAAAATTTTCCTTCTTCATCCAAAATTGGTAGTTTTAATATGGGTCATCTAGTGGTTAGCCCAATGGCATCCAATTCTTCTCCATATACCGCACATGATAACGTCACCCAAGTAGAAAGTAATCGTCCAACAATCACTGATGAGGTGTTAAAAGAGTTAATAGTAAATCTTCATATGATGACTTCCAGCTTTAACGCATCTAGGAAACCGCCCCAACCAAATCCTTCTAGTTTCAATCATTGGAGTACGGATGTCTACTATGACGACTATACACACCATAGAGGTCAAAATAGTCAATCCATGAATCACAATGGTCACCAAAATATCGAGGATAGGGGTAATAAAGAAAATAGGGAGCAACAAAGATGTTTTAATAGACCTTATCAAAATAACAACCAGAGACAGAGAAGTAACGAGGAACAATATAGAAATAATTTTCACGCCCAACCAAGGGGTTCGCTTGGAGTCTATCATCCATGCATTGACATGCCTACCTTTGAAGGCCAAGATCCATGCGGGTGGATTGCAAAAATGGAAGGCATCTTAGAATTTTACAAATTTCTCGAAGGGGACAAAGTCCCTTTTGCAGCTACCAAATTCGGCACTGAAGCTTATCAATGGTTTATATGGTATAAACATGAGGAGCCCCAATATGCATTATATTGGGATACTTTCAAAAAATCCTTTCTTCACATATTCGACAAAGGTCCCACAGGTTCATACATAGTACGATTGTTGTCACTTAAGCAAACAGGATCAGTAGGGGACTATATTTTAGAATTCACCAGTATGCTTTCCTATGCACAAGATCTACAATAGGATGTGGTAGTAGCAGCTTTTTGAAATAGATTAAAAGCACACATTAAATTTTAAGTAGACCTACACAATCCATCCAAGTTGGATGAGTGTATAAGGATTGCAAACTTGGCAGAGACAAGGGCGCACATAGGACCATCCACACGACGTGATTCATATGGGTGACCTCCATTTCGTAACAACTCCTTTCGTAGAAATGATCAACCATCATGATACTTCTGTTACAAATGTTGCACTCAGCATAAAAAATATCAAGCATTTACACCACGATAAAATTTTCATATTGAATATGCCAACAAGGAAGAAGAAGAAATAGAGGAGTACAATGCACCTGAGGATCTCCCAATGGAGGACCAAAATGAACACAACGAAGTTATCGCTGAGGAGGATACCATGACTATTTTAGTACATGCTCTTATGGGGTTATCCTCTCACCATACAATCAAAGTGGCAGGTTTCATTCGAAAAAAAGGTGACAGTATTAATCGATTCTGGAAGTACTCACAACTTCATTGATGCAAGACTTGCAAGCACATTGGGGTTGCACGTCTTGTCTTCTAGCCAAGATCGGTTTCAAGTCAGAACTACAAGCAAGGAAGTTTCTCAATGTTTAGGTAAGACATCTTCAGTTTCATTACAAATGGGTACATATACTTGGCAAGGTCCTCTTTTTGTTATGAAATTAGGAAATTCAGAATTTATTTTAGGCGTTACATGGATGGAACAATTAGAAACCACAGTGTGTTTTAACCACAAACATCACTTTGTCGAATGGCAAGCCAATGGGAGGACTATTCATCTTCAAGGATTACCCACACCTCCATCAAAAGTTGTAAGTTCACATAGCATGGAAAATATATTGAGAAAATATGGTGGGGGATTCGTGGCACGAATCAATTGCATAGAGAAATTAGACCAAGATGTACCTAAAATCAAAGAAGAAGATCTCCAAATCATTGTGGCTAACTATGGGGAGGTTTTTCAAGAACCAACAGGACTACCTCCTAAAATATCTCATGACCATGCCATACATCTAATACCTAGTAGTCTTCCACCCAATGGTCACCCATACCGATATCCCCAACCCCAGAAAACAAAAATTGAGAAGATTGTCCAAGAGCTATTATACCATGGTGTCATCCATCATAGTACTAGCCCTTACTCCTCACCAGTAGTCTTAGCTCATCAAAAAGATAATTCTTGGCGTATATGTCCCGATTTTCGCCCTCTCAACAAAATCACGATCAAAGATAAATTTCCTATCCCTGTCATTGATGATTTACTAGATGAATTACATGGTGCCAAATTCTTTACCAAATTAGACTTACATTCAGGGTTTCACCAAATCTGAATTAGGGAAGAAGATATCCCCAAAATAACTTTTCGAACTCATGAAGGTCATTATGAATTCTTGGTAATGCCCTTTGGTCTCACTAATGCACCATCTACATTCCAAAGTCTCATGAACCAAGTGTTTCGTCCATTCCTACGAAAATTTGTTTTAGTCTTCTTTGATGACATACTCATCTATATTAAATCATGGAAAGATCATTTAGTACATGTGGATAGAGTTCTCCATATCCTATGCAAAGAAAAGTTGTTTTTCAAATGATCTAAATGCTCCTTTGGTGTTTAATAAGTTGAGTACCTTGGTCATATAGCATCTCACGAGGGTGTTAAGGTAGATCCCAATAAGATTAAGGCAATACAAGATTGGCCCTTGCCTAAAACCATCAAGAAACTTCATGGTTTTTTGGGTCTCACGGGTTATTACCACAAATTTGTTTGTGACTATGGTAAAATTGCAGGTCCTCTCATGGCTCTCACCAAGAAGGATGATTTTCAATGATCAATAGTAGATACTAAAGCCTTCGAGGCTCTCAAGGAGGCAATGTGTACGACTCTAGTTAAACAATTGGGTTAAACTTACATGCGGGTTAAACAATCATTTTGTTGGAAAGGATTAAAATCAAAGGTTAAGCAATGGGTAGTTGAATGCAAAGTGTGTCAATGCAATAAGGGAGAAATAGTCAAATCACCAGGTTTGCTTCAACCGTTACCTATTCCGGATCGCCAATGGGAACATATTTCCATGGATTTTATTGAAGGTCTTCCTAAGTCGAAAGGTAAAACAATAATTTTCGTGGTATTTGATCGCCTTTCCAAATTTGCTCATTTTCAGGCTTTACAACATCCATTTTCAACAAGCAAAATGGCCAAGGTATTTATGGATTCAATTTTTAAATTACATGGAATGCCCAAAAATTTTGTAAGTGATCGTGATCCCATATTTACTAGCAATTTTTGGAGAGAATTGTTTCGACTTAGTGGTACCAAATTAAATATGTCTTTTGTATACCATCCACAAATAGATGGTCAAACGGAGGTAGTTAAAAAATGTTTGGTTACCTACTTAAGATGTTTTGTTCAGGATAAGCAATTTCAATGGAGTCAATGGTTTTCATTGGCAAAATGGTGGTACAATACTTCTTACCATTCTTCCACTAATATGTCTCCTTTTGAAGCATTATATGGAACAAAGCCACCCACAATAGTTGATTATGTACTAGGATCTTCCAAAGTGGCCCAAGTCGACGATTGGTTACAAAAGAGACAAGCAATGCTCACTATCTTGAAAGATAATTTGGTCCAAGCACAAAACCGTATGAAGGAGCAACAGGACAAGCAGTGTTCAAAAAGAACATTCAATATTGGTGATAGGGTATTCTTACGTCTTCAGCCCTACAAACAGCTATCATTGAAGCTCAAATACAATCAGAAGTTGACCCCACGATTCTATGGTCCTTATAGAATTGTGCATCGCATTGGCAAGGTAGCATATCAACTGGAGTTACCCCAATCTTCTTGCATACATCCAATATTTCATGTTTCCTGTCTCAAAAATATGATTGGCCAGAAAGTGCATTCTCAATTGAAATTACCAGTGTTGGATGAAGAAGGGCATATCCATCTACAACCAGAATAAGTGTTACAAACTAGAACACACAGACTTAGATTTTGTCACATCTAGGATTTTCTCATCAAGTGGCAGGATTTACTTGAAGAAGATGCAACCTAGGAATCTGAAAGTATTTTCTAGTCATTTCCAGCTTTGAGGACAAAGCTTTCTGAGGAGGGGAGTCATGCTACATACCAAACCTAGCCTGTCGGCTAGGTTTTCCATGTGAAAATATTTCATATTTATTAGATTAGATATTTTATTTAAAATCATCTATCATCATATTTTATTTCTACTTTTCATCTGCGCTATTCGCACATTTGCCTTTACGACGAGGGAGTGCCCACCTCAAGTGGCTAAACAATTTACTTGCAATTCCATTCGATTTATTCGTGTCCTTGCATGATTGTTTTTGGTTATACATCATTGAATAATATCAATTGATTGATTAAATATAAATGGTAATAGCGGTTTAGAGAGAACTCATAGGAGATTCTCTTCATCATGCTTGGCTTAGGTAAAATTAGTCGTTGTAGATGACAAAAGTGGTCTCGTTGATGGAAAAATCTAAATTGCCATGAGAAATTGTAGACCATAGCAGTTGTGTACACCACCATAGCATATATGGATGGACCACAGAACAGCGTGGCCAAAAAATGTCTGGAATCGATCTGAGCAGCTTGTTAGCGTAGCTATGTTAGTTATTCCATTATAGGTTAATGTTGTTAATTTGTTACAACCTATTCTATTTGACGCCTAGGTGGTTCCGTAACCTATGGGCTAATCTAAGGTTGCCTATGTATTATTTATACAGTTCAATACAATGGCTCTGATGTTCGCATTCCTACACAGCTCTACAGCTTGCTAAGTCCAATCCTTCTTCATACATAACAATTTCCCATTACAACATCAATGCAATTTGAATTCTTTATAACGAACAATTTACCCCTCATCGGAAGGCTTCAAAAAAATCTTATGCATCACATCTCGGTAAGCTTCCATAGATCGAGGCTGTGTTGGGTAGTTCAATAGTATCCGTGCACCGAAATCAAAAAATGAAATCAGTTTCTTCTACTCAAACAAAAACACTTTCATAACAGTTATTTCAAACAGATTTCATGACGAAAAATAAAATTTCCTTAAAGGCCCAAAAAAAAACAAATGAATTCATGCGTTGCTTCTGTGTTGCACTACAGCAGTAGCCTGGTGCATCCCTGTCTAGAAAGGTTCCCGAACTCATAAAAAAATCTCCTAAAAAAATACAACAAATCGCCATTAAAAAAATAGCTATCACGAATCTTCAATGGTAAACTCTCCTTGAAACAAATAAATTCATAGTTGCTCTTCACGGTGGCAATTACACAGTGCCAAACATCCTCTGCACAAAACAAGAGATACAACAAAGTGGTATTGGCAGAATAACTCCGTGTTGCAGTGGAAGTCAAGGTAGCAAAGTAGCATGAACAATGATTCGAACACAGGAAGCCAAGTATAAGGTTTTGGCTTTTCTAGCCAAAAACACAATATGGATAAGCTTTGCAAAGTCAAGCAAAGTCGAAATCTCCTCGTCCGTGTGCTCCAGCGCTTCGTTCTTCACGTCTATCTTCGCTCCTTGAAGTTCTAGCCGCATCACCCACTAGATACATTCTACCACTAGCATGCATCTAGTAGTGGTTGGCGATGCAAAACTCATGTTGCAACAAAAATTATGGGATAGAATTTTTCGTACTGAAAGCTGATACTGGGTCGTATTTTGGCCACGGATTCTGCACTCCACATATCTCGATTGAGACACACTCCATCCATAGGCAACCCCACGACACCATGCACGAGATTCACCATCCTCTCGCAGAACACGGCCGCTTCTCAACGCATACTTGACACACCTCAACACCTACTTGAAATATTGTTTTTCGTCGACGGACTCGCATGGCTTGATTTTGATAGAAGAAGGAAAAAAAATGGATGTTGGCATTTAACTTAGCCATTGGAATATAAGCATAACTTCCATGCCATCCTCGTCTGATAAGATTTTTCTCTAGCTTCCCTCAGATGGCTTCGAATTCATCTTGGTTGAAGTTGTAATACACCCGGTGATACTACGACAAGCATCTGGCCACCTGCTTTATGGATCAAATCATCAAGTTCTTCGGACTCCTCAACTTTGCAGGTAGGTCATTGATGAAAAAACACATGAAATCTAGTTCTTGCCCTTCGAATTTCCACGCTAGGAATGGAGTACAGCAATGGCAAATATGACAAAACTTTCAATGCCGCTATGGATGCTTGATGTCGATGTGGATGTATCTCCTTGCCTGAGACATTTGGTGCAAAATTAAAAAAAAAATTAAACCCTTGCTGCGATTTGGAGGTGAGTCCGCCATGGCCTCGGCGAGCAACTCCAAACTAGATGGCGCACAATTTTTTTTTTTAATGGCCAAAGACATTGCCAGCACCGGCCAGATCTTGCAGTTGTATGGTTCGTCTGTGGTGCACAGGCAACTCTCAATGTCTCCCATGGTAACTGTTTCTCCAAACAAGATTCCTTTCATCCATCGGGCTGCAAAGGAGTTGTCACCTATAAAACAGAGAAAACGGTGGGGGTCGGTCTACGGCTGTGTGAGAACCCAGGGAACTTGCTCTCCAACAAGACGACTAGAGTAATGACCGCACCTCCACCATGCATGGCATCCATCCTTAGCACATATTATTGCCGATGAAATAGGTTGTTTTTGCACTGTTGCAGGCCTTCACCCTTCAGTACAATAGTGGTTGTAAGGGTTTTCTATTGCTTCACCAATGAACAGTGCCCAAACAACATGAGCAATGAATCTCTAAAAAAAAATCAAGCAGAAAACTCAACCTCCAACAAGAAATCTTGCAAATAAAAAATATATCTCATTTTTTATTTCTTCGTGGAGAAATTACTTCTACGGATGGATACAAAGAATCTTAACCTCCCAATCACTGAAAAAAATTACAGCTATGAAATTTTTTACAGGCACCTAGTTGAAAGTTTGATCTACTTAACTTCAACTAGACCAGATATTTCCTATTCAGTTGGTCTTGTTTCCAGATTCATGCAGGATCCTAAGAAGAGCCATTGGATAGAAGCTAAAAGGATTTTGAGATTCCTCAAGGCCACCCCACACCATGGACTTATGTACACATCATGTGATGATTTTTCTTTGATTGGGTACATAGATTCAGATTGAGCTAGTTGTCCTGAAACTAGAAGATCCACATCAGGTTATTGTTTGCAGTTGGGCCAAGGCTCTATTTCATGGAGTACAAAGAAGCATAACACAGTTTCAATATCTTCAATAGAGGCTGAATATAGAGCAGCAATTGAGGCAACTAAGGAGGTAATTTGGTTGAGGTAATTACTTCAAAACAGGACACTCGGCTATTCATAGATGGTCCAACATATATATATTGTGACAATTAAAGTACCATCAAGATGACCAAGAATCCAATTTTTCATGCTTCATCACTTCATCAGAGAAATGGACCTTCCTGACACCAGTTTCCATCTGGTTGAATATTGATCTCGAGGTATTAGAGCTCCCAGCATGAATTTCCCACTACTCCTCCATGCAACATGACGTCATCTGAACTACCACCGTGGTGAGCAATCCATGATCTTCAACGCTTGATCTATATTAGGCCTACAATATAGCTGGGGATGGGCACAAAGTTTGGCAGCCACACTAAAATAGGGAAGCGCGATATAACCGGGATTATCACTGAACATAGCAGCTCCATCTTCGTGATCTGATGCATGGAAACATGACTGCCAGAAACGTAGTTCATCAATCCAGGATGCTTGGACGTCAAATCTGGGACGAGCAACACACCAGAACACATATAAAACGCTAAGAAAAAGATGTCTAATATCCAAAATGCAGGCGAACAAAGGTCCGAGATCATTTTATTTCGTTGAAGGTAGGTGGATGTTGCGCAGCAACAGCAGATATTTTTCCACAACCTTGGAATCCATTGCTCTAGAATTTGTTTTCATCAGCATGTTCAACTGCCGGTGCTCGTCCATTACAGCTACACACTATACTTTGTTCAATTTTCAGATCGTAGCTCTTCATGATTTTTTCCTACGGCTACGACTCCATTAAATTTCAACTGTAGTAATCAAATGGATGTGGTTGTAAAAGTGGTTGGAGGAGTATTGCAGGCCAAGTACTCGTAGAGGTCTTTCGTATTTTTGGAGGTTAATGACGGTTCGTGCCTAGCAAATCTTCAAGTGTTGGTGTTGTGCTCGTACCAGCCGCTGATAAATTATCACAAAATATTTTCTAGTGCCCCATAGTGCAAAGAACAAACTTCAATGTTCAACCTTGCTGGAGAATCGAATAAGGTGAACGCATAGACGAGAAAGCTCCCCATATGTTACAACAAATTTATATACATGACATTCACATTGAGCAAACAAAGTGGCCAAACAAGAATCACAACAAATTTATCTCCCCTGCCATTCTATGACGCTCGACGGAGGAAAATCCCCACGTAAAACTGATGATTTGTTGATTTTCTACGTGAACAAAGTGTGCGTAAATAAGGTATATTGGCAACTTCTTTCTGACAAAACTTGAAGGAGCCAAAACTTGAGTCTTCAAAGATCGTTCACTGCCATGCTCAGGTACGACACACATAAACCTGGAAAATAGTTTTCCACTACATCTGCAATCTTTCGTGAATTAACTCGCACGGTGCCATCCTCCATTTGATTACCCTGGTCTTCACAAAATTCTCCGTGTGTGCACAGAAAGCTCCATTGTTGAGCAAAATAGTCATCTACTTCCACGAAACTGCATATTGGATGATACTGTTACGCAGGAGGCCATATTATGTCGCAACATCACCAGATACAGTAAAGCAACGCATGGGCCACGAGTTGAAAAGTTGGTTGTAAGGGTGGCAGCACCTTCATGCACTTCTCTGATCCATCTAAAAATCAATCTCCACCACCTTCATGAGAAAAATAAAAAAATTTGAGGGTTCCACACAATTTCGCTTCTCGAAGATGTCAGTTGTATCACAAGCTTGTGGTGCTTCAGCGGACGAAGCCTATCAGCAGATCCATTGCTGCTCGCACTACCATTGCTGCTTCACGGTGATATTTTTGGATTTTGCGACACCTGACAATAGTCTCAAAAGCTCTAAGCAACACCCAGTTGAGGAATGGATATTTTCAGCTTATGTGGCAATGGAGGCAATAGGGGCTGCATCCAGCGGTTTGATCTAACAGACGGTGGATATGTGGAGTAATTGTTATGCACAACTTGTGCTATCTGCTCGAACGCCTACAGTAATGCTCCCCCATTGGAGCCTGTTTCTCCGTCACCTTTGTCGTCTCCGCCCTCGCTTGGGGTAGGTAGTGGGCCCGCAGATCTGCTAGAGCTACACACAAATCCAGATCACTGTGCACCATATAACACGTAGAAAAACTTTCAAAAAAACTTTAAATTTTCTCCTTTATCTGTACATCAAAAAAATGATCTAAAAACGATGTAGCAATGTGAAGGCCAAAAAAATGTTGAACTCCCCATCAAACAGCTTCATTGTAGTGGTCCACACAAGTCTGGACAACACAAGACACTCCCATAAAACTCATGGGTACTCCAGCACCAAAACTAAGCTCAATATCCTAATATTCCAAAACTTGACCCTTAATAAATCACTCCAAAAAAAATGTGCAGCCATGATTTTTTCATCTGATCCATTAATGATGGAGAGCATACTCCCTAGATTAAAAAAAATGGGGGAAATGAAGAAAAAAATGAGGGGAAAAGTGAGGGGGGATTTTCATGAGGAAAATCCCCCCTCAAACTCACAAGGACAAGAGAGCGACTGCGTTGAGATACCAGATGTTGGGAAAGGGAAAAGATGAGATATATATTGATACAAAATAAGTACAATATATAGGCATGAGGCCTATATGATAACATGACAAGTATCAAGGACACATGTCATAACTGACAAACAAAGTACACATTAACTCTAACATTGGCATTGGTATATATACCCCACATCACTCCACATTTTATTATTGGAGTGTTGTGTAATTTTATTTAAGGATATAGTGATTATTTATGGTGTCTATGGGTGTCCACCACATCTCTCTCTTTTCATCCATATTTTTACTTTTTTTTATAAGATTTGAGTGGATAAAATGCTTCCATTTGTTTTTGAGAGATACTGTGAATTCTGACATGGTATTAGAGTGCATATGGAGCTTCATCAGTTGGTCATGTAAAAAAAAAACTTAGAGCCTCTGAAATTTCTTCCAATTTTTAGGATTCTTAGAGCTTCATATGCATCTTTGGCAAAAGAGAAAAAAGGAAGATCCAATTTTTTTATTTTTCCAATTATTATGACTTTGTCTTGGAGAATTTATGCCTACTCCAGGATATGTTTTCCTTGCATAAAAAAATAAAAGGAATTTAAAAAAAAAATTATATTTCAAAAATGTCACACTAGGGCTCTTTTGGAGAGTACGCTTTTGGAGGCTTAATTTTTGCATACATAAGTGTTTTGATATCTATTTTTCAAACCGTATAATTTTTTGAGCTCTTTGCATTGGTGGTATTTGTTAAAGGATATACTGCAAGTGGAGGGACATCTTATTATGTGATTGTAATTAAGGGCTATTGCCCTATTTCAAAAGGTTAAATTTAGACTTTGTTATGTTATCATAATATTTGGCCTAAGTTTTGAGAGATGTAGATGGATTTGTGATAATTGCAACATTTTTTTAGACTTTTGGAGATTTATAGGAAAAGGATTAAAGATGTGATTTAGTCAACCCATATTTTTACTTTGGATGATTGATTTAGCTTATTCATGAAGATCTAATATTTCATGATCTTCTTCTTCTATTTCTTGTCCAAGTACTCTTGGAAGTTTGTTACAACTCTTGCTTTAAGTAGGTTCATGCAAATACTTCTTTGGTGATTAAAATTAGGTGGCATAAGGGCAAGATAAAGTCTTCAAATAAGGTGATGTATAGTGTAAGAGGAAAATTCGCGCCTTCAATTCATACCTTATGCAATTGTGGAAGATTGAAGGAGCTTATCTTTCAAGGAGGTGGTGATCTTAATTTCTCTTCTTCATTTAAGTCTTAGCAAAAGTGTTTTTTGGATGGGTGTGAGAGTGTCTAATAGTGGAAGTTATGACTATGGTCCAGCCTAAGGAGAATCTTATATAGAAAGCATTTTTGTAGCAGTAGATTTCAAATGATGAGAGGAATTTAGATGAGTCTACCTCAAAATGTGGAGACCCATTGGAGCATCCATTATAGGGAAAGATATTATTGTTACTAATACCTTCTATGCTTGGCCTCTCAATTCAAATTATGGGGGTGTTGGAATTATTATATGGTTCACAACCAAGGATGACATTGTATGATGTAATATTGATAGGCCTAAGGGAATTTCATTATGCAATGTATTGAATTTATTGTAATATTTTATTATATAAGCCCTATGGATCATCATTTTGCTTATTTTGGTTAAACCTACTTCATAAATCATAATTAACCTTAAGCCCTCTTGTTATTTTGTATTAGGTTAAACTCTTTTATATAATTTGGGTTTTGGTTTTGGCATAAATACCCTCATCACTCATATTATTATTGGAGTGTTGTGTAATTTTATCTATGGATATAGTGACTATTTATGGTGCCTATGGGTTTCCACCATATATCTCTCTTTTTCATCCTTATTTTTACTTTCTATATAATATTTGAGTGGATGGGTTGCTTATTTTGGTCTCTAAATAATATTTTAAATTTTGACATGTTTATGGCAAGATTGTAGTGCTACCGATAGAGTTTGAAATTAAAGTTCTTAGGACTACTTTCAAACTAGGTATAGATATCTCTAAGATACTAAAGTAGCAAATGGAAAAACTTGATGCCTTATATGAGTTATGACAAAATTTTATATTCCATACAAGGATGGTTCAAAAATAAAGGACTACTTGGTACAACCCGATTATCAAGAGAAAGGAATTCAAGCAACGAAATTCAGTATATGAACTTCAAAAATAAGATTCAATAACAATGGTTGGAACCTTATGAATTTAACACAATATTCAATAATGGATTCATGAAGCTATGGACCATAAATGAAGATTGAATTCCCCTTATAGCCAATGGTCATTGATTATGATTATATAAGAAACCATTGTTCAAAGAAGAATTCACCAAGTATATTACATCCTGACGTTGCCTTGTCTTGATGAAGGATCAAATTCCTTCATACATAGGTATGGATTGATATCTTCTTAAATATACACAAAAAATAGAGAGAATTTTAAAAAATCATATTGTTAACTAAATTTCTTCACAAAAAAATGAGATACAAAGGTTAAAGAAACCAGATTTCTAGCCAAATATTTTAAAAATGTGTCTTTGGTAGTTGAATTCCCTAGGGCATTATCAAAGCAAAAATAACCAAATAGTTTGTTACACTCTTCCAGATAATGCTTCTACTAGAAACTATGGATGTTGGACACCATGAATGGTATCATTTTGTTGCCTTCAAGTAACTTAGCTATAAAATTTCTAGACCCATGTTCATTAAATCTACTTATTTTATGATATATATATATATAATAAAAAAAATTCTTGACACACCATGGTTGTTGTGGATCATGTTTTCCTAATGTAATTAGTAGATACATAATCACTCTATAGTATTAAGCTAATTTTACCTTTAACTATGAATTCCTTCTATAATTTGTCTTATTTGTAGCTTACCATCCACTTGAATTTTTTACTATTCAAATTATTACATGATGTATTCTCATATATTATCACCATAATGTTACACTTATCTTTATCAAGTTAATCATTAATTGAACAATCAACCATGTCATACATGTGATGATCGATGAGGATGATGACAAGATCCAACATGGGGAGTGTTAGTGCAACATATGCCAAGCGATACATCATATAGTAATGATAGAGAATAAATTATATGAATTGGCATAGTATTTCAAACCATGTTGGAAAAGCACATTATACAAGACGATGTGGATAAAATCAATAGGGGATAATTAAATCACATGGATAGTATGTGTAATGGAATAAAGTGCATAAAGCACATATTACTTGTGATTATTATAGAGTATATTTCATAAAGATGATAAGTTACCCTAATTATTCATAGACTTATTATTCCCAACTGTAGAATTGCAAAAATTGTTGATTCATGATCTTAGATGTTGCCATGGTTCATACCTAAAAGTGCATCAAACCTACCAACACTGCTATTTTATAAAATGCATAGGTGTTATAAATTTTTGAGGATGCAAGATGGACGATGTATTTCTCAAAGTTGAAAACTGACAATGAGGTAGTAACTCTCAAATTTTTTAGAGCCCTACAAGGGAACATTATGCAATTCTAAGGCATTACAATCTCTATAATAGAGGCGTTAATTTTATAAGTCATAAGCCTTTCCATAGATCAGGACAAATATTATAGAATAAATATGTAGGAAGAATACCTAGACCAAAGACATGAATTTCTATAGGAAGGAGAACAAGTGAAAATTACTCTAAAAGGAATAAAATACAACTCACTTCCCTCACCATGGGATGAAGTTACCTTCCAGGTCATGAGATATCTCACATATAAGGGCTACCATGAGTTAATATATTTCTATCATTTCATAATTCTAACTCATCTACGATATGGCAAGAGAATTATCCTTCTTTATTTTCTCATGAAATTCCTTCAATATGAAGCATCAAAAGTGTAGAAGGGTAATGAAACTAGCCTCATCCATCATATGTTGATTTTTTTGTTAGTCGAGTACACCCTAGAAAAGCAAATACTAGGGTTATCATTGAAAAAATGTGAAAAACAAGACTAGTCAAGAATAAAGATAAGGACAAGATCAAGTTGATGGTTGAATTAGATGCTCCCAAAACATTTGTAGAAACTATTGGGAGTATTACAAGAATTATATTTGAGTCTAAAAAGGAGATAACACATTCATTGGAAATTAATGTGAGGGATAAGTATAGTCTTGATAGCTTTTGAAGCCTAATACTTAATGTAAATAACCACAAAATCAAATATAACAAAGTTGCAATATAATGAACTCAATAAATATGATAATAATAACAAGAATAACTCAGAAATACTCACAAAATAATCACATGGAAATGCTCACAAAAATACTAAAAATGATATAGAATAAAGGTCTACTAATGCATGTTATGTGCTATGCATTTTTATACCAATTATAATGCTTTGTCACAAATATATAATAGTATGTGACTCCTCATATGGTGCACTCTTGACCTTCACTCTTCTTTGTAACTCTTCACTTTCCTATTCTAAGGACACACGTGCACTCTTACATAATGGACACTTGTGTACATTTACCCTCACAACACTTGCATACTTAATTACATGACACTTGTGCATTTCCTGTAGATTATTACAATATATAAAATATAAACTCACACTCTAATCTAAGATACACACCTAATCTAATAAAGTACCAAGGTGGTACATTGGCATGTACCAAATAATGTAATATTATCCAACAAGACTAAGGATTGAATATTGATAGAACCATTGAGAAAGAGAGGCCCTAATTCCTCATCCACAAAGGAAGTGGAGAACACCTATAGGGTGAAGACCATAGTCACTGTCTAGTATGTCCTAAGAACCTGAGAAGAAAGTTTTAGATATTAATGAGCCACACCAAGATTTATCTAGAAAATTATAGGATAACATTCATCAAGAAAAGTTGATGGAACTTCTAAAAGAATGAAAGGATCTTCCTATATAAATAATAGATGCCCCTAAAAAACTAGAAGAATATCCTACAGAAAAGAACTAGAGGAATTTCATACAAAAATAGAGGAAGAACTAGAATTTCCTACAAAAACATGTTAAAGTATATTACATTATTTGGTACATGTCAATGTACCACCTTGGGTACATAATTAGAGTAGGATTTTACTTTAGAGTAAGGCTTGAGTAGTTACTTCATGAAAGTAATAAATGCACAAGTGTTAGAATGTGCAATGATGTAAATGTGCATGTAGTCCACATGTACATGATTCATGGGTAGAGTAAATGCCAAGGCACATATCTTTCTATATATAGGCCTTTAAGGAGTGAGTGTTGAGAGAGGTGATAGATAGAGTGTGAGAGGTGATAGATAGAGAGTGAGAGGTGATGTTACTATAGTGAGTAGTGAGTAGATACAATGTAGTTCTTCATTGAAAATTTTGGAGTGTTCAAGTTCTCCATTATATTGCATTGTACTATTTTCATGAGCTTTCATTAATGGCATATTACTGAGTTATTGCAAAAGTTTATCTCATTATTTTCTTGCATATTATATTTTCATTATCATATAGTTATCATAGCTTACATATTTCAAATCTTGTGGTTGCATTTATTTTAAAATATATGCTCAAAAGCTAACAATGGTATCAGATCACATGGTAGATCAATAGGAAATTGGGAGAGAAGCAAGAGATATTGAGAGGAGATTAGAAATCTCATTTTTGTAATTTTTGAAAATACATTTGGCTGGAGTCTTTCCACAAAGTTGCAAAAAACTTGTGAAGACTAGGACTCAACATTAGTTCCACTAGATTGAAAAATCAACTAGTGAAGATTGATTATCTCTATATTTAGAGTTTCTTCCATTACAATCCTCGTACTATGTTGTAGAAAAAGGAGATTCAAAGAAAGTTGAGAAGCTTCCTACAAGAAATCTAGGAAGAATATCTTCTTTGGAATCAATCCAATAGCTAAATCAACAAATAAAAGATCAGATATTTGGAGACCTAAGGAAAAAGGTCCCATTACAAGATTGTAGAAGAGAGAAAAGGCTAGAGGAGCCTTACTACAGCCTCATAGAAGAAGAGACTCCAAAGAAGAGTCCAAGAGAATATTGGAGGTTGGTAATCTCCATTGAATATTGAAGATTACATATTTCAGATTGAAGGAGTATAAGAAAACAACTCAAAAATATGAAGAGACCCATAAGAGGTCCCATCAAAGAATTTCCAGTCTTGGAAGACTAAATATTCAGGACTAGTAAATATCATGTTCTAGATTCTAAAAGTAGCAGATTTCAAAGATCCAAGAAGGAGATCTCATTGCAAAACTTCCATACGTGAATATTGAAGAAAAGGTCTCATAGAGAAGACCAAAGGAGCTACAAAAATTTTAAGGCCCTAGGAGAAGGCCTCAAGCTACTTGAAAGGAGAAACAAGGAGAAGGCTAGGAAAGCCTCATTGAAGGAGACTTGAAGAAGTCCATTGGAGAATGTTTGAGGAGAACTTGAGAAGTTTTTGATAAAGAAAATTTTGGATAATTATCACCATCTGACAACAAGCCCAAAGAGAAGAATTTGGAAAGGAGTTTGCCAAATTTCAAAGGATAATAGTGAAGACCTCAAGACAGTTAGAATCTTGAGAAGAATGCCACTAGATAGGCCAAGATTGAAGTCAAAATTTGATAAGGAGGTTGAAGGAGAAAGGAGATAGAGAAGCCACCAAATTTGAGAGATTTAGGGATTGCCATTGAAGGCTTGAAGGTCATTTTTGAGATAGGAGGTTGTTGATTTTACAACAAAAAAAGTGAAGGTTTCTTGAAGGAAAAATATTAGTTGTGACTTGGATGAGTTTACTACTAGATTTTAGAGATTCAAGGACAGCATTTTGAAGGTGAAATTGACTGTGCAAGGGTAGCATTACTAGTTGCAAAACTTGATCTATAGAGTGCATTTTGAAGGAAGATAAAAGCCATCAAACTACAATTTTAAGGCAACAAGTTAGAAGGTTTCAAAGCTTCAAATCGGTGAGCTAAAGAGTTGTTTAGAATAGTAAGGAAGAGTTGTGATTTCATCCATTACAAGGTAGTATTTACGTGAATCTAATCACCAATACAACCATCATCTACAGAGGTTATTAAGGTAAGCAGCTTTGGTGCAAAAGGTTCATTACATGAACATTAGTTACTTGGTTTATTATTAAAGTTTCATTAAGCATCATATTAGAGTTTAAATTTACAAGGAGAACGTTGCATATATAAGTCTTCAAGGGAGTGCAAAAGATAGTTTCTTATAAGGATAATACGTGCACATAAAAATAAGTTAGATATATTTTAAAAGAAAAAAATATCTTCTTATTATCTAGTTATAGCAGAGAAGACATTACTCTTAAGTGAAAATTGCATAGATTATAGTGCATCTTACGAGTTACTTTTAAGGAGCAATAAGGTGAGATTAATAGTGCACTATACTAGTTATACTTAAGATATTTTTAAGGTGCATTAAGGATTGATCAAAGGTGGAAAATTAGTGCACAAGAAGGATTAAGTTAGAGTGTCAAGAGACACTATTGAGCACACAAAACCTGCAGCTTATCTTGGTGAAAGCAAGTCACCAAAAGAAGGGCATATTAGTTGCTTGAAATTATTATTGCAAGTTATTCAAGCAAGTGAGTTAGAGGTTAGCATTGTCTAGTAAGAAAGGCAACATTAGATCACTATTTTCCCTCAAGAATTCAACTCATCAAAGAAGTTAGAGAGCTTGAAATAGAAGACATATGGCCTAAAACTTTGGTGCAAGTTGATGAGCATAAAAAAAACTCTTTTTTATGCATATGTTAATAGGTATTGCATGGCATATTTAACACTGGAAATGCATTTTTGTATAATTATTGCATATTATTAATAGAAAATGAAGTATTATGCTTGATTAGTTTTTTTAGTGGAAAATGTGCATAGATGCAGGTTTTTGCTACTACTTTTGCATTTTCGAGTCAACATCCCATTCAGACCTGGCAATGCATGAATAATATAATATTTTTAAGTACAAAGACATATTGAAGAAGTCTACGGTGAATGACGAAGGCACCTATATTCTTCTAAGGATAGGGCAACTACTTCCCATAAGGAAGTAGGCACCTATATCCCAGTGGTAGTCAAGTGCCTATCTCTCGATGCCTATCTCCTGATGATAGGCAGGTGTCTATCTCCCGGTGGCAGGCAAGCGCTTATCTCTATGTCTATCTCCTAGTGCCTATCTCCTAGTAGCAAGCAGGTGCCTATCCCCTAATGCAGGTAGGCACCTATATCCTACCGGAAGCAAGCGCCTACATCAAATAGGAATATAGGAGCTATATTCAATGTTGACCAATTGATCGTGCATTTTTTTAAGGAAGCTATTGCAAAAAATAAGGAATAATTATTTTTATTTATGCATGATTAAATTTAAATTCCCACTCTTTTAATAAGCTATGCATGATTAAAATTAAACAACCACTATTTTAATATATGGAAATCACAACTATGCATGCACCCATCGCGATTTATGTTTAAAATAGAATAAGCTATTTTGGTAATGAGATTGGTTGCATTTTGTAGAAAAATCATAGGTCATTCTCGAGAAGATATACACGAATTATTTTATTTCTTTTGTACTGCATACTTTATAAATAAAAAATTTTAGTGTTATTTTATTTGCGTGGACTAAAGGAGTGATTTTTACGTAACCAACTGGGCGGACCATCTGCGGGAGCTTGGGCCCACTCAAGGCAATCCTCCCCTATTTTATTTATGTTATTTTTTTTTAGTTGTGTGTTTATTTTTTCCACAATTTACTTTCAGTTGTGTATTTATTTTCTACATTTTCCTTCCACAACTTTAATTTAATTTTTATTTTCGTTATTTTAATTGCATAGTGTCTGTTATTTATTTCTTGCACGTTTGTTTATCCACTTTATTTAATGTATTAGTTTTACAAAATTTTGGTTAAACTGTAACTACATGAACAAATAAATCCTCCACCAAACTACTAGGCATAGAGGGACTCATTCCCCACACTACAGACATATACTATGTGTAGCACTCACAAGTTTACAAACTCTCAGATTGATAATTAAATGGAAAGAAAATAATTGTTTTATGGAACACCATTTTGGCACCGTTGTTGGGGAGTGTCAAAACTATAGTGTTATGATCCACAAGTTAGTTTGAAAAACATGTTCATATTACCTTACTTGTAGATCCCCTACCTGAGAAGCATGAGTCCACCAAGGGCCTAGAAAATCCAACGAATGATTTATTACGATAATAGAAATCACCTCAGAGCCACAAGCTCAAGATACTCCACAAATATCTATCGAATAGTTGAAAACATCCTCTAAAATAAAATAAAAAATAATAGCTAGTGGATCAAACTATAACTATGACCAGGCTAACATCAATGGGGAAGATTCAACAACTATTATGAAATTATTCCAAGAGAAAAGAAAAATTGCCAACACAAGGAATAAAAATAATAGCCTTCATAATCAAGATAGAAATAGGAATGTTGCTTGAAGGTGTGAAGAATGATATTTTATCTCTTACTTTACATTCAGACACATTCCAGTTACAGAAGAAGAAGCAAGAAACAAAAGCACCATTTATCTTTTTCTACCCGAGGTGTAAAAAAACCATGAAAAAATGAATGTCCAAAAAAAACAATGGAAGTCTATGAAAAATTTCACCTAGATCATCAAACCAAGTTGTGTCCAAAAATAACAAAAGAAGACCCAAAAGAAGTAGAAACTTACTTTATGGACCCATATCCCCAGACACAACCATCAGAACATTCCAGCTTAACAACTCCACCTACTACAAGGCTAAAATAGTTGTTAGCACAACTAAAGCTGAATCCCAACGGTAACAATTTAAATTTACCAGCTTATCAGGTAGATATGGGAATGAACCCAATGTACCATATTAGTATAGAAGTAGAAAAAATTGTGTTGTTGAAAAATCAAACAATGAAGGACTTCCATCGTATCCCGAAAGGTTACAAAAAATTAGAAAAATGACACAACCCAAGTTTGATATTATGGAACAATTGAAAAATATTATTGTTACCATTCCTCAAACTATCAGGGATGTGCCTATTTACACAAAATCCATTAGGGATTATGCCTCAAGAGACCGAGATAGAAGCCACAACCAACAACAATGAAGGTGATAGGTCAACACACTGATTTAATATTAGACAAAATCTATCTCAATCCAAGAAGCCCAATTTTAACGATAAAAATTGCAATCTTAACATTACCCAACACTTTGGTGAATTTTAATGCTGACATTAGTTGCAAAATAGGAAAAATGATATTTAATGAAAAACTATAAAAAACATAATCATCTACCTATGTACACAATTTGTCAATGAGTTGGAAGAACCTGGTTTTGAGGCCATCGAGTAAGATGCTCTTCCCATGTTGTAACATATCATAACGCTGGATGAAGAAGAAGATGGGGCAAATAAATACTTAGTCGTATAAATTTTTTGACAAGGACTAAGATCTTATCACAAGCCCCAAATTCTAGAGGCTAGCTCGATTGTAGGTATGGAGGAGACCCCACCTTCAATATTACCACCAACAACATGATGAACACTATTACAATGTTCAACATAAAAACAAATAAAATAATAAATAAATAATAATAAAGTTTTTTTAACACCATTAGTTTAGGTTTTTCTTTTTATTTTGTTATGTTTTGTAGGACAGCATGAAGCTCATTGTAGACTATAGGCATCCAAGATAACTGGACCTATCAGGCAAGTGTCACTCCATCCTACTTTCCTCAAAAAAGAAAAAAAAATTACGAATAAATAATTGGATATAAATATTTCGTGAAGTGAGAGATTTTTACACGGAGTTCATAATAGCACATGATAAATAACATACGAGGGCATATGATGTGTGAGTCCTTAAAAAATATTTTGGTAGTCATGTTGGAAAACTACCTTTCAATGGAGATACAGGAAAACTCCATCTAATTTTTAATGGATATAGAGTTTTACAAATAATTCCCAAAACTAGCATATTATTTCAATATTTTTGAGCATATCTGAGGAATCAATATGACTATTGCCACTTCAACTCTAAGCCTCGATTATTGACCCACATATTATAGGTCTCTGAGCTTTAAGTTGATGGCAGTGACATAATATTAATAGTTGTGAGATCAAATTAGATGCAAGCATGGGAGAGACCCCATATTTTCAATACCATATCAACAGTTTGACGAATGCTCGCATGTTCGTCGTGCAAAAAATTTAAAAAAAAAGAGAAGAAAAAAATAATGAGAAAAAGAGGCATGGAACCTGTTTTGCTTAACAATGTTAGAATAGATATTCTTTTATTTTTGTTTTTATTTTGCAGGGTTACGTGGACTCAGATGCAATATGTAGGCATTCGGATCAAACTAGGCCTATCAGACACGAAGTTATGCTACCCTACATTTCTCCCACTTTCTAGGAGTGCAGTGATGCAGAAAAAGTGCCTACTTCCCACCAAGAAGGCAACACCCACATTCAGAACAGCGCAAAGGTGCCTACTTCTTACCAGGAGAAAGGTGCCTATATCCGGACCAATAGTAGTGATGCCTACTTCCCACCAGAAGGAAGGCATCTATATCCAGATATAGCAATGGCACATACCTTCCAGAAGGATGGTGCTTGTATCCACTTCCATCAGACATAGTATGCCTAATTTCTAGTTTTTTGATGATGGAATTTGTTTACTCCCCAACTTTTGTCACCAGAGTTCGCTTATTCTCATTGGTAAAATACACATGCTTTCAAGAAATAAATAACAAAGCACATAAAATTCCAAGGGGTGACGTGTGTCGTCCCACAACAAATAAAATAATTTTTTTTTTTTTTAACATGAGACCTCGAAACTCAAATTTATGCAGTACCCAATAAAACCAATTTTGATAGGATCAACTGCACAAAAACATTTAAGTCACTGATTTGTCCCAATACACTATAATCAATGCTTCTAGTAATCAAGTTGCACCATGAGGCATCATATGCATCATGATCTACGAAAAACCACCTAGGTATGTATCGATTTTTCTATTATTTATGTGCATAGTTATTACAAAATATGTCTCTATGTTAAGTGCCAAAAAAAGCCCACATTTATGTTGTCCATTCATGCAATCCCACATCAGTAGTTAGCCACATGGCATGAATTAGGCATGTGATGAATTGCAACAAATACCACTACAACCAAGCACACATTTAAAAACATTGCTAAGATGTAGTAATAATTTAAATAATAGGAGGAAGCACCTACTATGACATGTTGTCAACCAAAGGTGTAGTCGCTATATATAAGAGAAGAGAAAGAAATGAAAAAGAAAAAAGAAAAATATATATAGCAACATAGATAAATGAGTGCAGCAACCATAGGAGGACAATCCAGAACTGTACCCGAAAAAGGAATGAACCTGTTGATTTCATGGGTGTAGTATGAGAACAATTTGAGTCTGCAAGTTGGTTAGACTATTGTAGTCTTATCAGCCAAGGCGAAGATATTTTCATGGTCCATGAGTTTGCAACATCCATGGGGATACGACTATGCAAATCAATGTACAAGAAAAATAAGCAACAAGCTAAAGCCATACGATGGACTGGGGAGCAAGTTAAAGGAGGGTCAAACCATCTGTGTACACCTAGCAATCATGGTCCAAGAAAAACATGGTCATCCATGTTGATCGATGTCCTTTCCTCCTGTTCCCAGTAGCACCAACATTATTAGAATATTTCTTTTGAAGTGGGATATTCAAAACAGAGTCTATGTGGTCACACACATAAAATATTGACCAAAATCTACCGTGAGATTTTGAAGGCTCAAAAGAAGAGAAAACACCAGCAGGGAACTCACAGTCAACAACTCTACCAGAATTTTAGCATGGTTGGAGCCTTGGGAAATTGGGAATATTTCCTATGATAATGGGTTGAAGTAGAGCTTCAATAAGGAAGAGTCACTCTTGCTCTACATCCACCAACAACAACACCGAGGTAGTTACTGTGTAAAGAAAAAATAATAATAATAAATAAATAAAGGGATAGTGCCTAAGCCTCCGAGGAGAAATATCATGTTGTATAGGTAGAATTTTAAGAATATCAACAAGCTACTGCAACCACATAGCAGAAATCAAGCCACACTATACAGCAATTGATGATAATAGTACAACAAACTCACCATAGGGAAGAATAGAGTTGATGTTGTTGTGCAGACAAATTGGGTCATAGATCTAACAATTTCTTTCATGGGCTATGTAGCTAGTCAAATAGAAGTTGAACATTTTATGGTTGCCCAGTCAACCAATGCGTTAGTAGAACACTTTTTTGGTGCCCAGTCAGCTGGCCAGCCAACAACTAAGTAATTTACAACTGCTCAGTCTATTGGTGAGTCAACAGAACATTCTATTGTTTCCCAATCAGCTGGTTAGCCAGAAGTAAAACATTCCATGGCTGCCCAGTTAGTTGGTCAACCAAAAGTTGAACACTTAGCTATTGAATCTATTGGAGATCCAAGTGCAGAACCACCTATGGCTAACTAACACACACTGGAAGTGGAACTACTCATAACAAAATATTCAATGGGGTATATTCAATAAAAGTTAGCTCAAAGGAAAAATGAGGAGCTCGCTCTCAAAGCACCATCCACCGTAGATAATGCCAAGGCCTGAGGAAAGTGCAATCAGAACATAATGTATCAGGGGAATGTGACATGAGGACATGTCAAAAGATTCGGAATGGGGGTAAGTTGAGCACCAAAATATTCATTTTTTATTTATGTGTTAACGGGTATTGCATGGCATATTTAAAACTAAAAATGCATTTTGTATAATTATTGCATATAATTAATAGAAAATGAAGTATTATGCTTGACTAGTGTTTTTAGTGGAAAATGTGCATAGATGCAGGTTTTTGCTACTACTTTTGCATTTTTGAGTCAACATCCCATTCAGACCTAGCAATGCACAAAGAATATAATATTTTGAAGTATGAAGACATCTTGAAGAATGTTGTGGTGAATGATGAAGGCACCTACATTCTACTAAGGATAGGGTGACTACTTCCCATAAGGAAGTAGGTGCCTATATCTTGATGGCAGGCAGGCACCTATCTCCTAGTGGCATGCAGGTGCCTATCTCCAATGCCTATCTCCCTATGGTAGGAAGGCACCTATCTCCTAACGCCTATCTCTTGGGGGTAGGCAGGTGCCTATCTCCTAGTGTTTATCTCCCAACATCTATCTCATAGTGCCTATCTCCTAGTAGCAGGTAGGCACCTGTCTCTCAATGCCTATCTCCCAGCACAAGCAAGTGCCTATATCCCACCATAGGTAGGCACCTATGTTCAGTGGAAATATAGGAGCTATATTCAATTTTGATTGGTTGACCAATTGATCGTGCAATTTTTATGGAAGTTGTTGCAAAAAATAAGGAAGAATCATTCTTATCTATGCACGATTAAATTTAAACGACCACTTTTTTAATAAGCTATGCATGATTAAAATTAAATAGCCACTCTTTTAATAAACAAAAATCACAACTATGCATTCACCCATCATGAATTATGGTTAAAATAGAATAAGCTATTTTTATAATGGGATTGGTCACATTCTGTATAAAAACGCAAGCCATTCTTGAGAAGATATACACACATTATTTTATTTCTTTTGTACTACATAATTTATAAATAAAGTTTTTGAGTGTTCTTTTATTCATGTGGACTAAAGGAGTGATTTTTATGTAACCAATTGGGCGGACCATCTACGAGAGCTTCGGCCCACTCCATGTAGTAATCCACCCATATTTTATTTTTGTTATTTATTTTCAGTTGTGTATTTATTTTTTCGCAATTTACTTTCAATTGTGTGTTTATTTTCTACATTTTCCTTCCGTAATTTTAATTCAATTTTTATTTCTATTATTTTAATTTTTCAATGTGTGTTATTTATTTCTTGCACGTTTGTTTATCCACTTTATTTAATTTATTAGTTTTACAAAAGTCTGGTAAAATTGTAACTACACAAACAAATCAATCCTCCACCAAACTGCTAGGCACAGAGGGACTCATTCCCCACACTACATGAATATACTGTGCATGGCACTCACAAGTTTACAAACTCCGAGATTGATAATTAAATAGAAATAAAATAATTATTTTACGGAACATCATTTTCTACTCACCACAATTTAAGGTGTTCTATCTTAATTATTACAACATTATTTGTGTTACATAAGAAAAACTTTTATTATCCTTTCAAAAACAACAAAGGATAAAATATATATCCTCTAGAAGGCATTACAATGACCAACAAAATATAGTCTTCAAGCAGTCATTTTGAAGAAAGGAAGAGATCCAACAAAGGACTCATCAAACATGTTTTCAAGCCATTGGATTCAGCACCGATTGGTTTCATATAAGCATCATTCATGGTGCAAGATAATCTACATCACAAGGGGACCAAGTCGGGCAGCATAACCACATTACCAAGGCAAGTCTAACACAGCATTAGCAAGGGAATAGCATAATGAAAAACAATGAAATCAACGTGCAAGTAAGGAGTTTATTACCCAATAAAACATTATAAAAAGCTTGGAAGAAGAACTTAGGGTTGAAGCAAGCACCTTTAAACCATCAATAGTGAAGCACCTTGGAACCACCTGCGTTAGAGAAAGCTAAGCAAGAAGCGTTGAACGAACAATCAATAGTTGACAAGAAGCATTGGTCTAATAAGTAAATTAAAGGGCATAGCTACATGCAAGGTTGAATATGTCCACTTGCCAACCTGAGTGAAGGAACCTCGTTCCACTTGGCACAAGTGTGAAGGAGCAAAAGAGCATCGTTGGAATTCTTTGTAATGCCTTATTTCATAATGAGTGCAAAGGGAAAGGAGTGCCCAAGTAACACTCAACATAGACTGACAAAGTTTAGTCCTCATCACTCAGCATATACACATTGACATAACACCTACGATTTCCAAGATTGGCATCTTCTAATGCATCACACAGACCAGCACCACCTAGCAAGGAGTTACAGGCTCAAACAATAATGTATATGTCATTTGGCATATGTTGCATAAGGAGGTAAGGACCATTAAATACCTCTGCCCAAAGGAGAACATAAATATATTTGCATACTCAGTCAAACAATGTTAAAGGAGGAAGAGATTACAATCTAAAGAGCATCGAGAATGTCACCCAAATTAGTGCTTGGCATCATACCTCATGAACCATGGAGATACAACATTCAAGGGTTCAAAATCATAGTCAAAGCCTATGTCAAACAACAAGCAGTGCATCATTGAAAGGTATAAGTGCATTACACTATTAATTGCTTTCTATAATACAAGGAGTTATAAGGTCATTTAATCTCTAAGGTTGGTTTATTAAACAATAGGAGGAATAAGGAGATAAAACCTTAGATATTCTATTAAAGTTCTAGAAAGCAAATTGAAGGGTGAATTTTATATTGAAAATAGATTTTTCAAATTACATTGCTTGAAATTCTAATACCTTAGTATTTGCAAATATTATTATTTTCTAAAATTCCAAAATTAGGGAGTTATAAGGTATACTACTTCAAATTTTAGTTTCTTGGAATTTAGAAAAATTAAACCATTGAGAACTGAAGGTTAAAAGAGTGAAACCATTAATTGCTTAGAAGTTGGAAATTTCATTTTACATTAGTCTCTTACAGTAATTTATGAGACATTAATCCAACTAAAAAGTCTTGAAGGAAAATAACCTAATTAAAACTTGAAGGTGCATCATCATTGATCTTTAGTTTTCTATTTACTACTCAATAGGGAGACATAATGCAAGAAAGTAAAGTTGAACATTAGGGAGTCAAAAGGTGTTGGAAATATGAGCAAGTTTTGTTGTCATTGATGTCAAGAGATTGATGTCCAAGTTTCATCATCATTAATGTCATCAGATGGTTTTTCCACAAGGCAAGGAAGAGGTTCAAAGGAATAGGATATAATATTTATTTTAAATATTATATGCCTAAAAAGGCCTAAACAGATTAAAGATCCAAGGAAGGAGGAGCAGGTTAAAAGGAAATAATAATATTATAATATTTCGGGTTACAGGTTGGTTTGAAGAAAAAAGAAGGCCAAGGAGTTATCACATTTTAAATCTTCCTAAAAACCCATTTGGCAGATTTTGAGGACTAAGGTTTAAATTATTTAAATTTAAATATTTTAACCATAAGGTTAAAATTTAAATTTAAATCAATTATGGCACCAAAAGTTTAAATTTGAATTCTCTATCTCCGTCGACGTGTTAGACAACATGGCAAACATTATAAAAGGGGGCAAGATTTTAATCAAAAAATTATCCATGCGAATGTTAATTGCCCAAAGGAAATCATGCACTGCGTTGGTAAGGAAAATATTTGCATGTGTTTAAAGACTTATGAGGGCAAAGATGGCAATAAAGACAAGGGGAGCACCAACGAAGGTTCCAAGGTGCTTGGTAGCGCAAGTGGCAATCGAGGGCTACGTTAGGATGTTCACGAAGCGCGAGGTCACGGGTTCGATCCACGCGATCACCTTTTTGCGAAGGGAGAAGCTTGCTTCGTTTGCATCGAACGGAGAAGACATAAGGCATAAGATATAGATGTGGCCCTTTTGATTCCGTGAGGGCACGTAGCCCAAGCGGTGGATGCGCTTTGCACTAAGGCGCTTGGTGAGGCAAGGTTGGGTGTTCGAATCTCATCGAAGGTTTTTGTTGGAAAGAATAAAAGGTATGCACTCACATTATTATTTGCCAAGGTTTTGATAATCCAAAATTGCATAGTGTGGAAATATTTTATTTTGCCCAAGGTTTTGATAATTTGGAAATTGCATAGTGGGAAAAATTAAAAGGTGTTTATGAGTTATTGAGGGAGATAAAAGGGAAAATAAAGTTAAAATATTTTATTTTAATTTTGGTGGTTAGAATTTATAAAGGAGGAGAAATAAGGTGTAATTAAGATTTAATATTTTTGTATGGTGAAATATTTTTGAGGAAAATAATTGGATGAAAATTTTGAGAAGATTTTTGCTATCTAACCTTTGAGATTGGCAAAGAGAGTGATTGTGATTGAGATAGGTTTTGAGGTCAAATCTTCATCAAAACAAAAGGTATGGGCATATCATCCTTGTGAGTGAAATATTGTTGGGTTGAATGTTGTGAAATGCAAAGTTGGAGTGAAAAGGTTTGTTTGATAAGCATTGTTGAGTGAGTTTTCATGTGCATGATTGGTGGAAGTTTGTGAGTACATTTGAGTGTGAAATTGAGAACTATCTTGAACTAGGGTTTGTGAAAGATCATGAGTATCATTGTTATGTGAGATTGTTTGATAAGCATTGTTGGAAATAATTGAGTGAGTGTTCATGTGCATAACTAGGGTTTGTGAAAGAACATGAGTATCATTGTTATGTGAGATTGTTTGATAAGCATTATTGGAAATAATTGAGTGAGCCTTCATGTGCATGACTAGGGTTTGTGAAAAGATCATGAGTATCATTGTTATGTGAAGTTGGAATCATCTTGAGTCAAGGTTTGAGTTCCATAGTGTGAGTTGTTGGAAGCATTGTGAAACACTTGGTTTGGGTTTGTAAGCAAGTTGTGTTTCATTGAGTGGATGCTTTGAGTGAAGTTGATTGAGCATTATTGATTGAAAGTATTGGAGTGATAGTTCAAGTTCTATGAAACAAATTGTTCTTTATTCTAAATTGATTTGAGAGAGAGTTTGAAAGTGATTGAGTGTTTTGTGAGTGTGAAACATATTGAGTCTCTAACCATTCTCTATATGTTTCTGTAAGTTAAACAAGATTCTGAGTGAAACTTGTTTGTGTGATTGAAGAGGTTTTCTGAAAGAGATTAAGTTGAGTTTTGTATGCAAGTTTTGCAATTGATTTGAATAAGATTTTGTGAAAGCTTGTGAGCAGATTTGAGTAAGTCCTAGAGAGGACTTAAGGATATAGAAGCTTTTGTGAAATTGTGAGAGTAATAGGACTTAAGGATAGATTTGTGTGAGATTTTGTGGAAGCTTACAAGTAGATTTGAGGTAAGTCTTGGTGAAGATTTGTTGGAGTTGTAGATTTGAGGTAAGTCTTGGTGAAGACTTGTTGAGCATATTGGACAAGTTCTAGAGAGGACTTGTTGAGCATATTTGAGGTAAGTCTTGGTGAAGACTTGTTGAGCAGATTGGACAAGTTCTAGAGAGGACTTGTTGAGCAGATTTGAGGTAAGTCTTGGTGAAGACTTGTTGAGAATATTGGAAAGTTCTAGAGAGGACTTGTTGAGATATTTGAGGTAAGTCTTGATGAAGACTTGTTGAGAAGATTGGACAAGTTCTTGAAAGGACTTGTGGACAGATTTGAGGTAAGTCTTTGTGAAGACTTGAGAGTAGAGTTGATTGATTGATTTGTTCAAGATTTGAGTTAAAGTTTGAGATAGATCTAGCAAAGTTGATTTGTGATTGGATCAAGCTTTGTGTTAAGGCTTGAGGATATATTTGAGATAGATATTGAGTAGATTTGTGCTAGACCGAAGGACTATGTTTAGTATAGATTTGAGATAGATATTGAGCATATTTGTGCTAGATCAAAGGACTATGTTTAGTGTATATTTGAGATAGATATTGAGCATATTTGTGCTAGACCAAAGGACTGTGTTTAGTGTAGATTTGAGATAGAGTTGAGAGTAAGCTTTGGAGGTGATAGAGTAGAGGATAGTAGTCTCTAGTGGATAGAGATCCATTAGCTATGGTAGTGAGGATAGAGGTCTTCTGAGTGAGGATAATGGTCTTCAATGGAGAGAGATCCACAAGCTAGTGTAGTGGAGGCAATAGTCTTCTAGAGGATCACTAGCTAGAGCATAGGAGAAGGAGTTCTCCTATGGATAGAGATCCATGAACCAGCTGAGGGGATTGGTGTCTCCTATGGATAGGTATCCATGAACTTGATTAGGGGATTGGTGTCTCCTTTGGATAGAGGTCCATAAACATTGTAATAGGGAAGGATTCCCAAGAGATTTGTTGAGAAAATTTTAGTGAAATATTTTCTCCGTGGAGTAGCCCACATTGGGTGAACCACGTTAAATTGGTGTCTCTATTGTGTGTGGTGATTTGTGCATTGCTTTGATTACTGTTGTTGATATTGCCATTGATATATTGCATAATATTATTTGGGAAAGAAAAGTAAAAAGTGGTCTTATACTGTTCACCCCCTCTCAGTATAAGCTTGTGTTCTTCAATTGGTATCAGAGTGGGTTCCTTCAGAAGAGTTTAACAGCTTGAAGGAAAAGCTCACAAGAACATAGATGGATTCTTAGAATGGATCTTCAGGGAATACGACACCATTGTTCGATGGGAACAATTATGCACTTTGGAGTGTGAGAATGAAGATTCACCTAATGGCACTAGGGAATGAAATATGGCAAGCAGTTGAGGATGGATACATACCACCAACTACTCCACCTACAGATAAATATGGTAAGCTCCTACAACTGAATAATTCAAAGGCAATGAATGGAATTTTAAAAGGTTTGCATGAAACAAAGTTTATAAAAGTTATGCATTGCACATCAACAAAAGAGATTTGGGATAAGCTGAAAGGTATATATGAGGGAGACAAAAATGTCAAGATGGCAAAATTACTAAATCACAAGAAAACATTTGAAGACCTAAAGATGAAGGATGAGGAAAACGTTGTTGCATACCTACTTCATGTGGATGAGGTTGTTAACTCCATGCAAGGACTTGGGTTCAAAGTTGAAGAAACAGATGTTTGTCACAAGATTTTGAGGTCACTTCCTAAGAGGTATAGTGAAAATATTTCAGCCATAGAAGAGTCAAAAGATATTGAATTTTTGACAAGGGATGAGTTACATGGAATTCTCACAGCTTTTGAGATGAGAATAAAAGAGGATCCTATTCCCCAAAAGGAAGCAACCTTCAAAGTTACAAAGAAGACAAAGGGTAAGAAGTCAGATTCAAGTAATGAGGTATCCAGTGATGAAGAAGCAAACTATGGCAGGAGGAACAAGGACACAAGAAAGTATAAAGGTACAAAATCAGTTAGGTGCTTTAATTATGGTAAATATGGTCACTATGCAACTGATTGTCCAGAAGCTGGAAATAGTAGTGGTGATGAGAAACAGGATCATAAGAATAAGGAAATAGGAAAACATAGGTACCAAAAGAAAAGCAGGGATGGACAAAGCAAGCAAGGAAAGAAGTTTTTCCAAAGGCATAAGAAGAGTTTTTATGCAGACAAGGTAGGTAAGAGTTCTAGTGATAGTGATGGAAGGTCTTCAGATAATGAAGAAGAAGAAATTCTATTTCTGGTAGAAGAAAAAGATGATGTTAGAAAAAGGGCACCAATGATTCTCAAGTGTTTTAGGTGTGGTAACTTTGGTCATCTTGAAGATAGTTGTACAAGGAATGGATTCAGTTTTAGTGATGATGAATATGAAGATGCTCTTGGAGGTCCAGAAGAAGAAAGTCTTCTTATGGCAATAGAATAAGAAGGAAGTGCTCCTATTGAAGATGAATCAAAAAGGAATGAAGATGATCCTAAAGGTAAAGGAATAGAGGAAGAATCAGAGGAAGGAGAAGTTGATCTTGAGGGTGAGCTTATTTCTGCTCTAAAGGAATTAAGGAAGGTAAGAAAGCAGAACTCAAAACTCAAGCTTCAATTTCAAGAATGTGATGAAGAGAAAGGAAAGCTTATAGAAGATCTAACCAACTCAATAGCTAAGACAAGGAGATTTAAAGAGAAGTTAGAGGCAAAGGTTCTAGAGTGTGAAAGGTTAGAACATGAAGTAGCTTCACTAAGGAAGGAAGTAAGAGAGTCTAAAAACAAGCTACACAGGTTTGGGAGAAGCTCAAAGACCTTGGATAAGATTATCAAGGTACAAAGATCTTCATCAAACAAGATAGGTCTTGGTTTTGAACAGGTACAAAGAGAACAAGGAGAGGAGTCAATCTCAAGCTCCAAGGAAGAAGAAGCTTCAGAAGAAGAGAGTGTAAGAGAGAGTGAGACTTCTGAGGTTGAGTTGGACAATAGAAATTTCAACAAGGAAAGGAACAATGCACAAAAGAGGAACATATGGAACAGGAAACAACACATGGTAGAAGAGACTAAGAGACCAATGGGGTCAAGGCAAGGTTTCTTCAATGGATGTTGCTTCTCATGTCACAGGTTTGGGCACAAGGCTACACAATGCAGGACACATGAAAGACAGGAATATGGAAATTTTAGAAACATGCATCTCTTCCAAGGGTATTGCTACTCTTGTAATCAGTTTGGTCATAAGGTAGTAAATTGCAGGGTTCATGATAGGAATGGATATGGCTTCACCAGGAGAAACTTCAAGATAGTTGCACCTTCAAGGAATCACAACATTAAGTGTTATAAGTGCAATAATGTTGGGCATATAGCCAAGTGGTGTAGAGCAGAATTTCCAGAGACAAGCAGGAACAGGAACATTTAGAGGAATCAGAAGGATCAGTTAAGGCAGAAGGTGGACAAAGGTAAAGATCAGTGTATGCTGGGAGTAGAGATACTCCCACCCCAAAATTAACCACCTCAAGAGAGGAGGTGGGGGAGGGGCTAAGCTAAGAGTCTCATTCTTAGCCCCAAGCCCCAAAGGTGGCCCTTTGCCATTGATGTCAAAGGGGGAGAGATTTGAGTTAGGGGGAGAGCATTTAGTCAGGGGGAGCAGTTTCTCAGGGGAGCAGAACTAAAAGAGGTAAAGGAAATGGTAAAAGGAAAGTGGGTTGCCATCAATGAAAAAGGGGGAGATTGTTGGAAATATGAGCAAGTTTTGTTGTCATTGATGTCAAGAGATTGATGTCCAAGTTTCATCATCATTAATGTCATCAGATGGTTTTTCCACAAGGCAAGGAAGAGGTTCAAAGGAATAGGATATAATATTTATTTTAAATATTATATACCTAAAAAGGCCTAAACAGATTAAAGATCCAAGGAAGGAGGAGCAGGTTAAAAGGAAATAATAATATTATAATATTTCGGGTCACAAGTTGGTTTGAAGAAAAAATAAGGCCAAAGAGTTATCAAATTTTAAATCTTCCTAAAAACCCATTTGGCAGATTTTGAGGACTAAGGTTTAAATTATTTAAATTTAAATATTTTAACCATAAGGTTAAAATTTAAATTTAAATCAATTATGGCACCAAAATTTTAAATTCAAATTAAATTCGAATTCTCTATCTCCACCGACGTGTTAGACAACATGGCAAACATTATAAAAGGGGGCAAGATTTTAATCAAAAAATCATCCATGCGAATGTTAATTGCCCAAAGGAAATCATGTGTTGCATTGGTAAGGAAAATATTCGCATGTGTTTAAAGTTTAAGAGGGCAAACATGGCAATAAAGAGAAGGGGAGCACCAACGAAGGTTCAAGGTGCTTGGTAGCACAAGTGGCAGCCGAGGGCTACGTTAAGACGTTCATGAAGCACGAGGTCATGGGTTCGATCCACGCGATCACCTTTTTGCGAAGGGAGAAGCTTGTTTCGTTTGCACCGAATGGAGAAGACATAAGGCATAAGATATAGACGTGGCCCTTTTGATTTCGTGAGGGCATGTAGCCCAAGCGGTGGATGCGCTTTGCGCTAAGGCGCTTGGTGAGGCAAGGTTGGGTGTTCGAATCTCATCAAAGGTTTTTGTTGGAAAGAATAAAAGGTATGCACTCATATTATTATTTGCCAAGGTTTTGATAATCCGAAATTGCATAGTGTGGAAATATTTTATTTTGCCCAAGGTTTTGATAATTTGGAAATTGTATAGTGGGAAAAATTAAAAGGTGTTTATGAGTTATTGAGGGAGATAAAAGGGAAAATAAAGTTAAAATATTTTATTTTAATTTTGGTGGTTAGAATTTATAAAGGAGGAGAAATAAGGTGTAATTAAGATTTAATATTTTTGTATGGTGAAATATTTTTGAGGAAAATAATTGGATGAAAATTTTGAGAAGATTTTTGCTATCTAACCTTTGAGATTGGCAAAGAGAGTGATTGTGATTGAGATAGGTTTTGAGGTCAAATCTTCATCAAAAAAAAGGTATGGGCATATCATCCTTGTGAGTGAAATATTGTTGGGTTGAATGTTGTGAAATGCAAATTTGGAGTGAAAAGGTTTGTTTGATAAGCATTGTTGAGTGAGTTTTCATGTGCATGATTGGTGGAAGTTTGTGAGTACATTTGAGTGTGAAATTGAGAACTATCTTGAACTAGGGTTTGTGAAAGAACATGAGTATCATTGTTATGTGAGATTTTTTGATAAGCATTGTTGGAAAGAATTGAGTGAGCCTTCATGTGCATGACTAGGGTTTGTGAAAAGATCATGAGTATCATTGTTATGTGAAGTTGGAATCATCTTGAGTCAAGGTTTGAGTTCCATAGTGTGAGTTGTTGGAAGCATTGTGAAACACTTGGTTTGGGTTTGTAAGCAAGTTGTGTTTCATTGAGTGGATGCTCTGAGTGAAGTTGATTGCATTGGAGTGATAGTTCAAGTTCTGTGAAACAAATTGTTCATTATTCTAAATTGATTTGAGAGAGAGTTTGAAAGTGATTGAGTGTTTTGTGAGTGTGAAACATATTGAGTCTCTGACCATTCTCTATATGTTTCTGTAAGTTAAACAATATTCTGAGTGAAACTTGTTTGTGTGATTGAAGAGGTTTTCTGAAAGAGATTAAGTTGAGTTTTGTATGCAAGTTTTGTAATTGATTTGAATAAGTTTTTTTAAAAGCTTGTTGAGTAAGTCCTAGAGAGGACTTAAGGATAGAGTTTAGCAAGCTTTTGTGAAGGGCTTAAGGATTGTGTGAGTTTTGTGGAAGCTTAAAGTATTTGAGGTAAGCTTGTTTGGTGTTAGGTAAGTATTGTGAGACTTGTTGAGATTGGATAAGTTCTAGAGAGGACTTGTTGGATAGATTTGAGGTAAGTCTTGGTGAAGACTTGTTGAGAGATTGGACAAGTTCTAGAGAGGACTTGTTGAGCAGATTTGAGGTAAGTCTTGGTGAAGACTTGTTGAGTAGATTGGACAAGTTCTAGAGAGGACTTGTTGAGCAGATTTGAGGTAAGTCTTGGTGAAGACTTGTTGAGCAGATTGGACAAGTTCTTGAAAGGAATTGTGGATAGATTTGAGGTAAGTCTTTGTGAAGACTTGAGAGCATATTTGATTGATTGATTTGTTCAAGATTTGAGTTAAAGCTTTGAGCAGATTTAGCAGAGTTGATTTGTGATTGGATCAAGCTTTGTGTTAAGGCTTGAGGATAGATTTGAGGATAGAGATTGAGAAGATTTGTGCTAGACCGAAGGACTGTGTTTAGTGTAGATTTGAGATAGAGATTGAGCAAATTTGTGCTAGACCGAAGGACTATGTTTAGTGCAGATTTGAGATAGATATTGAGCAGATTTGTGCTAGACCGAAGGACTGTGTTTAGTACAGATTTGAGATAGAGATTGAGCTAGAGCAAGCTTTGGAGGTGATAGAGCAGAGGATAGTAGTCTCTAGTGGATAGAGATCCATTAGCCAAGGTAGTGAGGATAGAGGTCTTCTAAGTGAGGATAGTGGTCTTCAATGGAGAGAGATCCACAAGCCAGTGCAGTGGAGGTAGTAGTCTTCTAGAGGATCACCAGCCAAAGCATAGGAGAAGGAGTTCTCCTATGGATAGAGATCCATGAACCAGCTGAGGGGATTGGTGTCTCCTGTGGATAGGTATCCATGAACTTGATTAGGGGATTGGAATCTCCTTTGGATAGAGGTCCATAAACATTGTAATAGGGAAGGATTCCCAAGAGATTTGTTGAGAAAATTTTAGTGAAATATTTTCTCCGTGGATGTAGCCCACATTGGGTGAACCACGTTAAATTGGTGTCTCTATTGTGTGTGGTGATTTGTGCATTGCTTTGATTACTGCTGTTGATATTGCCATTGATATATTGCATAATATTATTTGGAAAAGAAAAGTAAAAAGTGGTCTTATACTGTTCACCCCCTCTTAGTATAAGCTTGTGTTCTTCAAAAGGAATTCAACTTAAACTAAGAAAGCTAAGCATACTATCAAGTTTCATAGTGCATTCAAACACTTGCTAGATAGAAGGTATTTTATAAAACTTGTAAAATTGAAAAGTTCTTAGCAAGGTTGAGCATATACTTAAAATTAGGGAGTCATAAGGTAGACTACTCCAAAGGATCTATCAAAAATATTATCAAAATACTAAAGAACTAAAATAATTATAGTAATTAATCATACACTACAAGATTTGATTCAACCTAGAATTCAAAAAAAAGAGATACAAGGTCTACAAGTCCATTAAAACTCTAAGGAGATCTAAGGAATTCTACCTCATAGAATAATTAAAAGAAACATGGATGAAATAGTGAGGAATGCATTCAATAATGAGGACCTATTTCATGAAGTGGAATTTTACTCTCAAAATTTAATAGATACTTTTGAAGGATACAAGTATTTGTCCACTAGTGAAAAGGAAAGATTCTCATTATTCCTCAAAGAAGCAAAAGAAGAAAATTTTGCAACATTAATTAGTTATCTTCATGAAGTCCTCTTTAGAGCCTGGTGGAATACACAAAAAATAGTTATATTCACATTAGAAGAATGTTTGATGGTATATCTATCATTAATTGTTTTTGAACTCATTCAAAACATAAAATAAACTAGCAATCCTAGTCAATATTATTGTGATGATAGACTAACTCATCATGAAGTAGATATTCCTCTAGTAACAATACAAAAACAAAGAAGAAGAAGGAAGAGAAAGCATGGCAGAAGAGAACAAGACAAAAATAGTCAACAATATACAAATAGAGAGTATAATGAAGAAAGCACAAAGAATGATTCTAATACTAAAGCTGAAGAAGAACCAAAAAAAGATGAAGATACTCATCTAGATTCAAACAAAGAGGGTAATGAAGGAAACAAGAGAAAATAACTTGAATATCAGAAATACAAAGATCCATATTGAAGACTAAAGTATTCAATACCCAAATAATGTAATACAAGGGGGTGTTAGAGTATATTACATTATTTGGTACATGTCAATGTATCACATTGGGTACATAACTAGAGTAGGAGTTTACTTTATAGTAATGTTTGAGTAGTTACTTCATGAAAGTAATAAATTCACAAGTGCTAGAATGTGCAATATAAATGTGCATGTAGTCCACATGTACATGAGTCATGGGTAGAGTAAAGGCCAAGGCACATATCTTCCTATATATAGGCCTTTAAGGAGTGAATTTTGAAAGAGGTCATAGATAGAGTGTGAGGGATGATAGATATAGAGTGAGAGGTTATGTTACTATAGTGAGTAGTTTTGGAGTGTTCAAGTCCTCCATTATATTGCATTGTACTATTTTTATGAGATTTCATTAATGGCATATTACTGAGTTGTTGTAAAATCTTATCTCATTATTTTATTACATATTATAGTGCCATTATCATATAGTTATCATAGCTTACATATTTCAAATCTTTTAATTACATTTCTCTTAATATACATGCTCAAAATCTAACCAAACATAGGAAGAGACAATGAAGGTTTAGAAAGAGGTGATTGATCCTTCTATAGAGGTAGAGGAGTCTCCTACAAATACAACAATATTTTCTATAGAGTTATCAAAGACCACTATAATACCAAGGAACCTCCTACAAATGCACCAAAACCATTTGAAGAAATGAAGAATCAGTTTATAAAAGCAATAAAGGTTATTGAATGGGAAGAAGTGCCTCTTTAAAAAATAACTCCAAATGAAAAAGAAGAAAGCATCAAGGGTTTGGATCTCATTTCAGAAGTTGCAAAAGAAATATATAAATTATAGGAGTTGGCTCAAGCTTGAGTCAAAGTTGTTAATCAAAAGGTCAAAGCAACGAAAGTAGAAAACCTCCACCTTTTGATATTAGTTGCCTAGGGATAAATGATAAAATTGAATAAGCAGGTGATTGTATGATTATAAGTTCCTTCCCTTGTCGATACATAAGGAAGTGGCCATCCTCAAGGACCAATTGGTAGAATAGTAAGAAAGGCTCGTGGTACTAAGGCTAAACTAGAGAATGAAATAACTATGACATAAAATTATCATAGCTCCTTCCCACTACAATCAACTTATCCATGGAAATCATTGATTGTAGGGTGTCTTCATGCATTTACTATCTATATATGAATAAAAATGGTATGGATATAGTTGGAGTATGTAGCCAAGAAAAAGTTCTAATACACTAGAAGCTCAAAAGAAATAACCTACGTTTATCTTTATCTTTCTCCTAAAAAGAAAAATTTCTTTTATGAATTTTATTTGCAAAATTTCATCCCACCTACATACATGGAAAAGGACCCTAATTTGTTAATAGGATATTGTATATGTACCTTTTACTTTACTATTCACAATAAAATATTGTGGCAAAGGGATGCAATTAAATATCATCATATTGATTTTAAGTAACTGTTGATGGTTCACCTTGAATATGAAAATATTGGGAAACGTTTTAAGACAAGGGAATGCATTGTAGATCACCCCACGTACAAACCAATGATAAAAATATTTCAAGAATCTCTTCAAGTGTTTAAGGAATTTCCAAAGGGGGAAGTAGAGTTAGCTATCAAAGCATGTAGTGCTAGACAGGGTGAGTTATCCATTCCTCTACAAAATAGGGAGACACATTCCCTTATCACTTTCAAGAGGTACTCAATATGTATGAAACATACATTTATATGGCTAAAGCCTATAGAATTCCTAGATTAGACTTAGATTCAAGCCCCTCATCATTTGGACCTTGTTCAAGTATTGCACCAAGTGCTTGTCTATGTTTATGATAGAGGAATCACAAATATGGGAGGATATAAAAAACCAAGGGAGACAAGAATGGAGATGAGAAATATTACCCCATAGCCTACAACCTAAGGAATCAATACCATATGAGGATGGATTAGTACAATGAATATTATTAGATGAAGATGAATAAGTCAAGTCAATAATAGTTATTGTTGCACAGGAACATGGAACAGATTCAACATGAGGAAAACGATGAGCCATTAAAATGTGTGGCTTGTTTTGATTGTAATTCTTATTATTTTATGTATCTTGGTTATCCCTAAGCTTGTGGTTGTGAAGTAAATAGTACAATTATGCAACTATTGAAATTATAATAATATAATGTTTTTTATTGTTTAATATCTTTTACTTGGTTTTATATGTAGTATTATAATAATGGTTACTAATTTCCTTTTGTAGATCATGGAAGTGTGTATTCTTATAAGCTATAGATATAAACAAAGGCACAAACAATAGACTGCATGACTATAGACAACATTATTACCACCTAGGAGGAGTTATTGATCTAGCTATGAGTGGAAGACTGAGCTATGGACACCTAGCCAACTCAGTCATGGAGTTAACCATAGAATGAATATTTCTTGCCATGAAATACAATGGCATGTATTCCATTTATACATTTTATAAACAATCTCATGTTAGGAGAATTGCAATAATATGTCTACTCTAAGTTGTAAGTTTACTCCAATGGTAAAGGATTTAGTCTCTCTTTAAGAGATCCAAGGTTCAAAACCCACTCAATATGAGGGGACCAGGACCCCTCATAAAAACCTGTATAAACTCATTGAAAAAATAATATGTCTACGCTAAACACCCATGGATATGGAAATTGTAAGATTTTTTAACCATTGAGAAAATATTCAAACCTAAAAAAACCATTACTATGGAAGAATCCAATCATACATAGGGGACTGGATTCATCCCATTCATTGAAGGATCAAAATTGATCCTTTGTAATAGTAGAAATATGGTTTTTGTAGTTTATTGTTTCTATTTGATTTAGGATGTAGTTATTTTTAAGCCAACCCTGAGGATTGTTAGACAATTCATAGGTTGTTAGAATTATTGTTTTAAATTCATGTAGATGTCCTTAGGAAATCATGTAGAAGGATTTATAATTCTAAGATTGGTCATAAAGGGAATGATAATTGCATTATAGAACATAGACAGATGCTTGTATGTATTGTTTTAGTAATTAATAGAATACAAATCGATGATTCATTCAGTTTTGAGCATTTAATATTTCTCCCATAGTTATAGGAGAACCATATTCACTTCTTACAAAAAGGGCCCACTACAGTTGGAGCTCCCATAGAATTCCTTTATATATTAACTTATGTATATTTGCAAGCACATAAACTAACTTTTATTTATAGTTGTTCCATTTTGCATTTCTAATTTTATGTTTTCTTTAGTTTGAATCATTTCCATAATATTTACATGTTTTTTGTTATTTTAAATAATGAGTGAAGAATTGCAATCAATTTTAGTTATACATACATTATTCCCTGAAGAGTTGAGTACATCAGTAGGTCATATATAGATTAGATGCTTTAGTATCTTGTGTTACATAGACAATGCTTAGCATCTCACAAGTCTGTGTACCTTGGATCAAGATTCATTGATGATCACATATGTTATAGTTAGAGTGTTTGTAGTGCATATATTTAGATTAATTATTAAAGTGTTATGTGACCAAGTTAGTATGGAGCTACCCAAAGTTAGTAGAAGCATTTTTTGAATGTTATAATCCATCTAAAATAAGCCTCAGACCCCCAAAGAGGAGTGAAGAGTCCTTCTATATCCATGAGGGGGACAAAAATATGCTAAAGGTAGTATATGATCTTGCCATGTGAGTTTTGTGTAATCCTAAGATCAAAACTAACTTCTATTATAGGGGCATAAGCAATTATTAAAGTGATTTATTAGTTCCTTACCTCAAGAAACCCAACCTAGTAGCTAACTTCAGCATCCTAATAGAGTTAGATATTTTCATAGAGGATGTTCAAATGGTACAACTTGGGATTGTTACATTACTCAAGGAAAGGTTAGACTTAGAGAACTATGAGAAATATATGACCCTATTGCATGTAGTATGAACCTACCTAGGGAACTCATAGATGATTGACTATGCAAAATATATCTTTGATCAAATCGATAGTCAACTAAAGGCCTTCAAAGAAGAAAGAAATTTCATCTATACTTCCTACCTAGTTTGACCATTAATTTACCAAAAGAAACACTAGTTCCCAACATTATAGCTAGATTAGACAGGGGTAAATGGAGAGCCCCTTTCTATACTCGAGTGCATGGACATACCCTACAAAGAAGTGAACAAGACCTCCTACCACTTCTATCATGAAGCAGACAAGGTGATAATGGAAAAGTTCATAGGAAAGGCATATAGGTTATCAAATGAGGCTAGGTAGCTCCTAAAATCTATAGAATGTCCAAATAAAGATTTTTACTTGGGGAGGACCACCTCCTTCATCTAGTTCTCTATGACTTTTCACCCATATTTGTATTTAATTATATGTTCAATCTTAAATATATGAGGTAACTCAATTATATGGACCTAAAATACTTCAACGGGTAGAAGAAAACAAACTTCTATCTTTCAAGCAAACAATAATGAAGATCACTCCAAAGTTGTGTGGGTTCTACCAAGTAATGGAGGGAAAATTTAGATACATGGGGGTTGAGTAGCTTAAAGAACAAAAATCCTATGACCCAACACAATTCTTTAGAAGCACACTCAAGTCCAAGAATTTGGACACCTTCTTCATGCATGAAAAGAGATACAACATTTAGAAGGAGGCTAACTCAAGCAAAAAGCAAGTGCTTGTCATCCTAGTGAGTGCACATGGATACAAAATAAGATCTAGGAGTGATACAATAACCTGCCAAAATGGCACTTTTTCTACACTAATTCCAAAGATGATTTTGACCCAAACATCAAAATAAACCATTCAAAGTTTGATGCTTTGAGGAAATTAGGCTACCTAGATTGGAAGATCGCAACCTAGTAAAAGATGTGATTTGAGTCACTTTGAAAAAGCCAATATAAGATGACCCTATTTGAAAGAAAAAAATAATATCTCATTCAATTACATAAATTAATACAAGATATACCAAAATTCTTAAGTCAATATAGATGAGCAATAATTATTCAATCAAAGCTTAAACTATCTTGATCTAAGTAGAAATTAAAAGAGAGTATTTAGGAGTAAACTACACTAAGATCATCCATAAAATCAAAAGCTAAGAAAAAATCTAATGTGGTAGAATTAAATTAATTGATACCTATCACATCAAGGATCATCATTCATAATAAAATATTCACTTCTACTTTATCTTGCTTGTCATGCCACCATAGTAATAAAGGAGATATTACACCTTGACTATATGCAAAGGATATGATATACCCTAAAACAAGTGATATTTCTTGATCATTGGCTATAAATCCTGGTATATCATCCCATCATCCTCCATGAAAGTTAGTGAATAAGCAGTGAAAGAGAGAGAGTGAAAGGGTCATGTGTCACAAAAGTGATGCACCTTATCGGAGCCATAACTTGTGAACCGTACGTCCGTTTGCCTTGAAATTTAACAGGTGGTTCTGCGTGTGTGTTCTACATTAAGCTAATATTTGATTCACCTGACCCTCCAAAAAACATTCTTTCGGGACATAAATCCTCCATCTAGTGTCCCAAAATTAGCTTTTAGAATAAGAACCCGGGTTTTTTGGGTTTTTTTTAATGTTAAAATTTTATTATCTTTTGTTATACCTTAAGTTGAGACCTAATATTTTAAAGTAAGGTTCATTATTGTAAGAGGTATGTGTACACCGAATTTGGGTGCAATCCGACTCATTTCTATTTTTAGCAGTTTTTAGAAAAAAAATGTTTTTTAGGGTTTCTTTGGTTTTCGGTTGCTATATGATGGATTGTATTCTTTTGGAGAAGGGGTGTGAATTCAAGAATGAGAATAATATCGATTTGCAGGTTTCTTCCATTATATTGCATCTGTGTTATGTGATTGGAGTCCATTTTTGTTGGTCTCTTGTAGCTGAGTTTACACCAAAAAGCAACAAAGGCAGAAAGCTTGAAAGCAAACATCAACAACAATAAAGATCAAATGAATGTATGATTACTAAATTAGGATATTAAAGGGGTATTTATTGATGAATATAATAACTTCTAGTCTAATAACTAAATTATACTTTTTTTAGATCCATAAAATCATAACCATTAATCAGAACGATGTGTCATCTTAACCAAGGTTTGTAAATAATGCTAGAATTGTGACTATACATAGAAAACCCTAAAATTCAATAAATGACCATGATCCCCACTTAAAGTGGTAATATTGGTACAATTGATTTTTAGAATGCATTCTTTGGGGGACACATGTGAATAAACCCCTTACTCATCATAATATCCTTATTTTGAGGTTTTGAGAAAGATAACAAGTGAAAACAAGCAAAAAAATTGGTATAAAGGTGATAACTTGGTGAATAAAGGAAACCAAAACCATTGTCCAACATAGATTGCTATCATCCTACCCAAGGACTAACAAAGTTATTCCACCCCTATCTCATATATAGGAGGATGAGACTCTCCATAACCTACAAAATTAGTTGTTAGTGCTCTTTTTGCAAATACATATTGACTCTCCCTAAGGACTATGGGTGACATCACAAGTAATAACCACTTGTGAGTCTTTATGGACAAAATAAAAAAGAGCAATTTGTGATAGCCAAAGCAACAAAAATAAAAATTCTATACTACAGAGCAAAAACAATTTTTTTGTTGGTTTTGATTCTATTGCCTATACAAAATATATATTTTTTAATAAATAATAAAGAAATGCAAAAACACATAACCAAAAATATGAAAGTAAAGGAAAACATACCTAACACTTACTTGTATATGCACCTAGAAATTTTGTTTAGAAGAAAATAATTTTTGCTTGCCCTATGTGGCTTGAAAGGAATTTAACTATAAAAATCCCAAAGCATTAAAAACACTAGTTGAGTGCAAAAAAAGTAAAAACAAAGTGCACAGGCAAGTTTGGGATAAACCAAACCCCTAGATGCACTATATTTGTGATATCCCTACAAAACTTGACAAAATATTATGCAAAAAACCATTCTTGTAGTAAAATGTTCAAATATATATGGGGGGGTAAAAATTTAAATTTTCAATTTCATTTTCACATGCACTTCTAGAATACTGACAAGCCCCACACATTCGCATAACCTCTAATTTGAGTATATAGATAGTTTATGGTGAGCAAACATGGGGATAATTCTAGAGAGGTAGGTCCCCAAACTTTTCCTTGTCTTTTCTTCAATTGTTGGCTAAACATATACAAAAACTAAGAAAACAAGGTTAATGAAAAAACACTTAGGTTAGCTAGGTAATAACTAGGTTAGAGAAAAAGGTACCATCAGAACTATCATATCACCCAGGTGGTGGGGTCTAAATGAGGTAGCCAAAAATGGTCCAAAATTACCCCAAAAGGCCTAAAAATTGAGGTTAAGCAAGATCACAATGTTCGTAAAAATGGTTATCATGGCTCTACTTGGCACTTTTAGCCATAAGCAAAAAAGAGGTGATCATGGACCAAAGGGCCAATCATGGATTAAGGTAGTGATCCTAGTCACCAACCAAAAAAAGAGGTAATCATGGCAAAAAATGATGATTGTGGAGAAAATACAATGATCTTGGTTGCACATTGAAAGGGGAAATTGTGGTCTTTTTCAAACAAGGGTGATCATGGTCTTGTCCAAACAGGGGTGGTCCTATCCCAAAATAGTGGTTGTGACAAAAATTGATAATTATGATCAATTTTTTATGAGAATGAGCTTCATTTGAGAATGGCTTGGCAAAGTAAGGCCAAACAAGGTAGATTCTATGGCTAAGGACATGATTGAGGCCAACATGATGTCAAGACAAGCACTAGCAAAGGATCTAGCATGAGTAAGACAAGGGATGACTGCTTATAGTAGTATAGAAATTCATCCTAGATATAGGATTGGCTACAACAAGGCATGACACCTTAGAGTTATATTTGGACTAAGTAGCAAACATGCCTTACATCCTACCCCACCAATCATTGTGTTATGAATTCATGGTTTTCTAGAACACAATAACTAACACCTTTTCATGGAGGTCAACACCTGACATGATGATTGATATGATGATGACCCTAGAGGACATGTACTTCATCATGAGGTTATCAATCATTGGTAATACACCCTAGATTGCAACCACTCAATACAGTTTCTTAATGCTAGCAGAATGGGTGACTAGGGAGAGACGCTTCGATAAGCAGTGGACCATTTTGTTGGAGTGGATCTAGGATACCATGACAGTACCCTTTGTGTGACATAGGGATCCTCCTCTTGCTCATTTATATATTCTATCACAAGGGTACAAATAAGATACTAGCATCACTAATTTACCCATTGTATCTAGTCCTAAAGGAGGGCCATAAAGGACCAAAGAAAGGGTTTACCTAGGGGTATTATTGGCTTTATTATACTATGACATGTACTAGATTTAGGACCACTGGGAACATACCATCAGTTCAATATTTTCATTGCATCTATGTATATATAAGCATTTTGTGATGTACCATCCCCTAAGCTTGTCCTAGAACATGGGACTAGGCAAGATCTAAGTGAGGTGGTGGGCACACATTATCAAAGTTTCATGACCATAAGTGTCACCACTCACCTAGAATTTGTGGGGATAAATCATTTGGATCTCCTATCACTACCTAATATAGACCAACCACTAGTATTACATCATCTTGTAAGGGTGAGGTAGATGATTATACTCTATGATCATCAACCTAAGGTTGCAAAGCTTCATAGGGTAGAGTGAATCCTTGGATATTTTAGGGACCCTTATCTAGATGGGAAACTCATACTCCCAGATGTACGATGAAGACACAAGAGGGAGTAGGTAGTAGACAAGGCAAGTAGACCACCACCAATGTATGGTCATCATAGACAAAGGAGATGAGGATAGGAGGGACCTCTTATATAGAGGCCAAGGAAATCTAGAGAGGCTATTATCAATGGACCAATATGGACTATCCTAGCCAATGAGATAGACATACCACCCCTTCACCAACATGGAAGAGAGGAAAATTGTCTAGAGTAACATAAGTAGTGAGCAATGATGAGTCTCTATAGAAGTAGGCTATGGAGGAGACAACAACAAAGGAGGTGGTCACATAGGAGATTTCCCTAGAGAAGGGAAAGGGATCTAAGGAGGAGATCAACATAGAGAAGATCTACATCTATAAGGTCAAAGTGGACACCACTGACCTAAATTTCTCATCTTCAAAGAAGGATGACCCCACTAGATAGCTAGGTAACCCAGGTATAGGGTTATGTATAAGGGGTTAGACCCAAAATCTATTTGTAAAAATAAGGTGAATCAGTTTTGAAATTTAGGTGAATCATTTTCAAAATCATGTAGGAGACATGGTAAATTACCTTTATTTTTCACCAAAATTTATAAAATTGTGGTGAATTTTACAATTTTGATGATCAATGCCATGCAATTTTTGATATACACCATGTATATTGTAATACATTGTAGAGACAACATTTGACGATCAATTGAAAATAAGGCTTTGACTCTCTATCGGATGCATCATAGGAATTGACTGTCAGTATATTGCAATAGGGGCTTTGATAGTTGATCAATTGCATAGGAAGACCCGATTATCGATAGGTTGCATAAGAGAATTCAACTATTGGTAGGTTGTAGCAAAGGCTATGATAGTTGATCGATTTCATAAAAGGCCTTGATTGTTAGTTGCATAAAAGGTCTCGATTATCGATAGGTTGTAGAAGGGACTTTGATAGTCGGTCATTTGCAGGGGAGGCATCAACTATTGATAGGTTGCAACAGACATTTTGATTGTAAATTGATTGCATAGGAGGCCTTGACTGTTGATAGGAAGCAACAAAGACTTCGATCATCGATCGATTTCATAGGAGGCTTTAATTTTTGGTAGGTTGTAATATAGAAAATGAATAAGGATAGGTTATAGCCTATAGTTCGACTTGCGATCGTTTGCACTAGAGGTTTTGGTTACCATGTGTCAAACGATCATTGAGTCATCTAATAATGTCTAATAAAATCCTACCATGTGTTAATCCCACATTAAATTTTACCATGCAAATGCCTATAGAAATGCATCAACAATCATTTTTCACCTTTTCTCATCCAAAGCACATCATAGCTAACCCTAGTCACACCATACCTTGCACCTATGCGTTCAAAATTTTACCTTCCACAGTATGCCTTGATCCCTCCAATTCTACCCTATTTTCTATGAAATACAGTAATGGTGGCCTCTTCCATCCCAAATACTTCCAAATTTTCTTTTAGAAACCTTGTGTGCCCCCTCATTTCCAAAATCTTAACCACATCAGAATACGACATGTCATGGGTTAATGACGTTGGTTTTCATGATTTAGTTTCAATGTTGCACTATAAAATAAACAACCATTTGTTGCATAACATTATTTATGTGTACGATAATGATATGATGATCATGAATTTGAAAATGCACAACAAGAATGTCTCATTTACTATCAAACCCTCAGATGTGGAGAGATTGACAGGTTTTCCTCACAAGGATGTTGAGGCCATCACTCCAAATTTTATATTAACTAATGATGACAAAGCATACCTATAATTCCACTACAAACTCTCTTTAGAGAGTTTGTTAGATATAACTCTCAAAAATTTTAGTGTTATTTAAAGTTTAAATTTATGATTTCTCAACTAATAATTTTTTTTGCAATTTTTGCATCTAAGTCCCGAAGGGGCTTGAATATTACATCTATTGAAGACAAGTTTCTAAGAGCATGTATTAAATTCTTCTAATAAATACTTGTTCTGCAAGGAATAACAAAAGACATTCCATTTTGGGCGTTTGTCTATCTTATTTGGAGTCTTAGCCACCATAAATTTTACTGGTGTACCTATATTGCACAGTGCATCAGAATAGATATCAACAATGTCCAATGAACACTTCTACAATTGTCTCAACATGCAATTACATTCTTGATTTTTATTATGAATCTTTTCATAATTTACAAAATACTGAAGTATCAACCATGTTGCACCCAATCCTAGTAAATATTAGCATGACAGTTGAAGAGGTGAAGGTAAAATTATATCTTTGATCAAAGTAATTAATGTTTATATTACAAAAAACATTCTTTATTTATTTTTTTAATTTGTACCTAAATGCAGAGAAGGACATCCACATCCTCTACAAAACAGGATGTTGTAGTAAGGGGCTATATGCCAGAATTCACTGGTGATTCTGACACACACTTTTAGAATCAACACCATTGCAAAAAATACCTACAAAATATTTGAGAACTTTTTCTTCTCTTGTTTCTCATCCACCTCTACCTAGATATCATGTGCAATGTGATGTTCAATATAATGAGGCAACGCCTATGATAGGTAAGCTTATTATTTTGAGCTTATGTTCATGTATTCATTTAGTTCAAGTTATAATCATTTTTATTGATTTTTTAAATATGTTTTCATATGTAAGCCGCACAAACATGCCTTTACAGGCTGTAGCTGAACAACAACTATCATATTTGCCAAGAAAAAGTATTTCATTTAAATTAATATAGATTTACTTATTCAATTTTATTCAGTCAAAGAGAAAGTGAAAAATTTGAGAGGTGTTTTAGTCTTGCCTAGAGATATGAGGCATAGACATGCAAGATTCTCTAAGTGCCTCTCCAAAAAAGCCATGAAGGTTGAATCCCCCCATATTTTAGATTCAAAAGAGCACTCTCCAATGATGAAGAAAAGCAAGCTGCCAAAGGATTCAACTAAAGTCAAAGAAAAGTCTCCCTCGTTGGGACTTGAGTCTTCTAGTTTTATTCCCTTCCTTAGCAAGCTCAAGAATCAAACTTTGATTGGATTTCTTCAGGTGGTTATCTCTTTTATTGGGGAGCTCCAAGGTATGACCCAACAATAGCATGATGAACCAAGAACCCCCAAAAATGACATGGGGAATGTAATAAAAGTACCTTCTAGGACATAGTCAAATCTTCAATGGTAGTTCTCTAAGTCTTGTCTATTTTGGATTGTGGTCCTATTGTGATTTTCCCTTGTAGGATTGGGTGATCCAGTTTGGTGGTGGTTTTTATGGCCAGTTATTTTGTTTAGGCATTTTGATATTTTGGTTGGGTAGTCCTTCTCATTAGAGTCTCTTGGGATTTACCTTGAGCTCTTTCTATTTTGTTTTTTGTAATAAGGTTTGGGGATCCTTTCAAAACCCCTTCTTTTATCTAATAAAAAAATATATTCTCTCACTAATTTTAACAAAATCTTATTGTAATATTTTTAGGCGCCTCCCCACAATTTTTAGTAAGAAGATAGCAAATGATGCCACCTCCACCATGACAACCATTAATGAGAGGTCAATGCAGGGTTGGAAAACAATTTTTTCCAGTCATTTCTCAGGGAGCACCAACCCAAACTCTCAAATTTTCCAACTTTTTCTTTTGGAAATATTTCAAGCATGCAGGAAATTTCAAGCTCAGGGTTAGATAATCCTCCACTTGATGAGGATTATATTTTACAGGGAAACATTTTAGGTGCCTTTAAAGTGACATATGTGCTTCAAGATCCTCATAAAGAAGCACAACAAATAGAAGTACCTGCATCTCCCCAGACCTCATCACCGCCTCCTCAAACCAGCGACCCTCGTCCTATAATTGAGGATGAGAAAGTCAATTTTTCTAAAGATATTTTGATGGTAGATAATATCAAAGCAATGATCAAAGATTTATTGCTTCCAGATTTAGAAGAATTTTGTGATTGGGAGTATCGAGTGAAAGTGCTTATCAAGCATTTAAATGCCCGATATAAAAAAATTCTAAAAGAGAAGATATTTTTCTTTGGTTGAAAATAAACCAAAAAAGCTTGATGGTCTGCTACATCAAGCTCAATTTGGCACAGTGAAGGCCACCGATGTATACAATGATGAAATTTTAGATATTATGTTGAATAGGTTGGAGAACATTAATGTTGAAGCCCAAGCATATTTTAATCGATGGGCTTCTGATAAGAAAAAAGTTGTAGTTGCTGAGGCTACAAAGGATGTGGTTGAGGTGAGTCATCCTAATTTTATTTTTTCTTTTTTCCATATAACTATCAACTGACTTATTTTTTCTTTTCTCTTTTGCAGTCAAATTTTGATAACTTACGAAAACAAGTAAAAAAACTGCATGTTCATCTAAAAATGGCAAAGGAATACATTCAAGGTGCAATAAAAATGAAAACATGACTACAAGCCACAATTAGAGAGAACAACGCTTTCAGAAAAATCATAAAGTTACACAACTTAGATCCTGATATTTTGCTTAAGGAAAAGGGTAAAGAAATGCTTTCTATAGTACAAGAAGATCCAACAAAAGAAGAAAGAGCGTTGTTGGGGAGCTTAGAGACAGCAGAGGAAGGCCTCATCAGAACTGGAGCACTACTAGTGGAGACTGTTGAACAAGGAGATAAGGGAAAAGAACTTGAAATTGAAGGAGAGCCTAAAACTACCTCAAGCCCCCAATCTCAAGATTAAAAAAGTGAACACAGTTCACTAGTTGACTACAAATTTTGTTGTATTGCAGTCAACAATTTTGTACAATGTAATATATTTACTTCTTGTATAATGAAAAAGACATTTCCAAAATTTATGTCTTCTATTATTCAATTATTGTTTCCATGTATATTCTTGTGTTGCTTTGAAATTTATGATGATTCAATTATATTTACTATTGTACTTTCAATTTACAAAAGAGATATTTATTGTTGGTTTAAAATTGACTACCTTATATAGTATATTTATTTGCATAATAGATGTATGTAGTGGGACATTAAATATTTATTAGACAAAAAATAGGAGCTCAATTGTGCCAATACAATAATATTAATACAATAACAATACTATGATATAAAACATAAAATTTTATCAACGGACACAGTTAATACAATAAGAAGGCTATGATATAAAACATAAAATTTTATTAACAACGTTATTATTTAAAACATAAAATTTTATGAACAAAATGTTTTCTTCAACTTTTAGTAAACCTGAAATCCAATTTTAATATCCTAGTGGAAAATAAATGATAACAAATACTATCAAATATATCAATTTTGTTAAATCTTGGAAATATTACAATGGAGGAAGCTGAAACAAACACTTCTCAACTTGTCCAAAATCACTTGTACGCATAGCATATATCTGTGTCTCCACAATCTGATCATTGCAAGTATCATTATCCTCATTATCATGAGTATTAGTGATACCTCTTTTGTCTACTAGGGATTTCCAGTATGCCAAAGCTCTATCATAGGGATACTTGTCCAACTCATATGATGACACATATATTCTCAAACAATTTTTCAAATTTTTGTCCAACCTATTACGAACTTTAGATTTCACAAAAGAGAGTGCACTAAAAACCCTTTCATCTTCAATAGATCCCAAAATCATTGTTTGACATAATTCATATAAACAAAAATATTCATTGATCGTATCTTGTAAGACACTACTTGGATACAATTTTTTCCACAAACGTGTAATGGAACCAGGCTCATGAGGGTTACTCAAACATGACATTTGACCAACCATTGTCAATCCAAAATGGGTTGACTATTGTGTCAAAAGTTCTTTGTTGAGAATACCATTGATTTCAATACCATTGACTTCCACACTTTTAGTGAAATGTTTAACAAGAGTGCCCATATATTTTATAAACAACTCACTTGTAGTATTGTAGTCAGTACAAGGATCCCAAAACATGGGGTTAACCACACCCATCACCTCAAGCAACTCATCTCTTTGAAAATGATCTCTTATTTCTCTTGTCAATGATTCTGCTATTTTTATCAATTTAATCTTAGTATTATGTAAAACTACATCAAATCTATTGTGTGTTATGGGCATTTGTTCAACATCCTCTATAACTATATGTGATCACTTTTCAAAACAATATAAAGGTATCATATTTCCATGAACATTAATACAAATATGATCATTGATGTTGAACTTCAAAAAGCTTTTTGGATCATTGACATTAGTTAAATTTTTCCAACTATCAAACAAAGGATCTATAAAATTTTCTTCGAACAAGTATATCCTATCAATATGCATACATATTTGTTTTCTCATCCTGATGAAATCAACAATATAAATGGATCTTTCTTGTGCAAGTTTAATCAAAGTATTCATTTCTTGCAACAATGGAAGAATACCACATAATGTGAGAAGTGTTTCCAAGTCAGTCATACGGTATAGCAAATATTTTGCCTTATCAACTACCCTACGATTTGCATACATAAACCTTGCTAAGGATTGATATTCTGTAAAAACTCTGTATGTAGGCTGAAACAATGAAATCCACCTAGTATCTACATCTTTTAACAATTTTCTACCTTCAGTAACTCCTAGTGCAAATTGTTGAAACTCTACAAACCTTTTTGGACTACATGAAAAATAAGCATGTATTTCACGTACAAGTTCTTCCACTCTCGCAACATTTTCAAATGTGCTCACAATTTTGTATGCAAGATTCATTCTATGAGCCATGCAATGAATGGGTATCAAATATGGGGTAATTGATGTCTGAAGTCAAACACAAAGACCATTCCTGTGTCCTTGCATTGTAGCAGCACCATCAGCTCCAACACATATTAACTTTATGGCTATTTTTGTATCATCCATTCCAACAATATCCTTTAAACTAGTTACAACAACATTATAAAGGTTTTTTGCATTACAATTTTCCACCATCTTATGTAGTGCTAATAAATGAGGTTGCCTTAAATGATTTTGCAATGTGTACACATGCATGCAAATCCAAGATGTGTTGCCAATAACTATCACCTCATCAATTGAAAGTGAAATGAATTTGGCATGTTTTACTTTCTCTCTTAGGTCCTCCTCAACCAATGATAGATATTTTACCATTTTCCAACCACTTTGATCTGACCAATGGGAACTAGGAAGGTTCTGCACATCAGCTAGTTGAAATAGGTGCTTATAATCAATAAAATCAGACATGGGTCTACCCTTTTTAAGAATACTATATACCACAACAAACTACAAACTTTTTGAAGCTAAAGTGGTCTTATGAATTTTTTGAAATTGGGCTTGAATCATTCCACCTTTCTCAACAAGAGTTTGTTGTAGTTTCATTTCTTTTTCATATTCTTTTGCATATCTAACATGCACGCATTCTATTGCATCCTTCCACCTAATTATTTTCTTAGTTGTTCCATCACTTTCTTTTACTATTGAATAAACTTTCCCACAATGTTTTTCTATTGTATCTAACTTAAGTTGCATCTTATGATCCTTTCCTAGTTTCCAACTACAAATTATGCATCTACATTTTATTGGTATGTCATTGTTGTTCTTTGGCTAGACTGGCTCAATAAAGGGATATGTTGATGACCATTCAAGCTGAAATATCCTTCCAATAGTCCACCTGGTTAACTTTCTACATTTAGGTTTCTGACTAGAAGATTCTCCAAAAGTCTGCATTTTATTTGAATGATCATTTTCTTTTTCGATTGGCGTGTCAGTTTGAGGAATCTCTTCAAGTGGTTGTTGCATGTCATTGTTAGGAAAATTTTCATGTGGAGGCATCTCATCCTCGGGAATATCTTCAAGTGGAGGCATATCAGGGTCAACAATGTTTTCTGCGTACAATGGTGTTCTATATCATTTTATGATGTAAAAAGACATTATATTAAAGAATTAATAGAATACATTTTTACAAAAAAAAAAAGAGGTAGATAAACATGCCACTTGGCCAAAGCCATAAACCAAAAAACACCATTTTTTGATGAAGAAAGGCATTATGTAAAAGAATTAACAAAATACAAAAATTAATTGTTTAGTAGGTAAAATGCGTTTGTACCTTGAATTTGTGTAGATGTTGATGGCTCACTAGATTTTGATATATGGCTAAAATATTTGAGGATACTCTTGTTAATAGAATATTGGCCTCCCTTCTTTCCATCACTAGTAGGTGCCATTGTAACTGTAAAGAAAGTACAGAATCAGAAGATGAACATAATGAAAGTACAAAAACTTCTACAATTTTACAAAAAAAGAACCTTGAGCAAATGCTAAATCTTACTACTACAAATCTTGAGCAAATGCTAGATCTTACTACTACAAGGCCTCATAGTCATAGTCTAACTAGAATAAACAGAGGATTGATAAGCACCATGGAGAAACCTATAACATACCAATTTCCACTTAGTCATTATCATGATTTTTGTAGATCAAATCTCTTTGTCTCTGCTCACTTCCCTCTTTTCTAGCGATAGATAATTTTTTGCATTTGTATTTATTTAGCTGAGATACAAAATGAAGATACAAAATCAAAATATGAACAAAATGAAAGTACAAAAACTTCTACAATTTTAAAAAAAATAACCTATATGGCTTAGAAATACACTTAGAGATTCAAATCTTGAGAAAATGCCAGATCTTACTACTACAAGGCCTCATAGTCATAGTCTAACTAGAATAAATAGAGGATTGATAAGCACCATGGAAAAACCTACAACATACCAATTTCCACTCAACCATTATCATGATTATTGCATATCGAATCTCTGTATTTGCTCACTTTCCTCTTTTTGGTAATATATAATTTATTGCATTTGTATTTATTTTACCGAGAGATAAAATGAAGATACAAAATCAAAAGATGAACATAATGAAAGTACAAAAATATTTACAATTAAAAAAAAGAACCTATATGGCTTAGAAATACACTTAAAGATTCAAATCTAGAGCAAATATCAGATCTTACTACTACAAGGCCTCAAAATCATAGTCTAACAAGAATAAAGAGAGGATTGATAAGCACCATGGCAGAGGCAAAGATAGTTAAAATGGTTGATTCAAAAGTTTTCTAATTTCTTAGAAGAAAATTTATCAAATGAAGATATAGAATCAGCTACAAAACCTATAACATATCAATTTCTAGTCAACTATTGACACTCCTCTACAACCTATCAATTAGCGATACTCTTCTACAACCTATTGCCTATTGATAGGTCTCTACAACCTATCAACTATTTAACTACAACCTATCGACTATCGACTATTCTCTACAACATATCAGATATCAACACTCCTCTGCAACCTATCGGCCAGCAACACTCCTCTACAACCTATCGCCTATCAACAGGTCTCTACAACCTATCAGTTATCAATTATTCTCTACAACCTATTAGTTATTGCTCTACAACCTATCAACTATCGATGATTCTCCATAACCTATCAGCTCTCACTCTATAATCTATTGGCTATCTCTCTACAACCTATCTGCTCTCACTCTATAACCTATCAGCTATCTCTATGTAACCTATCAACTCTCGCTCTGTAACCTATTGGCTATAGATAATTCTCTACATTCTATCAACTATCGATAGTTCTCTACAACCTTTTTGCTATTGATAATTCTTTGCAACCTATTGGATATTGACAGTTTTATGCAACCTATCGATAATTACTGTATGTACATGTCCTTTTTAGTTGCTTCAAATCTTGTCTATTTGTTGTAGGATGTGTGCTACTACAAGCTATTTTTCGAGGAGTTTGAATATTTCATAGGAATGAGTATCGTTGTCATGTTAAGTATATATACTGGTGGTATAAGAGGTGAATTTGGTAGGATAAATAATATTTTTATAATTTGAAGGTGAAAAATGTCCATGATTTAGGTGGGAGTGTTGGTGATTTAAAATAAAAATGGTGAAATTATTATCAAAGCGGGGCAAACCAACCCGAAAAAAAAAAATTTATTTTCATAAATTTTGGGCAAATGGGCTGACATCCAGGGTCCTCATATTTGCCAATTTCAAATTTTGAAAATCCTAATATTCATGAATTAATGATAATTCATCGCTATGCATAACCCTACCTAGGTAAACCATCCATTTAGGTAGCTCAATATTGTTTTGATCATATTTATCATGTATAATTAGACTATATTTGCACTATAGTACATGATTTATTAACATGATGATTCTAACACTTGTCATTTTCATGTGATTATAGAGACACCCCAAGAGTAGAGGGAGTTGATTGATAGACTACATAGAGTCACCCTAGGGACCATCATGAATTTTGATAGTTTTTCATCAATGTTAACATCCCTGGCTAGCCCATCAAAGCAATCAATTGATCTATACAATTGGGCATTTTGTCTTGATACCATTTTAACACAGGTGCCAAGGGGAGACCACATAACCTACTAGCTTTGTAGGAGGGAAGTAGAGTTATGACTACAATAGTAGGCCATGGAGAGAACATAGATAGTAAGCAAGAACTAACCTAGGCATAGTTGGATCTAGTTTAGGTCCAAGGAAAGATAGTAGGGATATGGATGTTTGTCATGATGCTTCTTCTCTAGCACCTCCAAGACCATGGTATATGTGCCTAACACATAGTCCTAGGCACACAAGGGTTGGTTTTGCAACTATAGCCCCTATATATTATATGATTCTTTCTAGCCATCATGGTACCCATAATAGTTAGTGTATATATTTCTTTGGGTGATGGAGCTATGTACCCAAAACACTAGGTAGCTTAAGATGATGGCACTTATTTTCCCATACACCATATTGTACCACTATGTACCACACCTTTTCAAATATATATATATATATATATATAATATTCCTTTTTATGCAACATTTGATTTGTGTAGCATTCAATAATTTTCCTACTACATTCATGATAATGTGATGGTGTACTTATGGTTTGTGTCGGATTAGATGACATGACAATTATGCACTTAGGATTTGTTTAGCATTCGATGACATATCATTCCTAATTATCTTGTTGCATGTATGATTTAAGTAGAATTTGGTGACATGTTTTCTTACTTTTTAAAAGCATATGTGATTTAAGTATCATTCAATTATGTGCTTTACACCTTTAAATATCTAATAGCATGTATGATTTAGGTAGCATTAAATGATGTGCTTTTTATTAACTACCTACCTCGGTATTGGCCATGCATGAGGTCACAACCCAACCATATATTCCACTATACTAGGTAAATTGCATATAGTATCTAACAAGTGTTAATTATCTAACAAACAAACTCATTATTATAGTAGGGCAATCCAAGAGAATCTAACTTATGCTACGCACATATGCAAATATATGTTTCTAAGTCCTAAAAGAAATTTCTAGATAAGCATAGATGAACACTATGTCACTGTAACCATGTTGACTCATTGTTATAGGGTAGTCCAAGGGAAGACAGCCTATGCCACATAGAGACATAAATATATGTCCCCAAGGCCAATTCATTTCCTACTAGTGATGTCGAGCGTGTTTTTCAACAAGGCACACCCACAATAGGGGAGAAAAAATAAAGAAGTAAACAAATGGGATAAATATATGTTTCAATGCCCCTATCACAACAATCCACAATCACACGCTATAGTATCCAACTGAGCATGTTTTTTAATGAGGTATGCTTTCCACTATAGAGGGATGCCAATTGATTAAAAGGTTGATTGTGTAAACATTTTTTTAATTTTTTATTGTATGAACATTAAAAGAAATGTTGCCTTGGTGTTTCAACCACATACCATATGGGAGCTAGCATATGTTGAACTAAGGCAGTTGCTTTATGGTACTTAAAGTAGGGTACTAAAACAACAAGGAAGACTTTTTAGATATCATGGTGCTCCTTACTGGCAAGAGTGACACAATGACAAATGAAAGCAAACAAAGTGCAAATATAGTTAATAGTAATAAATGCCATTAAAAATGGAATGTAAATTGTGAAACAAGAACATGCAAAGGTAGAACTAATAAAAACAAGAAGAAAGTAGCTAAAAAGTAAGAACAAATGGGACCAATATGTGCCAAACTGAAGAATGTATAGGACTAACACTCACAAACAAATTGTCAAAGCAATTAAAGAGAAACAAGGCACCAAAGTCAACAAGCAAATCAGGAAAACACCAATATTGTACAAATGGTTCAATAGAGGGCTATACATAAAAGCATTTATCATGCTTGAAATTGGTGGGTTCCTCCAACTCAATTCCACCCATTATTTATAATTTCATTGTCCTTATGACATTATATTGACCAGACCTTTTTTGTGTAAATTTTCCCTTGGGCTCCTTATGTACATTATCATGCTTGACAACAAGGTCCTTAACTTTGAATTCATAATGATAGACTTTCTTATTGTATTTCTTGGCAACACAAATATTATAGGCTCTATTATGCTAAGAGCATGTAGGCTTCTCCCATTAATAATAGTAAGTTCAACAATATGAGCTTACCAATACTCCTAATGGTACTCCTTATGATTGAATGAATTCTTAAAATAAATATGCAAAAAAGGTAATTCAATTTCAAACAATAAAACAACTTTAATTCCATACACCAAATAAAAATGGGTTACCCCTTTGGATGTATAAATAATAGTTCAATATGCCCACATTGTGGGATATAAATTTAAGTGTTAATCTTTATTTTTTATTTTTCTTGATAATAAGGGGTTGTACTCGGGTCCCCCACCCTTAAAAAATTACATCTCTCTTCTTTAGAGCTTGAGAGTTTACAAATAGATACACTTCTCATCTCAATTGAGATGCTATAGTTAGAAACCTACATCATTTTACATAAAATGTCCGAATTCTTGATTTTCATTTTTTGGATTTTTTCAAATCTCTGTATGAATACAATTACTCCAAAATTTAGCATCTTTCTTGATATTTTCCTATAGCAGCCTTCACAATGCCAAAACTTCACCTCTACTATCTATGCCTTGCATCTTAGTAGAGTAATATTTTCAAAACATCGCACTAACATAGTCCACTTTACCAAATTTGGATTGCTATTTTCCTTCCTAAAACACAAGTGCAACCACAAAAATTATAATAAATAGTCTAAATGAATACACATTATTGTTACAAAATAAAATAGATATTACCAATGGAAAACATTAAAGTAAATCTTAATCATTAATTGATTTAGGCAATCAACAATTTTTGTCATCTTCAACTAAACTTTCTACTTCCTCTAACCATGGAAAGGAGATGTTAACTTCACGATCCTCAATCAAAACCTCTCTATTGGCTAGCTTATCTGCACATTTGTTTCCTTCCCTTAATATATGTGTAAACCTGATTTCTTCAAACTCTTTAGCAAGATCTTGAATTTCCACAATTATCTCTTGTATGTTCCATGGAGCCTTTGCTTTCCTCAAAATTGTATTTATTACTATGAGAGAATCACCTTCCATCCAAACTCTATTCCATTTCATTTGTTATATATTTTTTACCCTTTTAAAGCTGCCCAAGCTTCAGCTTCATTATTTGTCTTAAATCCACAATTGAAAGCATAATGATACAAAATATCTCCTCTATTATTTCTAATTATTCCTCCTCCTCCTGTTGGTCCTGGGTTTCCTTTAGATGCTCCATAAAAATTCAATTTAACCCACTCCACATCTGGTGGATTTCACTATATATTTTTTACCTTATTTTTGCTTCTCTTGTATCCAACATCATAATTCCATTTAATGACTTGGATCCATCTATCAAGACTCTCTACTTCCACATTAGGGATTGGGTGAGTTGATAGGGTTGGTTTAGACTCCTCTATGGCTAAACATATCTTCTTTTTAATTACCTTTAAACTATTTTCCTTTCCTTTAAATATTCTTCTATTCCTTTCTAGACATATAGTCCAAAGTATTGTATCTTTTGATATATCCTATATTATCTGTAAAGCCTCACTTTTATAAGTGTTTTACCATTGCTTTAACCAATCTTCAATTCTGTTATTCATCACCATGCATTTACCAAACATATTAATAATCTGCTACCATATATTCTAGACTATTAAGCAATGTCCCAAGAGATGGTCAATACTCTCCTCCTTCTTATTACAGAAAACACATTTAGAGGGGCCATAAAAACCCCTTTTCATAAGGTTATCCCAGGATAAAATTCTTTTATGACCTACTAGCCAAACAAACATTTTGACTTTAGTACTGCTTGGGTTATCCCAATATCTCTCCAAATTCTAGTGATAGTATTATTATGTTGGTGTTGAACATTATATCCACTCTTGTTGTGTATTATCCTGAGCTATTCAAATCCCAAATCAATTTATCCTTGGCACCCCTAAGAATAATTACAGTTGTTATCTTTCTACTCAATTGCCTCCTAGCATCAATTTCTTGTATACTTGTAAAAAATCTTCTTTCCATTTGTATTTTCCTTCTTGATCCTTGTACAAAATGTTTGAAACCCTATCACTATATTTGTCTTGAAGCAATCTCATCCAAGATTTCAAAATTGGATCTAAATTGAGTGGTTTTTTATCACACCAAGTATCCATCCAAAGAGAAATTTTTCTCCAGTTACCACCACCCATCTTAAACCTTTAATCATAATATCAATAGATTTTTTTAAAACCATTCCAAAGATCAAAACCATTTGGAAGAGAGAATGCAGTAAATATTAAACTTGGGTCATTGGGATCAACATACTTAGAAAAATTCTTGCCCATTGTATTTGACTCTCTTTGTAAAATCTCTAGATAACTTTTCCCCTAAGAGCTAAGTTTGTTAGGGTAAAATAGGTAGTATATTGCATTATACTACATAGATTATTACATTTACTTTTTATTGCATAACCATGGAGATATTTATTGTTCCAAAATATCTACTGGTTAACCTAGATTAATACCTAAAATATCCTAGGTCAGATATTTTAGGTTAGTTGTTTAATCATACTTCTCTACCCTAGGTTAGTAGTTAGCAACACGTCTCTCTCAACGCATCTTGTTAGCGTGATTGTTGCTAAGTCAGTATTATTTGTAACCTATATAATGCTTAGTATTTCTAAGCTATGGTTCCTAATGTTGAATATTGATTATTGCATTATTGAATTCCATTTTTGCATGACTTATTCATCACATTGGCATCAGAGCCAATTTTTTTGGCTCACCCGGAGGACGAGCTGGTGACAATTGGCGCCACCAACCCACCTCAACAGGTGAGCTTGCTGGCGGGATCAGGCTCAGGGCGGGATCAGGTTCAACCCTGAATTGACCAGGGCCTACTCGACCCTAGGCCCACGCTACTCACGAGGGAGGCGATCGATCGCCCTCACGAGCCTCTCGATCGATAGCACTTCACTATCGACTGGGCTCCACGATCGACCGCCTATCGAGCCCCTCGATCGACAGCACTCCACTATCGACTGGGCTCCACGGTCGATGCCCGAGGAGGCAGGAGCCTCGGCTCCCGCTCACAAGGCCCGGGCCCATAGAGCCACGTGGCCTCTACAGCTTGGGAGAGCCGAGAGGGCAGGAGCACCCTCCCCTCCCAGTTGGATGCACACGGGGCAACCAATTTGGGATACGAGAGGGCAGGAGCGCCCTCCGATCCTCGACCACCTCGAGATCTATGAGGGCAGGAGGCCCTCCGATCCCTGACACAGCCTGACTCTGATCTTCGACACGTGGTGAGATCCAGAGATCTCTGGACTACATGCACCCCGAGGCACCACCTGGACCGCTGATCTGGCCTGCATGCACCTCGAGGTGCCACCTGGACCGCTAACTAGGTGACACGTGGCTCACAGGCCATGCACCACCTGGACACTGACTAGGCGACACGTGGCACACAGGCCACGCGCCACCTGGACCGGATGACCTGACTCGGACCTGACACGTGGCGGACAACCACAGGACAGACGCCTGACATGAGGGTGACACGTGGCGGACTGACCGCGTGCCACCGGACTCGACTAACCGTGATGTGGTGACGACCAAAATGATAGGGACTGTGACTACCCGTAGGCAGTCAACAAACTACGGGCTTGAAAGCCCTTTTCAACAAGTCTTTCTCCTCCGCGCGGGCAATGTGGGATAAATCCCACAATTTTTTTTGCCCGCCCACGAGAGGAGAGAAGGGAAAGGGAATCACTTTCCCTTCCCTTCGTGTCGGGCCGTGTAGCTCGACCGACACACAGTGTCGGGCTAAGGCTTTGGACGACGGGGAGTCCAGGGTTCGACTCCCGTCGAGGCAATTTTTTTTGCCTTCAAATGTCACTTAGCGCCCGCAGCAAGATAAACAAGTATTTTTTATTTTTTTTAATTATTTTTTTAGTAAATTTTATTAATAATTTAATCATATTTGATTAAAAATCATTTTTTTAAGTGTTTTTTCTTCAAATGATTATATTATTGATTTAATTATGCTTCAAATTAATTAGAAATTAATGAGAGAAGAAAGAGGCTATATTTTTTTTGCAATATCCACCAAAACTGAATGCTTTTGTTTTCTCATCAAAAGGAGATATAACACATAAAAGAGTATTTTTTTTGCAAATTAGAAAGCCTACAAGCCCTTAAACTCTTCTCACAACCTGTTACATTTGCAAAATCAAGGATTTCTTCAACAATTTTTTTTTGCAATAAAATCCTCAAAAGTTCTATAGTTTTCTTCACACATTATTGGAGATAAAAAGACATAGAAACTCAAACTTCTATTGCAAAACAAAGAGATTTACAACATTGAGGAATCACATAGGTCATTTCCTTTACAACAAAATCCAAACTTTGCTTTTGTTTTCTCCTTCAAAAAGGAGATATACGACATAAAATTGCATTTTTTGTTGTAAACTTGAGAAATATTTTTGAACCTATTTGCTTGATCCTCATGCTTGAGTGTTGAAGACAAAAACCAAAGTCGTGTGTCGACTGGTCTGGAAGCCTTTCAAACGTGGTCGTGTGTCGACTTGTCTTGAAAGGAGTGCTCGAATTTTTCAATTTTGTAAAAATTAAGGGGGGATAGAAGTCATATTAAGTGATTCTATTTTTTGCAAAATTGTAAAGAGAAAGGGGGATATTTCAAAACAAGAAAGGTGCATTCTCGATTGTACTCGACACCTTTTCTTAAAAATTGACTATACTAGGTGCATTTTCGGTTGCATCCGACACCTAGAGTGATAATAATTTGGGTTGCTCTCTTGTTTTGATTATTGCACTAACAATCATGCTTTTTGTGTGCAATTAAACAATCAGATAAAACATTGAAGAAGCATTTCACAAAACCCAAACTTCACTCAAAATCGTGCTAAACCTTGCACAGGTTAAAACAAAGTCAATTTTTTTTTGTCCCCATCAAAGGTCAAAATCCAAACACCTTGATTAACTCTCTTTGTTTGGCTTAATTTCCTCAAACTTTCCATCCTTCTTGAAGGGTGTTAAGGCAGGTGCCATTAAATATCCTAGAGAGCACAATCAGAAGTCTTTCAAAACCTACCCCTTTAATTTGCTCTATTTTGTTTGGCTTAAAATCCTCAAAATTTTCATCCCTTGTTAAGGGTGTTAAGGCAGGTGCCATTAAATATCTTAAAGAGCAAATTAAAATCTTTCATATACTCTTTTGAGGGTATACTACAAGATAAAGTCATCTTAGTCATATCAATTTGAAACCTTAACCATGGCCATGATCAACAAGTATCTCACTGAGAGCCAACTGCTCAAAGGTTCAAATTATTCAGCCTGGAAAACTAAGATGAAAGCCATTTTAACTATAGAGGAGATGTGGGGAATAGTGGATGGCACTGATTCTAGACCCACATCAGCAGGAGCAGATCAGACAACTTATGATAAAAAGGATAAAAGACTTTCCTTATTGATCTTGCTAGCTATTACTGATGACATACAACCTCATATAAGTGAAGCTAAAAATGGTAAGGAGGCATGGAATGCCTTAGCAACCATTTTTGAAGGAAAGAATCAATCAACAATTCTTAACCTTCAAACACAACTTCATACTCTTCATATGAAATCTGGAGAGACAGTAGAGCTATTCCTCTGCAGAGTCATAGATATAAAAACAAAACTGCAAGCCTTAGGAGAAAAAGTGGAAGACAATGTCCTGACCTCAATCATTTTAAGGGCTCTTCCAGACTCCTATAGAATGTTGATCACTTCACTACAAGTCTCTGGAAGGACAGTGACTTTTGTAGAGTTGGTAAATTTACTTCAAACTGAAGAAGCTAATCAACTCCAAAGAGATGAGGCATCCAACAATGCACTTTTCTCAAACAAGCAAAGTGGAAAGAAAAAGTGGAATCAACAGAAAGGATCTTCTTCTAACAAAGACAAGGGTAAAGGCAAAGAGATTCAGAAGAAGAAGAAGTATTGTAAAATTTGTGATAAAGACACTCATGAAACCAAAAGATGTTGGTTTAAGAACAAACCACCCAATGAACAAGGACAAAAGAAGGGCAAAGGTAAACCAAAGAACAAGAATAAACAACAACATGGACACATTGCCGTTGAAGATTCTAGTTCGGACTCTGAACGAGCACACAAAGTGCTCATGACACATACAAAATCCTCTCACAAGGATATTGTTTGGTACATAGATTCAAGCGCTAGTAAACATATGACTGGCGATAAGTCCTGGTTTGAGACATTTGAGGCTCGAGAAGGTAGACCGGTAACCATTGTTGATGATCAGACTTATCGAGTTCAGGGAGAAGGAAGTGTTTCTGTCTCCCTTCCAGATGGAGAATGTAAGATTCAAAAAGTTCTTTATGTACCAAGATTGAAAAATAATCTCTTGTCAGTTCCACAAATCCTGGACAATAACATGAATGTCAATTTCAAAGTGGACAAAGAAAAGAAACATTGCTTTATCACCCAGAAAGGAAAACAGATAGCAACAGGTTCATACAAACATGGTTTGTTTATCTTAGATGCAATTACCTCTACACATACTGCAATGGCAGTAACCACAAAAGAGGCCACTTCTCTATGGCATAAGAGATTTGGGCATCTAAGTTCAGGGTATTTACTAGAACTCAGTAAATATCAAATGGTGAAAGGACTACCTACTCTTTCATCTACTTTGCCAGTGTGCTCAGATTGCTTGTCAGGAAAGCAACATAGAGTACCTTTTGAACCTAGCTCCTTTCGAGCTAAGGTACCTTTGGAGTTAGTTCACATAGATTTGTGTGGTCCTATGTCTACTAGTTGTGGAGGAAAAAGGTATTTTCAATTGTTTGTAGATGATCACTCACGAAAAATGTGGGTCTTCTTCTTGCAGTTGAAGTCTGAAGCATTTGACTATTTTTAGCGAGTTCAAGAAGCTAGTTGAGAAAGAATCAGGATGTTTCATAAAGACCCTCCATTCAGATCGAGGGGGGAATACACATCAAAATAATTTTCCTCATTTTTGCAGAAACATGGGATAAAAATATAGTTAACAACAACCTATTCTCCTCAGTCAAATGGAGTTGCTGAGAGAAGAAATCGTTCCATTATGGAAATGGTTCGATGTATGCTTAAGGGAGCCAATCTTGAGCACAGTTACTGGGCTGAAGCTGTAACAACTGCAGTATATCTTCTAAATAGGGCACCCACATGGGCTCTTGAAGGTATGACTCCTCAGGAAGCATGGAGTGGAAGGAAACCCTCCATATCTCATCTACGAGTATTTGGGTGTAAGGCTTTTATGCATATACCTAAGGAGAAAAGAAAGAAGTTAGATGAGAAGACACTACAATGTGTTTTTCTTGGATATGATGAATTCTCAAAAGGCTATCGATTGATAGATCCATTCACCAAGAAAATACATGTTAGTAGAGATGTAGTGTTTGATGAGGCTTTCACATCTAACACTACATCAGTATACCTGGAAGATGAGGAGCAACAACCACAGACTCCTCCACAATAGAAAAAGCCTCCAAAATGGTATACAAGTACTATGAGAGATTCCAAACTCACTTCACCTCCAGATCTCACTCTCAATCATCCAAAGACATGAAGCATGTCTCGACAGAGAATGACAGAAGCATCTACTTCAGTTGATGATCTTTGTGCAGATTTTCAAGAGCTTTCTGTTGATAGAGATTTAGAAGTTGGAAATGATATGGAAATTGATGAGGAGAGGGTTTACATGTCTTCATATGATGAAAATGAACCTTCTACGATTGATGAAGCACTTAGTCAGCCTCGGTGGAAGGCAGCTATGGATGTTGAACATAAATCCCTCATTAAAAACAAAACATGGAAGTTGGTCGATTTGCCTAAAGGAAAGAAACCCATAGGCTGCAAATGGGTTTACAAAGTCAAATATAAGGCAGATGGTACCATAGATAAGCATAAGGCCCATCTTGTGGTGAAGGGCTATGCTCAAAAGGAAGGCCTTGATTATGAGGAAACCTTTGCACCCACTGCAAGGATGACCACCATTCGAGTTCTTTGTGCTATGGCAGCACAGTTCGGATGGAAATTACATCAGATGGATGTAAAAAGTGCCTTTCTAAATGGTGACTTAAAAGAAGAGGTATACATGACTCAACCTCCAGGATTTTCTAAGGAAGGCCATGAGCAACAAGTTTGCAAATTGGTCAAATCATTATACGGGCTAAAACAAGCCCCAAGAGCATGGTACATCAAAATGGATAGTCACCTACTGCAGCACGGATTTAAGAGAAGTCCATCAGATGCAAATCTCTATATCAAGAACACAGGTTCTGAAATAGTGATTCTTGTACTGTATGTAGATGATCTGATCATCACTGGAAATTCAGAGAAATTGATTAACGCCGTGAAAAATGACTTGAAAGAGTCATTTGATATGATAGATCTTGGACTTCTCCACTACTGTCTTGGCCTTGAGATAGAACAGAAGAAGAATCATCTTAGGGTGACTCAGAAAAAGTATGCCAAGACTTTAGTAGAAAAATATCGTATGACTGATTGTAAGCCCAAAGCAACACCGATGGAATCAGGGCTTCAGTTATCACGGTATGATGACTCACCATAGGTAGATGGCATGCTATATCGACAGATGATTGGAAGCCTCATCTATCTGACCAATACTAGACCAGACATTACTTATGCTGTAAACTATCTTTCTCGGTTCATGCAGGAACCAAAGGTCTCTCACTAGAAAGTAGCTAAGAGGGTTCTTCACTACATTCAGGGTAGTGTAGATTATGGTCTAGAGTATAAGAAGAATAACTCATTCTTCTTACAGAGTTATACTGACTCTGACTATGTTGGATCCCTAGATGACAGAAAATCAACATCAGGATATGTATTTCATCTTGGATCTGGTCCTGTCTCATGGCATAGTAAAAAGCAACAGGTGGTTGCTTTATCTTCAACTGAGGCAGAATATCACGCTGCACGTGGAGCTGTGTGTGAAGCGATATGGTTAAATCGCATCTTGGCTACCATGGGCCTACCAAAGAAACTTCCTATTCACATGTTTTGCGACAACTCAGGTGTTTTGAACTTGGTCAAGAATCCAGTCCATCATGAACGCACAAAGCATATTGACACAGATTGTCATTTCATTCGTGATGAAGTTCCTAAACACAGGATCAAGCTCCAATACATTCCCACCGACGAACAGGTTGTTGACATCTTCACAAAGGCACTTGGACGTGTCAAATTTGAGTTGTTCTGAAGTAGACTTTGTATATCAAAGTAATGTAATAAAGGGGGGATGTTAGGGTAAAATAGGTAGTATATTGCATTATACTACATAGATTATTACATTTACTTTTTACTTGCATAACCATGGAGATATTTACTGTTCCAAAATATCTACTGGTTAACCTAGATTAATACCTAAAATATCCTAGGTCAGATATTTTAGGTTAGTTGTTTAATCATACTTCTCTACCCTAGGTTAGTAGTTAGCAACACGTCTCTCTCAACGCATCTTGTTAGCGTGATTGTTGCTAAGTCAGTATTATTTGTAACCTATATAATGCTTAGTATTTCTAAGCTATGGTTCCTAATGTTGAATATTGATTATTGCATTATTGAATTCCATTTTTGCGTGACTTATTCATCACAAAGTTAGCATTTGTAAGAGCTCTTAAACCAATACCTCCCCTAGTTTTGTCATCACACAACTTGCTCCATTTCACCAAAGAAAATTTCCTTTTATCATGTAAACCTGACCATAAAAAGGATCACATAATAAAGATTAAACTTTTTTCAACTAATTTTGGCATAGAATACAAAGACATATAATATGTTGGAATGGCTTGTAAGACTGACTTAATTAATTGCACTCTTCCTGCTAATGATAACCATCTACCTTTCCAAGCTGGAAGTTTATTTTAAACTTTACTAATAACTGGATTCCATATATCTATCCTTATTCTCCCCTCAAATAAAGGCATCCCTAGATAATTTGTTCCTAAATTTGCCTCCTCCATTTGAAGCAACCTATAAATTATTGCTTTGATATTAGCAAGAGTGTTAAGAAAGTAAATTTTATATTTAGTCCTATTAATTTTTTGCCCTAAAGCTCTTTTGTACTCTTTTAAAAAGTTATTCAAAGCTCTGGTCTCATTTATCCTTGCCCTTCCAAAAATGGTTGTATCATCTACAAATTGTTGATGGGTGATGTTATCGATGTTATTACTAACCTTAAGTCCACTTATAAACCCATATTTGTAAGCCTTTTTTAAGTTCCTACTAAAAAATTCTGCTATAATAATGAACAAATAAGGAGATAGAGGATCTCCTTGTATAAGGCCTCTCTTGGCTTTAAAATATTATGTCACTAACCCATTGACCAACACTGAATAAGAAACTGTAGAGACACAATATGTAATCCATCTAACTTCTTCCCAAAACTAAACTTTATGCAAAAAAAATTCCATTTAACCCTATATAGGCTTTACCCCTATCAAGTTTTAATATCATAGCTTTCTCTTTTCTTAAATTTGTTGGATGTATAACTTCATGAGCTACTATGATCCCACCCAAAATTTGTCTCCCTTTTACAAAACCTCCTTGCTCTTCTAAGATGATTTTGTCTAGCAATGGACTTAATCTATTTGCCATAACTTTGTAAATAATCTTATAAGCCAAATTACATAGGCTTATGGGTCTAAAATAATCAAACAATTTAGTATCCTTATTTTTTGGAATTAGGGTAAGATAAGTTGCATTTATTTTATAAGGAATATATTGTTTTACCCTAGACTATTCCACTGCCACCAATAAATAATCCTTCACTATATCCTAATTATGTTGGTAAAAATTTGTAGAGAGCCCATCTGGACCAGGGGATTTATCCTTATTAAAATATAAAAGAGCTAAATGAACTTCTAGATTAATAGTCTCCATCAGTTTCCTATAATCTTCATTTGTTATAACTAAAGGAACATCTTGAAGAAGTTTATAATTAAGAACTTCAATCTCCTCTGAACCTAGAATATTTTGATAAAATGACTCAGCCTCTTTTCTAATTTTACTTTTATTTTCAATCCAAATCCCTTCTATTGATTTAATTCTACCAATTCTAGAAGATCTTTGTACTATAGCCATCCTATGAAAAAACTTTATATTTTTATCTCCTTTTAACCAAGTCTATCTTGATTTTAATCTCCAAAATTTCTCTTCCTTACTCAAAATATTATGATATTCACTAAGCAACTCCCTTTCCTCTGAGTTTGTATTATTTTCATCACCTTTTTGGAATTTTGAAAGTTTATCTTTTAGTTCTTATTTCTTTTCAAAAAAAAATCCAAAGGTGTTTTTGTTCCATTCTTTTAATATAGATGTCATAGCTTTAATTTGGTTTGGAAGAGCATACAACCCACCATTACCTAAAGAATTCCATGTTTGAGCTATCATATCAACAAATTGAGGATGGTCTTCCCACATCTGCTCAAATTTAAAATATGATCTTTTTTAAATTCACTAACCACCATTTTAACTCTTATTGGCTAGTGATCTGAACCAATCCTTGTTAAGGTATTAATTTTAGCACAAGTTCCTTTATCTAGCCAATGATCTGAGAGAATGCATCTATCTACATTTTTTGCTATTAGGTTCTGGCCTCTCCTATTGTTGGTCCAAGTATAGTTGTCTTCTTCAAATTCAACTTCCCATAGAATGTTGTTTTGAATAAAATCTGAGAAACCTTTCATACTTTGGGTCAATTTCCTAATTCCCCCAAATTTTTCATTCAGCTTGGTAATGGCATTAAAATCTCCAATGATCATGAAACATTTTTCTTGGTCTTTACTTCTCATAAAGGCCTCAATCCCACTCTAAAATTCTAATCTACCTGACTGATTTGTAGGACCATACACATTGATAAGGATGAAGTGAATATCAACAAAGTAGCAAGTGACTAAAGAGGCTATCCAATGCCTAGTTTTATGAATGGTTACACAAGATGTTCTAGAAGGATTCCAACAAGTTAGAATTCCCCCTACCGCTCCTTCAGAATCCATGGCATCCCATTCACATCTTGCCCAAACTACTTTCATAGTTTTTGAAACCTTCTTTTTTCATTATGGTTTCTTGTATATAGAGAATATCAGGTTTATTACTTAAACATAGACCCCTAATACACCTATGCTTTGAGGGGGCATTAGCACCCCTTATATTCCATGAGATGATAATCATGTTTCATTAGGGACTTTTGGCCCCTCTTGCATATTACCAATATCATTTTTTTGTTTGGTAAAGAGAATTCAACCAACTTAGTTTGTGTTCCTTTCTCTATGTTAGCTCTTGCTCCCCTAGATCTTGCTTGATAATCTGAGGGTTTTCCTCTTTTTGCCTTGCCTATATCAGGAGTTGGTCTTATTATTCTATTCCTCAATATTCTTTCACCATTTTATTTTTCAACATATTTATCCTCTCCTAGCTCTATTATAGAAGCTTTTGACTTATCCTGCTCATTTTTTGGTATTTCCTTATAAATGGCAGAGGTATTAACTTCTAAAACTGTATTTTCTTTACCAATTATTTTCTCTTGAATGGTGCATGGTACTTCAAGAGAGTATTGAATAGACGGTTCCTTTCTAATTTATTGAAATTATTGTCTTGTATCCTCTGAGTTTTGATCTACCTTTTCTTCATAGTCTAAAGCCTCAAAAGAATTGGAATTTCTTCCAGTATCCTTTCTTATTGGTCTCCACTGTTCATTTTCTTTTATTTTTCTAGATCTATTTTTTGGAAGTTGAAAACCATCTTTATCCATAACCATTTGTAAATTTCTCTTATGATTTTCTACAAATGATTCTGTTGGGATCTTCTTAGGGCATGATCTCTCAGTATGCCCCACCTCGTGACATCTTCTACATCTAAAAGATAAGTTTTCATAATCTATAGTTTGGATCCACATATTATTCCCATACTTAAGAATGATTGATTCTGGTAAAGCTTTACTTATATTAATCATGATCAATATTCGAGCATAAATAGCCAAAAATCCATCTTTTGTTGTATCTAAAATCTCAAGGAATTCTCCTAGAGTGTTGCCTATTGCCTTGAAGGTATCTATTTTACAAAATTCAATGGGCAATCCAAACATCCTAACCTAGACTGGTACTAGGGATAGATTTACATTTTTAGGTGAAAAGACTTCATACCAACAAGTAAGGAAGAGCCCTGCTCTTCCCATAAACCAAGGACCCCCTTTTAGGATTCTTTATATTTCTTCCCTAGAACAAAAAATGGCTAGGAAGAAACCTTTGGGAAGAAATTATAGAATCACTCCTGAAGACTTCCAACTCCTATCAATCCATTTTCTCAAGGTTGAAGCCCCTGGTCAATACCCATTAAATTTACCAAAAACTACCCTATCTTGGAGCAATGAGGATCTCTTTGAGGTGCGCTCACTAACCTCTACCACTAGGGATGATTCTAAGGATTTAACTATAAATCGATCCATGGAAAGGAAACTAAATATCAAAATTTAATGAAATTTATCTGAAAGTTCTATAACAAATATAATATTTGATAAAAAAATTATAAAATTTTCATGTACAATTTCTAAGATAAAGAAAGCGAAAAAAGAACTTAGCTGAAAAACTCTTTGTCTTGATAGAATTTCTTGCCTCGCTAAAGTCCTAACCCTTCATTGCTCTTCCCATCGTTCGAACCCTAGTTGGCAAATATTTGCAATTTCATTTTTCGTGACTTGAAAAATCGTCACTACCCTTGTTTCGAATGGTTGACTTCATAGGATTGTATCTCCCTCAATATTGCTTGGATTTTTGCATATGACCACTCATTTTAAATATTTTCAAATTTTGCACAAGTTGGTCCAAGAATCAGCTGAATTGGATAACTCTTTGTGAAGATATGGCTCCTAAAATATGAGATGTTTTTCAAGAAAAAAACCTAATCCTTCGCACTTTGCAATTTTATTTTTCATGATTTGAAAAATTGTCACTGTCCTTGTTTTGAATGTTTGAATTCACAGGATCGTATCTCCCTCAATATTGCTCAGATTTTTGCATAGTGTCAATCTTTCTTTGATTCCTTAAGTATCTTATTTAAAATATTTACCAAAATCTTATTACTAAATTCAGTATGACCATTCACATATGAATAATAAGGCATGGAAAATGATGTTTAATCATAAACGAAGAAGTTAATTCCTACATTTCTTTATTTTTGAAAGGAGATCCATTATAAAAGATACGGGTATATGGGACACCAAATGACACATGATTTGATAAAATATAGTTTTAAATACGGTGAGAGTTTTTTAATTTGTAAGTGTCATAGCTTCCATCCATTTGATAAAATATTTTGTTATTGTGTTAATGAACTTATGCCCACATAATGACACATGAGAAATAGATCCTACCAATTCAAAAACCCAAGTGGAAAAGGACCAAGGAGACAATTGAATGAAGAACCTAGGTAGGGGCATGAATTTTATCTTTATGGAACTAACATTTATTACATAATTTTATGTTATTATTAGCATTAGCTTCCACTGTGGGCCAAAATTAACCCATTCTTAATAATTTATGGGTTGCAAAATAGCCACTAAAGTGTTTGTCATAGTTTCCACTATGGATATCAAAAAGGGATTTTAAAAAAATTTAGTCTTAGTAAGGCATTGTAAAAGCACACCATTAAGATTATGATAGTACAGGACCCCACCAAGAACAAAATATCAAAATGCTTTCTTATGGATGTGAGTCCACTGCTTAGAGTTAGCCATAGGTGGATAGGTTTGATTATTAATGAAGAATAAAATATTACCATACCGAGGATCATCATGAGGGATTTAGAAATCAATAATATTGACCTCGTTTTTATGTACATCCACCAAGCCATCACTGATAGAAATCTAGGTTCATCATGAACTTTTACCACCAAATTTATTTCAATAATGTTTTCATGTGATATGAATTTACTAGCCAAAGTAGCCAGGAATTCAATATCAGTATTTTTCCCGTTGGGGAATGCCTAAGGGAGAAGGACTCAAAAGCATTGATTAAATTTGTATCCCTTTTATGGTAAGGGATAAAATGGAGAGCTTTGACAACATACTTACTAGAGATCTAATGGACCATAATTTGCGAGTCTTCTAACACTCTAATGTATTTAACATTCAAATATTGGGAAATGAGGAAGACCTCATATTTCATAACATTATTAGTGATGCCAACAAAATTTAGGGACGAGGCCATAGAATAGCTAGGCCATTTGAAGATATGAGAAAAATTTTGACTCTTGTCCCAAATTCATTCTTTGCTCCATCAAAATCAAGGATACAAGTATTACGGTGAATATCTTTGTCAAACTCTTGAGAAGGAGGTGTGTCACACTTGGTTATAGCCCTAGTTTCATAACACCTCTTGACAACCTCATAAGACTCTAAGAAAGCAATTTTGTACTCAATAAGATCATAAGGAATAAACTCCCAAATAAGGCTAAAGGCAATGGAGGAAGGAAATATCATAAATTCTTGAGAAGATTAAGAAATGATCATTACATTCTCATGAAGGGTTGCTATGTAGGGTCAAGAACTACCACCAACTAATCAACAATCACCTAAGATTACAAAAAATTGTGTGATAATATGGAGATAAAATTCTTACATCATATTGATCTATTTATTTTATCGAGTGTCACTATGGATGTAAGGTTTTTGTAGTAGATGTCTCAAAAATTCAGTTTTAATGACCATATAAGCTGGCTAATACAACATGTAATTCTTTAGTTTGTCACATGAAAAGTAGATGTCTAGGTAGTCTTTATCCATGGGAATGTATCGAGATTCTATTAGAAGTATTGTTCAACTAATATAATACACATCATACTTGTTATTGTTATAATCTTGTTGAGCAAGGACCCCTGCCAAGGAAACCTGAGTAGCCAAAGTGTACAAAATAAGAGTTATCTAGGTTAGGTGGGCAAAGAGTTGGGGTAGTATAAATAATTCCTTGAATTCAAGAAAGGTCTTGTTACAACTTTCATTCCATTTTAACTAAATATTTTTCTTAAGTAGATAACTCAATAAACAATGACCCGTGAGGGATATCGTAGTGGTATATATTTGGGTTTTCATCCAGGATACCCAAGTTCAAACCCCAATACAAGGGGACTAGGACCCCTTTCAAAAACTTGTGCTTTACCCTAAAATTTAAGATCAAATTGTTAGAGGTATTACATTATATGGTCCGTTTATAAATATTTGGATTAGGGTGTGTGTCCATAGTATGTATCAAGTTATTAAGTGTGAGTATGTGTCATGTAAGTAAGTTTGGAGTTACACATATTAGGTATCATGCAAGTGTGAGTTATGACTGTGAAGTATCAAGTTTAGAAGTAGGAAATTATGATCAATCATGAGAGATTTTATCTTTATGTAAATATGTGGTATTTATTATTTAAGAGGGAAATGTGAAGAGTTGGATCTCTTATGAGTTTGAGGAGAGCAAAGGTCAAGAGTCATATAATATGAAGAGTCTCATATATCTATATATTAAATATAAAACTCTATAATATGTATTGAATAAGTATTGCATTTATGCATACTTCTAGTAGATGTATTTTCAATAAATATTTCATTTTATGTTGCATAATATTGTTGTTATGGTTGTATGAGTTTGTGAGAGATTATTATCTGATCCTAAAAATTATTATCCTGTGATAATAGGGCTCATTTGCTAATAGTGGGATCAAAGCCACATTAGTTAGCCATCTAGGGTGGCGATAAAGTGACTTTGATAATAGCTAAGGTGAAGAGATAGTGAAGAGGCAACTATGTAGGGATTGGAGTTTGGAGTTTGAAGGAGGATTTTTGGAGATTAAAGAAGAAGCATTTAGAAGAGACTAATCTAACATAAAGGATGGAAAAGGACCATAGCTAGTTGAGACATACAAGTATAGATCTCTAGGTCGAGTGTGAAAGCTACATCCAAGAGAGAGGTGAGAAGTGTAAAAGCTATGTATAGGAGAAATATGAGGAGAAGTAAGATCTATGTCCAAGATATGAAAGCCATGACAAATTTTGTAGCAGAGTTGTAAGACTTGAATTCAATAAGTGAGTCAAACAATCTATGTGAGGAGTCTTACTAGAAGCGGTCCAAAAAGAACAGACTACCTGAATAGGAGAGTAGCCTATACGGAGAAGTTGTAAACTATTGGACAATTCCAAGTAAAGGAGACCCTAGTGGAGTTGGAGGATAATTCTAGAACAAAGACAAGTGTGTTGTAGAGGTATAAGAGTGACACTTTAAGAGGAACACAAAAAAATCTAAATCTAAAGCATGAATTTTATCTACAACTGAAGCATTTGGTAATGCTCATAACAACATTAAGTTTCGAAGGAAAAAAGGTAACACTTATACGTGCGAATGATATAAAATAAACCAAAGGTTAAGCACCATTAAAGGTATATCTTGACATTCATATTAGTAAGTCGAGCACACATTTGATTTTAAAAAATAGTTTTATTGAAATTAGATTAATTTATTTTATGGGGAGACATAAGGAGAATAAAGTGAAATAAGGGAGGAAAATTAATTAAATTTTGGAGGATGAAATTAAATTGAATTAGAAGGAGGTATTAAAATATTAACAATTTTGAAATTGATAGGTGAAAATAATTTGAAATCTGAAATTGAAAAAAAGAGAAGAAAATAAGAATTGAAATTGAATGAAATTATTTGAAATTGAAGAATATTGGACAACAAATTCAATTAAATTGAAAGGAAATATAAGGAGAAATTAATTAAATTGAAAAGAGATATAAGGAGAAATTAATTAAATTGAAAGGAAATATAAGGAGAAATAAATTAAATTGAATGGAAATATAAGAAGTTTTAGAAATTGAATCATTTGGAATTAAAAAGTGTTTCATCAAATAAAGGAAAACATGATAATTTCTTCAAAGTCTCACATGTTTAAAGTTTCAAAGCAAAAATTTGAAAAAGGATGTGACATAAAAAATTCAATAGGAAAATAGTTGTAAGATTACTACGGTGGTAAGGGTTTTGGCCTCTCTTTGAGAGGTCCAAGGTTCAAACCCCACTAGGTATGAGGGGACTGGGACCCCTCATAAAAACCCTATGTAAACTCATTGAAAAAAATATTCAAGAGGAAACTATTTGTACATTGATTAAGGGGCAAGTAGACATATGAATGGAAACAAACAATGGTTTAATACTTTTCAAGAAATATTCGTGGAACAAGTTGCTATGGTAGATGATAGGACATATGAGGTCAAAGGTGTAGGAAATAAATTTAATCAAATTATTTTATGGAGAATGCATAATTAAAAATGTGTTAAATGTACTAAGTCTAGTTGCCAACCTACCATCAATATCTCAAATGTTAGATCAAAATCTTGCGGTTGAATTCAAAATTATTGGAAACAAAAAGAAATGTATCATCACTAAACAAGGAAAACTCATAGCCACTAGATCCTTCACAAATGGTCTATTTGCTCTTGACACCTTATCAAATATTGTTCTATCAGTAAAAACACTAGAAACAATAAATCTTTGGTATAAGAGGTCATGGCATATAAGTGCATCCTCCTTAAATGAACTAAGTAGATATCAAATGATAGTAATATTACCTAATCTAACATGGCAATCTAAAATCTATCTAGAATGCCTAGCAGAACAACAAAATAGAATATCATTCAAACTAAGCTTACACAAAGCTAAGGAACCCCTAGAAATAGTGCATATAGATTTATATGGACAAATGGATGCTAGTCTTGGACGATAGATATTTTTAGCTATTTGTTGATGATTATTTCCAAAAAATATGGGTTTATTTCTTGAAATTTAAATCTGAAGCCTTTACATGTTTTAAATAGTTCAAACAACTTGTAGAAACAGAATTTGGAAGATCAATAAAGAATCTTCGCTTAGGCATGGGTGGTGAATATTTATCAAAATAATTTGAATTATTTCTAATACAAAATGGTATAAAAAGACAACTCACTACAACTTATTCACCACAACAAAATGGTATAGCAGAAAGAAGGAATCATTCCATTATGGAAATGGTATATTGTATGCTAAAAGAAGCAAATCTTAGTCATCAATATTGGGTAAAAGTTGTTAATACTATAGTATATAAACAAAAAAAATCTGCCACAAGAATTCTTAAAAATACTACCCCTAAAGAAATATGGTTAGGACAAAATCCTTTAGTAGCACATCTAAGGATTTTTGGATGTAAAGCATACATGCAAATTCCAAAGCAAAAGAGAATAAAATTAAATATAAAAACCTTGTGTGGCATATTTCTTGGATACAATGATGACTCAAAAGGATGTAGGATAATTGATCTAGTCATAAAAGAATCTATGTGAGTAGAGATGTGGTTTTGATAAAGAAAATAAAATGGATATTCAATTCTCAAAGAATAATACAATTCCTATCCTGGATATTTCATCAGATAAAGAATAATATTCATATGAAGAATAAAAAATATTTCATGAACCAGTTTAAGTCTCAAAACTCATAACCTCACCACAAAGAAAAGAGGCAAAATGGTATATAAATACGCTTAAGGACTCAAAGCTAATAAAATTACCAAATCTTAACACTACAAGACCTCAAAATCGCAATATGACAAGAACAAATATGGGGTTAATGAGTTCAATAATAGAACCTACAACTATACAAGATACCATAAGACAACCAAAATGGAAAATAACCATGGAATTAGAATATGCAACACTAATGAAGAACAAAACATGGGATTTAGTTGATCTACCAAAAGGGAAAAAATAATAGGATGTAAATGGGTTTACAAGATAAAATACAAGGTAGATGGTTCTCTTGAAAAATATAAGGTATGATTATTTATAAAAGGTTATACTCAAAAATGACTACTATTCATACAATTTGCACCTACAACAAACATGACTACTATTCATACAATTTTTGCATTGGCAACTCAATTTGGTTGGAAACTACATCATATGGATGTTAAGAGTGCATTTCTTAATGGTGATCTTGAAGAGGAAGTTTTCATGAATCAACCGGAAGGATTTGTAGCTAAGGGGTAGGAATAAAAAGTGTGCAAATTAAAAAAAATATTATATGGTTTAAAACAAACCCCTAGAGCATGGTATATTAAAATTAATGATCATCTACTATGACACAATTTTAAAAGAGTGCATCTAATTCAAATATTTATATAAAAAGGTTGGATCTAAGATAAAATTATTGTATATGTTGATGATATAGTAATCATAGGAAACTTAAAAAAACTAATAAATAGTGTAAATATTAATTGGGCAAAATAATTTGAAATGATAGATTTGGGACTTCTACACTACTACCTTGGTCTAGAAATTTATCAAAAAGAAAATAACATCATAATAAATCAGATAAAATGTGCAAGATCATTACTTGAAAAGTACAAAATGATAAAATGCAAACCTCAAGATACTCCAATAAAACAAGGGCTACAATTATCAAGACATTATGAGTCACCACAATTTTTTGCTACTATGTATCATCAACTAATCAAAAGCCTTCTATATTTAACAAATTCTAGAACAAATATTATTTTTGCTATAAAATATCTCTCCATATTTATGCAAGATCCTAGAGAAAATAACTAGAAAACCATAAAAACAATACTACAATATGTCAACAATACCACATAATATGGTCTAGAGTACAAGAGAAATGATAATTTCTATTTACAAGGATATTCAGATTCAGACTATGCAGGGTCAATAGATGACAAAAAATCAACATCAAGCTATGTATTTCATCTTGGATTAGGACCTATTTTATGGCATAGTAAGAAATAATATGCAGTAGTGCTCTTTTCAATAGAAGCAGAGTATCATGCAACAAGATATGCTATATGTGAAGCACTTTGGTTATAACAAATTTTATCATATATGGGAATCAAAATAACTCCTACAATACTAAACTATGGTAATCAAGGAGTTCAAAATTTGATCAAAGTCCTATGTTTCATGAAAGAATAAAACACATTGAAGCACAATGTCACTTTATCAGAGATCATATTTTGAACCATCATAATCAAATAAAATATGTTCATACTGAAGATAAACTTGCAAATATTTTTATAAAAGCACTTGAACAAAACAAGTATAATATATTTTAAAGCCATCTTTGTACAACAAAAAAAATAAAATAGTAGTAAAAGTATTTCATACAAAATAATATAATATAGGGGGTGTTGGAGGTATTATATTATTTGGTCCCTTTGTAAATATTTAGATTAGGGTGTGTGTCCATAATATGTGTCAAGTTATTAAGTGTGAGTATATATCATGTAAATAAGTGTGGAGTTATAAGTATGATGCACATCTAAGTGTGAATTATGAGTGTGAAGTGTCAAGTTTAGAAGTAGGAAGTTTTTAGCAATATGTTGGCTTTTAAGCCAAACTACCACAAACTATATCAAGTCCCAATATAATTAAGCCACAATATCTTAGGTTGAAATATCAATAATAAGAGTAGAATTATATATCAACAATCCAATATATATATATATTGGTCAATATAAATAAAATAACATTCACTATAGTATCAAATATGAATGTAAATGACCAAAATTATTCATGTACAAGCATGAAGAAAACTTACAATAAATTTTCTCAAAATCTGTATACAAGCTTTATTATGAATGCTTGTTATGGTGATCGCTATAGACCATTTTCCCTTACATTGTATGGAACTTTTTCTCCATAATATAGACATAGGCATGTGACTCTTTAGTACTTGTCTATTGCTCTCCTCACATATCCGAGAGATGCAACATTTCCTATTATTGACCTTTGGCTTCTCATCTTGCCACTTGTATACTAGACTCTTCACTCTCTTATTATATACATAATTTAACTCTATGATAATTGCACACTTCTACATGAATCGTACTCTCCTACATGCACTCATAATACAATACACTTATGCACATCCTTACATTACATATTTTCACACTTACATAGATGACACTTGTATACATTCTCTCAATCCACACTTGCACTCTTACATGACACTTGTACATATCCTGCATATTACACTCTTACATGACACTTGTGCATATATTGCACATAGACACTTACATGAAGGGAAAATATAAATATATCATCTAAACTATAGAGTCAAACCCTAATCTATTACATATTTACATAAAGGGGAAATATTCTCCAATACCCCTTTATAGTACATTATTTGGTTATTGAAGACTTTTATCTTCAATCTTCATATTCAAGTGACCTTGCATTGTCCATGAACCTCTACTTCTCTATAATCATCTTCATCATCTTGAATATTGACTTTATCCATTGCTCATGTTTGTAATCTTTGCAAGGTAATCTTGGACTATGCCTGATCCAATTTCTAGTTTCCTCTTTTTTTTTAATCAAGCAGCTTATTATTAATCGGATTATAAGGTAATAAATGTTCAATGATTTCTTGAGAGAATACCATTGTATCTAAGGTAAATATTTCATTCTTGATTGACCTTGTAGCTTTAGTTTTGCTTTGATTCTTGATAATGCATTTTCTATGTTCATTTGTATATTTGAATTCCATTGTTCTTCCTTTTTCAACTAATTGAGCAACTAAGATAAGATTAGTTGATAATCCAAGAACATATAAAACATTTTCTAGCACAAAATTTGAAAATGGCATGCTAGGTATTACTCTTCCAGTTCCTTGAACTTGATAAATCTTATCATCTACAATTTTTAGTGAAATATTATTTTTTATTTCCAATGATTCAAACCAATGTAAATCTCCAATCATATGATGACTAGCACATAAATATATACTAAACATTTTTTTTCTCTTTGCATTTTTTGATGAGATTCAAGTGATATTATTTCACATCTTTGATAATAATTTTGAAAAACTCTTTTATGATTTTGCTCTTTGAACTCAAAAGATTGTTTTTTATACAACTTTTGATTTTGAAATCTTCCTTTCATGAAATATGGTTCTTTAAGATTTCTCCTATGATGTGAAACTCCTATTTTTCTTTGCCATTTATTCATTTTCAAATTTCTTGATTCCTTTGAAGTTGTAATCCTTATATCTCCAAAGTTAATAATAACAATTTCAAAATCTAAATTTTACAAATTTTGCAAATTTTCAAATCCTTTTTGAAGTAGCAAACCTTTTATCTCCCTACTAAATCAAATTTTCAAAATTTAAAAACTTCAAATAATCATTCAAATAATAACTTTCCAAATTTTAATTTTTAAACCTTTGATTTAGTAATCCTTTTAACTCCCTACTAAATTAAATTTGTAAATTTTCAAATATCTTCAAATTCCAAAATATCTCTAAATTTTAAATCTTGAAAAAACTTCAAAGAACTTTAAATAACTATAAATACCTTCAAACCAAATTTCTCCAAATTTCAAAAACTTCAAAATCTAAATAACTTAAATCTTCAAACCTTTTAACTCCTCAAATTAAAAAAAAATAAATCTTCAAAACTCACATCTTAAATTCCAATTCTTCAAACTTTAAAAACCAATTTCAAATTCAAAACTTAAATCCCAGTAGAAATCCTTATCACTCCAATACTTAAATAAATTTAAATCTTTCAAAATAAATAAATTCCAAAGTAGAAAAAACTTATAACTCCTAGAACTTCTATGAAATTTAAATTCAATTCTATTTAATTTTCCCTCCAATATGAAAGGTCATAAGTCATACCTTTCCTTCTTCAACACACTCAAAAAATGAAACGTCTTTAATGTCTTCTGAATTGTAAATGCATGAATGTTACCTACTAGAAATAATCACTCCATCTTCAATGCTCACGTCTACCTACCAAATTTTGACTTCTACACTCAGGTTAGGTCGATGCTCTATGCAACTCTTCTAGTTTCTATATCATACTCAGGATGGCATTCTATGCAATTCTCAGGTTTCTACAAAACGCTTGGGATGGCGCTTTATGCTTCTGGATGGTGATTTATGCTTTTATATGATGCTCTCAAGTTACTTTGGCTCAACTACTCAGGATCCTTGGATATCTATGCTTAGGTTTCGCTAGATTTTCTTAGGTACCTTCATAGATTGCACTCTTCTCTGAATGACTATGCTTGGTTATATATAATGTTGGATTATGTTCTACTAATGCTTATTTATTTGATAGCTAGCACTCTAAATGCACTTAATTCTAGACCACATTGTCTGCCTATGACTCTTTGTATGGTTAACACTTTTGGACAGTGTTTAGCTCATCCTTATGGCTCTCAAATTAGCACTTCTAGACAACACTCAATTGGATACTTAGATAGAATTTAGCTCATACTTATGGCTCTTAGATTAGTGCTTCTGAACAACACTTGTATGGCCTTCTATACAGTGATTTGCTACACTTACAATATTCTATATAGTGCTCTTTGATAGTACTTCTATCTTCTACTTTGAATGCTTTTTTGGACAACACTCTCACTAGTCACCTTTGAATAATAGTGCCCTTAATAACACTTTAAATATTCTTCTTTCTTTCTTTCACATCAAGTAGATGCTCTTAGAAATATTTTAAAATATCCTCAAGGCCAAGACTGAAATACTACAATCAGCCTAATGCTTCTAGTTTTTTGACTAACTAGAATTTCAACTTCTTATACTACTTCTTTGTACTCAAGAAGCTTAGATGCTTCTCTATCCCTAGAAGCTTTTATGCTTCTCAATTATTTTTGAAGCTTTTATGCTTCTGAATTCTTCTGAAAGCTTTTATGCTTCTTGATCTCTAGAAGTTTTGATGCTTCTTAATCTTTGTAAGTTATAATGCTTCTCAATCTCTATTATAATCTATCTCTGATGCCTTAGGTCAACCTTAAGAATAAAAATGATTATCCTCTTTTCTAGAGAATCCAACTATTATCAGGGTGATTTTGAATGTCCCCTCACATCCAACTTTCTTCTGAGTTGGCCCTTAATCAATTCTGATCAAGTCCTAGTCTTCACTAGTTTTCCTTGAACCAAGTGGAAAGACCCTAGCATCCAAATCAAGGTGACTTTTCTTTGTCCCCTCAATATCTACTCAATCATACCTTTACAATAGAGTCTAAGTCTTCATTGTTTTAAAAGTGTATAGACTCTAATATTACGATGGTTTTTCAAATATAACTCTATAAAAAATAGACAGAGTTAAGTGGTAGCTCCGATACCACTATTGGATTTTAAGCCAAACTATATCAGGTCCCAATATATTTAAGTCATTATATCTTAGGTTGAAATATCAATACTAAGAGTAGAATTATATATCAACAATCCAATATATATAAACAATCAAATATGAATGTAAATGGCCAAAATCATTCATGTACAAGCATGAAGAAAACTTACAATAAAATTGCTCAAAATTTGTATACAAGCTTTATTATGAATGCTTGTTATGGTGATCGCTACATACTATTTTTCCTTACATTGTATGGAGTTTTATCTCCATAATATAGACATAGAAATGTGACTCTTCAATACTTGTCAATTGTTCTCCTTACATATCCAGAAGATGCAATATTTCCTATTCTTGACCTTTGGCTTCTCATCTTTCCACTTGTATACTAGAATATTTACTCTCTTCTTACATTCATACTTTAACTCTATGACACTTGCATGCTTCTACATGACTCTTACTCTCCTACACGCACTCCTAATACACGATATTTGTGCACATCCTTACATTACATATTTGCACACTTATATACATGACACTTGTACATATTCTCTCAATACACACTTGCACTCTTACTTACATGACACTTGTGCATATTCTACACATAGACACTTACATAAAGGGAAAATATAAATCACTCATCTAAACTATAGACTCAAACCCTAATCTATTACATATTTACATTTGTACCATAAAGGTACCATGGGGGTACATTAGCATGTACCAAAAAATGTAATATTCTCCAACACAATCATGAAAGATTTTATTTTTATGTAAATATGCGAGATTTATTATGTAAGAGGGAAATGTGAAGAGTTGGATCTCCCATGAGTTTGAGGAGAGCAAAGGTCAAGAGTCATGTAATATGAAGAGTCTCATGTATCTATATATTGAAGACAAAGCTCTATAATATGTATCGAAGAAGCATTGCATTTATGCATGCTTTTATTAGATGTATTTTTAATAAAGATTTCATTTTGTGTTGTGCAATATTATTGTTATGGTTGTATGAGTTTGTGAGAGATTATTATATGATCCTGGAAATTTTTATCCTATGATAAAAGGCCCATTTTCTAACACAAAGCGTATTATCTCAACTTCCTCAACGGTTTGAATTTTTCCAAGCAATACATGGATAATATCCAAGTTGTTATAAGACCACTATGTGGTGATGATGTAATACAAGTGGATCCCGTTTCAATCCCATATAACTAATTTAAAAAAAAAATGATTTAGTGGATAAGCTTTGGAAGCTAACTCAAGGATGAACTGCCTAAGGGCTTTGTGCTTCCCTAAGAAGAATTTGATATCTTTAATAGTTCAATGGGGAGGCATAGAATCGATGACTTTAATCTTGTTGTGGTCAAGATTTATGTCCCTATGAGCCACCATAAAGCCTAGTAGCTTGCCACTAGTAACACCAACCACACATTTCTTAGGATCAAATCTAACCTTACAATTATGTAATCAATCAAATGACATGAAGACTAGCTATGTGGTTAGACCCCTTCTTAGACTTACCTAATAGATCATCCATATAATATTCCATTATCTTTTCAATCAAGCCATGAAAAAGGTTGACAGGTAACAACTACATTTTAATTCAAATGGCATGACAATATAGAAAAATGTGCCCTAAGGCATTGTAAAAGTTATTTTAGTTTGATCCTTAAGGGTAATCTAGATATGATTATACTTTGAATAGTTATCCACAAGGGACAACATTTCATACCTTGTGATAAATTCAACAATAGCATTGATAGAGGGAAAGGAAAAGTTATCCTTAGGACAAGTTGGATTGATGTTTTGAAAGTTACAAAATAATCTAGATAACATTATTTTCTTTCTTCTTCAGAAGCACAATGTTAGATATCCAACCTAAATAGTCAATAAGTCTAATGAAATTTACATCTAACAACTTATGGATTTCAATTTTGCATAGGTCTTGAATGAGAGATAACCTTCTTTGTTTTTGTCTGATAAGAGGGAAACTCTTATAGATAACAATATTATCATGGATAATCTAATCCTCATCCATTCCAGAATATCAAAATATTTTGAAGCAAAAAATCCTTATATTCCTTAAGTAAGTTAGTAAAAATGACTTATTCTTTGGTAGATAGGCTAGCCCCACTTTTGACTATATTTGGTTGTTCAAGGGTGCATATGCTAATATCTATAGTATGCTCGATATTTATGACACTTCCTTATTCAAATGGTTTAGAGTAGGAGGATATTCTCTAATCTAGAACTAATCTCAACTTGGAAAACATAATCAAACCACATGTGCCCCCCTAGTTAGGATTGGATTCTTGAAGAAACCCTCTCTTATGGTATTGTCAAGGGATTCTTTTCTCTCTAGCATATAACAAATCTAGGATGGCTTCGTCATTAAGCAATGATGAAAGAAGAAGGACGTTATCATGGATTTAAACATTTGGTTCAACCTCCTCCCTTTCCCCTAATCCTAGAGCAAATGTGAGCATATGACTAAATACTAAGATAGATAAGGATATGGGGACTAGGGTATGGTTCAAATTGCTTGTAAAATTTCATAAAAGCATTAATGACAACCTTGGTTTTTAATTTAGGAGAAAACTTGATTTTGATTAAGTGTGTTGTTAAACAAGAGGTGTAAGATCAAACCACTTGTCAAATTATTGTTATGAGTAGAACATTTCTAGATCCAAAATAGGCTATTAGGGACAATAGTGGATGCTTAGGCATTCACTATTTTCCAAAATATAAGAGAGATTCAAAACACCACATTAAGAGTTAATCTCAATTACAGAGAAACTTCATCAAAAACATTAGACAACCTAGACACAACATGGGTATTATAGGTTATATAGTCCTCAAGGACTGCTAAACCAACAACAACAGGCCTAAAAAAGCTCAAACATTAGTCATAACTAATATTGACACTTAAGAGGTAATTCCAATTCTATTGGAGGAACCTCAATAGTAGATAAACCAATGGTGGTCCCTAATTCAAGACAATTAAAAATAGTGTAGGATTTTGATATTTTTAGAGATAGAATAACCAAATGGGTCTATTTTCATACAAATTTTGAAATTGATAGATTTCATTTTTTGTTAAATGCATAGGCAAAGGAATAGTTCTTGTTTCACTTAGTTGATCTAAATGTTTTTATGTAGAGATAACGAAGATATTAGTTGTTCTATACCTATATAGATTGGTTTTGTATAGATTGCATTCATAATTTCCAAGCATGCAATAGGCAAACAAATTACAACTATCTCCATAAGCAATTTTACAAAATAATATCTCAAATTGGTTATCATCATCACCTAGTGTAAGAAATTTCATTGAACCTACATGATAATGCCCCACATCCACCTCAAAAATAAGATTAGCAAAAGGAGCATTCTCAATTTCAATATTAAAGGCTTGATTAAAATCATTGTCAAGATCACTATCAATCTCCTTCCCCATACTATCATTATCCACATAAAATGTTACTTTTTTTAATTTGGTAGCATCCTCATGGGCTTTATGTAATTTGGCCAACTATTGGTAGAATAGAATATGATCCTATATCTTCTTAAGTTTAAAAAATAATGGTAATTTTTTAACTACTTCATGAGGAAGGAAAAAAATAACATCCATATCAAGTTGATCATCTTTTGATTCATACTTGTCTTGAGGGCATTTCAAGTGAAATTTAGGATACCCCTTGTATAACGCCCTTCTATAAGTCTACTAAGGCTCATGTTCATAAATTGGGACCTTATAGATCTCATCCATAGAAGGAATAAAAAAACTTTCATGATTTGGGGGATGAGGCCCCAAGGATCTGGGTCTCCCTCTACGATGAAAACTTGATTATAGTAGACATATTTAACGACTTGACAAGTAAAGAAATCTATGGATTTCATCTTACTAGTCCAAGGTCTACCTAATAACATGTTATAGTTGGTCTAAAAATAAAACACTATAAACTTCACTCTCACTTCTTTAGGCCTAGTTGAAATTGGTAACCAAATGCAACCATAGGATCTTGTGGTTTATCATTATAAGCATAACAATGACTTCTAGTAGTGAGGATATTTTCTTGAGGGATTTATAGTTTATCTATCAAGGACAATGACATAATGCATGTACCACTTTCATTCATCAACCAAATACCTATGAACCACCATATCATTATAAATAGATTTTATCATTAGTGGTAGTTCATCATCCCTTTCCAAATAATCAACGCAATTATGCTTTTCCAAGGAAAATTTTAAAATCAAATCATGGATAATATGTGCATCAATGCAAATATTTTCTCTATGTGATTGAATATATTGTACTTTGTAAGACCTTGGTATGGTGGACATAACATTGGTAACCTTAGGTCTAGGCAGCTTTGTCTTGTCCACTAATTTTTTGTATCATTGTTGTTGATAAGGATATGTCATAAGTAGCTCCAAGTATGGGAACTTACAAGGGGTTGTATGAACTCTTCAAAAATGTCCCACATTTTAATTTTGCTTATGATTTCTTTAAACAATGATTCCTTGGGTTGGGTGAGATCTTGATGTTTTTCTATCATGTGATGCAGGAGCCTATCTTTAGAGGGTTTTTTTAAAGAAGTTTTAAAATAATTTTTTTATTACTCAAAATGGAATTATTTGACGCAAAAATAATTTGCCGAAAATGGTAATTACTAAAAAAGGAAAATTTTGATGAAAAAATAATTTGCCTAAAATAGTAATTACTTAAAAAGGCAGTTTTTGGTGGAAAAATCAATTTGCCGAAAATAATAATATTTTATTTTTAGGGCTTTAAGCTTTAGGGTTTCTTTTAGGGCTTCAAGCTTTAGGGTTTTCTTTTAGGGTTTCTTTGGGGATATATATTCCCTTGGTATTGCATTGTAAAAGGGGGAAGTGAATCCAGGAATAAAAAAAGAAAATATTTATTGGTTTATTTCCATGTATTATAGTTTTTATGTGAATGGAGGGTTTTACTGATTATTTCTATTTATTGCAGTTTTTATGTAAATGGAGGGTTTTACATATTATTTCCATTTATCGTAGTTTTTATGTAATGGGAGGTATTTTATTTTGACCTCTTGCAGCTGGATACACATCATCATGGGTGTTGGGATAACCACTTTACATCGTGATCATGGTCTTTTGATGTTGTTAGAAGTGACAATTTCTATAGAATTGGGTTGAGGTCTTATCAAGAAAATTATCTATGTTTTTTATATTTTTCCATGTGCAATAAGTTCCTAGATGCCCAAATAAGGGTTTGGAATCTTATCAACTATAGTGAGAATGACCATTTCTTGGATAGGTTCTTTTCCTTTATACTTCTATATTTCCACTTTAGAAGGTTGCTTCTTTTTGTATTGAGGTTCACTCCTATTAATAGCAACAATTCATTGTTTTAAGGATGCAATAATCTCTCTTTGCACCTCCAAGATGTTGACATAATGAGCCACACTCTATTGACTATAAATGTATTCTCCATTTGGAACAGATTGGGCAAAGGCTTGGTTAACTTGAGAGGCATGTTGAGGAGTGCTATCTCTAGGGTTTTAGTTTTTGGGGTAGTTACAATTTTGATTTTGATTATTTTGACCCCCTCCTTGGTTGCCCTAATTGGAATTGTATCCTTGATTTTGATCATTTTGATATCTAGCTTTATTAAACCCTTAACCTTGATTTTGATTCAGCCCTTATTTTTTATTTAGATATATCTATTCATGGTTAGGGAATGAGGTATTATAGATTCCTAACATTTGATTGCAAGGGTGATTATACTTTTTCTAGAGACTCCAATTCTTTTCATGGAACAAATTGATCCTATTATTGTTGGCTTGATCAATGTTAAAAGTTAGAACCAAACATTTGTTTAAGGCAGAATCTATGTATTTCCATGCAAGTAGAATCATCATGGACATACATTCCATGCTAGAAATAGAATTTGATAGGATCATGCCATAGAGGTGCTTCAAACCTATCATTAAAATGGTAGTTTTCAAGCTTAGGTGGTGGACATATTTTGAGAATATATTCATGTTCCATTAAGACATCATATTCTCGGGTCCTAAACCACCTCATATTTGGTCAACATGTGTATAAAAGCAATAACTTTTTATGGCTCGTGAGAGGTATCTTGGATAACTACATTGTAAATCCCATCCCAATGTTCGAGGATTCTAACAAATTGTATAACCTTATATAAGAAGGGAAAACCACAAGTGTTATATTCCTAGATCTTAGCCTGAAAAGGTGGCCTAATCTTGTTTAAAAATATTATTGTTGATGTCTCTTTAGTTAAGTTCACACTAGTATAAAATTTAAGTCTTTTCAACCTCTTATTAAAATCAACAACAAATTTGTTAGGGCTTTGTTTAGCATTCACAAAGACATCATCATAGTCATATTGTCATTAAATTCTTGATTTGACTTTTTGACAAGAGCATCTAGGGATTCAATAGAATCTTTAAGTAAGAAAGCAAACCAATCAAGAGCATTCCCTACCAAATCTCCCATCATAAACTTTAAGAAATATTTTTTATTGTGTGGTCAATCCCTATAATATACAAAAAAACTCATCAATAGATGTTTAGGCTTTAATTGTCCCAACATAGAAGAACTTAAGAACATGCCAAGACAACTTTATAGCATCATTATGGGCTAGAGATTGGCTCTAATAATTTCTCAAAATAGGATTATTTGATATAGGTAAATTCATTCCAAGGTTGGTTGTGGGAGGTAGAAGAGGAGGAGAATTAGGGTTCAATATTGAAGGAGGGATAAAAGCTTGCACTATATTGTTTCTATTAACACTCAAACTTTGAGTAAAATTGATCATCATATCATAGATTTGTTTGTTTTTTTTCTCTCCTAGAGGTCTCCATTTGCTTCTCAGTATCATACCTATGACAATCTAGCTAATAGTCCAAAAATTCCCTAAGGATAATTATATATGTAGCTAATTTTTGTCTTATATTGGGTATGGGAATTTGAGGAGGCACATTATGTATTTATTATTTGTAATTATAACTATTTTGTTGAGATTGCCACATTAAGTGGCAATCAAGGTTCAATACAATTCTCAACATCATTGTCTAATGCAAACGCTCCTAAATCCCTTTGAGACCCTATGGTACCTATACATTTCATCAAAGTCTATATCATCATCTTTCTTAGAATTAGAATCTCTATCTGTCATACCTCTAATTTAGAGTTCATGATTATGATTAAGCTCTAGAGGATGAACAATATAATTTCATGAGCAATGGATTGAGTGAATTCTTCCTCTAGTTCTAGGAATTCTAGAATTCACTTCCTCTTATATCTATTGATCGTTCTAAAGCCCTTGGAAGAAGTGGGAGGAGCCATAAGGGTAAGTAGAAAGCTTACTCAAGGGTAACTAGGGTTTCACCAAAGATTTTTTCCCTAAGCAAGCCAACTGCAAAAAAAAACTCCAAACCAAAATCATATTTTCAAGGAAGCCCTAAGAGAAAGAGGAAACTATGATGGGATTATTTAGCTTTCAGCTAATGGAAACTTCCAACATAAATCCTTTTGTAGCAAACCTACTAAACCCTAGGAGCTAAAAAATGGAAAACAAAAGCTTCAAAAGGTGGATTTGACATAGGGTTCACCAAAATGTTTGGAAAAAAAGGGGAAATATCATACAATTATATGAAATAATACAATAATACCAAAATACTTAAATCAAAATAGTAAAGCATATCCTAATCTAAGCAGTAATTAAAAGAGAGTATTTAGGAGCAAACTACACTACGATCATCCACGAAATCAAAAGCTAAGGAAAATTCTAATATAACATAATTAAATCACTTAATACCTAGGGCATCAAGCATCATGCCATTCATAATATAATATTCACATCTAATCTATCTTGCTTGCTATGTCACCACAATAAGAGAGAAGAGATCACACCTACACTATACATAGGATACAACATACCTCAAAAACTTATCCTTGAGAGATGGTTTTTGATATTTGGCTACAAATACTAATAGAGCGTCCCATCCTCCTTCATGGAAGATAAAAAACCAAATTTTTATGGCTTTGGTTGTACCTTCAGGGGTAAGAGAGATAAATAGAATGAAATAATCATTTGTTGCAAAAGTAATAGAGCCAAAAAGCTTGACAACAAACATTAGCAATAATGAAGATCAAAGAAATGTATGATGAGTAAATAAGAAGATGAAAGTAGAATTTTTAGATGAATAGAATAAATTTTCCTTTTTAGGTTGATGGTTGAATCATAATATTTTTGGAGCCATAAAAATGTAACCATTGGTCCAAATGACACATCATCATAAACTTAGGTATAAAAACATGCTAGAATCACAATCATACATTGAAAACAATAAAATTCAACCAACAACCACAATCTACACATAAAGTGGTAATTTTAGGACCATTGATTTTAGGATATGTGCATTAGAGGACACATTGAACATGTACCTTAATCATGACTCTATTCTTATTAGGGTCTTGGAAAAGTTAACAAGTGGAAATGAGTATAAAAGGTTGTACAAAGGTGACAACTGGGTGAAGAAAGAGAACCAAAACCATTGGCTAACATGGCTCGTTGTTGTCCTACCCAAGTATTAGCAAAGTTAGCTCACCCTTATCCCATATTTATGAGGACAAGGCTCTCCACCACTTGTAAAGTTAGTCATTAGTGCTCTTTTTATAAATATAGACCTATTTGGTGAGCAATTCTCCACCATCTAGGATTGAAATCATCTAAAGAGTGTTAAGGAATTTTTTTTTATCAAAGTTATATCAGACCCATCTAGCCCATAGATGCATCCCCATTCCAAGAATAGTAATCTTTATAGTATCCACAATACTAAAAATGACCAACTTAGCAGTACGACAAACAACAATCAAAGGGTAGAAAGGCTTTGAAAGAATATGTATATGCTTGGAAAAGTAGTAGTGGTGTAGGAGTAGCAATAGTAGATGCCTCAAATTGAGGAGAGGAAAATACCTCAAGGAGGATCCCCTCTTGAGTTAAGAATGGCTAGGATCGTGGCCACTTCTATATCCACCTCCACTTCTATTTCATCCCCCACTGCTCCTGCTTCTTTTGCTATCCTTTTTTCTTCTATTCCTACCCCTTCTACTGCACTTCTCTCACCCTCTACCACTTTAAGATATGTTTCTTCTTTTGCTACCATTTTTTCTTCTATTCCTACCCCTTCTACTGCACTTCTCTCATCCTCTACCACTTTAAGATATGTTTCTCTTAGAGGTACTCTTCCTTCAACCATCATAATCATGGCTAATACCACCCCCAATATTTCATTTCTATTAACATCCATTCCAATTTCCACCACATAGCCACTATTGTCAGATGCCCTATCATAATCACCATCATCTGCCTCCTCGTCAATGATGTCCCTATTGATAGAAACACTAGTATAATTATCCTCAAGATCAATGCATTTCGTACTTGCTTTATTCACCACAATATCCATGCAATTTGCTCCACCAACCACCTAGACATGTCCATATTATCCACCTTCCCAAGCAAGGCAACTCCTTCTATAGGTACACTAATTCTATATAGGCACCCCTAAAACCAGCATAGGGCCAAGCTAAGCCTTTGCATAGAATATCATTTGTGAGCCAAAGGAGACAGATGTTGAAAAATCATATGGTGTCCTCATCATTGAAGAAAAAAAATGAATAAAGAATACAAGCGATTGTGAGACAAGACCTTCAAGGCTCTACTTTTGACATGGTCAAAACTAATATGCAAGGATGATAAGATCTATATCACTAAGGTAAAATAGAGCAACCCATTCAAATTCACTTTCCTTGTCAACTATTGTTAGAGTTTTTGAGTTGCATGAGTTAGACAAATTCCTATCAAATGATCCAACCCATTAAACAACTCTAGATTGAAGCACTTGTAAAGAATAATCAAGAGATCAAAATAGAAGTGTCACAAATCAAGGCCCACAAGGAGCAACTCTAGCAAAAGAATGAGGCACTGAAGGATGACTCACAAAGGGACTAGCTCAAGAAACAGGTTGAAGACGTCAAATCCCAACTTGTCGATGTTAAGAATAACATATAACAATTGGAGGATCTATCACAATAAATTACACAAGGGTATAGTCAAATTGAATAAATTTAAGAATCCTTATAAGATAGGGATTAAAATATCAATCAACTCCAAGGAGATCTAGTGATTTCAAAATAGATAGAAATGACCATAGATCATAATATGGCTTTTAATGTCCAATGAGTCAAGTCATTCTAGGACAAGATCAACGTAGAGGCCAAAAATATCCATAAATATCTAAGGATACTTCTACTTCATGGCATATGTTGAAAATAACCTTAATAAAGTCTTAAAGATCATCAAACAAGTTGAAGAAAAATGGCCACAAGGGAGGAATTCCAAGAGGTACTGAAGCTCTTATTTATAATTACAATGTCAGAAGAACAACAATGAGAATTAATATAAAAGGTTTGGTCAAAAGAATCAAGAAAATCCCAAATGCGTAGAGAGACATATAAGCCTACAAAGATATGTTGACCACCCTATGAGCCCTAGTGCAAGAAATGATTGAAGAGATTCAAGGGTTAGTTATTATTGAACTACTGGATATCTTTGATCCACAATTAAAAATCCTTGATGATGACATTGTTAACACAATATTTAAATAGGGGAAGGATCAAACTGATGAAGGGGATGCAATATAAACATATGAGAAGTTGAAGTCCATTTTTATCAAACTTCAAGAGCTCAAGGCGAAAGAGGATGGGTTGTCTTAAAACCCTTATAAAGATCTTTTAGGAAAATCTGAGGAACTAGCATCCATCCAACTAATAGGTGATGAAGAGTGGTAGAAACTGGTGGAACTACTGCCATAGAAGATGGAATAAGAGGACCACAATATTGACAATTTTGAAGTAGGAATCTCAATTTTGCAAACTTTGTGCCCAAGTATAAAGGTGGGATCTAGGATCTCTCACCTATTAAGATTAACATCCCATGAAGTTAGCAAAAATATAATGCCTTATCACTATATTGAATCCGTTATTTTGGAAAAGTATAAAATATTGAGATCAGTCAACCAATGTCTTTCAAAACCTCTCAAATTTTGGCTAAGTAAAACTTCGTTGCCCATTGGCTCAATATTTAGGAGCGATCCACTTGCAAAAAGTGGCCTAATTGGATCATAAGAATGAAGCGCTTTGGGCTAGCTAGTGATTCATAAGTAAAGTCAAGTGATTGCTTACTTCTTGGAGTAGATGTTTTTGTTAAATTGTAGAGGGGTAAAAGTGAAGACACGAATCTCAAGGAGAATATTTTGGCATGTAGTTGCATACTAACTTAATTTGGAAGTATTCTAAGCATATTAGATGTAAATTTAGAGGTATATGATATTTGGAGGTGCAACATTATGTTAGCGATCCCTCAAATATTTACTTTTACTAGGAGTAATAGTTTCTCATCTCAACTCAAGTAAAATCTAACAATAAATAAGATCCATGGACTCCATTGTGAATATCTTCTGGCCATAATAAATCACAACTACACTTTGTGAAACCCATAATGTGCTTTGTATCTCATGAAATTAGTGAGAAATTGGCAAGTCGTTTGCATTCCATCAGTGGAACTGTCCTCTTGGATTGTAAAGTGCTCAATGATGGTTTTTTTATCCATATTATCATTCGCTTAACAATTTTATACATGTTGAATGGAAAACATTGATGTTATTTGGATTCTTATACGTTCATTGATTGCAGACTTCCTTGCTACTGTTACGATTGTTTTTTATTTTGTATCCCTCACACCCTTAAACTTTAAAATCTACTTTTCATGTATTCTAATTTTTATACTTTAATTTCATGCATGTAGAGTAATTTAGAGTAGAAATTAGCAAGAAAAGTGGGGAGTCAACCCAAATTCAAAGGTTGGAGGGAGCCCTTGGCCCTTCTTTCCAATGAATTGTTGGAAGGCTAGAATTGGTAAGCATTTTAAAAATAGAAGTCAAGAACATTTCCCAATTCAAGAGTCATGATGTGATATAGGTGGAGATGTTTCAATCCCATTATACTAGTTAAAAAATGATGATAATATATTGTACAAACATTTTTTTCAATGAATTTACATATGTTTTTATGAGGGGTTATAGTCCCCTTATACTGAGTGGGGTTTGAACCTTGGACCTCTTAAAGAGAGGCCAAAGCCCTTACCAGTGCAATAAGCTTATAACTTATTGTACAAACATTTTTCACTAATGTGTTTTTATTAAATTATTAAGATTATAGAATGATGAAATATGGATAAATTATTTCAAAGATAAAACATTTTAAGTATTCTATAAATGGTAGGTCCAATCATTTATTTAATTTTTTTTTATTTGGTTAATGTGAGAAACCCCTATGATGAACGCACAAGGCTGGGCAGTCTCCTCCCAATTATGACCTTTGTAAAGTTATAGTCCCCTTATACTGAGTGGGGTTTGAACCTTGGACCTCTTAAAGAGAGGCCAAAACCCTTACCAGTGCAATAAGCTTGTAACTTATTGTACACACATTTTTTCACTAATATGCTTTTATTAAATTATTAAGATTATAGAATGATGAAATATGGATAAATTATTTCAAAGATAAAACATTTTAAGTATTCTATAAATGGTAGGTCCAATCATTTATTTAGAATTTTCTTTTATTTGGTTAATGTGAGAAACCCCTACGATGAACACAAGGCTGGGCAGTCTCCTCCCAATTATATTGACTTATGTAAAGTTTAGAGCTATGTTTATCAATAGGGAATTTAAAACACAACCACCACACACCTACCCTCTCACACACTCGTCCATGCTGCGGTTTGAACCTTGGACCTCCCAAAGAAGAGCCAAAGTCCAAACCATTGCGTTGTTCCCATGGGACATTTTTTTGCTAGATGCTTATAAGTATTAGTGTTTATTGCTCAAAGTCTTAAGTTTGAAAAAAAAACGTGTCAATTTCCTAGTTGCAAGATTTTTAAGGGGATATACAACAATACAATTATTAGGATCTAAATAAATTTATGTTAAAATAACAATGTCTAAAAGTTAGGTTCATCAAATTTATTCCAACAACCTTAGAAAGCTATGGGATATGGTGTTTTTAGGGTTAAAGAAGGTAAATACAGCCATAGAAAAGTCCCAAGGGGACAACGTAGCGGTTCGGGCTTTGGCTCTTCTTCGGGAGGTCCAAGGTTCAAATTGTGTCGTGGGTGAATGTGAGGGGTGGGTGTGTGTTAAATTCCCTATTGATAAGCATAGTTATCGGCTTTACGAGAGGTCATGGTTGGAGGAAATCGCTCAACCCTATGCGTTGGTCGTAGGGGTTTATCACACTAACCAAATCGAAAAAAATAGGCATAGAAAAATGGTGAGATTATTATTAATGTTAGGAAAAAAAAAAGTAAGAATTATATTAACAATCACATTATTATTTTAGATGATTTTATTTATTTTTTATTTTTTTGGATTTAGGGGAGTTGGTTACATCCACACTATTTTTAGTAACTACCAAGTGTAAGGTTCAAACCATAGGGGTTACTTTCAACAAGCCTATACTGCCTCGTTGTTGATGACTTGCTATGGGGGACCACCCGTCGCTTAGGATTCATATTGTCGTCATCGATTTGATGTGCACTCAAAATATTCAAATCAAACTATTACCTTTACAACAAGCATCCCCCTAAGGTTTGAACCTAGGTCTCTTCTTGGTAAGTGTCTAGTGAGACAAACAATTACCAATCCACCCAACCCTTGGGGGCTATAAGATATAGTGGATTTTTCCACCTATTTTCGGTAAGTATTTACTCCAGTGAGGAGGGGTTTGGGATTGGAATCGAAACTTTGATTAAAGGTGGGCACCACAAAAACCCTTAGACCCCGACCACAACCAACGAGGAATGTTTTTTTTTATGTATCCGCAAAAAAAAAAGTGGGAATCGTACCGGCCACAACCAACGACCTTTGTTAAGTTCTCTACCATGTTCAACCAACTCACCCACTTAAGCAATTTTTTTCAATGATTTTACATAGGTTTCCAAAACATTAAATGGGTAGTGTGATAAACCCTTATGACTAACTTATAGGGCTGAGCAGTCTCCTCCCAGCTCCTCCCGACCATGATCCCTCGTAGAGTTGAGAGCTACGCTTATCCATAAGAAATTAACACACAATCAAATGCCATACTTTGAACCTTGATCAAATTTTTTCAATATATATAAAAGTAGGGATTTGAAAGGGTTTTTTCAATTATTAGCAATACCTTGTAAATGACAAGATATCTATAAATGATGATATAAGACGTTAAATAATTTATTCAATTGTAATGTTGATCTTGATTTTTTTTTTTTTTTTGTAACCCTCTGTACATAGCATATCCGCAGCATGTGAGGGGAGAGATTTGAACCCGAGGCCTCTCGATTTCAACTAGAGAGTTTTAACTTTACAAAATTCAGATTTTAAAATGCAATTGACTAAAGGATACTATTTGTTGATGACAACATAGAAAAAAATTACTAATATAAAAGAAATAAAAAACATAATAAAAACAAGTTAAATATAGTTTAATTAACCAATAAGTATAATAATTTAATATATTTATAAAAGTAACTTTAATATAATCTACAAATAACTTATTTAAAAAAAAATGTCTTTGGGGACAACGCAACGGTTCGGGCTTTGGCTCTTCTTTGGAAGGTTTAATGAGGGGGCAGGTGTGTGGTGGTTGTATGTTAGATTCCTTATTGATAAGCATAGCTCTTGGCTTTACGAGGGATCATGGTTGGGAGGAGACTGCAGGGATCATGGTTGGGAGGAGACCGCTCAACCTTGTGCTGTCGTATGGGTTTCTCGCACTGAAAAAAATTTATTAAAAAAATTACATAATACTATGAATCCACCCATATTAAAGTTATTAAATATTACAATAATACAATATAGTGCAATACTACTATATTGAAATACTATGATGCTAAGGAGTGGGTGTGTATTCATAAAAAAAAAAATATATATATATATATATATATATATATATATATATCATGATGCATTCTTCATATAATATAAATATATTTTTTTAAGTTTATATGATGAATTAAAATAGAATAATATAATAATATATATTTGTCCACCATAGAAGTATGTCTTTAAGTTTTCATTAAAAACCTAGCTTCAAACCACACAAGTAAATAAAAGAACTAGACTCTTCAACCTTTAATATGTATCTAAAATATTTTTTAACAATAACAATGAGTTTCGTAATGTACACACTTATAATAAAATGAATTTGTAGTATTATAATATGATTTTTATACTTAATCGAAATGAAATGAAAGATTTTAATTAAGTTCGCGAGACCCAAATATGGTTTATGAGACCTCAAATCATATCATATGATCTTTAATATCTTTGAGAAGGTTGTTCCTTCTCCTGCTGATTTGTGTTAGCAATTCCCCAACTTTTTTTATTTTATTGTCTTCAAAAAAATATGCCATAAACTCGTTCCCAAGTGTTTCTTTGTATTATCTGAAAAACTCGGGCATTTATAGATGAAGTGTTCCTCTGTCTCTACTGTCCCTGTTTCACATCTAAGCCTACGAGAGCTAGTCCTTATCTGAGCAATGAGTATTTTTTCCTTCCACTTGATTTCAGTGCCTATATACATTTTTTCCTTGTGGTCATACGTTGGGTTAAAATTTGCAATATAATATTGTCTTTTCCTACTTGCATTTTTCCACATTCCACTTCTGAACTTTTCATTCACATAATTTTTATGTTTTTGTTGATATTTGGGCATTCATTTATGTTAATTTCCCAACGTTTCATCCATTTATGATTTTGTTTTATCCATGTATTCTTTCGCCTATGCAACTCTTCGTCCTAGCTGCCCTAGGCCATCTATCATTTGTCATGTTTTCTGTTTTTTTTCAAGTAACATAACGACTTGGTCATAGCAATTGCTTCTAAAGGGAACATTCAAGTTTCAACTAGAATAATTTCATAAGGGGTTGTGGCCTTAATTTTGAAAAAGTTTGTGATTAGATATTTTTGAATCCTTTCTATTTGCCTCCATTTTGCATTTGTTGTGCCACTAGCCCACACCTCGCAACCATACAACAAAACTGATGTAACAAGTAGACCAAATAAGATCTTGATGGTCTTCCAATCCCACAGCTCAACAGTCCTACACCTATTTTGAAGTGAATATAGTGCTCTCCAACCACGTTGAGTTCTTTTCATCCTACATGTATTCCAATTAAGTTTGCCATGAAAGTCTGAAAGGTGTTATTAAATTAAGGGTCAAGTGTGTTATTAAATTTTACATAAATAAATTGAGAGTAGCAAGTGGGAGGCACTAACCATAAGAGTTTTCTAAAATGATCCTTAAAAAAATTCAATTTTAATATATTATTATTATTTGTCCTTAATGTATACGAAGGAATAGTTATATCTACGTTCATTTTTACTATAAAAAAATATCTATTTTTTAAGATGGTGCAAACCCTGTGCGTCCGACGGTCCCCATCTCATGCCAGGTTACCATTAATGAGACAGTGGGTGTGTTGGAAGTCTTCGCTGATAGTTTAAACCCTATCATCTGCGCTCGTAGTTACTAAAAATTGTGATTGTAACCAATTCATCTATGTAACCAAAAAAAAAAACTATTTTTAAAATCCAATAAAAACTGAAAAATCAAGTATCATAAGTGAAATAAAATTTTTGAAGTTGATATAAAATGACAAGTAGAATGATGATCAAACGATATATTCTTCTACTCAATAATAATATATGTGATTGTAACCAATTCATCTATGCAACAAAAAAAAAAAAAAATCTATTTTTTAAAATCCAATTGTCATTTTATTTTTTGAAGTTGATATAAAATGACAAGTAGAATGATGATCAAATGTTATATTCTTCTTCTCAATAATAATATAGATGTAGGTGGAGAAAGCGAGCCTGACCCCAATGAATGAAAGGTTCACCTTTCGAACTTTTGTGTTGCCAAGGGACACAAAACAATCTCTTGTGGCTTCTCTTTAGATAGTGGTATATCCATCGGTATATCCGATGGGATGACATTGTTAGTCACTTAAGAGCGGTTCTTGAGGTTTCTTTCTAACTTAAAAGTTTTTTTTATCCGTCTTTGTAGCGCAAGTGGAGAAGGTGAGCTTGACCCGTTGAACGGAAGGTCTACGATTTCGAACTTTTGCGATGTGAAGGCGGACACAAAACAATCTCTTATGGCGTCCCTTTAAATAGTGGTATACCCAGATGGGACGACATTTCTAGCCACCTAAGAGCGGTTCTTAAGGTTTCTTTCTAACCTAAAAGTTTTTTGTCCACTGTGTAACACAAGTGGAGAAGGTGAGCTTGGCCCCGATCTACAGTTTGAATCTCTGCGATGCAAAGGGAAAACAAAAAAATCTCTTGTGACTTCCCTCTAGATAGTGGTATACTCGGATGGGACGATATTGTTTGTCACCTAAGAGCAGCTTTCAATGTTTCTTTTTAACCTAAAAATTTACCCATAAAAGTTAGAGGAATTGGTAAGTGCTTGTATGGCCAAACACTTACCAAAAAGACACCCATGTTCAAACCTCGTAGGCAACATGTTGTGCTCCCTTCACGCTGGATCAACAATAACAAGACGAAATAGGTTTGATGGCTCGTAGGCAACATGGTGTGCTCCCTTCACGCTGGATCAACAATAACAAGACGAAATAGGTTTGATGGGAGCAACCCCATGGTTTGAACCCTACGTTTGTCAGTTACTAAAAATAGTGTGATTGTGACCAACACTCCCGTGCAACAAAAAAATAATAATATATTGATGGAGATAATAGATCAATTGATTTCTACTAAGTGTTTGCCAGTTTAAGGTGTCCCCCTCACTTGTTAATATATTGATGGAGATAATAAATCAATTGATTTCTACTAAATGTTTGTCAGTTTAAGGTGTCCCCCTCACTTGGAGTAAAAGTTTATGAAGTGGGATAAATAACTATAATGGTAACTTTTCAAAGGTTAACAATTCCAATCCCGTAACTTTCCAAAATCCCCTCACTTAAAATAAAAGTTTATAAAACGGAACAAGTAATGATAATAGTAACTTTTTAACCATGTATATTAAAAAATAAAATAATACCTCTATATAATATCTTAAAAAATCTCTCTAATAATACTTATATTTATATCATCTTAAAAAATAAATATAAAAATACGATAATAAAATATACCCAATTTAAAGTTAACGGCTTTGTTCAGTTAAGCAACAATAATTTCAATTTGCGCTCAAGAGGCCAACCACAACAAGCAGGGATTGTTTGCCGACTTAACGTTGAATTCGCTCGCTTCTGCACTGTCGGAACGCAGGTCTTTATTCATACTTTCCAATTGCTTATTAAAATTTATAAAATAATCCTCTCTCTTTCTGGTCTCTGTTCTGAATTTATTCTTCGTTTTAGACCGTGAAGGAAAGGCCGTTGTTTGTTATTCTTCTTTAAACCCCCTTGTGTTGAGAATTTGATTGATTTTTTTTTTTTTTTTTTTGGGTGCAAGGGCTACCTTCTCTGCCGAACCCATCATCCTTTTTTAATTTCCACGAGCGACTCTGTGAAGATCTCCATAAAATCTGAACAAATTTGAATGAGAGAGCATCCTCCCAAGGACATCAAATAATACAAACTCAAACTTCAGATTCTCTTGCCTTCGATTATCAATAATCTGTACTTCTATCCATATGTTCATACAATCCAGCGGGAACGTCCAAAATCAAGCTCCCAGTGCACGCAAAGAAATAACGATCGGAATTTTCAACCCATTCTCGGGTGCCATTTCCATGAGGTCAAGGTACCTAATTCAGTTTTAAGCACCAGGTTTATCCTTGTCCACAATCCGCGCCCAAATATCAACCATATTTCATTTGTCCCCTAGGGCTGTTTAATGCCATATGAGTCACATTCGTAGCTTCCGCCTTTGGATTCAAATCAACATCACATATACTGTCATTCCACTATGAATCCCTTACTTGAAGGGATTCCATGGAATGGGGGAAAAAACGTTCTTTGACACGCTCACCATGGGTGGTGAGTGGTAATATCACTAGAACTGGGATAGGGGCTTTAAAGCGTATTTTTCAGCCGTGGCTGTAGATCTGGTTCATCTTGATTAACATGAAATACTAGACCAAGACATGGAATGCGCATCATAGCTTTGCTAGATTTCAGTTAGTTAATTTTCTTTAATCATATACTTTTCTTTGATTTCCATTGGAAGTTTATAGATAATATATGCGTAAGAACAATGTTGGATACTGCTTGTGCCTTCCACTTTCAATTCTGCCTGATGCCTGTGACACAGCAGAAAAATGTGCTAAACTCATAATATAAACTGGAAACATGACATTTTGTAGCTTGATTGAATTTTAAGAACTTTGCTAATTAATCTGTAGCCATTTAAGGGTTCACAGATGTTCTAATGGCTTGATATAAGCAGTGGACTGAACTCTAAGAAATTGGAGTAGTAAGGGGCTTAACTCTTATATGGTGTTTGTATTTTAAGATGGAAAAGTTCGAACCAAAATTTGAAAGAGGGTAAAACATAATACCTTTGAAATTTTATGATAATGCAGAGCAATAGGAAGTTTTAGAAGCAAAACTTAAGCTAAAAGAGAGACGGAGCAAACATGGAGGAAAATATACATATTTACAAATTGCTTACATGGATAGAATAAAAACTGTCACAAGAGATTCTTTGTTTGGTTTACAGTTCTTTTGTTTTAAGAATTCTAATAACCCAGATGATTTATAAATTGTTTACATGGATAGAATAAAAACTGTTACAACAGATTCTTTGTTTGGTTTACAATACTTTTGTTTTAAGAATTCTAACAACCCTCCAATACACCTTTCCCCAGTGGAAGGTTGATGGTCCTCAATCCCATCAACGGCAAACTCTACTTCATGCACAAACTGATTCATATTCTTTGGAAATTGAAGGGCTTTGTACAATTTAGCTCACAAGTCAGGTAGAATGGAATGTTTTGAATCTGGTATCATGGTTATCCTCTTCTTGGAGCTGTGCTTGCAGATCTGAATTCTCCTTCTTCTTCCAAATGGAGGAACATCTCCTGGGTGCAGAGAAGCTCTCTTTTCACTTCCCCCTGCAAAACTGGCATTACTTTGTTTGGAGCTGGAATGGCTGTGCATGTACCTCTTCATCTAATATAGATGGTCTGAATATCTCTATTGACAACAGAGTAGATGTTCATATAATTTGGTAATTTAATTTTTATATGTGTTTTCCCCAACCTGTCTCACATAGACCCTTTGTTTAATTTGTAGGCATTTTCCCCTTTTGGATGAGGTTTTAAAGGTCCATATCAGATTGGGCTAAGATTCTTTTGTATCTGATGGATTTTTTTTTTTTTGATATGTTGCAATGGTAAAATTATGATAACAGAATGCACAAACTGATATGCAATAAGAGAAGATAACCACCATAACTGATGATGCATCCTTTTCATACTGAGGTAAAAATAGATTTACAAAGATGAGGGTGAATGATTGTAAACTGCCCTTGAACTGGGCATGCAGTGATACCTTAATTAGTCTAACTTGCATGCAGTTATTGAAATATACATATGCATGGATCTCTCATTCAGTCCAAGTGAGATGAACTTGACATGCAGATTAAGGTTATCTACTTTCTAACTGAGATTAGCTGGACATTCAAACTAAGACATTCTAGTTTGCAATTTCAAATGTACAAGATGGAATTTACATTGTGGAGATAATTACAAGGATGAAGGAGATAATTAGAAGGATTGAGACAAATAAAAATCAAATTGTTTCCTCCCTAGTTAGTGGAAGTTTTCATTTTCTACAAGATGAGAAACTTTTCTGAAAGAGCTGCCTTGGAGAACCATGAGGCCTTTATTGGTAAAGTGCCTTTGTGACCCACCAAGCAAGTAGGGGTTTTCTTCTTGCAATAGGTGCAAGTCTGATCACTGAGCAAAGAATCACCCTCCAAAAGTTATTGAAAATTTGGGATTGAATTTTTAGGATGAGTGACAGAAACCTTCGCTTTCAACTTTAATATCAAATTATGATGGGGAATTACCAAATGGCTAGCCCTTTGTTCATGATTTTGTGGGAGGGAGGTTTTGATTTTGTATTAGGTGTTAAATGGTTGAAGACATTTGGCATTGTTGTGGCTTAGATTGGCATCAAGATAAACTCGAACTGTAACTATTATCTGCAAGATTTTAAAAGGTGAGCACCCACTAATCACAGCCCAAGCCACACATTGGATGGGTCAAAATGTTTTAACCCAACCTCTAGAGTAGGTTGGTTCCTTGTCAACTTACTGTATGTTGACTCATTTAAGCACAGTTAAATGAACAAAGGATAGGGATAGAAATGAGAAAGGGTTAAGAAAGAGAGGGTTAGAAAGAAATGAATCAAAGGTGGATGGCTAAAGCTAACAACATAGGCTTCTACAGAGAACCTCTGATAGATTAACTTCAAGAATAACACTTGGAACTAACAACATTCACAACTAGCCATCTTCAAAATTAAGAACAGTTGCATACTTCAAGAATCATTCCAAACATCTAGGGTATTAATAATCTAAATTAGCAGAATTAGATTAACACTCTGACTAACAGAAATGAATTCTTCCAAGCATACATTCAGATATGAATCATTCCAATTTGCTCTAAGTTAGCAATCCAAATTAGTAAAATAAACTAACCATAGCAGCAGTAGCAGAAATGACTTCACAAGCTTGTTATCAAAAGGTAAAGAAGATGCGAGTCTGAGGCAAACATCCCAAGTAGTGCGCCTTCTATTAATTTGCAGAAAGCGTACAACAGTAGTGCACGCAAACACTTTAGAGCCAACCCTTTGAAACGAGGGTACGACCTCTATTTATAGTTTTATAGTAGATTTGAAAAAATTAGAGCATTACAAGGAAGTTGGAGTGCCAAGTTGGCAAGATGCCGATGTGGTAGTCTCTTGTTCGATCAAGGAAAGAAATGCACTCTCGCTCCATTGATCTTCTGAAACTAGCTTCTGCAACTTGTTCAGCCTTCACGGCTTCCAGCTGTATAAATTTCACCAAGAATGCATCCAAGCCATTCCCTGTTCTTGTGGTCACTCTTTGTCGCATATCTAGAACTGAATCTGTTCAAGAATCTTGAATATTGGACGTTTCATCTTCTAGGCCCGACAATTTTGTCTCTTTGAACCAGCTTAGGAAGAGACACCTCAAGCTCGTCTTATGCTGCGATGGAATCCTTGTTTTATGGATGTCTTCAGCGAAATTCAACGTCGCCCGTTGATCTGCCATTGAATGGTCGAGATCAAATCTCTTGAAAAGATTGGCGCACTTTTATCGCGGCCCGGGGACACTTATCGTTCTTCCTTTTGGAGTCTCAAAACCGTGATCATTTTTTGCTTTAGGAAGATTTTGACCATTTTGACCTCGGCCTAGAGCCTGCTTTGGGCCGGGATATGATGTCGCCAAATCGCGGGTTTGACCAAGTTTGATTGTAGCCTAAGCCTGCCTTGGGACGGGATCTACCTTAGCAAACTTCTTTGTTTGACTCCTTTGATCATGACATAAAGGTGTCCGCGGTCTATGACTTCTTCGCTTGATGTTATCATTGAATGTTTAGAAGCTGCTCTGGGCCACGATTCTTTTCACACAAACAAGCCTTTGACCAATATTGACCATAGCCTAGAGCTTGCTTTGGGCTGGGCCTTTTCTCCTTTTGGCGTTCTCCTAGCTGGGCGACACGGCGTAGAACCTGTTGCTGGGTTGCGATTTACTTTCCACTTTAGCGCGCATTGACCAAGTTTGACCGTGGCCTACAGCATGTTTGAGTGTCGCGCGACCGTGACTTCTACCTCTTTGTTTGCCCCGAACCAAAATTTGATCACAATGTAGAACCTTGCTCTGGGCTGCGATTCGAATTTCAAAAATAGTCCGTTTGACCACGCTGACCATGGCCTATTGTCAGATCGATTACAATGGAAAGGTCAGATAAAAAAAGCAAGCAGAATTGGCAGGCTGAGAGAAGGAGGCAGAGATAGACATATTCGGGTCACATTGATGAGCTACGAGGATAAAATAAGGTTACTTAAAAACAGAGGCATGCTGAGAGGGTCACAATTTTATTTAGATAATGACCTAACATTTTTACAGTAGGAAGAAAGAAATAAGGAATGGGAAAAGGTGAGGGCAGCAAGGAATGAAGGGAAACAGACATATTTAAGAAATGAAAAGGCATACATCACATCTAAACAAATCCAAAACAAATAGGGAGTATGGCCCGCCCGGGAACATCTTACAATGGTAAGTTGGAACTGTAGAGGTTTCCCTTGGAGAAGAGGACCCGGGTTAGGGCCCATTGCTAGAGACAAAGATATAATCATATTGACAGAAACACATGAACATGATGGATGTAGGACTCCAGAATTTGTGGGATACAAAAAACTATCAGTATGGAATAAAGCAGCAGAAAATGGCAACGGGCATGGGGGTATTATGGTTTTAATAAAAGAGGAATGGGATAGGAAAAACAAGATGAAAACAAATAGTACATCTGGATAAAGATCTTAGAAAATAAGTCAGTTATTAGCATAGCAGCATGTTATTTTGCTCCCAAGAATTCTAAATTCTATAAGAAACATGACCTTAACAGAGAAGACCCATACTCCTCCCTAAAAAGAGACATTTCAATATACAGTAAGTTGGGGGAGATTATATTAATTGGAGATTTCAATGCAAGGACAGCAAATAAGCAAGTTAACATTCTAGAAGGTAACGAAGATATTGAGATTAATCCTCTTTGGATGCCAGAAGAGGAAAATCAACAATGGACCAGGACTTCGTAAGATGAGCATGGGGCTATCACGCAATATGGAGAAGAGTTGTTAGGTCTTTGCAGCATATACAATTTGATTATTTGCAATGGGATGAACAAATGGAAAAATTCAGGAAAGTATACATGCAAAACATATAAGGGACAAAGTGTAATAGACTATGTAATATGCTCACAAAATTACATACCAAAAATAGAGGAGCTAGAAGTGGAAGATTCTCCAGTGGAACTTAAGTCAGATCACAACCCAATTGTTATGAAACTTCGAATGCATGGAGACAAACCAAGGGAAAAACACTTGCAAGGCAATCAAAATAAATATCCTCACAAGGGAAACATTCTCTTAACAGATGAAAATCGGCAGAATTTTAGAGCAGTATTAAATAACAAGTTACAGGAAAGGGAAGAACTACATCACAGTAGTAGAGATTACAGTAAGAGTGAATGGTTAATGCACGTTATTCAAGAAGCTCTAAACAAATGCAAGAGAGCTAAACCTAAAAAGAAAGAAAGGAATAGCTTCCCAACCAACCCATGGTTCGATGAAGATTGCAAAAAAATGCGAAGATTACTAAAGGAACCAACGGGTAAAACAAGAGCAAACAAAAAAGCATATGAGAAACTGGTAAGGGCAAAAAAAGAAGAATACACTAGAACAAGGAGGAAAGAATTGATTTACTTAGGGAAGCATGAACCAAAGAAATTTTGGAAGGAACTAAGCGTGAAAAGGATGCAAACTGAAAATAACATAACAGTTAATCAGTGGTTGGAGTATTCAAAACAACTGTATCAGCGTAGTAACCAGCAGGAGACACCCCCTACTATCATTGTCAAGAAAGAACTTTTCACAATTGAAGACATTATTCAAGGGATAAAAAAGTTAGCAACATAGACAATCTTCAAGCAGAGCATATAAAATGGGGGGTAGATATCTTGGCACCGCAAATCAAAGAAATTTTCAATGAGGTCATACAAAATGGCTTCCCTACCGAGTGGACAACTAGCTTGACCATTCCTTTGTTTAAAAGTGGAGATGTAAATAATCCCTCAAACTATCGAACTATCATGATCAACCCTCTCTTTGCAAAGTTGTTTGGGAGTATGATAGAGCGTAGGATCAGCATATGGGCAGAAGAAAAGGGAAAGAGAGCAAAGGGGCAAGCAGGTTTTAGGCCCAAGCACTCAACTATTGATCACTGTATCACGCTCATACACATAGTGGAAAAAATATGGGACAAAAAAGAGGAGGCTTTTTGTTGTTTTGTAGACTTCAAAAAGGCATTTGACACAATGCCAAGGAAAAAATTATGGAGCAGAATGGAAGAGCTAGAGGTTCCAATTCACTACAGGGTAGCAGTTCACAGACTATATGAGCATGTAAAGGCTAGAATCATAACACAGGAAGGGTTATCTGAATGTTTTGGTAGTGACATAGGTGTCAAACAAGGTTGCCCTCTATCTCCGACCTTATTTGGGCTGTACATTGACAAGTTAGAAGAATGGATAAACAAATTTGGGGGAGAGGGTGTGCATTTAGCCAAATATGTGGTAAAACTCCTCATGTATGCAGATGATGTAATTCTTGTGGCCAAAACAGCCAAAGATCTAGAAGATCACCTTCAAGCTCTAGAACTCTTTTGTAAAGAAGTTGGGATGCAGTGAACACGAGCAAAACAAAAATTATGATTTTTTCAGCAAAAAGAAGAAGCAACAACTCAAATTTCAGTTTGCAGGAGAACCGCTTGATGTAGTAGTAGAATACAAATACCTGGGCATAGACTTTCATGACAAACTTAATTGGAATACATGTAGGATGAAAAGAACTCAAAGTGGTTGGAGAGCACTATATGCACTTCAAAACAGGTGTAGGAATGCCGAGTTGTGGGACCGGAAGACCACCAAGGTCTTATTTGGCCTACTTGTTACACCGGTTCTGTTGTATGGTTGCGAGGTGTGGGCTAGTGGCACAACAAATGCAAAATGGAGGCAAATAGAAAGGATTCAAAAATATCTAATCACAAACTTTCTCAAAATTAAGGCCACAACCCCTTATGAAATTATTCTAGCTGAAACTGGAATGTTCCCTTTAGAAGCAATTGCTATGACCAAGCTGTTATGTTACTTGAAAAAAACAGAAAACATGACAAATGATAGATGGCCTAGGGCAGCTAGGGACGAAGAGTTGCATAGGCGAAAGAATACATGGATGAAACAAAATCAGAAATGGATGAAACGTTGGGAAATCAACATAAATGAATGCCCAAATGTCAACAAAGACATAAAAAATTATGTGAATGAAAAGTTCAGAAGTGGAATGTGGAAAAATGCAAGCAGGAAAAGACAATATTATATTGCAAATTTTAACCCAACGTATGACCACAAGGAAAAAGCGTATATAGGCGCTGAAATCAAGTGGAAGGAAAAAATACTCATTGCTCGGATAAGGACTAGCTCTCATAGGCTTAGATGTGAAACAGGGAGATGGACAACGCCCAAAGAACAATGGGAAGAAAGGATATGTACTCTATGCAGCACAGGGGCAGTAGAGACAGAGGAACACTTCATCTATAAATGCCCGAGTTTTTCAGATATCCGTGACAAATACAAAGAAACACTTGGGAACGAGTTTATGGCAGATTTATTTGAAGACAATAAAATAAAAAAAGTTGGGGAATTGCTAACACAAATCAGCAGGAGAAGGAACAACCTTCTCAAAGATATTAAAGATCATATGATATGATTTGAGTAATTGTACTTCCATATTTGAGGTCCCATAGACCATATTTGGGTCTCGCGGACGTAATTAAAATCTTTCATTTCATTTCATTTCTAGAGCTTGATGGCGTGGGGCTGCGATCGCAGTTGTGAGACACCCTTAACACTTTGTAAATTTGTTTGAGATTTTACAAAATTTTCTAAGGATGTAGCCTTTTGGGCCTATAGGTATGATCTTATGAACTTCTAGGAGTCTTTCATGTTTTAAGTAAATGAGTAAGCATATAACTAAATGTCTTCATTGTTTGACTTAACAAGTGATTAGGACTCACCATATTAAAAATTGCCAAAGAAGAGACTTAGAGAGTGTTTGCTGTATTTTCATCAATGGAAGATATCCAGAGAAAGCAAACCCACAAAAAATCTATAAGCTAAACTACACAAAAATCATATTGTTTTAAAAAGGTCTTTTTGCAAGCCATGAATGTGATTATTCTATCGAATTAATTTCAGGCAGCTAACTATCTAACATTAGGCCAAATTGTTAAACTTATGCTTAAAAGATTGAACACGAGCGAAGAAAGGCTAAACATGAGAAATATTTAAGCTAATGAAAAAGTACTCTTTGAAACAATAGTCATGGTTTCCAAAGGATTCTTTGGGGAACATGAATTTGTGTTATTAGCAGTCCAATAACCTTATATTGAAAAATAAGTATCTCATTCTTGCATCTTGTTATTGGTGATATATTAAATTAATTACATAGTACAAACTACAATATACTCTACTAAACTAGGCCTTGTTTTGGCTACCATCAAATCAGAATTAAGGATACATAACTAAATCTACATTTTATACTCATGGAGGCCACTACAGATTTTTGGATAGTAAATTTGGTCTTATAGACAATCTTGTATCCTAAGATACAATTAACTTAGTTTTCAAGCCCTTCCTCTAGGCTTCTGTGCTTGTTTTCTTTGATCATATACTAGTTAATAGTAAAACTTTGGAAGATCGACAGTGTAGATCAGGCCTTCAATTTGCTTTAAGAACATTGGCTTTATGCTAAAAACTCTAAATGTGCTTTCAGAGCAAAGGTAGTTGGATATTTTGATTATATTGTTTCCATGAAGTCAGGCCATGATGGCATGGGCCATGCTTAAGAACATCAGGGTCCTTTGGGGATTTTTGGGCCTCACAAGCCACTGTTGCAGGTTTGTTAGGAACTCAGTCCTCATTATTGCACCTCTTACAATGCTACTTAAGAAAGATGTATTTGTTTGGACAAAAGAATTGACTTAGTCATTTGTAAGACTTAAGGATTCCCATTGGCACTACTACAATTTTGGTCACCCCTGAATTCAGCAAAGCTTTTGTAGTTAAGTGCAATGCTGTAGGCCAAGGAATTACAGCAGTCTCAATACATGAAGATAAGGCATCAGGTTTTGAAAGCCAACAATTCTAAGGGCAAAAACTTATCTACATATGAGAAAAAAATGATGGCTATATTGCATGCAGTCAAGAATTTTGATTGTTTGTGCTGGAGAAGTGGCATGAGAATAATTTATGGAAAAGTGGTTTAATAAATTGTTGGGTTATGTCTTTGAGATTATATAAAAGGAGTACAAGCAGAATGTAGTGGTTGATGTTCCCTCTAGACAATGAGAGGGTACATGATCAGAGAATTGCATCTTTCATAACCTTGAATGGATTGCATTGACAAGTCTACAATGACAAGAAGGCATACATACCCAACAAATCATCCTGCTTTTGTAAGTTGGCCATGAGGCACTTGATAAGTCTTTATGGAAAGAGAACTTTATATGTCATGAAGTGTGGTTGTACTTGTGCTGAAATACCCAATTGGAACAACATACTCTGTTACAAAATGCATGCTTTTTGATAGGCGACCTTTCATATAATTTCAAAACTTGTCATAGGGATAAGTAGCATGGTTACCAGGTTTGGTTGAACATGGTACAGGCTAGGTTGGACCCCAAACTGTTTTGCTTTCTCGACAGGTACAATTGTGTTCAGTTTTTAGTTCTAGCATCTAACATACTTTTCATCTTTTTAAGGGCTCCTGAGTACAAGATAAGTTTGTTGAAGTGGAAGATCATACCTACCCAGGTTGTCATAACTTTAGCCTCAAACAGTTATAGAACTCATTATTTGTTGTCTGATTAAGCTTATTGCATTTTGCAACCTTTAAAGCGTCACCTTCCATTTGATTTGATATGTGATGCCTGCCACTGTGGCTGCAATCACCTTGTTGGTGCTGCAAACACTCCTATCTAGGTCCATAATTACTGAATCTGATGACTTTTATATGCAAAGACATGATATTTAAACAGTTCTCAGCTGTCATTCTCAAACAGAACACCCAAAGTGCTTTGAAATGATGGCCTGGGAGGACTGTGAACTGGACTGCACAAACATACACATATTTGCCCTTGTGCTAGTGTGCTTGAGTACATGCCATGACACCATTCTGTTGTGTTCAAGACATGAGAGGACTGTGAACTGGACTGCACAAACATACACATATTTGCCCTTGTGCTAGTGTGCTTGAGTACATGCCATGACACCATTCTGTTGTGTTCAAGACATGCAAATAGTAGGAGGGAGAGGGTCTATTTATATATGTTAAAGACCATTTTATGTTTTTGGGGTGTGAATAATGTTTTTCTAATATCTATTACTTGTGAGTCTGTATTGTAATGTGTGCATGGTTTTTTATAATTTATTATTTCTGGGTAACCTCTTATGTTTTGAATGTATTTATTTAAATTACATTCACATCTAGCATAATTTTATATATATAACTAATAGTGGAACAACAAAGACACTAATGCAACGTGGTAGAGTAGCTGCAACACCATTTGTAGCTCCCACTCGTGCTCTTTTTCCACTTTTTCAGAAGGAGAGGGGAAGGCTGTTGGTGGCAAACTTCTAGAGATGATCAATTGAATGGATGGGATGACGTAGATGAAGCTATTTCACATTGTTCTTTGTGAATGGCATTCCCTTTAGTGTTAATATAGTCCTTATTACAAGGAGACATCTTAGAAAGCTCTGCAATAGTTGGTCCTTCTCACGTTCCTCTAGGAGAGACAAAAATGAGGACCACATTGCTAGATAAGAGTTCCTCCAAAATCAACTTGTTGATGGAGGAGTTGAGAAACACATTGGTGTACCATTATTTTTTTTTTTTGAATTTACATAGTGGAATTGGTAGCCGTCACGAATCCGGGCAGGCTGTCCGGCTTTTATGGTCGCCACAGTATTCTGTGCTGTCCGCCCTAGAAGCCGCCACACAGTTCTTCGCGCAGTTCGCCCCTATAACCACCATGCCACAATCATTTTAAACCTTTTATGCTGTTGAAAGCACCAGGAAAGGGACAAGCGTTCAGTCCAGCGAGGCCCGAGATTTGAACCTTGGACCTTCAGCCCCTTACGGGTTTGGTCGAACCAATTGGTCTACACCTTGGATTAATTGGTGTACCATTGTTAGGGATATGTGGACTGATATTGCCCATAGTGTGCTCATAATCATTAGTGTTTTTTTTTTTATTATGGTTGGAGAAGGGGTGTTGAAAGGTCCCTGAATTTTACAAGAGAGTCAAATATTTTACATTAAGCTCAGAGTTGCAGCCTACCCCAAAAAATAAACATCTATGCAAATCAAAACAGCTATGAACCAAAATAGCTTAAAACATTCTAAGTCACAGCCACTCAAAACATTCTGTCATGACTACAAACATACACCAGCAACAGACTAGAAGCACCACCCCATAACTGAGTAACAAAACACCTCCTATAGGAAGGAAGGAAACTAAGCATGCGAAAGGTGTTTGTTAACCATCTCTGTTTGGTTCAGTTGGCCACCCATTTTGCACCTTTGCACACTCCAAACACTGGCTAGCCTCTGCACTACAAGATGCTTCACCCCCCACTGTACTTAACACTCCACACACAGGAATGAATAAACAAGGTGGTGGTTTCCCATATCATATAATAATACTCCAACTGAGATTTTCCTCCCACTACATCCAATCTCACATGCCCTTCCATCCTATCACACAGTTTAGAGATTGTTTCCATGATATTGAGGTGGATTTCCGCTTGCATGGAGATCTGCTTGGCTTCCTCTTGGGGCTTGTGGGTGTACCATCGATTGACTTCGAGGCTGAATAACATGCAGATTATAGGAAAAAACAGACCCAGCCCAGACTTTAACATGTTTCTTCCCTCGCATGCTGAGAACTAATCTGAAATGGCAACGCGTGTCACCCGTGTTTTGTGTCCCTAACATGTTATTACATTTCCCTGTACGCCCTTTCATCCCCTCTTGGATTGCTCGTTTAGATTTGTCTAGGCATTTGGATACATACCCCCAAAGACCCTCTCTAGGTTTGTTCCAAACTCTGTTTTTCTTCATCTATAATATTTATGAGCTGTTGGGGAAAATCCCTCTCCCAAACACTGAGTCCCTCCTGTTGGACTCCCAAATTTGCCATAAAATCTGCCCCTCTATTCCCTTCTCTGTAGATGTGAACAAACTCCACCTTTTCTAAGACTTTGATCTTCTGTCTAGCCCCTTCTATCAAATTAGCAATGCTCCAACTTGCCTCCAAATTCTCTTGCATGGTTTTAATTATATTTAAAGAATTGCCTTCTAGGATCAAGTTCTTGACTTGTAAGTATGACAACAAGTTGATGCCCATAAACAGAGCTCTAGCCTCCACAAAATGGCTAGACTGATCCCCTAGGGCCTTTGCATCTCATAATCATTATTGTTACATGCAAAGCATGCCCCTAATTTCTTAAAGCTGTTGATTGTTCTGGAAGATGCAAGGATGCAACTTTATAATATCAGATTTTGAAGTAAGCTATGGAGAGGTAGTCCATTGAATGTGGTTTAAGTGGTCACAAATGCAGCCCATCTATGTAGATTTGTAGGGATGATGATTCAAAGAATCTATAGGCACATCGTTTGAACCTTGTGCTGTGTTCATGCATTGAACAACGCTTTGAAAGGCAGAGGGAAGATGAATGGGTGAAGCAAGTGGTGTCTAGTGATAGAGATGTGCAAATGTTTATTTGCAGCCATCGCATCTCTTTAGAAGTTTTCATGACATTTCAAGGAAGGAATTCCTCAAACTTGTAAAGATTAGAGATGCTAGCTATTGTATGTTGTTGGAGAGGATGGTTGAGGTGCAAGAGGTCTTATGATCTATGGTAGTGAATAGTGAGTGGAACAGGCCAAAACAAATGAGGAGAAGAAAGTAAAACAATTGAAACTAGTTGGCGATTTGTAGATCGATGTCAGTTATATAGTGTCCTTTGTATCACTTGTTGTGGGGGTCATTAGATATGCAGACACAAACTCTCCTAATCTTGGAGAGATTTAGGAGACTTTCAAAAGCATGCTTGGCCTTAGAAGGGAAGCCATTCGATAGAAGAATCTCACACTCTCTGTGATGAGTACGTTTACCGTATTGTTTAGAGAAGGTGGTATAGAATAAACACTCCATTGCACATGATAGCATATGCTATTAATCCCAAGTGGTATGTGTTGAGGCCTGAGAGAGTAGCTTCTGTTGCAGATCGTGAAGTGAAGAAGAGTGTTTTAAGGCAATTAGGAAGATGTACACTAGAGAAAAAGCGCAAATTATTGAGGAATAATGGCTAAGTTTTGCAAATCTTCCACTCAGTTTTTTGGTTCTCAAGACTACAATGTTTTGATTCCTATGGCCTAGGTAGCTTCACTCAGGTTTTTGGTTCCTGAGATTGCAACGCTTTGTCCTTGGAACCTTCACTCTGGTTCATTGTTCCTTCGGTAATAATGCTCTGTCTTCGCTTGGTCTAGATGCTTTAACTACTGTAGCGCTGATGCTGAATAGTGCTAAGATGGTTGTAAGTCTACCCTAGCTGGTAGAACTTAGTATCCTTCTACGACGGTGCTCTGGTAGTCTGCCTTGGCTGGTAGAACTCAGTACCCTTTTGTAACAGTGTTTTGGTTGTCTACCTTGACTGGTAGAACTCAGTGATGCTTCTATTGTGCTTAGCTTATTGTTCTTTTTTTTCTTCCTTATAGTTAAGCTTATATCTCTTTCTTTTATGCTGACCACTTACCTCTGCCTTGTGCTAGCCACTCACCTTTTCTATTTATGCTAATGTTCATCAACTACTGTTGGAGGCAGTCTCTTGGAAATGTGAGTGTATTTATAGAGAAGGGAACTGGATAGGCTAATCGCGGTGTTGATCTTTGTCTTGGTGAAATTCAAATTTTAGAAGGCAGCTGATCAAGTGAGATTTTCTCTCTTAATGGAAATGGTGTCTAAGGAACTTATTGTAGAATCATAGCAGTTTGAGAAAGATGAAGAATAAATTTGATAGAAATAGAAATGAAGAATATTTTTGATAGAAAAGCGAGCTAGATATGGTTTAATTGAGCTGACAACAAATGTAATGTTTTGTTATTTTGATGGGAGAGGTCTTCAATAGAAGCCACACATAGCATTTTTAAAAATAAAATAAAAATAAATAAATAGATAAACATGCTGCTGGGATAGAAGCTATGAAAATAAGGGGTTTAGAAACTTTATTATTAATTATTCCTAGTCCTACAATTTGACCACCATAAGATAATTGCAAGTGAATGGAGAAGATCAGCTACAACATTACAAAAGTCATAATTATTTATGAGGAATGTCATCTGACGATAATGTTCAATAAAGGCCTTAAAGTCCATGATAGATCCCAATAAGTGCTTTATTGGATCATGGAAAGAGCTCTCTGCAAAGATCCTTGTCTGTAGGAGCAAGCTATCTACTTTTTCAATGAAGAGATAAGCTCTTTTGCATTGAATTGATCAGTTGTATTAAGGTTAGACAAAAGTATACCCAAGTTCTGTCATCATGAATGCTGAACTCTAGTATATATTCCCAGCCAAAGAGCAAGAGCCACAAGTACATCTTCAATGCAACATGCATCACATTGAATGAACTCCTACCAAGTCCTCTGTAGGCTGGAACCTAAAAAAATCAAGGAAGAATTCATGATGGCAGGATCTCCTCCAGAATACCGTGAATCATAGTTGAGATTACTTGAGAAAATCACCAAAAAATCCTGATTTTTGCCGATTCTTGCCCTTGCTGATAAAATCAGCATCTGAAATCGTGATTCTGAAAAAATTGCTGATGTTTTGAAAAAATTGGTAAAGAATTGTGAATCGCAATTCTTTCAAAAAATCGTGATTTTTTGCTGAAAAAATTGGCTGCAGCAGCATGGGTTGGGGAAAGGGCATAAATTGCTTGTTTTTTCATTTTGCCTCATTTTGCTTGTTCCAAACTGGAGAAAAAGAAGAATGGGCCCAAGATATTCACTTTGAATGAGTCTGAGAGCTGTGGTTGTTTGGTATTAACTGTAAATTCAAGCTACATTGGAAGTGTTTCAAGTGTTCATGTTACGACTTACACTTTGCACTGTGTATGATCAGTATCACACTATCTGAAACCAAACCTGTTTTTCAACCTTTACTTATCATATGCTGAAATTGAAAACATTCCAAATGCTAGTTGAATGTCCAGGAAAAAGATAAAACTGCATGGTTGATCATTGGCAATTGCTATTAGTTGTGTCTCTTATATCTTTTGTGAGAAAACAACATATTGTCCTAAAAGCAGAAGTTGTCAAGCAACTAAGTGTCTCAAAACCAATAACCAACTCTGATAGATTACATAGTGGTCTAAAGAAAGTCTTGTAGAAAGCAAAATCTGTTTATCATACTTTCTCAAAATTTTACTGTAAATTCTGGTTTATGAGCATTTTGTCCATAAAGTATTTCAGCTAATCCTCCTTTAAACAGCATGACAATTTAACATCTGCAAGTTATTAATGCTTTTTGTGTTGGAGAACGTGTTCACTATGTAAGCACGTGAAACTTTTTGGTTTTGAATCAGTTTGAGGTCTTGTGTGATCTATTCTTATCAAGGATTCCTAGTAGTATTTGCATTATTTATTTTCATATGGTTCTATGGGGTTGAAAAAGGCTCCACTCCTATTACAGCATGACTGCATTGTTGCAGTATTTCAATAAGCCACATTATATATATTTTTTAAGCAAAAAACCCCTTGCGGGGCCGCCTTGGTCTGAGAGACCACGACCAGGGGGTTCTACACCGTTAAAGTCACCCGGGAGTCGCACCCGGCCCTGCCTGCACCAACATTATCAATTGGATTTTGGGTACCCAATTCAACTTTTTGGTAGGGTGGAGATTCGAACCTGGGACCTCCCTTGGAGGATTGCCCTCTCCTCTCCAACTCACTTACAAGACTTGGGTTATAAGCCACATTATATGATATTACAACAAATTGTGTTATTATGGGAGGCCTTATTGCAGAATTGTCAATCACTGTGGGGATTTGAACCAGGTTCTGCTTGTATGATTGAGTTCCATCTGTTGTTGGTCCATAATATTTGTTGTTGTTGTTTCACTTGCCACTTTCATGTGTAGTTTAAGCTTGTATCACTTACAGTATTAATATTTGATTTGTATAATGTTAATTCTTTGTGATATGCATAAAAAAAGTGTTTTTTCAATAAAAAATTGCATTTTCTTCGGTTTTTTTTTTTTCTCAAATTTTTGCCGATTTTTTCTTAATTCCTGATTCTTTTGCCATGCTGATTACGATATGATTCTGATTTTCTTAACTATGCCATGGATGGTTTGAATATTTCCTTAGAGGAAAATGAAAGACAAAGGGCTACTATTGTCATTGAAGTCCATTGTCTTTACCACAGTGAATAAGGCAATTATGCCAGTCTGGCTCAATACTTAGCATTTGAGGACATGATGTTACTTGAAACTCTTCTAGAGAGTTGGATTTGCTATATTTAATAGTCATACTCTATTTGTTATCCACATGGTTCTAGGAAACTTAGTATACATAGCAATAAATTGGAATCTAGATATTTTCTATGCTTTTGTAAGCAAGTGTCAACGAACTAGTTCCCTTTTAAATACATATTAAATTGTCTTTAAAATATCTGCTATTTTGATTTGTATCATACAAAATTTAGTAATATGTTTCCTATCATAGGATCAAGGAAGTTTACATTGTTAGGGGTATGAACTGGATTAAGGTCTCAATTCTGGCAGAGCAAGACAAGTGTTAACCACCAAAAGGCTTCCTTAACAAGCTAAACATAATTTTTTTTTGTACAAACAAGGATTCTTTTCTAACATAAGTCCAATTCTGCCCTCCGTTCACAACCCAAACATACTAACATGTAGTTTCATAATTATACTAGTATCACATGTATAAGCATGATCAATTATCTATAGTTCTGTTTGCAATTTACATACTTTCATCAGATGTGCATGTAGAGAGATTAGGTCTAAAGTTAAACATAAGACAAATGATACTGCAAATATTAATTGATTTAGAGAGAGCTTTTGCATGGCATGCTTAAGTTTTGAACCCTATGCACCACTTCATTTTTTATTTTTATTTTGAAGCTTTGCATACCTAATATAATAATTTTGTGATGATGAAAATTCCTTCTATGGTGTAATGAAATGCTGATTTTTTTGTGTTTTTTTTTGTTTTTTGTTTTCTCTTATGCTGCCTTCTTCATCAACAGGTAAGATGGCCGCTTAAACTTACCCCCCTCCACTGCATTATTATAGACTCTACAAGGGCTACACTAATATAATAATTTTGTGAATATGAAAATTCCTTACTTTATGTTGTCATGAAATGTTGTTTTCTTTGTTTTTTTTTTCTCTTATGCTGCCTTTTTCATCAACAGGTAAGATGGCTGCTTCAACTTACCCCCCTCCACCACCTTATTATAGACTCTACAAGGACTACATGGATAATCCAGATTCTGCACCAGCCCCACCTCCACCGATTAAGGGTGCTTACACGTTGTATGGTGTCAATTACACTGTAAGTTTCAGTTATATTTTTCGAGAAATTTTTGCTACCAAATTTTGATAGTTTTTTCATCTATCTAAGCAAGCTTATTATGGACTTATGTTTTAAACATTTGGGTCCAAATTTTCCACTATTCGTGTTTGTTCCTTCCATTAATGCAGATGAAAAATGAATCTCTGTACCTACTCAAGTTTGGAAAGCCAAATAGATAGATTATCATATGTATTTGCCTACCCATAAAATGCTTGCTTTTGTGTGACTTCTTTTGATGGATTATTTTGACTGTCAGACTGATGATATTCTTCCAAGCTTGGAGGAGCAAGGTGTTCGTCAACTATATCCGAAGGGATCCAACATTGGTATGCTCTCTGCCTTGCACATTTTTTTAAGAGTGATTTATATTTAGTCACGTATAATAAGCATAGTTACAATGTTCAAAAAGTTGGTTCCGAAAGGGAAAAAAAAGGTTCGAAATTTTGAAAAAGGTTGTGTTCAGAATTGAAGTAGAGAAACTCAGACTCGATGCAGACTCAGCAACGCCAATTTTTGACTCAGACGCAGACAGCAAAAAAAAAAGCCAAAGAAAATGCAAATTTTCATTGGAATATTTTTTCATGCATATCACAATTAATTAACATTGTACAAATCCAGAATTAATACTGTAAGCGATACAACCTTAAATTACACATGAAAGTAATAGAACACACATCAATTAAAGAAATTTTAATGCCACTTAATATTCTTGTATTGATTATCATATAAAAAGGTACAAAATGTGTCAAAATTCCTCAATAGGCCCACTACAACAGTCAACTAATCTATCTAGCGTCTAGCAATGCCTTTGTCCTTTGCCTTAGTTGAAGCTTTAGTCCTCTTTCTTTGTGCTTGTGCCTGTGCCTCATCCTCTACCTTTGCTGAACTCCTCCATACTTCCAAAATCATCCATTGAAAAGAGAGGCCCTTGCTTCTCTGGCTCTGTGATCCATTCAGTGATGGATCAATCTCATCTAAATCAATGGGTTCATAATTTGATCCCGCAATTTTTTTATGGTGGAGGCGAAGGTTGTAATGAACAAATACAAGCTCATTCAACTTTTGTTGCATGAGTCTATTGCGCTTCTTGGAGTGAATGTGCTCAAACATACTCCAATTGTGCTCACAACCTAAAGTGTTGCATGGTTGACATAAAATTTTGATGGCGAAGCATTGAAGATTGGGTGTATAGGCACCAAAGTCCTCCCACCATAAATCTAGAAAATGCCAAGAAAAAGAAATTTAATAATTTATGTAAAATTGTAAATTGAGATTATTTTTGAAAACAAAATCAAAAGATGAAATCAATAATAATTCGATTCATAAGGGTTACCTGGCCTCTGAGTTGCCCTTCCTCGAATGCACTGTGGGGTTGTGAAAAGGTAGCCCTCACATCTCTTGAAATATTGCAATTCATCCTTATAACATATTGCGAGTGTTGTCATCTAGCACCTTTTGGGTAAGGCATTGCTGAAGGCCTAACATCACCTCATAGTCTGCCTCAAATGAATCATCATAAAATAATTTGGGGTTGAGGTGTACCCTGCTGCATTTAGTGGGCTATGGAGCTGAGAAGTCCATCGCTGGTCAATCAATTCCCAAATGTGATGGCAAGCCGAGATTCACACAACAGACTTTCACATTAATTCTCAGTAAAAATGCTTAATACAGTTTTTACAGTACCATTTCCAAATACAGCTTTCTCCCTCAATCCCGAACTCACCATCCCTCTTTTACATTTTTCTCGAGTTTTTATCGAGGCCTCGATCCTCTAGGCAATTAATGCCCCGCCTAACAAAATTTCCCGTTCGTTTTCCCTTCGGCCAAGTTTTTCAAATTTTGCCATAAATGGGCAATTGCCCGATCCACCATGACGCTTGCATTGACGGCCTCCCTTAACCTGCACCGGCCGCTTTGTTCTGGCTGTCCTCTGTACTATTGTCTCCTTCATAAAGCCATCACCTGTAATTGCTGTGTTGCCAGAAGTAATAAATAAAAAAAAAAATGCGTGGCCGACACCTCTCTTATCAATCTACGTGACCCTCATCTTTGTTTTCATACACGTAGCCGACCGCGTGTAAATCTGGTCATGTCTTCTCCTTGTCGCAATATATTTGATACACGTGCCCTTCACAACTGTCATGATACACGTGGCTGTCCACGTGTCAAATTCGGCCTTGCCCGGCCGTCCGCTTATTCTCTTTGGCCTTGTCTTCACTGGCCGCGATATCGCGACAGGTCGCGAAATCGCGACATGTCGCGATATCGCGACCAACAGCGCCTCCACTATGCCGAAGTCCTTTGGGGTCGTGATTTCGCGACATGTCGCGAAATCACGACATGTCGCGATTTCGCGACCCCCCCACCTCTGCCTTCACTTTGCCGAAGTCCTTTGCTATGCTCTCCGCCTTGCTTTAGCTTTTGATGCCGCCTTAAAATCATGCCACGTGGCAGTTTCTAACTGGTCGCGATATCGCGACAGGACTCTCCCCCTCCGCCTTGCTCCACAATACCGTCGCGATATCGCGACGACTGTGGCCCCTTGCCTTAGCTTTTAAAATACTGTCGCGATATCGCGACGAAACTTATCAAAGTTACATTGCAGCTTTTGGAGGTCGCGATTTCGCGACCCCACCCCCTTGCTTTACAAAACCTTCCCCAAACTGAACATTGCTTTACAAAACTTCTCCCAAACTGAAAATAAATAAATCAGGATGAAAAATACTTAGAAAAACTGAAAAAAATTTTGGAAGATGCAAGATTGCTCTACTGTCGCCGGATGCTCCTGCATCAAAATGAGATTGTATTTGGGCTTGGAATAATTTTAAAATGAGGCAATTGCCTCTTTGGCCCTATCCATGGCCTCATATAAGTATCCTATTGGTGATTTGTCTCCATCAAAAAGATGGAGAATCCTCACCAAAGGCTCTGACACCTGAATTCAAATAAGAGATTTTAGTAATTGTTAGCAACTTAGCTATTTGAAATTTGGATTAAAATTGAAAATTTGCAAATGGAGAAAATATTTATAAAAAAAAAGTACTTTGAGTGCCTCATTCATAGTTGTCTAGAAGGGCTCCTCAAACATATAATCGTACACCTTCTGTCCCTCACTAGAGAATTGATATGTAGCAGCATCTTCTCCATACCACTCCTTGCTCACAAACATCCTCTTCAATGCCCCCTTTACATTAAAGAGGCTTTACAATGTAATGAAGGGTAATTTCCCAATGTCTTTGAGAAGCAAATCGAGACAATGGGTGACACATGGTGTCCAAACAATTGTGGGGAATCTCTCCTCCAAAATCCTTCCAGTTTCCACATACGCCGTTGTGTTGTCTGTGATAAGTTGGACAGCATTCGTCTCTCCTATCTCCAACACAACCTCATCTAACAACCTAGCAAGCATTTTGGCACTCTTAACTTGTGCCGATGCATCTATTGACTTGAGGAACACAATTCCTCTTGTAGAAGCAACCAAAAAATTAATCAATGTCCGATTCTTCCCATTAGTCCATCGGTCGGACATGATTGTGCAACCCCTTTTTCTCCATATCTTGCGCTGCTCTTCAACCAAAAATTGGATATCCTCCACGGATCCTTGAAGGAGAGGGTCCCTAAAATCATCATAAGTGTGCGACTTAAATTGTGGGCCACAAACTGTGACGACATCGACCATGTCCCATCAATATGGAGACCTCACCACATTGAGGTCACAAGCCTTCCTCACTGCCTTGTGCCTCTCTTGGTTCCATGCAGTCATACCATCAAGCGTGGGTTTTGACCTTGGCGTGGAACGTTCCACGAAAAATGACTCCTTTGTCCCACTCCTTGGGTGTGCCACTGATGGACTCGATCCACTGTGGCATCGTTGAAAATGGCTAAAGAGGCTGCCTTTACCCTATGTAGGAGGTTAAGAAGGAGTAGCCATTGCTTCGCTTGTTTTTCTTTTTAGTTCTTTCTTCTCTTCATAATCTATTAGGAGGGCATTGCATTCCCTCATTACTTCAGGTTCCACTTTTTCACATAGCTTGACATCATGGCCAGCTAACTTTGCCAAGTGGTATTTGAGGTGGTTTATGCCTCCACAATTTGTTTTCATCACAAAAGTTACAATCATCCTCCCCTTTCTTCGAACCTTCGCTCGCATACTTCCAAGTTGGGTCTCTTTTTCCTGTTATATTATTTTAATGTGGCTGCACATGGAAACAATAATCAAGTAGTTAGAAACTTAAAAGCCCTAGGGTTTAAGCATTGATGGCTGAAACTTTGTTTTTTTTACCTCAAATGTAATTGCTAGGTGGCTGTTAGATTGTTGAAATCTAGGACAAATTTGCGTTTTGGATGCAAATGAGTGTTTTTTTGGGGTCTGATTTCACCTTCTCTTTGCTCTTTTTGCAAGTGAAAACAACAGAAATGAGGCCAACTTGCAAACAAAAAGTTTTTAGGCCTTTTTCTATGTTTTTGCCACCGCAGCTGAGTTTTTTTCTCAAACTCCTGAGCTTAAAACTCACCAGAGTCCAGACAAACTTGTTGAGTCGGGTCAGAAAAACCTGGGAGGGCCAACGTGGGCTTGGACTTGGCTAGTGTTCCAAAGCTTGTTGAGTTTCATAACTATGTTCGGAATAATATTAATTATTGTATATACATATATGTGTGTGTGTGGCTTCTATTGATGGCCTCTCCTATCAAAACAAGGATACATTACATTTGTTGTTAGGTCAATTAAATCATATTTAGCTTGCTTTTTTATCAAAAATATTCTTCATTTATTTTTCTATCAAATATCTTCATCTTCCTCAAAATGCTATGTTTTTGTAATCAACTCCTTGACATCATTTTCATTAAGAGATAAAATCTCACTTGGCCAGTTGCCTTTTAAAATTTGAATTTTGCCAAGACAAAGATCAACACTACGATTGGCTAAATTATTTGCTATCTAGTTTCCTTATAAATATGCTCACATTTCCAGGAGATTGCCTCTGATAATAGTTGATGAACATTAACAATAATGTTATTGTGTATCCAATCCCCACATCCGTTTTTGTTAATAGCATTAGTAATAATTTGTAAATCTCCCTCAATTGAAATATATTTCCATCCTTTTTCAATTGTGATTTTGATTTATGTAATAAGTGCTCTGGCCTCTACAAGTTGTTAGTTGAAGTTCCATATGATTATGAGTAAGTGAGGAGACTTTTGCTTTCATTATTTCGAAAAATACCACCTCTACTAACTTTTCCTGGGTTTCTTGGAAGCATCATCAAATTAATTTTGATAAGCCCAATTTCTGGACATTACTACAGGTTGAAGCCGATCCTTTGTGTTAAGACCATTGCCGTGGATGTTCCTTTTCATGTATATTCAAATCTTGTAACCAAGAGGTAGCACCTCTTTTTCCACACTTGAGACTTCCCATTATGAGCACCATGTTTGTAAACATTTTGCAAGAGGCAATAAAATGGTTCCAAAATTGGGCATGGTTTTGAGATTTATTTTTAAAAATTCTATCATTCCTTTCAAGCCATAAATTCCAACAAATAATGGTAGGACCAATCTTCTACCCAATGCATAATGCTCTAGATTTGGAACAATTAATCCATAATTTCATCAACTCTTTCAAAGTTGATGGAGCTACCCAATATATTCTTATATTTTTGAGAAAGCAACCCCCAAATGGTGTGAGCAAAGGGACAAATGAAAAATTAAATGATTTGATGATTCTAAGATCCTTCTTACACAAGGCACACTTGAAGGTCCAAGATATCCTCTTCTTTGCAGACTCTCTTTTGTAAGAATCTTGTTTTGGACTGCTAACCAAAGGAATTTTGAGGCCTTACGAAGGGTTGCCAATGACCAAACATTCTTCTAAGGGAAATCATTGGAGGAGGAAATCCTGATTGCTCTAAATCCTCATATTGCACCTTGATTGAGTATCCACCACTTTTTAATCAAATTCCAAACCAACTCCTCCTTTCATGTAAAAATAGGCGAATAGAACTCTTGAAGCATCTTCTGAAGTTCATCTGCTATTTGTTTGAGTTCCTACCTTTCAAACAGGTTACTAATAAAAATCCATGATCTGGAGTTGTTGCTCACATTAAAATAATCTTTAACCTCTGGGCCCACTATTTCCTTGTCTACAGTTCCTCAATCTTGCCCCCCCAATATTCCTGCCTTTGCAAAACTATCTTAATTACAAAACTGAAACTTCAATTTTTCCTCACATCCTTTCCAAAGAAAATCTCTTTGAATTTTATCAAATTCGGATGCCATACCTGTTGGCAATCTTGAAAGTGAAAAAATTGGATGCCAACTTGCTAAGTAAGATTTCATTCTTTCCAAAATTGGAGTCCCAAAGCTCCTCCTTTTTATTAGACAAAGGAATACCCAAATATGTTGATGGAAAATTTCCAACTTTAAAATGTGCACAATTTGTAAATCTAGAGTAGTGTTAATGAAGAAGTTCTTGGATTTTGTAGTGTCACCCAACTGGCCAACGACCTTCTCATAGCATGATAATATTGATTTAAACTCCATGGCCTCACTCATTGAGAGATGACCCAAAAGAAAAGTATCATCAATAGATTGGAGATGAGATTTAGAGGGACCATTTGTTGCAACCTGAATACCTTTGATTTTTCCTTCAATTTTGGTCTTTGAGAAAGCTCTCCCCAATGCCTTCACAAGAATCATAAGTAGATAAAGAGATAGTGGGTTACCTTGCAAGAGTCCATGGGATGATTCAAAATATCCAACAGGGGATCCATTGATTAAAATAGAATATTTTGGAGTGCTATAACAACATCTAATCCATTCACACCAACCTTGATCAAAACCAAAATTTTGAGAATATCACATAGAAAACTTATAGAAAAACCTATCATATGCTTCGTTCCAATATAATTTTATAAGCTTACCTGATTTTTTCATCTAATGAAGAGAATGTATGGCCTCGTGTGCAAGGCTTAGACCATTAAGAATTTGTTTAACATGGAGTATGAACAAAACCACTTTGTTCCTTGTTCCTTTGAGATAACACAATCTAGAATGCTTTTCAATTTGTTTACCAAGATTTTTGAAGTGATCTTATAAATCATTTTGCAAAGGCTTACTGAACAAACATTATGAAAATATGTTTTGTCGTTTTTTTGAAATCAATGCAATAAAAGCGACAATAATCTCACTTATTGTAGCCTTCTTTTTTGTGGCCTCTTCAACTGCAACCAACATATCACTCTTTAACAAATCCCAAATTTTTTGAAAGAAAATTGTATGAAATCCAGGAGGGCAAAGTGCCTAGTTAGGGTGGAAAGAGAAAATTCCTCCTCTAGATCCTCCATACATATCTTCCTCGTCAAAGTTTCATTTTGTCCCTTTTGATGGAATATTTTGCAAAAACTTACCTTGAGCCTCCTTATCTTGCCCAACATTTGACAAAATATCTTTAAAATAATTAATTGCTTCCTTCCCGATATCTTCTTCCTCAATGTTTCATGCATCCGGAGTTGAAATATTTTTGATGTGATGAAAAGACGGATCTGTTTTGGCTGTAGCATGAAGGAATTTGGTATTTCTATCCCCTTCCTTAGGCACTCTCTACCTAGATTTTTGGGAACAATAGGACTCATTTTTCAATACATTATGATAATAAAAATGTAGTTGTTTTTTTGCACATAAGTATCCTTGTCCATTCCATTGATTTCTACTCTCTTGTAAATTGTTAAGCTTGGATTCAGTTTCCTCCTTTGCTTTAAATATGTTACCAAAAGATTTGACATTCCAAATCTTCATTTGCCCCTTTAAATATTTCATCTTCTAAACAAACCTATATATACATGATCCTTCAAACTTTGCTTCATCCCACTATAACATAACCATTTGGAAGGAATTAGGGTCTTGGAGCGACATAGATTGAAATCAAAATGGCTTTGGATAACCATTATTGAGTAAATCACATCTCAAGAGAATGGATTTGTGATCTGATCCTATTCTCAATAAAATGTTTAAAGAGATTTATATTCTGTTTGCAACCATGTATTGGATAAGAAAAATCTATCCAATCTTTTTGCTATATGAGATTTCCAAATGCGTCTATTATTCCATGTATATTGAAAGCTTGAAGGAATAGCATCCCAAAGGCCATTTGAATTGACAAATGAAGCAAATCCTTATACTTATTTAGACTATCCAATAGGACCACCCTTCTTTTCCGAAGAAGATGGAGCTGTGTGTCTTCCCCTAAGAATCCATAGATCACAATTATGAATCATTATTGTATTTGACAAAAATATGCTGAGTTCCTTCCAACATCTTTCATGAGGAGTAACTATAGTTGGAGCATATATGTTTATAACCCCAACTTTGATATTTTTTCTTTCTTGCAAGATAGACGAACAATGCAATTACTTTTTGCTTATAGTTCTAGCAATTGTACATCCCATTTGTGTTTGTTCCCTAATTGTTGAAACACCTTTGGAAGCTCCTATAAAAGAAACTACTAGCCAATCCCCCATCTTCCATATATTTTTGAAAGCATCCTTACGTTCCGTACTACTAAATTTTGTTTTTTGTATTAAAATAAACTTTGAACTATAACAATGTATTAATTCCTTAATGATTCTTTTTTTAGGGGCCTTATTCATACCCCTAGATTCCATGATACCATTTTCATCATCCCTTTTTATTTTTATTTGTGGGCATAGCCCCAGTTCTTGTTAATATGTGATATTTGTTTTTGGTTTTCCAAAATGATATCCCTTTGAGTTTCCTTTTCTCAATGTTCTTGCTTCGGGGGTGTTAATCTTCTTTTTCTATTTCCACCAACACTTTCATCTTCTTCAATCTCTTCTATTTTTCTATATTGTTCATCATAGTTGAGAAATCGCCAAAAAATCCCGATTTTTGCTGATTCCTGCCCTTGTTGATAAAATCTGCATCTCAAATTGCAATTCTGAAAAATCAGCAAAAAATCGCAATTTTTTGCTGAAAAAATCAACCGCGGCAACATAAATGGCATAAATAGCTTGTTTTTTTCATTTTGCCTCATTTTGCTTATTCTAAATTGGAGAGAGGGGTTTGCCTATCTACCACCACACCAAAAAAAACACTAAAGTGTATCCTAACAACGATTTGTTTTGCAGTTTTAAGGAATCTGACAGCCACCACCAACCACTAACAATCGCCAACAACTGCCCAACCATGCAGTGCTTTAGGTTGTAAGCGCAATTGGAGATGCAGTGCTTTAGGTTGTACACTCCAAGAAGCACAATAGGCTTACATACATTAGAAAAGTTGAATGATCTTGTGGTTGTTCATTACAACCTTTGCCTCCACCATAAAACAATTACAGGAACATGTACCAAGGCCATTGATCTTGATGAGATTGATCCATCATCTGAATGGATCACAAAGCCACAATAGGAGTAGGAACAAGATCCTCTCTTCTCCATGGATGGTTTTGAAAAATTTGAAAACCTAGCGGAGCAAGAGCCTCTATTCTCCATGGATGATTTTGAAAACTTTGAAAACTTGGTGGAGGAGATAGCAGCCAAGGCACAAGAAGAGGCAAGGGCACAAGCAGAGGCACAAGCGTAGTGACAAAGAGAGACTAGAGCTTTTGCTAGGGCAAAGGGCAAAGGCATTCAAAGATCTTGAGGCATTGTATTTGTCATGACTCATGACACATTTTGTAATTTGTACCTTTTTTATATTATAAGCAATACAAGATGTGTTTTGTCACTTTCATGTGTAGTTTAAGGCTTTAAGCTTGTATCACTTGCCACTTTCATGTGTAGTTTAAGCTTGTATCACTTAAAGTATTAATATTTCATTTGCATAATGTTAATTCATTGTGATATGCATGAAAATAACTTTTTGGAGTGAAAAATTGCATTTTCTTCCTTTTTTTTGGCTGATTCCCGATTTTTTCTGATTCTTTTGCCTCGTGGATTTTTTGCTGATTCCGATTTTTCTCAACTATGTTGTTCATAATAAGACTTATCTTATAAAGGTTTGTGCTGCCCTACATAATCTGAAGTGCAAGGAATAGCCTCACAAACACTTTCTTTTATATGTTGCCCTGGGAGCTTTAAAGTTCACAAATGATCCTCCATAGTAATTACTTTCCTATGCTGCCCTAAAGGCCCTAAATTTTCATGGATATCCGCCATACTTATTTCTTTGTTATGCTGCTCTTGAAACCCTAAAGTACAAGGGATAAGCTCGACACTATCATTTTTATTGCAAGGAGAGGATTTTATACTACTTGAGGAAGATGAAGATTATTTATCTCGATTAAACTTGACCTCTTTCACCTCCTTTGCTTTAAATTCTTCCGCCTCGTCTTCCATTGCAACTTTAGTTCCTTCTGAATTTAAACTTGCACATTTTACTTCCTCATCCCTTGTGTCCTTTGTTTCTTGTAATGATTAATCCGAGTGAACTGTAACGGCCTTTGCCATTTGATGATGTAGAGGGGCTTTCTTTGTCACTTTTTTGGGAGTGGAAAATCCTTGATCTAATCCAACTTCTACGATGGTATGATGTCCTTGCTTCATATTGAAGGTTGTGTCATACCCAAAATTTGCTCTCTTTCTCCATCACTTTCGCTTTGCAATGTCTTGCCATGTGTCTAGTCTCATAACATTTGCAGCATTGGAATGCAATGTTTTCATAATCCACTTGTTGATCCTATTCTCTTGATTCGGATTTAATCTTAATGGATTGTGGCAAAGGTTTTGAAATATCCATGCCAACATATATCTAGGTATATACGACATGCCTTTGCTCCTTAGTAGTTGGTCCGTCTTGGATGAACTCCTCTAGAGTATTTCAAAATCTCCTTATTAATAAGCTATTATGGAAGTCTAAAAAGCCTAACCCATATTGGAAGCCTTTTAATGAGAAGATAATGAGGAAAAATCCCTTCGGAAGAAAAGTCATAAAGTAATTTGAATTCAACCTCCACTTCCACTTGACCCAACATCGAATCTTCGAAAAACCAGGTTAGTATCCATGTAACTTAATATTAATCCTTTACTTTTAGGAACCATTATGTCATGCTCAATCATCCCATCCTTGATAATCACTTCTGGTGTAACATATGCTACTTGGATAGGGTTTGCCAGTAGATTCTACCTTCCTCTTGTCACCAACTAGGGAATCCATACTTCTAGCTAGGGCATCCTTATTTCTAGTTAGGACTTTCAAAAATGACTTTCTTGCTACGCTACGTAGATTTTCCTCATAAAAATTCTTTATTTTTTGAATTTCCTTAAATATCTGGAATAAGAAAAGATGATGTGTGATCCTTGCTTGTATTTGCTTCTTGCTTGCTTTCTAAAACAAGAAAAGGTGAGGCTTGCTCCTGGCTCATAGTAAAATCCTAGTTTTACTCTTCGTTATATAATATATAATTAATAAAGTATAACAATATATTAAAAAAATGTAATTCTTTGAGAAAATTGTTTACTATATCAATTATATTTAAAAACACCTTTATATAAAAAATATCATTTTAAAATAATTGTAAAAGTATAGATATCATACTATAACATACTTTAAACACACAAATAATGGCATAACGAACTCAAATGAATGGACAAGAAAGGACGTGAAATATAAAAGGTATTGTCTATAATTGGAAGAAAGTAAAACCTAATAGGAATAAAGTGGTTGAAACACGAGAAACCTGGCCACAGGATGAAATAAAACACAAGCAATTAAGGCATTGTTTTTGAATCATCTGTCCAACATGGGCATTGCTTGTTACGCATCTGCCCAGCATCCGCTGCAAAGTCTTCTGTTTGCAGTATCAGTGTACTCTAGGCGGCAGTTTCTAAGTTTCCTGGCACTTGCAAAGTGAATCATGTTGACAAATAGATTCCATGCAGTGATGTTTTCTTCTTGCGATGGCATTTTCCGGTTCCCCGTGTTTTCCAATGTTGTGGCTTCATGGAGATGGTGTATGTATGAGTTAAACACAATTTACTTTATTTCCATATATATATATATATATGTGAAATTTGAAAAATGGTCCAGACCACTACAGATTTTTGGTAATGCTATTTGGCCTCATGAATGCCCCATCTTCATTCCAAAGTCTAATGAACCAAAGTTTTCAGTCCTTCCTTAGGAAATTCATTCTAGTCTTCGTTGATGACATCCTTGTCTACAACATGACATGGGAAGATCATCTCATTTGCTTGGATCAGAGCCTAAAACTTCTTTCAAAAAGTGAGATATGTGCAAAGCGTTCCAACCGTTCTTTTGGTTAAACAAAGGTTGAATATCTTGAGCATATAGTGTCAAAATGAGTGGTGGATCTTAAGAAGATTGAAGATATGCAGAATTGGCCCAAACCAAAAACCCTTACAAGTGTTGGGGGAATCTCAGGTCTCACAAGCTATTAAGTTTACTGTTTGTCAGAGACTATGGTAAAATTGCAGCTCCCTTGACGACAATGTTAAAAAGGAATGCATTCATGTGGTCTGAAGCAACGGATTGGGCTTTTGACCTCCTCAAGCATGCCATGTGCATCGCATTGGTACTTGCCATGCCAGATTTCTCCAAACTATTTACCGTTGAAAGTGTTGTGTCAAGGAAGGAATTGGTGCATATGATGGAAGAAGGAAGACCCTTTGCATTTATCAGTAAAGCACTTGTAGGCATGAACCTGGTAAAAATATACTTATAAGAAGGAGATGTTAACCATTCTTCATGCTGTAATACACTGCCAACCATATCTTGTGAGGTGACATTTCTACATCAAGATAGATCACCATAGTTTTAAATATTTCTTGGAACAACGAGTCTCTTCTCCAAAACAACAAAAATAGGTCACTAAATTATTGGGCTATGACTATGAAATTATATACAAGAGAGGAATGGACAATGTTGTGACAGATGCCTTGTCTTGTAAATTTGAAGATTAGACTACACTTTGGCTTCTCTTTAGCAAATCCAGATTGGCTGCAAGAGATCCAATAAGAATGGCAACATGATGCACAAATTCAGCAGTATATTCAACAGTTAACCACCAATGCCACAACGCGGCCAGGTTATTCGTGGGATGGACAATATTTGCACTATAAAGGGCATACTGTGCTTGTTACAAATTCAGTTCTATGGGACAAATTGCTACAGGAACTACATGCATCGCCATTTGCAAGGCATATCAGATTCTTGAAGATGTATGAAAGAGCTAAAAGGGACTTCTTTTGGGTGCAGATGAAACATGATAGAAAGAAGTTTGTGGATCGTCTCTCTAGGTATGCCCACTTTTGTTCATTAGCCCACCCCTACACAGCCTCAACTGTTGCACAAATCTTCATTGATGAAATCTTCTGCCTTCATGTTATGCCCACTTCCATTGTTTGGGATCATGACCCCAACTTCACTGTAAGTTTTGGAAGGAACTGTTTAAGTTGCATCAAACCCAACTAAAAATGAGTGTGGCATACCACCTGCAAATTGATTGTCAAACAGAAATAGTCAACAAATGCTTGGAGACTTATTCGCATTGCTTCGCTTCAAAGCAGCAGATTCACTGGGCTAAATGGTTACTTCTATCTTAATGGTGTACAACACCTCTTATCACATTGCAACCAACATGACACCATATGAAGTATTAAATGACCAACCATCTCCATCTCTCACATCCTACCTTCCAGGTAGTTCTAAGGTACAGGCTGTCTATATGAAGTATTAAACAACCAACCACCTCCATCTCTCATATCCTACCTTCTAGATAGTTCTAAGGTACAGGCCGTCAACTCCACCCTCAATGATCGGGAAAATTTACTCCAAATTCTTAAGGACAACTTGGCATTGGCTTAGAACTGTATGTAGCAACAAGTGGATCAACATCGTTCAGAAGGCGTATTTATTAAAGGAGACCTGGTTTTTCTGCACTTACAACCATACATGCAAACATCTTTGAAGCTCAAAGGCTGTTGAAAGTTAGCACCGAAGTTCTATGGTCCCTATTGAGTATTACAATGGATTAGCCCTGTTGCGTACAAATTGGACCTACCATTGTCTTCCAAGATACATCTTGTTTTCCATGTATCTTCTATGAAGGTGGTCCTTGGAAAAGCTTAATCAACACTTTCGAAATAGATGATGAAGGATCCATCATCCTTGAACCTGAGGTTATTTGGGACAAACGTTCACGCCAACTTTGTAACCGCACCATAGCAGATGTTCTGGTTCAGTGACAAGGCTGACAACTAGAAGATGCGACTTGGGAACCTCTTTACCAACTCCAACAATAGTTTCCACAACTTAAGCTTTGAGGACATAGATTTTCGAAAGGAGGGCATGTTAGGACCCTTAAAGCCTTATATTATTATGATTGTAATAGTCGTAGCTTAGTAATTTAGCTTGGATACCTATTTTGTATGTGGGTGTTACCCTTGAGCATTAGGGTTAGGGTTAGCTAGGGCGCCTATTTTAAGACTTTCGGCCAACCATGGAGCATTAGGGTTAGGGTTTGGATGAATATACATTAAACTGTAAGGAAGAGGATCATTATACTGAATATTATTTTTAAGAGTGTTGCTCTGAAGGAGTTTGCCCCCTTGAAGAGGCCTGTGATACATTGTAACAAATTAGAAATATCAATAAATTTTGCATTATTTGTGTTAAATTCAGCAGTTGTCTCTTCTGCATACTTGTGGTTTTTCCGTTCGGCTAATCTTTTGCGGAGTAAAATCATATCACTTTGTTACTCTCATGTCTATCAGAATTAAGATTGAACTGAAGAAGATCGTAGTGAAGCTGCTATTTGACATATTGCTCAACAGGAGGATTTTGAACCCTAAGAATTCTAGGGGTTTATTGAACTTCATAGGTTCTTGGAAGGATTTTTCCTGAAGACAACCAATGCTGGTCTTATTTGGCCTACTTGTTACACCGGTTCTGTTGTATGGTTGCGAGGTGTGGGCTAGTGGCACAACAAATGCAAAATGGAGGCAAATAGAAAGGATTCAAAAATATCTAATCACAAACTTTCTCAAAATTAAGGCCACAACCCCTTATGAAATTATTCTAGCTGAAACTGGAATGTTCCCTTTAGAAGCAATTGCTATGACCAAGCTGTTATGTTACTTGAAAAAAACAGAAAACATGACAACTGATAGATGGCCTAGGGCAGCTAGGGACGAAGAGTTGCATAGGCGAAAGAATACAAGGATGAAACAAAATCAGAAATGGATGAAACGTTGGGAAATCAACATAAATGAATGCCCAAATGTCAACAAAGACATAAAAAATTATGTGAATGAAAAGTTCAGAAGTGGAATGTGGAAAAATGCAAGCAGGAAAAGACAATATTATATTGCAAATTTTAACCCAACGTATGACCACAAGGAAAAAGCGTATATAGGCGCTGAAATCAAGTGGAAGGAAAAAATACTCATTGCTCAAATAAGGACTAGCTCTCATAGGCTTAGATGTGAAATAGGGAGATGGACAACGCCCAAAGAACAATGGGAAGAAAGGATATGTACTCTATGCAGCACAGGGGCAGTAGAGACAGAGGAACACTTCATCTATAAATGCTCGAGTTTTTCAGATATCCGTGACAAATACAAAGAAACACTTGGGAACGAGTTTATGGCAGATTTATTTGAAGATAGTAAAATAAAAAAAGTTGGGGAATTGCTAACACAAATCAGCAGGAGAAGGAACAACCTTCTCAAAGATATTAAAGATCATATGATATGATTTGAGTAATTGTACTTCCATATTTGAGGTCCCATAGACCATATTTGGGTCTCGCAGACGTAATTAAAATCTTTCATTTCATTTCATTTCTCATTAGTTGTGGAATTTAGTGTCAAGTCCAAACCAGCTGTCATATGTATGAAAGTTGTGTTTCTTATGCAAGGGAAGTTCTATGGAAAAAATAGACAGAGGAAGGTGACTATATTATTATTATTTTAAAATGCTGTAGATTTGTTGTTTTCATAAATCAAACCAGATAATGCATTCATTTTTATGTAAGAGATTTCTGTAATGCTTTGAGAAATATTTTTATTAGAACTATAAAATTGTAAATGACTTATTGCTGGGGTTTTCTGGTTCTAGAGTCTACATAATAAATCATGTGTAGCTTTGGATTTAGTGGACATTGAATAAGTCCTTAATGATATAATTTTTTTGTGGCTTGTTTTTATCTTCTCATGTAGATTACAAAAAGGAATTGAGGGTACTTAATAGGGAATTGATGCTTCAAGTTTTGGAGCTTGCTGATGTGCTAGTTGAGAGGCCATCACAGTACGCACGAAGAGTGGAGGACATAGGTTTAATATTTAAGAATTTGTATCATCTTCTTAACTCTTTGCGCCCTCATCAGGTGACGTAAATTTTGCTGCTGCTTGTTTATTCTTGATTGCTTACTTGCTGCAATATAAACACGTTGATCTCTAATATACTATTACAGAAAAATTTAAGGCAGCTTCTTAGTCACGCTACATACAAGTTTAGGAAGAGAAATTGAAATCTAATTTATGTGGTTTGTTTTGTATGTCCAAATATATGCTGATCTTCATTGTTTTTGGAGCTAAAGTTTGTTGGTTCTACTCAGGCAAGATCTATTTTGATTCATATTTTAGAGAGACAAATACAACGGCGAAAGGAAGCAATTGAAGATATTCGAAGGTATTACTTGGGGATAAATTTCGTTGTTGTTAACTTCTATGATTTGCTAGTTGGAATGAAATTGTTTTTTCTGTTGTTGAATAGTACAAAGATAAAATAATTTTTTTTTCGTATCTGGCCTTCTATCATTTAAATTATTCTGAATTAAAACCTTAATTTTATTAAAATGTATTGTTGTAAAAACACCTTCACCACGGGTGGTCCAAGGTAAAACTTGTTACCAGATAAGAGTCATGGTCTGCAAATATCAAAGCTCAAAAGCAAAGAATTGAAACAGGATGCGAGCATCCGATAACAGCAGTTGATCACGCCTTAAGCACAACATGATTGCCTGTAATGGCTTGAAGAAGAATTTTGGTGCTTGTCTTATTGAACATAAAATTAATCTTTCTTCTTTAGAGGGTGAAAGACTCCGTGTGTTGTTAACATTTGGGATGCAAGTGTCCTATGAGGCAGAGAGCTTGGATGCTTCTGGATGACCTATTGATAGACAAACACCTTTTTACGCTGCAAGTCATGATAGTCAAGATTAATAAATCTTTTACAATTTAAGGTCTTGCCAATTTATTGACTAACATGGCTGCATTAGATTCTTTATGGTTTCATGTTTCAAGGGAAGTGTGTCCTCGTTTTAATCTATCAGAAAGATGTGGTTGGGATTCAAGAGTAATGCTATTATTTGTCAATGAACCCTGCAATTTGCACGGTTGGTTTCTTCTTCCTTAATAAAAAAGAATCTTGCCCAACCAGGCTTCATTAAAGAAGAAAAATTCTAGACAACATGAAAGTTTCTCAGGAGGCTGATTACAAGTATGTCAAAAGGCTTTGGCTTTTCATCAGGAGATCTTATACTAGGATGGTAGAATAGTTAGCAGGTTCAGCATGATCAGAACTTTTTGGATGGTCCCTGCTGATCTGGTTCAGTCCGGATTATTTTTTTTAATTATTTATTTCCCTCACATTTCTACATTTATGAAAAATATTTGCAATTTTTCTAAAAAGAAACTTCAATAAAAATAGATAGATTTCTAAACGATCACATCTTCTTCAGTTACCTGCTTTTTCATTTTTATTTTTCTACCCAGTGTACATGCCCTACAGATTGCAAAATCACACAGGGCATCATGAATTTTCATCATCATGAAAATCTGCAGGCTGTTCCTACTCTACAGGCACTTTACCAAAATGCATGTGATACCGACTTTGCAATACAATCGAGTAAGAATGCTATAGATGGAATCATATACAAAGCATGTAGAGCCACTGCTGTTGAAATTGTTCAGGTCATCATCATACACGTGCCCTTCATCCACTGTAGCAGTTGCAGAGTCAACCAGTGTTGAAAAAATCATGATTGACAATTTATGGGCATGGCCTGGAAAAAATAGGATCTGGAGTTTATTGACAATTAACTGGGAAAAATTCTCAAAATATAAAAAATATTTTTGAAACAGACATCTGATTTCCCCCCTTTTGTATGATTTATTGTGATTCTCCTCATTTTTTCCTTTTAAAGCTCTTCCCTGATTTTTTGATTTTTCCCTTTCTTTTTCCTTGATAGCTTATTGCCTTTTTCTAAATAAAAACCAACAACTCTTAAAAAAATAGCCTTTTACGTTTCTCACAATTTTTATTTTTATTTTTGCAAACACTTAAGTCGACAAATGTTGTAGTCAGATAGGCAAGCATGTCCAAAACTCAAGCTAAATCCGGGATATGAGTAATTTATATAACATATTCATTTTTAACTTTTTGTATTATTTATACGCTTACAATGATTTTTAAGAATTGCGTTGCTTTTTAAAATTATTGATTTTTATGCTTAAAATATAATAAAGTGTAAATTATATAGTTTTATGTCATATTAGTCCTTGCAGGGGGGCTTTAGTGTTCATGCGTGCCAATTAATAACACTATTTCCACCAATCAAACTTTTAGCTTTTTCAAATTTGTCATCCTTTACCTGTTTCAACTTTTAAAACTTTGATGAAATAAAGTTCGATTTATTTTGATATTGATTGGTCAACAGCTCTCTGGTTAGACATAATTCCCTGACAACTGGAAAAAAAGGAAAAAGAAAAAAAGAAAAGAAAAAAAACTAACATTAGATGATGCCTCCAATTGGCAATAAAGGGAACCACATTTAAAAATGAGTATTATGACGTCATGCATATGAGCCAGGAAAGGACAACAAGTGATGGAAGTTGAGGTTGACACGTTGTCCAATCCTGAGTGAGCTAAAGGAAAATATTTTTTCTTGCTTTGACAACCCTTACATGTGTCAGCTCTGTGACGCTGTTAGTCCATGCCGTAGAGGCAGGGGTCTATAGGGTTCAGGCAGGTTCCCCAATAACCATGCATAGAGTCTACCAATGAAAGGATCAAATTTAATTTACGAAGATGAAATTTTAAACCTTTTCCTAAGGATAAAAATAACTTATTTTAATTTTAAAAAATAACCCAGCCATAAGTGAAAAAAAAAGGTCAATTTTCAACATTAAATACACGTTGTCCAAATATGCAACGTGGCAAAAGACTCTGTTTTTATTTGTAATTTTAGGGCTGCTCGAAAAGTTGTATGGGGCCTTTACCCAGTACGACAAAGGTAATTTTATTCCACCTGTCTGCAACCTCGTGGAAGTGGTCAGCCAATGCCTTCTCAAAGGCCTTTTCTCCTGCTCTATGCTCCACTCTGCATTTGACGTGTGAGGGGTATGTAAACTCTTAACAAAAACATTGATCCTGATGGAACAACCAATAATCTTGAATTGAATAAATCTAATATTTATTTTTAAATCTCATCTCTATGGAAGCAACTGGATTTCCTAAACTTTCATGCAACTTGCCAGAGACCATTCCATGCCTTGATTAAAAATATCAAATATGCACAAATAAATGGTGGTTGTGAATAGGGTTGACAATCCTGCAATTATTACAGCCAAAACATGGATGGTAAGAGTCAAAATGGTTGTAGTAGTTATTGGGTTGTACACTATTTATGAGCTTCAACTTTCATCTATTGGTTTTCATGAATAATGAGAGAGGCCATAATGTTTGTTCTACACGTTGCCATGGATTATCACATTGGCAGTAGCTATAATGCATTAGACAATGGCAAGCTGAAAATATTTCAGATGATATTAAGGGCTTGTCCAATTCTTTTAGTCTTCACGTGTGGAAATACACTAATGTTTTACTTAATTCATATACCTGGGTGTAGATGACTCGTGCCTTTGACGTGACCATGATCACACATATTGAAAGAACTAAAAGTAGAAATACCTATGCCCCTGTCAAACTAACCTCGTTCACCTACACACCCTATATAAATGTACGTGCTTACACATCTGTGAGCTTGGGGTGCTTCTACAGTCATTAAAGGATTTAACATGGCTTTTTGAGCAAAAAGGGCAGAGGGATGGATGGAGAACCATGTACAAATGAAAACAATAATGGTGCGACATAGTCAAATGCGATAGAGGGGTCAAAAGCAATTTTCAATATCTTAATAATAATAGAGTTGTTTTATAAGTCTGAAGAGTGATTTTCAATCTCTTTATTGTTAGCCAGTGTCACAAGGTTAGGGTTCCAGTTGATAGGATTGAACAAAAGATATTTGACAAAATCTAAATAAAATTTGATACATAAAAATGCATAGAAATTTATAATTTCATAAATTTTATAAAGGTGTTGGTGGAAATAAATTTTATAAAATACATATAAATTTCTAATTTCATGAATTTTATGGAGGTATTGTTGGAAATAAATTTGATTAAGGTACTGTTGGAAATATTTGGTTCGAAATATTTGATAAATTTCTCAATTTAATAAAGGTATTGCAGGAAATATAATAATATTTGATAATTTCCCAAGCTTTAGGATTTTACATGTGCAGTTGTGAAAGTTGGAGAAAGACATTTGAAAAAGAAATTAGGGTTCCACATGGAACTTCAGCTCAGGTAAATTTATACCATGAATTTCAATGAATTTCTTCGAGTCTCTGTCAAAATTTCAGCGAATTTATTTGAGTCCCTCTGTGAAAATTTCAGCGAATTTATTTTAGTCTCCATCAAAATTGATAATTTTCAACTTTAGCCCTAAAAATTTGGTGAATCCTGTGACACTGTTCGTAGAGATGTTATACAGGTTACTTCCAATTTTTAATTAGCAAGCCTGTCCTATGTCATACTATTTTCTATATTATTAACAAAATTCACAAAATTCACAAAATTCTGAACTGACAGTGAAGTGTCTTGAGCGAAGGACAGGCCTACTCAAAACATAGAACTTGATTTTGTTTCCTCTGAAATTTATTGAAATTTATCGAGGCACACCACTTTTACTTCAAAACTATGCAAAGTCTAAGGCAAATTGTCACAACCAGTGCCTTTACATATACATATTATATGGCAGGTACTGTGTTGCAATGCTACCACTTGTTTCTAATTGTGAAGTAACTAGATTCAGAAAAACAAGTGGTTGGCACATCAGCAATTACAATGTGTGGCTCTTTCTGGGTCTTTTGCCCACATGGACATTGCCTGCCAAAAATTTCAATTGTATCATTCTTGGTCCTTCATCTGCACTAACATTGCACATCTGCCAAAAATTTCAATTGTATACGTTGCAATGGGAGTCCACTTCCAACATCAATGTGACATTTTTGGTTGGGAATATGTCACCAGCATCAGGTTCTAGTTTTTATTTATTTTTTTTTCAAATTGCAAATGCTTGCATTTTCAGATGCAACAAGAACCAAATCATTTGTTTTCCTAGTCAGAGCATTTTTCTGTGGGCACAAAGTTTGAGAACTTCCACCTGTGGCTACGTAAGCTTGCACTCCTGTGTCACCAAGGCTCTTGGGCTATGAACACATCAAATTCAAAACGTAGATAATTAACCAGAGATACACAGGTGGTAGTCTTAGCATTGATTTGAGTTTGTTCAAAACGTGCACAGGCAGCTGGGGCTTTACCTGAGAGAAGGGCAAGGCACTTCATTGCCAAGGTGGGTGCTACTCTAGGAGGGCCAAAACCTGCACAGTGAATCAAACCTGTAACAGAGCAGCTGCCACACCACCTTTATCATGTTGACTGTCAGATTGGCCTTGAATTGCATGCGGAACTGCGTGTGTGCTGTGACAGCGTCCCCCATTGTGATCCTCCTTTCTGTCCTGCACAATTCATCCTTCGTTGCCTCTGCACACAGCCAACACACACAGCACCCATGGAACTGCTCCCTCACAGACACACAGGACTGTTCGCTGAACTCCCTAAAAATCTCCACTCCCCTGAATTGAAACCTAATTTTTCCTTTGTTTCCCAATCCCAATTTTCTAACTGATTTAACGTTTTATCATCTCATCTCTCCTTCCCCCCATGAGATTTCTCCACTTCTTTGAATCCTTTCCTTCCTATTAGGAACTATTTTCTCCCAGTGCCCTCTATAAGCGCTCTGGATTTGTATTATCTTTAATGACATGATATCCTGCCAGGAGGAGTGATTGCGCATCGAGAATGTGAATGTCCAGCTAGAGGAAAGGATGGGAGCATGAACAATAATAATTACTTCTACTAAGCATGCCCTTCCAAATGCAATCCACGTAATGCTACAAATATCATATGTTTTATTGTCTTTCAATATTTGGTAGTTCTGCTTGCCCCACCATCCATCATTCTCTAACCTATGATGAGAGAAAATTTGTAGTGAATGGGCATAAGGTTTGTAGCCTTGTTGTTCAAAGAATATCTTGCATTTTATTTTAAAAGAATCAAATGATGCCATTCTTTGTTGTGGACAATGTCCATGTCTATGAAACAATTTTACAATCAATTAAAGTTTGGTGTTCGATGTGGTTGTGTTGGGGAAGAATGGTGTTGTCAACCCACGGCATACCATTGTTAGAAAAATGCAGTAGAGGGCCATGCAAAGGATGGAGTAGGCATCATTGCTTTTGACGCCATCCCCAGCATAGCGTAGACCCTGGTGGATGCTGACTACACATGCTTTTAATGTATTTTGTGCAAAAGAAGCTCCACGTGTATAGCCATGGGAGGATGATTCGACCGGGTGCGCCATCTGTGCGAGCTGACCAGCAACAGCTGTACTCACAAGTGTGCTTGGTATATTGCCATCTGGAGGGTAATCCCTAACATGGAAGCCAGGGGAAATGACCAGGTGCACTTGGAGAACTTTTGATGTGGCTGTGCTGGGGAAGAAGGGGGAAGGTAAAGTTGCAAGGAGACGAAGTTACCACCTGCCAACAAAGAGCTGTTGTGTCTGCCAGCTGTACCATCAACCTGTGATGCGAGACAAATCCAACTGCTCAGGTAGGTTGCACATGAGAAATAATTACAGTGCTTCAAAACCAGACCATGCTCTGAACATGACATGTTAACGACACTTGAGAATATTAAAGCAATAAATGCATGGCCAACTTGTGCTTAACTGGCTTCCTTCTATAGAAATGAATCAAATTTGTAATCAACATAACCTTGCAATGGCTTCCATGGTTAGTAAAGTTATCAGAAATAATATTTTTTTGTGGAAAATACATGTTTCTCTTCGTTTCAGAATTGCACTTGCTAGAATTGTTTATTAATAATATTATTATCAAAGGATTATAACTGTGATTGAACCAGTAGACTTAAAAATGTTATCTGCAATGCTTGGTTTGCAAGGCTTCCTTCCTTTTCTAATGAGTCAAAGAAGTGATTAAAATTGGTACGTGTTTCATCATTTTTATTGTTCAACCACCCCACCAGCCACAACATAAATTGATGCAACTTTTATTGTGGGACATTGCAAGTTTGAATCCAGTTCAGGTTAATACTGTGTGCTAGAAAACGCTCAAAGTATTATAGGGTGATGTATGTCCCATGGACTTTAATTTTATATGTACTCTATCTTGTCAAAAACAACACCCTATGGACTTTGAGAAACACTTGCAACTTCTGAGTTATAAAAAAAAAGGACGAAAACAATGGCATTAAGTGGAAATCATGAAATGTGCACAAAGTTTGTGTTTGGCATTAACCTTCAAATATGCTGGCGAGGTGGTTGGCCTTGCAGCTGAGGAAGATGTTGCGTGGTTTTCTTGGCAGGGTCTTGAGCAGTGACAACCTTCACAAGAGTAATAGTCCATGGTTATTTAATTGATTAGTCAACGAGGACACTCTCTGGTTGATTAGGCACTTAAAACTAAAGACAATTTAAGTAATTACAACCTCAAGAACAACTGTGACAAATGCATGGCAACAGTCCACTGGACTGTTTGCAATTAGTCAGACCCCACACCCTGCAGGAATTTTTTGCAGCAGGACACTTGTTTTTATTTTGGTTTTAGATGGATAAATTTATTATTTTAGAATAGTTATAAAATCATATAGTTTAAAGTAAATATTATTTTAAAAAGTACTGTTTTAAATAAATAAATCTTGTAAAATCATTCATATATTTAGTAATATGAAAAGGTTTATATCAAATGGCTTGAGCTCAAGTGGTTAAAAGCGTGGACTCACAACCTCACAACTTGGAGACTCAGGTTCATATCTTCCTAGGTGACACATACATAATGTGTTTTGTAATATCACTACCAAAATGTGGTTGGTTGAAATATCATCTTAGTGTAGTTGGTTAAAAAATATCATCTTGTATGTGTGGGGCAGTTTCAATCCTATATATATATTTCCAATCAAAACAAATGTTTTTCCATTGATTCTGAGCTTTTAACCTTTGTTTTCCATGATTCCAAGATTTTGACCTTTCTTTTCCATGATTTTGAACTTTTGACCTTTGTTCTTGTATCTGGTAAACTATGGATAGCAGTTGCATTTCTTCACCAACTCTCTAGTCTAGGTTAACAGAGCACCAGATCCTTAATCTCCTCAACATACCAAGTCATTCATAAACTCAGCTGAAGGGTTTAATAAATTAATTGAAAGAGCTAACAAGGTAGATTTCCACCAAGTTGCAATTTGCAAAATGATACTACGCTGTTTTCCATAGCATCATGAGCGGAATATTTTCCATTATTATTATTATTTTTGATGTAGGCTTTTTGTTAGAACCCTCTCATAACACAACCATTGTTATGTACTTGTCTAGTGTTGGTGTATGTCTGCATCTTGGGAACCTAGCATGTATGAGCCTATTATGATATAACCTTTAATTTTATTATAAACAAGGTTATCGGGTGCGGGGGTGTGGGTGCGGTGGGAATCACGGGGGCGGATGCGGCTCCCACCAAAAACAGGGTTCGCCGGGCGTGGTCGCAGGTGTGGCTATTTTTTAATTAATATATGTTTATATTTTATTAAAAAAAATTAAAAAAATAAAATAAATCATACACATCAAAAAATTTAACCAATTCAATTAATTTGATAATAATGTATAAATTTTTATTTAAATAAAATACTATCATAATTTTATATATATTTTACTTTATCTTTTTAAATAAATTTTTTTCAACATCATCCTTATTTCACAATAACAGTTAAATAATATTTTTAACCAGGGGACTAAGAATACTTTTCAAAAATAAAGAAAAAAGCAATAAGCTTCTCTTTTACCTTCGCTACTAAGGACAAAGTTCGTAGAAGCGCCAAGCATGCTCTAATAAACCATGCTCTAATAAAAATAAAAAATTAAAAAAAGTGCCGTATGGGCTGGGTGTGGTTGGGGCCCACCTAAATTTAAAAAAAAAATTACAAAAACGTTTTTTTACTGGATGCTCGGATAAGGCAGAGAGCAACGTTCCCAAGGCGAAGAGTTTCCTTTATGACCTTCACATGGAAAATACAGAGCAATTAGCAGCTAGGAACCTCTTTGTTCAAACCCCAAAGAAAAAAGATAGCAGAATAAAGATTGAGTACACAATGGGTGAATTTCATTGATAAATAGTCGTCCCAGGTTAGCTTTTCGCCGCCCTTGGCCTTCAAGATGGCATCGTGCTCAGCCTGTCATACCACTTGTTGGTCACAAATCTGCCACAGGAAAGGATTTTGTACGTATACGCGCCCTAGACTTGGACCAACATTGAAAGGCCGGAGGGAAGAGATGCCCTCCGTGCCAATCTTCGGAGAAAGGCCAGCTCCTGAACTAAACTACTCGGTATTTTTAAGACAAGAGTGCAGGAAAGAAATAAAAGGGGATAGGGTAAGAAGTGAGAACGATTTTGGTGGGAAAGAACCAGCAACACGATTATCAACAAATACCTTGAAACAACAACAATAAATATAAAGAACGAAACTAAAATAAACACTGCGCTATCTCCCCTATGTATCCTCTGGAAGAGTTCCAGGGTTCAAGTATCTTCCTATGCCTAAATCCAGAATTCAGAATTACAGCAATTAGGAAACACAAGAACTTGATAGAAACCACTATCCACAAGCAGCATAAAAAGAATCTAACGCAATATTAAATCTCTTACGTAACCCTCTGAATGATTCCAAGGTTCAATCCCTCATTACACACCTAAATCCAGAACGCAGAATTACAGTATGCAAATGAAGAAAAAGAATAACAGAAATCGACACAGAAGATAACATTCATGAGAGAAATGGAGCTCAAAGTCTTCAATATCTATTGCAGAAATCAAGATACAACAATTCTCTAGCAAAAGTTCCCCCCCTTTTTTCATTACAATTCATGGGTTTTTATAGAGGACCCGACCCTCTGAGCCATCAATGCACAAAATCCAGAAGTACGCCCTCGAAAACCTGAGAAATCTGCCTTCGCTCCTCTCGTGAATGAGCTCTCACATCTGTTTCTATATTTAGCAGTTACGGCCGAATTAGCCGGGGAAATCTGCATTAATGGGCTGCCTGACTCGTCCTGAATCTTTGGGTGCGGTGCTCGAGTGGCTGCTAGGTTCGTTGGGTTCTCCTCCTGCGACTGATATTTCCTTTTCCATTGCCAAAAATGAGTCACGGGTCTTTCGGGCAAGTAAAAATGCATTTATGAAACACTCGATTGCCTCGAAAAGATACCCGACCTTGGTGTGTGTGCCTTGGAGAGCTTCGCCAAATTCCGGTTCGGGGACCTACTTTGCGACGGATGTGAGCCGAAGCGGGACTGACCTCTCTGCATGGGTGCTTCGCGCGAAGGGACCTTCAAAAACAGCTTCGCAAAGACTTCCCCGTGCCGTCAAAGGTAGGGATCTTCTTCATTGCAGTCGGCGGAACCTACCCTTGTCCCGCTAAGTTTAATGGTCCGGAGGAGTTCCATGCTGGGAACAATCTGGGCGGTTGTTGCTGTGGCGGCAGCTGCTGCTGTTGTTGCTGTTGTTGTGCCATGCTGGTGCCTGGGTTCGGAACAACAGGAGTTCCCGAAGTTCCTTGTTGATGGCTGACCGAAACGGAGACACTCTGATGATCAGGGGAGTTAGGAGGATTGGGAGGAAGACTAGCTGCTGTGCTATCCGAAGTTAGGCCTTCTTCGTCAAAGGCAGCCTCTTGGGAAGACGCTCCACGTAACAGCAGTTCGGGTGTTACTAATCTAGGGCGTTCCTCGAAGGCGTCAATATCAAGTTGAAAAAACTCAGTTTCTTCCCCACTATTCCTAACTCTATATCTTGTTTGCATGAAGGCACAAATTTTTTAGTATCGGTCTCAACGACTTTGAGATTTCCAGGTTGAACAGAGTTGCTAGATGCTAGAGTCTTTTTGGTAATGAGATGAGCATCTGCTCTCACTACCACTCACAAGGTGAGACTGACCGGGTCCCACCGGGCGTGCCAGAAACTGTTGGTCACAAATCTGCCACAGGAAAGGATTTTGTACGTATACGCGCCCTAGACCTGGACCAACATTGAAAGGCCGGAGGGAAGAGATGCCCTCCGTGCCAATCTCCGGAGAAAGGCCGGCTCCTGAACTAAACTACTCGGTGTTTTTAAGACAAGAGTGCAGGAAAGAAATAAAAGGGGATAGGGTAAGAAGTGAGAACAATTTTGGTGGGAAAGAACCAGCAACACGATTATCAACTAATATCTTGGAACAACAGCAATAAATACAAAGAATGAAACAAAAATGAACACCGCGCTAACTTCCCTATGTATCCTCTGGCAGAGCTCCAGGATTCACCTATCTTCCTATGCCTAAATCCAGATTTCAGAATTACAGCAATCAGGAAACATAAGAACGTAACGAGAAACCACTATCCACGGGGCGGCATAAAAAGAATCTAACGCAATATTATATCTCCTACGTATCCCTCGGGAATGATTCCGGGGTTCAATCCCCCATTACACACCTAAATCCGGAACGCAGAATTACGGTATGCAAATGAAGAAAAAGAATAACAGAAATCAACACGAGAAGGTAGCATACATGAGAGAAATGGAGCCCAAAGTCTTCAATATCTATTGCAGAAATCAAGATACAACAATTCTCTAGCAAAAGTTCCCCCCCCTTTTTCCATTACAATTCATGGGTTTTTATAGAGGACCCGACCCTCTGAGCCATCAATGCACAAAATCCAGAAGTACGCCCTCGAAAACCTGAGAAATCTGCCTTCGCTCCTCCCGTGACCGAGCTCTCACATCTGTTTCTATATTTAGCAGTTACGGCCGCATTAGCCGGGGAAATCTGCATTAATGGGCCGCCTGACTCGTCCTGAATCTCCGGGTGCGGTGCTCGAGTGGCTGCTAGGTCCGTCGGGTTCTCCTCCTGCGACTGATATTTCCTTTTCCATTGCCAAAAATGAGTCCCGGGTCTTTCGGGCAAGTAAAAATGCATTTATGAAATACTCGATTGCCTCGAAAAGATACCCGGCCTTGGTGTGTGTGCCCTGGAGAGCTTCGCCAAATTCCAGTTCGGGGACCTACTTCGCGACGGATGTGAGCCGAAGCGGGACTGACCTCTCTGCATGGGTGCTTCGCGTGAAGGGACCTTCAAAAACAGCTTCGCAAAGACTTAGTGCCGAAGCAGATCTACTTCTTCAAAACATGGCTCCCAATCTCTCATCGCTTCGCCGAGAAAATGCTTCGCAAATAGATGCTTGTGATGGACTAAAAGAATGCTTCGCTGCGAAGCTTTTCAAAATGGCCGTTCGGGGGTCTTTCGGCCGAAGTAGAATCTTGCCTTAGAATATTTCTCCGACTTCTTCAAGGCAACTAGGCTCCTAGTGAGGGAGCTTCGCACGAAAATTGGCCGAAGCGGGTGCTTCGCAGCGTTTCCGGGCGAAGCAAAATCTTCTTGGAAAAACGGTTCGCCAAGGAAAGGGGCCGAAGCGGGTGCTTCGTTGAGATTTCGGCGAAGCAGTTTTCATACTTTGTAATTTTCTCCTTCGCTGCTCTACTGCTTCGCAAAAACGGGGCCCGAAGCTAGTCTCATAGAAGCTTCGCTTGCGAAGCTCTTTTCATGCCTTAGAAAATTTTGGGCATGTATTTCATTTTCCTGTTTTCTCCTTGCGAAGCTATGGGCGAAGCTTCTATACATATAGTTTATTTACAAAAAGGGGGCAAAAATGATAGCCAAAATTGCTAGAGTGTTGTTTACAACAAAAAGAAAGAAAACAAACCAAGAAATCATCACAAAATTTTGGATTTTACTACCCCTCCAAGCAATGTGACAAAATCGTCAACATTCCTGGCGGCTCGCGGGGCAACGAGCTCGCCTCGGTGTGAGGACCCTTTAGCCTTCATCCATTGGGCCGAGTTACCTCCAGACCCTTCTCCTTTCTGCTCTTCTTGTTCTAAGGGTGCCTCATCAATTATCTTTTTCCTCTTTCATCTTCATCGGGTGCTTGTTCCAATGGCGGCGGTGGAAGGCGGTCACGGATTCTCTCCATTGTTCGGCGAATATGGGCCCATGCTCCCTTCTGAAAAGGTTCCCGATCTTGCAGTGCCTTAATCAGGACATGGAACCTGTCGATCTGCCCGATATCAGCATATTTGGCCCTCGCGCTCAAGTCGTTCAAACACGCCGCGATCCTACAATATCTTAAAATAAAATCCGTGACTTGGCCCTCCGTAATTGGCTCCTTCCATTCATCAATCTCAGAAACATCGCTCTCAAAGCTGAGCCAGGCTGGTTTTAATTCTTCTTTTGTCAAAAGGTTCCCGTCATCGTCGGTGAAACTCGGGAAACCCAATTCTGAAAGGTTTTGGAAATATCCCAGAGAGGTACGCTGCTCCTGTTCAAATACATCCAAAAGTTGCTTCGCCTTCTGTGCTTTCCTCACTTTGGAGAAGAAGGCGCGAACTGTAGCTTGGACAGTGGACCAATCCCTTGCTGTCCGACTCATGGCAGCGACCTGCAAGTCTTGATACTTAATGCTTTGTACTTCAAAGGCCAAATTGAGTCGGCTTCTTATCTCCTGGATGATTTCGTCCACTATCGGCCCTTTTTGGGTAGCAGCGTTCTGGGCTTCGGTAATGTATGACAATATTGAAAGGGCACTGGAGGCCCGAGATCTGAAATTCCTAAGCAAATGCGAGCGAATGTCCTTGATTCTGTTCCTGTCGAACAGTTCTAAACTCTCCTTTTCATACAACTGCTGTTGCATCTGCAAGATCCTATATTCAAACTCCTTGGCCTTTACTTCAGCTTCGGCCTGGGTCTTGCTATGATCTTCTGCTTCATTCTGCAGTTGTTCTATCTGTTGTTTCAAGGCATCCCTCTCCTCCTTCATTTGCTCGCATTGCTTCAGAGCATCCTCCAACTGAGAGCGGATTCTAGCCAGATCTTCCTCTAACTTGACATTGGCGTTTTCTGCCTCACAGCGGCGCTGGTTGGCAATCCTGGCGTGTGTGCGGAAAGTCTCTATTCTTACATGCATGGATTCTGATTCATTGTCGATGTCCATGTGTTCCAGGTCCTTGACCTTCTCCTGATACTCATAATCTGCAGAGGTCATTTCATCCAAGGGTTTCTGGACCTTGGGAATCTTCTTGACCTTATACAATTTTCCATTTTTCAAATCAATCACCGCGCACTTTTCCGGTTTCGCCAGGGAACGCCCTCTCCTCCTCCTCGCCTCCTTGAGTACTTTGTCGGTGTTTTGACGGGCTCGGATCAATTTCTCTGCTAGAGGGCTCTCCTTGATCATGGCTAATTCATTTTCTAATGAGGCTGGGTTAACAGCCGAAGGGGTAAACAAGTATAAGGACTATACTGGTGACGTGTCGCCGGTGGGCTCGGTAGCGGGTGTGGTAGGGGTTTTGGCTAGTGAAGTGATGGTATGCGTGGGTGTGGGGTGGGAGTCGGGGTTTGGAGATGAGGTATCACCTTCGGTCTGACCAAGTACCAACGGAATGGTGGCATGGGTGAGTGAAGTGGCGGCTGCGGACACGTCCCGGCCTGACGACTCAAATGGGGTGGAAACACCTATGGGATTTGCAGAATCATGGGACACATCTGTGACAGGAAAAGAAACTTCACGCTGGGGTGACTGTACGACTGGACAAGTAATTTTTTTACAAGGCTCCAGGAGACCTTCGGTCGGGACCACTGTTGACACAACTTGGGAAACCAGAGTAGAAAAAGAGGGATGCGTACCTGCGTGCCCTACTGGCAGAGCAGAAGCGGCAAATTCCTGCGTGTTGGGTTCGCTACTTCTCCCAGCTTCTACATCCTCAACATTTTCAACCTTTTCACCAACGTTTTCTTCATCTTGGAGGAATTCCTCCACATTAACGACGTCTACCTCAACACTTTCCCCCGTCTTTTGAGACACTGTTTTCTCAACATCAATCTCCACCGAGCCTGCTGTAGACTGTTCATTGGAAGCACCGGAGGGTCTGGTGCGAGGCCGCTTCGGATGAGGAGGGGGCAGTTGGACCTGTTCGGGTCTTTTTCTTTTCCTCATATCCTCCTTTTCTTGCTGCTGCGACGACCTCCCGACATCAACTTCGGAACCTTCAACAGGCTCCTTAAGCGGCTCTTGATGTGTCACTACAGCTTCGTCTTCCTCTTCCTGTTCAGAATCATCAGCAATTCTTCTGGGGCTATCGCCCGAACCTGGGGGACTAGGAGGGATGAAATCACCAAAGGAGAGGGGTTGCCAAGATCCGGCATACGCTTCATAGTAGATAGCGAAGTCCTTATCTGTCTCCAAGAGTCCGTATGACTTCTGCTTCCGACGATGAACTCTCATAACCCACCATTCTTTCAATTGTGGTTCGCGCCAATTCCTTATCTCTCCCTTCAAATCGTCTTTCATTTTTCTCCAGAATGCAGAGTCTGGGCTCGGGAAGGGGTGCTTAATGGGATCATACTCAACTTCCATAGTGTAAAATTCGTGCCACGGGGGCAACGTCTTCATCCTTTCTAAGTGCCACTCTAAATCTCTGCCGGTGGGATTATTCCTCTGTTCTACTATCTCCGGTCGAGGGCAAACATGAAAATTTTTGAATCTCAGATGGTCCCTCATTACCCCCAAGGGGTCATAGCACCACCGCTGCGGAAGCTGCAGCAACCCGAAGTCAGCAAGTTTATTCTCCAAATATACATGTTGTTTTAGGGCGAAGACTTCTACGACTCCCATTTTGAAAGGGAAATCGCAAGTCGGAGCCCACTTTCGGCCATGGCCGTAGATGACATTTGTCGCGTCGCTCTGACGAGCGACCTCCAAAGCGAACTGGTATTCAGAAGGATACACAGGCAAGAGGAAGGGTTTCCCCGCGAATCCAAACAGGCGGACGACAAGGCCCTGGGTCAACTGAAAAACGTCTCCCTTCCGGTCATTAACCACTTTGTCTCTGAGGTCCACGGGCACTCGAGGGCAAGAACCCTGCAATAACTGAAGAGCCGGTCCTAAAAATTGTTGGTTAAACACATAATATGACCCCGTCTTCGCTAGGAGGGGAATCCACTGATATACCGGCAACGGGGCTCCATCCTTGCCGCTTGGGGTAATGGCAATATGAGGAAAATGCCTGTGGGTATGATGGAAAAAGAGCCAAACCAGAAAAGAGCAAGGCCCAAAATATTGGCCAGTAGCAGCATTCTTTATACTAGCTAGCCGCGTATGCAGAGTTCGGGCCACCCATTCTGCCCAATCAAAGAAAATCGGGTTCGTGTTTGGCCTGGACGGATCTGGAGCATAAAACTCCCCTCGCGAAATACATTCGGCCAGTGACACTTGCCAGGGATACACATCAGCGTCTGTGGACAGGCCCGCGACCCACGCAATGATGGAAAAAATATCAGTGTTCTTAAAATCCTTTAATCGGCGAGGCATCTGCGGGAGCTTACCCGAAGGGAGCCCATCCTTGAGATTTTCACTCAGGAATTTTACCATGTGGCTGGAAGTGTTGAATCTGTCCATCTGTTCGTTTAAAATGACATTGCGAACAGAATAACCTTTCGGTGGCCCCTGCAAGGGAGCGAAAGCTGCTTGCACATCCTCCTTGAAAATTGAAAATAACTTATTACCCGCAGCGTCCAGAACCTGTCTGGTGGATGGCTGGTAGTTTCGGGCGATAGCGCATATCAACTCAGGACAGTGATGAGTCGGCGGAGTCAGATACCAGTATATTTGTGAATAATACGCGGCAGCCCTCTTATTTTCCGCAGACAATCGACTTCTCATGTAGTCGATAGTGTATCGTAGCTCCGCGATGCTCTTTGAAAGTTCTGTGTCTTTTATCCTCTCCCACCCGTCAATGGGTGCTTCTACCAGTTGCTCATCTTCTGACTCCTCCCCCTCTTCCATGGGCTGCTTCTCAGGGCGCAGGTTTAAATCAACCTTCTTGGGCCTATGCTTCTTTTCTTCCTTGCCCCTTTTTGCCTTTTCTGGAGTCGCTACCTCGGGCTCTTTCCTTTTTTCTTTAGAATTCTTCTTCCCCATTTCGTTCTCAAGGAGCAGAATTTTAATGCAAAAAATGGGAATATCGTAGAGCTCTGGCCAAGTTTCTTACAGTCTTGCTCGACAGCAGATAAACAACTTATTCACTGGTGAAGCTCGGGATTTATAGCCGAAGGTTATAGCCACCATCATTAATGGCAACTACCAAAATTAAATTCGAAAATCAGGCGGAAGAGATTGCTTTGCTTTTTCATTGGCTTTGCGGCGGGGTTGCACGCGGGTCTATGTACTTCGAGGACCTGGCCCGGCTTCGAAAATCTAATTCCCCTGCCACCTCGTACCTGGGCACAACTTTTAATCATAACGACATTCTCTTGGGATGCGCTCCGCCACCTTTGCATTAAACCCGCACGTCCTGGGCACTTTCCTAGATTGTCGTTGGCACACGCCTCGAGGCACGTTTTAAATGCTTCTCGTTTTGCGCTCTACGGCTTGGCGAAGCTGATTTTGGCGCAAAGTGCTTCGCGGCGAACCTCAAACTTCCCTTGGTCTTCTATGCTTCGGACCCGAAGCTGCCTTCTCACGGGATCTAGGCTACATTGTTGTCTTACCGGGCGCTTCGCGCAAGATTAGCCCCGAAGTGGGGCTTAGGATACCTTAGGAGCGAAGCGCGTTCCTTTGTCTCAAAGAAGTGGTTCGCAAAATTTTCCTTTTGAAGTTGCTTCGCTCAGCTTCCTTTTGCGAAGCATTTTCCATGCCTTTATACTTTGGAGAAGTATTTCTTTTGCTTCTTCAGCGAAGCCTGCTGCCAAGCGAAGCAGGTTGCATCTGCTTTCTCCTTTAGGATCTGGGCGCTATGAGCCATCCCTTGTTGTCGATGACACATTGTACTCTGGCCTTCTTCGCGCCTTTTTCACATCTTGATTTGAAAGTGCTTCGCAGCGAACCGACCTACGTCGGCTACTTCGCGCGAAAAAATTCCGAAGGAGATTTTACTTTTGATTTGGCAGAGCCGAACCTTAGTCACGAGGCAAAACTTCATTGTTACAATGGCGTGAGAATACAATCTATATCTAACTACATGCTTAATTCTAGAGACTCTTAAAACAAAGTTTGTACAAGTATAAACAACAGTATATACAAGGATGAAAATTTTCAAGAAAACTTTTAATGATAGAAGGTCTTCAAGTGAAGACCGTTTACGGGAATTGGCAGAGTCTGACCAGTCGCGTCCTTGAGGATAAAGGAGTTAGCTGAATTTACTTTGGCAATCTCGAACGGCCCTTCCCAAAACGCATCCAGTTTATCATGATTGCCTGGCTTAACCTTCCATGAATCCCATTTCCAGACCAAGTCTCCCACTTTAAATGTCCGGACGGAGGACTTCTTCTTGAACCAGTTTCGGGTGATCTGGGCATGCTTTGCGAAGTTCTGATATGCCTTATCCCGGTCTTCCTCTAATTGCAATAATTGGGCTAGCCTAACTTCCATAGGACCAGATTCTGCTTCTTCATCATTTAACATCTTCAACGCAGGAATTTCTATATGGGTTGGCAGGACAACCTCTTTACCATACACCAAAGCATACGGTGAGGTTTTGATCGACTTCTTGATAGATATTCGATCAGCCCATAAGGCTTGGTCTAAGAGAAGGTGCCAAGTCCTTTTGTTCTTGTCTATGAGCTTTCTCAGCAACCTCAACAGGGTCTTATTTGTCGATTCTGCTAATCCATTACCCTGGGGATAGTAGTTGGAGGTGACCTTGCGGTATATCCCATATTTGCAAGTGAACTCATTAATTTTAGCGCCTGTGAACCCGGGACCGTTATCCGTGACTATTGCTTCGGGGATGCCAAACCGGGTGATCAAGCTTTCTAGGAAAGTAATCACCGTTTCCTGATCAGCGTGCTTTGTGGGCACTGCTTCAGCCCATCTGGTGAAATAATCAGTTGCGGTCAGGATGAATTTATGCCCTGCGGAAGAGTTCGGAGAGATGACCCCCATGAAGTCCAATCCCCACTGTTGAAATGGTGCTTCCACTTGTATCGGCTGGAGGGGCATGGGAGCATTTTTGCTTCGCCCGACAAACTTCTGACATTGTTCGCATTTTTGGCAAACCGCAAAGGCATCGGCGAAGAGTGTGGGCCAGTAGTAGCCTGCCCTGATTATTTTTAAAGCAGTTGTTCTCCCTGCGAAGTGGCCTCCTGATAACCCTGAGTGGAATTCACCAAGGACCCTTTTCTTATCGTCCTCCCTTATACATCTTAGAAGGACACCATCAATGTTTCGGTAGAACAGGCCTTCGGGGCGTAAAACATAGCGAAGGGTCCGCAGCCTGAAGTGTCTTCGCTGCGAAGCATTCAAATGTGAAGGACACCTCCCAGTGTTGAAGTATTCAACTATTTCACTGACCCAGTCTCTTTCATCCATCTCTCGGTTTACGAAGCTTTCTCCTGCTATCAAATCATCCCATTGGCAAGCTGTTACTTCGGCCGCTACACTCTTCGCAAGCTCTTGGCACAGCGCGCGACCGCGAACCAACTTTGTGGGTCGGATTTCAATATCAAATTCTTGTATTTTGTTGACCCAACCAGCCCTTTTGCTGCCCAACTCTCCTTGGATAATGAAGTTCCGTACGTCTGGGTGGATAACAAACACTGTAACCCGACTTTGGGAGACAAAATGTTTGAATTTTCTCAGGGATTTCATGATGGCGTGCACTTGTCGTTCTATGAAGTTGTATTTCTCCTCGTGTGGGTGTATCACTTGACTTAAAAACGCAATAGGGCGCTCCTCGCCATCTTCCCCCTTTTGTGTCAAGACTGCGGCGTAACTCTCAGGTTCCCCTACTGCATACAGGATGAAATCCTTACTATAGTCAGGGTTAGTCAGAACGGGTGCCTGAGCGATTCGGGCCTTGATTTCTTCAAATGCCGCTCTTCTGTTGTCAGTCCAGATGAACTCAGCATCCTTTTTCAAAAGTTCGGACATCGGCTTGATGATTTGAGCGAAGTCCGGGACAAACTTCCTCACGAAGTTTATTTGGCCGAAGAAGGACTGCAGCCCTTTCTTATTCATCGGGAGTGGGAGTTTTAAGAGAGCCTCAGCCCTGTCGGGGTCTATTGCGAGACCTTTCTCTGATATAAGATGTCCCAGTAATTTCCCTTCATTTACTGCAAAGATGGACTTCTTCGGATTGATTGAAATGCCAAATTCTCGGCATTTTTCGAATATTTGCTGCAAGTGCGAAGGATGATCCTCTCTTTTCCGGGAAAAGACAGTCATGTCATCTAAATAGATGACGATAACCTTATTCAGCAATTCGCCAAATGCTAGGTCCATAGCCCTCTGAAAAGTAGCTCCTGCATTTGAAAGGCCAAATGGCATCCGCTGGTAAGCGAACGTCCCCCACTTAGTAGTAAATGCCGTTTTGTGTTGGTCTTCATCTCTAACCCAAATCTGGTTATATCCTGAAAAACCATCAAGTAGGGAGAAATGCTGGGCTCCAGCTACTGAGTGCAAGATTTGATCAATCTGCGGGAGAGGGTAGTGGTCTTTCAGCGAAGCCTGATTTAGATTGCGAAAGTCTACACATAGCCGAATGTCCCCATTTTTCTTCCTGACGGGAACTAAGTTCGCTACCCAAGAAGAGTGCTTTATGGGATAAATGATCTTGGCTTCAAGCATTTTCAGAAGTTCGGCTTTCATCAGGGCTTCGATCTTCGGGTTGACCGGTCTTTGCCTCTGTCTAAAAGGTTTGACCCCTTCTTGCAGCTCGATTGTATGTTGAACCAGTCTTCGGTCATAACCCTTTAGGTCTTGGTAAGACCATGCCACTATATTTGGATACCTCCTGCACAAAGATCGGATTTGTTCTAACTCGGTTGTGGTACAGTCTATTCCAACTTTTATCACCTTCCCGAATTCAAGCTCTAGATCTTGATATTGCCTAGCATCAACTTTGATTCTGTGGGAGACTGCTCTGTCATTCTGATCGAACAGGCTCTCCAGAGTGATCAATCCTCTTGGAACATGGTTATTTTTTAACTGGACCAGTCCTTCATACTCCTCGTCTTTCGGGTTTCTTCCCTCGACGGTGGCTGCTTCTTGGACCAGGAAGTTAACAATCTGTTCATCATTGTCGAAAACTTGCCAATGCATGTCCCTATCCGGCACAGAGGGCCTATAAATCATCCTTACGGCCTTCGGCTTGTGCACCATGTCGTCGGCTGGAGAATATCTAGCCGCGATGGAGGCCAAGACATCAGCGTGCCTATTTTTCTCTCGTGGGATGGACTGCAGATTGAGTGATTCGAACTGTTCAAGCAGGTCCCATACTCTGTTGCGGTAGGCTTTAAGATAGTGCTTCTTGGAGATGCACTTGTTGGTGACCTGATTGCATACCAATTCTGAATCTCCGAAAATCTTGAGATGTTTTATGCCTAACTTTCCTGCTTTCTTCAATCCTAGGCATAGAGCTTCATACTCTGCTGCATTGTTGGTGCAGCTCCAAACCAATCTGTAGCAATATTCCTTCTGCTCTCCAGACGGTGATACTAAAAGTATCCCTGCCCCGGATCCGTTTTTGCATCGGGCTCCGTCAAAGAATAATTGCCATAATTCTTCTTGGGCAGGTATCTTATCTTTTGGCTTTATGTGTTTCTCTGGCTCTGTGATGGTGTAACATCCTATTTCTGTCTCTATCATGGCATTGAAATCTGTCAATGAAAATTCATCTTCAGAATTTAGCCGTGCAAGGGATTCCTCTACTAAGTCCACTTGTTCTACTCCTTCTGCTATCGCATGGACGGGATCATTGCATTCTTCTTCGGTCATCTTCTGTATGAGAAACGTAGAAGGTTTCTCGTTGTAAATTTTGACTTTCCTTCCCTTGAACGGGATCTCTAAATGCGAATAGTCCATGGACAGGTATCCCCCTAGCTTTGTTGTGAATTCCCTTGAAAGGCACATGCTAAAATAGGGCTCCAGATCTACGACTACCACCTCCTGTATTACCACAATTTGGGGTACCTTGTGCAGCCGAATAGGTATATCCTTGATTACACCGACCGTTTTCACGGGAGTACCGTCCAGTTGGAGCACACCGTGGCTGCTTCGCGTGTACTCCATTCCTATTTCTTCGCAGACCGCCTTAGGCATGACTGTCGTTGCTGCCCCTGAATCAATCATACAATTGTGGACGATGTGCCCTTCCATTTGTAAGGACAGGTAGAATGGAGGAGGCCTGTTCTTTCCCGTTATGGACGTGGACAGGGTTTGCACTATGGCGGGCGGCGCTGACTTCGCAGCTTTTGCGGACTTCAAGGACTCCTGCAACAGGTCCACTTGTCCTGGCAGCTGCAAAGCGTCATATAGGCTAATCTTGGCGGGGGTCCTTTTTAATTCATCCACGATGTTATACCCTATGAGGGCATGCGCTTCGGGCTCCCTTTTGGCTTCGTACTTTGTGCGATATTGCTCCGTGGCTTCGACTCTTTGCCGCTTAGTCAATGAAGGGAACTTAAGCTTTTCCCTAGCTTGTTCTTTGGTTTCGGCCTGAGGCGGGGCTGCGGAGGCTTGTTGGTTCTTTTCTTTTGTTGGCGTGGGAAGCGAAACTTTGTCTGGGGCCTTAACAGGTTGCTGCTCTTTTGGGCGGCGAGTATACACCTTCAAGGGAGCCATTTGAGCTGCATCCACCTCCATTGGCCTTTTTCCTTCCTTAGTAAGAACTGAAATTTGTTCTTCTTCATCCACCACCAGGTTCTGATCTGCTTGCCTTATCATATTGACTTGGCCACTAGGGTTGCTCCCCGACAGTGTCTGCACATAATGCTGATGCAGCATACAGGTATTCTCCTCATGTGGGTCGTTGCATGTGGAGCACCAGTGCACAGTGTCAGAAGTGCTTGTTCCTTCGTCGATCACAACATTTCTTGCCGAAGACTTCCCTGGTTGAACCACTTGATCTTTGGTGAGCGCTGGTGGGGGGTAAGACCTTCTTGGAAGGAATTCCTGTTGCGCTTGTTTCTTTTTCATGATAATCATATCATTGGACAAAGTCTGCACCGTGGAGTTCAAAGATTGAACTTCCTGCAGTATTTTCGCTTGCATATCTTCAGCTTTGGGGGCCGGTGGCAATGGAGCCATCGTCGGTATTGGAGGCAAGGCAGGGTGTTGGGGTGGTGCCGGTAACGTGGGAAATGCCGAAGGGACAGTAGGCTGTGGTGCTGAAAATGCAAGGAAATGCACTTGTGGAGTAACGATTTGGGTTACAACGGGGTTGGGGTTCCATGATGAGATGGGATATACAGGGGTTGTGGAGGTTTGCGAAGTAGTTGCGCTCAGGTACTGTGTCTGCGGAAATTCCGGGAATATAGGCATCGACATCCTTTGGGGAAGCTTCCCTACGGCTATCAAATCCATTTCCGCTTTCTGGGCCAGCTCATATAGTTCGGGGAAAGTATTCACATTCGAATACCTTACCATTACACTGATATCTGGATTAAAGGCCCTAAGGTAGTAGTATGTTGCAGCTTCGTTGGTTGGCCGAAGTCCAGCGGGTACTCTTTGCCAAGTCCGAGCGAACCTCACATTGAAATCTGCAATCTCCTCCTGTGGGTGCCTCTGAATTGTTGTGAACTGATGCAAGAGGGAGGAGGGATCGGCAGACTCATTGAAACCTCTCATCAGTTGTCCAGCTAACTGGTCCCAACTCGTTATAGTGCCAGGCGGTAGCGATCTATACCAATAGAGGAGTTTTCCTCGGAGAGACAAAACCAGGAGCTTCACCATGACTCTTTCTTCCGTAATGTCATGAATCGCTGCCAGAGAAACTATATCTTGAATGTGTTCCAAAGCTGTCTTCCCCGTGCCGTCAAAGGTAGGGATCTTCTTCATTGCAGTCGGCGGAACCTGCCCTTGTCCCGCTAAGTTTAATGGTCCGGAGGAGTTCCATGCTGGGAACAATCTGGGCGGTTGTTGCTGTGGCGGCAGCTGCTGTTGTTGTTGTTGTGCCATGTTGGTGCCTGGGTTCGGAAAAACAGGAGTTCCCGAAGTTCCTTGTTGATGGCTGACCGAAACGGAGACACTAGGATGATCAGGGGAGTTAGGAGGATTGGGAGGAAGACTAGCTGTTGTGCTGTCCGAAGTTAGGCCTTCTTCGTCAAAAGCAGCCTCTTGCGAAGACGCTCCACGTAACAGCAGTTCGGGTGTTACTAACCTAGGGCGTTCCCCGAAGGCGTCAATATCAAGTTCAAAAAACTCAGTTTCTTCCCCACTATTCCTAACTCTATATCTTGTTTGCATGAAGGCACAAATTTTTTAGTATCGGTCTCAACGACTTTGAGATTTCCAGGTTGAACAGAGTCGCCAGATGCTAGAGTCTTTTTGGTAATGAGATGAGCATCTGCTCTCACTACCACTCACAAGGTGAGACTGACCGGGTCCCACCGGGCGTGCCAGAAACTGTTGGTCACAAATCTGCCACGAGGGAAAGGATTTTGTGCAGTATACGCGCCCTAGACCTGGACCAACATTGAAAGGCCGGAGGGAAGAGATGCCCTCCGTGCCAATCTCCGGAGAAAGGCCGGCTCCTGAACTAAACTACTTGGTATTTTTAAGACAAGAGTGCAGGAAAGAAATAAAAGGGGATAGGGTAAGAAGTGAGAACAATTTTGGTGGGAAAGAACCAGCAGCACGATTATCAACTAATACCTTGAAACAACAACAATAAATACAAAGAATAAAACAAAAATAAACATCCGCGCTAACTCCCCTATGTATCCTCCGGAAGAGTTCCGGGGTTCAAGTATCCTCCTACGCCTAAATCCAGAATTCAGAATTACAGCAATTAGGAAACATAAGAACTTAACGAGAAACCACTATCCACGGGGCGGCATAAAAAGAATTTAACGCAATATTATATCTCCCTATGTATCCCTCGGGAATGATTCCAAGGTTCAATCCCCCATTACACACCTAAATCCAGGACTCAGAATTACGGTATGCAAATGAAGAAAAAGAATAACAGGAAATAAACACGAGAAGACAGCATTCATGAGAGAAATGGAGCTCAAAGTCTTCAATATCAATTGCAGGAATCAAGATACAGCAATTCTCTAGCAAAAGTTCCCCCCCTTTTTCCATTACAATTCATGGGTTTTTATAGAGGACCCGACCCTCTGAGCCATCAATGCACAAAATCCAGAAGTACGCCCTCGAAAACTTGAGAAATCTGCCTTCGCTCCTCCCGTGACCGAGCTCTCACATCTGTTTCTATATTTAGCAGTTACGGCCGCATTAGCCGGGAAATCTGCATTAATGGGCCGCCTGACTCGTCCTGAATCTCCGGGTGCGGTGCTCGAGTGGCTGCTAGGTCCGTCGGGTTCTCCTCCTGCGACTGATATTTCCTTTTCCATTGCCAAAAATGAGTCCCGGGTCTTTCGGGCAAGTAAAAATGCATTTATGAAACACTCGATTGCCTCGAAAAGATACCCGGCCTTGGTGTGTGTGCCCTGGAGAGCTTCGCTAAATTCCAGTTCGGGGACCTACTTCGCGACGGATGTGAGCCGAAGCGGGGCTGACCTCTCTGCATGGGTGCTTCGCGCGAAGGGGCCTTCAAAAACAGCTTCGCAAAGACTTAGCGCCGAAGCAGATTTGCCTCTTCAAAACATGGTTCCCAATCTCTCATCGCTTTGCCGGGAAAACGGGTTGAAGGTTGCTTCGCAAATGGATGCTTCGCTGATGGGCTGAAAGAGTGCTTCGCTGCGAAGCTTTTTCAAAATGGCCGTTCGGGGGTCTTTCGGCCGAAGTAGAATCTTGCCTTAGAATATTTCTCCGACTTCTCCAAGGCAGCTAGGCTCCTAGTGAGGGGGCTTCGCACGAAAATTGGCCGAAGCGGGTGCTTCGCAGCGTTCCAGGGCGAAGCAAAATCTTATTGGAAAAACGGTTCGCCAGGGAAAGGGGCCGAAGCGGGTGCTTCGCTGAGATTTCGGCGAAGCAGTTTTCATACTTTGCAATTTTTTCTATCGCTGCTTTGCCGCTTCGCAAAAACGGGGCCCGAAGCTAGTCTCCTAGAAGCTTCGCTGGCGAAGCTCTTTTCATGCCTTAGAAAATTTTGGGCATGCATTTCATTTTCCTGTTTTCTCTTGGCGAAGCTATGGGCGAAGCTTCTATACATATAGTTTATTTACAAAAAGGGAGCAAAAATGATAGCCAAAATTGCTAGAGTGTTGTTTACAACAAAAAGAAAGAAAACAAACCAAGAAATTATCACAGAATTTTGGATTTTACTACCCCTCCAAGCAATGTGACAAAATCGTCAACACCACCCACACCTATATCAGATCTCCAATTAATTGAAACAAATTCTAATTTTAAACCAGGTAGTATTGTTAGCTTGATTGCCTTCAGCTCTTCCAATGCTCGCGGGTTGTCTGTAAGGAACTTGACGGCAAACGCCATAGCCGTAGAGGAAGTTTCGTAGCCCGCAAAGAGTAAAAAGAGTATCAAATCTGCAATGATTTCATGTTTATGCCCAAAGGGTGCAGCCGGTCAAACCTCGATTGGCCACGGGGTTTGGCCTAGCCGAACCTGACACCGCACCCTCACAATTGGGTATGGGTTTGCGCACCTGGGCAACCGGGTGCACGAACCTTGTTACATTGATTATAACTAGGAGTTAGTAGCTTGGGTCCCCTCTTTCATGTGGTCCGATCCTTGAGCATTTGGGTTTAGGGTAAATAAGAGTCTATATGAGGACATGGGTTTCAAGTAGAATGTATCTCTTATTTTTCTCATATTGTATCGAAGCTTTGCTTCCAAGGAGGTTGCCCCCTCAAAGAAGCCTACGATATCTGTTCCGCTTGATTAAAATAACCTGTATCTTCATCCAATTATTTTCTTGAGCACTTTTGTTATTTTTATTTTCATGGTCATTTAGTTTATAAGCATTTTCATTAATTCTTGCATTGCTATTGTGATTATGCTTATTTTTATATGAAAGTTCCTAACAAGTGGTATCAAAGCTCTTTTTAGGGCCGTGTTTTGTAGTAGCAACAACAATTTTTTGTCCTTCCACCCATTTTTCTATTATATAATTTTTTCATTTTGTTCATTTTCCATTAAAGTATCTTTCCCCCCCCCCAAAAAAAACAATTTTTTTTTGTTTTGTTTTTGTTTTTAGTGGATTAGGTTAGAAACCTTGTGTTGGGGGTTTTAAAATATTACGGAGTTGTCATTTTTGGCTAAGCTAGATTTCCCATAAAGCGTCTAGTGAAGTGAAGGGTGCTCAAACTCCAACCAAGGCCTTAGATAGCACCCGTATACGGTTGCGAGCTCCCAGCTACTGTTGTCACATTTTGCACGGGGTGCAATGTTTTCAATTTTTGTAAGAGAGCTGCTCTTCCTTCTCCCCCCTTTCTCTCTGTTCCCTACATTCTCGTTCTTCTCAAAATTGACGGCACTTGCCCTGAAAAATGGCTAAGTGTCAGGGTATGCTGAGGTGTTCGGGTTTTTTCGGGGCATAAACAGGGGCGATAAAATGGACAAAATGAGCCCTGAATATTTTATTATTGCAGATCTTCTCGCAAGCTTTCCAACGATATATTATAATAGGCGATCGGGTCAGCGGATCAAAAGTTATGGCCCCGGGAAGCTGAACCAGGAAACCCAGTTTTTGTGCGAAGTGCGCACTTCGCCCAGTTTTGGTGCGAAGTTCGCACTTCGCCCAGTTTTGGTGCGAAGTGCGCACTTCGCCCACTTTTGGTGCGAAGTCCGACTTCGCCCCTCTTTCTGGCGCACCTTGTAAGCCGGCAGTCGGTAGGGTCGACAAAGAAGAATGATAACTGCCGGAGCGAGTCCGTACGATGCGAGACACCGAGTGTTCACCCGTGCGCAGCCCGACTTTTCAGCCGAGCCGGAATGCGCCCTTGACAAGTGTACAGTAGGGGAACAAACCCGGAATTTGACCAAGGCGTGAAGGCCTTCCCAACTGCATTGTTTTCTGCCCACGCATCCCAAGGAGCTCCGATCCCAAGCGAAGATAGATAGACTGCCCTTCAAGGCAGACATGTGTCACACAGCATAACCCATCATACGACAAGTGTCCAGCTTCCGGATTTGAACCAAGACTGCCGACCAAAAGGGATAAGTATGGGCTGCACCGCCTGTGTCAGCTGCCTCATTTAAGACTGATGAGAGTTTCCACCTGCCTCAGCTACCCACATTTCTGTCAATATAAAGTTCTACCCAACGCGCTGCCACGTGGTTGTTCAACCTTCAGGGAGACCATGCCGAGGGTACAGTCCAGCCTGACAGAGGTCAGCATTAGCAGTTCCGCGGCTGATTTTGTCAGCTAATGTTTGACTGGGACGTTGTGCCCATTAATGTAACGGGGGGAACTTTGGGCTATAAATAGCCACCACGTTTTCATTGTAAGTGGTGGAAGGGGAATGTTTGTTAGGGAACTACTGTGCTTATTGTAACCGTGCTTCCGCTTATGAATACAATCTGTATGCCGGTTGCGTTCTACTATCTTTATTCTTTTATGCTTGTCTTTCATTATATGCCTTAGGCCCACCTGTGTCGTTGCTCGTTAATTCACTTTGGCATTTGGCGATCGGGTTCCTCTAGCATTGCTTGCTTAAAGCACCTTCCGTACTTCATTATTTAAAGCATTCATTATAAATTTGGTAGCAGTTCCATCGGTTGTGTGTGACGTTGCTGGCCCGTATCACGGTGATTGATGCGATCCCTTGTCGTTAGTTCCTTGTAGGGAATGTTTGCTAGGGAGCCATTGAATCTGTGCGGTTAAACTCTCTACCTAACACATATACACGGCTCGACATCTCTAGGTTTACTTTCTACCCCTGTCGGTGTACGTATCCGGTGATTGATACGATCCCTCGCTGTTAGTTCCTTGTAGGGAATGTTTGCTAGGGAGCTATTGAAGCCGTGCATACGCTGCTGGTGTATCGGAAGTACGTCTAGGTTTTGCGGTTCCTTGTCATGCTCTGTGTTTGTATGCGGTAAGTAGCGGTGATTGGTGTGTTCCCGTCATCGTTAGTTCCCCCCCACCAACCTTTGGACATATTTGTATCTCTTTCTGTACATTTGTCTCTTTCCGTTCATTTATTTCTTCCCTGTTCCCTTTAGCTTAAATCAAGCCCCCCAAAAGGAGCCGGCCTTCTCCGGAGATTGGCTCGGAAGGCATCTCTTCCTTCCGGCCTTTCAATGTTGGTTCGCGGGTCCAGGGCGCAATAGCAGCAAATCCTTTCCTCGTGGCGGATTCGTGACCAACACTACCCTCGGTTATATAGACACACCCTAACTTATCCCTATTTAAACCTTGTTTTAAGTCCTTTCCTATTCAAAACTAAAACCAAATGTGAGCATACTATAGAAGAGACTACTCCAGTCACAGTGTAATAGTGCAAAGAATATTTGGTGCGATAGTACATAGAATATATACATAGTTTGACAATATAGAGAAAAGATACAGAGAATAACCAGTCTAACAGTCAGAGCAATCAGTTGTCAGTAGTCAGCAAAAAGAGTACAAAAGGCCAAACTTTACCATTTTGTGAGATAGCCCCATTGCGATCCTCTCTTCGAGCCAATCTTTTCGACATATAACTTCGACAAACCTTTTTGAAGACCGTAAAGTGACTAAAAAATGGTTGGTGGTACTAGAGCTACCCAAGAGCTAGAGTGATTGGGCGAACAGGTTAAACAAATTGAAACCTCTCAATCACAAATCCTTCAAGCATTATCCATATTAGACAAATTGGATAAAATTGACGATCTTGAGAGTCATTTAATAGGCTTAAATGCAAAAAACAATGTATTGGTAGGACAATCATGAGGGAGTGAAGATGGTAGTTCCGAGGGTAGAGCATGAAATACCTTGCATCTAAATACAAATCAGAGAATGCCCAAGCTGGACTTTCCAAAATTTGATGATGATGATCCAACCAATTGGTTGTATCGGGCCAAACAATATTTTTCTCTTCATGCCACTCGCCATAATCAAAAGCTCATAATTGCATCAACCTAGAACAGGAAGCAGTCCAATGGTACCAATGGTTAGAGAATATGCACTCGTGACTCTCTTGGTTTGAATTTGAGACATAATTAATCACTCGTTTTGGACCCAGTGAGTGAATATTTCATTGGAGCCCTCCCCAAGTTAAGACAGACAACATCTATCCAAGATTACTAGACAGTTTGAAAAGCTGGCAAATTGTATGCGGGATTGAGTGCTGAGTTTTTCCATGTTGGCAATTTTGGGTACCTTGGGTACATTGCCTTCGCTCAAATGTATAAGTTGTCATTGATGTCAAAAGGCATTTTTGTGTTGATTTCAAAAGAGTGTGATGTCAAGAATAAAGGGTTTTTATTAAAACCATGGTGGCAAGGCTAAAGGTTTTTCTTAAAACCATTTGGACTCATTAAGGGTTTTTATTAAAACCAAGCTTAACTTAATGCAAAGGTCCATGTGTATTATTAATAATTAAATTAACTCAAACCTTTGTCAAAGGTCCAAGTTTAATTTATTATTAATAAAATAATAATAATAATTATTTTAATTATTATTAAAGGGTCTTTCAACCCTTAAGCGACGGAAGAAACAAGAATTCTTTCGCCGATTTGTTGCCATCGTTGGAAGAGCGCCGACGTCAAACAGTGAAGGAAAAATTGCTATATAAGGTGGCATGATTTTCAAAAGTGAGTACCTCCGATTAATGTTGACATCTGCGATTTGTGGCTACTCTGTTTCGTTCGATTTGCGCTTGGCATCCGTGATTTGCATTTGCACTGTTTCGTTCGATTTGCGCTTGGCATCCGTGATTTGCATTTGCACTGTTTCGTTCGATTTGCGCTTGGCATCCGTGATTTGCATTTGCTCTGTTTCGTTCGATTTGCGCTTGGCGTCCGCAATTTGCATTTGCTCTATTTCCTTCGAACAGCGCTTGGTATATTCGATGGATTGTTGCATGCGGTTTGTGGAAGACGTTTACGTTTTCCAGGTTCTTGGCGTCAAAGGAAGATAAAAGAGAGGGCAGCGGTGTTTTATTTCGTTGGACACTTGTGACCCAACAACGGTGGCGTTTAAGCGAAAGCGCTAGACGGCAGAGGTGCCGAGTTCGATTCTCTTCGTTGGGAATTTTCTTTTGGTCGCGTTGTGCAAAGAATGGTGGCTGTGATTGCGCGGGAGGTATAAGGTTAAGGTATCATTTTTTATTTTGACATTGGTTTATTGATGGTTAATGTTTATGTGGAGTAATAAGGTGTAAAGAGATTTTACTTTGTATGTTATTGTACTTTGGTGTTTTTACTAAGTTGGAGAAATAAGGTGTTATATTTGGATCTTTATTATTGTGTATTATTGTATAGTTGCTAACTCTAATTGGTGGAAAATTGAGAGTTAGTGTTGTGACAGATTTTGAGTTCTCCTTCTTCATCAAAGTAAAGGTATGGGCAACTTCTTCCATGTATGTTGTTTATGGTATATTTTCTGAAATTGAGTTTGGAGTGAAAAGGTTGTCTACTAGGTATTATTTTCTGGATATCGAAGATTGGTTATGCATTAAAGTCATTGATGAATTTTTGGGTGAATGCATAATTCTCGTTGAGTAAGAGGAAGCATTTTTGGACTAGGGTTTATGTTAGTAAGTCTTGCTACTTGCATTGAGATGATGAAACCCTAGTTGTTGGTAAAAAGAATATAAGCATCATTGTTATATGAGATATTGCATGGTTGGCAATTGTTGGGTTGTGTTTCATATTCTTAAGAAAAACATACTACATCTATCTTATTCTTTTGAGATTGAGTTTGAGTTGAGATTGAGTTGAGTTTGAGATTGGGAGTTAAGTATAGAACATATTGGGTCTCTAACAATTCTCTTTATGTTTCTATGAGATTTGAGATTGAGATTGGGAGTTAAGTATAGAACATATTGAGTCTCTAACAATTCTCTTTATGCTTCTATGAGGTTTATGAATCACATTGGGTCTCTAACAATTCTCTTTGTGAGTTCATACTAAGCAAGTTTTTCTTGGTGAGCTTGCTGAGGTTTTGGACAGGTTCCAGTGGGGTCTTGTGAGCAGATTTGAACAGGTTCCGGTGGGGACTTGTGAGCAGATTTGGACAGGTCCTAGCAGAGGACTTGTGAGCTGAGATTGATAGTTCTATCAGAGAACTTGAGGACAGAGGTACATTGGTTCTATCAGAGAACTTGAGGACAAAGGTGTATTGGTTCTTTGAGAAGAACCTGAGGACAGTTTTGGCAAGTCTTTGAGAAGGCTTGTGTGCAGAGGATTGTTTTGTTCATAGAGTTGGACAGATCTGACAGCCAGAGGAAGACTTGTATTAGACCGACTGACTGTGTTTGGTACAGGTAGCTGAGCTGCTGTGGACGTGATCATAGAAGGTAGAGGTCTCTTAGGCTAAGCATTGAGGACAGGGGGTCTTCGGTGGAAAGGATTTCCACATGCTGGCAAGAGGTAGAGGCGCTTGATCTTTTGAGGGATCATTTCCGGAGCGAGAGGGGAAGGTATCTCCTTTGAGCAGAGGCTCATAAATTCAGATTGGGGGAAGGTATCTCCTTTGAGCAGAGGCTCATAAATTCAGATTGGGGGAAGGTGTCTCCTTTGGGCTGAGGCTCATAAACATTGTAATTGGGAAGGTTTCCCAAAGAACTTTGAGATAACTTTTAGAGAAAAGTTTTGTGGACGTAGCCTAGGCATTCTGGGTGAACCACGTTAAAATTGGTGTCACTTTGTGGATGATATTGTGCATTGTTTTGATATTGCTTTGGGTATATTGCTTTACTGTTTTGAAGTATAAAGGAAAAAGTAAAAAGAGGTCTTATACTGTTCACCCCCCCCTCTCAGTATAAGCTTGTGTTCTTCATTCCAAAGTTGTTTCATTAGTGGATTATAGGAAGATACACGTGCTGAAGTGAAAATGTTCAAGCTAGACAACATGATGGTAGTTGTAGGATTGGCTAGGTTTGCTGAAGATAAATTTGCAGCACAAAGGTGTACTTTTAAACCTCCACAGGTTCGAACCTTGTTTCCATCCTGGACATAATAAAACTCAAGAAACAAACCACCCCAGTTTAAACATCTCACCCAAGAAGAAATGGAGGCATGTAGGGCATAGGGACTATGTTACAACTATGATGACAAATATTCTCTAGGCCACAAGTGTGTACAACATAAACTATATTTACTTGATGTGGGCAAACCTTCCACCAAGGAACCACATGAAGAAGGGGAGGACCATAGAGAGGAAGATCAACTTGAAGAGTCCAAATTGACAGTGGACCAAGCACCTAAAATTTCAGTATATGCATTAGCTGAGATTTCTACTCCCCAGACCATTAAAGTGGTAGGGATTTCAAAGGCCATCGACTCATCGTCCTCGTTGATTCTGGTAGCACCCACAATTTTACCGATCCTTGGGTAGCCAAACAAACAACCTGTTATATCTACTCTTGCAATTCATTTGAAGTCATGGTTGCCAATGGGGGTACTCTACTGTGCAAAGGAAAATGCAAAAATGTAAAGGTGATGATGGGCGACTACAACCTCAGGGCGGACATGTTTGCCCTTCCTTTGGGGGGTTGTGACATTGTGTTGGGAACTCAATGGCTTTGTACCCTGGGCCCGATAGTATGGGACTTTTTCGAGCTATGGATGCAATTCACCAAACATGGGAAGCAATACTCTCCGTGGCATGACTGTGGGCCCTACCCAACTCATTAGAATTATACATCCGGCTAAATTAGGGAAGGACAAACAAATCAAATATTTAAATTTTGAGGGGGACTATGTCCTCATGATTAAATTATTAAAAGAGATTTTTATCATAGATCAAACATAATCGTAACTCCCCTCTCTATTATATCTTAGTCTGGATCTTCTTTTGGCCTTGGCATACAGTGGATGATAAAACCGCAGCTTTCTCAAGTAGACTGTGAGGATTGGTAATAAATTTAGCTTATCCTCTTTACACAGAACAGTCATTGGAGCACTATACTTTTTTGGTTCTGTTGGGTCCAACTGATTTCAATTTTTTAAGACAGTCCAACTGTTTCAGACTTGGTTCATCTGAGAGAGTTCTCTTCTGAAGGGAGGAGCCAGCTGTTATCTGGCTCAAAACTCAAGCAAGACATACTCATAACCATCTTCCTTTTTCTTCCTTTTTTTCTTTTTCTTTGAATTGTTCTTGTTAATATAATACAATGAATATTTTGCATATCAACCAGAAAATCCTCTTCAAGTTAAAAGTTGGACATGCCATGATGTGTTTATTTTAAATATTTTGTGGCATGTTAATGATTTTTCTACTTACGTTACAAACTCGCCCATCCATATATTCTTCTATTTGAAGGTGACCTATAGAATAAAGTTCATAAGTTGGTAGCAGGCATAGTCTCTCTTAGGTTCTTAAGGGCATATATCTTGATTCCAAAATTGTTGGTCTTCAGAGGTTTGAGTAAGATTCTGGATTCTATATTATATCCATTATGTATTTGATAAATTTGTATTTGATCCTTTCGACATGAGTGATCTTGTAGATATACGTTTGATTATTATTTGTTGTTTTGAGACAGTCCAACTGTTACAAAAACTTGGTTCATCTGAGAGAGTTATCTTTTTAAAGGGGAAAACAACTGTTATTTGGCTCAAAACTCAAGCAAGACAGACTCAGAACCATCTTATTTTTTCTTCCTTTGTTTTAGAATTGTTCTTGTTAATATAATACAATGAATATTTTGCATATCAACCAGAAAATTCTCTTCAAGTTAAAAGTTGGACATGCAATGATGTGTCTATTTTGAATTTTTGTTACAAACTCACCCATCCATATATTCTTCTCTTTGAAGGTGACCTATAGAGTAAAGTTAATAATTTGGTAGCATGCGGCATATATCTTGATTTGAAAATTGTTCGTCTTGAGAGCTTTGAGTAAGTTTCTGGATTCTATATTTTATCCATTTGGGTTTTATGCATTTGGTAACTTCGTTTTTGATCCTTTGGACATGAGTGATCTTGTAGATCTACGTTTGATTATTATTTGATTTTTCAAAAAGGGCCATACATAAATGGGTTCATGATTGCAATCTTTTCTTGGTAATGATTTCTTAGGGATAATATTCTGTTTTTTTTGCCTGTTTGCAAAATCAAGTAAAACTTAGCTTTTGAGGACAAGCTTTGAAGTTATAAATAAGTGGAAAAAGTGCATGTTCAAATACATGATATTCAGACCATCTTTATAGAGGTGTATGGAGGTCATAAGGAATAATCATGTAGTCATGAAGCATAGAATCAACTACACAAGCGACATGCTTGAGGATCGCTGTGGACAATTGTTTTTTTTTTGTAGTGATAAGCAGAAATTTGTAGAGCCTTGCTAGGTGCAAGGCAGAAAATAGTATTGATCTTTAGTATCATGCCGTTCTTAACTTGTAATTAGATTCTGAAATAGAGAGATAGAGGAGGATTCACTTAATTTAAACTGGTCAATATTCCTATTTGATGTCTTTGTAAACTGCTTGATGGGTAACTGTTTGAATAACTGCTTAAACATCATAATTTTGTTTTTTTTTTGGTTCTAAACATTTAGAATGTGAATGCTTGAAACAAAATTTTAGATGTTACTAGTCCGTATTGAAATGGCTTCTGACATTGCAGGAGGAGGGAGGAAGCTCAACAGTTGCTCAGAGAATCACGTACAACTCTAGAGGGACATTTGTCTTAAGGAAAATGTTCTTGACCAAGCAAAATTTAAGGTCTAGCTTTTTGTCTAATGGCTGATTTTGAAATAATTTGAGGAATCATTAGCTATATTTAATTGAAAATGCACCTAAAGTTAAATCGATTTTAGAAAAATAAAGATCTAGTAAATTGTATGCGTTATGTAATTGTATAATATTTGTACTTGTTTCAAGTCCTAAAGCAAGTTGTATATCACATAGCTATATAACATATTTCATTTCATAGATAAGACATTCATACACACTTTACGGTGGTTTTCCATTGTGTCTCAGATATATATGTTTTATAGATGGACTTTCATGCAATGTTAGATAAAACTTTGAGCTTTAAATTTGTGATGAGCAGGAACGACCAATTCAGATGCAAGTCCATGCTGTATTGCGTGCTTTCTCCCAGTCACACTATGCCTATGGCAAAATATGAAGGAATATAATATTACTAGTCATAAATTCAACTATGTCAACAGTCTCAATGTTTAGCATGTGTCTAATCCATGAATGTGTTCATGATGTCCAATGAAAGTGGAGAAATTATTTACTTTTGGGACTTTTCTGCATTGTTGGACATTGCACTTAATTTAAAGTAACTTTAAATGTGAAGCAACTACCTACAAGGAAGGAAATGTAAATTAACTTTCTGAAAATCAATATGTTTGTATTGTGTAACTAAATTTCTCTTAATTGGAAATTGTGACTAGCTTTAAATTTTTTTAGAATGGCTAAAGCATCCGTGTTATTACACCCACTTTGTTGTTGTGAAAATTATTATTGTTGTGTTGATTCTGTGTCAATGGTTTTATTTAGATGTGCAGTGGTTCTACCTCATTCTGGCTTGGGCTTACTTTAACTTCAGTTGTTGCTAGAAGGTTTTATCTATCTATATAAGAGCTCCTTTGAAAGGAAACAAACAAACTCATAAAGGAACCCTAATCATAAAGGCATTAGAAGGCCTCCTTAATTTATGCAATTCACCATACATTTAATTTGTTGGAGATTTTAGTGATAATCTTGTGTCTCACAAATTTAGTGAAAACGATTATTTGGTTTTTACTATGAGTTGTTCCACAATGTATTGTTTTTTGATGGGTGATACAATGGTTGGCACAACTGGGGTCACACTCCCGGGGGCACAACATGGGCCTCCCTCCTTGTGATTTCTTATATCTTTTTTATTATATGATTTATTAAAGGTTGAAGAGTATAAATTTTAATCATATAGATTTATTTAAGTTGATATTGGATGAATCCTTCTCCTGCATCCCGTATAATTGTTTTCTCCTTATAATTAATATGGAGGTATGAATGTATATTTTAGTGTAAGTTACATTTTCAATACTTGACAATCTAATTACTTTTTCTTGATGTTACAAAAATTTCCTTTCAAAAAATTGGGAGTGCAAGCTGAGAGTGACCATCACTTTCATGGTTCTTGTTCCACATCTTTGGGGAATTTTGAAATATCAATGATTCTCACAAGGAAGAGCTGTGTAGCATCAAAGTTATTTAAGAAATTTAAGAAAACCCTAGTTTGGGGAAGTAATTTTTTTTTTTTTTTTTGATAAAAAACAATGTAGAATGAAACTATGGTATTCTTTGTCCAGGCGCAAAATGGTTCAACAAAATAATATCAAGGATGATATGATCGAATATGATATAATGGCTTTAAATGATTTTTAAAAGTAAGGGTTAGTATGTAAAGTTTAAAAGATGTTGGCTAAATCTAAATGGTTCAACAAAATAATATCAAGGATGATATGATCGAATATGATATAATGGCTTTAAATGATTTTTAAAAGTATAGGGTTAATATGTAAAGTTTATGGTCTACCGACAAGGACTAAGAAGTATTACTCAAAAAAAAAAAAACAAATGTAAAGTTTCGAGGATGTTGGCCAACCTTTCATAGATTTGAAAGTGGATTGAAATCAGGTAGGTAGGGAGTGAATTAAGATTTTTTCAGTAGTTTTTTATTAAAAGGATCTTTTTATTGTTGAACTTTCTTTTGAAAGAATTATTTTATGTATTAGTTGATTATTTTTTTGAAAATATTTTACTTATTAATTCAATAGTCATGGAAATGAAATGCATGCTAGCTCATGGTTTATGTGGAGGGTCGGCTTGTCCTTAAGACTATGGATAGTATTTTTTTCTATATATATCAAAATTTGGAAGGCTTCTAGCATGGGTTAGGTATTTTAGACTTTTGTGTTAGGTTGTGAACAATGACGTTTTAAAAAATATTGCTATAACTTTTGGAGAGTTTATCTAACAAGCATTTACTTGTAGGAAGCAAAAGCTAGCTTTGTATAAGCATATATTTGTTGCCATACATATTAAAAAACCCTTGAATATATATGTTCTTATTAATTTTGAATCAAGATGATGTGTTTAACAAGGGGACTATGAAAATATTGCATTTTGGTGTTGCATATGCCATGAGAGTGGACACAACGAAAGAGATTGCAAAATAAAACTAGTTGAAAAGTTTAGATCATAAGACAAACTTAAATTTGAATCAAGGGAATCAAATAGTATGAAAAATTGACATAGAACAAAGGTTCTTCACAAACACTGATGAAGAAAGTCCAACTTTATGAAAGCATAAAGGCCATCATGGTTCATTATGCATAGGACAAGGAATTGTAATGTGCAAGTTCAAGTTAAAAAACTTAAGTGCAAAAATGAGAGAGATATAGGTTGATCTATGTAAATAATCTCCAATTTACAATTTTTTTTTTAGAAAAGCATTTCCTTGCAATCAAAATGACAGTGCTATGGAGGGTGTCCTTTGCACTTTAGCGTTCCTAGTGCAACGTAATAAAGAAAGCAATATAGAGGGCGTTCACTACATTTTAGGGTTTTTGACGTAACATAAAAGAGTAGTTTGGAGGCTGTCCTTTACACTTTAGGGTTTTCAAGATAGCATAAAAAGAAAAGTGTATTGGACCACTTTGGTTTATCCAAGTTTGTATAAACCTATGTATGAGTTAAATTATGAATAATTTGAAAACATAAAAGAGATTGATGAGGATGAATACATTGATGTAAATGAAAAAAATAAATGAAAATCCCTAAAGCAAAAACAAAGAGAAAAGGAAACCTAAAGAAATATAGATTTGGGAAGGAGAACAAATATTACAATTGCTAACAAGAACTAAAGCTAGCCCATAAATAAGAATGAAAAATGATGACAAAATTTGGTATCTTGAAATATTAGGGGTACAAATATAACCAAAAAAGAGTAATCAAGGAATTAATAGGTTGTCATTGTCTTTTATTTGTTTTAGTACAAGAAACAAATATAGGTAGTGAGGAATGCAAGGAAGCATTCAAAAAATATTTGGAAGATGGAGAATTTCAAACGTTTTTTCTATAGGAGCTTTAGAAGGTATTGTAACAATACTGGACAATGCAAACAAAATGGACAATTCATAGAAGGAAAAAGTAATTGGGTTTGTTGGTCCTTTTTGTAGGAAAGAGAAAAATATCAAAGTTTGAATCATAAATATGAATGATCTAGCCATACTTCTCTGCATGATAGATGTTGGAAGGGCTATTCATGTCAAATTCAATTGGTTCATAATTGTGAGCTTTGGATTATTGGAGGACTTCAACACACTTTATCTCCTTCAAAAAAGGGTGGTAATCTTGGTAGTGTTAGATCAATGAAGGATTTTGTTGCGTTTGTCAATCAAAATTGCCTTTGGGATGCTATTTCTTCAAGATTTTAAGGTACATGGAATAATAGGCATATTGGAAGACCTCATGTGGCAAAAAAGATTGGATATGTATTTATTATCAAATAGGTGGTCATAAACAAAGTATTTTGTCTCTTTAGTTATATTTTGACGAGTAGGATTAGATTATAAACCAATTCTCTCAAGATGTGATCTACTCAATAATAGTCACCCAAAACCATTTTGTTTCCAGTTTATGTGGATCAAAGACCTTGATTTCTTCGAAATGGTTGTGTTGTGGAGGGATGAAAGGAGTTTTGAAAGATCATGTATGTCCATGTTTGTTCAAAAGTTGAAACATCTAAAGGGGTAGATGAGGATGTAGAATATCAAATCCTTTTCAAGGGATGCATGTTACTATTAATAAAGATTTGTCCCTTTCCCAAAACAAAATTATTTCAACTCCCAAATGAAAAAAGCATTGAGAATAAGAGAACAAGAAGAAATCAATCAATTATTTCAAAGACACTCTATTAGAAGCTATACATGATAAAGAGGATCAAAGTGAGCTTTTATATACATTGCATCATTTATCATGTTAAGGAAAAATTAAATCTTGATGACGATCATGATGGAGGTGGCAATTTCTCCTTCCACCTTGACAAGGTACCTAGTTTTGATGAAATTTTTGTATTTTTCTTTCAATTTTTTTAGATTTAGTGATATAGTGGCTAGGTAGAAATGACTAGAAAGGAGGCCATAATACATGAGATAGAATCCACCTTTATTACACTAGTTCCCAAGAAGGGGAAGATAAAATATTTTGGTAATTCTTGCTCAATTTTTCTTTATAACATAATTCATAAGATAATTTAAAAAATTATGGTAAATAGATTGAAAAACATTTTGGATTTTGTTATCTCAGAGGAACAAAGTGTTTTTTTAATGGTAAGCAAATCATTGATGACATAATCATGGCATAAGAGGTCATGTGTTCTCTTGAGTCCACCAAAAACCAAGAATGCTTATAAGATTGGATATAAACAAAACATATGATAAGGTTTGTCTATGTGATTTCATCCAAAAATTTGGTTCTAAGTTAGTGTGAATGGTTTAGATGCTATATTAGTCCAAAATATTCTATTTTGATTGATGTATTCCCTACTAGACAATTTGAATCATGTTGTAGTTTTTGTCAAGGTGACCTACTATTTGTGTATGTCTTCATTATTCTTCATGGGGCATTGGGTAGCTTTATCTTGAAGGCAAAAGTGAAAGGAAAAATCAAATATTTTTAGGTTGACATATGGTATCTTTGAATCTCATATCCATATTATTAATGTAATATTCGTTTAGAGCATCATTTTATTCAACTATGGAACTATTTGATTGAATTATGCTTGCAATTTTGTTTCAGCAATTGGAAGAAGAGAAATCTTGTCCTCTTTTATCTTTAGATTTAGGCCAACTCCCAACCAATCATGCTAGATTAACCTAGTCTAAATGTGAAAAAGTAAATTTGAAAGAGTAGGGTGCAAAAAATTGAAAGTAAATGCAATGAAAGAAAATACTTAGCAGGATTCGCATATGATCATTTAACACATGTGAGGTAAATCAAATATTATCAATATGATCCTACATGTATGAAATTTGCAATGGAAAGGAATCTTAGAAAGTGAAAGGGTAGTGTCGTAATCAATATGCATTTTATAGATTAAAAGCCTAGTGCCACAATTGATAAGCAAATGTCATGCATAGTATTTCTATTATTCCAAAATGAGTTCTATAGTACAATGTGAAGTCTATAAAAGTGTAGCTTTAATCTTCTTGAATGGCCAAAAGGTGTTTACAATGGAGCCCATAGCTCCTATTAATAGCAAATTATTTAACTATGAGTTACCTAAGGTAAATCCTTTCTTCCTATGGTAAAAGTTGTAGTTTAGGGGCATCCTTAGCAAAATGATTCACCACTAACCTTTACATTCCTCCAAAAATACCTCTAAATATATTTAATAGGCCTCCAACTCTTGTGGAACACCAAACAAAATATTTCTTGGAGGTTTCCTTGAATATTGTGCTACCTTTGCTTGTTTAGCCTAAAAAAATGATTTTTTGATTTGTAAAATGACAATTCACTAATTGGTAAAATGGTGCTTTGCTGTTTTGAGACAAATTGCCCCTTCTAACAAAATACCCATTCCAACCAATTGCTCATCTTGATCAATTGTATTATTAAAACAACCATTTTTTTGATATTTTTAAAACATTTATGGGATTACAATACTATTTTTAGGGTTAAAAATTTGGTTTCCTTGCTCTCCATGATTGTTTCCAAATTGGAATTCCAAGGCAGTATCCAACTACTACATTTTTGACAACTTCTTGGGGTGCCAAGCTTGATTGGTGAGAGATCCTAGGTCCTACCTCTACCCTTAGGTGCAAAGTCTTCAAAACTAGAATAACCTCACAACAAGATTACATAACTCATGGGTCTACTTGGTCTTCTACTTATGGCAACAATATCAAAAGTTTTTTCAAATTCACTGGGTAGATCCAAGTTGCTCAACATATTTACCTCTACTATCAAATCCTTGTCTTAATTCATGGATAGGCTCTCCTTTTGTCACTATATCTTTCAACTTGTCTAACAGGGATTCCAAGTTGGTGACTTTGTCTAGCACGACACTATATTCCACTTTATATTTCTCATTAAAAATTTTACTTATCTATCTGGATGCGAGGAGTAATCTTTGGCTAGAGAAGACATTGAACAATCCGACACTTACTATTGAACTTCTTCTATCATTTCTAGTATAAGAATTTTAAGGGTATCATGGATGGATTTACATTGTTGTAGTTGTCTTTGGATGTCAAGTATGCTCTTCAATTGCTTGAATATAGTATTTTTATCAAATACACCAAACTTCCTTGTCCTATAGACATCTTGAATAGTTGCTACAACATCTCAACATATCTTGCTTTCATAGACAATTCCTTTTTTGCTTGATGGATAGTGTTAGAGGTGTGATTTAGGATGGATTTGAACTATAAAGTTAAAATAATCCTTGAAACACATGATTTCAACATAGACATTATTCCATATAAACTTGCTTTTCTCCAAAATTGAACCCTATATTTCCACCACTCTTGCTCCCTTTCTTAATTCTTCCTCTGTCATTTTTAGTTCAACTATTTTCTAATATGTCTCTTGCATGGTCATCTGTATTTGATCCAATTAAAGCTTTAGATCTTATTTTTTCTTCTCAAATTACCACTTCAATTGGTCTTGCCCTTGTCTTAGTTGTCCCTTCAAGTTTTCTAGTTGCATTTTCAATTTATCCTTCTCAACTAATTTATTTGATGCTTTAAGTTCTTGTTGGAAATTTATTGCTTAATGCCACTTTTGGATCATAAACCATGCCAGTGCTTGAACATTGTATAATACTTGTTTCTTGTACGATTTGGTGTCAATAGTAGCTGATGCATACCTTATGGTTGTGACCTATTATAGTTGTCTACTAGCTACACCGTTTGAAAGAGATTAATCTTTACTAGATCCAACATGGATAATCTAGCAGTGTAATTAGCCAATGTGGTAGTTGGTCTAGTAGGATCCATAGGAAGAGCCTCTTCCATAATTAGATTTTTCCACCCTCCATAAGATATGGTTATAGGACCATGAGTTTCTTGGGAATTGAATCCCTTAGTTTAACATCTTCCCTTGTCTTCCTTTCAACCCCTTTCATCAAACTAATGACTTTATTTATTGCTTTGTTCTTAAGGGCCTCTAATTCTTGCTAGATGAATGTCTAGGTGGGTGCTGCTATAAAATTTTGTTACTGGATGGTTTAGATTGACTCAATTATCTTTGATGATGTTTGTATATGTGACATCATTGCCATACCAAGGAATTGTTGGGATAAGATGCTAGGAACAAGAGGGGGATGTGATCACATAGTGAGAGGAGTACATTGAGTGGTAATGGATGTTGGGGAAGGTGTTGGTGTGGACACTAACACTTGATAGTAATACATGTTAGTATGGTGGAGAGTGATGAGGTGTAAGTAATATAAGAAATAAGAAGTATTTGAGAAGTGGAAGTTGAAGAAGTACGAGGTGGAGAAGAGATGAAGAGAGGAGAAGAAGGGGGTGGATGTGGAAGAAGCATGGTGATGGGAGTGGATGCAAAGGTTAATATGACCTCTAAAGTCATGACCTCCATTGAAATGGCTTCATCCTTGGTTGATAATATATTGATGTGCACGATGCCTACCTTTGCAATTTTTGCTTTCTCTAACTCTTCTATGCCTTGAGATGTAAAGGCTTTGATCACAATTTTTTTTTTAACATGTTCAAAATTGATGTTGTCATGCTAAATTCTATTAGACCATTTCCCTTATGGTATTGCTTATTAGCACTAATGCATATGAGGTTAGCAATGATGTTGATGGAGTGAGCAGTTGGGGTGTCAACTTCTTTGTGGTCTCTTAGTTCCCCTCATTCAATGTGCTCTATCCCATGCACTTGAAAAGTTTACTTGAAACTATCCTTGGCATGTAATATTTCCTATAGTGTTCATTTCATATCTTATTTTTTACCAAGCTAGGATCTTCCTTCCTTAATATCCTTAATTTTCAAGGGTTCTTATGGTTTGATTATTTATCTTTACATAGAGGTAAAAATATAATTTTACCATCATACAGAGTGTAGAATGTATACCATGGAGGAGGGTGACTCTACCATTTTTGTAACTTATATTTGTAACCATGGGATGACTCTACCTTGGCAATGGTTGTGTCTTTGTCTAGCTTTGCTTCTTTTCCCATCCCATGCCATTTTTTAGGGACATAAAATAAGTTGATACCACATGCCAATATTTAATTTACAAACAATGAATTAGGGTAATAAGACCAAAATTCTTGCATACATGTCATTTCCAATCTCTTTAGCTTGTCATTAATTAACACATGTAACCCTCATACTTTTAGATTAACCTCCATGATTGCCATTTTGGTATTATAGAAGGTGTCCTTTTTATGTTTCTTGAAGTGCTTCTAATCAACATAGCCCAACTGCCTCATGTACTCTAGGTTGAACAAATAATTCAACACAAATATAGGTAATTCGTAAGTCATTTTAGAGAATCCATAAATCCTAATGAAGACTATATACTTGCCCATATAGAAGCATCTATTTGACATGAATTTGGACTTGATGAGACTACAACACTTCTCTGATAATCCAAGCGCATTCTTTGTCAACCTCTTCATAACTAGATGTTAAAATATCTCACATAAACCACATATATCCTTGTAATTAGATTGACATGACATATATTTACAATCATAGATTGCTAGTATATTCTCACCACCTCCCATTTTATCCATCTATAACTTGGGGAACTAACATTTTTTCTAATGTAGGATTAGCTACATGATATGTGTAGTTGAACTTTCATGCTTCCTTGAAGTTTTTGAGTTGTTTATTAGTGCAATCAACCACATATTTGGCATAGTCTATATTTGAGAGTGGCCCAAATAGTGCTTAACTATATGCAACATGGCCATGTATTTGTCTTTGACTAATTCATTACTCGTTTCCCCTAGAATAACTCATATGTTAGATATATCACCATTTGAGCATCCCTTCTAAATTGCACAATCTTGACAGGTTTTTCAATTGTGTAACCACAATCCAACTATTATCGTCAAACTTGTTATAGTAATAAATTTGGGCCTAGGTATTACATGTGACCTAGTGTGTCAAGTTACCTTTAGCCTGCACCACCTTTTATAAAGATGTGGATTTTATCCTAAGCTTGAGTATTAGATTGTATACTGGTCTCTATTATATATTTTGGTACACCTCTCCACAATTTGAGAGAATTCCCAAACCTAAGGCACATGTGTTATAGCAAGCCCCAAAGTCCATATGCGGCTTATTATCCATGAATCTATATCAATACCATTCCAAAATGCTTGATTTCAATCCTTATATCCTCAATTGATGTGAGCTTGTTTTACTGCTTGACCATATTACAATAGGGATCATCAAACCTATTTGTTACTTTCTTAAGAATTTTGGGTATTCTTGTTTTTATCCTCAAGGGGCTTAGCCATTTTGATTGTGTTTAGGAACTGACTCCTAATGACCCGATCCTAGTTGGGGCCATTGTGGTGGTCATAAGAAGGCTAATTGAGGTTGATTCGACCACTGTGTCACTACTAGAGGCTACACTAGCGTCCATATTAGCTCTAAAGGATTGTTGAGTTCTTGCCTTAAAAATGCCAAGTATTTTTCAAAAAAAGACAATTTGTAGATTTCTAGCCCCTACTACCACTGGTGATTTTTTTAAATTTGATATTAATTTTATCCTAGTGATTCACTAGTTTTAGACTTGGAAAACATTTACTCCTCATGGGAAACAATGGTTTTCTAATTTCTAAGTTGGAAGTTCACCAATTTTAAACTTGGGGATTATTTTGAGAGGGTTTTAGTGATTTGCTTCATCTTGGGATGAACCAAAACTTGGGAATAAAATTTGCATAATGAAGGTTAGGGCTTAGTTAGTTCTTGCTTTCATGACTTCGATAAATAAAGGGAAGGTTATGGACATGCATTTTTATGGAAGGTGGTGTGGCAAAGATATGATCATAAAACAATATATTTTAGTGATATGGGGCCTTGTCAAGTCCTGGTCTCATGATGCATTAGGGATGGATGCTTCTCATGCGTTTTATTATACCTCTTTCCTAACTTCTTTTGATGCTTTCTTCCTCACTCTCTAGCTGCCTAATTCTTTGCTTGTGATGGATTATAACAAGAATGGGGTTTACAAGGGTTATAAACCGTCGACATGTACAAAGTACTCTACTTATGCATTTATGATTCCCAACTGAAGATTCATCACTTATAAAAATTGTGAATTGATATTTTTCTTTGCCTTTATTCATTGGGGATGGCTTGGAAGAAATTTTGGTTTCACAATTTTTTTGGCAATTTTTAATTTTAAAATTGGTAAACTATTAATTTCCAAAATGATGATTCAATATTTGTGAATCTAGAAAATCATAATTTTAAGATTTAAAAAAGGTTTACAAAACTATTCAAATGATTTTGAGAAATAGATGAAAGTAATGGGTGATTTGGTACCTTTTTAATGCTTTCACCTAGACTTGAAGGGAAATATATTTTTTATTTTTCTCTTTTTTGCTTTTTCTTATTTTTACATTTTTTATTTTTTTATATTTTTAAAAGGAAAACTAAAAGAGAGAAAATATAAAAATTAGAAAAATGATAAAAGAAATAACTATGTACGTATTTACTACTTTTTATAGGCTTAGAAAGGTCTTGGGTGCTACCATTTGGCTAAGATAGACAACAACCTTATGTCTAATATCACTAGCTTGTAAGCATTAGCTCCTTGAACTCTATCAATTTGATATGGTCCAATCCAAAGCAAGTCAAATTTCTCATATTTTTTATGCTTGGTCCTATCTTCATCCCATTTGAGAACTAGATCTCCATCTTTGAGTTCCATATCTGCCACCTTTTGTCAAACCATCTCTTGACTATCATTTAATGTTGAAAAAATCTATGAAAGGCATTTTCTATATCTTCTTTTAGTGACAACAATGCATTCAATGTGCATGTATAGGATCTATATCTGCATCTTTGAGCTCCAACTATTAGGACATTTGTAGGGAAGGGATCTTTCTATTTATTGGAAGCACTACTTCTTTATCAAAAATAAGTTTATGAGGATATGAACCAATTGAGGCCTTATGAGTTACTCTATCTACCCATATATCCTTCTTCATCTTAGTATGCTAGTCTCTTTGGGGCTTTATAATAGTCCATTTTAGAATTATGTTTTTTTTTTGTGGACTCTGTTGGGCCTTTCCCTCACAAATAATGATTGGAAGATATTAAAAAAAAACCACGGTCAAGTGCAAACCACACAAAATTACCTAATAAATACTATAATATTATCAGTAACTACTACTAAAGGCGTTTCATATCTTATAATAATATCTTCTAGTGTTTGAGTGATCATGTCTTGATTTGTAGACTTGATAGGGACTGCTTATATCCACCTAGTGAAATAATAAATGTTAGTCAATATCCAACCATAGCCTATATTGAATAAGGGACTCATCTTTCCAATGAAATCCAAGCTCATTTCTTGAAAAGGTTCTAATACAACTATGGGTTGTAGGGGAATAGGGGCTCTTTTTTGACCAACAAACATGTAACATGCTTTGTAATTTTTGAACCATTGAAAACAATCATTAAAAATAGTTGGCCAGTAATATTCAACTCTTAATATTTTGTAAGCTATAGTTTAGGCCAAATAATAACCACCTTCATCATAATATTATTTTAATAAATCTCTTACTTTCTTCTTTTCCATGCACCTTAAAAGTACCCCATCATATCACTTTCAAAAAAGGATACCATTGAACCAGGTGTAGTAGGTTTCCTTTTGTTTGAATCTAGCTCTCTTCTTGAGTATTAACCCCTTTTGTACTTACCCTATTAGCATGTATCTCCTTATGCATTTCAATTCTACTTCTTCTGTGAGTGCCACTTGTTCACCATAGTGGAACATAACTAGATTTTCACAAAGAAATTGTCCTCTAACTAGTTTAGTTGGCTTACTTCCTATGTTTAATTCTTGGATTTTATTAATCTAGACAACTCTATTTTAACCTAGCTTTCCATATAGTACTATGGACCTTACATCTCAATGTACTATGAAGATGATGGTATTACTTTGAGATAAATTATACTTAAGACTTTCTAAAAGCTTTCATCATCAAAAATACTTGTTTTTGATAAAAGTATATTGTCCCTCATAGTTGTGAAGTGTTTGACTTGTAAGGGATATTGGATGTTCATCTTCTTTATCATATTTATGAGTTATTACAAACAAAATACTCTTATTAGTGCCAAAAATATAACTTATAATCCCTAGAGAAGTTTAGATTAATCAACGTTAATGCTTCTGTAATTGCATCCTTAATGCTTTGAAAGGTCTATTTGCCTTATGCCTAGGTGAAAGTGACATCCTTCTTCAACATTTTTGTGATACGTCTAACTATATGTGCAAATTTATTTATGAATTTGACCATAAGATATATTTATCCAAACCTAATACCTTTGATTGATGAAGGTAGTGGATACTTGTATTGGTTTGACATGATTAGGGTCAATTGCAAGGCCTTTCTTTGATACTACATGCCACAAAATCTTGCTTTCTTGAATGAAGAAGATAAAAATTTTGGGGTTTAAGGATATTTTGTATTTCTTGCATATTTTAAAAACTAAATCTAAGTGTTCAATGTACTTACTCATTTATTTTGAAATAAATCAGATCATTGAGGTATATGAGTATTACCTCATTAATCAATCCAATAAAGGTTATCCAAGAAAGACCTTATACCTTTGATTTATGAAGATAGTGGTAACTCTTGTATTGGTTTGACATGATTAGGGTCTATTATAAGACCCCTTTTTGATACTACATGCCACAAAATTTTACCTTCTTGAACAAAGAAGATGAATTTTTAGGGGTTTAAGGAGATATTGTATTTATTGCATACTTTAAAGATCAAATCTAGGTGTTTAATGTGCTTACTCATTTTCTTTGAAAATAATCAAATCATTGAGGTATATGAATATTATCTCATTAATAAATCCAACAAATGTTACCTAGGAAAGACCTAATACAATTTATTGATGGATGTAGTGCCAACTCTTATATTGGTTTGACATGATTAGGGTCTATTACAAGGCCTTTTTTTTATACTACATGCCACAAAATCTTACCTTCTTGAATGAAGAATATTATTTTCTTGGGGTTTAAGAAGATTTTATATTTCCTACATATTTATAAAACTAAATCTAGGTATTCAATGTGATTACTCCTTTCCTTTGAGGACTCAGATCATTGGGGTATATTAGTATTATCTAATTAATCAATACAACAAAGGTTATGTTCATAGCTATCTAAAAAGTGGACCTTATGTTGGACAACCCAAAAGGTATTCTTTGATAAATAAAGATTTTTCATTTTATGGTGAATGCTATCTTATGTTGGTCATCATATTTAACCCATATCTAATTATACACTAAGAAACCATCGAGTAATGACAATATTTGTGATCTTGCCACCTTATGCAATATTTGGTCTATGGATGATAACTGGTGGTGGTCCTTTAGAGATACTCTATTTAAGTTCCTAAAATCTATGCCAATCAAGTATCTCTATTTTTTTTGTGTATTGTGATCAAATTTGCCACCCATATCAAATGCTTGATAGGAAATATAATCTATGTTTGTAGTAAATTAAGAAGCTTATTTTTATCACGGTCTCAATTTTAGGATTAACAAGCCTTTGTTTTTGGTGAAATGGCCTAGCAACATGTTCAAGGTCAATGGTATGTTCTATTATGATCCTATCATAGACCTTAAGATATTTATACACCTAGGAAGTGAAATCTTCATACTTGGATCATAATTCCTTAAACAAGTGAACCTCTTCTTTTGTATATTCCTTTTTCCATCAAAACATTCTTTTCTTCGGTGACTTTAATAGGTTGGTAAGATGAGGGTTTTGCCTTAAAGTTGGCCTTTTTGGTGCTATTATCTAAATTGAACAAATTTTCCAATGTGATCAGGCCTTTGGGTAATTAATTTGTTTTCAACTACATGATTCCATGTTTAATGTCATCCCCATATTCATTTTTCCATTCTACATGTTGGGATTCCTTAACAAGGATCTCGATGATACACTTACCAATGGTCAAAGTTATCTAGGATAGCGGGTCTAAAGACTATTTCCATCTCTTTAGGTCTACTCCATATATGTAGTTGGATCAAATATAGCATCCTATGATGCTAGCTCATTTGCTTTTATATTTATCTCCCTTGATATTGTGACAACTTTGTAAGTATCAAAAATTTCTAATAGGTTCCACACTCAATGTTATATGATTTTAGGTGTTTGTTCTTTGTGGAACACCAAGTTAACTTGATTTATTATGAGTTTAAAGTCACCAAATACCTTCAAGTTCCTTACTTCTATCTTTTCTATCTTTCTTAGCCTAGTAAACAATGCGTAATACTCTGCTATATTATTTTTACAACTCAACAATAATATGCAAGTGTAATGAGTTTGTATACCTTGTAGGTCTATCAACTATATATTGATACATGCCCCATTTCTTGTCCAAGCTCCATCAAAGTGTAAATTCCAAGTGCCTTTTGATCCTTCAACTTGTCTACTTATCAAGGATGGAATATTAGATGGATATTTTGAAGTAAAGTAGTTTTTAAGCTTGATATCTTGATATGTTTATTTCAAATCTTTATCTTTTTTCCTATAGAACCCTAATAATCATGTCTATTTTAGAAATAAGCTCATATTCATTCAAATTGTCATCCATAAACTTGAGAAGCTCATTCCAACTAGCCATCCCATCATCACCCAACTTGTGAAGATAGTTACATGGAGGATCATTTTTAGTTATGACAATTTTACTATCTCAAGGGACATTTGTATGGGTTTAGTCCAAGTCCAAGTATCCATATTTATTATTTTCTTAGTATATTATCTTAAAAGAAACATCTCAAAATTAGGGGTAGATAGACCATAATGGCTTCTTAGATGAAAACCAATTATGGATGTTTGACCACTATAATGGTTAGAAATTTTAGGCTCCCACAACATTTTCCCTTGTCCCATCCATCTCAAAAGGGTCCCTAACTATCTTTGCATAAAGCAATACCATATTTCTTGAGTCTATAATACAATTACAAAGCACATAATTCTTAATATTTAGGGTTATATATAAGGGTGAAGGTTTCATTATTTTAGGCTTGGAAATGCTGAATATAACAAGGACATTCACTGGTATATAAAATGAATTATTGAATATTAAGTTTTATTGTTCAACAAGGTCTATTTTTGTCTAGTCTTAGATATTGCATAGCTTTTGTCCTAATATTTGAGAGCTTCCTAAAGTAGGTCCCTCTATCTTGATAAGGTAAATGATTTCAACATGCTCGCTTTTGTTGGTGTCTTTTTAATTCACTAATAATATTAAACTTGGACTTAATTAGGGTTCCATCACTTTATGGGATGAATTTTCTGTATTGGTAGGTTGTCATAACATGCCCTTCACTAGTCAATGATGGGTTAGGTTAGTCTCAATATTTTTTTGTAACTTTCCCTATTTTTTCTTATTTTTTGTTATTGTATCTCTATCACTCCTAGGGAGGTTTTCTTAAGAATTATGATCTTGTAGTATTTGAGTAGAAGTATATTTATTTACATTTCCCTATGTAGAAGGATGACTAGACATTATTGGACCTTATATTTTAAATGCAATAGTGATCATCTTCTTATTAGGATTATAGTATTTTATTTTGCATCATGTTGTATTTGAGGTGTTTCTTGGGATATATTTTATTGAGGCTATTCATCTATTGCCTTCCTTTTACCTTAGGTTACCACTACTTATTGATTGGCCAACACCACATGATATTCAAAGGGAAAGTTTGGCATCCTTTTTTAAAATCCTAAAGTTAACAAATACTATATTATTCAGACTAGGCATGGCCTAGACCATTTATTGTATCACCACCATATGGTTTGCCATTGTGGGTAGCCAAAAAATGGTTCATTCATCATGGGAAATTGATTTTTCATAGGTGATTGGATGGCAATTTTGTATTCCATTATAAATTTTTGTTGTGCCTAGCATTATTGATTGTAAATTTCAATATGAATGTGTCTCAGAGTTGTGAATCACTACACTAGGTTATGCCTTGCATTACATGCAAAATACAAAAAATAATTGATATTTGAATTCATATTGACTATTTTATTCTCTGTCTAATTACTTGTCAAAGTCATCGAAATATGTGAAACCTAGTCATGAGATAAGGAGTATTTCTCTATTTTTAATTTTCTATTTGTTACTAGCTACTATTTTTTGCTAATAACTGTTTCATATATTTTCTATATCAACATTATTAACAAAAATATTTATCATTTCCATTAATTCATCCACTTGAACTTAGATATTATCATTCCACCTTTGTGATAAAGAAGCATTACTTGTATTGGAAAATTAAGGAGGGACTAATTATTTTAGGAATTGGGGATAAAATACAATAGTGTTAGACATGCTTTGTCTAAGAAAGGATATTACATATGACACATTGGATTAAATAGATTGATGGACTTGAGCAGGTTGATTTTAAAATTCAAAATGGGTGCCACTAGTGGTCTTGTAGGGCTTGAGGTTAGGATATATGTGTAGCATAGTCCATAGGTAGAGGAAAAGGTAATTTACCTAATTATATGAGTACATCTTCTACATGGAAACCTATTCAAAATCCATTGACAAAGGTGATATGATTATATGGACCATCAAGGATAGGTTTGATTGCAAGCCCCTTATGATATTTTAAGGCCTTATCATCAGATGATTGAACATAGGAGGAGTGAGATAAAATATCCTCATGAATGTAGTGTTATAATAATGTATATTATCTTAAGGATGCCTTTACATAGTATTTAACTAGAAAGATATCAAGTAACAATTACCCATGTTGTTAAATCATATCATATATGGTTCAACTATAGAAACCCAGTTAGTTATTGAAATATTGGGTAGGATTCAATACCATAGAGTTATTTTATCCCTTAATGAGTTTAGTGAAGATTCACTACACCTAATATTTTAGCCAAGGAAGGAAACTTCAATGGGTGCTAATTTGAAGAGGACAAAATGGAAAGATCCTAAAACACTGTCAATTTTCAAATGGTCTATGCTAAGGAATCACTAAAGACACTTCATTAGAGGTTGGAAAGATATATGAAGTCACTTTGTATAAATTCCATTCCAATCATAAAATTTTAACAATTAGAAACCTATAGAAATCACTCACAACCTTTTTGGTGATTACTAAATCAAACCTTACCATTGGTAGAAGTTCATGAGCCATTTTGATGATAATTAAAGTGACTCTACCATTAATGGAGGTCTAAACCAGACAACGACTATGGGTTTGATATGCTCCCATATGGAAAATCTCATAGACCTAATTATCATCCACATCTATTTGGATTTGTAGTGTCTTTCCATGCATCTATTATCTCTCTATCACAATCACAAGACACAATCAATGGGAGATCCAGGTAAAAAAGATAAAGTTAGACTCAAAAGTACATCATTTAGAGAATATATGAGTCATCTAATTATGACACTTGATTGTCCTAGCATCCCCTACCTCAAATATCTCTTTTATGTTTGGTGAGCGGTGTAACTAGTTGAACTCCTTTACACCAATGTTTCCACCAAGAGGATCTCAACACTTAAAAATTGGTGGAGATACAAAAGGTATATTGGAGCACTTAAAAAAAATTCCCATGGACCATAAAATCATCATGATCAAAGACTCATGCTACTCCAAGAAAATTTAACAAAAAATGAGTTAGAAAAGTTTTGTAGACGATCAAATCAAAATCAATGGCTTGCATAGTTTTAGAGTTTTTGATGGAGGGTAATGAGAAAAAGATTATAAAGGTTGAGTATTTTGAAATATGTTAAAAAATAAGGATGGGGGAGAAGTGCCATGGGCCATCCAACTCAAAATTAGTAGCCTCCATATATTCACTAAGAACAAAAAATGGATAACAAAGAAATGTTTTGTGGATAATTGGGTTTAGGATTGATGGTTTGCAGAATTTCAAGAAATTCTTGAGGGTAGAGGATCATAATTTTTTTAAGGTTAGATATTTTGGAGAGATGTTGATGAAAAATGGAGGAGAGGCACCATCGACCATATAAGTTAGAATCAATGGCCCATAGAACTTCAAGATATTTTTGAGAGTGAAGGGCAATAAAAGTTTTGAAGGATAATTTTTTTGAAATGACGATGAAGAAAAGAGAGGAAACTCACCTTAGAATGTTTGAAAAAGGATCAATAGCCCATGGAGTTTCAAAAAATTTTGAAGGATGGATGAGGCAAAAATTTTCAAAGGTTGGATCTTTTAAGAGAATTTGACAAAAGAGGAGTATGTGGACCTTCAGATAGAAGATTAACAAACCGTGGAGGTTTTATATCGGTTTGACACAATGTGATAAGAAAATATTTTGAGGGCCATACCATTAGAAATCAACAACCCACATTGCTCCAAAGAGTAAGGGAAAAAAAGGAGAAAACAAGAAATTCTAAGATAGGGGGCAAAAATTCTAATAGATTATAAAAGTGGCCCATGAAGAAAAGTAGTTTAACATGGTAGGTCTATAAGGGTAATAGGGGATAATATCAACCAATCAAAATTCATTAAAAATGATCCCTAGAGACTTTATTGCTAATGTAAAAACACCCAAAAAAGCAGTTGAACTCATCAAATGAGTAGTTGGTAAAGAAACTAAAACCATCTACTTGCACCACTTAGGCTCAACAATCCACCATGAATGATTGACCTATTGAGGGTAAAAGTGTGACAATCACAGCATGAGCACCCTTGAGTCTAACAACATTGATTATAGTGGGTGCATTTGCTCAGTCTCTAGGATCCCTAGGCGGTAGTTGAAAATATTTGTAATAATTGCACATCCAAAGGCTCATAATATTTTGATATTGATGATTCCAAATACAAAGACCTTAAAGGGCTAAAATTATGTAATGTCACTATAATTAGGGTACCAGTAGGAAGACATTACTTAATTCACCCACAAGAATTGAAGAGAAAAATCTCCCTATTGATATAATATTATAAACATTGATTAGTTGCTTATTTGTACCTATTACCAGGCCTAGTATGTAATTCTCCTCTCAATTTATTTTGTATAATAGTATGGAATCAATCCCTAAGTCATTTTATAGGAAATATTTTCAACCCTTTCTTTTGAATTGATTGTAATGTAATAATTTTATACATCTATATATAAGAAGCTATGACTATTTGCCTCTCTATACCATTTCTTATGTGTATATGTGTATATGTGCCTATGCCTAATTATTAATGCTTTGAGTAAATTGTGATCACTTTGGGCTATTGGAAAATGATTCACATGTTCATCTAATCCCACTATTATGTAGAATAATATCATAATCTTGGTGCATCTCCCTTGGTTAGCTTAGGAATTTTAATTTTTGCTATTCTATTTCTTGTAGTTTTTATTTCCCTTTACCTTTTTGTATGAAATCTAGTTCAATAGGCGAGCATTGAAGATCACATCCTCTATGGAGATGGCCTTGTAAAAAACCCTAAAAGACATCCAATGAGCCATATCCCACACTCTCAAAACTTCCCATTGTGTCTCTCTACATGATGTGTGAGTGTTTGGTGCATTCAACCATCACAACAAGAGAGCACAACATTCTGAGATGAAAAATTTAATTGCATACCTAGTGGGACTAATATTATTTATATTATTTCCACAATATTAATTGAGCTTGATTCATAAAGAAGTACAAAGAAGAAGAGATCAAAATACACCCATTTTGCATGACAATAGTTTAATGGCATATTTGATGGGACCAAAATACACATATTAGGATGAGATATTGATAAGTGTCTCTACTTATATGCTTATTGAAGCATCTAGAAATTTTAAATAGTGACTCTGTTTAAAAACAATACTTAGAAAATGTCACTTGGAGAGATGTGGGATTGGGATTCTAGTGAAAATATTAGTCTATTAGCTTGATGAAGCATATTCAAGTTCACCTAATGAATTTTTTGAAAGCAAAGTACCCAATAATTTATGAACACGCCTACTTCTAGATCCTACATAGCTACAAATTCTCAAGTTTTGGTACCCCCTCTCAACACAATTCTAAGAAAAAGAGGCCAATACCAAAATATAGTTACACTGCATAGAATATTTCTTGTATGGAATGATAGAGGTCCATTACAACCACTAGTTCCACCTACAATATGGGATGATATCCAACATATACATTAAAGTCTCTGCTCTACTTCACTAATAAAGATATCACCACGCCAACCAAGCACCTATAACACATGGTCAGCCCGTGTTCATTACAAATGTGGTAGAATAGAATGTGGTACTGAGATTACTAGTGGCATCCTTTAGAAGTAAAGCACAAGTTGTATGTCTCACTAGCTCCACATTTGATTACAAATTGGGAACAAATTGTTGCCTTATTTGTTGATATATTTGAAGAAAAGGTAGACATAGTATCTCTTTTAGAATAATTATGAACTACAAAGAGGATTCCAATGAAGGCTATGGATGATTTCATTGTATATTTTTATAAAATATGGCATAAAATTATTGATGAAATTTGTGTAGACACCAAAATTCAGCACCCACAAGACCACATCTACCATCCCACCTCAAAATACTGCATAATAAGTCATGTACCTAAGTATTAACTTAGGGATATACAATCCTGCACATTATCCTATTTTCCAGATTTATTAAATCTAGAAAAACCACCCTAGGATACCCTGCCTACCCATTGGACATGTGTCCTAGACACTCCATCCAACATCCTTGCCACATCTCACCCACTCTTGTCCCCTTTATCCCTTCACATGGGGTAGATTCCCAACACCCATGCCACATCACATCCACCTTGTCTCCCCTATCCCTTCACATAGGACAGGATCCCACATCCCACTCCACTTATAGCCACATCACCCCAAAAAAGTGAGGCACACTAAGTGACTCACTATAACTGTCCCTATTACCTAGAAGCCCAAAATTACCACTTGGGAATCCAGGCTTACCACCTTCCACTTCCCTCCAAAATCCTAAGGGGCCTATAAAGCACCATTAGCCCACCAAACCAAGAGAGCTGAACTAAGACACCGCTAGGCTATAGAAATTGACCACGATCCCTGAGCAGATCACGAGCAGAGTCCTTACCAGATCTTGAAGGCCCATTTCCCAAAGCAATATGTGTTTCAACCTAAAATTGCCCATCCATAGTTTCATAGTTAGAACTACGTATCCGTGGTTTCTAGTCCACCACCGTGTACCCATAGTTTCACAGATCTGAGAGTACGATAGTAGAGATTGGTAATTTTTGTTGTAGCAAGTCTTTTTATGATATTTATTGTTGTTATCTATTTCACAAGATTACTTGCTTGAGGTTTTATGTGTAGCATTAGGTCTTGTATTCAAATATTCAGGTGCTACTAATCATTTTGGTAGTGTAAATATGTGCAGGCGACAGGTCTTTGGAAAAGTTGCTGAAGCTGGAGTGGCCCCTTTGCTGGATACCAAAGCCCACTCACCTTGGAATGTAGCAGGAAGAACGAAGGAACCTGTACATTTATGAGAGCCTGGAAGACCCCCCTAGAAAGACATTTGTATCATACTCAGAGACACATATTGTAACATTGCTTCCAAGATACTTGGGGAAATTCAAAGCTTGTAAATCTATATCAAACATCAATACAAAGAAATATTTCATTTTTGGCAATATCTCTATGTCTTTGTGTGATTTCATATTTTTTTTGTGTTAAGTAATTTTGCTACAATTTGACCTCCCTAGGTTTGAATTTTATATATTATTTGAAGGATTTAGATTGAAAAATATCTATGATGTTTAAGGAAAAAAGAGGAAATTATCTATCAAATTATGGGATAATTATCTCTACTGAATATGAATTAATCTAGATAGGTAGGCTAGCTCTTAGGCCCCATATTACCTTATTCCCAAATGTCTAATCATCATATCATCCACCTTCAATCATTCAATCGACAATTTTTTGGAAAACTCCCATTTTAAATCTGGTAGTAACCCTCATTCCCCTTCTTGTTTGGATTCACCTTACCATAAACACTTCTAAATTGGAGGTAGTGAATAATTTGTGAAGATAGTCTCTAATAAGTTTTTGGCCTTATGGAACAAAATTCCTAGAGGTTTCAATACCAAAATAATCCAAGACCTCCCTTCCAATAGAATAACTAGGGCAATAGACCTCCCTTTAACAAATATCCAAGGCCTTAATACTAGGCCAAAAAGGATACAGACTAAGCTCAGAGCTATAGTTAGTAGATGGATCACATCCCAACCCCACTATAATAGATTCCTCCTAACCCTATTAGAGATATAGTGGCCATAGAAAAAAAGTATGTGGAAAGCCCATAATCATGGTACTTTTTGGACCTATACCCTCATAGTGTTTGCACTAAGAACAACCAACAATCCATTCAAGCAATTCCAAATGAAACTACCTATGCCCAACCATCTATTACTTAGTCATAAATTATTCAAACTTTATCAATTTTTTTTCCTAGACATAAGTACTAACTTACCTAGACAAGCTTGGAAGAGGTTGTATCTGATATAATAGGAACTGTAATACCTGCAAGGCCTCAAATTCAATCATATTATATGACTAATACCAAAATAAAAGCATTAGATAAGTAAAAAAAAACTAGTAAAATGATTCCCACTACACAAATAAAGCCACCAAATCCTAAGAAAAATATTCCTTCAACAACAACACTAAAATTCCTAGCACTTGCAAAATGTACTTCCCCTAAAATACCCAATCAAGAAGAACGAATGTCATTCAAATGTCTATAGTAGATAGTACCAAACCCTAATGAATACCATATGCTACTGTAAACCAAAAAATGAACACCAATACAAAGATAAAGTAACAAAAGCACAATAACACCATGGAATGCACAAAATGAATAATATTTTATTAATATGGGTAGATCTCTGAGTTGTACAATGAATGTGCCCCAATATGGGGGTTACAAATGCTTTTTGATACAGATATTACAAATAATAGGGTTTCAAAACCCTAGTTCAATGAATAGCTAGTGTCTTCTGGCTCATCCTTGATCCAAACAAGAGTGTGGGTGGGCTTGTGTATCCCTACAGGACCACCCTAGCTGCAATAACTTCCAAAAATGTGATTCCTACACCTACAAATAAAAAACAACATAAAAGGGGTTAAAAGCACCTGTGAGGGCTCCATTGTGTGAGGCCCTATGAAAGATAAAACTAATAAACCCTAGATGCTATAGAATAGAACTGTAAATAGAAATACAAGAATGTAAATAAATGATGCAATAAATATTTTTACCTTGTCAATGCTAATCTCTATCCTCCTGTTTCTATTGTCGATGGTCGCTTGAATACCCGAAAGCATTTGAGGGCTTACGAACTACAAATATACTATGGGAAACACCCAGAGGCGTTCGATGATGGCTGTGAATGGCCAACAATGTTTTGTGAACTCTGAGATGCATTCGGGGGTGGACGAGGATGAAACATAACCATATCTGGTTCATGAGGGTTTGGCGATGGTGAAATTGAGGATGCGATGGTGGTAGTTAAGGATGAGGATAGTAAAATGGCTAGGGAAAATGTTCAAATTTAGGACCTTGATTCATCAAAATGAATCACTTTTTATAATCTACCCTTGAACATGTTAGGGTTTCGATGACACAAAATGGGTGGTCGAGATTAAAACATGAGGAAGGGTGGAGATTAAGCTTGGGCAAGTGACATGGATTGAGATGGATGGATGGCTGAGATTAAGTCATGGTGGATGGCTAGGATTTATTTATATAAATACATATATATTTATTAAATATATATAAATAAAAATATAAAATATTAATATTTATGTATATATAAAATACATACATACATACACACATACACACATATATATATATATATATATATATATATAATGGATGACTATGATTGGAGGATACATATGGATGACAAGTGGCTAGATTTTGGTGTCTATAGATGCCCCTTTTTGTATCACGTTGCGTGAAACACAATGCGATGCAAAAATACGAGACACCTGGTTTGGCATGATGAAGCAACTTTCTTTCCTTGGAACGCAAAGATGATTTTGAAGATAAAAGAATTTGTATGTGTAGCTTACCCCCTCAATTGGTGAATGAGTGAAAAATGAGTCTCACGAGCCAATTGATAGAATTGTGAGTGAAAATGTAGTTGAATGGTGTAAGTGCAAGTGTATGATGTAAATGTGGATGATATGAATGATGTAAATACGGATGATATGAATGATGTAAATTGATGTCATTTTTTCCCCAATGGATTAAAGGGGTTTTTGCCAAGTGTAGATGCCATGATCATGTAAGATGTATCCCACTGTGGGAAATCAAAATCAAATTTGGTTACCCCAAATTTGGGGTGATTCCATGTTGTTGAAGAAAGTGCCTTTTGGCATCATTGAAATGCAAAGTGATGAAAATGTAGAATATTAGGAACCAATCATCCTATGATCAGGTGATTTCTAGGAGGCCCCTCCTAGTGACTATGCAAAATTCCTAAATGTTAAAGGGAATGATGTAGCCCCATGGACAAGGCCATCAATGACAACTTTTGAGCAAATTAATCTTAGCATAGTCTCACTCAAAATATGAGGGATCAAATGTAATTTTATTTCAAACAAGGAGATATTGGATGATAAATATGGCCAAGTATCCTTATGGTGATTTATCCATCTTACCAAATTGCATGGACAACCAATCGTTGCAATCACCAAGGAGATAGAATAGACCACTAGATACGAGGTTCACTTGAAATTGTATGTGAACTTGGAAAATGTTTGATGTAAATACAATTGTTGATGGATTTGATGATGTTGAAATGAATATGTGATGATGAAAAATGCATTGATGAATGAATTGCATGAGTTTGTGAAATTTTGCATTGGTTTTGGAGCATTTTTAGAGTAATTTTGGATAATTTTGACTTTTTGGTCGCAAACAAAAGTTAACCACCCAAATCAATCTATGTTATCACAAAAGGTGATGAAATGATGTGATGGATGATTAGAATGATGAATATGGTTGTTTTGTGAAAATTTGGACCATTTTGGTGCATTTTGAAGCTTGTAAGATGATTTTGTGACTTTTGGTCGCAAACAAAAATTATGCACCCAAATCAATTTTTGGTTTCACAAAACATGATATGATGATGAAATGAATGTATGGATGCAATGTGGAGTGATTTTGTGGAGGTAAGCTACATTTTTGGAGCATTTTGATCTTTCTACAAATTTTGAAGCCAAACGTCGGCTAGCGTCCACATCATGCATAGACGTCGGTAAGCGTTTGCCACTCTACAGATATTGGTCAGTATTTCAATGTACTTGTGAATGCCCATGGGCATTTCAATGCACCAAAAATAGCTATAAATAGTCTGCAGAGGTAAAATCAGATTCATTCTTGCATTCACAAGTTTCAAAAATTATGTTTGAAGGAGAGTGAGTGAGTGTATGGAGTGAAGGAGTGTGGTGGAGTGAAGGCTATGGTGATGGAGGGTGTGAATGTGGTAGGAGTGGAGATGCATGTTGTTGAGGTAAGTGCCCTTGGCACTCTTGTTTGGACTTGTGTAATTTTTTTTGAATTATGCAAGTGAATGTGACATTAATGTGTTTGCATTGTGTATGTGTTGTGTTGTAGTTGAGGATCTTGGAGGCTCGATATTGGTTCTCACCTCTCATACCTAGGGTGAGAAAGGCATTGCGGTATGAGAATTGGAAGTGGTTGGAGACTGTAGGGGCTGGTTGGGGTAGCTTAGATTGATGTGGTGAGGGTATATGAGGGGTATCTCTCTACCTTGGTAGAGAGATGGGATCTAGATAGGGGGACCTTTCAGCTCCCTACTGGTGAGGTGATAGTGACACTCGAGGATGTATACCACATCCTTCGAGTACTGGTGGAGGGGTTACGTATCAAGGTTGGACATGATAAGGGATATGAGATGAGCTAAATATTTGGAGATCGATGGTAAAATGTGAGTGTGAGGGGTGGAGGGATCATGTACTTGGTGATGTATACCAAGAAGAATTTGGAGGTATTGCCCACCTTGGTCATGTTCCTATTGGCCAACATAGTGGTATCGAATAACATTGGCTATCGGTTCCTTGGAACATGATCAAGTTGGTATATGATATGATCGATGAGCCTCGGGTGTATGCATGGGTACTTTCTCTACTAGCTCAGCTGTACTTGGAGTTGTATGAGGTGAGGAGGTAGAGGTGGAAGGGGTTGGGTTGTAGTGTACTACTATAGTGTTGGGGTTGGGAGCACTTTAGTGTGGCTCAACCTATGGGCTTGCCTACTGAGGCATGGGATGGGGAGAAACCCTATGCTATGAGATGGTGGGTGGTTGAGGAGGTGCAATTGAGTCATCCTAGCTATACTAGATAGGAGTACAAGGATTTATGGGTAGGGTTGACACTTGATCAGGTGCTTTGGAGACCATGGTGAGGTGCTAGTTGGACTAGTGATGGGGAGCAACTATGGAGAGTTTGGTAGGCTAGATGGGTGGTTGGATGACATAGGAGTGAGGTGGAGTTGATCTAGTTCTCATGGGTGCTATGGTAGTTTGGGCTATGATAGGGGATTTCTGAGGCACTAGTGTTATACAGGCATCATCGAGATGAGATGGGTCTACCTTGTGCGAAGGCATGGAGGGTGACCTATGAGGATGATGAGGAGATAGATCTCCCTGATGTGGATGATGTGGGGACTACTATTGAGTATGATGTATGGTTCACTACATAGCCACCATGGGTACCAAGTCTAGTAGTGGATGAGGGTAGTGGGGATGAGGATGAGGTAGAGGTTGAGGTGGAGGTAGATGAGGCTCCTAGATGTTGAAGATATATTTGATCTAGTAGTTGAGGGAGATGGGTGAGGGATGTAGTAGAGCAACCTCTAGATATTAGAGGTGATGGAGATGGCATGGATGATATGGAGGAGGTTCTAGAGAGACCTCCAGGTCAGAGTGAGGAGGAGTGGATGAGGCTCGAGCAGATGGTGGTAGATCGAGATGTAGATATAGTGGCTCGGGATGCAAAGATAGCTCGGTTATGGGTGGAGCTAGAGGTATAGATGGTTGTAGGTGGAGGTGAGGATAGGATCATGAGGCTCTAGGTAGAGCTAGCATAGAGGGACCATCATCAGAGGTATGATGTACTACACCTTCGATCCTGAGATGGATACATCTAAGATTTGGAGGATCTATTGATGCAACACCACATTGGGCTGCCAGATCGACCCTCTTCCTCCCTATCTGGGACTGTTAGGCATAGTGAGTCTAGGCATAGTGGCTCTAGGTCTAGGGCTCCTTCAGGATCACATGGGTCCTCCTATAGGTGTTAGCTAGTGCTTAGATGCACTTTTTGTATATGAGCCTTGGTGCTCCATTGTATATAGCCTTCGGGCATTCATTGTACATGCGATATATATATATATATATACATGGATTTTACTTTTGTGTGGATGCTTTTGTGTGAATGCATGTGTATATGTGTGATGGATGATAATGTGTATGAATGCAAATGAATTAATGCTCTAATGATCATTCATAGTTTAGATTTTACTTGACCATGTATAGCATTGTTGTTTAATCAGGGGCACCAAAATGGTGGTATGTGAAATGGAAGACTCATGTAATGATATGGATGTTGATATGGAAAATTGATTGTTTTGCAGAGACTCAGACATACTAGTGATATCAAACAAACTCACTAAATTCTGTCTAATTTCTCTAAGACCAAATGTGTGTGCAGTGAATTCATTTACCGAATCATGAGTATGGTAATGACTCGAGGTAATCAAGAACCAATGTGTGTGCAAGTGAGTTCATTAACCCATCTTGAGTAAATTGAGATGAAACCTATCATGGAGAAGACCAAGAAGCTAGTTTGTCCTTATGTGTGGTCAGAGGTCTCTTCAAGAGAGACGTGTCACCATGCATGAGCATACTCCACTACCAGTCAAGCATCTATAGCCCTGGTGGAGATTAGCTCCATAGTCCAAGAATATGATCTCTAAGCTTTGGGGATTCAGACTACCTAACCGTCTGATTGGAAATGTAGTTCTATCCTTACAACTTGAGGATTTGTGGTGTGTGATGTGTAAAATATTTAGAGCTTTGGGGAATTAGATTCTCAACTGAAGTGTGATGAGAATTTTACCCTATCCTTACTACTCTTTCTTTTTTTTGGAAATGATTGTGATAGTGATGAAAACCACTATTTTTTATTTTTGGACTATGTGCATAATGGGACAAGCAAGGAATACCCTTTTCACTTCGAGGTTCAACCCAATCATGGTGTTATCCCTCTTTGACACAAGATATTTTTAATATGTGTGATTGTGTTTGGTTCAAGAGTGTTAGAGTCAATTCCCATAACTCAATATTTTCTTAGTGAAAATGTGTCTTGGTCCTAAAGAAAACTCGACATGTATTGGAGGTTTCTAGAAACACTAGGAGTGGTTGAGTGACTAAAAACACCTAGGGATTATGGAAATGTGGTTTGCAAATGATAATTTGACTTTATGGAATGGTGCAATGAAATGGATGATGATTTGAAGGTGCCCTTGATTAAGGCAACATAACTTTATTGGACCAATTATTATCTAAACTGAATAAATGACCCCTAATATGAAATGAAATGTGTGAAGATGATTGTGAATGCAATGTATGAAATGCAATTTGTGAAATGTAATGTGTGCAATGCAATGTGTGAAATGCAATGTAAAAATATTTAAATTAATAATATTGTAAATGCAATGTGTAAAATGTAATGTGTAAATGAATGTGTAAATGCAATGTGTAAAATGTAATGTGTGAAATGCAATGTTGTTTTTGTGTATTAGCCATGTATATATACATATATAAATCACATTAAGCATAGAATGCTCTCAAGTGGATGATGTTAAGTGGTTCAGGTTCTTCAACTCCCTCTAGACTGGCAAGCCTATAAGTTCCTTTACCCACTTTTTGAGTGATAATGTATGGACCTAGCCAATTAGCCATGAATTTATCATGAAGATGCAGTAATGCATTGGTGTTTTGTTGATTCTCTTTAAGAACAAGATCTCCTACTTGGAATTCATGTAGATGAACTTTGGCATTGTAAGCATGCTTTAGGCGGTCTTGATAAACTCGTAAATGCTCTAAAGCATTGACCCACCTTTCATCAAGAAGCGTGAGTTGGTCAAAATGTGCTTGTCTAGCAGTATCATCATCTATGAATTCTTGCAATGAAATTCGCAATGAGGGGATCTCAAGCTCAAGAGGTATAATTGCTTCGGCTCCATAGACCAGTGAAAATGGTGTTGCCCCAGTAGGCATGCAGATGCTTGTTCGATAAGCCCATAATGCCAAGGGGATTTGAGTATGCCAATCTCGATGATTTTCTTTGACTAGTTTCTTGAGAATAGCAATTAAGGTCTTGTTGGTAGCCTCAACTTGTCCATTTGCTTATGGGTAGTAAGGAGTCAAGAAACTATGTTGGATATTATATTTCTCGCAAAGTGCTCGAACATCCTTGTTTTTGAAAGACTTACCATTGTCAAAGATGATTTTTGAGGGAATACCAAAATGATAGATGATATGATGAAGTATAAACTCCACAATTTGAGGTCCTATCATACTGGTTAGAGGAATTACCTCAACCCACTTTGTGAAGTATTCAGTGGTTGTGATGATGAATGTATGTTGTCTCAAGGAAGGAGGTAATATTTTTCCAATCAAATCAAGACCCCATTGTGAAAAGGGCCAAAGGCTTTGAATAGGTTGTAATGCTTGTGATGGCACATGAGTTAAATTAGCATGTTATTGACATTTTTGACAATGCTTGACGTAAGTGCAACAGTCACGTTCCATGGTGGGCCAATAGTAACCCATGCATAGAATACACTTTGCAATGGCCATTCCACTAAAATGACCACCACAAGTACCATCATGAGCTTCAGCTATGGCTCTTTGTGCCTCTGCAGGCTCGAGATAATGAAGGAGGACTCCATCATAACCATGTCTATACAACATGTCCCCCAAGAGAGTAAAATGAGCTACCTTTTTCTTGAAAGTGCATTTAGCAGTCCATGACATGTCTGATGGGAGTGTTCCAAACTTGAGGAAGGCTATTATTTGGTTGGACCAAGGCTCATATGACTCTAAATGGATAAAGCAAACATCCTTCTCATCCTTAGATTCAACATGAACAATTACAGATTTAGAGATCATTGTGACAATGAGTGGTTGTACCTCTCCTACAAAGTTCTTTGGAATCAATGATCCTAGAGAGGCCATCACATCTACAAATCTATTAGTCAAACATGGTAAACTATCGATTTCATACCAATCAAATTTAGCGAGCAATGTCATTGCTACTTCATGGTAAAGCTTTATGGTAGGTTCTTTGCATTGGTATTCTCCATTTATTTGATGAACAACAAGTTGAGAATCACCAAATATCTTGATACACTTTATGCCCATAGCTATGGCTACTTGAAGACCTAAGATTAAGGCTTCATACTCTGCATTGTTGTTTGTGCATTGGAAGTCAAGTTTGAAAGATAAGGGAATAGGTACCCCCTGTGGTGTATGAAACATGACTCTAACACCTTGACCTTTTTTGCACTTAGAACCATCAAAGAATAGTGTGATATCAACATCTTCCTTTGGAATGACATCTTCTTCTTGTTCAATGATAGTGAATACCAAATCATCTAGGAGCTCAATAATCAAGGGTTGATCACTAGGAAGTGGAGCTTCCACAAGTTGATCGGCTATGACCTGACCTTTAATGGATTTTTGGCTGATGAACTCAAGATCAAATTTAGTGAGAAGCATTATCCATTTTGCGGTGCGGGTGTTATTGTAAGTGCGAGACATCATATAACGAGAGGATTTTTGTGAGCTATGACATATGTGGTGTGACTAAGCATGTAATATCTGAGTTTCTTAGTGGTAAAAACCACTTCTAAGCACAATTTTTCCATGTAAGCATATCTGGTTTCATAGCTTACCAATGTTTGACTAATGTAGTAGACAACTTGCTCTCGATTATTTTCATTCTTTTGTGCAAGCATTGTCCCTAATGCAAAGTCCATTGCTGAAACATAAATATGGAAGGGGACCCCTAGATGAGGAGGAGTTAAGACTGGTGGAGAAGCTAGGTATTTCTTGATGTCATCAAAAGCTTTTTGGCACTCATCTATCCATGAAAATATCACCCCCTTTTGTAGCAGGTGATTGAATGGCCTGCATTTGTCAGAAAGTTGTGCAATGAAATGATGGATCGATTGGATATTTCCTTGTAAACTATGCAATTCCTTCAAGTTTTTTGGGGGAGGCATCTCCATGATGGCCTTGAATTTGTTTGGGTCCACCTCAATGCCTCTTTTGGAGATAATGAATCCTAGTAGTTTTCCTGAGGTAACACCAAAGACACACTTTTTGGGGTTCAACCTTACATTATGCTCTAGAAGTCGATCAAAGACTTTTTCCAAGACACCAATGTGCTCTTGTCGAGTTTTAGATTTTTCCAAGAGATCATCCACATAATATTTGATGATCTTATGCATGTAATCATGGAAGATGTATGTCATGGCACGTTGATAAGTGGCACCTATATTTTTGAGGCCAAAGGGCATCACCTTGTAACAAAAAGTCCCCCAAGGTGTAGTGAATGTTGTTTTGTGTTGGTCATCAGGATTGATTCGAATCTGGTTGTATCCTAAAAAACCATCCATTAGAGAAAGCATTTCATGGCCAGCGTAAGTGTCAACAAGAGTATCAATGTTTGGTAGAGGAAATTCATCCTTAGGACACGCTTTGTTAAGGTCTCGAAAGTTAGTGCAAATGTGTATCACCCCGTTAGGTTTACGAATGGGTACCATGTTTGAAAGCCACTCAGGATAGTCAATGGGTATAATGAAACCCACATCTAATAGCTTTTGAAGCTCTTCTTTGACCATGAGGGCAATGGTAGGATGCATCTTTCTCAATTTTTGTTTGATCGACTTAGCATCAGAGTGCAAGGTGAGATTATGGACAACCAAGTTAGGGTCAAGACCAAGCATGTCTTTGTAGGACCATGCAAAAATACCCTTCTTCTTCTTGAGGAGAGCAATTAATTGCTCTTGTTCATCTATGGATAAAATTTTACCAAGTTTGATAATTTGAGGATTGTCTACATCTGAACTAAGGTTCACATCGATGGTATCTTCAATGGACATATGAGAACCTTCCTCAAGTTGATGGGGCATTGGGATCATATGAATGTCATCTATGATATTATCAAACTCTTCTGACTCAACCTCTTCTATGTCTACCTAGAAAACCTCAGGATCTAAAGGTGAAGGTGAAGGTAAAGGTGGAGGTGATGGAGGAATGTAGTTGGCTGAAGCCCTTAATAATTCCTCGAAAAGGATGAATTTGGAAAAGGATGGAGGTAAGGAAATCTGGTCCATATCAATAAGGCTCATGTCAATTGGAATTGGCTTTGCCAAATCATATGGATTATGGAGTGGGGTGAATAAGTCAACAGGATTCATGTTGACTTAAAGGGGAAAATTGGTGGTTGGCAATGTGAAGGATGGATAGATCCTATCTGCTAGAACCGATGCTAGAACTCTTGGAACCTGAACAATAATGAGCAACACAAATAAATGCAATAGGTAAAAATCCATGTACATGCAATGCAATGATTATTTTTTTTTTTTATTTTTTTGTTTTTTGTTATGTACATATATTACAAGAAAAATATCTGGTGAGGTGGATTAATGAAATGGAGGTGGTTCACCAGTTGGTTCAGCTCACTCTTGTGGAAGAAGCAAGTGAAATATGGGTTGATGGATGGGGAACATTCTGAGGTAATACTCATCTTGTTCGATGAATGGAATGATGGGTGTCGATTCCTCATCAGATTCATCAGAAGCTATCGATATAACATCATATTCTTCATAGATTTCTTCTTCAAAGTCATCGGTGTGATGGGTTTCTTCTTCTAAATTCAAATGAATATTTTGAAAAGCTTGTTCAAAAGAAGAGGTGAAAGAATGAGGGTGATAGCCTAAACCTGAATGGTCATGCACTTCTCGATATGGAGTATCAATGAGCTCATGCATTCCCTATTCATGTCATCCTAGGCCATATCCTTACCAATTGACTCGATGAAAGTATCAGGATGGAAAACCCGACATGTGTTGTATGTTGGTAAGTGTTGGTTGTTTGGGTTCATCTAGGGAAGATGGATTGGATGATGAATCAATCCCCCCATACATAAAATTGATGTTATTAGGCATTGAACCCATGTTGTACACCACTCCTATGGATAAGGGTGGGTCACGTGGGTGACCATAATCCCTAGTAGTTTGGATGTTAAGTGGTGTGATAGTGATATCTTGGACCACGTATTCACCAATACCAGGATTAGTGAGGTGGACCACAACTTGGGATGATGTGGAAGTGGATGTGGAAGGCTCAGGATTGGCTTGGGGCTTTGATAATGGGAGAGGTATGGACTGGAATGGCATCTCACAATCCATTAATTCGACTTGTGAGACATCAATTGATGTGGATGGAGGTGGATTTGGTTGAGGTGTTTGATGAATGGGTGATGATGTGGAGGGAATATTGATGGAGGATGTTGATGTTGATGATGTGGTTGATGTGGATTGAGCTTGACCACATGTACATGTAGTCGATGGTGATGAAGATGGGGGTATGGAAGTGGAAGCTTGATGTGGGGTAGTGATGGGGAGTTCCTTAAGAATAGGAACTTTAGATGAAGAGGTGGATGGTGTGGTGGATGATGTGGTTGATGATGTCAAGAAAATATGAGTGGATGGAAGGGTGGATTCATAGGGATTTGAAATGAAATTGCAATACTTAAATGGTTCGATATCCACTGGTATGCAATGAATTTATCCCTCATGTACATATTTTAAGCATTGATGGAGTATAGAGGGGACACATCTCATTTCCCTAATCCAAGGATGTCCAAGGAGTACATTGTATGCCATGGACCCTTCCAAGATGTGGAACATTGTGTGCAACATTTTTACCCCCACTTTGATGGGTAAAACTATAGTGCCAATTATGGAATAGAGAGCATCATTAAATGCTTTCAAGGTGAAGGTGGATTTGGTGATGTGAGATGGTGGAAGATTAAGATGTTGAAGAGTGGATGTGGTGATGATATTGATGGAGGAGTCGGTATCAATCAAAACTCATTTGAATGGCTTCCTATCAATTTGAGCCATGATATGTAATGGAGGGTCCATTGATCCTGATGATATTGGTTTGATTTCAAAATCATAGAATGTAATGGAAGGCTCCACACATGTTCGGATACTTCCCACAAAATTGCTAAAGGCATTAGCATCCTGAGATTGGAGTTCAATGGATTTTAGAATCTCCATTAATGCCTCATGATGTGGGGGAGATTGTTGAATTAGCTCATAAATGGATAGTTTAGCTGAAGCTATTTTAAGGCTAGTGGTTAGTTGACTACTCAAAGAGATGATTGGCCTTTGTGGATGATTGGGAGGATGAGTGGGTGGATATGGATGACTTGGAATATGAATTGGTTGGGAAGAATTGGTGGAGAATTGGATGGGTGATGATGAATTGGTAGGTTGAGGAGACACACTTGCCTGAGGTGCTATGGGAGATTGAATAGTCTATTGTTGTGCATTTTGTTGATTTGTGCATTGTTGACCTCGGGTGACTACATGAATAACACCCACAAAACCTTGGTATTGTTGAACATGGTTAACTTGATTAGGAGGAGTCTTGGTGTTTGACCCTCCTATTGTTGGTTGCACTTCCTCATGATGAGGAAGTGGTGTTTGATAGATGCCAAGGTTTTGATTTTGTTGAGCTAAGGGACTATCAACCTTGATGGCCCCTAAGTCAATTAGGTCTTGCACTATATCTTTAAATGTGTAGCAATCATTAATATCATACCCATTCTATCGATGATAAGGGTAAAATAAATGTTCCCTATAGCTTTTACTATGCTTAGTAGGATCATCTGGTTTGACCTCAGGTAAGGCAAGTTGATTTGTGTCATACAACCTATGAAATATGGAGGCATATGACTTAGATAAGGGTGTGTATTGGTGATTTTGTCAAATAGATTATCGATGTTGGTGATTTTCCATAGTTGGTATTATGTTTTGAACTTGTGGTGGTGGGGGAACCACTTGATATGCAATTTGTTGTGGTTTTTGTTGCATTGGTTGTTGTTGTTGAGCCATTACCGATTGGCTCATGACCACTTGATTCACTTGATTTGCTTGATTGGCCTGATTTGGCTTGGATTGGCTAGAATAAGTTCCTTTGGATTGGCCCTTATTCTACCATTCTTTATTTTTAGGCTTTAGCACACCTTCTTGGATTTTTATCTCCTCAATTATGCTAGCTTGGGCAAGAGCTTCTTCAAATGAGTTATATTATTGTAATTGTAATAACCAAGAGATGGGTTTTAAGCAAATCTTGGTGAACAATCGAGTTAACTCTTCCATTGGTAGGGAGAATGGTAGTTTTGTGATAACAACCCTCCAACGGTTGCCAAAATCATAGACTGACTCATCATCAAATTGCTTAAGATTGTATAAGTCAGACAATGTGATTTTTTTTGAACATTGAGGGAAAATATCTCGAGGAATTGGTTCACCAACTATTCAAAAGTATAAATACTATGATGAGGTAGATGGTTATACCACTCCATGACATCTCCCCCAATGTCTGAGGAAATTTTCTGAGCATTAAAGCATCTTGATTTTGGATTCTGAAACATGAGTGAATGAATGTGCTCACATGCTCTCTAGGGTCCTCAGTCCCTTTAAACTTATCAAATTTTGGCATTGTAAAATCTATCGGATATGGTGGTGATGGTACCAAAAAGTGAATTGGTTGATTGATAAGTTATCTTAAAGTTGGCTTTTGGTTCATCATACTAGGAGTGTGTTGTATCAAGCTATCAATATATTATTGCAATGCTTGAATTCTAGGGTCTTCCCTAGGTATGTGGAAGCCCTGAATTACTTGATGATTGTGTGGAGATGAAGTGGTGAAATGTTGAGGTGTGATGAGATTTTGATGATTTGATGGATTGGATTGAATTTGGTGATGTTGGGCTTGATGATGGAATGATTGTGGATGATGGAATGGAGATGATGTTTGAGGACTATGAATGTGTTGACTTGTGGGAATGGAATGGGTGTGGGTTGATGGAGGTGTGGGGATGGAAATCATAGAATATTGTGATACCCATGATGGATTTGTAGTGAAGAAGGTAGGTTGAGTGGAAGTGGGTTGGGGCTTGAGATCTATCACTTGTATTTGTTTTTGGGGATAAGAATGAGCATTTTGTCGATCCTTGAGCAATTTATTGAGGTGTTGCCATGCTTCTTGTATGGCAATATCTGAGGTAGATGGTGTGGATGTGGTGGGAATGGATGAAGTAGGTGGAGGATAAGTTGCAATAGGGATTGCAATTGAATGTGGGATATTGGATGCAGTGGAAGTTGGCATTTGTGAAGCAACATTGACATGTGCTTCATACAATGGATTGCCATAGGTGGTGGTATATGAAGATGGAATGGAAGTGCTTTGGACACATGACTATTGTGGAAGAGACCAATGATGGGAAGGTGTAGATGATACCTCAAAAAGAGGGTTGGTATACACTTGGGTGAAACTGGAAGGCTATGAGTGGGTAAGTTCCTACTGAGAAGAAGGATCATGCCTAGGTGGGCTATTGATTTTCTCTAGAACATGGTTAATGGATCTTCGAAAAGCTTCCACTTTAGCCATATCTATGTGGGTGATGTTATGATTGGTGGGAGATGATGGCTCAGTTTTTGGAATGGGGGTGTTGGTGGCTCTATGTAACACATCAATGTTTGAGGTATACATAGTGTGTGATGGTCCCGTAGATAAACTAGAATAACTTATCTGTATCACACTGATAGGGTTAACCATAGAAGTGGTAGGGGAAGATGTGGAACACTCCATGGATGAAGTGGTTTGGCTAATGGAGGCTTGACTCAAAATATTTGCTTGGCTTCGAGTTGAAACCATAAGCTAATGAGTCAGTTGGGGATGGTGAGTGTGGAATGTGCAGAAAGAAAATGCAAATGGAAATCACACAGAATCAAACAAGCAATTCAATCCTATGTTTTGCAATATATTTTTTTATGTGGGGTTTGTGTGTTGTAGATGTGCTAAACTAAACTATTATGCAAGGTGGAATCTAAGGTTGGATGGAAAATGAGATTCTTCCTGGTGATGAAATCTAGAAATTTTTGCTCATGGGTGACTATGGTTTCTATGGGTGAGATGATGGATGGAGATGAAGCCCACCATCACCAATCTCGAACAATGGTTGGTGATGAAATCCAACTCACTATTGTTTAGTGTGAAACATGCAAAGTGTGTGATTCATTTTAAGATTTATGTTTTCTATTGTGTTCACTCAATGTTAAAAACACCCTATTTCACTTGTCTAAGCTAGAAGCCAAGAACATTAACACTAAGCTCCTCAAAAGAACTTAGGGGTACACCACTTAAGACCCACCTTGAATCATCAAGTGATTCCAATAGTGGAGGGTTCACCCAGTTCTTCCACCCTGAATCATCAAGTGATTCCAATAATGGGAGTATACTTAGGTATTATGATCTTGTTCCAAATTAGAAAAGTAAAAATGGAAGCTTTCAACCCTACTATGCAACTATTTATGCTTTTGTAATTTCAAATGCAAACAACATACAAAATAGTGAATGAATACACCATAAAGCAATATAAATCTAAATTAAATGTGATCTATAGTGAATGCATGAATGCAATTCTACTCTATATGCAATCTATATGAAGAATGTAAATGCCTAAAATGAAAATAAAAATGCAACTACTTTAAATAGAAAATGAATGATTTTCTTTTGTTAGTTTCACTATTAAAAGTAGGAAAATGAAAATAAAAATGAGTTAGGGTTTGAACTAGGCTTACCAAGAAGCCTACATATTTCTTCCCCACTCTTTTAAATATCACCTAGAGTCTCTGGAATATTGTAGGGCATTTCTTGAATGTTGTAGGGCATCCCTCGAATGCTATAGGGCATCCGCATGACCTCTGATCAAATTCTACAACTTCTAAAAACCCTTATTTTTATGATTTTTATGTGATCAAACTTCTGAAACCTACAAGATAGAAATAGAAATAGAAATTAGTGATAAGATAAATTAAAATGAAGAACCCTTTGGGGGTCCCATCATGATCACCATTTTGTAAACCAAAAAATGAACAACACCAATACAAAGATAAAAGTACAAAAAGCACAATAACACCATAAAATGCACAAAATGAATAATATTTTATTAATATAGGTAGATCTCTAAGTTGTACAATGAATGTGCCCCAATATGGGGTTTACAAATGCTTTTTGATACAAATATTACAAATAATAGGGTTTCAAAACCCTAGTTCAATGAACAACTGGTGTCTTCTGGCTCGTCCTTGATCCAAACAAGAGTGCGGGTGGGCTTGTGTATCCCTACGGGACCACCCTAGCTACAATAGCTTCCAAAAAGATGATTCCTACACCTACAAACAGAAAACAACATAAAAGGGGTTAAAAGCACCTACAAGGGCTCCACTGTGTGAGGCCCTCTGAAAGATAAAACCAATAAACCCTAGATGTTGTAGAATGGAACTGTAAATAGAAATGCAAGAATGTAAATAAAATGCAACAAATATTTTTACCTTGTCAATGCTGATCTCTGCTCCTGTGTCTGTTGTCGATGGTCACACGAACGCCCAAAAGCATCCGAGGGCTTACGGACTACAAATCTACTATGGGAAATACCTAGAGGTATTCGGTGATGGTTGTGAATGCCCAACAACATTCCAGAAATGCTCAATAGCATTCTACGAACTCTAGGAGGCGTTCGAGGGTGGATGGAGATGAAGCAAAACCAGATCTGGTTCACGAGGGTTTGGCGATGGTGAAAATGGGAGATGCGATGGTGATGACAAAGGATGAGGATGATAGCAAAATGGCTAGGGCAAATGTTCAAATTTGGGACCTTGATTCATCAAAATGAATCACTTTTTATAATCTACCCTTGAACATGTTAGGGTTTCGATGACACAAAATGGGCGATCGAGATTAAAACATGAGGAAGGGTGGAGATTAAGCTTGGGCAAGTGACATGGATTGAGATGGATGGATGGTTGAGATTAAAACATGGTGGATGGCTAGGATTTATTCATATAAATACATATATATTTATTATATATATAAATATAAATATAAAATATTAATATTTATGTATATATTAAATAAATACATATATATATATATAAATAATGGATGACTATGATTGGAGGATACGAATGGATGACAAGTGGCTAGATTTTGGTGTCTACAACTACCCAAAATGTGTATTATTTAGAGGTATTTAATGTAGTAGAAAACCTTAAGAAACCTACTATGGTCGTACTACTCTAGGAAGTGATCTCTATACTAGAATAAATGAAGTGCCTGGAAGAGGCACTAGAAAAAAAAATATTGGGTAATCAAAAGGCACCTACAATACTTCAAGTATTTCTCCTGAAGTAACCAAGCTAATGCCATTCTACTTAACCCTAATCTATGGTAACAAGCTGATTCATATTTTTTTGGTGGATTATAGAGCAAGCACCTCAGTTATACTAAAAAGGATGGCTGATGCATTAGGAATGATTTATAAGCCCATCAATCAAGGTGTAGTTTATCTATATGGAAAACCAATCCAAATATTTGGGATGGTTAAAAATTTACCTCTAACTCTGTAAGTGTATCCAAATTTGATTATCCATTAGGACTTAACAGTCATTAAACTCTTGACCACTTTTGCTATCTATTTATCCAGATACGTCACTACTACAATAGGAGGCTACTTATCCCTAGACTAGACATATGCTATTGAGGATACAAAAGAGTACTAAGTTGAAGGTTCTATTGGAACCCCTCCATATTCATCACGTGGAGGATATTTCTATAATCAAATCAGATGTTGATAAGATCTATATCAAAGAAGAAAAATCTAAGATAGAAGCGTTTGTTGAAGAAATTTATTCTTATGTAAAATATGATCAAATAAGTTAGTGGACTATCAAGTGGAATTAGCTTAACTGGTTAGATTCCTCAACATTTAAGAAGATCCAAGTTTGAATCTTGCTAAGAGATATATGGATAATATCCAAGCTTTGTTATGGTACCACTATGTGGTGATGATGTAATACAGGTGGGGCCATTTCAACTCCATATAACCAATTGAAAAATAGTTAAGTGGACTATTAACATGAGTACTTCAAATCCATATGATATTTAAAAAAAAATAAGAATAGGGACCCATATAATCCAAGAAGAAAATCTATCCATACTTGAAATAAAAAAGAGAGAAGAGCATCTCACTGGTTTATGGAAATTATATTTTGATGGTTCTAGAAGCAAAAAAGGAGTTGGTGTTGGTGTGTGCCTAGTTTTTCTAGAAGGAAAAAAGTCACTACAATTCAAAAAATTCAATTTTCAAACAATTTTGTTGAAGATGAAGCTCTAGTACTTGGTCTCCAAATGGTAGAAAAGATATGCATTAAACTACTTTAGGTATTTGATGATACTGAGTTTGTAATAAAACAAAGTCCTAATGTTTGGAAACGAAGATTTTTATGAAATATTATAGGTATAGGGTCTAGGATCTAATTGAAGCCTTTGGTGCCATTAAATTTAGAGTCCTTCCAAGGATCCAAAATTTGGATGTTGACCATATGGTAGTGATTGGATCATAGTTTGATCCTTGAATGACTTGCTCCATAATCAACAATTCATAAAGCTAATAGTTAAATTAACTATCCTTGATAATGAAGTGAATTAGAAAGTGTTTGAAAGTGATGAACATATTTTTCATTTCCTTCAATACATATATGAATATGATGAAGAAATAGCTCCAAAAATTGAAGAAACATATGGATATTAGATCATCTAGTTAAAATCCAACAAGCTTTCAAAAGGGTTAATCACATTAGAATCCTTGTTCAGCCTAGATGATAAATTTAAAGGAAAAAGAAGAATAATTATTGATAAAAAGGACCATCAAGAGATATAAATGTCCCCAAGGAAAGCACTAAAGATAGACAAAGTTACTATTGAGGTAGAAAAGGAATATTTTATCCACTTGTGCCAAAAATATAGGGAAATAATGGCTTAGACTCTTGAGGATCGTAAGAGGTACAATAAGGATATTATCCAACATACAATTGAGCTAGATCCTAAGCCCAGGATTGTAAGGTAGAAATAAATACTGGTCAATCCTAAAATTGAGCCTCTCATGTGGAGAAAAATTTGTAAGTTGATTGAACCAAAGATCATATATCCACTCAAGTACACCACATGGGTCTCTAATCTAGTACATGTAATAAAATAGAATGGAAAAATAATATTGTGTGTTGATTTTAGAGATCTTAATAAAGATTCACTAAGATATTACTACCCCTTACCTTCCATGGATCAAATTCTCTAAACTATTGCAGGTTTTGAAATATTCGCACTATTGTATCAATTATCTAGTTTCAATCAAATATGGGTAAGAGATGATGATCAAAACAAAATAATTTTCACCACTAATTAGAGGACCTTCATATATCAATAGATGCATTTTAGGATATTTAATGTTGGAGAAACATTTCAAAGATCCATGGGCATTGCTTTCCAATATTTGATCAATAAAATAATATTGATAGACTTGGATGATATCACTATATTCTCTAAACATAAATAAGATCACTTAGAGCACTTAGAAAAGGTATTCAAGCAATATTAGGAATTAGGAATTTTCCTCAATCCCAAGAAGTGTGTCTTCTACGTCTCATAGGGTAAATTATTGGGCCACATAGTATCAAAGTTGATATTGCCATAGATCCTAAAAAATTCAAGGCTATTTTAGCCTTTCATTTCTATGACACAAAAAGGGCCTATTTATTTGGCCACCTAGATCCTATGAGAAGGTTCATCCTAAAATTTATAGCCATTGTTAGGCCAATTACACTTATGTTAAAGAAGGACCAACCATTAAGATAAACAAAATAAGGATGAAAGCCCTTTAAAGAAATAAAAAAGGTAGAAGATCTAGTGTTGGTGAACCTACATTTTAACAAGGACTTCAATATCTATGTATATGGAGAACTCAATATAGTGGCCTTACTTACACAAAAGGATAAGAATCAACATGAGTGCCCAATTGCTTTCTTTATCCAAACTATAAAGGAATATGAAGAGAGGTACAACATTATTGAAAATCAAGTGTATGCTTTAGTTAGAGCTTGAAGAATTTCATGAACTTGGTCTAAAATAATTAAATTATAGCCTATGCCATTCATCCTAGTGTTAGAGAATATATAATGGGTAGTAATACTAGTGAAAAAGGGCTAGATGGATTATTGAAATTCTAGACTATGATATTGAAATTAAGCCCATAAAATTGGTCAGAGGAAGAACTCTACTAAATATTGGCTAAGGATATTTTTAAGGAAGAAGCTAATTTGGAAAAATATTTGATTAATAAAGATGGAGAGGAGCCGGACTGGATGGATCAAAGGATTAAATATATGCAAAAATTAAGGTATCCTCCTAACTTAGATAAGGCTCAAAGGAGATAGTTTTGTTTACAAAATCTCCATTACATACTGATAGGCAAGGTTCTATTTCAAAGGAATTTTGATGGAGTTCTACTTAGATGCATTAAGAAGGAACAATTTTAGTCTCTACTTCAAGAATTCCACCAAGGTTTCTCAGGTGGAACTTCTCAATTCAAACAATAATCAACAAGATCATGAAAGTTGGTTACTATTAGCCAAGTTTGTTTGTATATTCCCATAATTGGGTAAGTAGATGTAATAAATATAAGTTCTTCATGGGAATAAAGAAGAATGCACCTATGCCTATGAATACCATAGCAATATATGAACCATTCTCCTAATAGGTATTAGAATTTATTGAAATGATCAATCCACCATCAAGCAAGGATCAATCCTCATTGCTATGGACCATTTTACCAAGTAGGTTGAAGTAGTCCTACTAAAAGAGGCCACTAAGTGAGTAATCATAAATATTTTAGAGGACACCATTACTAGGTTTGGAATTCTCGATAAAATAATTACTAATAATTCCAAGGGATTTATAGGGTCCAAGATTAATCAATTTATATTTTAGCATGGCATTGAAGGCCTCTTCAAATTACTACCCACAAAGTAATGGTTTGTCAAAATATACAAATAAAAGCTTGTTGCTAATATTGAAAAATATTGGCTCAAAGAATTAGCAACAATGGAATCTTCACCTTAGAAGAGACTTATAAGAAGATCACATCACTCCAAATAAGTCTTTAGGATGTTCTTATTATAATCTAGTATATGGCAAAGATACTAAACTACCTATATAAATTGAACTACATATACTTTAATTGTATCAAATAAAAATTCAAGAGAATGATGCCATGATTGTGAGGATGGGAAAACTCCTCAAGATTGAATTGAGGAAATAGACTAGGGAGTAGCTATTGAGACACCAAGAAGTTGTCAAAATATGGTTTGATAAGAGAGACACATAAAAAATTTTGGGTTGGTGATCTGGTGCTTAAATGGGATGAAGGCAAAATCAAACTAGGTCTTCATACAAAGTTTGATGCAATTTGGAGTGGCCCATATATCATAGTTGCCTACAAGGACTATAATTTATTCAATATTAGTACAACAGATGGTGACACTATCCTAATTTCAATCAATAGGATTTATTTTAAGAGCTATCCTTAAGCTCTTAATGCCTTTACAAATATACATACATACATACATTTATTTGTTGTTTTTTTATAGGCTAGAATAAAGTCTTGAAATTTATGAACAAGTAGAAGTTGCAAGTTGTCAAAAGCCACAAGCCACATTAGGAGGAATATTTATGTGAACTAAAGAAAATCATCATGTAACAAAAGAGAAATCCAAGATAATGTGAGCCATCCAATTATGTTGAATCATTGGGCAACATGTGTAATTGCAATTACATGTTAGAACAACTCCTCAATGGCCAACATTGATCAAAAAATAAGTATGTATTAGAAGAGGTAGCTTGAGATTATCAACAACCAACTAAAGTTTATTTGATCAATGATAGGATGACATAATCAAAATTCATGATGTGGATTTAATACAAAAGGTGGTAACATATTCCCCTTTTCCCAAACAAATGGAAGAAATAATTTTGCATAGCACAAATCTAGTACTTTGAGAATTTTCCTATGTCACCCTATCAGAAATAAGGTAGATCCAAGTCAAGTGAAAGGATGGTGGGAATATAAGGTCTGAATTCATATAGGAAAAATTTAATGCAAGAGGTGCCACCAACTTAGGAGGAATTTCTATAAAAGGATTACCTTGCATTCATTTTTCCCATAAATTAGAGTTGTGTTAGTTTAGTTTGTAAATTTATCAATTGCATTCAAATGAATCCATTTTCAATAGATAAAGCCTTATTTTCTAGGTTCATTGTCTCCTAAAATTAGAAGACCCCTTTGAGCCACCAAAATTGTAGTGAAAATTCACTACACTTAATAATATAGCCAAGGCAACTTCAACTGGTGCTAATTTGGAGAGGACATAATGGAAAGTTCTTGAAACATTATCAATTTTTAGATGGACTATGTTGAGGAATCAATAGAGAGACCACATTAGATATTGGAAAGGTATATAAAGGAACTTGGGTAGAAAGTCCATTCTAATCATAAAATTTTAACAATTAGTAGCATGTAGTAATCCTTACAACCTTCTTGGTCATAACTAAATCAAACCTTACCAATGGTAGAAGTTTAAGAGCCATTTTGGTGATAAATAAAGTGACTCTAGCATTGGTGGAGGTTTTACCTAGACAATGAATATGGGTTTACTCTATTTACATATGTATAATCCCATAGACCTAATTATCATCCACATCTATTTAGGTGCACAGTGTCTGCCCATGTATCCATCATCTCTCCACCACACTCATAAGATTATCCATAGGAGATCTAGGTGGAAAAAATATAATAATTGTGAAATATATAAAGGGACTCAAAAGCACTCATCATATAGAAACCCTATGAGTCATCTAATCATGATACTTGGTCCTAGCAACTCCTACCTCAAGTAGCTCTTCTATATTTGTTCAAGAACATAGCTGGTTAAGCTCCTTTGTGCCAATATTTCCACCAAGAGGAGAACACTTAATGATTGGAAAAGGTACAAAAGGAATATTGGAGTACTTAAAAATAGAATTCCTATGTATCATCGAGTCATCATGATCAATGGGTTATGCTACTCCAAGAAAGTTATGACAAAAAATAAGGCAAACAAGTTTTATAGACTATTTGATCAAAATCAATGACTCAAAAGTAGACCTATGCCATTTCATGAAACTATCAAAGTTGTTAGAGGAATACCCCATCATTGGTGAAAGCCTAGACACATGGTAGATGCATTGACAACTCACAAAAGTAGATATCCCATAAAAGTACACATATAAAGGAAATCTACCATCGATCTTGGTAAAAACAAGATCCAATAGTGGTCTATAGAGACTTGAAGAAAATATTGAGATATCCAAGTCATAAAGTCCTCTAAATTGTCTAAGCTTGACAATCAATGAGCCACATTGTCTCAAGAAGCTCTTCAACATCAGCAACCCATGGAAAAATGAGAAGGATATTGGATCACTGAGATCACAAAGTTCTATAGGCCATTTTATCTCCATGATCAATAGCTCACATCATCCTTGATAGCCTTTTTGATAATAACAATAAGAAAACAATGGTCTGTGTCATATCCAAGAGACTTTTTGATGATAACTAAAGTATGAAATCCATCATTGGTTAGAGGGCTAAAAAATCAATGACCATAAGGTATATATTCCATGTTTTTTTGGAATCATAGACTAAGTCCATATTTTATTGAGTTCTAAGTGACCATACATGTGAAAACTGTGTGATATCTCCACTTTACATTAAGGAGAAACCAATAGTTGGAGATCAACCAATCCAATGACTCATAAAAATTATGAAGTATAAAAAATATCTATCATCCATACAATCAAAGGAGATATATCTCTATCTAACATATTGCAATTTTAGAAAATGTGACAACAATATTTTAAATTAAATCACCAACCTTCTATATTTCATAAACAAGGAATTTTTGTGATAAACAAAGGCCTTTATTATAGGTAACATATATGCATAATATCCTATAAATAGGTATATAAGCTCATAAATATAGCAATCATGGAATCCTTAATTCCATCTACCTACACCGTTTGGGAATGATATTTCAGGAAAGGCGATTGACATCTTAAAATGGCAACAACAGGAGTTCTAGTTCTAGAGATCTTAAATCAAACAACATTGATTGAAAAAGGATCCTATGTTTAATCTTTGGGGAATTCCCAACAAAAGTAGTTGGTAATATTTGTGAACACTTCAAATACATAGTACCTAAACCCTTTGACATTAAGAGCTCTAGTTCTAGAAACCTTGAGGCTTGAATGTGGACCAATCTCCTGATGGATTTTGGGAAGATATTTTTGAATTCTTGTATAAAATTTTGAGGTAAAGAAACCCTAGTATTTATTATAAATAGTGGCTTTACCTCCATTATAAGGTATTATGAATTTCTTGCTCATGCCTAATACCTAGACTTATGTGTAGTTCCTTTTACCCTTTCTTCTGTTTAATAATCTAGACTTGAGCCTTGAGTCATTTTGTTAATGACATTCAAGCCTCTTTTGATCTAGCATATTTATACAAAAATTTATAATATATACATGAAGCTATGACTAATTTTGCTCTATCCTATTTCTTGTATACATCTTGCATGTGGATGCTTGTAGGTTAGATCAAAACTATGTTCACTTTCTAGTTGTTAGCAGAAGATACATATGTTCATCTAATTTTAGCTATGCATGGGAGAAATATTTTGATCTTGGTGCATTACATTTCTATATTAGGTTTTATTTTATACAATATTTCTCCATTTTTTCTTAAAAGTATGCAAGTAGTTTAAGAGGGCAGACATAAAGATCACATAAAATAAGGATTTGACCTTAAGAAAAATCTCAAAGGTTTCCTTATGGATCACATCCCATACCCATAGAACTTACAAACTATGTTGCTCAACCAGAGGTATGAGTGTTGGGTGCACTTGATCATCGCATAGGAGATCATGATATTTTGGGAAAACAATAATTTTATTGGCATGCCTAGTGGGACAAATCTATTTTTTTATTCGTACCATTAAGAAAACAACACCTACTCACATGGTGTGCCAATTACATAATAGTTTTACTGGTATTCCTAATAGGATGAATCTAATTTTATATTCACCCTGTGAAATATATATATATATATATATATATATATATATATATATATATATATATATATATATATATATATATATATATATATATATATATATATATATATTTGAATTTACATGGTGCAATTGATAGCTACCACGAATTTGGGTAGGCTTTATGGATTTTATGGTTGCCACAGTATTCTGCGTTGTCCACCCTAGAAGCCACAACATAGTTCTTCACGCAGTTTGCACCTACAACCACCATTCCTCAATTATTTTAAACCTTTTACGCCACTAAAAGCACCCGGAAAGGGATAAGTGTTTAGTCCGATGAGGCTTGAGATTTGAACCTTGAACATTCACCCCCCTTATGGGGTTTGGTGGAACCAATTGTTCTACACCTCGGACCTCATGAAAAAATATTAGATTGAGGTTTTGGTGAAAATTTCATTTTTTTTTGCTTATTGAAGCACAAAAGCATTCACCTAGTGACTCCATTGAATATGAAGGACCCAAAATCAACCACCATGCATAGTGATAATTTGTTAGCATGCACTCTAATTTATATTTTGGTGAAGATATCAACCAAATTGCTATTCACCTAGTGACCCCTATCCATTGAATATGAAAGGCCTAAAAATTATAAGTGAAAGGCCTATCACTATCCTTTGCAAGAATAAATCTACAAGAATTGGTGCTTCCCTTGAACCAAGTACCCAAAATAAGATCCCAATGTTAGAACACGGTTGTAAATCAAAACTAACCTCCAAGAAGGTACTTGTCCTAGAGTGATAGAGGTCCCCTACAACCATTTATTCCTCCTAACATTGGACCTATTCCTAGATTCTATATTTAAGTATTTACTTTAATTTATTAGAAAGAAAATGACCACAACTACATAACACCTACATCACATGGTGAGCCTATGCATGGTAGACAACATTGAGGAATAGAACATAGCCCTTAGACTACTGAAAACTTCTTTTAGAGGTAAAGCATAAGAGTGGTATATCAACCTTACCCCACATTCAATTGAAATATGGGACCAACTTGTAGACCCATTGATTGATAGATTCAAAGAGAAGGTTGATGGTGTGACCCTCTTAGAGTAGCTAGTGACTATCAATAGAGTTCCTATGGAGATTATAGATGACTTCAACACCTAATTTTTACAAAAAATTGTATAGAATCCTTGATGAAATCCATCCTATTATAGGTATGGCATTACTTTACTATTTAAAAGCTATAAATTTTGAAATAGCTATACTGGTCAAGTCTAGATGAGGTAACTCCCTACAGATAACCTATGGTATAACTATTCAAGATAAAAATAATTTGATCTAAATAGGAAGGTTATCCCCCAGGCACCCCATACCTCTATTTCTTAATGTCTAACTTCCATATTAGCCATATTCAATAGTCCAACCTACTATGTTCTAGCTTACTACAATAAATTTAGTGAAGGCTTAGATCTCTCTTTGTGCTCCCAAATACCCCTCGACAAGTCCTTACTCCTCTAAACTATATAGAATGAATAACTTATTGAGGATAATATCCAATGAGGTCATCACCATCAAGAGAAAGCATAATACCTAGAGGTTTCAATATCAGGGTAATATAAGACCTTCCTTCTAACAATATGGCTAGGTTCATAGGCCCTTCCCAAATGGCCAAGGGTATCAAGGCTCTAAATTTTATAAGAATGCAAGCTAAACCTATAGCTCCAATTAGTATATAGTGCCTATACCATCATCATTGTAACAAGTTTCCCCTAACCATATTAGGGATATAGTCACCATATAAAATAACTATGTGAAAGACCCTAACACATGGTACTACCCTCACCATGATGTCTATCCTTCCAATGCTTACCATGGGGCAGAGCCATAGTAGGCCATTGTCATGCCAAATAAAGCTATAATGGCTTGGTCATCTACTTATTACCTAGTAGTAGATGCATAAACATAGAGCCAGACCTCTCCTATGTAGCCCTAAATATCTCTTCCTAGAACACATTCTAGCAATTAGGAAAAAACTCTGATAACTTGATATTAGAAAGAGAGATATTTTGTATTTTATGGAGCAAACACTTTAATGCTAGGGATTCCACAAGTCCAATCATACTACATGGTGCAAGCTAAGAGGAAGGATATATAATATCAAGAAATAGAAAATCAAGTAGGATTCAATACATAAAGCAGGTCAACCAATCCTAGAAAAGTCATTCCACTATGGTTGTATCAAACTAGAATGTGCAAAATATCATGGTGGCCACTAGGAGAAATATCCTTGAGGCATCAAGGCAATGCACCTTTATTCTAGAACTAGTTAGAACTCCCTAACCTATTACACAGAGGACCAAAATATAATGTATATTGAGTACCACTTAGGAGGTGTAGCCCACTAGATCATTTAATGTGGTAGATCATATGAAGAAGTCTACTATAGCATTACCTCTCTAGGATGTATTGTCTATGTCTAAGAAAATAAAGTACCTAGAGGAATCTCTAGGGAGATAGAAGAAACTGGTCAAATAGAAGTATCCTATAGTTCTATGATATACAACCTCAAGGAATATCAATCCAAATCAATGCCATTTTATTTGACTCTAATATATGGAGATAAGTTGATTGAAAATTACATGGTAGATTCTAGGTCAAGCACTTTAGTCATGCCTAGAAGGATAGCATATACATTAGGGCTAGCATATGAGTCTATCAACAAAGGGGTGGTATAACTTGATAGAATTCATGTCTAAATATTTTGACTAGTATGGAGCCTTCCCCTCACATTGCAAGCTCATACCTAACCTTACAGTTTACTAGGAAATTATGGTGATTGAGCTCCCAAATACTTTTGGTATATACCTTTCATGGGACTTAACTACTAATATTGGAGGCTATCTATCACTATATTGGATACACATGTTGCTTAGAACTAGATATGGGACTAAGTTGAAGACCATCCAAACCTCTTTATATCCATCATGTGGAGCATGTTGCTATGACTAAGCTAGATGTTGAGCAAACCTATGTGGAAGAGAAAGGGTAGTCCAGATCAAACATTTCTATTGATGAGATCCACTTCTCAATTCCTAAGGATCAAAAGGACTAGTGGGCAACCAAGATGTAGAATTCAGTGGTCTTCGAGCCAATGGGTATGGGCACCTATTTGATTCAAGAGGAAAATCCCTTTGTCCCCAAGGTCATGAAGACTAGATAAGACTTGAACAATTTGTGGAAGCTATAATTTTATGGTGTTAAGATCAAGAGGGGAGCTAGTGCTAGTGTTTGCTTGATTTCACCAAGAATAACAACAATAATACAATTATATTAGTTGTAGTTTAATTTCTCAAACAACGTTGCCAAGTATGAGGCCTTGGTGCATGGCCTCCAACTTGATAAAAGGAGAGGTTTTAAGTTATTGTAAATATTTTATGAAACCAAGTTGATGATCACATAGGTAAGATCCTAATGCTTGGGAAATAATAGGCTAATGAAGTCTTATAAGAACAGGTTCTAGAACCTGATTGAAGCCTTTGATGCCATAAACTTCAAAATCCTCCAAAGTAATAAAAACATGGATGCTAACCACATGAAATTTATTTAGTCATAGTTTTATCTTTTGAGTGATCTGATACAAAATTTCCAATGCATAAATTGGATAGTTAGGCTATCCATTCTTGATGAGGACATTCATTAGTAGGTGTTTGACAATGATGGACAACCATTCATTTTATTCAATAGGGAATCTAAATTCTTAGAGGAACTTATCCCCTAGATCGAGGAAGTATATAAAGACTAGATCATATAGTTAAAATCCAATAAGCTTCCCTAGGGCTAGTGACATTGGAGTCCTTGTTTAGTCATGATGATCATTTCAAAGGCAAGAAAATGATGATTTCCAATGAAGAAGACTACCAAGAAATAGAATTCGCCCTAGGGTGGACCTTGAAGATAGGAAGAGTATCTATCCAAAGGGAAATTAAATTTTTGATCCATATCTATGAAAATTATGATGAAGTTATAGCATGGATCTATGAAGATCTAAAAGGTTATAACAAAGATATCATCCAACATATGGTAGATCTAGATATTGAAGCTAAATTAGTAAGGAAAAAGTAGAGGCCTATCAATCCAAAGATTGAACCTCTTATAAAAATGGAGATTCAAATTGATTGATTCATGGATTATATATCCCCTAAAGCACACCACACATATATCCAAATTGGTGCTTGTGAGAAAGAAGAATGGGGAGATCAAGCTATGTGCTTATTTTAGGGACCTAAACAAGGCTTCATTGAAAGACCATTACCTCTTGTCTTTAATGGACCAAATACTCTATACTGTTGTTGGTTCTAAAATATTCTCTTCATTGTATGGATTCTTTGGTTACAACCAATGGGTAAAGGATGAAGACAAACACAAGATAACCTTCACCACAAAATGAGGTACTTTCATATATTAGTAGATATTGGATTTTTAGCTAGATTATCTTAGGTCCCAATATTTAGGATCTTGAGTAGTCTCAAATATAAGAGCAATCAATATATTAAATGACCAAAATAAATGAACATAACATTCATATAAAATAATAATAATATGAATAAAATGACCAATATCATTCATGAAATAACATGAAGAAAACTTATAGTAGAATTGCTCAAAATATGCATACAAGCTTCAATATAAATGTTTGAATATGATCTTCAATGATACATTACATGGATATTTATCTCCAATATATAGCCTTAGACAGGTGAATCTTGGGCTCTTTGTCTATTTATCTCCTCATACATTTAGGAGATGCAACCTTTCCTATTCCATATGTAAGACAAATCTTGCATGTCCTTTGGATTCACATATTTCCACTTGTATACATAACTCTTTACTTTCTATTTACTTGCACACTTTACATTATGACACTTGCACACTCCTACATGTACACTTGCACATTCATACATGCACACTTTCATACTACTACATGCACACTTGCACACTCCTACATGCACATTTGCACACTCCTATATGCACACTTGCACACTTTACTATATGACACTTGCACACTTCTACGTGCAAAATTGAACACTTTCTACATGCACACTTACACTATGATACTTGCAAACTTTGTTATATAAAAATTGTGCACATCCTACACATAGACACATACATAAAGGAAAATATAACTCACACTTATAACCTATAGACTCAAACCCTATTTCAATACTTACATTGTACCATAGGTACATTTACATTTCTACCAAATAATGTAATATTCTCTAATAGTAGATGAATTTTGGATTGTCAAATGCTAGTGCAATATTTTAGAGGATCATAGACATCACCTTCAAGGATCTGATTAACAAAATCATATTGATCTATTTGAATGACTTTATTGTCTTATTTAAAAATAAGGAATATCACTTTGCACACTTGGAGAGGGTTTTCAAACGATTCCAAGAGTTTAGGGTGTGCTTGAATCCCAAGAAATATATTTTCTGTGTCCCTTGAGGCAAGTTGCTGATGGCTTTTTAATTCTTAATACTACCATAAAATATCATAGGTTATATCTCATAGGATCTAAATATAATATATCCACAATATAATAAGGTCAAGATAATGAAATGAGTAGAATAATATGAGAAAATTAATATGTATATCAAGGCTTATAATAACTCAAATAACATTCAATAATATGTTGAAATATAAATGTAAATAGCTTGAATCAAACATGTACTATGCATGTAATATAACTTACAATATTAATTGCTCAAAATGTATACAAACTTTATTGCTTCTCTTTCTCTTACAATGATAATGCTTGTTCTCATTTCTTGTGATCTTTGCTATGGAGTATTACCTCCATAATATAGCCATAGTATTGTGACTCTTTGGATACTTGATTATTCCTTTACATATTCCAAGTCTCATGACTCTTGGCTTATCTACTTGACACTTGCATACTTGAAAATTTTACACTATAACGAATACACACCTATACGTGACTCTTACACTATTATAACTTGGACTCTCTAATCTAAGATACTTGTGCAAATATTTACATTACATATTTGTTCTCATACATATAATACACTTGTGTACTTAGAATCAACTTACATTTCCACACTAACTCACATGACACTTGTACATTTATTGCACATTCACACTTACATAAAAGGGGAAATATAACTCACACTCTAAACTATGACTCAACCCTAATTTATTATTTACAAATGTACCATGAAGGTACCATGGGGGTACATTAGCATGTAAAAAATAATGTAATATACTAAAATACCCCCCATGTATTTACATTATTTGGTTATTGAAGACTTTAGTCTTCAATCATGATCTTCGTCTTTAAGTAACCTTGCAATGCATGTGATTTGATTGAGCTCCATCAGGTTCATCTTCTTGCTTGTCTTCCTCTTTGTCATATTTTTCAAGATTCTTTGATTCTTTAACCTTTGCATCATAAATTTTTTGAACTCTCTCATTGTCATCATATTTATACATAAGAATATTTCCTTTGCTTCTGATCTCATATTGACTATGTGATCTACTTTCTTTGTAAGACAACTTTGGACCATATTTGATACATTTCCTTTTTCCTTGTTTTCTAAAAATTTTCTCTTCCTGTATTTTAGAAATTGAATACTTGTATCCATTGTTAGAATATTATTCAGAGATAAGTATATGAAAAATATTACCTAAATTGAACAATAATGCTCTTTCAATTCTTTTACAATACTTTTATTTGTACTAAAAAACTACTCGAGAATGAGATTTTCTTCCACAATATTTACATGGATGAAGATTCCAACAAATAGCATTTTTATTCCCAATTATATTACAATAAATTCACCTTGAATGTATTTTCATTGTATTATTCTTTCGTCGTAGTGCTTCAAGTTCTTCCGTTTTCTTGATAAAACAAGATAACCATTGATGTATTTCCAAAGCTACTCTTTCTTTATTTTCCATGTAAATAAGTTGTAAATTGTGATAATATTCAACATTTTTAGTAGTTACAAATTTTGTAATGGAATCTATTATAGATGAACTACTAGAATAAGATCTTGTAGTAATAAGATCCAATTTTGAGTCCTCAAGAGTATTTAGTGATCTTGTTATTTTATTCTCTCTATCAAGATCATCTATCATTATTTGAAAATAAAGTTTTAACTTGTTCAAAATTTCTTCACTATCCTTATTTAATGCATTTTTAATTATTTCTTCCATGATAAGAAATTCTATGTTATGATCTAATTCCTTTGAAGTAGACCACTTTATAACTCCTAGGTTTAAATAATCCAAAATTTCTAATTTAATTCCTATGGAGTAGTAAACATTTTGTCTCCCTAGTTTATAAATAAAATGAAATTTTGCAATTTTTTTTTTTTCCTACATCTTTGATGTTGAAAACCTTTTATCTCCATTATATATAAATTTGCAAAAAATCAATAATTTTAATTTTCAAAAATTTTCAAAAACAAAAACAAATTAAATATTCTTCAAAAAACTTCAAACTTAAAAAATTTCAAGCAAATGACCTAGTTGAATTCCCTATCACTTGAAACTTATTAAAAATACTATTGAAAATCTAACAAAAAAAACTAAATTTCTTATTACTCCAAACTTATAAAATAAACAATTTATCACACCAAACCCTAAATCTTTAATTAATCAAACTTATCACTCCAAATTTAAATACTTTCAAAAACTTAATTAAACCTTATTTCTCCTAGCATAAACTTTAAATAAGCTTCAACTATTAAAGTAAACTCAAACCCTAATACTATCACCAACCTTTCAATAGTGATTTCCACATGTCCATGTCCATGCTCATTCCTGTTTTGACTGCTTGTGTGTGTTCTTCAATGCACTTTATTACATACACTGAATGTGTTGGAAATGATTATCCATGTGTAAGATTGCATGGACACATTTCACTTCCTTTGGATGTTAAAAATTTTCTACTTTACTCAGATTTTACCCTTTGGCACTCAAGCTATTTCTTTGGCACTCAAACTATTTCCTTTGGTATTATGTTTCCTCCTTTGGTATTAGACTACATCCTTTGGCACTTAAGATTACTTCTTAGGAATTCAAGTTATTTGGCTAGGCTTACATTAATTTGCTTTGGTGTCCAATATTTGATTTTTATTTTACCTTCACCTACTATGTTGTCTATTGAATGCTTTCCCATGCTATGAGAGAAATTTTCAGTTCCTTAGAAAAAATAGGTGCTGCAAATAAACTTTTCAGAATATACCTAGAAAATGTTCCTTGATCCTTAAGCTCTTTCTTGTGTTGCCCTCCTTATCTATACACTTAGCTTTGTATATGTACGATGCCTCTTTCTTATGTTATCCTCCTTCTTTGTGAACTTTGGATTTTTGACTTCCTCGTCTACATACGATGCCTTGATAGATTTTTCTTTTGTGAATATTATCTTGATAGCCTCCTTGTATGTGAGAGTTGACCTGATGACCTCTAGTTCTACAAATGTTGGTTTGATAAGATTCTTCTTTGACTCTACATACCTTGGCCTAATGCTCTTCTCATTTAGCTCTACTCTATCTCCTTTTGTGATTAGTAATTGCAACAATGTAGCCTGAATGAATGACTACTATAATTTGGATGCTTTGTTCTTCTAGTTTGCTATAATTGTTATTATGCTTACTTTATATTGTTGTTAAAGTTTCTTGTTGTAGATATATAATCAAAGTGAAGACTTTTGATAGTTGTGTGCTCTTCGTCTTTTTGGAGTTGGACGAATGACATTTCTTTATTCTTTATGGAGTTGGCCTAATGGTATTTCTTACTTCTTCCTTTATGTTAATATAGCCCACATTATTCTTCTATCATGGACCCCTTTTGAGCCTTGGGTATCTTTTCTTATTCTTTAAGAGCCTTTATTTCTTCTTTATACAAGCATATTTTCTATTCTATAAAGGACTTCTCTCTATACTCTATAAGGGTCTCTTTCTTTATACTAACTTGCAAATCTTATCAATGTAGATACTAATCCAATGCTTGAAAAAATATAAAGTAAGCTAGGTGCTTCTTTATCTTTCGTCAAGATAGATAAATCAGTCTTCCATATTTTGTTCTACTTTCTTTATTTTCTCTTAGGAAACTTTGAGTGCTTCTCAATCCACTACTATATTTTTCTTCTTTTAGGAAGCTCTTAATGCTTCTCAATTTACTGCTATCTTTCTTATTTTAGAAATATTTGAATGCTTCTCAATCCATTGCTATATTTCTTCTTCTATATACTTTATTTCTTCCATATTTCAATATTTTACTCTTAGAATCTAAAAATATTCTCTATCCTCTGTGGGAAGCTTCTCACACCTTTTTAGATTAATCTCTACTGCAACTCTTTTCTAAAATCAATAATATCTTAGTTTGAACCTAAGAATACAATATGGTTCTCCTCCTTACTAGAGAATCCTATATCAATATTAATGTCAGGATATCTCTTTTCTAAATGACCAACTTTCTTTTGAGTTGGTTCTCCTAACTCCTCAATATAGTTGAGCCTTATTATTCATTGGTTTTTATTCAACCAGTGGAATGACCCTAGCATTTCTACTCAATATGACCTTAAAATAGAGTTTAAGTATCACTGCCTTCAAAATGGATAAACTCTTAATCGACTTTATCAAAATGGATAAAATCACTTTATAATAGTTTCTAAAATAAAATTTATCAATTTTAATAGAATCAGATGGTAGCTTTGATACCACTGATGGATTTTTAAACCTTAATACTATCATAAATATCATATGTTATATCTCACAAGATCTAAATATAATATAGCCACAATATAATAAGATCAAGATAATGAAATGAGTAGAATAATATGAGAAAATTAATATGTATATCAAGGCTTATAATAAATCAAATAAAATTTTATAATATGCTGCAATATAAATGTAAATAGCCTAAATCAAACTTGTACTATGCATGTAATATAACTTACAATATTAATTTCTCAAAATGTATACAAAATTTCCTTTGTATGAGATCATAGGAAAATAAAAGGTTTTTGTTTGTCGATTGGAAATAAGTTTGTAGTAAGAAAGAGTACGAGGGTCCAGAAAGCTAAGCCAAATGAAAAAGCTCTAATTTATAAATAAGGTTGGAGGTTAGTTCAAAATAATAATATGGGATGGGCCCAAATATTGAAAGTAAAATATTTAAACAACAATGATTAGTTCCTTTTGGACCCAATCCCCTCCCAAGGTTCTATATTTTGACTCAACATCATCAAGAGTCGATCCAAAATCCTTAAGGGAGGTAGAAAAAATTTAGGTAATGGACAGGTTATTGAATTCTAGAGGGATAAATGGTTGACGGATCACCTGTTGGTATCCTACCCTAGCTTGTTGACAGTAAAGTCTTTTAATCGACAAGCCTTTGGTTCTAAAGTGTGTGACTTTGTAGAGACCACCAATGGTCAAAAGTAGTGGAAACATTTTGCTTTCCTTGGTATTTCCTATACCAATAAGAAAACCCTAAAAATATATTTTATTTAATTAAGTTACAGGTTATTAAGAATAGTGAGGATTCAGATAAGCTTTTGTGGGGTTTGAAAAATAGTGGAATTTTCTTGATGAGGTCTACGCATTTTCTTTTGGATGGTGTTTCTGATCCCTAGTTCCTTATTTGTAAGGTTTGGATCAAAGGCTGTTGCGGGCCAAACAAGGTTAACTTCTTTCCTACTTTTGTCACATGCCCGTGCATTTAATTTATCAACCCAGGGAGCTTCATAAACTTGCGAAGGATCTTGAACAAGATTGCTTACAATACCACTTGATATGAGTCCGCTAGTTCTACGATTGGGGGGTGTTTCAATGGTCGTCAATCATTCATACACTCCTCAATAATTTACGTAAAAAAGATTAAATCTACAGAAAGGAAATATTCACGCATTCCTGGAAATAAACCTATTGCAATACTAGAAATAACAATGCGATAAAAAATAGTATAAAAGCGGTAAACTAATCTAGAAAACACAAGAAAAATAAGGGAAGAAATACTGGCTTGAAGTGGGCCCAGGCTCCAGCAGCTTCCTCCCAGTTGAACATGCACTTAGAAACTCTTAGAACTGTATTATAATTATCAAAGTATTACAATGCTTCTTTTGTATATCTCTCTACATTTACTATCAAAATATTCTATATATCCTCAGAGAGGTCTGTGTGTGTTTATATAGCACACCCGCAAATATTCTGTTACAAAGAAGTTATAACAGTCGATTCATTCCAGACTAAAGTAAGACAGTCTAGTAAATGTGATCGACATCCGCTAAAATTGGCATTCATTTCTAATGGTGGCATGTTCACTGATTGGTTTATGCTTCACCTAGCATTGGTAGGACATTCTAATACATCGGTGTGATCCCCAATTTAACTCTACATGATGTAGAGTTGGAACTACACCAGTCTCTATTGTCCATGTCATGCTTGTCTGGTCAACGGGCAAAGAACAGGGGTGCCTTCCCTATGAGGAAGGTGCCTAAGTATGTCGGGAACCTTCTCTATGCAAAAGGTGCCTTATTGTCATTGGTGCCTTCCTGGAAGAGGAAGACGCTTATCTTCTATTGGTGCCTTCCTGTGAGAGGAAGGCACTTTCTTTCTAGTGGTGCCTTCCTATCGGTGCCTTCCTTATGAGAGGAAGGCGCTTGCATTCTAGTGGCGCCTTCCTGTCGATGCCTTCTTGTGAGAGGAAGGCACTTATTTTCATTTGGCGCATTCCTGGAAGAGGAAGGCACCTACTTACGCTTGGCGCCTTCCTGGAAGAGGAACGCACCTACCTTCTCTGTGTTGATTTCAAAAGAAACAAAGTGCCAGGTCCATGAAAAGACCATGACTAATCCAAATCTGACTAAATCAACTACAATTCCACAAAAACACACTGAAAACACATGAATTAGATAACACGCATAATTTCATCAAATAATTATATAATCATTTATAAACATATGCAATCCTTATTATACAACCGCATAATAATCAAGAAAATGTAAACAAAATATGAGCATTTTTGATGCTCATCATCCCCCCATGCCTAACATATGCCACACCATCATGGCATCAGAACTGTAGGTAGCCCTATTGACCCCTCATTATTGTTATTTCTTGGTGGATCTGACTGTACCTACGGCCCGTGTTTGCCTCTTTTGTGCACTAGCATCTGGAGGTGTGGCTCCTCTTTTTATACGCAGGGCTACAGGTGCTGTCGACTTTGTTTTCCTCGTCCTGGCCGCTGTCGAAGGTGATCTATCCAACGTCGTCTGTACTTCCTAAAATGTAGCTTTTGCAACTTTCCATAGGTTAGTGTCCAAAGGCCTGACCACTACAAGAGGGATATCTAAATTATCCCTCTTGATATGAACTACTTGGGCTTTGTACAATCGAGTTGCTTCAGGAGTAAGCCCTGTGTTCTCCTTTGCAATGGTAGCAACTTCCAATTTGGGGTAATATACCCCCCCATAATTCAAAATACCTTCTTATCTTGGAGGGCCATCCCCGGGATGACCCATAAATATCCCAGAACTGGCTATCCTCTGTCGGATTGACGCAGATACTAGAGTCCCCCTGCATCCTCGAGGTTGCCTTCCTGGTCTCCTTAGCTACTGTCATCTCTTTGAGCAACCGTTCAAATTATTTTTACCTCTCTGCAAATGGTTGCATATCCCACTTATCTTCTTCTAGCTCGATGAAGGTCACCTTCACCTTCTTTCGAGCCGTCCTGGGCCCTTTTCCTTTGGCCTCTGTAGAAAATGCGACGACTCGAATAAGGGTTTTCCCTTTCTCCCTGGTGAACGTCTTCTCGCTCTGAGGGGCCTGCTCTGTGGTACCTGGAGCATTCTCTTCACTCTGGGAGACCTGTGCTGTCATCCCTGGGGGTGCTTCTTCGCCCCCCTGTCTATCCTATGTCGACCCCTCAAGTTCTTCTCTTTCTTCCTTAGGTATGGGAAGTTATTCCTTATCCCCCAGTCCTGTCTGCTGCTGTTGGCCCTTGTCTTGCTCTGTATCACTCAGGTCGATGAAAGGGGGTATTTTGGGACTTATTTCCCCTTCACTCCTAAAAAAAGAAGAATTCTCTCCTACCTCTAGGTTGCTCTGTCGGGCATCCGATAAAAATTCTCTTGAAGAGAACACTCATTCTATAGATGTGGGAGAATTCGTTGGGACCTCTATTGCCCAGTCAGTTTGGGTTGATGCATCCCTTCTTTATGTTCCCCTATCTTGGAGTTGTTGGTTCTCCTCCTGCAACTACTAGACCAACTGCTCAAGTTGGGTGATTCATCTTTCTCGTTCTTCCAATTCCCCTCTATGCTCATTTTGGTAGTCCTCCAAAATTTGTTATGCCATCCAACAATTGGTCTACCACTCCAGCACTTCCTCCAATCTTGAGTCGACCTGATCATTGCTCCTGGAAGTCCTTACATTTTGTGGGCTCTGTTTTGTCAATTCCCAGAGCATTTGGGCTGCAATTTCAACTTTTGGGTCATTCTCTTCTTCTTCTATCGAGAGGAGGAGTCGCGACAGGCATTTTCTCCTAAGGACTGGTTTTGGTGGCCAAAAATAGGCCTCATTGCTAATAAGCAACGCTCCTTCCTCTTCATACTCGGGCACTAGGGAATGCCCTCTTTCCTCTATGCATTCAGGCACTAGTGAATGCCCTCTTTCTTCCATGAAATCGAGCAATGCCAATTGCCTGATACTTGCCATCTCCTCTGTAGGGATTCCCTCTTCTTGCCCTCTTTTGACAACAACATCCTGTTGCCTTTCTTGACCGCCATCTCCCTTTGCGTCGGGGTTCTGCCTCTACGCTTCTGCATGGTGGACCAGTACTGATATCAGCCCATGGTGGGCCAAGGTGGACGGTGCTTCCTTCTGGTACCTAGCCACTTCTTCCTTCAGGGCATTTTCCAGGTAGAAGGGCATGTTCAACTTCCTTCCATGCACCAGGTGATTCAGAAACTGCACATGGTTAGTGTGCAAATGGGTATACTTCTCGATGCATGTAAAGAATCGAGAAACCTGCTCGAATATATTTCGTAGATTCATGGGAAGGATGTTTTTGGGTAGCCCTTCCTTATCTATCTACACATTTCTCCTGGCAGCAGCACTTCGGCATATGATTTTAGCAGTTCACCTTTGTATATGCATTCACCTGTGAGGGGCAATCCAGTCGCCTGCGAGATGTATTCGGGGGTGATCAGAATTTATACCCCTCACACCTGAGCTACGTCGCCCCTCAAGGAGGCAACGAATTCCTTGGCTACCTCCATATCCTGGCCCTGACTAACCAGGGTATAGTATTCGAACCATCCCTCGGCCTCGAACTATGTTTTTACCATCCCCCTAATTCCTTTCATATCACTTGGCTCATTATTTTTCACTGCATGATTCTTTGACCTTCCTCCCATGGTGCCTTCCCTTACTGCTACACTTTTTTTTTTTCTGTCCTTACTTCTTCAGGAAGGCGCCTTCTTATAGGGAAGGCACCTAACCTTAGCATTTAATTCTAGGGTATACCTTTCGAGCCATATCATTGGCACGTGGTTTCGGCCATGGGGGTATATGATTTTTATGATGGCAATATTTTTTTGGTACTGTATAATTTATAAATAATTATATAAATATTTGAGTTAGTATGCGCGTACCTTATTTGGTGTTTCATGCATTGTGAAGAGCGTTGATTCACTGATTTGTGACACGGGGGAGGGGTATTTCATTTGTGTAGATTACGCTGGACTTTGGTGCTGAGTTGTTTGATGGTTGGTGTTGAAGACATACTCTCGATTTGCTCAAAAAACTATCTGTCCATCATCTTTGGAATGTGCGCACTGATCTCACCCCATAATTCTCTGAGATTTTTTGATTGGGGTGGATTTCCATCACATGGGCAATGGTGGTAATCTGATGCCGCTCGTTCATGTGGTGATTTCGATCAAGGCATCCGAGAGACTTAAGTGCTGGTTGTACACGGAAGGCACTCTTTGGTACCTTCCCAATGTGGAAGGCGCTTATGTGGTGCCTTACCGATGTGGAAGGCGCTTATATGGTGCCTTCTCGATGTTGTCGGTGCTCTTTGAATGGATGCGCCTTTCGATGGTGGAAGGTGCCCTTTTGATGATGGCGCCTTCCTACTATGGAAGGTGCTTTTGAATGGGTGTGCCTTCCTGATGTGGAAGGCACTATTGAATACCTACGCCTTCTTGGGGTGGAAGGCATCGCTGTATACCTACGCCTTCCTGGGGTGGAAGGTGCCTCGATCTGTATGCACCTTCCTGATGTGGAAGGCGCCTTGGGCTCTTTTTTTTTTTTGTGGCGCCTTCCCACCATGGAAGGCGCCTATTTTTTATTTTTATTTTTATGTGGTGCCTTCCCGATGTGGAAGGTGCCTACTTTTTTTCTCTTTTTTTTTTGTGCGCCTTCTTCTAGCGGGGCACCTTATTTATAAGGAAGGTGCCTTATTCTGGCGGGGCACCTTCTTCATAAGGAAGGCATCTTATTCTGGCGGGGCGCATTCTTCATAAGGAAGGCACCTTATTTTGGCTGGGCACATTCTTCATATGAAAGGTGCCTTATTCTGGCTGGGCACCTTATTTATAAGGAAGGCTCCTTCTGTGCCTTCTCGATGTGGAAGGAACTTTATTCTTGGCAATCATGTGTGATTGACTGGGAAAGGGTGATCAAGCCTTTTCAGTCTTGCTTCACGCTACCTCAACTTATACCTACGAGTGTCAGTGTCAAAATGCTGAGCCGAATCAGACCTGGTTTCCCAAATACCTATTCCTTGTGCTGTCAGGTCCTCCACCTACAAAAAGCAAACAAAAAGAAAGAAAAATAAAGGTAGTTAGATGCATTACATGCCTGTTAGGCCCTGGATTAGGATGCCTGCAACTTGCATGCGGGCATCATCCCTACAAAACACACCATAAGAAAAAAACTAAATTAACTAATTTTGGTGAGCACCTCCATGCCCACCATTTTGCCTGTTAAGAGTTTGGTCCAGATCTAACAAGATGGGGTCTCCTCCACATCTATTATGGATTCCACCTGTAAGGTTTCAGATGTGTTATAGGGGTGCAGTTAGTGGCCATTGACCGTTAACATGGTGTTGTTACCGTCAATTGTTCTAATGCGCACTGACCCATTCTTGATGAGCTCTACCACCTCATACGGTCCCATCCATATTTGCATTAATTTATCTTTTATTTCCTATAATCGAGAATCATACAAAAGCACCCATTATCCTTCTTGGAATTGCTTCAGTTTAATGTGGCGATCATGCCACTGCTTTCTTTGTTTTTGTATGATTTATGTTCTCTGCAAAGCGTCCATTCAGATTTCGTCCAACTGACCTAGCTGCCGAATCCTTTCTTTTTGAGCGTTATCCAAGCTCAAGTTCAATTTTGAAGCCATCCTCAATGTCTTGATTTTAAATTCAATGGGCATCATGGCACTCTTCCCATATAGGGTGTGAAGCCTATGGTGGATTTCCATGTGGTATTATACGTCCAGATTGCCTTCGACAACCGTGCAGCCCAATATATTTTGTGTTGTTGCATGGTCTTCGTCATGATGTTCTCTATTTCCCTGTTCATCACTTCCACTTGCTCATTTTCCTATGGATGGTATGGTGTAGTTTTATTGTGTCAAAATCTGTATTGCTCCATCAGATCCTTGATCAACTTAGAGGTAAATTGAGGCCCTTGGTCTGTTGTTATCTCTCTAAGGACCCCAAATTGTGTAAAAATGTGTGTAAATAAGAAATCGATGACTGTTCTTTATTTTGAATCTCTCAACGCTTGAACTTCAACCCATTTGGTGACGTAATCTGTATAGACCAAAATAAACCTCCTCCCTATTGAAGGTGGATTAATTGGTCCCATGAAGTCCATGACCCACTTATCGAAAGGTTCTAGGTGTACCTGAGGCTGGAGGGGCATTTCATCTCGATGGGTTGGTCTGCCCATTCTTTGGTATTCATCGCACTTGCTGGCATACACAGCCGCATCCTTGAACAGAGTGGGCCAAAAGTACCTAGCTTGTAGGATTTTGTAGGTAGTTCATTTCCCTGCAAAGTGTCCTCCGCATGGTTCGTCGTGACACACTTTGAGTACTTCTAAGAACTCCTATTCTACTATGCATCTCCTTATAATCTGGTCACATCCTATTTTGAATAGGAGGCCATCAATCCATAGGAACGATGCACTTTTCTCTATGACCGCTTGCTTTTCTTGGAAAGAGAGAGCAGGTGAGGTTCTTCCGGTGGCCAAGTAATTGGCTATATCTGTGTACCACGAGATTTGCTCACTAATGGTGAACAAATGTTCATCCAAAAATTGGTCTTCCACTGATGTATGGTCTGCCGATATCAATATGGATAGAAAATTTGCTACGATGTTGTCTTTGCCTAGTTTGTCGACTATTGTGATGTCGAATTCCTACAGTAACAAGAGCCACCTGATAATTCTTCCACCAATAGTTGGCTTGCTCATCAAGTATCTAATGGCCGCATGGTCCATGTGGAAAAATACCTTATACCCAATGATATAATGGCAAAATTTTTTTATGGTGTGCACAACTGCAAGGAACTCCTTCTCCGTCACCGTGTAGTTGAGCTCGGCTCCTACCAAGTTTTTGTTGATATAGTAGATGGCATAAAATTCTTTGCCATCCTTTTGTCCGAGGACTGCTCCAATCACATTGTTGGATGCATCACAGTAGTTATGGAATGGTATGGCCCAATTTGGTCCTCTTAAAACTGGTGTAGATATCAGTTTCTCTTTAAGCAACTGAAATGCTTCTTCGCAGTCTTTCGTCCAATTGAACTCCACATCTTTAGATAATAGAGTGTGCAATGGTTTTGCAATTTTTTTGAATTTGGCGATAAATCACCAGTAGTACCTGAATGATCCAAGAAAAATCCTCACCTCTCTTTGCGTTTTGGGGCTGGGTAGGTCTCTAATGACCTCAATTTTTATTTTATCAACCTTTATTCCTTCTATGGAGAGGTGGTGTCCCAGTACGATGCCTTCTTGCATCATCATAAAGCATTTCTCATTGCTCAGGGATAAATTGTTTTTCTTTCTTCTTTCGAGCACTCTTTCCAATTTCGTCATTGCTTCGTCAAAGGTTTCTCCATAGACGATGAAGTCATCCATGTATACTTCGACCGTGTCTCCCATCATGTCTAAAAATATGCTAAGCACCACCCTTTGAAATGTGGTAGGTGCGTTGCATAATCCGAAAGGTAATACCCGATAGGCAAACATTCCCCATGGGCAGGTGAACGTTGTCTTATCTTGATCCTCTTCTCCTATCTGGATCTGGTTGTATCCATTGAATCCATCCAAGAAGGAGAAATACTTCCTCCCGAAGAGTGTATCCAAGACTTGATCAATGAACGGGAGTAGGAAGTGGTCCTTCTTGGTCGCTTTGTTTAATGCTCAGTAGTCCACACAAATTCACCACTTCTCGTTATTTTTAGGGACTACCACTAACAATGATACCCACTCACTGTTAGAAATCAAATAGATGAATCCAATAGTCAAGAGTTTTTGCAGTTCTTCCTTGATAATGTCTTTCATTGCCAGATTCATTCTTCTCTATGGTTGCCTGCTTGGAGTTGCTTGATCATCGAGGTATATACGATGGGTACAGATCTCTAGGCTGATACCCTTCATATCTGAGTAATCCCATGCAAATGCTTGTTGGTGTCTAACCAGGAGCTCTTCTACTTTTGTCAATTATGTGGGAGTCAACCCACTATTGACATTCAATGTTCTTCCTGGCCCAACATGTATCTGTTGAACATGGTGATCTTGGGCACCAGCCAATGGTGATCCAGGTGTGGAGATGGAGGACTCCCCATGGAGGAACTCCATAATAGCACCATATTCATCTTCTTTTGCCAACTCATCCAATGTCATCATCGGTTGGATCATGGATAGCTTAGGATTTTCATGCTCGATCAACATGGGTTCTCCTAATGAGTTGACGGACTACTTTGGGGGTGAAATAGTCAACCTTTTAATGTTTTGTCCATCGGAGATGGTCATCAGCCCATCCTAGCAACTAATGTAAGCATTAGCTATTGCCAACCATGGCCTTCCCAAGATGAGCGGGTAATCGCCCAACCTAGTTTTAGATTGCAAGACTAAAAAGTTGATTGGGTATTCCCATGCACTGACTGTCACTATTACGTCTTCCAACATTCCTTCTGATGCCATGATCGATCGATCGGCTAGCTGTAGCACTATCATAGTGGGTTTTAGGTTCATGAGCTGTAGCCTCTGCATGGTCTCCTAAGGCATTACATTGATGGCTGCTTCGAGATCGACCAACGTATTGGACAGGGAATGCCCCTCAATTTTTATAGTTAGCATCGGGATGCCCGAGTCTGCATACTTAGGATGGCACATTTTGCCCATCATCAAATTTTCTAGTTTACCCATGACATTGATAGTCTAGATTGCTGTTCATCCTGGCTTCATTAGACACATCTCTCTTATCGCATTGGTATATATCGAAACATCTTGGATGGCTTGAAATAATGGAATTTTCATGATGAGGTTCTTCAAGCTAGACAAGATATCGAACTCCAACTGCGTTACTTTCCTCTGTTCTTGTAGTTGGTTGGGAAATGGAGCCTTTGCTCTCTTAGGCATTTCTTCTATCACCTCTTCTACAAGAGGTGTTTCTCCTACCTCTTCCTCCTCTTCTACTAGTGGAGGCATTCCTACTCCTTACTGTCTACTAGACCTAAGCTGAATATGGTACATCAGATACATCTCATCCTCCATGTTGTATGATGGCTGGTTCACCTTGTTATTAGGATTTGTCATCGGTTGTGCAAGTAGCTACGCAGGTCTCACTGCTGGCAATGCCGATAAATTTTTTTGGGGGTGAGTTGGTGCTACATTATGTGGAGCTTGATTCCATGCAGTGTGGCTTCTCCACTGCTGCCCAGGTATGGATATGGCATCGATGGCTGCTGGTTCAGGAATGCTGTTGGGGGTGTGTTGGACCAGGGTGATGGCCCCCACAACCCAATGTTAGGTGGTTGAGGTGGGACTTGGGACATGTATGGTCCTCCCCCATATGATGACATTTTTGTTGGCATATTTCCCGCAAGGGGTTGTGGCCAAATCTTCCAATTGCCTATGAAATTGGCATCCGCACTTTCAGCATCCTCATGATTACTGGGCAGTTGTGGGCACAATCGAGTTTTATGGTTCAGCCTGCAAACTGTGCATACTCTAACTTTTTTCTTTAGGTATGCATTATTTGCATGATTCCCTCTGCATTTTGGACAAAAATAAGCCAATGTTGCTTTGTTTTCTTGCTTCTTTTTCTCTAACAGCAGCGTATCCATCTGCAATGCTAGAGATGAGAGCATTTCACTCTTTAAATCTTCTAGCATGTTACCTATTTCTGTCTTCATGACTGAAGTAGTCACTTTCATGGTTCTAGAAGTGGTCTTGCCTCTCCTTCTTGAGTAGTTCCAACATAGTTGTCGGATGTCTTCCATAGCATGTTGGTAGACATCACCTCCAAAAATCATGTTAAGAGCCTCCAGTGATTCATTGGTAATTCCTCTCAAAAATATGCTTTTGAGGGACTTATCAGATAGTTTCGTGTGAGGAGATCATTGAAGATTGAAGTTGAATCTCTCCCAGTATTCCTTGAGAGACTCATCTTCTTTCTGCATCATGCTCAAGACCTCTTCTCTGGAGTCTCTTGCTCTCCCAAAATCTTGGTATTGCTCTAAAAAGAGCTTCTTCATTTGATCCCAAGTGGCAATGTGTTTGTCTCCCAGATCGATGAACCATCATAGAGCTGCATCATCCAATGTGGAAGAAAATAGTTTTAGCTTTTGCGTATCAGATTTGTAGTCCATAGACCTGCATAAGACATCAAACTTAAATAAAAATAGGTCAAGGTCCTTAGTTGGGTATCCTCTGAAGGTCAGAAGGTGAGCAGGGGATATGTTTTTCATTTTGGTATCTCCTACTCCATCAATCAAGAAACTAAATCCAGATGAGACTTCTTCATTGTCAGCCATTTTTTAGGAAATACGGTCTCTAATGTAGTATTTATGGCCTTACGGTCGTTTAAGACTTTCTGAGTCAAGGCTCTAAGGTTGTTTGGTGTTATCATCTGATCTTCTACAAATTTCCACAACAGGTCTTCCTCTAATGGTGTCCTATTAAATAGGGGATTTATGATGATTCGTTCTTCCCCAAGTTGATGGGATGAGGAGGCACTTTGCACAAAGTGTGGATCCTCACTCCAATGGATTGCTGGTGGTGGGTCGGGTGAGTCTAATTCAAATTCAAAATGTTTGGCTGACTCAGGTTTTGGTGGATTAGTTTTTATAAACCGATTGTTAGGTCCTCTTCTTCTCAAAGAACTCATACAAGGTCAGATGGAAGGTTTCTAAGTATTGTAAATAATCTAGTTGAGATGCTTCCCATGCAAAGGCACCAAAATGTTGTAGGCCAAACAAGGTTAACTTCTTTCCTACTTTTGTCACATGCCCGTGCATTTAATTTATCAACCCAGGGAGCTTCGTAAACTTGTGAAGGGTCTTGAACAAGATTGCTTACAATACCACTTGATATGAGTCCGCTAGTTCTACTATTGGGGGGTGTTTCAACGGTCGTCAATAATTCATACACTCAATAATTTACGTAAAAACAATTAAATCTACAAAAAGGAAATATTCACGCATTCCTAGAAATAAACCTATTGCAATACTAGAAATAACAATGTGATAAACAATCTTATAAAAGAGGTAAACTAATCTAGAAAACATAGGAAAAATAGGGGAAGAAATATTGGCTTGGAGTGGGCCCAGGCTCCAGCAGCTTCCTCCCAGCTAAACACGCACTTAGAAACTCTTAGAACTATATTATAATTATCAAAGTATTACAATGCTTCTGTATATCTCTCTACATTTACTATAAAACTATTCTATATATCCTCAGAGAGGTCTATGTGTGTTTATATAGCACACCCATAGATCTTCTATTACAAAGAAGTTATAACAGTCGATTCATTCCAGACTAAACTAAGACAGTCTGGTAAATGTGATTGACGTATGCTAAAACTGGCATTCATTTCTAATGGTGGCATGTTCATTGATTGGTTTATGCTTCACCTAGAATTGGTAGGATGTTCTCATATGTCGGTGTGATCCCCAATTTAACTCTACATGATGTAGAGTTGGAACTGCACCAGTCTCTATTGTCCACATCATGCTTATTTGGTCAACAGGCGAAGAACATGGGCACCTTTCCTATGAGGAATGTGCCTAAGTATGTCGGGTGCCTTCTCTATGTGGAAGGTGCCTTACTGCCATTGGCACCTTCCTGGAAGAGGAAGGTGCTTATCTTCTATTGGCGCCTTCCTGTGAGAGGAAGGTGCTTGCCTTCTAGTGGTGCCTTCCTATCGATGCCTTCCTTATGAGAGGAAGGCGCTTGCCTTCTAGTGGCACCTTCCTGTTGGCACCTTCCTGTGAGAGGAAGGCACTTATTTTCCTTTGGCACATTCCTAGAAGAGGAAGGTGCCTACTTATGCTTGGCACCTTCCTAGAAGAGGAAGGTGCCTACCTTCTCTGCGTTGATTCCAAAAGAAACAAAGTGCTAGGTCCATGAAAAGACCTCGACTGATCCAAATATGACTAAATAAACTACAATTCCACAAAAACACACTGAAAACACACGAATTAGATAACACACATAATTTCATAAAATAATTATATAATAATTCATAAATATATGCAATCCTTATTATACAACCGCATAATAATCAAGAAAATGTATACAAAATATGAGCATTTCTGATGCTCATCAAAGGCCTTACCCTCAAATTTAACCTCTTCTTATATATTATTGTGCAAAAAAAATTCTTAGTAGGAGATGATGTCACTATCTAGATATCTAATGTTCTTCAGCAAAAGCAACCTATAGACGTCTAGACTGTAGACATCTAGTCTAAAAATATCTAGACTATAGAAATCTAGTCTGTAGAAGTCTATCTGTAGATGTATATCTATAGATGTCTAGTTTGTACATGTCTAGCTATAGACATCTAGACTGTAGATGTCTAAACTGTAGATGTCTAGTATGCAAACATCTATCTGTAAACATCTAGTCTTTAGATGTCTATACTATAGATATCTAGACTGTAGATGTCTAGTATGTAGATGTCTATTTGCAGATATCTAGCTATAGATATCTATATGTAGATGGATAGTTGTAGACATATAGATACAAATTTCCAAATGGTTAGCTGCAGACATCTAGATTTAGATGTCTAGATGGATTATTCCAGACTCTAGCTCTAGACATCTAGACAGGTAGTTCCATACATCTAGTACTAGATGGGTAGTCACTAGACGTGTATATTTGGAAGTCGAAATGAATAGTTTTTAGAGTCTTCCTTTGGAAGAGGAAACAAACATTTTTTGGAGTCTTTCTTAATTTATCTATAAAAGGGGAACGACCCCTTGCATGTACATAAGTTATATGTGAATGTAAAGATTATTGATATCAATAAAATGAAGAAGCTACCATTACCCCATGTTTTTTCCTATACATTGTAGGTTTCCACATAAAATCTTTGTGTTACTATATTTTCTCTGTTATTGTGTTTTCTACGTGCAGATAAAATTTGAAGATTTAACTAACATATGGTATTAGAGCCTAAGGGTTTTGTGCAAGTGGGAACTGAAATAATGATAAGAGGTGTAACCAAGTTTGAGATTAAGAAATTTTATGGCAAGAAATTTACCCTATGGAAGATGAAGGTGGAGGATTTGCTGGTTTAGAATGACCAAGATCTAGTCTTGAAAGGGGTCATGAGTAAATCAAACAACATGAAATATGAGGAGTAGGTAACGCTAGACATGAAGGCATTTTTAAAAATTTATCTTTGTCTAGCAGACTCTATCTTGTTCAATGCTGCTAAAGAAAAGACCACATAAACCCTCTGGAAAAATCTTGAAAAGTTGTATGAAATAAAATCAACAATAAATAAGGTTTTTCTATGGAATAGCTTTATAACCTAAGGATGAAGGAGAGTTCATCTCTAGCAAATCAATTGAATGATTTTAATACCCTTATCAATAAGTTGGTTTTAGTTAATGTGAAGATGGAGGATGAGGACAAAACTATCACCCTACTTTGTTCCCTCTCGGATACCTAGGATCATATGGTGATGACTATCAGTAATACATCATCAGGAGCTCTAAAATTTGATGATGTGGTAGCCACTTTTTTGGTAGAATATTTGATGTAAAAAAATCTCTAAAACCCTCAACTAATGAAACCCTGTTTGTGAGAGGTCAATATTTCAAGAGGATTAAATAAGGTAGATCACAGTCTAGATCTAAGTATACAGGATGAAAGTAGAAAGGGAAGTGATAGCATTGTGGGAAGCTAGAGCACTCAAAGAAGGACTATTGACAATTAAATAAGGAAAATTATGGTGAAAAGTAATTTCAGCCATCAGTTGAGGCTAATACAACAAATTCAAAAGAGACGACAATATGTGAAGCTTTCTGTATCAACAACAACATATCTATTTTATATACTTGGGTATTGGAATCGGGTGCATATTTCAACATGTCTCCTCATAGATACTGGTTTAAAAAATATCAATCATACTGTGGTTGGATGGTCTACTTAGGTGATGATCATCCTTTAGAAATTGTGGGAAGAGGGGATATAAGGATCAATATGGATTATGATAGAGAAATGATGTTATGTGATGTACGACATGTACCTAATTTGCAGAAGAATTTACTCTCAATCAAGATGATGGATAAGCTAGGGTATTCTATCTCAAAATTACTAGAGGATCTCTTATAGTAGCAAAAGCAGAATATTATGGGATCCTATACCATTTATGTGGTGGTACAATGACAAACCATGAAGCAACAGCAAATTCCAAAAATGCTCAAGATGCAATAATGTTATGGCATCAATGCCTAGGACATGTGAGTGAAAAAGGTATAAAAAATCTACATGACTGAGGTATGCTTTTTGGGATTAAGTCTTGCAATTTAGACTTGCGTGAGTACTATATTTTTAGTAAACAAAAGAGGGTTTGATTTACTCCAAGCCTTGATAAGAGTTCTGATTTTCTACAACTTATATATTTAGATATATTTGGACCAGTCCCCACTTAGTCCTTAAATGGTGCTATCTATTTTATGATTTTTATAGATGATTATTCTAGGATATTATGGGTTTATTTTCTAAAGAAGAAGTTAGAAGCTTTGCAAAAATTTAAAGGGTTCAAAGCATGAGTAGATAAAACTTTGGGTAAGCATATTTTATTTATCACGCCAGATAATGGGGGTGAATATTGCTCCAAGAAATTTGATAAATTTTGTATGTAGGAAGATATTAAGAACCAGAAGACTATACCATATACTCCACGACAAATTGGTGTGGCTGAGTGGATGAATCACACAATTATGAAACGTGTAAGAAGCAAGCTCAATGCATCCATGTTGGATAAAAGGTTTTGGATAGAGGCTATTAATACAACTGTTTACCATATTAACAAGTATCCTACAATTGTGTTGGATGGATATATTTTGAAGGAAGTTTGGTGTTGTAAGCCAGTTGATTACTCTCATTTGTGTACCTTTAGCTATGATGCATTTTCCCATGTACCTAAAAAAAAGGTCCAAACTTGACCCAAAGTCAAGCAAATGTGTTTTTCTCGGCTATGGAGATACAATGAAGGGGTTTAGACTATGGGATCCTATTACCCACAAGGTAATTATTAGTCGGGATGTTCTTTTTGATTGAAAATCCATTCAAAGGAAGGAGGTACAACAAAATACTAATGTTGTACCAATTGAAGTAGATATGAAAAAAGATGAATATGAGAATCAACATGCTGAAGTTTTTGATCAACATGCATAACAACAAGTAGAACAAGTAGAGCAACCACAACGGTCACAAGACCAAGAGCCACAATCAATAGATCATTGGGTTAGAAGATCTACATATCCACAAAAGTGTTCGAAAAGGTATTCTATTATTTTTCAGTCCTCTTAAGCTTTTTTAACTATTGATGGTGAGCCTAGTTCATTTCAGGAAGCTAGAGAGTTTGAGAATTTAGAAAAGTAGAGGAAAGCCATGGAGGAGGAAATCAAGGCACTTCATAAGAATAAAACATGGGAATTTATGGATATTCCACTTAGAAGAAAGACTATTGGAAACAAGTGGGTGTACAAAGTAAAAAAGAATAGTGATGGGTTGTTGGAATGCTATAAAGCCCACTTAGTGGCAAAATGTTATGTGCAAAAGTTAGGTATAGAATTTAATGAAATTTTCTCTCTAGTTGTGAAGATGACTACTGTTAGAGTTTTACTTGCACTTGTAGCATCTTGATGTAAAGACTACTTTCGTGCATGGTGATATCAAGGAGGAGATTTATATGGATCAGCCTGAGGGTTATGAAGAAAGAGGTAAAATACATTTGGTTTGCAGACTGGAGAAATATTTTTATTGGTTGAAACAGATGCCAAGGATGTGGTACATAAAATTTGACACCTTCATAAAGATCCAAGGTTTCAACAAGAGTGAATCTGACCATTGTGGATACTATAAGAGGTTTGATGATGGTAGTTTTATTATTTTATTATTGTATGTTGATGATATGTTGGTTGAAGGCCCCAACATGAAGAAAATTGTTGATCTTAAGGCTCAATTGGCTAGGACATTTGAAATGAAGTATTTAGGAGCAGTAAACTAAATTTTAGGGATGAAGATACATAGAGATATAATAGTAAGAAATATTTGGTTAAGTCAAAAGTCATATGTGGAAAATATTCTACAGCGCTTCAATATGCAGAATGCAAAACTAGTTAGTATCCCACTTATTTCACACTTCAAATTGTCTTCTAAATAGTGTCCTAAAACAAAACTAAAGAAGACAAGCATGTATCATGTACCATATTCATAAACAGTAGGAAGCTTCATGTATGCCATGGTGAGCACTAGATTAGATATTGCCCAAGAAGTGGGAGTTGTAAGCCGGTACATGGCAAATCCTGGTAAGGAGCATTGGAATGTAGTGAAGTGGATACTTAGATATTTAAGAGGCACTTCAGATGCTTCTATTTACTATGGATCAGAAAATGTGCAAGTTATAGGTTTTGTGGATTATGAAATATGGTGGAGATAGAGATGGTAGAAAGTCCACTACAAGATATAATTTCACTCTTGCTAGTGGAGTTGTAAGTTAGACTTCTAAGTTGCAATATGTGGTAGCTTTATCAACTACTGAAGTAAAATATACTAGAACAACTTAGGCCAAAAAAGAGGTAATTTTGCTAGAGAAACTATTGGGTGACTTCAAGATAATACAAGAGAAAATTATGTTGCATTGTGATAGCCAAAGTTCTATTCAGCTAGTGAAGAACCCAATATTCTATGAGTTCATGAAACATATTGATGTTAAGTACCATTTTATAAGAAATATGGTGGAATAAGGTAGGATCCTATTGTAAAAAATTGATACTGAAGTGAATTCTGCAGATGCGCTTACAAAGCCAGTCAAGATAGAGAAATTTGAGTGGTGTAGAACTTCTCTAGGCTTGCTAAAAATGTAGCAAGGACAACATTGGACAATTGGCACTAGATGGAAAAACATTGGTAAAAGAATTCCTAAATACTAAATTTAAGTGTGATAATGTTAGGATATGAAGTCACTATCCAAATATATAATATTATTCAACAAAAGCTAGCTGCAGATGTCTAGATGTAGACGTCTAGACTGCAGATGTCTAGTCTGTAGACATCTAGTTGCAAAAATCTAGCTATAGATGTCTAGACTACAAACATCTAGACTATATATGTCTAGCTTTAGACATCTAGATTGTAGATGTCTAGTTTGTAGATATTTAGTTACAGACATCTAGCTACAGATGTCTAGACTACATACATCTAGACTGTAGATGTCTAGTCTACAAATGTCTAGTCTATAAACATCTAGACTATAGATGTCTAGTTTGCAAATATCTATCTACAAATACCTATCAACAGATACTTATATGTAGACATCTATATGTAGATGTCTAGTTGTAAACATCTATCTACAAATGTCTAGATGAGTAGCTACAGACGTCTGTAGACATCCAGATAGGTAGCTATAGATGTCTAGCTTTAGACATCTAGAAGGGTTGACATCTAGACAGGTAGTTCTAGATGTCTATCTCTAGATGGGTAGCCACTAGATGTGTAGCTCTAGAAGTTAAAATGAACAATTTTTAGACTATTCCTTTGGGAGAGGAAATAAATATTTTTCAAAGCCTTTCTTCATTTATTTATAAAAGGGGAACAATCCCTTGCATGTACAAAAGTTATGTGTAAATGTAAATATTGATAAAATCAATAAAATAAAGAACTTGTCATTGCCCTGAGGTTTTTATTGCACATTGTAGGTTTCCATGTAAAATATTTGTGTTACTCTTTTTTATTTGTTATTGTGTTTTCTACTTGATAAAATTTGAAGATTTAACTAACAATTCTTACCATTGACAATATTCAAAAGAGAGGTATGTATATTCCAAATAGGTTCTGTTGGTCCGGCTTTCATGCACACCCCGGGAAAAAGGATGAAGGCAAGGAAAGCTCCGGAGACACCCACGGGACTGATCCCACTCATCTTTAGGATCTAGCTGGTTATCCAAGGTGCGAGTTACAGAGTTGGGTCGAATGGCAATTCACTCTTTTCCACTTCTGGAATAGATTTCGATATGGACTGCTCTGTTACCTTACAGGGGGTTCCTAAACTTGTTCGATAGTTGCAAAAGTTGTTGACAATCAGATTTAACTTGAATTCTTGATCTAGCTCTCATGGGTCAGCAGATTTAAATAAAAGGCAAACAAAGAAAATAAAAATGGATCATTCACGGAAAGCAAAGAGAGGGTAGGGTAAGGCAGAAAAGAGAAGCTTATCAAACATTAAACTGTAAAACTTAAAACTACCAATCTTATCTATGCTATCAGCTTCACAACAGAACAAATCAAAGAAGAAAGTGTCCAGTCAGTCTAAGATCACTTTCAACTAAGAGCACAAGGCAGAGTGAAACAGATCTAGGAGAAAATTATAAATCCAAGGGCAGTGATTAAAGCGGTATCTTTCACCGGCGACCTAGCTCGCACGGTGAAGACAGAGTAATTAGAACAAACTTACACCTGAAATCTGTAATTTCCCCTAGCAGACAATAGAACAACTGAAGCCTAACGACATATTTAATCTTGACAATGGCAGATTTACAGCATATATCTAACAAACTTTAAATGGAACGGATAACAAAAGAAAATACACTTATCACACTCTGCAAAATATTAGGCTCCTGGCCATGCTATCACAGAAAAGCTAAAGCACATCAACTCCAAGTCCAGAAACAAAGGATTTCACAAAATTTGCAAGAAATTGCTTATAAGCCTTTATTTCTAAGTCTCCGCCTCCTGCGATTACATTTAGAATTTGTATTTATAGACTCAGGACAGACCCTGATCTTTTCCAAAATATCTTGCTCAAACCCTAAATCTTATCAACTTAAACCCTAGGACCCGGGTTTTACAATAAAAATCCATTTAAATCCAAAGTCCGGATAGAACTTAACCCTTCGGAAAATCTGTGCAGTCAGCTGCCATAAATGGAGAAGACAAAATAAAATGCAACTTGCATTCATTCGCAGCTGCAAATAAATGCCTCCATTAATTCTGCTGGTGAGCCGGATGAGTCACCACTTCTCCATCAATTTGATCTCCGTAAAGCCATCCCTGTGTTGAAATTGTCTTCATGCTATCAAGTCTGCAATAAATTTGCTATTGAATGCTTTACCGGCTTCTTCTCTTCTAGCATGGCGGTCCTTGACTAAATCCGCACTTTATCTTCGCCTTTATGGTCTTTCCCGGTTGTCCCGCAAGTGCCAGGTGGAATCCTACATGAAAGACAAAAAGATGCATTAGATTAGCATTTTAATTAAATCAGAAGCTTAAAACATTAAAAACAGATTAAATCCACAAAATAAGCTTGCATGTCGGCCTCTGTTTGTCTCATTCACGCTTTGACACGTGTCGCTACCCCAGGAAGCCTTCTGTTTCCCGTCGAAATGCACTTTCAGGTCAACTATGACTTTCTCTCTCCTGCGCGATTCTGCGACATGTCGCGATTTCGCGACATGTCGCGAAATCGCGACCCTGCCAGAGCATCGGCAACTTCCTCCCTCGTCCGCCGCGAAACGTGACATGTCGCGATTTCACGACATGTCGCGAAATCGCGACCCTTCCTGGCCTCCGTACGTTTCTTGATTTTCAGCCGCGATTCTAGAACACGTCGCGATATCGCGACAGTTCCTCTACCTGCATGCGTTGACCGCGATTTTGGAACATGTTTCTGACTTAGCCGATTTTTCATCCTGCAGCCCATTTTCTCTCTCCTGTCGCGAAAATGCGACATGTCGCGATTTCGCGACATGTCGCAAAATCGCGCCCTCCGTACAGCTTGCTTCTCTCTCCCAAAAACTGTCGCGATTTTGCGACATGTCGCGAAATCGCGACCTTTCCGCACTTAGCCGCATTTTGACTTACCTGTCGCGATATCGCGACATTTCCGAAAATGGAAGTGTCGCGATATCGCGACACTACCAAAAATGGAAAGTTTGATTTTTCGGTGAATTATGCAACTGTTTTCTGGATTTTTCTCGGTAACGGTGCAAGATTTTGCTTGTGCATGAATGATTCTAGCATGTAAAAAGTGAATTCTTGGATAACACAGCTAAAATGCAAGAAAAAGCACAACTTTAAAAAGGAGGCAAGCAAAATATGGATTTAAAACTGAAAATGACCAAGAGGGTCCCTACTGCAAAAATGGAAGTTCATAATTTTCTAAGGATGGAATCTCATTTTTCAGTGGGGGTGTGTTGCTTATCAACAAATGGCGATATCTGCGGGTAAAATAGTAGCACTATTTTAGAACCCAAGACTCTGGTTTCAAAACAAAAAGACCATGCATCATGCCTTGCCACAGGCATTCTTCACAATAAATTGACTACTAACTGCCAACTGTTAAAATTTCCCAAGGACATACTGGAGTTTGGATTACTTCAAGGAAGATTTACGATGTGCAATTTCAAAGGGTATAAAACTTTCTTCAAGGATGACTGAATTGAATGATAAACTTGGATTAATCAACTTTTCTAGATTGTAAATGGGGAAACCGAGTAGAGCTCTGTTTACTAGTTTAGCTTTTACAAGCCTAGACAGAGTTACCCTTTAGATTTACACGACCCAATTTACAACTGTAGGGCAGAATCTAATATTGGCTGCCTCTTTTGATCATATAACTCTTTTTTTTTCTTTTTTTTTTTTCTTTTTTTTCTTATCTCTCTTTTTTTTATCTCTCTTCTTTTTGAAATATATCACTATCTGGAAGACCTTAGAGAAATTACAATTTTCTTTTAATATTTGATCAATCTGGAACTGTTTCGAGTCTAGGCATTGATAGCCTCTGGTGACACCCAAATAATTGCATGAACCATAGTCCCCTCTTATAACCAGCTTTTCTTGGATTCCCCGGGAGTTCCTCCAACAAAACAGCATAGCAGTTTTTCTATCATTAAAACAACTGTGGCAAGTAAGACACAAGATCCAATCATCTCTCTACCTTCATCCTGGATAACAAAATAGTTCCACAGTTTAGTGCAAGCAGACTATCTCAATTAGAATAATGAGCAGAATGGGGAGGCACTGGATTGAGGATTTATCAGCTAGGAATAAAACAATTTTCAGTAGGCTGACTTTTCATTGATTGCTCAGGCAGAGGTTAAAAAATAGAATTTTAGAAGCCAAAGGACTTTGTACAGGCTTCCAAGGACAGGCACAAGCTTTAAAGCAAAAACAAAATAAAAGCTGTACAGACTAAAGCACGAAGCGTACGAGCAAGGGAAAAACAAATAAAGCGAACAGACAGACAAAGAAAAGGAAAAGCGAGGAAGAAAATAAAAACTGTACAGGCAATAAAAGAAATAAACTAAAAGAACTGAAGCAAAAATAAAAAATAAAAACTACAACTGAAATAAATTAAACTGCAACTGTACAGACAACAAAGAAAAAGAAATGCAATAAAGAAAAGACTGTACAGACTAAAATAAAAGCAAGCTAAAATAAAAAGACAAAGAAAGGAAATAAAAAGCACTGACAAAAGAAATAAACTGAAAAACAAATAAATTAAAACTGCAGAGCATTAAAATTAAACTGAAACAGATTAAAACTGCACAGACATTGAAATAAAAACTGCATCGACAAAGAAATAAAAGCGAAAAACTTCAAAGATTATTTACAATGCATACATATGTTACAACTTCCCTTCATACTCAAAAAATGCAGCAGTTGGGAAAGCCAGAGAAATGGTGCTTTAAAAAATTTTGACCATGCAAGTAATTTAAAAAAAATTACCTTTCAGGTCCTGTTGACGAAATGCACTCCAGACTGTGCTTCAAAAATTTGCTATCTGGGAAAGACTTGGGTTTACTGTCTTCCCTGTCCCATTTGAAAAACAAATCTGCAACTCCTTCAAATTAAACAAATCATATAATAACAAATCATATGATAACATGTTTATGCTTCTAATTAAAGGGTTTGCGAGTTCTTTCAAAAGGACTTGAATGTAAAAAACCCCCAGGATCAAATACTTTAAAACCTTGACAGACCCAGACCACCACATTTTCAAAATGATGTGACAGCTGAAAGAAATCATGTTTTATCTGTATGCCCTGGTTCTTAACAACTTGAACATTTTGTGGTTGTTGCACTACTTCAATATCCAGGACTTCAATTTTTATCCCTCTAGCAGAATGCTTACAATTTTCCTTTTCACCTGAGCCTTGCTTAGATTTAACCTCATCAATGTGCAATGTCCAAACATCATTGTTGTGATTGATTAGAGCTGTAACTGTTCCCACATTTTCAGTTGCCAAATCATAAACTCCAATATCTGCATCAACACAGTTTATAGCCTTATCTTTGATATTATGTTCAGAAGTTGCAGGCTTATGTTGAGACAGTTCATCAATTCCAAGTTGGCTGACCACATTCATATTTACTATATTTTCCTCCTTTTCTTGAAATTCAACAAGTGGTCCAGAGTAAGCCTCAATCAAGTTAATGTTTTGTCCAACAATCTGAGGCAGTTCATAGAGGGTGATGTCAGCTTTAAGTTCCCTCATATCCTCAATGATGCTATCCTCCTCAGTTACTTCTGCATAGTGAGATTGAATCTCACTTTCATCATCCTCTGATGAGGAAGGATCATTGTTAAGTTCTGGACTCTCACATTTCAAGTCATAACTGTCCATTTTGAACTGTTGAAAATCTTGCATTTCATCCACAGAAGTCTGTACAAGACTTTCTGTCTCTTCGGGAAAAGTGACGGAATCTGAAACCCTGGTTGTACTATTTTTGGGTGAACTAGAAATATCAATATTTCTTTGATCTCTAGGAAAATTTAACTCACCAGGAAAAACATTAGATTTGGGTGGTGCCAGATCACAACTGTTCAGTTCAAGCACCTGCACTTTGAACTTGTCAGAACTTTTCTCTGTATTTTGCACATGCTGAGTGGATGTGACAGTTAACGGAGTCTCCTTGGGTAGAGCATGAAATGTTGGCACTAACTCATGATGTGGAATGGGGTCTGGAACAGGCATGTTCTGTGTAACATAGGATATCAAAGGGCTGCTCAAAATTTGAGGTCCTAGGTTGTCTTTCAAGAATTAAGGCTTCTTTATAAGCCCCTGCCAGGGTTGTGATATTAATGTCTCTCTTGAGGAAAATAGAGGTCACCGAATCCAATGCATTCTTGTAGATTTCTAAGGCCGATTTGCATTTGGGATGTAATGGCCAATAATTCTACCGTAAGCTCTTTGGAACCTCATATTGAAAGACCTGACAGTTTCTCCCGACTCTTTCTTGATGCTGGAAAATTGCTGATATAAAATGTTGGGATCTATCACTTCACCGAACTGTGATATAAAAGCTTTCTCTAGATCATCCCGACTAGTAATGGAATTCTTGGTGAGGTTTAAAAACCGAGTCATAAGCTCCCTCCTGGAGAGTGAACGGGAACAATCTACAGGCAACATCTTCATCTTTGTATATTTAACAATTTTAAAGCATTTTTAAAAGCTAGCGAGATGTTCTTCCGCGGTTCTTGTCCCATCATGTTTGTACCCGGGGAGATACCTTTACGGACTTCTAGGCGAGGTCATGGGCTATACCCGGAATGTTCAAAGTCGTGGAGCCCAACCAATTTGCCATAGCTAATGGATTAACAGGGATATTCCGAGCTCCGGTTGGAGTAACAATCAGTGGTGATAAAACTGTATGTGATAGAGATGTGGCTCTTCCGTGGCTACTTCTTCTCGGAGTTTCTAATTCGGGGACAAGGAGCTCTCCAGCTCTGGGGTGGGACCTTGTTACCCTGTATGTAGAATCCAGTTTTCACAGGTACTGACAAACTCTGCAGTTTTGAACAGGTTCTGTATTTGGAAATTTAAAACACTGTACTGACAATTTATAAAACTGTACGACAATTTATAAAGCTGTCCGGAGTTCACTGTGGGTCCTTCAAATGTTGTTTGTTATGCCCTTACAATACTTGAACTGAGTTCATCCCCTCCTTCTAGCGCCAATTAGATGTTGGCTGAGGAGGAGGGGAAAATTGGCTACCAGACTTTGGATAAAATACAGTTTTACAGTTCCACATATAGTCGGATTTCTCAACTCAAGTGCACTAAGAACAGATGTTCTGTGGCCCTCCTTCTAGCGCCAATTAGGTGTTGGTCCGGATTTCATGCACACCCCGGGAAAAATGATGAAGGCAAGGAAAGCTCCGGAGACACCCACGGGACTGATCCCACTCATCTTTAGGATCTAGCTGGTTATCCAAGGTGCGAGTTACAGAGTTGGGTCGAATGGCAATTCACTCTTTTCCACTTCTGGAATAGATTTCGATATGGACTGCTCTGTTACCTTACGGGGGTTCCTGAACTTGTTCAGTAGTTGCAAAAGTTGTTGACAATCAGATTTAACTTGAATTCTTGATCTAGCTCTCATGGGTCAGCAGATTTAAATAAAAGGCAAACAAAGAAAATAAAAATGGATCATTCACGGAAAGAAAAGAGAGGGTAGGGTAAGGCAGAAAAGAGAAGCTTATCAAACATTAAACTGTAAAACTTAAAACTACCAATCTTATCTATGCTATCGACTTCACAACAGAACAAATCAAAGAAGAAAGTGTCCAATCGGTCTAAGATCACTTTCAACTAAGAGCACAAGGCGAGTGAAACAGATCTAGCGAGAAAATTATAAATCCAAGGGTAGCTGATTAAAACTGGTATCTTTCACCGGCAGCCTAGCTCGCACAGTGAAGACAGAGCAATTAGAACAAACTTACACCTGAAATCTGTAATTTCCCCTAGCAGACAATAGAAAAACTGAAGCCTAACAGCATATTTAATCTTGACAATGGCAGATTTACAGCATATATCTAACAAACTTTAAATGGAACGGATAACAAAAGAAAATACACTTATCACACTCTGCAAAAGATTAGGCTCCTGGCCATGCTATCACAGAAAAGCTAAAGCACATCAACTCCAAGTCCGGAAACAAAGGATTTCACAAAATTTGCAAGAAATTGCTTATAAGCCTTTATTTCTAAGTCTCCGCCTCCTGCGATTACATTTAGAATTTGTATTTATAGACTCAGGACAGACCCTGATCTTTTCCAAAATATCTTGCTCAAACCCTAAATCTTATCAACTTAAACCCTAGGACCCGGGTTTTACAATAAAAATCCATTTAAATCCAAAGTCCGGATAGAACTTAACCCTTCGGCAAATCTGTGCAGTCAGCTGCCATAAATGGAGAAGACAAAATAAAATGCAACTTGCATTCATTCGCAGCTGCAAATAAATGCCTCCATTAATTCTGCTGGTGAGCCGGATGAGTCACCACTTCTCCATCAATTTGATCTCCGTAAAGCCATCCCTGTGTTGAAATTGTCTTCATGCTATCAAGTCTGCAATAAATTTGCTATTGAATGCTTTACCGGCTTCTTCTCTTCTAGCATGGCGGTCCTTGACTAAATCCGCACTTTATCTTCGCCTTTATGGTCTTTCCCGGTTGTCCCGTAAGTGCCAGGTGGAATCCTGCATGAAAGACAAAAAGATGCATTAGATTAGCATTTTAATTAAATCAGAAGCTTAAAACATTAAAAACAGATTAAATCCGCAAAATAAGCTTGCATGTCGGCCTCTGTTTGTCTCATTCACGCTTTGACACGTGTCGCTACCCCAGGAAGCCTTCTGTTTCCCGCCGGAATGCACTTTCAGGTCAACTATGACTTTCTCTCTCCTGCGCGATTCTGCGACATGTCGCAAAATCGCGACCCTGCCAGAGCATCGACAACTTCCTCCCTCGTCCGCCGCGAAAACGCGACATGTCGCGATTTCGCGACATGTCGCGAAATCGCGACCCTTCCTGGCCTCCGTACGTTTCTTGATTTTCAGCCGCGATTCTAGAACACGTCGCGATATCGCGACAGTTCCTCTACCTGCATGCGTTGACCGCGTTGACCGCGATTTTGGAACATGTTTCTGACTTAGCCGATTTTTCATCCTGCAGCCCATTTTCTCTCTCCTGCCGCGAAAATGCGACATGTCGCGATTTCGCGACATGTCGCAAAATCGCGCCCTCCGTACAGCTTGCTTCTCTCTCCCAAAAACTGTCGCGATTTCGCGACATGTCGCGAAATCGCGACCTTTCTGGCACTTAGCCGCATTTTGACTTACCTGTCGCGATATCGCGACATTTCTGAAAATGGAAGTGTCGCGATATCGCGACACTACCAAAAATGGAAAGTTTGATTTTTCGGTGAATTATGCAACTGTTTTCTGGATTTTTCTCGGTAACGGTGCAAGATTTTGCTTGTGCATGAATGATTCTAGCATGTAAAAAGTGAATTCTTGGATAACACAGCTAAAATGCAAGAAAAAGCACAACTTTAAAAAGGAGGCAAGCAAAATATGGATTTAAAACTGAAAATGACCAAGAGGGTCCCTGCTGCAAAAATGGAAGTTCATAATTTTCTAAGGATGAAATCTCATTTTTTAGTGGGGGTGTGTTGCTTATCAACAGGTTCTACCTTTGTGAGTTTACTGAGGAGTCCTTGTTTCATTTGTTTTCCCTTTGCTCATTCACCCATGACATATTCTCCTTTTTCTTGATTCCCATGGGGGTCTTTTGGGTATTCCTTGATAATCTATTTGACCTTGTGGAGCATTGGGCTTCCTCTTACCTCCGTGTTTTTTGATCCCTTGGTCTGGCTCATCTCCTCTTATGCGTTTGGAAAGAAAAAATCTTTGCATATTCAAGAACTCATCAAGAGTTGCTAATTTTGTGGGCCTCAAAGCCACATATTCTATAGTAAATATTATCTTTCTTCTTCCCATCGATTTTGGTGGTGTTGTAAAGTTAGACTAGGAGTTAGAATTATCTTTAGATTTCCAGCCATGAGTTGTTCCCGTAGTCCATCCAGGTCCAAGCTTAAGAGATTTGACTTTTTGGGAGCCCCCCTGGCTGGATTAAACTTAATTTTGATGGTTATTCAAAAGGAAATCCTAGGATGATGACCATGAGAGGAGTCATTAGGAACTCAAGAGGTGAGATCCTACTTGCTTTTTCTAAAAAATTGGGATTCTAGACCAACCAATTTATTGAGGCAAGAGTACTTTTTTAGGGTCTCTCAATTGGGAGCCATGGATTGCAAGAAAGTTGTTATCAAGTGATATTCCCTAAACATCATTAAATCTATTAATGGTTTTTAGAATCCTAGCTGGACCATAGCAAATCTAATCTCAAAATCTAAAAGAATGATCTAAAACTTGGAAAACGTTCAAGTTAAGCATGTTTTCAAGGAAGGAAATAAATCTGTATATTTTCTCACAAACTTGAGCCTGTGCCAAGAAGAAATTACCATCTGGCAGAAAGGTTTCCATTAAGCTCTTAACCATTTTGATAATGAGGTCAAATTATCCTAGTATGGGAAGTTTCATCACCTTGAGGGATGGGAAATGGATCAGATTTTGCCTGGGTATTAGCATGGGAAGTGCCATCAATGCTGAGCTTGGTCTCTATGTTTTTATTTATTGCAATAGACTCTATGAAATTTTTGAACCTCCTTATTTGGATATCAGGCCCTTTCACACCTTTCAAATGGGGCACCTTAAAATTTCATATTTAAAATTAGATCCTTTTGTGCCACTCGACCTGGTCAGCTTATTTCTATGTGGTGGTGGCCTAGGTGGCTGACCCTTAGTTGGTAGAGTTTTTATGTGTGCACTTTTAGGGATAAATCATAGCTCTTATATTTTTAAAGGGATAGTGTAGGTGACTTGAAGGAGGTTAGTGAGTCATCATCACATGTGGTGGACTAAAGTTATGAGCCAAGTTGATTATATTATGAATAATTTAATAGGTGGTGTATGCCAATTTGACCAACATAACTATGATTGGCCAAGGGATGTGAACCAAACCAGTTTTGAGTGATTGGGCCTTACTCATGACATGAGCCCTTAATGGTGGTAAGAGCAGTTTAGGAAAGGGACTTATAATAGCAAGTTGTGGACTACTATGATTGGGTAAGATATTAAGTTTCCCTTCATGATGGTTGTGCATGGGATAAGGTGGTCGTTCGACATGTAAGAAGTGCAAGAAACCAATTGGGACACTATGAGAGTGTGCAAAAAATCCTTTCTCCAAACCATGAAAATCACCATAAATTCATATAGAGTTAGGTGCTAGGGATCTAAAATGGTCAGTTCCTTTTGTAAGGAGGTTGTGCTTAACAATGGGAGTATAATTTTAGCATTTTTTCCAAGGCATAAGTACCAAAGTGATAGTTGGTAGCACTATGGCTTGCTGGTGGTTGGATGGTCCAACATTGACTTCTTAAGCCAATCCAAATTTTTGCTTGGAATTGAAAGTGCTTTACTTACTTTGCTTCTCGATATTTCTCATGGGATTCCAAGGTTGTGGGTTGTCAAGGTAGCTTGGACTTTGTGGGAATGTCAAAAGTTTAGGTTCCCTATAATTCTAGTCACTTTTCAAGAAAGATTTGGTCTATCTAATGTTTGTGGGACTAATTTGGATATCACCTGGTGTACGAATCTATTTTGGTGGATCCTATGCAATTTTTTTTTGGAAGAATGACAATGTTGATTTCGAAACTGAGCACTTTGGTCATCGATAAGGATGTAAGAAAAATCCTAAAAAAGGGAAATCTCCTCTAGTGCTTGATGAATTTTAATGGCTACAACAAGGAAATGGCTAAGCATATGGTCTATTTGTGGTGCAACGGGATGGTTAGAATGGGAATACTTGAGTTTGAGGTCACTATTCCCATAATTTTTGAAGTTATAGACCTACTAGTAGATGAATTTGTGCACAACAGAGAGAAACGCTCCCTATCCAAAGAGTCTCAACAATTTTTGGAAGAAGATGAGGAGCTAGTAAAATTTCAAAATGGGTTCAAGAGAGATTATATGAAGGTGCCTAGGATAGAGTTGCACTAGTGATAATGCAATATTTTACACTAGAAAAAAACTAGGACATCCTCAAGAGTTTTCATTTTATGTTCTTGAACCATCTACATCACAAGAGGCTCATGAATACCCCTTTATTCTTGTTTTATGAAGAACACAAGCTTATACTGAGAGGGGGGTAAATAGTATAATACCACTTTTTAATTTTCTTTCCCAATAAATATTATGCAATGTATAGATAGCAATATCAATATAAGTAATCAAAGCAATGCATAAATCACCACACACAATAGAGACACCATAATTTATGTGGTTCACCCAATGTGGGCTACTCCACGGAGAAAATATTTCACTAAAAATTTCTCAATAAATATCTTGGGAATCCTTTCCCTATTATAATGTTTATGGACCTATGTCCAAAGGAAATACCAATCCCCTAAATCAAGTTTGTGGATATCTATACATAGGAGACACTAGTATCCTAATATCTGTTTTGGCTGGTGATCCTCTAGAAGACCTCTGCCTCCACTGCCCTTAGAAAATGGAACTCTATACATAGAAGATACATGTCCTCCTTGCTCTAGCTGGATATATCTGTCCTTAACTCTATCACCTTCAAATATTTGTCTCAAATTTGTACTAAACATAGTCCTTCGGTCTAGCACAAATCTATCCTCAATATTTGTCTTTGGTATGACACAAACCTATCCTCAAGTCTGCACCAAACTCTATCCTTGAATCTATACTAAACATAGTACTTTGGTCTAGCATAAATTTATCTTCAATATCTATCCTCAAGCCTTAACTCAAAGCTTGAATCAATCTCAAATCAACTCAGTTGGATCTGTCCCAAACCCTAACTCAAGGTTTGAACAAATTAATCAATCAAATCTACTCACAAGCCTTCACAAAGACTTGTAAAATTTGCTTTGTAAGCTTCCACAAAAGCTCACACTAATATGTCCTCAAGTCCTCTCTAGAACTTATCCAATCTGCTCTACAAGTCCTCACTAGAACTTGTTCAAATATGCTCAATAAGTTCTCTTAAGAACTTATCCAAATTTTCTCTCAATCTCTATTGTAAGCTTCCACAAAAGCTTACCCAAATCTATCCACAAGTCTTCTCAAAGACTTACCTCAAATATACGCAACAAGTCCACACTAGAACTTGTCCAATCTCATAGAAACATAAAGAGAATTTTTAGAGACTCAATTTGCTCTATACTCATCACAATTCTCAATCACTTTGAATCACTCTTTTAGAAACATACAGAGAATTGTTAGAGACTCAATATGCTTCACATTCACCTCAATACTCAATCACTTTCTCAAATCAATATAGAATAGTTTATTTTATGGAACTTGAACAATCACTTCACACATCCACTTGACTAGGCTCAACCAACTCTACTCAACCAATCACTCAATGAAAAAATCCTTACTTACAAACCCTAGTCCAAGTATATGAACACTCACTCAAAATATTTCCAACAATGCTCAATAACCAATCTCACATAACAATGATACTTATGTTCTTTTAAAACCCTAGTTCAAGTTCTTCACTCAACAACTCACTTCAACAACAATGCTTATAAAACAATCTTCACATAACAATGATACTCATGTTATTTTCAAACCCTAGTTCAAGTTCTTCACACAACCAATGGCTTCAAAAAAAATTCTTATGAAACAAGGTTTTAACAACAAATATTTATTCTAGAAAACCTTGAAGCATTAACTCAACACACTAAAAAAGAAAACCCTAATAAAGTCCTTTTCACTCCAAACTTATTTTCTAGAAAACTGACCAATCAATTCAATTGTGGAAGAATGCGCTCATACCTTTTCTTGATGATGAAGGAACTTGTAAAATCTACCACAACCACAAACACCTATTTTCCAAGCTTAAAGAAGTTAGAAAACTCTCACAAAGATACAATGCAAATATCAAACCACACATACACCTTATCACTCCATATTGAAGAAAACATCCATCAACATATACAAAAATAATTGACCAAATACACCTTATAATATCCCAATTAAAATAATATTCAATGCCAAGAATAATATCAATACAATATCCTTTTCAAAATAACTCAATGGCAAGAAGTCCTTTCAACACTTTTAAATCTTCAATAAAACCAATGTGACACAAACACTTTATTAAAAAATAAAGCTAACTCCTTATTCCTCCAATTTACCAAAAATAATGATTAATTAAAAACCCTTTTTAACTAACCCTTTTAACTCCCTAAGACCTTATGTCAATCCTTAGGTATCATAAAAATATATTCAAAATTTTATTACCTTTGCCTTGGTGGAACTCGAAATCACAACGTAGCCTCAACCAGTGCCCTAGCCGTGGCTCCAACTGTCATGTGAGCTAGGCGGTAACTTAGGGAGTAAAAAGCACCACATGCTCTATAAAGCTCACCTTGTGTGCCTAATAAAAAAACATACGCTGCTCCCTTTGATGTTGTAAACACAACCAACAAAACAATGATGTCTTCACGATTCGATCGTGGGTCACTCCATGCACAAGCACTCTAGGCTCTGTCCACTTGCCACTAGGCCATGCTGCCTAGATAGCTCTTGAATTTTGGTGCTCATCGATTTATCCCTTATTTGTTGGTGCTAAAATCAATGTTATTGTCTCTTTCTTCACACGAGTTCTCACAACACACGATTGCACGTTTTTATTTTTGAGCAAAAGGATATCTTAATGCCTCTAAGGCATATAGTTTTTATATCGATTTCCACCTTCAAACTTGAATGTCGGCACTTTGATTTTTTTTTTTTAATTTGTGGAAAACATCCCAAAAGGGATGCCACTTTTGGGTAAGACCCAAGGAGACAGGGGTATCCATTCCGCCAAAAACGCCCAGGACTCGGACTTGGCCTACCACCTTTGACATACTCAAGGAGCAAACAAACACACAAAACCAAATTAAAAAAGTAAATAACAACAAAAATAATAAAATAAAATAAAAAACATGCTCCTTGAGTGTGTCAAAACCAAAAGCACAACCAAACACGCACAATAAGATAAAATAAACCACAACACAAACCACATAGAAAAACACAAGAACCACATAACAAAACACAAACAAGACAAAAACAACAGAACACTACAAAGACATAACCCAAAAAAACATGAAAAATAAACACAACCAAAACCTAAAAAATAAAATAAATAAAATAAAAATAAAAATAAAAATAAAAACAACCAACAATAGACAATAAACAAAAACAAAAAACATAGAAAACACTCACACATAAAAAAATGAAATAACACAAACAAAGAGAAACCCAAGAACAAGAACGAAAAAAACACAAGAACAATAACAAAAAACATAAAAAGAAACAAAACAACAAAAACACAAGAACAACAAAAAACAACACAAAGAACACAAAAACAAAACAAAACAAAAGAACCCACCCACCTTAAAAAACTAAACAAAAAAACAAAGAAGACAAAAGAAAAAAAAATGAACAAAACAATGACCTATCTAGACCAGAAGACTATTAATGCAAGAATCAACAAAGGAAACAAAATAAAGAATAGAATGAGCTAGGGAACTAAAAAAACTGAATGAACCAAAGAGAAAAAAAAAAACAAGAAGAAAATAGGTACCTTCAGATCTGGAGCCATCCAAAGAAATGATAGAAAGAAGAGCTTCCCTAATTTGAGAAGCCCACCATATAGGAGGGTGGCCATAACAAGTAAGATCACCTTTGTCCAAAGCCCAATTAGCTAAAGCATCAACACTCTTGTTTTGATCTTTGACCACATGATTGTAATCAAATTTCAAAAATCCCATCTGGATTAACTGAATCTTCTCAATAATTCTTTTTATTCTCCAATCCACCTTATGATTCTTAGAAGGAGTCTTCAAGAGATTAATCATAAGTTGAGATTTAGACTCAACTAACACATTTTCCCATCCAACCTTAGTAGCCTCCTGAAGGCCTCTAAGGATATCATACCCCTCAACAAGGTTATTGGAAAGAATACCCAAATTCTCAGCAAAAGTAAAAACCAGGGAGCCATCTGAAAGTCTACCAATTCCTCCCACACTGGCTTTTCCAGGGTTCCATCTAGAGGCTCCATCAGTATTGAATTATCCAAAATCCTTATGAGGAGGTTGCCAATTTATAGTCCTATCCATCTTACTAATACTCACATTCTCTTTAAGTTGGTTGCCCTTAGAAGGTTTAATATTCAATATTTGCATCACTTGATCCCATCTTTGGTGGGAGTTTTAGGGGTGATTAAGGAGTTGATGGACTGATTCAACTAAGTTGGCTATGGTATTTTGCAAAATATAGTGAATATCCTTCCTATCTTGATTAAAAATTTGGTTGTTCCTTTCATTCCAAATATTCCAAAGAAGAATGGTAGAACCCATCCAAACTAACTGCCTAATAAAATGATCAACACCCTCTTTATTAGGCCAATCCCTCCAAAGTCTGTTCAAAAGTGAAAAAATTGGACCACTGTAAGCCAAGTAAAGTTGCCATTATCCTCCATAGCTCAGAGGCTAAAGTACACTCAATAAAAATATGGTTGATATTTTCTACATTCTCTTCACACATTTCACATCTAAAAGGGCCATGAAAACCATGCTTCATAAGATGCTCACCAGTAAGCACCCTATGATGCAATAAAAGCCAATTAAAGAACCTCACCTTAGGCCAGAGCTTTTGAGCCCACAATTGAGAAAATATGTCAGAAGAATGGTTGGGATTATTATGGCATAAGGTCAAATAACCTTGAGCAACTGAATACTCACCCTTAGTAGTGTTGTTCCATCCATCTTTTTCATGGGACCAAGAGAGGGATATCATATGAAGGATGCCTTGGATATCTTGTCTTTGCCTTTCTAGGATTTGAATAGACCAATCCTCAATAGGGATCCAATATCTACTAGCCTTTGAATTACCAGTATGGTACCGACAGTAATTAGCCACCTTTATCCAATTAGCTCTATGAAGCTCCTCCATCCAAGGCCTCCAATCGGGAAATTGAGTTATCAAAGGCTTGTGACCATCCTAAGAATCTGTCCAAAAATTTGCATGTTGACCATTATGAATGATCCAAAATAATTTTTTCTTTATCAAATCCTCACCAGTCTTAAGAACTGCTAAAATGGGAGAACCTTTGGTAGGAAGTTGATAGCGAACAAGGTCTTCAGGACTTTTGTTCTCAGCATATTTAGCACAGATATTATTGGCCCAAAGAGCATTGGGGTTATGCAACATCCTCCAATATAATTTAGCAGCTAAAGCTTTGTTGTTATTAATTGAAGACCGGAATCCTAATCTCCCTTCACTCTTAGGAAGACATAAAGTATCCCATTTCTCCAAGGCCCATTTTCTTTTCTCCTTAGTACCACTCCAAAGGAAACGATGACTGATTTGATCCAATTCTCGAAGAACAGCCTTTGGGATATTCAAAATGGAAGAAACATAAATAGGAATAGCTTGAAGGACTGATTTTACCAAGGTGATTCTACCCCCGAGAAGAAAGCCACTTGTTGGTCCACTTTCCAATTTTCTTCTTGACTTTGTCCAACAACCAATTCCAATCTTTATTTTTATGCCTTTGAATATTTATGGGAATACCTAAATAAGTGATTGGAAGAGAGGTCTTCTTATATCTTAATTTATCCAAGACCATGGATTCCTGTCTAGCGGAGCAGTGAAAGAAAATAACTTTAGATTTGTCTTCATTGATCAACTGCCCAGTAGCCTTAGAAAAATAGCTAATGATTTGCTTAATATTAGAAGCTTCCTTAACTGTAGCTTTACCTAAAATGGTAGAAAACTAATTTATAGTGGAAAACACCCCTTTCGAGGTGCCACTTTCAATAGTTTGGGCATAGGAGAAATGGAGCCTTGTCGGCCTCTACCAGCACATAGGATATTCCTAACTATACCATATATCTGTAGGATGGAGACAAGGGGAATGGAACCTGGGTCGGCCTCTACCAACACCTAGGGCATTTACCACTGCACCACAACAAGGAGATGGCACTTTGATTTTTTACTCATTAATTTATAAATTATTTAAATTCTTTAGAATTCAAATTTTATAAATTAAATTTTAAATCCCTTTGGATTTATTAAGGCCTTTTTGACTTTACCACTTTATATAAATAATATTTTTGCTCACCCATGGTTTTAATAAAAACCCTTCTAACTTATGCTTCCACATAATATTAAAAATATTATGAAGATCTTTTGCCTTTAACCTTTGCATTTTTCCTCTTAACCTTTTTACATTAACGGTAGCTTGTTCCTTGACATCAATGAAAACTTCATTCCTTGACATAAATGACAACTTTGACTCAAAATGTCCAACATTTCCCCCTTTGTCATTGATGGCAACCCAAATCCTTTTTACCAAAAACTTAACCTTTTCTTTGTTTTGCTTCACCTAGGAAATTGCTTCCTTTGGCTCAATGCTCTCCTCTTCACTCAAATACCAAATCTCTCTCCCGTTAATCAAATATCTCCCCCTTTGACATCAATGGCAAAGGTTCACCTTTGGGGCTTGAGGCTAAGAATGAGTCTCTTAGCTTAGCCCCTCCCCCACCTCCTCTTGAGATGGTTAATTCTAGGGTGGGAGTATTTCTACTCCCAGAAAACACTGGTCTTTACCTTTGTCTTCTTTTATTTTTATCTGATCCTTCTTATTCCTCTGACTATTCCTTTCCATGTCCATGTTCTTGTTCTTGTTCTTATTCTTGTTCTTGTTCATATCCATGTTTCTGTTCCTATTCCTGTTCATATCCATGTTCATGTTCCCATTCTTGTTCCTATTCATACTTGATTTTGGAATGTCTGCTCTACACCACTTTGTTGTCTGTCCATCATTATTTCACATATAACACTTAATGTTATTATTTCTTGGAGGTGCAAATATCTTAGGATTTCTCCCAATGAAGCCATATCCTCTTCTGTAATGAACTCTGCAATTTATTGCCTTGTGACCAAAATGATTACATGAGTAGCAATACCCATGGAAAAACTGTTTGTTCTCATATTCCTGTCTTTCATGTGTCCTGCATTGTGAAGCCATGTGCCCAAACCTATGACATGAAAAACATATTCCATTGAAGTTTCCTTGTATTGACCTCATTGATATCTTAGTCTCTCAATCTATTCTAATTTTTGTTCCATCTATTTCTTCTTTGTGCATTGTTCCTATCCTTGTTGAACTTTTTGTTATCCAACTCATCCTCAAATGTCTCATTTTCTCTTACACTGTCTTCTTATGAATTGTCTTCTCCTTCAAAACATGAGGTTGACTTTCCTTCTCATTTCTTTTGTTCCTGTTCAAATCCAAGACCGATCTTGCTTGATGTAGGCTTTTGTGTCTTGATGAACTTATCTAAGTTCTTTGAGCTATATTTGAATCCTTGTAGCTTGACTTTGGAGTTTTTGACTCCCATTTTTAATGAAGCTACCTCTTGTTCCAGCTTTTCACATTCTAAGACTTTTGCTTCTAGCTTATCCTTGAACTTCTTCGTCTTAGCCTTTGATTTGTCTGGATCCTCTATAAGCATTTTTATCTCTTCATCACATTCTTGAAACTAAGATTCTAATTTAGAGTTTTGATTTCTTATATTATTTACTATTTCAAGAGCATAAATAAGTTCTACCTTGAGATCATATCCTTCTTAATCTATTTTTTCCCCTATTTGTTTGCCTTTGTCCACATATTTATTTTATTTTGACTTGTCTTCTAGAGGATCATTTTATTTCTCTTCTAGTTCCATTAGAATATTCTCTTATGGTCCTTCAAGTGCATCCTCATATTCATCATCACTAAAACTATAACCATTCCTTGTACAACTATCTTCAAGATGTCCAAAGTTACCACATCTAAAACACTTGAGAATTATTGGTGCCCTTTTCTGGACTTCTTTTTCTTCAATCATAAATAGGACTTCATATATATCATTTTTAGAAAAACTAGAATCACTATCACTTGAGTACTTACTTACCTTATCCTCATAGTAGCTCCTCTTTTGCCTTTGAAAGAGCTTCTTTCTTTGTCTGCTTTGTCCATCCTTATTTTTATTTTGGTGCCAGTATCTTTCTGATTCCCTATTTATGTGATCCTATTTTTCTTCATCATTGTTATTCTTTGCTTCTTGACAATCAGTTGCATAGTGACCATACTTTCCACAATTGAAACATTTAATGGATTTTATATCTCTAGATCTTCTTGAATCCTTATTCCTTCTGCCATAATTAGATTCTTCATCACTAGATGACTCATTGCTTGATTATGACTTCTTACCCATTGTCTTCTTAATTATTTAAAGGATGCTTCCTTCTGGGGATTAGGTTCTTTTGTTCTCATCTCAAAGTGTGTAAGAATACCAAGAAACATATCTCTTGTCAAAGAATAACCATCCTTTGATTCTTCTATAGCTAAAATATGTTCAGTAAACCTTGTTGGAAGAGACCTTAAGATCTTATCACAAACATCTAATTCATCCACATTAAGTCCAAATCCTTGCATAGCATTAACAAACTCATAAATTCAAAGTAGATAAGTACTAATGTTTTTCTCATCCTTCATTCTTAACTCTTCAAATTGTCCTTTGAGATTTTGTATCTTTGCTTTCTTGACACCTTTATCTCCTTCATATATATTTTTCAACTTATTCCACATTTCTTTTGCATTTTGACAATACATCAATTTTATGGACTCTGTTCTATGCAAACCTCTCAAAAGTGCATTCATTGCTTTTGAAATTTTAATGCTGTAGAAGCTTACCTTCCTTCTCTGTAGGTGGATCAACTGAGGGGTCAGCCATTTTCAACTGATTTCCAAATTTCATTGCCAAGTGCCTTCAGATAAATTTTCATTCTCAAACTCCAATATATATATAATCACTTTCATAAAATATTGGTGATGTATTATATGATGATCCATTCTTAGAATCCATTGTGTTCTTGTAAGATTTTCCTTCAAGATGTTACTCTTCCAAAGGAACCCACTATGATACCAATTGAAGAACATAAGCTTATACTGAGAGGGGGGGTGAACATTATAAGACCACTTTTTACTTTTATTTCCCAATCAATATTATGCAATGTATAGATAGCAATATCAATAGCAATAATCAAAGAAATGCATAAATCACCACACACAATAGAGACACCACAATTTACGTGGTTCACCCAATGTGGGCTACTCCACGAAGAAAATATTTCACTAAATTTTTCTCAATAAATATCTTGGGAATCCTTTTCGTATTACAATGTTTATGAACCTCTATCCAAAGGAGATACCAATCTCCTAAATCAAGTTCATGGTTCTCTATCCACAAGAGACACTAATATCCTAATATCTGCTCTGGCTAATGATCCTCTAGAAGACCTTTGCCTCCACTGCCCTTAACAAATGGAACTCTATCCATAAAAGATACCTGTCCTCCTTGCTCTTGCTGGAGATATCTATCCTCAACTCTATCACCTCTAAAGCTCTATTTTAAATATGTACTAAACACAGTCCTTCGATCTAGCACAAATCTATCCTCAATCTCTATATCTGGTCTGGCATAAACCTATCCTCAAATCTGCACCAAAATATATCCTTGAATCTATACTAAAAATAGTCCTTCGATCTAGCACAAATCTATATTCAATCTCCATCCTCAAGCCTTAGCTCAAAGCTTGACTCAATCTCAAATCAACTCAGCTAGATCTGTCCCAAACCCTAACTCAAGGTTTGAACAAATCAATCAATCAACTCTGCTCACAATCCTTCACAAAGACCTATCAAATCTGCTTTGTAAGATTCCACAAAAGCTCACACCAATCTATCCTCAAGTCCTTTCTAGAACTTGTCCAATCTACTCTATAAGTCCCCACTAGAACTTGTTCAAATTTGCTCAATAAGTTCTCTCAAGAACTTATCAAAATCTGCTCTCAATCTGTATTGTAAGCTCCCACAAAAGCTTACCCAAATTTTTCCACAAGTCTTCTCAAAGACTTACCTCAAATTTGTTCAAAAAGTCCACACTAGAACTTGTCCAATCTCATAGAAACATAGAGAGAATTGTTAGAGACTCAATATGCTCTATACTCATCACAATGCTCAATCACTTTCAATCACTCTTTTAGAAACATACGAAGAATTTTTAGAGACTCAATATGATTTAAATTCACCTCAATACTCAATCAATTTCTCAAATCAATATAGAATAGTTTTTTTATGGAACTTGAACAATCACTTTACACATCCACTTGCCTAGGCTCAACCAACTCTACTAAACCAATCACTCAATGAAACAATCCTTGCTTACAAACCCTAGTCCAAGCATATGAAAACTCACTCAAAATATTTCCAACAATGCTCAATAACCAATCTCACACAACAATGATACTCATGTTCTTTTCAAATCCTAGTTCAAGTTCTTCACTCAACAATTCACTTCAACAATGATGTTTATAAAACAATATTATCATAACAATGATGCTCATGTTATTTTCAAACTCTAGTTCAAGTTCTTCACACAAGCAATGACTTCAACAACAATGCTTATAAAACAAGGTTTTAACAACAACTCTTTATTCTAGAAAACCTTGAAGCATTAACTCAACACACTCAAAAAGGAAACCCTAATAAAGTACTTTTCACTACAAACTTATTTTCCAGAAAACCAACCAATCAATTCAATTATGGAAGAATGTGCTCATACCTTTTCTTGATGATGAAGGAACTTGTAAAATCTGCCACAATCACAAACACCTCTTTGCCAAGCTTAAAGAAGTTAGAAAAATCTCACAAAGATACAATGCAAATATCAAACCACACATACACCTTATCACTCCATCTTGAATAAAATATCCATCAACATATACAAAAACAATTGACCAAATACACCTTATAGTCTCCCAATTAAAATAATACTCAATGCCAAGAATAATATCAATACAATATCCTTTTTAGAATAAATCAATGGCAAGAAGTCCTTTCAACACTTTTAAATCTTCAATAAAACCAATGTGACACAAACACTTTATTCAAAATTAAAGCTAAATCCTTATTCCTCCAATTTACTAAAAATAATGATTAATTAAAAACCCTTTTTAACTAACCCTTTTAACTCCCTAAGACCTTATGTCAAACCTTAGATATCATAAAAATATATTCAAATTTTTTTTACCTTTGCCTTGGTGGGACTCGAACTCACGACCCAGCCTCAACCAGCACCCTATCCATGGCTCCAACTTCCGCATGAGCTAGGTGCTCGCTTAGGGAGTAAAGAGCATCACGTGCTATATAAATCTCCCCTTGTGCATCTAATCAAAAAACATACGTTGCTCCTTTTGACATTCCAAACACAACCAACAAAACAATGCTGCCATCATGATTCGATCGCGGGTCACTCCGCACCCAAGCACTCTAGGCTCTGTCCACTTGCCACTAGGCCATGCTGCCTAGATGGCTCTTGAACTTCGATGCTCTTCGATTTATCCCTTATTCACTGGTGCTAAAAGCAATGTTCTTGTCTCTTTCTTCATACGAGTTCTCACAACACACAATTGTACATTTTTATTTTCAAGCAAAAGGATATCTTAATGCCTCTAAGGCATATAGTTTTTATATCGATTTCCACCTTCAAACTTATGTCGGCGCTTCAATTTTTAACTCATTAATTTATAAATTATTTAAATTCTTTAGAATTTAAATTTTATAAATTAACTTTTAAATCCCTTTGGCTTTATTAAAGCCTTTTTGACTTTACCACTATGTATAAATAATATTTTTGCTCACCCATGGTTTTAATAAATACCCTTCTAACTTATGCTTCCACATAATATTAAAAATATTATGAAGCTCTTTTTCCTTTAACCTTTGCATTGTTCCTTGACATCAATGACAACTTTGTTCCTTAACATCAATGACAACTTTGACTCAAAATGTCCAACATTTTAGTCTATGGAGAAGTCGATGAGCAGGGTTAAGAAAGGGACTACGTTAGATCCAATCCACTAGGGGTTGGAAAAGCTAATTTTTGACCATGCCATTAAATATAGAGGTCTGTTGAGGGAGGAGATCTTGAATTCTCTAGCTAGGATGGTGCCTTTGATTGTTGACTCTCCATATTATTCTCACTATGAGAATAATGATTCTCTGAGCTCGAAGGTCATCAACACGACCCCTGCTTAAGCTTTTGAGGCCAGGGTGGAAGAGTCCCCACTAAAAGGTATTGGAGGTAGTAAGGAAAGAACCATGTATTCTATGCCTTGGTGGTAAAGTTAGCTAACACTGGTAATTATCCTCTATTAGTGGATAAATTTAATTCTGATGATTCCACTCATACTACGAAGAAATATTAGCTTCTTTTTGGGTCCACCAACATGAAAAAAAAGATATTATTTATCAATCCTAGGATACCATTAGCACACCGAAATCCTTTAAAAGGATGCTTTTGAAGTTGTAAAAGTCCCTTATCAATTCCATGCAAGTGACCATCTCATGTGTAGAAGAAATTAGGGTGTTAATGGGTTGGGAGTAGTGGGATGTGAATGAGTAGGATGCAGAAAAGAAAGAATTCGGGCCTAAAAACATGAAGAATTGAGGTGTAGGATCCTCAGTTGCATTTTACCTTCTTGGTGTAGGACTATCTCATTGCTTGGTTCCTCCCCTGTGTGGGAGGTTGGTCTTTTTTTTTGGTCATTGATGTTCTTTTCCAGTTTGTTGTTTATGGACCATCCATGGGATCTATTTGGTTCCTTGGTGGAGGTTTTGCTGGTTTGTACTATTTTGTTCCTACCTTCTATGGGTATCTTGGTAGGGTAGTTTGGTTCCTTTTTTAAAAGGTTTGGGGATCATTTAAAAACCCCTTATTCTACCTAATAAAAAATTGTATATAGGATTTATTTCTTCTCTTTCTCTTATAATTATAATTCTTGTTCTCCTTTATTGTAATCCTTTCTATGGAGTATTATCTCCATAATATAGCCATAGTATTTTGACTCTTTGGATACTTGACTATTCCTTTCCATATGCCAAGTATCATGACTCTTGGCTTATCTACTTGACACTTGCATACTTGATGAACACTTGACACTATAACATATACACACCTATACATATGACTCTTACACTTCTATAACTTGCACTCTCTAATCTAAGGTACTTGTGCACATATTTACATTACATATTTGTTCCCATAAATACAATATACTTGTGCACATAGACTCAACTTACACTTGCATACTAAATTACATGATACTTGTGCTTTTTCTACATATTAAAACTTTACATGACACTTGTACATTTACTGCACATTACAAATTTACATCACTTGTGCATTTCCTACACATTACAACTTTACATGACACTTGTGCATTTCTTGCACATTACAAATTTACATGACACTTGTGCATTTCCTGCACATTACAACTTTACATGACACTTGTGCATTTCTTGCACATTACAACTTTAATGACACTTGTGTATTTCCTGCGTATTACAACTTTACATGACACTTGTGCATTTCTTGCATATTCGCACTTACATAAAAGAGGAAACATAACTCACACTCTAAACTATGACTCAACCCTAATATATTATTTATTGAAGGACTATGAAGAAAGATACAACTTTGTTGAAAAATAAGTGTATGCCCTAATTAGAGGCTTGAAAAAATTAAACACTTGGTCTCTAATAATAAGATCATTGCTCATGTGACCCACTCCAATATAAAGGAGTATATAATGGATGGATAAATTAGTGAAAAAAAAGTAGGATGGATCACCAAGATATTGGAGTATGATATAGAGATCAAGTCTGCAAAGTTGATTAGAGGAAGAGTCTTATGCCAAAGGCTGGCTAAAGTTATTATTGAAGAGGGAGCTGATAAGGACCTGTGTTTATTTAGTTTGGATGAATGGTACTATATTGGATGGTTTAGAGGATCATATACATGCAAATAGGATAGTACCCATTTGCCCTATATAGGGATCAAATAAGGGCATTTAGTCTATAGATTGCCCATTATGTTTTAACAAAAGATATTATTTTTTGAAGGAAATTTTATGGTGTCCTCTTGAAGTATGTTAAAATAGATCAAACCCAACCCCTAATTTAATAATTCCATAAAATATTCTTAGGTGGAAATTTATTAGCTCAAACTACTACTAAATAATTTATTAGAGCTTGGTATTATTGGATCACCATGTTTTTAGATGCTCACAAGTAGGTGAGAAGATGTGATAGATGCAAATTATTTACTAGAAGGAAGAGGAATGCACCCATGCCCCTAAAACCCATAACAATAGATAAACCATTTTTCCAAAGAGGATTGTATTTCATTGGTATGATAAACCCCCCATCATGCAAAGGCTATAAGTGAATTCTCATTGTGACTGATTACTTCACAAAATGGATGAAAGTGGTCCCATTAAAGGAAGCCATTGAGACAGTGATAATTAATTTCCTAGAGGGTATCATAATTAGATTTGTTATCTCAAATGCCATTATCACTAACAATGCCAAAGCATTCATCAAATCCAAAATCACTCAATTTACCTTATAGGATGACATATATCCAAAAGGCTTCCTCTAACTACAATCCTTAGGGGAATGAATTTAGCAAAATCTACCAATAAGAACCTAATTGATATTTTGAAGAGGATAGGTTCAAAAAATTAAAAGTAGTGGCAAATCCATCTCAAAAATCCTTATGGGCTAATAGGATTACTCCAAATAGGGCTATTGGTTGTTTACCTTACACCCTATTCTATGGTAAAGAAATAAGGTTACCCATATCCATAGAGTTTTCAATATTGTAGTTGCTTTATCAGCTAGAATTCTAGGAGAATGGCATTGTGATTGTAAGGATGGGTAAGTTGCTCAAGCTTTAAGGATAAAGAGAGGCAACTAGAGGATAATTTCTAAGGTATTAGGGAGAGATGAAGAGATGGTTTGATAATAAGGCAACTCCTCAAAACTTCAAAGTGGAAGACCAAGTGCTCAACGATATGAGGACAAAAGTAAGATAGGGAACCTGATTCAATTTGGAGTGGCCCTTACATTATTAGTGCTTGTAAGAAAGATAATTTATTTGAGGTTTTCATACTTGATGGTGATAAATTGTCGATCCTGATCAATGGGATCTACTTGAAGATCTACCCATAAGTTCTGAAGCAAAAAAAAATATTTTAAAGTTATATTTTAGTTTATCTTATGGCAAGTTTTATTTTAGATTATGGATTCACTCTGTTGATTACAAGCATTTTTCACTTCATGAGACCATGGAGGTTCACAAGGTCATGGATATGACAAGAAGCTATAAATGTGTGAAGCCATGAAAGTAATTGACACCATCGAAAAGAAATGGTTTGATCAAAAGCAAATGGGTATGCAACTTCGAGGATGCCAAGGATAAGCTTTTAGCTATAGTCATCAAACCATAAAGTTAAGAAATCTATGTGGTAGGTTTGTGCTAATTCAAGAGCGACTGTAGAAAGGTCCAAAGTGATAAGAGTGTAGATTGTATGATAAAATATGATAATGAGTGGCATTGCTTGCTAAAGAATTAAACATAGATAGCTCCTCAATTAATCAATAACTATCAGATCAATGAGGAAAGGACACATGGGAAGTTAATGCTAAATCAAGAGTGAATGAAATAAATGCCAAGGCAAAAACAAAAACCATCTAATTAGATAATTGATGGTCAGTTCCACCTGATGAGGTAGTAACATATATGTACCCCATAGGATGGCAATAGCTACTAAATGAATGGAAGAAGTCACATAAGCTATCTGATTCATGATGCTCTCTCTTGCATAAGTGTTCTCACACTTAGATTTTGTACCTATTTTTATAGCAATCCCTTAGGCTAATATTCCATGCTAATTGGCAATACCACATGGAGGGCTCATGCTCTATCAAAGAATTGTCAGAATAAATATCTAAATCCACTAATCAAGATAACTTACGAATCATTCAATCAATGAGAAAGGTGATCTTCCAATTGCACTGACCCTGTATGAAAGTTAAAATAAATTTGTATGATGTGCAATCAATGAGGTGATATCCTTCTGTCAACCTTGCATGAAAAGAGAATAACTCCACATGGCATAAATCTAATGCCTTAGAAAAGATGATGATCTCTTTCCATAATCCTTGAAAAAGAGAAAGTGAACATTCATGACACTAATTCAATGCTAAAGAGATGACAACTAATTTACAAAATAGAAACTGTGTTTCTAGAAAATATGGAAATTTTCTCACACCAACTTTATTAGAAAGGAGAATAAACTTGAATGAGGTAAATTTAATATTGAAAAATGTGGAAAATACTTCCCATTATCTTTGTGTGAGAAGATGAAGTGAATTCATGCAATGTGAATTCAATGCATATAGGTACTTTGATGTTTGAGAAGAACATCTATATGAGGGTGTCTTGTCTTCATTTTTTCCTATTGATTCCTAAGAACTCAAGTGAGTGATATACTAGAGTACAAAATTGGGGTAGTCGTAGAGCCAATTTTTGAGGGAGCAAGTTGCAAATATTATTTTTTTATTCTTTTCTAATTATTTCTTTAATGCTTTCAATTTGAATTCTCCCATTTGACTCCATGTCAAAAGGATAAGAAAACTACTTTTTGGATTATATATCTCTAGTGAGTACATGATCCCCTATGAATTTCCATATAGTAATGAAAATTCATTACATCAAGAAGGGTTTTTTGATCTTGGTCAATTTTGTAAATTAGCCTTAGCAAATTAGTAGAAAGAAGGCAGAAGCACAATGCACCATCAATTTTACAATATAGCGTGGGAACTATTTTTGGTGCTAATTAAGGACCTCCAAAAATATTTGTGAAACATCTAATCATTGATCAACAATGAGTGCTAGTTTGAAAAGCCAAGTAGGGATGGGAAAGTTCCCTAAATCCATGCATGTCATCAATTTTCTATATCTATAATGAGATTGATTTATAGAGGAAAAGTAGTTTGTAGAATCAACAAAGTAATGCACACTATCAATTTATATAATCAACAAAGTAATGCACACTATCAATTTATATACCTACAATGGGTGCTTATTCCATAAGTAAAAGGTCCATCAAAGACTTTTGGAGATGCACAAGCCATTGACTACTCATCCAGTAGCCCATACCATTACATGAAGCTACTAATGGAGTTATAAAAGGAAAACCTTACCATTGGTCAAAGCTTAGACACATGGAAGACACATCGATGACTCACAAAAGAAGTTAGGCATCCCATCAAGGTGCATATCCAATGGATACCCACTGTCAATCTTGAGTAAAAAGAAGATCCAATTATTTGTAGCTACTTGAAGTGAATACTAAGACATTTGAGTCACAAAGAACTACAAACCATCCAATATTGATGATCAATGACCTACACCATCTCAAGAAGCTCTTTAGAATCGATGGCGCATGGAAAAATAAAAAAGGTTATTGGGGCACCTAGATCATAAAGTTTCATTGATCATTCAATCTTAATGATAAACAACCCACATCATCCATGATAGCCTTTTCATTGACAATTAAAATGGCCAATGACATACATCATATCCAAGAGCCTTTTTGATGATAACTAAAGGAAAACCTATTGGAAGTATTACATTATTTGGCCCCCTTGTAAATATTAGTTTGGTAGTTGATTTATATTTTATATAATGTATGTGTCAATATGAGAGAAAGTGCAATATGTCAAGAGAGAGAATGAAGAGTCACATTGATATGTGACAAGATGATAGTTTTTAATCAATATGAGGAATATGAAAGGATGCATCTCCCAGATATTAGAAGAGATCAATAGTCAGAGTACTAAAAAGTCATGTAAAATTATATATTGGAGATAAAGCTCCATGCAATGTAATCAATTTGAATCATTCTTGTAATATTTTGATATTGTGTATATTTAGGTTATATTTGTGAGATATTGTTATTATTCCAATATTGAGATTCATTGTTATTTTGATTAGTGGTATATATTTGATTTATACTTGATCCTAAATAAAGTTTTTTGTGAGTTAATCTACCTAGAAAGCTAATAGTGGTATCAAATCCACAAAGTGCTATGAAAAATCACTTCACAATAGCAAGCATGGATATTAGAGCGCAAGCATAATTCAAAAACCTCGAGAAATTCAAAGCTACATATATTTTGAAAGGTATTCCAAAGTTAAATGCTTAATTAAATCTTTTATTAAGTTTATAAAGGAGTTATAAGGTATGATAGAATAGTTAAAATATTTAATTCATTTATGGAGTGATAAGTATTTAGTTTTTGAGTTTTAATTTTTATGATATGGAGTAATAAATATGTTTACTTAGTTAATTTTTTATTATTTGAAATATTAAAAAAGTTAGAAGATTTATTTTCTGAAGTTTGGAGTGATAAGGAATTCAACTAGTTTGTTTGAAAGTTTTTAAAAGTTTTAAAGAAGTTTAATTTTTTTTAATATTTGAAGGAGAAAGAGCTTATTAAAAATATATACAAGAAAAATAAAGGTAAGGGCCATTATTTCAAAAATCCTTTGAAAATTTGCTTTGAAGTTGTTGTGATATCTGGTCCAGAGAACCAGTAAGTTATGTAGACATAGTTGGTAAAAAAGAAGGAAAAACTACCTATAGAAGGAAGAACTTAGGATGAGTAGAGAAGAAAATAAAAATAAAAAAGGATATTGAAGAGAAGCATCAAAATAAGCCATAGTAGAAAAAGCTATATCAAATAAAGATTCAACTCAATAAGCCAAGAAGCTCACGAAGTTATATTAAAACTAGAAAATAACAAAAGTGTCCTTATGAGTTAAGATTTGGTGTTGGAAGCTAGGGTTTCAAAGGTGACTGTGTGAGGGTTTTGTTTGTGGGTCGAGCACAAGTGGCGATAGAGGTTGTATTTCAAGGTCTATGGGTTTTAGCGACCAAATATTTTTGTTTTTTTTACCCAAGATAAATGTGGGATATGCTGCAGGAGATCCACAATGGATTATGTTTGTCATTCAATAAATTTTCAAGCTACAAACTTGATTAAAAATTACTTCCAATTTGTTGTCCAAGGAAAAAGTAAAAATCACACATTTTCTTGACATCCAAGGCATGGATTAAGGAGATCCAGAAACAAGTTTCAAGTTGCAAACCAAATAAGAGAAGCCTCCTTAGGGAAAAATGATTTAAAACTCAATTAATCTTGATGCTAAAGAACACCCTCAAAACAGATCCACTATGGAAACCCCTTTCAAGGGTAAGGATTTCAGGGATTCAGCCCTAAAAATGAATTTTAGGGATGCCCTCTATGGTGGATAGTCCTAGAATAATGCTAACATTAATTTTAAGGCTTCTTGTAGACCTCTAAGAATTCCTAAGATTGATCCCAAAAAATTGAGTCGGTATTTCTAAGAGCAGCTAATGGAACCCCAATAGTTAAGCTAAAAATGGGTAACATTTAAGATGGCATAGAAGATCTAGAGAGAAGAGGACTGATTTATCATTTCTTGGGTTTTTGTCCAAGCCTATCTGCTTTCAAAGTGTGGGCTGCAAAATACTAGAAAGCAAAAGGTAAGACACAAATATCTATTTATACCAATGGTTATTTTCTTGTTATTTTTGCTAATTATGAAGACAAAGAGAAAACATTTCAAGGGGGCCTTGGTTATTTGGAAGGGTGGGGCTTTTCATGAAGCCTTGACACACTAAATTTAAAGTCGAAGAAGAGATACTGTTAGAATCTTTGGCCTCCTAGTTGAATTCTAGAATCTGATTGTATTTTCTACAATTGAAAACTCCCTTGGAACTTTCATAATGACTACTAACTATACACACAAATTTGAACACATTATTTATGCTCGAATTTATGTCTTAATGGATTTTGACAAACCCTTTCCAAAAAATATCTCATTACAATTTGGGGAGGACACTTAGGAGCAGGTGGTGGACTATGAGAAAATTCCTTTCCATTGTAGAATATACCTTGAATATGGTCATTTGGATAGTGTCTATCCAAATAAGAATCTAAATCAAAAGAAAAAAAGACAAACTTAGCAGATTTCCAAATTCCTAAAAAGAACACTAAAAAAACTAGTTATGAAAGATCAAACAATGTTGTCAACTAATATGTTTGGAATTCTTTCCACAAATAACCTATTGGTGAGGATGAGGACATAATGAAGACATAGATATTAGAAACATAGTTTAAAGTTGTAGGAAAGGACTCAAAGATAAACCAGGAAATCAAAGGTTTTCAACAAAGAAATAAAGAAGAAAACATAGACAAGAAAAACCATTTTTTATTTGTTGGAACTTCAAATAATTTAGACCCCAAGACAAACTTTGTTGAAACTTGCAATAAAACTTTGGTTTTGTATGTGCATACTTAGGGTTAGAAACTATCCCAAATTCAATTGGGGTAAGACAAGACACAGGAAAAAAAGTGAAGATGGACTCTAACCAAAAGGTATATTGTAAGACTAATCAATATCATATGACAAAAGAAGGTGAAACAATTGTAGAGGAAGGTAAGGCTAATGCCCTTACCAATATCTTTAGCCCCGTTATTAATAAATATCATCACTTGGAATATTAGAGGACTCAAAGGGAGTTTGTTAGAACAATATTGTTGATGCTTTAGCTAATTGGACATTGGATAAAGTTGATCTTACTTGCTATAGCCACCCTCTGAGATGGTGGGCTTCTCAAATAAGAGATTCTCTTCTATCTATCCTTTCTTTGGACGACTCTAGTACTAGAGGTAACTAGTTTCTTTTTTCTTTGTATTGAATTATCTTTGGTTCAATTAGGGTATTTCAATTCCCCAAATCAGAAAGATCATTCTTATGTTTCCTTTGTTGAATCTTGCTAAAAGGCCCGCTGGCCTAGAATGGCCAAAGATGTTATCTGTTTTTCCTTCAATTTAATTTTTATGTGTGTGTTTTTTATTTTTGTTGTGTTTTTCTTGTTTTTTGTGTTGTTTTTATGTTTTTGTTGTTTTTGTGTGTTTTTGTTGTTTGTTGTTTGTATTTTTGTTGTTTTAGGCATGCTCTTTGAGTGTGTCAAAGGGGTAGGGCAGGTGCAAACCCTAGGCATTTTTTTGTGGAATAGATACCCCTACCTCTTTGGGACTTACTCAAAAATGACACCTCGAAAGGAGTGTTTTCCACAAACAAAAAAAAGTTATATTAAAACTAATAATATATTAAACATATTTTTTTAAAATCTAAATATTATTTTAAATATTTTTAAATTAATAAAAAATATTTTACATATACAATAATTTATTTTATTCTTTTACTTAAATAATAAAAATATATCATTAAATAATTTTCCATAAATTATTTAACAAAAATTTATAATATTTCTTCATTAAACACAAGAATGAAAATTACTCAAATGGTTGATTGTCACCTTGGTAAATCTATATATGTTACTATTGGTGCAATAACCACGTTATCAATATTTGATTGGAAAAATACTCAATAAAATCATTTCTTTTTGGATGAATTATATCATCGTATATTTACAAATATGTATGTATGGGTGAAATATTGTATTCGTATGATTTTTTTTAGATCTAGGTTCAAAGTGTGTATGCATATGCGTGTGCATGCGTGGGTGAATAAATTTATTAAGAAAAACCTATCTACAATATAGATAACCAAAATTAATATGATGATAAGATGAGACAATGAAATACATATTGACATATATCACTTATACTCAGAATATCAATTAGTACATATAAATGATGAATACTTGCTATATGAATTAGTTGTCGTATTTCATTATTATCTTTTATTTATCTCTAGGAGGATTTTCCATGTTACCATTTTAAATTCATAAGATAAAGGGATCAAATTTTAAATTAGGATTTAAAAAAAAGGCCTTTCTACTTATTAGATTTGTCCATTAAACGAACATAGTAGGTGTTATAGAAAACATCATTATTTTAAAACTTATAATTTTTTATGAGTTGTTTTGGGTCGATTTATTTTTTTAAAACTTGGGTCAAGAAATTTGTTAATTTGCGACAATTTTTTTTTATAATCAGTTATGAGTTTTTGCCAACTTCTTGTCAAGACTTGTATAGGAAAAGGTCATTTCAATGGGGTTTTTTAATATTTTTTTTTTAGTAATTTTTACATGTTAATTGTAACTTTATGCCAAAGTTTATCTTAATCGATTTTTTTTACATTTTTCTTAGATGATAATGTTTTTTTGTTCTTGGAAAAAATTATTATATTGATTAAAATACAATAATTTTACAAGCAACAAAAAAAGGTGTATATGCACACCTCTAGATAGTCAATAACTAGCCATAAAAAAGTAGAGGTTGAACCTTAAAATATTAACTGATTTTATAACATATACCAAGACTGTGGAGGCTTATCTTTGGTAGATTGTTCCTAGTCATCACATCTTGCTTGTAACATGTGTTTCAACCTGATGTAGAAGATGAATCCTCTTGGAGGCTAGACCTACCATAGTTAGTCACAAGCTCTGTGGATTTAGCCATAGGAATTGGCCAATACAATAAAATAGTGTAGAAAGCATTCCCCCAATGCACAAACAATTATTTCAAATGGGTCATTAATTGTCCAAAAAAAATAAAGGCCAAACATGCCTTAGACCACTAATTGTTTTTACCACATCTACCAAGACTGTAGAGGCTTGTCTTTGGTAGATTGCTCCTAGTCATCACATCCTATCTAAACCATGTATTCTGGCTTGACGTAGAGGACAAAATATATCAGTGACCAAACCTACCACATTCTATCTCAAGTTCTATGTAATTGGTCAAAGAGATGATAAATGCAAGAAAATAGAATGAGAAGCATTATCCCACTATTCAATCAATTCTTGCAAATGGGCAAACTTCATTATCACTTTGTTGGCCTACATTGAAGTCTACAACAACATGACCAAAATCACATTGACCTTGTCAACAACACTATGGAATGGAACAATAGAGGCATGAGAGAACATGAAATTATTTCTCGCTTTCCATAAAGAAATTAGAATACAAATTTTGAAGAGGTATCAAACTTCTAGAAACATTGAAGGGAGGAGAGGAGGACATCCAAGGAGAATTTGTTACCATGTGAACCACTATGGGAGAATAAGCTAGAAAAGAGAAAAATACACTTCCATGCATGTTGAACCTTATGGCATCTCCAAAAGAGGTGAAGAATATATTCAAGTTCATGGTAGAATGGATATAGTGGGCTGGAAACCCCAATGTAGATAAGTTGTTTACTAAGTGGGAGGCCTTGGTGAAGTAAAATCCATGCAAAGATAGCTTGTTTGGGTTTGAGATAAGCAGACCAGGTTGTATGAAAATAACAGGCCCAAATATACCTAGGTGAAGATAAGCTTCAACGAGAATTTAGTTTGTCAACCATGGATAAGTATGGTGATAGCCATTCATAACCCAATCTTGCCTTATATATTTTTTTTTGTATTTACTTGGTGGAATCGGTAGCCACCACGAAGCCGGGCAGGCTATCCAGCTTTCATGGCCGCCACAGTATTTTGCGCTGTCCGCCCTGAAAGCCACCACACAGATCTTCACGCAATCCGCCCCTATAACCACCATGCCACAATCATTTTAAACCTTTCACGCCGCTGAAAGCACCAGGAAAGGGACAAGCATTCAGTCCGACGAGGCCCGAGATTTGAACCTTGGACCTCTGCCCCCCTTATGGGGTTTGGATGAACCAATTGGTCTACACCTCGAACCTATGATCTTAATAATAATAGAATCAAGTATATTTTATTTAACTGCCTCAAAAGTTTCCTTATCGATGGAGGTAAGTTTGAACTTGAACTTGATATAATCCCAAGGATTCCAATACCTAGTCGATCGAGAAAACAAGTCGGCCATTTGTGTATGCATCCAGGGGCTTTGATCAAAAGGGACTTCTTAGGTAGTTAAGATAGGGGACCATCAGATTTTCATAGAATTGATAAAAATTCCATCTCAAAAACCATTACCTTTCCACTGGAGCCATGATTTGATGTTTTCCTAAGCCTACCAAATGCTATGGATGACAAAAGAGTTTGAAATATTGATGGGAACTAGAGCAACAAGAAGGAAGAGGAAATCCATACATCTTCATGCTTTACACCCATAAGGAGAGCTAGAGGTAATGAAATGTCAAACCAACACTGTCTAAGATTTTTCACCTTTAATGGTTATGATTATCCATTTGGCACATAAGGCCATGCCTTGGCGTTTGCAGTCAAGAAGACCCATTTCCCCATTTTTCTTGGGTAAAAAACAAAAATTCCATGATACTTTGTGGAAACTAGAGCCTAAGGTAGAAATTTCCCAAAGAAAATCTCTAAGAAACTTCTCCAAATTTTGATAACAAGCCTTGGATGAAATCCAACATGAGGAATAATACACATGGGTCACAACCAAGATCTTAGAGAAAATTTGGAACTTGTCAGCAAGGGAAATATTTTTAGTGGTCTAGTAGGCAAGCTTGGATTCAATTTTTTGTATGACATTTTTCTAAAGTTTTGAAGTGGAACCGTGGAAGACGAAGGGGATACCTAAGAACTGAAACACCTCCTCATATTGTATTCATATCTAGGGAAACTAAGTCAACCAAGCTGGGAGGGGTATGTAGACTGTTGAAAACAAAGAGTCTTTTGCCATTGAATGTTGGAACCAGAGGTAAGATAAAAAGTATCCAATTAGTGAATGGCTTGAGTAAAGGACTCTTCATCCTTAGCTAAGGTGAGAAAATAGTCATCTACAAAGTGTTCATTGATCATTTGGGCTTGACTTTAGGAAGGGAAATACCTTTCATGAGACCCAAGTTAGCTTGATGAGCCAAGATATAACTAAAACCTTCAACTACAATGACATAGAGAGAGGGGGGCAAGAGAAAAACCTTGTCTGATTTAGGCAAAAAGACCAATAGCTCTCTTGGACTAAATTAACAAGGGTAATATAAATATTATTCTAATAATATATTTGAATATATATTTTTGTTCATTTCATGTAAATATACCAATGTATAATTTATTTTCCCCCTTGTATTTAAATTAAAGGGAAAACCATGCAATTACCTAATTATATATGTTTTCTAAGAATGTTGGCTTTTACTAATTAATGTAAACCATGATAATATTACTCATGAGCAATCCAAAAATAGAATTGATCTATTTTTTAATTTAAATTTATAAAATTTTAAAGTGTTTTGCATATTAATTTATAATTAGTTATATTTAAAATTGTTGATAGTTAATTTGAAGTTGACTCAAGTTATTAGTTTATCTTTATTTTTAAAGTCTAATACTATTAATTCTATTAATTTACTTTTACATTTTTCTTAGAGGAATTCAATTAATGCCACCAATTCAGAGTCTGGGGGCTAACCATCAAGTACAAGGAAAAGAAAGAGAAAACAAAACGTAGTTAAAAAATTGTTTTACATTTTGAAATGTTGCATTTTTATGTTGTATTTGGGCTGAATTATTTATTCCTAAACTGTTGCTTTAATATAAAGTCAAAATTTTCACTCTCCAATTGTTGCTTTAAATATATATTTTATTAAAAAAATCAAGTTTTACTGAGTTACCCAATTTCTCTCCAAAATTAAGTTGTCAAATTTTTTCCTTACAAATTTTAAAAATATAAAAAACATATAATAGTTTCAAATTATGAAAGTTTTTAATAAAACAACTTTACAGTCTTTTAAAGCCCATGATATATGATTTGCAACTACATAGTCTTTAGAATGTATAACAAGAACTTGAAAAAAACAAAGACATTGAGTTTAATAAAATGACATTTAGAGGTAAAATGTTTTTTAATGATTCAAAGTTTTCATGAATTTTTCATAAGTGCAATTACATTAAATTTATATCAAACATCTTTAAAAAATTAAGAAAAATATTAAAATTAGTAATATTGATTCTTAGTTATGAGTTTTAGAGGCTTCTAAGTAGAGATATAACATTAATAATGTAAATGCTTATGAGTAATGATATAACATTAATAATGTTTATGGATGATAAAATTTTTAATAAATTTTCAATAATAAATGAAAATAATGTCAAATGACTTTCTATGTGTAAGGAAAGGTTGTAGGTCTTACTATTTATTATCTTGTTTATGTGTGTAAGGAAAGGTTGTAGGTCTTACTATTTATTATCTTGTTTATGATCTAGATGCCTCATTTGATTTCTTATCAAAATACTTTTTTACAATAACGAAAATAGAATTCGTAAAAGATAACTCGACTTACTATTAAAGATATTATTTAACCTCCAAGAGTTCACAATTGACTCCATTTAACCAAAACAATTTTTTGATAATGTAAAAGCTAATAGTAAGGTTGCAATACATTTTTTCCTTGTAAGAGCTAACGATATTGTTGAACTATTATAATGAATGAAATGAGATGATTTTAATCACCTCCATGAGATAAAAATAGTCTATGGGACCAAGAGATTTAAGACAATATGGGGCATGCTATACAACCCCACTCTCTTTTGAATTTAAACCTAGAGCATCTTATTCAGAGTTCTAAAGTTTAACATTATCCAAGAAAGAAAATTGTTCAACAAAGTAAAAAAGTTCAACATCCTCTTATCATATTTTGAAGTGTGTTTCTTCTATTGATTTTTGATTAGGATAAAATATGGGTTTTTGAAAAATCCCAAACCCTTTTACAATTCTAGATTGGTCTATCTAGTCTTACCAACTAAAAAGCCTCATCTCTAAAGGGTATATAATACATTCAAAGCATTGAACTACCTTGTTTCAAAACTCTAAATATTTGCATTCATTACCAGTCTCTTTACATTCATATCTTTTAAGAGTCTTCAAAAAATGAAACCCTTGGTAGACAAGTCCACAGATCTTTAAACACTAGAACCATCAACATACAAATGCATAGATATTTTGAAAATGGAATCCAAAGTAGACAAAATCATAAGTCTCCAAAAAATGGAACCCTTAGCAGAAAAATACCACAAAAACCTAAACTAGAAAATTTCTCACTTTGAACCCCATAACACTTCTAAAAAGTCACAAATACACACATCTCTAGAAAATGAGACCTTTAGTAGACATATCCACATATCTCTAGAAAATGGATTCCTTAGCAAAAAGTCCATAGATATTCAAAATATGGAACCCTCAATAGATAAATTCATAGATCTCAAAAAAGGAACCCTTAGCAAACAAATCCATAGATCCCAAAAAAATGGATTCCTTGGTAGACAAATCCATAGATCTTCAAAAAATAAAATTTTCAGTAGATAAATCCCTTAAAAACTCAAACCAATGGATTTTTCAACTTATTACAATAAAAAGCTAACAAATTAATCCCATAGACCTCCAAAACAAAGACCCCTCACCATACAAGTCCATAAATATCCAAAATACAATTTACTATGGACATTCTAAAAATAGAAACTTCACCCATTAACTTGACTTTCTAAATTTCCTCCCTTATTTACCACTAAATAGAGTATATCTAGATGGATCCATCTAATAATATCCATCTTTTATCTTCCTCTTTGAGAGCTCCTTAGTTGGCTAGCCAATTGGCCACCCCATTTCCTTCTCTATACATATGTACCACTTACAATTATTCTAATGAATTCAAGGATCTTAGTGTATTTGTTGCTATGTTTGCTACTCTCTAGATTTCCACCAACCTTTTATTGAGGTAATTAACAATATTCAGTTAGTCTCCCTAAATTATTAATGTATTAGCCCCTAATTGAATTGCCATCTTTACTCCTACCAAGATCGCTCTAAATTTAGCCTGATGACTAGTCATAATGCCCAAGTACTCACTCATTGCTCCAATCGCCATTCCTTGGCTATCCATTAGCATTGCTCCTCCTATAGCCTTCCCTAGATTACCTTTAGAAGCCCCATCAAAATTTAGTTTCAACCACCCTTGTTGGGGTGGCTACCACTTGGTCATGCTTCTTAAGCTTCCTTAGGGGTTGTCATTTACCCCAACTGGACTTAGGTTCCAATGTTAACTTAATTTAACCTCCTCCAATGACTCTAAATTATCATGCACTTTCAATGCTTTAAAATTCTCCACTATGGTCGCTATGATGTGTTATTTATTCCTAGATGTAGGTCTCTTCTCCCCTTTAAAAATCCTTCTATTTCACTCTAACCAAACTCCCCATGCATAATGAAAAAAAAATAGATTTCAAATTTATTTGAGTCTTGGGATATTAAATGGCTTCTCCCATTGTTTTATCCATCCTGTCATGTTATTAGGCAACACCCACACCACCCCCACCTTATTTATTATGTCATACAATATTTTGAAGGAGTAATTACAATATTTGACTAACTAATTCCTCATGAGCTTCATAAAGGTAACATCCATTAGGGAATTAAAAACCCCTCTTATGCAGGTTATCTACTGTTAAAATATTGTTTTCGACTATTAGCCAAAGGTTATTTTTTGTTGTTAATTAATGAGAAGTTTCCCTATTTTTTCTATTCACAATTCTTAAAAAAAACTATTAATTAATTTACTTTGAGTGTCCTCATATGCAATCCAAATGTCCTTGTAGGCTTCATTTTCCATGATGAAATATTTTTTCGTCTCCACTAATCCTACTTTGCAAAAGATATATTTGTTCTTACCATACCTCTTGAAGAATTGTCCATCTCCCAGTTTCATATATGAGATGGTGTAAACTAGATTGTAGTTGGGCTATAAGTATACTTTCCTTCATTTTGATCTTTGCATCTATGGACTTATTTTGGTTGTGTTCATAGTTTGGGTTGAACTCTTAATGTATAATTTTTTTTTCTTCTTAAATTTTTAGCATGACAAGTATGCTTTTTTCACTCACATACTATTTAATTTCTTTGTTGGAGTCTAGGACCTCATGAAATTTATAGCTCTATTTGTCCATACATTTGTTATTTTGTTTCATTCATGTGTCTTTTCTTCTATTTAGTGTTTCTTTAATTACTTATTTTGGCAACCTACTATCTTCTATTCTTTGTATTTTTTTTAGGTACCCCAATAGCCTTATCATAGCTTTTGTTTCTAGTGGAAGTATCCCAATTTTGGCAAGCAAATTCTCATATGGGATTTATGCTTTAATTTAGAAATTAGTTGTAATTAATTACTTTTACACTATTTCTATTTGTCTTCATTTAAAATTTGATGTCTTACTAGCTCATACCTCACAATCATATAAGACCACTAAAATAACTAATAACCCAAAAAGAGCCCTAATGATTTTTAAATCCCACAACTCTACTTGTTATCCCTATTTAGAAATGAGTAGAGTGCCCTCCATCTTGCTTGTATTTGTTTCATCCTACATATTCCCTAATTGAGTTTGATTTAAAAATCTAACCAAAGGTATTTGTATTCTATTACTACCTCTAAAGTATTTCCTTAAAATAAAATGTATGGCTAGTTTTTCTCTCTAAGTAGAGAAAACAATGTTTTTGCTCTCTCTAAGTAGATAAGACCATAATTTTAGTCTTGCTAGTGTTTACTTGCATCCCAAATTCTTTATAAAAATGCTCTAAATATTTTATATGTTCTTTTAAACTTTCAAGTGTCATGCTCATCAAGATGAGGTCATGGACATAGATAAGAAGTTTCACTATATAGTTAGCTAATTGCATTACCTCTCCTCCCATCCTTTCTACCCATTCCTCTAAATTTTTAATGCAAAGACCAAATAAAGTAGGTGATAATAGACAACCTTGTTTCACCCCAATATTACTCTCAAAACACTCTGATAGTCCCTTTAGAGTTCTAATTTTTGTCACCACCTACTCATAAAGTCTATGTACAATTTCTTTATAGTTGGTTGGTATAGCAATTTCTTTCATTCTTTTCCAAACCTTTAGGCATCGTGTCAAAAGCATTTTTTAAGTTCACAAAACAACATTAAACTTCTTTTTCATTCCATATCCTCTATATTAGGTGCCTTAAAATAATGCAGTGATATATTGTTAAATACTTTGGTCTAAATCCTACTTTCCCTATTTCCCTCTTTCCTTGATTTTCTATCGACTCACTAATTTTGCTTTCTATTATGCTATTAAACAATTTTACAAAATATATATATATATATATATATTTTTGGATTTTTTTAGTCTGAGAAACCCCTACGACCTAGGCTGGGCATCCCCATCCCACCATGACATCTCATAAGGGGAGAGCTGAGCTTATCAATAGGTAATTTATAGGACAGTCCCACACATATGTCGTGGTTTGAATCTTGGACATCTCAAAGAAGAGCTAAACCTCAAACCATTGTGATGTCCCCCAAAGACTCCAAAATGAGAATTAATCATAATGGTGTAAAAATATGAAGGATAGTTGATGTCTCCATTTCACACAAATATATGACTATATTAGTTATCCATTCCAATCAAAAAATTCTTTAATAGTTTTTTAAAATATATTTTGAATGTATATACTAAGATATCAATCCTAGTTCTCTTTGTAAACCATCTATTTAATTATTGCTATTTTCTTAATGCATATAAAATCTCCGACACGACACGCCATTTTTTGTGCCTTGGCTATCGACCATGTAAACGACTTTGCGTATGCACGTTATTGCTTGAAAAAAAACTTGCTCTTCACTGAATAGTAGCCCTAATTATTTTTGTAAAAAAAACTTGCTCTTGGTGGATTAGTCTTCCTTCCACCCATGAATAGACCTGTCCCTGTCAAAAAAGCAAGTTCATTAGTCAGATCTCATCTTTTCATTACAGTATATCCATATGGGAGTTAGGCATGTAAAAATCAATCATTCCATCATGAAGTACACACACACACACACACACACACACACACACACACACACACACACACACACACACACACAATATATATATATATATACATCTTGCATAAACCAAGCATGAAATAATCAATCGTTTCGTTAGTACACCTATATAGAAAAACATAACTTAATCAAATGAAATGTCTACCAAGGGAGGGTCATGACAAGAAGACCATATTTTTGCTCTCTCTAAGTAGAGAAGACCATAATTTTAGTCTTGCTAGTGTTTACCTGCAACCCAAATTATTTATAAAAATGCTCTAAATATTTTAGATGTTCTTTTAAAATTTCAAGTGTCTTTCCAATCAAGATGAGGTCATGGACATAGAGAAGAAGTTTCACTATATAGTTGGCTAATTACATTCCCTCTCCTCCCATCCTTTCTACCCGTTCCTCTAATTTATCAATGCAAAGACCAAATAAAGTAGGTGATAATGGACAACCATGTTTCTGAAAGAAACGCAAAAAAATGGCGTACCGATATGATGCAAACAAAAATGGATACAGATGCTAAGTCCTACGAATGCGAAGAGCAATGCATGAAGGAAATGACGCATAAATGAGATGTGAGCAAAACAAAAGTGGGGCCTCCTTTATTGATATTGCTTTTAATATTATTACAATACGTCCCCCCTTCTAGGGCTCAGAATGTTTGATACAATTTGTTACATTAATGGATGCCCGAAAGAACAAGATCGAACGGTACGCTTCCAGGGTCTTTCGCGTGCCCACATTCGAAGTGGGCGGGCCAAAAGTTGTCATCGCTTGTGTCCATGTGTTCGTCATTCCTTGCTGCCCCTCTAGTATTCCTGGTGGTGAGATCCTGCACATAGAAAGACAACAAATCGTTAATAGCATATGCGTATCCAGAAAGACATGCAATCCCCAAGGCCTCCAACGGGCGCTTGTGGGATATCAGTGATAAGGTTGATAAATCGATTATAGAATGATATGGAAATGAAAAGGACAACTTCTAGAATTGGTATCACCTGATTTTGCATCGAAGCGGTGTCGGACGGCCCCGTTATGCTCGTTTGCCCGTCGGGGGCCTCTCCAAAGTGAGCGCTCCAATGTCCCGCCTATGCTTATCCAAATCACCTAAAACTCATGGGTTAGGCATTATATGTGATTTTAAGACTACCCAGATGCTCAGAATCTGCCTATCCTACCCAGATTTTCCTGTATGTGACAGGGGCGCCCTACGGGCTAGTTAACACATAAAATAATAAAACTACAGTCAAATCATGTCAGAATGCAATGAAACTTTAACAGAGGCATTAGGATATCATATGGGACATATTGCAAAAATAATAGTAAGGAAATCATGCACATATTTCTAATCGCTCCGGGGTGGGACGTTGGGGACTGTCACAAAACTTGCAAAAAGTGACCTTGCAAATGTCCTATCCAGAGGCCTCCAAAACTCCTGCAAACTTGGGGTTAGACTAAAAACAACATTTTGAGATGACCCAGAAGGTCAGATTTGGCATATTTTTCCCAGGTTATCCTGTATCCGAAGGCGCTCCCTGTAGGTTAGTAAACGCATAAAAATGCCAGAAACCAGGTCAAATCATGTCAGAAAGCAATGAAACTTGGACAGAAGCATAAGTACATTAAATAAAAGAGGATGCAAAAATAATAGTAAAGAAATCATGCACAGATTTCTAATCGCTCTAGGGTGGGGCGATTAGGACTGCAATAGTTTGGGGGCGCCCGGGGGTGGGACGCCCACCGTTTAGGGCCTAGTTTTGACACCAATCCAAGTGGGATGGGTCCAAAACCTCCTAGGGGGTTGTGTCGACGAGTTTGGGGTGGGATTATGGCCGATTGCTTGGGTTTTGGGTCTGGATTGCGTTCCTAGTGTTCACCCGATAACCTCTCTTCCAAAAGAGAAATTAGGGATGTAGGAAGCACAAAGAGGAATGGGGGTATAGTTCGGCAGCACTTCGTTGCTCCAAATGCTCCAGCTCTGTTCTTCTTTTGGGGTGAGGAGGCTCACCTTTTTATAGACCTAAGGGTCTCCTTTGAATGCGCATGCGAGGGCACCACTTGGCTCATTATGCCTTTTTGGGGGAGAGAATATTCCTCCCTGATTTAGGGCCTCCTTGATTGAGGCCTCCATGATCAGGGCATGCTTGACTGAAGTCTCTCTGATTTGAAACCGTCCCTCGCAATTGCATGCCTTGAAGGTGAAGTTAGGTGGTGGATTTGGGCTGCCATTTGTCAAGGTTTGACTTTTTTCCAGTCAAACCTGCTAATCGTCCCACCCTGGAGCGATTGTTGCTAATCGTCCCGGGGTGGGGCGAATAGGATTCTAATCATCCCAAGGTGGGACGAATAGGGAGCAAAGTGCTTAAAAGGTGCAAAACTGACCTCTGACCTTCCAAAACTGATTTGGGAGTGGTTAGGACCACTGTTTTAACCTCTGGAGGCTGCCCTAGGGGGTATGTATGCCAATTCGGTCGGTGCTTGTAGTCACATAATCGGATTGGTGTTGTTTTGGTGTCTATAGATGCCCCTTTTTGGGATGCGTTGTGTGTGGCACAGTGCTTGAGCAAAAATAGATGACCAAAGCACTTAATGATTAGGGTTTCTCAGTAACCTAACCAAATTTTGATGCCCCAAGTATGGAAAGGGCACGCATTCTTGAATCCTTGCTTCGACGAGCTAAGGAGCTTAACTCAAGTGTAACCTTTTTCAGTGAGGTGTACTTGATCTTGGACATTGTTCAATCATGAATAGGCAAAGGGCGCAACCTTTTGTTCGAGGAACCTTTTCTTCATGCTTCCAGAATGCCAAGTGTTTGTTTAGCTTGTGATTATTGCTTGTTTGCTGCCCCAAGCAGGAGCGTGATTGTCTTTGTCAATGATTCTTTGAATGCATGCCATTTCCTTGATTGGGTGTGTATTTGTTGATTGGTGACTAAGTGTGACTACCCCCTCAAGCGACGAATCGATGAGGGAATGACCAAAAATGAGAAAAGCGACGAGTCACTTGACCCAAGATGATGTTTGTAAGGGTGCCTTTAGTTGTTTTCGTTGAACGCTTATTGCAGTTTTCCAACCATCGGACCTATTTTTGGTGGGTTTTGACCCCTTTTTGGACGCCTATTGGGGTAGAAATTATCAAAAATCCTCCTTCCCGTGGAGTGGTCCGGCTATGCTAGCCTTCTTAGGGAGTAGGATAGTGAGTATTTGTGACCCCGACGATGGTTTTTCATGCCATGAATGTCAGGTGCAAAGGCACCTTTGTTCGGCAGATTTATTACTGTTTTTGGTGCATTTTTTGGATGCAGATTTTGTTGTTTTATTTCTTGCTCTGTAATCGTCCTAGGGTGGGACGAATACCAATTTTGTAATCATCCCAGGGTGGGACGAGCACTAACTAGAGCGCTCATCCCAGGGTGGAACGATTACAGGCCTAATAGCCTATATAAGGACCAAAACTAGGTTTTGGGCTCATTTGCAATATTTTTTTCTTGGCGATTTGGAGCAGTGAGGAGGAGTGCGAGTGTGCGTAGCGGAGCGCTACTAAAATTTTGTGGACATCATGAGTGCGAGAACCGGATCTTCGAGTGGAGGAGCCGAGGCGAGACCGGTATGATGTTCCTTCTCTCTGCCTGTTATTCGTTTGTGTTTTATATGAAGTTTAAAACTCACATATAGAATGTTTGTTTGCTTTATTTTTTTTGTTTATTTTCGTATATTAAGGTCAAAACCCTAGTACACAATTGTTATCTGTAATTTGTTTGTGTTTGTATTTAGGTTTAAAACCCAAAATGTTTTCATTTTATTTTGTTGTTTTTGTTTATATTAAGGTTGGAACCCTAATATGTTTTTTTGTTTCGTGTTTGTTTTTTGTTGATTGTACAGTTTTTTTATGATCTGTACTTTCATTGTACAGTTTTATTTTAATGTACTTCTTATGCTGTACTTTTGTTGTACAATTGTAAATTGTAGTCTGTACTTCTATTGTACAGTTTTATTTTAATGTTTTTGTTTATATTAAGTTTGTACTTAATATCTTTTTTTGTTTTATTGTGTTGTTTCAGGTTGTGAAGAGTCGGTACCGCCAACTGACTATTTTCTCTGATGCTCGGGATGCCCTGATAGTTGTGGATTGGGAGTGGCTTGATGCCCTTGGGCTCAAGCATGTGATGCGTCTGGAGCCTATGGTGGGGGATCGGGCATATTTGACTGCCCTGATCAATCTGTGGGATCCCCGCACCAACACTTTTCATCTCCCAATAGGGGAGATGACTGTTACTCTGGAGGATGTGTATCGGATTCTGTGGATTTTGATAGATGGACTGCCTATCCGGATGACCCATCGTGACCAGTGGACAATGGTATTGACACGGTGTTTTGGTCCGGTGATGGAGAGGGGGTGGAGAGGGCTGTGGAGAGGGCAGAGGCTGACTGCCAGATAGGCGGTATTCTGGTGCGGTGGTGGCTGGAGAAGGGCGTATTAGGGGTGAGGCATGCTTTGATCATGACCCTCATCTCCAATATGCTACTTCCTGACTCCTCAGTGTGAGGTTCCCTTGGAACCTGCTTGAGTTGGTTTTCACATTGGTGGAGTGTCCTACATCAGCTCCACTTATTATGAGATGGGGTCAGACTTTATTGGCGCAGTTGTACGATGAGCTGTATGAGGTCCACTATCGAAAGCGAAAGGGGATCGGGTGCAGCTATCTCTTGCAGTGTTGGGGTGGTAGCACATAGCTATGGAGCGGCCGCAGGGTTTGCCTTGGACCACCCGAGGTGAGATGGTGGATCAAGAAATTGGCTATGCCAATTTATGGCGGAGGTCGGAGGAGCATGGACAGAGTCGATGGTGGGCAGGTGACGTAGGTCACTATACTGATGCCTTCTCTCGTCTAGTGCCAGGGCAGGTGTTCTAGTGACCGTACCGGGACTGTCCAGCCTGGCCTGAGGCTGGAGAGTGGCTTCGATGTGTGCATAGGGGTAGATGGTTGATTGGGTGGCATGAGACAGAGCAGGAGTACTTCCCGTATGTCCGGGTGACATGGCAGTTTGGGGTGCGCTAGGGATTGCCTGGTGATCCCTTGATCTATCGACATCGCGGTGATGAGAGGACTCTAGTCTGGCCTACCATTGAGCCATTGGGCGAGGGGTCCGATGCAGTTATTGATGTACCCAACGTGGATGATGTCGAGGTGACTGCAGAGTATGATCGGTGGTGGATTATGCGATGATGGCGGAGTGAGGGGCCTCTAGGAGGCATGGATACTACAACAGTAGGAGGTGGGGGTGCAGAGGCACCGGTGGAGGGTTGGGGGGCTCCGCTTGATGATGTTGACATGGTGGAGGTTGATGACTTCAACGATGATGGAGATGATTTGGGGGTTTTGGAGCAGTCGAATGTACAGGATGTCCTAGAGCAGTGGGTGCTAGAGCAGTAGGCCATCCTGGAGGAGCCCATGCCTCAGGCTATCTCAGGGGATGTGGAGGCTGGGCTTCATGTTGAGATAGCGCGATTGGAGGGTCTCCTACGGAGATGGGAGGAGGAGCATAGAGATGCTTTGGTGGAGGTAACGCAGGAGAGGGATCTCCTGTGGACTCAGTTGGCATAGCAGGATAGTGCATTGGCTGTGTATCATCGACGAGATATGGAGTGGGGTCGGTACCGGATAGAGTTAGAGATAGAGGTTGTCCACCTCGGTGGATAGTTGCCTATGCTTGATGGAGGTGGGTCATCGCGTCGTATGAGAGGCAGTGAGACTGAGCAGTCTGCATCATCTCATCGCAGGCGGCTAGGTGAGGGTAGTGTTGGTGGGCAGGGTGCGAGGGCTGGCAATAGCCGCCCTGAGAGGTCCCATAGGACCCATACTACTGGGGGTAGTTCCAGTCGCACCGATCCTACGTGATCATGGTGGCCGACTCCCTAGGCTTTGGGGATTTTGAGTTTTTGGTTTTTTTGTGAGGTCAGAGGACCTTCTTATTGTAGCCTGAGGGCATTTTGACTTGATATATATACATGACTCTTTTTTTGGTTTGATTATATACTTGTCATGGTTTATTGTTCTTTATGCATATTTATTTATGTTGATGTATGCATATGCTATTATGACTACGGATGATTTTAACTATATGATATAGATGTATGCATATGGAATGGATGGAATGATTTGTTGGTATACAGGCGGTGGCACCATAGACTGTATAGGATTTATTGGCTTTCTGTACTATGTGATTGCTTTATGAAATAACTTTGCATTTGTAATTTTTGTTTTGTATTTTTTGATGGTGATGTAAGTAATGAAATGTACAACAATTGTTTTAGAATGTAGTTAAGGTTTTTCTGAGACTCGGATGCTTTAACTAACTAGTCAAGACTATACATTATCTTACAAGACTTTCGAACAAGGTACGAATCAGACTTGAGTTTGACCAAGTTATTTCACATCCCTGTGTGTGCGATTGAGTTCGTTGATGTGGTATTCGTAAGGATACCGCCAGTGCCAGGTAGGCTATCCACCAAACCTATACTGAGGATCACCTAATTAGCTCCACTAACTCCTTTGTTGCATTTAGTAAGATTAATCTACGACGCAATCTAGGATACCATAAGCTAGCTCATCCACATGCAAACATTGATCTGTACATATGCCCAACGGCTAATGCGATAGATATATCATCATGTGGGAGGTTTGCCACCAGTGACCAGTAGGCTATCCACCAAACCGGGACTGAGGATCACCTCATGACCTTTCGAATGCTGAGAGTTCCAGGGATTCAAGTTCGACTCCCTTCTTTTCTTCAATTTTATTGGGATACTTGCTCTTATATATAGTGATAAAAATCATTGTTTATTTTTCTCTTTTTTTTTTTTGAGCAAGGGATTTGAATTTTGAGTGATGGGGATCACTATTTCTTGTGCTTTTTGATGTGTGCACTTTGAGGGTTTTGATGTCAAACTTTGGAGTTTGTACTTTGACTTTTGCAATTTTTTGATGTTTGCAACTTTTTGAGAATTTGGGATTTCTGATAGTGGTAAAAACCACTGTTTATTTTGGGGGAATTGGGTAGGGAAGATGCTTGTCCTTTTGCCAACTCTCAGCATTCTTGGGGTCATTCGCACAAGGGGATGAGCAAGATAACCATTTCGCTTATGGTAACTTAGTCCGCTATGCAGGTTTCATCTTTCGTTCACACAACTTGGGAATTTTTATGTGTTTTAAGCTTGTGTTGGGATGCTATGTAACAAGGCGTGATCCAAGTAAAATTCTACCTTGTAAAAATTGGTCTGACTTTGTACAACATTTGGCTAGAAATCTAAAGATAGATGAGTGACGAAAACCCTAAAGACATTAGAAGACAACTGACTATGATATGGCGAAAAATGCGAATGGCGTTATTCTTGTTGGATCATTTACAAAATGGACAAATGTGGAAAATGATGGAATTGCCGAGTAATTACAGTCTATGGTGTGTTTGACATGTATGACCAGCAAATATGCAATGTATGTATGCGATGCCTAATGCAGCTTTTTTTTTTTGTATTTTGATTTTTAAGATTATGCATGAAAGTGAGATGCAATTTTTTTGTTATTTTTGATTATCTGTTGTTTTTGAATATTCGTTATGGTGGTTTTAACCCGAATGGGTGTGGACCAAGTGATTCTTACGGATCCTTGGAGGTTTTTACCAAAGGGATTATAGATACCTTTGGGGCATTTTGGGTGACCAAGCGGTGGTGGGAACCCTTGGAGCTTTTGGTTTGACCAAAGGGATTATGGATACCTTTGGGGTATTTTAGGTTGACCAAGCGATTGCGGGAACCCTTGGAGCTTTTGGTTTGACCAAAGGGATTATAGATACCTTTGGGGCATTTGGTTGACCAAGCGATTGCGGGAACCCTTGGAGCTTTTGGTTTGACCAAAGGGATTATAGATACCTTTGGGGCATTTTTGGTTGACCAAGCGATTGTGGGAACCCTTGGAGCTTTTGGTTTGACCAAAGGGATTATAGATACCTTTGGGGCATTTTAGGTTGACCAAGCGATTGCAGGAACCCTTGGAGCTTTTGGTTTGACCAAAGGGATTATGGATACCTTTGGGGCATTTTGGGTGACCAAGCGATGGCGAGAACCCTTGGGGCTTTTGGTTTGACCAAAGGGATTATAGATACCTTTGGGGCATTTTAGGTTGACCAAGCGATTGCGGGAACCCTTGGAGCTTTTGGTTTGACCAAAGGGATTATGGATACCTTTGGGGCATTTTGGGTGACCAAGCGGTGGTGAGAACCCTTGGGGCTTTTGGTTTGACCAAAGGGATTATAGATACCTTTGGGGTGTTTTAGGTTGACCAAGCGATTGCGGGAATCCTTGGAGCTTTTGGGGTGGGCCATGGCTCTTTAAATGTTGAATGGCCTCAAATGACTGATGTTCAAGGGTTCTAATTCCTTGATTCCTTCAAGAGAGGCGAGCCGGTATGTTCTAGGTCCTATTTTACTGTCGATTACATACGGACCTAACCAATTTGCCGTGAACTTGTCCCTTAAATGGGGTGGCAAGTTAGAATTTTGTTGGTTCTCTTTTAAGACCAGGTCATCGACCTGAAAGTCCCTCAGGTGAACTTTCATGTTGTATGCTTTCTTAAGTCACTCTTGATAGATACATAAATGCTCGAGAGCATTGATGCGTCGTTCATCGAGTAACGTAAGCTGGTCTAACCGGGCCTATTGTGTAGTGTCATCATCGATGAACTCTTGCATTGATATGCGTAGGGAGGGTATTTCCAACTCGAGAGGCATGACTGCCTCGAAGCCATACACTAGTGAAAATGGAGTTGCCCTAGTGGGCTTCCGAATGCTAGTGCGATAAGCCCATAGGGCAAGTGGTATTTGGATGTGCCAATCCTTATGATTATCTATGACCATATTTTTAAGGATGGCAACTAGCATTTTGTTTGATGCCTCTGCTTGCCCATTTGCTTGTGGATAATAGGGTGTCAAAAAACTGTGCTGAATTTTGTACTTTGTTGTCAAAGCACGCACATCTTTGTTCTTAAATGACGTCCCATTATCCAAGATGATCTTGGATGGAATACCAAAATGACATATGATGTTATGTAAAATGAACTCCGTAATGCGGGGCCCAGTCGTAGAGGTAAGCGAAATTGCTTCCACCCACTTAGTGAAGTACTCTATGGCCGTTATGATAAATGTGTGATGACCTGACGATGCAGGGGAGATATTTTCTATGAGATCTAAGCCCCACTGCAAAAATGGCCAAGCCAATTGGATTGATTGCAAGGCCTGAGAAGGTACGTGTGTCAAGTTAGCATGGTGTTGACACTTCATGCACTTTCGCACATATGTGCAACAATATCACTCTAAAGATGGCCAATAATAGCCCATGCAAAGAATGCGCTTTGCGATGGCCATATCGCTGAAGTGGCCACCGCATGTACCATCGTGCGCTTGGGTGATCGCCCAAGTGGACTCCTACTGGTCCAAGCAATGGAGGAGGATTCCTTCGTAGCTTCGATGGTATAAAATGTCTCCTAGCAAGACATGTTTTGTCGCTTTCTGTTTGAATGATATTTTTGCGACGTGCGACAATCCAAGTGGGAGGCTACCTAACTTGAGATAGTCTCTTATGGGTGTGTACCAATCCTGCTGATCAGAAACCTCGATGGTATGAATGGCCGATCCCTCTTGAAGTTCATCCCTAGCAAAAGCTGAGTGGGAAAGAACTTGTAAAAATAGCATTGTGTTGCTATTAAGAGGGGTTGGAGAGAACAAAGACCCCCAATTGGCGTGATTCAGACTATCATGGATTCGAGAGAACCTATCCTGAGATGGTTCAATCTGGATCAGGTGGATTCCTGGCGTTATGTCAGAGCTTGCATGCTCCATCACGGATTGTGATAACGTTTTGACTTGAATGGTTGTCATCTCACCAAAAATGTCTTGCAAGATTAGTGACCCCAAGGAGGCCATAGTGTTCACAAAATGATTCAATGATCGAGGGAGTGCCTCGATGTCGTACCATTTGAGCTTTGCTAGGAATTTATCCACAAGGGCTTTGTAGGCCTGCAGAACTGGGCATTTGCATTGGAATACCCCTTTCACTTGGTTGATAATTAACAGTGAATCACCAAAGATATTCAAGCATTTGATGTTCATGGTGATGGTTGTCTGAAGACCTATGAGCAGGGCTTCGTATTCAGCATTGTTATTGGTGCATGAGAAATCAAGCTTAAATGATAAAGGCATTGGAGCCCCTTGTGTTGAGCAAGAAGGATTGTCATTGTTGTCAACATAGGCAGTCAGATCTAAGGATGCAGTGGATAACAGACTTGAAATGGGTTTTTCTTAAAACCCAAGTTGGCTCTTCGTTTTGTTGAAAAAGATGCCCTGGTGTTGAAGATATTTAATTTTAAATATTTAGTTTAAATTTTTATTTTATTAAAAATTTAAATTAGAATATTAAATTAAATTAAAAAGGGCCGATGTGTTACTATTTCGCGGCAATAAGCTACAGGAAGGTAACGAAGGTGGAGAAGAGTTTGAGGCCGACAAAGTTAAATTTGGGCCGACGAATTTTAGGGTTTCTCAGTCAACGTTCTTCTAGGGTTTGCCTCTAAAATTTCTTCTATAAAAGCAAGGGTTCTTCGAGTTTAAATGGTGCAGCGTGATGTGATATATGTGTATGAAGTTCGGGTGCAGTAGTGTGAGTGGTGCGAAGAGAAGATAAGAACGCGGTATGCAGAAGTCGTGTTCCGAGTGTGAAATGACAGTGTGCTAGTTGTAGAAGTGATATTTCTATGAAATTGCAGCAGAGAACGCGGAGAGATATAGAGGAGTGGTTGAAAAAGTGTGAATCATTTTTCATAGCAGCAGTCGAATGCCGACAAGCAGCAGATCGCAAAAAAATAGCAGATCGTGATAATTGAGGTGAAAGTTTACATTATGCAATTTTTATTATTATCTTCAAGTTGTAGCTTGAAAAAGGGGTTGGTGCCTCTTTCCAGTTGGTGCTAGAAAAATTGGAGTTGGTGCTCCATTCTGTTGTAGCAGATAAAACTTAGGGGTTGGTGCCTCTTACCAGTTGGTGCTGGTGAATGATTATGTAAAGTTGGAGCTTTGCATTTGACTAGATTTGGATGGTAGTCCAAGCAGTCATTTTTGAGGAGTAGCCACATCGGTGAACCTCGTTAAAATGCTGTGTTATGTGTGATGCTCTTAGTACTTTTATTATTTCTATTTTAATCTGCTGCTGTTTATTTAAAAGTTTAAATTGCTTTTAAGTTTTTAAAGAACACACCGATTCACCCCCCTCTCAGTGTCATTGTGATTATAACAATTGGTATCAGAGCAAAGTACCTGAAGAGGCTTAAACAACTAAGGTGATCTTGGAATTTACACAATGGCAAGTGGTGAAGGATTCTCTTCAAAAAAAGCACCAATGTTTGATGGGACAAACTATGTGTTCTAGAAAATTAGAATGCAGACTTATCTCAGTGCGTTGGGCTTTGACATCTGGGGTGCGGTAGTCAATGGTTACAAAGCTCCTGCCATCGATCCAACAGACACTGCAGGTAAAAAGGCATTTGAATATGATTCAAAAGCAAGAAATGCTATTATGTGTGGACTAATTGACAGTGAGCTAGTCAAAGTCATAAGTTGTGAATCAGCAAAAGAGATCCCGGGATAAACTAGAGAAAATTCATGAAGGAGATGACAGGATCAAGGAGGCTAAACTTCAAGCACACCAAGCTCAATATGAATCTTTAAAGATGGACAATGATGAGAACATAGAGACTTTCATGCAAAGAGTCAATGGGATCACAAATTCAATCAGAGGTCTTGGCGAAGAATTAATCGATGCTGCTATTGTGAAAAAGGTATTGAGATCACTTCCTCCTAGATTTGATTCTAAAGTCTCTGCCATAGAAGAAGCCAAAGAATTAAATCATTTTAGTATGGATGAGATGCATGGGTCCTTGACTACTTTTGAAATGAGAATAGGAAAGTCTAATCCCACAGATAGAGAAGCAGCCTTCAAAGCTCAAAAAGGCAAAAGCACAAAACATGAATCTGAAGAAGAAAATGATTCAGTTATAATGGAAGCAAATTTTGTAAGAAAGCTGAAGAAAGGAAAAGGAAAATACAAAGGAATGCTACCTCTTAAATGTTTCAAATGTGGAGGCATTGGACACTTTGCTACCAAATGTCCTTTCAATGACAAAAACAAAGGTGAAGAAACTCAGCATCAAGAAAGAGGAGAATGGAGGAAGAAATCAAATTTCGGAAAAGGTAAGTTTAATAAGAAAAGCTTTATCTCCCAAAATGTAGAATCTTCAGAGGACAGTTCCAGTGAAGACTCTGAAGAAGGAACAGGTGAGGCTCTTTTTATGGCATTTGAAATAGACGAATCAGAGAACATAGAGGGGATGAACTCTGAAGTTGAAGAAGTTGAGGCTGAAGTTGATTTAGAGGGTGAGCTAGTGTCTGCTCTTACGAAATGGGAATCGGAGAAAAAGAAGAATGAAAAACTGACAAGGAAACTTAAGGATGCAAACGACATTATTGCCGCGTTTAAAAACACAGATCGAAGAATACAAGAAAATGTCCGAAGATCCGGAAATACGAGTTTCTATGAAGATAGACCACTATCGTAAATTGGAAGAAGAAAATGTGAGTCTCCGAATACAAATACAAGAGCTGGATCGAAAAATCAATTGTCATCTAAAACGTGAAGAAAACTCGATGAAACTGGACAAAATTCTGAGCGATCAAAGATCCACAGGCATAAAATTTGGTCTCGGCTTTACTAAAGGAGAATCATCAACTGAACCAAAAACAAGCAATGTTGAAAGTGAAAAGAACAAAGACAAGAAACAGGCTATGGAAAGTAAAACGAATCAGGCAAAAGAAAGATATAATGCCAGACCTGAAATGACAGCTGACAATGATGGCTTTACTAAGGTCACACATCAAAAGAATAGAAGATCCAAGGCTCCAGCAACAACCTGGCCAAGACCATCTTTCAGGTTTACTCATTATTTCTATGGTTTTTGTTTTAAATGTAATAATTATGGGCATAAAATTGCTGACTGCAAATACAATATAGGTCTAAGAAGTTTCACTAGTAGAAATGTGTTTGCTCCTTTAATGAATTATGCAATAGAGTGCTTTAAGTGTCACAACTTTGGGCATATTGCCAGAAATTGCCGTAGTATGTCTGTTTCATTTCAACCTCAAAAAAGAAGAACTCAACCATATAAGGCAAAACACAATAGTAGTTCTTCTGAAGGATATATGCAAAATTCTGAAAAGGGAAAATCTCAGCTAGAACCCAACAACATAGTTAAGACAGAATGGAAACAAAAGAAACAGCTTAGGAAAGAACATGAATCCTTAATAGTGCAGACTGCTTTTAGAGCTCAGAATAAATATGTACCGTGGATTCTTGATAGTGGCTGCTCAAGTCATATGACAGGTGATAGACATAAATTTGAAAATCTTCAAAAATATGAGGGTGGTTCTGTGAAGTTCGGCAATAATGATGGAGCCAAAATAATAGGTAAAGGATCGGTCAAAATAAGTGAAGGGAAAATCAAGTCAGAAGAAGTTCTATATGTGGATGGTCTGAAACATAACCTGTTAAGTGTGAGTCAGATCTATGACAAAGGAAATGAAGTGGTGTTCAAGAAGCAGGGTTGTGAAGTCAGAAAAACAAAGAACAGGAAATTAATAGCAACCGGCTCAAGGACGTCTGGCAATCTGTACACACTATCAGAATTTTCAAAAGGTATATGTTTCATGGGACAAGAAGAAGAGAACTGGTTATGGCATAAGAGGCTTGGACACATAAGTTTTGATAATCTGGTAAAAGTTAGCACTAAACAAGCAGTGGGAGATATTCCAATCATTAAAAAACCTACAAATAGTATGTGTGCTTCATGTCAGAAGGGTAAACAGACCAGAGTTTCGTTTAAAACAAAAGAACATCACACTAGCAGGCCTTTGGAACTTATTCACACGGACTTATGCGGACCCATGAGGACTCAAAGCATAAATGGCGACAAGTACTTTATGCTGTGCATTGATGATTTTTCCAGAATGACTTGGATATTCTTCTTAAAAGATAAATCAGAAGCCTTTGAAATGTTCAAAAATTTTAGACAGCTGGTAGAGAATGAAACAGGGAAAAGGATTAAATGCTTGCGGTCAGACGAGAGGAGGAGAATTTATTTCGAATGAATTTTTAGAATACTGTGAAAAATATGGCATCAGGAGACAATATTCAGCAGCCAGAACTCCTCAGCAGAATGGTGTAGCAGAGAGGAAAAACAGAACAATTTAGGAAATGGCATGCACCATGCTGGTAGAAAGAAAAATAGCAGATAGATTCTGGAAAGAAGCAGTTCACACAACAGTATACATTCAGAACAGGTATATGTTAAGAACTCATGAATGCAAAACTCCGTATGAGCTGTGGTTTGGTAGGAAAGCAACAACGAAAACATCTCAAAGTATTTGGTTGCAAGTGCTACATCGAGAAAAATAGATGACAATCTTGGAAAGTTTGAAGATAGAGGAGATGAAGGTGTGTTTGTTGGTTATTCTCCACACAAGGCAAAGCTTACAAATGCTACAACAAGAGACTCAAGAAAATTGTGGACAGTCAGAGACGTTAAATTCGATGAAGGGAGGAAACAAATAGTTAATTTTCAAGAAAACTATCCAATCTACGAAGAAGTCATTGAAGGAGATGAAGTATATGACACATAAAATATAGATCTGATGAAGATAACTTATCGGATGGCTCAGAGGTACAAGAAAACAAAAAATTTAGAATGGGCAATTGGCAGAAAAATCATCCTAGAAACCAAATAATTGGAGATCCCACAGCTGGCATTCAGACAAGAAAGAAAGTAATAAGTAATTACTCTCTTTTATCCAGCATTGAGCCCAAAAACATAGATGAAGCAAGCAAAGATGATAGCTGGATGAAGGCAATAAATGAAGAGTTAGATCAGATTGAAAAGAACAGAACTTGGGAGTTAGTACCTAGACCTGCAAACAAGAATGTAATCGGCACTAAATGGATATTTCGCAACAAGTTAAATGAAAACGGTCAGGTCATTAGAAATAAAGCAAGACTGGTTTGCAAAGGCTATGCACAGGTCGAAGGGATTTACTTTGAAGAGACTTTCGCACCAGTAGCTAGATTAGAAGCTATTAGGATGTTTTTGGCACTAGCAGTTTACAAGAACTTCAGAGTTTATCAGATGGATGTTAAATCTGCATTTTTAAATGGCAAACTTGAAGAAGTCTATATTGAACAACCAGATGGCTTTCAAATCAGTGAAGATCCTAACCTTGTCTGTAGATTAAAGAAGGCACTGTATGGATTAAAACAAGCACCACGGGCATGGTATGCTAGGCTAGATAATTATCTCTCTCAACAAGGATTCAAGAAAGGTTTAGTGGACAACAATCTGTATGTGAAAACAGAAGATGGGCATCTCATTGTTCTTGTTGTCTATGTGGATGACATCATATTTGGTAGCAACAAAGATGAATCTTGTAAAGACCTAGCAAACAAGATGCAGAATGAATTTGAAATGTCAATGATTGGTGAACTGTCTTATTTTTTTGGGACTATAGGTTAATCAGAATGAGAAAGGTATATTCATTTCCCAAATCAAATATGTGAAAGAGATGTTAAAGAAGTTCACTATGGAGGATAGTAAGCCAGTCAGTACTCCCATGACAACAGGCTATAAGTTAAGTAAAAAAGACAAATCTCCACCTGTAGATCAAACCATGTATAGATCAATGATAGGAAGCTTACTATAGTTAACTGCAACCAGACCTGATATTTTGTAGGCAGTGTGCATGGTAGCCAGATTTCAGGCCAGTCCCAAAGAGACTCATGTAACAGCAGTTAAAAGGATTTTTCGGTATCTCAAAGGCACCATGGAGTATGGATTGTGGTATCCAAGAGGCAAAGATTTCACTCTTATATCATATTCAGATGTAGATTGGGCTGTATGTGTTGATGACAGGAAGAGTACCAGTGGAGGAGCATTATATTTGGGGGATAGATTGGTTGCATGGCATAGTAAGAAGCAAGAGTCAGTGTCTTTATCTACAGCCGAAGCAGAGTATATTGCAGCAGCAACATGTTGCACACAAGTTTTGTGGATGAAACAGACCTTGAAAGATCTTGGTATTAATTTTAGTGAACCAATATCAGTAAAGTGTGACAACACCAGTGCAATCAACATTTCTAAGAATCCAATAATGCACTCACGGAAAAAGCATATTGCTATAAGGTATCATTTATTGAAAGACAAAGTTGCAGAAGGAGAAGTCGATTGGACTATGTCCCAACTACGAAACTGTGCAGAGACATTTTTACAAAACCTTTGCCCAAGGAAGTATTTGAGTATCTTCGAAGCAAATTAGGAGTAGTCACACTTCCTAAGAAGTGACTAGCTACAAGGATCACCTTCTCAGGGGGAGCACTTGAGTGTTTGAGGATAGACTCAGGGGGAGTCAAATTATGCTTGAGAAGTGTGAGGATGGACTCAGGGGGAGTCAAACTATGCCTGAGAAGATTGAGGATGGACACGGGGAGAGTCCACAGCGACCCTTTGGTATTATTGACAAAGGGGGAGAAGAGTTACAAAAATGTATACGAGTGTTTCCAACAATTCCAAAGGGGGAGATTGTTGAGCAAGAAGGATTGTCATTGTTGTCAACACGAGCAATCGGATCCAAGGATGCAATGGATAACGAGACTTGAAATGGGTTTTTCTTAAAACCCAAGTTGGCTCTTCGTTTTGTTGAAAAATATGCCCCGGTGTTGAAGATATTTAATTTTAAATATTTAGTTTAAATTTTTATTTTATTAAAAATTTAAATTAGAATATTAAATTAAATTAAAAAGGGCCGACGTGTTACTATTTCGCGAAAATAAGCTACAGGAAGGTAACGAAGGTGGAGAAGAGTTTGAGGCTGACAAAGTTAAAACTGGGCCGACAAATTTTAGGGTTTGGCAACTGACAAATTCTAGGGTTTCTCAGTCAATGTTCTTCTAGGGTTTGCCTCTAAAATTTCTTCTATAAAAGCAAGGGTTCTTCGAGTTTAAATGGTGCAACGTGATGTGATATATGTGTATGAAGTTCGGGTGCAGCAGTGTGAGTGGTGCGAAGAGAATATAAGAACACGGTATGCAGAAGTCGTGTTCCGAGTGTGAAATGACGAGTAGTCTTGGCTGTAGAAGTGATATTTCTATGAAGTTGCAGTAGAGAACGCGGAGAGATATAGAGGAGTGGTTGAAAAAGTGTGAATCATTTTTCATAGCAGCAGTCGAATGCCAACAAGCAGCAGATCATAGAAAAATAGCAGATCGTGATAATTGAGGTGAAAGTTTACATTCTGCAATTTTTATTATTATCTTCAAGTTGTAGCTTGAAAAAGGGGTTGGTGCCTCTTTCCAGCTTGGTGCTGGAAAAATTGGAGTTGGTGCTCCATTACGTTGTAGCAGATAAAACATAGGGGTTGGTGCCTCTTACCAGTTGGTCGTTGGTGAATGATTATGTAAAGTTGGAGCTTTGCATTTGACTCGTATTTGGATGGTAGTCCAAGCGAGTCCTTTTGAGGAGTAGCCACATCGGTGAACCTCGTTAAAATGTCGTGTTATGTGTGATGCTCTTAGTACTTTTATTATTTCTATTTTAATCTGTTGCTGTTTATTTAAAAGTCTAAATTGCTTTTAAGTTTTTAAAGAACACACTGATTCACCCCCCCTCTCAGTGTCATTGTGATTATAACACCTTGTGGTGTGAAAAACATGATTCCCATGCCACCCCCTTGCTCACATTTAGAACCATCAAAAAATAAGGTTATGTCGGCCTGTGACTTAGGCTCATCAGAATCTAGAGATTCTGAGACATGGAAGACCCCATCATTGGGCAGCTCTATGGTCAGAGGCTGATCATCTTTGAGAGGAGCCTCTGCTAGTTGATCGATGATGACTTGACCTTTGATGGACTTTTGTCCAATGAATTTGATGTCAAACTCTATCAACAACATGATCCATTTTGCCATGCGACTACTATGATAAGTACGACTCATCATGTACCGCAATGGATTCTCCTTAGACACAACATACATCGTATTGCTCAGCATGTAATGGTGTAGCTTTTTGGTGGCAAATACCATCGCCAAGCATAGCTTCTCAATGTATGCATAGTTAAGTTCATAACTGATCAGGGTGCAGCTAAGATAATAATGAGCCTATTATTTATGTAGTTCATTTTTCTAGGCTAGCATGGCACCTCAGTAGCTAAGATAATAATGCCACCTCAGTAGCTGAGATGTATAAATAGAATGACACTCCTGGTATAGGTGGTTCCAATACTGGCAACGAAGCCAAGTATTGTTTGATATCGTCGAAGGCTGACTGGCACTCGTCATCCCAATGAAATGCTACCCCCTTATGTAATAATTTATTCATGGGTTGACACTTGTCAGATAACTACGCTATGAAGCGCTTGATCAATGCAACCTTACCCTAAAAGCTTCTGAGCTTCCTGATGGTAGTTGGGGGAAGCATTTCAAGGATTGCCTTGACTTTATTTGGATCTACCTCGATGCCTCATTTTGAGACTATGAAACCCAAGATTTTTCTAGATGTGACGCCAAATACGCACTTCTTGGGGTTTAGCCTAACCTTGTGTTTGATGAGGCGATCAAGGATCTTGCATAAGTCATCGAGATGATTTTGGCGCAAAAGAGATTTGGCCAACAAATCATCCATATAATCTTCCAAATTTTTATGCATGTGATCATGGAAGATGTATGTCATAGCGCGTTGGTAAGTGGCGCCAACATTTTTAAGGCCAAAGGGCATGACCTTATAACAAAATGTCCCCCAAGGCATTGTGAACGCCATTTTTAGTTGATCATCGAGATTGATACGAATCTGGTTGTATCCCGAGAAACCATCCATGAGGGAAAGCATTTCGTGGCCTACTGTAGTATCTACCAATGCGTTGATGCTAGGCAAGGGGAAATCATCCTTGGGACTCACTTTGTTTAAATATCAAAAATCGATGCATATGCGAATCCTCCCGTTAGGATTTTTTACGGGTACCATGTTGGACAACCATGGTGGGTAATCTACGCAGATGACAAACTATGCATCCAACAGCTTTTGTAGCTCGTCTTTGACCATTAAGGCCACTATTGGGTGCATCTTACGTAGCTTTTGCTTGATTGGCTTGACTATCGGATCAAGTGTTAGATTATGCGTGACTAGCTACGGGTCTAGCCCCGACATGTATTTGTAGGACCATGCAAAAACCTCCTTCTTCTCTTTGAGAAGGGCAATGTAATTGACTTGCTCTTCGGGAGATAAACTGACCCCCAGCTTGATGATTTACGGATTCATTGGGTCAGAACCGATGTCTATGTCAATCGTCTCTTCGACTGACATGTGGGATCTATCATCCAATTGGTGTGGAGTTGGGATCAGGTGGATATCATTTGCTAAATTTAGATCTATGTTGGGAACATTGGGTTCCTCTTCAACACGAAAGATATCCTGAGTCTGTCTTGGGGTGAAATGAAACATATTACCGCAAGGTCAATACTCTGATGGGAATGGTGGTGAGTCAGCACGATCCCAGTCTATGGCATCTAGGTCTAGATATAATGGTCATGTTGGATTAGTTTGATTGCAGATGGGGGCGGTTAAATCAATGAAGATCATGTTGATGGAATGAATTTGGTCTCTATTGCCGCGTGGGCGTTGATTCAGACATCCTTGGTGATCTTTGTTCCCCAGATCTAGCGACCCTATGTGCAGATAGAAGGACAGGGTTTTCCCTTGGCACTGATGGCCCTATAGGGTCTCCAAGTGGGAGGTGCTCCCTGTATGCCCAAAATGGTGGATGAAGCACTTGGTTTAACTATACTTGGTTTAAATGCCACCTATGCCTTGGTCCCATATTTAGATGTTCAAACATATCATCGATGTCTATGGGATATTCCTGTTGCCTCATATGGTTGAGATATGCCATATTAGTCTCATCTTCATAGTCGCTATCGAAGATCCATAGGCCTTCATTGGCTCCAACAACTATGTGCCCCTTTGGATGGTATAGCCTCCCACTAGGCGTTTCTTGATCACTATCCTCTCTCTATGAAAGCCAAAAATTTGGCACGTAGGTAGTCGATGTTGAAGAAGATATTTGGATTTTCTTCCTCGAGTGGATCACTTGGCCTTATGGCCAGCATGGAAGGCTTATTTTGTTCAAGCATGTTTATTTGGTCCCTTCTAGTTTGTTTCGCTCTCTGCAGGAGGGCTGGATTCTCTAGAGGTAGCAATTGCCCAATTGGAACATTAAAGGGGAACATTGCCACGAATTTCTCTTGATAGTCGTCAATGGGTGTCACCTGCGAGTGATTGCTATTGGACTCAAAAGGGTCCCAAGGTGCTACCTCATAATTCGACTCATCTTCAGAAGACCCCCCTTGATCTTGTTCATATCCCCTTCGGAGTTACTTCTTGAACTTTATCCTTCCTCTATCAAAGGGGAGGGGTTGTTGAGGTCAACAAGGTTTGTTGTTAACAATGGGAGATAATCCCCCAATGTGTATGTTGTGTTGGGATTGGCATATGGATCTTGTGCCAACCCTTCCCTATTGCCTAGACCTAGGCCTTGCATGGTTTCTACCAAGATGTCAAGGGGCAAAGGCTAGTTGAACCCTACTCCTGATTTATCATATTGCATCTAGTATCTCGGTTGACAAAGAGTGCGCATTCCTTGTTCGTATCTGCCCAATCCATATCCATGCCAATTACATTGGTCTAGGTATTTCAAGGTGAAGTCTAGGTTGGATAGATAGTCAACATTCTCAGCAAATGGCTCTTCGTCTTCTTCTTCTCTCGAGGCCCCCATATACAAAATTGGTCTAATTTGGCGGGTAGCCTAGAGGGACGATAGTACCGATGGGGAGGCAAGGTCTCCCCATGTCTTGCATGGATTTGAGCATGGGTGTTGCCACAATGTTACACACTAGGTACTCCCCCAGGCCCGTATTGGCCATCTCAACGGTAATCGTCGACGATTGAGGGGGAGGGAATGGGAGTTCTCCCTGAGTCCACTCCATGTTGGGTGAACCAGGTGTCTCAAATTCCATTCGGCTGGGCACCTCTTTGGTAGAGATGGTTGATACTAATGGTGGTACCTCCTCTAGGGGCTTCTTTCCATTGTCCTTCGGTATGGCCACCATAGGTGGCATCGTGGGTGAAGGAATAGACGATGAAGATGGGCCAGGTTGGTGAGTTGAGGGACTCAACAATGGGGATGTAGGCGAAATCGGACCCTGAGTGGATGGATTCAATTAAAAGTCCAAATGTGTCGATGGAAGGGTCAATTGTGGCATCAACTGCACTGCATTGCAAAACTTAAAGGACTCTAAGTCTACTGGGAGTACATGTACTTACCCTTTGTATGTGTATTTGAGGCATTGATGGGCTATCGAAGGGACACACTTCATGTCCCTGATTCAAGGCCGGCCTAGCAAAATATTGTAGGCCATCTCACCCTCAAGGATGTGACACAACGTAGGAATGGTCTTTTGTCCTACTTGGATGGGCAGGACAATTGTGCCAACCGTCGAGCATAACATGTTGTTGAATGCTCGAAGAGTGTAAGTGGATGCCACAATGTGGGATACTGGCAGCTTAAGGTGTTTTAATACCATTGTCGTGATTATGTTGCTGGATGAGCCAGTGTCCAACAACACCCTCTTGAATGGAATCCTGTTGACCTGTGTAATGACGTGCAGGGGTGGATCCACCATATCACCAGTCACCAATTTTAGTTTGTCTTCCCTGAAGGTTATGACTGGTTCTGTGCATCGTCTCACATGTCCCACAAAGTTGTTGAAAGAATTGGGTTCATAGGGTTGTAGCTCAATGGCTTTGAGTATCTCCATCAGAGCCTCCCAATGGGGCGACGATTGTTGGATGAGCTCATAAATGGAGAGCCTAGACGATGTGGTCCTTAAAATTTGAGTAAGTTTAGTCCGAATCATGGCCATTGGTCTAGGAGAGGGAGGTTGCATAGGGTGTTGTAGGGGTTGTGACGTTGACGAAACATCTCCTATAGCTGCAGTGGGTGTAGCCGTGTTTGGGTATCTTTTGTTTCGTGTCATGATGCTTATCATCCCTACGTATCCTTGCATGGGGCAGTTTTGTGTTACGTCGTTCACTTTTAAAGTCTTTGCCTATGTATCATGGGCAGGCAGGGGGTCTTTGAAGACTTCCATCTGTTGGTTGCTCAACGCTACGGGATTATCTACCGCAAGCATTTTGTTGTCTATCAAGTCCTGCACTAAGTGTTTGAATTTCTAACAAGTAGAGATTTCATGTCTTTTTTGTCGATGAAATCTGCAATATAAGTCTTCTCTATAGCCCTTAGGTTTTGGCATGTTGGGGTCTATGGGTCGACTTTCCAGCAAGTTTATCAGGTTTACCGCGAACAAGCGGTCAAATAAGGAGTCTCTAGACTCCGTGAATTGTGTGAATTGTCGTGTAGGGCGATGTTGTTGATTTTTCTCTTGTTTATGATTTTCATTTTCATAGTTATCAAGAGGAACTACTTGATAATTAGCCTTTGGGGGCTATGTCTTTTGTGCAGGCTTTCGTATAGTTATGGCAACCTGATTGACCGCGACGGGTTTCGGTTGCGTGGGCCTAGTTTTAGCATTTTTGGTCCACTCTTTCTTGCGTGGCTTGGCAATCTCGTCGTCTTGTATTTTGATCTCCTCAATTATCCTAGCTTGTACCAAGGCTTCTTCAAGGGTGGCATATTGCTGTAGCTGTAATAGCACGAAGATCGACCTTAAGCAGCTGTTTGAAAACATTTGAGTCATGTCGGCCATGGGAGGGAGGTAAGGTAGCTTTGAAAGCAATTTTCTCCATCGATTCCCATAAGCGGCTATGGTCTCATCATCATACTGCTTAAGGCCAGCTAGGTCACTTAAGGATGCCTTCTTCTTGGTGTTGAAGGCAAAACGTTCAAGGAACGCATCCACTAGCTAGTCTAGATTATTGATGCTATGCTTCGACAAATAGGTAAACCAATCCGAGGCAGGGCCTACAAACGTGGTTATAAACGTTCTCAGAAGCAATGCATCATTGTCCTGAATGCCAAAGCATTGAATCAAGAACCTTGTTACGTGCTCTTGGGCATCCTCATCCCCTCTAAAAATTGCTAATTGAGGAATTTTGAAGTGGTCGGGATATGGGGGTGCCAGAACTGAAGGATGTACAGGGTAACTATGGAGTTGGGGTAATGTGGGCTTTTGGGGCCCTGAAGTCTTGGTCTCCACATACTCTAAGCGCTCTAGCAGTGCTTTGTATGCATCGAAGAATTTGATTTCCTCTTCTTTGGTTTGTTCCCATTGTGAATTACGAGGAACTTGAGGCCTATGGAGGGGTAGCCGGATAGCGCCCCCATGCCTTGGTAGGGCATTTCAGCCTGCTCTTCTTCTCACTCAAATTACTCATAGGCCTCTTGAGGAGTTTTTGGGCGTGACCTATAAACATGGACGGGTGCCCGAGGAAGACTCCCGTCATTGGTTCTAGGAGTGGCCTCCCGCTCAGGTCTAGGAGGTCTTGGAGGTAATGCTTGATAAGGTCATGGAGACCTGTCTCGTACTAAGGGGTTGTGCCTCTCATAAATTTTTGTCTTATGCGTGTGAGGGGTTGGAATCCTCCTGTGCATAGTGTTCTGGAGCAACTCATCTGTTTGACGCTGAATGCGCTCTTTGTTAAGATGATACAGTTGTTCTAACTGTTGCTGATCTTGCCTAAGCTACATGATTTGCGCTTGGTGGGCGACATGTTTGGCAAATGCCATGTCAATTTATTTTGCTGTCCTAGGTCTAGGAGGCCTAGATGCCTCCCCTACACACCTATCTCGGTTGTGGTGATCCGAGATCTCTATGGGTCGCTTTCCTCTATCGATGTTAGCAGCATTTACCTGAGGCTCTGGCATCAATAGGTGATCTTGATAATCAGCAGGTGTAGAGGCGCATTGCTCCTGCACGATGTATTGCTCTTGAGGAATATACTAGTTTTCCTCGTGCTACCTTTCGTACATGTGAAAGGGACGGGCAGAGTTGGCTCATCCTATCTGAAGAGCCTTGCGCTCTAGATTCGGCCTATTAGCTCTAATAGTAATGATGGGTGGAGGGGGAATGATATAATCATGTGGTCCCTCCTTATGAACCCTATGCTGCTCTAGCACTTCATCGCGTGGCCACTCATAATGAGTGTCTAAGGGGGCCTTCCCATGTGTGTACTCCTCTTGAGAGGGTCTTTGTTGAATGGGAGTGCCCCTAAAAGGGGTGCCTCTATAGTCATTTTTTGTAGTGGCATAGTGTGGACTATGTTGTGGGTCAGGCTGCCAAGGTGGTATAACCAAGTCCTTGGGGCTATAACGGAGGTGACTTGTGCCTCCTTGTATACTTTTCGCAGCTTCTGCCTATGATTGGGCTTGGCTACGGGTATACACCATGGTGGTGGTTTTTCTAAAAATATACGTATATTTTTATCTCCTTTACAATTTTTATGCTATACCAAACAAAAGGGGACCACACAAACAAAGAAATGATTATCTCGTTTATAGATTAAATGTGTGCCCTAGATCCAGTTCAGCGTGTTTGATTTTTGTTGTGTAAATCTTGTAAATAAAACGTTGTTATACATGCATAATGAGGGCTCTTGTATCTCCAAAATGGCTGCCCCTTCAATATACCATTGCCAGATCATTATACCGAACCTCTCAATATACCCGCACTTACGTGAGGGAAACTATTGGTACGCGAGAGAAGAATAGTAAGTGGAACATAGGCGGTATGAATGGGGGATCGCTCTATTTTTGACACCTACCATAGAAGACTTATCCTCATGCATGAGGAATCACCCCCGCTACACTTGGTAAGCTTTCGTCAGGATTTACGTCTAGCAACAGTTGCGATCAGGGTATATGTATGCAAAATCCAAACCAAGGTGGTGATGAAATCCACCGTTGGTCTTGATCAAGTGTTGGGGTATTAAGACCAACTCCTTGATGTTAATTTTATTAGGTGGTGTGTGTGGTTCCTTTTAATTGTGTAAAGAAAGAAAACATACATCAAAAGATGATTTTCACTAATGCAATGCTTTAAAGTATGTTTTATCTTTCAAAGACAATTAGTAGCAAAAAGTACATCACAAAACCTAACTAGAACTGAAACCTATAATGAGGACTTGCCATTTGTGCAAGTATCATACATGCAAACCAGAGAAAAATGCATTCCTAATCAAGTTCTTTCCATTTAATTTACTCTATGTTTTTATTATTTTTTATTTTATTTTATTGCAAGAAAGGAAAACAAACTACTTAACCTTTCTATGCAAGTGTCTAAAAATAAAGCAAAGAAAACAAAAAAATGCAGGAATAGAAAGTAGAAAAACACAGAGGATGTTTAGAAGACCTACCTCCTCTCTGTCTAAACCAGCTGCCTCTGAGTTTTTGTTCAGAAAATGCATAGAGCTCTAATCATCCCGGGGTGGGATGAATAGCAAGTCTACATTTGTCATAGGGTGGGACAAATACGTATTCGTCCCAGGGTGGCACGAGTAGCAGTCCAGTGCTCAAATGCGTAACACTTGCAAAGAAAAACCATAAAATTTGGATCAAAAACTTGATCTTAACAGCAGGGGACATGGTCCCACCGTGATCGCCACTGAAAGCAACACAGAAAAATGGTGTACCGATAGGATGCAAACAAAAATGGATACAGATGCTAAGTCCTACGAATGCGAAGAGCAATGCATGAAGGAAATGACGCAGAAACGAGATGTGAGCAAACAAAAGCGGGGCCTCATTTATTTATATTGCTTTTAATATTATTACAATACGTCTCGAGGTGTAGACCAATTGGTTCATCCAAACCCCATATGGGGGCGGAGGTCCAAGGTTCAAATCTCGGGCCTTGCCGGACTGAACGCTTGTCCCTTTCCTAGTGCTTCAGCGACGTAAAAGGTTTAAAATGATTATGGCATGGTGGTTATAGGGGTGGACTATGTGAAGATCTATGTTGCGGCTTCTGGGGCGGACAACGCAGAATACTATTGCGACCATAAAAGCTGGCCAGCCTGCCCGGATTTGTGGTGGCTATCGATTCCATCATGTAAATAAAATAAATTAAAAAAAATAGTAGGGGACAGGGTCCCACCGTGATCACCACTGAAAGCAATGCAGAAAAATGGCGTACCAATAGGATGCAAACAAAAATGGATACATATGCTAAGTCCTACGAATGCGAAGAGCAATGCATGAAGGAAATGACGCAGAAACGAGATGTGAGCAAACAAAAGTGGGGCCTCATTTATTGATATTGCTTTTAATATTATTACAATACGTCCCCCCTTCTAGGGCTTAGAATGTTTGATACAATTTGTTACATTAATGGATGCTCGAAAGAACAAGATTGGACGATACATTTCTAGGGTCTTCCGCGTGCCCACATTCGAAGTGGGCGGGCCAAAAGTTGTCGTCGCTTGTGTTCATGTGTTCATCATTCCTTGCTACCCCTCTAGTATTCCTAGCGGTGATATCCTACACACAAAAAGACAGCAAATCGTTAATAGCATGTGCGTATCTAGAAAGACATGCAATCCCCAAGGCCTCCAGCGGGTGCTTGTGGGATAGTGGTGATAAGGTTGATAAATTGATTACAGAATGATATGGAAATGAAAAGGGCAACTTATAGAATTGGTATCACCTAATTTTGCATTGAAACGGTGTCGGACGACCCAGTTATGCTCGTTTGCCCGTCCAGGGCCTCTCCAAAGAGAGCGCTCCAATGTCCCACCTATGATTATCCAAATCATATAAAAATAATGGGTTAGGCATTATATGTTATTTTAAGACTACCCAGATTCTTAGAATATACCTATCCTGTCCAAATTTTCCTGTATGTGACAGGGGCGTCCTGCGGGCTAGTTAACACATAAAATAATAAAACTACAGTCAAATCATGTCAGAATGCAATGAAAATTTAACAGAGGAATTAGGATATCATCTGGGACATATTGCAAAAATAACAGTAAGGAAATAATGCATATATTTCTAATCGCTCCGGGGTGGGACGCTGGGGACTGTCACAAAACTTGCAAAAAGTGACCTTGCAAATGTCCTGTCCAGAGGCCTCCAAAACTCCTGCAAAATTGGGGTTAGACTAAAAAAAACATTTTGAGATGACCAGAAGGTCATATTTGGCAGATTTTTCCCAGGTTATCCTGTATCCAAAGGCGCTCCCTGTAGGTTAGTAAACGCATAAAAATGCCAGAAACCAGGTCAAATCATGTCAGAAAGCAATGAAACTTGGACAGAAGCATAAGTACATTAAATAAAGGAGGATGCAAAAATAATAGTAAAGAAATCATGCACAAATTTCTAATCACTCCGGGGTGGGGCAATTAGGACTGTAGCAGTTTAGGGGGCGCCCGGGGGTGGGATGCCCACCGTTTAGGGCTTAGTTTTGACACCAATCCAAGTGGGATGGGTCCAAAACCTCCTAAGGGGTTGTGTCGATGAGTTTAGGGTGGGATTATGGCCAATTTATTGGGTTTTGGGTCTGGATTGCGTTCCTAGTGTTCACCCGATAACCTCTCTTCCAAAAGAGAAATTAGGGATGTAGGAAGCACAAAGAGGAATGGGGGTATAGTTCGGTAGCACTTCGTTGCTCCAAATACTCCATCCCTATTATCCTTTTGGGGTGAGGAGGCTCACATTTTTATAGACCTAAGGGTCTCCTTTGAATGCACATGTGAGGGCGCCACTTGGCTCATTATGCCTCTTTGGGGGAGAGAAGATTCCTCCCTGATTTAGGGTCTCCTTGATTGAGGTCTCCATGATCAGGGCATGCTTGACTGAAGTCTCTCTGATTTGAAACCGTCCCTCGCAATTGCATGCCTTGAAGGTGAAGTTAGGTGGCGGAAGGTGAAGTTAGGTGGCGGATTTGGGCTGCCATTTGTCAAGGTTTGACTTTTTGCCAGTCAAACCTGCTAATCGTCCCACCCTGGAGCGATTGCTGCTAATCATCCTGGGGTGGGGCAAATAGGATTCTAATCGTCCTAGGGTGGGACGAATAGGGAGCAAAGTGCTTAAAAGGTGCAAAAATTGACCTCTGACCTTCCAAAACTGATTTGAGAGTGGTTAGGACCATTGTTTTAACCTCTGGAGGCTACCTTAGGGGGTATGTATGCCAATTCGGTTAGTGCTTGTAGTCACATAATCAGATTGGTGTTGTTTTGGTGTCTACAGTTTCACCCCACTATCACTCTCAAAATACTCTGATAGTCCCTTTGGAGTCTAATTTTTTCCACCACCTACTCATAAAGTCTATGTACAGTTGCTTTATAGTTGGTTAGTACACCAATTTCTTTCATTCTTTTCCAAACCTCTAGGTATTGTGTCAAAAGTCTTTTTTAAGTTCACAAAACAACATTATTTTTTTTTTCATTCCATATCTTCTCTATTAATTTTTGCCACCACCTACTCATAAAGTCTATGTACAACTGCTCTATAGTTGGTTAGTACACCAATTTCTTTTATTATTTTCCAAACCTCTAGGTATTGTGTCAAAAGCCTTTTTTAAGTTCACAAAACAACATTAAACTTGTTTTTCATTCCATATATTCTCTATTAGGTCCCTTAAAATAATGTAGTGATCTATTGTTAAATACTTTGGTCTGAACCCCGCTTTCCCTATTGCCCTCTTTCCTTAATTTTCTATCGACTGACTAATTTTGCTTTCTATTATGCTATCAAACAATTTTACAAAATGAAGATTTTTTTTGGATTTTGTTAGTGTTAGAAACCCCTATGACATCAGCATCCCCATCCCACCATGATCTCTCATAAGAGAAGAATTGAGCTTATCAATAGGGAATTTATACCACAACCCCACACACATGCCGTGGTTTGAACTTTGGATCTTTCCAAGAAGAACCAAACCTCAAACCATTGTGTTTCCCCCAAGACTCCATAATGAAAATTAATCATAATAGTGTGAAAATTTGAAACATTATTGATGTCTCCATTTTACACAATGATATAAATATATTAAATATCCATTCTAATAAAAAAAAAAAATATTTTAATAATATCATTAAATATATTTTGAATGTATAATTATAAGATATCAACCCTAGTTCCGTTTGTAAACCATCTATTTACTTATTGCTATTTTCTTAATGCACATAAACTCTCCGGCACGGCGTTGTTTGTGCCTTGGCTTTCGGCCATGTCAACGGCGCCGCGGATGCACGTTATTGCTTGAAAAGTCGCACTTCATTAATGCTCATGGTAAACACGGAATTGGGGAAACCAATAGGATTGAGGCCTCCAAGAGGTGTGGACATAAAACCATGTGAGCACATGACATGAAAAAGCTGTAAAAGGAATTGCCCGACGTTTAAAATGTTTCGAGTGTTTGTTTGCCCATTTCAGTTATCGAGCGGACTTGTGATTGGTGGAAAACCGAGGTCACATTTGAAAACGAGCGGAAATAATTATGCAGCATGCATGAACGTGGTGGTAAGGTAGACTTTTGTAGCTCTTGCCAACTGTGTTCATAAATTTAAGGTCAATGAGACGTCGTCGTCAGCACGGCGAGTTTTCCACGACGATTTTTCCGGCTGGAAGGGCGGTTACAGTTGGAGCTGCAAACTGTTAAGTGTTTTTATAGAAAGGATGATAAGAGATTTCCAATAGCGAAACAGTTGGAAGAGTTGGGAATGCTATTTTATACGAGGCGGTGCCGTGTCAAAGGCATTGTATGTGGGCTGGAGAGAAGGACATTGGCTTTCAATGTAAGGAATTGCAGAGACAGAAAAGGACTTGAGTGGACCGAGGGAGGGAGGGAATTGTGCTTTAAGGCCTTAATTGGATCAAGGGTGCTTAACCGCTTATTTTGTGGGATGCGTACCGTAAGGTCTTCATTGGATCTAGGGTGCTTAAACGCTTATTTTGTGGGATTGTATTAAAATCCGTGTCGGAATGGGGCCTGCTCATGTTAAACGACCTGTAACTAGGAAGGGCAACCGAGTCTTCCGCTTCTGAAGAGGAATGCTAACGTTGTATGAGATGTCATGCAAGTCAATCCCCACGTCTGTGGTACATATGGGACAATTTTTTTGAATCAACCAATGTTAGTTGAAGGGCGTGTTGACGTTTAGCACAATTTACACTGAGGATAACGCCTCGACTATCTGGAAGATCCACCTATACCCTTCGTTTGTTTGTAATAAGGTAGACAAATACAAATAAAATAAAGACCAACACTAAGGTAGACAAATACAAATAAAATAAAGACCAACACACTGTAAATGGCTAATTCATCTACTGATCTCCTTATAAATATTTTGGCTCTAACAACTTATTAATTCTTTAATTACTTTTTTAAGGATTTTATTCATGTTATTATTAGTTTAAGATATTATTTTTATAATCACTCTTTGTTTTCATATGTGGGTTTAATCCTACATCTTGTAAACACTTATAATATCTAATCACTTTTTGTTTTCATTTGTGGGTTTAATCCCACATCATGTGAACACTTATGATATTTGGTTGTGTTTTTGCATATTGATATCTCTTTAAGTTTTCTTTTTTCTTTCTTTTAGAATCTCTCTTCTTTTTATTTTCACCAACACTTTTATCTTGGTCAATATTTTATTATTTTTTCATATTGTTTATGACAAGACTGGTCATTTATAGTTCCCACTTATGAACCCTTTACTCTTAAGGACCATTATCATGCTCACATCTCAACTTTAATAATTACTTCTATTGTAACATATATTGTTTGGATCAAACTCACCATATATTCTCATCTTTAATAATTACTTCTATTGTGTAACACATATTGTTTGGATCAAACTCACAATTTATTTGTCCTTCCTCTTGTCTCTAACCTCGACATTTATACTTTCAACTAAGGCAACCTTATTTTTAACTAGGGATTTCAAATATGGATTTCTTTTTATGCTACCTAACTTTATCAAAATTAAGGCTCCTTCCTTACCCACACTTGTTTCTTATTCACATTCTCTCCCTACTCTTTCCCAATGATCAAGAACAACAAGAAAAAATAACTTGCTCTTAGCTCACAAATAATTAAACTATATTTTAATTGCTTATTTTGGGATTGTTATTGGTCCAATCTATATTACATCACAACCATCTAATGTTATTACAATAGTTTGACAATAATACATGTCTTAAAATAATATTTAATATTGTTATAAATAATCTATCTTAACTTTATATAACCAATTTAAAAATAAATAAATAAATATATATAAAATAAAAATATTCTAATAATGTTTTTCGTTTAAAAGTTAAAACATATATAAATGATGCAACTCATACCAATATTTAAAAGTCAAACAAAATTAATATAACTCTTTATAACTAAATACTCAATTATAACTTGTTTGAAGACCTAATCAAAACGTCATTTAAAAAATAAAAAAATAAAAATTAATATTCAAAATCAAAATCAAGGGGAAAAAGTAACTACAGCCAGCTGGCTGTAGTAGTTACTCCCCACCCCCGCCCTTATATATGGCTGTAGTTACTCCCCACCCCGCTTTGGCTGTAGTTACTCCCCACCCCCGCCCTCAAAGCTCTGGCTGTAGTTACCGCCCTCAAATATTGGCTGTAGTTACTCCCCATCCCCGCCCTCATATATGGCTGTAGTTACCGCCCTCAAATATTGGCTGTAGTTACTCCCCATCCCCGCCCTCATATATGGCTGTAGTTACTCCCCACCCACGCCCTCATAAATGGCTGTAGTTACTCCCCACCCCGCTCTGGCTGTAGGGCGCGGGTGGGGAGTAACTGCAGCCAATATTTGAGGGCGGGGGTGGGGAGTAACTACAGCCAGAGCGGGATGGGGAGTAACTACAGCCAGCCCATCCTCATATTTGAGGGCGGGGGTGGGGAGTAACTGCAGCCAGTATTTGAGGGCGGGGCGGGGGCGGGGGTGGGGGAGTAACTACAGCCGGGGGTGGGGAGTAACTGCAGCCAGTATTTGAGGGCGGGGCGGGGGCGGGGGTGGGGAGTAACTACAGCCAGAGTCTTCGGAAGGTGTGTCGTGCCTTTCTGAAATGGTTTTAGTTTCATGTTTTGCTTAATCTGCTATCAAAAAGTCAAACATCTTTGTTAACAATACATTTTAAAAAAACAAGTGGTCCTTCACTCAAGAGGAGACGGCAAGTTACACAGAAATCATATCACATGGATGAACCAAAGGATGGCTAATAATTAAGAAATTTTTAAAGAATGCACAAAGAAATTCATCACAAACTTTGCAACTTCTTCTGCAGCGGTGGTTTCTCCGAGATGAAGATGCGCTCTCCATGGCCTGTATTTAAGTGCCTTCTCGCATTTGCTTTCAACATTGAAGCGGCCTCTTTACTTCTCTACTCCCTTTCTACTTGCCAGGAGCTGCATATCAACAACTTGTTCAATCTGAAAGAATTCGTCATCCGAGCAAGTTCACGATCGCATTATTGCTCATGGCGCTCGCTGGGAGGTTGGTTGCCATGGCAGTGCTCGTGTTTGCGGTAATGACAGTGATAGCAAGTGCAGAAATAGGAGGAGGACAGGGAGGTTCAACGACATTTTCGAGGAAGGGAATGTTGAGTCGGTATTTGGAAGACAATCAATCGGCGAGAAGCGAATCGTGCGCCGCCCACAAGATCACGATATGTGAGAAGAACAACATCCCAGGGGTCGTGAAATCGCGGTGCTGCAAGGACAGTTGTGTAAACGTATTAACGGATCAGTACCATTGTGGCTCCTGCGGTACCTATTGCCCCTTCGGATATGCCTGCTGTGACGGTCAGTGCGTCAACGTGGCCTACCATACGGACAACTGTGGCAGATGCGGTGTCCACTGCAGCGAAAAGGAGAAATGCATATATGGAATGTGTTCTTATGCTTAATCGATTCAATAATGTATTTACTCTTTTATTCTTTATGACTGCTTAATTAGCTTAGGCCTTAGTCTGATGTCAAATCCGCTTACAGTCCAATCTTAAGCAATATAAGGCCTTGACGATCTCAGCGGCGAGATCCGTTAGGCTGTGGAACAAGTGATCCACATGTTTTTTTTTTTTTTAATTTACAAGTGATCCACATGTGAGGGCAATAAGTTGTTGCAATTAAAGAGAAGTAGTGTTGATGCAGCTTCGTGGAAGATGAGAGTCTAGATTTCAGAGACGATCTTTGTTACATGCAGCTGCAACAGAAATGCAATGCAATGCAGTTGGTTAATAATTTTCAAACTTCAAACTTTGAGAAAAAAAAAAATGTAAGAAATTTGTTTGAGTTCGCTGCAATAAGCAGTGTAGAATATTGTTTTATTGGCTAATGAAATCCCAGCCGAGATGTTATGGCTGCAAATATGATTATTTTTATGATGGAAGTTTTGACTCACAAGCTTATGACTTATACCAATCTAAATCTAAATAAATATCGCGTTAATTTGTTTTTTTTCCTACCAATTCAAAATTAAAATTTTAAGTTTTAAGGTGGAAGTCTTTGGTCCTGTTTATGTGGAATTTTTACCTTTATTAACATCTAGTCTTGGTATGTGTGTGGGGTAGTTGGCCCTCTTACTTTCATGTGATGATGTGTTTTTATACAAGTTGTTTATTTCCAATGACATATTCCTATGTTGGAATTTGGTTCCATTTTAATAACTTTTCTACTTAGTGTAGCATGTGTTAATAATCTCACATTGACCAGGTTGTGGGACTTGAGTGGTTTATGAGCTTTATCAGTGGGATAGCAAACTTAAAGGTGGAAGCCTTTGGTCTCGCTTATGTGGAACTTCTCACCCCTATTAAGTATGTGTGTGAGGTAGTTGGTCATCTTGGGTTCTAACCTATTCATATCTCGTTGTGTTTCCATATTCCACTTTAATACCACTATTAAAGCTGACTAAGAAATGGGCATTCGTTTTAATAGTTTTTTCTTTTAAATTAAAAAACCTTTGATTCAGGCTTAAAAATGTAAAGCTTAAGATCCTATTATATATTGTAATGGTGAAATCAAACAAATTATATATGTGATGTGTTACATTTGGTACTGCTCCTTGCCGTACGTGCGCCACTGTGTCAGGAGATGATCTGATGCAAGCGGGTGGTGATTGTGTTATACACGGAATTGGAGAAACCAATATAGAAGTATGGATGACATAAACATAACGTCGTCCTAAATCATATTTATATTGAAGGTTTGCACGATATGTAGAGCTGGAATTGAGGCCTCCAAGAGGTGTGGACCTAAAAGCATGTGAGCACGTGACATGAAAAAGCTCTAAAAGGACTTGCCTGACGTTTAAAAAGTATGCCCATGTCACTTATCGAGCGGACTGGTGCAATTGTATTGAGAGAAGAGCATTGGCATTGGCTTAGAATGTAAGGAAATTGCAGAGGAAGAAAAGGCTCAATTGTATTAAAATCAGTGGAAATTATCTTGGTTCGAATTTTACCTTATTAAAAGTATATTATGATGTGATATTTTAATGATTTTGATATATAAAACTTTTTATTATAATTTCTTAAACCAAAACAAACCCCAATTTTTTTAACTAAATTAAAAATAATAGTGTCGGAATGCGGCCTACTCATGCCAAGCGACCAGTAACTAGGAGGGCAATCGAGTTTTCCGCTTCTGGAGAGCAATGCTAACTTGTACGAGATGTCATGTAAGTCAAACCCCACATCTGCGGTCCATAAGGGAACAAATTTTTTGAATCAACCAATGTTAGCTGCACTGTTGGCATCGTTGGGTGCATTGAATGCATGCACCCATACCCTACGTTCGTACTAAGGCAGAAAACGAGAACCATCGAGCTCCTATGTCAAAGTGTTTTTTTAAATTTTATAAGGTACGGTGTACTCCAGGGTGATTATTATTTTCTTATAATTCAATTAGCATATTGTGGATATGTAATAGTAGTTGCAAATTGTTTGTTTGTTTAATACATAATAGGGTTGGTTTCATTTACATTATTGTTAATAATTGTTAAGTGTAGGGTGTAATTGTGGTAGTTAGTATATCATGCCCTAGTTTTTTGATTAAACTATTACCTTTATAAACAGGTTAAAATTTTAAAAAATTATTGTAATTATTTTAAAATAATTATTAAAGAACTTCAAATACGTTTTGATGAAAATAATGATGTATTAATAATTAATAAACATAAAATTTTATATTAATTTTAAAAAATTTAATTAATTTTTAAAAATAAGTTAGGTGTGATTTGTTTTTAAATGAATTGGATAAAGGGATTGTAAAAGGTGTCTCGAACCTTTTACAAATGTAGATCAACCAACCATCTACAAATGTAGATCAACCAACCATCTAGATACAAGGAATATAAAGATCAACATAACAAACAAAAAAAGGTCCACAAATAAACAAACAACAAAAAAAAAAAGGACTCACAAATAAACAAACAACAAAACTGCATAATAGCCAAGTAGAAAAAACCCAGTTAGATGTGATTCTTCCTCGGATTGTTATGTTTATGCTATCTTTGATATCATTTTTATTAAAAATAAAATTTCATTTAATAAATTTTCTTCTAAAATTTAAATTTTTATCAAAATAAAGATCAACACCACGAATTGTCTAAAATATTTAGTTGGTTTTCTTCTTATAAATACATTGGCTATATCAACCTTTCAATTTCCTAATGCATCATTTTTTTGGGTTCTTACTCATGTCACTAATATTCTAAGATGTCATTTTCATCACCACTTTTCATTTATATTTTTAGGCTTAACCCTACTTCCTATAAACACTTGTGATATTTGCTCTTATTTTCTCAAAATGATGTTCTTCTAATTTTTATCTTCCTTATTTATTAACTTTTCTTGTGTCTTCCTCTTCTTATTCATCCTCACCAATATTTTTATCTTCGTTAATATTTTTTACTTTTCATATTGTCTATAGTAAGAATAATCATCTATAGGCTTGTCTTGCTCTAAAGGATTTGAAGTGCAAATAACAACCTTAAAAACACTTTCTTCTTTATATTACCTTAGAAATATTAAAGTGCAAGGGAATTCCTCCATATTAATTACCTTCCTACAATATCTTAAAAAGCCTAAATTACTATGAATATCCTTCATCTTAATTTCTTTATTATGATGCTCTTAAAAAACTAAAGTGCAAGGGATAATGTCTACATTACTTTCATTTTTAAAGTAATAAGATAATTTAATACTACTTGAGGAAGTGAAGATAAGTTACCTAAAATAAACTTGACATCTTCTACCTTCTTTATTTAAAAATCTTCCTCAACATCTTATTTTGCATCTTTAATTTTTTGTAATTTTAACTTGTACATTGTTCTCCCCCATAGCTTGTATCCTTATTTGTTATTCTAATGGTTGACTAGAGTGAACTATGATGGCGTTTCTCAATTAATGTTGTAGATAGGATTTATTTTTCTCTTTTTGGGAGTGGATTATTATTAATCTAATCCAAATTTTACTGTAATATGATATTTGATCATCTTCAAATTTTTCTTATGACCAAGAATTTCTCTCTTTTCATTTGTTCTTAATTTTTATTTTTTTACCATGTGTCTAGTCTCATAGCATTTAGAGCATAAGAATACAATATTTTTTATACTCTAGTTGTTAATATCATTCTCTTGATTTATAATTTAATCTTAATGTATGATGATAAAGATTTTGAAATATCCATAGCAATAGATATCTGAGCATATATAGTGATTTTACTTCTTATTAGTTGGTCCCTCTTGGATGAAGTCCCTTAGAGTATTGCCGGTATTATTCAATACATACTTATTAATAAATTGATATGGAAATCTAAAAGCCTCACCCACATTAGAAGCTTTTTAATAGTTTCTGTCTAAATAAAATACTCACTTTATGGTCTTAAATTTAGGATATATCTTTCCTAATTTGTGGGCTACCATCCATTATTTTACCCTTAAAATTTGAATTGAAAATGATAATGAGGAAGAAAATTCATCAAGTAATTTCAATTTTAGATCTTCAAAAACCCTAGCTAGTATACGTGGAACTTACATATTAACCATCTACATTTAAGAACCATTACCATGATTAATCATCTCATCCTTAATAATCACTTCTAGTATAACATCTATTGTTTGGATCAAAATCACCATATATTCAAACTTCCTCTTATCTCTAAAATAGGCATCCATACTTCCAACTAAGGAATACCTACTTCTAACTAAGGATTTTAAATATGAATTTCTTTCTATGTTACCCTATTATTTTTTTAATTTAACCAAATATTTGGAGCAAGAAAAAATAAGGCTCATTCATTACACTTACCTCTTATTCATATTCTCTCCCTACTCTTTTCTAATAATCTAAAACAATAAGAAAAGAAACTTGCTCCTAGCTCACAAATAATTAAACTAAAATTTTAATTGATTATTTGGGATTGAAATGAGTCCCACCTATATTACATCATGACCACATAGTGGTATTACAATAGTTTGGAAACCATCCATGTATTGCTAGACAAGATTCTAAGATGGTTTTTTTTGAAAAATGAAGAATATAACCAGTTGAGCTAATGCTATTTAATACAAATAATTAAATTATTATAATATATAACTATTTTATTTATCATAATTTATAGTTGTAGAGGGACAAAACCGTGCATATGAATCTCAATGGATCCAGTGGGAGCCGAGGTAACCGTAGGGCTATGTTCATCAAACTTTAGGCTTGGTGATTCTTGGGCTTGGGGGTTCACCAAGAGTGTTTTAAGGATTCAATCCAAATCCAAAGGGGGGTTGATATGTTAATTTGAAAACACCTAAGTTTGGTATCTAAGAAAATAAAGCTATAGTTATTTAAAAATATTGTAAAAAGGATACAAGATGACAAAATACAAACAAACAAAAACTACCCTAGAAATGGTTTTTCTTGTGCGTGATAAAATACTCCTAAGATATAAAAAATAATTATTTATTCTTTAAGCAAGGGCGCAAGAGTGATGCATAGACAAGCTAGCCTAAATTTAAACTATATGAAATTTTTATTTTAATGTCTAAAGACAAAAATAAATAAATTTTCTATTTATTGCCTAAGTAAAAACTAAGTGAATCTTGATTTCCTCGAAACTAAGATTAAAATTACATTTCTTTATTTTATTATTAACAAGAAACATAAACACATAGTAGAGCATAAAAAATAACCTAATAGACTAACAAAGTACTTATCTTTTTCAGTGTTTGTCCCTACAACAAATTCATGCCCTAAAAATTGTAATTGTGAATCTGATTCCATGCCTTAAATTCCATGACCATGAATCTAAGAAAACTTGCAAATAAATACTAAAAACATGAAAACATATTGTTAGTGTTTGGGGGCCTTCTTAGGCCGCTAAAAATACTAGGCTTGCAGGTGTAGAAGTCAAGCCCCCTTGGTATTTTAGCTAACCGTGAAATGAACATGAATTGTATTAACCTTTTAGAATTTGAAAAAGGAATAGAATAGAGAAAATACAAAGAAGGATTTTTAGAGGATAGAAACAAATAAAATAAAGTACATAAAGTAAGAAGAAGACAAAAATGGAAAGAAATGCTTTTCCCCAAGTTAATAGAAAAACGTAGAAAACCGTTTAATTTTTTTATTGAATTCATACCCTATAAGAGGTAACTAAGAATTCGAGATAGAAGCAGAATGATAGAAGAAGATAAAACAAGAGTTTCATCAAATTCATGCCTTTTAAGGATGGACTATGAATTTATGATGAGAGGAGAAATTGAGAAGTATGATGATCTAGATGCAAACTATAGAAGTAAACAAGATGCAAATAGGAAAAGGAAGAGGAGAGGAAGTATAATAATATAAATGTAGTCTATAGTAGTAAATAAAAAGCAAGCATAAGTATATTGACCTAAATGTAATCTATAGCAATAAATAAAATACAAACAAAAGTATAATGATCTAAGTGTAATATATAGTAGTAAATAAAATGTAAACAAAAGCATAATGATCTAAGTGCAATCTATAGCAGTAAATAAAATGCAAACAAAAGTATAATGATCTAAGTACAATCTATAGTAGTAAATAAAATGCAAATAGAAGCATAATGATCTAAGTGCAATCTACAGTATTAATTAAAATATAAATAGTAAAATAAAACTAACTAGTGTATACTTGAATATATAATAGTAAACAAAAACAAATAGCTAAAACTAAGAAAAAAAATAAGCAAAAGAGTTAGAAAGGATCTATGGCTATAAAAAGAGAACTAGAACAAAAACAATGAAAAATAAAATAAAGAGATGGAGGCAACAACCCAAAGGGGAATAGTCTCCTAGGGCGATCTTATCTCTCCTTCCTTTGGCAAAGAAAAGATCTGCTTGTACTCAACTATGAAGTAATCAATCCTAATGGATGGAAGCTATCAAATCAATATTGTTGCTTGTTATCAATTTATCATTGTAGTTGCTCACATATCATAGATATCTAGTTACTCACATATGATAGGTCACAGATGGGGATGACAAATAATAGATGGGCTAAAAAGGAAACTCAATAACTGTATTTATAGAAGTTTTGAGGGGGAGGCAAGAAAGAAAAAAATTTAAAAACTAGGGTCAAGGATCAAAAAGGTAAAGGTTGGCTCGAGGGTTAGGGATTTGAGGGAAAAATCCTAACATTCCAAATTCATGATCGATCTGAGCCAACCATTCATTAAAGGTCATATTGACGCCAAGATAATTTGACTAAATTTGTGGTTGGTCTAGGATGATCATGAATTTGGCAAGGCTAGGAAAAAGGGCCGAACTAAGGGAGGGAGCTCAAAAATTACACTTAGAAAATTTGAGTGGCTTCTTAGATATTTAAGAGAAAATTGATTCATTTGGCTGGGTCACTTTTTAATGTCTATATTTTCCCCCTCTTTGATGCATTTATGGCATAATAAATGCATCAAAGAAAGTTGTAGATGCCTACATGCTCGAAATGATAAACACTAAAAGGGGTAGTAGGTTTAGGTAGAGGGATAGTACAAAAACAATGTCATTTTGAACACTTTGAATTCTTTGCATGCTTTATAGGGCAATTATAGCATCAATACTCCCAAGGCTAGGGTGCTCCCTCGAGTTTCAAAAGGAATACAAAATTCCTAAAGAAACTCAAAATACTATATAGAGAAGAATGAATAAGAAAAAGAAGAAAAAAAAAAGAGGAGAGAAAGGGTGGGGTAAAAATGAGGGGAGGGTGAAAATCAATTCATTTTCACCATGTGAGAAGAAGAAAAGAGGTCTCTATAGAGAAGAAGAGAAAATGGTGCTACCTACATACCATGGAGCTATTGCGAGGGATGAAGCCAACATCACAACAAACTGAGGATGGTTAAGCATCAAAACCTACACTCTAGACTAAGAAAAACTAAACTAGATGTGAATTTTTATGCATTTTATTTGAATTTTTTATTTTTTTCTAGAATTCACTATCTGAGCCTCGACATGAATTCGAGGGGTCAATCATGAATTCGATCAAAGATTCTACAAAGAATGAATTTATGGTCAACTAAAATATACCATGAATTTATGAATTCATACCCTAGAATTATAGGATACAAATTCATGATTTCACACCCTAGAATGATAGGGCATAAATTCACTATTTCACGCCTCAAAAGGATGATGCATGAAATCGTTGAAGAAGAAAGATGAAGAGAGAGAGAGATGAAAGAAAGAAAAAGAAGAAGAGAGAGTAGAGAGAAAAAATATGAATGATTACTTAGTTTTTAATGTTTTATTATGTTATGATTTTTATTATGATTTTAAATGATATGCAACTGATTAATTTTTTTAATTTGATTTTGTAGCAAGGTGTGTTCAAGAGTAGGGAGTGGTGACCTTGAACTCTATAGGATGCTAGGAGAGCACTCATAGCAATATATATAGGTTGTACAGATAGTGGGGCTACTACATCTAGCAAATATACCCTAGGTAGAGGTTAATAGGGACCTCTTGACAACACTCATAGAGAGATGGCATTTGAAGTCATTAACATTTTGTTTACCTACTAGCGATATGACCATCACACTCAAGGATGTGTGGTGCATCCTGAGGATCCCTATAAATGGGAGGATGATCTATAGACCATAGGTGCCTCGAGTGGTATTACAAATATAGTTGAGATACCTGACACACGAGATCCATCAAAGTGGATTGCATGTTTATGAGATGCTAGAGTGATATGGAGTCGATGCACTGACAACTATGCTCTATAGGGCAATTGTTGGGCTCTTGGTGTGCCATACTAGCAGGCAACACCTACCATGGGTGTTGGTGGGGGTAGTAGCTAACATGCAAGACTAGCATATTAGGTTCATATGGGGCCCCTATGTACTAGCTTGCTTATACAAGATGTTGTATAACATCATGTATAGGTAATAGAGTAGCATTGTGTGTACCACTCTACTCTATGTATGGTGTTGGGAGCACATGACAGTCCAAAGATCGCATGCATTACCAGGAACATTGCTCAAGCTAAAGAAACCAATAGTTTATAGGTGGGCCTAACACTTAGAGCATGTACAAAGGATATATGCTGGTATCCTACCACTAAGAATGAGGGTGATAGATGAGCTCAATATTGCATGATTATCTGGTGACTATGGTATCAATACCCTAGGTGGGTAGAGGATGGCTTCAAGCTAGCCCAGGTTTAGAGGATCAGGTGGGTCACAACAGACCAATATAAGCTAGAGCTATTTTGATTTGACCAAGTGAAGTGGCAGTTTATCATCTTGTAGGAGGTATCAAACTTGGGTGACTACTGGTTTAGGCAAGTATATAGGGATCCATTAGGAGTTAGTGGAGACCTTGATGTAGCTAGGATTTAATGTAGGAGCATATCTTTTGGAGGGCATAAATTTTGATATGACCATTGGATTAGCTTGAAATTTTACGGGGAGCTGGATAACGAGGTGGATAATATCATGGTAAGGTTTATATAGGAGCCTTAAATATTTTTTAGTGTGTTATCAGACCCTAATTCCTTCATGCAGTGCCCCAAAATAAGGATTTAGTGTTTTTTAGGAAAACTAGAAGAAAGAATATTTGGAATTTAATGACTTTTTAGACATGGATAGATGTTGAGATTTTCTAGGAGGTCTAATATGAGAAATGCAATAATATGTATTAATTTGGATGGCTATCCAAGATTTTTTGGTTGGCACTGAATATGAAATAACCTAGAAAAAAATTATATTGTAATTTCTTATCTTTAGGGCTTTAAGATTTAGGGTTTGTTTTAGGGTTTATTTTGGGATCTATATATTCTATTGGTATTGTGTTGTAAAGGGATGAAATCCAAGACTGAAAAATTAAATAATTGATCGGTTTATTTCCATCTATTGTAGTTTTTATGTGATTGGGAATTTTTTTTCACTTTGTTTCTTTTCATCACAGTTTTATGTGATTGGAGGTTCTTGTTCTAACCTCTTGCAGCTATATTTACACCATTTGGTATTATATCAAGTTAGATATTGTTGGGAAGGGAAGGTAATCTTATATATTGTCGTTATTATGCTATTCTTATTTTTTTTGTTTGGAATAACACAAACTAGTTTAGCATGAGGAGAGGAAAAGGATATTATACCCAAATCAACAAGAATATGTAGGATATGCAGGTACAAGTTGCTTGATTGACTAGAATGATGGCTCGTATGAGGGAAATATATCCCATTGATTTTACAAATATAGATTCTAATAGTGAGAATGTGGAAGGGATACAAGCCACAAGTTCATGATGAGGAAGAACCAGAGGAGAAGCCAAAGGAGCATCAATTTGAGAATAGGCTAATTAGGGCCTTGGAAGGAAATAAATATGAGATCAAGATTGATGTCCCTAACTATGCAGGAGGGTTGAAACTAGAGGAGTTGATACACTGGTTGAATAGCATGGAGAAGTTCTTTGAGTGGAAAAGTATTTCAAAGGAAAAGAAATTGAAGCTTGCATGCACGAAGTTGAAAGGGCATGCATTCATTTGGTGGGATCATATAAAGAAATAGAGGTAAATAAAAGGAAAGGAAAAGATTAGGGTTTGGTGTAAAATGGAAAAAAATCAAAGGAGAAATTCTTGCCTAAATTTTATGCCCAAACATTGTTTCATAGACTTTAGAACCTCAGACAAAAGTATCAAAGCATTGAGAACTACACCAATGAATTCTACAAGTTATCAATTCAGGTGGATCTTGAAGAGTCAAAAGAACAGAAGGTTGCAAGGTATGTGAATAGATTAAGTTATGCCATACAAGATGAGTTAAGTATGCTTCAGATCTATAGTGTAGAGGATGAATATCATTGGCATTAAAAATAGAAGAGAAACATAAGAGGAGAGAAGTGAGGAAAGGACCATCATCACCTCTAGGCAGTGGGCATGGTGGAAATAATACCTCAAAGGGAGAATATTCTAGTACAAAGAAAAAAAAAGTCTGAGCAGGGTCAAGATAACCGTTAGAGAGGTGGAGTATTTCAAAGAGGTAGAGGCTATGGTGGAGGACAAAATTGGGATGGCCCACAAAGGTAATATACTTTTTATAGATGTGGTGAGTAAGGGCACAAAGTTTTTGAGTGTCTGCACTGTCCTGCACAAGAAAGAAAATAAGGATAACAAGCTATAGTTAATCTAGTTTAGTTAGAAGATAAAACTAAGATAGAAGTTGTAGTAGACATGGGATAAAACCTCATGATAAAGAAGACAACAATCATACCAAGGAAGGAGAAAGCAAAAGATAATGATAGTGGTGATTCTTGGCTACGTATGAATATCTTTCAAAATAGATGCATATATGGAGGAAAGGTATGTAAGGTGATTATTGACAACAAATATTGTAAAAATATGATTTCAAATGTAATGGTTGAGAAGCTTAACTTGAAATGTGATAAGAACTTGTATCCCTACCATATATCATGGTTAAAGAAAGGGAATGGCGTAACTATAGATAAGAGGTGTTTGGTTAAGTTTTCAATTGAAAATACCTACATGGATGAAGTATGGTGTGATGTAGTTCCAATGGATGTATGTCACTTATTATTGGGGAGGCCTTGACAATATGGTAGGAAGGCTACCCATGATGGGGGAATAAATACATGCACATTTTGGAAGGATGGAGTAAAAGTGGTCTTATTACCACATAAGGAAGAAGGGCAGAGTGAAAGTTTATTGAAAACTAAGGAATTTATCATAGGGATAAAAGAATCTAGGTATTGTTATGTGATGATAGCAAATAACATGGATATTTATGATGTTGTTATACCACCTACAATAGTAAAGTTGCTAAAAGAGTTTGCAGATGATGAGCACATGCATAAATTACAGAAAAGAATCATAAAGAAGTTGTAAGATAGTAATGCAAAGTACACAATAGCCATAGATAAAACTGAGAGAAAAAAAGTAATTGAGTGTGGTTGCAAGAGCTTGATCAATGAAACTCGCAGGAGAAAAGTTCTTTTCAACTAGAGGAGAATGATACATGAGCCTATCTTCTGGAGGGCATAACTTTTGATCCGATCATTGGATCAAATTAGAAGTTTAAGAGGAGCTTGATAACAAGGTGCACAATGCCATGGAAAGGTTTCTATAGAATCCTTGAAGATTTTTTAGTGTGTTATCGGGCCCTAATTCCTTCATCTAGTGCCTCGAAAATGGGATTTAGTGTTTTTTAGGAAAACTAGAAGAAATAATATTTGGAATTTAATGAATTTTTAGACATGGATAGGTGTTGATATTTTCTAGGAGTTCTAATATGGGAAATTCAATAATATATGTTAATTTGGGTGGCTATCCAAGATTTTTTTGGTTGACATTAAAATATGAAATAGCCTAAAAAAATAATAATAATAAAAAAAAATATATTGCAATTTCTTATCTTTAGGGCTTTAAGATTTAGGGTTTCTTTTGGGATCTATATATTCTCTTGATATCACATTGTAAAAGGGGTAAAATCCAAGAATGAGAAAATAAAGCATTGATCGATTTATTTCCATCCATTGTAGCTTTTATGTGATTGGGAATTTTTTTTGTTTTATTTCTTTTCATCACAATTTTATGTGATTGGAGGTTCTTGTTCTAACCTATTGTAGCTAGATTTACACTAGGTTTGTAGGGGAGGACCTAAATAATCCTATCTATTTTGACCCAGGGGTAGACGATGTTGGGTTGGCCTTCAACTACAGGAAATGGTATAGGATGAATGAATGAATGGTCGAGTGTGCCAAGCTTTTTATTATGACACATTGAGACAATGGTTGACATGTACTCTTGATATGGATTAGTAGCACATGTTTTTAGTAAGTTGTTAGCTAAGGATAAGAACATATTAAATAATGCTTATCCGCACATGTTTTGAATAAGTTTTTAGCTAAGGATAAGTATTATTTAATGTGTTCTTATCCTTAGCTAACAACTTAAAAAAATATGTGCTACTAATCCATATAAAATTTTATTTTTTAGCAATAATATCTTGTTGCTTTGTTGTTATTATGTGTTTATTAATTATTATTGTTAACTGTACTATTTATGGATGAATGAATTAATGAACCTTAAATTATGATGATGATTAGATAAGAAAAGAAAAGCAATGAAAGAAAAGCAAAGAGTAGAGAGGAAATAAGAGGGAAGAAGAATAGAAGAAAAAGAAGAAAGCCATAAAAGGTCAAAGAAAAAAAGAGGTGCTTAGATTATGCCATTACTATTAGCATAGATTGAGAGAGATCAATGTGACCAAACAAATATAAGCCCAAGCAAAATATGAGTGACCAAAGAACAAATATGTAGTGATACCCAATAAGGATGTGTGCCCGCAAATGATCGAGTATGGACCCATACCCGCTATGAGTATGTGCTCACTAATGGTCATAAAATGAAGCTATCCTATAAGGGTGTGGTGCTTGCTGATGAGAACAAGAGGGTGGAGCGATACCCGTTATGGATGTGTGATTTATAGTGATCAAATATGGAGTGATACCTATTATAGGTGTGTGCTCACTAGTGACCAAAGGTGGAGTGATACTCGGTAAGAATGTGTGCTCGTAAATGATCAAGGATGAAGCGATACTCGCTATGGATGTGGTGCTCATGAATTGTTATGAAGCTATCCTATAAGGGTGTAGTGCTTGTGGATGGTCAAAAGGAGTATCACCTGATAGAGGTGTAGCTCTCATGGATGGTCGAAAGGAGTGTCACCCAATAGGGGTGTGGTGCTCATAATAAGATAAGCAATTTGATCAAAGCAAGAGAGTGTATGTGCATGTGATAAGTACAAGAAATATAGATAGAAGAAATTAGTGAAAGAATAAGAAGAAAATATTGTTGATACATAAAAAATGTGCAAAAGAAAAATGGGTGTATATCCTTTGTCTTGGTGAAAAATGAAGAAATGATTGAAAAATTTCAAAGGACAAAGGATATACTAGACATGAAGAGGAATAAATATATCCCTTAACTTGGGAAAATTTAGATGATTTTGTTATACTTACAAGGCCAAGGAATATATAATATAGAAAATAAGCGTTCTATGTGCCAACTAATGTAGTTGTATGGAAATACATAAAACAAGCTCCCACTAGCACACAATTACCTTGTGTATAGGAACAAGAGAGGTAATCATTAGCATACTGGCAAGTAAAAGTAAAAGATATTCCCTAGGTTGGGGATTTGCTAAGCGTCAGTGACCTAGTATGAGTGTAATGCATATGAGCTAAATCTTGACTAGATGTCATCATTGCCTTATTGTGAATTTCCCAAGAATTTATATGATCAATAGTCAAATGCAAATATGCTCAAGAAATGAAGTAGCTATATGATAAAAATACGTGTAAAACAAAGAATATGCCAAGTAGTTCAGGAAAGGTGTGACAAGTAGTCATGTAGTATGATCAAGAATACCAATGCAAGTTGGTACAAAAGAAGCAAAAAAAGTGAGATAAGATGATGAAGAAGGAAAAAAAAGAAAGAAATAGTTAATAGAGAGAAAGAGAGATGAAGAGAGAAGAAGAGATGACAAATGTGAATTCATGCATAATATATTTTTAAGTGCATTATGTTCATTGGTTCTTTATTATATTTACCATCTAAGGTTGCTAAGCAATAGGATTATGATCCAAACTTGGTTGTTATGAAAAAGAGGCCTAGCCAATTGGGCTAAAATTTTCCCTTTAGATCAGTTCAAGCATTAGTGTTATTTTGATTCTCCTTGAGGACACTGTCCTCAACTTCAAAAGAATGATTATGAAATTTATTAGTGCAAGTTAACTTGATCCTATTCTGATGGGCTCAAATATTCTGTAAGGCATGTATGCACTTTTCATCCAATAGCTCCAATTGGTTTAATCAAGCTAGGTAAAAGTCAAAATATATTCTAATTGTGCCTTTCTTCATAGAAACAAGAATGATGACTCCTAATTACTCAAGGTCTTTGATAGATATAGAAATTTGATCCTCTTTAGGACTAGAATATTGGACATGGGTGATATAAGGGATTGACCCATCAAAGAAAATGCTATTACGAAGGATATCTTCATGAGTCATATCACAAAGAGTATATCCTTCAGCATACTTTCCCAGGGTCCTGATTAACCTAGGATAAACTAGGATTATCATATTATAAAACAAGATGGCAAAAGAAGAAGGGGGTCCCTCATCCCGATCACTCCACTCTAAGCCATGACGATCTATGAATTATGTAAATGTTACAGCATAATCATCATCAATGGGTAAGGGTTGGTTTTTATTAGAGATGTAGCCTATGCTACATATCCTAGACCAAATTTCAACTTACAAAGGCTCCTTGATGCCTTGTTGTTGAGGCTCCCAACCCTTACCTTTATATCCCATATTATATAGGATCTACTTAGGTAATGGATAATCATTGGATAGGTAATAGGTGGCGAATGTTCTCTTTATATGTGAGGGGTAGCTACCATAAATATTTTCTTTGTGAGATATCCTTAAAAAAATAAAGGTACACATTTCTATATGTACTACACCCTTCTTATGGGAAAACCCATGGTTGAGGTAAAGGTGGTAGCTTGGCTATATATAGAAGATGATATTGATAAAATTGATTAAATTGATCCTTTGATGAATTGATAGTTAGAGGTTCTTCATTAATTCTTAAGTTCTTAAACTTCTAGTTATTTTAGGAGAATGATAGTAACTAGAGAAAGAATAACAAGAAGACGAAGGATATTTGTGGAGAGAAAATGTTGGACAAAAACTAATTTTTGATTGGGCTTGCTAAACCATTAAATAGTACTAAAATGGATGAGGATCGCTCGAGATGGTGATAAGCTGATTCTTGAATTCATACTTTAAACATTGATGAAGAGTTGAAGGGACAACCCTCATAGCATGAATTCAAGGGTATCCAAGAAGAAGATTAAATGTTGTTTAACATGATACCACATAAAATAAAGTGTCAAGGGTTTTGGGTCCTACCTTGAGGGGAAGGGAGATAATGCCATAGGTCCCTTGAGATTCATTGTTGAATTCTTTGATTATTACATCAGATTTGGTTAGATATTCCTTCCTTAATCAAAATTTTGAAATAATTGATAATTGCATATACTAAGGGATGATCCATTATCTACCAATATCCTCTTGATAATTTTTTTCCTAATATAGCCAGTTATGTAAAAGGAAGAATCCCCTTATAAGGTTGATGAAGGAAAACCATCTTCGTAGAATGATATGTGATTAACCCCAAGAGTTCCTACAATATTAGCTAGGTCACTAGGTGGGAGATCTTGTGGGATGAATTACTGACTTAGAAGCTTGACTAAGGTTTATCTATGGATATGAGAAGTTTGTAGTTGCTCTAAGAGAGGAATCTTAACAAATGTACTAGCTAGTTACTATTTTAAGTCAAAGGAAGCTTTAGGTTAAGGTTTTAATAAAAATGTTGATTTATTTGTACTTGTGTTCTTATTTTGGATATTCATCAAAACTAGAGGTGGTCTAGAGGGTTGACTAGGGGTTGGAACCTAAGGTTGTTAGGACTATTGAGCTTGAACTTGTTATCTAGTTATTGTTGTTATCATGCTGATCATATGATCATATGGAGGTGGCATAGCATGATAGGACACTTGATTTGTTGCTTTCTCCTCATATTTGGGTAGGGGATTTTGAAATATCCCCATATCTTGATTGGTGGATGGAGCTGGTTGGGAATCACCTATAACAAGGCAACCCTCATCTATCAAGTCTTGGACAACATGCTTAAGCCTCTTACATTGATCCATAGAATGTCCATCCACTCTATGATAGTCATAATGTTACTCAGGTTTATACCATATTATTGTCATGTTTGGTTGTCTTATATTAGGTAGCTCAATCATCTTGGCTTCTATAAGTTGGTTAAGGACAAACGGTAAAGGTTGGTGGAATTTTGTGAAGTTCCTTGGTGAAGGTATTAGAGGTTTATTAAGGATAAAATTTTGTATGGTAGTTGCTATATTGACATTTTTGATCTATCTATTGTTAGTGACCCCCTCACCTACCACATGTTTGTTATTATATGTTTGAGGTATTGTCCTCCTTTCTTATTTTGTTGTAAGTTTTATTTTTATCCTTCTAATAAGGGCATTCTCCACACTTCTAGCTAAATCTATTACTTGGTCAAAATATGTGAGAGTTGTTGTCTCTAACTCATAGGATAGTTGTTCTTGTAAGCTATTGATAAAAATATCTAACATATCCCAGGGAGGTGGGGTATACGATAATATTCCAACTAGATTTCTCCAATAGAATAAAATGTCTAAAAAACTCTCATCTTGAGCATGTTTAATGAGGTAAAGATCTTGGAGGACCACTCTCTTTTCTATGTATGCTGCAAACTATTGGAAAAATAATTCAATTGCTCACTCAAAATTTATTAAAGAGTGGCAAGGTAGTTGATAATACCACTCTAAAGTTTCTCCTCCAAGAATCTTAAGGAACGTTTTCAGTAACAACATGTCATCATATATAATATCATGACAGGTTGTTTTGAACACTCTTAAATATTCAATGGGGTCCTTTGTTCCCTTATATATTGGTAATATTGGTGTGGGAAAATTCTTAGGATATGGTCTTGCTGCTAGTATTGGATCTAAAGGTTGGTTGCACATCTCTCTATAAGAATAAGTGAAACTCGGTGCTTGTAGTTTATAAATCCTTAATGCAAGTTGTTTCACTATATATGCCAAAATTTGAATGTTAGGATTATTGTTGTGAAACACTGAATGGGGTGCAATTGGCATGTTCACTCCAAAGTTCCCCAAAGGTGGGGTATAATTATTTTGCATAAGTTTTTAGAAATGTACTTGGTTTACGTTTCAGGTGTTCACACTATTATGGTATGGGTTATGATGAGGTGGATGTTGTGTAGTATCTTATAAAGGAATGAAGCTAGCATTTGGAGGAATAGAATAATTAACATTAGGAGGAAAAGAAGTATTTGTATAAGAATAAAAATTAACATTAGAATTATTTGGAGGAAATTGATTGTGAGGAATGCTACTAGTTGGGGGTGTTTGATAGACTCCCCCAACATTGGTCATTGTGGTAGTAGCATAAGTTGGTTTATGAAATGGATTAATGTTATGATTTTGAGAAGATTGAAATAAAGGATTAACACAAATATTTTGATGAGAACTAGTTTGATGATGGGACAATCCAACTTCATTAAAGTGGATGTCCCTTTGTAAGACTTTATCCATGACTTGCTTGTTTTACCTATAGTAGTTCATGACATGATCATGTGATTTGAAAGTGAGTTGATCGTGAAGTCCTTCTATCGGATCATAGTTATCATTAGCTGATACATCATTTTCTTCTATGTTTGGATTCTCCCTATCAAGTTGATCCTCATCATTTCACAAAGTATTTTCAGAAGGATATAACATATTTCTCTTGCTCCTAATAGCAGGAACCATGATTAAGGGAAATATGGTTTGAAACTAAACTACACGAGACACAAAAAATGTAAATTTATTAAAATATTTAATTTAACGAGTTAATCTACACAAACAATTTTATGTGATCTTGTTTAAATTTTCATAACAAAAAAAAAATTTAAAGAAAATATTTCCTAATGAGGTGTTCACATCAGGTTCACCAAAATTGTAGAGGGACAAAATAATGTAGGTGATTCTCGAAGGATCCACTGCGATCTGAGGTAACTACAGAGCTATGTTCCTCACACTTTAAGCTTGGTGATTTTTAAGCTTGGAGATTTATGAGGAGTACTCCAAATCTTAGGTGGGGTTTGATATGTTAATTTGTAAACACCTAAGTTTGATATCTAAAAAAATAAAGTTGTAGTTATTTAAAGATACTATAAAAATGATGCAAACAGACAAAATGCAAACAAATGAAAACTATCCTAGAAATAATTTTTCCTTTGCGTGCTCAACTACTCCTAAGATATAAAAAATAATTCTTTATTCTTTAAGCAAGGGTACAAGAGTGATGCATAGACAAGCTAGCCTAAATGTAAACTACATGCAGTTTTTCTTTTAATGCCTAAAGATAAAAACAAACATATTTTCTATTTATTGCCTAAGGAAGTTAAAACTAAGTGAATCTTGATTTCCTTGAAACTAATATTAAAATTACTTTTCTTTCTTTTATTATTAACAAGAAATAGAAAGAAATAGAAACACATAGTAGAACACATAAAACAACCTAATAGAATAATTAGCCATGTATTTTTCCCGTGTTTGTCCCTACACAAAATTCATGCCTTGAAACTTGTGACCGTAAATCTGATTTTATGTCTCAAAAACCATGATCGCAAATTTGAGCGAACTTGCAAATATAGACAAAAGACTTGAAAAAAATTGTTTTTAGAGTTCAAGGGCCTGCTTAGGCTGCTATGAAGACTAGGCTCGTAGGCATGACAATCAAGCCTCCTTGGTCCTTTTAGCTTATTGCAAAATGAAAATGAATTGTATTGACCTTTTGGAAGCTAAAGAAGTCACAAATCAAGCAAAAAAAAAGAAAAAATAAGAAGGGTTTGCAAAGGACAAATACAAAGAAGACAAAGTATAGAAAGTAAGAAGAAGACAACAAGGGGAAGAGATGTTTGCCCCCAAGTTAAGATAAAAAAGGAGAAACACCCTAAAAAGTGTTTCTATAGAATTCATGCCTTGTAGTAGGCAATTGCGAATTCAGAACATAAGTAAAACTATAGAAGGAAAACAAGGGTTTCATCGAATTCATGCCTCGTAAGGACAAACCATGAATTCATGATGAGAGGAAAAAAGAATAAGTCTGATGATCTAGATGCAATCTATAGTAGTAAACAAGATGCAAACAATAAAAGAAAGAGAAGATAAGTATAATGATCTAAATGCAGTTTATAGTAGTAAATAAAAAACAAGCAAGATTATAATGATCTATGCGTAATCTATAACAGTGAATAAAATGCAAATAAAAGTATAATGATCTAAGTGCAACCTATAGCAATAAATAAAATGCAAACAAAAGTATAATGAACTAAGTGCAATCTATAGCAATAAATAAAATGTAAAAAAAAAAAATAATGATCTAAGTGTAATTTATAACAGTAAATAAAATGCAAATAGAAACATAATGATCTAAGTGCAATCTATAGTAGTAAATAAAATACAAACAAAAGCATAATGATATAATTGCAATCTATAGTAGTAAATAAAATACAAACTAGTAAAATAAAACTAACTATTGTATACTTGAACAAATAATAGTAAACAAAAATAGATGGCTAAAACTAAGAAAACAAAAATAAGTAGAAGAATTATAAAGTATTTATGGCCATAAAAAGAGAACTAGAACAAAAGTAATGAAAGAGCAAGTAAAGATATGGGAGCAACAACCAAAAGGGTAACAGTCCCTTAGGGCGAACCTATATCTCCTTCCTTTGGTGAATCAAATATCTGATTGTACTCAACTTTGAAGTAATGGGTCATAATGGATGAAAGCTATCAAATCACAATGTCGTTGCTTGCTATTCTATTAATTTACCATTGTAGTTGCTCACAAATCATAGATTTCTAGTTACTTGTATATGATAAGTCATAGAAACGAATGATAAATCACGGATGGACCAAAAAGGGAACTCAATACCTCTACTTATAGAGGTTTTGAGGGCAAGGTGATAAAGAAAAAAATTAAAAAATTAGGGTTAGGGCTCAAAAAGGCAAAAGTTGACTCAAAGGTTAGGACTTTGAGGGTAAAATCTTAAAAAGTCAAATTCGTGATCGATTTGAGCTGATTGTGAATCTATGAAATTTGATTATTAAAGGTTAAATTGGCATGAAGGCAACTTTACCAAATTTACGATCTGTATGGGTTGACTGCAAATTTGACAAAGCTAGGAAAAGGGATCGAATTAAGGAGGAGCTCAAAAATTACCCTTAGCAACTTTGAAGGGCTTCCCAAACATCTAAAAAAAATTGACTCATTTGATTGGATCAAATTTCAATATCTATAATAATTTAAGATATAATTTTACTATTTCAAGTATCAAATTATAAATATGAAAAAAACCTTAATTTATTTTGAAAAAATATTGCTTATATTAATACAAAAAAATCAAAATACAAGACATCGCAACAGATTACAAAAATCTACTCAAGGACATCCAACCATCTGACTTGTCCTAAGTAGAGCAGTCTTTGAGATCTTTGATTATAAGCCTCTTAAAGGCTCTACATTGAAACTAAATATCAATAACAACATTGGACACAATCCCAGAAACAGGAATAGCTTCATCTCAAAAAATTAAACTACATCTTGCCTTCCAAATAACATACAAAGTCGCTGCTCTGATAACAACCCACACCCCCCTAAGATGCTGATGACAGCCAAAGGCATCTCCCAAAAGAACCAATTCCAACTCCACCTATCACCTAGGATATGATAATAGGTCCACTTCAATCTTTTCCAAACATTCCTTGCTACACTACAATCCCAAAAGATATGTTTAACAGTTTCTTGTTTGCCACAACTACTGTAAAGGTCTGAGATATTCATCACTTTGCCAACCTTGCCTTGCAATAAATACCTTGAATAAACAGCCAAAAAAAACCTTGAACTAAGCAGATAGTCTAAATTTCCAAACCTACTTTAACCTCTTAAATAATAATAATAATAATAATAATAATAATAATAATAATAATAATTAATTTGTTAAACATATATGGTAAAAAGTCGAACATATTTTTTAACTCTGAAAATATAAACGAGTACAATATGGAAAAAACGGTTGGTCCTAGTCGATGGCAAGTTACATAGAAGTCGTCATATCACATCGACGAATCTGAGGATAACTTTACAACTTCTTCCAGCGGTAGGTTCTCCTAGATGGAGATGCGCTCTCCATCGCCTGTATTTAAGCGCTTCACGTCTGAGCTCGCTTTCTACCTGCCAGGAGCTGCATATCAACTTGTTCAATCTGAAAGGCTTCCTCATCCCACCAAGTTCACGATCGCATTATCGCTCATGGCGTTCGCTCGAAGGTTGGTTGCCATGGTAGTGCTCGTGTTTGCGGTAATGGCAGTGATAGCAACTGCAGAAATCGGAGGAGGACGGGGAGGTTCAACGACATATCCGATGAAGGGAATGTTGAGTCGGTTTCTGGAAGACAATCAGTCGGGGAGAAGCGAATCGTGCGCCGCCCACAAGAACACAACATGCAAGAAGAAGAACATCCCGGGGGTCGTGAAGTCGCGGTGCTGCAAGGACCGCTGTGTAAACGTATTAACAGATCGATACCACTGTGGCTCCTGCAGCGCCTCTTGCTCCTTCGGAAATGACTGCTGTGACGGTAAGTGCGTCAACGTAGCCTATCATAAGGACAACTGTGGCAGATGCGGTGTCCACTGCAGTGAAAAGGAGAAATGCGAACATGGAATGTGCTCTTATGCTTAATAGATTGAATAATGGATTTACTCTTGTGTTCTTTATGACTGCTTAATTAGCTTAGGCCTTAGTCTGATGTCGAATCCGCTTACAGTCCATGTGTTAGGGCAATAAGTTGTTGCAATTAAAGAGCAGTAGTGTTGGTGCAGCTTCGTGGAAGATGAGAGTCTAGTTTTTAGGGACGATCTTCGGTTGATATCATTTTAATCATAATTTTTGATAAGGGTGAGAGTTGAGCTTATTAACAGGAATTGAACACACAGTCATACATACATCCACCCATGTTTTATATTGAGGTTAGTGTAAGAATTTTTAGGATTGAACACACAGTCATACATACATCCACCCATGTTTTTTATTGAGGTTAGTGTAAGAATTTTTAGGATTGACGTTTAAGGTTGGGTATCACAGACTTTTGATAAGAGTGAGAGTTGAACTTATCAACAGAGACTAAATACACAGTGATACATATACCCACCCCTTAGGGACTAAATACACAGCCATACACACACCCACCCCCTCACATACCCTATAGTTTAAACCTTAAACCTTCTTAAAAAAAACCAAAATCTAAAAAAATTATACTTGCTGTTAATTTGTTTTTGCTACTACAAGATTGAGAGTGTTAAGTTTTTTATTATCAGGATCCTCTTTTATGCATAAATGACATTAAGACTTAGCAGTTAGCCACTAATCGTTTTAATAGTTTAAAATTTATAACCATTTCTGTTATATATTGTAATTGTAAAATCAAACAAATCATAAGTGCTAAATTTGCTATTGCTCCTTGCCATACATACGCCACTGTGTCAGAGAATCTGATACAAGCGGATTGTATTGCACATTTTGAAGTTCCTGTGGAAAACCAAGGTTACATTTAAAAACAAGCGGAAATGATTATGCATGGACGGGTGAACGTGATGGTAAGGTAGACTTTCGTAGCTTTTGCCACCTTTTTCCATAAAATTAAGGTCAAAGAGACATGATCAGCACGGCGAGTTTTTCACGAGGGCGTTTACAGTTGGAGATTGCAAACTGTCAAAGTATTTTATAGAAGGAATGTTAAGAGATTTCCAATACCGAAACAATTGGAGGAGTTGGGGATGCTATTTTATACGAGGCGGTGCTGTGTCAAAGGCATGGAATGTGGGTCGGAGAGAAGGGCATTGGCTTAGAGCGTAAGGAATTCCGGAGAGGACCCAAACCCATAATTGGATAAGGGGATCAGAGGTGCTTAAACGCTCATTTTGTGGAATTGTACTAAAATCCGTGTGGGAATGGGGTCTACTGATGCCAAACTACCGGTAAAGTAGGAAGGGCAACCGAGTCTTCAGCTAACGTTGTATGATGAGATGTCATGTAAGTCAAACCCCACATATATGGTCCATATGGGACAAATTTTTTGAATCAACGAATATTGGCTGCACGATTGGCATTGTTGCGCAGATTGAATAAAGTTATCGTACTAAGGTAGAAAACTAAAACCATCGGTCTCCTATGTCAAGCTCTGTCCTTAAATCTTATAAGCTACGGGTATTAAGGGGATTATTCTTCATTTATAGTTTTAAAGAACTATAAATTTACGATGTAATGAAAAATAAATATAAATATATTATTTATAGTTTTATAGAACTATAAATTTACGATGTAATGAAAAATAAATATAAATATATCATGTTATAATTGTCCTTAGTAGTTCTATTGGTTTTTTTTTTTACATTATTGGATTTTTAAAATTATTATTGAAAAAACTTTAAACACATTCTTTTGAAAATAATGATAGGTGTCTTAGGGGACAATGCAATGATTGGGGTCTTGGCTCTTCTTCTTCGTAAGGTCCAAAATTTAAACCGTGACGTGGGTGAGTGTGTGAGGGGTGGCTGTGAGTTAAATTCCTTATTTATAAGCATAGCTCGTGTGAGGGGGTGGATGTGTGTTAAATTCTCTATTGAGAGCATAGCTTTTGGAGGGGTCAACATAGCTCTTGGTTTTACGAGGGGTTATGGAGGAGATTACTCAACCCTATGGGTTGATCGTAGAGGTTTCTTACACTAACCAAATAAAAAAATAATAATGAATAATAATAGATAACTTTGGAGGAGACTGCTATGTGCGTTTCTCAAACTAACCAAATAAAAAAAAATAATAAATAATAATAAGAAGCTTTGGAACTAGATTTTTGAAAAAGGTTTTTTGCTCTGCTAGGGTTTGACGAGGAAAGCTGCTTTGCTGGAATTTTTTTGAGACCTATCTGGTGGGCTTTGCGGGGATGGCGGCAGTTTTTGGAGGAGGTATGAACAACTGGAGGAATGTAGTGATGGCATCAAGTCCGTCACGGAGCGTGCATGCTAGGGCTGGTATTTCTTTTAAAAATGATTGGAAGGAACATGATTTCCCATTGCATGCCAGGAATCGCTTGTTAAAGAACAATGGATGTTTGGAACGATGTGAAGCCAGACCGGTTCTAGTGGTTCAACCAGACTCGATTGCAGAAGATGTGGAGTATTTAACCAAACATGCGCTTATTGGTAAATTTATGGGCATCCGAATTTCTCTTCCCTTTGTGGAGGCTTGGGTTAGGAAGACTTGGAACCCTGAAGGTGATGTGGAGGTGATGCTGAGTGTAAACAGCTATTTTATGGTGGTTTTTTCTTGTCTTGCGGATCGTAACAAAGCATTTGAAGGAGGTCCCTATTTCTGTAACCAAGCGAGACTCTTTCTTAAACCCTGGCATGTGGGTTTCAACCCATCAGAGGAGCGGCCGTCACGGGTTCTGATGTGGGTTCGACTTCCATGGCTCCCCTTGGAATTTTGGAGAAAGGACATCTTGCATATGATTGCCCTTTTACTTGGGAAGCCGGTTGGGCCATCAGAACAGACGCTGGATAAAAAGGTAATCTCTGTTGCCCGTATCTGTGTTGAAATTGATTTAAACAATCCTATTCTAGATTCTATTGAAATACAGTTCGGATAACCACATGGGTTCAAAAACTTGACTATAAAGCTCTTCCATTTCGTTGCCGGATTTGCCATGAATATGGCCACTTACAAAAAAAATGCCCTAAGTTTGTCTTGCCTGTGGCTTCAAATCCTGGGCCCTCTCAAGCTGTACAAAATATGGATAAAGGAAAAGCCCCGATAAAGGAGGGGGATCAAGATAAGGAAGGCTTTGTTACGGTAAAACATCGAAACAAAGGAAGAAAGGCAAAAAGAGACATTAAGGATAACCAGCCAGATGCTCAGCTCAATCATTTTGAAATTCTAGAGAATCTTGATCAATGCGTGGAGATACTCGAAACATCGCTACCTGTTATAGATATAACAGGACCAAATCAATTGTCTCTTCATGAGGTGGAACCAAGGGAACCAGATACAGGGAGTTTAAATGAAGAACAAAGGGCTTTGGTTTCGAGTATAGGTGATATGGTTGGCCCTAGCCCTGGAAGTGAAGTTATCTTAGAAAATGGCACAGATTTAGATGTGCCCTCTCCTACCCAGGCACTGATGCAGTCATCCATGGACTGTAAAACTCCTACGATGCTGGGATTGCAGCATAAAATAATTAAAAAAAATGCTTCAGATAAGAATATGAAGGTGGGTCGGAAGAAAGACCAGGATAAAATTAAGTTAATGGGGGAGACTTTGGTAGAGTCAAGTTTGGTGAGAACATTGGACTCCCATTTTTATAACCCCCAAAAATGATTGTACTTTCATGGAATGTAAGGGGGTTGAATAGCATCCCCAGACAAAAATTTGTTCGTGATTTGATTCGTGTTCATTCTTCGGATGTGGTTTTTATTCAGGACAGAGTATTGATAACTGGGAGAGTCTCCCGTCTGGGGATTCTCAACACCTACGGGAGTTGATCCATAAGGATGTTTAGACTTAATGTGGTTTGTTTTTTTTTTGGTTTTCTTTGGGAGTTGACCTTGTCTGGTGATTTAGCCTGTCTTGTTGCTTATTTGAGTCCTGGGTGGGGGCTCAGCTGTACTTTGTAATCCAAACTTTTTATCAATAAATTTTTACCCCTTTATTTAAAAAAAAATAAGAAGCTTTGGGAGGAGACTACTCAGCCTTGTGCGTTTCTCACACTAACCAAATAAAAAAATAATAATAAGAAACTTTGGGAGGAAACTACTTAGCCCTATGCGTTGATCGGTACGGGTTTCTTACACTAACCAAATAAAAAAATAATAATTAATAATGATAGGTAACTTTGGGAGGAGACTGCTCTGTGCATTTCTCACACTAACCAAATAAAAAATAATAATGAATAATGATAGGTAACTTTGGGAGGAGACTGCTCTGTGCGTTTCTCACACTAACCAAATAAAAAAAAATAATGAATAATGATAGGTAACTTTGGGAGGAGACTGCTTAGCCCTATGCGTTGATCTATGGGTTTCTCACCACTAACCAAATAAGAAAAAAATAATGAATAATGATCGGTAATTTTAAATTGTTGTGATAAATTTTAAATTTACAAACTTGAGTGTTTATATATATATATATATATATATATATATTGGAATTATTTTATTAAAATTATTATTTTTATTGGAATTATTTTATCAAAATAATTATATAAATGAACCATATCTAGCATGGTTTTTAATAAAAAATATTCTTTATTTATCTTTTTATTAAAGATATTTTTTATCTTCTTTTGGCTGTTATATTTATGCAATAAATATTTTGATATCATTTTCATTAAAAAATAAAATTTTATTTAAATAATTGTCTTTTAAATTTTATTCTTTAATTATAATAAAGATCAACACCACAAATATCTACTTGGTTTTCTTATATATATATATATATATATTTATTATTACAACCTATCAATTTCCTAATACCTCTTTTTTAGGAGTTTTATTCATGTCCATAATATTCCAAGATATCATTTTTCATCATCATTTTTTATTTTTATTTATGGGCTTAATTATGCTTCCTACGAGTACTTGTAATATTTGCTTTTATTTTTTCATATTGATATCTCTTTGAGTTTCTTTTTCTTTTTCTCTTCTTGGGTCTTTATCTTCTTTTTCATTCCCAACAATTTTATTTGATGATATTTTTTAATTTTCATATTGTTTATAGTAAGAATCATCATCTATAGGCTTGTCTTGCTCTAAGGTATTTGATGTGGAACAAACATGAAGCTGTAAATTATATTATAGTAGGTGCTTAAATAAGCACCAAGAAGAAACATACAAGAAACAATCAATAAGAAGCATACAAAGATCTACTTGCTACATCTGGATAGTAGGATAAGATAGCTAGTAACCAACTAGCTAGAGATCCTAACAAGCTAACACTAAAAGCTAACAAACTAGAGCTAACATGAGTTATAAGAAGCTTCACGTGGTATATAGGAGAAAATAAATATTATAAAGCCTAAGAAATAATCCTAAGCCTAACTATTACATCATACATTATTAGTGTTCCTCACCATCCCTCCCACCATGAAAGCACTGGACCCAAATGCTCTCAAGAGAGAAGGAAAATCTCGAGATAACTCATGGTGTGATATCTAGTGAGCTTGGTGTGGAAGTTGATCTTGGTGGAAAACAACATTAACGAATATTACATTCTTTGATATATTAAGATGTGTAGGATATGTACATGTGTCATGTTCGAAGACTGACAGTCTTGTAAACAAGTGGTAAAAGAAGAATCTAAAGGTCAAATGAAAAGCAATAGTCAAGAATTTGAAGAGTTATCTTGTGTAACTTTATTATGGAGATAAAACTTAATACTTTGTAGTGTGTGAGACACTAACTTAAGATTGTATGAATAATATTGTAAGTATTTTCAATATTGTTGATCTATATGAGATTTGTATATTTTCTATAGTTGAAATATTTCTTATATTATTATTATCTTTAATATTGTGGATATTTTATATTGGGACCTATGATATTTTGTGGTAGTAAGACTTAAAAATCCAACAATGGTATCAAAGCTATCACTTGACTTTGTCCATTTTAATAGAGTTCATTTTGTAGCCACCATTATCAATAGTTAAATTTGTCCACTTTGAAGGTAATGCAAACTTGGATTCTATTTTTGAAGGTCTTATTGAGTAGAATTTAAGGGGACGAGGAATAATCACCCTGATTTGAATACTAGGGTCTTTCTACTTGGTTGAAGAAAAACCAGTGAAGACTAGGACTTAGCTATATTGACAAAAATGGAGACTAGGACTTAGCTATATTGATAAAAAGGGCCAACTTAGGAGAAAGTTGGTCATTAAGGGATATTCAAAACCACATTGACATTGATAGTGGATTCTCTAGCAAGGAGGAGAATTATACTGGATTCTTAGGTGCGACCTAAGATATTGAAAATTTTATATAGATAGAGACTACAACATTGTTGTAGATATAGAGAAGCATTCAAAGCTTCCTATAAGGATTGAGAAGCATTCAAATCTTCTTATAAAAATTAAGAGCATATAAGCTTCCTATATGAGATAGAGAAGTAAAGCAGAAAGAAGTAAGTATAGATAATTAAAGTAGCAAACAACAACATACAAAGATAAAAGGACCAACAAAATTAAATGAAGATATATAGAGAATTTCAGAGCATAGGTCAAAGATACTTGTATTGAAGAAAATGCCCAATAGAACTATATTGAAGAAAAGGCTAAAGAAGCCTATATTGAAGAGAAGATCCAAGAGACCTCCATTGAAGGAAATACCCAAGAGGTCTACATTATTTAAGAGGCCCAAGAGGCCAGTGTCATAGAAAATGTCTAATAAGACCTTCATATAAGAAGAATCACACATGGCCTACGTGAAAGTATACATAAAGTTTTAGTGAATCTTCTATAAGGTGTTAGTGAAAGTACACATAACATAAAGCTATAAAGAAAGCGTATATAAGGTACTGGAGAAGGATTGTAAGCACTATTAGAGTATTAAAAAAGATATATATTAGTGTGTTGAATCTCCAAAAAGGAAGAGCACACTAGTCATCAAGGACAAGCCACCTAAGTACCAAGGCAAACTAGAGAACATAGAAGAACCAAAATGCTATCTTTCTAAGGAAAAAGGCAGAATCAAACAATGCATCACTAAAATTTAGGGTAAATTAGAGTGCAAGTTGCTTAAGGCATTAGTGAACCAAAAACTGGTTCATTAGAGAAGCTAAGCAAACCAATACTCATTCCTTCCGAGAAGCAAGGTATTGGTAAACCATAATTTAAAGTAGCAAGGAAAACAAGAATCTAGATAAGCAAGGAATTGATGAACTGGAGTAGCAAGGCAAACCAAAATATAGAGAAGCTAGACATTGGTTCATTAGAGAAGCAAGGCAAATAAAAAATAGAGACATTCAAGGGCACGTTGAGTGAACCAGAAGCGTGTTATGAGGTAAACCGGATTTTAAAATGTTTGAGAAGCTAATAGTCAAACAAACAAGAGAAAGAAGGATCCATGAGATATCCATGCAAAAGATAATAGAATCTAATAAAAATGAGGAATGTTAGACAATTGCATCTAACATTACACTAGCATTGAAGGTAAAATTGATCCAGCTATATTATAATTGAGCATTCTCATATAATGTATGTTATTGAAAAGAATAAATTAGATTTGAATAATATATGAGCACTAAGGTGATAAGTTCTGAAACTATAAGGTTTAACTTAAAGTCTTTTGATTATTGAGTTTTTAATATTTGAAAAAGCTAATAATTAGAAAGTGGAGTTATAAGGAGATAAAAGTATTAAGTTTTTTATTTAAAGTACTTTTTGAAGTTATTAAATATTTATAGTTATTTAGAAAATTTGGAAAATTTTAAAAACTTTGAGGTTTTAAAAATTTGAAAAAATGAAATTTTGTAAATCTAATTGGGAGTTAAAAGGTTTTCAACATCAAAGGATTAGATTTTTTAGAATATGAAAATTTCATATTTGAATAATTATTTCAATTGGGAGTTATAAAGTCTTCAACTTCAAAGGAACTTATTATGGATTATTGGTATATTGATTTTGGAGCAAGTAGGCATATGACTGGAAATAAACAATGGTTTAACACTTTTCAAGAGAAATATGAAAAACCAGTTGTCATAGAAGATAACATGACTTATGAGGTCAAAGGAGTAGGAAATATCTTGATAAATCTATCAAATGAAAAAGGAATCATTAACAATGTTATGTATGTACCTGTATTAACTACTAATATTCTTTTAGTATCTCAACTGATGGATCAAAACCTAGCAGTTGAATTTAATACTATTAAAGATAAGAAAAAATGTCTTATTATCAAACAAGTAAGAGTCATAGGTTCTAGATCTTATAAAAATATTTTTTTTACTCTAAGATACAATGCCAAATATGGCTCTATCAGCAAGAATCTTACAAGCAAGAGAGCTTTGGCATAAAAGGCTAGGACACATAAGTGCATCTTCATTAAATGAGAGGAGTAAAAATCAAATAGTTAAAGTTTTACCTAAAACTTCATGGGAATCTATACGTCGTGTAGAAAGTCTAGCAGGGAAACAACATAGAATACCTTTTGAACTTCATCAACACAAAACTCAAGAATTGCTTGAATTAATATAGATAGATTTATGTGGTCTAATGAATGTCACTAGTATTGGAGGACATAGATATTTTTAACTATTTTTTGATTACTCCAAAAAAATGTGAGTGTATTTTTTGAAATTCAAATCCAAAGCATTGAGTTGTTTCAAACATTTCAAACTACTAGTGGAAAAAAAAATTAGGAAAAATAATCAAGAATCTTTGTTCAAATAGAGGAGGTGAATTTTTGACAAAAGAATTTAATTTTTTTAGAAGATAATGGTATAAAAATACAACTCACCACAACAAAATTGTATTGTAGAAAGAAGAAATAGATCAATCATGGAAATAGTTTATTGTATTCTAAAGGAAGTTCATCTTGATCATCAATATTAGATGGAAGCAATTAAAATAGCTTTATACGTACAAAATAGATCACCTACAAGGATAGTAAAAAATGTTACTCCTGAAGAAGTATGGTCACAACATAAAACAACTTTAGAACAACTAAGAATATTTAGATGTAAGGCATACATGCATATTCTAAAGCAAAGAAGAACTAAACTAGATGACAAAACTATATGTGGAATATTTCTTGGTTATGATGATGATTCAATAAGTTACAAAATAATTGATCCTACAAAAAAAAATATACATAGGCAAATATGTGATATTTGATGAAGAAAACACAAATTTAATTAAAGAACAAAATATTGATTTAGGGATAATTCTAAATTCTTCAAAAGAAGACTCAAATCAGACAAATGATGAACAAATAGAAAATGTAGAGACTGCTACAAAATTTTAAATGAAATAACCTATATGGTTTAGAGATACATTTAAGGACTAAAAGCTAGAGCATATGCCAAATCTCACTACTACAAGACCTCAAACTCATAGTTTAACAAGAGTAACTTGAGGTTTTATAAGTTCTTATTAGATGCGTGAGTAGAAATCAACTCTAGTTCTTCATTAACCTCCAATGGCATTTCATCATTAATAACATTTGAATCCAATAAACAATTATGCAAACCTTTACCTAGAATTTGGATGGTGGAACACAAAAGGTGAGATTTTACCTTTGATGCATTTCGATTTACCAATACTTGAAGAGGATTTGTAACTTCTTTTTTATCATGATCTCCATCATCATCATTTTTTAGCCCTTCATTTTCATCAATTACCTATTCATAAAAGACACCAAAATTAGGAACCCAATAAAAAATATGCCCATCCTTTTCAAACCAAGAATCTTGTTGGTCAAGGGATGTGTTAAATAACACATCTTCCTGATCAAACTTTTGAGTTGTTTCAAATAAAGCAATATTTTCATTGGGATCATCAATGATATCAAACCCAAACCATTAAGATTCTAAAATTTTCTCTATCTGAGGTGGCATAGATATTATAGGGTGCATAGATGAAACTAGGCTTTTCATTTCTTGCCCCTCAAATGGGAACAAAGTGAGTGATTCCCTTTTTTCATCCAAAACAAATGGATCACACAAACAATTTACCATTTCTTACTTTTATCTTTTAGCAAGGTGTTCAAGAAACTCACATTCAAAATGGTTGAATATTGGAATCTTCTCTACTTCTACAAATGGTTCATAATTTTTTGTTTGCAAAGGGATTGCAAAATCTTCATGCGAGATGGAGGTTTCAATGTCTTGCATATCAAGTGAAGTAAACATTTCATCAGTAGAAATGTGAGAAAGCAATGATTCCCCATATCTTTCTAGATCATTACAATAATCTTCTTCCTGAATCATTTATGAGATTCCATCTCTTCTTTCATTTCATTCTTGTATTGTTCAATAATTGCAAGATATTTATGTGAGATAACAATTTTAGCATCCTGCATATCCGATGGAATAGAAATTTCATCAGTAGGAGTAACAAATAATTCTACATACTTCTTCCAATAATTGTCATCTAGACCCATGAGATTATATTCTATGGTGTATTCCTCATAATATTTAGATTCTTCAAGAAATTCTTCTTCAAAGTCTCCTCAATTGTTGTTGGTGACTCAAGGGTTTCTGTGATGGAATGATTTTTTGTATTTAGATTTGCATGATCACTGCAATCCTCATTTGTAAATAATGACCATAATTCATAACTTGACTGATGTTGGCTTTCTTGATCATCATAATAATTATCCTCCAAAAATAAGTGATGAAATTCTATCATGTCTTTTGGCAACTCTTTAGATTCATCTATTGATTCCTTTTCAGATTCTCTTTCACTCTTTTTGTCCCAATCCTCCTGTGTAAATAATAACTCTAAGCCCTTTATTTCTAAATACTCATACGTCTTCAAATTTGAGTCAATCTCTACATCTTGATGGACTTGTTCACCACAATCCTCATTGGTGGGTATTGAATTTGCAACTTGCACCTCCTCTTGGACGATATCTAAGGTGGTTGTAATAATTTGGACATTTAACTTCATCTTATTGATTATTCACATTAGATATTACTTGATTCAAGGGTGCTAGATTAGATGGTTGCTATTGGTTGGAATCCATACCTCCTAAAGAATAGTTCATCACAGGAGAAGGTTGTTCCTTAGCCTGACTCATGGGTGGTCTCTAATTATGATCCTTAGGGTTAAGCAATGATGATTGATCCACCTCACCCCTTTTTAAAATACACCATTGCTATACTATTATTGTGGCCTTGTAGACTCTAGGCAAGGATGGATCTTCAAGATTTTCCCCTGGAAATGTAGCAAGTAAGGGGTCTAAGGCTCCCATGTAAATTTTAATGGCCTATTTTTCCAAAATAATGTAGTGTGTATCCATTTTTATATACAACCTATGAAACCTCTCATTGAATTGGCTCATGGATTCATTAGGTTCCTTACAGATAGAGACAAACTGATTCTTTATCACAACTAGGTCAACCAGTTTTCCAAAATGGTTGAGAAATGCTTCTTGTAGTTGAGCCCAAGAAGTGATAGTACTTTGAGGTAAGTGGATGTACCAATCAAATACAACCTCTTCCAATGGGTATGAAAACAACCTACAAGCAACATCTTTATGCACAATTTTCAAATAAATTAACATGTCCTTGTATCTCTAAATATGTTCCTTGGCTTGATCCACATCATGCTTAAATTGAGGTAGATAATCTTTTGCACCTTCTAGGATTTGGTGGGTAGGAATATTTTTAGAACAATAATAACCCTCTATCCAGGATGCCATTCCTGCTGGAGTAAACATTGCCATTAGGGGACCTTAAGGAATATAACTTTAGTATCAAATTTTGTTAGTAAAATAAATATATCTTGCAAAGAAGCATGAAATGACTAACAAATTTTAAATTTTTAACATATAGATCATCATCTTAGCATAAATAAAAATATATGCACCAATTAAACCATGATATTAAAGAGCATTCTAAAATTCACAAAAGGTTAGCATCAATGCATCATAAATTATAGAATATTTGAATCAACGAAAATGATCACAAGTCAACAAAGCCTCGTTAGTAAAGACCAATTATTTTCAAGTAAACATTAACAATTTTGCATCTAAATAGCAATAAAGTAAACCAATTCAGGCCCTCCTTCTAGTGCCAAAATGTTGAGTGGTAATTTTACCCAATTGCAAAACCACACTCATAGTTAGGATTTTGATTAGAAAACCCTCTCTTGCAAAGAAATTAATATTTCTCCAAGGTTCCTTTTACTTAATGTGTGCTTGTAATATTGTGAAGATATATCAAATAAGTGCTAGGAATACCTTAGTGGTTTGCAAATAACTATTAACAAGGGGTCTGTGTTGGTTTATTTTATTGCTATACTAGTGATTGTTCATGAAACTAAAAGAAAAGAAAAATGTGATTGGCCTTCATATGACCAATGTAAAGCCTTAGTTCATTTTATCTTGAAGTATTTTAGATATATTTTATCTTCTTTTGGTTAAGTAGATTTTAGACAAGTTTTATATTGCATTATTAAATCCTGCTTTGAGCATAAAGAGAAGACTAAAATATACTTTTGAAATGCAAAGGTTGAATGATGATTGAATTCATGTAATATTGCTTTGATCATGAAAATAAAATAATCTATATGAACAACTTGATAAATGAAATAGCTTTTGAAATGCCATATAAATTATCTCCCTTTAATAAAATTATGATTTTCATAAAGGGAAGTTAATTTATTGCTTGAAAAACGAAATGTAAAGCTTGAAATTTGATTTACCTTCAAAATGTGAAATTATGTCAAATTTCAAAATTACAAAATTCCTTATAAAACAATAACTTTGAATAATTTTTATAATTTCGAAATGACTTCAAAATGAAATCAAAATTGCATAAGATGAAATGTTAAAGCTTATTCTAGAGACCCATGCATCTATTTTTTAAAAAAATTTCAAATTTTTTATTTTATTTGAAGAATTTAAAAAAAATAAGAAAACGAGGTTAGAGAAATAAAAATAAAAATATGAAAAATATGAAACTGAATGCAAAAAATAACCAAAGATATCTACTGTAAACTGGTTTTCGAATCTTGCATAAAACATTAGATCCCAAATGCAAAAACAAGAACCAGGTAGACATGTATACACACAATCTAAGATTGGTCAAGGTGAGAGTCTAAGGAGTAAACATGCATAAAAGTGTATAAATAATGCAACCGACCTAACACATAAAATATCATTACACAATTCCAATGCATGTGGTGAAAAATATTCATTAAAGCTTTTTATTGCATTCAAAATCTATTTCCTACATACAAAATGAGGACAACAGCTAAAATCCTTCCAACCATTTCCCTTTTCTCCTATTCCAAAACTTCCAGCCTCTAGCTCTAAAAACAATCCAACCCTCATTTTACCTTTTCCTCTCTTTTTAAAACTTTCCCTTCCTCTTCAATTTTTGTTTCACTTGGTTCTGTAATGTTTTGTCTTCAATGGCTATCTATCCATTTTATTTCTCTTTCTTCAACCTTGCATCCATTCCCATTCATTTGCTTTGTAACACTCCTTTATAATGCCTTCCATTTATTAACATGATTCATAATGACTTGGACACTCTTTATTAGTATTTCTATGGCATATTATAAGTACATCCCATACACTAACATCCACGTGTATTTTTTGAGCCATCCTCATTCACCAAAATTCTTCTTACAAGTGTTACATAAATCAAAATCTTTCAATGTATGTTGACCGACTCACAGGATATGCATTTACGTTATTTGATTACCCTTTTCCTGGGCCTACACTCCTTTATATTTTAACTTTAATAATTTATTATTATTCTGAAGCTCTATTGACAGTAGGGAATCCAAATCTCATCTCTTCTTTTAAATGGTGAGTAGTGTGATTGTCCACCCCTTTTCGTAGCCTATATAATTTACTCTAGCTATCCCTAACGAGTGGTTCTTCTCCTACGCCGTGTCATTGGACAGATCATCATTACCAATCGGTACTCCTATAATATAAAATATACTATAAATGAAGATCAAGATGAATATCTCCATTAATCAAAATTGATTCCCCCCAATCATGTTGATGTAGAAAGATTCCACCCAATTTAGAATTTCATCGAGTAGCTTCTCAAGCATAGCTTCCACCCATTCGAACACTCACCATATTGACATTTTTACTTTATACCGCATATTGTAGGTGATGAGACTACATCTTAGCTCTACAATTTGGCCATACTTCATCTTCTCTCATCGAATATTTTCCCATTAGTGCACACCCGTATATCCAGATTTATCCTCATCGAGTGCATACTTACTGTGGTGTCGAATACTGTGCTGACATCTCCTAGTCATGATGAGGCTTTGAATTCCATTATGTTTACATTTATTAAAAGCCCATACTATCATCTATAAATCATCAAAGCATGACATCCATCACAGGCTACCACTGTAGACTATTTCATAATCTTTATTATGCCTAGCTCCACGTTGCCATGTGGGCATTCACCCATCTAGGCCAGTGCCTATAGGATGTCTATGTTTACACCTTGAAGTCCCTATGAACATTTGCAGTTCAGTATATGTCCTAGTGAGTCATTTTATCTATGTCAACGATCCCCAAATCTGAATCATCATCATATTCAAAGTTATAGTGGGTCCACCACCTCGATCAGTTTCATTCTCGACAGTAATCCCACATCAAAGATAACAGATCCATGGCTACCTTCCTTTGATACCTCCACAGCTTACCATATGCATCAAATAATCCTTGTAACTGCCTCACACACTACGTCCTACGTACCTTAAAGCTGTTAGGTCTGCTTTATTGACTACCTTACACTGCCCGTGACTTTGTACTTCTACCCACGTTCATATGCTTCACCTTAGGTAATCTCATATATCTATACCGTGACAAGTTCCACCTACACTACGCATCCCCGATGGTGTACCAAATCTATAACATTGACTCATCCAAATTTAAATACATGTTGTCCAGGTTTACTGCGAGATCATCACTATGATCTATTATCTAGCCTCCTCTTGAAAGAATGGTCCACGTCATACGATTCACCATGTTGACATGTATTATCATGTCTAGGATCTACTCCTACTTCATCCTCCATTCCACAGTGGAGTAGTCTACGTTTCAACGCTCTCTTGACTTTGATTGTCTAGCTTGCAACGTTGGCCCATTTGCATCGCCATGGAGGTCCGTTATGATATATCGTTGTTGGAAATCCTATGTTACATAGGTATTGCCATGTCATATGCACACATGTGACAAGAAATTAATAAGGATAAACTAAAAAAAACATATGGTCATTAAAGAGAGTGCTCAAAATTTTAATAAAATTAAAATATTATAAGCATCAAAATTAAACTTAAAACCTCTCCTCCACGAGGCAAGAGGAAGTTTTATTTCTTTATTTAATTATATTTTTACTTATTATTATTATTAATATATATATTTATTTTATTTATTAATTTATTTATAATATATATTTTTTAATTTTTAATATATATTTTTTAATTTTTAATATATATATATATATATATATATATAAGTTTGACGGATTTAACTTTAAAACATCAAAACTAACCATTGAAACTACAAACTTAACCAAACCACCTTTAAAGAGACTAATAAAGAAACACTAACACACACAAGCCTATCAACACTCCAAAAGAAGACAAAAGACACCACACAACAAGGAACCTTGGAAACTTAATTGCAAATATCAAGGATGAGACCTATCAAAATTATTGCTCCAAGGATACCAAAATTCTCAAAAACACAAATAAAAAGGTGGGTCCCTAGGTCCCCAATATTTGGGGCTAATTGTGCAATAACCACAACACTACTCAACACATTTGGATCTCTAGAACCATCATACAACTTGACTTCACATTTAGTCTTGGAGCGAAGGTCATTATTGTAGATTTTTACATCACTTGAGGTATTATGGATAGTTATGTCTTTGACCTTATCGACCAAGACACTAACTAAATTGGCTAATGCATCCATTTGTTCTACTAAATTAGCAACCATAGCAAAATAAGTGATATCCAGATAGAGTTATACAATTTTTCGGTTGCCCTAAAGGACCAAAAGGGTTCCAACAAGGGGTAACAAAACTTGAGCAATTTCCAAGTAATTACAAGAAAATTTCTTATATATTACAATGGTGAGACTTGGGAAATTATATGCTAAGTCATCCATTCATAAATAATGGACTATTTAATAAAAAGATAAACTAGTTTTATACAAAAATATATAAAATAATTGAAGCATTTAATAAATTTAAAGGGCTTAATTAGTTAATAATTAAATAAAATATAAAATTTTACCCCTTTTTTGTTTACAATTTGATTCTCCTCTATTCTAATGGAGAAAATTGAATCCCAATGGCTACTTGTGTTCCTAGGAAACACTAATGGTCAAGCACATCAAGAAGGTTTTCCAATAGCTAGTTCCTAATCCACCAATTGTGAAGGCGTTTTATGTGGTGTCAATGGCTAATTGCCATGTGTCATGTTACTAAGTTGCATGCCAAAAATATTTTGCCATACAGTTTGCAAAGGGTGAGGGACTTAGTGACACAAATTTGTTGTTTATCATCTACTGTTCGAAGGCCATCCATGGTTGTTAGGAATTTTTCCACGAAAAAATTTATCTGCTATTGTTTTACTATCAATTACCACCAAAAAAGTAAGATTGGGGTTGTCAGCCTTGATGAGGAAAAATGATATTAATAACATGTTAAAATTCAAACAAATGTGTCTTTGATCATCCATTGACAATGCTAACATACATTAATGTCAATAAGTTAATCGATGAGAGAGAGCCAATTATAAAATATGACATCGAAACATTGACTATCATGTGCAATAGATAATTATAAACTGGTGCAAGTAGGTGATAGCAAATCGATGTCAACGACAACTAAGAGCAACATCAGACAACATGTCTGCTCAATGCTTGAAATAACCATTATTATTATGCAACGATAGACTAAATAACATGTTGATGAAGAGTATGATGACTCATAGATCGAACAACTATAACAATGTGTTAGGTTTTCAAGATATTAACTTATTAATGTAATTGATAATAAGTGCTTAAACCTGTGCTTGAGGAAAATAATCCTATTCCTACGTGGATGAGGAAGTAATATGCTTGAACGTTTAGAAGAATCGAATGAATATTTCATTTGAAGAAGATGATATTTGAAACAACAAATTCCTTGAGTTTCACAATGTATTTCATCCTTGTGAAAGTATAACTTATGCAAACGATAGTCTACCAACTCAATTGCCACTTCCTTAGATACTATACACGGGCTTAAGCAATAACATGAGTAGGATAAACATTAGAACTAACCCAAAGCCATTTATCACCACCCGCTTTGATATCACTAATGTGGAACTAACCTGAAGCTATAAACTGCATTATAGTGGATGCTTTAATAAGCACAAAAAAATGTACAAGAAAAAATAACAAGAAGCATACAAAGATCTACCTACTAAATCTGGATAGCAGGATAAGAAAGCTAACAGCCAAATAGCTAGAGATCATAACAACTTGACAAACTAACACTAGAAGCTAACAAAAATCTAACAAACTTGAGCTAACATGAGCTATAAGAAGCTTCACATGGTACATAAGAGAAAATAAAAATTATTCAACCTAAAAAACAATCCTAAGCTTAACTAGTGTTCTCATCAGGATTTAAAGTGTAAGGAATAACCTTAAAAGCACTTTCTTCTTTATATTGTCCTAGAAATCTTAAAGTGCAATGGCATTCCTCCATATGAATTTCTTTCTTATGATGTCTAAAAAACCCTAAATTACTATGAATATCCTCATCTTCACTTCTTTAATATGTTGCACTTAAAACCCTAAAATGCAAAATATAACATCTATATGACTTTATTTTTATTAAAAAAATTTAATATGAAGATAATTGGCCTAAAATAACTCTTCTACCTTAAAAAAAATATGATTTTCTTTTCTTTTCAATTGGGACTTAAATGATGGTCCACGTAGAGTGCTCTCAATTTCTCTTAAGAAACTTCAATATGATTTGCTTGACCTTTGAATTCTTCGTTAGAGAAAAAAAAAAACAAATCATTTGTCAAAAGCAAACCTGGCATGCATAATACATCCAAGCCTGCGGAACAATTCCTCTAAGAAAATATACCTCTTGAGCTTCAAAATAAAGATTCTAATTTCTACTGTAACAATAATTTTTTATTTCTTTACAATCACCTTGGACAATTGGGGGACTTGCCATATTTTCGAAAACGGAGAGATGCGTAAGCTTGAACTGTCTTCAAAATTAGGTTCTAATTGTATGTAATCGTCTCTCTCCCTTCCCCTCTAATCAGGCTTTGCGCATCTTCGAGACTTGGAAAGGTGTGTCGTGCCTTCCAGAAATGGTCTTAGTTTCGTGTTTTGCTTAATGGGCTATCCAAAAGTCAAACATCTCTGTTTAACTCTTAAAAAAGAAAACAAGGATAATATGCTAAAAAGCTAAAAAAGAAAACAAGGATAATATGCTAAAAAACCGGGTGGCCCTTCACTCAAGAGTCTACCGCAAGTTGCACAGAAGTCGTATCACATGGGTGAATCTAGGGATGGCTAATAATTGAAAACGAAAACAATAAAGAGTATTTTAAAGAAATGCACAACGAAATTTGTACAACTTCCGTAGCGGTGATTTCTCCGGGATGGAGATGGGCTCTCCATGGCCTTTATTTATGAGCTTGCTTTCTACCTGCCAGGAGCTGCATATCAACAACTTGTTCAATCTGAAAGGCTTCCTCATCCCACCAAGTTCACGATCGCATTATCGCTCATGGCGTTCGCTCGAAGGTTGGTTGCCATGGTCGTCCTCGTTTTTGCGGTAATGGCAGTGATAGCAACTGCAGAAATCGGAGGAGGACAGGGAGGTTCAACGACATATCCGAGGAAGGGAATGTTGAGTCGGTTTCTGGAAGAGACTCAGTCGGGGAGAAGCGAATCGTGCGCCGCCCACAAGAAAACGACATGCAAGAAGAAGAACATCCCGGGGGTCGTGAAGTCGCGGTGCTGCAAGGACCGCTGTGTAAACGTACTAACGGATAATACCACTGTGGCTCCTGCGGCATCCATTGCTCTTTCGGATATGCCTGCTGTGACGGTCAGTGCGTCAACGTATCCTACAGTAAGGACAACTGTGGCAGATGCGGTGTCCGCTGCAGTGAAAAGGAGAAATGCGAACATGGAATGTGCTCTTATGCTTAATGGATTGAATAATGGATTTACTCTTGTATTCTTTATGACTGCTTAATTAGCTTAGGCCTTAGTCTGATGTCGGATCCGCTTATAGTCCACGTGTTAGGGGAATAAGTTGTTGCAATTAAAGAGCAGTAGTGTTGATGCAGCTTCGTGGAAGATGAGAGTCTAGTTTTCAGGGACGATCTTTGTTATATGCAGCGTTGCCTGCAACAGAAATGTAATGCAGTGGTTTAATAATACTTAAACTTACAAAAAAAAATGGTAAGAAAATTGTTTGAATTGGCAGCGTAGAATATTGTTTTATAGAGTAATGCAAACACAGCGGAGATGTTATGGTTCCAAATTTGATTACTCTGATGGAAGTTTTGATTCGCAAGCTTATGACACTTATACCAATTTTAGCTACAAGATTCAAAGTTATAAGTTTTTTATTTTCAGGATCCTCTTGTATATACAAGAACAAAATGATATTAAGACTTAGCTAGAGAATGATGACTAAGAAATGCTGTTAGCCGGAGAAAGCAATATAAAGTATGGATGACATAAACATAACGTCGTCCTAAATCATATTTATATTAAAGGTTTGCACGATGTAGAGCGGGAATTGAGGCCTCCAAGAGGTGTGGACCTAAAAACATGTGAGCACGTGACATGAAAAACTGTAAAAGGGCTTGCCCGACGTCTCAAAAGTTTGCAACAATGTTCCCCTGTTTCAGTTATCGAGCGAACTTGTGCGATCGTATTGCAAACTGTGAGAAGAGATTTCCAACTAGAGGAGTTGGGGATACTATTTTATGTGCTGTGTGAAGGGCGTGGAATGTGGGTTAGAGAGAAGGGCATTGGCTTAGAATGTAAGGAATTGCACGGAAAGTAAAGGGCTTTTACGTGGGCCCAGAGACGGAATATCAGAGATGCTTTAATGCTTATTTTGTGGAATAGTACTGCAATCCGTGTCGGAATGGGGTCTACTGATGCCAAACTACCGGTAAAGTAGGAAGGGCAACCGAGTCTTCAGCTAACGTTGTATGGGACATAAGTCAAACCCCATATCTGAGGTCCATAAGCGACAATTTTTTTTTGAATCAACGAGTGTTGGCTGCAAGTTTGGTATTCTTGAGCGGATTGAATAAAAGGGAAGGGCGTGTTGACGTGTGGAGGATAACGCCTCGACCATCTAGAGTCCGTACTAAGGTAGAAAACTAAAACCATAGATCTCCTATGTCATGGTTTGTGTCTATTACATCAAAGCTTACATCATCGTTATAGTGATATTATAATAAAGTTTGGATATTATTTATGTATAGTTTTGCTTACATCATCGCTATACAGTGATATTATTTATGTAGCTTTGTTTACATCACTGTTACACAGTGATATTACAATAAACTTTGGATATTATTCATGTATAACTTTGATTACATCATCACTATATAGTGGTATTACAGTAAAGTTTGGATATTGTTCATGTATAGCTTTGGTTACATCATCCTTATATATAGTGGTATTAGAGTAAAGTTTGAATATTATTCATGTATAACTTTGGTATTAGAATAAAGTTTGGATATTATCCATGTATAGCTTGGCAAGATTTGAACCTTGGTCTCCTCAATTGAGCTAAAGACACTTATAGTCTTAGAAAACTATAGTTAAAATGTAATGCAAAATAAATACTAAATGTATTGTATCGTGTTTATAATTGTACTTAATAGTTTCATAGTTGATTTTTTTTAAAATTAATGTAATTATTATTTTTTGGTTACATAGGAGAGTTGGTCATAATCACACTATTTTTAGTAACTAACAAGCATAGGGTTCAAACTACGGGCTGCAATCACCAAACCTATTTAGCATCGTTATTGTTGACCCGATGTGAAGGGGACCATCGATCAATGTAAAGGAGACCACTGGTCGCTCGGTGTTCGCACTGTCATCCTCTATTGTAATGTTTTTTAATTATTATTGAAAACATTTCAAATACAGTCTTATGAAATAAATAATATGCAACTATAAATTGTCCTTCACGCAATAAACTTTAAACTTTAGAAATACAAACTTAGGTGTTTATATATATAAATAATTTTTCTTATAAATATATACATATTTTTTAATAAGTTATGTGGTTTTTATTGGAATTTTTTATCAAGATAATTAAAATAATTATATGAATGAACCATATCTAACTTATTTTTAATAAAAAATATTTTTATTTGTGTTTTATTAAAGATATCCTTTATCCTTCTAGCTGTTATGTTTATACAATCCATTGATATCATTTTCATTAAAAAATTAAAATCTTATTTAGCTAATTGTCTTCTAAATTTAGAATTTTTTATTAAAATAAATATCAACCCCACAAATATCTACTTGGTTTCGCTCTTATAGATATAATAGCTATAACAAACTATATATTCATCCCAAAGGATAGCATAACGGTTCAATATTTGGCTCTTCTTCGAGAGGTCCAACGCGACATGTGTGTGTTAATCCTCTATTGATAAGTTTAGCTCTTGGAATTAGAAGGAGTCATGGCTGGGATGGGAATACTCAACCCAAAGCATTAGTTTTAGGGGTTTCTCACACTAACCAAACAAAAAAAAACCTATCAATTCCATAATACCTCTTTTTTTAGGGGTCTTATTCATGTCCTTGATATTCTAAGATATCATTTTTCATCATCACTTTTTATTTTTATTTGTGGGCTTAACCTTGCTTCCTATGAACACTTGTGATATTTGTTTTTGATTTCCCATATTGATATCCCTTTGAGTTTTTTTTTTCTTGGATATTTCTCTTCTTTTCATTCCCATCAACACTTTTATTTTTGTTGATATTTGTAAATTTTCATATTTTTATAGTAATAATTATCATCTACATGCTTGTCTTGCTCTAAGGGATTTGATGTGGAACAAACATGAAGCTGTAAATTGCATTATAATGGATGCTTAAATAAGCACCAAGAAGAAACATACAAGAAACAAATAGTAAGAAGTGTACAAATATTTTATTGCTAAATTTGGATAGTATAATAAGAAAACTAAAAATCAACTAGCTAGAGATCATAATAACCTAAGAATCTAATGCTAAAAGCCAAAAAAATAGAGCTAATATGAGCTATAAGAAGTTTCACGTGTTACATAGGAGAAAATAAAAATAATTAAGCCTAAGAAAAACTCTTAAGCTTATCTTTTAACTCATACACCATTAGTGTTCCTCATCATCCCTCCCCACCATGGCATTGAATTCCAATGCTCTTAAGAGAGAAGGACAATTTTGAGACAACTCATGGTGTGATATCCAATGAGCCTAGTGTGGAAGCTGACCTTGGTGGGCAACAAGATAAGAAGTGGAAGAACCTTGTCGAGTCTAAAAAGTCTTCAAACACTTGGTCAAAATCAAGCAAAAGCTAAAAATCAGGTACCATATTTATAGGATGGTTGATGTCGGGATTAGTCTCCAAAGTAGAATTATGATACAACTTCAAAAGATCCACATTGATGACATCATGAATACTAAGGTGAGACAAAAGATCAAGGTAAAAGGCATTTGTAAACATTTGTTGGAGTATGGTAGAATGCTCATAGTGGAGTGGTTTGATCTTACTATGTGCCTTCTCTAAAAAATGTTGTTTATCCAAGTAGAGATAAAATTTATCTACAACTTGAAAACGATGAGGAATTTGGTGTCAATCCATTGTTTGCTTTTATTGTTGCTAAGTATTTTGTAAAATTTGGACCACCTTTGACTGAAGACTCTACAAGCACTATATGAAAGAGTTTTCTTGATCTTGGTCCTACAAAATGTGTATAGTGGCTAGAGAGTGCAAGGATAGAGGTAATTCATATGGGACCAAAGGTTGAAAACCAAGACAAACCTCAAAAGAAGAGTGTCTTGTGGAGGTATGAACTACTCTATTGTAGGTATGCTCTATGTGAGTGAGACTCAAATGCCACTTAGCTAAAAAAATATGGTGACAGATCCTCAAAATTTGTACAAGAATGTGATTAACCACTTTTGTTTTCCCCATAGGAATTAAGAGCATTAGTTTATATTGAAAATCAAGAGAAAATATATAATACATGTTATGCGGTTGATATGTAGTTGATAACTACCTTAACCACATAACCACCTAGCCCTTAATCACATAACCACTTAGGTAAGCGACACTATAACATAATGAGGTGCTCTAACATAATGTAATAACACATAAGACTATTCTAACATCCCCCCTTATTACATTATTTTGAAATACAAAGAGTGTTGTGAAACAATTCAAATTTGACACATGCAAGTGCCTTAGTGAAAATATCCGCAACTTGTTCATCGGTGGGAATGTACTAGAGTTGTATCTTGTATTTTGGAACTTCATCTTAAATAAAATGACATTGAGTGTCAATGTGTTTGGTGCGTTCATGAAACACTAGATTCTTGATGAGCTTCAAAAAACCTTGGTTGTCACAAAACAAGTGGATTGGAAGTTTCTTGGGAAGACCCATACTTGCAAGAATGCAACATAACCATATCACCTCGTAGACTGCTCCATGTGTTGCACGATATTCTGCCTCTATAGATGATAAAGCAACCACCTACTACTTTTTACTATGCCAAGAGATAGGACTGGATCCAAGATAAAAAAATGTATCTAGAAGTAGATTTCATATCATCAATTGAGTCAGCATAATCATAGTTCATGTAACCTTGCAAGAAGTTGTCATTCTTCTTATATTCCAGGCCATATTCTATACTACCACAAACATAATGAAGAACTCATTTTGCTGCTTTCCAATGACTAACTTTAGGTTCCTACATGAACCTTGAAAGATAACTCACATCAAAACTGATATCTAGCCTGGTGTTGGTAAGATATATGATACTCCCAATCAACTGGTGATAGAGAGTACCATATACCTATGTAGAAGTATCAAATCACTATAACTATAGCCCTATTTCCATTGGAGTTGCTTTAGGCTTACAATCAATCATGCAATATTTCTCAATTAATATCTTGGCATATTTATTTTGTGTCACTGTGATATGATTCTTCTTCTGTGCCACTTCTAAACCAAGATAATAATGAAGAAGTTCTAGATTTGTCATCTCAGATAACTTTTTCAAGTCACCTTTCACTACATCTATCAATTTCTCTAAACTACCAATGATAAATAAATCATCAACATAGAGTACTAAAATCACTATTTTAAAACCGTTTTTCTTGATATAGATATTAGCATCCAAAGGACTTCTCTTGAAACCATACTGCAATAGGTGATTGTCAATATTTATGTACCAAGCTCATGGAGCTTGTTTTAACCCATACAAGGATTTAACCAACTTGTAAACTTTTTGCTCTTGGTATTCAACCACAAATCCTTCTAGCTGAGTCATATACACTTTTCCTTGAGATCACCATTTAAGAAGGCACTTTTTACATCCATATGATATAGCTTCCATCCGAACTAAGCTACCATAGCATAAATTATATGAATGGTAGTCATTCTAGTAGTGGGTACAAAAGTCTCTTCATAGTAAATGCTTTCTTTTTATGCATAGCCCTTTGCAACAAGGAGGACCTTATGCTTATCTATAGTTCCATCTACCTTATACTTCACTTGGTATACCCATTTGCAACCAATTGGTTTCTTTCTAGATGGTAGATCAACTGGCTTCCAAGTATTATTTTTGATGAGAGACATATGTTTTGCATCCATAAATACCTTCCACTGAGGCTCACTAAGTGCATATTGGACTATGGTAGGTTCATGTTCATCCAATGAAGACATAAAAATCCTATCATCATCCACATATATATCTTCTTCTCTATATTCCTCTGCATCTATAGAAAGTTCTTCAAAGTGTTGGTAAAGATCGTCAACCTCTGAAGTTGATGCTTCTGCTCTCATTTGATGAATCATACTTCATGTACGAGGTTGATATACAGTTAGATCTGGAGGTGTAGTCACTTTTGAATATCTCATTGTACTTGTATACCATTTTGGAATCTTTTTCTATGGGGAAGGAGTCTATTTCTTAGGTTCCTCATCATCTAGGTATACAACTATAGATGTGTTATCTAGTTTGAAAGCTTCATCAAATACCACATATCTATTGGTGTGATTTTTCTTGGTTTTAGGATATATCAAATGATATCCCTTGGAATGCTCATCATAACCAAGAAAAATACACTACAGAGATTTCTCATCTAACTTCTTTCTCTTTGCTTTTAGAATGTGCATGAATGCCTTACACCCAAAAATCCTTAGATGAGAAATGGAGGGTTTTCTACCACTCCATGATTCTTGTGGAGTCATTCCATTAAGAGCTTTTTGGGTGCTCTATTCAGGAGGTACGTTGCTATATTGACAACTTCTACCCAATACTATTGCTCAAGATGTGCCCCTGTAAGCATACAATGAACCATTTCTATGATGGAACGATTCCTCCTCTTAGCAACTTTATTTTACTGAGGAGTATAGGCTATTGTAAGTTGCCTCTTAATCCCATGTGCATTAAGAAATGTAGAAAATTATTTTGAGGTATATTCCCCCCCTTGATTTGAGTGAAGGGTCTTAATAGAACATCCTGCTTCTTTCTTAACACTTTTTATTAAAATATTAAAAATATAGAAAGACCTCTGACTTTAGTTGTAGAAAGAAAACCCACATATTTCATGAGTAGTCATCAACGAAAAACTAAAAATACCTCTTTCCTCCATAACTATTTGGTATAGGACCACACAAATAAGTGTGTACCGACTCCAATAGTCTTTTGGTTCGTGAGGAGCTCAAATCATAAGGTACTCGGTGTTGCTTACCTGCTAAGAAATATGAGCAAACCAGCAAAGTGGATGAAATATTGGGAAGACCTTTCACCATTTCATATTTAATTAAGCAAATATCCTAAAATTAGATGGCCATATATTTTGTAGTAAATATAACTGGTCTCTTTGGTGTTTACCACCATGGCAACATGAGGTTTAGAAATGGCATCTGAAGCAAACAAGCCATGCTTATAGGAAGTTGTTGCTACATGTTTGCCATTTCTTGTGATGAAGCAACAATGCTTCTTTCCATCCTCAACTATGAAATCAACCACCATGTTTTTATCTAGGATTTGATGTACTGACAAAAAATTATTTGCCAATCCTAGAACATAAAGAACTTTAACTTTCTCAATCTAACATTTTCCATCTAGAAGAGTGATAGAAACATTGCCTTCAACCTAGACTCGGTAGGTCTTATCATCAACTATGGTAACTGGTTTGCCTTCCTTAGCCTCAAATGTCTCAAACCACAATTTATCACCAATCATGTGTTTACTAGCTTCGAATTTGCTTAGAATTTGTGTGAGTCATGAGCACCTTGTGTGCCCTATTAGAATATGAATCTGATTCCTCATAAGCAACATGCCCATTTGGTTGCTTATTATTCTTTTGTGGTTTGTAATTATCTTTTTTTTTTTATCTTGGTCATATGGTTGTTTATTTTTGAACCAACACCTATTGGTGTCATGGTTGTCCATATCACAAATTTTACAATACTACATTTATCCCTATTGAGGTTGCTTGCCTTTGGAACCTTTGGAATAAGACCCTCCCTTCTAAAAGTTACCCTGTCTTCTTGACCCCTATTTTGAGTAAAGTGCATTATTTATCACTTCATCTCTTTGAAGTTGATTTGCCTCCTTAGTTTGAAGTAAATTTACCAACACCATAAAAGTAACTTGTCTCATGGATACTTGAAAGGATGTGATCAAATTTTTGTAGGAATCTAGAAAGCTCTCAAAATGATTGATGTCAACAGCTTATCCTCTACTGCTTCTCCCAAAGAATTCAACTTGGCCTTCAATTTTTCCACTCTACATAGGAACAATTCTACTAATTCATAAGACTTCATACTGAGAGTATAAAGTTGAGATTGAAGGTTAAGAATGGTGGATTGATTCTTCCATTCATATATGGTAACTAATGCATCCCAAGCATATTTACCATTTTTAGCATCACAAACATGAGGCTGTATTTCATCAGTAGTAGCAAGCACAATAAGCATGAGGGACCTTCTATCATTTTTATCATATGCTTCTTGATCTGTACCTGTTGTTGTAGGACGTTTTGTAGTGCTAATCACTACATCCCACAAATCTTCAACCTGTAGAATGGCTCTCATTTTGGTTTTCTATGAAGCAAAATTGGAACCTTTAAGCAGTTGTGTATATGAAATATATTTGTGTATAGTGCCCATTATGAAGGTTCCTTGTATCACCAAAATGGTCTCTTTTTGGATATACCACAAATGAGTAATAAAAGAGAATTCACTCAAATTGATGGCACCTACCTAAAAACCCTTCTAAAAAAGGATGATTAGTTGGAGGAAATTAAGTTAAGAAATAGAAATGAATTAGGGTATTTTATAGAGTGAATATCAAAATAAAATTGGCTTTCCTTATTTCTCCTCAATGATTTATAGAGAACAATAGCTCATATGTCATTGTTGCAGCTATATTAGGCATTAGATACAGTAGTCCCAGAATGACAACTTCACTTGTAAGTGTGGACCAGAGGTACCATATATACCAAACGCTGTTGTCCAATAAATTGCATAAAAAGATTTAAAATTTGGAGTCTTATGTGCTTTTAAATTTTAACTTATGATGTAAGTGCAAAAAACAAAAAATTAAATATAACATACAATAAAAAGTGCCCATAAATTTAAAGCATATGTGTCATATTCCATAAAAAATGCACCTATTCTACAATGCCAATTTTAAGGTGTCGAATGCAATCGAAAATGCACCTTTTTACAATAATTTTTGCAAGAAATTTTGTTTTGTGTTTGCAAAAATTGATATTCACAATTCCCCTCCTTGTGTTATAATTTTACAAAAAAAGAAATATTGTTTTGTCCCCCCATTTTTTTTTGCAAAATAAACAAGGTTTTGATGAAATTGGGAGAACCCTTTCAATGTGTAAAAAAAAGAGCAAATCTTGTTTTGTATTCTTCCTTTAAGAAAAAATTGCACTATTTTGTCTTTGTTTCGCAAAAAATGAATGCTCCTTGGGTTGCAAAATTTTTTTTTTTTCAAAGTATTAAAAAAAATACCTTCTAATGCTCCTTTGTATTTTTCAGCAAAAAAACAGTTTCATTATGCATGGGGTTTGAACCCACGATCTCTCGTGCAAAGTGCCTTAGTTACAACCGCCCAACTGACTCGGTTGCTACTCTGGACAAGAAAAAATGGGAACCCTTTGTATTTGAAGGTTTCTAGGGTGCCAAATGGGATCTTTCACTTTGTAGGTCGTAGCAAAAAAATATTTTGTGCTTGCGCATGGGGTTTGAATCCCTAACCTCCTATCACACACAGTATTAGCACCCACCTTCCAACCGGATGGGCTACAACACCCATTGGAATGAGAAGGGCAACATTCAATACATATTTCCTTTGTTTATGGAATGTTGAAAAAAAAAATTGGGACTTTAGTCACACATGCACTAGGAGGGTGCAAATGAAGACTTTAAAACTGTAGTCACTCACGTAGAGTTTTGATTACCTATAGACAATCAAGAACTTGGACATCCCTTTTGCAAAAGATGATAGCCAATAGGAAATCACCTTGGAGGATGCCACGTAGGATCACCACGTCACTATGCCACATCAGTACTAGATTGCCATGTCATCAGCTCATCAAGTCAACCGTTGCCACATCAACCTTCTTCTGCCATGTCACACATCATCTTGCAGAGGTCCACATTAATGACACATCTGTTGATGTCTTGATCCATGTGCCAATAGAGGTCCTCATCAAATGTTGTGATGTGTAGGGGTCTTGCTTAAGATTTATGTCCTATCTACCTACATCTAGCTTTGCCTCAAGAATTATGCACCACTTTGATACCATATAGGAATTACGAGTATTAGTTTATATTGAAAATCAAGAGAAAATATATAATACATGCTATGCGATTGATATCCAGTTCATAACCACCTTAACCACATAACCACCTAGCCCTTAATCACATAACCACCTAGGTAAGCAATGCTCTAACATAATGTGACACTCTAACATAATGTATAACACATAACACTATGCTAACATACCCATTGGATTGTGGATGAAAGGCAATGGAGAAGTTAAGAGAGAAATCCAAAATATTTCACAAAAAGCATCAAAAGTGACCCACAAAGCATTAATATCTATAAAATATAATGCTATTAGAGAGACCAAATGAACTCCATACTATCTCAAAGAAAATTATGTTAAGTCAGGTGCAAAATTGGTCTTTTAGCATAAGATGAACTTAGCCATCTTATTGAATCGGTCTAAAACAACAAAAATATAATCATGTTATTGAACTAGCATGGGAAAAACTCTCATCACGTCCATGGATATACTTTTCCAAGGATGATAAGGTATAGAAAAATGAACACTAAAACCCAAATTCATGTTACCTATCTTTGAGTGACAATAAACAACACACTACCTCAAAATTTGCAAGACATCATGTTGCATGTGAGGCTAGTAGAAAAAATGTTACAAGTGATGAAGAGTCTTGTGTTCCAAAAATGTCCATCATAAAGAGTAGAATGTGCCTCTTTGAGAAGAGATAATTGATGCTTCTATGGTACAAAAAATTTATCCACACAGGATCCTTTTGCTTCAAAATCAATATACCACACAGGATCCTTTTGCTTAGAATCTATGTGAGTCATGAGTACCTTGTGTGCCCTATCTGAATATAAATTTGATTCCTCTTAAGAAACATGCTACTTTGGTTGCTTATTCTTCTTTTGTGGTTTGTACTTGCCCTTTTTCTTTTGACCTTGGTCATGTGGTTGTTTATTTTTCAACCAACACTTGTTGGTGTCATGGTTGTCCATATCACAAATTTTGCAATACTATATTTATCCCTATTGAGGTTGCTTGCATTTGGAACCTTTGGAAGAAGATCCTCCCTTATGAAAGTTACCCTGTCTTCTTGACCCCTGTTTTGAGTAAAGTGCATTATCTGTCACTTCATCTCTTTGAAGTTGATTTCCCTCCTTAGTTTGAAGTAAATTTACCAACTTCATAAAAGTAACTTGTCTCATGGACACTTGAAGGGATGTGATCAAAACCTTGTAGGAATATGGCAAAGCTATCAAAATGATTTATATCAAGAGATTATCCTCTAATGCTTCTCCCAAAGCATTCAACTTGACCTTCAATTCTGCCACTCTACATAGGAATAATTTTACTAGTTCGTAAGACTTCATACTGAGAGTATGAAGTTGGGATTGAAGGTTAAGAATGGTGGATTGATTCTTCCCTTCATATATGGTAACTAATGCATCCCAAGCATCTTTACCAATTTTAGCATCACAAATGTGAGGTTGTATTTCATCAGTAGTAGCAAGCACAATAAGCATGAGGGACCTTCTATCATTTTTAACATATGCTTCTTGATCTGTACTTGTTGTTGTTGGACGTTTTGTAGTGCCAATTACTACATCCCACAAATCTTCAACTTGTAGAATGACTCTCATTTTGGTTTTCCATGGAGCAAAATTGGAACCTTTAAGCAATTGTGTATCTAAAAGATATTCATGTATAGTGCCCATTATGAAGTTTCTTTATATCACCAAAATATATCTCTTTCGATATACCACAAATGAGTAATGAAAGATAATTCACTCAAATTGATGGCACCTACCTAAAAACCCTTTCAAAAAAAGGATGATTAGTTGGAGGAAATTAAGTCAAGCAATAGAAATGAATTAGGGTATTTGATGGAGTGAATATCAAAATAAAATTGGCTTTCCTTATTTGTACTCAATTATTTATAGAGAACAATAGCTCAGACGTCGTTGTTGCAACTATATTAGGCATTAGATACAGTAGTCCAAGAATGACAAATTTACCTGTAAGTGTGGACCAGAGGTACCATATATATCGAACGTTGCTATGCAATAAATTGCACAAAAAGATTATATTTTGGAGTCTTATGTGCTTTTGAATTTTAACTTATGATGTGAGTGCAAAAAATAGGAAATTAAATATAGCACACAATCAAAAGTGCCCATAAATTTAAGGCATAGGTGTCGGATTCCACCGAAAATGCACCTATTGTACAATGCCAATTTTAAGGTGTTGAATGCAATCGAAAATGCACCTTTTTACAATAATTTTTGCAAGAAATTTTGTTTTGTGTTTGCAAAAATTGATATTCATAATTTCCCTCCTTGTGTTATAATTTTGCAAAAAAGAAATATTGTTTTGCCGCCCCCCATTTTTTTTTGTAAAATAAACAAGGTTTTGATGGAATTGGGAAAACCCTTTCAATCTGTAAAAAAGAGAGCAAATATTGTTTCGTATCCTTCCTTTAGGAAAAAAAATTACACTATTTTGTCTTTGTTTTGCAAAAAATGAATGCTCCTTGGGTTGCAAAAAAAAATAATTTGCAAAGTATTAAAAAAAAAAACCTTCTAATACTCTTTCTTTTTCTAATTCAGCAAAAAAATGGTTTTGTTGCGTGCGGGGTTTGAGCCCACGACCTCTCACGTAAAGTTCCTTAGCTACAACTACCCAACCGACTCGGTTGCCGCTCTGGACAAGAACAAAGGGAAAACCCTTTGTATTTGAATGCATTTGGGGTGCCAAATGGGATCTTTTGCTTTGTAGGTCATAGCAAAAAAAGACTTTGTGCACGTGTGTGGGGTTTGAATCCCTGACCTCCTATCACACACAGTATTAGAACTCGCCTTCCAACCGATTGGTCTACAACACCCGTTGGAATGAGAAGGGAAAAATTCAATACACATTTCCTTTGTTGATGGAATGTCAAAAAAAAATTATTGGGACTTTAGTCCCACATGCACCAAGAGGGTGAAAATGATGACTTTAAAACTGCAGTCACTCATGTAGAGCTTTGATTACCTACAAGAAATTAGGAACTTGGACATTGCTTTTGTTGAAGATGATAACCAATAGGAAATCACCATGGAGGATGCCACATCACTATGCCACATCAGTACTAGATTTCCATGTCATCAGCTCATCAGGTCAATCGTTACAATGTTAGCCTTCTTCTGCCATGTCATACATCAGCCTTCAGAGGTCCACATCAGTGACACATCTATTGATGCCTTGATTCACATGCCAACAAAAGTCCTCATCAAATGTTGCAATGTGTAGGGGTATCGCTTCAAAATTTATGTCCTATCTACCTGCACCCAACTTTACCTCAAAGATCGTGCACCACTCTGATACCATATAGGAATTACGAGCATTAGTTTGTATTGAAAATAAAGAGTAAATATATAATACATGCTTTGTGATTGATATCCAGTTGATAACCACCTTAACCACATAACCACCTAGCCCTTAATCACACAACCACCTAGGTAAGCAACACTCTAACATAATGCGACACTCTAACATAATGTATAATACATAAAATTATGCTAACATACCCATTGGACCGTGGATGAAAGGCAATGGAGAAGTTAAGAGAGAAATCCAAAATATTTCACAAAAAGCATCAAAAGTGACCCACAAAGCATTAATATATATCAAATATAATGCTAGTAGAGAGAGCAAAGGAGCTCCATACTGTCTCAAAGAAAACTTGTGTTAAGTCAGGTGCAAAATTGATCTTTTAGCATAGGATGAACTTAGTCATCTTATTGAATCGGTCTACAACAACAAAAATGCAATCATGTTATTTTACTAGCATGGGAAAAACTCTCACCACGTCCATGGATATACTTTCCCAAGGACGAGAAGGAATAGAAAAATGAACACTAAAGCCCAAATTCATGTTACCTATCTTTGAGTGATAACAAACAACACACTACCTCAAAATTTTTAAGACATCGTGTTGCATGTGAGGCTAGTAGAAAAATTGTTGCAAGTGATGAAGAGTCTTGTGTTCCAAAAATGTCCACCATAAAGTGTATAATGTGCCTCTTTGAGAAGAGATAATTGATGCTTCTATGGTACAAAAAAATTATCCAACCTATACAAAGACATCCTTCATATGAAAATCTTGAAACAAACTTATATTGGAAGGGGAAGGATGTAAAAGGTGTTTGTAAAATTTTCCAAAATTTGGATCAAGAGCATATCTTATCGGTCAATTTCAAGAACCAATATGAAAAATAGTCACAACTATCAAAGTTGAAGCTACTAGAGGGTGACTCAAATAAACTGTTAAAATATTCCTAGTCCCTTTCTTGTACTTTCTCACCAAGTGAAATCATTGCAAATAGGTTGTCCACTTCATGTGATAAGTTTCCTCTATCTTATTTTTTAATTGAATAAACTTAAGGGGTATGTGATCTATATACAAAATAGCTTCTTTACTAAGAAGATAATGTATTCAATACTTAATAGTTTGCACTAAAGCATACAACTCTTTATTGTAGGTGGAATAGCTCTGTTTGGTAGCTAAAAATGTCTTATAATGGTAGGCCACTAGATGACCATTCTAATTTAATACTGCTCCAAAGGAAAACTATGATGCATCTATCTCTATCTTAAAAGACTAAGAAAGGTCAGGAAGGAAAAGAACATGTATTGTACATAGTTTGTGATTCAATATTTTAAAGGCTTGAGAGTGATCCTTTATCCATTGAAATATAACTTTGAATTTGTTCAAATGATGTAAGGGGGTTTGCAATAGTGGAATATACAGGAATGAACTTGTGATAAAAATTTGCAAGTCCAAGGAAACTCCTTAATTCTCTAATGGTGGAAGAAGTACATCAATTAAGAAGGGTTTAGACCTTTTAAGGATCCACATGAATGCCTTGCTCATGGATGATGAAAACAATATAAGAAAATAAGAACTGAGTAAAAGAATATTTTGGAAGGTTTACATACAATTGGTTTTCTTGAAGGGTTTAAGAACTTGTTATAGATGCTCTAAATGGACCTTCCAAATAGGAGAGTTAACAAATTCCATCCAATAAATGATCACAAATCTATCTAGACTATTTTTGAACACCTCATTCATTAAAATCATGAATGTAACTTGAGCATTAGTAAGACTAATAGGCATTGCAAGCCATTCAAAAAGGCACACCTTAGTCTTAAATGTTGTTTTACACGTGTCTTCTACCTAAATCATGACTTGATGATATTCACTCTTAAGATCAATCTTGAAAATGAACTTAGTACCTTGTAGCTAATCCAAAAGATAATTTATATATTCACTTGTTAATATCATTCTCTTGGTTTAAATATAATCTTAATATATGACGACAAATATTTTGAAATATATATAGCAACACATGTGTAAATATATATAGTATGCTTTCACTTCTTAGTAGTTGGGCCATCTTGGATGAAATACTCCCTAAGTATTGTCAACATTCTTCAAAAACATCCTTATTGATAAGTTGACATGAAAGTACAAAAAGCCTAACCCACATTATTTTTTTTTAATAGTTTCTTTCTTAATAGAAAAACTCACTTTATGGTATTAAATGTAGGATATATCTTCCCTAATCTATGGACCAACAACCATTATTTTATCCCTAATTTTTGAAGTGAAAAAGATGATGAGTAAAAAATAACCTTCAGGAAGAAAAGTCATGGAATAATTTGAATATAATCCCCAATTTTAATTGATTCAATATTGAATCTCCAAAAACCTTATCCAGAGTATACGTAGAACTGACATATTAACCATCTACTTTTAAAATCCATTATCATGCTTGAGTATCTCATCCTTAATAATCACTTCTAATGTAATATCTATTGTTTGGATCAAACTCACCATATATTCACTCATCCTCTTGTTTCCAACTTGGGCATTCATACTTCCAACTAAGATATCCTTCTAACTCGAGATTTCAGATATGACTTTCTTTCTATACTATCTAACTTTTCATCGTATGGATCCTTTAATTTTTAAATTTTATCAAAGATCTAAAGCAAGAAAAACTAAGGCTCATTCCTTACTTACACTTGTTTTTTATTCACATTCTCTCCCTACTCTTTCCCAATGATATTGAAATGGATCCAATTTGTATTCCATCGTTACCAGGTTGTTATATTATAATAGTTTAACAATTATGAATGTATCTCTTGACAAGATTTTATATGTGATTAAATTAATGTAATTTGATACAGGTAATTAAAATATTATAATATATATATATATATATATATATATATATATATATATATATATAATTTAAGATATAATTTTATTGTTTAAAGTATCAAAATTATAAATGAGATTTTATTATATAAATATAATTTAATGATATGTTAATATTATATTATAGTGCTTGTGGAACAATGATTAGAACTTTAAATTTTATTTGAAAGAGCATTCCAAACTGTGAGAAGAGATTTCCAATTAGAGGAGTTGGGGATACTATTTTATAGTAGGCGGTGCTGGGGCGTCATCGAATGTGGGTTGGAGAGAAGGGCATTGGCTTAGAATGTAAGGAATTGCACGGAAAGTAAAGGGCTTTTACGTGGACCCAGAGACGGAATATCAAAGGTGCTTTAATGCTTATTTTGTGGAATAGTACTACAATCCTTGTCGGAATGGGGTCTACTGATGCCAAACTACCGGTAAAGTAGGAAGGGCAACCGAGTCTACAGCTAACGTTGTATGGAATATAAGTCAAACCCCATATCTGAGGTCCATAAGCGGACAATTTTTTGAATCTACGAATGTTGGCTGCAAGGTTGGCATTGTCGCGCAGATCGAATAAAAGGGAAGGGCGTGTTGACGTGTAGCACAATTTACACGGAGGATAACGCCTCGACTATCTGCAAGATCCACCAACCTTTCGTCCTTACTAAGGTAGAAAACTAAAACACGACTATCTACGGAATCCACTAACCTTTCGTTCGTACTAAGGTAGAAAACTAAAACCATCGATTTTCTATGACAAGTTTTTTTTTTAAAAGTTTATTTTTTTTTGGGTGGTATTACATCATAAAAAATTTACAGTAATATTACAACAAAGTTTGGATATTATTTATGTAAGATTTGAATTTTGGTCTCTTCTTTAAATATTGAGGAATCTAACCAGGTAAAATAAATACTAAATATATTATGTCATAATATTAATATATATATATATATATATATATATATATATATATATATATATATATATATATAATTATTTTATTTTTTTAATTATTATTGAAAAAACTTCAAATACATTCTTAAAAAAATAATGAAACTATAAATTATCCTTCACACAATAAACTTTATAATTACAAACTTAAAATTCTTATATATATGATTCTTATTGGAATTTTTTATCAAGATAATTAAAATAATTATATGCATAAATCATATCTAACTTGTTTTTAAATAAAAAAATATTCTTTATTTGTGTTTTATTAAAAATATCCTTTATCTTTTTTTGGTTTTTATGTCTATATAATTCATTTTTTGATATCATTTCATTAAAAAATAAAATCATATTTAGTTAATTATCTTTTAAATTTAGATTTTTTTTTTTTTTTACCCAGGTGTTGTAGGTGAGTTGGAGAGGAGAGGGAAATTCTCCAAGAGAGGTCCCAGGTTCAAATCTCCACCCTCCCAAAAAGCTGAATTGGGTATCCAAAATCCAATTGATAATGTTGGTGTGGGCAGGGTCAGGTGCGACTCCCAGATGAATTTGACGGTTTAGAACCCCCTGTTTGTGGTCTCTTAGACCAAGGCAGCCCTGCAAGGGGTTTTTCGTTTTAAAAAAAAAAATTAGATTTTTTTTTTTATAAAAATAAATATCAACACCACAAATATCTACTTGATTTTCTTCATATAAATATATTGGCTATAACAATCTATCAATTCATCCTATAGGACAACGCAATGGTTTGAGGTTTGGCTCTTCTTTGAGATTTTCAAGGTTTAAACCACGATGGGTGTAGTATTGTGTATTAATCCTCTATTGATAAATTTAGCTCTTGGCCTTAGGAGTCATGGTTGGGATGGGAATGCTCAGTCCTAAGTGTCGGTTGTAGGGGATTCTTACACTAACCAAACAACAAAAAAATAAACCTATCAAATCCAAATTACCTATTTTTTTAGGGGTATTATTCATGTCCTTATATTCCAAGATATCATTTTTCATCATCACTTTTTGTTTTTATTTGTGGGCTTAACCTTGCTTCCTATGAACACTTGTGATATTTTTTTTTGTTTTTCCATATTGATATCCCTTTGAGTTTTTTTCTTCTTTTTTTCCTCTTAGGTATTTTTCTTCTTTTCATTCCCATCAACATTTTTATATTTATCGATATTTTTAAATTTTCATATATTTATAGTAAGAATTATCATTTGCAGGCTTGTCTTGCTCTAAGAGATTTGATGTGGAACAAACATAAAGCTGTAAATTACATTATAGTGTATGCTTAAATAAGCACCAAGAAGAAACATACAATAAATAAATAGTAAGAAGCGTACAAAGATCTGCCTGCTAAATTGGGATGGTAGGATAAGAAATATCACAACCAACTAGCTAGAGATCATAATAACCTAAGAAGCTAATGCTAAAAGCTAAAAAATTAGAGCTAATGTAAGCTATAAGAAATTTCACTTGGTACATAGGATAAAATAAAAATAATTAAGCCAAACAAAAAATCCTAATCCTAACTATTACATCATACACCATTAGTGTTCCTCATCATCCCTCCCCACCATAAGAATTTTCATGTGGTACATAGGAGATAATTAAGTCTAACAAAAAATACTAAGGCTAACTATTACATCATACACCATTAGTGTTCCTCATCATCTCTCCTCACCATAAAAGCATTGGATTCCAGTGATATTAAGAGAGAAGGAAAATTTTGATCTTGGTCCTTCAAAATGTGTATAGTGGCTAGAGAGAGCAAGGATAGAGGCAATTCATATGGGGCCAAAGATTGAAAACCAAGACAAACCTCAAAAGGAGAGTGTCTTGTGGAGGTATGAACTACTCTATTGTAGGTATGCTCTATGTGAGTGAGACTCAAATACCACTTATCTAGAAAAGTATGGTGGTAGATCCTTAAAATTTTTACAAGAATGTGATTAACCACTTTTTTTTACCCATTGGACCGTGGATGAAAGGCAATGGAGAAGTTAAGAGAGACATCTAAAATCTTCCACAAAAAGCATCAAAAGTGACCCACAAAGCATTCATATTTATCAAATATAATGTTGGTAGAGAGACCAAAGGAACTCCATACTATCTCAAAGCAAAATTGTGTTAAGTTAGGTGCAAAATTGGTCTTTTGGCATAGGATGAACTTAGCCATCTTACTGAATCGGTATACAACAACAAAAACATAATCATGTTGTTGAACTATCATGGGAAAACCTCTCACCACGTCCATGGATATACTTTTCCAAGGATGAGAAGGAATAGAAAAGGGAACACTAAATCCCAACTTCATGCTATCTATCTTCGGATGACAACAAACAACACTCTACCTCAAAATTTACAAGACATCATGTTGCATGTGAGGCTAGTAGAAAAATTGCTGAAAGTGATGAAGAGTCTTGTGTTTCCCAAAATGTCCACCATAGAGTTTAGAATGTGCATCTTTGAGAAGAGATAATTGATGCTCCTATAGTACACAAAATTTATCCAACCTATATGACAAGACATCATTCATATGAAAATATTGAAAAGGACTTATATTGGAAGGGGAAGGATGTAAAAGGTGTTAGTAAAATTTTCAAAAATTTAGATCAAGAGCATATTATGCAGGTCAATTTTGGAAACCAATATGAGAAATAATCACAACTATCAAAGTTGAAGCTATTAGAGGATGACTCAAACAATCTACTAAAATGTTGCTAGTCCCTTTCTTGTACTTGCTCACCAAGTGAAATCATTGCAGATAGGTTGTCCACTTCATGTGAAAAGTTTCCTCTATATTATTTTGTGATTGAAGAAACTTAAGAGGCATGTGATCTATATATAAAATAGCATCTTTACCAAGAAGATAATGTATTCAATACTTAATAGCTTGCACCAAAGCATACAACTCTTTTTTGTAGGTGGAACAATTTTTTTTGGTAGCTAAAAATACCTCAGAATGGTAGGCTAGTAGATGACCATTCTACTTTAATACTACTCCAGAGGGAAACTATGATGCATCTATCTCTATCTTAAAAGGCGAAGAAAGGTCAAGAAGGAAAATGATAAATATTGTACATAGTTTGTGATTCAATATTTCAAAGGCATGAGAGTGATCCTTTGTCCATTGAAACATAACTTTGGATTTGTTCAAATGATGCAAGGGGGTTTGCAATAGTGGAATATACAGGAATGAACTTGTGATAAAAATTTACAAGTCCAATGAAACTCCTTAAATCTCTAATGGTGTAAGGAGTAGGCTAATTAAGAAGGACTTAGACCTTGTAATTATCCACATAAATATCTTGCTCATTGATGGTGAAGCCAAGATAAGAAAAGGAGTATTGAGTAAAAGAATATTTTGGAAGGTTTGCATACAATTGGTTCTCTTGAAGGGTTTTAAGAACTTGTTCTAGATTCTCTAAATGGACCTTCCAAGTAGGAGAGTAAAAAATAATTCCATACAAATAAATAATCATAAATCTATCTAGACTATTATTGAAAACCTCATTCATTAAAATCATGAATGTAACGAGAGCATTAGTAATACTAACATGCATTACAAGCCATTTAAAAAGGCCCACCTTAGTCTTAAATGTTGTTTTCCATGTGTATTTTGCCTAAAACCTAACTTGATGATACCCACTCTTGAGATCAATCTTAAAAAAGAACTTAGTCCCTTGTAGTTGATCCAAAAGATAATCAATTCTAGGAAGTGGATATTGATTATTTATTGTTATTTTATTTAAGGCCTTGAAATCAATATGTAACCTCTAAGTACCATATTTCTTGAGCACAAGCAAGATTGGTGAGGAATTAGGAGAGTTATTTTTTTTAATAAATTCTTTGGACAAAAGTCTTGGATTTACCTTTTAATTTTTCTATTTGAAGTACTCATTGTCTATACATTGGTGCATTGGGAAAGGAAGCATCAATAACAATCTACATGCTATTATTGATATCTCAAGCAAAAGGAAGTGTGGATGGTTCCTTAAGCACATGAGAATATGATTTTTTTTTTTTATAGTAAGGTATTCTTGGTAGACTTGTGAAGTGGTGCTTGGATTCCTTCATTCTATGGCCTTATGAAGATGAGTGCCAATTATTTTGCTTGATTTGCAAATTTCTATGTTTTTTTGCAATGTAATACCAAATTGGTTATTTATTGAGTGCACTTAATTAGATATGACTTAGTATCTAATAGTAAAGTTTAAGAATTTTTGTATGCATTATAAGTAATGTTCCTATCATATTGATAGGGTTTGCCAAGTAGTATATCCACAACAATCCTTGGGAGTGACATCACACATTACTTTATCCAAAAACATAGGACCAAAAGAAAATGAGACCATGAATGTGTGTGTGATGCTAGAGGTGGTCCCACTATCCTTCCATCCAAGTGAATAAGAATGAGGATGTGGGTTTAGAGGTAGCTTAAACTTATCAACAATGGGCCTCACAATAAAATTGTTTTGTGAGTCGTTTATTATACAATTAGCTGAATAATCATGAGCAAGGTGAGCTCTTATGACAAACAAGTTATCATAATCACCTATTGAAAAGTTTTGATTCATTAAGATGACATTTTTTAATCTACATCTTAATTCATTATATGTTCTATATTCCCCTATAGTCTCAATGAGACCATTTTTAGGTCTTTATTTGGAGACTGTACAACCAATGATTTCTTCATCATTTTTTAACTTGTAATATTGGAACTAAAGATATCATTTCTTCTTACAAAAAGTACAATACTTTTGGGATTTAGAGAAAAAAGAAGTTTTTGATGAAGAAGAAGAAGAGGAAATAAATGAAGTGGGAGAAGGAAAAGAAAAGAAGGAAGAAGACATTTTCACCTTCTATTCCTATTGTTGCTAATTTGGACCCTTGAAAGTTCTTAAAGAAAAAGAAGATTGAGACCCTCTTGATTAAGAAACATGTTTTTTTTTGTCAAATTGTGCATGGTTGAAGGCCATATTTAGTGAAGAAAGGGAAGTATATTTCAAATCCCTATACATGTACTCCTATAAGCCAAATTTGGAGTTAATGATATGTGTAATAGTTGCATTTGCCACACCAAGTAATATGCACAACCTATTAAATTGAAAAATATAATCCTACACAAACATATTTGTAGATTCAAAAACGAAACACCAAAATATGACAAGATTAAATGAAATCAAGATACAATATTGTATAAAAATAGATAATTTTATTGATATGGGAGGAGCCTCAAATATTCAATGTTACAATAAAGAATTGATTTCCTCTTTTATACAAAGTATTACAATACTAGGGTTCTCTAAAACCCTAGTAAATAGTGCTGGTGATATCTTTAATCTCACTTACGATCCCAACAAAGGTGAGTGGGTTTCGTGTTATCCTATATTGGGCCACTCCAGCTTAAGTAGCTGCATAATGTAGATGTAGTACTTCCAGATCTGCATACAAAAATATCGAAAATGGGTTAGTAGCAACTGTGAGGGCTCCACAGTGTGAGACCCTCAGAAATAAATACAAAACCCTAGCTATGCAATATAAATATAATGAGCAAAATCTAAAAATACATGAAATAAATTAATCAATACTGGATTTACCTTGTTCACTTGTTGTTCTTTGATCTATTGTAACTATGTAGGAAAGTGGTGCAATGATACCGTAGCATCACCCGAGGGTCAGTAGGGCTATAGAACCATAGTCTGAAACACTCGCGAGTGCTCGATAGCAATAGAAAATACCTGTGGGTTCTTGGGAATGGTGGATTGTGCCTAGAGGTACTTTGCGGTGGAAGGAAGCACCCAGAGGCGCTCGATGGTGACATGGAGAACCCAGAGGCATTCGAAAGCTGAGGTAGAAATATGAAGTAGATTTGGTTGAGAAAAATGGGTGGCAATGGATGCGAAGGCTATGGTGAGTGAGGATAGATGGTGAGAATGATTAGATACTCTAGGAAAAAAACTTAGAAAATTCTCATATTGCTTAGGGGTTGAGCCATCAAAATGGCCTTTATTAATAATCCACACTAGGGCATGTTAGGGTTTTAGCGACACAAATTGTGTGACTCAGATTAAAATATATTGGAGGATGGATATTAATTCTGGGTGAATGACATGGGTTGATGTGAATGGATGGCTAGGATAAAGTCAAATCGGATGGTTGGGATTTATTTACATATATAATATTTATATGTATTGAATATATATAAAATATAATATTAAAATATTAATATTAAACATATAGTTAACAAATATGCCTAAATATATATAAATAAATGGGTAAAAATGGTAGGAATACTTGGATGGATGACAAGTTGCTAGATTTTGGTGTCTATAGATGTCTCTTTTTGTACTGCGTTGCACAAAACACAATGCAGTGCAAAAATACAAGACACCTGCTTGGGCTAGGCACAAAAGCAACTTTCTCTTGGGATGGAAAAATGAACTTGAAGATAAAATAATTAAAGAATTTGGATTTGCATAGCTTACCCCCTCAATTGGAAAATGAGTTTGCAGATGAATCTCACGAGCCAATTGAAAAATATGTGCAAATAATTTGGGGATGATATGTATGATATAAATGTGATACCATTTTTGCCCCAATGAGGAAAGGAGATTGGTAGAAAATATGGAATGCTTGTGTCTATTTTTGCTCCAACAGATGAAGGGTTTTGTGAAAATGTGTCTATTTTACCCCAATAGGTGAAGGGAGTTTTGTCAAATTGTAGATGTCATGATCATGTAAGATGTATCCCATTGTGGAAAAGTCAAAACCAAATATGGTTATCCTAAATTTGGAGTGGTTCAATGCTATTGAAGAATGTGCCTTTGGGCATCATTGATATGCAAGTATGAATATGCAAAAATAAAAATAGTCAACTTCGAAGGGCCAACTAGTGATTGTCAGATAATTCCTATGGTCGGAACCAATCACCCTAGTTAAGGCCAATCACCATGATGAATTTCAAGGAAATGTGAAATGATGAAATGTGATTTTTTCCATGTTTTAAGCCCCATGAACTAGGCCATCAATGATAGCTTTTGTGCAAATTGTTCTTGTCAAGGTTTCACGTAAAAATATGAAGTACTAAATGTGATTGTGATTTCAAACAAGGAGATATAGCATGATGAAAATGATCGAGTGTCCTTATGGTAGGTTATTTCTTGCCAAATTGGATGGATGCAAATCATTGTAATTGCCAAGGATATAGATTAAACCACTGGATACAAGGTTCACTTGAATTTTTATTTGAACTTGGTAAATATACAAATGTTATGATTGATGATTGAAAATGATGTAGAAATGAATTATTGATGATGATAATGATGATTATGGCCGTTTTGTGAAAATTTGGACCATTTTGGAACCTTTTATGTGATTTTGCAACTTTTGGTTGTAAACAAAAATTATGCATCTAAATCAGTTGTATCTTTCACAAAATCTGTTAAGATGATGAAAATATGGAGTGATTTGGTGGGGGTAAGCCACTATTTTGCATTGATTTGACCTTATGTCAATTTTGATGCCAAACATTGGTTGGTGCTTTCGGCATGTGTAGATTCTCGTCATGCCGCGATGTGCTTGAATGCACCTTGAAATACCCATGGGCACTTCAAGGTGCCTGAAGCAACTATAAATAGCTTGCAAAGTGAAAATGAAGCTCATTTATGTATTTGTGAGTTTGAGAAGCTACGTTGGGAGAGTTGGGTGAAGTGGAGTGGAGTGAGGTGAAAGGAGTTGAGTGCAAAAGATATGGTGGTGGAAGGAGTGGATACGGGGGCTAGAGAAGGATATAGAGTTGGAGTGTGAGTTACCAAGGTAAATCTCTTCTTTGAAGCTCTTTTTGTTTTACGCAAAATTTTTATGTTTTTGTGTTTTTTTAACATGTATTAATAACAAATATTTTGTGTTGTACTGTAGCTGAGGATTTTGGAGGTTCAACACCAGTTCTCACCTTACATCCCTAGGATGAGGAAGGTGTTAGTGAAGGATGAGTGGGATTTGTTGGAGGCTGTGGGGCTAGTGGAGTTAGCCTAGATAGATATGGTGAGGGTGAACAAGGGTTACCTCTATGCCTTGGCAAAGAGGTGGGATTCGGATAGGGGAAACTTTCAGCTCCCCACTAGAGAGGTGACTCTTACACTTGAGGATGTATACTGCATCCTCAAGCTACCAATGGAGGGGATTCACATCAAGGTTGGAGGTGATCGAGGAGAGAAGATAAGGAATATGTTTTGTGATGGTTGGTGGAGTGTGAGGGTGGAATGTGGGGGTATTCCCTACTTGTCCATATATGTGGACAAGGAATTGGATGCCCTTCGAGCTTTGGTAATGTTCATGTTGGCCAAAATCATGGCCTTGAAGCAATATCGATTGTAGGCTCCCTTGGAACCTGATAGGGTTGGTGAATGATATTCTCACTACACAGTATGTGTATGCATGGGATCCTACCTTATTGGTGCAAGTGTACCAAGAGGTGTATGAGGTGAGGATACAGGGGAGGAAGGGAATGGGTTACAATTTACTGCTATAATGTTGGGGATGGGAGTATTTCAATGTGGATCATCTGGAGGGTCTACCAAATCTAGGCTTGGTAGGGGGTACCCCTATGCTAGGAGGTGGGCAATGGCAAAGGAGGTACAATAGAGTCATCCTATGAAAATGAGTTAGTGGTATAGGGATTTATGGGTTGGATTGACATCTGCCCAAGTGATATGGAGGCCATGGTGGGGTGTCAAGTGGACATGATATGGAGAGCATCTACGATGAGTGAGTTAGGCCAGGTGGGTGGTTAGGAGGTACCAGAGTGAGGCTGAGTATTTTCAATTCTTATGGATGCTTCGATAGTTTGGCCTGAGGTAGGGGATTCTAGATGAGCCAGTTCTCTATAAGAGGTATTGGAAGGAGACAATGCTACCATGTGTTGATCCATGGAGGGAGGTTTACAAGGATGATGAGGAGATAAATATTTCTAATGTGAAGTACAATGCATGGTTCGCTACATAGCCACCATGGGTGTTGACTCTAGTAGTAGTGGGTGGAGATGGGGCTAAGGTGGAGGAGACCCATGAGGTTCCCAAGTGGTAGAGGTTCCTTCAATATGATAGTTGAAGGAGGAATAAGGGTGTGACAAGGCAGGATACTAGGAGTGGGGGAGATGGCAGAGATAGGGATGATGTGGAGGAGACTCCGGATGGACCTCCAGGTCAGAGTGAGGAGGATTGGGTAAGTTTGGAGCAGAAGGTGGTAGAGCAGGATGCGATGATGATGGCTCAAGATGAGAGGATTGTGAGGCTCTAGGTAGAGCTACTAGAGAGAGAGCATCATCATAATGTGGACATAACACACCTTCGATTTTGACATAGGTATATCGAGGCTTTGGAGGATAGGTTTATGGAGCATCATATTCCACTTCATGATCCTCCTACCTCCACTATATTCAGGGTTACTAGGCATAGCGAATATAGGTATAGCTCTAGGTCTAGGGCTCCTTCGAGGCCACAAGGGTCCTCTTGGAGGGATTAGCTAGTGCTTAGATGCACTTTTTGTATATGAGCCTTGGTGCTTCATTGTATGTAGCCTTTTGGCACTCATTGTATATGCGATATTTATACATATATATACATGGCTTTTACTTTTGTGTTATGTTTTTGTGTGAATGCTTTTGTGTAATGCATGTTTATATGGATGATTAATGCATATGATATGTTATGGATGATTAATTCAAGGTATGGAATACAAATGTTCTAATGATCATTTATAGCTTAGATTTTGCTTGGATATATTCTAGCATTGTTGTTTAATCAGGGGTACCAAAATTGGTGGCGTGTGGGGTTTATGATTCATGAAGTGACATGGATGTTGACATGGAAGAAGATATGAACGTTGATATGGAACAAGATATGGATTTTGATATGGAAAAATGAATATTTTGTAGAGACTCAGACATACTAGTGATATCAAATAAACTTACTAAAATTGCCTAATCCCTCGAGGACCAAATGTGTGTGCAGTGAATTCATTTACTCATCTTGAGTAAATTGGGTGTGACATATTATGGATGAGACCAAGAAGCTATATTTTTCGTATGTACAGTTAGAGGTCTCTTTGAAAGAGACATGTCATCACACATGAGCATACTCCATTTCCAGTCAAGCGTCTATAGCTCTGGTGGAGGCTAACTCCATAGTCCAAGAAATTTTATCTTTTATATTTTGGGGATGACTACTTAACCGTCTAACTAGAAATGTAGTACGCTCCTTACAAACCAATGATCAATTGTGTGTGGTGTAAAATATTTAGAGCTTTCAGAAATCATATTCTCAATCTAAGTGTGATGAGAATTGTACCCTATCCTTACTACTCTGTATTTTGAATTTGTAAGCAACTATGATAGTGATGAAAACCACTATTTTTGTGGACTATGTTGCATGATGGGATAGTCAAGGATTACCCTTTTCACTTCGAGGTTCAAACCAAGTATATTGTTATCTCTCTTTGACACAAGATGTTTTTTTTAAGATGTGAAATTGTGGTTGTATCAAGAATATTTTGGAGTCAATTCCTAGAACTCAAAATTTTCTTAGTGAAGCTATGTAATGGTCCTAAAAATAACTCAACATGTATTTATGGTTTGCTTAAAACACTAGGAGTGGCTAAGTGACCGAAAACACCTAGGAATTATGGACATATGTAGGCAAATGACATTTTGGCTTGGTGGAATGATGTAAATGATGTTGTGAAGGTGCCCCTGATTAAGGCAACATGACTTTATTGGACCAATTAAGACCTTGAAATTAATAAATGATCCCTACTATGAAATGTGAAATGGTAATGGAATTTATGAAATGGAATGTATGAATGCAATTGTTTTTAAATGAAATGTGTGCAAATGAAATGCAATGTTTTTGAATGAAATGTGTGCAAATGAAATGCAATGCTTTTGTGTATTAGCCATGTATATATATATATATATATATATATGTATATATATATGTATATATATATATACATATATATATGTATATGTATATATATATATACATATATATATGTATATGTATATATATATATACATATATATATATGTATATGTATATATATATATACAACATATGTATATGTATATATACATATGTATATGTATATATATATATACATATGTATATGTATATATATATATACATATATATATGTATATGTATATATATATATACATATACATTATATATACATATACATATGTATATGTATACATATATATACATATATATATGTATATGTATATATATATATACATATATATATGTATATGTATATATATATATATATATATATCCTATTAAGCATAGAATGCTCTAAAGTCTATAACATTAGGGAACCCCTAGACTCTTTTACTTCCTCTAGTCTGCCAAGTTATTCTAACATAATCTCTTCTATGTCTGCCTGAGAAACCTTGGGACTCGAAGGTGAAGGTGAAGGTGAAGGTGGAGGAATGTAGTTGAATGAAGCCCTTAACAACTCCTCGGATAGGAAAAAATCTAAAAAATATTGTGGTGAGGAAATACGATCCATACCAATAAGGCTCATATCAATAGGAATTGGCTTTGCCAAATCATATGGATTATGAAGTGGGGTGAATAAGTCAAAAAGATTCATGTTGACTTAAGGGAAAATGGATGAGATGGATAAAGCCTAAGAACCGATGCTAGGAGCTTGGTAAACTTGGACAACAACAAGAAACACAAATAAATGCACTTAACTAAATGTTATATACATGCAATGTAGAAAAAGAAAATATTTTTGTTTGTTTTTTAGATTTTTTTTTAGTGGTGAAAACCACTCTTTTTTTGTGTTATGTACATATATTACAAGTTTGGATGATGATATTGATTAATGAAATGGAGGTGGTGGTTCACCGATAGGTGAGGCTTGCTCTTGTGGAAGAAGCAAGGGGAAGATGGGCTCATGGATGGGGAAAATTCTGAGATAAAACTCATCCTATTTGGTGTGGGGAATGAAGGGCTCTAATTCTTATTCATATTCATAAAAAATTATTGATATAAGTTCGAATTCTATATGGATTTCATCGTTAGAGTCATCGGGATGAGGGACTTCTTTTGTAGCACCCTAAAATTGGCACAGTAAACCTTAGAAAATAATTAAAATTACATTAGTAATAATTCAAATTCAAATTCTAACCCCAAAACCGCTCCCAAATCGCCTGCTACCCGTTTCCTCATTTTCCATGCCATTTTTAGAGTTTGTTTTGTCCGTTTGACAATATCGTCGTCAATCATACGATATCGCCTCAAATCGGATGATTTCGTCTGGAGCAGAATGTCCAGATGATCTCGTCCTAAATTGATTTGTGCATAGTTAGCTTCTATTTCAACGACGTCTCTAATTTGGGTAGAAGCATGTCTGTGCTGTTAGAGACCTCCCTCGTTGGAGATATTCCAAATTAGGATGATCTCCAACCTCCTAACCTCCCTCCTAAGCCTATTTAACCTTAGGACCCCCTCTTGGCATTCCCCCTGGCTGAAATTCCTTGTAACACGAATTCTACATGCATTAGACTATCTTAAACCACCATTTGCATTTGTATTTTTCCAAGTTTGTTTGCAAGCTCAGATCGTCGCAGACGATCTTGTTCAATTCGAGACGATTTCATACCAATCCGAGATGATTTCGATTGTAGTCAACATTGGGGGCAATCAGTGCCCAGGGTTTGCGTTTTCTCACTTTGTTTGTTGATTTATCATGCATTTAGTTAAATTTGTTATTATTCCTTATTGTTCTACATCTTGGAGTTCACCCATATAGCTTAAGTGCATAATGAAGTCATAATTTGTCATTAGAACATCATAATCTACTTGAATTTTTATTTGTGATTATCACCTTAGCATCTATGTTGCCATTTTACACCATTTTTCTTTGTTAGAATAGTTGCATTTATGGTATTTTGTATCTATTTCTCTGTTTGTAGGTCTCTGACGAATTCATTTGATGAATTCATCAGATCTCAGATGATCCCATCAGATCTCAGATGATCCTGTCAAATTCCAGACGATCTGGACTGCTTCAAAAATCAAAACCTTCATCAGACATCTGGATTAGGTATAGTTCTTTAATATAGCTTATTATTTTTGTTTTCTATCCAAATCTGTTTTTTGTATTTATTTAATTTGCATTTTCATAATAGAACACTTAGATTCATCTGGCCAAACCTAGGACTTGGATGTTTAAAGATAAAACTGAACACATTAAACACATTCCCAACCTAGGCGTGGAAACTGCCACTAAACGTTTCCTGGTGAACCCCACCATCCATCAAAAAATCATCTTAATACCCCTCCCCCGAGAGGCGGGACCTTCAAAGGGCCTCTTAGTCCGAGGTACCGTCCCATCCTTTTCCCATCCCCCTTCCGGGCATGGATCCTTTAGCCTGAAGGTAAGGGTGCAAAAAATTTGGAACGATACATTTTGGTGAACCCGACGTGAATAACATAGGCATCTTTCTGATTCAAAAATATAAAAAAACAAAAAAATATATGTATGTATACAAGAAAAACAAAAACAAAATCATCATTTCAAGTTTGTATGTTTTAGATTCAATTCTAAATAGTAGATACTAAATATTACTTTTAGAAGTACTAAAGAAACCATGAGTTTTTACTCAAATCAATATGAGCCCATTAGTAATGTTGGAAGAATTCAGCCAAATACATTTGTTGATTATGACCAACCTCATCCCTATTCAACACCACCTCCATCACACTTTTCTCATTTTTTCATCCTTACCCCAACAGGAAAATCCCTTTGCCAATCCTCTTCATAACGATATTATCTATTCTCCCATATATCCATATTATGTCTATCAATCCACATACAATCCTCCTCCACCCTTTCAATATTCTTCTTTCAATACAACACATCCATTTCAACAAGAAAATACTTATTCTTCCAATTCTACCATGCACTCACCTCATACTTCACAATCTTCCTGTCATCATTCTACCCATAATAAAGAAAGTAGAGGTGAGAAACCATTAGGTCCTTTTATGACTAAATTCCTAAGGCACGTATCAAAAACCTCTTGAAAACCTTCATCACGTAAATTTACTAAGCTCAATCAACCAATGGATATAATTCTCAAGTATTTACTTGACACAAATAGGATTGAACTCCCTTCCATAAGACAACCTGATACCACAACAGATTGGTTTAAACCTGAGCTACATTATGAATATCATAGAGTGGATGGACATATGACACAAAAATGTAAAGATTTAAGATGTTCAATTCAATATTTGATTGATGAGGGTATTTTTAATATAAAGGAATTACAATCTACAACTGATTATAAATCTCCAATAAACAATCAAACTCCTACACAACAAATACCAATAATCAATCAAGACATGGGGATCTCCCAAGAACCCCTATTCAATTATCAACAACAATAACCCAATCAAATATTACATGTTAATGTGTCCCATCATGATGATATTATTAATATTGTAACAAAAACTACAAATGAGCAACCTCAAGTTCAATCAACTCAATCTGATATTCAAGATATGGATTCCTCATTTGACCAACCTTCAAAACTATCTTTGGCTCTAGAGAATGATCCAAAATGGAATGTAAGCATAGAAAGCTCATATTTAGAATCAAAATCTCAATCTAAAATCCACTTTGATAGCCAAAAACAAGTGATTAATCCTCAAGCAAAGATATCCCTTTTAGAAGTATTACAAAGTTCTCACAAGGAAATTTTGTTCAAGATACCTAGCCAACAATTTTTTCCTCATCATATTTTCTCTAAGAACATAATTAATGGTGTAAACCCTCTTGAGGTTAACCATATTTCATTCTATGATGAGGAGATTCCTTCCTCTACTCCACAAGAAGACTACTATCTTTACATTACAGGATCTAGTAAAGAAACACTTGTTAAAACTATCATGGTAGATAATGGCTCCTCTCTTAATTTATGCACTTATCAATTATTCCAAAAAATCAAGTCAAAGGAAGAAGATCTTAATGAATCAAATTTTATTATAAAATATTTTAATAATGAAATTCAAGAAACATCAAGTTCTATACATTCTCCATTGTCACAATTATCTTCTATCCATCACTTTTCTTCATCCATATATGATCATCCTTGTTTACCAAATAACACTCATGCATATCTTTCACATATACTTTCTCCATATTATCAAAACTTGGAATATAATAATAAGAATGAAGAACTTTCTTATATTTCTGACATTTTATTTTGTAACATGATCAATTTTACACATATAAAAGTAAAATCTTTTGCTACATTATTCTACATTATAACAAAGCTTTTGTTATCACTACCTTTTATTCATCACCTTTTGTTCTTACCTTCAACACAACCAAATTATCCTTCAAAACCTCCTTTGATTTTGAAGCAACCTTAGATACGCTATACTCAAATAACCTTGTATAGTGTATATAGATCATCTTGTATATACCACCAATTCCATCATCTAAAAATTCATATAAAAAAAACAATTTAAAAAAAAAAAACAATCACATTGTATGTCTTTCAATTCATAAATTAAAATCAAAATACAAAAAAATCAAAATCCTCAAAATCTTCAAAAAAAAAAAAAAAATACTAATGCAACTAAAGACCTTAAAGGTAAATTTGAGCCCAAATGGCTTGGACCATATATTATCACTGCTAAATTTGAATCGGGAGCATACAAATTAGCTACCTTAGATGGTAAAGATTTAAAAGAACCTCTGAATATTATGCATCTTAAGCGATATTACGCATAAAATTTGGTCATTTTATCATTTGTATATATTTTGCATGTTGTCTCATTTTAAAAAAATATATAAAACTGTTTAAACAAATGAAAAAATAAAAAGTCAAAACAACAATATTATTGACTCTTTTAAAACCCAAAAAAAAAAAAAAAAAATAAAGAAGAAAGAGAGAGTCAAAATTATCAAACTCTTCACAAATATTTGTTGTATATATTTCTTCTTCAAGAATTGCGGTTATATTTTCAAATTATTTTGGATAAATTAGCATTTATTTGGAATCTCTCACAAACACAACAATAAATATCTTGATTTTATCTGGCATGATTACTAATCTCTCTTATATCAAAGTCCACAAAATTCAATTAAATAAAGTTTGAGCACAGAGAATTGATGTTGTTATTTACTTAAACCAAGCATATCTTTTCACAATAAAATGATTACATTTGTAATTTCCATTCTATGTTACATAGTAGAAGTGGTTCCTGAGCGAAAAGTTTCCCCTGCTATCCTATCATGCACATGGTCTAGAATCTTTGAGAATTGGCAAAAGGACAAGTTCACCCCTACCCAGAATAAAAATCCCTTGCTCTACAGCTAATCCGAGCAAGTATCCCTAGTATAGGAAGAAAAGAAAAGTTCAAAAGAAAAAGAAAAAAGAAACAAGTTATTTCAGCATTATTTCAAATATCAAGCCAAAATACAAAAGTACAAAAAAAAAAAGCAAAAGAGAAAAGCAAAAGCAAAAGCAATAAAATCCCTTTCCCTACCCCTTGAAAAGAAAAGAAGGGTTGATGAGCTTGAATCCCTGGAATTCTCAATTATTCAAAAATTGTGAGGTAAGCCCCATAACAGGTGGTTTGTGCCCAACCCGCTTGGCCTTGGGTAACTCCTAGCGTGGTGATATGTCTGTCACATTAGCGACCTTCTTTTGTACAGACCTATGTCTGCTTATGGATTAGCTAGCTCTTGATAACCCGACCTACATAGTAGTCTGGTATGGTTGTATGCATCTAAATCATGGTTAATGAACACTTATTTGGTTCATTCAAATCACTTGTATCAAATTATCTTGCTCAAAACTTGGTAAATGAACAATGCAATTGCACACACATTTGTATTTGAGAGATTTTGTGTATCATTATGATAAATCAAGATTGGTAATGAACTCACATACACACATGGGATTCCTTATAAATCTAACTTTTGTCTTTAAGATACTTTGAAATATTTTTGCAAATTGTTTGGAATAAATTCATTTTCTTCTTTGAAGAATAGTTGTTTAGTATAAAGACAACTACATGCATTCTAAAAAAAAAATCAAAATCATTTTCCAAAACATGCAATCAAGTTACATTTATATATATTATCGACTTTCGCGATGATGGTATAGTTCCAAAAACCAAAATTGGAATTTTATGCCTAGCGCAAGTCCTCGTCTTCATATTTTCTGAAGACCAAAATTAAAAATCAACCATGCAATAAAACAATCTATTTTCTTCTTTGGATTTCGCGATGATGGTATAAGTCTATACCTAAATATTCTATGCCTAGTGCAAACCATTGTACCAATTTTATTCCCCATTTATTTAAAATCATAAAAACATATGACTTAAATCATTATGTTACACAATTATGCTTTAAAACAAACAAACACCTATTCTATTTCATGTCATTATGTTCAAATTCAGTTTTTGCAACCATGGTATAATTCCTAGGGAATTATTCAAAAATTTTATCACACTTAGGAATCTATGCCTAGCAAAAATCATCTTTAAAATATTTCATGCATAATATTTTCATGGAAATCTGAAAAACAAATCATCATCATCATCATCATTTGCATCATCACAACAAAGTCTTAAGACAGTCTCTTAAACACTCTTTTACTTTTAGCAATATTTCTATACTAGGATTAGCTTGACGACCGAGTGAGCGGCGACTCCATGAAATGGTCTATAATAGTGACAATGTCCTTTGAAATTATTGTTAAAAGTCCCTTTTATTTTTATCAAATTATCACATCACAAACAACCAAATTGTTTACATAAGATTATTTCATTTAAATTTTAAAAAAGCATGACATTCAAACCATCATATTTCCAAATGGCATAATTACATGAATCATCAAATCAATCAATCAAAACATTAAAGCATCATACAAATACATAAGACAAGTCATATGATCAAAAAATATCTCATCTATATATATCTCAACAGTATATGTACATCATCTCAAAACTAGATTGGTATGCCATAATCTATACCTAGGCATACTCAATCCCCTATCAAAAATTATAATAAATACTATAATCAATCTGTGTAGTGCAATCTATAGCAGCTAGCCTCGAGAACCCCTCGAGCTCTCAGCCTCATCTCCTCCCCCGCCCTGAGGTGGACGAGGTGGCCCCATCATAGTCCGTGTGGTGCTATGAGTCCTAGACTCTAATCGTGATGATGTCCTCGATGACCTCATCCCGATAGGCTCCGCAATATGGGTTGACAACGGTAACCTCTGCCCCTATGGCACCATATGGTGGTATAGTGTTTGATAGAATGTGACCTGGGCAATAGCCCGTGCTAGATCCTAAGTGCTCGCCCCTCCGCTCCATGCTTTGAGGTGTGCTACCTCATCTCTGAGCTGTGTGGCCTCCTCTCGATGTCGTGCAGCCTCATCCTATAGAGTCTGCACCTCTGCCTAGAGACGGATAGTCTCCGCCCGGAGAGTAGCCATCTCACTACTCTCTCTTGTGTCCACACCCTTGCCCTTATCGGGCGATGGTGGTCTCTCTCTCCATGGAGAAGGGGGTCTCTCCTCCCTCCTCTCTCGCTGTCATGGCCTCTACTGAGCCTATGGTCTCCTCTGCTCTCTCCCATCGTGACCCTATGCCACCTCAATGGCCACCTGGTGCTCGCCTCCCCATTCGATGCACAACTGTGTGAATCGGACCCTGAGCCCTCGTCATCCAAGGAGGGCGGATGCCTGTGTACCAAGCATCGTAGCCATCGGCTACCCCAATGTCATCCCCATCCACTGGATGAATGGGGGCATCATCTATGTCTAGACCCCAGAAGCACTATATATCTGGAACCCTACTAACTGTAGTGTTATCTCGGATAGTGTAGGAAAAACTTGTAGTCTCTGAGAGATGGGATCCCATGCTATAGACCGAACTGCCTCAAAACTTGGTCATAGCGATGGAGCTCCACCTCTCCCCTCTCCATCCTTAGCCAACAGGTTTGCCTAACATGAGTCAGCTCTTGTCCATCCTCGGCCCACCCTGGATGATCTCTCCAAGGCCTCCAGGTGATCTGGTCGAAGACAAGGTCATCAAGTAGTCTCTAGGACATTGGTAGATCTATCCGCCGCTGTGACCCTCTTTGGAGCCACCAGTAGAAAGCTCGAGGCCTCTCCCTGTTAATCCCTATCATTGGGAGCCCTATCGGCCTCTGCACCATGATGTGCTCCCAGCACCAAACCTGCAGTAGAGATGTCATAACCAGACATCGATCGCCCTTGTATACGACCCCATGTAGGATCCTATACAATCGACATAGTACAAAGCTCCCCCAAGAAAACCTGTATTCGTGGTATCTCATGTCATAGACCACATCTCTCAGTAGCCATGGTACTCTGCATCCACTCTGATGGCATAGCAATAGACCACCTACAACCCTAGCCAAAACCTATGTCAGTCTAGATGCCCCAGGCATCTGTCATAGAGATTCGATGTTCACTCTGCCCTTCTCTAGGGCAAAGCTCGGATCTCTACATAGTCACATCATCGCATGGCCCTTATTGTTCATGAGAGTGATTAGCCATCCTTGTATGGGGATCCTCAAAATCCTCCATACATCCTCTAGTGTAGGAGTCATCTCCCCTGTCGGTAATAGAAAATAGGAAGAACCCGGATACCACCTCTCTTCTAGGGCTATCAATAGCCCCATATCTGTAGAAACCTGTGGCATCTCTGCCACATGCTGCAAGCCAACCTGAGCTAGCTGATCTCAATCTGCCTAAGATAGAGCGGCCAAGTCATCCCTCAACCCGTCGTATTTCCATTCTCTGCTCTTTAGTAATCCTCTCTGCAACATAAACAATAAAAAAATAAAAATCATTAATAAAACAACCATTAATAATGCAAGTAAAAAAAAGTTCAATTTCATAAATGATGATATCTTCCACTATTGGATGATATCGTCCCAAATTTGAGCAAATTCGTCTTCGATTTCGCTGATCGAAATCGTCCCCATTTCGTCGATTTCGCCCTTGAATGAAATCGGCGATATCGAGACGATTTTGATGAAATCAAGACGATTTCGTCTCGACGACGTCGACGGCCCAAAAATGGCCACGATGCTCAAAAATCATCAAAATTTAATCTAAAAAGCATGAAATTCAAAATTCAAGCCTTCTAAACTAAGTTTAGACCCTTACCCGTAGCCCGCGTCGGACCTCTGTCGATCTGTGCGCTATCTCGACCATCTTGTTTGCAGAGCTCTAGAAACCAGAAAATAAAAAATGAACAGTAAAAATGAATTAGGGTTTTTCCCTATTTTTTTAAATTTTATTCAAAAATAATTAACAACAAATTTAATTTTGGCTTTTCCACGTTTTTACCTCAAACGTTCGATTTGGGTAAAAACACGGAGGGGGCATCATAGTAAGCTGTCGTACGATTCGACCTAGAATCGTCGCCTAAAAATGGGAATAAATTTTTGCTTTCTCATAGATCGAGAAGAACTCATCTTTAATGCATTTTCCTCGAAAAATTTGCTAAAGAGGGGGCAAAATGTAGCACCCTAAAATTGACGCAGTAAACCTTAGCAAATAATTACAATTACATTAGTAATAATTCAAATTCAAATTCAACCCCCAAAATCGCTCCCAAATCGCCTGCTGCCCGTTTCCTCATTTTTTGCACCATTTTTAGAGTTTGTTTTGTCCATTTGATGATATCGTCGTCGATTAGATGATATCGCCTTAGATCGAACGATTTCTTCTGGAGCAGAACGTCCAGACGATCTCATCCCAAACTGATTTGTGCATAGTTAGCTTTTGTTTCAACGACGTCTCTAATCCGGGTAGAAGTATGTCTGCATCATTAGAGACCTCCCCCGTTGGAAATCTTCCAAATTAGGATGATATCCAACCTCCTAACCTCCCTCCTAAGACTATTTAACCTTAGGACCCCCTCTTGGCATTCCCCCTGGCTGAAATTCCCTGTAACATGAATTCTACATGCATTAGACTATCTTAAACCACCATTTGCATTTGTATTTTTCCAAGTTTGTTTGCAGGAACTTCATTGTTTTTCAGTCGGAGCAAGCTCAGATCGTCGTAGACGATCCTATTCAATTCGAGATGATTTCGTACCAATCCAAGATGATTTCGACTGTAGTCAACATTGGGGGCAATCAGTGCCCAGGGTTTGCATTTTCTCACTTTGTTTGTTTATTTATCATGCATTTAGTTAATTTGTTATTATTCCTTATTGTTCTACATCTTGGAGTTCACCCATATAGCTTAAGTGCACAATGAAGTCATAATTTGTCATTAGAACGTCATAATATACTTGAATTTTTATTTGTGATTATCACCTTAGCATCTATGTTGCCATTTTACACCATTTTTCTCTGTTAGAATAGTTGCATTTCTGGTATTTTGTATCTATTTCTCTGTTTGCAGGTCTCTGAAGAATTCGTCAGATCTTAGATGATCCCGTCAGATCTCAGATGATCCTGTCAAATTCCAGACGATCTGGACTGCTTCAAAAATCAGAACCTTCATCAGACATCCGGATCAGGTATAGTTCTTTAATCTAGCTTATTATTATTATTTTTTGTCCAAATCTATTTTTTGTATTTATTTAATTTGCATTTTCATAATAGAACACTTAGATTCATCTGGCCAAACCTAGGACTTAGATGTTTAAAGATAAAACTGAACACATTAAACACATTCCCAACCTAGGCATGGAAACTGCCACTAAACGTTTCCTGGTGAACCCCACCATCCGTCGAAAAATCACCTTAATACCCCTCCCTCGAGAGGTGGGACCTTCAAAGGGTCTCTTAGTCCGAGGTACCGTCCCATCCTTTTCCCATCCCCCTTCCGGGCGCAGATCCTTTAGCCGAAAGGTAAGGGTGCGAAAAATTTGGAACGATACATCTTCTCTTGAATTTATATTAAGCCTTTGCAAGGTTTGTTCAAGAGAAGAGGTGGTGGAAAGTGGAGTGTAACCTAAGCTTGAATGATCATGTGCTTCCCGATATGGAACATCAATAATTTCATGCATTCCCTGTTCATGTAGTCCTAAACCATATCCCTGCCAATTAACTATGTGAAAATAATAGGATGGAAATCTCGACATATTTTGTATGTTGGTAGGTGTTGGTTCTTTGTGTTTTTTTGGGGGAACTAAATTGGATGAAAAATCAATCCCACCATATACAAAATTTATGCTGTTGGGAGCTAAAACCATGTCATATACCACTCCTATAGATAAGGGTAGGTCACGTGAGTAACCAAAATCCTTAGTAGTTGGAAAGGTGAGCAGTGTGACTGTGATATCTTGGACCACATATTTACCAATACCAAGATTAGTGAGGTGGACCTCACCTTGGGATAATGTGGAAGGATCATGGTTTGATGGTGGCTCAAGAAATGGTGGAGATGAAGACGTCTCATAATCCGTCAACTTGACTTGTGAACATTGGTTGATGGAGATGGATTGGATTGAGAAGGTTGTTGGATGGATGATGATGATGTGGAAGGTAAATTTGTGGAAGGTGATGATGTGGATTGACTTTGACCACGTGTGCATTTTTTCAATGATGAAGATGATGGGGGATTGGTGATAAGGGGCTCCTCAAGAATGGGATATTTTGATGAAGAAACGAGTGGAGTGGTAGATGGATTGGCTAATGGTGATAGAAAAATGTGGGTGGAAGGAAGCATTGATTCATAGGGATTTGAGATAAAATTGCAATACTTAAATGGTTTGACATCCATTGGTATACAATGTACTTGTCCCTCGTGAACGTATTTCAGGTATTGATGTAGTATGGAAGGAACACCTCTCATCTCCCTTATCCAAGGTCTTTCAAGGAGTAAATTGTATTTCATGGATCCTTCAAATATGTGGAACATAGTGTGCAATGTTTTGACCCCCACTTCGATGGGAAAAACAACAGTGCCAACTATGGAACATAAAGCATCGTTACATGATTTTAGGGTAAAATATGACTTGGTGATATGAGATGGAGGAAGATTAAGATGATGAAGGGTAGATGTGGTGATGATATTAATAGAGGATTTGGTGTCAATTAGAACTCTTTTTAAAGGCTTCTTATCAATTAGAGCCATGATGTTTAATGGACAATCTACTGATTCCGATGAGATTGGCTTAATCTTAAAGTCATAAAATGTAATGGAAGGCTCCATGCATGTTTGAATGCTCTCTACAAATTTGTTTAAGGCATTAGCATCTTGAGATTGTAATTCAATGGATTTCAAAATGTCCATTAATGCCTCACAATGTGGGAAATACTGTTTAATTAGCTCATATATTGAAAATTTACGGAAGCCATCTTTAGGCTTGTAGTTAACCATCTACTCAATGAGATGACTGATCATGGAGGAAAATTGATGGGATGAATGGGGGTATTTGGTTGGCTAGGAATATGAAATGGCAAGGAAGGATTAGGGGAAATTTGAATGACAGGTGATGTGGTAGGTTGCGACACACTTGCCTAAGGTTGTTGCCTTGCATTTTGCTAGTTATTTTATTGACCTCTAGTTACCACATGAATGGTGCATATAAAATCTTGGTATTGTTGAACATGGTTAACTTGATTAGGAGGCATTTTGGTGTTAGCCCCTTACATAGTTGGTTGCACCTCCTCATGATGAGGAAGTGGTGTTTAGAAAATACCAAGATTTTTAGTTTTGTTGAGCAAGGGGGTTGTCAATCTTGATGACCCCCAAGTCAGTAAGGTCTTGAACTATGTCTTTGAATACATGACAATTATTAATGTCGTGCCCATTTTGCATATGGTAAGGACAAAACAAATGTTTTCGATAATTTTTACCACATTTAGCAGGATCATCTGGTCTAATTTTTAGTAAGGCAAGTTTATTTGTGTCATATAACCTTTGGAAGATGGAAGAACATGACTTGGTGAAGGGGGTGTATTGGTGATTTTATCAGACAAATTATCGTTGGGGATGATTCTCCATAGTTGGCACTGTGATTTACATTGATTGAGATACTAAGGGTATCGCTTGATAGACAATTTGTTACGGTGGTTGTAGCACTGATTTTTGTTGAGCCATTATCGACTCGCTCATGACCACTTGATTGACATGATTAGGCTAATTGGTCGGAGTGGCATGTGTTAATTTTAATTGGCTAGAATAATTACTTTTGTATTAAACCTTATTTTACCATTCCTTTTTCCTAGGTTTAAGTATGCCCTCTTGGATTTTTATCTCCTCGATGACGCTAACCTATTGTAGAGCTTCTTCAAATGAGCGATATGTCTATAATTGAAGCGTCCAATAGATAGGTTTTAAACAAATATTGGTAAATAGTTTGATAAGCTCTTCCATTGGTAGGGTGAATGGCAATTTGGTAATGACGACCCTCCAATGATTTCCAAAATCATAGATAGACTCATCGTCATGTTGTCTTAAGCATAAAAATCGAACAATTAGGCTTTATTTATAACATTAAGGATAAAGCATCCAAATAATTGGTCAACCAATTATTCGAAATTATAAATACTATGACTAGGTAATTGGTTGTACCACTCTATGACATCTCCATGTAAAGTCTGAGGAAATATTCAAAGCATAAGAGCATTATAATTTTGGATTCTAAAGCATGAGTGTACAAATGTGCTTACATGCTCTTTGGGGTCCTCAGTACCCTTGAATTTATCAAACTTTGGCACCATAAAATATTTTGGATATGGTGGTGATGGTACCAAAGGGTGAATGGGTTGGTTAATTAGTTGACATAAGTTTGGCTTCTAGTTTGTCATACCAAGAGTATATTGAATCAACTAATATATTTGTTGTTGCATGGCCTTGATTATAGGGTCTTCCCCAGGAATTTGGAATCCCTGAATCACCTGATGATTTTGAGAAGGCATGGTGGAAAAATATTGTGGAGTAACTAGATGATGATGGGATTGATGATGATGACTAGGTGAGGTTTATGGGAATTTATGAAGAGGATGTTTATGATGAAGAGATGGATAATTTTAGAATAGGGATAATGCATGGGGACTATGGATGGGTTGGCTTATGGGAATGAAATTGGTATGGTTTATGGGAATAAAATGGGTATTGGTATGACTTGGTGGAGGAGTAGGAATGGAAACCACATAAGATTGTGGTGTCCATGATGGACCTTGGTTAATGAGTATGATTACAATAGATTTTGGTAGAGGCTTAGGGTTCACTTGCACTTACTATTGAGCGTATTGATGTTGCTTAAGCAATTTATGCAAATGTTCCCATGCTTCATGAATTTATCTATAAGAAATGGAAGGTGTGGATGTAGATGACATGGAAGATGTGGTTGGAGAATAAGTTACACTTTGCATGGTAACTTAGGATGCTAGAACTTGTGAAGCAGCATTTACATGTACTTCATACAAGGGATTAGTGTATGTGGATGTATATGAAGATGGGATAGAAGTGCTAGGAGAACTTGTGTATTGGGTAATGGATACATGAGAGGAGGGTGCAACTTATGCCTCAAAAATAGGGTTAGTGTACACCTAGGTAAAGCTGGATGGTTGGAAATGAGCAAGTTCTTGTTGTAAAGTAGGATCTTGATTAGGGGAATCATGAATGGACTCTAAGACATAGTTAGCTTATTTGTAGAGAGCCTCTACTTTGACCATGTCTATGTGAGTGATATTGTGGTTAATGGATGACAAAGATGATTTGGTTTGAGGTATGGAAGTGTTGGTATACCTGTAAAAGACATCAGTAGTTTGTGTAGTGTATGATGGACCCGTAGATAAATATATCTATGTCACACTTGGAGAATCTACCATATAAGTGGTGGGGAAGGTGGATGAATATTCCATGGAATTGTTTTGATTTAATGCTTTCTGTTGATTTCTTGTTAAGACCATAAGGAATAAAACAAAATACAAATTTTGCAGTAAAATGAAATGCAGATTTGAAACTTCACAAAAATCAAATTAAGAAAAATCAATGCTAAGTTTGTTTAACAAATGTGTCTTACCTCATTCATTGATTATCTCATTTTAATGTGAATTAATTTTTTTAGATTTTGATTATGTGTGTTTCAATGTGCTAATCTAAATTAGAACTGGGTGAATACTATGGCTTGGATAGGGCAATGAGATTCTTGCTTGTGATGAAATCCAACAAGTTTGCTCGGGGGTAATATAAGATATATAGGGGCAGATATTGGTGGATGGATATGAAAGCCACCGTCACCAGATCTTAAGCAATGGTTGGTGATGAAATCCAGCCACTACTGTTTAATATGAAACGTGAAGTGTGTGTGAGATTCCTTTTAAGGTTCTATTTTCTATGGTGTACATACAATATTAGAAACAACTGATTTCACTAATCTAAATAAAAATCCAACATTAAGAGTATCAATATATCCAAAGGATGTGATGTACACCACTTAAATCCCTCTCTAAATAGCAGGAGGTTTGTCCACTCCTCCACCTAGAATCACCCAATGCAGGGATACTTTTGACACACTAATTATGTTCCTACTTAGATCATAAAAAGGAGAGGTTTCTAATCTTACAACACAGTCAAATTTATGCAATTTAATAATTCACAATGAACAAAAATGCAGGATTTTTTAATTATAATACACCAGAAAACCATAAAATTTAAATGAAAAATGAAAATGTGTGAATGAATGCAATTATTAATATAATGCCTAGAATGTAAATTAAAATTATTGCTTTTTTACCAAATTTATTAGTGATGTTCTTTTTAATCCAAAAATCTAAAAAAAAAAACGTAAAATATCAGAATATGTAAAAATAAAGAATTAGGGTTTGATAGTAAACTTACAAAGAAGCCTACATTTTTGCTTTAACACTTTGTAAAATACCTTTGGGCACTTATGAAACACCAAAGGGTATTTTTGGATGACCCTCGAGCACCGTAGGGCATCTGCGCACCTTCTGCAACCTTCTGCGAACTTTCGAAAACTCTAATCTAGTAAAAATAACACAATCTGTGCTTATGAGAATATTGCAAGATAAGATAGAAAACAACAAGTTAGTCAACAAAGTAAATCAAAATGAGAAATCCTTAGGGGGTCCCACTATGATCGCCATTTGTAGATTTAAAAATGAAACACCAAAATATGACAAGATAAAATGAAATCAAGATACAATATTGCACAAAAAGAGATAATTTTATTGATATGGGGGGAGCCTCAAATCTCCAATGTTACAATAAAGAATTGATTTCTTCTTTGATACAAAGTATTACAATACTAGGGTTATCTAAAACACTAGTGAATAATGCTGGTTGTATCTTCAATATCACTTTTGATCCCAACAGAGGTGAGTAGGATTCGTGTTATACAATACTGGGCCACTCCATATTAAGAAGTTGCACAATGTAGGTGCAGTACTTATAGATCTACACAAAAAAATATAACAAACAAGTTAGTATCAACTGTGAGGGTTCCATAGTGTGAGACCCTTAAAAATCAATACAAAACCCTAGCTATGCAATATAAATATAATGAGCATAATCTGAAAATACATGAAATGAAATAATAAATATTGGATTTACCTTATTCACTTGCTATTCTATGATCTGTTTTAACTATTGGAAGAAAGTGGTGTGGTGATGCCCTAACATCACTCAAGGGTTAGTAGGGCTGCCAAACTTTGGTCTGAAATGCCCATGGGTGCTCAAATACTATAGAAAATGCCTATGGGTGCTTGGGAATGTCAAAAAGCATCCAAAGATGCTTAGAAGTGGAAGGAAGCACCCAAAGGTGCTCGACGATGATAGAGAGCACCCGAAGGCATTCAGGAGCTAAAGTAGAGATCTGTAGAAGTAGATTTGGTTGAGCAAAATGGGTGATGACGGATGTGGAGGCTATGGCCAGCGAGGATAGATGGTGAGAATGCTTGGATAATCTAGGAAAAAACTTAGAAAATTCTTGAATTACTTAGGGGTTGAGCCATAAAAATGGTCTCTATTAATAATCCACACTAGGGTATGTTAGGGTTTTAGCGACACAAATTATGTGGCTCAGATTAAAACATATCAAAGGGTGGATATTAATTCTGGGTGAATGGTATGGATTGATGTGAATGGATGGCTAGGATTAAGTAAAATCGGATGGTTGGAATTTATTTACATATATAATATTTATATTTATTAAATATATATAATATTTATATTTATTAAATATATAATATATAATATTAAAATATTAATATTAAACATATATTTAACAAATATACCTAAATATGTACAAATAAATGGGTAAAAATAATGGGAAGACTTGGATGGATGACAAGTGGCTATATTTTGGTGTCTACAATATTATTACTTTGCCACAACCAAAACCACTTTACAATGAGATATTGTTCATAATTAGAAGAAGAGAAGTTCTCCTTCAAAGCCTTGATAATATCTTCCTAAGTGTTGAGTGGATTTTGGCCTTAATGTCATTCCATTATAAAAATATTTGCTAACCCAAAGAGCTTAACTTTTGTAAAGGGGGATTTCTCCTCATACAAAGTCTGAGTATAGGAGAACCACATATCCATATCAAGGATCCAACTACTCAACACATATAGGTATCGAGAACCATCATACAATTTGACTTTGTATTTAGTTTTGAAGCAAAGGTAATTATTGTAGATCTTTACATCACTTGGGGTATTTTGGACAGTTATGTCATTGACCTTATCAGCCAAGAAAATAACTATATTGGCTAATGCAACCATTTATTCCACTAAATTAGTAGCCATGGTAAAATAGGTTGATAGTTTGATGGAGTTTAACAATTTTTCCTAAAGGACTAAAAGGGTTCACAACAAGGGGTAACAAAGCTTGTGCAATTTCCAAGCAATTATAAGATCAACTCTTGTATATTACAAAGGTGAGGCTTGAAAAATTATATACTAAGTCACCAATTCATAAATAATGGGTTATTTAATGAAAATACAAACTAGTTTTACACAAAAAGGCACAATATAAATGAAGTAATTAGTTAATTAAACGTACTTATTAAATTAGTCACTAAATAATGTATAATTTTTTTCCCTTTTTTGGTTTGCAATTTAATTTTTCTTTGTGCTTATGGAGAAATTTGAATTCCAATGGCTACTTGCATTCCTAGGAAACACCAATTATGAAATGTGCCAAGAAGGTTTTCCAATGGTTAGTTATTGATTTACCATGGAAATAATGATCGAGTACCATGTGTTGCACCATAAAGTTGTATGGCAAAAATATTTTCCCATCCAGACTACCAAGGGTGGGGGACTTAGCGATGCCAATTTGTTATTCGTCCATTGTTGTCCAAAGGCCATTTGTGGCTATCAAGAATTTTTCCATGGAGAAGGTCGTTCATTGCTATTTATTATTAATTATTGCTAAAAATTTCAAGATTGGAGTTGTTGACCCCAATGACAAAATGTAATATCGATAGTGCATCAAATTTTAAATGAATGTGTCTTCAACCGTTCATAGATTATACTAGTATACATTGAAATTGATAAGCTAATCAATGAGAGAGAGCTTGTTGTAAAACTTGATATTGATAGAGTTGATATCAAAATTTAACTATCATATGTAATAGACAATCACAAACTAGTGCAAGTGGGCGATAGCGAATTGATGTTAATGACAACTAGGAGTAACATTGGATAACATGTCTCTCTAATGATCAAAATGACCATTGTTATTGCACAACATTAGAGTGACCATGGAGCTACAGTACAGTCAGATTAACTAAATACTATGTCGATGAAGAGTATGATGACTCATTATATCAAACAACAACTACAACAATATGGTAGGTTAAATCATCATCAAACTAATTTCAAGACACCATCTCATCGACATAATTGATAATAAGTTCCTATACCTATGCTTGAGGTAAATAATATTACACCTATGTGGATGAGGTAGTAAGTCACTTGAACATTCATAATAATTCAGACAGAGAAATTATGCAAAGAAGAAGAAGAATATAAAAAAAAATGAGTTACCCATGTTCCAAAGTTATATCATCCTTGTAAACATAACTTATGTAGAAAATAGTCTTCCAACTCAATTAACACTTCCTCATATATTGTGCATGGGCTTAAGCCATAATGTGAGTAATATAAGGATCGATACTAACCCAAAACCATTGATCACCACCTGCTTTGGTACCACTAATGTAAAACTAACATGGAGATGCAAATTACATTATAGTGAATGCTTAAATAATTAGATCCAAGAAAAAAAAACAAACAATAAGAAGCATACAAAGATCTTCTTGCTAAATCTAGCTAGTAAGATAAGAAAGCTAACAACCAACTAGATAGAGATCATAACAACCTAACAAGCTATCATTAGAAGCTAACAAAATTCTAACAAAATAGAGATAACATGAGTTGTAATAATATTCATGTGGTACATAGGAGAATATAAAAATTACTAAGCCTAAGAATCAATCCTAAGCGTAACTATTACATCAAACATCATTAGTGTTCCTCATCAGGATTCAAAGTGCAAGAAATTATCTAAAAATAAATATCAACACCACAAATATCTATTTGGTTCCATATTATAAACATATTGGCTATAACATCCTATCAATTCTCTAATACCTCTTTTTTTAGGGGTGTTATTCATACCTCTAATATTCCAAGATATTATTTTTCATCATCACTTTTTGTTTTTATTTATGCGCTTAGCCTTGCTTCTTTGAGCATTTGTGATATTTGCTTTTCTTTTTCCATATTGTTATTCCTTTGAGTTTCCTTTTATTTTTTTCTTCTTTGGTCTTTCTATTCTTTTTCATTCCAACCAACACTTTTATATTTGATGATATTTCTTACTTTTCATATTGTTTATAGTAAGAATTATTATCTATAGGCTTGTATTGCTCTAAGGGATTTGACATGGAACTGACATGAAGCCGCAATTTGCATTATAGTGGATGCTTAAATAAGCACCAAGAATAATCGTACAAGAAACAAATAATAATAAGCATACAAATACCTTCCTATTAAATATGGATAATACGATAATAAAACTAACAACCAACTAGCTAGAGATCATAATAAACTAATAAGCTAATGCTAGAAGCTAACAAAAATCTAACAAATTAGAGTTAACATAAGTTTTAAGAAGCTTCATGTGGTACATAAGAGAAAAAAAAATTATTAAGCCTAATAAAAAATCCTAGGACTAACTGATTACATCATACATCATTGGTGTTTTTCATTATCCCTCCCCACCATAAAAGCATTGGCATCCAATGCTCTTAAGAGAAATAAAAAATCTTAGGATATATGATGGTGTGATATCCAATGATCCTGGTATGAAAGTTGACCTCAATGGGAAAGAAGACAAGAAGTGGAAGAAACCTGTTGAGTATGACAATTCTTCATGTCTAACACTCAGTAAAAATAAATTAAATGCTAAAAATCATGCACCACATCTATAGGATGAGTGATGATTGGATTGATATCCAAAGTATAATCATGATACAACCTTAGAAGATCCATATTGATGATGTTATGAATGCCAAGGCGAGCCAAAATATCAAGGTAAAAGGTATTTAAAAATATTTGTTGGAGTATGGTGTAAGGCCCATAGTGGAGTGGTTTGATCTTACTATGTGCTTTCTCTGAAAAATATCATTTATCCAAGTAGAGCCAAACTTTATATCCAAACTGAAAAAGGATGAGGAATTTGATGTCGATCCATTGCTCACTTTTGTTGCTATCAAGTCTTCTACAAAATATATACCATCTTTGAATAAAGACTCTACAAGTATTGTATGAAATATTTTGTCTTATCTTGCTCCTTTTGAATGTGAATAGTAGCTGCAGAGAGAAAGGATAGGGGTAACTCATATGGGGTCAAAGGCTAAAAATAAAGACAAACCTCAAAATAAAAGTGTTATATGGAGATATTAACTGCTCTATTGAATCCCACTTAGTTGGATAAGTGTGATGATAGATCCTCAAACTCTATACAAGAGTGTAATTAATAATTTCAATTTACCCATCTGATTGTGTATGAAAGGCAATAAAGAAGTTAAGAGAGACTTCTAAAATATTCCACGAAGAGTGTCAAAAGTGACCCAAAAAGCATGAATCTCTCTAAAATACAATGTTGGTAGAGAGACCAAAGGAGCATCATACTGTCTCAAAGAAAATTTATGCTAAGTTAGGTGTAGAATTGATCTTTTGGCATGGAATGAACTTACTCATATTACTTAATAAATCTACAACCACAAAAGCATAATCATATTATCGAACTGTCATGAGAAAACCATTCACAAAGTCCATGGAAATAGTTTTCCAAGGATAAGAAGGGATAGAAAAGAGAATACTAAGACCCAAATTCCTATTACTTGGCTTCGAGTGACAATAAATTGCACATTGCCTGAAAAACTACAAGACAACATAGTACATGTGAGGCCAATAGAAAAACCACTGCAAGTGATGAAGAGTCTTGTGTTTCCCAAAATATCCACCATAGAGTGTAGAATATGCCTCTTTGAAAAGAGACAACCGATGATCCTATGGCACACAATGTTTATCCGACCTATAAAATAAACTATCATTCATATGAAAATAAACTATGATTCAATGTTTCAAAGGTATGAGCATGATCCATTGAAATGCAACTTAAATTTTGGTTAAATGATGCAAAGGGAATGCAAGAGTGGAATATCTAGGAATGAACTTGTGATAGAAAATCACAAAGTCCAAGAAATAAACTAATTCTATGACAATGAATTATAATTGGGAAAAAAAAAATCTTATACTTGCGCTTGAGGCAAATAATCCTATTGTATTAATTGCTATTAATTTCTAAGGATGAAGGATGGCTAATATTTTTTTAAAAATATTTAAAAAATTTTATATTAAAATAAAAATTATCTATAAGTTTAGATGAGATTTTTTCAAACTTTAGTTGATAAGAATATTTGTTGTTTATAACAGGGAAAGAAGATGTGCATTGAAGTCAAAACTCTTAAACCATATTTTTATAAGTTTAGATGAGATTCTTTCAAATCTTATTGATAAAAATACTACTTGTTGTTTATAACAATAAAAGAAAATTTGCATTGGAGCCAAAACTATTAGACCATATTTCTATGCTCACCAACCTACTTAAATCTCTCCACCATGTTACTGTATCCCTAAACCCATTCCTTATGCCTAATAATTGAAAACGATAAACAATAAAGAAAATTTAAAGAAATGCAGAAGGAAATTCGTACAAACTTTGCAACTTCTTCCGCAGCGGTGATTTCTCCGAGATGGAGATGGGCTCTCCATGGCCTCTATTTAAGTGCCTCCTCTCGCGTTTGTTTTCAACATTGAAGCGGCCTCTTTACTTCTGAGCTCGCTTTCTACCTGCCAAGAGCTGCATATCAACAATTTGTTCAATCTGAAAGGCTTTCTCCTCATCCGACCAAGTTCACGATCGCTCATGGCGTTCGCTCGAAGGTTGGTTGCCATGGTCGTGCTCGTGTTTGCGGTAATGGCAGTGATAGCAACTGCAGAAATAGGAGGAGGACAGGTAGGTTCAACAACATATTCGAGGAAGGGAATGTTGAGTCGGTTTCTGGAAGATAATCAGTCGGGGAGAAGCGAATCGTGCGCCGCCCACAAGAACACGATATGTAAGAAGAGCAACATCCCGGGGGTCGTGAAATCACGGTGCTGCAATCACCGCTGTGTAAACGTATTAACGGATCGATACCACTGTGGCTCCTGCGGCATCCATTGCTCCTTCGGATATGCCTGCTGTGACGGTAAGTGCGTCAACGTAGCCTACCATACGGACAACTGTGGCAGATGCAGTGTCCGCTGCAGTGAAAAGGAGAAATGCATATATGGAATGTGCTCTTATGCTTAATCGATTCAATAATGTACTTACTTTTTTATTCTTTATGACTGCTTAATTAGCTTAGGCCTTAGTCTGATGTCGGATCCGCTTATAGTTCACGTGTTAGGGCAATAAGTTGTTGCAATTAAAGAGCAGTAGTGTTGATGCAGATTCGTGGAAGATGATAGTCTAGTTTTCAGGGACGATCTTTTTACATGCAGCGTTGCCTGCAACAGAAATGTAATGCAGTGGTTTGATAATATTTAAACTTAAAAAAAAAAATGGTAAGAAAATTGTTTGTGTTCGCAGCGTAGAATATTGTTTTATAGAGTAATGTAAACACAGCGGAGATGTTATGGTTGCAAATATGATTACTCTGATGTTCACAACTTATACCAATCTAAATCTAAGTATATATATTGTTAATTTGTTTTAGCTACAAGATTCAAAGTTATAAGTTTTTATTTGCAGGATCCTCTTGTATGTACAAGAACAAAATGATATTAAGACTAGAGAATGATGACTAAGAAATGCTGTTAGCCACCAATCGTCTTAATAGTTTAAAATTAATAACTATTAACAAGGTTATGTAATTGTGAAATCAAACAAATCATATATGCCATGTGTGTTAAATTTGCTCTTTTTAATAGTTTAAAATTAATAGATTATGTAATTGTGAAATCAAACAAATCATATATGCCATGTGTGTAAAATTTGCTATTGCTCCTTGCCATTCGTACGCCACTGTGTCAGATAGAGTCTGGTGATTGCTTGAAAAGTCGCAAAGATGCACGCACTTGGGTGGTGCTTGCGTTATACACGGAATTGCAGAAACCGATATAAAGTATGGATGACATAAACAGAACGTCGTCCTAAATCATATTTATATTAAAGGTTTGCACGATATGTAGAGCTGGAATTGAGGCCTTCAAGAGGTGTGGACCTAAAAACATGTGAGCACGTGACATGAAATAGTTGTAAAAGGACTTGCCCGACGTTTCAAATGTTTGCAACAGTGTTCCCCGTTTCAGTTATCGAGCGGACTTGTGCGATCGTATTGCAGATTTTGACGATATTCCCGGCTGAATGGGCGGTTAGAGTTGGAGCTGCAAACTGTGAAAGCATTTTATAGAAAGGATGTTAAGAGATTTCCAATTAGAGGAGTTGGGGATGCTATTTTATGGTAGGCGGTGCTGTGTGAAGGGCGTGGAATGTGGGTTGGAGAGAAGGGCATTGGCTTAGAATGTAAAGTAAAGGGCTTTTACGTGGACCCAGAGACGGAATCGGACTTTGAACCCTTAAATGGATCAGAGGTACTTTAACGCTTATTTTGTGGAATTGTACTAAAATCCATGTGGGAATGGGGTCTACTCATGCCAAACTACCAGTAAAGTAGGAAGGGCAACCGAGTCTTCCTCTAACGTTGTATGAGATATAAGTCAAACCCCACATCTGAGGTCCATAAGCGACAATTTTTATGAATCAACAAGTGTTGGCTGCAAGATTGGCATTGTTACGCAGGTTGAATAAAAGGGAAGGGCGTGTTGACGTGTACACGGAGGATAACGCCTCGACTATCTAGAAGATCCACAAACCTTTCGTTCCTACCTTAGTAGGAAACTAAAACCATCGATCTTATACAAGCATAACAACAAAAAGTTTTATACATATAGTGGTGTTACAATAAAACTTATATTATATAATAGTATTACAACAAAACTTAGATATTATTCATGTAAGATTTGAATTTTATCCACTTAAGTGCGGTCTACCAACAAGGATGTCACATACATTATGGGTGATATGGGTGATGTGACCTGGGTTCAATCTCCACGATAGATGTGTATTACTCAAAAAGAAAAGAAAAAAAAAAAAATTGAACCTCCTTAAAGAATCTAACCAGTTAAACTAAAAGTACTTGATAATCTTTAAAAACTATTAGTTAAGATGTAATGAAAAAGAAATATATCATGTTATAATTGTCCTTAGTAATTTCATAATTTTTTTTTTTAATTATTGTATTTTTTTAAAATTATTATTGAAAAAACTTCAAATACATTCTTATGAAAATAATGATAGAAAACTATAAATTGTCCTTCACACAATAAACTTTAAAAATACAAATTTAGGTGTTAATTAAAAAAAAAGTTATATTAATTTTTTTTATAAATACTTATATATATTTTATATTGAACATCGTTTACAAATATTTACAAATATCAGCGCTTGTTCAAACAAACACAAGAGGAATCGACCTCACAACCATATGGATGATAATAACTAGGGAACTGCCATTACACCAAATGCCATTCGAAAATAATTAATTAATATGTTAAATGTGGTTTTTATTGAAATTTTTATATCAAAATAATTATATGAATGAACCAAATTTTAACTTATTTTTAATAAAAAATAAATTTTATTTGTGTTTTATTAAAGATATCCTTTATTAGAAGGAAAATTTTGAGACGACTTATGGTATTTTGAGACAACTCATGGTGTGATATCCAACGAGCCTAGTGTGGAAGTTGACCTTAGTGGACAACAAGGTAAGAAGTGGAAGAACCTTGTCAAGTCTATTAAGTCTTCAAACACTTGATCAAAATCAAGCAAAAGCTAAAAATTAGGTACCATTCCTACAGGATGGTTGATGACAGGATTAGTCTCAAAGTAGAATTATTATACAACTTCAAAAAATTCACATTGATGATGTCATGAATGCTAAGGCGAGCCAAAAGATAAAGGTAAAAGGCATTTGAAAATATTTGTTGGAGTATGGTAGAAGGCTTATAGTGGAGTGGTTTGATCTTACTATGTGCCTTCTCTAAAATAAATTGTTTATACAAGTAGAGATAAAACCAGTCTTCAACTTGAAAATGATGACGAATTTAGTGTCAATCCATTGTTCACTTTTGTTGTTGCTATGTCTTTTGTATAATTTGGACCACATTTCACTGAAGAATCTACAAGCGCTATATGAAAGAGTTTGCTTGATCTTGGTCCTTCAAAATGTGTATAGTGTCTAGAGAGGATAAGGATAGAGGTAATTATTATGGGGCCAAATGTTGAAAAACAAGACAAACCTCAAAAGGAGAGTGTCTTGTGGAGGTATAAAATACTCTATTGTAGGTATGATCTATGTGAGTGAGACTCAAATGCCACTTAGTTGGAAAAGTATGGTGATAAATCCTCAAAATTTATACAAGAATGTGATTAACCACTTTTGTTTACCTATTGGACTGTGGATGAAAGGTAATAGAGAAGTTAAGAGAGAAATCTAAAATATTTCATAAAACGCATCAAAAGTGACCCACAAAGCTTTAATCTCTATCAAATATAATGTTGTTAGGGAGACCAAAGGATCTCCATACTATCTCAAACAAAAATGTTGCTTGTCCCAACTATCAAAGTTGAAGCTACTAGAGGGCGACTCAAACAATCTGCTAAAATGTTGCTTGTCCCTTTCTTGTACTTGCTCACCAAGTAAAATTATTGTAAATAGGTTTTCCACTTCATGTGACACGTTTCCTCTATCTTATTTTGTGACTAAAGAAACTTAAGGGACATGTGATCTATATATAAAATAGCTTCTTTGCCAAAAATATAATGTAGTCAATACTTAATAGCTTGCACCAAAGCATACAACTCTTTATTGTAGGTAGAATAATTCTGTTTGGTAGCTAAAAATACCTAAGAATGGTAGGCCACTAGATGGTCATTCTACTTTAATACTGCTCCAAAGGAAAAATATGATGCATCTATCTCTATATTAAAAGGCTCAGAAATATCAAGAAGAAAAATGACAAGTGTTGTACATAGTTTACGATTCAATGTCTCAAAGGTATGAGAGTGATCCTTTATCCATTTAAACATAATTTTGGATTTGTTCAAATGATGCAAGGGGGTTTGCAATAGTGGAATATATAGGATTTAAATTATGATAAAAATTTGCACGTCCAAGGAAACTCCTTAGTTCTCTAATGGTGGAAGAAGTAGGCCAGTTAAGAAGGACTTAGACCTTGTAAGTAACCACATGAATGCCTTGCTCATTGATGATGAAAACAAGATAAGAAAAGGAGGATTGAGTAAAAGAATATTTTGGAAGGTTTGCATGCAATTGGTTCTCTTGAAGGGTTTTAAGAAATTTTTCTAGATGCTCTAAATGGACCTTCCAAATAGGAGAGTAAACAAGAATTCCATCTAAATAAATGATCACAAATATATCTAGACTATTTTTGAACACCTGATTCGTTAAACTCATGAATGTAACTAGATCATTAGTAAGACTAATGAGCATTGCAAGCCATTCAAAAAGGCCCACCTTAGTCTTAAATATTATTTTACATGTGTCTTTTGCATAACTACTGACTTGATGATACACACTTTTGAGATCAATCTTGAAAAAGAATTTAGCCTCTTTTAGCTGATCCAAAAGATAATCAATTCTAGGAAGTGGATATAGACTTTTTATTATTATTTTATTTAAGGCCTTGAAATAAATATGTAACCTCTAAGTACCATATTTCTTGAGCACAAGCAAGATTGGTGAGGAATTAGGAGAGTTATTTTGTTTAATAAATTCTTTGGAAAAAAGTCTTGGATTTTATTTTTAATTTTTCCATTTGAAGCATTCATTGTCTATACATTGGTGCATTGGGAAGGGAAGCACCAAGAACAATCTACATGCTATTATTGATATCTCAAGCAAAAGGAAGTATGGATGGTGCCTTAAGCACATGAGAATATTATTTCTAATTTTTTTTTAGTAAGGTATGCTTGGTAGACTTGTGAAGAGGTGCTTGGATTCCTTCATTCTATGGCCTTATGAAGATGAGTGCCAATTATTTTGCTTGATTTACAACTTTCTATGTTTGTTTGCAATGTAATACCAAATTGGTTATTTGTTGAGTGCACTTAATTAGATATGACTTAGTATCTAATAGTAAAGTTTAAGTATTTTTGCATGCATTATAAGTAATATTCCTATCATATTGATAGGGTTTTCCAAGTAGTATATCCACAAAAATCCTTGGGAGTGACATCACACATTAATTTATCCATAAACATAGGACCAAAAGCAAATGAGACCATGCTTGTGTGTGTGATGCTAGAGGTGGTCCCACTATCCTTCCATCCAAATTAATACGTATGAGGATGTGGGTTCAGAGGTAGCTTCAACTTATCAACAATGGGCCTCACAATTAAATTATTTTTTGAGTCATTGTTGATTATACAGTCAAATGAATAATCATGAACAAGGTGAGATTTTATGATGAAAAGTTATCATATTCACCTATTGAAGAGTTTTGATTTATCAAGTTGACATTGTTTAATCTATCTTTTAACTCATTATATGTTCTATATTCCCTATAGTCTCAATGTGACCATCTTCTGGGTCTTCATTTGGAGACTGTACAATCAATGATTTCTTCCTCATATTTTTGAACTTGTAACTTTAGAACTGAATATATCCTTTCTTACAAAAATTATAATCCTTTTGAAATTTAGAGAAAGAAGAAGTTTTTTATGAATAAGAAGAAGAGGAAGTAAAAGAAGTGGGAGAAGGAAAAATAAGGAAGAAGAAGGAAGAAGACATTTTCACCTTCTATTCCTATTGTTGCTAATTAGGAACTTGGAAGTGCCTACCAAAAAAGAATATTGAGACCCTCTTGATTAAGAAACATGTTTCTTTTTGTCAAGTTGTGCATGATTGGAGGCCACCTTTAGCGACGAAAAGGAAGTATATTTCAAATCCATATACATGTGCTCCTATAAGCCAAATATAAACTTAATGATATATGCAAAAATTGCATTATCCACGCGAAGTAAGATGCACAACCTATTAAATTGAAAAATATAATCCTACACAAACATATTATTACTTTGTCACAACCAAAACAAATTTACAATGAGATATTGTTCATAATTAGAAGAAGAGAAGTTCTCATTCAAAGCCTTGGTAAGGTTTTCCCAAGTGTTGAGTGGATTTTGACCTTCATGTTGTTCCATTATCAAAATATTTTCTAACCCAAAGAGATTAAGTTTTGTAAAGGATAATTTCTTCTCATCTAGAGTCTGAGTATAGGAGAACCACATATCCATATCAAGGATCCAACTACTCAACACATATGGATCTTAAGAACCATCATATAATTCGACTTTGTATTTAGTTTTGGAGAAAATGTCATATTTGTAGATATTTACATCACTTGGGGTATTATGGATAGTTATATCATTGGAATTATTGGCCAAGACACTAACTATATTGGCTAATGCAACCATTTATTCCACTAAATTGGTAGCCATAGTAGAAGAGGGTGATAGTTTGATGGAGTTAAACAATTTTTCCTAGAGGACTAAAATGGTTCACAACAAGGAGTAACAAAGCTTGTGCAATTTACAAGACATTCTAAGAAATAATTCTTGTATATCACAAATATGAGATTTGAAAAATTATATACTAAGTCACCAATTTATAAATAATGGGTTATTTAATCAAAATACAAACTAGTTTTACACAAAAAAGCACAAGATAATTGAAATAAATAATTGATTAAAAGTACTTAGTTAATTAATCACTAAATAACGTATAAAATATTACATATTTTTGGTTTGCAATTTGATTTTCCTTTGTGCTTATGGAGAAATTTGAATTCCAATGGCTACTTGCACGCCTAGGAAACACCAATGATGAAACATGCCAAGAAGGTTTTCCAATGGCTAGTTATTTATTTACCAATGGTGAAGGAGTTTTGCGTGGCAATAATGGTTGAGTGCCATGTGTTGCATCATCAAGTTGTATGCCAAAAATGTTTTCCCATCCAGTCTATCAAGGATGGGGGACTTATCGATGGCAATTTTCTTTTCGTCCATTGTTATCCAAAGGTCGTTTGTGGCTATCAAGAAGTTTTCCATGGAGAAGGTTGTTCATTGCTATTTTATTGTTAATTATTTCTAAAAATGTCAAGAATAGAGTTGTTGACCTTGATGACAAAAAATGATATTGGTAGTGCATCAAAGTTTAAATGAATTTGTCTTCAACTATTCATTGATGATGTTGTCATACATTGACGATGACAAGTTAATCAATGAGAGATAGCTTGTTATAAAACTTGATATTTATAGAGTTGATATTAAAATTTTGACTATCACATGCAATACATAATTACAAACTGGTGCAAGTGGATGATAGCAAATTGATGTTAATGATAACTAGGAGTAACATTGGACAACATATCATTTTAATGATCAAAATGACCATTGTTATTGCACAAAATTAGAGTGACAATGAACCTACAATGCAATCAGATTAACTAAATACTATGTCAATGGAGAGTATGATGACTCATCAGATCAAATAACAACTACAATAATGTGGTAGGTTAAATAATCATCAAACTAATTTGAAGACACCAACTCATCGATACAATTGATAATAAGTTACTATACTTATGCTTGAGGTAAATAATATTACACCTACGTGGATGAGGTGGTAAGCTACTCAAATATTCAAAAGAAGTTAGATAGAGATATTATGCAAAGCATAAGAACAAACTCCAAAACAATGAGTTACCCAAGTTCCAAATTTGTATCATCCTTGTGAAAACATAACTCATATAGACGATAGTCTTCCAACTCAATTGTCACTTCCTCATACATTGTGCATGGGCTTAAGCCACAACGTGAGTAAAATAAGGATTGATACTAACCCAAAACCATTGATCACCACCTACTTTAATACCACTAATGTAGAACTAACATGAAGATGTAAATTGCATTACAGTGGATGGTTACATAAGCACCAAAAATAAACATACAAGAAATAAACAATAAGAAACATACAAATATATGCCTGCTAAATCTATATAGTAAGATAAGAAAGCTAACAACCAACTAGCTAGAGATCATAACTACCTAGCAAGCTAATGTTAGAAGCTAACAAAAATCTAATGAACTAGAGATAAGTGAGTTTTAAGAATATTATTGTGGTACATAGGAGAATATAAAAATTACTAAGCCTAATAATCAATCATGAGCCTAACTATTACATAAAACATCATTAGTGTTCCTCATAAATATTCAAAGTGCAAGAAATAACCTAAAAATAAAGATCAACACCACAAGTATCTACTTGGTTTCCATATTATAAACATATTGGCTATAATAGCCTCCTCATTTTTTAGGGGTATTATTCATGCCTCTGATATTCCAATATATCATTTTCATCATCAATTTTTATTTATTTATGGGCTTAGCCTTGCTTCTTTGAACATTTGTGATATTTGCTTTTGTTTTCCCATATTGATATTCCTCTGAGTTTTCTTTTATTTCTTTCTTCTTTGGTATTTCTCTTCATTTTCATTCCCACTAACACTTTTGTATTTGTAGTTATTTCTTATTTTTCATATTGTTTATAGTAAGAATTATTATCTATAGGATTGTCTTGCTCTAAGGGATTTGATGTGGAACTGATATAAAGATACAAATTGCATTATAGTGGATGCTTAAATAAGCACCAAGAAGAAATGTACAAGAAATAAATAATAAGAAGCATACAAGGACATGCCTACTTAATATGGATAACAGGATAATAAAGCTAACAACCAACTAGCTAGATATCATAACAAACTAACAAGCTAATGCTAGAAGATAACAAAAATCTAACAAACTAGAGTTAACATAAGTTGTAAGAAGCTTCATATGTAACATAAGAGAAAATAAAAATTATTAAGCCTAATAAAAAATCCTAAGCCTAACTATTACATCATACATCATTTGTGTTCGTCATCATTCCTCCCCATCATAAAGCATTGGCATCCAATGCTCTTAAGAGAAAAGGAAAATCTTAGGATATATGATGGTGTGATATCCAACGAGCCTAGTATGAATGCTAACATCAATGGGAAACAAGGAAATAAGTGGAAGAAAATTATCGGGTCTAACAAGTCTTCATGTCTAACACTCAATAAAAATAAAGCAAAAGCTAAAAATAATTAACCACATAAGCAGGATGAGTGATGATAGGATTAATATCCAAAGTATAATATTTATAAAACCTTATAAGATCCATATTTATGACGTTATGAATGCCAAGGTGAGACAAAAGATCAAGGTGAGAGGTATTCATAAACACCTATTAGAGTATGGTGTAAGGCACATAGTGGAGTGGTTTGATCTTACTATGTCACTTTGAAAATATCATATATCCAAGTAGAGCCAAAATTTATCTCCAAACTAAAAAGAATGAGGAATTTGATGTCTATCCATTATTCAATTTTGTTGCTATCGAGTCTTCTACAAAATATAGACCACCTTTGAAATAAATACTCTACATGTGTTGTATGAAAGATTTTACCTTATCTTACTCCTTTTGAATGTGAATAGTAGCTAGAGAGGGAAATGATAAAAGTAACTCATATGGGGCCAAATCCTAAAAATTAAGATAAAACTCAAAAGGAAAGTGTTGTGTGGAGGTATGAACTAATCTACTATAGGCATGCTCTATGTGAGGCTCAAATCCCACTTAGTTGGAGAAGTGCAATGATAGATCCTCAAACTCTATACAAGAGTGTAATTAAAAACTTTAGTCTGTCCACATGATTGTGGATGAAAGGCAATGGAGAAGTTAAGAGATGCTTCTAAAATATTCCACAAAGAGTTTTGAAAGTGACCCACAAAGCATGAATATCTCTAAAATACAATGCTGGTAGAGAGACCAAAGGAGCATCATACTATCTCAAAGAAACATTATGCTAAGTAAGGTGTGTATTTGGTCTTTTAATAAGGAATGAAATTAAAAATCTTACTTAATAGATCTACAACCATAAAAGCATAATCATGTTGTCGAAATATTATGGGAAAACCATTCACCAAGTCCATGAAAATACCTTTCCAAGGACAATAAGGGATAAAAAAGGGAACACTAAGGCCTAAATTCCTACTACATAGATTTGAGTGACAATAAATAACACACTAGCCAAAAAAATACAAGACATCATAGTACATGTGATACCAGTAGAAAAACCACTGAGTGATGAAGAGTCTTGTGTTTCATAAAATATCCACCATAGAGTGTAGAATGTGCCTATTTAAGAAGAGACAACTGATGATCCTATGAAACACAATGTTTATCCAACCTATAAAATAAACCATCCTTCATATGAAAATCCTAAAAAGTACTTAGATTCCAAGAGGAAGGATGTAAAAGGTGTTGGTAAAATTTTCCATAATTTGGATCAAAGCGCATATCATGTAGGGAAAGTTTGGAAACCAATGTGGGAAATAGTCACAACTGTCAAAGCTAAAGTTGTTGGAGGGTGATCAAACAATCTAGTATAATGTTGTTAGTCCCTTTCTTGTGCTTGATCAAAAATTAAAATGCTACAAATAGGCTACCCATTTCATCTGATGAGTTTCCTCAATCTTGTTTTTTAATTGAATAAAAACAAGGAGCATGTGATTTGTATATACAATAGTATCTTTAACAAGAAGGTAATATCTCTAATAATTAATAGCTTTTACGAAAGCATACAACACTTTGTCATAGATGGAATAGTTTTTTTTGGAAGTTAATAATATCTCAAAATGGTAGGCCACTAGATGGTCATTTTGCTGTAATACTACTCCTAGGGAAAACTGTGATGCATTTGTCTCTATCTCAAAAGGATGAGAAAGGTAAATATAGGTAAGGATAGGTGTTGTACATAGTTTATGATTCAATGTTTCAAATGTGTGAACATGATCCTTTACCCAGTGAAATTCAACTTTTTCTTTGGTTAAATGATGAAAAGGGGATGCAATAGTGGAATATATAAGAATGAACTTGTGATAGAAAATTACAAGTCCAAGGAAACTCATTTATGTGATGGTGGAAGGAGTTAGCTAGTTGAGGAGGACTTCAAACTTGGTAGGATCCAAATGAATACCTTGTTCTTTTTCCAAGATATGAAATGGAGGATTGAACAAAAGAATATTTTAGAGTGTTTGCTTTTAATTGGCTCTCTAGATGCTCTCTACCCAAATAAATGATTATAAATCCATCTATATTATCTATGAACACCTCATTCATTAACCTCATGAATATAGTTGAAGCATTATTAAGAGAAAAGGGCATTAAAAGCCATTCAAAAAAATTCAACTTAGTCTAAAATATTATTTTCCATGTATCTTGTACCTGAACCCTAACCTGATGATACCCACTTTTGAGATCAATATTGAGAAAGTACTTAGTCCCTTGTAGCTGATTTAAAAGATAATTAATTATGGGAAGTGGATATCGGTTCCTAATTATTATTTTATTTAAGGCCTTGAAATCAATACATAGTGTTGAGTGGTGTTTTCACCCAATTGTGAAAGCACACTCTCCGGTAGGATCTGAGTCCCAAAATCCTCTGCTTGCAAAGAAAGTAATTTCTCCAAGGTTCCTCTTATGTTGATTCTAAAACACCAATGATGTTGCTCACTGTAAATGCAGGGAATACCTTAGGGTTGCAAGTGGATGTTAACAAGGGGCACTCGTAGTTCACTTTAATTTGGATTTGCAATGGACTCTGAGCTTTGATGGGTTTTCAATTATTTATTTAAATGACTGTAATTAAAATACAAAAAATAAATACGGGTTTAAAAATAAAAATAAATGCAAATGAATATGCAACTAAGCTACGTCCAGAGTACTGCCATCTTGATTGATAAAACCGAAGACAATGAGGTTTTTGCATGCAACCCAACCTACTGAACCTGCAAATTCGCACAATTCAGATAAGCCAGGTGCGGGTTTCTAGGGTTTCTACTGTAGTTTCAGATTTAGGCATTCGCATGAAGCAACCAAGAACACTTGCATTCAACTTCACCTATAAGCCTAGAAATCTGAAAGGGAAAGATAACACATTGAATCATGCATGCAAAAATGACTCCTTCTTTCTCATCAATGAAATGCCAACTCTCTGTATTTCTGCATTAAAATGATGTATCAATTACAATTACAGAATGTTCCAGGTTTTACAAATCCAGAACAAATGAAGGAAATTGCCCAAGTGCAGGCCCAGAATGGCATGAAGCCCTTGTCTCTGCAACTCTGCAAGCAACAATTTCCAACCCTTTCTTCAATCTGCACTCCTGGTTTTATACTAACTGAAACGTCTCTTCGGTTCTCCCTGTGTCGCTTCGTTTCACCTTCCAGCATGTGACCTTTCAAATTCTTGCCTTTTCGATGCTTTTGTTCCATGTTCGATTTTGAAACGTTCAAAATCTACCGCTGCATGTAACGCCTCTGTAGCTCTGACACCTGTATGCCACGTGTCTCATGTTTTCTGTGCCTTCTGTAACGTCTTCCCGTGCAAAACGTGACAAAACAGCATGCAGCCCGTTCACCTTCCTGGCCGCGAAAATGAGACATGTCGCGATATCGCGACGTTTTCGACCAACAACATCGTTTCTCCTCCTGCACAGCGAAAATGAGACATGTCACGATATCGCGACGCTTTTCTGCTTCGGGCCATCTCCTCACCACCTATCACGAAATCGTGACACTTTTCCGTTTCGTACCCTCTCGCTGTTACTTGTCACGAAATCGCGACGCCTTTTCGTTTCGAGCTGTAATGCTGCCTTCTGTCATGAAATCATGACGTTTCTCTTCTCCGTACACCTTCGCTGCATGCTGTCATGAAATCGTGACATTTTCTTACTTCGTGCCTTCGGAAACGGCTTTCTTTTTGTCGATTTCGCGACCATTTCGCGCTTCATGTCCTCCTGTCGATTCTGTCACGATTTCGCTACCATTTTACTCTTCCGTACATTTGCCAATTTTTCGTCATGAAATCGCTACGCTACCTCTGTCCGTACTACTTCGCTGCTTCGGAGCCGCGAAACCGCAACCTGTCACGATTTCGCTACGTCTTTCTTGCTCGCACTACCTTCTTGCTTTTTTGTCACGAAATCGCTACCATTTTTGTTTCGTACACCTTTGGCTACTTGGAGTCGCGAAAATGCGACATGTCGCGATATCGCGACGATTTCTCGTTTCATGCCTTCCACCTGCAATCTGTCGCGATTTCGTGACGTTTTTCACTCGGCACCTCTTTGCTCAATGTTGTCACGATTTCGCGACGTTTCTCTTCTCCGTACGCCATGCTATTTTCCTGTCACGAAATCATGACCATTTTCTATTCCGTACACCTTCGGCTGCACCCTGTCGCGAAATCGTGACGTTTCTCTCGCTTCGGCGTGCTTTGTAGCTTTCTGTCGCGATATCGCGACGCTTTTCTCGCTTGGCACCTTCTTCCTGCTTCCTGTCATGAAATCGCTACCGTTTTCATTCCGTACACCTTTCGCAGCAACACGTCACGAAATCGTGACACTTCTCATTTCCAAGCAGTGGCAGCTCCATACGTCGCGAAATCGCGACGATTTTCATTCTTGCCTTTCTCTCTCCTGCCTGGGCCGCGACGGAGCAACATGTCACGATTTCGTGACACCTTTTCATTTTTTCCAGCAACATGTCGCGATATCGCGACAACTTTTCATTTTTGCGACATGTCGCGATATCGCGACACCTTTTCATTTTTGAGAGCGACATGTCGCGATATCGCGACGTTTTTCTATTTTTCGGCAGCGATGGCGCGACAGGTCGCGATTTCGCGACACTTTCAACACTTAGGCATTTTTTCTCTTTTCTTCATTTTTAGCATCTGGGTCACCGAGATTTCATCCGCAAGCCTGCAAAAAAGGTGGGTCCCCAATTTTGGGGTGTGTTGTGGATTAGCCACAACAAATGGCGACTCTGCTGTAAAATGCTCTTGAGCATTTTTAGTAAGAACCCAACCTGAAACATATCACAAACTCGAAAACATGTGTTAGCACATAAGCAATACAAACAAATGCCCAAAGATCAGAAGTACATGAATCATTAGAATCATCAAGTATTAGCTCAGTGTGTGCAATGGATTTCTTTTCCTATCGTTTGAAATTGATCCACACTCCATTGTCAGTTTTGCATGAATGCATATGTGAGATGGTGAATGATTTGTGTACCCTAATGAATATGCTAAGAGATTTTGCTTTCGTAAAAGGCATAGTCATTCTTCTATTATTATGTACAAGCATTCAAGATTGCCAAACCCTCTTAGGATCCACTAATTCATTACCTTATTGTATCCCAAAGTTGGTTATGAGTCCCTACTATCTGGAACCCATGTGCAAGTGAATGTGAAATCAGAACTTTGGGGAATCAGACTCCCAACCAACCGAGATGAGAGTTTAACCCTATCCTTACTATTCTGATTTAGAGTTCATTACCTCACTTTAAGCAAAATAATTAAACCAATTATGGAAGAAATGGTCATGCTAGTCTAACCCTCTAGACAATCAGTGGTCTTGTTTTTGAGGCAAGACATGATGCCATGCATGGGCATATCTAACCCCACAATCCAAAACTTATCCTCATTTCTTTGGACCTTGGGGATGACTACCCATCCTTTGCTAGAGGACAAGTAGTACAATCCTTACAATCCAATATAAATATGAGATGGGAAAAATTTATTTTTTTACTTCTTGGACCTTGGGGATGACTACCCATCCTGGCTAGGGACATGTAGTACGATCCTTACAATCCAAAATTTAGATGAAAAATATTAATTTTGTTGCTTAGACCTTGGGGATGACTACCCATCCTTTGTAGAGGACAAGTAGTACGATCCTTACAATCCAAGATTTAGATGTAGATGGAAAATATTAATTTTGTTGCTTAGACCTTGGGGATGACTACCCATCCTTTGCAGAGGACAAATAGTACGATCCTTACAATCCAAGATTTATTGTGAAATGAGACATAAGAGCTTTGGGGAATTGGATCCTCAACCTAAGCGAGATGAGAATTTATGCCCTATCCTTACTACTCCATGTAGGTCAAATCAAAGCTTTGGGGAATTGGATCCTCAACCTAAGTTCGATGAGGATTTAACCCTATCCTTACTACTCTGATTTTAGGCTTTAAGCTCTATGGAAGTGGTCAAAACCACTGTTTTAAGGATCATGTTGCATAATAGGATAGACATGAAAAACCTCTTTCGCCCAACCTTTTCTTCCAAGTTAGGTCATGATCATTTTGCTCAAGATCCTTTTTAATGTATGAGACGTGCTTGGTTCTAGATATCTCAAGACTCAGTTCCCAACCTTAGGATGCCTCTTACATTTATGTTATAACACAACCCTAAGAGGGATTGACACACTTAAATGATATGTACCTAAGATGCATATGCAACTAAGATGAAATGTATGTAAAGTGAGATGGAACATGAATGCATTATCTCTTGAATTGCAAATGAAAATGATTTGTCATGCAAAACTGACTCTTTCATGCATCACAAAATCAAACAATATAACTTAAGATGCTTGTGGTACTTGTGGAGCTTTTACAGGATAATTCCAATATTTCATATTCTCCTAACCTTAAGCATAAGTTGACATCTCATTTTTTTATTATTTTTATATTATTATTATTATTATTATTATTATTATTTTTTTAGAATAAACAAAACATGTCAATTGAAATCAAATCCACAACCAAAATCCTAGCTAAACTAACAATCCTAAACAATAAAAACAAAAACTGAAAACTCCCACCAAAACCGAAAGAATAATATCAAAAATCTCACAACCTAAGGGCTAAAATAATGCTTTAAAATCTGCCCATTAACCGGTAGCATAAAATCTCTCCCTTCTAAAGTTTTTAGCTTGAAGGTATTCTTCCCAAGAATCTCCGAAATCTGATATGGGCCTAACCAAAGACAATCAAACTTTTGATGATTCCCTTTTTCCTCATGTCTTTTGTCCCATAGTAATACCAAATCTGAAATTCTGAATGATTTAACTTTGGCCCTTCTGTCAAACCATCTTTTGATAACTTCCTGGTGTTTATTCATGTGATTCATGGCCTCTTCTCTCTTTTCATCAAGGTGCAGCAAATGACTTGACCTGGCTTCAACTTGATCATCTATCCCCAAGTACTCTTGTATGAAATGTAAGGTCTGCAACTTCAAATTTGCAAGAAATATTGGGTCTTGCCCATAGACCAAATGATAGGGAGTATTCCCTATGGACTCTTTCACTCTGGTCCTATCTGCCCAAAGGGCAAACTTCAATTGGCTGTGCTAGTCCCGAGGGTTCTTTTCCAACAACTTCTTAATGGTATTCAACAAATTCTTATTTGAAGATTCGGCCAACCCATTTCCTTGAGGATAATAATTGGATGCAAACTTTAAGCTCACTTTGTTATCATATGCCCAATCTGCAAATTGCGTAGAAATAAACGCTTTACCATTGTCACTGACAATAGAATTGGGCATTCCAAATCTTGTTATAATATGGTCCTCAAGGAATTTAATTACAACGTCTGTGGTGGCATGTTTAGTAGGAATCGCTTCTGTCCACCTTGTACAGTAGTCTGTAGCTGTCAATATGAATTTATGAGAATCAGAAGAATTTGGGTTAATAACCCCAATGAAATCTAGTCCCCACTGTGCAAATGGTCTCATTTCAACTACAGGTTGTAACGGCATGGCTGCATTTCTTTCTCTACTGGCAGCCACTTGACAGATATGACAAGATCGTACATGGGCATGTGCATCTTTGAAAATATGGGGCCAGTAGTATCCTGCTCTCAGGATTTGATGTGCTGTAGCGTTGGCCGCACCGTGACCAGTTCCATGTTTCCCGTGAAATTCCTGCAACACCCTGGCGGCTTCTTCTTTGTTCAAGCACCTCAGGTAGATACCTTCATGATTCTTCCTGTAAAGCACACCAGATTTCATCAGATAATTGACGAGACTTAAGCCTTAAAGCTCTTCTCTGTGTTGAATTCAGATTAGAAGGACACTTACCGGTCAATAAAAATTGCACAATATCAACATACCAGTCATCCTTAGCAATGTATTATGTATTCGAGCATTGGCCTGTTATTTGCGGATTATTTTCTGCGATCGCCTTCGCCGGTCCCTGTCCTCGAACTAGTTTCATAGGTTGGATTTCGAGATCAAATTCTTGGATGGTGGAAATCCATTTCCCTCTTTTCTCACCTAGTTCATTTTGTAAAAACATGGTCTTGACAGTAGAGTCGGGCACGATAGCAATAACTCTGCTGTGTACAATGTAGTGCCTAAATTTTTTCACCGTTTTAAAAAGTGCGTACATTTGCTTATCAAGGATCGAATACCTTAATTGAGCATCTTTCAGGGGGGCACTTAAAAATGCTATGGGTTTTTCGGCACTATCCTCGCCTTTTTGGGTTAAGACACTCGCGAAGGAGTGTTCCGATGCAAAAGCATAAATATAGAAAGGCTTGGAGTAGTCCGGGCTTATAAGGACAGGGGCTCTGGAAATGGCATCTTTGATGTTCTGGAAGGCCACTCTACTTTCCTCGTTCCATTTTACATCCACATCTTTCTTGAGCATCTTGTTCAGAGGCTTGGCTATCTCAGAAAAGCTAGAGATAAACTTCCTCACAAAATTAACCTGCCCAAAGAAAGATCTCAATTCTTTTTTACTACTCGGGAGAGGTAGGTTTTGGATAGCTTGTATCCTTTCTGGGTCGATGGATATGCCCTCTTTTGAAATAATGTGACCCAGTAATTTTCCTTCTGTTACTCCGAAAATGCACTTTTTGGGATTTAAGGAAATTCCATGTTCTCTGCATCTTTGAAGCACTTTCTTTAAATCTTTGACATGTTCCTCTCTCTTTTTCGAGAAAACTGGGATATCATCCACATACACGATGATGCATTTGCCTATGAGCCCTTTGAATGCATAATCCATGGCGCGTTGAAAAGTTGCACCAGCATTTAACAGTCCGAACGACATTCTCTTATATGCAAATGTCCCCCACTTGGTAGTGAAGGCTGTTTTCATCCTGTCATCTGGATGTATAAGAATCTGGTTGTACCCAGAATACCCATCGAGAAAGGACATCATCTCAGATCCATTTACCATTTGTAGAATTTCATCGATTGATGGCAGTGGATAATTATCTTTTTGAGAGGCTTTATTAAGATTTCGAAAATCTATGCACAGCCTAATCTCTCCACTCTTTTTTCTCACTGGAACGAGGTTAGCCACCCAGGTTGAGTGCCTAACAGGAAAAATGATTTTCGCTTCCAATAATATTTTAACCTCCTTTTCGATCAAAGGCTCCAATAGCGGGTTAACAACTCGTTGTCTTTGCCTAAAAGGCTTGGAGTCTGGCTTCAAAGGGATGGTATGTGTGATAATGTTTTGGTTGTATGTCTTCAGCTCATTGTAGTTCCAAGCAATACAATCTATGTAATGTTTCAATGCTTGCATTATATTGCTCCTTTCTTCCTCTCGTACATGCCTTTGCTATGTACACCTCCTTTGGATTGTCTGCACTCCCTAGATTAATTGAATCACATGCATCTTTAGGGAGTGGGACTCTTTTTCCTTTCTTGGTCTTGCATCCCATGTCGAACATCTTTTCCAATGAAACCACGTCTTTAGGAATTTTGTTGGATTGATACGCAGTTTCAATTTCATTTTCTGTTTCATCCTGCCACCTTTGCTCCTCATCAATCACCTGATTTTCAAAAATACCCGAGTTCGTGACAAATTTGAAAATATGTCTGTCACTTTCAAAAACCTGGAAATTCTTTACATTATCGGGTATTGATGGACAAGGAACCAGTTCAATAGAAAACTTTTTACATCTTTTTATATCAACCGGGTTTAACATGCCCGCGACGACTGCAAGAGAGTCTGCTATTCGATTTCCTTTCCTGGAAATAAGGGCTATATTGAATGCGTCGAATTCCTCAATGAGGTCCATAACCCTAGTTCTATAAAGGCTCAGTCTTCTGTCGTGGCATGTATACTGTCCTTTGATTTGCTTGACTACCAACTCCGAATCTCCCAAAACCTTCAAGCATTTAACATGTTTGCTCAATGCTAGACGTAAACCAAAGATCAATGCTTCGTATTCTGCCACATTGTTCGTGCAAGGAAATTGCAATCTGTAGGCAGCCAATAATGGTTTACCTCCGGGGCCAGTGAGCTCGACTCCAGCTCCTGCTCCCTGTCTAGATTTTGATCCATCGAACCTGAGCAACCACGTGAAATCATTTTCATCAGAAGAGCTACCAAGACATGCCTCCTCCTTAGGCTCTTCAGCTGCTTCCTCAACATCAAGTGCATAAACTCCTAGTTCTGGCTCAGAAAATTGAACTTCATTCGGCTTGTTAAAATCTGTTATAATCTCCTTAAGCCTCGGTTCATTTTCCACTCTGATTTGGTTTGCAATTCCCTTCCATGGTAGCCACATATGTGAGCAGTCTGTTGAAAAATAGCCATTCAAAGTTTTCATCCAATCCCTCGCAAGTAACATTCCATACCTACTTGGGATATTAACCACCAGAATGTCCACAACCTGCTGGACCCTGGGTTCAGAATTCAATTGAATCTTGACATCATATAAGGTCCCTACCACATTTACCTCTGAACGGTCCAATTGCAGGACTGTACATTTGGATGAAACAGGTTGCAGGCCTAGCATCTTACATATTTCTGTAGGCATGAGGTTGCTCGTGGCACCTGTGTCCACCAAACAGTTATGCAAATTCTTACCCGCAATTCTCAGAGTCAGTAAGAATGGCGGGACATCCCTTCTCTCCTTTCGCAAAATGAGATGGGATTCAACTCCTTTTCCTTTCCACGTTTGATCAGGTGAGTTCAACGCTTTTATCAATGCCTCCTTTTGGCCTGGCAATCTAGCTGCGTCCAAGAACGAAAGGCTAGATTTGGACTTCTTTAGATCCTCCACTATGTCATAGTTTGGCTTTTCGAATTTGACTGTCTTCTGCACATCATTAGACATTTCTCTTCTGAGTGGAGGGGGAGGATTATTATTTGCCTTAGTATCGGGAGGAAGAATAGAGTTGTTTGGAGGTGTTGATGAAGTTTTAGGGGTTTTAGATTTACTTCTCAAATGGTATCCATGATTCCCCTTCCTAAAATCTCGAAAAGCTTGCACCTCCTATTCCAAAATTTCGTCTTCTTCTTCCTCACTCTCACCTTCTTGATGATATACAGTTTCCATCACCATAATATTATCATCTTGATGTTGTGATGGACCCTCATTTGATACCAGTTCCAAATCATCAACTTGTGCCTGAAGACAATGAGTGTATCTCGCAATTTCAGGACAATTCCTCTCATTGTGTTCTTTCGTGTTGTGCAACCTGCACCCCCTTTCCCACGCCAAATCTGAAAGATTCAAAAGAGAATTGGATTGGCTAGGTCCTGCAGAAGTATCTAATTGATTAGCAATGGGAGCGGGTACTCCCCCATTGTTTGGCTTGGTGTTCCAGTGTCTCCCTCTATTGTTAAAATTTTGATTTGGGTGAGGGGCATGGGACTCATACTTCTGTTGTTGAACCCTGTCATTGCTCAGTTTATGAACTAATTTCTTGAGCTCTTCGACTTCTGAATAAATCTCCTTCGGTGGAATCACATTGTTGTTAACCCCCGTTGGATTCGCATAATTGATGGGGTCTTGATTCAACATTTGGGTCGGGTTCTGAGGAATTTGATTCCCGTATGGATTGACACTCTGAATCGGGGTTGGATTTGGAAAAGGAACTATGGCTTGAGGATTGACTTGGCTAGTTCCTTGCATAGTTGATTGACTGTTCTGCAAAAATGTAGGGACAGGTGGAATGGATGTGATTGGTTGGATTGGAATGGGTGCATACGCGGGTGCTGGTGGATACGACTGCTGATATGGGAAGGCGTTCATGCTTGGCATTTGTGGTGCCATGAGCTGATTTTCCAAGGGAGCTTGACCATATGGAGCATACTGTCCCATCACAGGCATCTGGGTAAACCCGTAGCCCTGTGGTGTCATTTGTTGCTCGATAGTCATGGCTTCGTTATAGGCTAAAGCCAGCGTGGTGACTTGAGGATTACGTCTCGCAAACATGGCTGTCATGGGGTCCAATGCCCCAAAATATATCTGCAAAGCCACTGCGGGATCGATGGCAAAGTGCCTAATTGCTCTATTATAGCACTTTTGGAATCTCTGATTAAACATTATGATCGGTTCCCCTTGGCCCCTTTTGCATGTAATAAACTGATTGTAAATAGTTGCGGGATCCAAGGGTGACCTAAATTGATTAACAAAGGCATTTTCCATTTGTGTCCAAGAAGTAATTGAACCAGTAGGCAAGCATATATACCATTCATATGCTATTGGATCTAAGCTCATGGGGAAAAGTCTGCAGGCCACATCTTCATATTGAACTTGCAGCCTAATTAAAACATCCCTATAGGCTTGGATATGTTCTTATGTTGTTCTTAGGCCATCTGGTTTGTATTTAGGCAGAAATATTTCAATGTTCTTGGGGATTTCATGGATATCCCCAGCAATGTTCAAAGGAGTATTATTAGCTCCATACCAAGGAGCTGCTGGAGCTTGAGCCATTTGACTCAAAATCGATGAAGACAAACCTACAATAGCAGTAGAGATATTACTGACAATAGGAACACTAGTGGCAACTGATATTACGGGCGTAGATCCACTCGATGTTCCTGGAGAAAATAGGTCTTTTGTGACTGGTGAGCTTACGACTTGCTTGGTTTTATTCTTGGGAGTACCAGTAAGGTCATGAAAAATGGTTTCCCCGGTTGTTTGGGACCTGGTTGCAATACGACGCGGTGGGTCCAACCTACCTTGATGAAACCCTCGATTATTTCAACGAAAACCTGCAACAAAAGAAAGCAAAAAGCTGCAGTTTAGCCGTTTGTGAGCTTTAAGAAAATATTTCAAAATTAAATTAAACGATATTATTCATGTATGAAAACCAAAATAAAGTAAACCGATTCGGGCCCTCCTTCTAGCGCCAATATGTTGAGTGGTGTTTTCACCCAATTGTGAAAGCACACTCTCCGGTAGGATCTGAGTCCCAAAATCCTCTGCTTGCAAAGAAAGTAATTTCTCCAAGGTTCCTCTTATGTTGATTCTAAAACACCAATGATGCTGCTCACTGTAAATGCAGGGAATACCTTAGGGTTGCAAGTGGATGTTAACAAGGGGCACTGTAGTTCACTTTAATTTGGATTTGCAATGGACTCTGAGCTTTGATGGGTTTTCAATTATTTATTTAAATGACTGTAATTAAAATACAGAAAATAAATACGGGTTTAAAAATAAAAATAAATGCAAATGAATATGCAACTAAGCTACGTCCAGAGTACTGCCATCTTGATTGATAAAACCGAAGACAATGAGGTTTCTGCATGCAACCCAACCTCATCGAACCTGCAAATTCGCACAATTCGGATAAGCCGGTGCGGGTTTCTAGGGTTTCTACTGTAGTTTCAGATTTAGGCATTCGCATGAAGCAACCAAGAACACTTGCATTCAACTTCACCTATAAGCCTAGAAATCTGAAAGGGAAAGATAACACATTGAATCATGCATGCAAAAATGACTCCTTCTTTCTCATCAATGAAATGCCAACTCTCTGTATTTCTGCATTAAAATGATGTATCAATTACAATTACAGAATGTTCCAGGTTTTACAAATCCAGAACAAATGAAGGAAATTGCCCAAGTGCAAGCCCAGAATGGCATGAAGCCCTTGTCTCTGCAACTCTGCAAGCAGCAATTTCCAACCCCTTCTTCAATCTGCACTCCTGGTTTTGTACTAACTGAAACGGCTCTTCGGTTCTCCCTGTGTTGCTTCGTTTCACCTTCCATCCTATGACTTTTCAAATTCTTGCCTTTTCGATGCTTTTATTTCATGCTCGATTCTGAAACGTTCAAAATCTACCGCTGCATGTAACGCCTCTGCAGCTCTGACACCTGTATGCCACGTGTCTCATGTTTTCTGTGCCTTCTATAACGTCTTCCCATGCAAAACGTGACAAAACAGCATGCAGCCCGTTCACCTTCCTGGCCGCGAAAATGAGACATGTCGCGATATCGCGACGTTTTCGACCAACAACATCGTTTCTCCTCCTGCACAGCGAAAATGAGACATGTCGCGATATCACGACGTTTTTCTGCTTCGGGCCATCTCCTCACCACCTGTCGCGAAATCGTGACACTTTTTCGTTTCGTACCCTCTCGCTGTTACTTGTCGCGAAATCGCGACGCCTTTTCGTTTCGAGCTGTAATGCTGCCTTCTGTCATGAAATCGCGACGTTTCTCTTCTCCGTACACCTTCGCTGCATGCTGTCGCGAAATCGTGACATTTTCTTACTTCGTGCCTTCGGTCAGCTTTTCGTCGCGAAATCGCGACGCCCTTTCTTTTTCGTACTGCTTTGCTGCTTGCTGTCGCGATTTCGTGACCATTTCGCGCTTCATGTCCTCCTGTCGATTCTGTCGCGATTTCGCTACCATTTTACTCTTCCGTACATTTGCCAATTTTTCATCGTGAAATCGCTACGCTACCTCTGTCCGTACTACTTCGCTGCTTCGGAGCCGCGAAACCGCAACCTGTCATGATTTCGCTACGTCTTTCTTGCTCGCACTACCTTCTTGCTTTTTTGTCATGAAATCGCTACCATTTTTGTTCCGTACACCTTTGGCTACTTGGAGTCACGAAAATGCGACATGTCGCGATATCGCGACGATTTCTCGTTTCATGCCTTCCACCTGCAATCTGTCGCGATTTCGTGACGTTTTTCACTCGGCACCTCTTTGCTCAATGTTGTCACGATTTCATGACGTTTCTCTTCTCCGTACGCCATGCTATTTTCCTGTCATGAAATCGTGACCATTTTCTATTTCATACACCTTTGGCTGCACCCTGTCATGAAATCATGACGTTTCTCTCGCTTCGGCGTGCTTTGTAGCTTTCTATCGCGATATCACGACGCTTTTCTCGCTTGGCACCTTCTTCCTGCTTCCTATCGTGAAATCGCTACCATTTTCATTCCGTACACCTTTCGCAGCAACACGTCGCGAAATCGCGACACTTCTCATTTCCAAGCAGTGGCAGCTCCATACGTCACGAAATCGTGACGATTTTCATTCTTGCCTTTCTCTCTCCTGCCTGGGCCGCGACGGAGCAACATGTCACGATTTCGTGACACCTTTTCATTTTTTCCAGCGACATGTCGCGATATCGCGACAACTTTTCATTTTTGCCAGCGACATGTCGCGATTTCGTGACACCTTTTCTTTTTTTTCCAGCGACGGAGCGACATGTCGCGATATCGCGACGTTTTTCTATTTTTCGGCAGCGATGGCGCGACAGGTCGCGATTTCGCGACACTTCCAACACTTAGGCATTTTTTCTCTTTTCTTCATTTTTAGCATCTGGGTCACCGAGATTTCATCCGCAAGCCTGCAAAAAAGGTGGGTCCCCAATTTTGGGGTGTGTTGTGGATTAGCCACAACACAGCCTTAAATTACCATATTTCTTGAGCACAAGTAATATTTGTGAGGCACAAGGAGAGGTACTTGGTTTAATAAATCCTTTGGAAAATAAGTCTTGGATTTGCTTTTTAATTTCTTCCATTGAAGCACCGATTGTCTATATATTTGTGCATTAGGAAGGGAAGCACTAGAAATAGTATCTATGTTATGATTTATATCTTGAACAAGAGGAAGTGTGAAGGGTTCCTTAAAAATATGAGAATATGGTTGCAAAATTTTATTTAATGAAGAATTCTTTGTAGACTTGGGAAGTATAACTTGGATTCATTCATTTTATGGCCTTATGAAGACGAGTTCCAATTCTTGTGATTGATTTATAGCTTTGTGTGCTTGTCTGTAAATTTATACCAAATTGGTTATTTGTTGAGTGCACTTAATTAGATATGACTTATTATCTAATAGCAAAGTGTAAGTATTTTTTAATGCATCATAAGTATAATTTATATCATATTGATAGGGTTTGTCAATCAGTAAACCACAACAATCCATGGGAGTGATATCACACGTTACATTATCCATAAACTATGACCAAAAGCAAATGAGACTACGTAGATGTGTGTGATTCTAGAGGTGATCCCACTATACTTGCATCCAAGTGAATAAATATGAGGATGTGGGTTTAAATGTAGGTTCAAATTATCAACACCGAATCTCACAATCAATATTTTTGTGAGCCATTATTGATTATTCAATCAACTGAAGAATCATGAGCAAGGTGAGCTCTTGTTATGAACAAGTTGTCACAATCACCTAGTGAATATTTGTTATTCATCAAGGTGGCATTGTTTTGTATACCTTCTAACTCATTATATGTTTTTATTTTCCTCTAGTATAGGATTAATTAGACCATATTTTGGATCCTCATTTGGAGAATGTATAACCAATGATTTCTTCTTAATATTTTTAAACTTGTAAGGTTGGAACTAAAGATTTTTTTTCTTCTTACAAAAATTACAAACCTTTTGGGCTTTATAGAAAGAAAAGTTTTTGGATGAATAAGAACAAGAGGAAGTAAACGAAGAGGGGGAAGGAAAATAAAATGAGGAAGAAGACCTTTTCACCTTCTATCTCTATTGTTGCTAATTTAGAGCCTTGGAAGTTCCTTAAATAAATGAAGATCGAGACCCTATCAATTGAGAAACATGTTTATCTTTGGCAAGTTGTGCATGGTTGAAGGATGCATCTAGCAAGGAAAGGAGACTAAATTTCAATTTCCTATATAGGTGCTCCTATAAGCCAATTTTAAACTTAATGATAAGTGTAGCAGCTACATCCACTACACCAAGTAAGATGCACAATATATTAAATTGAAAAATGTAATCCTGCACAAACATATTGTTACTTTATCGTAACCAAAACCACTTTACAATGAGATCCTATTCCTAATTAGAAGGATGTAAATTCTCCTTCAAAGCCTTGATAAGGTCTTCCTAAGTGTTGAGTGGATTTTGGACTTCATGTCATTCTATTATAAAAATATTTACTAACATAAAGAACTTGAGTTTTACAAAGGGGATTTTCTCCTCATTCGAAGTCTGAGTATAGGATAATTAACCACAACTCCATATCAAGGATCCAACCACTAAACACATTTGGATATTGAGAACCATCATATAATTTGACTTAACATTTAATATTGGATAAAATATTATTATTGTAGATCTTTATATCCCTTTGTGTATCTTGCACAATTATGTCATTCACCTTATTGGCTAAGATACTAACTATATTGGCTAATATAACCATTTATTTTGCTAAATTGGTAGCCATAATAGAACATGTGATAGTCATATGGAGTTAAAAAATTTGTGCTAAAGGACCAAAGTGGTTCACAACAAGGGTTAACAAAGTTTGTGCAATTTCCAAGTAATTATAGGAAAAAGTTCTTGTATATTACAAAGGTAAATCTTGGAAAATTATATACTAAGTCACAAGTTCATAAATAATGGGCTATTTAATGAAAAGGTAAACTAGTTTTATACAAAAATGCACATGATAATTAAAGTAATTATTTAATTAAAAGTAATGATTTAATCAAAAGTAATGATTTAATCAAAAGTAATTATTTAATTAATCATCAAATAACATATAAAATTTTACCCCATTTTGGATTTCAATTTATTTTTCCTCTATTCTTATGGAGAATTTTAAATTCCAACGGTTACATGTGTGCTCAAGAAACACCAATGGTCAAATGCAACAAGAAAATTTTCCAATGACTAGTTATTGATCCACCAATGATGAAGGAGTTTTATACAATGCCAATGGCCAAGTACCACGTGTTGCACCATCAAGTTGTGTGCTAAAAATATTTTGCCTTGCGATATCCCAAGGGCAAGGGAATTAGTAGTGCTAATTTTCTATTTATCCGTTGTTCTTTGAAGGCTATCTATGCTTGTCAAGAATTTTACCATAGAGAATATTGTCTACTATTTTTTATTCTCAATTATCCCTAAAAAATGCAAGACTAGAGTTGTCAAACTTGATTAAGAAAAATAATATCGATAACACATCAAAATTCAAATAAATGTGTCTTTGATTATCCAATAATGATACTGACATATGTTGATATCGATAAGTTAATTGAAAAGAGAGGTCTTGTTGTGGAACTTGACATTGATAGATTTGACATCAAAATATTAGCTATCATGTGCAATTGAAAAGTACAAACTGGTGCAAGTGGGTGATAACAAATCAATATCAATGACAACTGAGAGCAATGCCAGACATGTCTAGTCAATGTTTGAAATAAACATTGTTATTATGCAATATTAAAGTGATAATGAAGTTGTAGTACACTCAGATCGAGTTATGATCATATCAATGGAGAGTATGATGATTCATTATATCGAACAATAACTATAGTAATATGGTAGGTTAAATCATCATCAAACTAATTTTAAGACACTAACTCATCAACATAATTGACAATAAGTTCTTATACTTGTGCTTGAGGCAAATAATGCTACATATACATGGATGAGACAATGAGATACTTAAATATCTAAAATAAGTTGAAAAAATATGTCATTTGAAGAAGAATATGAATCTCTAAAACAACAAGTTCCTTGAGTTCCATAGGATGTTTCATCCTTGTTATAACACAACTCATGCAAATGATAATTTGCCAACTCAACTGCCACTTCCTTAGACATTGTTCATGGGATTAAGCAACAAAGTGAGTAGGATAAGGAATAAAACCAGCCCAAAGCCACTGATAACCACCTACTCTAATACCATTAATGTGGAATTGACATGAAGCTATAAATTGTATTATAGTGGATGCTTAGTTAAGAACCAAGAAGAAACATACAAGAAACTAATAATAAGAAGCATACAAATATTTTATTGCTAAATATAGATAGCAGAATAATAAATCTAATAACCAACTAACTAGAGATCATAACAACCTAACAAGCTAATCCTAGAAGCTAACACAAATCTAACAAATTAGAGATAACATGAGTTGCAAGAAGCTTCATTTGGTACATAGGAGAAAATAAAAATTATTAAGCCTAAGAAAAAATTCTAATTCTAACTATTACATCATGCATCATTAGTGTTCCTCATAAGGATTTGAAGTGTAAGGAATAGCCTTAAAAGCACATTCTTTTTATATTTCTCTAGAAATCCTAAAGTGCAAAGGCATTCCTCCATATTAATTACCTTCTTATGGTGTCTTAAAAATCCTAAATTGCTATGGATATCCCCATATTCATATCTTTATTATGCTACTCTTAAAAACCTAAAGTGCAAGGGATAATATCTATGTTACTTTCATTTATATTGCAATGAGAGGATTTAATACTATTTAAGAAAATGAAGATAATTTACCTAGAATAACTCTTCTACCTCCTTTGTTTAAAAATCTTCCTCCATGTCTTCCTTTGCACCTATAATTCCTTTTGAATTTTAACTTACACATGGTACTCCTTCATTCCTTGTATCCTTCTTTGTTATTCTAATGGTTGATTCAGGTAAACTATGATGGTCTTTCTCATATGATGTTGTAGATAGGATTTATTTGTCTCCTTTTTGGGAGTGGAATATCTTTTATCTAATGCAACTTTTACTACAATATAATATGATCTCCTTCCTTTATCTTTAAGTTTATCTTATGACCAAGATTTTTTCTCTTTTCCATTATTTTTACTTTTCAATCTCTTGTCATGTATCTAGCCTCATAGCATTTATAACATCATAATGCTATGTTTTCATAATCCACTTGTCAATATCGTTCTCTTAATTTAAATATAGTATTAATATATGATGACAATGGTTTTGAAATATCTATAGCAACACATGTGTTAATATATAGTATGCTTTCACTTCTTAGTAGTTGGTCCCTCTTGCATGAACTACCTTGGAGTATTGCCAATATTCTTAAAAAACATCCTTATTGATAAGTTGACATGAAATTCCGAAAAGCCTAACCCACATTAGAATTTTTTTAATAGTTTCTATATCAATAGAAAATTTATCACTTTATGGTCTTAAACTTAGGATATATCTTCCATAATACATGGACCAACACCCATTATTTTATCCCTAATTTTTGAAGTGAAAATGATGATGAGGAAAAATAATATGTAGGAAGAAAATTCATGGAATAATTTGAATATAATCCCCAATTTCAATCGATTCAATTTTGAATATCCAAAAACCCTAGCCAATATATATGGAACTAACATATTAACCATCTACTTTTAAAAGGCATTATCATGCTTGATTATATCATCCTTAATAATCACTTCTAGTGTAACATTTATTGTCTGGATCAAACTCACCATATATTCACTCTTCCTCTTGTCTCTAACTTGGGCATCCATACTTCCAACTAAGGTAGCCTTCTAACTAGAGATTTTAAATAAGACATTCTTTCTATGCTACCTAGTTTTTCATCATATGGATCATTTATTTTTATTTTTAAATTCTGTCAAATATCTAGAGCAAGAAAAACTAAGTCTCATTCCTTACACTTTCTTTTTATTCACATTATCTCCCTACTCTTCCCCAATGAATTAGAACAACAAGAAAAATAACTCTTTTTTATTAATTGTGAAAACAAGGTTTTGAAAGGTTTTAGAACCTTTTACATTAGAAGAGGTAGAGAAATATAAGGTCAATTAAGCACAGGGCAACCTCTAAGGCCAAAATAAATAGAAATAAAAAAAACAACCATCCAAAAGAAAAGACCAGCCCAACACCCAACAGGGCATAAAGGAGAAATTTTATTCAATTTATTTTAGAGAAACCAACTATCTTGCTTTATTTTTGTATAAGACTGGAATGAGGTAGTAAATACATCAAAATGCAGATAACAAAACTCCAAAATCAGAGAGAAAGGGTGAAGGAAAAAAACCAAGCATATTCCTTGAGAATGGTAACCACTAAGGAGCAAAAGGGACAACCCCCCATAAAATACCTGAAAAACACAAGATTATATTGAGGGGGGTAAACAATATAAGATAAAACTTTTACTTTTCTTTCCAAAGCGATAACTTCAATTATTATCAATTGCAATAATGAAACAATGCACAAATCACCACACACATAAGAGACACAAATTTAACATGGTTCACCCAATGTGGGCTACATCCACGGAGAAATATTTCTTATAAATTTTCTCAACAAATTTTATGGGAACCAAACCAATTCCCTATTACAATATTTGTGGACCCCAATCCATAGGAGACACCAATCCCCTCTGCTCTAGTTCATGGAGCTCAATCCATAGGAGACACCAATCCCCTCTACTTTGATTCATGGACCTCAATCCATAGGAGACACTAGTCCCCTCTACTATGGTTCATGGAAATCAATCCATAGGAGACACCAATCCCCTCTACTCTGTTTTGTGGACATCAATCCATAGGAGACACTAATCTCCTCTACTTTGGTTTGTGGACCTCAATCCATAGGAGACACCAATATCGTTTGCTTTGGTCTACTCCAAAGCCTTCTCACTACTCTGATTAAATCTGCTCATAAAACCTGCTCAAATATGATCCAATCCTACTCACATATTTTATTAGATATGCTCACAAAACTTGCTTACATATGCTCACAAAATCTGCTCAAATATGCTAAAAAAACCTGCTCAAATTTGCTCACAAAAACTACTCACAATTGATCACAACTACTCATAAAACTTGCTCAAATATGCTCACAAACAATGCTCATATCTTTTCCAAAAGTACTTTCTTCAACTTAAAGCAATTCAGACATATTCTACCCAGAATTATTTTATCTTTATGAACATATAGAAAATGATATGCATTACAAATACTCAATATGCTCTTTCACATTCATTAAGTCTATCACTTTCACATGTCTCACATTTATTGCATTTAAAATGTAGATCTGGTCTAGCACTTGATAAATGGCCTTGTAATTCCTAATTGACACCTTTCCTTGCCTTTTGTAGATAGCTGAAAATATCCTTATTTTTTAGTTGAATCTTTTCACACTATCCTTGCACTATGTGACACTTTGACTTGCTTTAAAACAACCCTTATATTTATGTGAGACTAAACTATTTTTCTTATTTCCACATTCACTTCAAAATAAATCATAATGCACAACTCTGTCCTTCTCATCTACTCCCAAAATCAATCATGAACAAGGCAAATTTACTCATAAATCTGTTCTATAACTCTTGCACATTTACTCCCAATTTCAATAAAAACTAATGCACAAGTTTGCTCACAAATCTTATCTATAACCTTTGCACATTTACTCCCAAAACCAATGCACAAGTTTGCTCACAAAACTGATCTATAATATTTCCCAATTTCAATCAAAATAATGCACATTCAATAATTCCTTATACCTCCAACCTTATGACAACAAAAATATTTTCTTCAAATCAAAACCACCTTGAGAAAGGAATTAAATCACCATACCTCTAAATCTGCCACAATGATGATAATCTTCTTTTGCATGTGTTTTCCAAACCTGTTTTGCCAAAAATAATTTTCCTTTATTTTGCCACTTCAAAAACAAGTTAGCAAATCTCTTTTTCTTTTCTTGATTAGATATCAAATCAATCACATTAAAACCCTTAAAAATATGCACAATAAATCTTGACAATAACTCCTTTTATCTCCCCTTGAAAGCTTACAAAATAAGACCTTAATGACAATAAATGTCTTCTTATATTTTACAACTCTCATGCAAAAATACAAATTTGAAAATCACTAAGTTACACCTAATATCTCCTACTCATTTTAAAATACAACTCCTAAAAATTACAATTTGAAATTACTAAGTTACACCTTATATCTCCTACTCATAACAATGCAGAATATATTTCAAAATACCAACATAGCACCTTATAACTCAACTTTAATAAACTAAAAATAATTTTACCCTTACCTCAACTACCAAAAACCCTCAATAGCCATAGAGGAGATTCGACCTCCAAACCTTGCCAAGCGCAACACTTTACCACGAGTCCCTTCACCAATTGAGCTAGCCCAATGGGTGAAACCAAAGGGCTTAGCCAAACTCCTTAAGCCTTTGTTGCAAACTTCACATGGGGAATCGAACCCCTAACCTCCTGCACAATAGTACCCTATCACGGGCTTGATGACCCACTAGGCCACCCCAACAGGTAAGACCAATGGTGCATGAAATATTTGTCTTTCTTAATTTCTTCACCAAAATGTCAAATTATTTCCTGCCTTCTCACTCACCAATTCTTACACGCTAGATAATTTCGATTGCGCTCACATTAAAACATTTCAAACTAAATTTTGCTTCCTCTATATATGAATTTCTTTTCATTTCTCCAAGGGACATCGGTGCTTTAATTTATATATAAGTTTTTTTTTTCTCCAAAGGACATCGATGCTTAAATTTATATGAGTTTATTTTTACTTCCCATGACTTTGGTGCTCTTTTAAACCCTCTTTGTATTATAATATTTTAAATCTAATGATTTAAATATTATAATATTAATCTTTAAACCTTTGTCCTTATTTTAAATCTTTTGTCTCTAGCACTTTTAAACCTTTGTAATTATTTTATCCCAAGCACTTTTAAACCTTGTAATTCTTTTGTCCCAAGCACTTTTAAACCTTTGTCCTTCTCTTTATAATATTTAAATATTATACTCCTTTACTTAAAAAAAAAAATATTTTCCCTGCTTTGAAATATTCCTTGCCTTGGATAATTTTCACTGTTTGCTATTCACCAAGCCCATCATTGATATATTGTTCATCCTTATAGATTTATCTCCCTTGAAGAATATTTCTGCCTTGAGTACCATGCTCCTTTGACATCAATGACAACTCAATATTTCCAACAATATCCCCCTTTGTCATTAATGGCAACCCTACAATTTTTTTTTTTTTTTCTGCAATTGGATTCCCAATCTGCTCACCCTGACAATTTTTTCCCCCTTCCTGAATTCTCATCCTTTGAAATCAATGGCAAAGGGCTCCTTGGGGCTAAAAATAATACACTTAACTCATCACCCTCACCACCTCCTATTATTGAGGTAATCAACTTTGGTATGGGAGTAAAACTACTCCCAACTTACAATGCTCTTATTTTTTTTTAATTTTCTTTTTCCAAACATTTGTAGTCATGCCTCTTTGAACATTTTGAGCATCCTTTTTATTTCTTGTCTTTGGAAATTTAGGGAATACTATTTTACACCACTTTCCTCTATGTCCAAAATTGTTGCAATTGTAACAAGTGATGTTGTAGTCCTTGAAAGGTGTAAATGACTTGAAATTTCTCTTGGTGAAGCCATAATGATTCTTACCATGACCCCTACAATGTATAGCTTTATGACCAAAATGGTTACATGAAAAACAATGACCTTGGAAGAAATATTCATCTTGCCTTGGAGGATATGGTCGCATAGTTCTTTCTTTGTTTTTTCTGTGATGGTCTCTATTCCTTGATGGTGCATTATTTTATTCGTCTTTGATGCTTCCACTTTCCAACACATCAGCATAATTCTTAGGCTCATATTCGATTACTTTCTTTGATGCTTCTATTTATTTTGAGCTTGACTCTCCCTTTTGTTCCTCTTGACATTCTTCAAAACCAAGTCCAGTATTTATAAATGGTGATCTCTGTGCTTTGATAATATCATCCAAATATTTTGAGATTTTCCTAAACTAATATATCTTATTATTAAATTTTTCAAGTCCCTTCCTTAGTATTTCACATTCTAGCTCTTTTGCATTTAATTTCTCAGCCATACCTTCTTCAATTTTCCTTGCCTCTTCAACTTTAAATTTTAAATCGGTGAGATCTTGTAGAATTTTTGCCTTTGTTTTCTCATCCTCTTGTACTTGAGCCTTCAATATTAAGTTTTCCCTTTTCAAATTTTCAAGATCAACATCAAGTTCTTCTTTCATATCAATTATGGGTTCCTCTTCATTTTTTGAATCTTTCTCTTCTTCTTGGTCTTCAATAATAGGAGCATCTTCTTTCTCTTCTTCTTGGACTTTGACAACAGGAGCATCTTCATTCTATACTATGGCCAAAAATATGATTTTTTATTTTTAAATATTAGAGAGATTTTCATCACTACTACTGGAAGGGTTATGCATAGTGGCTATTTATCGCCAAATTGGCAAAAATTAAGATTTTCAAAATTTGGAATTGGCTAATATTTGGGACCCTTGACCAGGGTCCATTAGCCAATTTTTTTTGGGTGCAATTTTATTTTGGGGTCGATTCGCCCCAAGTTTATAATAATTTGACAATTTTAAGTTTAAATTTCTAACATTACCGCTAATAGTAGTGAACCTTCTACATGTGTTTGGACACTATTCACTTGGATTTTGAAACTAATTCGTCAATTTTTTATAAATATATTTTGGGTTCATCCCCTTACGTATAACCCTAGTTTCTAGAAGCATTGCTTGCTTATTCAACATAAAAACTCTTCTTGTGTCTTTGAAATATCTTCTTCTCATGCTTGCCTTGACCATGCCTATTTTTATTTTCATGATAGAATTTTATTTCTTTATTTTTCTTATATTTCTTTTATTATTCACTACTACTACTTCCATATTGTGGATAATTAGTTGCATAGTGACCAATGTTACCACAACTAAAACATTTCACAGACTGCATATTTTTATATTTTCTTGGACCCTTCTTATTCCTTCTCACAAAGTTAGCTTCTTCTTCACTTATATATTCTTCACTTGATTCTGGTTCTTTATATTTTGCCTTCTTTGAAGCTTTGAATAATCTCTCATTTGGATGTTTTATATTTTTCTGTCCTCATCTCATAAACTGTGAGAATTTCATGTAGCTCATCCATGCTCAAGATTTTAAGATCCTTCATTTCTTCAATTGCTGAAACCTTTGCATCAAACCTCATGGGAAGTGACCTCAAGGTTTTATGAATAACCTTAGATTGTTCAATACTTTCTCCAAGTCCACGAATGGTGTTGACAACCTCATTAACACAAATTAGATACATAGCAATATTTTCTTCTCTTTCATCTTCAAGTCTTCAAATTTTCTCCTGTGGGTTTAAATTTTTATAATTTTAACCTTGTTGTCTCCTTCATATGTTTTATGTAACTTATCCCATATTTATTTTTATGAAGTGCATTGCATGACTTTCATAAACTTTGATTCACATAACGCACTCAAAATTACATTCATTACCCTGGCATTATTTTCATATGGTTTCTTACCATTTGCATCTGTGGGAGGTGTTGTAGGTGATGTAAATCCATCCTCAATGGATTTCCATGTATCATATCCATGTGCCATCAAATAAGTCTTCATCCTCACACTCCAAAAAGCATAGTTAGTCCCATAAAACAATGGAGCCTTATTTGATAAAAACCCTTCCTTATGAGCCATGTGTGTTCCTATAAGATCTTGCTTCAAGCTGTTAAAAATTTCATGAAGGAACCTGTTCTGATACCAATTGAAGAACACAAGCTTATAATGAGAGGGGGGTGAATAGTACAAGATAAAACTTTTATTTTTCTTTCCAAAGCAGTAACTATTGGAAATATTGAGTTATCATTGATGTTAAAGGTGCATGGTACGCAAGGCAGGCATATTCTTCAAGAATGAAAAGATTATAAGGATGGACAATATTTCATTAAGGTCAAATATGGGCTTCGTGAATAGAAAATTGGACAATTATCCAAAGCAAGTATGAATTAAAGCAAAGAAAATATCCAAGCAAAGGGTTATAATATTTAAATTTTAAATTTAAATATTATAAAGAGAAGTTTAAAATCTTGGGACAAAAGTTTAAAGTTGCATGGGACAAAGAGTTTTAAAAAATTAAAAGAGATGGACAAAATTTTAAAGTTGCTTTGGACAAAAAGAGTTAAAAATTAAAAGAGAAAGAAAAAGGTTTAAAATGCAAGGGACAAAGGTTTTAAGAATTAATATTATAATATTTTAAATATTATAATATAAAGTTTTCAAAAAGGAGGAGGCGCAAAATTTTATGGAGGCAATAAAAAATTGAATATTTAAATATGCATCAACGTCTTTGGATATAAGGAAAAAAACATATATAAGGAGCACAATTACTTTCATTTGAGGCTAATGTTTTAGCACATGAAAATTGAAGACTCTCCATGTGAACAAATTGAAGTAGATAAAAAGGAGCTTTAAGGCAGTGAGAAAAATGATAATATTTTTGTGTCGTGATTGGGATTATGTCTAGGTGGCTAGTCCAGTTGGTCACCTAGCTAGTGCTAAGGCACTGCCGAACGAAGGGTTACAGGGTCAAATCAAGTAGGGTCAGTTTTGGTAGGTAGAGACATCGTTTTACTGGGTAGTAAGACAATGAAGAGAAGGTTTTCATTATGTCATATGTTTTCTGTTCTACCTACTGGGGTAGCCCAAATGGTCACCTAGCTAGTGCTAGGGCACTACGTGGGTAGAGATTTTAAGTTTGATTCTCCTTGAGTGCACGTCGCTTGTTAGTTGAGGTATGAGAAAATTTTTTGATTAAATTTTATAATTCGTTGGGCTTGTTGGTTGAAGTATGAGGAAAATTATTGATTAATTGTATATGAAAAGGAAGACAGTTTGCAAGGGTTATTTGGTTACAATAAGAGCAAAATTTGTTTATATTTTTTATTTAGAAAAGGAGTCATAAGGTGTAATAAGGATTATTTGTAATTGTAATTTTTGCATGAGGAAAATAAATATAAGGTGATTTGGGTATTATTTGAAAGTTGTAATCTTGCATATTTTAGAAAGGAGAAATAAGGTGTAATTGTGATTATTGTTATTTGTATTTTTTGGCATATCATAGAAAGGGGTTAAAAGGGTTTATGCTATTGATAAAGTTTTATATTGTGAGGGAAATATAAGATATTATCTTTGAGCCTTAATTGAGCACTTCTTGATAGAGGATTTTAATATGAATATTTTTGATATCTAATCAAGAAGCGAAAAAGGGATATACTAACCTGTTTTGAAGTGGCAAAAGAAAGAAAATTTATTTTGTTAAGACAGTTTTTGAGAAGCCCATACAAATAGAAGATTATCATCATTAAGGCAAATTTAGAGGTATGGTGATTTAATTCCTTTCTTAAGGATGGTTTTTATTTGAGAAAAATATTTTTTTGGTCATATGAGTGGAGGTATAAGTATTGATTTTATGTGCATTATTTTTTATTGATATTGACAGAAAATTTGCAAGGGTTTGTGAGCCAATTTATGCATTGGTTATGATTGATATTGGGAATGAATGTACAAAGATTATAGGTCAGTTTTTGTGAATAAACTTATAAAATGTTTTGAATGAAATTTGGAATAAAAGTGTAAAGGTTATAGATCAGATTTGTGAAGTAAATTTGCATATTGTTCATATTTTGTTTTTGGGTATATATGAGCTTTGTTTGTATGCAAGAATTAGGAAAATTATGAGCAAATTTGAGTAGGTGTTATGAGCATATTTGAGAAGGTATTATGAGCAGATTTGAGTAGGTGTTATGAGCAGATTTGAGTAGGGGTTATGATCAAATTTGAGAAGGTATTATAAGTATATTTGAGTAGGTGTTATGAGTAGATTTAAGCAGGTGTTATAAGCAGGTTTTATGAGCATATTTGAGCAGGTGTTATGAGTAGAGTTGAGTAGGTTTTTGTGAGTAGATTTGAGTAGAGTGGTGAGCATATTTGAGTAGGTTTTATGAGAATATCAGATAAGAGAGGATTTATGTCTCCTATAAATAGAGGTCCAAAAACCAGAGTAGAGGTGATTGTATCTCATGTAGGTTAGGTCCCACGAACATTGTAATAGGGAATTTGTTACCAAGAAATTTGTTGAGAAATTTATAAGAAATATTTCTCCTTGGATGTAGCCCACATTGGGTGAAACACATTAAATATGTGTCTCTTATATGTGTGATGATCTATGCACTGTTTCACTATTGCAATTGATAATATTGGTTAATATTGCTTTGGAAATTAAAGTAAAAAGTTTTATATTATATTGTTCTCCCCCCTCTAAGTATAAGCTTGTTTTTCTCAATTGGTATTAGAGCGAGTGCCTTTGTGATAGCCTAACGGCTTGAATGAAGATCTTATAAGAACACACATGGTCATTGAAGTGATAGAAGTTGATCCTAAGGTTTATATCAACACAAGAGTTCCAAAAAATGAAAAGGAAGTCTTGGTTGACATAGAGGAGGAACTTACTGCTACTCTAGTAGAAATAAAAAGGGTGAGAAAGAAAAAATTAAGATTTAAATCTCAAGTTAAAGAGGATGAGGAAACAAAGACAAAGTTTCTACAAGATATCATAGAATTAAAGGTGAATGTTGAAGATGAAAAGAGAATTGAAGATGTAATGATTGAGAAATTAAAGGCAAAAGAGTTAGACTGTGAAAAATTGGAACATGAGGTTGTCTATCTAAGAAAGGAAGTTGAAAAATCTAAGAATTGGTCACAACAACATATAAGGTTACCAAAGGAGGAATCAATATCAAAAGGGACATCAAAGAAAGTAAGTAATAAATAGCCCATGACCTATGCTGATGTATTAAAGAGTAAAAGCATCAAGGAGGAAGAAAGAAAATAATCATCATGGACAAAAGTCAATCACATAAATGGCATGCAACCATATCATCCAAGGAAATCTAACACATTTCAATACTTATTTCATGGTTATTTGTTTTCATGTAACAAATATGGTTATAATATGCACATTGCATGGTCCATGTGAAAATTATATTGGCATCATCAATAGAAATTCATTTGCACCACTCAACGATGTCATGTGTTACAAATGTGAAAATTTTGGGCACAAAGCTAAATGGTGTAAAATAGTGTTTCCTGAACTTCCTAAGTCAAGCAAGAAGGAGTAAGGACAAACAACTCAAAAAGAGTTAAAAGTTTAGAAAAATAAGGAACAAGAAAAAGAAAAGTCCATGTTGGTACAAACAGATCTTCATGTGCAAAATGAAGGGAATCATTTGTACATTGATAGTGGTTGTTTAAGTTATATGATTGGTGACAAAAGCAAATTTATTTCTCTATTGGAAAAGGGAATTTGAGTTTGGATAATGGGAGATCAAGGACAAAAAATGTGTTATATGTTAAAGGGTTGAAGCAAAACATACTAAGTGTAAGTCAACTATGTGATCAAGGGCACACACTCATTTCACCCAAATAGATCTGAGATCAGGAAATCAAAGATAGAAAAGCTTATTACAGATGCCAAAAGAACTACAAATACTATCTACATGTTGAGCAAAATCAAGGGAGAAAATGCTTTTTATCATAAGAGGATGAGAGATAGTTATAGTATAGAAGTATGGGTCATCTAAAATTTTATAATATAGTAAAAATACGCAACAAACAAGAAGTCAGAGATTTTCCTAGGATAAAAAAACCTCCAAGTATGATTTGTGCACAATGTCATTATGGCAAGCAAACAAGATATAGTTTTAGATCAACATATTTTTCTTCATCCAAGCCTTTGGAACTAGTTCACACTAATCTATGTGGTCCTAAAAGGACAAAGAGTTTACAAAGTGAGAGTTATGTCATTTTATTTATTGATGATTTCACTAGAATTAATTGGGTAACATTCTTAAAGGAAAAAACAGAAGCATTTGAAAAGTTCAAGGTATTCAAGCCACTAGTAGAAAATAAAATAGATAAAAATATCGAGTGTCTCAGATCAGATAGAGGAGGAGAATTCACTTCAGGTAAATTTGTAGAATTCTGTGAACAACATGGAATCAAGTGATAGTACTCAGCAGTAAGAACTCCACAACAAAATAGAGTAGTTGAAATGAAAAATAAAATTATTTAGGGTATGACTAGGGCTATGTTTAATGAGTGTAAGATTTTTTATTCTTTTTAGAAAGAGGTAATTCATATAGCTGTTTATATCATCAATAGAGCTCAAAATAGAGTAAATCACCACAAACGCCCATATGACCTTTGGAAGGTAAGACCAGCTACTATGAAATACTTCAAAATATTTGGAAGCAAATGCTACATTAGACGAAAAGAGAAAAATTTGGGTAAGTTTGATTCTAGGTGTGATGAGGGTATATTCCTTGGATATTCCACTAAGAGTAAAGCCTATAGGTGCTACAATAAAATATCACATACAATTGTAGAAAGTGCAAATGTAAGAGTTTATTAAGAAATAAATATAAGAGAATCAACTCAAGATATTGTATATCAAGAAGGAGAAATTTTCAAAGAAGAAGAAGGTGAAGAAGTTGAAGAAGATGAGACACAAAGAGCACCACCTAAGAAACCATCCAGGTATGTGCAAAAGAATCATCCAAGAGATCTAATTATTGGAAATCCAAATGAGAGACAAATAAGGAGGGAGATAATAGGAACAAGTGAACATGCAAATAGAAAAGAGTGAGACTTGGAAACTTGTTTCACGTTCAAAAGACAAGAATGCAATTGGCACCAAATGGGTCTATAGAAACAAGTTGAATGAATATGGTCAAGTTGTTAGAAACAAAGCAATACTGGTATGCAAAGGCTATGCACAAGTTGAATGGATTGATTTTGAAGAGACATTTGCTCCTGTTGCATGTCTTGAGGCCTATGAGGGATTGATTTTACAGGAAGTAAAGAGAATATTTATGTATTTGAAAGGAACTATGGAATTTGGATTATGGTATCCTAGGTGTAATAATTTCACTCTCACAATATATACAGATGTAGATTGGGCAGACAATGTTAATGCCATAAAAAGTACAAGTGGAGGAGCATTTTTTCTCGGAGATTGTTTAGTCTCTGGGGTAAGTAAGAAAAAAACATCAATATCCTTATCCACTACAGAGGTAGAATACATTGCAGTAGTTGCTTTTTATACATAGGTTTTATGGATGAAGTAAACTTTAAGTGATTTCAAAATAGAGCATGATCATCATATTTCTATACTTTGTGATAATACAAGTGCCATCAATATTTAAAAAAATCCAGTGAAGAATTCGAGGACCAAGCACATTCCTATAAAATATCATTTTTGAGAGAGCAAGTCATTGATCAGCAGGTCAAATTGGAATACATTGCTACAAAGGAATAAATTACTGACATATTTACCAAGCTACTTCCAATGGAAACTTTTGAGTATCGTAGAGGAAAATTGGGAGTAATCTCACTCCCATCCCAAAACTAATCACCTCAATAAAAGGAGGTGGTGAGGGGGCTATGCTAAGTGACTTATTTTTAGCCCAAAGGAGCCCTTTGCCATTGATGTCAAATGGGGAGAATTCAGTGAGGGGGAGTAGCTTGTCAGGGGGAGTAGTTTGGGAATCCAGTTGTAGTAAAATAATTTTTTTGTAGGGTTGCCATCAATGACAAAGGGGGATATTGTTAGAAATATTGAGTTGTCATTGATGTCAAAGGTGCATGGTACTCAAAGCAGTCATATTATTCAAGAGTGAAAATATTATAAGGATGGATAAATATTTCATTAAGGTCAAAGATAGACTTAGTGAATAGAAAAATGGACAATTATCCAAGGCAAGCATGAAGCAAAGAAAAGAAAATATCCAAGAAAAGGGTTATAATATTTAAATTTTAAATTTAAATATTATAAAGAGAAGTTTAAATTCTTGGGAAAAAAGTTTAAAGTTGCATGGGATAGATAGTTTTAAACAAATTATAATAGATGGACAAAAGTTTAAAGTTGCTTTGGACAAAAAGAGTTAAAAATTAAAAAATAAAGAAAAAAGTTTAAAATGCAAATGACAAAGGTTTTAAGAATTAATATTATAATATTTTAAATATTATAATAGAAAGTTTTCTAAAAGGAGGAGGCGCCAAAATTTATGGAGGAAATAAAAAATTGAATATTTAAATAAGCGTCAATGTCTTTGGATATAAGGAAAAAAACATATATAAGGAGCATGATTACTTTCATTTGAGACTAATGTTTAAGCACACTAAAATTGAATACTCTCCATGTGAAAAAATTGAAGTAGATAAAAAAATGAGCTTTAAGGTAGTGAGCAAAATGATAATATTTTTATGTTGCGATAGGAATTACGTTTGGGTGGCTAGTCCAAATGGTCACCTAGCTGGTGCTAAGGAACTACCGAATGAGGGATTGCGGGGTCGAATCACATAGGGTCTATTTTGGTAGGTGGAGAGATTGCTTTGCTCAGCAATGAGACAACAAAGAGAAGGTTTTCATTTTGTCGTGCCTTTTTCATTCTACCTACTAGGGTAGCCTAGCTGGACATCTAGCTAGTGCTAGGGCACAACGTGGGTAGAGGTTTCAAGTTCGATTCTCCTCGAGTGTGCATAGATTGTTGGTTGAGGTATGAGCAAATTTTTTGATTAAATTTTATAATTCGTTGGGCTTGTTGGTTGAAGTATGAGGAAAATTATTGATTAATTGTATATGAAAAGGAAGACAGTTCACAGGGGTTATTTGGTTACAATAAGAGCAAAATTTATTTATATTTTTAATTTAGAAAAGGAGTCATAAGGTGTAATAAGGATTATTTGTAATTATAATTTTTGCATGAGAAAATTAAATATAAGGTGATTTGGGTATTATTTGAAAGTTGTAATCTTGCATATTTTAGAAATGAGAAATAAGGTGCAAATTGTGATTATTGTTATTTATATTTTTTGGCATATCATAGAAATGGGTTCAAAGGGTTTATGCTATTGATAAAGTTTTATATTGTGAGGGAAATATAAGATATTATATTTGAGCCTTAATTGAGCACTTCTTGATAGAGGATTTTAATATGAATATTTTTGATATCTAATCAAGAAGAGAAAAATGGATATACTAACCTATTTTGAAGTGGCAAAAGAAAGGAAAGTTATTTTTGTTAAGATAGGTTTTGAGAAGCCCATACAAATAGAATATTATCATAATTAAGGTAAATTTAGAGGTATGGTGATTTAATTCCTTTCTCAAGGGTGGTTTTTATTTGAAGGAAATATTATTTTGGTCATATGATTGGAGGTATAAGGATTGATTTTATGTGTATTATTTTTGATTGATATTGAGAGAAAATTTACAAGGGTTTGTGAAGCAATTTATGCATTGGTTGTGATTGATATTGGGAATGAATATGCAGAGATTATAGGTCATTTTTTGTGAATAAACTTGTACAATACTTTGAATGAAATTGGGAATAAAAGTGCAAAGGTTATAGATCAGACTTATGAAGTAAATTTGCATATTGTTCATGTTTTTGTTTTTGGGTATATATGATATTTGTTTGTATGCAAGAATTGGGAAAATTACGAGAAGATTTGAGAAGTTGTTATGAGCATATTTGAGCAGGTATTATGAGAATATTTGAGTAGGTGTTATTAGCATATTTGAGAGTTATGAGAAAATTTGAGCAAGAATTATGAGCATATTTGAGTAGGTGTTATGAGAAGATTTGAGCAGGTGTTATGAGTAGATTTGAGTAGGTTTATGAGTAGGTATTTATGAGTATATTTGAGCAGAGTGGTGAGTAGATTTGAGCAGGTTTTTTGAGTAGATCAGAGCAAAGTGATTGGTGTCTCCTGTAAATAGAGGTCCACAAACCAAAGTAGAGGGGATTGTGTCCCTGTGGGTTAGGGTCCACGAACATTATAATAGGGAATTGGTTCCCAATAAATTTATTGAGAAATTTATAAGAAATATATATCCGTGGATGTAGCCCATATTGTATGAACCACATTAAATCGATTTCTCTTATGTGTGTGATGATTTGTGCATTGTTTCGTTATTTGAATTGATAATATTGGATAATATTGCTTTGGAAATTAATGTAAAAAGTTTTATCTTATATTTTTCACCTCATCTTAGTATAAGCTTATGTTCTTCAATTGGTATGAGAGCGGGTGCCTTCGTGAAAGCCTAACAGCTTGAAGGAAGATCTTATATGAACACACATGGCCACTGAAGTGATAGAAGTTGCTCCTATGGTTTATATCAATAAAAGAGATCCAGAAAATGAAAAGGAAGGCTTGGTTGACATAGAAGAGGAACTTAATGCTACTCTTGTAGAATTAAAAAGGGTGAGAAAGAAAAATTCAAGATTGAAAGCTCAAGTTCAAGAGGATGAGGAAACAAAGACAAAATTTATACAATATCTCACAGACTTAAAGGTGAAGGTTGAAGAGGAAAAGAGAATTGAAGAAGTAATTATTGAGAAATTAGATGTAAAATATTTGGAATGTGAAAAATTAGAACATGAGGTTGTCTCTATAAGAAATGAAGTTGAAAAATATAAAATTAGGTCACAACAAAATATAAGGTTACAAAAGGATGAATCAAGCTCAAAAGGGACATCAAAGAAAGTAAGTAATAAAGAGACCATGACCTATGCTGATATATGAAATAATAAAAGCATAAAGGAGGAATAAAGCAAAGAATCATCATGGACAAAAGTCAATCATAGAAATGGCATGCAACCATATCATCCAAGGCAATCAAACAAGTTTCAATACTTCTTTCATGGTTATTATTTTTCATGTAACAAATATGGTCATAAAGCTGCACATTGCATGATTCATGTGAAAAATTATATTGGCATTATCAATAGAAACTCATTTGCACCTCTCAACGATGTCATGTGTTACAAATGTAAAAATTTTGGGCACAAAGCTAAATTTTGTAGAACAATATTTCCTAAACTTCCTAAGTCAAGCAAGAAGGAGGAAGGGCAAACAACTCAAAAGGAGTTAAAAGTTTGGAAAAAGAAGGAACAAGAAAAAGAAAAGTCCATGTTGGTACAAACAACTCTTCATGTGCAAAATGAAGGGAATTAGTGGTACATTGATAGTGGTTGTTTAAGTCACATGACATGTGGCAAAAGCAAATTTCTTTCTCTCAAGCAAATAAATGGAGGAACAATAAAATTTGGTGATAATGCTTCTATCAAAATTGTTGGAAAAGGGACTTTGAGTTTGGATAATGGGAGATCAAGGACAATAAATGTGTTATATGTTAAAGGGTTGAAGGAAAACATACTAAGTGTAAGTCAATTATGAGATCAAGGGCACACACTCATTTCACCCAAATGGATGTGAGATCAGGAAATCAAAGATAGAAAAGCTTATTACAGATGCCAAAAGAACTACAAATACTATCTACATGTTGAGAAAAATCAAGGGAGAAAATGCTTTTTATCATAAGAGGATGAGAGCTGGTTATGGTATAGAAGTATGGGTCTTCTAAAATTTTACAATATAGTAAAAATACACAACAAACAAGAAGTCATATATTTTTCTAGGATAACGAAACCTCCAAGTCTGATTTGTGCACAATGTCATTATGGCAAGCAAACTAGATATAGTTTTAGATCAACATATTTTTCTTCATCCAAGCCTTTGGAACTAGTTCACACTAATCTATGTGGTCCTAAAAGGACAAAGAGTTTACAAAGTGAGAGTTATGTCATTTTATTTATTGATGATTTCACTAGAATTAATTGGGTAACATTCTTAAAGGAAAAAATAGAAGCATTTGAAAATATCAAGGTATTCAAGGCACTAGTAGAAAATAAAATAGATAAAAATATCAAGTGTCTCAGATTAGATAGAGAAGGAGAATTCACTTCAGGTAAATTTGTAGAATTGTATGAACAACATGGAATCAAGTGATAGTACTCAGTAGTAAGAACTCCACAACAAAATAGAGTAGTTGAAATGAAAAATAGAATTATTTAGGGTATGAATAGGGCTATGTTTAATGAGTGTAATATTTTTGATGCTTTTTAGAAAGAGGTAATTAATATAGCTGTTTATATCATCAATAGAGCTCAAGATAGAGTAAGTCACCATAAAACCCCATATGAGCTTTGGAAGGTAAGACCAACTACTATGAAATACTTCAAAATATTTGGAAGCAAATACTACATTAGACGAAAAGAGAAAAATTTGGGTAAGTTTGATTCTAGGTGTGATGAGGGTATATTCCTTGGATATTCCACTAAGAGCAAAGCCTATAGGTGTTATGATAAAATATCACATACAATTGTAGAAAGTGCAAATGTAAGAGTTTATGAAGAAATAAATATAAGAGAATGAGCTCAAGAGATTGTATATCAAGAAGGAGAAATTTTCAAAGAAGAAGAAGGTGAAGAAGTTGAAGAAGATGAGATACAAGGAGCACCACTTAAGAAACCATCCATGTATGTACAAAAGAATCATCCAAGAGATCTAATTATTGGAAATCCAAATGAGAGACAAATAAGGAGGGAGATAATAGGAACAAGTGAACATGTAAATCATTCTTTACTATCTAAAGTTGAGCCCAAGGATTTCAATGAAGCAAGTGAATATAAATATTGGGTCAAGGCAATGGAAGAAAAGTTAGACAAAATAGAAAAGAGTGAGACTTGGAAACTTGTTTCACGTTCAAAATACAAGAATGCAATTGGCACCAAAGGGGTCTATAGAAACAAGTTGAATGAATATGGTCAAGTTGTTAGAAACAAAGCAATACTGGTATGCAAAGGCTATGCACAAGTTGAATGGATTGATTTTGAAGAGACATTTGCTCCTGTTGCATGTCTTGAGGCCTATGAGGGATTGATTTTACAGGAAGTAAAGATAATATTTAAGTATTTGAAAGGAACTATGGAGTTTGAATTATGGTATCCTAGGTGTAATAATTTCACTCTCACAATATATACAGATGCAAATTGGGCAGACAATGTTGATGAAAAAAAAAGTACAAGTGGACGAGCATTTTTTCTCGAAGATTGTTTAGTCTCTAGGCTAAGTAAGAAATAAACATCAATATCCTTATCCACTGCAGAGGTAGAATACATTGCAGTAGTTGTTTTTTGTACATAGGTTTTATGGATGAAGTAAAATTTAAGTGATTTCAAAATAGAGCATGATCATCATATTTTTAAACTTTGTGATAATACAAGTGCCATCAATATTTAAAAAAATCCAGTGATGCATTCGAGGACCAAGCACATTCCTATAAAATATCATTTTTGAGAGAGCAAGTCATTGATCAGTAGGTCAAATTGAAATACATTGCTACAAATGAATAAATTACTGGCATCTTTGCCAAGCTACTTCCAATGTAAACTTTTGAGTATCTTAGAGGAAAATTAGGAGTAATCTCACTCCCATCCCAAAACTAATCACCTTAAGAAAATGAGGTGGTGAGGGGGCTATGCTAATTTCTTATTTTTAGCCCAAAGGAGCCCTTTGCCATTGATGTCAAAGGGGGAGAATTCAGTGAGGGAGAGTAGCTTGTCAGGGGGAGTAGTTTGGGAATCCAGTTGTAGTAAAAGATTTTTTTTTGTAGGGTTGCCATCAATGACAAAGGGGGATATTGTTAGAAATATTGAGTTGTCATTGATGTCAAAGGCGCATGGTACTCAAGGCAGTCATATTATTCAAGAGTGAAAATATTATAAGGATGGATAAATATTTCATTAAGGTCAAAGATAGACTTAGTGAATAGAAAAATGGACAATTATCCAAGGCAAACATGAAGCAAAGAAAAGAAAATATCCAAGAAAAGGCTTATAATATTAAATTTTAAACTTAAATATTATAAAGAGAAGTTCAAAAGCTTGGGAAAAAAGTTTAAAGTTGCATGGGATAGATAGTTTTAAACAAATTATAATAGATGGACAAAAGTTTAAAGTTGCTTTGGCCAAAAAGATTTAAAAATTAAAAGAGAAATAAAAAGGTTTAAAATGCAAAGGACAAAGGTTTTAAGAATTAATATTATAATATAAAATTTTCAAAAAGGAGGAGGCGCCAAAGTTTATGGAGGCAATAAAAAATTGAATATTTAAATATGCGTCAACGTCTTTGGATATAAGGGAAAAAACATATATAAGGAGCATGATTACTTTCATTTGAGACTAATGTTTAAGCACACTAAAATTGAATACTCTCCATGTGATCAAATTGAAGCAGATAAAAAATGATCTTGAAGGTAGTGAGCAAAACGATAATATTTTTATGTTGCGATAGGAATTACGTTTGGGTGGCTAGTCCAAATGGTCACCTAGCTGGTGCTAAGGAACTACCGAATGAGGGATTGCGGGGTCGAATCACATAGGGTCTATTTTGGTAGGTGGAGAGATTGCTTTGCTCAGCAATGAGACAACAAAGAGAAGGTTTTCATTTTGTCGTGCCTTTTTCATTCTACCTACTAGGGTAGCCTAGCTGGACATCTAGCTAGTGCTAGGGCACAACGTGGGTAGAGGTTTCAAGTTCGATTCTCCTCGAGTGTGCATAGATTGTTGGTTGAGGTATGAGCAAATTTTTTGATTAAATTTTATAATTCGTTGGGCTTGTTGGTTGAAGTATGAGGAAAATTATTGATTAATTGTATATGAAAAATAAGACAATTCACATGAGTTATTTGGTTACAATAAGAGCAAAATCTATTTATATTTTTAATTTAGAAAAGGAGTCATAAGGTGTAATAAGGATTATTTGTAATTATAATTTTTGCATGAATAAATATAAGGTGATTTGGGTATTATTTGAAAGTTGTAATCTTGCATATTTTAGAAAGGAGAAATAAGGTGTATTTGTGATTATTGTTATTTGTATTTTTTTGGCATATCATAGAAAGGGGTTAAAAGGGTTTATGCTATTGATAAAGTTTTATATTGTGAGGGAAATATAAGATATTATATTTGAGCCTTACTTGAGAACTTCTTGATAGAGGATTTTAATATGAATATTTTTGATATCTAATAAAGAAGAGAAAAAGTGATATACTAACCTGTTTTGAAGTGGCAAAAGAAAGAAAAGTTTTTTTTGTTAAGATAGGTTTTGAGAAGACCATAAAAATAGAAGATTATCATAATTAAGGTATATTTAGAGGTATGGTGATTTAATTCATTTCTCAAGGGTGGTTTTTATTTGAAGAAAATATTATTCTGGTCATATTATTGGAGGTATAAGGATTGATTTTATGTGTATTATTTTTGATTGATATTGAGAGAAAATTTACAAGGGTTTGTGAAGCAATTTATGCATTGGTTGTGATTGATATTGGGAATGAATATGCAGAGATTATAGGTCATTTTTTGTGAATAAACTTGTACAATGCTTTGAATGAAATTGGGAATAAAAGTGCAAAGGTTATAGATCATACTTGTGAAGTAAATTTGCATATTGTTCATGTTTGGTTTTTGGGTATATATGAGCTTTGTTTGTATGCAAGAATTGGGAAAATTATGAGCAGATTTGAGAAGGTGTTATGAGCATATTTGAGCAGGTATTATGAGAATATTTGAGCAGGTGTTATTAGCATATTTGATATTTATGAGAAAATTTGAGCAGGAATTATGAGCAGATTTGAGTAGGTGTTATGAACAAATTTGAGCAGGTGTTATAAGCAGATTTGAGTAGGTTTATGAGTAGTTATTTATGAGTATATTTGAGTAGAGTGGTGAGTATATTTGAGCAAGTTTTGTGAGTAGATCAGAGCAGAAGGGATTGATGTCTCCTATAGATAGAGGTCCACAAACCAAAGTAGAGGGGATTGTGTCTCCTGTGGGTTGGGGTCCATAAACATTGTAATAGGGAATTGGTTCCCAAGAAATTTATTGAGAAATTTATAAGAAATATTTCTCTGTGGATGTAGCCCATATTGGATGAACCATGTTAAATATGTGTCTCTTATGTGTGTGATGATCTGTGCATTGTTTCATTATTTCAATTGATAATATTGGATAATATTGCTTTGGAAAGAAAAGTAAAATTTTTTATATTATATTGTTCACCCCCCTCTCAGTATAAGCTTATGTTATTCAATTGGTATTAGAGTGGGTGCCTTCGTGAAAGCCTAAAAACTTGAAGGAAGATCTTATAAGAACACACATGGCCACTGAAGTGATAGAAGTTGCTCCTATGGTTTATATCAATAAAATAGATCCAAAAAATGAAAAAGAAGGCTTGGTTGACATAGAGGAGGAACTTAATGCTACTCTTGTAGAATTAAAAATGGTGAGAAAGAAAAATTCAAGATTGAAATCTCAAGTTCAAGAGGATGAGGAAACAAAGACAAAATTTCTACAAGATCTCACAGACTTAAAGGTGAAGGTTGAAGAGGAAAAGAGAATTGAAGAAGTAATTATTGAGAAATTAAAGGTAAAAGAGTTGGAATGTGAAAAATTAGAACATGAGGTTGTCTCTCTAAGAAAGGAAGTTGAAAAATCTAAAATTAGGTCACAACAAAATATAAGTTTACAAAAGGATGAATCAAGCTCAAAAGGGACATCAAAGAAAGTAAGTAATAAAGAGCCCATGACCTATGCTGATGTATTAAATAATAAAAGCATCAAGGAGGAAGAAAGCAAAGAATCATCATGGACAAAATTCAATCACATAAATGGCATACAACCATATCATCCAAGGCAATCAAACAAGTTTCAATACTTCTTTCATGGTTATTATTTTTCATGTAACAAATATGGTCATAAAGCAGCACATTGCATGGTCCGTGTAAAAAATGATGTTGGTATCATCAATAGAAATTCATTTGCACCTCTCAATGATGTCATGTGTTACAAATGTGAAAATTTTGGGCACAAAGCTAAATGGTGTAGAACAATATTTCCTAAACTTCCTAAGTCAAGCAAGAAGGAGGAAGGGCAAACAACTCAAAAGGAGTTAAAAGTTTGGAAAAAGAAGGAACAAGAAAAAGAAAAGTCCATGTTGGTACAAACATCTCTTCATGTGAAAAATGAAGGGAATTAGTGGTACATTGATAGTGGTTGTTCAAGTCATATGACAGGTGACAAAAGCAAATTTATTTCTCTCAAGAAAATAAATGGAGGAACAATAAAATTTGGTGATAATGCTTCTACCAAAATTGTTGGAAAAGGGACTTTGAGTTTGGATAATGGGATAATAAGGACACAAAATGTGTTATATGTTGAAGGATTGAAGCACAAAATACTAAGTATAAGTCAACTATGTGATCAAGGGCACACACTCACATTTCACCCAAATGGATGTGAGATCAGGAAATCCAAGATAAGAAATCTTATTGCAGACGCCAAAATAAATACAAATAATATCTACATGTTGAGAGAAATCAAGGGAGAAAAATACTTTTTATCATAAGAGGATGAGAACCGGTTATGGCATAGAAGGATGGATCACCTAAACTTTGACAACATAGTAAAAATAAGCAACAAACATGCAGTCAAAGATTTACCTAGGATAACAAAACCTCAAAGTACAATTTGTGCACAATGTCAGTATGGCAAGCAAACAAGGTCTAGTTTCAGATAAAAGAAATTTTCTTCATCCAAGCATTTGAAACTAGTTCACACTGATCTATGTGGTCCTACAAGGACAAAGAGTTTACAAAGTGAGAGTTACTTCATGTTATTTATTGATGATTTCACTAGAATGACTTGGGTAACATTCTTAAAGGAAAAATAAAAAGCATTTGAAAAGTTCAAGGCATTCAAGGCACTAGTAGAAAATGAAACAGACAAAAATATCAAGTGTCTAAGATCATATAGAGGAGGAGAATTCACTTCAGGTGAATTTATAGAATTTTGTGAACATCATGGAATCAAGAGATAATACTCAGCAATAAGAAATCCAAAAAAAAATGGAGTAGTTGAAATAAAAAATAGAATTGTTCAAGGTATGGCTAGGGTTATGTTAAATGAGTCTACGATTTTTAATGCTTTTTAGAAAGGGGTAATTCATGTTTATATCATCAATAAAGCTCAAGCTAGAGTAAATCACCACAAAACCCCATATGAGCTTTGGAAGGGAAGACCAGCTACTGTGAAATACTTCAAAATATTTGGAAGCAAATGCTACATTAGACAAGAAAAGAAAAATTTGGGCAAGTTTGATTCTAGGTGTGATGAGGGTATCTTCCTTGGATATTCCACTAAGAGCAAAGCCTATAGGTGCTACAATAAAAGATCACATACAATTGTAGAAAGTGCAAATGTAAGAGTTGATGAAGAAATAAATCTAAGAGAATCAACTCAAGAGATTGTATATCAAGAGATTGTACGTAGAGAAGGAGAAAGTTGCAAAGAAGAAGAAGGTGAAGAAACTAAAGAAGATGAGACACAAAGAGCACCACCTAAGACACCATCCAGGTATGTGCAAAAGAATCATCCAAGAGATCTAATTATTGGAAATCCAGATGAGAGACAAACAAGGAGGAAGATAATAGGAACAAGTGAACATGTAAATATTTCTTTACTATCTAAAGTTGAGCCCAAGGATTTCAATGAAGCAAGTGAAGATAAATATTGGGTCAAGGCAATGGAAGAAGAGTTAGACCAAATAGAAAAGAGTGAGACTTGGAAACTTGTTCCAAATTCAAAATACAAGAATGTAATTGGCACCAAATGGGTCTACATAAACAAGTTGAATGAATATGGTCAGGTTGTTAGAAACAAAGCAAGATTGGTATGCAAAGGCTATGCACAAGTTGAAGGGATTGATTTTGAAGAGACATTTTCTCCTATTGCATGTATTGAGGCCATAAGAATATTTTTGGCATTCTCAAGTTTCAAAAAATTCAAAGTATATCAAATGGATGTAAAATTAACTTTTCTTAATGGATACTTAGAGGAAGAGGTCTACATTGAGTAACCAGATGGTTTCAGCCTGACAGATAAGGTACACTATGTATGCAAATTAAATAATACTCTCTATGGACTAAAGAAAGCCCTTAGGGCTTGGTACTCAATATTGTCTAAGTATCTCCAAGAAAAAGGTTTCAGAAAAGGTAATGTTGATAGCAATCTATACATCAAAAATGAAGGAGATGACTTGTTGATTGTAGTGGTCTATGTGGATGATATCATTTTTGGAGGCAGTAATGAAAGATGTGTCATAAATTTGCAAAGTGTATGCAAAATTAATTTGAGATGTCAATGCTTGGAGATTTGTCTTTCTTTCTTGGTTTACAAATTTCACAATAAGATAAAGGCATATTTCTCTCTCAGACCAAGTATATAAAAGAAATGTTGAAAAAATTTAGGATGGAAGATTGCAATCCTATGAGTACCCCCATGGTTATAGGATGTAAGTTAAGTAAATATGATGAGTCTCCTGAGGTAAATCAGACATTGTATAGATCCATGATTGGAAGTTTACTATATGTCACAACTACAAGACCAAATATAATGCAGGCAATCGAATTGGTGGTAAGATTTCAAGTGGCACCAAAGGAAACACATGTACATGAAGTAAAGAGAATATTTAAGTATTTTAAAGGAACTATGGAGTTTGGATTATGGTATCCTAGGTGCAATAATTTCACTCTCACAATATATACAAATGCGGATTGGGCAGGCAATGTTGATGATAGAAAAAGTACAAGTGGAGGAGCATTTTTTCTTGGATATTGTTTAGTCTCTTGGCTAAGTAAGAAACAAGCATCAATATCCTTATCCACTATAGAGGTAGAATACATTGTAGTAGTTGATTTTTGTACATAGGTTTTATGGATGAAGTAAACTTTAAGTGATTTCAAAATAGAGCATGATCATCATATTTCTATACTTTGTGATAATACAAGTGCCATCAATATTTCAAAGAATCTAGTGATGCATTCAAGGACCAAGAACATTCCTATCAAATATCATTTTTTGAGAGAGTAAGTCACTGATCAGTAGGTCAAATTGGAATACATTGCTACAAAGGAACAAATTACTGACATCTTTACCAAGCCACTTCAAAAGGAAAATTTTGAGTATCTCAGAGGAAATTTGGGAGTAATCCCACTCCCATCCCAAAATTAATCACCTCAAGAAAATGAGGTGGTGAGGGGGCTATGCTAAGTGTCTTATTTTTAGCCCCAAGAAGCCCTTTGCCATTGATGTCAAAGGGGGAGAATTCAGTGAGGGGGAGTAGCTTGTCAGGGGGAGTAGTTTGGGAATCTAGTTGTAGTAAAATAATTTTTTTTTGTAGGGTTGTCATCAATGACAAAGGGGGAGATTGTTGGAAATATTGAGTTTTCATTGATGTCAAAGGTGCATGGTACTCAAGGCAGGAATATTCTTCAAGAGTGAAAATATTATAAGGATGGACAATATTTCATTAAGGTCAAATATGGGCTTAGTGAATAGCAAAATGGACAATTATCCAAGGCAAGCATGAAGCAAAGCAAAGAAAATATCCAAGCAAAGGGTTATAATATTTAAATTTTAAATTTAAATATTATAAAGAGAAGTTTAAAATCTTGGGATAAAAGTTTAAAGTTGCATGGGACAAAGAGTTTTAAAAAATTAAAAGAGATGGACAAAAGTTTAAAGTTGCTTTGGACAAAAAGAGTTAAAAATTAAAAGAGAAAGAAAAAGGTTTAAAATGCAAGGGACAAAGGTTTTAAGAATTAATATTATAATATTTTAAATATTATAATATAAAGTTTTCAAAAAGGAGGAGACGCCAAAGTTTATGGAGGCAATAAAAAATTGAATATTTAAATATGCATCGATGTCTTTGGATATAAGGGAAAAAGCATATATAAGGAGCATGATTATTTTCATTTGAGACTAATGTTTTAGAACGCGAAAATTGAATACTCTCCATGCGAACACATTGAAGTAGATAAAAAATGAGGTTTATGGCAGTGAGCAAAAAAATAGTATTTTTGTGCCGCGATAGGGATTACATCTAGGTCGCTAGTCTAGCTAGTGACCTAGCTGGCGCTAAGGTGCTACCAAATGAGGGGTTGCGATGTCGAATCACGTAGGGTCTACTTTGGTAGGTGGAGACATTGTTTTGCTAGGTAGTGAGACAGTGAAGAGAAGGTTTTCATTGTGTCATGTATTTTTTGTTCTACTTGCTGGGGTAGCCCAGCTGGTCGCCTAGCTAGTGCTAGGGTACTACGTGGGCAAAGATTTCAAGTTTTATTATCCTTGAGTGCATTTGGCTTATTGGTTGAAGTATGAGAAATTTTTTTTATTAAATTTTATAATTCGGTGGGCTTGTTGGTTGAAGTATGAGGAAAATTATTGATTAATTGTATCTAAAAAGGAAGACAGTTTGTGGGGGTTATTTGGTTACAATAAGAGCAATTTTTTTTTATATTTGAAAAGGAGTCATAAGGTGTAATAAGGATTATTTGTAATTATAATTTTTGCATTAGGAAAATAAATATAAGGTGATTTGGGTATTACTTGAAAGTTGAATCTTGCATATTTTAGAAAGGAGAAATAAGGTGTATTTGTGATTATTGTTAGTTGTATTTTTGGCATATCATAGAAAGGGGTTAAAAGGGTTTATGCTATTGATAAAGTTTTATATTGTGAGGGAAATATAAGATATTATCTTTGAGCATATGAATATTTTTGATATCTAATCAAGAAGAGAAAAAAAGGATATACTAACCTATTTTGAAGTGGAAAAAGAAAGGAAAGTTATTTTTATTAATACGGGTTTTGAGAAGCCCATACAAATAGAATATTATCATCATTAAGGCAGATTTAGAGGTATGGTGATTTAATTCCTTTCTCAAGGGTGGTTTTTATTTGAAGGAAATATTTTTTGGTCATATGATTGGAGGTATAAGGATTGATTTTATGTGCATTAGTTTTGATTGATATTGAGATAAAATTTGCAAGGGTTTGTGAAGCAATTTGTGCATTGGTTGTGATTGATATTGGGAATGAATGTGCAAATATTATAGGTCAGTTTTTGTGAATAAAATTGTACAATGCTTTGAATGAAATTGGGAATAAAAGTGCAAAGGTTATAGATCAAAATTGTGAAGTAAATTTGCATATTGTTCATGTTTTATTTTTGGGTATATATGAGCTTTGTTTGTATGCAAGAATTGGGAAAATTATGAGCATATTTGAGTGGGTGTTATGAGTATATTTGTGCAGGTGTTATGAGAAAATTTGAGTAGGTGTTATGAGAAGATTTGAGAAGGTAGAGGTTTGAGCGGTGGATGAGGAAATTTGAGAGGTGTATGACATTTGAGAGGGTGTGTGGAGTTTGAGCATATTTGAAGGTGTTATGAGCATATTTGAGCAGGTGTTATGAGCATATTTGAGCAGGTGTTATGAGTATATTTGAGTAGGTGTTATGAGTAGGTTTTTGTGAGAATATTTGAGTAGAGTGGTGAGCATATTTGAGTAGGTTTTGTGAGTAGATCAAAGTAGAGGGGATTGGTGTCTCCTATAAATGGAGGTCCACAAACCAAAGATGAGGGGATTGTGTCTCCTATGGGTTGGGGCCCACAAACATTGTAATAAATAATTGGTTCCCAAGAAATATGTTGAGAAATTTATAAGATATATTTCTCCGTGGATGTAGCCCACATTGGGTGAACCACATTAAATATGTGTCTCTTATGTGTGTGATGATATTTCCATTATTTCATTATTGCAATTGATAATATTGGATAATATTGCTTTGGAAAGTAAAGTAAAAAGTTTTATCTTATACTATTCACCCCCCTCTCAGTATAATATTGTGTTCTCCAGTAACCTCAATTATTATCAATTGTAATAATGAAATAATGCACAAATCACCACACACATAAGAGACACAAATTTAACATGGTTCACCCAATGTGGGATACATCCATGAAGATATATTTATTATAAATTTTCTCAACAATTTTTGTGGGAACCAAACAAATTCCCCCCTCTACTTTGGTTTGTGGACCTCAATCCACAAGAGACACCAATCTCCTCTACTCTGGTTCATAGACCTCAATCCATAGGAGACACCAATCCCCTCTAGTTTGGTTCATGGAACTCAATCCATAGGAGAAACCAATCCTCTCTTATCTTTTTTGTGGATATCAATCCATAATAGACACTAATCCCCTCTACTTTGGTTCATGGACCTCAATCTACAAGATAGACCAATCGCCTATGTTCTGGTTTTTGGACCTCTATCCATAGGAGATACAAATATCCTCTACTTTGGTCTTCTCTAAATCCTGCTCACTAATTTGCTCAAATATGCTCACAAAACCTACTCAAGTATGCTCAAATATACTCACAAAACATACTCAAATTTGCTCCAATCCTACTCACATATTTGATCAAATATGCTCACAAAACTTGCTCAAATATGATCATAAAACCTGCTCAAATATACCCACAAAACCTTCTCAAATTTATTCATAAAAATTGCTCACAATTGCTCACAACTGCTCTTAAAACCTACACAAATTTTCTCACAAAAAATGCTCATATCTTTCTTAAAAGTGCTTTCTTCAACTTAAAGCAATTCAAACATATTCTACCCAAAATTATTTTATCTTTATGAACATATAGAAAATGATATGCATTACAAATACCCAATATGTTCTTTCACATTCATTAAGTCTATCACTTTCACATGTCTCACATTTATTGCATTTAAAAGGTAGCTCTAGTCTAGCACTTGATAACTGACCTTGTAATTCCTAATTTGCACCTTTCCTTCCTTTTTGTAGATAGCTAAAAATCTCCTTCTTTTCAATTGAATCCTTTCACACTATCCTTGCACTATGTGACACTTTGACTTGTTTTAAAACAACCCTTCTATTTATGTGAGGCTAAACTATTTTGCTTATTTCCACATTCACTTCAAAATCAATCGTAATACATAAATCTATCCTTCTCATCTACTCCCAAAATAAATCATGAACAAGGCACAAATTTACTTACAAATTTTGTCTATAGCTTTTGTACATTTACTCCCAATTTCAATCAAAACTAATGCACACGTTTACTCACAAATATTATCTACAACCTTTGCACATTTACTACCAGAACCAATGCATTATTTTGCTCATAAAAATGACCTATAATATTTCCCTATTTCAATAAAAATAATGCACATTCAATAATTCCTTATACCTCCATCCTTATGACAACAAAATATTTTCTTCAAACCAAAACCATATTGAGAAAGGAATTAAATCACCATATCTCTAAATCCGCCACAATGATGATAATCTTCTTTTGTATGTGTTTTCCAAACCTGTTTTGCCAAAAATAATTTTCCTTTCTTTTGCCACTTCAAAAATAGGTTAGCAAATATCTTTCTCTTTTCTTGATTAGATATCAAATCAATCACATTAAAACCCTTAAAAATATGCACAATAAATCTTGACAATAACTCCTTTTATCTCCCCTTGAAAGCTTACAAAATAAGACCTTAATAACAATAAATGTCTTCTTATATTTTACAACTCTCATGCAAAAATACAATTTTGAAAATCACTAAGTTACACCTTATATCTCCTACTCATAATAAAATACAACTCCCAAAAATTACAATTTAAAATTACTAAGTTACACCTTATATCTCCTACTCATAACAATGTAGAATATATTTCAAAATACCAACGTAGCACCTTATAACTCAACTTTAATAAACTAAAAATAATTTTACCCTTACCTCAACTGCCAAAAACCCTCAACAACCACGGAGCATATTCGACCTCCAAACCTTTCCAAGCATAGCGTTCTACCAAGAATTAAAAATTTCCTTAGCCAAACTCCTTAAGATTTCATTGCATCTCCTTTTGATTTAAAAATTTAATGCATAGCAAAATGTCATACGTGGAATCGAACCCCTAACCTCCTATACAATAGTGTCCTATCGTGGGCTTGATGACCGGTTGGGCCACCCCAGTAGGTAAGACCAACGACATGCGAAATATTTGTCTTGCTTAAGTTCTTCACCAAAATGTCAAACGATTTCTTGCCTTCTCGTTCATCGGTTCTTACACGCTGGATAATTTCGATTGCACTCACATTAAAATTTTTTAAACTAAATTTTGCTTCCTTTATATATATGATTTTGTTTTTCATTTCTCCAAGGGACATCGACGCTTTAATTTATATATAAGTTTTTCTTTTTCTCCAAAGGACATCGACACTTAAATTTATATGAGTTTATTTTTACTTCCCATGACTTTGGTGCTCTTTTAAACCCTCTTTGTATTATAATATTTTAAATCTAATGATTTAAATATTATAATATTAATCTTTAAACCTTTGTCCTTATTTTAAATATTTTGTCTCTAGCACTTTTAAACCTTTGTAATTCTTTTGTACCAAGCACTTTAAACCTTGTAATTCTTTTGTCCCAAGAACTTTTAAACCTTGTAATTCTTTTGTACCAAGCACTTTTAAACTTTTGTCCTTCTCTTTATAATATTTAAATATTATACTCCTTAAAAAATATTTTCCCTGCTTTGAAATATTCCTTGCCTTGCTTCATTTGCCTTGGATAATTTTCACTGTTTGCTATTCACCAAGCCCATCATTGATATATTGTTCATCCTTATAGATTTATCTCCCTTGAAGAATATTTTTGCCTTGAGTACCATGCTCCTTTGACATCAATGACAACTCAATATTTCCAGCAAGACCCCCCAAAGAGATGATCACTACAATAAAAATGAGATCTCTTCCAAGCAAAAAGACAATAAAAAGACCTACTAGATAGGTATACCCAATGCTTCCAAAGTTTTCATTAATTGTGAATAGAAATTATCTTCCAAAATTTTTAATTGGCTACTATCCACCCTCAAATTGACCATAACATGAGCAACTTGGTTACCTTCCCTATATATATGCTCAATTTTAACTACTAACATACATTTCAGAATCTTCGATGTATCCTTCATAATATTCAAGATGAAACAATTATCAGTCTTTCCAACTTGCAGATCCTGAACGATGTTCAAGGAGCACCTTGAATGAGAAGTCTTCTGAAGCCTATCTCAAAAAACTGATGAAAACCCAAGAAAAGTAACTTAGCTTTAGCTAGGTGGTTGGTTTGAATACCATAATATTCAACGTAAGCCCAAATGACCTCACCATTATCATTTTTGACAACACTCCCTCCACCAACCCTCCCAAGGTTACCTTTGGTAACCCCATCAAAGTTTAGAATGACCCACCCTTTAGTTGGTTTATGCCATCTAGTAGTAAATCCTTTTGAATAGTGCATACAAAAGAAAAATTCCCTAGATTCAAATTCCAACTAACAATAACCCATTTCTCCAGAGTTTTTGCTCTATTATTTCCAACATCAAAGACAACCAGGTTATTCTCAATAGCAACTTTAATCCTTCTAAAGACAAAGGATTCATCCCTAGCAATATCCTTGAAAATTATTTTGTTCCTCTCCCACTAGATACCCCATAAAAATAAGGAAGAACAAGATCCCACACCCTAGTGAGGCTGTGATTGATGAAGGGGGATTTTCACTATGTGAAAAGTTCCTCTAAAGTTCGACGTAATGTTCATTTGATAGAAAAAGAATCTAATAAAGCATTGAACATCTTATTTGAGAAATCGCAATGGATGAAAAGATGATCCACAACATCTTTAGAACACAAGAGACAAATATTGGGAAGATGAAATCTTACATAAATGATCAGCAATCAAAATTCTGTTTTGCATTAAAAAAATAGTTTAATTATTTGTGAGTCAAATGAGAGTTATTTAGATGAAAATAACTCTCTTTTGAATTACAAATAATTAAACTATTATTTTAATTGGTTATTTGGGATTGAAATGGGTCCAATTTGTATTACATCATTACCACATAGTTGTATTATAATAGTTTAACAATTATGCATGTAACTCTTGACAAGATTCAAACATGAGTATCCTCCTTAAAAGATAAGGAATATATCTAGTTAAGCTAATGCTATTTGATACATGTAATTAAAATATTATAATATATGACTATTTAATTCATCAATTTTATAATTTAAGATATAATTTTATTGTTTAAAGTATTAAATTATAAATAAGATTTTATTATATAAATATAATTTAGTGATTTGTTAATATTGTATTATAGTCTTTATGGTATAGTGGTTAATGTTTCCAAAGTTCAAATCATAACCATAAATATTTTAATTTTATATAATCAATTTAAAAAAATATATATTTAAAATTAAAAAAAATACATATTATTTCCTTTTCCTTAAATGGCCCCACGTAGAGTGCACTATTTCTAATAAGAAACTTCAATATGATTTCTTGAACTCTGAATTTTCAGAAAAAATAAAAAAAAACATTTGTCAAAAGCAAACCTGGCGTGCATAATACATACAAACGTACGGAACAATTCCTTTGATAAGAAAATGTATCCCTTGAGCTTCAAAATAAAGATTCTAATTTCTACTGTAACAATAATTTTTTATTTCTTTATAATCACCTTGGGCAGTCGGGAAACCTGCCATATTTTTGAAAACGGAGAGATGCCTAATCTTGAACTGTTTTCAAAATTAGGTTCTACTTCTATTTAATCCTCTTTCTCCTTTCCCCTCTAATCAGGCTTTGCCCATCTTTGAGAAGGTCCGTCGTGCCTTTTAGAAATGGTTTTAGTTTCGTGTTTTACTTAATCGGCTATCAAAAAGTCAAACATCTCTTTTAACTCTTAAAAATAATATGGAAAAAAACGGGTGGCCCTTCACTCAAGAGTCTACGGCAAGTTACACAGAAGTCATATCACATGGTTGCTTAGTTATCAAATTCCCCGCATATGCATTGCTCCTTTTTCACTGCAGCGGACACTGGAATTGAGGCCTTCAAGAGGTGTGGACCTAAAAACATGTGAGCACGTGACATGAAAAAGTTGTAAAAGGGCTTGCCCGACGTCTCAAAAGTTTGCAACAGTGTTCCCCCGTTTCAGTTATCGAGCGGACTTGTGCGATCGTATTGCAAACTGTGAGAAGAGATTTCCAATTAGAGGAGTTGGGGATACTATTTTATAGTAGGCGGTGCTGTGTCGAGGGCTTAGAATGTGGGTTGGAGAGAAGGGCATTGGCTTAGAATGAAAGGAATTGCAGGGAATGTAAAGGGCTTTTACGTGGACCCAGAGACGGAATCTGACTTTAAACCTGTTAATTAGATCAGAGTTGCTTTAACGCTTATTTTTTTGAATTGTACTAAAATCCGTGTAGGAATGGGGTCTACTCATGCCAAACTACAGGTAAAGTAGGAAGGGCAACCGAGTCTTCCAATTTTTTTGAATCAACGAGTGATGGCTGCAAGGTTGGCATTGTTGCGCAGATTGAATGAAAGGGAAGGGCGTGTAGCACAATTTACATGGAGGATAAGGCCTCGACTATCTAGAAGATCCACCAACCTTTCGTGTGTAAAACTAAAACCATAGATCTTCTATGTTAAGCTTTTTATATAAACTGTATTTTATCATCATTGGTATTATAACAAAGTTTACATCATTATTATATAATTGTATTACAATAAAGCTTTGATATAATTTATGTAGTGGTATTACATCAAAGCTTACATCATCATTACATAGTGGTATTACAACAAAGCTTGGAATTTTTTTTTTGATAAGATGGACGAAGGGGTTTTGAAAGGTGTCCCAAACCTTTTATAAAGGCGGATCAACCAATGAGTTGGATATAAGAAATATAGAGATCAACATAGAGGATCCATAAAACAGATAAACAACAAAGCTACATAATATTCGAGTAGCACAAACCCGAACTAAAACCATCAATACACTAGAGATTTTACTATCAACAACTAGAACCCAAAAAAGATATCATGTTTGATGTAGGAGACTATACCTATTGAAAAACATAGTCAAGTAGAAACATTGAAATGACGTCCAAGAACAACTATTTGTGGCGCGAATTCTTCTATAATTCAAATTCAAAAATTGGCCACTGTTTAAGTACAGACTCTTGCATTCAACAATTTTTTCCAAGGGACCCCTACTACTATAGACCAGAGACATTTGAAAACACAAATTATCTCCTCGAAATTTCACTGTCTATTTGATTTAATCCATATGGGAAATCATCCTTCCAAATTGTGCATATTTCCTGCAGAAGTCCCAAGTTTTCTAAAAAAATTGTCGATCTATTTCTCTCCCTATAAACATGCTTAATCTCAACCACTTCAAGGGTTAAAATATGTATTTGGGTACTAGCAAGTTCATTTGCAATCGTCCAAGAAGGGAATTAAACACCTTTGATCATATTAATGATATTGAGAGAATCCCCTTCAATAATTACCTTCCTCCCATTCAAAGTTTCTAGTTGATAAACCCCTTGAAAGAGAGCTCATGCCTCTAAAAAATTACTGGTCTAACGATCTAAATTTTTAGTGAAAGCCAACAAAATCCTCTTGTTAGATTCTCTAACAAACCCCCCAACATCGACTGGTCTTGGATTTTCTTTGGAAGCTCCATCAAAATTTAGCTTCAACCAACCAAGAGAAGGAGATTTCCAAATAGTAGTATGTCCGGTAGGAGCTTCAGAGCGATGATTGGGAGAATAATCTCTAAATCCAAGAATCGACTCCACTGCCAACTCCCCAATGGAAGTGACCTTATCTAAAGGAATTGCATCCATATTTTCAACAATGACAACAACAACCCGAAGTTCCATGAACTCAACCGGATAGAAGATATTTTTAAAGGCTCTAGAATTCCTCTCCTTCCAAATACACCACCAAACATGAGGTAAACCAAAGGACAAAAAAATAAAAAACATGAAGACAAAAATAGAGACCTCCATTAAATGATCAAGTCAAACAACAACTTCAAAAAAATCCAAACCACACCAATGGTCCTTAGGAACTAGGAGAAGACAGACCGAGAAAAGAGATAATCAGACAACAGGTGCATAGGTGATTCTTCAACACTACCACATAGGTAGCATCTATTCGGGATAACCAATCCCCTTTTCTACAAATTATCCAATGTAAGGCACTTCCCTTGAGTCGCCAACAAAAATAAAACATCAAATTTGGGAGTAATATCCTTCAGCCAAATATTACTAATGGGAAACCAAGGATCAAAGGGAATATCTAACAACAGGTAGGTTGACTTAACAGAAAAGCAACCATCCTTCTTAACCCCCCACACCAATCTATCTGGCCTATCTTGGTTAGGAATAACCATCCACTTTAGGATGTCCATCAAAAATTTTAATGCAATTTCTTCCTACGAAATCCTCAGAAGAACAAAAGGTTTCCAACATTTATTATCATTAATAGAGACAATGAAGTCACATACCTTTGGTCTAAAAGCTTGGTTTGTGATTGGTTCCACAAAACTCGGGTGAGAATATGATTCTAATGGTTTATTAGCTACCCAATTATCTTTCCAAAAATCAATGCTTTTACCATTACCTAACCCCCATATTCCCTTATTTAATATTAAAGCAGTTGTTAATGATGCTGCACCAGAATGTTGAGCCAAGGGTAAAACTTAGGTCTGTGAGAAAATTACTAGTGTTGCCTAAATATTTGGTTGACAATATTTTAACTCAATTAACTTTATTTTTTGAATCAATATTTAGCCCTGTTTAGCTATTAGTGCTCTATTTAACATTTTCATTCTTGTTAAGCCTAGAACTCCCAACTCTTTCCTACTGCACACGTGATCCCATGCCAAAAGTGATAATTTTTTCTTCTCCTTAAAACTAGACCGGAGAAAGGATCGTTGAATTTGTTCAAATTTTCAAAAAATCTTTCCTAAAATATGAAATAGAAAGTAAGTACACTAGTATGCTTAGTAGAGTAGACTTAACTAGCATAATTTTACCTTATTGACTCAAAAGTGTACCTTTCCATCCTCCCAATTTTCTTTGAACTCTTTCTACAACTGGTTCCCATAGAGAAGTCTTAATCCCCCCTTTGAAATTTTTTAATCCCAGATAAACCAAAGGAAGAGAGTCAATATTACATCCTAAGATCTCAAAAATTTTCCTCTACCTATCAAGAGGAGTATTAGGGAAGAACACCTTACTTTTCCTCAAACTCATTTTCTGCCCATTGCTCTTTCATAGTCCTAAAGGATCTCTTTGACAACTTTGGCCTAAGGGATTGAAGCTAAAAAGGATAATAACATGTCATCAATAAATTGATGGTGTAAGATCGGGTCAATGGTAGCTATAGTTATTGATTCCCACCACTTTAGAATTTTCCTTTAGAGCTCTTCCCAAAGACTTGGAAAATAAAATAAATAGATACGAAGACATAGGATCCCCCTAAGAAATGCCTTTACAACTTCTAAAGTAACCAACCGATGATCCATTAACTAAGATTTAGGATTTTGTTGATGATACACAAGCTCTGACAAATCTAATCTAGCAAGGCTTGAAACCAAATTTCCCTAGATTTCTAAGCAGAAATCTCCATGCGACCCCATCATATGCTTTATTCATATCAAGTTTGATAAAAGTGTTGAATATTTTGAGTGATAGATTTTCATTGATGTCAAGAGTAAGTGGTCATTGATGTCGAACTTACAGTATCAATTAGTGGCAGTTTTAGTTGGCAGCATCCATTTCGATTTCAGTTTCAAGACCCAATTCTAGGAAGTCAGATGAGGTCCAAAGTGTAAGAAAAAGTCCAAATAAATAATATTATAATATTATTTTATAATATTATACAAAGGAAGTTTAAAATTAATTATAAATTAATTTTAAATTAATTTATTAGTTAATTTATTTAACTTATAAAGTTATTTAAATTAATTATTAATTATTAATTAATTTAAGCTAAGGTTAAATAACCCTAAGGTGGGTTATTAAAAATAAAATTCAAAATTAGATTTCAAATGACATAGTGCCGATGTGAGTGAAGTTTTAAAAACGTGTATATTAAGAGGAACTCCCACACTAGCAAAGATTACCATGTCTTTGATATACATTACGAGCTTTGTAATTTGCGCTACGTCCAAGGAAGAAAGAATGTACAAATTTGTGGAAATACAAACGACAACGAAGGCATAACAGGAAGGGGTTCTACTTTCCTTCACGTGGGCCTTAGTAGCCCATGTGGTGGGCTCCCAAGCACTAAGGCGCTTAGGATAGATGAGACGGCAGATCAAATCTCACCGAATCCCCTTTTTGGGAAGTAAGAGGTATGCTTTGATATTGGTCACCAAAAATTTTGGGAATATAGTTTGGGCATTTAAAAATTAATTTTTGCATATTTTTATTTGGTTCTAAGGTTGCAAGGGAGTTATAAGGGATTTTGCAAAATTAAAATGTTAATGTTATTTGCTTAACGACGTTGAAAGTATTGTAAGGTGTTTGGTTGATATTTTATGGTGTTGGATATTATTTTAATTTGGCGTTTATAAGGTGTATCAAAGAAAATATTTTTATGTATGTTATGATGAGTGTTATTTTTAAAAGGGAAAAATAAGGCATAAATTGAGTTGTGATTATTTTCTGTTTAAGGGAATATTTTTAGAAAGTATTGAAGTGATATTGTTGTGTTTAACCATTAAAATTGGAAAGAAGGAAATTGTGATTAAAACAAGTTTTTCCAAAGGCACTTTGACATCCAACAAAAGGTATGGACATATTATTCCTAGTGAGTGATTGTTGAAAGTTGTGTATGAAATGTTGGAGTGAAAAGGATTTTTTGGTTAGCATTGTTGAGAGTATTTTGATTTATTGCTTCAAGGTTTTTTGAAATTAAGATTTGTTGATAAAACCTTGTTTTATAAGCATTGTTGTTGAAGTGAGTTTTTGAGTGAAGAACTTGAACTAGGGTTTGCAAAGAACATGAGTATCATTGTTATGTGAGAGTGGTTGATAAAGCATTTTTGGAAATATTTGAGTGAGTATTTATATGCTTGGACTAGGGCTTGTGAGCAAATATTATTTCATTAAGTGATTGGTTGAGTAGAGTTGGTTGAGCCTAGTCAAGTAAATGTGTGAAGTGATTGTTCAAGTTCTATGAAACAAATTATTCTATATTTTGAATTTAGTTGAGAAAGTGTTTGAGTATTGAGGTGAATGTGAAGCATATTGAGTCTCTAACAATTCTCTATAAGTTTATAAGAGAGTGATTGAAAGTGATTGAGTATTGTGATGAATTTGAAGCATATTGAGTCTTTAAAAATTCTCTGTATGTTTCTAAGGGAGTGATTGAAAGTGATTGAGCATTGTGATGAATGTAGAGCATATTGAGTCTCTAAAAATTCTCTTTATGTTTCTATGAGATTAGACAAGTTCTAGTGAGGACTTATTGAGCAGATTTGAGGTAAGTCTTTGAGAAGACTTGTGGACAGATTTGTGTGAGATTTTGTGAAATATTACAATATAGATTGAGAGCAGATTTGGATAAGTTCTAGTGAGGAATTGTTGAGTATATTGGACAAGTTCTAGTGAGGAATTATTGAGCAGATTGAGACAAGTTCTATTGAAGACTTGTTGAGAAGATTTTATGTAAGTCTTAGTGAAGACTTGAGAGAAGATTAGAAAAGTTCTAGAGAGGACTTATGGATAAATTGGTGTGAGATTTTGTGGAACCTTACAAGGCATATTTGAGACAAGTATTTGAGAAGACTTGAGTGCAGATTTGATTGATTGATTTGTTCAAACCTTGAGTTAATATTTGGGGCATATACAATTGAGTTGAGTTGAGATTGAGTCAAGCTTTGTGTTAAAGCTTGAGATAGATATTGAGGATATATTTGTGCTAGACTGAAAGACTATGTTTAGTGCAGATCAGAGGATAGAGTTTGAGGATAAATTTGTGCTAGATCGAAGGACTGTGTTTAGTGTAGAGGACATATATTGAGGACATATTTGTGCTAGACTGAAGGACTGTGTTTAGTTTATATTTGAGATAGAGCTTTGAATGTGACATAGTATAGAGGACAAAAATATCCAATGGATAGAGATCCATAAGCCAGGGAAGTAAGGATATGAGTCTTTAGTGGATAGAGATCCATTAGCCAAAGTAATGGTGGCAATAATTCTTCTAGAAGATCACCAATCAGAGCTAAGGAGAAAGAAGTTCTCTTATGGATAGAGATCCACAAAATTGATTAGGGGATTGGTGTATCCTTTAGATAGGGGTACATAAAAATTGTAATAGGGAAAGGATTCCCAAGATATTGATTAAGAAAATTTTAGTGAAAGATTTTCTCCATGGAGTAGCCAACATTGGGTGAACCACGTAAATTTGGTGTCTCTATTATGTGTGGTGATTTGTGCATTCATTTTATTACTGTTATTGATATTGTTATATATACATTGCATAATATTTATTGGGAAAGAAAAGTAAAAAGTGGTCTTATACTGTTCACCCCCTCTTAGTATAAGCTTGTGTTCTTCAAAAAGTTCTTGGACTTCTACTTTTATCTACAAAATGAATCAACTCATGCACTGCAATAGCACCATCTATAATTTGTCTGTCTACTACAAATACACTTTGAGGATGGTCAATAATTATCGAAAGGTTTAATTTGATCCTGTTTCCCATAATTTTAGTGAGAATTTTAATAAGTGTATTACAAAGGCTAATAGGTCTGAAATTACAGTAATATTTAGCACCCATCAACTTTAGATAAGAACTATAAATGTTGAGTTTACATTAGTCAAAATTAAATTAGACTCCTAAATTTTCTCATAGGTAAATAGATGTCACGACCAACGATGTGGCAGAACCTCTGAAAGAAAATAGAAGGAAAGCCATTTGGCTCTAGAGATTTCAAACCACCCATAGAGAAGACAACAAAACTAATTTCCTCATACCAAAAGGGAGCATAGAGGTATTCATTCATATCATCTAAAACTAGGGGGGGGATGTGGTGCAACAACCTCTATTCAGCTTGAATATCCCTATCATCCCTAGATCAAATGAGGGTTTTGAAAAACTCAATCGCTTATTTCCTAATTTTTATAATATTCTTCGAGATAACACCATATGATTTCATAATTTCTCTATCTCTATTATTTCTCCTATGTCTTAAGTTGGATGTGTGAAATAATTTTGTGTTCCTATCACCTTAACATAGCTAGAGAGATCTTGATTTTTGACACCACAATATTTCTTCATCCACCAACACGTTATGGAAATCTGCTACCAATTTTCTTTCCCTGTGTTTGTCCCCTTTAGTCACCTCTCATGAATCTAAATTTAATTCAACTTCATTTAATTGTTCATCCAACTCTTTTTTTCTCTAGAACACATTTTCAAAAATATACTTGTTCCAAAACTTAAGCTTAGCTTTAATAAATATGAGCTTTGAAGCCACTTGAGAAATAAGAGGGACCAAAAAACTTCGAGACCACCATTCCAAAATTTTGGATTCTAAGCCCTGATGTTGCAACCACATTGCCTCAAACCTAAAGGATCCAGGAAAAAGCTAGAGTTTGGAATTTTTTCAAACACTAGACGATTATGATTAGACCCCACTTTAGGGAGAGAGCAAAGAGACACATCTTCGAACACTAGAAGACCTTCCTTGGAGACTAACACCCTATCTAGCCTAATATAAATATTTTGATTGCCTAGATGCCTATTACTCCAAGTGTATTTAGACCCTTCAAATCCACAATCCATCAGATCTTGATTATTAATAAATACAATAATATCCTCCATAATTTTAGAACCACAATCACTACCACCATTTTTATCTAAATGGTATAAGGGGGTATTGAAGTTCCTAGTGAGAATCCAAGTTTTCCCCTTGAAAATTTCTCTCATAGAGCTCAGATATTCCCATAGTAGATTCTTTTTAGGGGTCATATTAGGGGCATAAATATAAGACATGATCCATATCTTCCCAAAGTCCTTACTACAACATAGAATGGATCCATCCAGTTTCTCAGGGTCCCATAGACAAAGAGGACCTCTAGAAGCTCCATTGGTAAAATCTACTGTAAAAAATGCCTCCTTCCAAACTAATTTTTTAACTGCCTTTGCATTAGAACTATCCATCTTAGTTTCTTGAATAAATATAACATTACCTCTCTCCTGAGTGTCACCAAATTTTTTTGCTTGAAGGGCCCATTCAGGCCTATGATAGTCCATGATAACAACTTCATATTTGATATTTGGAGCCATTATTCCCACTCGGAGAATCAGGGGAGCTACAAAATATGTTAATTTTTAGTTATTTTGGATATTATTAATGTATGGCTTGACAAGATTTGAACCTTTGTCTCCTCCTTAAAGGTTGTTAAATCTAACTAGTTGAGCTAAATACACTTGATAGTCTTAGAAATATATTAGTTAAGATGTAACACAAAATAAATACTAAATATATCATTTTATAATTGTCCTTAATAGTTTCATAATTGATTTTTTAAAGTATTATTGAAAAAACTTCAAATACATTCTTATGAAAATAATGATATGCAACTATAAATTGGCCTTCACACAATTAAATTAAAAAATACAAACTTAGGTGTTAATTAATATATATATATATTAAAAATTCTTATAAATATATACATATTTTTCAATATGTTATATGGTTTTTAATGGAATTTTTATCAAGATAATTATAATAATTATATGAATGAACCATATCTAACTTATTTTTAATAAAAAATAATTTTTATTTGTGTTTCATTAAAGATATCCTTTATCTTCTTCTGGTTTTTATGTTTATATAATCCATTTTTTCATATCGTTTTCATTAAAATTAAAATCTTATTTAGCTAATTGTCTTCTAAATTTAGATTTTTAAAATTAAAATAAAGATCAACCAAATATCTACTTGGTTTCCTTCTTATAAATATATTGGCTATAACAACCTATCAATTTATCCCAGGGGACACTGCAACGGTTTGAGGTTTGGCTCTTCTTTGGGAGGTCCAAGGTTCAAACCATGATGTGTGTGTCATTGCGTGTTAATCCTCTATTGATAAGTTTAGCTCTTGGCCTTAGAAGAAGTTGTGGTTAGAATGGGAATGCTTAGCCCTAAGCATCGGTTGTAGGGGTTTCTCACACTAACCAAACCAAAAAAAAAACTATCAATTCCATAATACCTCTTTTTTTTAGGGGTCTTATTCATGTCCTTGATATTCCAAGATATCATTTTTCATCATCACCTTTTCTTTTTATTTTTGGGATTAATCTTACTTCCTATGAATACTTGTGATATTTGTTTTTGTTTTCCCATATTGATGTACCTCTGAGTTTTCTTTTATTTTATTCTTCTAGGGTCTTTGTCTTATTTTAATTCACATCAACACTTTTATATTTGTGGATATTTTTAAATTTTCACATTTTTAGAGTAAAAATTATCATCTACAGGCTTGTCTTGCTTTAAGGAATTTGATGTGGAACAAACATGAAGCTACAAATTGCATTATAGTGGATGTTTATATAAGCACCAAGAAGAAACATACAAGAAACAAATAGTAACAAGCATATAAATATCCGCCTGCTAAATTTGTATAGTAGGATACGAAAACTAACAACCAAATAACTAGAGATCATAATAACCTAAGAAGCTATTGCTAAAACCTAATAAAATAGAGCTAATGTGAGCTATAAGAATTTTCACATGGTACATAGGAGAAAATAAAAATAATTAAGACTAAGAGAAAATCCTAAGCCTAACTATTACATCATACACCATTAGTGTTCCTCATCATACCTCCCACCATAGCATTGGATTCTAATTCTCTTAAGAGAGAAGGAAAATTTTGAGACAAGTCATGGTGTGATATCCAATGAGCCTAGTGTGGAAGTTGACCTCGCTGGGAAATAAGGTAAGAAGTGGAAGAATCTTGTCGAGTCTAACAAGTCTTCAAACACTTAGTAAAAATAAAGAAAAAGCTAAAAATTAGGTTCCATTTCTACAATATTGTTGATGACAAGATTAGTCTTCAAAGTAGAATTATGATACAACTTCAAAAGATCCACATTGATGATGAATGCTAATTTGATCCAAAAGATTAAGGTAAAAGGCATTTGCAAACATTTATTGGAGTATGGTGGAAGGTTCATAGTGGAATGGTTTGATATTACAATGTGCCTTCTATAAAAATGTTGTTTATCCAAGTAGAGATAAAATCTATCTTCAACTTGAAAATAATGAGGAATTTAGTATCAATCCATTGTTCGATTTTGTTGTTGCTATATATTTTGTAAAATTTGGACAACCTTTAATTGAAGACTCTACAAGCTCTATATGAAAGAGTTTGCTTGATCATGGTCCTTCAAAATGTGTATAGTGTCTAGAGAGGGTAAGGATAGAGGCAATTCATATGGTGCCAAATGTTGAAAATAAAGATAAAATTCAAAACGAGAGTGTCTTGTGGAGGTTTGAACTACTCTATTGTAGGTATGATCTATATGAGTGAGACTCAAATGCCACTTAGCTAGAAAAGTATGGTGATAGATTCTCAAAATTTGTACAAGAATATGATTAACCACTTTTGTTTTCCTATTAGACCATGGATGAAAGACAATGGATAAGTTAAGAGATACATTTAAAATCTTCCACAAAATTTGAAAAACATAAGCTTATACTGAGAGGGGGGGTGAATAGTATAATATCACTTTTTACTTTTCTTTCCCAAACAATATTAATCACTATAATCAATAGCAATATCAATAACAATAACCAAAGCAATGAACCAATCATCACACACAATAGAGACATATTTTAACGTGGTTCACCCAGTGTGGGCTACTTCCACAAAGAAAATATTTCTTCTAAAAATTTCTCAAATAATCTCTTGGGAATCTTTCCCAAATTACAATGTCTATGGACTTGTGTCCAAAGGATATGTTGATCCCCTAATCTCAAGTTTGTGGATATCTTCCACAAGAGAACTCTTTTCCATTATGCTATGGCTAGTGATCTTCTAGAAGACTCTGTCTCTTTGCTGCACTAACTTGTGGATCTCTCTCCACTTGAAGACTCCTCACTCATATTTGTCTTCAATTGTCCTGGTTGTTGGATCTCTATCCACTGAGACTTTGTCCTCTATACTCTTTCACCTCCAAAGCTCTATCTCAATACTGTACCAAACACATTTTAGTCAATCTAGCATAGTTCTGCTCAATGTCTTGCATTAAACATAGTATATTTGGTCTAGTACAATTTTTCTCGGTAGGTTCACTTAGAACCTACTCAAATCTGCTCAACAGGTTCACAAAAAACTTGTCCAAATATTCTCAACATATTCACACAAAATCTATCCAAATATGCTCAACAAGTTCACACAAAACTTGTCCAAATATGCTCAACAAGTTCACACAGAACTTGTCCAAATCTGCTCAACAAATCCTCTCTAGGACTTTCTCAAATCTGCTCAATAAGTCCTCTCTAGGACTTGCTCAAATCTGCTCAATAAGTCCTCTATAGGACTTGCTCAAATTTGCTCAATAAGTCCTCTATAGGACTTGGTCAAATCTACATAGCAAGCTTTCACAAAAGCTTAACTCAAAACATTCCAAAAGTCTTCTCAAAGACTTGTCTCAATCACATATAATCATAAAGAGAATTGTTAGAGACTCAATATGTTCTAAGCTCAATGTACAACCAATATCTCAAATCAATCTCATAGAAGCATAAAGAGAATTGTTAGAGACTATATATGTTCTATACTCAAATCCCAATCTCAACTCAATAGAAGCATGAAGATAATTGTTAGAGACTCCATATGTTCTATACTCAGATCTCAATCTCAACTTAAATCAATCTCAACTCAAATCAATCTCAACTCAAATCAACTCAAATCAGAATATTGAATAGTTTGTTTCTAGAAACTTGAACAACCACATGCATCCACTTGAATAGGCTTAATCAACTCAACTCAACCAATCACCTCAAGGAACAATCCTTTCTCACAAACCCTAGTCCAAGCATGTATTAACTAACTCAACTCAACCAATCACCTCAAGGAACAATTATTTTTCACAAACCCTAGTCCAAGCATTTATTAACCAACTCTAAATGTTTCCAAAAATGCTCAAGCACAAGTCTCATATGGCAATGATACTCATGTTCTTTTCTAACTCAAGTTCAAGTTCATTTCATCATCAATGGGCTTCAACAACAATGCTAATAAAACAACGTTTAAATACAACTCACAAAACAAAAAACCTTGAAGCATTCAACCAATCATTTTCTCAAAGGAAACCATAATAAATATTTTTCTCTCCAATGATATTTCAGAAATCAACCACCATAAACAATCAATAGGAGAATGTGCCCATACCTTTTTTATGCCAATAAGTTGTCCAAAAAGCTTCCACACTTAAACACAACTTTCCTTTCCAATCTAAAAAGGGGTTAATGGACTTCAAATGATCACAAAATAAAGCATTACTCAAATTACACCATTTTTACTCCAAGTTAATAAAAACATCCACCAAAGTCCTTTTTATTAAAACCTTTATCAAAAATAATAAACCTCTCAAAATTGCTTTTAAAAAAACAACTCATTATTTCTCCTAAAATTAATTCTCCATAACCATCAAATAAATCATAAACCAATTATTCTATGTAATAATAATCACAACCCTAATTAAAACTTTAATTTCCATTAACTACCTTATAACTCCAAACTTTAGGGCTAATAAAAATTATTTAAATGCAAAACGTAATTACCTCCTCAAGGGGATTCGAACCCCCGAATTGTCACATCGCGGGCATCTTATTCATGACTAAGATTCCACATGAGCTAGGCACTCATTAGAAAGGCAAAGGTCCAAAGTTCCTTAAACCTTCCTCCACATTCCATAAAATACAAAGCACCAAAGCGCTTTCCACACGCCTTTCGAAATGCCATCCAAGGGATTTGATCCCTGGTGTTTGCGTTGTCTTGTGCCTTAAACCAAAATTATTTACCAATGCGCCACACTTCCCACCATATTTTAACTTTCCAAGCGTTGTCATTTTCTTTGCTACTTCTCTTCTCAAAATTCGCATGAGCTCATAGACTTATTCGAATGCCAAACATTTATCACAAGAGCAAGGATAAAACTTTGATTTATTTACCACCCCTTTATATAGTGTTTAAAACACTTCAAAGATGTCAGCGGAAATATGAATTTATGTTTGCTTGATGATGTCGATGGGAAACTTTGCATTTAAATTTAAATTTGAATTTAAATTTTAAATAATTAAAATTTAAACCAAATATTAAAACCCAAATAACTCCATCATCGGGGCACATTGTTGAATGAAACGAAAGCCCAACTTGGGTTTTAAGAAAAACCTAGATCAAATATGTTGTCCATGGTTTTAACTAAAACCTTTTATTTTTCTTGCCTTGGTTTTCACAAAAACCCTTCATAGATTCTTTTGACATTAAATGCTCTTTTGACATCAATGACAAAATTTTAGCTTAGGGACTCAAAATGTCCAACAATATTCCCCTTTTTCATTGATGGCAACCCAAATCCTTTTATTGAATTCTTACCTTCTTTTCTATTCCCCATGGGACTTTGCTCCCCTAGCTCAATGCTCTCTCAGATATCAAATCTATCATCATATCCAAAAACTCTCCCCATAATACACAAATCTCTCCCCATTTGACATCAATGGAAAAGGGTCACATTTGGGGCTCGAGGCTAAGAATTAATCCTCTTAGCTTAGAACCTCCTCCAAATCCACATGAGGTGGTTAATTTTGGGGTGGGAGTATTTCTACTCCCCAAAGCACTGTTCTCTACCTTTGTGGTTTCCTCTTCCTTTTTGCTGAATCCTCTCATTGTTTCTTTCCAAGTCATCATCCATGTTTATGTTCCTATTCTTATTCTCATCCATGTTCATGTTCTTGTTATCATTCTTCTCTGAGTCTCTTTTCTTTTCTGAGTCTTTGTTCCTGTTCATCTTCTTGTTTCTGTTCATGTTCTTATTCATATTCCTGTTCTTGTTCCTGTTCCTGTTCATTCCTATTTCTATAATATTTTCTCTACACCATATTGCTATGTGATCATCATTATTGCACTTATAACACTTAATGTTATTATTCCTTGGATGTGCAACTGTCTTAATATTTCTCCTAGTGAAGCCATATCCTCTTCTGTCATGAATCCTGCAATTCATTGCCTTGTGACCAAACTCATTACATGAATAATATCCTTGGAAAAGTTGTTCTCTTCCATATACATGTATTTCATTTGACCTGCACTGTGAAGCCATGTGCCCAAACCTATGACATGAGAAGCATCTCCCATTGAAGCTTCTTTGTCTAGACCTCATTGGTCTCCTATTTTAATTGTTGTTCCATTTGAATCTTCTTTGCCCATTTTCCCTATTGGACTCACTACAATCTGACACATCCTTAGAAGTTTTATTTTCACTTTCACTTACATCTGAGAATCCTTCTTCTGAAGTACCTTCTTCTTCAAGACCTGAAGTAGAATTTTCTACCCATTTATTTTGAACCTGTTTAGAACCAAGACCTATTTTGTTTGATGCTCCTCTTTGTATCTTGACTATTTTATCCACATTCTTTTCACTAGTTACATACTTGTATAGCTTATTCTTGGAATCCTCTAGATCTTCCTTTAGTAGTGCAACTTCATGTGTTAAATTTTCACATTCCAGAATATTTGCTTCTAACTTATCTTCGAACTTGATTGCCTTAGCCTTTGACTTTTCAAAGTCCTCTATGAGAAGTAATCTTTCTTAATCACATTAATGAAATTGACTTTCAAGTTTAGAGTGTTGCTTTTTTACATTCTTTACTATTTCAAGAGCATAGATAAGTTCTCCCATGAGATCATAATTATTCTCTATTGAATAGTCTTCTAATTTTTTTCCTTTGTCCATATCATTCCTTTCTTTTGACTTATCTTCTATAGGATCACTCACTTCTTCTTCTTCTAATGCCATTAGAAGATTGTCATCCGGTTTACCAAGTGCATCTTCAAAATTATCATCACTGAAACTATAGCCATCCCTAGTGCAATCATCTTCAAGATGTCCAAATTTACCACATATAAAACATTTGAGAATAACTGGAGCATTTTTTTTTAACTAGATATTTTTCTTCAACCATAAACAAGACTTCATCTCTATCATTGTCTGAAAAACTAGCATCACTATCAATTGAGTACTTACTTGCATTATTCGTATAGTAGCTTGACTCTCTTTTTTTTGCTTCTTGTCTCCCTTGTTATTATTTAGAACTAAGTCTTGTTATGGTGACTGATGATCTTTGTGCAATGATAGTCCTTTCCAAGGTCCTTGAATTTTCCTTAGACTTGTGTAGCTTATCCTTAGAGCCTTTTACTTCCATCCTTAGTGAAACTATCTCATGCTCTAATATTTCACACTCTAGATATTTTATCTTTAATTTTTCAACCATACCTTCTTCAATTTTCCTTGTCTCTTCAACTTTGATTTTGAAGTTGGTGAGTTCCTATAAAAACCTTGCTTTTGCTTTTTCATATTATTGAGCTTGGACCCTTAATCCTAATTTCTCCCTTTTTAATTCTTCAAGAGTAACAATAAGCCTTTCACATTCTATCTCTTTTGCCTTTGAATTTTCAACCATAACGTTTTCAACTCTTCTTACCTTTTCAACCTTATCTCTCAAGTCAGATATATCTTGTAGAAGCTTTGTCTTACAATTCTCATATTCTTGTATTTGAGCCTTCAATTCTAAATTTTCTCTTTTCAATTCAACAAGTTCCTTAAGAGTGGCTTCCTCATTTTCTTTATCTGAATCTTCCTCTTCTTTAATTTCTTCTATTGTCCAAAGTGGAGTTTCTTCTTGATACCTTCTTCGACTATTCTTATTATCCTTTTCTGAATCATTCTTTAGAACTTCAAATATAAGATAATAATATTCATATTCACTACTATCAAACCCATTGCAATAACTTGCATCATGATCGAGTTGACCACAGATAAAACATTTTTCACCTTCTTGTGAACAATAAAATGCATGATGACCTGTCTTTCCACAAATGGTACAAAATTTTTCAGTCTAGATATTTCTCCATTACTTGATTCATCTCTTGAATATATTTCCATGTGTCCTCCCAACACAACAATATTAAACTCATCGTCCTTTTCTTTCATGACCATACGTATTCTTTTTTTATTGTGTCTCATGCTTTTAATCTTACCTTTCTTTGCCATTTGTGTTCTTGTAAGATATTCCTTCAAGTTGTTAAACCCTTTCCGAAGGAACCAACTCTAATACCAATTGAAGAACACAAGCTTATACTGAGAGGGGGTGAACAGTATAAGACCACTTTTTACTTTTCTTTCCCAAATATTATTAATCAATATAATCAATGGAAATATCAATGGCAATAACCAAAGCAATGCACCAATCATCACACATAGTAGAGACACATATTTTAACATGGTTCACCTAGTGTGGGATACCTCCATAGAGAAAATATTTCTTCAAAATATTTCTCAAATAATCTCTTGGGAATATTTCCCAAATTACAATGTTTATGGACTTCTATCCAAAAGAGATGTTGATCCCCTAATTTTAAGTTCATGGATCTCTTCCACGGGAGAAATATTTCTCCTTCTACTCTGGCTAGTGATATTCTAGAAGACTTTGTCTCTCTGATACACTGACTTGTGGATCTCTCTCCACTTGAAGACTTCTCACTTAGATATGTCTTCAATTGTCCTAGATGCTGGATATTTATCCACTGAGACTATGTCCTATATACTTTGTCGCCTCCAAAGATCTATCTCAATACTGTATTAAACACAGTTTAGTCAGTCTAGCATAGTTCTTCTCAATCTCTTGCACTAAACACAATATAGTTGGTCTAGTACAATTCTACTCAATAGGTTCACATAGAACCTGCTCAAATCTACTCAACATGTTCACACAAAACCTGTCCAAATCTGCTCAACATATTCACACAAAACCTGTCCAAATCTGCTCAACAAGTTCACATAGAACTTGTCCAAATCTGCTCAACAAGTTCACACAGAACTTGTCCAAATCTGCTCAACAAATCCTCTCTAGGACTTGCTCAAATATTCTCAATAAGTCCTCTCTAGGACTTGCTCAAATCTGCTCAATAAGTCCTCTATAGGACTTGCTCAAATATGCTCAATAAGTCCTCTATAGGACTTTCTCAAATTTGCATAACAAGCTTTCACAAAATCTTAAATCAAAACAATCCACAAGTCTTCTCATAGACTTGTCTCAATCACATAGAATATAAAGAGAATTGTTAGAGACTCAATATGTTCTAAGCTCAATGTACAATCAATATCTCAAATCAATATCATAAAAGCATAAAGAGAATTGTTAGAGACTTTATATGTTCTATACTCAAATCCCAATCTCAACTCAATAGAATCATGAAGAGAATTATTAGAGACTCTATATGTTCTATACTCTGATCTCAATCTCAACTCAAATCAACCTCAATCTCAACTCAAATAAAAATATTGAATAGTTTGTTTCTAGGAACTTGAACAACCACATGCATCCACTTAACTAGGCTTAATCAACTCAACTCAACCAATCACCTCAAGGAACAATTCTTTCTCACAAATCCTAGTCCAAGCATGTATTAACCAACTCAACTCAACCAATCACCTCAAGGAACAATCCTTTTTCACAAAACCTAGTCCAAGCATGTATTAACCAACTCAAAATGTTTCCAACAATGCTCAAGAACAAGTCTCACATAGCAATGATACTCATGTTCTTTTCTAACTCAAATTCAAGTTCATTTCATCATCAATGGGCTTCAACAACAATGCTAATAAAACAAGGTTTAAATATAACTCACAAACCAGAAAACCTTGAAGCATTTAACCAATCATTTTCTCAAAGGAACCACAATCAATCCTTTTCTTTCCAATGATATTTCAGAAATCAACCACCATAAACAATCAATAGGAGAAGGTTCCCATACCTTTTTGATGCCAATAATTTGTCCACCAAATCTGCCACACTTAAACACAACTTTCCTTTCCAATCTAAACAAGAGTTAATGGACTTAAAATAATCACAAAATAAAGCATTACTCAAATTACATCCTTTTTACTCCAAGTTAATAAACACATCCACCAAAGTCCTTTTTATTAAAACCCTTATCAAAAATAATAAACCTCTCAAAATTACTTTTAAAAAACAACTCCTTATTTCTCCTAAAATTAATTCTCCATAACCATCAAATAAATCATAAACCAATTATGCTTTGCAATAATAATCACAACCCTAATAACAAACTTTAATTTCCATTAACTACCTTATAACTCCAAACTTTAGGGCTAATAAAAATTATTTAAATGCAAAACGTAATTACCTCCTCAAGGGGATTCAAACCCCCGACTTGCCACACCACAAGCGTCTTAACCGCAACTAAGATTCCACACGAGCTAGGCACTCATTGGAAAGACAAAGGTCCAAAGTGCCTTAAATATTCCTCCACCTTCCATAAAATACAAAGTTCCAAAGCGCTTTCCACATGCCTTTAGAAATGTCATCCAAGGGATTCGATCCCTGGTGTTTGCACTGCCTTTTTCCTTAAATCAAAATGATTTGCCAATCACCACACTTCCCACCATGTTTTGACTTTCCAAGTGCTGTCATTTTCTTTGTTGCTTCTCTTCTCAAAATTTGCACGAGCTCATAGACTTATTCGAATGCCAAAAATTTATCACAAGATCAAGGATAAAACTCTGATTTATTTACCACCCCTTTATATAGTGTTTAAAACACTTCTAAGACATCGACAGAAATATGAATTTATGTTTTCTTGATGACGTCGACGGGAAACTTTGCATTTAAATTTAAATTTGAATTTAAATTTTAAATAATTAAAATTTAAACCAAATATTAAAACTCAAATAACTCCATCACCATGGCACATTTTTCGATGAAACGAAAGCCCAAATTGGGTTTTAAGAAAAACCCAGATCAAATATGTTGTCCATGGTTTTAACTAAAACCTTTTATTTTTCCTTCCTAGATCCTTTTGACATTAAATGCTCTTTTGACATCAATGACAACATTTTAGCTTAGGGACTCAAAATGTCCAACAAAAATTTTCAAAAGTGACCCATACAGCATTAATATCTAGCAAATATAATATTGGTAGGGAGACCAAAGGAGATCCATACTATCTCAAAGAAAAATTGTGTCAAGTCAGGTGCATAATTGATATTTTGGCATATGATGAACTTAGCCATCTTATTGAATTAGTCTATAACATTAAAATCACAATCATGTTATTAAACTATCATGGCAAAACATCTCACCATATCCATGGATATAATTTCCTTAGGATGATAAGGAATAGAAAAAGGAACACTAAAGCCCAACTTCATGTTACATATCTTCGAGTGATAAAAAAAACCACACTACCTCAAAATTTGCAAGACATCATGTTACATGTGAGGCTAGTAGAAAAACTGCTACAAGTGATAAAGAGTCTTGTGTTTCCAAAAATGTCCACCATAGAGTTTAGAATGTGCCTCTTTGTGAGAAGAGATAATTGATGCTCCTATGGTACACAAAATTTATCCAACCTATAAAATAAGACATCATTCATATGAAAATCTTGAAAAGAACTTAGATTGGAAGGGGAAGGATGTAAAAGGTGTTAGTAAAATTTCCTAAAATTTGGATCAAGAGAATATTATGTAGGCCAATTCTGGAAACCAATATGGGAAATAGTCACAAGCATCAAAGTTGAAGCTACACTAGGGTGACTCGAGAAATCTACTAAAATGTTGCTAGTCCCTTTATTGTACTTGCTTACCAACAAGAAATCATTGCAAATAGGTTGTCCACTTCATGTGACAAGTTTCATCTATCTTATTTTGTAATTGAAGAAACATAAGGGGCATGTGATCTATATTAAAATAGCCTCTTTACCAAGAAGATAATGTACTCAATACTTAATATATGGCACCCGAGCATAAAAATATTTGTTGTAGGTGGAATAGTTTTTTTTGGTATCTAAAAATACCTCAGAATGGTAGGCCACTAGATGGTTATTCTACTTTAATACTACTCCAAAGGAAAACTATGATGCATCTATCTCTATCTTAAAAGGCTAAGAAATATTAGGAAGGAAAAGGACAAGTGTTATACATTGTTTGTGATTCAATATTTCAGAGGCATGAGAGTGATCCTTTGTCCATTGAAACATAACTTTAGATTTTTTTAAATGATGCAAGGGGGTTTGCAATAATGGAATATGTAGGAATGAACTTGTGACAAAAAATTACAAATCCAAGGAAACTCCTTAATTCTCTAATTGTGGAAGGAGTATTCTAGTTAAGAATGACTTAGAACTTGTAAGGATCCACATGAATGCCTTGATCCATTATGATGAAACCAAGATAATAAAATGAGGATTGAGTAAAAAAATATTTTGTAAGGTTTGCATATAATTGGTTCTCTTAAAGAATTTTAAGAAATTATTCTAGATGCTCTAAATGGACCTTACAAGTAGGAGAGTAAACAAGAATTCCATCCAAATAAATGATCACAAATCTATCTATATTTTTTTGAACACATCATTCATTAAACTCATGAATGTAACTAGAGCATTAGTAAGACTAACGAGCATTGCAAGCCATTCAAAAAGATCCACCTTAGTCTTAAATGTTGTTTTCCACTTGTCTTCTGTCTAAAAAATGATTTTATGATACCCACTCTTGAGATCAATCTTGAAAAATCTTAGTCTCTTGTAGTTGATCCAAAAGATATTTAATTCTAAGAAGTGGATATCGATTTTTTATTGTTATTTTATTTAAGACCTTGAAATCAATATTTAGCCTCTAAGTACCATGTTCCTTGAGAAAAATCAAGATTTGCGAGGAATAAGGAGAGGTATTTGGTTTAATAAATTGTTTGGACAACAAGTCCTGAATTTGCTTTTTAATTTTTCCATTTGAAGCACTGATTGTCTATACATTGGTGCATTGGTAAGGAAAGCACCATGAACAATCTCCATGCTATTACTGATATCTCAAATAAAAGTAAGTGTGGATGGTTCCTTAAGTACATGAGAATATGATTGCTAAATTTGGTTTAGTAAGGTATGCTTGGTAGACTTGTGAAGTGGAGCTTGGATTCCTTCATTCTGTGGCCTTATGAAGATGAGTGCCAATTCTTTTGCTTGATTTACAAATTTCTATGCTTTTCTGCAATGTAATACCAAATTGTTTTTTTTTTAGTGAACTTAATTATATATGACTTAGTATCTAATTCATAAAGTTTCAATATTTTTGTATGCAATATAAGTAATGTTCCTATCATATTGATAGGGTTTGCCAAGTAATATATCCACAACAATCCTTGGGAGTGACATCACACATTACTTTATCCACAAACATAGGATCAAAATCAAATTAGACCATGCATGTGTGTGATGCTAGAGGTGGTCCCACTATCAATCCATCCAAGTGAATAATTACAAGGATGTGGGTTCAAAGGTAGATTCAAATTATCAAAAATGGGCCTCACAAAAAAATTGTTTTGTGAGTCATTTTTGATTATACAATCAACTGAATAATCATGAGCAATGTGAGCTCTTATAATGAACAAGTTATCATAGTCACCTATTTAATAATTTTTATTTATCAATATGACATTGTTTAATCTACCTTTAACTCATTATATGTTCTGTTTTCCCCTATAGTCTCAATGAGACCATATTTTGGGTCTTCATTTGGAGACTGTACAACCAATAATTTCTTCCTCATATTTTTGAACTTGTAACATTGGAACTGAAGATATCCTTTCTTCTTACAAAAATTACAATCCTTTTGATATTTAGAGAAAGAAGAAGTTTTCAATGAAAAAGAATAAGAGGAAATAAATGAAGTTGAAGAAGGAAAATAAAAGGAGGAATATGACCTTTTCACCTTCTATTTCGATTGCTACTAATTTGGATCCTTGGAAGTGCCTAAAGTAAAATAATATTGAGACCCTCTTGATTAAGCAATATGTTTCTCTTTGTCAAGTTGTGCATGGTTGAAGGCCGCCTTTATTGATGAAAGGGAAGTATATTTCAAATCCCTATACATGTGCTCCTATAAGCCAAATTTAAACTTAATGATATGTGCAACAGTTGCATTTGCCACACCAAGTAAGATGCACAACCTATTAAATTAAAAAATATAATCCTACACAAACATATTATTACTTTTCCATAGAAAAACCACTATACAATGAGATATTTTTCATAATTAGAAGAAGCAAAGTTCTCCTTCAAAGCCTTGATAAGGTCTTCCCAAGTTTTAGGTGGATTTTTACCTTCATGTTGTTCCATTATCACTTTGCTAACCGAAAGAGCTTAATGTTTGTAAAGGGGAATTTCTCCTCATCCAAATTCTGAGTATAGGATAACCACATATCCATTTTAAGGATCCAACTACTCAACACATATGGATCTTGAACCATCATACAATTTGACTTTACATTTAGTTTTGGAGCAAAGGTCATTATTGTAAATCTTTACATCACTTGGGACATTTTGGATAGTTATGTCATTGACCTTATCGACCAAGACACTAACTATATTGGCTAATGCAACTATTTGTTCCACTAAATTGGTAGCCATAGTAGAAGAGGGTGATAATTTGATGGAGTTAAACAATTTTTCTGAAAGGAATAAAAGGGTTCACAACAAGGATTAACAAAGCTTGTGCAATTTCCAAGCAATTATAAGAAATAATTCTTGTATATTACAAAGGTGAGGCTTGAAAAATTATATACTAAGTCACCAATTCATAAATAATGGGTTATTTAATAAAAATACAAACTATTTTTACACAAAAATGCATAAGATAATTGAAGTAATTATTTAATTAAAAGTACTTAGTTAATTAATCACTAAATAACATATACAAATTTACCCCTTTTTGGTTCACAATTTTATTTTCCTTTGTTATTATGGAGAAATTTGAATTACAATGGCTACTTGCACGCCTAGGAAACACCAATGATGAAACGTGCCAAGAAGGTTTTCCAATGGTGGAAGAGTTTTACATGGAAATAATGGTTGAGTGCCATGTGTTGCACTATCAAGTTGTATGCCAAAAATATTTTCCCATCCAGTCTACCAAGGGTGAGGGTCTTAGCTATGCCAATTTTCTATTCGTCCATTGTTGTCCACAAGCCCTTTGTGGCTATCAGGAATTTGACCACGGAGAAGGTCATTCATTGTTATTTTATTATTAATTATTGCTAAAAATATCAAGACTAGAGTTGTTGACCCCAATGACAAAAAGTGATATCGATAGTGCATCAAAGTTTAAATGAAGGTGTCTTCAACCATTCATCGATGATGCTGGAATACATTGATATTGACAAGTTAATCAATGAGAGAGATCTTGTTGCAAAACTTAATATTGATAGAGTTGATATCAAAATTTTGACTGTCACATGCAATACATAATTGCAAACTGGTACAAGTGGGCGATAGCAAATTGATGTTAATGACAACTAGGAATAATATTAGAAATGTCTATTTAATGATCAAAATGACCATTGTTATTGCATAATATTAGAGTAAAAATAGACTTATAGTGCACTTAGAATAACTGAATACTATGTCAATGGAGAGTATGATGACCCATCAGATCAAAGAACAACTACAACAATGTGGTAGATTAAATCATCATCAAAATAATTTCAAGACACCAACTCATCAACACAATTGATAATAAGTTCCTATACCTATGATTGAGGTAAATATTTTTACACCTACGTGGATGAGGTGGCAAGTCGCTCGAACATTCAGAATAAGTTAGATAGATATATTATGCAAATAAGGAGAAGAATCTCCAAAACAATGAGTTATCCAAGTTCCAAAGTTATATCATCCTTATGAAAACATAACTCATATAGACAAAGTATTCCAACTCAATTGTCACTTTCTCATACATTGTGCATGGGATTAAGAGACAACGCGAGTAAGATAAGGACCAATACTAACTCAAAATCATTGATAACCACCTTTATTAATACCACCGATGTCGAACTAACATGAAGATACAAATTGCATTATATTGGATGCTTAAATAAGCACCAACAAGAAACATACAAGAAATAAAAAATAAGAATCAAATAAAAAACTACTTGCTAAATATAGATAGTAAGATAAGAAAGCTAACAACCAACTAGCTAGAGATCATAACAACCTAACAAGATAACATTAGAAGGTAAAAAAAATCTAACAATATAGATATAGCGTGAGTTGTAAGAATCTTCATGTAGTACATAGAAGAATATAAAAATTACTAAGCCTAAGAAACAATCTTGATCCTAACTATTACATCAAACATCTTTTTTGTTCCTCATTAGGATTCAAAGTGTAAGAAATAACCTAAAAATAAAGATGATCACCACAAATATCTACTTGGTTTCCATATTATAAACATGTTGTCTATAACATCATATCAATTCCCTAATACCTCTTTTTTAGGGGTCTTATCCATGCCTCTGATATTCCATGATATCATTTTTCATCATCACTTTTTATTTTTATTTATGGGCTTAGCCTTGCCTCTTTGAACATTTGTGATATTTGCTTTTGTTTTCCAATATTGATATTCCTCTGAGTTTATTTTATTTTTTCTTCTTGGGAGTTTCTCTTCTTTTTCATTCCCACCAACACTTTTATATTAGCTGATATTTCTTAATTTTCATATTGTTTATAGTAAGAATTATTATCTATAGGCTTTTCTTACTTTAAGGGATTTGATGTGGAACTGACATGAAGTTGCAAATTACATTATAGTGGATGCTTAAATAAGCACAAAGAATAAATGTACAATAAATAAACAATAATAAGTATACAAATACTTGCCTACTAAATATGGATAATAGGAAAATAAAGCTAATAACCAACTAGCTAGATATCATAACAAAATAACAAGCTAATGCTATAAGCTAAAAAAAATCTAACAAACTACAGTTAACATAAGATGTAAGAAGCTTCATGTGGTACATAAGAGAAAATAAAAATTATTAAGCCTAATAAATAGTCCTAAGCCTAACTATTACATCATACATCATTAGTGTTCCTCATCATCCCTCACCACCATAAAATCATTGGCATGCAATGCTGTTAAGAGAAAAGGAGAATCTTAGGATATATGATGGTATGATATCCAATGAGCCTGGTACGGATGCTGACCTCAATGGAAAATAAGGAAAGAAGTGGAATAAACTTGTCAATTTTGACAAGTCTTCGTGTCTAACACTCAGTCAAAATAAAGCAAAAGCTAAAAATCATGTACGTACAAGATGAGTGATTATAGGATTGATCTCCAAAGTATAATCACAACCTTAGAAGATCTATATTGATGATGTTATGAATGCCAAGGTGATCCAAAATATCAAGGTGAAAGGAATTCACAAACACCTATTGGAGTATGGTGTAAGGCTCATAGTGGAGTGGTTTGATCTTACTATGTGCCTTATCTAAAAAATATCATTTATCCAAGCAGATCCAAATTTTATCTCCAAAATGAAAAGGATGAGGAATTTTATGTTGATCCATTACTCACTTTTGTTTATGTCGAGTTTTCTACAAAATATAGACCACCTTTAACTAAAGACTCTACAAATGTTGTATGAAATATTTTGATTTATCTTGCTACTTTTGAATGTGAATAGTAGCTATAGAGGAAAAGGATAGAGGTAAATCCTATGGGACCAAAGGCTAAAAATCAAGACAAACCTCAAAAGGAAAGTGTTATGTGGAGGTATGAACTACTCTACATGAAAGCGAATGCAGAATGACGACGTACCAGATATGATGCAAACAAAATAGATATGGTATAGATGCTAAGTCCTACGAATGCGATGAACAAATGCATGAAGGAAATGACGCAAAAATGAGATGTAAGAAAAACAAAGTGGGGCCTATTTTATTAATGTTGCTTTTAATCCAGTTACAATACGTCCCCCCTCTAGGGCTCAGAACGTTTGATACAGTTCGTTACATCAATGGATGGTACGCTTCCAGTGTCTTTCGCATGCCCACATTCGAAATGGGCGGGCCAAAAGTTGTCACCGCTTGTGTCCATGTGTTCATCATTCCTTGCTGCCCCTCTGGTGTTCCTAGTGGTGAGATCCTATGCACAGAAAAATAGCAAATAGTTAATAGCATATGCGGATATAGGAAAACATGCAATCCCCAAAGCCTCCGGCTAGTTAATATATAAAAGAATGAAACGATGGTCAAAACATGTCATAATGAATTCAAACTTTGATAGAGGCATGGAGACATCATCAGGGACACATTGCAAAAATAACAGTCAAGAAATCATGCACAGATTTCTAATCGCTCCGGGGTGGGACGTTGGGGACTGTCACAAAATGTGCAAAAGTGACCTTGCAAATGTCCTGCCCAGAGGCCTCCAAAACTCCTACAAACTTGGGGTTAGACTAAAAGGGGCATTTTGAGATGACCCAGAAGGTCATATTTTGCAGATTCTACCCAGATTGTCCTGTATCCGAAGGCGCTCCCTGTAGGTTAGTAAACGCATAAAATGATAAAAACAAGGTCAAATCATGTCAGAAAGCAATGAAACTTGGACAACAGCATAAGTACATCAGATACAACATAATGCAAAAATAATAGTAAAGAAATCATGCACATATTTCTAATCACTCCGGGGTGGGGCGATTAGGACTGCAACAGTGCGGGGGCGCTCGGGGGCAGGACGCCCACCGTTTGGGGCTTAGTTTTGGCACCAATCCAAGTGGGATGGGTCCAAAACCTCCTAGGGGGTTGTGTCAACGAGTTTGGTGTGGGATTGTGGCTGATTGCTTGGGTTTTGGGTCTAGATTGCATTCCTAGTGTTCACCCGATAACCTCTCTTCCAAAAGAGAAATTAGGGATGTAGGAAGCACAAAGAGGAATGGGGGTATAATTTGGCAGCACTCCGTTGCTCCAAATGCTCCAGCTCTCTTCTCCTTTTGGGGTGAGGAGGCTCACCTTTTTATAGACCTAAGGGTCTCCTTTGAATGCGCATGCGAGGGTGCCACTTGGCTCACCATGCCCTTTTTGGGGAGAGAAGATTCCTCCCTGATTTAGGACCTCCATGATCAGGGCATGCTTGACTGAAGTCCCTCTCTCTGATTTGAAACCGTTCCTCGCAATTGCATGCCTTGAAGGTGAAGTTGGGTGGCGGATCTAGGCTGCCATTTGTCAAGGCTTGACTTTTTGCCAATCAAACCTACTAATCGTCCCACCCTGGAGCGATTGTTGCTAATCGTCCCGGGGTGGGGCGAATAGGATTCTAATCATCCCAGGGTGGGACGAATAGGGAGCAAAGTGCTTAAAAGGTGCCAAATTGACCTCTGACCTTCCAAAACTGATTTGGGAGTGGTTAGGACCACTGTTTAACCTCTGGAGGCTGCCCTAGGGGGTATGTATGCCAATTCGGTCAGTGCTTGTAGTCACATAATCGGATTGGTGTTGTTTTGGTGTCTATAGATGCCCCTTTTTGGGATGCGTTGTGTGTGGCACAGTGCTGAGCAAAAATAGATGACCAAAGCACTTAATGATTAGGGTTTCTCAGTAACCTAACCAAATTTTGATGCCCCAAGTATGGAAAGGGCACGCATTCTTGAATCCTTGCTTCTGACGAGCTAAGGAGCTTAACTCAAGTGTAACCTTTTTCAGTGAGGTGTACTTGATCTTGGACATTGTTCAGTCATGAATAGGCAAAGGGCGCAACCTTTTGTCTGGGGAACCTTGTCTTCATGCTTCCAGAATGCCAAGTGTTTGTTTAGCTTGTGATTATTGCTTGTTTGCTGCCCCAAGCAGGAGCGTGATTGTCTTTGTCAATGATTCTTTGAATGCATGCCATTTCCTTGATTGGGTGTGTATTTGTTGATTTGGTGACTAAGTGTGACTACCCCCTCAAGCGACGAATCGATGAGGGAATGACCAAAATGAGAAAAGCGATGAGTCGCTTGACCCAAGATGACGTTTGTAAGGGTGCCTTCAGTTGTTTTTCGTTGAACGCTTATTGCAGTTTTCCAACAATCGAACCTATTTTTGGTGGGTTTTGACCCTTTTTGTGATGCCGATTGGGGTAGAAATTATCGAAAATCCTCCTTCCCATGGAGCGGTCCGGCTATGCTAGCCTTCTTAGGGAGTAGGATAGTGAGTATTTGTGACCCCGACGATGGTTTTTCATGCCATGAATGTCAGGTGCAAAGGCACCTTTGTTCGATAGATTTATTGTTATTTTTGGTGCATTTTTTGGATGCAATTTTTGTTGCTTTATTTCTTGCTCTATAATCGTCCCAGGGTGGGATGAATACCAATTTTGTAATCATCCCAGGGTGGGATGAGTGCTAACTAGAGTGCTCATCCCAGGGTGGAATGATTACAGGCCTAACAACCTATATAAGGACCAAAACTAGGTTTTGGGCTCATTTGCAACATTTTTTCTTGGCGATTTGGAGCAGTGAGGAGGAGTGCGAGTGTGCGTAGCGGAGCGCTACTAAAATTTCATGGACATCATGAGTGCGAGAACTAGATCTTCGAGTGGAGGAGCCGAGGTGAGACCGGTATGATGTTCCTTCTCCCTGCCTGTTATTCATTTTTGTTTTATATGAAGTTAAAAACTTACATATAAATGTTTGTTTGCGTTATTTTGTTTTTATCCGTATATCAAGTTGAAAACCTAATATATGATTTTTTTATTATTTTTTTGTTTTGTTTTGCGTTAATATTAAGGTTGAAACCCTAATATTAATTTTTATATTTTTGTATTGTTTTTGTTTTTTGTTCACATTAAGGTTGAAACCTTAGTATGATTTTTTGTTTTATTTTGTTGATTGTTCGTAGATTAAGGTCAAAACCCTAATACGCAACTGTTATCTGTACTTTGTTTGTGATTGTGTTTAGGTTTAAAACCCAACATGTTGTCATTTTATTTTGTAGTTTTTGTTCATGTTAAGGTTGAAACCCTAGTATGATTTTTTTTTTTATTTTTTGTTTTGTTTTTGTACAGTTATTTTTATGTCTGTTGTCATTGTTGTACAGTTTGTTTTTAATGTTTTTGTACTTTTGTTGTACTTTGTTTTTTGTATTTTTTTTACTTTTGTTGTACAATTGTTTTCCTGTACTTTGTTGTTCTTCTGTATAGTTTTATTGTAATGTTTTTGTTTATATTAAGTATGTACTTAATATTTTGTTTTTTATTGTTTTTCAGGTTGTGAAGAGTCGGTACCGCTAGCCAACTATTTTCTCTGATGCTCGGGATGCCTTGATAGTTGGGGATTGGGAGTGGCTTGATGCCCTTGGGCTCAAGCACGTGACGCGTCTGGAGCCTGTGGTGGGGGATCAAGCATATTTGACTACCTTGATCAATCTATGGGATCCCCGCACCAACACTTTTCATCTTCCAATAGGGGAGATGACTGTGACTCTAGAGGATGTGTATCGGATTCTACGGATTTTGATAGATGGACTTCCTATCCGGATGACCCACCGAGACCAGTGGATAGTGGTATTGACATGATGTTTTGGTTGGGTGGGGGAGAGGGGGTGGAGAGGGCTGTGGAGAGGGCAGAGGCTGATTGCCAGATAGGCGGTATTCTGGTGGGTGGTGGCTGGAGAAGGGCGTATTAGGGGTGAGGCATGCTTTGCTCATGGCCCTCATTTCCAATATGCTGCTTCTTGACTCCTCAGTGTGAGGTTCCCTTGGAACCTGCTTGAGTTGGTTTTCACATTGGTGGAGTGTCCTACATCAGCTCCACTTATTATGAGATGGGGTCAGACATTGTTGGCACAGTTGTACGATGAGTTGTACGAGGTTCATGCTAAAGGGATCGGGTGCGCTATCTCTTGATGTTGGGGGTGGCAGCACATAGCTGTGGAGTGGCCAGGTTTGCCTTGGACCACCCGAGGTGAGATGGTGGATCGAGAGATTGGGTATGCCAATTTATGGCGGCGGTCAGAGGAGCATGGACAGAGTCAGTGGTGGGCAGGTGACGTAGGTCACTATACTGATGCCTTCTCTCATCTAATGCTAGGGTAGGTGTTCTGGTCGTACCGGGACTATCTAGCCTAGCCTGAGGTTGGAGAGTGGCTTCGACGTGTGTGCACAGGGGTAGATGGTTGATTGGGCGGCATGGGACAGAGTAGGAGTACTTCCCATATGTCCGGGTGACATGGTAGTTTGGGGTGCACTAGGGATTTCCTGGTGATCCCTTGATCTATCGACATCATGGTGATGAGAGGACCCTAGTCTGGCCTATCATTGAGCCATTGGGTGAGGGGTCTGATGTAGTTATTGATGTACCCAATGTGGATGATGTCGAGGTAACTACAGAGTATGACCGGTGGTGGACTATGCGGTGATGGTGGGGTGAGGGGCCTCTAGGAGGCATGGATATGATAGCAGTGGGAGGTGGGGGTGCAGAGGCATCGAGGAGGGTTGGGGGCTCCGCTTGATGATGTTGACATGGTGGAGGTCGATGACTTCACTGGTGATGGAGATGATTTGGGGGTTTCGGAGCAGTCGGATGTACAGGATGTCCTGGAGCAGTGGGTGTCAGAGCAACAGGATATCTCGGAGGTGCCCATGCCTCAGGCTGTCTTAGGGGATGTGGAGGTTAGGTTTCATGTTGAGATAGCATGATTGGAGGGTCTCTTACGGAGATGGGAGGAGGAGCATAGAGATATTTTGTAGGAGAGGGATCTCCTACGGACTCAGTTGGCACAACGAGACAGCGCATTGGTTGTGTATCATCGATGAGATGTGGAGTGGGGGTGGTACCGGGTAGAGTTAGAGATAGAGGTTGTCCACCTCGGTGGATAGTTTCCTATGCTCGATGGAGGTGGTTCATCATGCCGTACGAGAGGTAGTGAGACTGAGCAGTCTGCATCCTCTCATCGTAGGCGGCTGGATGAGGGTAGCGTTGGTGGGCAGGGTGCGAGGGCTGGTAGCAACCACCCTGAGAGGTCCCATAGGACCCATACTACTGGGGGTAGTTCCAGTTGCACCGATCCTACATGATCATGGTGGCCGACTCCCTAGGCTTTGGGGATTTTGAATTTTTGGTTTTTTGTGAGGTCAGAGGACCTTCTTATTGTAGCTTGAGGGCATTTTGACTTGATATATATACATGACTCATTTTTGGTTTGATGATATGCTTGTCATGGTTTATTGTTCTTTATGCATATTTATTTATGTTGATGTATGCATATGCTATTATGACTATGGATGATGTTAGCTATATGATATAGATGTATGCATATGGAATGGATGGAATGATTTGTTGGTATACAGGCGATGGCACCATAGACTGTACAGGATTTATTGGCTTTCTGTACTATGTGATTGCTTTATGGAATAACTTTGCATTTGTAATTTTTGTTTTGTATTTTTTGATGGTGATGTAAGTAATGAAATGTACAACAATTGTTTTAGAATGTAGTTAAGGTTTTTCGGAGACTCGGATGCTTTAACTAACTAATCAAGACTGTACATTATCTTACAAGACTTTCGAACAAGGTACGAATCAGACTTGAGTTTGACCAAGTTATTTCACATCCCTGTGTGTGCGATTGAGTTCGTTGATGTGGTATTCATAAGGATACCACCAGTGCCAGGTAGGCTATCCACCAAACCTATACTGAGGATCACCTAATTAGCTCCACTAACTCCTTTGTTGTATTTAGTAAGATTAATCTATGGGGCAATCTAGGATACCATAAGCTAGCTCATCCACATGCAAACATTGGTCTACACACACGCAAAGCTAATGTGATAGACATATCGTCATGCATTTAGGATACCACCATTGCCAGGTAGGCTATCCACCAAACCCGTAATGAGGATCACCTAAATGGTTTTTCAAATGCTGAGAATTCTAGGGATTCAAGCTCAAGCGTCTTTCGGTTGTTCAATTTGTTGAGATACTTGCTCTCACATATAGTGATGAAAATCACTGTTTATTTTTCTCTCTTTTTTTTTCTTGAGCAAGGGGTTTGAGTAGTGGTGATAACCACTGTTATTTTTATTGTTGCCTTTTGAGGATTTAGATTTTGAATTTTGATTTCAAAGTTGAGCTTGTGGGATTTTGGCTTGTGAATGGCATTGATCCTTTAGGCCTTGGGGATGACTACCCATCCTTCTCAGGGACATGTAGTATGAATCCTTATGACTTTGGGGATCAAAGGTGTTTGGGAATTTTGCTTTGGAATGGCATTGATCTTTTAGGCCTTGGGGATGACTACCCATCCTTCTTAGGGGCGTGTAGTATGAATCCTTATGACTTTGGGGATCAAAGGTGTTTGGGATTTTTGATGGTGAACTTTTGGGATTTTGCTTCGTGAATGGCATTGATCCTTTAGGCCTTGGGGATGACTACCCATCCTTCTCAGGGATGTGTAGTATGAATCCTTATGACTTTGGGGATCAAAGGTGTTTGGGATTTTTGATAGTGGTGAAAACCACTATTTATTGTGGGGAATTGGATGGGGAAGAGCTTGTCCTTTTGTCAATTCTCAGCATTCTTGAACCATTCGCACAGGGGGATGAGCAGGATAACATTTTTTCTTAAGGTACCCTAGACCGCTTTGTAGGTTTCATCTTTCGTTCACACAACTTGGGAATTTTTATGTGTTTTTAAGCTTGTGTTGGGATGCTATGTAACAAGGCGTGATCCAAGTAAAACTCTACCTTGTAAAAATCGGTCTGACTTTGTACAACATTTGACTAGAAATCTAAAGATAACTGAATGACGAAAACCCTAAAGACATTAGAAGACAACTGACTATGATATGGCGAAAATGCGAAGGGCGTTATTCTTGATGGATCTTTTACAAAATGGACTGAATTTGGAAAATGATGGAATTGCCGAGTAATTACAGTCTATGGTGCTTTTGACATGTATGACCAGCAAATATGCAATGTATGTATGCGATGCCTAATGCAGCTCTTCTTTCTTTTTTTTGTGTTTTGATTTTTAAGAATATGCATGAAAGTGAGATGCAATTTTTTTGTTATTTTTGATTATCTGTTGTTTTTGAATATTCGTTATGGACGGTTTAACTCGAATGGGTGCGGACCAAGTGATTCTTACGGATCCTTGGAGGTTTTGACCAAAGGGATTATAGATACCTTTGGGGCATTTTTGGTTGACCAAGCGATTGTGGGAACCCTTGGAGCTTTTGGTTTGACCAAAGGGATTATGGATACCTTTGGGGCATTTTTGGTGACCAAGCGATTGTGGGAACCCTTGGAGCTTTTGGTTTGACCAAAGGGATTATGGATACCTTTGGGGCATTTTTGGTTGACCAAGCGATTGTGGGAACCCTTGGAGCTTTTGGTTTGACCAAAGGGATTATGGATACCTTTGGGGCATTTTTGGTGACCAAGCGATTGTGGGAATCCTTGGAGCTTTTGGTTTGACCAAAGGGATTATGGATACCTTTGGGGCATTTTAGGTGACCAAGCGATTGTGGGAATCCTTGGAGCTTTTGGTGTGGGCTATGGCTCTCTAAATGTTGAATGGCCTCAAATGACTGATGTTCAAGGGTTCTAGTTCCTTGATTCCTTCAAGAGAGGTGAGCCGGTATGTTCCAGGTCCTATTTTACTATCGATTACATAAGGACCTAACCAATTTGCCATGAACTTGTCCCTTAAATGGGGTGGCAAGTTAGAATTTTGTTGGTTCTCTTTTAAGACCAAGTCACCAACCTGAAAGTCCCTCAGGTGAACTTTCATGTTGTATGCTTTCTTAAGTCACTCTTGATAGATACGTAAATGCTCGAGAGCATTGACGCATCGTTCATCGAGTAACGTAAGCTGGTCTAACCGGGCCTACCATGTAGTGTCATCATCGATGAACTCTTGCATTGATATGCGTAAGGAGGGTATTTCCAACTCGAGAGGCATGACTGCCTCGGAGCCATACACTAGCAAAAATGGAGTTGCCCTAGTGGGCATTCGAATGCTAGTGCGATAAGCCCATAGGGCAAGTGGTATTTGGATGTGCCAATCCTTATGATTATCTATGACCATATTTTTAAGGATGGCAACTAGCATTTTGTTTGACGCCTCTGCTTGCCCATTTGCCTACGGATAATAGGGTGTCAAAAAATTATGCTGAATTTTGTACTTTGTTGTCAAAGCATGCACATATTTGTTCTTAAATGACGTCCCATTATCCGAGATGATCTTGGATGGAATACCAAAATGACATATGATGTTATGTAAAATGAACTCCACAATGCGGGGCCCAATCGTAGAGGTAAGCGAAATTGCTTCCACCCACTTAGTGAAGTACTCTATGGCCGTTATGATAAACGTGTGATGACTTGACGACATAGGGGAGATCTTTTCGATGAGATCTAAGCCCCACTACAAAAATGGCCAAGCCGATTGGATCGGTTGCAAGGCTTGAGAAGGTACGTGTGTCAAGTTAGCATGGTGTTGACACTTCATGCACTTCCACACATATGCACAACAATCTCGCTCTAAAGATGGCCAATAATAGCCCATGCGAAGAATGCGCTTGGCGATGGCCATACCACTGAAGTGGCCACCGCATGTACCATCGTGCGCTTGGGTGATCGCCCAAGTGGACTCCTATTGGTCCAAGCAATGGAGGAGGATCCCTTCGTAGCTTCGATGGTACAAAATGTCTCCTAGCAAGACATGTTTTGCCACTTTCTGTTTGAATGATCTTTTCATGACGTGCGACAATCCAAGTGGGAGGCTACCTAACTTGAGATAGTCTCTTATGGGTGTGTACCAATCCTGTTGATCAAAAACCTCGATGGTATGAATGGATGATCCCTCTTGAAGTTCATCCCTAGCAAAAAGTTGAGCGGGAAAGAACTTGTAGAAATAGCGTTGTGTTGCTATTAAGAGGGGTTGGAGAGAACAAAGACCCCTAGTTGGCATGATTCAGACTATCATGGATTCGAGAGAACCTATCTTGAGATGGTTCAATCTGGATCAGGTGGATTCTTGGCGTTATGTTAGAGCTTGCACGCTCCATCATGGATTGCGATAACATTTTGACTTGAATGGTTGTCATCTCACCAGAAGGGTCTTGCGGGATTAGTGACCCCAAGGAGGCCATAGTGTCCACAAAATGATTCGATGATCGAGGGAGTGCCTCGATGTCGTACCATTCAAGATTTGCTAGGAATTTATCCACAAGGGCTTTGTAGGCCTATAGAACTGGGCATTTGCATTGGAATACCCCTTTCACTTGGTTGACAATTAACAATGAATCACCAAAGATATTCAAGCGTTTGATGTTCATGGTGATGGTTGTCTGAAGACCTATGAGCAAGGCTTCGTATTCAACATTGTTATTGGTGCACGGGAAATCAAGTTTAAATGATAAAGGCATTGGAGCCCCTTGCGGTGTGAAAAACATGATTCCCGTGCCACCCCCTTGCTCACATTTAGAACCATCAAAAAATAAGGTTATGTCGGCCTGTGACTCAAGCTCATCAAAATCTGGCGATTCTGAGACATGGAAGACCCCATCATCGGGTAGCTCTATGGTCAGAGGCTGATCATCTTCGAGAGGAGCCTCTGCTAGTTGATCGATGATGACTTGACCTTTGATGGACTTTTGTCCAATGAATTCGATGTCAAACTCCATCAACAACATGATCCATTTTGTCATGCGACTACTGTGATAAGTATGACTCATCATGTACCATAATGGATTCTCCTTAGACACAACATACGTCGTATTGCTCAGCATGTAATGGCATAGCTTTTTGGTGGCAAATACCACCGCCAAGCATAGCTTCTCAACGTATGCATAGTTAAGTTCATAATTGACCGTGGTGCGGCTAAGATAATAATTAGCCTGTTCTTTATGTAATTCATTTTTTGGGCTAGCATGGCGCCCAGTGCCACCTCAGTAGCTGAGATGTATAAGTAGAATGACACTCCTGGTCTAGGTGGTGCCAATACTGGCGATGAAGCCAAGTATTGTTTGATGTCATCGAAGGTTGACTGGCACTCGTCATCCCAATGAAATGCTACCCCCTTGTGTAATAATTTATTCATGGGTCGGCACTTGTCAGATAACTGTGCTATGAAGCGCTTGATCGACGCGACCTTACCCTGCAAGCTTCTGAGCTGCTTGATGGTGGTTGGGGGAAGCATCTCAAGGATTACCTTGACTTTATTTGGATCTACCTCGATGCCTCATTTTGAGACTATGAAACCCAAGAGTTTTCCAGATGTGACGCCAAATACGCACTTCTTGGGGTTTAGCCTAACCTTGTGTTCGATGAGGCGATCAAGGATCTTGCGTAAGTCATCGAGATGATTTTGGCACAAAAGAGATTTGGCCAACAAATCATCCATATAATCTTCCAAAGTTTTATGCATGTGATCATGGAAGATGTATGTCATAGCACGTTGGTAAGTGGCACCAACATTTTTAAGGCCAAAGGGCATGACCTTATAACAAAATGTCCCCCAAGGCATCGTGAACGCCATTTTTAGTTGATCATCGGGATTGATACGAATCTGGTTGTATCTCGAGAAACCATCCATGAGGGAAAGCATTTCGTGGCCTGCTGTAGCATCTACCAATGCGTCGATGCTAGGCAAGGGGAAATCATCCTTGGGACTCGCTTTGTTTAAATCTCGAAAATCGGTGCATATGCGAATCCTCCCATCAGGATTTTTGATGGGTACCATGTTGGACAACCATGGTGGGTAATCCATGTAGATGACAAACTATGCATCCAACAACTTTTGTAGCTCATATTTGACCATTAAGGCCACTGTTGGGTGCATCTTACGTAGCTTTTGCTTGATTGGCTTGACTGTCGGATCAAGTGTTAGATTATGCGTGACTAGCTGCGGGTCTAGCCCCGACATGTCTTTGTAGGACCATGCAAAAACCTCCTTCTCTTTGAGAAGGGCAATGTACTCGGCTTGCTCTTCGAGGGATAAACTTACCCCCAACTTGATGATTTACGGATTCATTGGATCAGAACCGATGTCTACGTCAATCATTTCTTCGACTGACATGTGGGATCCATCCTCCAACTGGTGTGGAGTTGGGATCAGGTGGATATCATTCGCTGAATTTAGATCTACGTTGGGAACGTCGGGTTCCTCTTCAACATGGAAGATATCCTGAGTCTATCCTGGGGTGAAATGGAACATCTCACCGCAAGGCCAATACTCTGATGGGGATGGTGGTGAGTCAGTATGATCCCAGTCTATGGCATCTAGGTCTAGATACAATGGTCATGTTGGATCAGTTGGATTGTGGATGGGGGTGGTTAAATCAATGGAGATCATGTTGATGGACTGAATTTGGTCTCCATTACCATGTGGGTGTTGATTCATACATCCTTGGTGATCCTTGTACCCCGAATCTGGCTCTATGGGTATTGGCACAAAAGGATCGGCCCTATGTGTAGATAGAAGGATAGGGTTTGCCCTAGGCACTGATGGCCCTATAGGGTCTCTAGGTGGGAGGTGCTCCCTGTATGCCCAAAGTGGTGGATGAAGCACTTGGTTTAACTGTACTTGGTTTAAATGCCACCTATGCCTTGGTCCCATATTTAAATGTTCAAACATATCATCGATGTCTATGGGGTATTCCTGTTGCCTCATATGGTTGAGATATGCCATCTCAGTCTCATCCTCATAGTCACTATCGGAGATCCATAGGCCTTCATTGGCTCCTACAACTATGTGCCCCTCTGGTGGGTATAGCCTCCCACTAGGCATTTCTTGATCACTTGGCCTTATGGCCGACATGGGAGGCTCATTTTGTTTGAGCATGTTGATTTGGTCCCTTCTGGGTTGTTCCGCTCTCTGCGGGAGGGCTGGATTCTCTGGAGGTGGCAATTGCCCGATTGGAACATTAAAGGGGAACATTGCCATGAAGTCCTCCTGATAGTCGTCAATGGGTGTCACCTGCGAGTGATTGCTATCGGACTCAAAAGGGTCCCAAGGTGCTACCTCATAATCTGACTCATCTTTCGAAGACCCCCTTGATTTTGTTCATATCCTTCTTGGAGGTTACTTCTTGAACTTTCCCCTTCCTCGATCAAAGGGGAGGGGTTGTTGAGGTCAACAAGGTTTGTTGTTAACAATGGGAAATAATTCCCCAATGTGTATGTAGTGTTGGGATTGGCATATGGATCTTGTGCCAACCCATCCCTATTGCCTAGACCTAAGCCTTGCATGGTTTCTACCAAGATGTCAAGGGGCAAAGGGTGGTTGAACCCTACTCCTGATTTATCATATGGCATCTGGTATCTTGGTTGACAAAGAATGCGCATTCCTTGTTCGTATCTACCCAATCCATATCCATGCCAATTACATTGGTCTAGGTATTTCAAGGTGAAGTCCGGGTTGGATAGATAGTCAATATTCTTAGCAAATGGCTCTTCATCCTCTTCCTCTTGTAGGTAGGGTTCAATGCCATTCTCGAGGCCCCCATATACAAAGTTGGTCTGATTTGGTGGGTAGCCTAAAGGGACGATAGTGTCGATGGGGAGGCGAGGTCTCCCCATGTCTTGCATGGATTCGAGCATGGGTGTTGCCACAATGTTCCACACTAGGTACTCCCCTAGGCCCGTATTGGCCATCTCAATGGTAATCATCGATGGTTGAGGGGGAGGGAATGGGAGTTCTCCCTGAGTCCACTCCATGTTGGGTGAACCAGGTGTCTCGACTTCCATTCGGCTAGGCACCTCTTCGGTAGAGATGGTTGAGACTAATGGTGGTACCTCCTCTAGGGGCTTCTTCCCATTGTCCTTCGGTGTGGCCACCATAGGTGGCATCGTTGGTGAAGGAACAGATGATGAAGATGGGCCAGGTTGGTGAGTTGAGGGACTCAACAATGAGGATGTAGGCAAAATCAGACCCTGTGTGGATGGATTCAATTGAAAGTCCAAATGTGTCGATGGGAGGGTCGATTGTGGCATCAGCTACATCGCATTGCAAAACTTAAAGGGCTCTAAGTCCACTGGGACTACATGTACTTGCCCTTCGTATGTGTATTTGAGGCATTGATGGGCTATCGAAGGGACACACTTCATGTCCCTGATCCAAGGCCGGCCTAGCAAGATATTGTAGGCCATCTCACCCTCAAGGATGTGACACAATGTAGGAATGGTCTTTTGTCCTACTTGGATGGGTAGGACAATTGTGCCAACCATCGAGCATAACGCGTCGTTGAATGCTCAAAGAGTGTAAGTGGATGCCACAATGTGGGATGTTGGCAACTTAAGGTGTTTTAATGCCACTATCATGATTATGTTGTTGGATGAGCCAGTGTCCACCAACACCCTCTTGAATGGAATCCCATTGACCCATACGATGACGTGCAGGGGTGGATCCACCATATCACCAGTCACCAATTTTAGTTCATCTTCCCTAAAGGTTATGACTGGTTCTGTGCATTGTCTCACATGTCCCACAAAGTTGTTGAAAGAATTGGGTTCATGGGGTTGTAGCTCAATGGCTTTGAGTATCTCCATCAGAGCCTCCCGATGGGGCGGTGATTGTTGGATGAGCTCATAAATGGAGAGCCTAGCCGACGTGGTCCTTAAACTTTGAGTAAGCTTAGTCTGAATCATGGCCACTGGTCTAGGCGAGGGAGGTTGTGTAGGGTGTTGTGGAGGTTGTGACGTTGATGGAACATCTCTTGTAGCTGCAGCGGGTGCAACCGTGTTTGGGTATCTTTTGTTCCGTGTCACGATGCTTATCATCCCCACGTATCCTTGCATGGGGCAGTTTTGTGTTACCTCGTTCACTTGTAAAGTCTTTGCCTACGCATCATGGGCAGGCAGGGGGTCTTTGAAGACTTCCATCTGTTGGTTGCTCAGCGCTACGGGATTATCTACCATGAGCGTTTTGTTGTCTATCAAGTCCTGCACTAAGTTTTTGAATTTCCAACAAGTGAAGATGTCGTGTCCTTTCTGCCGATGAAATCTACAATATAAGTCTTCCCTATAGCCCTTGGGTTTTGGCATGTTGGGGTCTATGGGTCGACTTTTCAGCAAGTTTATCAGGTTTGCCATGAACAAGCGGTCAAACAAGGAGTCTCTAGACTCCATGAATTGTGTGAATTGTCGCTTAGGGCGACGCTGCTAATTTTGCTCTTGTTTATGATTTTCCTTTTCATAGTTATCAAGAGGAACTGCCTGATAATTAGCCTTTGGGGGCTATGTCATTTGTGCAGGCTTTGGTATAGTTATGGCAACCTGATTGACCGCAATGGGTTTCGGTTGCATGGGCCCAATTTTAGCATTTTTGGTCCACTCTTTCTTGCATGGCTTGGCAATCTCACCATCTTGTATTTTGATCTCCTCAATTATCCTGGCTTGCGCCAGGGCTTCTTCGAGGGTGGCATATTGCTGTAGCTGCAATAGCACGGAGATCGACCTTATGCAACTCTTTGAAAACATTTGAGTCATGTCGGCCATGGGAGGGAGGTAAGGTAGCTTTGAAAGCAATGTCCTCCATCGATTCCCATAAGTGGCTATGGTCTCATCATCATACTACTTAAGGCCAGCTAGGTCACTTAAGGATGCCTTCTTCTTGGTGTTGAAGGCAAAACGTTCAAGGAACGCATCCACTAGCTGGTCTAGATTATTGATGCTATGCTTTGGCAACTGGGTAAACCAATCCGAGGCAGGGCCTACGAACGTGGTTATAAACATTCTCAGAAGCAATGCATCATTGTCCTGAATGCCAAAGCATTGACTCAAGAACCTTGTTACGTGCTCTTGGGCATCCTCATCCCCTCTAAAAATTGCCAATTGAGGCATTTTGAAGTGGTCGGGGTATGGGGGTGCCAAAACTGAAGGATGCACAGGGTGACTACGGAGCTGGCATAAGGTGGGCTTTTGGGGCCCCGAAGTCTTAGTCTCCATAGACTCTAAGCATTCTAGCAACACTTTGTATGCATCAGAGGATTTGATTTCCTCTTCTTTGGTTTGTTCCCATTGTGAATTACGAGGAACTTGAGGCCTATGGAGGGGTAGTCGGGTAGCGCCCCCCTGCCTTGGTAGGGCATTTCAGCCCGCTCTTCTTCTCACTCAAATTCCTCATAGGCTTCTTGAGGAGTTTTTGGGCGTGACCTATAAACATGGATGGGTGCCCGAGGAAGATGCCCATCATTGGTTCTAGGAGGTCTTGGAGGCAATGCTTGATAAGGTCATGGAGACCTGTCTCGCACTAAGGGGTTGTGCCTCCCATAAATTTTTGTCCTATGCATGCGAGGGGTTGGAATCCTCTCATGCATAGTGTTCTAGAGCAACTCATCTATCTGGTTCTGAATGCGCTCTTTATTAAGATGATATAATTGTTCTAACTATTGCTGATCTTGCCTAAGCTGCGTGATTTGTGCTTGGCGGGTGGTATGTTTGGAAAATGCCAAGTCGATTTGTTCCACCATCCTAGGTTTAGGAGGCCTAGATGCCTCCCCTACACATCTATCTCGGTCATGGTGATCCAAGATCTCTATGGGTTACTTTCCTCTATCGAGGTTAGCAGCATTCACCCAAGGCTCTAGCCTCAATAGGTGGTCTTGGTAATCAGCAGGTGCGGAGGCGCATTGCTCCTGCATGGTGTATTGCTCTTGAGGAATATACTAGTTTTCCTCATGCCCCATTTTGTACATATGAAAGGGATGGGCAGAGTTGGCTCGCCCTATCTGAAGAGCCTTGCACTCTAGATTTGGTCTATTAGTTCTAATAGTAATGAGGGGTGGAGGGGGAATGATATAATCATGTGGCCCCTCCTTATGAACCCTATGTTGCTCTAGCGCCTCATCGCATAGTGGCCACTCATAATGAGTGTCTAAGGGGGCCTTCCCATGTGTGTACTCCTATTGAGAGGGCCTATGTCGAATGGGAGTGCCCCTCAAAGGGGTGCCTCTATAGTCCTTTTCTGTAGTGGCATAGTGTGGACTATGTTGTGGGTCAGATTGCCAAGGTGGTATAACCAAGTCCTTGGGGCTATAACGGAGGTGACTTGTGCCTCCTTGTATACTTTCCATAGCTTTTGCCCGTGATTGGGCTTGGCTACGAGTATACACCATGATGGTGGTCTTTCTAGAAATATATGTATATTTTTATCTCCTTTAAAAAAAAAATTGCTACACCAAACAAAAGGGGACCACACAAGCAAAGAAATGATTATCTTGTTTACAGATTAAATGTGTGTCCTAGATCTGGTTCAGTGTGTTTGATTTTTTTTTATGTAAATATTGTAAAGAAAACTTTGTTATACATGCACAATGAGGGCTCTTGTATCTATATTCTTTAGTTTCTGAGCGAAAACATAGGAAGGAGTTCCTTGGATATCGAACTTCCACCATTAAATGATTCTTTCTCTAAAATCAGGATGTAGCATCCACATAGCTTCAAATATAAAAGGAGTTTTGAATATTTTTGGATTGTTTGTGTCTAGAAGGATAGGGCTATGATCAAATCCAATTTTGAGTAAGGATTGAAGACTAGCATCCCCCCAGATGTCAATAGCTTCCTGATAAAATAGTATCCTATCAAGCTTGACTTGGATTAGTTGAGGTCCGCACCTTCAATTTGACCAAGTAAATTGATTTCTTTTTAAAGTAACATCCATTAAATTTTGTTCACTTATAAAATCTTGAATATCCTCCATGCTTTTATAAAAGGATCCAACACCACATTTTTTATCAGAAGGGAACAAAGGGGTATTAAAATCTCTTGCAAGTATCCAGGGAATATTTGGGAAAGCGCTTCTGACAAAAAACAAGTTACCCCACAAACAGGATCTCCCAGAAATGGAATTGGGAGCATATATATTAGTAAGAACCCAAGGTGAATTATTGTCTTTGTAAAAAAATATAATACTCATCATTTCATCAGTGGAATGGATGATATTTCCATCCATGATATTTGGGTTCCAAAGACAAAGAAGGCCTCCTGACGTACCTTTCACATTACAAGCAATGGATTCACAATTCTTCCAGATATGATTACATATCTTTTTATCAATTGGTTCACAAACTTTGGTTTCTTGAATCACAAAAATTGTAGGTCTGATTTCTTTCCTTAATGATTTGGCTAACCTTTGTTTGGCCAAGCCATTAAGGCCTCTCACATTCCATGAGAGGATCTTCATTTGGAATATTTTGAAGTTCTTTTGCCTCCCCTTCCATATGGTGGGGGAAGTTTGGTGCTCTTTGGTTCATCCTTGGAAATATTAATACCAGTGGAAAACAGGGTCTTTTGAACTCCATTAGCAATGTCATCATTTACACCTTGCTTCCATTGGTCAGAATTAGAGGGCCTTCCTCTTTTTTTTCGTTCCACAATCAATAGGAGATCTCTTTTGGCTTCTAGTAATTTTGGGGCTGAAGTTGTTAGGAGGAATTTTCTGAACCATAGGGCTAGAAGGCTCAAAAAAGGAAGAAGGGATGGAGATATAATCGATCAAATGCTGGTCTGCATTAAAGGCATCAGGAGAGTGGTGATCAACAACCAGGGGTTCAAAATATTATTGGTCTTCTATTATATATGTGGATGGGTTTGGAGGATCCGAGGATGGGTTTGGATGAACAGGAATGGTAGTATCATTGACCTCCACCTCAGGATCTAAATATATGAGAATTTGAAATTGGTTAGGAAGAGCAAAAATACTAACCTCATTGGAAGCAGCCATTGGAGTAACAATATTTTTCCCTTTGTCAGTAGGAGACTTGGCGTAGGAACCGTTGCCACGAGCATCCTTAAAATTTTGGCCCTTGATGGGTCTGAAGCTTATTCCTCTTGAAAGAGGAAATCATATTTTATCCTTTCTGAAAGGAGTCTAGAATTCCTTTCCTTTTCCAGTATTTATAGAATCTAAAATTGGCTCAGCAGTAACTGTTTGTTCTTTGAGCAAAGGGCACTGAGCACGAATATGACATCGAGTACGACATTCAATATAGAAAGGAGGTTTGTTTTTATATTCAATGGCTTGTTTGTAGAGGAACGTTCCATGTTCCAGATTGACAAAGGTAGGGAGAGAAGATTCAATATTGGCATTAATACAGAGACAAGTAGCATGTATTATTGATATGGAAATATTAACCTTATCGATGAGGAGCAGGTCTCCAATAGTTGAGGCAATGGATTTGAAAACAAATTTCCACCATAGGTTCCAAGAAAGGTTTGGAATTCTGACCCAAATTGGGGCAAAGTTAATACTTTGGGTATCTGGGTCAAAATCGGGAGTCCATTTCATCAAGAAAACACTTTTAGACCCAAGGAACCATGGTTTGCCAGACAGGATTTGAGTAGCATCTTCTTTGGTATTGAGGTGAATACCAAAAAAGGCATTGGAAAGGCCAACAATTTTAAGATATCCTCGGACCTTCCATATTGAGAATTCCCAATGCCTAATAATATCCAGGCTAGGATTACCACCTACTACCTTTCCAACAAGAGAAAAGGATTCCTCTGCAAGAAATTTTTTAGCGATGCTAACAGGAATCTTGACTCTATTTCCAGAGACCTCAAAATGTGGGGGAGAAGCATCAATAGAGGAATAAAAAGATCCTAGAACCTTGGAAAAGGAAGGTTTAGGATTAGAGGGAATGTCATCTCCCCAAAAATACTTGACCTTTCCAGAGTCAGAGTTAGACAGGTCCGCCTTAGAAGCCAAAATTTTGGAAGGGTCCTCCCACCCAGAGGAAACTCTAAAATATTCCATAGTGACAGGACTAAGTAGAATAGAGCTGGAATTGATGCTAGCATCCTACCTTTCTATAGAAGGAATGAGGCTCTCCCCACCTACAAGAGCACTGAGAAGAACATCCTCCCACTGAGAGGTGCAAGGTTTGGCACTATTCACTATAGAGGCACTCCCAAATAGGCCAGAACAGTCTTCCCACCCTCCAAAAATTTGAATTAAATCCTTCCCGCCTTCAAAAATTTGAAAATTAGAGGTCCCACTTCCATAGTAATGAGCAACCATAGAAAAAAAAAATTTGCTCTTTACTTCCACTATATTCTCTATACTAGATAGTATCTAAATTGTTAGACTATGACTACAATAGCCTCTTCTATATGTTTGGACGTATTTTTATTTTTGAATAAAAATGTATTAAAACAATGTTTCAATAAGGACAACCTAAGTCAAGGTGTGTTTTATTTCAAAGGTTCTTATATATATTCTTGTTCACTATACCCATAGCTACACTATCCATTTTCAAGGGTACTATGAAAGTAAGTTCATAAGGCTAACTACTTAAAAATTCACCATAATTTTAGATGGTCAAAGGCTTCCTAGGGCTATTTTATTTTAGTTTAACCTAATATTATATTTTAATATTTTTTTGGTATTGATAAAAAAAGGGGTTGAAGGGCCCCGACCCTTTACACAGAGCTCGAAAGATATACAAGAAAAAAATAAGAGAAGATCATACAAATGCAAGATAGCCCTATCTTAGTAAAACAAACAAACCTGGGCTAAACCTGTTGATGGAGAAGCTGAAATAATATTCCTCCCGCTATCCTTCTATTTAACGTAGCTGATGCAGTGCTCAATGCTTTACATAACTGATAAAGAAACTACTGACAATAATGTAATTTAGTGTGCTCAAATCCTTCATCGCATGATCCCAATAAGTATTCTGCTTTGCTCTGCCCTCTTTATCTGCTAGCTTCATTATCAATTCTTATAATCTCTTCCAACTCCATGGGGGCATATGACCAGACCTTGAAATTCTCAGATTTAACTGCCATATTCACCATTTTATCGACAACTTTGTTTCCCTCTCTATAAATATGTTTAACTTGAATTTCTTCTAGGTTTCCCAAAATAGTCCTCGCATCTGTAATTATTTGGAAAATACTAGAATTATTTAACTCCCCTTTTTGAAGGGAAGTTATAATATTCTTGGAATCCCCCTCAAGAACAATTCTCCTAAAACCCAAATTCACTACAATTCGGAGGCCTGTAAGCATTGCCCTTGCTTCAACTTGGTGATTTGTGGTAATTCCTAGATCCTCAACATATGCAACCACTACCTGACCTCTGTCATTCCTAATGAGGCCCCCACCACCAACATGACCCGGGTTACCTTTTGTAGCTCCATCGAAGTTAATTTTTACCTAGTCTTTGTGGGGACGTTCCCATCTAGTATCTAGTCTCACCTTATTGATTTTTTCCATATTTAAGATATATTTTTCTCTAGAGAGGATCATTGCAAGATTTTCTTGGCCAACAATATTTTTAATACAATCCTCCAATAGGGTTGTTTTTATCCTGGCATAAACCCCAATTATTCCTCTGGTTTTATTTTTGAACACTCGTCTGTTTCTTTCCAACCAAATCCCCCAACAAATATGTGGAATGCATTTTTGCCAAAAAATACTGCTTCCTAAGTGCCACTATTCCCAAATCCTGATTAGAGAATCTGGAATGACCCAAGCAACATTAACTTCTCTCAATAACATATTTAGGATATCATGAAAAAAATCACAAGTTCCAAATAGGTGGTCCACACACTCATCCTCTTTGTTACATAAGACACAAACAGTTGGAACCACAATCCCTCTTTTGAACATATTGTCTTTTGTAAGGATCTTATTGAGAATGGAAGTCCAAAAAAATATAGCAACTTTAGGGATGATGTTTAGCTTCCAAATTATTTTAAGCTCGGGTTTCTCTGAGGTTACTTTGCCCAAGACTCTATATCCATCCTTCACTAAGTACTGGCCTTGTTGGTTTCTTCCCCAAATTATCTGATCCTCCTCTAAACCTCTACCTAAATAATAACTCCTTAGGAGGTTTTGCAGATCTTTACCCCTAGGCCTTGCATATCTTCTTGCATGATTTTCCACTCCTAAAAATCACCCACCCTATGAATGTAACCATTAATTTTCTTACCATAGGTTCTGGTTAAATGTTCTTTAATATCTTTGAACTTTTTGTAGTTTGCTAAAGGCTCCTCTTGAATCCAAGGGTCTTTCCAAAAGTTAATTTTGTCTCCCCTGCCTACTCTCCATTTTAGACCTTGCCATAGAACTTTCTTGCTATTGATTATATTTTGCCAAAAAATAGACCCACGTGGAGGATTAGAACAACTGATAAAGTGGTTTCTGCCCTCCAAGTATTTATTTTGGATAATGCTAGCCCATTTCCCTGATGCTCCAGTGCAAAGCCTCCAACCATGTTTAGCTAGAAGGGCTCTATTTAGATCTCTCAACTTCCTCAAACCAAGACCCCCATTCTGTAAAGGTTGGCAATAGGTATCCCAAGCTACCATATGTATACATTTTTTGCATTCAGTGCCATCCCATAAGAAATTTTTTTGTAGTCTTTCTAAAGTCTCTTCCACTTTCCTTGACATCCTTAGGAAAGACATGAAATAAATAGGGAGGCTTTGAAGCATGTGTTTTATGAGTTGTACTTTCCCTGTAGAGGATAATAGAGATCCCTTCCAACCTTGAAGTTTCCTATTAAATTTATCAATAATTGGATTCCAAAGTTCATCTTTCATCTTGCCTATAAACAAAGGTAAACCAAGATAGGTGATAGGGAAATTTTCCTCCTTACAACCCAACACTTTAACTATTTGATCTCTTATACTCTCCTCCATGTTTAAAAACATAATCTTACTTTTTTCATAATTTATTTTTTGGCCTATAGCTTTTTCATAAGAATCAAGGACTTTTTTAAACTCCAAAGCTTCTTCCTCTGTAGCTTCCCCAAGCAAGAAAGTATCATCCACAAACTGTTGATGAGATAAAGCTTCACCAATGGATGAATGTTTTAGACCTTTGATATTACCATCCTTTCTCTTTCTTTCCAAAGTTCTTCCCAGGGCATCTGCCATAATGATAAAGAGATATGGAGACAATGGATCTCCCTACCTGATTCCTCTGCTAGAAGGAAAGAACCCAATATATTGTCCATTGATCAAGATTGAAAAGTGGGGGTTAGAAATACACATACCAATCCATGCCCTCCATTTTTCATTGAAACCCATTCGCTCCATTATTTTATCTAAGAAAGACCATGAAACCCTATCATAGGCTTTGTTCATGTCCAGCTTAAGGAACATGCCTGACCCTTTCCTCCTTTGAAGAGAGTGTGTTGTTTCATAAATGGCAATGATGCTTTCAATAATCTGCTTACCTACCACATAACCTCCTTGATCTTCATTAATGATTGAAGGGATGATGTTTTTCAACCGATTGGCCAAAAATTTAGTAAAAATTTTGTAAATTGTATTACATAGGCTAATTGGTCTAAAGTCCTACAATTTATCTACCCCATATTTCTTGGGAATTAGAGCAAGGAAGGTATTATTCCATTCTTTCAACAACTTACTAGATTCTTGGGCTTCTTGGATTGCATTGACTACATCTTCTCCAACAATATCCCAATGATGTTGAAAAAAACCTGGTGGAAAACCATCTGGCCTCGGAGCCTTGGATGCTCCCATAGAGAACACAACTCTTTTAATTTCCTCCTTAGAGATTACCTTGCATAGATATTCATTCATGCTATCATTAACTCCTTTGGGAACATTGTTAATGATGCTTTCTATTTCCATGTTGCACTCTATTTTTCTTTGCTAAGAAGGTTCTGAAAGAAAGTAATGGCCAAATTTTTAATATCATTTAAATCCTCATACTTTCTTCCATATTCCCCCATAAGGTAGAGGATTTTATTGTTGTTCCTATGTCTCATAGTCGAAACATGGAAGAATTTAGTGTTTCTATCACCTTCCTTGAGCCACAAAACTCTTGATTTCTGTTTCCAATGAATTTCCTCTTGGGCAATGGTATTATGATACTCCGTGAGGAGTTGTTTTTCCTTTTCATGCCACTCTGGTTTTCTACCTTCCCTCTCCATTGTTTCCTCTATATCTTGGATATCCTTTTTAAGTTATTGTTTTCTTAAATTGATGTTACCAAAAACCTCTTTATTCCAAATTTTGATTCGATACTTGATGTTCTTTAATTTTTGGGTAACTCTGTACATTGTTGATCCTTGAACCTCCTCCTACCACCAAGATTGAATTTTATTTGTAATTTCTGGGTGCATATTCCACATGAGCTCATACCTAAAGGGTGCTCCTCCCTGCTTCCCCTCCTTTTCCATATCCAACAAAAGGGGATTGTGATCTGATCCTATTCTGGGCATACATGTAAGTCTATGAATACTATTTATACTTAGCCAACTATCAAAAATAAGAACTCTATCCAGGCACCTTTGAATGTGATTATCCCCCATCCTTCTATTTTTCCATGTAAACTTACCTTTACACATATCCAGGTCAATCAACTTATTATTCTGAATAAAATCATTAAAATCTTGCATACCTTGAGTGATGTTAATCCTCCCTCCACTTTTGTCCTCTATTCTTAAGACTGTATTGAAGTCACCCAAAACCATCCAATGCAAATTAATGAAAAGACTCCTCTGAAAAGATAGCTTATTCCATAGATGGAATCTCTCACGATCATCATTTTGAGCATAAACCCCTATCATTACCCAACAGAAGTTAGTTTTTTTGTTCTTCAATTTGACTATGCAGAATCTCTCTTCTTGATCAATTAAAGTGCCCTCAAAATTCATTCTATCCCAAAATATGCAAATACCTCTAGAAGTACCTTGTGTTGGGCTTATGATCCATTCAGCATTCGGCCAGACCTCTTTCTGAATAATGTCAAGTTTTTTTGTGTCAATTTTAGATTCTTGAAGATAAACAATATCAGGTTTTACTTCCATGAGTAGATCTCTAACAATTCTTCTTTTCCTAGGGGAATTTAGCCCCCGCACATTCCAAGAAAGGATTTTCATTTTTTGGTTTTGTTTGATGGGCTTTTACCCTTAACCATACATTCTTCATTTGGATCTAATTCTTGTCCCCTGTTCTCTGGTACTTTTTGTTCTTCTTGTTTGGGGGTCTTCCTTGCTTTCTTTTCCCATAATTACCTGTATTCTTTGTATTTTTTGTATGTTTTCTAGGAGGATCATTCTCTCCCATTTGATTACATCCTATCGAAGATTCTTCTGCTGTTGATTGAGCTGTTTTACCCAACTCTAGTCTTTTGTTGAATCTTGTTTGCATACCCTCCTTAGACTACTTTGAGTTTTCTATTATGCTTAGATCCTTCTGTTCCTCAAATTGTTTAGTTTCATTCTTTGAACTTAAAACTTGATCTAATCCTTTCCATCCCTCTATTTCTTTGATTTTAAACCCCCAAACTCCTTCAATCTGATCCTTCTCCTATTTTGAGTCCATTTGAGTGGATGGGGTATCCTCTACCATTTTAGCATCATCTACTAATATTTCTTCTTCAACTTCCAAATTACCGTATGCATTCTCTGTGTTGATTGCAATCACATTTTGTTGTTGTGTCTTGGTATCTAGATTTATATGATTTTCAATCATATTTATTTTCATCTTATGGTTACCTTCTTCATAATTATTTTCTTTTTCTTGATTGAGACTATTCTCTTGTTGATTAGTGTTATTTCCAAAACCACTCAAGTTTTGTTTCTCATTATGTTCTTCATCTGCTTGTTGGTTTAGCTCTGTGCATTTACTTGCATACTCCATTATCTTATTAGGATTATGTTGTTCTTCCTTGTACTGTATAGAACATCCATTACTAATTTCACTTTCTGCCTCTTCATTTACCTCCTGGTAAATTTCTTGATATTGTTCCTTTTCTTGTGCCCTTTCTTGTGGGCTAGAAGTTTCCTTTTCCATGCTTGTAGTCCTCTGGTTTATTTGATTCTCCTTTTGTTGCCACTTTTTAGTAAATTTGGTTTGTCTTTGTGGATGACATTTCCCCTCCACATGTCCAAACACTTTACATTGCTTACAGTATACCAAAAAATTTTCATATTCAACTTTTTGTTCCCATTCCCCAAGCATCGATTTGATACTCACTTTTTCCACTTTGTCTTGTTCTAGCTTCACGTTAACACAAACTCTTGCACACAACATTCTTGTTTTATTGCGGGTGGGTGGATCCATGGTTATAAACTATCCAATTTGTGTTGCCAGGCCCTTAATAATTTGATCATCCCAATATTCTATAGGTAGATCTGGGAACCTAATCCAGATGGGAACGAAAAAAATTCTTCCTTTTGAGGGTTGAAGCCCTGATGCCAACGTTTTAGGAAAACTGGTCTTTTCCCAAAGAAAAATGGACCTCGTGATAAAGCTACCACCAGATCCTCCTCAATATTGAACCGGATTAAGAAGTATCCCTTTGATAGACCAATAACATTCATTGAACCCTTTGTTTGAATTTTAGAATGAAGCCATCTCCTAAGCACATCTAAATCTGGTCTGGGCCCTAGAAATTTGCCTACCATGCTAAACTCATTATCCCTCAATATTTTTTTGATTAGGGAGTCAACAATACATACCTTTCCATTTTCATGAGATATCTCTGTACCAACTTCTCCTTTAATCACTTCCTTTCTTCCTTTGAGAATCGATGCCCAAGAATCCTTTCTTGATCCTTCCTGTAGAACATTTTTTGCATCTGGCATTTCATTTTCTACACATCGATCAACATTCCTTAGATCCCTAGCTCTCCCATATGGATCCCTAATTTCACCATTTTGCCCTAATGGGGGGAAGTTTTTATCATTCAAGGAATCCATCCAAAACTCTCGGTGTTCACAGCTTGGCAACCATCCAAAATCCTCGACGTTCACAGCTCAACCTCCATTCAAAATCCTCAGTGTTCACAACTCGACATCCATCCAAAACCCTTGATGTTCACAGCTCGACATCCATCCAAAACCCTCAACATTCACATCCTAGTCCATATATTTTTAAAAAGTTTATACCTTATAATAAAGTCTAAATTTATAGTATTTTTTATCTAAGGCTTGGATGTCAAGGTGCTTTTACCAAACTTCCTTCATATACCACTTTATCAATAAATGTGCTCAACCAAAAGTGATATATCTATGATTTTAAAACCCATAGAACAAATTTTCTATCCTACTCCACTAAAAATAGAAAAAATATGTGTTTTTTTTTGGAAAAGATAGTTCAATGGAAAATGAATGGAATGAAGAATTACAAAATAAAAAATGGATAGAAGGACAAGAATTGTTTTTGTTGCTTTGGAACATGCCCTTGGAAAGAGCTCTGAAACCACTTGTTAGGAATATTCATATAATAATAAGCATAACTAAAGTAGTAATGCAAGAATTAATAAAATTTCTCATAAATTAAATGTCCAAGAAAAATAACTTAATAGAAGTGTTCATACAAATTAATCGGATGAAAATAACAAAACTTAAATTAATCAAGTGGAATAGATATTGTAGGCCTATTTGAGGGGGTAACCTCCTTGGAAGTAGAGCTTTGATATAATGTGAGTAAAAATATGAGATACCTTCTACTCCAACCCTGTATTCTTATATAAAATTTTATTCACCTTAACCATAATTCTCAAAGATAAGAGCACATGAAAGAGAGGACCCAATCTACTAACTCCTATTTACAATAAAAGTAAAGGTTACATTATACTAGGACCATCAACACTAGATGCCCATGGTGTAAATATACATCAATATTAGACAAGTACATAGTGATAGTTGTGTTAGGATATGGTTGTAACAAAGTTCTACTAGATCATTCATTATGGTGGGGGAATATATTATTGTCACTAATTTCTTCTCTCCTTGGCCCCTCAATTTAGATTATGAGAGGTTGTTGAAAGTGTAATTTGATTCATGGCCAAGGGTAATAATGTATGTTGTAATAATGTATAGACATAAAAAAAACAATTATACAATTTATTTAATTTATTTTAATATTTTATTATGTAATCCCTATGGGCTATGGTTAACCTTGTTATGATTAAACCTACCGTATAACTTGTAGTTAACATTAAGCCCTTTCATTATAGTGGCTTAAGTTAAACTTATTGTAATTTTTGAAGGTTATGTAATGGTATAAATACCCTCCACCACTCTATATGTTGTATCAAAGTATTATGATTATTATTTATGAATAATATAGTGATTATTTATAGTGCATATATATGCCCCTATATCTTTTGTTCATTCTTAATTGTTCTTTATAAAAATTAAGTGAGTGGATTGCTTTTGTTCATTTATGAAAATAAGTGTTAATTCCAATAATAAATTCAAGGACTCACTACCAATGTCATAAAATATGCCTAGATGAGGTATGATATGGGGCTTGGCATAAATTCATGGATCATTAGCTAGATTTAAGCCTCAAGGATATTAATGAATTTAGTATCATAGCTTCGGGATTCCCCAAAAATAGTGGAGATATGTGTTAAAAGGAATAGTTGGGAGTGTAAAGTCATTAGACCATATTCTTTGGAGGAGAAAATATTATTCATTAGTGAGGAAGAAAAAAAGAGAGGAAAATCTGGAAATGCTAGAGACGTACAACCCAAAGGTACAAAGGGAATATTGTAATAGATTTAACTATAACTACTAGAGATATTTTTTGGTACCTCATTTAAAATACCCTAGAGAAGTTCAAATTTTGAAGCTATTATTGAAAATTAATTAATTTAATGATCATTTCTAATTTGTCTTGTCAAGAATTACAATGGTATTAGAGGATGATTAATGAACTATTTTATGAGGAGCACATGACCCTACTACATGTAGTGGAGACTTATCTAGAGCACTCCTAGATAATTATTTATTCCAATTACATTGTGGACTAGATGAATAAGTAGCTTAAGGATCTTAAGTAGAATAGGAAATTAAACTACACATGATATCTAGTCTAGCTTATCCTATATATATAAATCAGTGATTCCTAAAATTGTAACTAGATTAGATGGGCCCAAATAGTAAGCCCTTGCCTATCATGGAATGCATAGGTATACCTTGCTCAAGATAGAGATTTTTTTCATATAAATGTGATAATGTAGTTTACCATCATATAATGGAATGAAGGAGAAACACCATGCCTATTAGAGGATTGTAGTAATCTAGTAAAGTCTAGCGAGCCCTTGGAAAAAGATTTATTCCAAAGCAACAAAAAAAATATAGTAAATTCTAGCGAGCCCTTCAAACCTAACCTAGATATGTTGTAAGATTCTTATTGAATCCAGGTTTCAATGGTTCTTCAGTTGTGGTGCACCATTATTCCTCTGGTTCTTCCTAATTCCTTATAAATATATCAGATATTCTTCGTGTGCAAGAGGATTTTTTGGCCTGTGAAAATACTCAGTCTTGCTACTCCATTTTCTAGGCCCTCTACAAGATGATGTTCTAGTCTTGCTTTTCTATGTCCCTGCTTACTTCCTTGGGTGGGTTGATTCTTCTTGGTGATTTCTCTGTTCCTTCAACCTTCTTGGGGAGTTTTTCTTTTGGCAATTTTAGACCTTGTGTTGGCCTACTATTTTTTATATTATGTCCTACTGCTGCATCCTTTTTTTGTGTCCTAGGACGTCCTTAGACGGGAATGTTTTTTCAAACTTGCCTTAATTTTGAATTTAATTTTTAAATATTAGTGTTGGGTGGGATGGCCTTGATTTAAAGTTATTCTAGGTGGGTTTGCCCTATTTTAAATTTTCATTGCACGTGTCATTTGGGTGGGATGGCCTTGATCCTCTTCTTCATCCTTTTTGCATGTAATGTTTGGATGATTTAGGCGGGGTGGCCCTATTTCAAAATTCAATTTAAAAAATAAATAAATCCTATCTTGTAAGGTTATCCTTTAGCCTGTCCTGAAAGGCTATCCTTAAGCCTATCCTGAAAGGTAATATTTTTGTCTTCCCTCTATATTTTTCTTGTCCTTTCCTGTGGCCTTCCTGTGGCCTTGTTTAAAAATTCTTTTGACTTGTTGTAATCAATTTTTGGGTCCCTTGATAAAAACCCACTTTAAATTTAAATGATAAAAAAAAATTATATGTATAAAGTATTTTGCACATTAAGGAATATAAGGAGATTATTGTTTGGCCTCTGGTTCACCTTGTTGTAGGACATGTATGTATGGATTGCTTATTTCTAATTATGACTTGTTGAATGCTCATGATATTAATTCTACTTTCTAGATTTTTATTCATGATTTATCTTCTGGTTCTAGAATTTGCAATCTAAAATATATATAATGTATGAATGAATGTTTTGTAATTTGGGTAAACACTAGTTGGTATGTTAGGATATTTACTTGTTATATTAATTGCATAAGATTTTATGTCTCATGTACTTTGATGTGGCTTAATATGCACCATTATAATTTCTAGCTTTATCTTCCTTTTCTTCTTTTAATGCTCTTTACCCCCATATTTTAGGAACAATTATCTTGAACTTCAAGGAACCGATCTCTTCTAGAGATTAACTATCAAAGCCTCACAAATTCTAGGTCATTTAATGTTGGTCAAGGTCTATGGGAACATAACCTTACCTTAGGTATATTTATAGACCAACAATATACTACCTCCTATTTATGGTTAATTCTTTGGTATCTCCACTTCATCCATCATATCATTCCCATTACCATCACCCATCATCAAAATCAACACCAAGAATTTTCTATTTCTATGTTCCAATAGTTTACCCTCATATCCACTAGAGTCACCACTATCCACTATACTAACATAATTTTTTCAAAGTGTAAAAATCTACATCCATATTCCTCTTCAAATCTATATAATGTTTTTAGAATATCACCTTTGTGTTAGATGAAATATACATAGAGGAAGCATTCCACTTGATGAAAGAGGAGAATAGGAGAATTAAAAGTAGATTACTAAAAAATAAAAGGATAAATCCTAAGGTTCTAGTAGTTCTTCAATATTATTTTATAGAGGGTGGTAAAAATATCTAGATCATAATAGCTTCACTTGACTTTATCATCAAAATTTCCAAGTTGAACTTGATATTTACCAATTGATATTAAATAGTATAATCGATAGGATAATTATATATATGGAAATGATAAGATATATGAAAGTGGTGATAGAGGATAATATAATTAAATCAAGTACAATATATTGCTCAAATAGTGACTTAGCTAATGAATGACAAGTAACAACCCTAGTATGAAAGAGAATACCTAAGGAAGGATGCAACTAAGAGGAAAAAATTGTATAAATTAGCTGAGGAATAATAAAAAAAACTTAGAAAAAGTGAAAGGTAAAATAAGTAGCTATAGGACCTCTTAGTACAACTTGTATAAGGATAAAATTAATTTGAATAGTAGCATAAGCAAGAGAAGAAAAATTTTATTGTTGGAATTTACAATATTTTTCAAAAATGAATATAAGCAATCCACCCACTCAAATCTTGTATAGAAAGTGTAAGAGAATGAAATAAATAAAAGAGATACATAGATGTTTGGAGGCACTCATAGTGTATCACTCCAAATTTTTTGCACCCTTACCTTCAGGCTATAGGATCTATGCTCGGAAGGGGGATGTGAAAAGGATGGGACAATACCTCGGACTGAGAGGCCCTTTGAAGGTCCCGCCTCTCGGGGGAGGTGTATAAGGGTGAATTTTCGATGGATGGTGGGGTTCACCAGGAAAATTTTGAATGGCAGTTTCCACACCTAGGTTGATAGTGTGTTTGATGTGTTCATTTTTACATTTAATCATTCAAATCCTAGGTTTGGCCAAATGAATCTAAACTGTTCTATTATGAAATGCAGATTATATGAATACAGAAAATAGAATTAAACAGAAAATACAAGAAATATACTAGATTAGAAAAGCCATACCTGATTTTGAATGTCTGATGGAGTTTCTAATTTTTGAAGCAGTCCAGATCGTCTAGAATTTTGACAAGATCGTCTCTGATCTGACAGGATCGTCCCTGATCTGACTAGATCGTCTCTAATCTAACGAAATCATCTGACTATTTTTTCAGAGATCTGCAACTATAGAAATGGATACCAAGAACAAAAAATACAATTGCAAAAGCAAGGGAAAATGATAGAAATGAAAGTATGAATGTTAGAATGACAACTTTAGATAATAAATTAAGTAAAATGCATTGTTTTAATGACTAAATTTGACTTTATTATGCATATAGGATACATGAGGTGAACTCCAAGATGCAAAGTAGTAATAAGCTTAACTAATGCAAAGCAAAACAACAAAAAAGAGTAAAGAAATGCAAACTTTGGGCACTGATTGCCTCTAATGTTTGTTGTAGTCGAAATCGTCTGTAGAATACAAAATCGTCTCAAATTTTGGCATGATCGTACGAGATCATACAAGATCATCTATGACGATCTGAGCTTGCTCCGGCTGAAAAATGACAAAGTTCCTGCAAGAAAATTTGAAAAGGGACAAAGGCAAACAATAGTCTAAGACATTCTAATGCATGTAAAACTCGAAGTGTAGTAAAATTCAGCCAGGGGAAGGTCAAGGGGAGGTCCTAAGGTTTAAATAGGCTTAGGAGGGAGGTTAGGAGGTTGGAGATCATCCCAATTTGGGATATCTCCAATGGGGGAGGGTCTCTAACAATGCAGACACGCTTCTGCCCAGGTTAGAGACGTCGTTGAAATAGAAGCTAATTATGAACAAATCAGTTTGGGATGAAATCATCTGGACATTCTGCTCCAGATGAATTCGTCCGATTTGAGGCGATATCGTCTGATCGGCGATGATATCGTCCAACGGTCACAACAAATCCTAAAAATGGCATGAAAAACAAGGGGAGTGGTTTAACAGGCGGTTAACGGGTGGTTCGGGGTTAAAATTCAAATTTGAATTATTACTAAGGTTTACTGCACCAATTTTAGGGTGCTACATTTTGCCCCCTCTTTAGCGATTTTTTTGAAGAAAATGCATTAAAGACGAGTTCTTCTTGATTTACGAGAAAGCTAAAATTTATTCTCATTTTTATGCGACGATTCTAGGTCGATTTGTACGACAACTTACTATGGTGCCCCCTCCGTGTTTTTACCCAAATTGAATGTTTGAGGTAAAAACATGGAAAAGCAAAATAAAAAAAAATGTTTTTAATTGTTTTGAATAAAATTAAGAAAATAGGGAAAAACCCTAATTCATTGTTACTGTTCATTTTTTGGTTTTGATATATATATATATATATATATATATATGATCTTTTTTTTGATGATATGACTTGTGTCTTATGTGTTTTGTATGATGCTTTGATGTGTGGATTTGATTGATTTGATGATTCATGTAATTATGTCGTTTGGAAATATTATGGTTTGAATGTCATGCTTTTAAAATTTAAATGAAATAATTTGATGTAAACAAATTGGTTGTTTGTGGGATAATTTGATGAAAATAAAAGGGACTTTTAACAATAATTTCAAAGGAAATTGTCGCTATTTATGACCATTTCATGGAGTCGCCACTCACTAGGTCGTCAAGCTAATCCTGGTATAGAAATATTGCTAAAAAGTAAAAGAGTACTTAAGAGAATGTCTTAAGACTTTGTGTTGTAATGATGGAGATAAGGATGGTTTGATGATTTGTTTTCAGATTTTCATAAAAATAGTATGCATGAAAATATGATGTTGCTAGGCATAAATTCCTAAGTGTGATAAAATTGTGAACAATTTCTTTAGAATTTATACCATGGTTGCAAAAATTGAATTTGAACATAATGTCATGAAATAGAATAGGTGTTTGTTTGTTTGTAAAGCATAATTGTGTAACATAATGATGCAAGTCACATGTTTTGATGAATTTTGTTTTAAAATAAATGGAAAAGAAAATTTAGAACGATGGTTTGCGCTAGGCATAGAATTATAGGTATAAACTTATACCATCATCGCAAAATCCAAAGAAGAAAGTAGATTGTTGGTTTTATTGCAAGATGCATTTTTGACCTTTGATAAACAGAAAAATAATAATATGAAAACTTTTGTTTGAAATTATTTTTGAGATTTTGTGAGAAGATGTATGTAATTGCTCTTATAGAAAATAAGAATTCTGAAATAAAAGGAGAAAATCATTCCAAAAAGAGTTACAAAAATATTTTAAATTATCTCAAAGAGAAATGTAGATTTTTAAGAAATCCTCATGTGCAAATGTGAATTCATTACCGATCTTGATTTATCATAATGATAGAAAATCTCTCAAATACAAATGTGTGTGCGATTGTATTGTTCATTTACCAATTTTGAGCAAGATACTTTGATACAAGTGATTTGAATTAACCAAATAAATGTTCATTGACCATGATTTATATGCATGTAACCGTACCAGACTACTATGTAAGTCAGGTTATCAAGAGCTAGCTAATCCATAAGCGGACATAGGTCTGTACAAAAGAAGGTCGCTAATGTGACAAACATATCACCACGCTAGGAATTACCCAAGGCCAAGTGGGTTGGGCACAAACCACCTGTTATGGGGCTTACCTCACAGTTTTTGAATAATTGAGAATTCCAGGGATTCAAGCTCATTCACCCTTCTTTTCTTTTCAATGGGTAGGGAAAGGGATTTTATTGCTTTTGCTTTTGCTTTCTTTGCTTTCTTTTCTTTTGTTTTTCTCTTTTCTTTTTGTATTTTTGCTTTTGTATTTGAGATAATGCTGAAATAGTGCTGAGATAGTACAAAATGATACTGGAATAATGCTTCTTTTGCTCATAATTTTGCTTGATTTTTCTTTTTCTTTTGCTTCCTATTCTAGGGATACTTGCTCGGATTAGCTGTAGAGCAAGGGATTTTTATTCTGGGTAGGGGTGAGCTTTTCCTTTTGTCAATTCTCAAAGATTCTAGACCATGTGCATGATAAGATAGCAGGGGAAACTTTTCACTCAGGAAACCATTTCTACTATGTAGCATCATATCGAATGTGCAATGAAATAATTTTAATGTGAAGAGATATACTTGGTTCAAGTAAATAACAAGATCAGTTCTCTATGCTCAAAACTTTATTTAATTCAACTATGGACTTTGATATAAGAGAGATGAATAATCATAACAAATAAAATCAAGAGATTTATTCATGTGAGTGTGAAAGTGCGGGATTCCAAATAAATGCTCATTTATCTAAAATAATTGAAAATATAACTACAAACTCCAAGAATTGACAGGTACAAAATAAAAGATGTTTTTGAAGATTTTTGACAATTTTGATGATTTTTATATTTTGATTTTAATTTATGAAATTGGTGGTATATACAAGATGATCTATATACATTACACAAGGTTATTTGAGTATAGCATGTCTAAGGTTGTTTCAAAATCAAAGGAGGTTTTGAAGGATAATTTGGTTGTGTTGAAGGTAAGAACAAAAGGTGATGAACAAAAGGTAGTGATAACAAAAGCTTTGTTATAATGTAGAATAATGTAGCAAAAGATTTGACTTTTATATGTGGAAAATTGATCATATTCCAAAATAAAATGTAAGAAGGATAAGAAGGTCCTTCATTCTTATCACTATCTTCCAAGTCTTGATAATATGGAGGGAGCATATATGAAATATATGCATGGGTGTTATTTGGTAAACAAGGATGATCATATATGGATGAAGAAAAGTGATGGATAGAAGTTAATTGTGACCATAGAGAATGTATAGAACTTGATGTTTCAACCGTTAAATATTCTTCAAATGGTGTTGGGTCATTATGTATGGTAACAATTTTATTTGCAAGTTCAAACTTCAAACATTGGTGAAGAGTGGAAGGGACAACCCTCATTGTATGCATCCAAGGACTTCTAAGAAGTAGGTTGTAATGTGAAGGACAATATGCTACATAAAACAAAGTATCCAGGATCTTGAATCCAATATTGAGGGGAAAAATTATAGTACCTTGAGCTTCTTGAATTTCATTGTTAAAATATTTTATAATAACATTTGATTCATTAAGATATTCTTCCTTTGATTTGAGTTTTTGGAATAATTGATAAGTGCATAAATTAAGAGAGGAGCCATTATCTACCATGATAGTTTTAACAGGTGTTTCTTTACTAGATCCTGTGATGTAAAGATAGTAGTCTTCTTGTGGAGTAGAGGAAGGAATCTCCTCATCATAGAATGAAATATGGTTAACCTCAAGAGGGTTTCCACCATTAATTATGTTCTTAGAGAAAATATGATGAGGAACAAATTGTTGGCTAGGTATCTTGAACAAAGTTTCCTTATGAGAACTTTGTAATACTTCTAAAAGGGATATCTTTGCTTGAGGATTAATCACTTGTTGTTGGCTATCAAAGGGGATTTCAGATTGAGATTTTGATTCTAAAGATGAGATTTCTATGCTTACATTCCATTTTGGATAATTATCTAGAGCCAAAGATAGTTTTTAAGGTTGGTCAAATGAGGAATCCATCTCTTGAATATTAGATTGAGTTGATTTAATTTGAGGTTGCTCATTTGTAGTTTCTGTTACAATATTAGTAATATCATCATGAAGGGACACATTAACATGCAATATTTGATTGGTTTCCTATTTTTGATAATTGATTAGGGGTTCTTGGGAGATCCCCATGTCTTGATTGATTATTGGTATTTGTTGTGTAGGAGTTTGATAGTTTACTAGAGATTTATAATCAGTTGTAGATTGTAATTCATTTATATTAAAAAGACCCTCATCAATCAAATCTTGAATTGCACATCTTAAATCTTTACAATTTTGTGTCATATGTCCATCTACTCTATGATATTCACAATGTAGCTCAGGTTTAAACCAATCTGTTGTGGTATCAAGTTGTCTTATGGAAGGGAGTTCAATCCTATTTGTGTCAAGTAAATACTTGAGAATTATATCCATTGGTTGATTGAGCTTAGTAAATTTATGTGATGAAGGTTTTTGAGAGGTTTTTGATATGTGCCTTAGGAATTCAATCATAAAAGGGCCTAATGGTTTCTCACCTCTACTTTCTTTATTATGGGTAGAATGATGACAGGAAGATTGCAAAGTAGGAGGTGAGTGCATGGTAGAATTGGAAGAATAAGTATTTTCTTGTTGAAATGAATGTGTTGTATTGAAAGAAGAATATTGAAATGGTGGAGGAGGATTGTATGTGGATCGATAGACATAATATGGATATATGGGAGAATAGATAATATCATTATGAAGAGGATTGGCAAAGGGATTGTCCTGTTGGGGTAAGGATGAAAAATGAGAAAAGTGTGATGGAGGTGGTGTTGAATAGGGATGAGGTTGGTCATAATCAACAAATGTATTTAGCTGAATTCTTCCAACATTACTGATGGGCTCATATTGATTTGAGTAAAAACTCATGGTTTCTTTAGTACTTCTAAAAGTAATATTTAGTATCTACTATTTAGAATTGAATCTAAAACATACAAACTTGAAATGATGATTTTGCTATTTTTTTTTTGTATACATACATATATATATATATATATATATATTTGTTTTTTTATATTTTTGAATCAGAAATATGCCTATGTTATTCACGTCGGGTTCACCAAAATGTATCACTCCAAATTTTTTGCACCCTTATCTTCAGGCTATAGGATCCGTGCCCGAAAGGGGGATGTGAAAAGGATGGGACAATACCTCGGACTGAGAGGCCCTTTGAAGGTCCCGCCTCTCGGGGGAGGTGTATAAGGGTGAATTTTTGACGGATGGTGGGTTCACCAGGAAAATTTTGAATGGCAGTTTCCACGCCTAGGTTGATAGTGTGTTTGATGTGTTCATTTTTACATTTAATCATTCAAATCCTAGTTTTGGCCAAATGAATCTAAACTGTTCTATTATGAAATGTAGATTATATGAATACAAAAAACAAAATTAAATAGAAAATACAAGAAATATACTAGATTAGAAAAGCCATACCTGATTTCGGATGTCTGATGGAGTTTTTGATTTTTGAAGCAGTCCAGATCATCTGGAATTTTGACAGGATCGTCTCTGATCTGACAGGATCGTCCCTGATCTGACTAGATCGTCTCTAATCTGACGAAATCATCTGACGATTTCATCAGAGACCTGCAACTACAAAAATGGATACCAAGAACAAAAAATAAAATTGCAAAAGAAAGGAAAAATGATAGAAATAAAAGTATGAAAGTTAGAATGACAACTTTAGATAACAAATTAAGCAAAATGAATTGTTTTAATGACTAACTTTGACTTTATTATGCATATAGGCTACATGAGGTGAACTCCAAGATGCAAAGCAGTAATAAGCTTAACTAATGCAAAGCAAAAAAACAAAAAAGAGTAAAGAAATGCAAACTTTGGGCACTAATTGCCTCCAATGTTGGCTGCAGTCAAAATCGTCTGCAAAATACGAAATTGTCTCAAATTTTGGCGTGATCGTCCGAGATCGTATAGGATCGTCTACGATGATCTGAGCTTGCTTCGGCTGAAAAATGACAAAGTTCCTACAAGAAAATTTGAAAAGGGACAAAGGCAAATAGTAGTCCAAGACATTCTAATGCATGTAAAACTCGAAGTGCAATAAAATTCAGCCAGGGAAAGGTCAAGGGAGGTCCTAAGATTTAAATAGGCTTAGGAGGGAGGTTAGGAGGTTGGAGATCATCCTAATTTGGGAGATATCCAATAGGGGAGGGTATCTAATGGCAAAGACACGCTTCTGCCCAGGTTAGAGACGTCATTGAAACAGAAGCTAATTATGAACAAATTAGTTTGGGACAAAATCATCTGGACATTCTGCTCCAGATGAATTCGTCTGATCTGAGGTGATATCATCTGATCAGCGATGATATCATCCAACGATCACAACAAATCCTAAAAATGGCATGGAAAACAAGGGGAGCGGTTTAACAGGCGGTTAACGAGTGGTTCGGGGTTAAAATTCAAATTTGAATTATTACTAAGGTTTACTGCGCCAATTTTAGGGTGCTACACATAGTTACTATAAATAATTACTATATAATCCATATATTACATTCACAACACTCTAATAATTATATGAGGAGTGATGTGGGGGTACTCATACTAATACTAAAACCTCAATTACATAATAGATTTCAACCTAAGCTAACATAATAATAGAGTTTGATATTAATTATAAGTTATAAAATAGTTTTAACCATGCTAAGGTTAATTGTGGACCATATAGATTATATAATAAAATATTACAATACTTTAATACATTATATAATGAATGCCCTTAGGCCTAACTAATATTGCATCATACAATATCATCCTTGGCCATGAATCATATTACAATTTCAACACCCCCATAATCTAAATTGAGGGGCTAATAATAGAAGAAATTATTAACAATAATATATTCCTCCATAATTGATGCTCTAGTGGGCTTCTATGATTGAAGTAGATCATTATCGCCCTCATCATTTAAAAGGCATCCACAAATATTTAGGAATTTACCTTCAATACTTTGTAATTTTAGTAAGTAAATATTCATCAAATATCCCTCATTATAGTATCCACAAGTCATCTTCAACTTTTTTGAAGACTTAGCTTAGCCCTTAGTCCCCTAGGTCTTAGCCTCTTTATATTGAATTCATTTGCATGAGCCTATATTTATGGAGTCCCACCAAAATTTTATCTTCTATCTAAAACTGAACTAGGAGAGAAAAAATTAATCAAAAGTAAGAATATTTTGAAATCATAAGAACATAGGAATCATATGAACCATTAGGTTCAACATCTCAAAATGTGGGAAGAGATTAGAAAGGGTAATATTTATGCATTCTACATTATCTTTGTTTTTGCCTCAAAAATATTCAATATGTGCTCCAAATGTCTTGAATATTATAATATAAAACTCAACATTATCAAAGTCAACCAATTTAAGAGATAAGAGCTTCAATTCTAAGTAACTTACTTTAGTAGTAATATTTTTTTCAAATAACTTATGAAATTTTGACCATATATTGATAAAATCACTTTCCTCTTTGATGAGAAAAAGTAAATCTATTTCAATCAACAAGTAAAATAGGCTAATAGATTCTTCTTGTCTTTCATTATAAATTTATTCATCAAGAACAATTGCTTTATCTTCCTATAAGATACACCATAGATTTTTACTTTATAATAGGCCAATCATTTGGGTTGACCAATTATTGTATTTTTTCCATTAATATGATTAACTAGGCATTTGCGATCCATCTTACATAATTTGATCCCTAATATTATAACAAGTCTATGAATTGATTCCACTAGTGCATAGATCTCAAAAAATCATGTCATTTATAAAAAAGGGCTCAACTATCTCTATTTGCAAATTTTATGGCCTCCAAAAGTTTTGCCCAAATGGACCCTAAAAAATAAAAAAAAATAAACCCTATAACCTTAGAAATACAATATCCAGTCAATTTATACCACCTATCATCCTATGATTCATTAGTCCTTCCCACTCATATCTTAACACTTTAACACTTCTTTTCCTATTTGATTATAATAGTTGGAGCAATTTAATTGGTTGCAATAATTTAAATATTAAAAAGTGGTTTGATGTGGGATCATGAGGATCTATATCAACTTTATATACATTATCAAGTTCAAAATGAACCTAAAATAATTGATCCTTGGTCTCTCATATGCTAAACATGATGCACTAGTTATCCTTCCATGGAAATGAATGGGAAGGAATAACCACTATTTTACTTTTTCCCTTTCCCTTCACTTTGAAAGTGTCACAAAACTGCCAACAAAGGGTTCAAAAATGGGATATTTCTCCTATATAACCAATCCATAAACCAAAATACCACTGTAACTTGATGTAATAATGTTTAGATGCCTCTATAGAAGAGCAATCAGTAAACCTCCTCTTATAGTCAAGCAAAAGGCAAGTTCATTTCAAACCTACAACCCCCTTAAACTACCATATTCAACTACCATTCTATAGTATTGTTTTAATATGGAATATATCATTTATATTCAAAGAAAATAAACTTGTAGAGAGGAGGACAGGAGGAGGATTTTTACCTTACAAAAATGGGGGACAACATATTGAAACTACAACATTCTACCTACTATACCTTGGTATACATGTCCTAGTTGTAATGGCATCTATACCACATGGATGAATACATGCCCTTACCCATGTATAAGGGATTATCATGTCCATAATTACTCCAAACCAAATAAAGGCATGTGCAAACATGTGTCTACTTTAAAATTTAACTTTCTTATCATTTTTGAAAGCTGTTTGTTAGCCCTGTGCTTCCTAGATTAAAAAACCTAAGACAATATCCAAATATTTGAAGTGATTATTTTAAGATGCAAAGTAATTTTTCTCTAGTTCTTTTGAAAAATGTATATAGAAAATGAAATCTATCTCTCTTATGTGTAAAATTCTTATGAGGAATAGAGGAAAAAATATTCAAGGGAATAGAATAAAAATCAGAGGCATTGAACTACATTTTTGTATGACCAAGTGAGGTATCTCCATACCCACTCTAATATCATGTTAGAATTCATAAAATTTTATATAAATGAATAAAAATAAATCCATACACTCAAATATTGTGCTAAAATTATAAAAGGATAATATAAATAAAATATATGCATATTTGGGGGCATCTATTGGTACCATAAAAAATCATTGTACAATCCATAGATTACATTCATAAATATTTGATAATCAAATGAGTGGTGAGGTGTATTTATACTAATACCATAACCCTAATTACATAATATATTTTAACCTAAAATAACATAACAAGGGATATTAATATTAATTACAAGTTATAAAGTGGGTTTAACCATAACAAGGTTAACCATGGCCTATAGGACTTACATAATAAAGTATTACAATAAATTCTATACATTGTATAATGAATGTCGTTATGACTAAGAAATATTACATCATAGAATGTCATACTTGGCCATGGATTAGATTATAATTATTACATTTAAAGCTACAAGTAGAGCACACACAAGTTGTGTCTAAAGAATTATAATAATAAATTTCATAGCTCAGGAAGGAGAATGAGGAACTAAAAAAGGGCAAAATAAAAGGAGTGTGCACCTCAAACACAAGAAAAGGTATTTATGTGTTGAACATGAAGGAATAATTAGAATTGAGGTGTCAACTAATTGGTATTTATGTGATGCCATCAAATATTTTCAATCTTTGAAATTGATCCCTTCAGATGTCAACTCTATGTTTTTGATGCTTATCCCTAAAATGGTTGATGTTAAGGATTTTATAGCTTATAGTCCTATCAGTATCTATGCAATACTATTTTTAAAATTTTTATGAAGACCTTGGTGAACATATTGAAACTTTTATTACCAGGCATCATTGATATCCCACAGAGTGATTTTGTGGCTAGGAGGAAAATTTTGGATGGAATCATTGTAGTCCATGAAATCATCCATTTGGTGACCAAAAGTGGTAATTTTGGGACCTTGCTCAAGTTGGATATGAAAAAAGCTTACGATAGGGTTGATTGGGAGTTTCTCTTCAAAGTCTTGCATAAATGTATCTTTAGATAAGAGTGGATAAGTTTGATCAAATCACTTGTCTCTTCAGGCAAGTTCTTGATTTTGGTGAATGGCTCTTTGGCAGGATATTGTAGGAGCTACAAGAGAATTCATCAATGATATCCATTGTCCCCGTACCTTTTTATTTTGATAGTAGAATCTCTAGGGCAGGCCATCAAAGCTGATTGTTCTATTGTAGTACTTAAGCCAGCTACATCCATCAGTCCCATATCCCATCATCAGTTTATTTATGATACTCTTATGTCCTTTTAAGCTTCAATTTTGTAAGAAAAATCAATCAGAAGTATTCTAGAAGATTATGAACAGGCAGTAGGTTAGAAGGTTATTTTCAAGAAAAGTGTTATTTTTTCTTCAATACTCCTCTAACAAGGTAGTTGAGGATTGTAGATATTCTCGGATGTAATATTGGGTCTCTCCCTTTAGCCTACCTAGGGATACCAATGTTTTTTGGGGATTCAAGATCATCCCAGTGGGAACCAGTTGTGGAGAGTGTCCATATAAAGCTTACAAGCTAGAAAGGGGTTCTCTTGGGTCAGGCAAGAAAAGTGATGTTATTTAAGGCCACCCTTCAAAGAATCCTGGTATATTTCCTTTCTCTATTCCGAATCTTGGGTAATATTCTTGAAAGAATAGAATAGATCCAATGCTCATTTCTTTGGTCAGGAGCAAGTGAGAAAAATAAATTTCATCTAGTGGTGTGGGACCAAGTATGCAGTAAGAAGGAGGAGGGTAGTTTAGGCCTTAGAATATTGAAATCCATGAACAATGCTCTTGTTGCCAAGCAGGGTTGGAGACTAATTCAAGAGGAGAAAGTGGGATGGGTTGATATTGTCAAAGCCAAATACCTAAATTATGGGAAGCAGTTTATTAGAGACTTGTTACCCCTCCAAGGTTCAGCTTTCTAGTCTAGCCTGATATAGTGTAGATCAGATATCTATAGAGGGGGTAGGTGGTGTTTGTAATATGGTAGGTTTGTTGACTTCTAGAGTGACGTGTGGGCAATTAAGGTTTCGCTAGAGTCAATATTAGAGTTGGCTTTAGTCAAACCAATTAAAGATCATTTTTGATGGAATAAGGTTTGCGATTTCATTGAAAGGATTGAAGACCACCCCTAATGGAAACCATTTGACTTCCTAGGACTTTTGGTGGAGGAAAGGAAGGTATTTGATGAAATTTTAAATATCATTAAATGGATTATAATTCCTAGAAGAGAAATTTTGGATAGATTCATTTGAGGATTAGAGAAGGATGGGAAATTCTCTGTCAAATCATCTTATTTAGTAGTATATGGTCCTTTTGATCCTTGGTTTTTCGGTAGATAATTTGGCTAAAAAGACAAACTCCAAAAATCAACATTTTCTTCTGACTAGCCATACAAGGAAAATTTATAACTTTTGACAATCTCAAAAAAAAGGTATGATTTTACCTAATGCTTATTTCTTGTGCAAAAATATAGAGGAATCCTCGCTCCATATTATTTTCAACTATTCTTTCCCATAGGAGGTTTTTAGCTACATTTTCAAATATTTGAACATCCAATGGGTCTTTTTGAAGAGCCTAGAGGATGTGCTAATCCAATGGGTTTCTCCCTTACTATCTCTCTGCCTTCATTGGTTTTGTAAATTTAGCCTTCCTCATATATGGTGGTAGATTTGGAAGGAAAGAAACTCAAGGGCGTTTAAGTATGTTGCTCATTTGCCTAAATTTGTGGCTTTGTAGGTGATTTATTTTTCCATGAAGAACATTAGAATACTAAATCTAAATGCTATGACTGCAAAGCATGAACAATTAATGGAGATATCTCTTGGATTCAATGCCAATCCTCAACTAGTCAAATCTGTATACCTCTAGACAGAGCCAAGGTTAAGTGGGAGCCACCTCCAATTGATTTGCTAAATTTGAATTTTGATGGTGCATCTAAAGGGAATCCAGGTCCTACAAGTATTAGAGGGATTGTAAGGAACCATGATGGCTTGATAATTTTAGCTTTTGCTAATAATCTGGGCTATCAAACCAGCCATTTCACAAAAGTTAGGGCCATATTCTAAGGATTTTCTCTATTGGATTATGTAAGTTGTAGGAAAATAATCATTGAAGGGGACTCCCTTAATATTATAAATATGGAAAACTATTTTGAACCTTCTTCTGAAAGTTCAAAGATACATCCAAAATCTAGAAGAGGTTCAATTTAAGCATACATATAGGGAAGGTAATCGAGCAACCGATATATTGGCTAACAAAGGAGTTATTTAGAATGGTTTAGTGGTGTGGTGGGATAATTTATTGGTGGATATTGCTTCTATCAATAATGACCTCATACACAATTAGCCTTTCCTCTGCTCTGGTTGATATTTTGTTGATGACTTGGCTACAAAAATTGGGGGTGCTTGTTGATTTTGGGTTTTTGCACCAAATTTCATATCTCCAAGCTACTGTTTTCTCCCTACAATCCACAATCTCCAATGTGGAAGAAATTCTTACCCTGATGGGCTGGCAGGATTTGAAAATCAATGAGCTCATGGGGGAGAATGGGACCGATGCATGGCTTAATTTGTGGTTCAGGTCATTCTACTTATCTGTGTTTAGTTGGTTATCTTTGACATCCTGATTTGGTTTCAATTTGTTTTAAGTTTTAAATTATGTATGGTCTTACCTATGTACTAGTTTGGCTTTGGAATGGGTAACTCCTCTGATTGGTTATTCCTCAATTATTACCGAATGTAAGTAATTTCAGCTCCCTCTTTTTGGATGGGGCTTAGTCTCTTTTGTACAAGGTTTGGAGATCCTTTCAAAACTCCTTCATCAATATAATAAAAAATAAGATTCAACGATTAAAAAACACTAGGTCTCCAAAGATTTTTTATGAATAGAAGAGGATCCTTTATTATGACCAATTATAGATATTGTTTGAAGAAAAGGCCAAAGTTAAAGTTGACTTCTCTATATATCAAATAAATAGGATGAAGTTGCAGGGATAAAAAATCAACAAGAGGACCTTTTCAAGAGTTCTTAGAAAGAGATTGTAGTAATAAGAATTGCTTATAGGTATAGAGCTCTCAAGATATGATGTATGTTAGGTTTTTCTTAAGATACTACTATAATGACCAAGGCTATATATCAAATTTTTTAATTTTGTAGCAAGATGATCCCATTTTCATAGACTTTGTACCAAAGGATATAAGCAAGAACTAGAATTTCTCATCAATTGAGCTTGATGTCCTATGACTATTAGGAATTTATTACATCATGTAAAATAATTAGAGTAGATAATTTGGGAGTTGCACTTGAATAGGTGGTTAACCATTAGTTATCCAAACCAACCATCACCTTCATTGTATATTCATATTTTTGTTAATGCAATTCTATCTAGCACCTTGGTAGTCCAAAATGAAGTATTATATCTCTCATCATTCCTAGAACATGTGAAAGAATATAATGCCCTATCTTGGTAAAATAATTTGAATATGTGCTATTACATTGAGGAAATAATGAAGAATAAGAAAAATTATTACATGTTAATGGATGTTTGATTTGAAAGCACCAACGATGTTGTGTCTTGTCATATTTAGAGAGACATACAAGAAAGAGGAGTAAGAGTGTTGTGTTCATAATTATCTATTATATAGAGGAGCTATGATACCAATTGAAATATATGTCCAAGTATTATGGATGGTTGTAAAGAAAACACCAAAATACAATTAGGGATGTTAACTAGAATTTTTTACATTCTATTTTTATTTACTTATTTTATTTTTAGGTTTGATGTTGTCCATTTAAACACATTATTCACTTGTATGATTGGAATATTATCTGGAGATGTTATCATATAAAAGAGGAACATGTTGTTCAAGAGAAATTTTAATGCTATAAAATTTATCTCTAAATTATTGAGAGTGAATACTTGCTAAAAGAGGAATTTTAAACTTGGTGATTTCATGTTGAGTTGAGCTACAATTGGTAATTTGAGAGAAGAATCCAAAGTTGACCTAAATTGGGCCATACAAAGTAGATGAATTAATACAATAAAAAGCCATATAAAATCTTACTTCAAGCCATCATCTAGATTTATCATTTGAAGCTACTATCTATATAATATCTTCTAGAGCTACCATCTAAAACTTTCATCTATAGTTATCATTTGGAGCTATTTTCTAGAGCTTCCATCTAGACGCATAAATATTCCATTTGGAGTTGCTACCTATAGTTGTAGTCTAAATAAGATATGTCTAGAGAATATATTATCTTTAGCTACATCTATCATGTACATAAGATATGAAATATGGAGTTAGAATCTAGAGAAGAGTTGTCATATAAAGAAATTGGTAACATCAGGTAACCTACCATTTATAAGAGTTGTCTAGAGTTGTAATGTTGTTATTTGAGATGAATTTAATATATCCATATACAAAAAGGGCCACTTAAAGTAAACATCAATCTTGTCATCCATTGACAATGTCATTTAGTAATAAGTCCATCTAAAGATGCATCAGGTTCATCTACTATGAAGTTGTCATCTAATCAATGCATGAGCCATATAAAAGATAAATTCTAATGAAGTGTTGTTGGTTGAAGACTTGTGCCACTATTTTTTTTCAAAAGCACTTGTTGTTTGTAATTTATTGGGATGAAAGTGTTGATATTCTGAAATAAAATAATAGGTAGTTAATAATTGAAAGGGGGCACAAATTTATTTCAATAATAAATAATAATTAATTCCCACATGCTTCGTGCTAAGGCTCTTTGAAGATTTTAAAAACTATTTTTTATTTTTATTTTTATTATTGGTAAACGTACGTGAGAAGATAGTGATTTGGCATAATTTTTATTACCATAGAATATTGACAAAATATTCTCTAAAGATTCAATTTAGAGAACTAACCTCATTAAACCAGTGCACCAATATTTATCATGATATGTCCATTTTGGAGGAATACACTTGTGTCATGATGGATTGAAGACTTTTTTTGAAGATGAACATCTCTAATATCTTGCATTATCCATAAGAATGGATATTCATCCCTTTATATGATACTTTATTGAAGGATTAATTGCACTCACATTATATTAAGGTTCTTAAACATTTTGAATGGTGCAGATTTTGAGGTTTTATGTGACTATCTAAAGGAGATAAAATTTAATTACTTTTACATACCATCCTATTATGGAGAATATACATATTTATACTTAATTTTAGGGGCTAAATATGACCCCTATGACTTGGGTGCCATGACAACGCATGTGATGAAAATTTTATCTCTTCTACAGATGTGTCTAATGGCCATGCCTCACTTGGGATGCTAGTTTTGAGAAGTCCAAGTAGTATGAGACATGGATCCTTCAGATAGCCTTCAATATTTTTCAAATACCAAATCCTTGACTTAGTGCAACCTTTGATGTGCTTCATCCTATTCTATCCTAATCTACTAGGTGCTTTATTAGTGAAAAGGAAATGAGATAAAATAGTAGAAGAGTAAAAATAAATAATAGAAAGTGGTAAAACATATCTAACCTACCTAGCCTAAGCTATGTGTGGCGATGTGCCAAATATTGTGGATCTCATTTTGCATCGTGTTGGGATGAGTGAACACATGAACCAAGAATACCAACATAAAATGAGTATAGTCCCAATTGCATAATACTTCAAATCAAATAATCTCTCATGAAGCCAGGACATAAACACTAGAGTAGTTACAACCTCCTATAGAAATATACACAAACACTCAAACCAAGACATAAATCTTGAAGTAGTTATAACTTCTTGTACTTATGTTAAATCTCATTACATTTATATGCAATTAGAAGATTCTTAGTTACCTATACATAAAATAGCTCAAGGCTTGAGTCTAGACTAAAAAACAAAATGGAAGGAGGAGGATAAATTGCTCGAGATCAAATACTAGACACAAAAAAATTTTAACATCCTTTATGATAATAAAAATATTAGCATTTATAAGCAAAATCGAGAACTTTTCTCTCTTTAAAATTTTTATTTCAAAATACCTACCCATAGTCTTTTTACCATTAATGTTGCAAAAATCCATGACTTTTGGATCTAGATCCACTTGAGGTGATATGTTTCTGCCTATACTATAGATTTGCAGTTATTAGATGACAATATCTTTCACTATTAATGCTCAATCAATTCCATGGCAACTCCATAGTAGATTTGATGATGTCATGTTTAATGTTTTACTTTTCATGTAGATAGGGCCATACATCCTAGAAGACTGAATACCCAAGTATAATATATGAGGTTCAGGGCTACAACATTGGCTAGGGGGATGGGAGTTGAGCAACCCTCCATGTAGGGGTTCAGGGGCAAGATCCCCTAGAACAAGATTTGACCTCCTAAATTTGTAGATCCTAGGTGGTGAAAGCTTAACCAAAACTTGGGGGATTACTCTCCCTTTGCCCTTCATCTAGGATACCATTTTTTGTATTTGGCTTGGTTGGTGTGTCCTGCTATTGACTTTTGTATGCTCCATCTAGTGTCCTAGTTATCACCAATTAGCCTATGATTACCATATTTTTAAGTTGGAAAGGTGTGTTAAAGTAATTTTTCCTTTCGATTGCATGCATTACAACTCTAGATCTTTTCTAGGACTCTAGTTTTATCTTGTTATCATCATATTTGAGTAAAATAATTTGATTACTAGTCCTATACACTTGTCTACTTCCTTTCAAATATTCATTATTTGGATTCCCATCAGAGCCCATTTTTTTCAAAAAAATTGTCAATATGCATACTCCTACCAAAGGTAGTGAGAATTCACTATAATTCTAGTGGCTCACAAAGGATCTTCAACTTGATGAAGATGAGGAACCCATAAAACCAACATCTTTTTTGTTGGGCAAAAAGTTAAAATTTTGGGAGGTTACCATTCTTGAGACCTCCCCTACTCTTTCAAAAAAATTGGGATTTCCTTTTTAATGGCCAAGTATTTATCTTTGATCATTTCTAAAAATGAGTGGAATTTGTGGCTACATTTCTCTTTGATAATCCTCCTTTTTGATAAAAATCACCACTATTATTGCCTTGTTCCTTGTTTGATTTCTAATTCTACCAAGTTAACTCTCATGTGGGATAACCATACCTCTTATTTTGATACTTGCACTTGATATGAGAGGTTTAAAATTTTATCTTTTTTATGCCACAATTGGGGTGATCTATTTCTGGATTGAGAAGGTTATATGATCTAATAAAAGTTGGTCATTATTCCCATATATCATAATCTCTCTTATAAAATATTGATTATTCATTTGGCCACCTTAGGTATCTTCTTCCTCATCCATTATTCCTAATATTCATTTTCTTAGGGTGTTGTGAATCTAGTTACTTCTAAAGGGTAATCTAGTTTTCAAACTCTCCCACCTGGATGATGGGTAAATTTAAGACCATGTTTCATGAAGGGATCTCACTAAATATGATTCTTATAGATTTTTGGTGATAAATAAATTGACTCTACCTTTAGTGATATTGGATTCAGCTATCATCTAAAAGGCTATGAGTCATCATCTTTTTTAGTTTAGTATATTAACACTAGTTGGGTGACACTAGTTTAGTATATTAAGGCTATGAGTCATCATCTAAAAGGTAGATGGAGCTTCACTTATGGAACACTTGATGAGTATAAAATAATCTCCCATAGATGCAATGAAGAATTTTAATGCCTAGTTTCATAAAACCTAGTACAAAGTGTTTGATGAGATCAGACCTTCCCTAGGTATGACACTCATTTTATATATCAAATATTTCAATTTAGAGATTACCATGATGATAAAAATTTGTGAAGGGAATTTCTTCCCAATAGCCCATCAAATAGTCATTCGAGCAAAAAATAACCTCATATAGATAAGTAGGATACCCCCAATATCCTCATAGCATTTATATCCCCAATTCACATACACTTTACTACCAATTCTACAACTCACCATATACCCCTCATGCAACTTATAAACCTGGTTATCTTTCCCTCCACATACCATCTAGTCTTCATTTCCCCACTTGAGACCAAAAAAAGGAAGCAATAAGGAGGAATGTATAGGTACTTTTTAAGGAATTAATTATCTTGAGGATATATCAATACAACTAAAGCATCCCACACTTTTTGCCATGGGACCATTCTTCACAAGGGTACTTAGTCATAAATCATCAACCAATTATAAGAGCCTATCCAAGCTATCAACCTTAGAAATATTATTGGCCTCTGATAGAGGTGTAAAAATAGTAGCACCAGTAGCACCAACCCCTTATCAACCAATCCTTTACCATGGAACCAATGTCCCAATTATAACACCTATAGATCAAGTCTTGTTCACATGGGGAGAAATAAGGGATAGATGGTAAATGATCAGATTGACGAGGTATCATCCAATAAATATTGGGTATAACTAGACTTCAAAAGAGCAACTAAACCCATAATTATCAAAATATCCTAGGGAAATGGGTTAACCAAACCAAAATATATGTCCACCATCATAGATATTCTAAGAAGGTAGCCACCATATCTATTGTTATATGGCAGTATTAATAATTGGTTTTGCTAGGAATCCTTTGAAATAATAGAGGAGAGGTTCAAGCATTGATCAAGAATAGAAACACTAGAATAAAATCTAAAGGAGATCAGCCTAAACCAAGGAAAAGGTGAGGTGGAGTAGTCCATATGAACCAAAACAAGGCCTTTCCTGCTAACCATAAGGTGTAAGGGATGACCAATATAAAATTTCCTTATGGATCCTGTGCTCATCTCCTCTTTATTGAAAGTGATGGCATAGTCATTGAAATCAACTTGATGGATGACTATGAAAGAAGTGAGACAACTAGGTAAGATACTTATCCTCATGATTGACCTCCCAGTACCCCTCCAAGATGACATCCCCTAGGTCATAGTCCCAAATCTAGAAGAACATCTTAAGACTAGACAATATTGAAAGGTTTAATAGATAGATTTCAAGGCTAAGGCCATCCTCTAAAAAATGAGAACTAGTGGATGGAATTTAGAAGCCCAGCTCTAGGTTAGAACATCCAACCTATAGAAGGAAGAAATAGATTATAGATATCTAGGAATTCAACCCTATTGAGACCTTTTACTGTACTAATATGGGATAGACATCAAACTATAGAAGAAAACCCACTAACCCCTTGGGTCTTTGTAATAGAAAAATCATCATTATTATTATAAATCTACCTAATTGTTGTAAGACATGAGTGAGTTCATACTTTTAGTAGAAGGTTTTAAATTGTACACATTGGAAGGACATGATTGTTGAGATTAAAGCATGTACGCCAACCCTCTTAGGATCAATAGCAGAGACCTTTTGGTTGAATAAAGATCTACCATATTCAAGTGGAAGGAGGCATAAAATATGATGGAATTCTCCATATCCCAATCACAACAAAACAAGACTCTTCATATCCATCTATTATCAACAAATAAATATAATGTGAAACAAACCATGGGAGTCATCCAAGTGATAAGGCCTATAAATTGAGGTATGCCCCCATTCTAGTCTCCATAAGGTCTCAAGCATATTTTCCTCCAAAACCATCCTTTTCCAACATCCATTATTATTTAAGATACCTCAATATTTTACCCATTTAGACTTTACACCCAATGGGAAAGGCCTCTCTTATATAGATTTCTTGATTCTTGCCAGAAAGAGTTCTCCTGTGACTCATCAAAACCATAGTAAAAATTCGCTACACCAAGCAAATACTACATTCAAAGGTAATTCTAATCAGGGTGTTGACCTATATCTAAAATGAAGAGGCTCAAATCCCTTACTACTTACAAAATAGCTAAAACCATAAGATAATACAAAGTACAACCAAGGAGGAATTCCCATAACCAACTAGTGCTGAACCTAAAGCTTCCCACTCCATGGGCCTTAGCTACCTAATTGGACCTAAATAGTTACTAGTCATCAAGTCTTTCCTATGGCATCTAAGGTAAGTTTTTCCATGAACCAAATTCCTAGAGCCTTTCTAATGATATATAATGGGATTTCACTCATAGTATAATTGCACCTGATCTAGAGCTCATGGACCTCTCTCCTCCATAGATAGGAAGGATTGTTACCCTATATTACCTACACATTATTTGGTGCTCATGTAGAGGAATTAAGTGGGGTAATTCAAGAAAATAAATCATAAAGGCATCCATGAAAGCTTTCCCTTTCTTAATAGGATATCAAAGCTCAAAGGACCACCAAAATCCTAGCATATTAATGATTCCAATTTATAAATACTTTGCTATATTTTGAGGTTTCTTGTCTCCCATAAGATTTTTCTTAAAACCCATAGTGGAAGAGCAAAAAGAGTAACAAGAGAAGAACACCTAGAGGTATACCCACAAAAATCTAGAGCTTGACATCTAGGTTCTTACTAGGATGCTAATTTGAATAGCAAAGGATGGGCTCTTGATGAAAAGCATCTCATACCAATGATATAAAAGGCAATGAGCACTACCTCTATAGTGTTAGCTTTTGATGCTTAATACTTAAAGCAAAATAACCACAAGATCTAAAATAAAGTTGTAAGAAATATAAGTCAATGACAATATTCTAAACATATAAAACTCATAAATAACTTCTGCAACAACTCATAAAAATACCATTAAAAAATGCTCACAAAAATAGTATCTTGATAGAATAAAGATCTCCAATACACCATACTTCCACACACTCTCACTCTACATTGTGTCTCTCTCACACACACATAGACACATATATAATGGAATGTGACTCTTCATATGGAGTACTCTTGGCCTTCACTCTTCTTGAGACTCTTCACTTTCCTACTCTAAGGACTCATGTGCACTCTTACATAATGGACACTTGTGCACATCTACACTCATCATACTTGCACACTTAACTACAAGATACTTGTGCATTTCCTACACATTATTACATTACATAAAGTAAATACTCACACTCTAATCTAAGACACTCTCCTAATATAAATATGTACCCAAGGTGGTACATTAGCATGTACCAAATAATGTAATATACTCCAACACCCCCTGTATTACATTATTTGGTTATTGAAGACTTTAGTCTTCAATATGGTCTTCGTCTTTTATCTTCAATCTATCTCTTTAAGATCAATTCCTGAACTTGCACAAAATAGTTCTTGTTTTACCTTTCTGATGTGACTTCTTCTATTCTTCTTTTTCTTTCTTTGCTTTTGTATCTTCTTTGATGATTCACCTTCTAAGCATTGTGTTAGAAAATTATCACAATAATACAACTTTGATTTTTGTCTTGAATTCTTCAAACAAGTATCTTCTTTAGGTTCAGTCTCCATCTTGCCTTTTGTTTGATTCTTTTCCTTGCTTCACCTTTTCTTCCATTTCTATATTTTTATTGATGGTATGTCTTTGATGCAATGGGTTAGTAAATCATCACAATAATATGACCTTTTTCCAAATGACTCTTCTTTGAGATCATTTCTTTCAACTTGTATCTTTTCTTGACAAAGTTCAAAGATAATTAATGAAAGATACATCATTAGACATTCTTTTGAAGTGAGTACAATGATATTTTGAGATTCCCAATAAGATCTAAAAATCTTCTCATGAAGATATCCCATAAAAGTAGTAAATTTTCCTTCTTTAGCTTCTTTAAAGAACAAAATCAATTTATCTTTTAGAACATCAAATATTCAATCTCCATCAATGTTGGATATTAAGCCATGTGAATAAAACCTGAGTGAATGTAACATTTCTTCACTATATTCATTAAATACTTCCTTCACTATTTCATCCATAGTCCTATAGCTTTGTATCTTTTAAACCTTTGAAGTAGAATTCCTTATAGCTCCCTAGGATTTGTATGAACAACTTAAAGATAATTTTTCAAATCTCTAAACCTTTGAGGTTGACTACCTTATGTCTCCCTAGTTTTGAATGTATTGTCCCACCTTGATAAAACCTTTTCAACTTCTAAATTTTAAGTTGAATTTGAGTATATGATCAAATACTAACTTTCAATTCTTCAAATCATGTAGTATACCTTGTATTTCCTAATGTTTGGATAATGATCAAACAATAGTTTTGACAAAGGTTTCAATTCTTCAAATCTCTAGGTTGAATTCCTTTTATCTCCCAAATTTCAAAAATATAATTTCTCAATTCTAAATTTCACAAACCTATGTTGGTGTTGAATTCCTTATAACTCCCTAATTAGAAATTTAGAAAACAAAGGTATTTGCAAATTTAATATTCCTATTTTTATGTAGAAATCCTTATTCCTCCAAGTTAAACTATTTGCAAATATTTCTATGCAACTTGAATTTCAAAATAGAATAAAGTAATTTCAAAAACTTTCAAATTAAATACTTCTCACTTCAAGAATCTTCCAAAGCATTCAATAAATCTTCTAAGGTTATAATTCATCAATTCATTACCTTATTTCTCCATTCATTCAATTAATCTCAAGTATAATAGATTAATTAACCTTAACCTTAATAATATTATTCCTTATACCTCCTTAATATTTGCAAAGGGTTAAATCAATTCAAATATTCTATACCTCCTTGTATATGGTGTGCTAAATTTGGGTCTTCAAATATTTGACCTCCTTCTACGTATTCACTGGCCTCTTTGTCCTCCAATATTAGGTCTTCAAGTATTTGACCTCCTTCTACATATTCACTGGCCTCTCTATCCTCCAATATTCTCTCCTTTATGATGCACTCCACGTTATTCAAGAACTTTGAAATCTATCTCACACTAAACTTGGCTCTCATGCATTAATGGTGTATAGGAAATATTTTCTTCTCCCATGAAGGTGGTTGGCATTCCTTCTGTGATGTGACATGTGGTAAACAATCTCTTCACTTCCTCATAACATTGTTACCAAGTGGCACTCAATGTTTGAATGTTACAATTTTGATTTCCTTCTTGCCTTAACGCTATGTATGACCCTTGCAAATTTTGATGTCCTGAGTAAAATAATATTCTAAGAGCTTTGTAATTGCACCGAATGAAATGGTGCTCAAATTTTTATTCGATGATGATTTTGCTTCAACCTAATGGCTCTTTGACTCCTTCCTCAATGGTTGTTCAACTGGCACTCTTCTTTGGTGCTCTCTTCAATGCAAGCATTTTCTCTCCCTTATGGTGGTTACAAATGTAAACTCTTTTATCTTCCTTATAATAGTTATGTGCTCAAGTGATTTGACCTACTTTCAATGTATCTTTTGGCTCTCCATGATGTCTCCTCAGCTTCTAACACTTCTACTCCTATCAATGCTTATGCTTCCTCCTCCTTGCTTGGTGGCTCTATCTTTCAAGCTCAATGGCTCTTCTCCCTTGCATAGTGGCTCTTCTCCTTTGCATGATGGCTCTTCTCCTTTGCATGGTGGCTCTTCTATTTGCACAATGGCTCTTCCTAGGCAACTCTTGGATGCTTAACCATATGTTCTACGTTGTTCATCTTCATTCTAATAACACCTTGGCTTCTCTCCTATGGCACTCAAACTTCACTTTCTGGTGGCCCTTCCTTCAATACGATGGTGCCTCCACTTGTGCTTGGTGGTTCTACCACTCCTTTGGTGACTTTTATTCACCAATATTTTTTACAACTTTTACCTATACTTTATGGTGTCTTTGGACACTCTAACTCTGCCTTGTTCTTGTGCACTATTTGATCTCTTTCTTTTATCCAATAAGACTTATAAAAATTTTGCACTTTCTTGGATTATAAAAACAACATATATATTAATTTTTCCTTCTCCTTATTACTCCCTTTCAAGCAATCTTTAACTTCACTTTTGTTGTTGTGTTTTGCATATTCTAGGATGATAATGATGCCTCCTTCCTTGGCTTGGAGACACTTAGCTTAGACTATATTTTTTTGGCTATAATAACTCTAATATGGTGCTTTCAAAAACTTTATAATAAGCTGATTTGAATGCTTGAATAATGAACTTTTATAGCACCAATGTTACAAACCTCTTTTACCTCCTTTTGTAGCTAATCTCCTTGGTGATTTGATTCACCTTTTTGTTGTCTCAAATTTACAAATTTTGCAGCTCCACTTCCTTTTAATTTTCTGCTCCAAAAACAACTTCTACCTTCTTCAAAGTATGTTGTTTGAAATCAGCCTTCTTGTTGTCCAAAATCTCTACAATCTGCAGCTTCAATTGCTGCTAAATATTCCTTCACTTTGCTATCCAAAGCTCTCTCAAATATACTCTAAAAATCTTCAAAACACAACTCTACTATCTCCTTCTAATGCTGCCCAATTTTGCAGTCCTGAAACTCTTCAATCATTGCTCACAAAATATGATTTCTCCTCCTATATCTTGCTATCCAAAAATAGTCTCTAACTCCTCCAATATGCTACCTTAGTTTGTTGTCAAATTCTCCTTCAATTGCTGCTCAAGGGCACTACAAAATCTACCCAAATTTTCTCCAATTTGTAGCTCTATGTCACCTTCAATTTTTTATCCTATGACCCTTCAACTTCTACCTCAAAAAATAGCAAACTTCTTTACAAATCAGCCTTCAAAATATTAATGGTTATCTTCAAACTTCTCAATTTGGTGGCCTCTTCTATCCTCTTTCTCCTCCTTAGATCTCACTAAATTATGTCTTTGAATTTGGCCTCTTTGTTGGCCTCTTCTTCAAGAATTTGAATGTCTTGAAGTCTTCAAAAATACTTTCTCAAATTTGGAAAACTTCTTGCCAAAAATATTCTCCTTGAATCAGTTTCACAAATCCTTTTGGGCTTGTTGTTGAATGACAATAATTTTCCTAAATTTGATGTGATTACCTCTTTTCAAGAGTTTCTTCTTCTTGCAATATTCTACCTCAAACTTTCTTCAAATCTTCTCCAATGGCCACTTCTTCAACTTTCTCAATAGGGCTTCTCTAGCCTTCTTCTTTCTCCTTCCAAATTTACTTGAAACCTCTTCTCTTGGGTTTCCAAATTATTCAATATTCTATCTCCTTTCTCAAATATACAATGGGGACCTCTTCTCTTGAGTCTCCTCTTTCTTCAATATTCAATAGAGCTTCTCTAACCTCTTTCTCTCTTCTTCCTTCAATATACTATGGGGACCTCTTTCTTGGGTCTCCTCAATCTTCAATATAATCTTCAATATTCAATGGAGCCTCTTTCTTGGGTCTCCTCAATATTCAATCTCTCAATCCTTGTTCTCTTCAATATTCAATGGGACCTCTTTCTTGGACCTCCTTAATCTTCAATGTCTACTCTTTTGATGCAACTCAAAACTAATCCTTGCACAAGGAAATCACATAGACTTTCAAGCAACCAAAGGTGAAATTCTTCTCTATCTATTGTAGAAAGCTTCTCAACTTCTGAGAACTAATTTTCTACAACAAAAACTTAGACAGTAGCAACCAAATACATCCAAATCTCTAGAATTTTAAAATCAATAAACTTCACTAGTTATCCTTCGGCTCTCCCTATATCCTATCAATATCCCTTATGGCTTTGATACCTCTATTGGATTTTTATGCTTAATACTTAAATAAAAACAATGACAAGATCTAAAATAAAGTTTTTTTAAGAAATATAAGTCAATGGAAATATTCTAAACATATAAAACTCATAAAAATGTCATTAAAAAATGCTCATGAAAATAGTATCTTGATAGAATAATGATCTCCAATATACCATAATTCCAAACACTCTCACTCTATATTGTGTCTCACACACACATATATAATGGAATGTGACTCTTCATATGGAGTACTCTTAGTCTTCACTCTTCTTGAGACTCTTCACTTTACTACTCTAAGGGTACTTGTGCACATCTACACTCATCAGGGGAGTAGGCAGAGTGATTCACGGTACTCATCAATGTGGCCTAACCATAGTACAGGGATCCGAACATAGAGGACCATAGGGACTAGCTCCAAAAAGACTCACAAATATGGAGCCGAGGGTGGAGGTGAGCCTGGGGGTGCAGGACCAGTCTGATTTTTTTTAGATACATGTACCATTTTTTAGTGTAAGGTCTAAGGACCTACATAGTTGTAGCCTACGAGAATTTTTGATGTACCTTGATGTACTTTGCCATGTTATACACACACACACACATATACATATACATACATATATATATATATATATATATATGATATTATCTTTTGAGACTCATTATGTGTATTTATATATTTTTTATTTTATGTTAATGTTTATGAGATGCACATGAATGCAATGCTTATGATCTTATGCTATATGATGTGATTTATGTATGGTTAGATGATGTTATCTAAATGTATAGATGGACTACTTGTGTATGCATATATGGATGCACTTGCTAGATTTTTTTTTTTGAAAAAATTGAAAAAAACTTGTATTAAAACAAAGATCAGTTACAATTGGGAGTAGACACATCCCAACCGAAAACAATGAAAGCACATGATTACAAGAGAAGAGGAAGATTTGCAATGGAGCCAAATCTCTTGAACCAATACCAAGCTAGCTGAGGGAGCTAATTGGTCTGTTACAACAACTGGTCACGAAATCACGCAGCAAACACCAACTTCACCTTTGGCCGCGAAAAAGCGCAAGTCACGAAATCGCGACACAAGACTCCTCTGACCGCAAAAAGTCAACCTGTCATGAAATCGTGACATGAAATCGCGACAACAATCCTCCCTTGGCCGCAAAAAGTCAACCTGTCGCGAAATCACGACATGTCGAAATCGCGACAACAATCCTCCCTTGGCCGCGACGGAGCAACAGGTCACGAAATCGTGACACCTTTCCACCTTTGGCCGCGATGGAGCAACATGTCATGAAATCATGACAACTTTCCTCTCTTGGCCATGACGAAGCAACATGTCACGATATCATGACAACTTTCCTCCAGCGACCACGATGGCGCAACACGTCATGAAATCATGACAACTTTCCTCCAGCGGTCGCGACGACGCAACATGTCGCGATATCGCGACAACTTTCCTCCCTTGGCCATGACGGCGCAACATGTCATGATATCATGACCAAATCCTCCAGCGGCCATGATGGCGCAACATGTCACGATATCATGACAACTTTCCTCCCTTGGCCACGATGACGCAACATGTCACGATATCACGACAACTTTCCCCTAGCGGCCATGACGGTGTAACATGTCGCGATATCATGACAACTTTTCTCCAGCAGCCATGACGATGCAACATGTCACGATATCATGACAACTTTCCTCCAGCGGCCATGATAGTGCAACATGTCACGATATCATGACAACTTTCCCATAGTGATCATGACGGCGCAACATGTCACGATATCATGACAACTTTTCTCCAACGACCGCGACGACGCAACATGTCACGATATCGTGACAACTTTCCTCCAGCGATCATGACGGCGCAACATGTCACGATATCATGACAACTTTCCTCCAACGACCACGATGGCACAACATGTCACGATATCGTGACAACTTTCCTCCAGCGGCCGCGACGGTGCAACATGTCACGATTTCGTGACAGCTTTCCTCCAATGGCCGCGACGGTGCAACACGTCGCGATATCATGACAGCTTACCTCCAATGGCCGCGATGGCGCAACAGGTCATGAAATCATGACAAAAACCACCCTTAGCTTTTTCTTTGATCATTGTCTCAAGGATCTTTCAAGGCCCTGCCTAATCACCTCATCTTCAATAGGCATGTCACTGTGCAGCTGCACCCCTACCTCTTTCTCAGCACCCATCTTAGCCAGGAAATCGACCGCTTTGTTTAAATCTCTGCTCACATAAACTGGAATCACATCATCTAATTCCCTCCATAATTCCTTGATTTGAGAGACCAGAATCCTCAACCTCCAAGCTTTCAATGCAAAGTTCCTCATGCAGTCTAGAGCTCCAACCAGAATTTGAGAATCAGATTCAAGAATTATCCTCCTGTGGCCCTGAGTAACTGCCCAAATAGAAGCAGATTTGATAGCAATGGCTTCTGCTTCATTATTTGTGGCTCTACCCAAGCCCTACAGTTCCCAATAGAGCACTGATCCCTCATGATTTCGACAGACCATGCCAATTCTGGCACTACCCGGATTGCCCTTTGCAGCACCATCAGTATTGATTTTAATCCAGCCTTCTGGGGGCGGTTTCCAACTGGCTCTGTCCTGTCCCTCTTGCTTTTCAACTCCCTCTTCCATTGGCCCAGGACCAACCTGAGTTTCCTCTTTAGCGTAGACGGCAACAGTTTCTGTGACTTTGCTCCAGATGACCTGCCAAACTCCATCTAGCGAGGAAAAGGTTTCTCTAAAAATTCTAGCATTTCTCTCCAACCACACTTGCCACCAAATGAAGTTTAAGCCAAGCTCCCACCCAATTTGAAGAGCTTTGGAATTAAATCTACCCCGCTTCCATCTTTCCCAAATATTAGACCGATTCATGTCACCATTAACCTGGATTTTATAGTGAGAGAACCATCGCTTCCAAATCTGACGCGTGAAAGGGCACTCAAACATCAGGTGATCAGCTGTTTCCTCGTTCTTGTGGCATAAAACACATTGAGAAGGGCCGATGATTCCTCTACATCTGAGATTGTCAAAAGTGAGAATACCATTGTGCATAAACTGCCAGGCAAAAAAGTTTACTTTCGGCCAGCCCTTGGGGTGCCAAATCTTTCTCCAATCCTCAACCGGATAAGAATGGGGGGAGGCTCTGGGAGGATCTTGTCATATCCGTCCTTCACTGTATAAACACCAAGGCTCCCATAGCCCCAAGCTAATTCATCCTCCTCGTCTCTCCCTGTGAGAAACCTTTCTGTCAAGATTTTGGTCAAGATGGGTGCCAACTCCGGGGGGATTGGAATTGGCCACTCCTCCAACCTCTTAAACTTCTTAAACTTATACTTCCCCAGCTGAGTAGTGTTGAAATAACTTTCAATTTGGACCCAACCCTTGGTTTCTATGGCAGATTTTATTGGAAGTAACTCGGGGAATTCAACAATGATGGGTGGGTACTGATCCCATGAATCGGTCCAGAAACGAGCCTTCTCCCCTCTCCCCACTTTCCAAAACAATTGGTCTTTAATAACTTGAGATCCTAGCTTGAGAGCCTACCACACTAAGGATCCAAGTACCATCCAGAGGGAAACGGCCCACCTCATTGGGGTTAACTTGACCCAAATATTTACTAGTTAGGATTCTACTGAATAAGGAAGTTGGTTGGGAAATCCACCTCCAGTACAACTTTCCAGCCAAGGCTTGATTATTTAACTTGGATCCTCTCAGTCCCAGCCCACCTTTTACCTTGGGCTGGGTGACTTTATCCCAGCCCACTAAGGCCCACTTTCTCTCTCCCTTAGCTCCTTCCCACAAAAACTTCCTAGCCATCCTGTCCAACTCTTTCCATATTGTAAGCGGGGCAGCCAGGATAGAAAATTTGTAGATTGGCATGGCTTGAATGACTGACTGTAAGAACGTTAATCTGCCACCATAACTTAACCACTTGTGAGACCAGTGATTAATTCTGTCCTTGATACACTCCAGAAAATTCCTCCAAGTGTCTAATTTTAGCTTCTTGAAATGCAAGGGGATCCCCAAGTAAACCACAGGGAGAGAAGTCCTAGTGAATCCCAGGATTTCTAAAATTCTGTTCTGAAGCCTTTGCTCCAGATTAAAAAAGACCACTTTGGATTTCCTGTCATTAATGACCTGTTGAGTAGCCCTGAGATAGACATTAAGAGTATCCCTAATCGTTCTTGCTTCCCTGATGCTGGCCACTCCCATCAAACCAGTGTCATCCACAAACTGCAGGTGCGATAAAACTTCATCCCCCACCCTAATACCCAATAATCTGCCTTGTTGTCTTCTCCTCAAGAAAATTCTGCCAAGACCTTCAGCCAGAATGAGAAAAATATAAGGGGAACAGGGATCCCCCTGGCGCAGACCCCGAGAAGCTCCAAAAGGTTGCGAAGGAAGGCCCTTGATAAGCACAGAGTAAGTCGGGGAAGAGACACAGCTCATGATCCACTCAATCCAGCCCTGAGAGAAGCCGAAGGCTGCCATCATTTTAGCCAGGAAACTCCATTCAACCCTGTCATAAGCCTTTGACATGTCCAATTTAATGAACATCCCTTTATTACCATAAGTGTGCATTGAATGGATTGCTTCCTGGGCCACAACCACCCCATCCAGAATCTGTCGTCCCTCAACAAAGCCCCCTTGCTCGGAGGAGATAATGTTGTGAAGAAGAGGTTTTAGGCGCTCAGCCATTACCTTTGTGATTATTTTGTACAACACATTACATAAGGCAATAGGCCTATAATCTGAAATATGAACCCCCTCCTCCCCTTTTGGAATCAAGGTAATGAACGTGTGGTTTATAGCTTTAAGCATTCTCTTATTTTCTCTGGACTCTTCAACAACAGCCCTTACATCTTCCTCTAAGCAAGTCCCAGAAAGCCTGAAAGAACTCAATTGGGAAGCCATCTGGACCAGGAGTTTTACCAGTGCTCATTCCAAAGACCACAGTTTTCAATTCATCCCTATCAATGGGTTTGAGGAGGGCCTGATTTTCATCCTCCGAAATAATAGCAGGTATGACAGAAATAACTTCATTTTGGGCCTCTACATCTTGAACCACACTTTCCTTAAAAAGCTTAGAAAAATAATCCATAGCATGGGAATGTATACCTGGAAGAGTATCAAAGGAATGACCGTTCTCATCTTGAAGGACCTCCATCTTATTCATCTGTCTTCGAGCACAAGCAGTCCGATGAAAGAATTTTGTATTTCTATCCCCTTCTAATAACCAGGAGGTTCTTGCTCTCTGCTTCCAATAGATCTCCTCCTGGTTGTCAATGTCCTCAACCGCTGTACGCAAGGCATCATCCTCAACTTTGAGCTGGTCAGTTATTACTCCTTCTCTGAACTATTTTTGGACCTCATCCCAGCGGGCCACCAACGGAGCTCTTTGGGCCTGGAAGTCAGTTTTATTAGAACGCCTCCAATACTTCAACTGAGTTTTGACATATTGAAGTTGTTTGTGGATTCTGAACATTGCTCTCCCATAAGTTGGGCGGCCTTCTTCCCACCACTGTGGGATTTTCTCCCGAAGTTCTTCTTTCTGAAGCCAAAAATTCTCAAATCTGAAAGGTTTGTGATGGTGCCCCATCCTAGTCCCGCCTTCCAACAGAATAGGACAGTGATCAAAAATAGGGCCTGCTAAAATCTAAAAATTGATATTCCATTTTACAAACGCCTCCTCTGAAAGCAGAAAGTGATCTAGCTTCACCTTCCTACTATGTGGCTCCCACCTTTTATTAGTCCAAGTGAAGTTATTGCCAGGACATTTAATGTCCACTAAGTGCAAAGCCTGGACTTGAGCAATCATGAAACGGTCCCCTGGATCCAAAAGAGGTGTTCCCCCTTCCTGGTCTCTAGAAGATAATTTAGCGTTAAAGTCCCCCGCTATAATCCAGTCTAGATCTTCCCTTGATGCTCGCATGTCATGCACAACCTTCCACTGCCGCCTCTGACCCTCTAGGTTTTGAGATCCATAAAAGTTGGTGATTAGAACGAATTCCGTAGAGACATTATTCCTAAAAAGAGAAGTGAGAACACCCCTCCAGGCAAGGTGTTCTATTGCAGACCATTCCAGAGAGTTCCACAGAGTAACAATCCCCCCTGAGGCACCTTGGGCAGCCACATCCATATGACCAGCACCCCTCCAAATTCTGTTGACTGTTTTAGACATAAGATCCAAAGACATCTTAGTCTCTTGTAAAAGCAAAAAATCAGTATTGCTATTCTCTAATAATATTTGAACAACAGATTGATGGGTTCTGCTGTTTAAACCCCTCACATTCCAAGATTGTATAATCATGGGTTACCCTGGGAGCAATAAGAGTCAATTGTCCTCACCGATCCTCCCATGATCAATTTGTCTCCCTGGGCTGCTAGCAGCTCCTTATTGGATCTTCTACCTGCTCCCTGAGAATTGCTATTTTTTGATCTTTTTTCTACCTGGGTTATCCCCAAAGATGGCCTTTCCCTGTTCTTCTCTGCTATCCCCATGCGAACATCCTGAGATACTGTCTGCTCCTGGTTATGGACTACTAAGGCACCAGAACACACTGGTTGTGATACCTCAGAGGGATCAACTACCTGTTGTATGACGGGAGAAGATGAGAGGGGGAGTTGCCCAGGAACAAAAGAAGTTTCCTTGAAACCCTCCAAGCCCTCCATAGATTGATCCTCTTCATCAACCAATGACTTAAAAATCTCATACCTATTGGCAGGCCTGAGATGAGATTGCTCCTTTCCCTCCTTTTTCTTTGTCCGTATTTTTCTTCTGGGCTGTTCAAAACCCTCTCTCTGAGCTTCCTGGCCCTGACCGGTGCTAATAGGATCTTTATTAGGTGCAGCCTTATCCTCTTTAGGCAGGTTTGGCATTCCTGTAGGGGCCTCCATATTGGCATTCATATTAATAGGACAGAAACGGGCCAAATGTCCATGCTTGTGACAAACCCTACATCTGAAGGGTAGGGCCTCATAGTCCAGCTGTTGAATCCAGGAAAGACCTGCCAATTCAATTTCCAACTCTGTCGGCAAAGGCTGGCTGAGATCCATCTCCACACATATTCGAGCATACACCGCCATGCTCCCTTCAATAGTGTCTCTGGCAACACCCAGATGTCTACCAATCGAATTGCCAATCATTGCCAATACCTGCTCACCCCAAAATTCCATTGGAAGAGCATAAAGTCGAATCCACACTGGGACAGCAGTAGGTTCAACACGAGGATCGAATCCTACCCTCCATGGTTGAACAAATAGCCCTGTCGGGCCATGGTTTTTCTTCTCCGACTCGAAGGCCTTATTTCTATCGGCCAGAGCCGAGAAGCTGACAATAAAATAACCATTACTAATAAACCACAATGAATACTCACCGTGGGGCTCCCAGTTCTGGCGGATCCAAGAATGCAGAAAGCTCAGGGAAGGGCGAATACCCATGAACTTGCAGATTAAATCATGGTTAGCTCTATAGAGGACTGACTCTTCAACCATGCTGGGCTCAATGACGATTTTTGGCCTGGATTCGGCCTGCGGCAAACAACCATTCACACGACGTGCTGAAGACCTAGTCCCAGCAGTCGTGAAGAGCTTTTTATATGCCATCTTTTGGGCTTCGACATTCTTCGGAGGAGAATCTTCTTTAAACAAATCAGCGTAAGAACTGGTACTTCCTGGAAAAGGAGCCGGAGAAGTCCCCATTGGACCCTCCTGGGGCACCGATCGAACCTTCAGATCCACCGTACCCCAAAGACACTTCTGCAAGCCAGCAGAAGCCAGAGATTTTTCGAAAATCCAGAAACCCTAGTTCAGAGAAAAAAATCGCCAGAGCTCATTTTCCCGCCTATCGTCCAGCCCCTATTGTTGAAAAGGTTCTTCCCACTTGCTAGATGTTAAATGCATGTTTTTTTTTTATTTACTTATATGCATCTAATCCATACAATATGACATGATGAATTCAAAGTGTGTAATGCATTATTTACATGATGATGATCTGATGTAAATGAACATGTATGCTTTACTCACTTAAAAAATAAGGAATAAATGTAATATGTGATTAAAAATCTAATGGGTGACACCATAGAATGTATAAAATTCATGAATGAAAATGGTAACTCTTAACATAAGAATTAATAATTTAAGCATCCATATGTGAGATGAAAGTAATATGATACGTAATGATTTATGATATTAGATGTTTTATTGCTATTTGGGAATTTTTGAGGTTTTCCATGAGACTCAAACACCCTATTTGATTATTAAAAAGTTGTATAATGACCATACTATACTCCTGAAAGATATTTTTTTTGTTATGAATACCAAGATATTCATTATCCCTATGTGTGCAAATGAATATTTTAGAGAGACATAAGCCTACCCCAATGCCAGGCGGGATTCATTTAACCCATTACTATATTGGGGATCACCAAATGCTCATCATGATCCTAAGTTAGATTTAGTTGGATTAGACCATTAGGTGATACAGGATAGCTAAAGCTAGGTTTTTTTGCAAATTGCTTAGAGCTACCCCAATGCCAGGTAGAATTCATTCAGCCCATTGTTGTATTAGGGATCACTCAATGGTTTGGGGAGATTGACCATTCTAGGGATTCAAGCTCTTCACCTCCTTCTTTTCTTCATATTTATTTGGGATACTTGCTCGTGCTTAGTGATGAAAATCACTATTTATTTGATTTCTTTTGAGCAAGGTATTTATGTAGTGATGATAATCATTGTTATTTTGCTTTTAAATTTTTCTTTGTTTCGGGTAAAAGCAAGGGATTTCTTTGGGTAGGGGGAGCTTGTCCTTTTGTCAATGATCAAAATTCTAGACCATGTGCAACACAAGATAAGCAAGTAAAAAAATTTTGCTTAGGATGCATAGTACCAGTTTGTAGTGTTCATATTTCCATTTTTCCAGCTAGGATTTTAGTGTTTTGATTAGTGATAGGATTATATGCTAGGTACTATCAAAACTAGACCTCATATTCTTCTAGTATAGATAGCTTTCTAAAAAAATTGATAAAATCACTAGGTATGGTTGAATGACCGAAAAACCCTAGTGTATTCCTTATAGCAATAGGAAGAGGTTGTGTTGAAAAACACAGTTATTCACATGGGTTATGGATGAATGAATATTTGAATATGCATGATTGGACTACAAATGTGGTACCATTTGTAATATTGAAAAAATAGTCTATCCTAATGTGAATGCAATGGATGCAAGTGCCTAATGCAATGCAATTACATGAATGGAAATACAAAAAATAACATGCAAATGTTTTTGTATTTTAATATTTTCAATTGTTTTTATGTTTTTGTGTTTTTTTTTTACCAAAGAGCTAAACTACCTTTGGATCCTTTTGTGAGTTGACCAAAGAGATTATGAGGCCTTTGGATATTTTTGTGAGTTGACCAAAGGGCTTATGATGCCTTTGGGCCTTTTTGTGAGCTGACCAAAGGGCTTATGCTACCTTTGGGGCTTTTTGTGAGTTGACCAAAGGGCTTATGATGCCTTTGAATCCTTTTGTGAGTTGACCAAAGGGCTTATGATACCTTTGGAAATTTTTGTGAGTTGACCAAAGGGCTTATGATGCCTTTGGATCCTTTTGTGATTTGACCAAAGGGCTTATGTTGCCTTTGGGGCATATTGATGTTTTTTTATTTGTTTGAAATTTTATGAATTTTTTTTTGATGTTTTTGGATTTTTTTGCTTTTATGTGTAAAATGCCTTTAGATGAAGAATTTTGAGAGGCTCAGGCTCCTCAAAACCTTCTAACAATATTAGGTGATATGTCCTAGGCCTAATATTCTTTGAGATGATATAATGACCTATCCAGTTGGTCGTAAATTTATCTCATAGGTGCGACAAAAGATTTGAAATTTGTTGGTTCTCTTTGAGCACGAGATACCCAACCTTAAAGTCTCTTGGATGGGCTTTATTGTTATAATCTCATGTTAGATGATCTTGGTAAATGTGGAGATTCTCAAGATCATTGATGCAACATTCATCAAGAAGGGTAAATTGATCAAGGTGAGCTTGTCACGCAATGTCATCATCGATAAACTCTTTCAATGCAATGCGTAATGTTGGAATTTCTAACTCCAAGGGCATAATGGCCTCAGTGCCATATGCAAGTGAAAACAATGTTTCCCTAGTGAGTGTCCGCACGCTATTTTCGTAATCCCATAATGCAAGAGGCAACTCCAAATGCCAATCCTTATGATTTTATTTTACCATCTTCTTTAATATGGCTACGATTATTTTGTTTGAGGCTTCTACTTGCCCATTTGCTTGTGAATAGTAGTCTCACAAAAAAATGTTGAATGTTATATTTGAACATTAAAGCTTGCACATTTTTTTTTTGGTAGATAAGATACTATAGCATTAATACTGGGTTTTATAGGTTGATCCAAAACCTTTTACAAAAATTAGCCTAGGGTTGTTGATGAACATGTCCTTACTAAGGATCCTATATATGTAAAATCTACATGTTGCCAAAGTCATTACATCCGATAAGGTACATAGCCTGTTATAAAAAAGAAAATTCCCATACAACATTTTGGGTATACCCCGAGAAAACACACGTGCATCATAATTACAAAAAAATAAATAGACACAGATCCCTTCTTTGAAATAGTGGAGAAACAAAATGCTGCAGACACACATAGTAGAGTACTAAAAAAAACTCCCACAAGCTCTGTATTGATAGTTACTCTTAATAATTCTTTGGTGATTGCTTTCTTCTGTATATGACATGCTTTGGGACCATATCCCATCTTAGCCAATCAGCCTTGGAGAAGTGAACCTACTGGCTAGATTTATGGTGATGGCTATCTGGTGGTCCATGTGGCTCTTTTTTGAAGTCTTATATTGTTGTTTCTTTCCTACCCTATGATTATCAACCAACCTCAAATTACTAAGATGACTAGGAGCCATGTTATTTGACATGTGACTATCCCCATTAGTCTTTGTGGTATTTCTAAGCAGCATCCACCAAGACTAACAACTCAGATAATTTTTATTGTGAGTCCATTTCAAAAAATATACGGAATACTCATAGCCTTAAAACTTATAGTGCCTTACCTATTGGTAAATTCAACTATCATTCTTGGCATTCTTGTTGATTAAGCTCCTCTACTTCACTCAGGATACCATATTCCCATTTGAAAATTCCATCATCATAGACACCCAAATTGGTCATTTTTATTCTTAAATGAAGGACCATTATCCAAAATTATCTTGAATGGGATCTCAAAGCAATAGATGATATTGTGAAGTATGAAATCCACAATTTATGGTCCTATCATTGAAGTTAAGTGGACCTCTTCCATCCATTTGGTGAAGTAGTTAGTTGCCATTAGGATAAATGTGTGTCAACCTGAAGATAGGGGAAAGATCATTCCAAGTAGATCAAAACCCCATTAATAAAATGGCCAAGCCATATGAATGGGTTGTAAAACTTGCGATGGTAGGTCGTTAACACTTAACACACATCCTAACATACTCACATCAATCCTTTTCCATGGTGTGCCAATAATAACCCATTCAAATAATGCGCTTGATGATGGCCATGTTGTTGAAATGGCCACCATATGTACTATCATGATCTTGTGAAATTGCCCAAGATTATTCTTTGGGCTCAAGACAATGAAGGAGGACTCCATCGTAGTTTTGATGATATGATATATCTTCTAGAAAGACATATATTATCACTTTTTGTTTGAATGCTCACTTTTTAGCATGCAACAATCCTTGTGGGATGATTCCAAGCTTAAGGAAATCTTGTAATTGGTATAGCCAATCCTGATAAGCTACAACCTCAATAAAAAAGATGACTTGTTCTCTCTATGATTTGATGTGCACAAATGCATATTGAGAAATAACCTTGTGGTGAATGATGGTACCATTCCCTATAGGACCCCATGATATCAAAGACCCCTAAGGTACCTTCTTTAGAAATTATTTAGCTTTATAGAACCACTCATGGTTTGGTTCTATATGAATCATGTTGATTGGTTCTTTATTTTCAAAAGCCTCACACTGCATTGCTGATTACAAGAGCATCTTCACATGAATGGTAGTGAAATCAGTAAATGGATTTTGAGGGATCAAGGATCCCAAATATGTCATAGTGTTTGCAAATTTTTTGGATGTACAAGGGATTTCCTTGAATTTGTACCATTCTAGTTGGGCTAAATAAGTATCAACAAGCTCTTTGTAAGCTTTTAAGATTAGATACCTGCATTGAAATATTCCCTTAACTTGGTTAATGATGAGAAGGGAGTCACCAAAGATATTTAGATTTTTAATCTTCATAGTGATTTTTGTTTTGAGACCCAAGATTAGGGCCTCATATTCAATATTGTTATTTATGCAAGGGAAGTCTAACTTAAATGACAAGGGTATTGGAGCACCTTGTAGTATGAAAAAAACAATCCCTACACCATCCCATTGCTCACACTTATCATCAGCTTTATTATCAGGTTCTTTGGGTTTAGGTGCTTTTGATAATGCAAGGACTGCCTCATTGGGAAGCTCTATGACGAGAGGCCTGGTATCCTGAAGAGGTGCATTCGCTAGTTGATCAGCTATGACTTGTCCCTTGACGGAATTTTAGCTTATGAATTCCAAATCAAATTTTATTAGTAGCATGATCCACTTTGCAGTACGTGTATTATGATATGTCTTGCTCATCATATACTGCAAAGGATTTTGTTTTTATATCACATACATTGTATGGCTCAGCATGTAGTGGCACAACTTCTTAGTTGCAAGACCACTGCTAAGCATAGATTCTCTATGTATGCATACCCTAGCTTATAACTCACCAAGGTGCAGCTGATATAGTATATTGCTTGTTCTTTATCTTGCACATTCTTTTGAGCCAACATGGTACCCAAAGAAAAATTGCTAGAAAATATATAAAGCATAAATGGCACGTCTGGCCTTGGTGGATCTAGTACTGGCAACATCACTAGGTATTCCTTGATCTCAACAAAGCCTTGCTAATATTCTTCATCCCAATGGAATGGGACCCCCTTGTGTAGTAGTTGATTCATGGGTCAACATTTATCCGATAGTTGTGTGATGAAACATTTTATGGATGCTACTTTGCCTTGTAGGCTTCATAGATCTTTGATGTTAATGGGTGCGGCCATTTCTAGGATAGCATTTACCTTTACTGGGTCGACTTTGATCCCTTGTTTAGAAATTATGAATCCCAAGAGTTTTCCTAAAGTTATACCAAATATGCATTCCTTGGAATTCAACTTGACATTGTGCTCTATCAAGCAATCGAAGACCTTTCTCAGGACCTCGGTGTGCTCTTCACATAACAATGACTTGGCTAGTAAGACCAAATATTCTAGTATCTTATGCATGTAGTCATGGAAAATATATATCATGACCCACTGATATGTGGCACCAATATTTTTAATATCAAATGGCATTACTTTGTAACAAAATTTCCCCCATGGAGTGGTGAACGTGGTTTTGTTTTGGTCTTCAAGTTTAATTTGAATTTGATTGTAACAAAAAATTCATCCATGAGGGAGAGCATCTCATGACCTATAGTTACATCTACAATAGCATCTATGTTGGGCAACGGGAATGAATCCTTCGATGTTGACTTATTGAGATCTCTAAAATCCATGCAAATACGGATTCTTCCATCAAGTTTTCCTATAGGTACCATGTTTGATACCCATTCTAGATAGTCAATGGAGGTAATAAATACTACATCCAATAGCTTCTGCAGATCATTCTTTACCATCAAGGTGATGGTTGGATGCATCTTCCTGAGTTTTTTCTTAACTGGTTTCTTTGAAGGATCTAGTGAAAGGTTGTGGACAACCAATTTCGGATCTAAACCTGACATATCCTTGTAGGTTCAAGAAAAGATATTAGGTCTCTCTTTCAATAGAGGTATGATGGTGGTCTGCTATTCTAGAGATAAGATTTCTCCAAAATTAAATTTCTTTGTATCAGAAGGATCATCATTGATGTACACTCAAAAGTTTCCTCTATTGATATATGTGACCCCTCCTCAAGTTTTTGAGGAGTGGGGATCAATTGGATGTCATCCGTTGAATTCAAAGTTTCAACTGAATTAGGATTGAGATCCACGTGATGAACATCATGTGCACAACCTAGTACAAAATGAAATGGTTGTAGCATTTCTTTATTAGGTGAGAAATATTTAGGCTCTAAGGGTGAATTAGCGTGATCCCAATCAATAGCATCTAAGTTAAGACACAATGGTTTAGAAGGATCAATTGGGGTTTGGAGTGAGTGATCAAATCAATGGATATCATGTTGATGGATGGGATGGAATCTCTAGAACCATACAAGTGTAACTTTCCATTGTTGATTTATCTTCCATACCCAAGATGAGGCTCTGGGAGTTTGGGGATCATATGATCTACTCTATGGATAGATGGGAAGATGGGATCACTTGGTTCCAGGAGCTATCTAAATATAGGAGGATCGAGAAACATCATATGATAGATTACATCTGAATTGGCCAGTGTTCCCCTAAGGTGAGGGTCAAGATATACTTTGCGATACATCTCATCTATGTTAAATGGTTCATTGTAATGATGTAAGTGCTAAGGCCCAAGGTAGTCCATCTTGGTCTCATCCTCATAATCACTGTCATCTATGAAATATCCATCATTCATACCTGCTAGCACTATGAGGTGACATGAATATCAAGGCCCTAGTTAGCCCAATTTAGTCTCATCCTCATCCTCACTATGATCTTGTAAGATATTCTACACAAGATAATTGAAGTGCAAGTAACATTCTACACAAGATATTCACCTAGTCCTATATTAGCTAGGTGAACTATCACCTACGATGCAGATGATGCTAATGATGATGCAAGCAAGGCAAGTTGAGGCACCTCCTTGACTATATCTTGGGAATCTTCCTCGTCTATGGGATTTGGAATTTTTGCTATTGTTATGGTTGGGACTTCCTTAGGTCGTTCCTCCACCAAGGGTGATTTTAATTTTTGAGAGTCTTTTGCCTTAGACATTTTTGGTTTCTCATAAGTGCCAATAGCTTTAGAAGCTAGAGGTGGCACCGATGTGGACGGGTCACCTTGCACCAATTTGTATTTGCTTCCTAGTTGTGTGGTAGGGAATGATGACCTAATATACAAGTGCTTAGATGGAAGGATAAAATACCATGGTAAGTCAACTTGATGAACATATTTGAATGGATCTTCATCCAATGGTACCACATGTACCTATCCCTCATGCACATATTTCATACATTGATGCAAGATCGAGGGAACACACTGCATATCCCTTATACAAGGATGCCCTAGGAGGATATTATATTGCTTTGCCCTCTCCAATACATGACAAATCATAGGGATGGTCTTATACCTCACCTGCACAAGTAGGATGATTGTACCCACTGTGGAGCATAGTGCATCATTGAAGGCTCTCAATGTTTAGGAGGTATGGATGATGTTTGAAATAGGGATCTTCAAGTGCCCTATAGCCTTGGTTGTGATTATGTTAATAGATGAGCCTATGTCAATTAAAACCTACTTGAAAGGTATATCATTGATACACATGATGATGTGTAGAGGTGAGTCTGCTACAGTAGTAGGGACTACCTTTATTTCATTATCATAAAAATAAATCACAGGCTCTTGACACTATTGTACTTGCCCCACAGAGATTGTAAATGCATCAAGATTCTGGGGTTGTAGCTCAATTGATTTCAATATTTCTATTAATATCTCCCTATGTCTGGGAGACTATTGAATGAGCTTGTATATTGATAACTTAGCCATAATTTTTTGGAGTCTCTACATAAGTCTATTTTAGATAGTATCATAGGTTGTGTTTGTGGACGTGGAAGATTATTTTATACTGGCCTTTGTTGAGGTGCAGCCAAGATATGAATAGGAGCCATTGGAGGCTCTAGTTGGTTGTATCACCAATTTCTTGTAACCACATTGACTATGTCGACCATTCCAACGAATCCCTATATGGGAGGTTCAACTTGGATTTGATTTACTTGAGAACCCTAATTTCTAGGGACTTCATGGTTTGGCAATGGGTTTCTAAATATACCCATATCTCTATTATCGAGTGCTAGTCGATTATCAGCTTGCAGCTCATCCTTCTCGATCATATGTTATATAACATTTTTGAAATTAATGCACACTTTGATATCATGATCCTGTTGTCGATGGTATGGGTAATAATGATCATCCCTATATCCCTTGGGCTTAGGATGGTTAGTGTCAATAAGTTATATCTCAGGTAGTCTATCTATGTGCATCACTCATTTGATTGAATATAGATGCCATAGATTCTGATAAAGGTGTGAAGTAGTGAGGCGACCGATGTTGCCTATTTTGGCCTTGGTTGATATTTTTGTTGTAGTTGGCCAGGGGGTTGAGCTTGGTAATTCTATGGTTACTATATATTTCCTCCCTTTTGTGCATTTAGTACAAATTGATTAAATGGAGCATGCTTGGCCTGTTATTATTGATTTTTATTATTGTGATTGTTGTTCCAATATTTCTTATTGCAAAGCTTAAGATATCCTTCTTAAACTTTGATATCTTCTATCGGCTTGGCTTGTGCCAAGGTTTCCTTGAATGTTTCATATTATTGTAGCTACAAGAACAATGATATGTGCTTAGCACAACTCTTAGTGAACATTCGGGTGAGCTCAGTAGTGAGAATAAAAATGGTAATTTTACCATTAGTTCTCTCCATCTATTATCATAGTCCATAACTAGCTCATCATCATATTGCTTTAGATTAGCCAAGTCAAGCAAGTTTATTTTCTTCTTAATACCAAAAGAAAAGTGTTCAAGGAATGCTTTCACCAGCTACTCAAAATTGATGATGCTATGTTTGGATAGTTCATTAAACCACTCAGTTGTTGCACTTGATAATGTCATGATAAACATTATGTAACCACAAAAAAGGCTTCACCTAATATTGCATTTGCTAAAATGAAGTAAAAATTGGGCATTCATACACAAATTGACAAAGATGAAAGAAATTAAATGAAATGCATCTTTTATTCCTCTTTGAATCAATTCATTCTCTTTTACAAATCAATCCCTCTTAGGGATACCCTTTTGATACTTCGATTACAATGGATCTATTCCCTTTCTAGGGTAAATGTAAATCAGATGCCTTCTAGGGTGACACAAACTGCTCTAGGGTGGAGTTAACCCTCTTCTTTGCGTTGAGGAAGGAATTGGATGATTGAATCTCCTTCGATATTTGTTCCCTATGATCAAGAAACAACAATAACATGTCAAAAGCAAAGGTAGCCTCTCTTTATGAGGTATTTTAAGGAAATTTCACAAAAGGATGCCATGACAAGCATATAATCAAGAAAATGAGTAAAGCATGGTAAACCTATGTTAATCATGAAATGTGATCATTAAGCATATTCAAGAAAACATGTATTATCTATCTATTGTATTAGTTAAAAAAGGAAGCAAAGGTGCATGAAACAAGCCACAATTACACTAATTATCAAATTGACAACATGTAAGTAAACCTACTTCAAATGCTTAATCCAATAGGACATATGTCTCTAAAATGCTAATTGAACATATATTAAGCCTAACATGATCTAACTACTTAATTTGCAAGAAAGAACACAAGGAGATATGTGGTCATTTGCTCACCATGGGTCTGAGATGTGGTCATCTGATAGCCGTGATGAGGCTTTGAATAGATTTGCCCTCAGAATTAGGGCTTCCTCTATGATCTGCCTTGCCAAATTGATGGTCAAGGGTCACCTTTGTGTCCTCTGATAGGTTTGGCGGTTGAATTCCACAATTGGGCCTTCATTTACTTGAATTCATGTTTCTTGGTGTTCTATATCCTTAGGGCATCCATGGCACAAGTTGACATGATGCTTGATGAATTAGCAAATGAATTGGCAACAAATATCTCTCAATACACTCAAGTGAGTATACAATTTGATAGGGCTTCCCTGCTTTGATCTCAACACTCTCTCCTTATTTTGCCCTAATTTGATGGGATACTTATGGGATTACCCAAGGGCTAGGGATGGATTCCTCATGAAGCCAAGATCAATATTGGTTAGTTTAGTCTGTTGGATGGAAGGTTTTGGACCCTTCCTCACTCAAACCACTCCAATCTGTAACCAATTGGTCGTTGCAACCAAATTTTGGGGTCGAATGAAAGCCAACTAAACTTCAATACTGATCATGGGTGTCATCTGTGTCCAGTACTACTAACCACATGTGTCATCCATGGTCCCCAATTGATAGATTGGGGGCCACAACTGTTAGCTATGAATAGTATTGACTAGGCACAAATACCCAATTGAATGATAAAAACCATTGCTATACCTTGGATTTGTCCAAAGATCTTCCATATGGCCTTCTAGCATGTCCCATATGAGTAGTCACCTTGGTATGACATGTTGAATGATGATTATTGATCTTATCAACGTTGAGCAAAAATAGACCTCATAAAATGGTGTCATAGGTTCAATGATGATTATTGATCTTATCAACATTAGATGCCCCAGGTCCTACAAAATGATGCGCATCCTAGAATCATTGCTTCCAACTGGGTGAAAGGCTTAAATTTGCAAGAGTTTGCACTCATCATCAGACATTTGGGTAGCTTTGGTGCTACAATAGGAGTTAGGCCTATATAGCCGAAAGGATGAGAGTTACAAACTAACTGTTATATAAGCTATTTTCCACAAGCAAATTGGTAAGCTTATGATAGATGTTGACAATGATTCACAAGGACGAACACAATTTTGACAAGATCAAGAGATCTATGATTTCAAGGATCTTCTATTGATTTTGATTATGATTTGATATTATGACTACCCCCTCAAGTGACGAGTTGATGAGGGTAATGACAATGAATGAAACAACGAGGTCGCTTGACCACTATGAGTTATCTTGAACATAGTTAGATTTAAAATTTGAAATTCTTGGCAAGGCCTAATCAGCTATGATTACAACTATTAATAGTAATTGCTTATTTCTATCCCATGGAGCGGTCTAGCCACAAGGGCCTTCTTAGGGAATAAAAATGAAAGCAAGTCCGATTAGGCATAAGTTGAATCAATTTATCGATGATCTACTAAAAATATCATAGGAGAATTATGATGAATACTTCATTCCCCTAGAGTAGTCCAGCTATGCAAGCCTTCTTAGGAATTGAAATGAAGCGTAGCAATCTACAATGATGAATTTGACCCAAATGTCCTTATGGTAATTTACTCATCTTGTCGGATTGCATGGAGCAAGTCGTTGCAACCACCAAGTGTATAGGGTAAATACTGAATACGAGGTGCATTTGGCTTTTTATTTATTTAATTTCTTTGTTACTTTTGAAGTTTTTGAATTTTTTAGGTTTAATTGGGGTGTTTAAAATGCCACCTAGGAGCTTTCCTTAGGGGAAATTAAGGAAATTACACTTAATTTTCTAATCGTGGCTCTCCCTCGTGGGCCATTTTTCTCGTTGCAATTGGAAAACCCTAATTTGAGGACCGTGGGTGTTAGCTACGGCCCAACGCGATTAAGGAAAGCTATAAAAGGGGCTCCTTTTGGATAAAAGTGTCATTTTCACCTATATTAACCAAGCAAACTAAGAGCTCTAAACGCAAAACTTTGAAACTAACCCAGAACATTGCTAAAACTCAAAATGATTACCTAACTTCACACTGATGGTGGACCAATGGGAATCATCGACAAACGGGAGAGCCAGGGGTTCAAAGGTAACTCATGAACAGAGACTTCGCATTTAATTTCTGGTTAAAATGAATCTCACTAATTAATCGGTACATGAATCACACTAAATTGTTAGCAACAAACCTCACATTAGGTTATTATTTAGCTTAGGATAGCTAGGGAGGATTTTTAATTTTTATCAAGGTTTTAAGGGCACGAACAAATCCATATAGGGTTTCATTCGCTAACCACAGGTAGCAGCCGTGGTCCCTAATTGGCAGATTGGGGGTCGCGGTTGTCAGTCGCGGTGGGGTTTAAAATCCAACAGTCATGTTTTTGGCCGTTGGTTCGGCCATGGCTTTGACTTGTGGTGCCCAAATTTGACAGTATTACTCAATTTTTTCTAAGTTTTTGGACTTTTATGGGCAACTAATACCGCTTGCTATTATTTTAAGGCATGTTTTTTATTTTTATTGAAATTTTTTATCATTTTGGCACATGTTATTGTGCTTTTTAGGCTTTTAATAATTTTTAGGTTGATTTTAAAGTGTTTTTTAAATATTTTTTGCTTTTCCTTTATTCTTTTTATCCAGTATTTGACTAATAGAGCGAGGGAGACCGATCTCCTTCGCACCCTATGCCCACTGTTGTCTATTTCTAAGCGGGAGTGGTTTGGAGCTATTGGTTTTGGGTATATCCTGGATCTCCCACCCCTTCGGGTGAAGTAGGGAAAAATGGTGCACCAAATTATGTAAAACAATATGCGTATCTACCCCATCTCGCTCATGAGCATCAAAAAGGAAGCATGCATGTGAAAAGGAAAGAATACCAAACAAAAGGAAATGAATCAAAGCAAGTCTCTTCTCATTAATTTTTTGGATCAGATCCAAGGTTACATAGCAGTCCCCTTGAGGGCTCAAAATGTGATACAATTGTTACAATATTGGGTGCCCAAAGACCAAGTCTTTCACGGAATCAAGGTGCACATCCAATGTTTCTCCGCATACCCACAATCGAGGTGGGCGAGCCAATGCCACCGCTGCTTGTATATAGAATCTATGATGTCTGATATTCCTTCCCAATGCCTTCTAAGGACCTGCACCTACACACAAGGAAGCAAAAAGGGGGTCAAATAGCAAGGGTGTATGGTGAAAACATGCAATCCCCACAGGGGCAAAATAGCATATAAATTAAAAATATATCAAATGATATCCAAATGACTTGAAAATTTTTAGAGATGTTAAAGAGGATGTTTTGGGAGGATATCACCAAAAATATATCAGAAATTGCATCCGTAGACCCCTCGATTTAGCGTCGCTCGCCTACAACCTACGAAAAAGAAGACAACAAAATCTCAAACCTACACTTATCCAAAACTCATGAAATTTTGTCAGTATGCATAAATTGACATTTCAAGACAACCCATATGATCATATTTTCAAATTGGATCCCGGATCCACCTGCATCAAACTGGGGTGCCCGGATGGGCCCTACGAGCCTGCGAAAACTTAAAAATGCTATAACTCTTTCATTTTAACTCCAAATGACTTGAAATTTGAACTGTAGCATCATGGGATAATATAGAAAATTAATAATTAAAAATAGTAATGAAATTGTTTAAGAATTTACCCTCATCCCGGGGGGGCGATGGTGACTACAACTATTTGGGGGGCACCCTAGGAGGGGATACCCACCAAATCCGGCCACTTTTTGCTACCAAAATCACTAGAAGATGTTCCTAAACAACCTAAGGTGTGTTTTCATCAAATTTGGTGAAGAAATTCACCCGGATGGAAAAGTTATGCTCGGATTACCTTCTTGAAGTCACCCGGTAACCTCCTTGGCAAAAGGGAGATTTCGAGGGCAAAAAGGTGCAATAAGGTGAGGGGAAATCTTGGAAGCACTCCATTGCATATCCTAGAACTCCTCTCTATATGTTTTTGTGTGGATATTGAATCCATTTTATAGCCCAAAGGGGCTCATGTGCAAAAAGGCATGCAAGGGCATGCATGGCAGGAGGTGCCACTTGTCAAAATGGAGGCATGCACTGGATGGGGAAGAGAATATCCATTTTGGGCCTCCATTATGAAGTGTGTCATAAGGATTCAGTGCCCTCTGACCTGCATGCTCCATATGGTATGTTAAATGGCAGTTTTTGGGTGCCATTTGGCCCAGATTTGACTTTTTTGGGTCAAACTTGCTCACCGTCCCACCCTGGGACGATGGCTCACCACCATCCCAGGGTGGGATGATGGGAATATACCATCATCCTAGGGTGGGACGATGGTGAATTTTGGGCCAAAACCTCCCAAAATTGGGTCGGTAGCCTCCAAAACCCTTTTCGGAGTGGCTAGAACCACTGTGAGCCTCCTGAGGGCTGCCCAAGGGGCCATATGATGTCAATTTGATCATTGTTTATGGATGCTTAATCGGGTTTACCACATTTTAGTGTCTACAGATGCCCCTTTTTGAGATGCATTGTGTGCAACATAGCACTGAGCAAAAATAGATGACCAAAATGTTGAATGATTAAGGTTACTCGATAACCTAACCAACTTTAGATGCCCCAATCATGGAAAGGGCGTGTGTTCTTGAATCCTTGCTTCTGACTCGGTAAAGACATTGGTCTTGGTTTCTCTTCAGCTTCCAGGTATGCTCAAGGGACTTATAACCCTAGGCATTTAGAGAAAACCAAGTATTTTGGTAACTTTTGAGGTTACCAACAGGCAGGTTCATCTGCACTGTTATGTGCTTAATTGAGATATTTGCTTGTTTTCTGCCCCAAGCAGGGGCATGATTGTCTTTGTCAAAGATTCATTGGATGAATGCAACTTGCATGATTGAGTGTTTAATTGTTGATTTTTTATTATGAATTTGTTAAGCATGACTACCCCCTCAAGCGATGAGTCGATGAGGGAATGACCAATGAGAAAAGCGACGAGTCGCTTGACCCAGATGACGTTTGTTAAGGTTGCCTTCAGTTGTTCTCATTGAAAAATGGCACATAGTTTTGAAAGGATTTGGATGATGCTATGGAGATTTCATGGAAGCAAAGAGTTGAAAACCTCCTTCCCGTGGGGCGGTCTAGCCATAATGGCCTTCTTGGGGAGTGAAGTAGTAACTTGTCCATGAATCCATGAGAAGTTTGCATTCCATCTTGACCCTGAATGAATTCCATCATATTTGGCTTGTTTTAATGGGTGTTGAACCCTTTTCTTTGGCTTTTGTGTTGTTTTTGTTATTTTTGATTAATATATATGTATATGCATTTGACCCATGGGCTTATTGGATGCCATTGGGGCATTTTGAGTAACCAAAGGGTTTATGGATACCTTTGGGGCTTTTTGGGATTGACCAAAGGGTTTAGGGATACCTTTGGGGCTTTTTGGGTTGACCAAAGGGTTTATGGATACCTTTGGGGCTTTTTGGGTTGACCAAAGGGTTTATGGATACCTTTGGGGCTTTTTGGGGGTGACCAAAGGGTTTATGGATACCTTTGGGGCTTTTTGGGATTGACCAAAGGGTTTATGGATACCTTTGGGGCTTTTTGGGGTGACCAAAGGGTTTATGGATACCTTTGGGGCTTTTGGGGTGACCAAAGGGTTGATGGATACCTTTGGGGCTTTTTGGGGTGACCAAAGGGTTGATGGATACCTTTGGGGCTTTTTGAAATTGATTGCTTAACTGTTTGATCGATGATTAGGGGAGGTATGGTACCAATAATGCCCTAGTTGATGCTTGAAAATATTTGTGTGATGTGCAATTGTGCGATTGTGGACCATTAGGTGCATTAGGTGTTATGATGCATTAATGGATGCATGTGTTGTGCTATGATGTCATTTGATGATATGCAATATTTTTATTTGATCTATGATATGACGATGGATGTCTATCATGTATGCATATGTTTTAATGTGATTTGATTTGATTTTGTACATGTATGGATGTATGATGAGATGGATGACTATATGCCATATTATGCTAGTACCATAGATGATATAGAATGCATCAATTCATGTGTAATGTTGTCTTGAGACTATATAATGGATTTGTGAATAATGTAATTAAAATGAATGTGGTGAAGTGATATGATGTTTAGAAGATGTTCATGAGGTTTCCACGAAACTCAAACACTCTAGTAAATTGATCAAAAGTTGTATACTAACTATGCAAGACTTTTTAACAAGGTATGAATCTATTAGGATGACCAAGATACTCAATATCCCTGTGTGTGCAAGTGAGTTCATTCCTGCGAGATGCATAAAGATACCGCCATTGACAAGTAGGCTATCCACCAAACCTATAATGAGGATCACTCTATGAATGCCACAATCCAAAGTTTTGTACTCAGTTGGATTAGACCACTAGGTAGTATAGGTGACCAAAAGCTAGCTCATCCACATGCAAACATTGGTCTATACACACGCAAAGCTAATGTGATAGACATATCATCATGCGTTTAGGATACCACCATTGACAAGTAGGCTATCCACCAAACCTGTAATGAGGATCACCTAAATGGTTTTTCAAATGCTGAGAATTCTAGGGATTCAAGCTCAGGTGTCTTTTGGTTATTCAATTGATTGGGATTACTTGCTCTCATATATAGTGATGAAAATCATTGTTTATTTTTCTCTTTTTAGTGACTATAATCACTGTTTATTTTGAGTTTTTTATTTTTTCTCTTGAGCAAGGGGTTTGAGTAGTGGTGATAACCACTATTATTTTTTATTGTTGCTTTTTGAGGATTTTGATTTCAAAGTTGAACTTGTGGGATTTTTGGCTTGTGGATGGCATTGATCCTTTAGGCCTTGGGGATGACTACCCATCCTTCTCAGGGGCATGTAGTATGAATCCTTATGACTTTAGGGATCAAAGGTGTTTGGAAATGTTGATGGGAAGCTTTTGGGATTTTGCTTTGGAATGGTGTTGATATTTTAGGCCTTGGGGATGACTACCCATCCTTCATAGGGACGTGTAGTACGAATCCTTATGACTTTAGGGATCAAGGGTGTTTGGAAATTTTGATAGTGGTGAAAACCACTATTTATTTTGGGGAATTGGGTGGGGAAGAGCTTGTCCTTTTGCCAATTCTCAGCATTCTTGAACCATTCGCACAGGGGGATGAGCAGGATAAACTTTTCGCTCAAGGTACCCTAGACCACTTTGTGGGTTTCATATTTCCTTTCATAAACTTGGATTTATTAGTGTGAAATGTGTTGGGATTTGATGTATACGAGGCACGATCTCAGCAAGACTCTACCTCCTAAAAATCTCACTAGCCTTCTACAAAATCTGAGAAGAAACTAGATATGGCTAAGTGACCGAAAACCTTAATGACATTCTAAAAACAAATGACTAAGTGGAGGGAATGGACATGACCATGGAAATGTATGAAATGTAGATGGAAATGATAAGTAACTATGGAATGAGTTGAGTGATAACCTTGACACCATTGATTGTGCATTATACTTAGTGTACTATTTTAATGCTAGACATGTATGAGCCACTCTAAAAATGTAAAGTGCCAATGATGATTATGCCAAATGCAAATGATAATGCAATGGTATGCAACTTGATGGGAACACAATATTTTTTTGAAATTTTGAAATTTTGATGATGTTTTTTTCTCTTTTTGAAATTTTGATTGATATATATGTATGAAAGTGCAATGCGATGCAATGTTTTTGTATTTTGATGTTTTGATGATGTTTTTGAATTTTTTATTGATATGTATATACATGTGACCAACGGGATTATTTGGGGGCCATTGGGGCATTTAGGTTTGACCTAGATGATCGTAGGTAGCCTAGGAGCATTTTTACTTGACCTAGATGGTGAAAACCCGCTAGGAGCCTTTTGGGTGACCTAGGCATTCAATGACACTTAGAAAGTGTCTACGACTACCTAGGGGTATTTGGTTGTGACCAAAGGGCTTAGGGATGCCTTTGGGGATTTTAGGGTTGACCTAGATGATCGTAGATAGTCTAGGAGCATTTTTACTTGACCTAGATGGTGAAAACCTGCTAGGAGCCTTTTGGGTGACCTAGGCATTCAATGACACTTAAAAAGTGTCTATGACTACCTAGGGGTATTTGGTTGTGACCAAAGGGCTTATGGATGCCTTTAGGGATTTTAGGGTTGACCTAGATGATCGTAGATAGTCTAGGAGCATTTTTACTTGACCTAGATGGTGAGAACCCATTAGGAGCCTTTTGGGTGACCTAGACGTGTGATGACACTTAAAAAGTGTCTACGACTACCTAGGGGTATTTGGCTATGACCAAAGGGCTTATGGATGCCTTTGGGGATTTTAGGGTTGACCTAGATGATCGTAGATAGTCTAGGAGCATTTTTACTTGACCTAGATGGTGAGAACTTGCTAGGAGCCTTTTGGGGTGACCTAGACGTGCGACGACTTAAAAAGTGTCTATGACTGCCTAGGGGTATTTGGCTATGACCAAAGGGCTTATGGATGCCTTTGGGGCTTTTAGGGTTGACCTAGATGATCGTAGATAGTCTAGGAGCATTTTTACTTGACCTAGATGGTGAGAACCTGGTAGGAGCCTTTTGGGTGACCTAGAGTGACACTTAAAAAGTGTCTACTAATACCTAGGGGTATTTGGCTATGACCAAAGGGCTTATGGATGCCTTTGGGGCTTTTAGGGTTGACCTAGATGATCGTAGATAGTCTAGGAGAATTTTTACTTGACCTAGATGGTGAGAACCGCGCTAGGAGCCTTTTGGGTGACCTAGACGCGGCGACACTTAAAAGTGTGTACTATGCCTAGGGGCATTTGGTATGGACCAAAGGGCTTATGGATGCCTTTGGGGCTTTTAGGGTTGACCTAGATGATCGTAGATAGTCTAGGAGCATTTTTACTTGACCTAGATGGTGAGAACCGCTAGGAGCCTTTTGGGTGACCTAGATGTGTGGTGACACTTAAAAAGTGTCTATGACTACCTAGGGGTATTTGGTTGTGACCAAAGGGCTTATGGATGCCTTTGGGGATTTTAGGGTTGACCTAGATGATCGTAGATAGTCTAGGAGCATTTTTACTTGACCTAGATGGTGAGAACCTGCTAGGAGCCTTTTGGGTGACCTAGACTGGGCACTTAAAAGTGCTCCCTAGGGGCATTATGGCTTGACCAAAGGGTTATGGATGCTTTGGGCTTTTAGGGTTGACCTAGATGATCATAGATAGTCTAGGAGTATTTTTATTGACCTAGATGGTGAAAACCTGCTAGGAGCCTTTTGGGGTCACCTAGATAGTCATAGACCACCTAGGGATGTTATGGGTTGACCAAGTGGTATGTAGATACCCTTGGAGCCTTTTGGGGTCACCTAGATAGTTATAGACTCCTAGGGGTGCTATGGGTTGACCAAGTGGTATGTAGATACCCTTGGAGCCTTTGGGGTCACCTAGATAGTTATAGACCACCTAGGGGTGCTATGGGTTGACCAAGCGGTATGTAGATACCCTTGGAGCCTTTTGTAACTTTGCTTACTTTGTGTTCTTAGGAGGAAGGTGCAATACCTTGTATACCCCTAACATTTGTGGTGATCAAAGGAAGCGAGGAAGGTGTGATACCTTTAGAATCCCTAGTTTGCTTCATTGCTTGTGATGTAAATAGTGGGGAAGGTGTTACACCTTGGATACCCCTAGTATGTACTATGATTGGTGCAATGTTATTGTCTTGGCTAGAAGGAGCAATAGAAATTGACCCCCCGATTGTGCTAGGGGATTTTGGGTAATGCCCATGTTTTGATGGGGTGAAATGAGTTCTCCACTCATGGATAAAGCTCCCTCATCAATGAGATCTTGGACTTGAGGATCATTCCTATCGATTATATCTTGTACTAGGTGTTTGAACATGAAGCACCTATGGATGTCATGCCCATTTTGCCTATGGTACTTGCAATATAGGTCTTTGCGATATGTTTTGGGCTTTGGTGCATTTCGATTGATAGGTCGACACTCAGGTAGGTTGATCACATTAGCTACTAAGAGGCGCTCAAACAAAGAGTCCATGGACTCGATAATGGACGTAAATTGTCGCTTAGGGTGACGTTGCTGGTTTAGCCCTTGATTTGTTTGAGACTTAATATTGGATTGCATAGGAGTTGGTTGGTCCAGATACTCAGGGGGTTGAGATTTAAGATTACTCAATTGTACCTCAATGCTTGTGAGTTGACTCAAGATCTATTGTAAATCATTGTGTTGTTGATTCATGTGTAACTCCACATTGGCTAGCCTATCCAAGATATGTTGTGGAACTGGCAGGGGCGATGACTGGATGACTATTGAAGAACCTGGATGGCAACTGATAGTTGGTGGAGGTGAACTAGGTGTGGGAGCTAGGAGATAGTTGATCGAGGGTGGATAAAAAGTCCCTAATGTCTGAGCAGATGTGGATGCTTCATGATGATTGGAGCTAGCGATTATATCCACATGTTCTTGTTCTTGATTTGGCTCATGCTCATGTTCCAACTCAGAGTTTTCAACTATGGTAGTTGGGTTACCCCCACTTTGGTCTAGGGGGTACATCGGCTCTTGATCTTGTGGAGATGTTGAGTGAGATGGAGTAGGTGTGATCGAATCCATCAATGGTATCTCCTATGGTGTGGATGGGATGTTGGGTGGAGTCGCAAGTTGCATAGATGGATTCAGAGGACTTTGGTTCTCTGTCATCACATTGATCATTCCCACAAACTCATGAGAAGATGCATTTGCATTTGAACAAGTTATGGCTACCTCATCAACTTGTCCAAGATGATCTGCTTGGCCTCCATGTTCGGAGGGTGCATCAGGAATGCTATCAATGGGTGGAAACTTGGTAGGGGGACTACCTAGATTTTTGATCGACTCGATGATAGGTGTGAATGCAACATTGGGTACTATGCACTCATCGAGTTCTAGGTAGGTCAATTGAATTGTGTCCTCAACTATGGTGGGTGAAGATGGTATGATATGATTTGATTCATCCGTATCAACAAGGGGTTCTTCCTCCTTTTTGGTAGGAGTGATAAGATCTTCTATAGGTGTATTTATGATAGCTATGGGAGCTTCTACAGTTGGCTCTTCTGATCCTTCCTTGCTTGAAAAGATAGAGGATGGTACTAGCGGTGGTGGTGAAGGTAACTTCATGACTAACCATGGGGTTGCATCTGGACTTTGGATAAAGTCATTGGGTTTAATATCCAAATGCTTGGGTGACACTGTAGGCCTTTGTGGATGATCCACCTACTTATAATACTTGAAGGGGTCTGGGTCAGCATTGATCACATGTACCTTACCTTCATCAATGTATTTAATGCATTGATGCACTATAGATGGAACACATTCCATATCTCTTATCCATGGTCTTCCAAGTAGTATGTTGTACTGTCTTTCACCCTCCAAGATGTAGAACAATGTAGGCACAATATTTTGTCCAACTTCAACAAGTAGGATTATTGTACCCATAGTGGAGGATAAAGCATCATTAAATGCTTGTAATGTGAACTTGGAAGGTGCAATGCATGAGGATGGAAGGTTGAGATGCTTTAGTGAAGTTGTGGTAATAATGTTTATCGAGGAACTTGTGTCAACCAATACTCGCTTATAGGGGACCCTATTGATACTCGCGATGATATGCAAAGTAGGATCTGGTGAATTGGTAGGCACGGGTTTGACCTCATGATTTTGAAAGGATATAGCAGGCTTCTTGTACATTTGTATGTATTCCATAAAGTTGGTGAAAGCATCAGAGTCATGATGTTGTACCTCAATGGAATCCAAGACCCTCATGAAAGGTTCCCAATATTTGGAGGACTGTAGTAGAAGCTTGCTCATGGTCACTTTTGTTGATGGTGCATGCGAACTTCGCACAGGCCTACTCTGGGTTGCTAACACTTGTTGGATGGGAGTTCTAGGTGGTGAAGACCACGATGTAGAGGGAGTGTAGACCTCCTTGCTAGGCCCTTTGGAAGGCTGATTATATCTGGTTTGTGATTGGAATCGGTGTTGGCTAACCGAATAATCCACTTGATCATGTGGGTAACCCATTGATGTTCTCTTGGTAGAGGTACTTTGGTGGTCGGGTCTTCTATGTGAGGAGTGGACCTCACGATGACTTTCAGGGTGTCGTGCAGGGATGATGAGATCCTCAGGAGAATAGTAAAGGTGACTACTATCAGGGCTCCATGCAGGAGTGAGGAGATCCTCATACCTATAATGATGGTGCTCAAGGCCTCTCCTAAATTTTTCTACTTCACTAGCTCGTGATCGAGCTCGGCCATGCATAGTTGTCATAATGTGTTGACTAGGCAAACCTTGAAGGAAACCCACACTAAAGAAAATTTTGACTTTCAAAAAAGGCTATAAGTGTTATATATCAAAATGATCAGTGCGATGAGCTGATCATAATGGGCTAGGTCTCCAAAATTTGATTTTTGGATCAAAAATTTGTATTTTTGGAATATTTGGCTAACCGGGGCCTGTGGGGAAATGCCCACTTTTAGGATTTTTTGGGAAATTTTGAACCATGAAGATTTAGGACTCAAAATTTCTAGGAGAGGTGCACTATGGGCTAACTAAGACAAAAAAACAAATTTGGCACTTTTTGGAGTTGTCTAGCCCACTTTATGACTATTTTAGTGCAGTTTTTCGCTATTTTCGAGGTCGAAAATAGAGTAAAAATAAAACCAAAATAACTTTTTTGTTATAGCTCCGTTTTGCACGATTCTTGAAGCATTGGATGCAGAATAAAAAAGTAGATTTTTTTTTTTAAACCCTATTTTTTGAAAAATTAGGGTTAGGGTTTTGTCCCAGATAACAAAGAAACACACAAAGTAGACAATATGATTATCTTTTTATTGATTAAATGTGTGTCCTAAACTGGTTTCAGTGTGTTTAGATTTGTTGTTGTTCTCTGCTCTTGTTGTGGAATTAGAATGAGGGAACTCAACCAAAGTGGTGACTAGGGACACTAGTGCCAAACATGATTTCTCAAAAGAGTCTAGGGTACACCGCTTAAATCCCAGTGGGGGGTTCGCCTAGCTCTTCCACTCTAAAACAATGTTTCCAATAGTGGGAGGCAGTTTGAACATTAGTGACCTATTCCATCTTGAGAGAGTGCCCTATTCTATCTAAGATATATATGGGCAATCTGGTGGAAGGAGGTGAAATCCAACGTCACCAGTCTGAATTGGGGGTTGGTGATGAAATCCAACCTTACCAATGTTATAGTGGAACGTGCAAGTGTGTGTGGTTCCTTTTAAGCCCAAAGAAAGTAAGCAAAGAAGCATTCAATGATCATTCACTAAATGCATGCAATAGGTGTGTTTTAATTTCAAAAATCTAGGATAAAAGGAACCTACAAATGTCACTTATAGATGCAAGCCCTAAATGCTAACCTACCCATTGGGTAAGCCACAAGCAATCAAGCCATAAAGATGCATTGCTACTTTAGATTTCTTTTGATTTTTCTTCTTCCTTTTGCTATGTGATGTTATAAGAAAATAAAAAATGTAAATTTTAACCTTTCTATGCAAGCAAATGAAGCAAGAAAACTGATTTTTGATAGTCTCTAAAAATGTAGCAGAAAAACAGAGGTTTTAGGCACTTACTTTGTCCATTTTGAGCTCTCCAAATTCTGAATTTTTGGGCAGAAATCTCTCTGTTTCACCACCGCTCTAGGGTGGGATGATTAGAAGCCTCACCACCATCCTAGGGTGGGATGGTGAAGCCACCATCCTAGGGTGTGCTAGATAAAGCCTCTGCCACCGTTCTAGGGTGGGGAGGGGAGCACCTGCAACACAAAAAGGGCAAAAATTGCAAGAAAGAGGTCAAATTTTCACCCAAATCATAAGGGAAAAGGGTCCCACCATGATCACCACTAAATTAGGGAAAAATGGTGCACCAAATTATGTAAAAAAATATGCGTATCTACCCCATATCGCTCATGAGCATCAAAAAGGAAGCATGCATGTGAAAAGGAAAGAATACCAAACAAAAGGAAATGAATTAAAGCAAGTCTCTTCTCATTAATTTGTTGGATCAGATCCAAGGTTACATAGAAGTCCCCTTGAGGGCTCAAAATTTGATACAATTTTTACAATATTGGGTGCCCAAAGACCAAGTCTTTCATGGAATCAAGGTGCACATCCAATGTTTCTCCGCATACCCACAATCGAGGTGGGTGAGCCAATGCCACCGCTGCTTGTATATTCAATCTATGATGTCTTATATTCCTTCCCAATGCCTTCTAAGAACCTGCACCTACACACAAGGAAGCAAAAGGGGTCAAATAGCAAGGGTGTATGGTGAAAACATGCAATCCCCATAGGGGCAAAATGGCATATGAATTAAAACTATATCAAATGATGTCCAAATGACTTGAAAATTTTTAGAGATGTTAAAGAGGATGTTTTGGGAGGATATCACCAAAAAAATATTAGAAATTGCATCTGTAGACCCCTCGATTTAGCATCGCCCACCTGCAACCTATGAAAAAGAAGACAAGAAAATATCGAACCTACACTTATCCAAAACTCATGAAATTTTGTCAGTATGCATAAATTGACATTTCAAGACAACCCATATGATCATATTTTCAAATTGGATCCCGGATCCACCTGCATCAAATTGGGGTGCCTGGATGGGCCCTACGAGCCTGCGAAAACTTAAAAATGCTATAACTCTTTCATTTTAACTCCAAATAACTTGAAATTTGAACTGTAGAATCATGGGATAATATAGAAAATTACTAATTAAAAATAGTAATGAAATTTTTTAATAATTTACCCTCATCCCGGGGGGGCGATGGTGACTACAACTATTTGGGGGGCACCCTAGGAGGGGATACCCACCAAATCCGGCCACTTTTTGTTACCAAATCACTAGAATATGTTCCTAAACAATCTAAGGTGTGTTTTCATCGAATTTTGTGAAGAAATTCACCCGGATGGAAAAGTTATGCTCGGATTACCTTCTTGAAGTCACCCGGTAACCTCCTTGGCAAAAGGGAGATTTCGAGGGCAAAAGGTAGGTGATAAGGTGAGGGGAAATATTGGAAGCACTCCATTGCATATCCTAGAACTCCTCTCTATATTATATGTGTGGATATTGAATCCATTTTATAGCCCAAAGGGGCTCATGTGCAAAAAGGCATGCAAGGGCATGCATGGCAGGAGGCGCCACTTGTCAAAATGGAGGCATGCACTGGATGGGGAAGAGAATATCCATTTTGGGCCTCCATTATGAAGTGTGTCATAAGGATTCAGTGCCCTCTGACCCGCATGCTCCATATGGCATGCTAAATGGCAGTTTTTGGGTGCCATTTGGCCCAGATTTGACTTTTTTTGGGTCAAACTTGCTCACCGTCCCACCCTGGGATGATGGCTCACCACCATCCCAGGGTGGGATGGTGGGAATCTACCACCATCCCAGGGTGGGACGGTGGTGAATTTTGGGCCAAAACCTCCCAAAATTGGGTCGGTAGCCTCCAAAAACCTTTTCGGAGTGGCTAGAACCATTGTGAGCCTCTTGAGGGCTGCCCAAGGGGCCATATGATGTCAATTTGATCATTGTTTGTGGATGCTTAATCGGGTTTACCACATTTTAGTGTCTACATTGGGTAAATCAAGATTATTTGACTACTTTGGCTCGTCGTTGGGATGCACGGACCAATACATTTCACCTACCCATAGGTGAAATGATGGTTACACTCGAGGATGTGTATCGTATATTCCGGCTCCCCATTGATGGTCTGCCCATCACTACCTCTCCATTTATGGTGAGGAAGGCCATCTTTGATGCCATCTTCAGAGATTAGAGCATGGAGGCATAGGGCTCCATCGACCATGGTGGCATCCATGTCTAGGACTGGTATGAGGCACGGATCTTCTCATGGTGAGAGGCTATGTTTATGCATTTAGTGATCCAGGTTGCCCTGCCAGACTATTCAGGAGTGAGGTTCCCTTGGAACCTCCTAGCTTGTGTCTACCCAGTTATGGCTAGCTCGATAGAGGATCCAATCATCCTATCCTAGGGGAGTGCTCTACTTGCATAGTTATACCATGAGCTCTTCCAGATCACCCATTGGAGCAGGGTTGGCATAGGTTGCAGCCTCCTATTGTAGATATGGGGTTGGCAACACATCAGGATAGAGCACCCTATGGAGCTGCCCCTATGGATTACTATGATTGATGATGAGCATCAGTGCTACACCACCTACTAGCCTTGGAAGCAAGAGGGATTCCGAAGCTAATCACACGTTAGAAGCCTGACATATTATATTGGTCGGCTCATCCAACTCTGCTCAGATGACGTAGAGTGGTGCCCCTATATGGATTGCCCCATGTGGGAGGAGGCAGCTAGATACCTATGTTAGGCATGTAGGGATAGGTGGATTATCAACCACAAGGCCGAATGATGCGAGTATCACTACTTCTCATGAGTACTCTATCTAGTTTGGGATCAGGTAGGACATCTCGGTGATGCCCACCATCTATAGATGCTTGGTCCTGGAGAGGGACCTCGCCTGGCCTATAGTTACTCCTCTAGGAGAGGAGGATGATGCTTTTTAGGAGATAGGGGTTAGAGAGGTAGGGACCACTCCAGATTATGATGATTGGTGGGCCGATATACAATGGCATGGGGCGGGACCCCTCGGTTGACCAGTCGAAGGATTCACTGTAGAGGGTGGGGATGGTACGGAGGTAGATCCACATGGATGCCACACTCGATAGAGGACTGATTATTGGGGCATAGTAGTGGAGGCCCCCTAGGTGGACACAGAGGAGGAGGCTCTAGATGAGGGTGAGGTAGTGCTCGATAGTGATATTGGTCAGCTATGGGTATAGGTAGCTGATTTGCAGAGTCAGGTTGGGTGACTCCAGATATAGCTTTTGCATAGGGATACATCTATCATCGTATTGGAGGTGAAGCTATCTCATGGTGAGAGGTAGCTATAGTAGTCAATAGTGGATAGGGCATCTCTCTTGGCCTAGGTTATAGCAACACAAACACAGATCCGAGAGCTCACCAACGAGCATGATCTAGCATAGGCATGACTGAGTGCAGCTATTATTGAGAGGGATTTTTTTAGGCTACAGAGGGGAGATCCTTTGTCATCTCAGATGGTCATGCCACCTCCAGCCATGCCATCCTCATTATTGCTAGGCGGTCACGATCCCATGGTAGAGATCTAGAGATTACATACCCTCATGGAGGAGGGCAATGAGAGGCACACAGGTAGAGTAGCCCGCATAGATCAGCTAGAGGGCTACATCAAATTGATTGGTGGGTAGGTCCCAGAGGACCCTCATGCTTTAGATACACATCAGAGCAGGTCCAGGACTAGGGCGACAGGGCACTCTTCTGTGAGTTTGAGCCACAGGACCCACAGGACCAAGAGGACACATAGGTCCTCTAGTACACATGGCACTAGCTCACACAGGAGCCACAAGGATGGCAAGGGTGATGGTGGTGACTCTCAGGCTGGGGGTGCAGGCCTCGTATAGTACATATCTTGCTGATATTTTGTAGTACTATTTTTGAGTGTAAGTTCGAGGACCTACACAGTTGTAGCCTATGGGCATTTGATATACCTCCATGTACTCATTGATACACATGTTCATATGATATTTGATCATTTTGGCTCATTATGTGTACTTGTCATTTATATGTTTTATGTTTTGTGTTTATGCACATGGATGCAGATGTTTGATATTAATGCTATGTTTATATGATATGATGTATGGATGTTGTGCACTAGATAGCTATTTTTTATTTATGATGATGATGATATGCAGTGATCTAGATGCTTAGATGTGCTACTTATGGTGGATGCATATGGATGCGATATTTACTTTTAAATGCATATTTATTTTTGCTTTATTGTATGCATTTAATTTATGACGATGTCACAATATGCTGGTGCAATGTATGTAATGCATTATTTACACGATGGTAATCTAATGTAAATGAACCTGTATGCTTTAATCACTTAAAAAATAATGAATGAATGTGATATGTTTATAACAATCTAATGGATGACACCACAGAATGTGTAAAAATCATGAATGTAATTGAAAATCCTCATTACAAGAATTTAATCAATTAATCACCCATATATGAAATGCAATGATATATAGCGATATGATGCAAATGATATAATATGTCACTCTATATTTCTTTTTGCAATTTGAAAAATATATATGCACAATATAGTCAGTGGTCGTCTAAATATCATTTTTGATATCCATCCAGTATCTATCCTATATCTTGATTGTGCTCAATGTAATGATGTATCACGGATTCGATACTTTGTAATTTAATGATTGAATGACTTTTGTTTTTGATGGTTTGTGATATTTGGTATTTTGTTGCTATTAGAGAAAATTTTGAGGGTTTTCCATGAGACTCAAACACCCTAGTAGACTTCTCAAACGTCACATACTAACTGTACAAGGCTTTTGTTGGACAAAGATTTCACCACGAATGACCCAACTATTCATTACCCCTGTGTGTGCACGTGAGTATTTTTAGATAGACCATAGGCATACCCCAGATGTCAGTCGGGACTCTTCCAACCCATATGTGAGATCGGGTTCCTCCTATGTTCGTATCATCCTTGTTTTAGACTTGATTGGAATATACTGCTAGACAATCCCAAGCACCTAGAGCTAGCTCATCTTGCAAATTGATCAGGACTACCCCTCCAAGAATAGTCGGGACTCTTTCAACCCATTGTTGTGATTGGGGATCACCCAATAGAACTACTACTCCGAAAGTAGGTGGGACTCTTTCAACCCATTATTGCAATCGGGGTTCACTCTATGGCTTTGAATGGTGAACAATTCAGGGATTCAAGTTCTCACCCTTCTTTTCTTTCTATTCATAAGGATACTTGCTCATGTGTAGTGATAAAAATCACTATTTTTCACGTTTTACTTTGAGTGATAAAAATCATTGTTTATTCCCATTTTTCTTGAGCAAGGGATTTATATAGTGCTTTTGATTCACTATGTAACTTTAGATTTAAATTTGAACTTGATTTTGATCTTCATTTGATCTTTGATTTGAATACTAGGGGTTTTGACTTTTGAGATGTCAATTTGGGATATCAATTTTAGGATATCGATGTGGGGTATCAACCTTTGATGTTGATCTAGGATGTTACTATAGGATATTGCTCCTTTATTTGTAAGCAAGGGAATGTATGGGTAGGGGAAATCTTGTCCTTTTTCCAAGGTTCACCATTCTAGACCGAACTATTTGCAAGATAAGCAGGTAATAAAACCCATATCTCTAAATACCCAGGACCACTTTCGCAGCTTTCATCTTCCCTTATCTTAGCAGGATTTTAAATTTTTCAATTAGTGATGGGATCCTGATATGCCAAGTACTATCACAACTAGTGACCTCATCTACAAAAGCAAAGCAAGCTTTCTACGACATCTGAGAAACCCACTAGGTATGGCTGAGTGACCAAAAAACTTTAGTATATTCCTCATAGCAACATTATGGGTTGTGTTGAAAAACATAATTACTCACATGAATGATGGATTATGATAAATGCAGAGGTGCATGATTAAAACACAAACATGGTGTCATTTGTAAGACTGACAAACACAATTCATTCTACTACGAAATGCAACGGATGACAAATGCCTATATGCAATGCAATGATGAAATGTATGTGGAACATGAAATGCAATGATGCAAATGAAATGTAAATGTTTTTGGATTTTATGCTTTACCAATTTTTTTGGATTTTATGGCTTTTTAAATTTTTATGGATTTTTGAGCCTTTATATTTGACCAAACGGCGAGTACATGCCTTCGGAGCCTTTAAATTGACCAAGCAATTTTCAGGAACCCTTGGAGCTTTTGGGATTGACCAAAGGGATTATGAGCACCTTTGGGGCATTTTGATTGACCAAACTACTCGTGAGGGAGCTTGGAGCCTTTTAGGATGACCGAGCGGTATTTAGCAAGCCCTCAGAGCCTTTAACTAACATGACCAAGTGATTTTAGGAACCCTTGGAGCCTTTTAGGATTGATCGAGCAGTTTTAAGCAAACTCTCGAAGCCTTTGGGGTTGACCGAGCAGTTTTAAGAAAACTCTCGGAGCCTTTTACTATGCTCTCAAGCATAAAACACCTTAATATGGATGATGTTGAGAGGTTCAGGCTCTTCAACACCTCCTAGTGACGTTAGGTGATAGGTACCCGGACCAATATTTTCAGATATGATATAGGGTCCTAGCCAATTAGCCATGAATTTGTCTCGCATATCAGGTGGAAAATTAGAGTTCTATTGGTTCTCTTTCAACACAAGATCCCCAACTTCAAAGTCTCTCTGATGGACTTTGATATTATAAGCTCATTTTAGTCACTCCTGATAAACGCGGAGGTGCTCCAGGGCATTCATGTGACGTTCATCAAGTGGCGTCAGTTGGTCCAGGAGAGCTTGCCGCACGGTGTCGTCATCAATGAACTCTTTCAATGTGACATGCAACGTTGGAATTTCCAATTCTAAGGGCATAATGGCCTCATCGCCATATACTAGTAAAAATGGAGTTGCCCTAGTGGGTGTCTGAATGCTAGTCCTATAAGCCCATAACGCAAGGGGTAAATGGATATGCCAATATTTGTGGTGTTCTTGTACCATATTTTTCAATATGGAAACCATTATCTTATTTGAAGCTTCAACCTGCCCGTTTGCTTGTGGATAGTATGGAGTCACAAAACTATGTTTGATTCTATACTTAGATGTCAAAGCTCTCATATTTTTGTTCTTAAATGATGTTCCATTATCCAAAACTATCTTGGATGGAATCCCAAAATGACATATGATATGCTCAAGTATAAACTCTGCTATGTGAGCTCCAGTGGTCATTGTTAAGGGTATTGCTTCCACCCACTTTGTGAAGTACTCAGTAGCTGTGATAATAAATGTATGTCAGCCTAATTATGGGGGAGAGATCTTACCGATGAGATCAAATCCCCACTGATAAAATGGCCAAGCCGCTTGGATGGGTTGTAAGGCCTATGATGGCAAGTGCGTAAGATTAGCATGATGCTGACATTTGATGCATTTCTTGACATACACATTGCAATCCTTCTCCATAGTGGGCCAATAATAACCCATTCAAAGGATGCACTTGATGATGGCCATGTCGCTGAAATGGCCATCGCACGTACCATCATGAGCTTGTGAAATCACCCAAGATGACTCTTGGGGCTCTAGAAAATGAAGGAGAACTCCATCGTAACCTCTTCGGTACAAAATATCTCCTATCAAGACATATTTAGTCACTTTCTTCTTGAATGTGCATCTTGCAGCATACGACAATCCCTCTGGGATCAGACCAAGTTTTAAGAAGTCTTGGATTTGTGACATCCAGTTCTGATAGGCCTCGACTTCGACTACCAAGATGACTTGCTCCCCCTGCGTATCTACTTGTGTAAATGCATGCTAGAAAATAACCTTGTGGTGAATGGTAGTACCACTCCCCATCGGACTCTGAGAGGTTAATGACCCCTAGGGTGCCTTCTTTAGAAAGTCTTTAGCTCTTCAGAACCATTCAGATTTTGGTTCCATGCTAATCATGTTGACTGAATCTTTATTATCAAAGGTTGCATGCTCTACTGTAGGATGCGAGAGCATCTTAACATGAATGGTAGTAAAATACATAGATGGATTCTAAGGGATTAAGGATCCCAAAGATGCCATGGTGTCTACAAACCTATTTGATGAATGAGGGATTGCCTCGATGTCATACCATTCCAACTTAGCCAAATATGTAGCAACAAGATATTTATAAGCTTTTAGTATGGTACATCAACACTAAAAGAGCCCCTTAACTTGGTTGACTATGAGCAAAGAGTCACCAAAGATGTTTAATATTTTAATGTTCATGGCAATGGCTATGTGGAGGCCCAGTAGTAGGGCTTCGTATTCAGCATTGTTGTTGGTGCAAGGAAAGTCTAATTTAAATGACAAGGGCATTGGAGCTCCTTGTGGCATGAAAAACACTATTCCTACACCACCTCCTTGCTCACACTTCGAACCATTGAAGAACAAGGTCATATCAGCATTATTCTCTAGTTCTTCGGGTTTGGGAGCTTTGGATACGATGAAGACCGCATCATCCAAAAGCTCAATGGTAAGAGGCCTACTATTTGATAGCGGTGCCTCAGCTAGTTGATCAGCTATGACTTATCCCTTAATGGACTTCTAGCTTATGAATTCCAGATTAAATTCTGTCAATAGCATGATCCACTTCGTAGTACATGTGTTATGATATGTCTTGCTCATCATGTACTACAAAGGATTTTGTTTTGATACTACATATGTCATATGACTTAGCATATAGTGCCACAATTTCTTTGTAGCGAACACTACTTCTAAACATAGTTTCTCCACATATGCATATCCTAGCTCGTAACTCACCAAGGTTCGGCTAATATAATATATGGCTTGATCTTTACCTTGCACATTCTTTTGGGCTAACATGGTCCCTAATGCAAAGTCGATCACCGATATATATAGCAGAAACGACACATCTGGCCTTGGTGGAGCTAGTATTGGCGATGTTGCTAGGTATTGCTTGATTTCAGCAAAGGCTGCTCGATAGTCCTCATCCCAATTGAATGGGACCCCCTTGTGTAGCAGTCGATTCATGGGTCGACATTTATCTGATAATTGAGCGATAAATCACTTTATTGATGCTACCTTGCCCTGAAGGCTTCTTAGCTCTTTAATATTTGTGGGGGGACGCATCTCTAGAATAGCCTTGACCTTTATCGGGTCAACTTCGATGCCTCACTTTGAAATGATGAATCCTAAGATTTTACCAGAAGTTATGCCAAATACGCACTTCTTAGGATTCAACCTGACATTATAGTCTATCAGGCGATCGAAGACCTTCCTTAGGACCTCTGCATGCTCAGCATGTAGTAATGACTTGGCCAACAAGTCATCCATATAATCCTCTAGGATATTATGCATATAGTCATGAAAGATATATGTCATGGCCCGCTGATATGTGGCACCAACATTTTTGAGGCCAAATGGCATAACTTTATAGCAAAATATTCCCCATGGCGTTATAAACATGGTTTTATGTTGGTCTTCGGGATTTATCCAAATTTGATTGTACCCAAAAAAATCATCCATTAAGGAGAGCATCTCGTGACCTGCAGTTGCATCTAAAAGAGCATCGATATTCGACAATGGAAACGAATCCTTTGGTGTTGCCTTATTCAGGTCTCTAAAATCCGTACAAATATGGATCCTTCCATCAGGTTTTCCTATAGGTACCATATTGGATACCCATTCTGGATAGTCGATGGAGATAACAAACTCTACGTCCAATAGCTTTTGCAATTCATCTTTCACCATTAAGGCTACTATTGGATGCATCTTTCTAAGCTTCTTCCTGACTGGCTTCTTTGACAGATCTAGCGAAAGGTTATGGGTAACCAATTTTGGGTCTAGACCTGGCATATCTTTGTAAGTCCAAGTGAAAATATTAGGTCTCTCTTTTAGTAGAGGGATGAGGGTGGCACACTCATCTGGAGTGAGACTCTCTCCAAATTTTACCTTCCTTGGATTGGTGGGATCGTTACTGATATCCACATCGAAGGTTTCCTCTATTGACATGTGTGATCCCTCCTCAAGATGATGAGGCATAGGGATCAAGTGGATGTCATCTACTGGGTTTATAGGTTCCACATTGGAAGCATCCTTAGCATGATAGACATCATAAGCATAGCCTGGTGCAAAATGAAATGGTTGCAGCATTTCTTCATTAGGGAAGAAATATTCAGGCTCAACAGGCGAGTCAGCATGATCCTAGTCGATAGCATCTATATTTAAATACAATGGCTTGGATAGATTGATTGGATTGTGGAGTGGAGTGATCAAATCAATGGAGACCATATTGATGGAATGGAATTGATCTCTAGGACCACATGGATAAACATCTACATCATCGATGCAACTCCCATACCCGAGATCTGGCTCTAACAACACGAGTACAAATGGGTCCTCTCTATGCGGGATATGGATGATTGGGTCCTCCCTATGCACTGATTGCAAGATAGGATCATTCGGCTCAATGAGCTCCATGTACATAGGTAGGTCAAGAAACACCATGTGATAGATCACATTGAAGTTCGATGGTCTTCCCCTAAGGTGAGGGTTGAGATTGATCTCTCTATGCATGTCCTCAACCGTATAAGGTGCATTACGATGACGTAGGTAGGGAGGTCCTAGATAGGCTCTCTCCATTTCATCCTCATCATCACTATCGTAATACAATCCTTCACCACTATCCACTAGCATGGGATGCTCTGGCAAGTGTGGCCCCATATAAGTTACATCCTGATCACTATCGTCACTATCTAGTAGAATCGGGTATAAGCACCGTAAATATGATACTACCTCATAAACCGGCTCAGCCTCATTCCTCGACTGATTATCGAGTGAGGTCTCACTATCCACTAAGATATCCTCATGATATGACTCGAGTGGTGCTATGGTGACGTAAGACACCATATGATTATCCCTCTAGAATGCAGAAGAATTAGGGTGATATGGGTTGAAATCCACATCATCCCCTAGACTAAGGTACAGGTGATCTAAAGATGCTGCAAGCAAATCATCTTGTCCTCATATTTGCAACCCTAGCCCGAACCTATCAGTTGCCAACTGATAATGTGGCTCAAGTGAAGTCCTACGTCCTTGCTCAAAAATACCAAGGCCATACCCATGCCAATGATATAATTCAAAAATGCACATGGCATATTTAGGGTTGGATAGGTAATGAACATTCACTATGAATGGTTCGTCGTCATCCTCATCCATGGGCATTCGAGTAGGAAGTTGATCCAGCCCAACGTAGATGAAGTTCATTTGATTGGGTGGCTCTCCTAATGGCACTACTGATCCAACCAAAAAATGATGAGCATGGGGTCAGCCCATCTCTTGTGCAGTCTCTAGAATTGGTCCAAAGGTGACATTCTACACAATATACTCACCTAACCCTGTGTTGGCCAGATGAACAGTCACCCGAAGTGTGGATGACCCTGCTAACGATGCAGGTGAGGTAGGCTGAGGTACCTCCTCGGCTTTGTCCTGGGCTTCCTCTACTTCCATAGGAGTGGGAGCCTCATTGGTGACTAGTTTGGGCACATGCTCCTTTTCCTTTTCACCCACTTTCACCTTTAGCTTCCTTTCATCCTGAAGCATTTTTGATGCAGTCAATTTCAAAGAAGTAGCAATAGTGTGCTCAGATCTGTGCGATACAGATGTCGATGGTTGAGCATGCACTTTTTGTTTACCTCCTGGATTATTAATCGGTGATGTAGTCCAAAAGTCCAGGTGCATTTATGGGAGTATGAAACCCCCAAAAAATCAGCTAGGTTCACAAATTTGAAGGGCTCTTCGTCTGACGACACCACGTGAACCTGTCCCTCATGAATGTACTTTACACATTGATGTAATATGGAGGGAACACAATACATTTCTTGAATCCAAGGCCTCCCTAGTAGGATGTTATACTGCATGGTGCCTTCGATCACATGACACATCATGGGGATGGTCTTTAGACCCACCTAAATAGGTAGGATGATCATGCCAACCATCGAACATAGCGTATCATTAAACGCTCTCAATGTGAATACGGTGGGTACAATATGTGACTTGGGAAACTTTAAAGGACTTAACGCCTTGGTCATTATAATATTGATCGATGAACCAGTGTCGATCAAGACCCTCTTGAATGGCACGTGATTGACACACGTGATAATATGTAACGATGGGTCAGACGTATCTGTAGGAACCATCCTGATTTTGTGATCATAAAATTGGATCATAGGTTCCTAGCACTGTTGTACGTGTCCCACAAATTTGGTGAATGCTTGAGCATCTTGGGACTGTACCTCGATGGATCTTAGAATGTCCATGAGAGTCTCCCTGTGCCTAGGGGACTTCTGTATCAACTCATAAATAGACAACTTCATAGGAGTTATCTGCAGGTTTTGGACCAACCTGCTTTGTATGGTCACCACCAATCTAGTTGGTGGGCCTGGAATATTCTGAGCTGGTTGTTGATTCGGCGTAGCTTGTATTCTAATGGGAGCATGTGGTTTATTTGGCTGTTCATATCTCCCATGTCTAGTAACAATATTAACCATGCCTACGAACCCCTGGGTAGGTGGTTCGATGCGCACTTGGTTGACATGGCCAGCATTGTTGCATGGTGCCTCATGGTTTGGCAATGGATTTTTATAAATCCCCATGTTTTGGTTGTCGGGCACCAGTGGATTATTCAACACTACAAGCTCACCTTTATTGATCATGTTTTGCATAATATGTTTGAAGGACCAACACACTTCGATGTCATGGCCCTTCACGTGATGGAAGATGCAAAATAGATCATCTTGATACCCCTTTGACTTGGGCTGGTTAGGATTGACCAGTTTAATCTTGGGAAACCTGATTGCCTTAGCCTCACATAATTGATGGAATATCGATGTCAATGATTCCGTCAAAGGTGTGAATTGGTGAGGTGGGCGTTGTTCCTTATTTTTTCCCCTGTAATTATTCTTGCACTATTCGTACTGTGCAGGAGGAGGTTGGGCCTGATAGTTCTGCTTTTGTTACCCTTTATCCTCTCTTTGGAGGTTTAGCACCACTTGATTGACATGGGCCTACTTGCCCTAATGTTTTGTGGAGCTCTTCTTGTGCCCCTCTTTCCTGTTCTTGAGCTTCAAGTTACCTTCTTGCAGCTTGATATCCTCAATTACTTTGGCTTGCGCCAAAGCTTCCTCGAATGTCTGGTACTTCTACAGTTGCAACAATAACAAGATGTGCTTGGCACAACTCTTTGTGAACATTCGGGTCAATTCTATAGCAGGAATAGGGAATGGCAACTTTACCATTAATCTCCTCCACCTCTTTCCATATTCTAGGATTGGCTCATCATCATGTTGAGCTAGCATAGCCAAATTAGAAAGGTTAGCTTACTTTTTGATGCCAAAGGAAAAGTGTTCAAGGAAGGCATCATCCAATTGCTCAAAACTGGTGATATTGTGCTTCTTTAGCTGATTAAACCACTCTCGATTTGGGCCTGAGAGGGTTGTGATGAATGTATGAAAAAGAAAGGTATTGTTGCTCATAATCTAGAAGCATACATCCAAAAATCCTATGACATGCTCTTGCACGTCTTTGTCACCTTTGAATTTATCTAGCCTGGGCATGACAAAATGCTCAGGATATGTTGGAGTAGGCATCGAGGGGTCCAAAGGCTCGTTATGAATCTTGCTCAATGTCAGCTTTTTAAAATTTGCACCTTGCCTCTTGATTGCTTTCACTTTTATTGCTAATGCTTTATAGACCTTTAAGGATAGAAAGTGCTCCTCCCTAAGCTAATGTGGGGGTAGTCTTGGAGGTACATTCTTCCTCTATCGAGGTGGAGGACATTGTTCTTCTTCCTCCTCAACCTAAGAGCTTTCAAGATATCCTTGGTCGGCTCCATATCCCTCTTCTTCCTCATATTGTCGCTATCTTTGATCTTCGAACAATGGTGGTCATTCTCTTTGTTGGGCACTAATATGAGTGTGAGCATCTCTACGCTCTTGATGCACGTCGGCTTGTGAAAAAACCCTCCTATGCATGCATTCTCCTTGCTCAACGTGAGTGTATAAACCATCCCTGGCTAGCCTATCCTCTTGTTCCACACACTCTTTTTTGACAAGGATGTGTTCCTCATATATACGCTGCTCATATAGTCTTTTTCCGATGAGCCTTTGTGATTGAAGATTCTCTTCTTCAATGCACTGCCTTTCTGTGCAAGCATCCTCTAATTGATCTTGGAGGAGTTATCGTCCCTACCCGAATACCAACCTCTACGATCTATCAATGTGATCAACTGTGAGAGGCCTCTAGTATATGTGCTCCATGTGAGTTATCTTACGATTTTTGTACCCATCTGACTAATTTATGATGCTTTTACCCTTGTTCATGTAGATGGCATTGGCATCCTACTGAGTTTGGTGTTGTGTGCCACCATGCATGGATGGTGGGTGCAAACCATGAGGGTGCTTGGAAGCCTCTCCATGTTCATTGGTAGTCCTAATAATTTTCTCACCATGCTCACTCAAAGCATGAGTGGGCGAAGCCAAAGGCTTGTAGCCTAACTACTCTAGGATGCTACCCAAACCATCCAACTATCTGGATCGCCATGACTCTTATGGCAATGGTGTCCCATTGGCTCCCACCTTGGACACATCAATAGTGATCCTACGAGGTTCACTATGCATGGGAGTGTTCACAGACCTATGCTCAAAAGTGAGCCTATCTACATGCCCCTGTATGGATGGATCTCGATCTCTTCTATACTCTAAAGTCAGAGGTATGGAACCTCCTTTGGATCTATTATGTAAGGGCACCAAATTGGACCCTTGTATGATATATTCATCGACCGATCTCATGGATGCACGTGCAATGCGATCTCGATAATGGATTTTGAGTGGAGTACCCTCATGATGAGAGGCTCCATGCTCTATTATATGCCTAGAATAATTCATAGAAGCTTCTCTATTAGGGTTATGCTCAATGGTGTCCCCTCGTATCGAATTTTCTCCTCTGATGCTCATCGAACGACATTTGGGTAGCTCATGTGGGTGAGGGTTTGACACATTCTGCTATGAATTTAATGGGGCTTGGTCAACAGCATTAGTATTAAGCCTCTACTGACCTCCCCATGTCTCCACCTATTAGGATCCCATCCTAACCCTTAATGTAATAACTTCCATGATGTAATAATTCCTAAATAACATGGGTAGTACCCATGATTAATATTTTGTAATGTTCTAAGTTTTAGCTTATATAGTGCCTATGACAAATGGCACCCTTTTTATGTAACACATGGTAGATAGGTTATGTAAGGTGGCCTTGTGCATGTAATTCGAGTGGCATTGTGCATGTAATTCGAGTGGCATTGTGCATGTAATTCGAGTGGCACTATGCATGTAATTCAGGTGGCATTATGCATGTAATCTAGGTGGCATTTTGCATGTAATCCAACCATGGAAGGGAACTCTTTAAATACCTAAGAAGGCACCAATGTATTCATATTTTTGTAAATTAATGAAGTGTTGAAGGAGGTTGCCCCCTTGAAGAGGCCTCCGATTCTATCTTATTGTGAGATTGTTCCTTTATGCAAATTTTTTTTATAATGTGTATTTTATTCTAAATATTAATATGATTTTTATGTGAGTTTATTTCCAATCAATTGTGTGAGAGTGTGTTTATTTGAGTTTATTTTATAGTAGAATCCTAACACCACCATGGTCCACATAGTGTCTCGATTTATTCTTTATTACGCAAAAAATGTATACAATGGTGATTATCTCGTATTAAATTTTAAATGTGAGCCCTAAAATGTTTGATGTTGTTTCAAATTTGTTGTGTTAGTATTAGAAAATATTATCATATTTGAAATATTGTTGTATGATAATCTCAATTTAATTGGCTTTCACTTGTATACTCATAGCTCAACAAATTGGCTATGAAATCCAAGTCACATAATCCAACCTATAATGTGTGGTAATGAAGCCCACACATGGTCAGGGAGCACAAGTCCTCCCAAATCCTCATCCATTTTCCCCCAGTCAGCGTTATATCCTCCGAAGAGAATACATGCAAATTTTCTAGGGTACAAAATGTTCTCGGATCCGGTATTGGTCTAGTATCCAAGGGTACATAGGATTTGGGCCAATGGATGGAAATCACCCCACCATCGTTGAACCCTACTAGTGGTTGGATGTCACTCCCAACTCACTAGCATTTACTTGAAACATGGTGTGTGTGGTTCTTTTTAATATTTGCATAGAAAGGAAAATGCATAATACAACATGAATGATTATTTCCTATAGGATATGCAAAAAGAAACACTTCATTTCAAAGAATGCATGCTATATCCTATACGACTTTTTTACAATGCAAATTATGATGATATAGCCTCTAATTGGGCCTAAGACATGAAAACCAACACAATATTCTAACTTAGCACACTGGATTCTAGGATGGACTGCACTTAGAGGTCCGCTATTCCTAGTAGTTACCTAGCCAAAACTTGAATAAAGAAACCCTAAGGACCTAATTCATTCTATGTTCATTTTATCCTTAATAAGTTTAGATTTCAATTTCTCAGTTTTGGAAAAACATAGAGGTAAAGTACAGAGACAGAGAGTGTCAAAAGGGCCTACCTCAGGTCCTCATCTAATTCAGCTTTGAAATCCTGCTCTATGATGTACCTACTGCTAACCATGACTTTGATGCATAGTTGCCACTACAGACCATGGTTGTTACCCATAGGCCAACTTTCTGACTATGGTTGTCATCTGCGATGAGCACCTGTCATCAAAAAACAAGATGCAATTAGTGAAATGTGGTAAGAATTGCAAAGTTCCACCATGATCACCTACTGTAACCACCAAAAAGGCTTCACCTAATATTGCAATTGCTAAAATGAAGTAAAATTGGGCATTCATACACAAATTGACAAAGACAAAAGAAATTAAATGAAATGCATATTTTATTCCTCTTTGAATCAATTCATTCTCTTTTACAAATCAATCCCTCTTAGGGATACCCTTTTGATACTTCGATTACAATGGATCTATTCCCTTTCTAGGGTAGATGCAAATCAAATGCCTTCTAGGGTGACACAAACTGCTCTAGGGTGGAGTTAACCCTCTTCTTCGTGTTGAGGAAGGAATTGGATGATTGAATCTCCTTCGATATCTATTCCCTACGATCAAGAAACAACAATAACACGTCAAAATCAAAGGTAACCTCTCTTGATGAGGTCTTTTAAGTAATTTTCACAAAAGGATGCCATGACAAGCATATAATCAAGAAAATGATTAAAGCATGGTAAACCTATGTTAATCATGAAATGTGATCATTAAGCATATTCAAGTAAACATGTATTATCTATCTACTAGATTAGTTAACAAATAGGAAGCAAAGGTGCATGAAACAAGCCACAATTACACTAATTATCAAATTGAAAACATGTAAGTAAACCTACTTAAAATGCTTAATCCAACTGGTCATGTGTCTCTAAAACACTAATTGAACCTATATTAAGCCTAACATGATCTAACTACTAATTTGCAAGAAATAACACAAGGAGATTTTTGGCCATTTGCTCACCGCGGGTCTGAGATGTGGTCAGCACTGTAGCCCATGGTTGACAGCCACGACGAGGCTTTGAATAGATTTATCCTTAAAATTAGGGCTTCCTCTATGATCTGCCTTGCCAAATTAATGTTCAAGGGTCACCTATGTATCCTTTGATAGGTTTGGTGGTTGAATTCCACAATTGGGCCTTCGTTTGCCCAAATTTGTATTTCTTGGTGTTCTATATCCTTAGGGCATCCATGGCACAAGTTGACATGATGCTTGATGAATTAGCAAATGAATTGGAAACAAATCTCTCTCAATACACTCAAGTGAGTATACAATTCAACAGGGCTTTGCTACTTTGATCTCAATGCTTTCTCCTTCTTTTACCCTAATTTGATGGGGTACATATAGGATTACCCAAGGGCTAGGGATGGCTTCCTCATGAATCCAAGATCAATATTGGGTATTTGAGTCTATTGGATGGAAGGTTTTGGACCCTTCCTCTCTCAAACTACTCCAATCCGTAACCAATTGGTCATTGGAACCAACTTTTGGGGTTGGATAAAGGCCAACTGAACTTCAGTCCTAACCGTAGGTGTCATCTGTGGCCAACAATATTAACCACATGTGTCAGTTGCGATCCCCAATTTATATATTTGGGGCCATAACTGTCAGTCGTGACTAGTACTGACTAGGCACAAATACCCAATTAAGTGGTAAAAACCACTACTATACCTTGGATTTATCCAAAGGTCTTCCATATGGCCTTCTAGCATGTTCCATATGAGTAGTCACCTCCGCATGACGTTTTTTAGGTGTCTACATATTCTTAACATCAAGGCATCATTATGTTAGAGCTATAAGTACATATTCATGAAATTGGTCACATGCTCTTGTGTGTCTTCCTCTCCCTTGAATTTATCTAACCTAGGCATATTGAAGTGTCTAGGATAAGCAGGACTTGGTACCAGAGGGTACAAAGACCGATTTCATATATTTCTTAGGGTTGGCTTCTACCCAACCGCATCTTGTTTCTCAAGAGACTTTATTCTATCAATGAGTATCTTGTATGCCTTTGAAGAGAATATCTCTTATTATTGATGGTTTACTTGGGGTGGTCAGGGAGGTAACTCTACATTTTCCCACTTTGGCATCTATATTCATATCCCATGACTACGAATGAAGGTTCAAGATACATATGTTCCTGATCCTCCATTTTCACCTATTATTTTTCTTGCTCTACCTATTATAACTCTAAGAACTATTGGTGTTTTAAAGTATGTTGTGGTGTTCAGTGAGTGTGTTCATCTACTTGTTTAGTGTGTCTCTCGTTTTGAGAAACAACACACCTGTTGGATTGGTAATACCCACTACCCATGTGTAGATTTTCTCAAGCTAGCCTATTTGCTTGTTTCTCGTGCTTTATTTGCTCTAGGTTAAGTTTCTCCCTCAAGAGGTACTCATTTAGGCACAAATACCTCTTCCTTTGTGCCCATGCTTCCTCCTATTCGGGGATTTCTAGGCACTCTTGTTTTGCATGCATTACCTCCCTCCTATCTTGGAGTAATTTTTCCTGATATTGCATGTCTTCATACAACCTACACACATGATCAGATTGATCCACAACTGAAGGTCTATGACTTTGTAACTTCGTACAAGGATTCCTTATGGAGAGACCCTTTGGAGGAGCTCCTAATACATTTTTGCCTCTATTTATCAAGGCAACATGGTCATTGTATAATGACCTATGTTTAGTATCCCCATGATCAAAAGTAGTGTGCATCCTACGGGGGTGCTTTGAAGCTTCCCCCTACTCATTAGTGTGCTTCATTTCTTTCTAGATATGTGGACTCTAAAAAAAGGAGTGTACAATAGCATTGCTTCTCTAATTTGGTCTCAAGAAAACCCGATCCAACTCATCAAGTTGTTTGTATTTCCATGGTTGATCTCGTGGAGTTCCATTGGCACCAATGAGATCATGGTCTATTGCTATCGTACCGCCTTTAGAGTGGCTAGGATTTGTGGTAGGTCTACAATTGGATGTAATACTTGTGTTTTAACCCTCAATGGGTTGATCTTACCTATGTCTATCCTATGATGATTGGGGCCTTGAAGCTCCATCATGTCTATCATGAGAAGAACCTAGATATGGTTCTCTAGATGGGGTTTCTCGAGTAGTACCCCCATGGGTTGAGTTATACCCACTGAGGCTCATTCAACTACATTTAGAAATATTTTGTGTGGGCGGCTCAACATCATTGTTTTTGTGATTTGGGTTGGGTGGTGTGACAGTTCCCACCTCGGTGTTGGATCGAGGGTGGTTGCTCTACGTGAAGACCATGAAAATGTGAAATTATCTTTTGTATAAATTTTAAGACATGCAAACAAAGCAGATAAAATGTTTATCTCTTTTAAATGTTCTTGGTGTTCCTAAAACTGGTCTTGTGTGTTTTAGATTTGTTGAAAACTTTAACTATTTCTCATCGCATTTGGAAATTTATTGATGAAATGCTTGTATAGTTTAATGGATGTCACCTATATACTTGCACAAGCTAAATATGGGAGTGAAGCCCTATTCAATGAGGTAGCATAGATACTACCAACCCTCACCCCACACACCGTGTGTAGTGATACATCCCTCTGAAGAGGAGTGCATGCTATTTTGCATGGATAGGTTAGATCTTGGGTCAGCTTTGGCCATGAGTGGGTCTCGATGATACAATTTCAAACAAGCCAACTAAGTGGTAATAACATCCACCATTGGTCTCGATCAGTGGGTTGGATGTGAGATCCCAACACCACTAATGTTTAAATGATACGTGATGTGTGGGGTTCTTTTAAAATTTACATGAAAAGGAAATGCATCACAAAGCACTCAAATTATGTTCCTATATGCTTAAAATAACGTTTCACTTTAATAAAATGCATGTCTAATGCTACATGATGTTCAGAGAATGCAAGTTTTAATTATGAAGGAATGGCCTCTAGTTGGGCCTCAAGCATGCAAACTCCTACACACAACCTAGACCACTGGAGACTAGGGCAGATTGCAATCAAAAGTCTGTTGTTCCTAGCAACGGCTAGTAGAAAAGCTAAGAGATTCTAATAATTTAACCTTAAACTTTCTCTATGTTTTCTAATTAAAAAAAAATCACCTACTACATTATGGAAATAAACACAAACAGAGAAGTGAAAAATTGTAGAGAATTCCACCAACCTAGAATCCAAGTTTATTGATGTTTAGGTTGTCTATTGTTGCATGTTTTATACCATCTGCTATAGCTCAAGGTGGCTCTAACTAGTCGTTGTCTTCAAAATTAGCTGAGCTTTTCTATCTACTATCAATCAGAGTGGTTGTACCTACATGTAAAAATCATGAAATAGATCAGTAGTCAGTACAATATTTGGATTTCCCACCATGATCGTCATCTGTACAAATGTGAAAACCATGCATCTAGACCATTGCAAGCATGTAAAAATCTAATAAACAGAAATAAAGTAACCGTTTGCAAAAATAAAAGATATCCAAGAAAATTGGGTCATCCTTTTATTAAAAATGATAGATCTTGGTTACAATAGCTCCCTCTTAGGGAGTCACTCAAATTGATACAATGTTTACAATGGTTGATGCCCCTCAACAGGGAGAGATGCACTCAAAGGATCTTCACTTTGATACCAATTTGCATGAGGGCTTACTAGAGGTATCCTCTAATGTTCAGAGGAAATATTTTGAATGTGGCTTATTCTCGAATAGATCTGTTACCTACATGCAAGGAAATGACAGAAATATTAAAAGCAAATTTGGTAAGACAAGTGGCAAATTTGGTAAACTCACAAAATCAAATCCTAAAATTCAGATTTGATTCCTAATTCAAATTGCCACTCAAGACCAAAATCACCAGTAGAGAATTCGATCACTAGTGGTAAATTTAGCTAATGGTAAAAATATCTTGAAAGGAGCTAGGAGCACATGGATTCCATCTCTCCACTCCCTATTCTAACCTCATGCACTCTAACAAGGAACTAGACTTGCAAATTTCAAAATAGTCTAACTAATTTTCTACCTAATCCTTCTTCCAAAACCTATTTAAGCAACCCTTGGGGCAAGCATTCAACATGATCTTGAGGAGTAATTACACTTTGCCAAGATTCTTAGCAACTTTAATTTTTAAGCATTTTTCATATTTTAAAGCATTTCTCTTCATTTGCAATTATTTTTGGAGGGTATTCAAGCAAGGCAAGGGAGCTTGGTGGAAAGGGTACCATACTTGGTGTAAGTGAGAGGCCATTTATAGGTTATATCACTCTATCATGGTTATCCTCTCCATTTCTTTGTTACCTATTTCATTTAAGCTTATTTTAGCATAGCCTTGCTAACTAGTTTGCCTCCACTTGTAAATTCTTCCATAATTTCATATTTTCATCTAATTTTGAGCTTAAATTTGTCTTGTAGGCTCTTATATATTCATTTTCAGGTCTTTCTTCAAGGGGATTCATCTTCCTGGCCACCTTCATTTTGCTTACTAACCCTTCTATTTTGTAGGGTTGTTTCAAGCATTCTTCATATCATAGCATTTAGAAAGTTTTTCTTTCTAGTTGTATCTTTAATCATATTCATTTTCATGCATCCTAACAACATCTTCTTACATCCATGCTTTCATACTTTCATGCATTAAGTATTTAGCATGCTAATCTCTTCTTTTCAAGCATATCTAGCTTTGTTTCATTAGCATTTCAAAGCATTCTAGTATTCTCTTTAATATTAAATCTTCTATAATGGAGGATATAATATCTTTACTACATTTTTTTCCCACTAATAGCCTCCTTTCAATCCCCATTTATATGCATTTTTCTTCTTAGATGTTAGAAATTGCATTTCATAGCATTTCTTCATGTTTTGTTTTGTATGTTTACACTTGTTTCTCACCATTTTCACAAGCATTATAGAAACTAGGATATAGACAAGTTACCTTGCTATATTACTAACTCCTCTACATATTCATATCCCTTATTTCGACTCTCTAATTGTTCAAAACAGTCATCGAAACATCCTCCCCTATTTTTTTCACACTAATATCCATATATATCACAAATTGATAAATATTTATGGTCTTTTCCTCCTCTTTCAGCATTCTAAATCATTTTAAACTCTATTGGAATCATCCTACTATAGTTTCATTATAAAAATATACAATAATTTTCCTAAAAATACTTTCAAAATTACCTTGGCCCCATATTTGAACCAAAATCACCACTCATCACAGTCATTGGTGATTTTGGCTCTCTGGAATACACAAACCAAATTCACCCATGGAAAATTTGGTAAGCCTACTGGTGAATTTGATAGAGCTGCATTTCCACCCCAGGAGGTAAGCATACTAGAAAAATATTTTAACATGGGGTTCTGAATCATCTATCTAGTTAAGCATTTGCCTTCTCTAGCTCTCAGAAAAACCTCCTAAATAAAAAAACCTAATTTTTTGGTCATTTTGTGTAGGTAATAGATTTGATAGTAAAGAAAAAATTTTCCAATGGCTGATTTAGTAAGTAGTGGCATTTTTGGAAACAAGCTCCAAAAGAGGTAATTCTACCACTAGACACTTCCTTAAGCTCTACAACTTACATTTTTCTATGTTTGCTTTTGTATTCTGTTGTTTTATACCTGTAAATAATTTTTCATTTGGGGAATAAAGGAACAGTAAGCTAAACTCTAATTTAATTTACAAAACATACCTAAATCAGTCAATCAAGGAATCTTAGGTTAAATCATAAGTTCTTATTCATTTCCAAGTACATAGGCAAAGAAATAAAAACTCATATTATTGTATTTAGGCTAACTTGTCTTCTTGCATCTTCTCTTGTTTGCTTTGAAACATAAAAATATCCTTTAGTTAGCCTATAATATAAGATAGTTCTTGTATTCTTATATTTTTTGTGATATGAGCTTAGCATGCATTTAGATTATCTTCATTTTTAAGTCTTAAATAACCATTCAGGCTTGAAAAAGAGTTGAGAAAGCAATCCAAAACCTTAGGTGTTTTCATTGAATAAACTCATATAAACACCAAACAACAAGCATTTACATCAACTTCTACAAACATGAGAGAATTGCATTGAGTAGGGGTCTAATCATGTAGAGGATATTCATATCCTTGGGGTCTCCTTTGGAAAGAGATCCTCAAGTGGGGAAGTAGAGATTCCAATGAATCTCCCCACGCTCACTTGGCTTGATTAGATTTTTAGAAAAGATAAAGTATCTTTTTCCCTGTCTATAGTCATATCTATCATATAAATATGTATGCATACAAATAATAAGATAGAGATTTTAGCAGTCACAACTCCTATTTATGTTTGCAAGAGATTTTACAATTATATAGAAAATAAAAAGGCTCAAAGGCCTTTACATGTAATGACTCAAATTTCAAGTGTATATTAACACACAAAATGATATGAGATCAAAACTTTACCTAGAGATATTTATTACGTCATAAAAGAAGGGATGTATTCTACCTCTTTAAAAAGCAAGCCCCAATTAAATTGAATTGAATTAAATAGCCATTGCGGCCTTTGCCTTTAAAATGTGGGGGTGGGCTCTTTATCCATAACCGAGGCCGCCTCGCTTTTTGAAGGGGAAGAGGAAGCAGCTACAGGAGCAGGGTGGAGAGCCGGAGTGATGCATAGTCATTATACCATCATTAATTCTCAATGAATTTGTCAATCCAGGGTAGTGTACAAGGCTATCTGTGGAAGAAGAAGTGAAATAGCTATAACTTAGGTCAATCTAGAGCAATAGGTCTTATTGGTGGAACCGATTGTGTGGGGGGTTTTAGGACATTCCTATTTCTAAATTGCATGAATTAAACCTTAATCTAAGTTGTAGAATTGGAAACTAATCATTAACTACAGAAATGAAGTCCTAATTACAATTGCAGAATGAGACCTAATTATGTTGCAGAAATAATAGTTACAGAATTGAAAGTCTGATCCTAATTATAGAAAGAAAATCTAATTACTTTTGCAGCAATGAAATTCTAATTCTAACATGGAAATGAAAACTGTCAAGGCTCTGTAACAGAAGGTTGTCAATCTTCTGTGTAGGAGTTGACAACAAAACATAAAATGCAAGAAATTACAAAAAAATAGCAAATTCTGGATATAATAGTCTGAAATAAAGTGGAAGCTTTGCTGAAAGTAGATATTACAGCTAAAACATTAAGCACAAGATTAATCTAATTATAAATAAACTAAGACTACAGATATTGTCAGTTGTTTACAAACAATTGAAATAACAAGTTCTACAACTCATTCTGCTACAACAAAATCAGAATAAAACCTGTTGTTAGTCCTCCTCCTAGGTCTGGAAGTGGCCAGCCTCCTTGTCCAAAAGAAGGTATGAGTCTCTCTCTCTCTATAGATCTTAATCACATTCATTTACAAGCAATATGAAATAGAACTGGTGCACTTTATTGATTAAAGAACATTATTACAATAATTCTGTTGAAAACCTGTTACAGGACTGTAACAGTAAAATTCTACCTATTTTTTGCTTTTTCTAGCTTCCTTACTCTCTTTACATATCTTACTTTTTACTTACTAGGCTCAACCTGAATGAGAGCAATATTTATAGATGTCCTAAGGTCTAATTACAAACAGAGAATATCTCAAAAGATCTAATCCTACAATGCTGCAACAAATTCTGGTTTTATCCTAGAAGAGGATTAAAACTTGATCTTTCCCTTAATGATGGCTTTGGTCGGCAATGATGGCAAAGACAGATGGAAGATATTTTCCTTTACCTTTTTCAACATTTATTTCCCTTTTTTCAGCTTCAAAAATCGGTCAACAGGTCGAAAAGCACATTCTGTTTTCATTTCGAAGATAAGTGGCTTCATTCCGAAGACAATGCAATTCTTATTCCGAAGATTGCTCATTCTAAAGATACTACAATTCTCATTCCGAAGATATTGCAATCCTTCATTTCGAAGATCCGCTCATTCTGAAGATAATGCATTCTTCATTCTGAAGACGCTATGTTCTCTCATTCTAAATATATCTGTTCATTCCGAAGATACTTCGAAATGAACAAATGTGTGCTTTTACAGTGATTTATTTTGCATCTCTTAGGTGGGTTATCTCCTAAGATCAAATTCCAATGGTCTTCATCTCTTTCCACATGTGAATTCCATGCCTTGCTATTTATGGACAACTGGCTGGAATTTACATGGGAAAGACCAGTTTTTGTTGCACAGCAACAGTTTGCTTGCATTGTTGCCATATTTAGATGAAATAAATGCATGAGACAAATCAAAACATGATTAGTGAAATACTGCTATTATTCTAAGCATATCCCATTTTAGAAATTCATAGCAAAAAGAACACAAAACTATGCAAAAAGCTGTAAAAATCAGCATATAATATTCCAAATACATTGATCATGCAAAATGGTTAATATACAGCATATTGAATCAACTTAACTAACATATCAGATAAAACATAAGAGTTTATAGAAAATTTTAGTGTTCAAAACATGTTATGATTGAGGCATTTCCAGGCCTCATCATTTTCCCCCCAACTTATATTAATGCATGCCCTCATGCATTTTGTTGGGCTATGGAATCACATATGTCCATGTTTAGATTCCATGACCTGTAGAATAATTTCTTGCCTATATAATACCCCCTATTTTCCTTAATTTTTTTGAGCCAGTCTTCAAATTTTTCATCAGGTTGGGCATCTTTCTCAAAGTAGAATGGAACTAGAGTAATGATGGTTGGAGGCCTAAACCTAAGACCTATCCAGTTATGTTGCATGATTTGAATCAGCTGGATTACACCTTCTGCTCTTCTTCTGGACCATTCTAATTTGATGGGGGATATGGGTTCTCTTTTCTTCAAAGACATGGAAAGTTCAGCCCATCTGTCTCTGCATACTGACAATGCTGGGAAAAAATTATGATCACAAAAATTGTTGAATCTGGCCACATAGTCCCTTAAGTTGTTCAAGTACATCCTCTTTATATCATCCCTATTCATCATTGAGAAGTGTTGTCTGGTGATAACTAGGTGGTTTGGCTAGATTGCTCTAACTAACAACTCAACCCTTGTTTCAATCTCTTTATTCTGCTTTTTCTCTTGATCCTAGTAAATCTGATTCTGCAAAGTAGACATAAATGTTCTCAACTGAACATCTCCAATGTAGATTTGAGGATGAAATTCTACTTCCTCTAGAATGAAGAAACTGTGTAAAAATAGTTCACACAGGAGATTTTTCTGCTCAAAAGGGCTGTCAAAGTATGCTTCCAGAAAATCTGTAGTGGTGTCCAATTTATATGGGAGGTTTGAACTAATCCTCATGACCTGCCATCTAAGGTATTTCTCCTTCAAAATAAGGCTATAAAATCTGGTTGGTCATCTAAATTGAACTAAAAATTCAACAATTTGACATAAGTCAGACACCTTTTATTTTAATGCTTGGTTTTCAATTTCTTTTGCCTCTAGTTGTTTCCTTTCTAATTTGAATTTCTTAGTATTAGTGGCAAGCTACTCATATCTAATCATCCAATTGGCTATGTCTGCATTGTACTGCTCTAGAGACACAATATTAGGTGGTCCGACTACAGGTGGAATCTTAGGTAGCAAATCAACTTGAACTCTTTTTTCTATCACTTCTACTATTTGATCATCTATCAATAATTCTACCTGTACCTCCTTATTTGCTATTTCTATGGGGTTGTCATCAGATAGTAATTCTACTTGTACCCCCTTATCTGCTATTTCTACTGAAAGTGTAACAGTTTGAAATGCAGGGACCTCAATAGGAGTACTTACTTGAACATTTTCTTGTTGTTGGGACTGTTCCTATGTTGGTGGCTCATCTTCAACATCCTCTGCTATGCTCTTTACCATTTCTGAAGCATCTTCAGAACAATAAGGCAATGCTTCAGAATGAGATGGTGCTACTTTAGAATGAATAGGAACTTCTTCATAATGAAGGGGTGCTACTTCAGAATGAACATCCATGTTTGTCTCAACAGAGTCATCTGCCCTTGATAGACCCAGAAGCAATTGAGCCAAATTGTCTTCATCAATGGATACAATTGGCTGCTTTTCAGACTGTGACAACATTCTTCTTAATGCTGCCACTTCTTACTGTAATTCTACAATTTTTCTTTCCTGTATCTTAATGATGCTTTCTTTCTCTAAAATACATTTTGTCTGTGTTTTGACAACACTCCTTGCTGCCCTTAGCTACTCTGTGATGTCTTCCACTTCTATTTTTGCCTCATAATCTGATGCATATAGATCAGCTATAGTTGGCTATTCAACCAATATCTCCTCTTATGTAACAATTTGTTCTTGTTCATGAGGCTCTATAAAATTGTCTATAAGTTTATCTACCATATCTATAGCCTGTTGAACTGTAGCTTCCTCCAAATTATCCTATTCAATTTCTGCCTCAGCTATCTGTTCAGGGAATTCTAGAAAAATTTTAGAGGCTGGTTGTATCTCTATGACATCTGGCATGCTTTGTCCTTCTTTTTCCTCTATAACATGTTTTGTTGTTTCTTTCAAATGGATTCTTGTAGACCTCCTAGTTCCAGATGCAAAATTTTTCTTTTTGTTATGTTTTTTGGTGTCAGTAGGGGTTGTGGGGACAGTTTCAGATGCCTCTGTTTCCCTTATTATTTCTTGTTCTATTAAATTAGTAGTCACTCCAAAAAAATGAACCTTCTTTTGTTTTTTTGCTCTACTGCCAGTTCCAGATCCTCTTTTTCTTTGTTTCTTGGTTCGTGAAGTTGAGGGTTCAGGAGCAAGGTTTTTTGCTACTGTTGTTGGGTGTGTTTCTATTTTAGTAACAACTTTTATAGCACCTTCTGCAGTTTCCTCTATAGCATCTTCTGCAACATTTTTTGTAGCAATTGTTTCTTCTTTTGCAGCAACATCAGCAGTATCTAGTTCTTCTTCTTCCTCATCTTCATCCCTAAAAATGACATCATTTAAGGTAGAGTAAAACCTATCAAAACTCCTAGGGTTTCCTCTAAAATGGTGTTGGCAAACTAGTTTGATGAGGCCATGATGGCGAAGGCTTCCTTTACCCTCCTGATATCTCTTTGCCATGTTTTTTAATTCTTGATACAGATACAGGGGAAGATTTACCCTAACTTCTGGTTGTTGCTCACCATGTCTGATATGGTTCAAAATTTGTAGATGATGCCCTAACAATAACACATACTACCCTTCACAGGTTAGGAATTTAATTACCCAGGTGGCTACTTCATCCCAGGGTTCCTGTAGGCTGGCATTTTTTAACCCTTTGCATGTGTTGTTATGGGTTAAGTACTCTGGATCTCTATCATTTTCTTCTACAAACTGATTAACTACATTTGCCAATGTATTCTTGCCAAATCTAGAAATTGAAATCCCTTCTAATGGCAGCTCAGTAATCTGACTTAAAATTTTAGGGGTTATCTCAATAGTCATGTCGTTAACATGTTCTCGGTTGTTTCTGAATGTATGGGCGAACATGCCAGCCAAATCTTTAGAAGACCCATTAAACTTATCTAGAAATGGCATAAACCCTCCATCTTCAAAAATCTGCATGACTATTGGATTTTCTCTAAGGTAGGTGGTATCTGCAGGTTCCATTCTAATATTTTGCCCCATATTTTTTGTTTAAAAATCGTTCACTGCTACTGCTATTCCTCTGCTAGATATCTAGTTTTTATGTTGTAGATTTGTAGGGTTTTAGTTCGAAATCTTCGTTTGCCCTGTTTCTCGTCTTCTTCTTTGAAATGAACCGTAACCTTAGCACTGTACTTTGCAAACACGTCTTTGGAAAGGAATGTGGCATGCATTTCTACTGTTGCACTGAACACCTATCTGTTAATTATTGTGTGGACGTCCTTGCCATCAGATCCACCTCAATTGGTTTTAGTTTTGCAGATTCTCATGTGCATGTTTATTGGGATCAAAAATTGGTGGCATATGGTTGGTCATGTCCTCCGTAATTCTGGTATTTTCCAATGGGTGCAAAAACAAACCATGTGCTGACTGACACATGTTCATTTATTGTATGCAACTAAAAGAGTTTTATTTTGTCGTACCTTGTCTTCTTGGATGCCATGTGGAAATGCTCTTTCCGAATATTATAACTTATTGTGCAAAAAAAACTTCATTCTGAAGATTATGACTTCATTTCGAAGACGAGTCTTCATTCCGAAGACAAATCCTCATTTCGAAGATTATAACTTCATTCTGAAGACAGGTCTTCATTCCGAAGACAAATCCTTTTTGTAAATTTAAATCTTCATTCTGAAGATTAATCCTCATTTCGAAGATCAATCCTCATTCCGAAGATCAGGCTGTATTGCGAAGGTAAATCGTCATTCTGAAGACAGATCTTCATTTCGAAGATAGATCTTCATTTCGAAGATGATGCAGCAAGTCGTCATTCCGAAGACCAAGTTTCATTCTAAAGACAAATTGTCATTCCGAAGACAAAGTTTCTTTTTGAAGACAAAGTGCAAAATTCATTTTGTTGTCATTCCGAAGACAATTTCAATCTGAAGATAATACAGCAGGCACTGTTTTTGGCATTCTTATTCCAAAGATTAGGCAAAAATCAATATTTTCATTCTCAAAACATGTTTTAAGTATGCCAAATCTTATGAATACCTTTTATGCTAATGGTTAATTGTCATATACTATACACCAATAATTTTACAATGAAAAAATGTAAGAAATATATACCTAATAAAAACAGTTAATGCCAGTTTTGAAGAATGACTGCCTTTGTTGATATTCTACTGAGATTTTTTGCAACATTTCAAAACAAGTGCACTTGGTGAATTTGTACAATGATGGTTCAAAAATTTCTCAAGGTTATGCATGCCAGAAAACTAGTTTTCATGCATACCAACCTAGTAGTGCCTTAAGAAAAGGTTTTCACTACTGAGTTATTCATTTTTCTCTCTTCTTTTTTCTTGATTTTCCCCCTTTTTTTTCTTCTTTTTTTTTCTTGATCCTGACTATGCCCATGAAGGAATTTCATGATTTCCCCTGAAACCATGCCCATGAAGGAATTTCATGATTTCCCCTGAAACCATGCCCATGAAGGAATTCATACTCAGAATTTATTCATATTTTTGTTTTCTATTTTTTTTTTTTTTTTTTTTTGTATTTTTTGCTTTTTCTTGAAATCCATGATCATGCTGATTGTTTGTGTATCCAATCTATCAAGTTGTTGCAAGAATTCTTCTTTAGTCAGAGGTGTATGGTACACTCTGAGGCGATGTCCATTCACTACCAACTTTCTTTGTGATCCATCAATAGGAGATAGATGAGCTACTCCATTGTCAAATACCTCCTCAATCCAGTAAGGTACCAGCCATCTAGTTCTCAGTTTTCCAGGGAAGTCCTCATAGCGAGAATCAAATAGTTCTCATTTTTCCAAGGAAGTCCTTTACTTAATGTGATTGTCATGCCACAGCTTCCTCTGCTCCTAAATTACCTTAGTTTGGTGTGGAGCATCCAATATAAGTTCATCCAATGCATTCAGCTGCAGAATCCTATCTGTCTATGCCTGCAACAATTCAATTCCAATTTCTAGTGTTGTGCACAATGTTAGTAGCTCAAATTCAATAGGTAAGAGAGGCTTTTTACCAAATACTAGTTCATAAGGTGTGAATCCAGTAGTGGACTTCCAAGTAGTATTGTAGGCCCAAACTGCTTTAGGTAATTTATCTAGCCAATTTCTCCTATGAAAAGCTACTATTTTTGTCAAGATGTGTTCTAGTTCCTTGTTTGTTACCTCAACCTAGCCATTTACTTGTGGGTGGTAAGGTGATGATTTCCTATGTTTGATTTCATATAATTTTGTAAATGCCTTTATGACTTTGGATGCAAATTGGGGTCCTTGGTCTGTGGTGATAGACCGTGGAGCTCCAAATCTCTAAAAAATTTGAGTATATAAGAAATCAGCAACCTTCTCTTCATGAGCATGTTTGAAAGCACTCACCTCTACCCACTTTGTCAGGTAATCAGTGCATACTAGAATATGCACCTTTCCTTGAGAAGGTGGATCAATAGGTCCTACAAAATCAATCCCCCACCTCTCAAATGGTTCTAAAACCATTTGAGACTGCAGTGGCATCTCATTTGTATGAGTGGGTTTCCCCATTATTTGGCATGCATCACAATGCTTGATGTACTTTTTTACATCCTTGTGAAAAGATGGCCAATAATATCCTGTCCCTAAGATTTTCCTAACTGTGTTTTTTATAGAATAATTTCCACCTGAGGGTTCATCATGACAAGCTCTAAGGATATCATACACTTCATCCTTTCGGATGCACCTACGTAACACATGGTCAGGATTGTACTTAAAAAGCATACCCTTAATCCATTCAAAAGAAGAACTTTGTTTGATCAATTGTTTTTTCTTTTTTGAAGTGAAATGTGGAGGAACTTTCCCTATGACCAAATAATTGGCTATATCTGCAAACCAAGGTGATTGGACTGATATAGCAAATATTTTTTCATCAAGAAAAGTGTCATCAACTAATTCCCCTTCATCTGTGTTCTGGAACCTGGACAAGAAATCTGCCACAACATTAGCTTTCCCTGGTTTGTTGATTATAGTGATATCAAATTCTTGCAGCAACAACAACCAATGAATAATTATTGCACTTACCATAGGTTTATTCATCAAATACTTAATGGTTGTATGATCTGTGTGAATAAATATTTGATAACCTATGATGTAATGCCTGAATTTGTTGATGGCATAAATTACTGCTAGGAATTCCTTCTCAGTTGTTGTATAATTTTTCTTGGCTCCTGTCAAGTTCTTGCTAATGTTGTAGATGGTATAGTGTTCACCATTATCAATTTGTCCTAATGTTGCTCCAATTGTTGTATTGGAGGCATCAGTCTGTATATGAAATGGTAATGTCCAATTAGGTCCTCTAAGCACAGGTGGAGTTATTAATTTCTCTTTCATAGCTTTAAATGCTTCCTGACACTTTGTAGTCTAGGAGAATTCAAAATCTTTAGTCAATAGGGCAAACATAGGACTGGCTATTGTACTAAAGTTGGGAATAAACTTGCGGTAAAAACCAATGTGTCCTAGGAAGCTTCTGACATTAGTCTGAGTTTTAGGAGGAAGGAGATTCTTGATAATTTCCAAGGAGATTCTTGATAATTTCCACCTTCTTTGGATCAACTTGGATTCCTTCAGGAGAGATGTGATGACCAAGAACTATCCCTTCCTTCATCATCATGAAGCATTTTTCTGGATTCAAGGATAACTGGTATGTTTCACAACGAGTTAAGACTTTGTCAAGATTTTGCAATGTAAAATCAAAAGTCTGTCCACATACTGTGAAATCATCCATGTATATTTCAACACTTTTGGTGGTCATATCAGCAAAAATTGCTAGGACTGCTCGCTGAAAAGTTGTTGGGGCATTACACAAACCAAAAGGTAAAACCCTATAGGAAAATGTTCCCCATGGACATGTAAAAGTTGTTTTCTCTTGATCTTCAGGTGCAATCTAAATTTGATTATATCCACTAAATCCATCAAGAAAACAAAAGTATCTTTTTCCAGCAAGAGTATCTAACACCTGATCTATGAAAGGTAATGGAAAATGGTCTTTGTATGTCACCTTATTCAACTCTCTATAGTCTACACATACTCTCATTTTTCCATTTTTCTTAGGAACTATTACCAATGGAGAAACCCATTAGCTATCATAAATTGGGTAAATGAATCCTAATTCCAGAAGTTTTTCAATTTCTTCTTTCACAATATCTCTTAAGGCAGGATTCAATATTCTCTGGGGTTTTCTAACTGGCTTTACTTCTTCAGTATAGATTCTGTGGGTACATATATTAGGATGAACTCTTGACATATCTTTGTAGTTCCAAGCAAAATCATGAACATGCTTCTGCAAGACAACTATCAATTTGTCTTCCTCTTCCCTAGTAAGCTGGCTGTAAATATTTAGAAATTTGCCTGGCTAGACTTCTATTTGTTTTGTATTTTGAAGGACTGAATTCACTCCTTCATACCTGGTGATTAGGGGATTAAGAGGACATTGCTGAGATGGGAGAAAAGAAGTAGTTTATGTTTTATTACTGCTTGAGGGAAGCATATCTTGTATGGAACAGTGAGAAGGAAAAATCAGATGATGGTGCCATCCATGTGGTAGTGAAACAGAGTTTCCCTGTGATAGTACAGATGGTTCATCCTCAAATTTTTGATTCTCCTCATTACTTAACAACTTTTGGATATTTTTTGCTTCCCCTTCTAAACCTTTTTCATGCAGAACATTCATCAGGATTGTTTCACTTTCTAAATTTTCTATGTCACTGAGGTCTTTTGTGTGCTCTTACTACTAAGGTAGCTAATGTAGAAATGACCTCTTCTGGTTCTTCCTCTGAGTCAGAAAACCATAACTAACCTGAAAATTTGCTAGATGGTTTTGCAAGAGGATATAAATAAATCTGTTTCAGATCAATACCATTTGAAATAGTCATATTTCCAGATCTGCAGTCTATGAAGGCTGCTGTAGTTGCAAGACAAGGTCTTCCCAAAATAATGGGATATCTATGTGCTGAATTTCTTGGCTATAAAACCAAAAAATCTTCAAGGAATTCCAAAGAGGAAATTTCTATAGGGACATCTTCAATGATACCTTCAGGTTTTGCAACTGACCTATCAGCCATTTCTAAAACTGTAAATGTGGGGCTGAGATGTTTGAGTTGTAATTGTTTCATTGTATCCTTGGTCATGACGTTTATTGCAGCTCCTAGGTCTACTAAAACATTTGATATTGGTACTAAAACTATGTTAACTGTGATAACTAGACTTCCTGGGTCACTATACTTTGGAGGTACTAGTTTTCCAGATAAGAGATCAGCTATCTTTCCTTCAACCTCGCACAGTCTTGGGAAATGCCTTCTTTTTTCTTCCTGCTCTTTTAATGCACAAATTTTAGACAATACTGTTGATCTCTGGTATTTCCTTAATGGCTTGCAATAAGGACAATGATATAGTTAAATTTTTGAGTTCTTTGACTAGTTCTGACTCAGAATTTTTTGGTATTGTATTGAATCTTTCAGGATATGGAATTATCCTTGGTAATTGTTCTGCCTATGGTTCTGGTTTTGTCTCTTTCTCTATTGTTGGTTGGATTCTCTCTGGTTCCAATTTTTCTTCTGTCTTTATTGTTGGTTGGACTTTCTCTGGTTCCAATGATTCTTGCTCTTCATTTTCTTTGATTTCATTTGAAACTGGTTCAGGTACAACTTTTCCTGAATGAAGTTGGATGTTACTACAATCAAGAACATTAATTTCAACATTTTCTTCAGCTTCAACCACATAGACAGGAGGTGTCTGTCTCATGCTGTTTGGATTAGTGACTGGTTGAGATGGCAATTGAGGTTGTTTCACTTGCTATGTTTGCTATTGTTTTTCTTAAAAATTTTGATTAGGTGTAGGTAACAAATGCTAAGTTTGACCTTGATTCCTTTGCTACCTTGGATAGGACTGGTATTGTTGACTCCACTATGGTTGGTTTTGCATCCAATGTGGATTAGTATGATTTTGATTCTAGGCTAGATTGTTTTGATTCCAAGATGGGTTGTTTTGATTTCATGAGGGGTTGTTTTGATTCCATGAGGGGTTGTTTTGATTCTAATTCCAGACTGGGTTACTTCAATTTGCTTGTGGCCATTCTTGGGAATTTGTCCATTGAGGATAATTCCAAGGATGTTGGGGTGGGTTCTGATTGTCCCCAAGGCATAGTACTAGAATTATGCCCCCAATTTGTAGAAAAATGAGGGGGATTTTGGTATTGAGAGAAATTTCCCCCTTGTTTTGGTCCAATATAGTTGATTTCCTCAATCTAATTTTCTAACACAGTTTTGAGTTGTGGTAGCAGGTGGCATTGATCAGTTGAATGCCTTTTTGAACAAATACTACAAATGGCTAAGATAGATGTTTTATTCAAATGACATTCCTGCAAAGCATGTTTATTTCTACATCTTGGGCAATAAATTGCCAAAGGTTCTGTATTTTTTGCTTTTGCAGACATTTCCCCTAAAGTAGTGTTTAGGTGCACTAGAATATCAGTTTTGAAATTTGCAAGTTCCTCTATCAAGTCCTTCATATCAGTGCCATTTGTGCACCTTCTTCTTCTTCTCTGCTTAGTGCGAGAGTAATTCCTACAAAGATCCATAATTTCCTCATTACTGAGAGTGGTTACATCCCCTTTTCCCATCAAATCTAGAACTTCTCTGGATTCATCTTGCAATCCTCTCAAAAAGATGGTTTTACATAATTCTGGTTCTATAAGTCCACATCTCCTTTGAACAAAGGAGAACCTATCAAGATAATCTTCCAATGTCTCATCATCTTCCTGCTTGATTCTAAATAACTCATCTTTTCTATTCCTTACACGACAATATTCTTGATATTTGTCTAAAAATACAGTTTCCATTTGATCCCAGGTTCTTATGGAATTAGGCTCTAAGCTCATGAACCAGCGCAATGCTGAATCCTTGAGTGTTGAGGGAAAAACCTTAAGTTTTTTATTGTCATTTATATAATCATAGGTCTGACACACTACCTTGAATTCAAACAAAAACTGATCAAGATCTTCAAATACAACACCTCGAAAGGTTGGAAGTACTGAAGGTGAAATGGTCTTCATTGGAGAGTTTTGTGTTGGATTCAGACAGATAGGATATTCAAACGTTTTGGAATGTTGGAACATATCCTGATCATATCCTTCATTATGGACATAGCCATGTTGGCCATCTATATTGCCTCCTTCTACCATAGTTTCCTATTTTTTGGGAGAAGTTAATGCTTCCCAAATTGTTCTCTCAAGAGGTCCAAGCCTCTCTGTTGATGATGAGTCTGATGAATTGTCTTTCTTAGGATTTTTCAATGATGATAAAATTGGTGATTTTCCTTTCTCAAAATGTTCTAATGATGGTGAGACTTGCGATTTTTCTATCAATATTTTTGGTAGTTCAAACACAGGTGATTCACCCCTTATGCGCAAATATCTCCTTAATGGAACAAGCCAGGGATCCTTTGGGGTAGTTCTACCTTTTTCATCCTTAGACTTATTCATTCATGTTTACTCCTAAATGACATAAATTAATTCAATAGTTGTTATCTTCCTCAGCTATTGTATTCAGATTTTAACCTAAATTTTCATAGCTTAGTCTGATTACAGCTATTGGACTATTTGTTTTCTTCTGGAAACACTATTCCCCGGCAACGGTGCCAAAATGATGCATAGTTGTTATACCATCATTAATTCTCAATGAATTTGTCAATCCAAGGCAGTGTACAAGGCTATCTGTGGAAGAAGAAGTGAAACAGCTATAACTTAGGTCAATCTAGAGCAACAGGTCTTATGGGTGGAACCGATTGTGTGGGGGGGTTTAGGACATTAATATAAGTTACAGAATTGGAAACTAATCATTAACTATAGAAATGAAGTCCTAATTACAATTACAGAATGAGACCTAATTATGTTGTAGAAATAACAGTTATAGAATTGAAAGTCTGATCCTAATTGTAGAAAGAAAATATAATTACTTTTGCAGCAATGAAATTCTAATTCTAACATGGAAATGAAAACTATCAAGGCTCTATAACAGAAGGTTGTCAATCTTCTATGCAGGAGTTGACAGCAAAACATAAAATGCAGAAAATTACAGAAAAATAGCAAATTTTGGAAATAACAGTTTGAAATAAAGTGGAAGCTTTGTTGAAAGTAAATATTACAGCTAAAACATTAAGCACAAGATTAATCTAAGCATAAATAAACTAAGACTATATATATTGTCAGTTGTTTACAAGCAATTGAAATAACAAGTTCTACAACTCATTTTGTTGTAGCAAAATCAGAATAAAACCTGCTTGTTAGTCCTCCTCCTAGGTCTGGAAGTGGCCAGCCTCCTTGTCTAGAAGAAGGTATGAGTCTCTCTCTCTCTAGATCTTAATCACACTCATTTAAAAGCAATATGAAATAGAACTGGTGCACTTTATTGATTAAAGAACATGATTACAATAATTTTGCTGAAAACCTATTACAGGACTGTAACAGTCAAATTCTACCTATTTTTTGCTTTTTCTAGCTTCCTTACTCTCTCTACATATCTTACTTTCTACTTACTAGGCTCAACCTAAATGGGAGCAATATTTATAGATGTCCTAAGGTCTAATTACAAACAGAGAATATCTCAAAAGATCTAATCCTACAATGCTGCAACAAATTCTGGTTTTATCCTAGAAGAGGATTAAAACTTGATCTTTCCCTTAATGATGGCTTTGGTCAGCAATGATGGCAAAGACAGATGGAAGATCTTTTCCTTTACCTTTTCCAACCTTTATTTCTCTTTTTTTGGCTTCAAAAATTGGTCAACAAGTCAAAAAGCACATTCTATTTTCATTCCGAAGATAAGTGGCTTCATTCCGAAGACAATGCAATTCTCATTTCGAAGATCGCTCATTCCAAAGATACTACAATTCTCATTCTAAAGATACTACAATCCTTCATTCTGAAGATCCGCTCATTCCAAAGATAATGTATTCTTCATTTTGAAGATCCGCTCATTCTAAAGATGTTGTGTTCTCTCATTTCGAAGATATCTGTTCATTTTGAAGATACTACGGAATGAAAAAATGTGTGCTTTTCCAGTGATTTCTTTTGCATCTCTTAGGTGGGTTATCTCCTAAGATCAAATTCCAATGGTATTCATCTCTTTCCACATGTGAATTCCATGCCTTGCTATTTATGGACAGCTGGCTAAAATTTACATGGGAAAGACCAATTTTTGTTGCACAGCAATAGTTTTCTTGCACTGTTGCCATATTTAGGTGAAATAAATGCTTGAGACAAATCAAAACATGATTAGTGAAATGTTGCTATTATTCTAAGCATATCCCATTTTAGCAAGTCATAGCAAAAAGAACACAAAACTATGCAAAAAGCTGTAAAAATCAGCATATAATATTCCAAATACATTGATCATGCAAAATGGTTAATATACAGCATATTGAATCAACTTAACTAACATATCAGATAAAACATAAGATTTTATAGGCAATTTTAGTGTTCAAAACATGTTATTATTGAGGCATTTCCAAGCCTCATCACAGAGAATACAGGCACTACGTTCCTTTCTCTCCCTGACCCGTGTTGATTTACAAGATATATGATACGTGATGTTCATTCCTTGTTTCAACGACTTCTTCTGAATGAACCAATCCCCCCCTCTCTCTTTTCAAAAAACGAATAGAGAGCGCCGCAACTTATATGGAAAGGGGTCGAGCGATAGGGTACGATAGGCACTCATCCACGTATCGTATCTAAGTCCCGCTTATTATATAGAACAAGCCAGGATTTGAGCCTGATTCTCTTCCTGGTTCTAGATAAGGTGGAGTATAATAATATCGATGATGGAGAGGTGAAGGTTCGAATCGATCAAAAGCTAAAAGAGGAAGTAGGGCATGAATCGTGAGTTGGGTGGCAACCTTAGACTTATCGTAGTACTGCCACCGGCTCCATACCATTTCTAGGGTAGGGTATCCCTAGGCTATCTCTCTTCCTCTGGAGTAATTGGTAAATGATTGAACTGATAAATGGTTAGACAACTGCAATTACCTAGCGACCTATTACCTACGTATTAACAACTTGATAGGCCCGTATATTATTAATGGCCCGTATATCATCAATTGCAAGAAGCTTGTAGTGGATGGAAAATCCTAGTTGCTCAAATAATAATCAAGAAGGGTAGCCTCCCACATTTACCTAACTATAAACGCTGCCTGTATATCATTAATTTGTGGAGCATAATTGGAATCTAAGTTATTCCCTTATTCAATACATCTATAGACAGATTTAGACATATTGAGAACAAGGAGGCAAGGAGACATAGAAGTAATCCTCCCTTCGGGAGGGGGAAGTAAGCCTCCCTTCGGTCGGGGTGGTTTCAATATCCCTTCGGAGCATCCGAATGAGATCCAGTATCCATTCAGTTTAGTCTTTCTATTTTCCAGAGTGGGAGGGGGCTTTACCAAGACAAGAAGGGATCGGGTTCCCCGCCTTCCTTTTTGGAAGTATGGCGGGTCCCCCTTGAACCATAACCGGATTCTTTACTTTCCTTTGGTTTTTAATACGTAGAATAATGTCACTAAAAATCTGAATAATTGAAATACCGAATTTGAGAAATCGACAGTTTTTAATCCGTAGAATAATGTCCCTAAAAATCCGAATGATGGAAATAAGTAATCCAAGAAATAAGAATCAAAAATTCAAATAATTGAAATACCGAATCTGAGAAATACAGTATACACAAAAATATTGTTCTTCCTCCCTTTCCCTTAGATATAAACTAAATATTTATATAAACTATCTCAAAATTCATAATTCAAACTTCCCTCCAAAATTTCTAAGTAGTAATGTGTGTTCCTTCTTTGGTCACTAAACCCAAGGTACTATGGATAAAAAAAATCAACCCACCAATATATAGCATATTTTTAAGAGATTTTTGCTAAGATATCAAATCGAAGGTCTAAAATCATAGTCAGACACAAAATGATTGTCAAATTAAAAAATAGCTAAGACATAATAATGTGGTAAGACTTTGCATCGCTAGAATGGAAACTTGGATTAGTATAGAAAGTGGTTAGACTTTTGAAAGTCTAATTTCAACAATGGCCATGAAAAATGTCTAGCATTTGATAAAGTTAAATCTCAAAATTGACTAAGGCAGGAGAGTCTAGCATTTTGCTATATTGTTGGACTCAATTTTTGGTCAAGTCTAAAGAGTAGGTAAGGCTTTCAAAAGGCTAATATCATTAAAGGAAGCATAAAACTTTTGGCGTTTGATGAACTAGACCAAAATTGTTGCTAAGTGTCAAAACAAAGGCTAGAACTTTAGACCACTGATGTCATCATAAATGCATAAAAATCCCATAAAAGATAGGTCAATTAAAAAAAATTCTAAAGCATGAGGCTTAGCATAAGAAGGATCTATATTTTGAAGTAAGCTAACGGTAGACCGAAAAATGCACACTTCATCAAACCCTAATTTTCATTAAGAAATCTAAAAAATTACATGCATACAGCCCGTAGGCTTACAATCACCGGCCCTCGGCTCGGTTTCCTCCACTGCAACTTCTCTACGTATTAAATCTAAAAATTTTACGTCAAACAGCCCGCAGGCTTTACAATAGCTAGCTCTCGGCTTAGCTTTACACTTCTACTCCTGCATGCATTCTCCGATCCACCGTCTCGACAAATACAAACAACTAGGTTTTTATAGAGGCCCCGACCCTCTTAAGCATCAACTCATACATTAATCGGGACACAAACCCGAGTAATTACAAAGAACATTCACAAAAATCGGGACACCAACCCGATTAAAGACCCCTCTCCACACGGTCCCTGTCACCACTGAATCTGTCAGATTCTCTGCGTGCCCATCCTTTTTGTCTCCCATGCTCCTGGGTAATTCCCTGCTTTAAATTCTACTTGTGCCACGTGTCATCTTTGAGCGGTCCTCGTAAATGTCGTTCCTGCCATCTCTTTCTCTTCCTGTGCCTTCTTCTCTCTCTGTCGTGATATTGCGACATGTCGGGATATCGCGACGTTTTTGCCCCTCTGCGCTTCTTTGCCAATTTAGTCACGATATCGCGACATGTCGCGATATCACGACCATTTTGCCTCTGAGCCCCTTGCCTTGATTTATGTCACGATATCGTGACGTCGTGATATCGCGACATCGCAAAATCATGATCGTTCTACTGCCTCGCCTCAACCTTCAAAAGACGACGTGATTTCGCGACGTCACGAAATCGTGACGTCGTGATTTCGCTCCTCTTTCCAACTTCTGCCTCTGCCTCGCCAGGACGTCTCAAAATCGTGACGTCACGATTTTGCTATAGCTTTCCTCTTCTACCTCCGCCTTGCTCCGATGTCATGAAATCACGACATTGCAATTTCACTACCATTTTCCTCCTTCGCTTCTGCCTTGCTGAGACGTCATGATTTCACGACGTCGCAAAATCATGACATTGTGATTTCGCTACATTTTTTTGCCTCCGCTTCTGCCTTGCTGCTGCTGTCGCGATTCTGTGACATGTCGTAATTTCATGACATGTCACGATTTTGTGACATGTGAAATTGCAACAGGTTTTCCTCCTCACTCTCCTTGCCAATTTATGTCACGATTTCATGACACATCGCAAAATCATGATGGTTTTCTTCCTTAGCCACTTATTTAGTGCTGGCTTTCCCACAACTTGATGCCTCTATTGCTGGTGCTGTTGGATTCTCCTGCATCAGACACCCGGGGTAAGTGGAGAAGTGATCTTCACTTCTACTTGGTCCAGTTGCTACCTCCTACAACACTTCCAGACTTTTCTCTACCTCAGCAGTCTGCTTCAACCCCGTCTCCTAGTCCACACAACTTCTGTCTTCCATCGAACAAATTTTCTCATTGCTGCAAATTTCTTTTGCAGCCTGCTTCAACTCCTCCTCTTGCATAGAAAAATCTGTGCCTTCTTCCGGGCAGGTCCCGATACTGCTGCACTCTTCTGCAGCCTTCTTCAACTTCTCCTCTTTCTTCCTCTTTCTTTCTTCCTGCCTTCTTTGCCACTCCTCTTGCTCCCACAACTTAATGCTGAGCCACTCTTTTTGCAAGGCTTTTAATTGCCGCTGCAAAGCTTCGAACTCTTCTATCGGCACCTCATCTTTCTTGTTGTCCCGTCTTCTTCGAGAATGCATTTTTTTTTTGCTCTTCTTACAAAGCTTTAACGATCCGGTGTAGCTACCTCACGTCTGGCGATCTGCTAACATGCCCGAGATCTTAACTCACTCTCTCTCAGAACCCTCCATAGATCCTGGTGTAACTGCCTCACGTCCGGTGATCTGTTACACACTCAGGACCACTTGCTCTGATACCACTAACGATAGACCAAAAAATGCACACTTCATCAAACCCTACTTTTCATTAAGAAATCTAAAAAATTACATGCATACAGCCCGCAGGCTTACAATCACCGGCCCTCGGCTCGGTTTCCTCCACTGCAACTTCTCTACGTATTAAATCTAAAAATCTTACGTCAAACAGCCCACAGGCTTTACAATAGCTAGCTCTCGGCTTAGCTTTACACTTCTACTCCTGCGTGCATTCTTTGATCCATCGTCCTGACAAATACAAACAACTAGATTTTTATAGAGGCCTCGACCCTCTTAAGCATCAACTCATACTTTAATCGGGACACCAACCCGAGTAATTACAAAGAAAATTCACAAAAATTGGGACACCAACCCGATTAAAGACCCCTCTCTGCATGGTCCCTGTCACCACTGAATCTGTCAGATTCTCTGCGCGCCCATCCTTTTCGTCTCCCATGCTCCTGGGTAATTCCCCGCTTTAACTTCAGCTTGTGCCATGTGTCATCTTTGAACGGTCCTCGTAAATGCCGTTCCCGCCATCTCTTTCTCTTCCCATGCCTTCTTCTCTCTCCGTCGCGATATTGCGACATGTCGCGATATCGCGACGTTTTTGCCCCTCTGCGCTTCTTTGCCAATTTGGTCGCAATATCACGACATGTCACGATATCACGACCATTTTGCCTCCGAGCCCCTTGCCTTGATTTATGTCACGATATCATGACATCATGATATCGCGACGTCGCAAAATCATGATCGTTCTACTGCCTCGCCTCAACCTTCAAAAGATGTCACGATTTTGCGATGTCGTGAAATCGAGACGTCACGATTTCGCTCCTCTTTTCGACTTCTACCTCTGCATTGCCAGGACGTCGTGAAATCACGACGTCATGAAATCGCGACGTCATGATTTCGCTATAGCTTTCCTCTTTTGCCTCCGCCTTGCTCCGAAGTCATGATTTTGTGACGTCACGAAATCGCGACGTCACGATTTCGCTACCATTTTCCTCTGCTTCTGCCTCATTGAGACGTCGCGCTTTTGCAACGTCATGATTTTGCTACATTTTTTTGCCTCTGCTTCTGCCTTGCTGCTGCTGTCATGATTCTGTGACATGTCACAATTTCGTGACATATCGCGATCGACAGGTTTTCCTCCTTGCTCTCCTTGCCAATTTTTATCACGATTTCGCGACACGTCATGAAATCGTGACGGTTTTCTTCCTTAGCCGCTTCTTCAGTGTTGGATTTCCTGCAACTTGATGCCTCTGTTGCTGGTGCTACTGGATGCTCCTACATCATAAGCTTATCTTTAGCATCTGGTAGAGCATATTTTAAAAATAGCCAAGTGTAGAACCAAGGGTTAGACTTTTAATATGTTGATGTTATCAAAGGGATCATAGATATTTTAGCATCTAACAAGCTAAATCAACAATCTGGTTGTATTGAAATGAGGTCCAAACTCTTGATGAAGCTAATGTCACCCAAGAAGCAAAATTTAGACACATGAGAAATAATATTTGGAATAAATTTTAGCTAAGTAAGAGAGTCTAATAGAGTTCCAAGGAGTCAAGGCTATCCCCATAAAGCAAAATTTGTTATGTCAAAAAATCACAACTTGATTCTTTCTCACCCAACATTTATCCTTATATAGATAGACCAATTATTAAGCTAAGTGGTAAAAAGTAATCTTGTCAGGGGACCTCATGAATTATCTTGAGACATGTAGGACACCATGTTCTTGGGAGGAATTAGAGTAAACCACATCAACATAATGACATCATGGAAGTTACACCAGAATAACATAGAAGGAGACACTCACATTCTATACTGACCTGATAGGGCTATAGTTAGTTTAGAAGGTAATCATGCTTAGCTAATAGAATGCAATGTAAATATATATATATATATTTATATGTAGCCTATTTTTGGGGTCAACTCTTTAGATTTTACAATTGCATAAATTGTATGATTGAATGTTATACACCTCTTAATAAAAATTGAAGTGTTGTTTGACCTTTGTCTAAGAATGTTAAAAAAAAAGTATATGTTAATTTCATTGTTAATCATTTTTGTTAAAATTGGATAAATGGTGTATTCTATTGAAGTTATTCTATTATTTGAATATCTCCTTATTGATTTTTCAATTTATGGAATGCTTAGTTGTGCATGTGATTATTTGAATAATGTTCTATAATGTTGTATGATGGTTGATCTATTAGGAAGTTAAGTTTAGTTAAGAGAACAAGACTCTCATGCTCTTATATCTCTTGTTATGGCTAAATATCATCCATATTTCACTTCTAGATTCTAACATTTTTTGCTCCTTCATTTAATATTAATCCCATTGTTAGTTTATCTAGTACCATAAAAATTAGCCTAATCTAGAGGCTGATCTAGAATCTTTTTTTGGTTCTTCCATATTTTTCGATATCTTGAGGACTCATCTCATCTACTTAAGCAAATTTTAGACCAAGAGTTTTTGTAACACCTGATGGGACCCAAATCTCACCTCCATTATTGAGTAGAATCTTGGTGACGTTATGCTCTAATATATTGAATTCACATTCATTTAAATAATCCACTAAAATGAACTAATCATAAATAACCCATCCATCATTTAATATCCAGGCTTATGATCACAAGATCAACAACCAAAAAGCTAGATGAACATATGCAATTATTTGAATTACCTTTACTAAGATTCACAAGACACAAATATCCATAATATCCCCCATAAATCCCTATAGAGAGTGTAGGTTCAACATATTTTAGCTCCCCAAGATCCTTTCATTCTATGAGATCTAAACAAATGGCTTAGCCTTCTCCTCAATAAAATTTTTTTGATTGGAATAACCCTGGACTACTCAATCTAGTAAATTAGAATGCAATCCCCCAAGTAGATTTAAAATATTTTCCCACTTATAATGATTCTTGGGAAACAAAACATGAGCATTGTAAATATGTAGCCTCCTTGGCTACCATTCATAATATCCAAGATGAATATGTCATGATAATAATTTTAGTGTTGTCATTCAAGGGTAAGGTATTACACTAGTATCAAACCCTATGATATGGAAGCATTAATTCATGGGCTCAGTTTGTTGGAATATTTTTCCAATAATTTAATAAACTTGTAGACCCTCTTTCATTATTTAATCAATTAATTACTATTCAAAGTAATCCTTAGGAAGCAAAAATGGATTTTAATATTAAATTCAGTAGAACTTGGAATAGAGTTCCACAGGAACTCAGGCCAATAGAATGCTCAAGCATTCATCTACTATATTCATGTTTTAAACCCATATTTGAGCTTGCAAATGTGGTAGAATTCCCATAGATTTATCAAGCTACTATAGCTATAGAAAATTCTCTAATTATTGTAGATAAAATTCCTCCTAGAGTTGTAATACCATACTTTTTAGAAATCTCTCAATCTATACAAGATACACAACCTTCGATGACAATCACATATTTTCCATCTATAGCTCCAATACTTATAGCAAAGACTCTAGCCTTGCCTTCACTACCCACAATACCAACATTCCTTGCACCACTTACTCTACATCCATTGCCTTCCTTTTCTCCTAAAGAATTAATTGGCATGAAAGAAATACTATTCACGTTGAATAACTTGACCAATGAGGTGACTACTATGAAAATAAGAGAAGCTAAAAGGAATTTTTAGCCCAAGAGATTCCCTACATGACAAAAGACCAAGGATCCTCCTTAAGTGGTGCTAATATAAAACCCAATACTATATATAGTAATTAAGAAGAATAACCTTCTACTTCATAATCAAAATAAAATTATTGGTGCTTAGATTGCAATGATCTACATGACGAAGACACTTGTATAGTCTACTAGCACCAAGCACAAACAACAGTAGAAAAAGAAACAAAAAAATATATAGAAAAGTCAACATGTTGTGGGAGGTATATCAAAATATGATGATGCAATACCTCATAGAGGAAGAATCTATATCCATCCTGACATGGTCTAGAAAGAAGATCTTATAGGTGATCCTAAAATGTTGGACCCATTTAAGGTTCTGTCTCAGTTGACAAGGCAACCAAAAAAGGAATTACCCCAACCTGCTCAAAGAAAGGAGCAACCTCCAATGGAGCATCCTAAAGAATAGAAAGATCCAATGTATTCTAAGGAAGTCAAAACTTAAGAGCAATATAGGGATAAACTATGGTACCCTTTTTTCATCAAACAAAAAAGGATTGAAGCAACACAAGAGTACAAAAGGGTATTTTATGAGCTATAAAAGAGAGAGAAGAAACTAGTATAATATTTAGGCTTCAATATCATAAAGTTGAAGAAAACTCCATCCAAACCAATCATAGGATGACCTAATGATTTTGGAATAGATAGACCTACTTTGGGCATCACTAAAATTGACTCAACCTAAAGATTAGTCTCATCCAGAGTTGAATTTAGCTCAAATAAAACCAATGCCAAGGGAAAAAGTAGACCGCCATATTTTTACATGTCCCTATGCATGGAAGGATGGGTTATACATAATTATATGGTCAACTCTAGAGAGTTAACAATGGTAATACCTAAGGAAATTTATGAAGTTATGGGCATGGAGTATATCTATTGTAGTCTTGGAGTGTTGTAGTTAGATGGTACTCTGATAAAAGCTATCAGAGTAATAAAATATATACCCATGGTCCTCTACAATATGCCATAATTAACTATTGTATAAGAAGTTATCATGGTACATCTGGAACCATACTTTGGCATGTGCCTTTATCAGGATTTTATAGCTAATTTGGGTGGATATATGTCCCTAGACTACTCATATGGAAGTACCTTTTAAGGGTAGTAAGGTGGATATATATGAAGAAAACTCCACCTCATATCATATAGAAAAAATTGAAGATGATGAGGACCATGTTAACATAGTAAATGATCAAGTTTATCCTATGGAAGTAATTATAGATGAGCTACAAATTGAAGATGAGTTTTCACTGATTGAAATAGGGATAGACACCTATTCCATTACAAAATTAGAAGAGAAAAATCTTCTAGCCCTATAAAATAAGAAGCTCTAACAAACAAAAATATGGAAGTTATACTTCGATAGAGTTAAATGCAGAAATGGTTCTAGAGCTAGAATAATGTCGATATTACCCTTTGAAGGAGTTAAGTGGTTTTCATACCATCTGACTTGGAGCTACACCAATAATGCAATAGAATATAAAGTATTTTTCTTAGGATTGTGAGAGATAGAGAAGTTGGGGGTAAATTTGTTGATGATATATGGTGAATCTGTACTAGTAGTAAACTAGGTCATAGAGAAATGCAATAGTAAGAAACATTATCTAAAAGCTTATTGAAATAGAGTATGGGATTTTTTTGAGAGCTTTGAAGCCTTGAACATAAAATAAATTCTCAAAGAATAAAATACACAAGCCAATGTACTAGCTTCTCACAGGGTAAAATTTTATCCAACTTCTAACATATGGAGGAATACACAATATATTAAAATTGCTTCTAGGCCTTCTGTGTTAGATAAGGACACTTTTAGCAGGTGTTTGATAATGATAAGTAGATAGTGGACTTTTTTATTTAGGAGGAAACCTATGTAAACATGACTAAAGAGATGCTCGAGATCATAGATGAAGAAGATATTATATAGCTAAAGAATAACCATATTCCCAAGAGATTGATCATTCTCAAGAGTCTATTTGATAGTAGTGATTGACCAATTGGCCAAAAACAAAATATTGATAAACAATAATTCAAATATGTTTTGATTAAACTTGGAATATACTTAAAATTTGGAGTGTAGTGTTTTGAATTGGAATTTCAATAGCTTCTTGCATTATACAAATAATTTAGTGACAATATTGCATGAATCTATGATGATTTCAAAGTTTATAACAAATATACCATCCAACATACTATCGAACTATTTCCCAATTTCAATCCATTATGAAAAAAGCAAAGGCCAATTAATCCTAATATAGAAGCATTTATGAAACAAGAATTGTTGAAGCTACTCAATGCAAATATTATTTATCCCATCAAGCACTCTACATGGGTAGCCAATCTAGTACCTATTAGAAAAAATAATGGAGATATATACCTTTGTATGTATTTTATGAACAAAGCATTCTTGAAGGATCACTACCCTCTGCCTCAACTTGATCAAATTATACATTCCATTGATAGAGTAGAGAGGTTCTCCTTACTTTATGGATTCTCTATATTCAATTAGGTATGGGTGAGAGATGATGATCAGTACAAAATTGCATTCACCACAAAGTGAGGAACATTTGCTTATCAGACAATACCATTTGGACCATCCAATATTGGAGACACATTTCAAAGAGCTATAGAATTAGATTTTGGAAAATTGGTGAAGAGTTACCTTTGTATCTAGCTATCGTTCACAACAGAACTTACTCCTACAAAATATTAGATCGAAACAAGAAGAATCACAGTTGATATGAATCATGGTTTAGATGCAAGGAAGACCAAGAAATGATATATTAAAAGGTATTTGATTGATGTCTTTTCTAATTACATGATAACCTACTATATATGACTTAACGGGTGTTATTTGGAAAGACACACCCTTTTGTAAATATAGTAATTAATAATAAAACAAGTAATTAATGTTAGGAATAGAATCCTAACATGCCACCCTCCTTAAAAGGAGCTTTGTCCTCAAAGCTGAAATTGAGGAAATTTCTGCTGGATGTGATGGAGTGTCTCCCATGTGGCATCTTCAGGGGGTAGATCCTTCCATTGAACTAGAACTTCTGTGATGGTGCGATTGCGAAGGTGGCGCATGCGACGATCGAGGATAGTCTCGGGTGTAATCATGAGTGTCCCATCCTCCGTAAATTTTGGAAGTTGAGTTTGGGTTGTGACGTGTGTACCTACTACCGGTTTAAGGCAAGAAACATGGAATACGGGGTGAATTTTGGAAGACTCAGGTAGCTCCAACTTATATGCCACAGGTCCAATACGTTGTAACACCTTATAGGGTCCATAAAATTGGGGTGCTAACTTCTGAGAACCTTTGAATTTGAGTGAAGTTTGACGATATGGTTGTAAGCGAAGGAACACCATATCACCTTCTTGAAAACTATGCTCACTTCAATGTTGGTCCGCTTGTTGCTTCATACGATGTTGAGCGATGAGTAGATTTTCCTTAAGGATTCGCATCAAGTCATCATGAGTAGAAAGTGCCATCTCCACTGCAGGGACATTTGTCTATCCTGGAACATAGGAAATAAGGGATGGTGGTGTTTGACCATATAAGGCTTCATATGGGGTCATTTTAATGGTGGTGTGATATGTGGTGTTATACCACCATTCAGCTAATGGTAGCCATTTAACCCAGTGAAGAGGTTGAGTAGTAATAAAACAACGAAGATAGGTTTTGAGGCACTTATTAACAACTTCAGTTTGACCGTATGTTTGCGGGTGATATGCTGAGCTCATCCGAAGTTGGGTGCCATGAAGCTTAAATAATTCCTTCCAAAAGTTACTCGTGAAAGTGGGGTCACGATCACTAACTATGGACGAAGGCATGCCATGTAATTTAAAAATATTATCCATGAAAATTTGAGCGATGGTGCTGGTTGTATACGGGTGACTCACTGGGCAGAAATGAGCATATTTAGATAGACGATCCACCACCACTAATATGGTTGTTTTACCTATGGATTTTGGAAGGCCTTCGATAAAGTCCATGGAAATATCAACCCATGTTTTTGTTGGTATTGGAAGAGGTTGAAGAAGCCCTGGAGTAGCTACTATTTCTCCTTTCTGCCTTTGGCATGTTTCACATTCTTGGACGAACTTCTTAATATCATTTTTAATTCCTGTCCAATAAAAATATCTAGTCACTCTTTTATAGGTTTTTAAAAATCCAGAGTGTCCTGCAGTGGGTGTAGCATGTAATTCGTGGAGGAGTTTTGCACGATATGTGGATGTAGGAGATAAAACAAGACGTGCTTTATAACGTAGTATGTTATCCTTCCAAGAATAATGTTGCTTGCTGGTGGGATCTTGTTGGAGTTGTTGAATTATGGTATGTGTGGTGGGGTCCTTAAACCATTCTTCACTGACTTGGTCTATCCATTTAGGAATAGGGCAAGAAAAAGCATATAATTGAGACATGTCCTCAATCTTTTTGGAAAGTGCATCCACGACCATGTTATCTTTTCCTTTTTTATATACGATTTCATAATCATAACCTACTAGTTTTGTCACCCATTTTTGTTGTGCTGGAGTGGTTATTCGCTGCTCAAGGAGGTACTTTAGACTCTGATGGTCTGTGTGAATAATGAAATGTTGGCCAATAAGGTAAGGTCTCCAATGTTGAACCGCATGGACAATGGCTCGCATCTCCTTTTCATATGTAGAGAGGGCCAGATTATTTTTAGAAAATGCCTTGCTTGTAAAAGTGATAGGTCTTTTATTTTGCATGAGCACTGCCCCCATGCCTAGTCCTGATGCATCGCTCTCAATAATAAATGGTTTGGAAAAATTTGGCATTGCCAAGACAGGGGTGGTACACATGGCATATTTTAATTTGGTAAAGGCATCGGTAGCTTCTGGAGACCAAAGGAAGCCGTGATTTTTGAGTAATGATGTTAACGGGGCTACAATTTTACCATAATTTTGGACAAATTTGCAGTAATACCCTGTTAATCCTAGAAACCCACGCAAACCTTTCAGGGTTTTCGGTATAGGCCAATTTTTTACATCTTCAATCTTGCGAGGGTCCACTCTAACTCCCTCTTTAGAGACAATGTGTCCGAGGTATTCCATCTCTTGTTTTCCGAAGGAACATTTTGATCTTTTAGCATATAATTGGTGGTCTTTCAAAATTTGTAGTACTTGGTCTAAATGGCGTAAGTGATCGTCCCATGTTTTGCTGTAAATCAAAATGTCATCAAAGAAAACCAATACAAATTTTTGAAGGAAGGGATGAAATACCTGGTTCATTAAACTTTGGAATGTGGAAGGAGCGTTAGTCAACCCAAAAGGCATAACCATGAATTCATAATGTCCTTCGTGAGTGCGAAAGGTTGTTTTAGGAATATCGCTCTCTTTAACATGTATTTGGTGGTATCCCGATCGTAGATCGAGTTTGGAGAAATATGATGCCCCATGAAGTTCATCCAATAACTCATCGATGACTGGGATAGGAAATTTATCCTTGATGGTTAACTTGTTAAGGGCACGAAAATCTACACAGAGGTGCCATGATCCATCCTTCTTGCGAACCAATATCACAGGAGAAGAATAAGGGCTTTTGCTCGGTCTAATAACTCCTGCTCTCAGTAGTTCTTTTACGAGTTTTTTGATTTCTATTTTTTGAAGATAAGGATATCGGTAAGGCCGAATATTTGGGGGTGGGTGTCCTGGAAGAAGTTGTATGGTGTGATCATGACTTCGTTGTGGAGGTAATCCTTCTGGTTCTTTAAATACTTCATCATGGTATTCTAGAAGTCGTTGTAGTTCTGGTGCCTCCTTTTCTTGTCCCTCAATTGATTGCATAGAAAACAATTGTGCAACCACTCCTTTACTACCTTTGCATATAATTTTCTCCATACGATGAGAACTCACAATTTGGGATGGGCCTGATTGCATGCCTCTAAGGGTATATGTCTGGTCTTTTATTGTAAACTGCATCCATAACGTCTCAAAATCCCATTGGACTTTTCCAAGTGTTCGTAACCATTGTACCCCTAGGACGATATCACATCCTCCTAACGGAAGTACATACATATTATTCTTCATGCTATAATCGCCCATGGTGAGTTTGATATTATGGCATTTTCCTTTACAAGCAATTTTTCCTCCGTCCCCAACCATGACTTCAAAACTATTACAAGGATGTATATAGCAATTTGCTTGCTTAGCCACACGTGGGTCAATGAAATTATAAGTACTGCCAGAGTCTATAAGCACAATGAGATTTTGTCTTTTGAAATATCCTCTGACTCTCATGGTTTGTGGAGAAGAAAATCCTGCCAAGGCGTTGAAAGAGATTTCTAAATTTTTAGTGCTATCTTTTGTCCCACTTGTCACCACTTCTACTTCTATTTCGTCTTCTTCTTCATTTGCCTTATTAGGGTCAGCTGCATCCAGAATATATAGTTTTCATGTGGCACATTTATGATTTCTCTCAAATTTCTCATCGCAATGATAACACAGGCCTTTTGCTTGTCGTTCTTTCATTTCTTCAAAACTGAGGCATTTAATTGGTAGGGTTGGGTTAATTTTGGGGGTTGTGTAAGTGCTTTGTGTTCTGCCATTATGCATCGGTTTAGGGGTGATGTAAGTGGTTGATGATTTCCCCATAGGTGGTTTCCATAATCGACGTTGTGCCTTGATTTTGTCCTCGACTAATTTGGCAAGTCCAATAGTTTGGATCATGGTAGTCGGGTAATACATTTGTACTTCTAGCCTGATTTCTTCCTTCAAGCCACTGATGAAACAATCCTAAAAAAATGAAGCATCTAGCCCTGTTGTGCGGTTTGCCAATCTTTCAAATTCTGCTTGATATTCACTTACTGACCTAGTTTGGCACAGTTTGGTGAGGGCTCCAGTGAAATTTTTGAGCTTACTAGGGCCAAATCTTACTAATAGGTTTTGTGTGAATTCATGCCAAGTAGGGATGTCATTGGTCTTTTCAAACCACTGGTACCATTGGATCACCTCATTTTCTAAGTGAAAAGAGGCAATATGCACTTTTTGTACTGTCGAAATTTGATTTAAGGAAAAATATTGTTCTGCACGATAAATCCAGTTATTGGGGTCACCGCCTTCAAATTTTGGAAAATCTAGCTTGGTAGTCCTCGGAAGAATGGACGTGTGTGGTCCCCCCAATGTTGTCTGGTGTGTCGATCCTCCAACAGTTTGGTTAGGTTGAATTAGTGTCGTATTCTGATTGAAACTATCCATTTTTAAGTCAATCGTTGATATTCTTTCCTCCAATTCTCGTCTTGTAGCTACGCTCTCCTCTTTGCATTGGTGTAATTCTTGGTAAATTTTCTCGAGCATGATATCCTGTGATCTTCTTCCTTCTGCCATGGAGAAAATTTAAAGAATAATTCTTTTGATTTCCACAAGGTTTGTTTTGAAGCCTTCTTTTACTTTTAGTTTTACAATTTGCCAAATTTTTGCCTTTAATTTTGTCAAAAATTGCAAATGTGGCTTCAATTTGTTAAAAATTTTGCAAAAAAAAAATTGGTTTTACAACTTTTTCAACAATTTTGTGTCAACTTTGGTCAAAAATTTTGCAAAACAAATTTGGTTTTACAAATTTTTCAACAATTTTGTGTCAACTTTGGTGGCAAAAATTTGGTTTTACAAATTTTTCAACAATTTTGTGTCAACTATGGTGGCAAGGGACGAGCGACGAGACAAGAAACAGTGGTAGGTGGTGTGAAGTAGGGGAGGCCTGGAAATCAAGGCATATGTGTGATAGGGAGAGATACCACATGGAGACCGAGGTGAGAGGGCATGGAATTCAATGTACGCAGGGGGGTAGACAACATGGTCGAGGGAAAGGATGAGGTGAGGAATGGACGCAGAGGATGAGGTGGGCTGCGGATGAAGGCATGGAGTATGAGGTACGAAGGGGCTACTACGGTCATAAGGTTATAGAGGTTTCGTACGAGGGCTAGAGGAAGCGTGACCTAATTCATGACCTTATCCTTGTGCTTCGGCATATTTAAACAACAATTTAGTATCTCCCTTGTAAATGTGGGACTATTGTCCCTTTAATTTTTAATTTTCCTCCTTTGCAACTTCTGACAACGGCCAGAAAAAACCGGTGATCAAAAAGTACCTTCAACCTTAGCTTAAAAATAAATTAATTAATTCTTTTGTCACCAAATTTGTGGTACTTCGCCAGGAAATGTGGTTTTTAGAAGCTAAAGTGATCGTTCTGTTTTTAGAGATTGTTGTCGTTGCAGAGGGGTGATTTGAATTTTTTTAATGTGATTTTATGATGCCACGAAAAAGAAAAATGGTGGTCAGTGTTTTCCTTGAGTACCTTCTACATATACAATGGTGCACAATATAGTAGCATATGGAGGCTATGAACGAGGAAAATGGGAGCGAGGAAAATTAGTAACGATCAAAATAATCAAATTTTTAATATTGTTACTCTTTCAGCTAGAAATGTCATAGGTGATGTTGTTACTCTAGATAGACGTTGAATGGTAGGTTGTGGAAGTTATATCGTAGAATGACATCGTTGAACAGAATAGCTTCGTACTTGTCACCCATAGTTTGCTCTGGTACCAGATGAAGAGTTACCTTCATACCCCTACAGAAGATTAGATTGAAATAAGAAGAATCGTAGTTGATATGAATCACGGTTTAGATGCAAGGAAGACCAAGCAATGATATATTAAAAGGTATTTGATTGATGTCTTTTCTAATTACATGAGAACCTACTATATATGACTTAATGGGTGTTATTTGGAAAGACACACCCTTTTGTAAATATAGTAATTAATAATAAAACAAGTAATTAATGTTAGGAATAGCATCCTAAAAATTGGTGAATAAAGTGACATTGAATTATTTGGATGACATGACGATCTTCTCACATCATAAGGAAAAACACCTAGATCATCTCCAACTAGTATTTCAAAAGTGTAGAGTTTGGGGTGTTATTAAATATAAAGAAATTATTTTTTTGTTGCCCATGAAGGCAAGTTGCTTGGGCACATAGTATAAAAATAAGGCTTGGATATTTATGCAGATAGGGTTAAATCAATATTAGTACTCTCATTGCCACAAAAAAAAAAAAATTATAACCTTTCTTTGGGAAGATCAACTTTGTCCAAAAAATTGTATATGACTTTGCTTAGATAGTTAAGCTAATGACATAAATTTTAAAAAAGGATGCAACTTTCATATGGACAAAAACAAGAAGAGAAGATTTTAGAACCTTAAAAAAGGCTATAACTAAAGCTTTGATACTTGCCAATCTAGACTATCAAATATACTTCATTCTTTATGTATTCAATGCCAAATACAGCTATGTAGTTGTACTTACCTAGAAATACAAAGATCATAATTAATGACCCATAGACTTTCTAAGTAATAAATTGCATACTTATAAAGAATGTTACAATTTCATTAAAAAATAGGTACTTTCCCTTATAAGTATTTAAAGAAGTTAAATCATTATATCTCTTAAAGTGAGACATTAGAGTATATTATGCATCTGGATATCTAAAATTTCATTATGCAAGGGGAGTTAGAAAAAAAATAGATAGGTGGATCACCAAGATTCAAGATTATGACATAAGAATCCAACCCACCAAACTGATTAGATGAAGAGTTCTTTTTGAGAATTGGTAAACTTTGTTATACTAGATATAAATGTGTTGATTGAAGAACCTAAAGAACCATAGGCAATAAATGGTTGAGTGGAACAAAGCAACTAGATTGATTAGTTAACCCACTTTCTTTAGACTAAAAAGTATTTGGATGGGTTTACAACTTCCCAAATGAGAAGGTATAGATTATAGCCTATGAATGATGTTATAACTAATGATATTTTGTATCAAAATAATTTTGATGGTGTACTCCTATGGTGTACACATCTGGACAAAGAAAAGGAAGTGTTGAACAAATTTCATTCAAGATTTTTAGATGGACATTACTATGGTCATACTATAGTGGCTAGAATATTGAGGGTCAGATATTATTGGCCTACTATTTTTTATGCTTTCAAAGTCACCATCACATGTGATAAGTATTCAATATTTGTTGGAAAAATAAAGAATTCAAGATTTTCCATTTATCCAAATATTATAGAGGATTCATTCTAGCACTAGGGAATCAATTTTATTAGGGTATAAATTTATATTGATAGTAACTGACTACTTTATAGGTGGTCTAAAGTAGAAGCAACTAAGCATCTATATCAAGAGACCGTAATAAAATTTCTAGAAATATTGATCACCAGGTTTGGGATCCTAGCAATACTAGTCTTTGATAATGGTTCAAATTTTATAGGTGCTAAAACAATGGATTTTGCTAGTAGATATGGCATATATTATAAAAATTCTTCTAATTATTACCCATAGGGTAATGGGCTAGTAGAATCCACCAACAAGAATATCATGAAAATAATCAAGAGAAGTATTGAGGATAATCTAAATAGCTAGCATTTTATGTTTAATAAAGCACTAAAGGAAGATAGAATTACAATTTAAAAATCTCTAAAAACCACATTGTATTATTTGGTATATAGGAAATAGATTTCTACCACTAAATTTAGAATTGCCAACAATGAAGCTCATAGATCAAACCAAATTATAAAATGCAATGTCAATAGAAAGAAGAATGGCATAGCTACTACTACTAGAAGAGAAAAGAGATAATATGTACAATTGCTTCCAACAACACCAAGTGGCAATTAAAATATGGTTTGATAAGAAAGCTTTCCCAAAGTTGTATAAAGTTGGTGACTTGGTTTTAAGTGGGATGAAAATAAAGCTAAACCAAGAAACTGTGAAAAAATATATTCATTATGGTCTAGGCCTTACTTAAGATCATGAAGGCATGAAGTAAATGCATATGAGCTAATATTATGGGTGACTATTGTTTGCCAATTAGGGAAAACAACCAATATTTAAATAATTATAATTAGAAATGTGTACCCCAAGATTTATATATGTAAATAGTGATATGTGTAAATATAGAAGTAATGTCCATGATAGTTTTGAATAACCAAAATGTGATTGGTTGAATAATAAGCCTAGCAACTACCAAATTTTGAAATATTGGTGATTTTGTTGGCTAAGAAGTAAGGTAATCTTAAAAGCAACATGCATCCCAAGTGACCACATAAATTATCAGTTCCAAGAAAATATTTTACAATAAAAGTTAAACATGCACAATATTTGATATTAATGTTGCACTTAAATATTTCATGAGGACTTCATGCTATAAAATAAGGGTTGTAAATGCTCAATGTATGATAGATCAGTTAGTAATTTGAGTAGAAGAGTGCTTCATAATTGCATGGTCATTTCTTGTGAGAGTACAAAGTTCTACATTCTTGCATGTATTTGTATTTTCATCCAAATATTCCTTGTTAGTAAATATGACACAAGGAAAACGAGTGTAGAAGGTTCAAAGAAACACCAAGGAGCTCTAGGATTGATTAAGTAAAATTCATGACCCTACAATCACAATTAAGTCAAAGCTAAAAAAACTTCAAAGATGAAGCAAAAGCAAAATGAGAGGAAATACTCATTGAAAATGCTTGAAGCAACTACATGGAACTCACTCCTGTCATCCTATATGCCTAGATTCATCCATCCTTGTTCAGAGTTGGTTAGGGAAATCATAGAAAATTATGATCCAGAGATAACAATAGTATGCAATGCAATAGGGAAAAAATTATTTGCTATCATGGCTAATGCTATCATGAAGGTTTTTGCAATGGGAGGACACTCAGGTATAGATCCTAAAGTGATTGATATTGGAGAGCAAGTTAGTCATTGAAAATGAGATAATTTTAGAAGTTGGTTAATTAAGAATATAGGACAAATCCTAGAGGACTTTTCAAAATAACTAATTAAGCTTTCAATATTTAGAAAAGTCCTTTAGTAAGTTCTCTCTATGATAGTTGTCTTTCTTGGGTTAGCTATTGACTAGTATGTGTATGATTATCAAATATCTATAGCCTATGTAGTTACTAATGTATAAAACTATGATGGTACCAGTCCAAATGATCCTATATTCTTTGATTGGGCCTAATTTTTAAGCTACCAAATTCATAGCCAACTAACTACCCTAAATCTTAAAGAGAAGGAGACCTTTTGTTATTCATCATATTTGGCTTGGTTTTTCTTGTATTTTATGGCTCCAAAAATACCAAGCTTACAAGTTCAAACAAGATCAAATAATTAAAATACCCCTCCATGTAGTTGATTATACCCTTGCACTCAAAGAAACCACTTCATATCTAGAATTGAATCGACCATGTATTAGCATGCATTTATGGCCAGACTCCTCAATTAACCCCTAAGACCATGGAAAAGTTGTGTGGAAAGAAATATGAATTAGGAGATTGGTATTTCTTGTAGAATGAAACTATCATTAAAGTCTATGGTTTCCATGGAAACCCCTAACAATTTCTCTATTATGTCACTAACTGGGTTTTTCCATACAATTATGCCAATAAGTCAAAAAAAATGAGAACTATGGGGGTGGGATTAAGAAGGGTTGCACTTACTAATTTTCTCTTAATTTTGAAGACATAACTGTGACAACCAGAGGTTAGGCCAAAATTTTAGATAAAAATCTTAATGGCTTGTAGTTGTCAATAGTGCCACATATGTGGAACTATGATCCAAAAGGTAAATTTAAAGCTATATTAGTAGCTTTGAACAATAAACCTCCAAAAATAGAACATCTTCCTTGATCAAATATAGAGAAGTTCAAAAATAAAATAGAAAATAAAGCTCCTCATATTAACATTAATGAAATGTAAAGGAGGCCTCCACAAAAAAATTGTTATCTTTTTGTATGGCCTTATGATTTGGATAGGAATAGAGACCAATGGATAATTGATAAACTAGTGGAGAAAATTACAGATGAGCTAGAGTAAATTGAAGAAAAAAATTGGGAATGGTGTTTCAAGGTGTGAATAAAATAGAGAGAAGAAAATATTCCCTAGTCCTTTAGATGCAAGTTTTGAAATAGAGTTTGAGGAGAAATATGAATAATGGATGCCTAAACATAAAGAAGAAAGATATCCCAGTTGAACCAAAGAGGAAGACGAGGAGGAAGATATTTTTTTGAGGAAATAGAAGATACCACAAAATAAATTTCCATCAGAGATCAACCCCTTGTCACTCATGGAGACTCTAAAGAAGAACCAGGATAAGATGAAATGAATAGACATAGGATGTGATATAAATTTTAAAAATGTAAGCATACCTAAGCATCATCTTGTGATAAATATTCTATTGGTAATAACTCAAGAAGAGCAAGTGAATCATATTACGGGAGCCAAGATAGCCCAAGCAATAGAATATGTAGAATAAATTATTATTGCAATAGTTCTTGGTAAGGATAAGCCTTAGCCTAATATGCCAACATCTCTAAAATAGACAATACAATGAGAGGAAAAAAAGAAAGATTTCTCCAAGCAGTTGATAGAAGGAAACCTCAAAGAAAGGTAAAATTCAACAACTATATATGAAAGCTCACCATAATAATGTATAAATTCATGAATTTGACACAATAGTCTAGGAGCATCACCTAAAAGTGAGAGGATTAGGTATGGATTTTATCCCTATTCTTGTTTCTAAAAAATTTCCACCACCCTCACAATATCCTCTAGAGTAACCACCTCTTCCACCTTCCCCTCCAAGAGAAGTTCTACCTTCTCAAAATACACCACCAAATATAACTTTCTCTTTCATTGTACATGAAGGACAACAAAATTTTAAGAGCCCACTTCCACATACCCTTGTAAATATTGGTATTTTATCTTTTAAACCCCCATCAGTAGTGTATTTTCCCTTCCAATCAGTCATTACTACTTTCCTTATCTCTACTTATCAATTACCATAATCTTTCTTTGTAATCAAATGAGTTGAAGCAAACACCCAAAAATGGGCATAGGAATAAGTATCTTAAAAGGAGAAGAAGAATGCAATTTTTGGAACATATTATGGTATAGATCTAACTACTAAGCAATGGGTCAAAGCAATTGCAATCCCAAAATTTAGCAAGACTACTTTAGAAATGATAGCAAAATTTTATCACATTGAGGTACAAAGGTGTGATATCTCAAGAATTTCTAGGGAGGATACAGTTAGATATTTTTATACTAAGGTAGATATGTTGTATCTCCAAAGCAATTAGATGAATGCAAAATATAAAATTACAAAGAAAAAAGCTAAAAACTTGGAGTACAAATTAAAAAGGAAGAAGTAGAAAATAATGCTTTGAAACAAGAAGTTAAAGAAAAGAAGAAGCCACAAAATCCTAACCTTTCTCAAGATATGTTGAAATAGATCCAAAGCCAATATTGGATTAAAATCAAGGAGATAGCTATGAAATCTTTTCCACTAGTAGAAAATATAGGATACATTTCAAAGTTAATCCAAGAGGTCAAAGAGGATTTTAGAAATGGAAAAGAATATCTAGTGGGTAAAGAGGAGTAGGTAGAGGTAGTAGTCCGAATCATAAAAAACAAAGGAGAATACCCACACTTGGTAGCATGCTCTAAAAGATATATGATCGAATCAAAATTGCTCAATGTAGGTAATATATGGGAATTAGTTAATGTTGTAAGAAGGTGATATAATAACTATACTTAGAGCAAGCATAGACAAAATAAAAGTTTCAATTTAGGAATTTAGGGACCTTGGTTTCTTGGGATTCTAGGCTAAAGATGATAAATTTTTTATTGAGAAACAACTCAGCCAAAAATTGGACCGAATAAGCATTGATGAAAGTGAAATCAATTCATTACTTGAGCCTTTGGAAATGAATTAGGTTATTGCATTCTTTCATAAGTTGTCTATCCTACTTTCAAGGTCAAAAGAGTTAGCTCAAAAGTACAATGATCTATCTTATTATAAATATTTTATATTAAGAGAAGTTCTATACAAGTTTTGAGGGGTTTATGTCCCTTCTTAGAAGTTATGCAACAAGATTTGCAAAATATTTCGGCTTGCAGCAGCTTCTTCAATTAGCTAGGAAGCAATTAGCTAGGGATTTGATAGATATTAGAAGGGTTAACCATCCTAGGTAGCAATGCAAGAAGGAAAAGATAAATCTACTAGCACAACAACAATTGAGACCATGTAAATGGAGAGTATGTAGATAAAAGTCTCCACTTGTATGGTAGATTTTCTTCTTTTGACTACATTACCCAATAGATAAGGCTACTCGGGTTCTCTATTTTTGCAAGCAAAAACCCCATGGGAGGAACCAATAATGTGGGTAACAAAATTAACCCACCTATATATAGCATCTCTTTGAGAGATATTTTTGCTAAGATATCAGATTGGAGGTCCAAAAGCACAACAAACACATAAAATGATCGTCAGCTTGAAAAATAGCTAAAGCATAAGAATGTGACAAGACTTTATAGCATCAAAATATAAATTTGGTTAAGTATAGAAAGGGATTAGATTTTGAAATGATGATGTCATCAATGGGTGTGAAAAAGGTTCAATATCTGGCAAAGGTGTAATAAATGTCTTACAGGCAAAGTGGAACCCCTTAGAAGCATCATTAATGGATCTATCCTCCTTGTGAAAACTCAAGCTCAAGTGGTACTAACCCTTGCTTGTTGGAAGAGTCTTTTGCCAATCCCAAGATAGTGTGGGTCCAATCTTTGTGCTCATCTAGTCAACATGCTATTGTCCCACTTGATCAAGTTGGTGCTTGTATTGATCGATTCTTGCTTGGATTTTTGGTGATCATGTCCTTGTGTGCGGTGCAACCCTTGAGATACTATTGTCCTTATGATTCTACCTTCTTTCGCTATCTTTTATCTTTCATAGGTTTGTTCATAAGATTTTGATACTCGACTTTAAAAGTAGTCCCTTTTGAGGATCGAGTTGCTCTAGTATTGCACTTTCCTTTTACACTAGCTCTCCTACAAAATTTTAGTTTAGATAAAAACTTACATAAAATTCCATTTATAGTGAAAGTTTACTACAATTTTTTTGAAACCAAAAATATTAAAATAAATATAAAAAAACATTAACCCATTTAAAATAATAAATAGGCCCAAAAAACTAAAAAAAAATATGCAAAATTTATAAATACCAAAAAGGCTTTCTTCAATATCCCTTGTGTAGGATACAACTATTTTTATCATAAAATGTCGGATAGAAAGTGACAATTCTTATAACGAGGAATACATTTTTCTCTAATGTCGGATAGAAAGTGACAATTCTTATAACGAGAATACATTTTTCTCTAATTACAAAATATATATATATATATATATATATATTAGTAGAAGAGAATCATGCAAGAACCTGGCTTCCCTAATTTGAAAATAAAAAATAAACAATACACCACGTCTGGAAGGTTCTCTAATTGATGAATCCTCATAGTCAGGGTGAGGGACTTAAACTAAGAATTTGAACCTTTTTAACATTGGTTTATATATATATATATATATATATATATATATATATATATTTAGATTTTATTTTATACATCACGAGTTTAAGAGAATGGTAAGCGAATTTGAGTATTTTTTTTTATTTGGTTAGTATAAGAAAAATATAGGGTTGAGCAAGCTTTTTCAATCATGATTTTTTTTTAAAACTAAGAATTATGTTTATCAATAGAGAATTTAACACACAGCTACCATATACCCATCTTAGAATTTAAATATTTTTAATATTTAACATTTTTTTATAATAAACTATATGAAATTGAAATAAGGTTATCTTTGTTATATTAAGGTTCTATTTATATATTTATCACTTAACAAGATTCAAATTTTGATGTCTTTATCAAAAACAATTAATCAATTAAATTAATATCATTTAATTTCTTCAAATTTTCTTTTATATAAAATTATTATTAAAAACTAAACAATAAAGATTTTATACTTTAATATTTTTAAAAATTATTTTATCACAAAATCTTAATCTTAATATTATCATAATAAATATTTAACCAATGAAAAAATTAATTGTATTCATAATTTTTATTATTGGAAACTAAATTTTTTAAGTGTGCTCTATATAACTTTTATAATAACTCTTATTATTACTTCAACAACCATAAGAAATAAATATGACTCTTATTTTTATATAAAAAATATATTATATTAATTTTGAATGATGATAAATTATTTTTTATATAAAAAATATATTATATTAATTTTAAATGATGACAAATTATTTGTTATTTACAACACTCCTTTCAAACTACATATTACGAATATTTGAAAGTACCAATAATGTAATAAACTCCAACATAAACAACGAGGAAGTTGGATTTTCTGCAGGCCGTTTATGCGTATTTAATAGTAAATAAATTGTTTATTAGACAATCGTTGCTCTCTGGTTTCTTAGGAAGGTTACAACGGAAAGCTAACAAAAGCAGAGGATGACAAGGAATCTAAAACATGGCTGGAGACAATTTAAACATAAACGTGATTTTGGGATGTCTTTAGTCACAGGCCTGCTATGATAGGAACTCATCAGCTTTTTATCAAATACAACAAATTATTGCCATGTCCAAACACAAAAGCCTAAAAACCAAGTTGGTGAATCTCATACTTCCACCAACACAAATATGCTCCCTGATTGATTCAATTACAACTTTTGTACTCGCCGCTCTTGAATCGGACATATCGATTCGACACAACGCAACTGTAACCATAATATTCGTTAGGACGTTTATTTGCAGAAAATGTCAGGGAACAAGTCGAATAGGCTAGGAAATCACGCCGACTTATATTCTTCACCGTCTCATTTGGGACTACGCTATATGATTTTTTTCGAGAGCTTGGATTAGGTAGTTGTCTCTCTATAAAGCTTTAGCTTCCTACCGACTGTGGCATTGCTCCTACCCAGGAAACAACAAGTTGGTGGCTAATTGCTTAATTCATCGGCAAGCCAAGATGGTAAAATTTGATGCAATTTCTCTATTTTTGTTTATGAATGCTGCAATACACCATTTTAATTTTCAAGAGATGAATATATAGCTTGATGTTATCTCCATTCTAGCCCCATTGGACTAATGCAGAAGAGCAATGTGTAGGCCGATTACAAAGAATTTTCTAAGGACTCCAACCCCGATGAACTTGACGGCTTTGTTGATTGGAAAGGAAGACCTGCTAACAAGAGGCGCCATGGCGGCGCCCGTTCAACTTTTTTCGTTTACTGTAAGTCCATAATTTAGTTTGATAATATATTTTATGGTTGAAATTCCGTTCTACATTAATACTTATTTATCTATAACAGTTAGCATGTGGCCTACATCGTAATTGAAATAATAGTCGAAAATAATGTTGGGGAATGATAAATATACATGTTATAGGAATGAAGTCATATTCAAAATATTTAGTTTGTTATGGTGGATGAGATGCAGTGATGGAAGGATTTGACAACGTAGCTTTTTTGGCGAACGCTGTGAATCTGGTGACATATTTCATTGGGGTAATGCATATGGATATCCCTAAAGCAGCCAACACGCTGACGAATTACATGGGTACCGCTTTTCTACTGGCACTTTTAGGAGGATTCGTTTCTGATGCCTACATCGACCGATTCAAAACATGCGTTATTTTTGCCTCTATGGAGTTTGTTGTAAGTTTCCTTCCCTGCAGGGGCTCTGGTTTTGTGGCTTTAGTTTCAATTTCATATAGAATTGAATTGGGTTTTGGAATTTCTATGCAGGGATACATCATATTGACAATACAAGCGCGGTACGATTCTCTGAAGCCTGCTGTCTGTTTGGATCCGCTGGCGGGGTGCGAGGAGGTTAGCGGAGGGAAAGCTGCCATGTTGTTCTCGGGGCTCTATCTCATCGCTCTTGGAAATGGAGGCGTCAAGGCTGCTCTACCAGCTCTCGGAGCAGACCAGTTCGACGAGAACGATCCAAAAGAGCGCAGACACATTTCCACCTTTTTCAACTACTTTCTTCTGAGTCTCTCCGTCGGGGCAACCATTGGAGTGACCGTCGTTATTTGGCTCATGAACAATAAAGGATGGGACGTTGGCTTCGGAATCGACTCAGCAGCCATTTTCCTTGGGATCTTGAGCATTACTGCTGGAATGACAACGTATCGCAATAAAATAGCCAGAGGAAGCCCATTAACTCGCGTTGCCCAGGTGAAGCGATCTGTGGTGATTGTTTATGTTAGAACGAAAAAAAAAATTTAAGGGAATTTGAAAATTTTATATTAAAATAAAGATTATTTATAAGTTAGGATGAGATTTTTTCGAGTTTCAATTGACAAGAATACCTGTTTAAGAAGATTTTTAAGCCAAATCTCCTAAATCATATTGTTATAATCGCTGTCCAAATTAGTTAAACACTGGATTTGTTCACCAACTTGTCTAATCCTCTCATCCTCAACTCAATAGCCAATAGCCATGTCACTGTGCTACTGAACCCCTACCTCCTTCTCCGTACCATCTTAACCAGGAAGTCTGTCATTTTATTTAGATCTCTACTCATAAACTAGAATCACATCATCTAATTTCTTCCACAATTTTTTAATTTAAATGACAAGAATCCCAACCAGCGATCACCCATATTTGAAAATATGATTGTTTATGTTATTCACTTAGCTAACATGAATTTTGAATACATTATTTCCTTTTATTTTATGATGGGATTTTACACGAAACGTACGTCGAATTTGTTCGGAATGTTGTGTAATAAATCATTTCCTCTGATCAGGTATTTGTAGCGGCTTTCAACAATTTGAAATGTCAAGTGCCAGAGAATCCTGGCGAGCTTTGTGAGGTGCATGATAAAGAAGCAAATAAATATACTGAGAAGCTGGCGCATACAAATCAGTTCAAGTAAGCAAATTCATCAGATTCATTCCCATTCACTAGTTAAAAAAAAAAAAAAAAAAGTAAAAAACCGAAATTTCCTTCTTTGATACAGCGATGAACTGAACTGAATTGAACAGTGAGCTTTTCTTTTTTTATAATTTGAACAGATTTCTGGACAAAGCGGCCATATTAAAAGGAGGGCACAGCGGCAGTGAGAGTGGATGGCGTTTGTGCACATTGACGCAGGTGGAAGAGACGAAAATCCTGTTGCGAATGCTGCCGGTGTTTGCAAGCACAATAGTGATGAATACATGCCTAGCGCAACTGCAGACGTTCTCGGTGTCCCAAGGCATCACCATGGACACCTCTATGGGAAAGCATTTCGACATACCCCCGGGTTCTCTCACCGTTATTCCTCTCGTATTTATAATCATTCTCACTCCTGTGTACGACAGAATTTTCGTCCCGCTTGCACGAAGATTCATTGGACACGAGACAGGGATTACTCACTTGCAGAGGGTCGGGGTTGGCTTAGTGTTGTCGGCCGTATCAATGAGCATAGCGGCTCTGGTGGAGGTCAAGAGAAAGAACGTCGCCCGAGACCACGGAATGTTGGATTCCATACCCGGGGTCAATCCGCCCATTCCCATCAGTGTATTCTGGCTTGCATTCCAGTACTTCGTTTTCGGAATTGCAGATCTATTCACTTTTGTAGGACTGATGGAGTTCTTCTACAGTGAAGCGCCGGCTGGGATGAGGTCTCTGGCCACCGCCTTTTCATGGACATCGCTGGCTTTGGGCTACTTTCTGAGCAGCGTTCTCGTGAATATCGTCAATGCCGCCACAAAGCATAAAACAGCCAGCCGTGGGTGGCTTGGCGGGAACAACCTGAATCGCAACCATCTGAATATCTTCTACTGGTTGCTTGCTATCATCAGTATGATCAATTTTTGCAACTATCTTTTCTGGGCTTCCTGGTACAAATACAAGCCAAAGCTCAATAAAACCCAACCCGTGGAGGAGATCGACGCCTCTACCGTTCATCTCACACAATATCCCATGAATACCAATCACAGGACTCCCGACGCGTCAGTTTCATTTTGATTGCTCTCTTTTCACACCTCCACGTCCGTCTCAGTTAGAGAGATATGACATTTTTTTTTTTTCTTGACATGCATAACCAGTTTTTCGTTTCCATGCATAGCCGTGCCTCGTTAAACTTGGTGGCTTCGATTTCATTGTTTTCGCTGTTATGTTATTCCCTCTTTGGAGAATAAAGCGGTTAACTTATTATTAATTGAGCTCGAATGGGTGATCATCTTCAAGTGTTATGAATCTCTGAAATCCTACAAACATTCTATATATCTCACTGAATGTAATAGTTCATAAATGCCGCATGTTGCTTGCCTTGTTTCTTAAGCCCAAACCACTGACGTCAACGAACCTTAAAGTCCGTCGTTATTTAAATGTTTGATTCCATAATGCGCATTTTACTTGAGTTTAATAAATGTTAATTAATAAAATTTAAAATATACATTTTGTAATTCACTAATAAAAGTATTGAATTCTCAATTCTAGTTTCCCATGTAGTCAAGTTTAAAGTTAATAATGATAAGTAAATAAATAATTTTATTTTAATAATATGTAATGTTATATTTAATATGTATTATTTTTAAATATGAAATGATTATAGTTATGTTCTTGTAGATATTGTATTGCATGATAAAATGTTTTTCAATCTCCATTGCTCCTATTATATAAAAGATGTAAATTTATTCTAACCATGTGTCTTGAGGTGTCCATCTCCTAGCTTCACATTTGAGTTAGTGTGAATTAGATCTTAATTAAGCTATGAGCATTTTTTTCTTCCATTTTATCTTTACATTTATATATTTCTTTTGGTTGTGTTTACAATTTGGGTTGAACTCATTGATGTAATATTGGTTTTTCTTTCTCAAGAGTGAGTGTGAGTTGGGAGCAAGCCTCACTAAGTAGTATGGAATGGAAGCCATATTTTAAATCCCTAATTAGAAGTCAAGATGTCCTAGTTAGAAGTATGGATGCCCAATTTGGAGATAAGAGGAAGAAGAAATATATGACAAGTTTGATCCAAGGAGCAAATGTTACTCCAGAAGTGACTATCAAGGATGAGATGATCAAGCATGATATAATGGTTTTTAAAAGTAGAGGGTTAATATGTAAATTCCATGGATATTGGCCAGGATTTTTGGAGATTCAAAATTGGATCAAGTGGAAGTGGGGATTGAATTCAAATTACTCCGACTTTTCTCCCTAAAGATTTTTTCGTTGTCATTTTTTCTAGTTTGAAAATAAAGGATAAAACAATGGTTGGAGGTGCATGGTTTAGGGGGAGAGATGCCCTTTATTAAGGAGTGTGGAGTGATAATTCTTATCATGACAAAAAGTATTAAAAAAATTCTAGTGTGGATTAGTTTTTATGGACTTCCATATTAGTTCATTAATAAAGATGATTTGAATAATATTGAAAATACCCTAGGGGACTTCATCTAAGAGGGACCAACAATGAAGGAGTGAAAGCATACTATATATATATATATATATGTGTGTGTGTGTGTGTGTGTGTGTGTGTGTGTGTGTTGCTATGGATATTCTAAAACCTTTGCCACGATAAATTAAGATTAAATATAGATCAAAAGAATGGATCAACTAATGGATTATGAAAATTGAGAGAGGATCAATCTTGTTGGAGGGTCTTTCAATTGTATGGATCACGACCAAGAATGGGGACATAGGTACTTCGGTATCAAATCCTGCAAAATAAGGAATCTCATACCGGGATAAGCTATGTGGTACCCAAGATAGCTTTAATGACTATCAAACACAGGCAAGGACAATCATAAACACCATGGGAAAGCAACAAAAGGAGGATTCTTTCCCGAAGAGGATAATTTGAAATATTTATAGATAAAATTTATTTCTAGCCATGTTGACATACCAAAAAAGATAAAAAAACAAAATAATAAGTTATACAATATAGTTTTCATTTTATATACACTTTGAAACTAGAGTCAAAGTCATTTGAATATGTTTACAAGTTCAAAATATGGGTTGGACTTGTTAAATTATTTGCTTACAAAGCTTGAAGAGCCTTTCGAACTCACCGTTCTTGCAATTCTATATTTCTAGACTGATAATACCGTGATATTATTTGTTCTAAATCCTAAAGGAATGCTCTTAGGCTTAAACATTTGATCAACAATTGTTCTTTAGAGTCAGGATTATAAAAGTTAGCAAGTAAAAAAAAATTGTGTCAACGTAAACAAGGCACTTCAAGATCTATGGCAGAGTAAGAGGCTCATAAGGTGAAAATTTTCTAAGACTAGGCACTCTAAAAGATAGTAAACTAAACCTTTCTTGTAGTGACATCAGCATAGCTTTCCAAAAGTTCCAACCAAGTGCAAAGTCAAAAGCAAGGATCGAATCAACAACCTTCCACACTTATGAGTTTGGAAACCAAGCTAAGGTGAATTGTGTCATAAATTTATCCTTACTAATGTTAGTAAGAGCATTTTAAATCTTTAGTATAATGCAATAAGTGTGAGGTGGATGGTATCCAATTTAGAAGATGGTGAGTTAGAACCTTTTAATGAGTGGCATAAGCCAATCTTCCAAGAGTTTTGGCATAATAAAAATATTACAAGTAGAAAAAAAAGGAGGCCGAAAAAGAAAGATAAAATAAAGTAGTAACCTAGAGCAAATAGTTTTAGTTTGAGGAATCAAATCATCTTCAAAGTTGTCTACCATCCTTGTACTAGGAAAGAAAACTATCTTGGAAGGCAACAAATACAACAACAATACTTTAGACTAGAATATATCAACATGAAAGACACCTAGCATCCCAATAAGGATTAGTTAAATCACATTGTGTTAGAACTAAAAAGTGATAGCCAACTTAATAAAGCATAATGAGGTATCCTATGATCATTATTGAATCTAATCTGACAATAAAATGCTAGCTCAACCTAGGATCAAGCTTGATCAATGACTGTAGTAGTTAGTTTCATTTTTAGTTTAAAGAAAGCTATAAAAATAGCAATCGTCCTTATTGTAAAGGGTTGAATATTCAAATTTTAATTTTTCTTGTAAGCTAAGTGTTCTAAGTTGCCCACAAGCAAATTAGATTTGTTTGGTTCTTTCATTTAAAGTGTATGAGAAAGAGAATGAGAATGTATGTTGTGCAAGTTCAATATTTCTATTTATGTTATAGCTTAAGTAAGTTTTGTTAAGTTGAAGGTTGTTTGAGTTATTTTAGTTAGAATGCTTGAAATACTAAATATTGTATTGAAAGTCTTTTAGGTTGATTTGATCACCCACATTCACAAATCCTTGTAAATTTGGTCATATGATTTTGCTTAAATTTTATCATCATTTTGCTAAGGCATCGACATAACAACTAGAATGAAAGAATCCTTTGGGCATAAGTTGAAGACCAAATCAAAAAATTTATAAATATTCAACTACAAAATAGAAGTGGAAGGAAAGTTAGAAGATCATAGGATAATTTACCACCCAATGACATTTAGTCGAACACAAATATTGGATAAGCTAAGGTAATCTAACACTATACAGTAGTGCCAAATTGAATTTTTTCATAAGGCATGAGGATTTGGCATCTAGAGGTAAGGGCTAGATATTTCTAGAATAGGCACAACAAAAGTCTAGTATCCAAAATTTTTTAGGGGCTCGATATAAATTTTGGCTAAGGCAAAATCATCCAATATAAAATTTGGGTTGGACTCTTGAGAAGCTAACATCATCTTAGGTGCTAAAAATATTTAGCATCTGGCATATTGTCAAACCCAATATCTAGCTAAGTGTGGAGCCTCATCTAGTAAAGGATTAGATTCCTTCAGGTGTTGGTGTCATCCATTTAGATAATAACTTAACATTCAATATTCAAAGTGGTAGACTGCTAGACAAGAAATATGGCTAATTATGAGATCAAGAAGCAAGATAGTTAAACTTACAAAGAAGATGACATTATCCATAAACCCAAAAAAAATGAAATTAAAATGTAATACCAAACTTAGAACTTTGATAAATCGTCTAGCACAATAGAAGCTAAACCAACAAGAACCCAGTAATGCTCACTAGATGTAGCATCTGATAAAAGCCTCCTAAACCTATCCCAGTCAATAGGATTAATATATTTCAATCAGTTGACTAGAATCATGGTTGTAAAAAATATCAATGGTTAAAGGATTCTCCACCACACACCTATCCTTGTAGTTCACTCAATCATCAAAAGGAATGGCAAAGTAGACTTGTCAAAAGATGTTTGGGATTTGATCATGTAGCATGGATGACAACCTTTTAGATGAAATCTAGGCTAGACACATCAGTAAACCATGCATGAAGTGGTTAGGCTTAATTGAATTAAAAGTGGCATACACTCCATACTCTCAGTCTAATGAACCTACAAGTAGCTTCCATGTAATGATATTGAGCTAACTAATTGAGATATAAATCTATAAATAGCTTAGTCTAGCTCAAAATATTGGTTGACTTGATAGCTTTTACAATTGTATAAGTTGTGTGATCGAAGGTTATATGCCTCTTAATAAACATTGAAGTGTTGTTTGGTATTTGTTTGAAGATGTTTCAGAACATGTATGTATGAGAATTTTATTGATGAAGTAGTTATGTTAATTTTTGAATCGATAGTGTATTCTGTTAAAGTTGTTCTACTATCTGGATAACTCCTTGGATTATTGTTTGTTCATTTTTTTGAATTTTTAGTCATGAATGTGCTAGATTAATGCTTTGTAACATTGAAATATAGTTGGTATATTAGGCATTTTGTTTAATTTGAGGGAACAAGACTCTCACACACTTATATCTCTTTTTTTTTTTTTTTTGACCAATTTTTATCTCTAGATTCTAACACTTTTCCATTTATTTCTTTAGTCTTAAATCTCATTTATAGACTAGCTAGTATCATAGGAACCAACCTACTATAAATATTGATCCAAAAACTATTTTGGGTCTTCCAATCTTGGATGAGGTCTTGAGGGTGTATCTCATCCAGATAGGCATATTTTGGACCGGGAATTTTTGGCACACCTAGTGGGATAGAAACGTCTTGCCCATAAAAGAATTTACTAAGACAATTGAAGAAAATTTTTCAATATCCTAGAGGACTCAAGATTTTAGTGAACAATCTTGACCTCATAAGTAGAGAATTCATGTTAACTTGGCAACTCCATTAGTTCAAGAACAAAAAAAATTAGCAACCCTACTAGTGGAAGAGCTTAGAATTAAATGGTGATAGGACTAGAAATCCAAGAAAGCCAACCAAATATTAATCAAACTATTTCACAAGTATTATAGTATATTCTTTTAGATCTATGGTAGCATAGATTTGTCTTACTTGAAATAGTGTCAGGTCCTTTAATATTCTAAATCTCCATGATATTCTCCAATTTGTAATGAAGGCTTTGCCTACTTATAACGAATATGGGAAAACTACTTATGAGCATTTTTAAGACGTTGCTACTCTAGACACCTGAGGTAAGGTGTTACAATAGTATCATTCCTTGGAGAATAATAATGTAGAGACCTGGATAAACCTAGTTAAACCCCTCATAGTAGAGCATGATGACCCAAGATATCCCTTCTTACTACTCATTTTATTTTATTCTATACAAAGGTTTTCTCAAGAAAATATCATTGATTTCAATATTAGGTTTAGAAGGACCTAGAAAAAAATCCCCCAAGGAATAAGGTCTTCACATGCCCAAGCTTATATATATATATATTACCTTCATGCTATGAGCCTGGACTTGAGTGTTCTAATCGAATAGTCTAATGAGAGAGAATTTTCATAAATCTTTCAAGTTACACTGAAGGCTTTACCTACTTATTACAATAATTGGAAAACTACTTATGAGAATTGTTAAGAAGTTGCTACTCTAGACACCTGAGGTAAGGTGTTACAATGGTATCATTCCTTGGAGGATAATAATATAGGGACCTAGATAGACCTGGTTGAACCCCTCATAGTAGATCATGATGACCCAAGACATCCCTTCTTAGTACTCATTTTATATTATTCTATACAAAGGTTTTCTTAAGAAAATATCATTGATTTCAATATTAGGTTTAGAAGGACCTAGAAAATAATCCCCCAAGGAATAAGATCTTCACATGCCCAAGCATATATATTACCTTCATGCTATGATCCTAGACTTGAGTGTTTTAATCGAATAGTCTAATGAGAGAGAATTTCCATAAATATTTGAAGTGGCTATAAGGGCAAAAAACATGCTCATATCAGTAGGAAAACTATCACCAAGAACTACCATGATGGGTATCCCTTAGGCTAATCATATAAATTCATAAATTCTCTCTCCTTCCCTACCCTCTTATCTCTTGACATGTTTCCATAACCATATTGTAACATCCCACCAAACTCAACCCAAGGGAGAGAGCTTGTTTTTTTTTTTTTATAAAGATGATCCAATATTTTAATCAGTATAAGGCATAACTACTTTTGAGTCCCTAGTCATTGTAGATGACCCTCAAGTGGACAAGAGTGGCCAAATACCGTAAAACTTTTGGGATTCACTTTTCTAACTTTCTCACTAGAAAAGACGTTATTAGTGGTCCCCAACCTTTCCCATACACTCATCCTACATGAGATAATTTGACCACGGCATGGGGGTTTCCACTTTAAGGTCCATAATACTTAAAGGTGATTCTTATTTCCCAACCCCACATGTTATCATTCATGTAGGATTATTATGGTGTAATTCCTTAGTGATTAGTTAAATTCCATCTCCCATGGAATTAACTAATACCATTACCACTCCTTGATAATGATCATGGTCACACTTGCCGATGTTGTGAATAATACGGTGGATTATCCCATACCAACCCACCATTGAGTTTCCAACCTCTTGTTAGGATATACTATTTACAACTACACACAAGGAGTCACCATTATACTACTCTTATGAATGATCTGGTGGATTATCCCATAGCAATCCATCTCACCTCCTACCCCAGTCCCACCCACCAGGATTTTCATTCATAGTTACCTAGTTGATTTCCTCCCACAACACAATTGGGATTGGGCATATTTTGGCTCTAAGATTTTATAATATGGTGCTACTTCCTATACTAACCTTCCCTTTATCCAAGAGAACCATAATATAACCTTTATCCTCTTATTCTACCATTTCTATTTGAATAAAAAACTCTTTTTCAAACTAAAAGGAATATTTTAACTCATTTTTCATTGCAACACTATATTTAAGCATAAATATAGTATAAAGATATTTTTCATATTTTAACCATAGCATTTTAATAATTTTTACTTCAAGAACAATAATAATTTTTTTCCAACACTAAATGGTTTTTATTTTATTCCTCAAGAAATAAGAATAATTTCATCTAAAAAATTTAAATTCGATCTATCAATAGAGTCTAACCATCTTAATAGAATCAAAATTTTCCTTCCAACGTCCTAACCATTTCAGTAAGAAATTAAGAAACTATATTTAACTATAATATTTATAATTTATTTCTAAGAGTAACCTGCTTGCAATGAAATCTATATTTATATAAATTTATCATAATAAACTATTAAGGAATTTTATTGCAAACATGGCTTAGGCAAGAATATAATAGAATCTAAAAGAACTATAGCTATAATTCATTGTTAATTATTTTCTTTATCTTCTATTTATTCTATGGAGCTAATGGTTTATTTTCAAGAACTAACATAATTTTTAACCATATTCCCTAAAATAGAGAGTAAGAACATGTCCGCAGTATAACTACTGTGCAAGAATATAAATTAAGGTACTTTCTTAAAACATAAATGAAAAGTAAGCATACTAAAAGTATTTTCTAGCTAATTCCATCTTTTAAAAATTCTACTCAACATTTAAATAAATACACTCCTTCACATTATGCTTTTATTGAACAAAAGATAACTTTAATTCATGCTTTGCTTTTGAACATTAATAATAATATTTACACAAAGAGGAGGACATCCAACCCTTCTACATAACAATATTACATTTCAAAATTGAATATATGAATGATCTTTAGTCTTGTCCTCTCAAGGTCACTATTTTTTTTACAAGATCTTCCTCGATGAATGAGAAAGAGAGTAACAATCAATCAAAAATATTAATAGGATTCTTAGGTAAGGAGTTGGGTTTTCCAGCTAAATCCTTTTTATAATTTTTTCAGTTATTTAACCTTGTGATAAATATTCTCTAAAGGTAGAAATTGCATTGTATTAATTAAACACTTCAAAACAAATTACAGTTCTTTAAGTACTTCAAGTACTTCAGACACTTAACCAAAGTTAAATTATAAAACTTTTATGCAATCAAAAACTCAAACTTATCTGCCCATGTAGAGGAGTTGGAGAGCATGTGGGTAGTTAAACCTCTCTAGTTGCTGAGAGGCCCAGGTTCTAATCTCTCGCCTCACATGTTGCGGATATGTTATGTAATGGTTCCCTCGTGGTCACAGTCTGTTTACCCCTTGTGGCCACCACCCAAAAAAAAAAAAAAAACTCAAACTTCATTCAAATTAACTTTATATATATATATATAAACTTATTGATTTAAATATTCAGCACTTGAAAATAAATTCAGAGATAAAAAAAAGTTCCTACGAATCGTTTAAATAATCAATGCTTAATGAATTTCAATAGTGCATTATTCAGCTGCAAGGATAAAATGAAGGATATATTGTTATAAATTTCATATCCTTAAGTTAATATATAATTTACTTTTTTGAATGGGATTTCACGGGTGGGGCAGAGTTTGCGTCACAATCAAAATTTGCCAAGAGTCGCATCTTCATTTGTTTTTATAATAGAAGAACATAGGTAGAAGGGAAAATAAAACCAAAGAAATAATTATTATAAAGTTTACATAAGATTAAATGTTTTCATGAACCAAAGCATTTGATTATACATATAATGAAAGCCTACTACAATAGCCACTAACCCTAATGAAGGAGCAGCCATATTTCCTTTATTTGCAAACCTCTAAAAGCTAATTCTTCCTGCACTTTTAAATTTTGAAATAAAATAAAAGATTAAATATTTCACGCTCAATTTTCACCCTATTTTTATAAGGTTCTTTTTAAAGAAAATATTGTTGAAATCCTATCTCAATTGAATGTATTGGATAAAATAAACTAAATGTGTTACCTAATAAGGTGAGCCAAAAAAAATAATAAGCGTTTAAACTATCTCAACATAGGTATAAATTACTATTGATCTAATGGAAGTGAAGGTCGTAGAAAATTCAAGATAAGATTGGGTCAGACCAATTTTTTTAGTGCACTCATTTGGCACCCACTAAAATATAATTTGATTTTGGTGAACTTTCGAAAGAAATTTAAAGGAGAAGAAATAACTTTGCTTAGTTGTAGCAATAGGGTAAACATGTTCTTCATCAACAGAATGCTTCTAAATGGATGTCTACACTTCAAGCTACAAAAACCAATCCAAAATAAGTTTATTAAGTTGTAGGTTGGATTATACAGAAGCTTTTCTCATAATACACGGTATATGAATACATAAAAGGAAACGACCTCAATCCAATACTTCAAACAAGAATTTTAAACAAAACAAAAGGAGAAAATCCTACGACATATTGATAATTAGGGACATATGAATACCTCTAAATAATTATCTCTTCTTTTTTACTTTTATTTTTCCCTTGCAATTCTTTCTCGTCGCTCCTGGTTTCCCCTTCTTCACCCTTTCAAAATCTTCTCTTCAGTTAGCTATAACACCCCCCCTGTTTCCTCCTTGTTGAGGAGACCATATAGTTTCTCATAAAAGAGAAAGAGATTAAGTGTCTATAATCCATGTTTGTCACTCGTTCCTTAATTTTCTTTACCAGTCAATTGCTAAATTTTAAAAGATTTTAATATTGTCGAATCTTCAAATATATATATAAATGATTTATATATTTATTTTTATTTAATGAATACTTTTTATTAAAAATATTTTCTTATTAAGGTTATTATTAATTATTTAATAACCTAAAGCAATACTAAAAAATAAAATACTTGTTTTATCTCATTAAATTTAATTACAATTGTTAATCATAATTATTTCTCCTTATGAGGTTAATTTCAATAATATTGAATGTTAACATTAACCATTAACATCGATATTAATATTTTAAATATTAATAATATGTTATTATTAATATCTTGTTGATAAACATTAATCAACAAATTGCATGCTTCAATTCAATGCAGGTACACAGGACACAAAGCAACAATATGCACAAACAATGATCTTTCAAAAGTAGGAGGTCTTGCGATAATTGTAACATTACCACTTACCTACTTAAGGATGGTTCCATTGCTTTATAGCAACCTCCTTTCCTGATGGGCAATTTTTAAATCAAAAATTCTATAACAATTCCAAAAGCTAACCAATCTGAGAGATATTTTTTTCTTTAACCAAAAGTTCACAAGAGTATACATGAAATACATACATCAACTGGACACCCACATTTCAATTCTAAGATGTTGCATACATCATTCAAGTGGGCAGGAGGGGCCAAGCTCTTGTAGGTAACTAGGGTTCACCTTATATACGTTCGTAGTATAAAGGATGTTTTTAAAAGGTGTCCCCACTTTTTTAGAATTCTCCATGAATGTAGATATTTTGACCTTAGCGTTGGGACTATATCTTCTTAGTCTTTAGAGAAGGGGATGCCAATTCCTACTTCTAGTCATAATTCTATCTATGTTGGTCTATTGGGCATAGTGTCTTAGTCTAGTTTAACTACACCTCCATGATGATCTCTTAACCTGGATGCTTAACTTTCTCATCTTTATAATGGCTTCTAAGCTACAATCACTCCGTGTGATTGCCTTCTCATGGACACATAAACTAGGTGTTGCTAACCCACAACAACCCAAGTTTTAAAGAGATTTTTATACAAAGTTAACTTCGGTGCCCTTCCAAAAAAAATCCAAGGATAGCTCTCTTTCTCTCTTTCTCTTTTTGTATCTATCTAGCAAATAAAAGAAAATGCATTCTTTATGAAGAAAAAAATACCAACACCTTCAGCTTGTAGAAATAAATCTACCTATCCAGTAAATTAAAGCACTAGAATAATTATAAATCATAAATCATAAATCCATTTAAAAACATAGCAACATGTAGTCATTATTTTAATGCTTAAATTACACAAGAATAGTCTTTTCTTCTATTACAATAAATCCTCTTTCACCAAGAGTGATCAACAACAATACTCCAAGAACAAGGTGGAGTTATCTTAGCATGTTCCTACACCATCTTCCTTTGGCCTCTATGGTAGTTGATAAGAAGGTGGGGATCAAAATAGCTCATATGTAGGTATGAATGCATTTCTATAAGATTCAATGCACAAAAAAAATAGCCCTTACTACTTTCCTAAAATATTCTCCACAAATATTTTAAAACCCAAGCACTTGCATTTCTATAAATTTAATTCAATATAGCAAACACAAGAAAAAAAGCCCATACTTCTTTCCAAGATATTTTCCATAAATATCAATTCTCATATTTTCACATAGATAAAACATTATAGCAAAACATGCAAAGAAGTCCATACTTCTTTTCCACAAATATCACATCTCTAATTCAATATAGCAAAATACAAAATAAGCCCATACTTCTTTCCAATAATATTTTCCATAAATATTAATTCTCATATTTTCCATATAGCTAATTCATTATAGCAAACACACAAAGAATCTCATACTTATTTTCCAATATATTTTCCACAAATATCAATTCTCAAAACTATACTAACCTTAGCAACTAATTTGACTCCTTCTTTGGTTAAGCAAACTTAATGAACTAAGTAATCAATTTACCATTTCTCATTCTTGTGAAAGACAGGATTTATCAATTGCTTAAGTAAACCAAATATTAGAAAGAGCTCAACATTAGTCTAATTACCAAACCAATCTATCCTTTGATCTAGATATTACAAGTTAGATTCATTTCCAATCTAATCTTTCATTGATTAGTTGTAAATCTAAATATTGTAATGCATTAAAATTTAGATTCATTTCCAAACTATCTATCCTTATATTAGTTATTAATCTAAATATTGGAAACTAATAGAAGTTGGATTCTTTTCCAAACTAATCTACCATTAGATTAGTTAATTAATCTAAATATTAGAAAGCATTAGAAGTTGGATTCTTTTCCAAACTAATCTACCATTAGATTAGTTAATTAATATAAAGATTAGAAAGCACTAGAAGTTGGATTGTTTTCCAAATTAATCTACCATTATATTAATTAATTAATCTAAATATTAGAAAGCATTAGAAGTTAGATTCTTTTCCAAACTAATATACCATTAGATTAGTTAATTAATCTAAAGATTAGAAAGTACTAGAAGTTTAATTCTTTTCCAAATTATGAAACCCAACCTTAGACTTAAACGACATCCAAAAAAAACTTATAATAAAATAACTAAGTTAGCCTTAAAAAAAATATAATCTACCCATATTTAAAGACCAACACAAGGCCCAATCTTATAAATAAAAGATGATGTACTCAGCCATAATATAGAGTCAACAAAATGATACTCCTTTCTTGGCTTCAACATAGCCGAAAGATCTATCTAAAGCCAAACCCAGCTCAACCCTACATAGGTAAATACATAAGTATGTGACTGCAAAAACCAACAACAAGCAGACCATAGGGCATGGTTTTCAAAGGTATTATTGCCAACACATAATCATCTAGTTGGGAATTTTTGAATAACCTTGCAAAGGCGTAGTATGGATGAAGGTAAACTATAGGCTACCTTCAATCCTTGCCCTTCATTGCTACTTGTTGATCCTATACCACATGAATATCGTGTTCCATGTCGGTGGATGAGAGAGTAAAACCTTGACAATGTCAACCAAACTCACACATGAGACAACCAGCAAGGTGAATGCAAACACAGCACAACAATGTAAAACCTCACGTAGCAATCAAAGAATAGTAACACAACAAGCATTACCTAGGTTCAAGGATGATTGGAGTTTCCAATAAGTCAACATCACCACCACCTTGAAACTCATGAGGTTCCTCCCTTGCGTATGCCTTACCCTTTCAGATCTATTCCTTATGCATCCTCTTGAACACAGGCCTATGAGTCTATATTTAAAGGCCATAGGATGAAGGAAAAATTTCTCCATCATAGGTAATTCCAACGTTACCCAATACCATCAAGACAACATTTCCTTAAGCCATAATGTCACATGAATAAAATAGTGAGGCTAGATAGGGTTAAGGAACTCTACTATGACATTCAAGGCACCACAACCAAGGTAATGCAGAAGGCAAAAATACCAAGCTTAACTGACACCAAAACTATTAGTTAAAAAATGAACCTGCTAAAAATATTTAATCAACATCAATCAAAGGTTAGACCATAATATTAGAAAAATAATATTAATAATTCTAACCTTAGATTATTAATCATTTTTTGATTAATATTAAAGCTAATGCTAGCATTTAGACACTAATCATATTTCTATTAGATAACAAATCTAACATTTGGAAACTCGTCAATTATTTCATTAATTAATGTTTTTAGACTATCTAACATTAATCATTCTTTTTATTAATATTACGTCTAGCATGAGTCTAGGATTAATTTTTCTTTTCTTAAGCAAATAAAGCAAACAACAATAATATTTTACTCCAACCCTAAGAAGTAACCTTAGAACCAATCCATCTAATCTATCAATGAGATCATTCAATCACATGCATCAAGGGAAAGATATCTAAACAAAAGTATTTTTTTTATATCTTGTACCGTCATTTTATCCCTAAATAAGTGGCTCCTTATTTAATATAGACTCAAATGTCATCGACTCATGTTAAGGAGACTCATTACACGTAACTTTCTTGATCTAATGGTACAAACATGAGCATATGTAAACCATAATGCACCTACATGAAAAAGGGTATTCATTCATGTTACCCTGAGTTGTTTGATGACCAAGTCATCATCATCATTTCTTCTTAAATATGGTCTCTCATTTTTCCTATGGCCAATAATCTTCTCTATCCACAAGATTACCTCATCCTGTAACCAAGTAGGGTATCATCAGTACCATATTTTTATGCACAAATGAATAAAATATTAAAAGCATATATCCATCAAAATTGCAAAACTAAGCATTAGATATCAATCGCAATGTAAATTTCAACTTGAATAATTAGTACTACCAAGAAGGGTCATGACACATTCACACACACATATGCAATGCATCTATATGAAGGGTTTTATTTTACCCTAGAGTTGTCAATAAGAATTCATCTACCATTTTCTTTTTCTCTCAAATTTAGTGGGTTGTCCTCTACCAACAACCTGTGAGAGTACATGGTCTTACAACCATAAAATTTCATCAATAGTACCACATTCTAAAGCAACATAATCCAATTTTAAAATTTTAAAGAATAAAATAAGGTTATGTACCAAATTTTTAATACATCAACACCTTAAGTAAGTAACAAGAAAAGTCCTAATAATATGGTCATTATGCATACACTTCACATCTTTCTCTAATAAAAAAGGTATCCACTACAATCACTCTAGAGTCATAGACAATTCAAGAATTAAGAGTTATGATTCAATGCTTGGCTAATAAACATAACAAGAAGAACCAATAAAATACTGGAGTAATATATGAATAATATCCAAAGGAGCAGCTTCCCTCAAAGCAACAAGTTATGCACATTAGTAAGCACCTCCACTCAATGGCAGCTCAAGAATTTGATGATCTTGGCTCTTGTGATGGATTTGGATTACTACTTTGCAACCGAATGACACTCCATAATATGTCTAGTCAATTCAGATGTAACATTGAGCTACCCTACTTGGCCAGCATATGCTCAACAAATCAAAGGGATAGAAAATATGAAGTATGAAATGGAGTAAAAAAAGGAGTCAAAATAGATAAGTTAGATGAACTCTTATGTTCATAAGGGGAAAACCCAAAAAAATAAAGTTTAAATTTACATGCAAAATAATGTGATCTAGAAGCATTATCCTTACATTACCAAAGAAAATAGGCTTACCAAAAATATTACTATCCAAAAATCACAAGAATGCAAATGGAGAACATGGTGAAGATCTATCAAAGAATCGTCCAAAATATGACCAAGCTCCTAGATACTTCTGAAGGTAGCATTGTGAAAGAAATGAAGCATATGGAAGAAACTTTGATGGTATCCAAATAAGTAAATTTGGTTAAAGCAATGTCAAATGGTGCAATAGCTAGCAGAATTGCTCATTCAAAATCCAAATTAGCACACAAGAAATCATCCCTTGGTATCGGTAATATCGATCCTCCATCCTTCTACTTATTTGTATGCTTAGAAAGATGGGTACTACATAATTGTGCAATAGACCCAAAATTTGGTGTTCCAATCATGCCTAGGTAATATGTGATGGTATGGGCATATAGTATATTAGAATTTAGTTTTGAAACGCCATAATTTAACAAAATGCTAGTTTGTACAGTGGGGGTCATAGAAAAGATACCAATCTTGTTGTATAGTTTACCATATTTAGTTGTAATTCAAAATACGATGGTCATTGATGTACCACCAATATTTGAGATGAGTCTAAGGATTTTTTGACAAAATAAGGGGACACCAAGCATAAAATTATGCTCATATGGCTTTTCTCTCCATCCAAAAAATGGTCTAGATTCATATGAAAAACTTTAGCCCTCCCATATTGGAAAATACGAAGAACAAAAGGTAGATGTAGTTAAAGAGGTCATAGAGCTAACTAAGGTGGAAATAATTAATTGGCCAAAAGACAAGCAAAAGCTAACATACAATAATTTTTTCTTGAGTAGTCCCAAAGCATAACTTTTGTCAAACTTGGAGAACCACCACAACCCACATATCAGTTATGATTTATCACAATATATGGTCAATCACATATCCCAACAAGAAAATCCAAAAAAAAAATGAGACAATTACCAAAAGAATTACACTCATTTAAAGAAGGTCCCAAGCTATTTCGCAAGACACATGTTCTCATCCACTTTGGGAATTTTCAATTACTGGTTGATGGTTTGGTACATGGGCTAAGACACATAGAAAAGGTGATGACCAACTTAGATTCTCAAGAAGAGTTACCAAAACTAATTTCTAATGACACCTCTCAAACAACCTCAAGATTTAATCTTGGCTTAAGGTCAATCCCATGGCAGAATTCTAGCAAAGCATGTTGCATGTCTCAAGAAACATATTAAAGAAAAAAATTCAAATTTGACATTATCTGGTTGGGTCACTATCAATTTTGATGCAAAATCTAAAAATCAAGCATCATTGGCATAGAGAGGCATGCCACAACTTTGTGTAAATATGCCAAAAAAAAAAATTGAATATAGCTAGAGAATAAGATAGTTAGCCAATAAAACAACTCAATAATGAAAGTTGGGTTTTGGAAAGTGCATTGGGTAAATTATATGTGTAAATTGGTAAAATTTAAACCCAGTGATAATTCATTTATATTAAAATTGTTCTTTCTTGAAAACTAGCACTTTCTTGGAAACTAACAAAAATTGGGATCATGAGAAATTCAATTTGGTTAAAATTCCTCGTTTATTATTAAATATTAATTATTTAATTAATTAATATATTTATATGAAAATTGATAATTCATTTATATTAAAATTGTTCTTTCTTGAAAACTAGCACTTTCTTGGAAACTATCAAAAATTGGGATCATGAGAAATTCAATTTGGTTAAAATTCCTCATTTATTATTAAATATTAATTAATTAATAATTAATCAATATATTTATATGAAAATTGTAAAATCATGTTTTAAATATCGTACATATTTGTGGGGGCTGGCTAACCGATTAATATGATATGCAAGTCTAATAACATATTCCATGACTAGAATTCCTTTCCACGTTAATACTACCTACCTATCTATCTAAAAAAATAGTCTTTGAAAATTGCAATCTTTTAAAGTTGTCATCCAATTTACCAAGACGTAATAATACCTATATGATCGATGACCCTCATTTCCAAATGCCTGTAGCATCTTTTGTCGTGTTTAACCTGTTGGCGGATCGCATGGAATTGTAATATAAAAAAATTAAATAAATAATAAACTTGTGGTGTTTGCAGAGACCAGATACACATTCTACAGACTTTACAAACTTCCATCAATTACCAGAGGCACCGACTAGTCCATTTTCTGCCATCTCTGTTAACAATATGGAAGCAGCATCGGCTTCGGAAGAGACCATAACTCTGGTTTCTAATGATCTCAAGCATTTCTTGCATTCATAATGTAACAAAGTTTTGACGAGCTTAAAACAACTCTTTAAGACCTGCAACATATAACAACATGATAACCCTAACCCTAAGGGTAGTAGCCAGAGGCAAAATAATGCAGCATCCATACCAACCGTAACTTCAAGGCCCATAAACCAAGCCAGTTCTTGATCAACAAGCCGGTGACACCTCCACTCTTTATAACAAACTCAGGCTATAAAAAAATTAAAAATAATAAATAAATAATAATTTGATTCCATAGGACAGTAAAGGGAACTCGGCCATTATTATAAACTCCACAATAATGTCTCGAAGATTTGATATTAGTAAAAAGAAAAAAAAAAAACTTAAACTACACAATAATGCCTAAATGTGGCATTACCACCAATTATAGAAATAAAAATAAAATAAAATCAAAGTGTGAGATATACATTGTGCAGAATCTTCCCGTGTGACCCTTTCCATTTAATAAAATCCTTGCATTATTGTTGAAAAAGTGTTGAAAACAGGGAAGATTGCACCCTTGCATTATAATTATTAATGCCACATGCATAACAGAGCATATAGTAATACCATATATAAATATTTATTATGTGGTCACGTCTGATTTCAATTGGAGAGTTTTAACTACCCACTTGCTCTCCAACTCTTCTACATAAGCGAATACCTTTATATACTTTTTATTCGGTATATCGTTTTATAATAAATGTACGTTTAAGAGAATACTGCTAAGCATTATTTTGAAATATTCTTTCACGATTTTTCTTAAGGGAAACCTTTTCTTTTGCCTTCGATATGTCCATTTTTTTAGGGCATTAAATTAATTGCGTTCGTTTTCTTGTATTTTGAGGCATAAAATTAATTGAGTATAACTTTATATATACTCATTCGAAAGTCTTTTTCAATTCGGATCCAATAGAAATATAATACTTGAGTTTTGTGAAGGTTTAAGTATGGTGCATCTAAGTTTTTCATGAGGATTTGGGTTTCCTTTTTAATCTTTTGGAGTTCTATCATGGAGTTCACTTTATCGTACATTAGAGATATTTTTAAAAGGAGACTTCCTCAAGACCCTATTCCTTTTTATTTGATCTATAGATATCACATGGGAACTCCTATCATCAGAGTTGTAATTGGTGTCTCTTAGTGAATTGCTCGTAGCTCCTAACTTGGCTATGGACTTTGTCCTTCCAATACGATCATCTAAAGTAGTTGGACCATTGTAAACATCAAGACTCGTCTACTTTAACCCATGTTTGTAGAGTCACCAAACTTCCCAAAATGGCACCACATTTAGCATTTTAAGATAATGGTGCATCGAAGTTCCTAATGAGTATTTAGGTTTAATTTTAAATCCTTTGGAGTTGTATCATGGAGTCCACTTTATCCTACATTAGAGATACTTTTAAAAGGATACTTCTTCAAGACCCTATCCCTTTTTATGTGATCTATAGATATCACATGGGAACTCCTACCATCATATTTGTATTTGTCATGATCCTCCTTGGCAGGATTTTTGGCACAAAAAAAATTATGCGTTGATCAATGATGATTTGATACTTAGTTTTGATGCATTTGATTGATTATGCAATATTTATATTGATTTATCCTTGAAGAATATGGTACTGCTAATGTATTGTTAATACGTAGGACTAGGTACATTTGTGGGTGGAAGAGGTAGAATCAACCACCAAGAAAGGGGTACTTGAAAATGGAAATGATGATTTCGATAGCTCAAGGTAACATGAACAACTACCCTCATATAGATGCATGCTTCTTGTTTTGGTGGTCGTAAGCAATCCAATTATCCAGAGCTTGAAGTTGGTAACCTAGAAGTTATCGTAAGTCTTTAGTTGGGATAGGCCATTGGACTTGCAAAAATATCATCCACCTTGTTTGATGCATTTGATACTTGCTTTTATATATGCATGTTTATGTGAAAATTGAGTGGGTGTATAACACCCCTTTGGAAAGGATTAATAGGCATAGAGGCCCTATTAAACCTTGGCCACTTGAATACCATACTAATGTTTAATATTAGTATTGGTATTTTATTTAAATTAATCAAGGTTGAAAAATTATTAATGAGCTATTTGATTTAAATTAAATAATAAGCCTTAATAAAGACTTTATTTAATTCTCTTTTACTCTTGATTTTTGTAAAAGACTGATAAACCTCCTTTTTGTTTAAATAAAATAAAGGAGGGTAGGTTTTTAAATCATTTATCTAATAAATATTTTAAAAATATTTTATTTATTATTTAAAAGAATAATATTTTATTAATAAATAATTGAATCCTTATTTTAAAATTAAAAAAGTTGTATTAGGAGAGCATGAGATTTTTTTTAGCTTGATAATAAGGGGTTGTACTCAAGTCCCCCGCCTTTAACAAATTACATCTCTCTTCTTTAGACCTTGAGAGTTTACAAATACACTTCTCATATCAATTGAGATGCTATATCTAGAAACCTACATCATTTTACATAAAATATCTAAATTCTTGATTTTCATTTTCTAGATCTTTTCAAATCTCTTTATGAATACAATTACTCCAAAATTTAGCATCTTTCTTGATATTTTCCTATAGCAGCCTTCACAATGCCAAAACTTCACCTCTACTATCTATGCCTTGCATCTTAATAGAGTAGGATTTCCAAAACACCGTACTATCATAGTCCGCTTTACCAAATTTGGATTGCTAGTTTCCTTCTTGAAACACAAGTACAACCACAAAAAATATAATATTTAGACTAAATGAACACACATTATTGTTACAAAATAAAATAGATATTACCAATGGAAAACATTAAAGTAAATCTTAATCATTAATTGATTTAGATAATCAACATTTTTTGTCAGCTTCAACTAAACTTTCTACTTTCTCTAACCATGGAAAGGAGATGTTAACTTCACGATCCTCAATCAAAACCCCTCTATTGGCAAGCTTATATGCAAATTTGTTTCATTCCCTTAAAATATGTGTAAACCTGATTTCTTTAAACTCTTTAGCAAGATCTTGAATTTCCACAATTATCTCTTGTATGTTTCATGGAGCCTTTACTTTCCTCAAAATTACATTTATTACTATGAGAGAATCACCTTCCATCCAAACTCTATTCCATTTCATTTTTTTACATATTTTTAACCCTTCTAAAGTTGCCCAAGCTTCAGCTTTATTATTTGTCTTAAATCCACAATTAAAAGCATAATGAGACAAAATCTCTCCTCTATTATTTCTAATTATTCCTCCTCCTCATGTTGGTCTTGGATTTCCTTTAGATGCTCCATAAAAATTCAATTTAACCCACTCCACATATGATGGTTTCCACTTTATATTCTTTACCTTATTTTTGCTTCTCTTGTACCCAACATCATAATTCCATTTAATGAATTGACTCCATCTATCAAGACTCTCTACTTCCAAATTAGGGATTACATGAGTTGATAGGGTTGTTTTAGACTCCTCTATGGCTAAACATATCTTCTTTTTCATTACCTCCAAATTGCTTTCCTTTCCTTTAAATATTCTTCTATTCCTTTCTAGCCATATAGTCCTAAGTATTGTATCTTTTGATATATCTCATATTTTCTGTAAAGCCTCACTTTTATAAGTGCTTTATCATTGCTTTAACCAATCTTAAATTATGCTATTCATCACCATGCATTTACCAAACATATTTAGAATACATTGTCATAGATTCCAAAATATTGAGCAATGTCCCAAGAGATGGTCAATACTCTCCTCCTCCTTATTACAGAAAACACATTGAGAAGAACCATTAAAATCCTTTTTCATAAGGTTATCCCAGGATAAAATTATTTTACGAAATACTAGCCAAACAAATATTTTAACTTTAGGAATGCTTGGGCTATCCCAAATATCTCTCCAAATTCTAGTGACATTATTGTTATGTTGGTGTTGAATATTATATCCACTTCTTGGTGTGTATTCTCCTGAGCTATTCAACTCCCAAATCAATTTGTCCTTGGCACCCCTTGGAATAATTACAGTTGTTATCTTTCTACTCAATTTCCTCCTAGCACCAATGTCTTGGGTACTAGTAAAAAATATTCTTTCCATTTGTATCTTCCTTCTCAATCCTTGTACAAAATATTTGAAACTCTATCATCATATTTATCTTGAAGCAATCTCATCCAAGATTTAAAAATTGGATCTAAATTGAGTGGTTTTTTATCACACCAAGTATCCATCCAAATAGAATTTTTTTCTCCATTTCCCACCATCCATCTTAAACCTCTAATCATAATATTAATAGATCTTTTTAAACCATTCCAAAGAGTGGAACCATTTGGAACAAAGAATGCAGTAAATATTAAACTTGGGTCATTGGGATCAACATACTTAGAAGAATTCTTGTTCATTGTCTTTGACTCTCTTTGTACAATCTCCAGATAAATTTCCCCTAAGAGCTAAGTTTGCATATATAAGAGCTCTTTAACCAATACCTCCCCTAGTTTTATCATCACATAACTTGCTCCATTTCACCAAAGGAAATTTCCTTTTATCATGTAAACTTGACCATAAGAAGGATCACATAATAAAGATTAAAAAATTTCAACTGATTTTGGCATAGAATACAATGACATATAATATATTGGAATGGCTTGTAAGACTAACTTAATTAACTACACTCTTCCTACTAATGATAACCATCTACCTTTCCAAGTTGGAAGTTTATTTTGAACTTTACTAATAACTGGATTTCATAAATCTATCCCCATTCTCCCCTCAAATAAAGGCATCCATATACAAGTTGTTGATAAATTTACGTCCTCCATTTGAAGCAACCTATAAATTCTTGCTTTGATATTAGCAAGAGTGTTAAAGAAGTAAATTTTGGATTTAGTCCTATTAATTTTTTGTCTTGAAGCTCTTTTGTACTCTTAAAAAATTATTCAAAGCTCTAGCCTCATTTATCCTTACCCTTCCAAAAAGGGTTGTATCATCTACAAACTATTTATGGGTGATGTTATTGATGTCATTACTAACCTTAATACCACTTATAAGCCCATATTTGTAAGTCTTCTTTAAGTTCCTACTCAAAATTTCTTCCATAATAATGAACAAATAAGGAGATAGAGGATCTCCTTGTCTAAGGCCTCTCTTGACTTTAAAATATTCTATCACTAACCCATTGACCAACACTGAATAAGAAATTGTAGAGACACAAGCTTTAATCCATCTAACCCATTTCTTTCCAAAACCAAATTTATATAAAACTGCAAAAATAAAATCTCATTTAACCCTATCATAGGCTTTACTCATATCAAGTTTGAAGATCATATTTTTCTCTTGTCTTGAAGTTGTTGAATGTATAACTTCATGAGCTACTATGATCCCATCTAGAATTTGTCTCCCTTTCACAAATCCGCCTTGCTCTTCTGAAATACTTTTGTCTAAAAATGGTCTTAATCACTTTGCCATCACTTTGGAAATAATATTACAAGCCTTATTACATAGGCTATGGGTCTAAACGAGTCAAAAAATTCAGCATCTTTATTTTTTGGAATTAGGGTAATATAAGTTGCATTTATTTTTTAAGGAATGTATCGTTTTACACTAGACTAGTCCACTGCCACCAATAAAGAATCCTTCACTATATCCCAATTATGTTGGTAAAAATCTACAGAGATCCTATATGGACCAGGAGATTTATCCTTATTAAAATAGAAAAGAGCTAAATGAACTTCTTCTAGAGTAATAGGCTCCATCAGTTTCCTATTGTCTTCATTTGTTATAAATAAAGGAACATCTTGAAGATGTTTATCATTAAGAACTTCAATCTCCTCTGAACCTAGAATATTCTGATAAAATGACTTTACCTCTTTTCTAATTTCACTCTGATCTTCAATCTAAACCCCTTCAATAGATTTAATTCTACTAATTCTAAATGTTGATCTTTGTATTATAGCCATCCTATGAAAAAAATTGTATTTTTATCTCCTTATTTTAACCAAGTATGTCTTGATTTTAATCTCTAGAATTTCTCTTCCTTACTCAAAATATTATGATATTCACTAAGCAACTCCCTTTCCTCCGAGTTGTATTATTTTCATCACCTTTTTTGAATTTTGCAAGTTTATCTTTTAGTTTTTCTTTCTTCTCAATAATGTTTCCAAAGGTGTTCTTGTTCCATTCTTTTAATCTAGATATCATAGATTTAATTTGGTTTGGAAGAGCATACAACCCACCATTACCTAAATAATTCCATGTTTGAGCTATCATATCAACAAATTGAGGATGGTCTTCCCACATATGCTCATATTTAAAATATGATCTTTTTTGAATTCACTTACCACCATTTTAACTCTTATTGGCCAGTGATCTAAACCAATCCTTGTTAAGGTATTAATTTTAGCACAAGTTCCTTCATCTAGCCAATGATCTGAGAGAATGCATCTATCTATTTTTTCTACTATTAGATTCTAGCCTCTCATGTTGTTGGTCCAAGTATAGTTGTCTTCTTCAAAATCAACTTCCCATAGATTTTTGTTTTGAATAAAATATGAGAAATCTTTCATACTTTGGGTCAATTTCCTAATTCTCATAAATTTTTCATTCAACTTGGTTATGGCATTGAAATATCCAATGATCATGAAATGGGTTTCTTGGTCTTTACTTCTCATAAAGGCTTCAATCCCACTCTAAAATTCTAATCTACCTGACTGAGTTATAGGTCCATACACATTGACAAGCATGAAACGAATATCTGCAAAGTAGCCAATGACTAAAGAGGCTATCCAATGCCTAGTTTTATGAATGGTTACACAAGATGTTATAAAAGGATTCCAAAAAGTTAGAATTTCCCCTGCTCCTCCTTCAAAATTCATAACATTCCATTCATATCTTGCCCAAACTGCTTTCATAGTTTCTGAAACTTCTTCTTTTATCATTTTAGTTTACTGGATATAGAGAATATCAGGTTTATTACTTAAACATACCTAATACACCTATGCTTTGAGGGGGTATTAGAACCCCTTATATTCCATGAGATGATAATCATGTCTCATTAGGGGCTTTTGGACCCTCTTGCATATTACCAATATCATTTTGTTGTTTGGTAAAGAGAAGTTCAACCAACTTAGTTTGTGTTCCTTTCTCTATGTTAGCTCTTGCTTCCTTGGATCTAACTTGATAATTTAAGGGTTTTCCTCTTTTTGTCTTGCCTATATCAGAAGTAGATCTTATTATTATCTTCCTCAATATTCTTTCACAATTTTATTTTTTAACATATTTATCCTCTTCTAGCTCTATTATAGAAGCTTTTGACTTATCCTGCTCATTTTCTAGTATTTCCTTATTAATGGCAGAGGTATTAACTTCTAAAAATGCATTTTATTTACCAATTATTTTCTCCTGAATGGTGCATGGTACTTCAATAGAGTCTTCAATATCTGATGAGACTCATTCCTTAGATTTATCAAGAATATTGTTCCTTAAATTAGGATCATATTGAATAGACGATTCCTTGCTAATATGTTGAAATTATTGTATTGTGTCCTCTAAGTTTTGATCTAATTTTTCTTCATAGGCTAAAGCCTCAAAAGGATTGGAATTTCTTCTAGTATGCTTCCTTATTGGTCTCCATTGTTCATTTTCTTTTATTTTTCTAGATCTATTTTTTAGAAGTTGAAAACCATCTTTATCCATAACCATTTGTAAATTTCTCTTACAATTTTCTACAAATGATTTTGTTGGGCTCTTCTTAGGGCATGATATCTCAATATGCCCCACCTCATGACACCTTATACATCTAAAAGATATGTTTTCATAATCCATAGTTTGGTTCCACATCTTATCCCCATACTTAAGAATGATTGATTCTGGTAAAGCTTTACTTATATCAATCATGACCAGTATTCAAGCATAAATAGCCAAAAAAACATCTTTTGTTGTATCTGATATCTCAAGGAGTTCTTCTAGAGTGTTTCCTATTGCCTTGAACGTATCTATTTACCAAAATTCAATGGGCAACCCAAACATCCTAACCCAAACTGGTACTAGAGACATATTTACATTTTTAGGTGAAAAGCCTTCATACTAGTGGGTAAGGAAGAGCCCTGCTCTTCCCATAAACCAAGGACCCCCTTTTATGATTCTTTCTCTTTCTTCCTTAGAACAAAATTTGGCTAGAAATAAACCTTTGGGAAGAAATGATATAATCACTCCCGAAGACTTCCAACTCGTATCAATCCATTTTCTCAAGGCTGAATCCCTTGGCCAATACCCATTAAATTTATCAAAAAATGCCCTATCTTGGAGCAATGAGGATCTCTCTGAGGTGCACTCACTAACCTCTAACACTAGGGATGACTCTAAGGATTTAACTATAAATTGATCCATGAAAAGGAAACTAAAACTAAAAATATAATGAAATTTATCTAGGGAGCATGAGATTCTGAATGAAGAGAAGAATTATTTTTAAATTTAAATATCTTCTCTAGATAGACTTGTCTTAAATTTTGGTGGATGGTCATTTATGTTGAGAGAAGACTTTGGGGTTGGGGAAATTAGAGGTGCCTTGTTAAAAGGGCCTCATATGCAAAATTGTGGGATCGTATTTAGTTTGTGAAGGGCAATAAGGAGAAACCAAAGAGTGAGAAGGATTACAGGGAGAAAGAGGACAAGGCAAATTCATCTTTAGCATCAACTCAGGTTGGTTTCAACCTAAATTTTTCCCTATGTTCCTATTTAATAAAAATGGTGTCTTTTTTTTTAAAACCTCGTCTCTTTCCCCTCAATCGTTGCATGGAGCAGCACCACAAACTGATTCCTAGTTCCTCCTCCCACCTAGGAACGAAGGGCCCTTAGCCACCAGCTAGTGGCCAAGTAAGCTATGGCCACACTTTTCTTTTATGCTTTATGTTTGGCACCATATAATGCATGTGGGACTATGGCATAGGGTTGATTAATTAAAACTTAGCTTCCTCCATTATTGAAACATCCTTTGCAAAAATTTATTGATTTCTTAGTTTTAGCATTCACCAAGACCTATCACTATGGTAAAACATGCCTCTACCACCACTCAACCACTAGGTGGTGGTCAAAAGTATTAGCACACCCCACAACCTTTGAATAGTTGTAAAATTGTGTGGTATAAAGTGTATAAGCCTCAAAGGGCTTGCACTTTATCCCACATGGGTTGTGGGATGGGTGTGGGCCCTATATAAAAGGTCCAATGTGCCTCCTTTGGGATATCCAAGCCCAAAGGGCTTAGTGAAGATTGTTGGAATTTCCTTGATGCACCTGTTATGGCCAATTATTTGCCCTATTGTTGTCAGCCACTGGTGATGCTTGATTGGTAAATTTTGATCTTGGTGGCATGCCTATAGGTTTTAAATTACTTGTGTAATATTTCATACCACATGCATGGGGAGAAGGGACACTGATATCCTTATACTAGCCCATGCACCTAAGTATGCTAGCCAAGCATGGGTTGGGCGCTTGGCATTGGCCTGTGGTTTTTTGAACTCGCCTATGGTTTGTTGATCCACCTGTGGTTTATGGTTTATTTTTTGGTTGATCTACCTATGGTTTTTTGTTTGTTTGACTTGCCTATGGTTTTTTTAACTGCTTGTGGTTTATTGACCCACCCGTTGGGTTGGTTTCAATTGGTTGACTCTTTGGCCTGTTGGCCCTTCTTTTGTTGCTTGCTTAAGAAAACCCCTTTGAAGGTCGAGTTATGATTTAGATGTTTTAAAAAGGGGATATATCTTTTATTTGAATAATGAAAGATGGAAAATAATGTTGGGTTATATTATAAGAAAGACCCTTGTGATACATAAATGATTATGTTTAGTTTTCTAAAGGAAAGATTCCTTTTTTAACATAGTAGATTATGTTGAGAAATATTAAAATAAGACCCTTTTTGTATTAAAGCATAGATAGATTATGTTTTATGGAATATTTTAATGTATTTGATTAATTAATGGTATGTAACCATAGTTGATTTAATGTATTTGATTAATTAAGGGTATGGGACCTTAGTTGATTGAATAAATGGAATATTTTAATGTATTTGATTAATTAAGGGTATGGGACCTTAGTTGATTGAATAAATGGAATGTTTTAATGTATTTGATTAATTAAGGGTATGGGACCTTAGTTGATTGAATAAATGGATTGTTTTGAAATATTTTATTAATTAAGGGTATGGGACCTTAGTCGATTGAAGAAATAGATTGATTTAAGTATTTGATTTATTAAGGGTATGGGACCTTAGTAGATTTTGGAAAAATACTTTGCATGATGAAAAGCATGAACCTTTGATTGACTAAAGGAAGAGTTGTGAATTACTCTATATTTGATGAAATGATTCTCTTCTTCTATTGATATGGATAAGAGTGAATTTATGGGATTTCTTCTGATGTTGACTAGATAATTTATGATTGAATGCATTGAGTAGTTTTGTATAGTTGCAATTTGGTAACCATATTATATATGCACTTGCTTTAAGTTATTTAGTAGATGCATTTAGATGCATGCTTCATAAGAACCATGAGTTATCTTGATCCCTTACTACCACTAGTTGAGCGATGGAAATATGGGAGAATCAAGGAGGACACCTGGAACCAAAACATTGACCTTGACATTGGTTGTAGTAATGAATTTATTTATTAGACTATACTCTAGTGGAGTAATCCCTATATGGGTATGGATGTAATACCTTATTCTTTTAAAGTATGGAGGTTTTACCATACTTGGGTTATGTAATGATGTAATAAATAAATGAAGAATATATCTCTAACTTGTTGTTCATGAAATTTGTAGTTGTTATGGTTTCATAGAAATTCCTTTTCTTAAATGTTTTAATTATATGATGATGTTTTATTTAAAGTACTTGTTTGATGCTTATGTAGATATTATTCTATGTTTAAATTAAGTAGATAGACTTAGTCTTATCCTTATAAATAATGAAGGGTTAGAAGGTTTTGCATTTTAGCATAGTTAGATGGTTGATTTGTTATCCAAAATGATTATCAATTATGTGATAAAAGTAAGGAAAAGGAACCTAAGGGATTAAGATCTCTTAGGATGAAACTTAGAAAGAAACCAAAATAATTATGAATGAACTTGGATATCTATGAAAGGAATAAGTTAGCTCATCGAGAAGATGAGATGGATAACTTATTTTGAAATACGTGTAGTATACCTACATAGACTAACTTGTGTATGATACAGATATGGGCATATTCCTTCAACTAAAATAAGGATATAAGTTAGCTTATCAGGAAGATGATATGGATAGATTATTTGTGATACGTGTAGTATACCTACATATATGGACTTGTGTATGGTATAGATATGGGTGTATCCTTTAGTAGATTTGGGAATGAGAAGGTCAATCAACTTAAACATTATATTAGCTTATTTCTCTTAACATTAACACATATACTAGTTAGGGATAGGTGAATTCCTCATAGTTTTATGCTAGTTTAAAAAAATCTTAGTTAATTATAGTCATATTTTGGATCGTTATAGTATTTGATATATCTTAGTGAATTCCTCGTAGCTCCTAACTTGGCTTTGGACTTTGTCCTTTCAATATGATCATCAAAAGTATCTAGACCATTTTAAACATTAAGGCTCATCTAATTTAACCCATGTTTGTAGATTCATCAAACTTCCCAAAATAGCACCACATTTAGCATTTTAAGATAATGGTGCATCAAAGTTCTTGATGAGGATTTGGGTTTCTTTTTTAATCCTTTGGAGTTGTATTACAGAGTCCATTTTATCCTACATTAGAGACACTTTTAAAATTAGGCTTCCTCAAGACCTATCCCTTTTTATGTGATCTATAGATATCACATGGGAACTCCTACCATCAAAGTTGTATTTGTTATCCCTTAGTGAATTCCTTGTAGCTCCTAACTTGGCTTTGGACTTTTTCCTTTCAATATGATCATCTAAAGTATCTAGACCATTTTAAACATCAAGGCTCATATACTTTAACCCATGTTTGTAGAGTCACCAAACTTCCCAAAATAGCACCACCTTTAGCATAATGTTCATATTTTGCATCAACTTCTACTTCAAGATCCTATAGCTCATGCCACTTTTTCCTTTTATACTTTCAATACGATTTACTGCATTTTCTTACCGTTCAAACGTCAAGATCCTGTAGATATTTTTTTTCTTCTATTTTGAATGCATTAGGGACCAATGTGCATATTATTGGAAGGAATAATGAGGAATTCAATTTGATTAAAATTCCTCATTCATTATTAATTATTAATTAATTAATAAGGAATTTTATCAATTAATAATTAATCATTATAATTTTATGAAATTTTAATTGTAAAGACACATTTCAAACATCATGCATATTCATGTAATGTACTATTTATATTAAAATATAATGAATAAAATTATCTGATATTGAATTTGAATATTTATTATCTTTTTTCAATTTGTCTCTATATCATGGGAATATTAGGCTAAGGTTACATCGAAAAGCCCCACCCCTACAAGCTAGCAACTTCTAGGCTAAGAAAAAAGAGGAATTGACATGACATGCACTAACTTCTTTAGGCTAAAAAATCTTATATAAAGGTTCCTTTCCTTTCAACATTACATAAATTCTAAGGGAAAGTATCATCCTAAAGATACATTATATATAATTTTTTGATGCTAAAAGGATGACGGGAACATGCATGAGGAATCGCCTTAGACAAAAATTGTAGATGGATCTGAAGATTCCTACACCAAGGAGAGTTGCTAAAGCATTATAAGTGAATGGTTATTAATCGTGGTATTTCCAATTTTAGTTAATGTAGATATTTTAATTGATGGAAGCCCAATACCAATCCTAATGTTAGCTAAAACCATCCTAGTATTATCTAAAGGTACCTCTTCATTGACAATGCCTACACTCCTTTTGGCCTGTGATGATGTATAGTATAGACAACCATATTCTTTTGGTAATTGGGTTTTGTTCTTTCTTAAGAACACCAAAATTATGCCAAAAGAGTGAAGTCCAAGGATGGAAGAAAAATAAAAGAAGAGGGACATCTTGAAAATTTAGTAAGGTTGATAAGCCTATAGATTTTGAATTCTCGATAAGCTTATAAAGCAAGAGGGAGTAATTATAGATCCCTCTTAAATTCTTGGAATCTGCAAAGACAAAGCATGATAAGAAAGAGCAAAAAAATTAGAATAAACCACTCATTCAAAGAGGGAATGCTTCACATTTTTAGCCTTATTGTTATTTGAAGTCAAACCAATAAATATCAATAGGGTAAAAAGGTGATTCGAGTGTTGAAACATAGTACTGGGAGAATTCAAAGGTATTCATCATTCAGGTATCACTTCTCTCATATTTCTTCTCTTTTTTCCATGCCCTCACACCACTCTTCATGCCTCGTTGTTATTCTTTCTCCATTCACCCCACTTCCTCTAATATTTCTAGATTCACTATCATTTATTCTTCAGCCTTATTCCCTAAAGGATTTTTGAATTATTTTCATCTCATAATCACTTCAAGACTCTGTAATCCAATGGCTAGATTAAGTTATCTAAAATTCTTCCATGGGAAGCAATTGGAAGTGTTCTAGTTGATCAAGAAGTTGTGTGAAAATGACATGCAAGCAAAAAGGAAAGTATGTGCTAAGCCTGAGGTATGATACCTCAATACATTAATCATATGCAATATATCATCATGAAAAATATAAAGTTATCTTTGAAAATAAAAGAAATCATCACAATAAAATTCTAAGATCTAAGGAGACTAATATTTATGATATTGATAAGTGACAAGTGGTCAACATGGAGAGATAAGGTAGATAATATGCTAGGCATTTGGAAATATGCCACAGTGATCAGATTATAAAATCAAGCATGTATTTTAATAAAGCAAAAAGCTATGATGATGAGATAAATTTGGCTAAACAAAAAGAATGTGCAATAGATTTCTACACAAGGAGTAAAATTTGTAAAGCAGTGTCAACTCTAACAAAATCAAGGTCAAACAATGCTCTAGTTATCATCATCATCCACAAAGGATACAAAAATAAATGTAAGGCCAAATCTATATGTGATATTTTCTTTGGTGTTGGGATTTGATCTTGATTCATTGTGACTAAGCAGCCATGCATACCTCTAAAGCACCAAGTCATTGCATAGCTATATACAATCCTGAAGAAGAGTACCTATGTAGTTTTGCAAATAGTAAGGTAGTAGAAAGCAAAATATTCTTGAGTGCTTGGAATATTTACCTAAGGTAGTTTTCATGGGTGAAAAATTACCTAATGCTACTTTTCAGGATCTAAAGTAGTTTTTAGTTGTGGCAGACTATGCTCATGTAGGATTCAATTTTGTCAGAATTACCTATGGTTAGGTGCCTCCTCATATTTTTCTTTCTCTTCTTCTTATTCTTGTATTTACCTCCTCTCTATTTCTACACCTTGTCTACCTATATATCTCCACCATTGCTAGCCTATCCATTTTCTAGAACCTATGCCTTTCTTTATTCTTATAGTTTTCTACCCACAAACACTCTGGGTTATGCTCATTTATATACCTTAGTGGTATATAAGCTATACAAGGGCATACCTACAATTTTTATCATTAACATACAATAGATGATCAATTAAACTCTCAACATTCATATATGTTACATCTCCGTATTTTCATTCCCTATTCCCCATTTTGAAAATTTATATCCCCTATTACTTTAAGCATTGTTGCCTTTTAACTATCCAATTACAATCATTTATCCTCTAGATTCCTTTGTTCTCAATGTTTTTATTACCCCCATATATAAGGCTTACTTGATTATCCATTTTTGCAAGCCAAAATCCCTAAAATTTGCCAATAATGTAGGTTGATTTGATCACCCACATTCACAAATCCTTGCAAAATTACTTAGATTGTGATTTTGCGTAATTTTTGTCATCATTTTTCTAAGGCTTTAGCATAGTAGCTAGACTAAAAGCATCTTTTGGGCATAATTTTAAGGTAAAATTAAACTCCTAATCAATATTCAACTATAACATGGAAGTGGAAGACAATTCAAAAGATCACAGGATAACTTACTACCCAATGAAACCTAGTTGGATACAAAGATTGTCTAAGGTAAGGTAATTTGGTGCTATAAAATAGTTCTAGATTGAAACTTTTCCTAAGGCATGAGGATCTAGCATCTAGAGGAAAGAACCAGATATTTCTAGAATAGTCACAATAAAAGTTTTGTATTCGACATTCATCAAGGGCTAGATATAAATTTTGGCTAAGGCAAAAGCATTTGGTATAAAATATGGGTTGGACTCTTGAGGAAGCTAACATCATCTTAGTTGTTGAAATTTCTAGCATATTTTCATACCCAAAATCTAGCTAAGTGTGGAGCCTCATCTAGCAAGGGGTTGGACTCTTTTAGGTATTGATGTCATCCATTATAGATAAAATTCTAGCATCTGGTATTTAAAGTGGAAGATTGTCAAACAAGAAATATGACTAAGTATGAGATTGAGCAGGAAGATAGTCAAACTTACAAAGAAGCTAACATCATCCACAAACCAAAAAATTATAATGTTGATATGTAATATCAAACTTAAAACTTTACTAAGGCATATAGTTTGGCATAATAGAAGCTAAACCAACAAGAGTTGATGAGGCTCACAAGATTTGGCATCTGATAGAAGTCTCCTTGACCTATCCTAGTCAATAGGATTATCACATGTCAACCAACTAACTAGAATAATGGTTCTCAAAAGTATCAATGGTCAAAATCTTCTCCACTATACACCTATTCTTGTATAGTTCACTCAATCGTCAAAAGGAGCGACAAAAAGTAGACTTTTTAGAAGATGCTTGGGATATGATCATGCAGTATGGGCAACAGCCTCTTAGATGAAATTTGGGTAGGTACATCATTAAACCTTGCTTAAAGTGGTTAGGCTTAGCTGAATTGAAAGTGACACCCACTCCCTAAACTTGCTCTAACAAGCCTGCAAGGATCTTCCATGTAATGATTCTGAGCTAACCAATTGAGATGTAAATCTATAAATAGTTGAATCTAGCTCAAGATAAAGGTAAAATATTTAGCTTTTATAATTTCATAACTTATATTATCAAAGTATATATGCCTCTTAATGAATATTGAAGTGTTGTTTGGTCTCTATTTGAAGATGTTTTAGAATATATATGTATGATAATTTTATTGATGAAGCATTTTTGTTAAATGTTGAATGGATAGTGTATTCTGTTAAAGTTATTTTGCTATCTAAATAACTCCTTGGATTGTTGTTTTTTCAATATTTGGAATGCTTAGTCATGAATGTGCTAAATTAATGCTTTGTAACATTAAAATATAGTTGCTCTATTAGGAAATTTAATTTAGTTGATGGAACAAGACTCTCATGCACTTTTGTCTCTTGTTGTTTCTAAATCTTGATCAATTTTTATCTCTAGCTTCTAACCCTTTTTCCATTTCTTTATTTAGTATTAAACCCCAGTGTTAGATTATTTAGTATCACATTAACCAACCTACTCCATAGGCTGATCCAAAAACTAAATGGGTCTTCCAATCTTGGTCGAGGTCTTGAGGGTGCATATAATCCACTTAGGTGGATTTCAAACCAAGAAGTTTGTATATGCTAAGAATACATGCTATGCAAATTTAGTATTTCTATTTATATTTTGGCTAGAGTGAACTTTTTTAGGCTAAATATGGTTTGACTTATTTTAGTTAGAATGCTTGGAATACTAACTGTTGTAAATTCTAAGTTCATTATGTAATATGTATATGCTTTGGTTGAGTGAATATCTATTAGGTTATGCTTTGCTTGCAATAGATAGTGTATGATCATTGAGCTCAAGATCTATGTTGTTATCTAAATATTAGTGACTATCAACATTATTTCTATCCTTGTTTTCCTTTTTATATTTTTCCCTATTCTATATTTACTTTTTAAACAATATCAAGGATTCGATCTTCTTCAAAGGTTGATCTAGGATAATTTCTAATTCATCCAATCTTGACTTTGGTCTAGAGCACATATCTCATACCTAGGCAGATAGAAGCATCAAGAGTTTTTGGTACACTTGATGGTATAATATTGCATAAATTTATCCCATGAATAAGAAGACTTCATGAAGATATCAAAGAGAAGCACCCACCATTCACACTTAAGATTTTTGGAATGTCTAATGGGACATGATTGCTTAGAAGTCAAATATTCAAAAGAATATAAAATCCACCATGTGCTTAAAATATTTTGGCATACTCACATAATCATATGGTCAATATTAGGGTGAATATCTTGATCTCTTAAGCAGATAAATATTCCTTCACCTGGTGACTTTGCATTCAAGAACTTATAAGTAGATGACTCTGCTAGAATAATATAGATCCAAAATTTTATGATCATGATATTGGAAGCAAAGAAGTTGAAATAACTAGTAGTTATTTGATTTAAATAGAAATAAGAAAATTTATTGTACATAGCATTATTGAAGAACTTAAGAGGATACCTTCAAGTGCCAACATGTATGATGCCTTAATGATTCCTAGACAAATTGATCTTAAAACTATTTTCAAAAGTGGTTTTGGCTATTTGGACATGAATTTGGCTCAAGATCAACAAACTCCTAGGATGGGTAAGAATAAGTCTGCCTCATTTTACATGTTCCTATGCATGGAAGTCTGGATTGTGCTTAACTACATGGTGGACTTTGGAGCAACAACAATCATGTCAAATAATTTTTTTGATCCCATGGGTATGGAATACACCTGAACTAGTTTTGATATGCTTAAATTGGATGGAAATTTAGTCCAAATAGTGAGATTAGTTAAATACATGCTCATGATGTTGTATAATATCCTCGAAGTATAATCCAAGAAGTTATAGTGGTGGATCTACCTCCTTTCTTTGGGTTTTGCCTATCAAGGCAATTCATAGCCAAGCTTTAAGGGTACTATGGGTGAATAAATTGCCACATATGTAATAGTACTACTCAAAAATATTTGCTAGGTAGAAAGGTAATCTAATGCAAGAGCTAGCTTACAAGGTTCAAAATTTTTACTAAGGCATAAGAGTTTGGTATTTTGCCTCAATTTCAAACTCAAAATTTAGCTAAATATGGAATTCAAAAGATAAAATTTCAAGAGCACTAACATCACTCTAAGAAGTAGAAAGGTCAAGCACAATAGTGGATCAAATTTAGAAAAATGATCTAGTATGGGAAATTGTAACAACCCAAATCTACCTACCCAATATATATATATATACAAATAAGGTTCACAAGAGACCCAACATCTTTTTATTCAACATTCAAGGCTTCACCATATTTGAGTTGAAGTCACTATAGACAATACTCAGTGGATAGGAGTGGCCAAATCCTATGGGTTTTTGGGTTTACCTTGCTAAACCTTCTCATTTAGAAGGATGCCAAAATGGTCACCCCATCCTTCCCATACCCTCACTAGCATAAGACAATGTGACCATAGCATAGTAATTATCCTTTAAGTCCTATAACATATAAAGAGGAATGCATATTTCCTAACCCTATCCTAAATCCATCTAAGTAGGTTAATTATGCATAAATCATTGGTTCTTAGTTACCATACCTTTGTGGACTAACTAAGGTCATTACCTCTCCATAGGTAATGAACATGGTCACCTAAACCTACATGTTTGAGGTACCACCACTGCTATCTTATGAATGATTCCTATAGCCTTCCAAACATGGGAACACCCGATCCTCATAATTCAAGGTGTATCATTTCACAAGTATCTAGATATTGCATTCTCACAACTCCTTCTGAGGACTCTCTTAAACCTAGTTATTGCATTCTTGTAACTCCTTCTAGGATTGGGCTAAATACTTTAACTTAGGTCCTAAAAGAATATCTAGGTTCAACCCAAGAAAGAAATACCAAAACAAAATGCTTAAACTATAGCATCACATTCACATGCATCTCAAATAAATATAAGCTTCATCTAAGGCTAACACATTTATAATAACTCCATACTATATTTGGCTATTAAAGAGATTACATAAAGAAGCATTTCAATAGATCACCAAAACCATTATTCATAATGCTATCAATTTCCACTTAGAGAACATTAAAATTTCATCACAATATCACATGTTTATAGCCACAAATAAATCATTGAGGAAGATAACTAGCATAATACCAAATATTGTATTTCCACCTTTTCACTATTGCTCAATATAAAACTACTAAACATTGAAGTATCGCTATTTTTTTTTTTAATTTACAAAATCAGATTCTCATTTGCAAAACCATTTTTTGATCCAATATATTAATCACCATTTCACCTAAAATGCCTTTGTACCACATTCCTCTAATGACCTTCTTCATGTAAGGATTTACCCACCAACTTGAGGAATATTTAGGGATTAGGACAACTTATTTATGCAATGCAATCTAACATGCTAATTGTATTTGCAAACATCCATGCACAATACTTTTAAAAGAAAATAAACTAGAGAAGATCCCAAATTTCTCTATTTATTATTACATGTTATGCAATTGCAAAATAAACATGCAAATTACATTTTTAAATGGCAACCAAGGAGAGAATCCCATACTTCTCTCTATAATGGTTTTCCTAACTACTCAAGTCTTGGAGAACCATTATAATATTACTTCTAGACCAAGATTATTTTCCAATTTAAAAACAAACAAAAGTTCATAACTTCCTTCCTATCTACATATCCATAAAGCACATAAATGTAAGAAGCCTCTTCTAGCATAATATTTAAAAAACACTTCAACAAGATAGGAAAGCCACTTAATCTCTGTGTTTGTATTCCCTAAAAGATCATTCATCAGAAGATAGTCTCTTTTTTAAAAATAGATACCAAATAGTAAACCATTTTAACATACAATCAACAAAATAATACTTTCATTAAAATAAATACCTAACTTAAACATTTAACCTCATCTCATAAAGAAAAAATTAAACTTATTCATTTACGTTCTTTTCCAAAATATCTATTAATCCAAGGCAAGCAATTCATTCAAAGCATTATTGACTTCATAAATTTAATAACTTTCAATTCACAATAAACTTTCAACAAAAGAACATAACTCACCTTCTAACACATGGCTCACACAACATTCACATAGGATAGAGCAACAACAACATGCAAACCTATGATCCCAAGCACACTACCCAAGACTCAGGTGTGTAGGAAATCACTTGATGCCATAAACTTAAGCATGTAAAACTCTAAGAGTCATTACCAATAAAACTAAAAAGAAACTAAGACTCACAAAGGTAAAACGAGCAACCAAAGACTACCTCGGATTAAATGTTCAAGAAAATAAGAAGAACATCATAGAGAACACCTAAAATAGACTGGCTTAGCTAAGTTGTCACTCAAATAACTAGGGTGGCTTCTATTCCAGCTAAATGTTCTCCTCCATGATTTTTCCCATTTGAGCTGGTCATTTCTAGCTCATAACGTTTGTGAAGAACATTAGTGAAGCAATAATATTACTCCAACATTGTTGAGCAAGGGAAACATTCAAATTTCCATTCCAAATGATGATTAAAAGTAAGCAATCATTTATTAAACATATTATTATTATTTTAAAGGTATACATTTATCTTTTAATCAAACATTTACAAAGCAACTAAATAATCCATTAATTCTTTACTAAACCTTATTATTCCCATTAATAAGGTATTTAGATCATTTACTTGCTAATTAGTGTCAATAGTCAATATTAATTATTAATATTGACACCAATATTCTCAAGTATTAATATTATCAACGACAGCCAATGTCATCAACCTATGACATCAATGAAAAGTATTCTCACTTATTTTTCTTTTGATATCAATGACAACCAATGTCATAAACCTATGACATCAATCAATTTGACATCAATGACAACCAATATACTCAAAATTTCCAACAATCTCCCCCTTTGTCATTGATGGCAACCCTTTCTAAAAATTCTTTTTTCAACCACTAGATTCCAAATTTTCTCCCCTTGAGAAATTGCTCCCCCTAACTGAATGCTCTCCCCCTTACTCAAATATTTCCCCCTTTGACATCAATGGCAAAGGGACTCCTTTGGTTCTAAAGATAAGACTCTTAGCTCAGCCCCCTCCCCACCTCCTCTCCTTGAGGTGATTAATTTTGGGGTGGGAGTATCTCTACTCCCAGCATACAATGCTCTTTTTTTTGTCAACCTTCTTTTTTGACACCTTTGTAATCATACCCTTTTGATCCTTTTGAGTGTCCCTGTTCTTGCTTGACTCTGGTAGTTCTGGAAACTCTGTTCTACACCACTTGGCCTTATGCCCAAAATTATTGCACTTGTAACACCTAATGTTGTAGTTCTTGGAAGGTGTAAATAATTTGAAGTTCCTCTTGGTGAAGCCATAATCCTTTCTATCATGAACCCTACATTGGATTGCTTTATGACCAAAGCGATTACATGAGTAGCAATACCCTTGAAATAAATATCCATCTTTGAATGAGTTGACATTCCTTTTAGTGAGGCCATACTCCTTCTTTCCATGAATCCTGCAATGCATAGCTTTGTGACCAAAATGATTACATGAAAAACAATATCCTTTGAAGAAATATTGTTTTGAAACCTCTGGTCTCATAGCCCTTTCTTTGCCTTCTCTATGATGATCCCTGTTTCTTGTTTGTGCATTGTTTCCTTTCTTAGTGAAACTTCCCTTTTTCAACTTATCTTCATAAGTCTTAGTTTCTTCTTCACTCTCTTCCTCTGAAACTTCCTTTTCTATTGAGATTGAGCTTGATCCTTCTTCTTGTCTCCCTTGTCCCTCTTCAAAACCAAGTCCTATTTTGATAGATGAAGATCTTTGTGCATTGATAATTTTATCCAAAGTTTTTGAACTTTTTCCAAACTTGTTCAGCTTATCCTTAGAATATTTCACTTCCATCCTTAGAGAAACCACTTCATGTTCTAATATTTCACACTCTAACTCTTTTTCTTCTAAATTTTCAACCATGACCTCTTTAAATATCCTTGCCTTAGATTTTGAGTTTGTGAGGTTTTATAGAAGCTTTTATTTTTCTTCCTCATATTCTTGAACTTGAGCCTCAAGTCTTGAATTTTGCTTTCTAACTCTTTTCAACTCTCTAAGAGAAACAATAAGTTCTTCTAGATCAATTATGCCTTCTTCTTCTTTTTTTGATTCTTTCTCTAGGTCTCCATTTATAGGAGCATCTTCTACTTGGTTTTTAATAGGAGTGTTTTCTTCCTCTTCTATTGCCAAGAATAGAATCTCTTCTTCTTCACTATTTGAGAGTCTTCCATCACTGTCACTTGAAGCATTGCTTGCCTTGTTAACATAGAAACTCTTCTTGTTGCTTTGAAAGAACTTCTTTTCATGCTTGCCTTGACCATACCTGTTTTTCTTTTCACGCCTAAATTTTCTTTCTTCCTTATTCTTATAATCATGTTTCTCTTCACTACTATAGCTTCTAGATTTTTGACAATTTGATGCATAGTGACCAAAATCACCACAATTAAAGCATTTCACAGTATTTATATCTTTGTGTTTTCTTGAGCCCTTCTTATTTCTTCTCACATAGTTAGCTTCTTCATTACTACTTGACTCATCACTTGATTCTGGTTTCTTATATTTTGTCTTCTTTGAAGCTTTGAAAGCTACCTCTTTCTTGGAATTGTGATCCTTTACTATTCTCATCTCATAAGCTATGATAATTCCATGTAACTCATCCATAGTCAACTTATCAATATCTCTCATCTCTTCTATAGCTGAAACCTTTCCATCATACCTCATAGGGAGTGATATTAATACTTTCTGAGCAACAGTGGAGTCTTCAATTTTGAATCCAAGTCCACGCATGGTATTAACAACCTCATCCACATGAAGTAAGTATTTAACAATATCTTCCTCATCTTCCATCTTCAAATATTCAAACCTTTTCTTGTGGTTTTGTAGTTTTTCCATCTTGACCTTTTTATCTCCTTCATATGTTTACTTCAATTTGTCCCATATCTCTTTTGATGATTTGCATTGCATAACTTTCACAAATTTTGCTTCACGTAATCCACTTAAGATTCCATTCATAGCCTTGGAATTATTCACATGTAACAACTTACCATATTTATCTATGGGAGGAGTAGTTGTAGGTGTGAACCCATCCTCAATTGATTTCCATGTCTCATATCCTTGTGCCATCAAGTAAGTCTTAATTATTATACTCCAGAAGGCATAATTATTCCCATCAAATAATGGAGCCTTATTTGATGAAGATCCACTCTGAGATGCCATATGTGTTCCTGTAATATCTTCCTTCAAGTTGTTAGACTTTTCTGAAGGAACCTGCTTTGATACCAATTGAAGAACACAAGCTTATACTGAGAGGGGGGTGAAAAGTATAAGATCAACTTTTAATTTTCTTTCCCAAATAATATTATCCAATATTATCGATTCAATAAAATAAAGCAATGCACAAATCATCACACACATGAGAGACATAAATTTAACATGGTTCACCCAATGTGGGTTACATCCATGGAGAAAATATTTCTTCTAAATTTTCTCAACAAATCTCTTGGGAACCAAATCCCTATTACAATTTTTATGGACCTCTATCCAAAGGAGATCTCAATCCCCAATGCTTTGATTTGTGGATCTCTCTCCATAGGATAACTCTATCCCCTTTTCTCTGGTTTGTGGATCTCTCTCCATAGGAGAACTCTATCCCCTCTGCTCTGGTTTGTGGATCTCTCTCCATAGGATAACTCTATCCCCTTTGCTCTGGTTTGTGGATCTCTCTCTATATGAGAACTCTATCCCCTCTACTCTAGTTTGTGGATCTCTCTCCATAGGAGAACTCTATCCCCTTTGCTCTGGTTTTTGGATATCTCTCCATAGGAGAACTCTATCCCCTTTGCTATGGTCTTCTCCAAAGCCTACTCTCAACTCTATCTCAAATCTGCACCAAACCTCATCACAAGGCTAGCACAAATCTGCTCTAACTTTGCTCACAAATATTTATCTCAAATCTGCACCAACCTTCATCACAAGTCTAGCACAATTCTGCTCCAACTCTGTTCACAAATCCTTGTCTCAAATCTGCACCAAACCTTGTTATAATGCTCGCACAAATTTACTCTAACTTTATCCATAAATATATCCTCAAATTTGCACCAAACCTTGTTACAAGGATAGCACAAATATGCTCTGACTCTACTCACAAATATTTGTTCAACTTTATCCCAAGTCTTCTCACAAGACTTGCTCAAATATGCCTCAATGTTGCTTCAAGTCTTCTCACAAGACTTGCTCAAATCTACCTTCAAGCCTTCTCAAAATACTTGCTCAAATATACCTTCAATCCTTCTCAAAATACTTGCTCAAATCTGCCTTCAAGCCTTCTCAAAAGACTTGCTCAAATCTGCCTTCAAGCCTTCTCAAAAGACTTGCTCAAGTCTACCTCAATGCTACTTACTGAACCTGCTCAAATATTTCCAAATCTTGCATACAAACAAAGCTTATATCTCTTTCAGAAATACTTTCTTCAAACATATATATTCTACTCAGAATTCGTTTAACCTCTGGAACATATAGAGAATGATATGTACTATCAAATACCCAATATGTTCTTCACATTCACAAATCTTGCATTCATCTAATCCAATCTCTACCTCTTGCAAAACCCCTTTCAATAAAATCAAATTGGTGTACAACTTTGCTTTACTAATATGATTTCTAACACTTGCACATTCACTTTCAATATCACTCAAACCAATGCCTAAGAACTTCACAAATCCACTCAAACAATGAAGCACAATTTCTTCACAAACCCTAACACAAGTGTTTCCAATCTCATTCAACAATGGAGTTCAATCAATGAATCACAAAACCTATCTCAAATATTTCCAACAATGCACATGAACTTAATCCTTATATCTCCTCCTTATAACATCAAAAATATACCCAACTAAACACCTCAATTAGTGAGTAATGTCCTCATACCTCTTAATTTGCTTTGATGAAGAAATGTCCTTAAGAACCTGTCTCACAAACAACCAATCTTTCTTGTGCCACTTCAAGGGTAAAAGATAAAAGTACTTTCTCAAAACATCCACGTTAACTTTCCTCTCAAAAGGATGTGCACAATGAAATCTGAAAATGATGCTCTAAGTCCCTTATTTTGTTCTAAAAAACAAAGCATTAATACTCAACAAAAACTCTCATATTTTCTTTTCACCATGCAAGAATTACAATGAGATGTCAAGCAACTTATCACACCTTATTACTCCTAATCTTGCAAAATAATTTCAACCCAATAAAGCCATAAATTACACACATGAATTTTTCATATACACCTTATACCTCCTACTTGAAATAAAATATTTCAATGCACTTCAAATTTCCAATATGACCATTAACCATCATTTATTTTATGCACCACACATAGCACTAGCAATCTGAATTATAAACTCCATACTATTCCTTTTAATTAAAACTACATGCTATATTTTAATCCAAAAATAAAAAATAAAATAATCACCTTATGACTCCCTAAGCAAGCGCATACCTTAGCCTTGGCAAATATTTATTTTACAAAAATTATTGTCCCCACTTGTTGTCGCTGTCGTGATTCGAACTTGCACCACTTGCTGGCCCACACCCTAGCTTTGGCTAGGCCACCGCATGGGCTAGCCACCCACATAGAACCTAAAGCACACGCGCTCTTCCTTATACATGATATTCGATGCGAAAAGCTTTTACAACAAAACTTTAACACCTTGCCTCTGCCGTGTCTCGAACTCGAGACCTCCCCTCTACCATGCCTTAGCACTGAGGGATCTACCATCTAGGCTAGCTGCCTAGATGGAACCAATGTTTGCTACCCCTACTATTTATCCATATGCTCTACCTCGAAACACGAATTTGACCTTCGTCTTCTTCTTCCTACTCTGCCACGAACGAATGAATCACAAAGCGCACAATTTTCTTAATTGATTTTTCACCTTAGCATTGCAATATAAATATGCAAATGTTTACTTGGACCTTGACGTCGGTGCATGGAAATATTCGATTTCCAACTTTAACCTTTGGTGCTCACATTTAATTTTTAATTATTATAATAATTTAAATCTAGATAGATTTAAATATTATAATTTATTTTTCTTCTTTGGGCCTTTTTCTTAAAATAAAGTTTTTACCACCATGACCCATTTTATTTTTCCTTTTCAAGTACCACCATGATAAATTAATTAAACCTTTTACTTTTCATTTGCAAATACCACCATGGAGGATGCCTTATCTTTTTCTTTCTCACACAACCATGAAGAACCTTGTCTTTTTCTTGCTTCCATATTGCCTCATGTACCCTGTGAAAATTATTCTCACTTATTTTTCTTTGACATCAATGACAACCAATGTCATCAACCTATGACATCAATCCTTTGACATCAATGACAACATAATATACTCAAAATTTCCAACAATCTCCCCCTTTTTCATTGATGGCAACCCTTTCTAAAAATTATTTTTCCAACCATTGGATTCCAAATCTGCTCCCCCTAAGAAACTACTCCCCCTGACTGAATGCTCTCCCCCTTACTCAAATATCTCCCCCTTTGACATCAATGGTAAAGGGACTCCTTTGGGGATAAAGATAAGACTCTTAGCTCAGCCCCCTCCCCACCTCCTCTCCTTGAGGTTATTAATTTTGGGGTGGAAGTATCTCTACTCCCAACAAACAATGCTCTTTTTTTTGTCATCCTTTTTTTTGACACATTTGTAATCATACCCTTTTGATCCTTTTGAGTTTCCCTGTTCTTTCTTGACTCTGGTAGTTCTAGAAACTCTATTCTACACCACTTGGCCTTATGCCCAAAATTATTGCACTTGTAACACCTAATGTTGTAGTTCTTGGAAGGTGTAAATTATTTGAAGTTCCTCTTGGTGAATCCATAATCCTTTCTATCATGAACCCTGTAATGGATCACTTTATGACCAAAGTGACTACATGAGTAGCAATACCCTTGAAAGAAATATCCATATTTGAATGATTTGGCATTCCTTTTAGTGAGGCCATACTCTTTCTTTCCATGAATCTTGCAATGCATAGCTTTGTGACCAAAATGATTACATGAAAAATAATGTCCTTTGAAGAAATATTATTTTGAAACCTCTGGTCTCTTAGACATTTCTTTGCCTTCTCTGTGATGATCCATGTTTCTTGTTTGTGCATTGTTTCCTTTCTTAAAGAATCTTCCTTTTTTCATATTATCTTCATAAGTCTTAGTTTTTTATTCACTCTCTTCCTCTAAAACTTCCTTTTCTATTGATCTTGAGATTGACCATTCTTCTTGTCTCCCTTGTCCCTCTTCAAAACCAAGTCTTGTTTTGATAGATGAAGATCTTTGTGCATTGATAATTTTATCCAAAGTTTTTGAACTTTTACCAAACCTTTTCAGCTTATCCTTAGAATATTTCACTTCCATCCTTAGAGAAACCACTTCATGTTCTAATCTTTCACACTCTAACTCTTTTGCTTCTAACTTTTCAACCATGACCTCTTTTAAATGTCCTTGCCTTAGCTTTTGAGCTTGTGAGGTTTTGTAGAAGCTTTTCTTATTCTTCCTCATATTCTTGACCTTGAGCCTCAAGTCTTGAATTTTTCTTTGTAACTCTTTTTAACTCTCTAAAAGCAACAATAAGTTCTTCTTCTAGATCAATTGTGCCTTCTTCTTCTTTTTCTAGTTCTTTCTCTAGGTCTCCATTTATAGGAGCATCTTCTACTTGGTTTTTAATAGGAGTGTTTTCTTCCTCTTCTATTGCTAAGAATAGAATCTCTTCTTCTTCACTATCTGAGAGTCCTTCATCACTGTCACTTGAAGCATTGCTTGCCTTGTTAACATAGAAACTCTTCTTGTGGCTTTGAAAGAACTTCTTTTCATGCTTGCCTTAACCATACCTATTTTTCTATTCATGCCTAAATTTTCTTTCTTCCTTCTTCTTATAATCCTGTTTCTCTTCACTACTACTGCTTCTAGCTTGTGGAAAATTTGATGCATAGTGACCAAAATCACCACAATTAAAGCATTTCACAGTCTTTATATCTTTGTACTTTCTTGAGCCCTTCTTATTTCTTCTCACATAGTTAGATTCTTCATTACTTATTGACTCGTCACTTGATATTGATTTCTTATCTTTTGTCTTCTTTGAAGCTTTTAAAGCAGTCTCTTTCTTGGAATTTTGATCCTTTACTATTCTCATCTCATAAGCTATGAGAATTCCATGTAACTCAACGATAGTCAACTTATCAATATCCCTCATTGTTAGAATAAGTGAATATTCTCTTAAGTTTTACTAGGATACACACTTGAGTTTCCACTCCTCCATGTGTCAAGAGAACTCTCAGTGGTGTCTTCATCAGGTTTGATGAGTTGTAATCCAACGGCTCTCAATGATCAACTCTGCTATTTATACAGAGTTGATCCTAGATATAAATCAATCAGTTCCCCTCTTCTCTTCATCTTTTGTGTATACTTTGCATATCTATTATTGTGAAATTCTAATATGGTACCAGAGCAGGATAGATTTTGCTAGTATTCTCTCTTGAAGGTTCTAGGATCTGATTCATTTACTTTGGATATTTTTTTTGGCTATCTAACTTCAAAGTTTGCATTAGTCTCCTTTTATCCATTGTTATTTTTTTTTACTCTTTCAGCATATTTATTTTTATATATGTTGCATATTCTCTCATATATATATTGAATTCGTGCTTGAGGAAAATTTTTAAGAAAATATAGCTATTTCCTTTCTTTAAAACACGCGGTTTACCCTGTGTGAAGGCGCTTTTCTCACCCATTTTTCAAAGGAAAAATAGCCTCTTTATTTTCTTTATTTATTTTTTTCTCTCAACGTATTCATGTTATTCTACCACTTAGAGGCCCACATATCTAGTTATATCCCTTTTTCCGCTTATACTTATAGCGAAATCTTGGATTAACTTAAAGTGTTATCTTAGAGTATTTTTTGAGTTTTTTATTCGCTCGTGGAGGAAATAGAATCCCTCACTCATAATTATTAAACTCAAAGTTCTCTGGCGCTCTCGACCTTGGACCTCAAAGTTCTCTGGCACTCTATATTATTATTAAATTCATAATATCGATGTTAGAGAAGACCTGGTGCTCTCATTGATGCTATTATTAATTAACATTGAGTTACAAGTTTATGGTGGATTAATAAGAGTTCTTGGTTTCGTTTCTACTCGGACCTTAAAATGTTCTCTCTGGTGCACTCAACGTTGAATTTAGACGTCTCCCATTTGCCCATCTATTTTGATGTTCCTCTTGGAGTCATTTTCCATCGACGCTCTCTCTCAATTGGTTTTTATTGATTTTTTTTTGTGTTGTAGCTCCTTCCTTTTAGTCGTATGGTGCAGATTCGCTCTTTGTCCAGGAAGCACTCTAAATTCCGTCCCTACGGTGCTTTAGGGGAGGCATCTCCTTTTAGTTGTATTCGCTAGCAGTGCTACTCTTCCTCTACCATTTTTTTTGTTTTGTTTAAAGAAAATGTGAATTTGTGTAGGTTCACTCTTCGTCTAAGTAGCGCTCCTTCTTCTCCATTCGGTGCATTAGGAGGAGGCATCTTGTTTAGTCGTATTGTGTTTCGCTAGCAGCACTACTCTTCCTCTGCCCATACAAACAACTCCCTCTATGTTTAACGTATTTTGTAGTTGTCCCTTGGCATTTGATTCCTTCTGGTGCCCATGATAGCTTGGACGATCATTTTTTCCAGCTGGCTCCATGGTGAACTCAAAATGAATCTCTATAAGATTTATTTCTCTTCTCCGACGCTCTATCAGTCGGTCCTTATAACCTGCATTGCTTGCTGTAAATCTCTAAATCAATCCTGCCATTCAAGTTCTTTCAAAACATTAATATGTTATAGTTTTTTTATATAACATTTTTTGTAGGATCGCCATCATTTATAGAGTATATCAGGTTAAATTTTTTGTAGCTCAATCTGGTTGGTGCCCTCTGGTTAAAGTGTATTTTGTAGATTACCCTCTGGTTACATCTATGCAATATAAACACTGGTTATTTTTATAAAGTCTTTTTTGCAGGGGCATGATAAAGTGTTTTTGCGGGTTAAAGGAGAAAGGGTCGAGCTCACCTCAGCTCGATGTAGTTTAACGTTCCTTTGAGGAACACTATTTATATTTTATACATAGTACTTTTACAGGGGCATCTAACATGTTTTTTGTAGGTTCCCTCCTCTAAAAGTTAGAGTAAAAGATCGAGTTTCTTTCAGCTCAATATAAGTATTTTGACCTGTTGGAGTTTTTGTACTGTTCCTTCCTCGCTCTTGTTTTCTTTCGATCATTGAAGAGTAGCATCTTCATCGATTTTCTAGAAATTATATAATTTGTTTTGCAGATTTTAGACTCGAGTGTCTCTGTATTTTCTTTCATTTGTTGTCTTCTATTGCCGCATTGTATAATTTCTTTAGTGTTCCCTATATTATTATTTTTTTTAAAGGTTATCCCTGCTTTGTCTCTGGGCCTTTCATCTATTCTCAATAGGCTCTTATCATGAGACACAATTGTACTTTTTTTTTTTAATAAAATTTTTATTTTGGGAAGGGGGTGAGTGCATTTTTTGCACTCAATTGGTCCATCATTTAAGGGGGGTGTGCTTTCTTTTGTCTATCTTCATCTATGCCTTTTCTTTATTTCAAGTAAATTTATGAGGTTATATTTTTTAAATGTTAATTTAAATTTCATAGAGAAAATCACATTAAATACTTAAATTTGCTTTATACAAAAAGGGGGGCCTATCTTTAAATTATTGCTATCTTTATATTTTATTTGATTTAATATAAACTTTAAAATTTCTCAAGTTTACTATTAAATTCAAAACATTTAAGAGGCCCATCTATTTTATACAAACAATTTTCTCTTTGGCAATTATAAATTATATTTGTTCATTATAACCTTGTTTATTATAACCTTGTTTGAAATTCTAACATTTCAAAGAAACACCTTTGTCTCCTTTTAAGAAGCCTTAATTAATTTTGGCTCTCTTCAAATCGTGACACCCTATTGTAAAATTTATTTAAAAAAATAATTTTTTTGGGGGGGGTGTTCGGGTGTTTTTTAGCACCGATCGCAGTTCGGGGAGGGGAGTCTTCTTGTCTTTGCGTCTTTTGCATCTCGTCTCTCTGCCTTTTACTTGCCTTTTTTTCTTCTTTGCATATAGTCTTAAGGAAAATATTTTTTAAATTTATTTCCTTTCAAATATTTTGAATGCAAAGGTCTTTATTTATTTTATTAATTTTCTTGAGATTAAAAGTATTCTTAAACTTAAATTTAAATTATAATTTCTCTTGCTATAAAGCAAAACTTCTATCATTTTGCTTATGCATTAAGGGAAATATATTTTAATCTAACAGTAATCATTAAAATTTTAGTTTTTTCATTATTTAAGCATTCACTCTCTAATTACTTTTCTCACCTATCTTGTTTATCAAAATTTGAGAAAAGCTATCTTCCTTATAACATCTTCTAAATATATTGTTATTGTTAAAATAATAATTTTACACAAGAAGTTCATTTTTTCCTTTGAAATTAATTTTTACTCTTTCTTATCATTTAGTTTATTAATATATTCGAACTAACTATTTTAAGAAAGAGCTTTTCTCACCTTTTCTTATTCTCTAAGGGTGTTATTGTTAAATCTATAAATGTATTTTATTCTCTAAGGGTGTTATTGTTAAATCTTTTTTAAATTAAAACTTAACAAAGGTTATAAAAATATATAAAAGTTTAAAATACTTTTTCATAAAAGTTTTCAAAACCCTAAAATTTTCCATAATTGAAGTTTTAAGGGGGGAGTATTGGTAATTTAAAACTTCAATCTCTCTCTTGTGTTAAGATGAATTCAATTGAGCCCCTCACCCCTCATAACTTTCACTCATGGGAACCCAAAATTTTAAATCTCTTTCTCTTTCAAAGGGCTAAGAGAAAAGCGTCATTTGTAACCTAATAATTAAATTCCTTTTTTGTTTTATCTTTTAGGGAGGGTGTATTCTTCTAGATTTCTTTATAGTAGCCTTTAATTTTTAGAGGTATATATTGTTTATAAAATCTCTAAAAAGTATAAGAAGATATTCACTAACTTCATGCCCACCCTCATTTATATCAAAACAAATATATTTTTATTTTATTTTAAAATGTTTTATAGGATCTTTACATTGGCAATTCCTATATACATTAACTAAAAAATATTATTAAAACTCAAAAAATATATATTTTTTGGTCAACCAAATCTCTCATTTTCACTTCAATTTCTCATTTGAAGTTAATGGAGGGGTATTTATAGTCGAAAAGGTTTTTTCGAGACGAACACAATGGTGGTGTCCATTTTTCAGTTTCAAGACTATTTTCAATGATGTTTTTAAATTTGAAAATTATTGTATCATGGAGTGCACTCTCGGTTGAACCCGACACTCCCAACATTGGTGCCCTTGTTTTGTTGGTTGTCCATTCTTTGGACCTTGTTATTCAGCCCATTGTGTCATACAGGTGGATACCACTACTTATGCTTGCGGAGTCAATTTGGACATCCCTTACAGTTTTTGTGGTTCTTTATCCATCCTATCTTCACATTATTTTTGTGAGACACTTTGATTTCATGGTTCACGAGCACTAGTCTGGGAGTATGAATTATTTTTTGCAACAAGTCTCTAATTTTTTGAGACATCTAATGGGTCCATTGCAGGCTTCTTAATGGAATTTGTCCTAAAGAGGGGGTTGAAGAGGACATATTCCTTCCTCTCAATCCTCCATGCACATCTTCCTTATTCTTCTATTCTGGCAGGTGGTTTCCCCTTGAAATTTTCTACCATTACCCTAATTTTGTTGTTTGTCCACAAGGTTTGGACCTAGTTATCAGCCCATTGTACTCATATAGGTGGAAACCACATACTCATGCTTGTGGAGTCATTTTTGGACTACCCATGCGATTTTTTGTGGTTCTATCTCCATCCTATCTTCACTTTGGATTTAGGGGACTTTTCTTTAAAGATATTTATTCTTTTGATCACATGTTGTAAATGAGTACCTTATCAGGCCTTGTTGTCGGGACTCATCTTTGTGGCTATACCATCTCTATTGTACATGAGTACCTTATCAGGCCTTGGTGTCGGGACTCATCTTATGTAGGTATGCCACATATTGTTTATTCCTTTTTCACTTACCCCTACTATCACTTAAGGGGGGTGTTAAAGTATCTTGGTGCATAGAGTTTTTTCACCTCTCTCTCATTCTTCTTATTATTCTTAGAAGCACTTCATTCGACAACATATTTAGAGCGAGGACATACACTTGGAATATATTCCAACTGAGGCATAAATTGCAGACATCTTCACCAAGTCAATTTCTTCTCCGCGTTACCTTCAGTTGCGAGAAAAACTTGGAGTATTACAGCTGCATTGACAAAGAGGTCTTCCACCTCTCACTATATTATAAATGAGTGCCTCATCAGGCCTTCTTACCGGGACTCATCATTTATTTGTATAGGAGGACAATCTTCGCCATCCGAAGACAAGCCTCTTTCATACTTCTTTGCTTTTGATTGATGGCTTTTCCCACTGGGTTTTTACCATCACTTCAAAACAAAGGGGTGATAGTTGGTTTTTCCCCATAGGGGTTTTTTCCACCAACTATCTATATTGTACATGAGTACCTAATCAGGCCTTGTTGCCGGGACTCATCTTTTATTTGTTAAAGAGGACAATCTTCGCCATCCGAAGACAAGCCTCTTTCATACTTCTTTGCTTTTGATTGATGGCTTTTCCCACTAGGTTTTTACCATCATTTCAAAACAAAGGGGTGATAGTTGGTTTTTCCCCACAGGGGTTTTTTCCACCAACTATCTATGTTGTACATGAGTACCTAATCAGGCCTCGTTGTTGGGACTCATTTGTAGAATCTCCCCTAGTATCACTTAAGGGGGGTGTTAGAATAAGTGAATATTCTCTTAAGTTTCACTAGGATACACACTTGAGTTTCCACTCCTCCATGTGTCAGGAGAACTCTCAGTGGTGTCTTCATCAGGTTTGATGAGTTGTTGTAATCCAACGGCTCTCAATGATCAACTCTGCTATTTATACAGAGTTGATCCTAGAGATAAATCAATCAGTTCCACTCTTCTCTTCATATTTTGTGTAATACTTTGCATATCTATTATTGTAAAATTCTAACACTCATCTCTTCTATAGCTGAAACCTTTCCATCATACCTCATAAGGAGTGATATTAATACTTTCTAAGCAATAATGGAGTCTTCAATTTCAAATCCAAGTCCACGCATGGTATTAACAACCTCATCCACATGAAGTAGGTATTTAGCAATATCTTCCTCATCTTCCATATTCAAATCTTCAAACCTTTTCTTGTGGTTTTACAGTTTTTCCAACTTGACCTTTTTATCTCTTTTATATGGTTGCTTCAATTTATCCCATATCTCTTTTATGATTTGTAGTTTATAACTTTCACAAATTTTGCTTCACGTAATCCACTTAATATTCTATTCATAGTCTTGGAATTATTCACATGTAATATCTTACCATATTTATCTTTGGGAGGAGTAGTTGTAGGTGTGCACCCATCCTCAATCGATTGCCATGTCTCATATCCTTGTGCCATCAAGTAAGTCTTCATTCTTGTACTCTAGAAGGTATAATTTTTTCCATTAAACAATGAAGTCTTATTTGATGAAGATCCATTCTAAGATGCCATATGTGTTCTTGTAATATCTTTCTTCAAGTTGTTAGACTTTTCAAAGGAACCTGCTCTGATACTAATTGAAAAACACAAGCTTATACTAAGAGGGGGTGTGAAAAGTATAAGATCAACTTTAACTTTTCTTTCCAAATGACAACAACAATAATATTAATGCAATAAAATAAACAATGCTTAAATCATCACACACATGAGAGACATAGATTTAACGTGGTTCACCCAATATGGGTTACATCCACGAAGAAAATCTTTCTTCTAAATTTCTCAACAATTTTCTTGGGAACCAAATATCTATTACAATATTTATGGATCTCTGTCCAAAGGAGATCTCAATCCCCAATGCTCTGATTTGTAGATCTCTCCATAGGATAACTCTATCTCTCTCCACACAAAACCTAAAGCGCACACACTCTTCCTAATACATGATCTTCGACATGAAAAGCTTTTACAACAAAACTTTAGCACCTTGTCTCTGTTGTGTCTCAAACTTGATACCTCCCCTTTGCCACACCTTAGCACCAAGGGTTTTACCATCTGGGTTAGTAGCCCAGATGGAACCAACATTCACTGCCCCTACTATTTTTCCATCACTCTGCCTTGAAACATGAATCCGACCTTCATCTTCTTCTTCATACTTTATCGCGAATGAACAAATTACAAAGCGCATGATTTTCTTAATTGATTTTTCACCTTAGCATTGCAATATAAATATGCAAATGTTTACTTGGACCTTGACGTCGGTGCATGGAAATATTCAATTTCTAACTTTAACCTTTGGCACTCACATTTAATTTTTAACTATTATAATAATTTAAATCTAGATAGATTTGAATATAATTTGTTTTTCTTCTTTGGGCCTTTTTTGTAAAATAAAGTTTTTACCACCATGAACCATTTTATTTTTCCTTTTCAAGTACCACCATGATAGGTCAATTAAACCTTTTATGTTTCCTTTGCAAATACCACCATGAAGGATGCCTTATCTTTTTCTTGCTCACACAACCATGAAGAACCTTGTCTTTTTCTTGCTTCCATATTACCTCATATACCATGTGAAAATTATTCTCACTTATTTTTCTTTTGACATCAATGACATCCAATGTCATCAACCTATGACATCAATCCTTTGACATCAATGAAAACCAATACACTCAAAATTTCTAACAATCTCCCCCTTTTTCATTGATGGCAACCCTTTCTAAAAATTCTTTTTCCAACCAATGGATTCCAAATTTGCTCCCCCTGAGAAACTACTCCCCCTGACTAAATGCTCTCCCCCTTACTCAAATATCTCCCCCTTTGAAATCAATTATAAAGGGACTCCTTTGGGGCTAAAGATAAGACTCTTAGCTCAGCACCCTCCCACCTCCTCTATAAGGAAACTTCCTTACTTGATAAATCCGAATCAATAAATCTGAAATAATAATGCATAGCCACTTAGAGAGGGCAGGTCTCGTAGCCACTTAGAGAGGGCAGTTCTCTTGTGAAATACGCAAATGGAATATAAGATGATTGAATATGATGATAATATATTGAATGAATATTTCTATTATAAATATATAAATTAAATGATGAATGGACGTAGCCTTTCAACAAGCCAACACATCTATTGGATCGTTACATGGCTCCCCTCCTCGAAAAGCTTTATCCTCAAAGTTGTAAATGAATGAAAAATGCTTTTTAATTCCCATGTAGCATATTCTTCTAGAAGTTCCTCCCATTTAATCATAAATTACTGAATCTGGCGAGATCGAAGATGACGAACTCTGGTTTGCGATATAGATGAGGTTCGAATTTTAGGTTATGAACTTCATAGTATTCCAAGTAACACTTAATGTAGTTAATAATTATGATTTCCATATGATTAATTCCTTAGTATGTGAAATATATGTTGATATTTACTCTTTAAAATAGCATATCTTAACAATTGTTGATATTTTCTCTTCTGTCAACAATATTTAAACGTTCGAAACCTTATTACACGATGAGCTAAAGATAAATCTTTCATCCGTGAGATTTTAATATTCCTTTTATGATATAAAAACCCTTTAGTGATGTGGATGATAATTTATTTGAAATGACCTTAGATCCTGATGAATTTTGATTGGATAATGTTGTAATTTTTTCTCGATGCTTTCCTTGCTTCACTTGGCAACAATTGGACGACAATTGATAATATGACAAACTTGAATGCCTAATGAGATTACTTGATTTAAAATTGGTTTTAATCCTTTGATGTACATGGATATTTCTTCTACTGTTATTTTAAAGTTGAAATATATTACTTGAACCTTATCTTCGAATGGTGTTCTCTTGAAATGCTTGCAACTGTCGATTTACTCTTGCTTCATGTTGATTCATCCAAAATTTGTTGAAACATTATACGTATGTGAAAATTTATCTCCCTTGCACATCGTTATAGCCCTAAACAGTGGTGTCACAAATAATAAGGATGATTAACAAATGATACGTCTCTTAAACCATGATAGTTTGTTGGTTGTTAAAGGTGTAAAAGTTTTGAAATACGATAGTGCGACTGTATGAAGCCTATGATGTGAAATAGTGAATGCTTATTATCTTCTACAAGATAGTGTTCTATGCTTGCTTTGATTAATTTAACTGTTGGTGAAGCTTTGCGAATTCTCCATGTAAAATCACCCACGACAATGGCAATTTAATTGCTTGCCGAATTTTAAATTTGTTTACCCTATGTCTTCTTGATGCGAAGGATTTTTTTTAATTTAAATTTATTCGCCTGTGTGCCCTTTGTGAATTTTTATGGTGTACTATGCTTGCTATTTAGAAAATACTTGAATACACGATTGTCTAGACGACCATTGGATTCTTTTAATTTTCCTATAACTTGTGTTGTCCACTCAATATTTAAAAGTCTCACAAATACGTGAGCTCTGAGAGATCTATGTTCTTCCTATGAATACACGAGTGCATACAATTCGAATGGAATACTTAATAGTGTCTCAAATATCTATGTTCTCTTACAGTGAATTAACTGTGTACTTCTAAAATGAGTTTATAATGCGATAGGGTTTTTTGCGTAAATATGTAGAAAAAAATCTCCTTGTAGGATGGTTGCGGATAAAATTAATATTTTGCAATGAATAATCCTACAGGTGAATCATATTTTTCATGTGATTAATTTCTTTTGTTGTGCCCTACCTGCACTATTACATAGCCTGCTACGTATGAAAATGGTTGCCCAGTTTTGTCCATGAATAGCAAAATGTTTTGCCTGCAGTTTTCTCTTAAAAAAAATTGTTGCCAAAGTTTACGTTTGTCCATATCGTTGGCTCTGATATCACTTGTAAGGAAACATATTTACTTGATAATCTGAATCAATAAATATGAAATAATAATGCACAGCAACTTAGAGAGGGCAGGTCTCGTAGCCACTTAGAGAGGGTGGTTCTCTTGCAAAATACGCAAATGGAATATAAGATGATTGAAGATGATGATAATATATTGAATGAATATTTCTAATATAAATATATAAATTAAATGATGAATGTACATGGCATTTTAATGAGAAAACACATCTATTGGATCGTCACATCCTCTCTTTAATGTGATTAATTTTGGGATGGGATTATCTCTACTCATAGCACACAATGTGTAGACATCTAAAACATGTCATATTTAGGGAGACTACTCACATGGACGCATTCATAGATCATGTGACTAAACCTTGGGACCTTCCAAGTATCAAAAGTGGTTTTTACCACTCATATGGGCCATTCTTAGCCCATCCAAGTCTGGTCGTTATGGACCAGAAGGACTAGATCCTAGTCGATGCAACTCGGAGTGGCCAAACCTTAGCCATTGCATACGACATCGACTAAACCTTAAAATGCATTTTGCCAAGTGGTAGTCTGCATTCAATAATGCTGAGCAGGGACAAATTTATATTCCTCCTCATAGTCAGTCTACATGAAATACTCAAGTTTAGATTTAGACATCAGTTAACTGCACCTCAAGGGTAGACAGACTCAATTTCTCATGCTAACATCCAATGTGCATGAGGGATTCAGTCCTAGGGTTTAAACGTTGGCCTAGGGATTCAAACACTTTATAAGGTGTAAACCTAAGAGCACCAAGGGATGACAGATCATATATCAGAAGTTTGAACAGGTTGGATCATTGAGGAGAGCTTTTGGATACTTGGAGAGCTTCCCTTGGAGATCATTTTATAGTTAAGCCCTATCATATTGGAGAGCAGATTTGAGCACCCTTGAGGAGCAACGAAGTGCTAGCCAATTGAGATGTGATCATCCGTGCACATACAGTAATCATTTAATATTAGTATAAAACTTAAGCCCATAGCCTTTGGATCAATAAAAATAGATTTCATCTTAGCGGTCATTGTCCTGGACAGTGGCTTGCAAACCTAGTCTAGGGTTTAGGTGTTAGTTTCTTATATTCTACTTTCTCCATGTTTTCATTAGCATAAGATCTACTTCATTTATTTGCATTCATAGCACTAGTTTCATTGCATTTGTTTTCATTAAGCATATTCATTGCTAATAGCCTCATTCAGGGAGGCAATCTCGGACATCTAAGCGTGTGTTGTTGTTTCATTGCTTACAGGGCTATAGGTTCATCGGAAAAATCCACAACATATGAAAGCAAGAGGATCCCTCTAGGAATAAGTCCTGTATAAGGAGGCATATGTAAGCCCTCATACAATTTTGTGTGCATCATTGGGAAGCCAATAAAAGTGCAGCATCCCTTACAAGGGGATATTTTATACATCTGCTACCCTCTTTGTGTAAAATCATGTATCAAATGAAGGGGATCCTGTAAAGGGATTTATATGTAACTGTATCTTGGAAATATCAAGAAAAAGCATTCATTCGTTTATTTATTTATACTTCGACTACACATCTCTTTTATGCTTTTTCATTTAATGCATGTTAAGTGCTAAAATATTCAATAATAATCACAAATAGAGTAAGTGGACGGTGCGCCGCTTACCTGAGGTCACTACATATGGCGATCACGATGGGACCCCCGCTAAGTTTTTATTTTTTATCGCTTTATTGATCCATGTTTTTGTGTACAGGTTTAGCCGCTCTAGTCTACAACGGCCAAAAATCAGCTGCTCCTACTAATAGCGGCCAGAAATCAGCCACTTTGGTCAACAACGATCAGAACTAGAGTGCAATAGAGGATAGAATATTTGTTCTATGAGCTAGATTAGAGGTTGGTACAGCTTTTTGATGATTTATTTTCTTTTATCTACTTCTATTTTCCTAAAACAATGAACATTAAGACATATTTTGGATTGGAAAATTAAGGAATGGAAAGGAAAGAGCTTGCATCTTGTGCCTCTTAGATTTTTTTTTAGATTTCCACTACGTGTTTCTAGGAACAACGACTTATGCTTGTAAAGTTCACCCGAGAATCCAGCGTTCTAGAAATCATGTGTTGGTTTGCTTGCTTTGAGGCCCTACTAAAGGCTATATTCACACAAAGTAGAGTACGTTCATGAAACTCATTTTAGTTTATGCATATTTCTAAAAAGTGAAGCATCATTCATATCAAGCATATAGGAAAGATACATTTCTATTGTATGATGCATTTTACTTTATGTAAACTTAAAATGAACCCCATACACACATGCATGTTTTAAACATTGGGGAGTTATATTTCATCACCAACATTCAATTCAATGTAGTGACGTTGGTATTCATCTCCTTCCATCGGCTTGCCCCCTAGATCTTCTTAGAATAGAAGTGAAAACTTTTTTATAGTGGTACTAAGTTACTCGTGTTCAAATTGTCTCCCACTATTGGAACAATTGGTTCAGAGTGGAAGATCTAGGCAAACCCCCCACTAGGACTTCAGCGGTGTACCCTAGTCTCTTTTTGATAAAATCATGTTTGGCATGGGTGTTCTTGATTCCCACTATGGATGATTCTCCTTATTCTAAATCCAAAACAAGAGCAAGAAACAAGAACAAAAACATATCAAAAACACAACAAATATTTTAGGGCATACATAAATTGGTAATCAAGATAAACACTTGCTTGATATTGTTTTGCTATCTTTAATTGCAATACAAAAGACTAATTCATAAGCACAATGGTCAAAATCAGAAGTAAACATCCTTGGTCCAATACCGAGGGAGAATCTAAAGTGACACATACCCATAGGTGAAGTCATAGTAACATTGAACTAAATGCTCATAATATCGTGAGACGTAGTTCCACGAGTCTAAGGGTGATAATTCAACCCTTGGGAGCTCTCCTTGAGAAACCCAAAATAGGGAGTCACATCATGGAACTAAATCACAAAAACATAAAGAGGCTTCACGACCATCATCATCAAGGAGACATGAAGAAGCCTCAAGGTCTTCCTATAAACACATAGAAACTTATCAAAGACATGAGGAGGCTTCAAGATCTTCATCCCCACATGGACATAAGAAGGGTTCTATACCCCATTCTTCATATAGGGATGATGAGGTTTCCCCATCTCCATCCTCATGGAGGGTAGATAGGGCCACAAATCCCTCATCACCAAAAAGACACACAAGAGTCACAACATCTCAAACTTCACATGAGACATTGAGAATAGGTCAACCCATTGAAGGGCAAGAAACTAGAGCTACATCCAGTCACAGAAATCAAACAGAAGATACCCTTCACACAAAAGGAAGGGTTCCAATAGATTATGACCTCATTGGAGAAAATGGCACCCCAAGGGATCAGCCAGGGAAGATAATATAGTTAGATGATTTGGATTAGTTTCATCTGAGACCACCTCCCAGAATCATAGCCATAAAAAATTCTGCATCTAGAAGTTCACAAACTATTACTTCAAAGTGCACCTATCAACCTGGGGATACTTCAAAGCGACTCCACAAGTCTCATGTAGAGTCTGACCATAGAGACACTTATCAACACATGAAACATATTATAGTAGCTAGTAAGAGCAAAGAAACAGCAAAAATTTCTTCAAATAATCTGTGCATCAAAATCACAAGAACAAAATCATAAAAACATGAGTCTTATTTAATAGCACAATCTGATCGCATGCAACAATTAGAAAATGCATTGCATAGAGAGTGAGAGCTAGTGGAAGCTCTCGATCATGACAAACAAAGAGAAAGTCTTTTGCACCAACATGAGCAGTGTCTAAGAGAACAAGTTGAGCAACTAGATCATATTAATTTACAAGCCAATGGTAATGATCATAAAAGAGATAAATGTGCTGACTCACCAAGAGAAAGCTGCACCAGACAAGAAGAAAGACCACAATGAAACCACCACTCAAATCATGAACAACATAAAATTGGTGGAGAAAGGGTAAACATGATAAATCAGGATCAAACACATCCTGAATCCCATTATAGAAGGGAAGATAATAGAACAATTCAAGTGCACATAAGGTTACCTCCATTACCACTGTGAGGGGGCCTGCAAGAAGAGGAACTCCTCACCTCAAATGCATTCCAGGAACTCACTAAAAATATGAAGTCTTTTTAAATAAACTAGAGATGGTAGGGAACCAACCAACATTGAGTAGAATACACAACCAACCATTATGCCCATCAGTCCCTAGCCTTGTATATCCTAAGCATTTTGAGATGCCTAGGTTAGAAAATTTTAGGGGTGAATAGGATGAACAAGAGCATGTTACCAATTTCATCAATGCATTTTTTCATCTTGAAGATAATGATGCTCTTATGCTAAGGACTTTCATTATGACATTTTGGGTGTTGCCACTCAATGGTTCAACCAACTACCCAAGCACAACATATCCAGTTTTGAACAACTAGTAAATGCATTCCTGAAGAATTTCTCCTTGGGTGCTAAATGAAAGGTGAACCTTTCAAACCTGGCCAACCTAAAACATTATTATGATGAGCCAGTAATGGATTATGGGAATAAATGGAGAAAAGTCATGGAAAAGTTATCATTCTCTGTCCCCATAGAAGAAATTATCCGCATGTTCACCAAGAGTTGTTCTAAACACATCTCTCTCTTACTACAACTTCAACAATATTCATCATTTTAGGAAGCCTTGGTACAGGCCAAACTCATTGAGGATATAAAAGTATATGAGGGAACCATCAATCTTCGAACCAAGAAGGAGTAGAACAAAAATAGCAAGATTGACAAATACAAGCAGAAGCAGGCAAACCCTGCTTCAGTTAATAAAGTAGTATTGGTTGCACCTAAGGATGGGGCTGCACAGCAACCCCAAAATTATCAAGCACAGCCCCCACCAGCCAATTATGATCAAAATAACAATCAAGGGTAAAACAAAGAATGCAAGCCATCTCGCTATTTTATGCCTCTATCAGAGTCAATGCAATCAATTTTCAACTAATTGAGAAAATATGGTAAGATCAGATTTTTTGATGTACCTATTGTATATCCCAACCATCCTAAGCCAAAAGGATATAGGGAAGACCAATTTTTACCTTATCATAGGGTATCGGGGCATAACATTGAATTTTGTGTTGATTTCAAGCACCAGGTACAAAATATGATTGAGGTAGTAGAACTTAAAATTGACAACCCATTGGCTCCTGATAATAGAGATATGGGTATTTACAAAAACTCACTGCCCAACCATGAGGCTCCTAGAGGGAAAGGTGCCCAAGTCAATCAGGTTTGAATTGATATGCCTACCCACGGGTGCATTGGGATGGTTTAAATTATCAATATAGCTTCTAGGACTAAATGATATGGTCAACCATAGCCTCCTATGAATCTCATTAATATCCTAGCTACACCTAGGAAGATGCAGGAGCAGAACAACCTTCCAGGTCCACCAACTCGACTTGTGGCAACCGTTCGAAGTAGACTAGAGAAAAACTTATAAACAACTCTGACCAAGCTATCTATCTATGAGCTCATACAACAGTCCCTGAATCACAAGGAGACTTTGATGGAGATTTTGAGATCGATTGAGCTCCAACCGCAAGATCCAAATGTATTCACTTATTTTGTCAGACAAGTACAAGAATTCCAAGAACCTATAATCCGATTTTATGATTATGATATTAGGATAGTGCCTACTGCCTTACCATACCCTTTGCTGAACATTATTGCATCAGTAAATGATTTACCTTTTAAGTGGGTCTTGGTTGATACAGGTTCTTAAATCAACATCATCACAACAACAGCAATAGAACACCTTAAGATCCCCAAGTCAAATATCATTCTGAGAGCCTACACATTAAGAGCTTTCAATGATGTTTTATGTAATATTATGGAAACAATAGTCCTACCCATCAAGGTGGGGCATAATACCATCCCTGTGATGTGTCATGTCTTGTAAGGGGCCATGCAATACAACATCCTCCTAGGGCGCCCTTGGATAAGAGATATGAAGTGTGTTCCTTCGATTTTACACCAATGTGTCAAGTACGTGCATGATGACAAAGTCTATGTGGTGCTGGCTGATGAAGAGCCATTCAAATATGTTCATCAGGTGGATTTTCTAGGATAATTTGTGATTCCTTCTACCCACATGTATTTAGGACCTTCATCTCCAACTACGCAACTAAATGACAGAGACAAAGGGGTACATAAAAACCCAGACACATCAGCACCTCATCTTGCACCCAAAATGACTAATGCTTCTGAGAGACCATCAATGTCTAAACCAAAAGATAATCAAAATCTAAAGGCACCTTTAGTTGAGGAAGTAAAGCCCAAGGAAGTGCTAACCATAGCCATTGAAAAAAATCCAAGTCTTATGGAAGAAGAAAATCTCCAAGATCAAGCTGAGGAGATACTGGAACCCACTTCGCCAGTGTCATCTGTAGGATCATCCACATCACATGCAAAAATACATTTGGCAAGCACAGGGATAGGAGAGTATCTTGTGTAGAACATAGCATTTACACCCATCATAGAGTTTGCATAGGACATGGGATGGCCAAAATATCTAAGACCACCAGTGGGAATAGTGGTTCCACTTGGAATCCCTCCCAACCAAACCAACTTTATCTATGATGGTTTGGACTGTGCCCATAAGTCTATAGACATAGAAGAGGACAATGATGAACTACTCATTGTTAATTTTTGTTACCTGTCTAATCTCGAGTATGTTGTAAGATACTTTAAACGTTACCATTGGTATGGCTACGATCTTGGTATATACGATCAGGGGAATAGACGACCATTCAAGATGCAATACCAACTTCCTTATGATAGGTTTGGATTAGGCTATCACATCAAAGGTCGAGATGACTCTCTAGTAGTAGCCTTGGATAGATTAAGTTTAGGGTTAGGAGAAGACATCAATTTTATTCCTTATCACCTACCAAGTACAAGACACCTAATCAACAGACAAGTGGTCGTGGTGTAGATACCACCACCCAAGACTTATCATCCAAGCTTCACAATTGATGCCATCCCAACAGGTTGCAACTTGTGGGATGAAGAGCAAGAAAAAAATAGATACAAGGCAAGCGATGATGAAGCACAAGCAAGCTTAGTCTATCATGGGCCTCGCTATTTACAAAGCCTTGCCTGGTCAAGCCACAATGAGAGTGGGTACGTATTGGATGAAAGTGGTTATGATTCAAAGGACTCAATAGAGAGAGCCTACCTAGCGGCAAGGCAATGGCCCCATAACTTGGGGCAACATACTAATGCAAATAGTATCTTCGTAAGTGACAAATAATATGAGGATGAAATAGAGATGGCCTACTTGGGGCCAAGACAAGTGCCCCTTGTCTTGGGACCACATATTAATGCTAAAAAAATTTAGATAAGTGATGATAACTTTGATGGTGAGACTGAGATGGCTTATCTTGGGCCTCGCCACTTATGACAAGCTAATATGCTGATAGGAAGATAAGCGACACTTCATGCCATAGACCCTGGCTTACAGTTTTTGGGAAGACCTATTGACTTAAATACCATTTACCATGCAATCAATCCCCCTCTGCCTTCTTTTAGATAGATATTAGAACCCAATGATCCTATCATCCATCCTGCTCATGGGCCAGATCAAGAGATTCCTTTTCCTCTAGAGCCTCATCACGAGTATGGAGGGGAAACCTCTAAGACAATGTTTCACCCATGTGGTCCTGGAGATTTTATTCCATCCATCAATACAATCTCCATTGATTTGGCCACTCCACTTCATAACCTAGTAGATCCTATTAAACCATTGTGTCTTGATACAAAGGCTATTGATTGGGATCGTGTTGATTCACCCATAGAACATGAAGACCTTTTCCCTAGTGAAGAGGTGTTACAACCATTTCATTTTGCGTCAGACTATGTATATAACGTATTCCATGTCAGTTTGGATCCTGAGTTAGTAGGACCTATAAATCTTGTCGATGACATTCATTTGATACCCATGCCTCACCAGTTGGAGGATGGGTCACATATGGCTATAGAAGTGACTTTCAAGATGGACATCAGTGATGATTCTACTCAAAAAAATAAATTCAAGTTCATAGAAATTTTGTCTCCTGAGGAACAAGTCATCATAATCCCTCTCCTTAAAGAGAGGCCAAATATTTTTGCTTGGACTTACAAAGACATGTAAGGTATTGATCCAAAGTTAGTTGTTCAAAACCTTTCATTGGATCTCATGAAGAATCCAGTCAAGCAAAAGTTGAGGAAAATGCATCCAACTATTGCTTTTATGGTGAATAATGATTTACAAAAATTGTTTGATGCGATTTTCATAGTCCCAATTGACTATCCTGAATGGATATCGAATATGGTACCCATGGGAAAGCCTGATGGAAGAGTCTGCATTTGCACATACTTTAGATACTTGAATAGGACAACTCCAAAGGAATTGTTCCCATTGCCAAACATAGATGCTCTTGTTGATGCCACTACAAGTCATGATATGCTCTCCCTAATGGATGGGTTTTCTGGATACAACCAAATCCAAATCAAACCCGAAGACCAGCATAAAACTGCTTTCATTACTCCATGGAGGATATTTTATTACAAGGTAATGTCGTTTAGCCTAAAGAATGCTAGTGTCACATATCAGCGGGTCGACATACATATTTCATAACTACATGCACATAATTTTAGAAGATTACATGGATGACTTGCTGGCCAAGTATTTAGTGTGGCAAGAGGATGCTGAAATCCTTACAAAGGTCTTCGATAACCTCATTGAGCACAACGTAATATTGAACCCTAAGAAGTGTATGTTTGACGTGACTTCTAGTAAGCTCTCAGGTTTCATCATTTCTAAGAGAGGCATCGAATTTGATCCTGCAAAGGTAAAGGCTATAATGGAAATGGTCGCCCCTACCAACATTAGGGAGTTAAGAAGCCTACAAGGCAAGGTAGAATCCATAAAATGGTTCATTACTCAATTATCAAATAAGCGTTAACCTATGAACTGGTTGCTATGCAAGGATATCCTATTTCATTGGTATGAAGAGTGCCAACAAGCCTTTTCAGAGATCAAAATTTACTTGGAAACACCACCGGTATTGGCTCCACCAAGGCCAGATGTACCATTTGTTGAGCAAGGTGCAGCGACAGTATTGTCATTGTTGTCAACACAGTCAGATAGATCGGTTGATGCAGTGGATAGGAGTTCAGAGGTTACTTAGAGTATGTACAGTGATGTTAAATGCTTATGAGGATGTTTACCCACCTTTTTGCATATTTTCCAAGAAGACCGAAGTGGCCCATATGCTAAAGATCAAAGAAAAAGCAAAACACCGCAAAGAAAAAAAGTGTCGCGATATCGCGACATGTTGCATTTTCACGGCCGAAAGAGCAAAGAGAAAAAAGTGTCACGATATCGCGACATGTTGCATTTTCACGACCAAAAGAAAAGAGAAAATGCAAGGAGAAAAAGTGTCGCGATATCGCGACATGTTGCATTTTCGCGGCCGAAAGAGAAAAGAGAAAAAAAGTGTCACGATATCGCGACATGTTGCATTTTCACGGCCAAAAGAGAAGAGAAAGAGCAAGGAGAAAAAGTGTCACGATATCGCGACATGTTGTATTTTTACGGGCCAAAAAGAGAAAGAGCAAGGAGAAAAAGTGTCGCGATATCGCGACATGTTGCATTTTCACGGTCCAAAGCAAAGAGAAAGAGCAAGAAGGAAAAAGTGTCACGATATCGCGACATGTTGCATTTTCATGATCCAAAGCAAAGAGAAAGAGCAAGAAGGAAAAAGTGTCACGATATCGCGACATGTCGCATTTTCACGACTCAAAAAGGGCAGGCAGGCAGAGAAACAAAAGTGTCACGATATCGCGACATGTCGCATTTTCGTGACTCAAAAAGGGCAGGCAGGCAGAGAAACAAAAGTGTCACGATATCGCGACATGTCGCATTTTCGTGACTCAAAAAGGGCAGGCAGGCAGAGAAACAAAAGTGTCGCGATATCGCGACATGTTGCATTTTCGCCAAAGGAACAGAGTAGTTGACAGTGCGTCTGATATTAGTGATGAACACCAGGATAGTGAAACTAAAGACTACATAGTGACGTGGACCTATAAGGAATATTTAATGATTTGAAATCATCTAAGATGGTCGTTACACATGGAAAGAAGTGGACGCATGCCCATGTGGAGAAAAGGAAACGAAGGGCCACAAAATAGAAACGAAAAGCCTTTTTGGAAAAAGTGTGTCAAGAGAAGGAGAAGAAAGGAATATTATAAGGAGTTAATGAAGAGTCTTTAGGAGAAAGTAAATAAAGAAGAAAAAAAGTTTAGAAAAAAGTTATAGGAGAGAGTATGATATTTAGAAAAAATAAAATTAAGGAGAAATAAAATAAGGAGAAAAAAGGAGAAAAGGTTTGACGAAGTCAGTAAGTATGAGAACGAGTAAGGTGTCAATTCTTTGCATGTGACGTGTTTGACGAAATGCCTTCTCAATATAAACAAAAGGAGTTATATAAAAAGGGAGTTACAATTGACAAGTGGCATAGGAGAATATTGTGTCATAAAGGAGTTACATAAAGGAGTTACAATTGATAGGTGGCATGTGAGAATATGGAAGTTACAAAAGGAGTTACAAAGAGAAAATATTGTTATAAAAGGAGTGTTGCTTGGAGAATTCAATGTGTGCGATAAGTGGGAGGGTGTGTGTTTTGTGAATTGTGGTAGACGTTGGGTAAGCAATAGACCGGTCAGGGTCTTGTAAAAGTGAAGGCATTTTTATGTCAATCTTCTAGTTTCAAAATTGAAGTCCAAGTTGGTGCTTGGCATCGGGGGTTGGTGCTCCTTCCAGTTGGTGTTTGGTAAATCAGGGGTTGGTGCTCCTTTCGTTGGTGCAGATAAATCAGGGGTTGGTGCTCCTTTCTATTGGTGCAGATAAATCAGGGGTTGGTGCTCCTTCCAGTGGGTGCTGGTAAATTGATTGTAAAGTTGGTGCTTTGCAAAGGCTGGATTTGGATGGGAGTCCAAACAGTCATTTTGAGGAGTAGCCAAATCGGTGAACCTCGGTACATCTTGTGTTGTGTGATGTTCTCTTGTTATACTTGCTTTATTTGGTTTTAAGTTTTCATTGTTTCGGCTTTAAGAGTTGAAGATTTAAGTTTAAAAGAGCTACACTGATTCACCCCCCTCTCAGTGTCATTGTGAGACTAACAATTGGTATCAGAGCCAAGTTCCTGAACAAGCTTAACCGGCTAGGGTGATCTTGGAAGTGACACAATGGCAGGTGGTGAAGGCTTCTCATCAAACAAAGCACCATTGTTTGATGGAACTAATTACGCATTTTGGAGACTCAGGATGCAGACATATCTTTGTGCTTTGGGATACGACATTTGGGATTCAGTAGATAGTGGATACACAATACCCACCACTTCTCCAACCGATGTTGTCGGTAAGAAACTGTTTGAGAATAACTCAAAAGCAAAGAATGCTATCATGTGCGGATTAGTGGACGAGTGAACTAGTAAAGATTATGAGTTGTAAAACGGCAAAAGAAATATGGGACAAACTGAGGAGCATTCATGAAGGAGACGTTAAGATCAAGGAGGCCAAGTTACAAACACATCGAGCTCAGTTCGAAGTATTAAAGATGAATGACGATGAGAACATAGAGGCATATATGCTAAGAGTTAATGAAGTCATTAATGCGATTAGAGGACTCGACGAGGAAATCGAAGATTCTGTCATCGTGAAAAAGGTATTAAGATCTCTTCCCCAAAGATTTGATTCTAAAGTTTCAGCTATAGAAGAAGCTAAAGATCTAAATTATTTTAGTATGGATGAGATGCATGGTTCTTTGACTGCATATGAGATGAGAATAGGAAAATCTAAACCCACAGACAGAGAAGTTGCTTTTAAAGCCCATAAAAATATGAAAGCAAAACAAGAATCCGAGGAAGAAGAGACATCAGATGAAATGGAAGCAAACTTTGTTCGAAAACTAAAAAGGGGAAAAGGAAAATATAGAGGAAAGTTACCGTTTAAATGTTTCAATTGTGGAGGCGTTGGGCATTTTGTAGCTAAATGTCCACTTAATGAGAAGAACAAAAGTGATGAAGGATCGCACCAAGAAAGAAGTGACTGGAAGAAAAAAACAAATTTCAGAAAAGGCAACTTCAAGAAGAAAAGTTTCATCTCCAAGAATGTCAGTTCATCAGAAGACAACTACGGTGAGGATTCTAAAAAGGAAACAGGTGAAGCTCTTTTCATGGCACTCAAAGAAGAAAAAATAGAAAAAGAACAGGAATGTGATGAAGAAGAAATTGATGCAGAAGTAAATTTGGAAGAGGAACTAATTGCAGCTCTGGATGAATTGAAGATAGAAAGAAAAAAGAATAAGAAAATTTCAAGAAAGCTTGAGGATGCAAATGAAATCATAACCAGTTTGAAAGTACAGATAGAAGAATCCAAGAAAATATCTGAAGATCTCGAAGTGCAAATAACCATGAAAATAGATTATTGCAGCAAGCTAGAAGAAGAGATTGTTGGTTTAAGGATGCAGATAGAAGAGATGAATCGTAAAATTAGTTGTTATCACAAACGTGAAGAAAGTTCTATGAAGTTGGATAAGATCATAAATAACCAAAGGACTACAGGCATCAAATTTGGTTTGGGCTTTGATGAAGGAGAATCATCAAATGGATCAAAGGCCATAAATGAAGAATCCATAAAGAATGAAGATAAGAAACAGGTTGATCAAGAAAAATTGACTCATGCAAAAGAAAGCAATAATGCAAGGCACGAAAGGAGAATTGACAATGATGGATTCACCAATGTCACACATCAAAGAAGAAGAAGATTTATGGCTCCTACGACAACATGGCAAAGACCATCACCCAGGTTCAATCATCTCTTTTTTGGTTACTGTTTTAAATGCAATGGTTATGGACATAAGATTTCAGATTGCAAGTATAATGTAGGACCAAGGAATTTTACCAGTAGAAATGTTTTTTCACCTTTGATGGATTATGCAGTAGAATGTTATAACTGTCATAATTTTGGGCACATTGCAAGAAATTGTCGAAGTACATTTGCATCAAATCAATTTTAGGGAAGAAAATTTCAACCAAATGGAATGAGACAAAATAGAAAATTTCCCAAAAAACATGCACAAGCTACTGAAAAAGAAAAGTCAAAACAAGAGCCCAAAACTGTAATCAAACCAAAGTGGAAAGAAAAAGAGCGATCTAAGGAAGAAAAGGAATCCCTGATCGTACAAACAACATTTAAAGCACAAAATAAATCTGCACCATGGATACTTGATAGTGGATGCTCCAGTCATATGACAGGTGACAAACAAAAATTTGAGAAGTTACAACAATATGAAGGTGGTTCAATAAAATTTGGAAATAATGATGGAGCTAAGATAGTTGGCAAAGGTTCAGTTAAGATCAGTGACGGAAAAATCAAGTCAAAAGAAGTCTTGTTTGTGGTTGGTCCGAAGCATAACTTGTTGAGCGTAAGTCAGATTTGTGATAGAGGTCATGAAGTGATTTTTAAGAAGCAGGGTTGTGAAGTCGGAAAAGCAAATAGTGGAAAGTTGATAGCAACTGGATCGAGGACATCTGGAAACCTGTACACTCTCTCAGAGACTTCAGAAGGAGCTTGCTTGATTGGACAGGAAGAAGAAAATTGGTTGTGGCACAAGAGGCTCGGTCATATCAGTTTTGACAATCTAGTAAAAATCAGCTCAAAAAGGGTAGTGAGAGATATTCCCACCATTGGAAAACCATCAAATAGCATTTGTGCTTCATGCCAAAAGGGGAAGCAAACTAGAGTCTCATTTAAAACAAAAGAGTACTACACAAGCAAACCTTTGGAACTAATACATACTGATTTATGTGGACCCATGAGAACGCAAAGCATAAATGGTGACAAATATTTTATGTTGTGTATAGATGACTATTCCAGGATGACATGGGTACTATTTTTGAAGCATAAATCAGAAGCTTTTGAGATGTTCAAGGTTTTCAAAAACCAAGTTGAGAATCAAACAGGAAAAAGGATTAAATGTTTAAGATCAGATAGAGGAGGAGAGTTCATTTCAGAGGATTTTACAGAGTACTGTGAAAAATATGGTATTAGGAGACAGTTTTCAGCAACCAGGACACCTCAGCAGAATGGTGTGGTAGAAAGAAAGAACAAGACAGTGCAGGAAATGGCACGGACTATGTTGACTGAGAGCAAAGTAGCAGACAGATTTTGGAAAGAGGCAGTCCATACTGCGGTATACATCCAAAATAGGTGCATGTTGAGGACGCATGAAAGCAAAACTCCTTATGAGTTGTGGTTCGGTAAAAAGGCAATAGTAAGATACTTTAAAGTTTTTGGCAGCAAGTGTTACATCAAAAGAACTGAAGAAAACCTTGGTAAGTTTGAAGATAGAGCGGATGAAGGTATTTTTCTTGGCTATTCGTCAAAAAGCAAAGCTTACAAATGCTACAACAAGAGGCTAAGGAAAATTGTGGATAGTGCCGATGTTAAAGTTGATGAAGGTAGGGAACGAGTAATTAGCTATGAAGAGAACTACCCAATTTATGAAGAGGTTATTGAAGGAGATGAGGAAAAGGAAACGAAAAAGAAACAAAAAATTGACTCAGATGATTCAAACAGTGATTCAGAAGTGGAAGAAAATAAGAAATTCAAAACAGGCAGCTGGTAGAAAGATCATCCTAGAGAGCAAATAATTGGAGACCCCACAGTTGGTGTTCAGACAAGAAGAAGAGTAGTAAGTAACTACTCTCTATTATCCAGCATTGAGCCCAAAAATGTTGTTGACGCAAGCAAAGATGAAAGTTGGATGAAGGCAATAAATGAAGAATTAGATCAGATCGAGAAAAACAAAACTTGGGAGTTAGTACCAAGACCTGCAAATAAAAATATAATCGGTACTAAATGGATCTTTCGAAACAAATTGAATGAAGACGGATAGGTAGTCAGGAATAAAGCAAGATTGGTATGTAAAGGCTATGCACAAGTTGAAGGTATTGACTTTGAGGAAACCTTTGCACCTGTGGCTAGACTAGAGGCAATTAGAATGTTTCTGGCTTTAGCAGTTTACAAGAATTTCAAAGTTTATCAAATGGATGTGAAATCAGCATTTTTGAATGGGAAACTTGAAGAAGAGGTTTATATTGAGCAGCCAGATGGTTTCCAACTTGGTGATGATCCCAACTTGGTTTGCAAGTTGAAGAAAGCATTATATGGCTTAAAACAGGCACCCCGAGCATGGTATGCAAGGCTAGACAACTATCTTACTCAACAAGGGTTCAAGAAAGGTATGGTGGATAGTAATTTGTATGTCAAAACAGAAAATGGCCATCTTATTGTTCTTGTTGTATACGTAGATGATATCATATTTGGCAGCAGCAAAGATGAGTCGTGTAAAGATTTAGCAAATAAGATGCAGAAAGAATTTGAAATGTCAATGATTGGTGAACTTTCGTATTTCCTCGGGTTGCAAGTTAATCAAAATGAGAAGGGCATATTTATTTCTCAAATTAAATATGTGAAAGAGATGCTAAAAAATTTCACAATGGAGGATTGTAAGCCAGTTAGCACTCCCATGACGACAGGTTGCAAGTTGAGCAAGGATGACAAATCTCCACATGTTGATCAAACCATGTACAGATCTATGATTGGGAGCTTACTGTACTTGACAGCTACCAGACCAGATATTTTGTAGGTAGTATGCATGGTAGCACGATTTCAGGCTAGTCCCAAGGAGACTCATGTGACAGCGGTGAAGAGGATTCTTCGGTACCTCAAGGGTACTATGGAGTATGGGTTATGGTATCCGAAAGGTAAGGACTTCACCCTTATTGCGTATTCGGATGCAGATTGGGCAGGATGTGTAGATGACAGAAAGAGTACCAGTGGAGGTGCATTCTATCTTGGAGACAGGTTGGTCGCGTGGCACAGTAAGAAACAAGAGTCAGTCTCCTTATCCACAACAGAGGCAAAATATATTGCAGCGACAACGTGTTGTACGCAGGTATTATGGATGAAACAAACCCTGAAAGATCTTGGTATTAACTTTAGTGAGCCAATTTCAGTTAAGTGTGATAACACCAGTGCCATTAACATCTCAAAGAATCCGGTTATGCATTCTCGCACAAAACATATTGCTATCCGGTATCACTTTTTGAAGGAGAAAGTTGCGGAAGGTGAGGTTAAGTTGGATTTTGTTCCAACAACAGAGCAAGTAGCGGATATCTTCACAAAACCGTTGCCCAAGGAAGTCTTTGAGTACCTTCACAATAAATTGGGAGTGGTCACGCTTCCCAAGAATTGACTAGCTATCGGGACCACATTCTCAGGGGGAGCATTTGTGTATTTGTTTATCTTTTTGCTCATGTTTGTGATTTTTGCTAAGTGTAATAATTTTTGCCTGAGAATGTTGTGCATGGACTCAGGGGGAGTTTGCAGCAACCCTTTTGATATTGTTGTCAAAGGGGGAGAAGAGTTATAGGAAATTGCACGTGTGTTGCCAACAATTCCAAAGGGGGAGATTGTTGAGCAAGGTGCAACGATAATATTGTCATTGTTGTCAACACAATCAGATAGATCGGTTGATGCAGTGGACAGGAGTTCAGAGGTTATTCAGAGTATGTACAGTGATGTTAAATGCTTATGAGGATGTTTACCCACCTTTTTGCATATTTTCCAAGAAGACCGAAGTGGCCCATATGCTAAAGATCAAAGAAAAAGCAAAACACCGCAAAGAAAAAAAGTGTCGCGATATCGCGACATGTTGCATTTTGGCAAAGAAAGAAAAGAGAAAAAGTGTCGCGATATCGCGACATGTTGCATTTGCGGCCAAAAGAAAGAGAAAATGCAAGGAGAAAAAGTGTCGCGATATCGCGACATGTTGCATTTTTGCGGCTGAAAGAGCAAAGAGAAAAAAGTGTCACGATATCGCGACATGTTGTATTTTCGTGGCCAAAAGAGAAGAGAAAAAGCAAGGAGAAAAAGTGTCGCGATATCGCGACATGTTGCATTTTCGTGGCCAAGAGAAAGAGCAAAGAGAAAAAAGTGTCACGATATCGCGACATGTTGCATTTTCGTGGCCAAGCAAAGAGAAAGAGCAAGAATGAAAAAGTGTCACGATATCGCGACATATAGTATTTTCGTGGTCCAATGCAAAGAGAAAGAGTAAGAAGAAAAAAGTGTCATGATATCGTGACATGTTGCATTTTTGTGACTCAAAAAGGGCAGGCAGGCAGAGAAACAAAAGTGTCACGATATCGTGACATGTCACATTTTCACGACTCAAAAAGGGCAGGCAGGCAGAGAAACAAAAGTGTCGCGATATCGCGACATGTCGCATTTTCGCGACTCAAAAAGGGTAGGCAGGCAAAGAAACAAAAGTGTCGCGATATCGCGACATGTTGCATTTTTGCCAAAGGAACAGAGTAGTTGACAGTGCGTCTGATATTAGTGATGAACACCAGGATAGTGAAACTGAAGACTGCATAGTGACGTGGACCTATAAGGAATCTTTAATGATTTGAAATCATCTAAGATGGTCGTTACACATGGAAAGAAGCGGACGCATGCCCATGTGGAGAAAAGGAAACGAAGGGCCACAAAATAGAAACGAAAAGCCTTTTTGAAAACCAAAACACATGCATGCACAAGAGGAGAAAATAAACAGTCATGAAGGAGAAAACGAACAGTCATCGAAGGAGAAAATGAATAGTAATGAAGGAGAAAATGAACAATCGTCGAAGGAGAAAATGAACAGTCATCAAAGGAGAAAATGAACAATCATGACCGAGAAAATAAATAGTCATGAAGGAGAAAATGAATAATCATGAAGGAGAAAACGAATAGTCATGAACGAGAAAATGAACAGTCATCGAAGGAGAAAATGAACAGTCATCGAAGAAGAAAATGAACAGTCATGATCGATAAAATGAACAGTCATGGTAGGAGAATATGGTATCAATTATTTGCATGTGACGTGTTTGACGAAAAGCCTTCTTGAAAACCAAAACACATGCATGCACAAGCGAAGGAGAAAACGAACAGTCATCGAAGGAGAAAACTGTTGAGCAAAGTGCAACAAACAGTATTGTCATTGTTGTCAACACAATCAGACAGATTTATTGATGCAATGGACAAGAGTTTATTGAACAACAAGGTGCAGCCAAAGTACAATGGATAGGAGTTCAGTGTTGAGCAAGGTGTTGCAGGAGGATTGTCATTGTTGTCAATACAGTCAGTTAGATCTAATGATGCAATGGACAAGTAGTTCATAAGTCACTCAGATGCGAGAGGATAAAGTTCAAAATTTAGTCAGATCATGAGTCTTTAAATGATAGATGCACAGAAATAGAAAACATAATTCAAAATGAGAAGAAGAAGTCTTCAGAACCTGAGATGTCAAGAAGCAGAAAGGTTTTTTTGTGAAAACCAAGGCAGTCAAAATAAAAAGTTTTATTTAAAATCATGGATAACATATCTGAAATGGGTTTTTCTTAAAACCCAAGTTGGCTCTTCGTTTTGTTGAAAAAGATGCCCCGATGATGAAGATATTTAATTTTAAATATTTAGTTTAAATTTTATTTTATTTAAAATTTAAATTAAAATATTAAATTAAATTAAAAGGGCCGACGTGTTACTATTTCACGGCAATAAGCTATAGGAAGGTGACGAAGGTGGAGAAGAGTTTGAGGCCAACAAAGTTAAATCTGGGCCGACGGATTTTAGGGTTTGGCAGTCGACAATTTCTAGGGTTTTGCAGCCGACATTCTTAGGGTTACAACCGATGGATTTTAGGGTTTGGCAGCTGACAAATTCTAGGGTTTCTCAGTCGACGTTCTTCTAGGGTTTGTTTCTAAAATTTCTTCTATAAAAGCAAGGGTTCTTCGAGTTTGAAAAATGGGTTGTGTTAAGATAAAGTGCGAATGTGAGCATAGTGTTTATGAAAGTGAAGTTCATGTTGAGCAGAGAGCAGAATGTGAAATGACACAGAGTGTGCGAAGCGTGTGCATAGAGAAAGCAGAGTGTGTAGAGAAGCGTGAAGGGCAAAGTTGATTGCAAATTACGGTCATGTAAGGTGCAACAGACTGTGTGAAGTGATTGCGCAAGAGAGAGCAGAGTGCACAAAGATTGTAAAGGTGATGTAGACCAGTTAGAGTCTTGCAATAACAAAGGTATATGTCAAACATTTTTTATTTAATATTGAAGTCCAGTTGGTGCTGGCAAATTAAGGGGTTGGTGCCTCTTTCCAGTAGGTGCTGGTAAAATAGGAGTTGGTGCTCCATTCTGTTGAAGCAGATAAAGTTAAGGGGTTGGTGCTCCTTCCAGTTGGTGCTGGTAAACAAATTGTCCAGTTGGTGCTGGCAAATTAAGGGGTTGGTGCTTCTTTCCAGTAGGTGCTGGTAAAATAGGAGTTGGTGCTCCATTCTGTTGAAGCAGATAAAGTTAAGGGGTTGGTGCTCCTTCCAGTTGGTGCTGGTAAACAAATTGTAAAGTTGGTGCTTTGCAAGAGGTTGGATTTGGATGGGAGTCCAAGCAGCCATTCTTTTTGAGGAGTAGCCATTTTGGTGAACCTCGTTAAAAATTTGTTTTGTGTGATGTTCTCTTGCGGTACTTATTATATCTGTTTATAATTTTTATCTGCTGCAATTTTTTTAGAGTTGTCTATTCATGTTTTGGAATGCTACACTGATTCACCCCCCCTCTCAGTGTCATTGTGATTACAACAAAAACTAACAGTCATGACCGAGAAAACGAATAGTCATGGTAGGAGAATATGGTGTCAATTATTTGCATGTGACGTGTTTGACGAAATGCCTTCTCAATATATACAAAATGAGTTACATAAAGGAGTTACAATTGACAAGTGGCATATGAGAATATGAAAGGTGTTACAATTGACAAGTGGCATATGAGAATATGAAAGAAGGAGTTACAATTGGAGTTACAAAGAGAAATGATTGTTATAAAAGGAGTGTTGCTTGGAGAATTTTAAGGTGTGCGATATGTGAGCGAGAAGGGTGTGTGTTTTGTGAATTGTGGTAGATGTTGGGTAAGCAATAGACCAATCAGGGTCTTGTAAAAGTGAAGGCATTTTTATGTCAATCTTCTAGTTTCAAAATTGAAGTCCAAGTTGGTGCTTGGCATCAGGGGTTGGTGCTCCTTCCAGTTGCTGCTGATAAATCAAGGGTTGGTGCTCCTTTCTGTTGGTGCAGATAAATCAGGGGTTGGCACTCCTTTCTATTGGTGCTCCTTCCAATGGGTTCTGGTAAATTGATTGTAAAGTTGGTGCTTTGCAAAGGCTAGATTTGGATGGGATTCCAAACAGTCATTTTGAGGATGTAGCCAAATCGGTGAAACTCAGTACATCTTGTATTGTGTGATGTTCTCTTGTTATACTTGCTTTATTTGGTTTTAATTTTTCATTGTTTCGGATTTAAGATTTGAAGATTTAAGTTTAAAAGAGCTACACTGATTCACCCCCCCCCCTCTCAGTGTCATTGTGAGACTAACACCATTTTTACTATACATATTGGCTACTAATTTTTCTTTAGGCACCATGTTGGCCTAAAAGAATGCACAAGACAAAGAGAAAGTTGTATATTACATCAGTCGCACCTTGGTGAGTTATGAGCTAGGATATGCGTATGTAGAAAATTTGTGTTTAGCAGTGGTCTTTGCAACTAGAAAGTTGTGACACTACATGTTGAGCCATATGACCTATGTTATATCAAAATAAAATTCTCTACAGTACATGATGAATAAGACCTATCACAATACGTGTACTACAAAGTGGATCATGTTATTGACAAAATTTGATCTAGAGTTCATAAGCCAAAATTCCATCAAGGGACAAGTCATAGCAGATCAATTAGCAAAGGCACCTCTTTTGGATAGCAAGCCTCTCACCATAGAATTGTCTAATGATGTAGTATTTGCATTATCAGATCTACTCGAACCTAAAGATCCTGAAAAAGAAAGAGACATGGCATTTTTATTTGATGGTTTGAAGTGCAAGCAAGGGAGCGAAGTAGGGATAGTCTTTATCACACCGCAGGGTGCTCCATTACCCTTATCATTCAAGCTAGACTTCCCTTGCACAAATAATAACATAGAGTATGAGGCCCTGATCTTGGGACTCCAAACAGTCGTTGTAATGGGAATTAAAATATTGAATATATTTGGTGACTCTTTGCTCATAGTTAATCAAGTCAAAGGATTATTCCAATGCAGGTGCCCACTCCTAAAATCTTACAAGGAGCTTGTTGACACTTACCTAGCCCTAATGGAATGGTATGACATCATGGCAATCCCTCGCACGTCAAACATATTTGCAGACACCATGGAATCTTTGGGATCCTTAATCCCTCAGAATTTGTATGCTAATTTCATAACTATTCACGTTAAAGTGCTTACACACTCGGCAATACAACATGAGGCTATTGACAACCAAGAGTCATTCAACATGATCCAGATCTAACTAAATCAAGATCGGTCCTTCAAAGCTAGAGCTTTCTTGCAAATGGCACCTTGGGAATATTTGATCTCTCAAGATCTTGCAGAGTGTGGTATGACCATTTGTCATAGGGTTGTTTCTCAATATGTGTTCTCAGATTCTAGATCATAGGAGAAGCATGTTGTTTTATCCATAGAAGTTATGGCTTATCAAGATTGGCTTTCCCAGTTGTGGGATTTCCTAAAATTGGTAATGGTACCGCAAGGCCTATCGCATGCTAAAATATGAGCATTAAAATAGAATGTGGCGAGGTATATCTTGCTAGGAGATATCCTTTATAGATGAGGCTATGATGGAATTCTCCTTCATTTTCTTGAGCCCTAGGAAGCATCCTAGGCAATCTCGCAATCTCATGATGGTACATGTGGTGGTCACTTTAGTGGCATGGCCATCGTTAAGCACATCTTGAGAATGGGTTACTATTGGCCCACTATGGAAAAATATTGTTGCGAGTATGTCAAGAAATGTGTTAAGTGTCAACATCATGCAAACCTTACTCCCTTGCCATCACAAGCCTTACAACCCATCCAAGCAGCATGGCCTTTCTCACAGTGGGAACTAGACTTAGTGGGGAAGATATCACCCCCATCCTCAGGTTAACAAATGTTCATCATAACAGCCACTGAGTATTTCACCAAATGGGTCAAAGCGATCCCCTTGAAATCAACAACTAGACCAAGGATTGCATAGTTTATACTCCACAATATCATAAGTCATCTTGGGATCCCTTAGAAAATAATATCGGATAATGGACCATCTTTCAAGAACAAAAATGTGCGTACTTTGATGAACAAATACCACATTTAACATAGTTTTTCAACACCCTATTATCCATAAGCAAATGGGCAAGTAGAAGCCTCAAACAAAATAATATTCTCCATTTTAAGGAAGATAGTGAAAGATAATCATAAGGACTGGCATTTGCAATTGCCTTTGGCATTGTGGGCATACAAGACTAGTCTTTGGATGCCCACTGGGGCAACACCGTTTTCACTTGTATATGGAACTGAAGCCATCATGCCCCTAGAGTTGGATATTCCAACCCTACGCATAGCATTAAAGGACTTCATAGATTATGACACTGCGTGGTAAAACCGCTTTGATCAGTTAACACTTCTTGATGAACATTGAGTCAATGCCTTGGAGCATCTTCGCATTTATCAGGATCACCTTGCGCTAGCCTACAATATTAAAGTCCACTTAAGAGAATTCAATATTGGAGATCTTGTGCTCAAAGAAAACCAACAAAACTCAAATCTATCGCCACACCTATGGACAAATTTACGGTAAACTAGATAGGCTCCTACATGATTTCAAAAAGGGTTGGGCCTGGAGCATATTGCCTCACATCATTGGATGGTGTTGAAGAGCCTGAGCCTCTCAAATTTCATTCATTTGAAGGTATTTTATACATAAAATACAAAAACATTCAAATATACATAAAATACAAAAATATTCAAATATACATAAAATACAAAAACATTCAAATATGCATAAAATACAAAAACATCCAAATATAAAGCATCAAAAATACAAACAAATTCAAAAAACATAAAAATTTAAAATCAAAAATGCTCCAAGGGTATCTTCACACTGCTTGGTCAAAATTCAATCAAAAAATGCTCCAAGGGTATCTTCACACCGCTTGGTCAAAAATTCAATCAAAAAATGCTCCAAGGGTATCTTCACACCGCTTGGTCAAAATTCAATCAGAAAATGCTCCAAGGGTATCTTCACACCGCTTGGTCAAAATTCAATCAAAAAATGCTCCAAGGGTATCTTCACACTGCTTGGTCAAAATTCAATCAAAAAAATGCTCCAAGGGTATCTTCACACCGCTTGGTCAAAATTCAATCAAAAAATGCTCCAAGGGTATCTTCACACACTTGGTCAAAATTCAATTAAAAAATGCTCCAAGGGTATATTCACACCGCTTGGTCAAAAATTCAATCAAAAAATTCTCCAAGGGTATCTTCATGTTGCTTGGTCACCTCCTAAAAAGCCCCAAAGGCACCATAAACCCTTTGGTCAAAATATAATCAAAAATACAAAAACAATGCAAAAATAAAAAATACAAAAACAATTACATCTTACATCTGCATCCATATAGTCGCATTACATCAAACATGCATATCCATTGCATTTTCATATGTTATGATCACACTCTCGCAAACGATGCCACGATTTGTATCACAACCACAAATACACAAGTCCACCTTCATCCATTCATCTATGTGTGTAACTGTGTTTTTCAACACAACCATATCATATTGCTATAAGGAATAGGCTAAGATTTTTTGGTCATTAAACCATATCTAGTGGTCTTATCAGTTTTTGTGGGAAGCCATCTTGATTAGTAGAGAGTAAGGTCTAATCGTGAATGCCTCAAATATTCAAGATCCTATCACTAATTAAAAATACTAAAATTCTAGTTGGTACAAGGGAAAGATGAAAGCTGCAAAAGTGGTCTAGGTTACCTTAAGCAAAAAAGGATCTTCCTTGCTTATCCCCCTGTGCAACCGGTTCAAAGGTGTTGAGAATTAGCAAAAGGACAAGTTCCACCCTACCCAAAAACAAGTGATTATCATCACTACATAAATCCCTTGCTTTCATTAAAACAAGCGAAAATCCTCAAACAAAGCACAAATTCAAAATCCCAGTTTCCAAAGTCATAATTCAAAGTCCCAAAATCAAGCAATAGTTAAAGTCGAAACAAACAAGTGATTTTCATCCTTACATAAATCCCTTTCTTAAGATAAAAACAAAAAAAAATAAATCAAAAAAATAAACAGTGATTTTCATCACTAAGCATGAGCAAGTATCCCGAATAAAATGAAGAAAAGAAGGGAATGGAACTTGAATCTCTAGAATTTTCAGCATTGTATAAAACCGGAAGGAGATCCCCATTACATGTTTGGTGTACAGCCATTTCTGTCAATGGTGATACCCTTAAGCATGATGATATGTATATCACAATAGCATCTTGCATTTGTGTAGACCAATGTTTGCATGTGGATGAGCTAGCTTTAGGTAACCCAACGATACCTAGCGACATAGTCCAACTAAGTCCAACAAAGGATCAGATGAACAATTGAGGATCCACGATCTTAGCAATGAGCTGAAATAATCCTGCCTGACATCGAAGGAAATGCTTGAGTTCTATCTAAATATATTCATTTGCACACACAAATATAATGAATACGTAGTTCCATGATGAAAGCCTTGCTTTTCAAAAGTCTTGTGTGGTCAGTACGCATTTGTTGATAGAGTAACTAGAGTGTTTGAGTCTCAAGAAAAACCTCAAAAATTCCTACATAGCAACAAATCATATGAGCAATCGCATCATCAATTTTATTTATGAATTTTTGTAAATTAAGAGTGAAAGCATGTCTACGAAAGCACAGGCGCACCGGGTGTGATGCAAACAAAAGCAAATGTAACGCTAAGTCCTATGAATGAACAAAGAACAAGTGCATGAAAAGGGAAAGCGAAGAATGAATGAAATGAGATGTAAAGCAGAAGTAAAGTGCAACCTCTTTTATTAATTTTGCTTGTGATCAAGTTACAATACGTCTCCCCCATTTTTAGGGGCTCGGAGCGTTAGATATAGTTTTGTTACACCAACGGATGGTACGCTTCCCTTCGGGATCTTCTGTGTGCCCACATTTGAAATGGGTGGACCAAACATTATCATCGCTTGTGTGAATGCATCGGTAGTTCCTTACTACCCCTCCGGTGTTGAGACCCTATGTTCAGAGAAATAGCAAATTATTAATAGCACATGCGGATGGAGGGAAACATGTAATCCCCAAGGCCTTCGGTTAATGCATATATGAAATAATTAAAACTATGATCAAAACATATCATAATAAGATGAAACTTGAACAAGAGCATGTAAACATCATCATGAACACACTGCAAAAATAACAGTCAAGAAATCTGCTGTAGATTTCTAATCACTTCGGGGTGGGACGATTAGGACTATCATAAAATGCCCAAAAGCAACCTCCCAAATGTCCCATCCAGAGGCCTCCAAAACACCTACAAACTTGGGGTTAGGCAAAATGGGACATTTTGAGATGACCCAGAAGGACGAATTTGGCTGATTCTGCCCCAATAACCCTATATCTGAAGTCACTCCTTGTATGTTAGTAAAAGCGTAAAACAATGAAAACACAGTCAAAACAAGTTAGAATGCTTTGAATTTGAACTGCAGCATATATGAAACACACAAAACATGATGCAAATGAAACAATGAAGAAATCTACTATAGATTTCTAATCGCTCTTGGGTTGGGCAATTAGGACTGTAACAAATATCTTCACTGTTTCTTTTGCATCATGTTTTGTGTGTTTCATATATGCTGCAGTTCAAATTTCAAAGCATTCTGACTTGTTTTGACTGTGTTTTCATTGTTTTACGCTTTTACTAACATACAGGGAGTGCCTTAAGATATAGGGCAATCGGGGTAGAATCAGCAAAATCTGACCTTCTGGGTCGTCTCAAAATGCCCTATTTTGCCTAACCCCAAGTTTATAGGTTTTTTGGAGGCCTCTGGATGGGAAATTTGGGAGGCCACTTTCAGGAATTTTATGACAGTCCTAATCATCCCACCCCAGAGCGATTAGAAACCTACAGCATATTTCTCAACTGTTCTTTTTATAGTGTGTTCATGATGATGTTTACATGCTCCTATTCAAGTTTCATCTTATTCTGATATGTTTTGATCACTGTTTTAATTATTTCATGTATGCATTAACCGGAGGCCTTGGGGATTGCATGTTTTCCTCCATATGCATGTGCTATTAATCATTTTCTATTTCTTTGAATACAATATCTCGACACCAGAGGGGCAGCAAGGAACTATAGATGCATTCACACAAGCAGCGACGACGTTTGGCCCACCCATTTCAAATGTGGGCATGCGGAAGATCCTAAAGGGAAGCGTACCATCTATTGGTGTAACAAAACTATATCTAACACTTCAATCCCCTGAAAATGGGGGAGACATATTGTAACCTAATCACAAGCAAAATTAATAAAATAGGCTACACTTTACTTTTGCTTTACATCTCGTTTCATTCATGCTTCGCTTTCCCTTTTCATGCACTTGTTTTTTGTTCATTCGTAGGACTTAGCGTTACATATGCTTTTATTTGCATCGCACTCGGTGCACCTATGATTCCGTAGACATGCTTTCAATGGTGATCATGGTAGGACCCTGTCCCCTAATTTTGGGATCAATTTTCTGATCAAACTTTTGTGTTTTTTGCTTGTAGGTGTTAATCCTTCAGGCATTGGACTGCTGCTCGTGCCACCCTGTGATGAATACAGAGTTGGTATTCATGTCACCCAAGGATGAATAGGCATTCATTCCACCCTATGAAGAATACATATCTGCTATTCATCCCACCCTAGGACGATTAGCTCTCTATGCATTTTTTGAGCAAAAACTTAGGGGCATCCAATTTGGGCAGAGAAGAGGTAGGTTTTCTGAACATCCTCTATAATTTTTTGTCTTTGTTTCTATGATTTTTCTGCTTTATTTGCTTGCATAGAGAGGTTTGTTGCATGTCTTATTTCTTTGCACAAGTAAAAATAACCACACACACCATGTGATAATATAAACATCAAGGAGTTGGTCATAAAACCCCAACACTTGATCAAGACCAACAGTGGATTTCATCACCACCTTGGATTGAATTTTGCATACATAACCTCGATCGCGATTATTTCTAGACATAAATCTTGATGAAAGCTGACCAAGTGTAGCTGGGGTGATTCCCAATGCATGAGGATAAGTCTTCTATGGTAGGTGTCAAAAATAGAGTGATTCCCCTTTTGTACCGCATATGTTCCACGTACTATTCTTCTCTTGCGTACCAATAGTTTACCTCACGTAAGGGTGGGTATATTGAGAGGTTCGATATAATGGCATGGCAATGGTATATTGAAGGGGTGACCATTTTGGGAGACATAAGAGCCCTCATATTACATGTACAACAAAATTTTCTTTACAAGGCTTTCAAAAAAAAAATCAAAACACACTGAACCAGATTTAGGGCACACATTTAATTTGTAAACAAGATAATCACTTCTTTGTTTGTGTGGCCCCTTTTGTTTAGTGTAGCATAAAAAATCATAAAAGAAGATAAAAACATACGTATCCCTTAGAAAACCACCACCATGGTGTACACCCGTAGCCAGGCCCAATCATGGGTAGAAGCTGCGAAAAGTGTACAAGGGGGGACAAGTCACCTCCGTTATAGCCCTAAGGACTTGTTCATACCACCTTGGTGGCCTAACCCACAAAATAGTCCACATCATACCATGATGAAATAGGACTATAGAGGCACCCCTTTGAGGGGCATTCCCATTCAGCACAGACCCTTTTAGGAGGAGTACATACATAGGAAGGCCCCCTTAGACACTCATTATGAGTGGCCATCGTGCAATGAAGTGCTAGAATAGCATAAGGCCCATAAGTAGGGGCAAAATTATTATATCATCCCTCCTCTACCCATCATTGTTGTCAGAAACAATAGGCCAAATCCAGAGCGCAAGGCTCTTTAGATAGGGCAAGCCAATTTTGCCCACCCCTTTCACATATATGAAAGGGAGCACGAGGAAAACCACTATATTCCTCAAGAGCAATACATAGTGCAGGAGCAATGCACCTCCGCACCTGCTATTTATCAGGATCACCTACTGAGGCTAGAGCCTCGATTGAATATCGCTAACCTCGACAGAGGGAAGCAACCTATAGAGATCTCGAATCACTATGACCGAGATAGATATGTAGGGGAGGCATCTAGACCTCCTAGACCTAATATGGCAGAACAAATCGACTTGGCATTTGCCAAACATGCTGCCTACCAAGCACAAATCACATAGCTTGAGCAAGATCAACAACAGTTAGAGCACATGTACCGTCTCAGCAAAGACCTCCTAGACCTGAGCGGGAGACCACTCCTAGAGCCAATGATAGGCACCCTCCTCGAGAACCCACCCATGTTTATAGGTCACACCTAGGAACTCCTCAAGAAGCCTATGAGGAATTCGAGCAAGAAGAATATCGGGCTGAAATGCCCTACCAAGGCATGGGGGGCGTTATTCAGCTACCCCTCCATAGGCCTCAAGTTCCTCGCAATTCACAACGGGAACAAACCAAGGAGGAAGAGATCAAATCTTCTGATGCATACAAAGTGCTGCTAGAGCGCTTAGAGTCTGTGGAGACCAAGACTTCTAGGCCCCAAAAGCCCACTTTACACCAGCTTTGCAGTCACCCTGTGCATCCTTTAGTGTCGGCACCCCCATACCCTAAACAATTCAAAATGCCTCAATTAGCAATTTTTAGAGGGGATGAGGATGCCCAAGAGCATGTGACAAGATTCCTGAGTCAATGCTTCGGCATTCAGGACAACTATGCTTTGCTTCTAACAACATTTATAACCACATTCATAGGCCCTACCTCGAATTGGTTTACCCAGTTGCCAAAGCATAGCATAAGCAACCTGGACTAGCTAGTGGATGTGTTCCTCGAATGTTTCACCTTCAACACCAAGAAGAAGGTATCATTAAGTGACCTAGCTAGCCTCAGGTAGTATGAGGAAGAGACCATGGCAGCTTATGGAAATCGATGGAGGACGTTGCTTTTAAGGCTACCTTACCTCCCTCCCATGGCTAACCTGACCCAAATGTTCTCGAAGAGCTACCTAAGTTCAATCTTCGTGCTATTGCAGCTGCAGCAATATGCCACTCTCGAGGAAGCCCTGGCGCAAGCTAGAATAATTGAGGAGATCAAGATACAGGATGGTGAGATTGCCAAGCCACGCAAGAAAGAGTGGCCCAAAAATACCAAAACTGGGTCCATGCAACCGAAACCCATCGCGGTCAATCAGGTTGCCATAAACATACCAAGGCCTGCACAGACAACACATCCCCCAAAGGCTAATTATAAGGCAGTTCCTCTTGAAGCTATGAGAAGGAAAATCATAGGCAAGATCAAAATCAATAGTGTCACCCTAGGCGATAATTCACACCCTTCACAGAGTCTAAAGACTCCTTGGTAAACTTGATAAACCTGCAAAAAAGTTGACCCATAGATCCCAACGTACCAAAACCCAAGGGCTATAGGGAAGACCTATATTGGAGATTTCATCAACAAAAATGACACAACCTTTATGCATGTTGTAAGTTCAAAAGCTTAGTGCAAGACCTAATAGACAATAAAAAAACTAGTTGTGGATAATCCCATAGCACCAAACAACCAACAGATGGAGGTTTTCAAAGACCCCTTGCCTGCCCATGATGCGTAGGCAAATACTCTACAAGTCAATGAGGTGACACAAAATTTCCCCATGCAGGGGTATGTAGGGATGATAAGCATAGTGACACGAAATAAGAGATATCCAAGCATAGTTGCACCCACTGTAGCTATAGGAGAGGTTCCATCAATGTCACAACCTCAACAACACCCTACGCAACCTCCCCCGCCTAGACCAGTGGCCATGATTTGGACTAAACTTACCCAAATTTTAAGGACCATGTCGGCTAGGCTCTCCATCTATGAGCTCATCCAACAATCACCACCCCATCGAGAGGCTCTAATGGAGATACTCAAAGCCATCGAGCTACAGCCCCACGAAGCAAACTCTTTCAACAACTTTGTGGGACATGTAAAATGATGTACAAAACCAGTCATCACCTTTAGAGAAGACAAACTAAAATCGATGATTGGTGATATGGTGGATCCACCCTTGCATGTCATTGCATAGGTCAATGGGATTCCATTTAAGAGGGTGTTGGTGGACACTGGCTCATCCAACAATATAATTACAACAACAGTATTGAAACACCTCAAGTTGCCAGCATCTCACATTGTGGCCTCCACCTATACTCTTCGAGCATTCAATGACGCGATATGCTCGATGGTTGGCACAATTGTCCTGCCCATCCAAGTGGCACATAAGACTATTCCTACATTGTGCCACATCCTGGAAGGTGATATGGCCTACAATATTTTGTTTGGCTGGCCTTGGATCAAGGACATGAAGTTTATCCCTTTGATAGCCCATCAATGCCTAAAGTACACATATGAAGGGTAGTGTATGTAGCCCCGACAGACTTAGAGCCCTTCAAATATTGCAATTCGGTGTAGCTGATGTTGCAGTCGACCCTCCCATTGACACATTTGGACTTTTAGTTGAATTCATCCAAATAGGGTTCGATTCTGCATACATCCCCACTTTTAAGTCCCTCAAATCACCAACTGGGCCCATCTTCATCGTCTTGTCCTTCACCAACAACACCACCTATGGTGGCCATGCCGAAGGACAACAGGAAGAAGCCCTTGGAAGAGATACCACCATTGGTCTCAACCATCTCTACTGAATAAGTTCCCAGCCGAATGGAAGTCGAGACACCTGGTTCACCCAACATGGAGTGGACCCAGGAAGAACTCCCATTTCCTCCCCCTCAATCGCCAACAATCATCGTTGAGATAGCCAATACGGGCCTAGAGGAGTACCTAGTGCAGAACATTGTGGCAACACCCACTCTTGAGTCCATGCAGGACATGGGGAGACCTCGACTCCCCATCGACGCTATTTTCCCTTTAGGCTACCCATCGAATTAGACAAATTTTGTATATGGGGGCCTCGACAACGGCATTGAATCTTACCTACAAGAGGAAGAGGATGAAGAGCCCTTTGCTGAGAACGTCAACTATCTGTCCAACCCGGACTTCACTTTGAAATACCTTGGGGTGAGAAGACTCACCATTTTATAGACCCGAAGGTCTGCTTTGAATGTACATGCAGGGGTGCCACTTGGTCATCATGCCTTGTCAGGGGATAGAAGATTCCTCCCTGATTAAGGGCTCCATGACTGCCTCTTTGAGATTTGAAATGCTCACTCGCACTCCCATGCATGGAAGGTGGAGTTGAGTGGCAGATCTGGGCTGTCATTTGTCAAGGTTTAATTTTTTTCTCGTCAAACCTGCTATTCGCCCCACCCTGGAGTGATTGTTGTTAATCATCCCGGGGTGGGGCGAATAGCATTCTAATCGCCCCAGGGTGGAATGAGTAAGGAGAAGGGTGCTTTAAAGGTGCCAAATTGACCTATGACCTTCCAAAATTACTTTGGGAGTGGTTAGGACCATTGTTTAACCTCTGGGGGCTACCCTAGGGGCTGTGTATGCCAATTCGGTTAGTGCTTGTCGTCACATAATCAGATTGGTGTTGTTTTGGTGTCTACAAAGAGATATTAAGAAATTAGGCTAGATACCATACAAATGTCAGAAATAATATCTACATGGCCATTGATTATTTTGAATCTTTTAAATAACATAAGATTTATCAAGAAATTACATACATTCTAAGCTAGTAAATTTCACATATGAATGCCTAAATAATTAGTTCTTATGATAAGAATTATTATTTACATTCATGATTGTTATACTTTTTGTGGTATCACCTATTTAAATTTTTGAAATCATATCATATGCATTCCTTATGTTTTAAGTGATTAAAGCATACAGGTTCATTCACATTAGATTAAACATCATATAGACAATGCATGACACATTGCATTTACCATATCATAACATAAGTTAGATGCATACAATTAAATCAAAATTAAACATACATATAACAAAAACATTGCATCCATAAACACATAATTTCATAAATCATCCATCCACATCTAAGATCACATCATTGCATCCACCCATACATAGAATCATAAATCCATCATCAAATCAACTCATGATACATCACATCATGTCACAATAATCAAATCATATAAGCATCTACATAAACATCTACATAAGCATCCATATCAATATCCATATCATCATAAATATCACCTATCATCTAACACATATATCAACTCATCATAATGCCATCATCACATCACATAAGTAAAACAAAAACATAAGCAATAAATGACACACATAATGAAGCATAATGCAAAGATCTCATATAAATGTATGTCTCAAAAAGTGTCTCAAAATGTGTATCTCAAGTGCATGGATGTACAAAAATACCCGAAGGCTACAGTCATATAGGTAAGCTGACCTCAAAAATAAAATCCTAATGCATCATCAATCAAATATTGGACCTGCATCCCCTGTAGCACCGCCCCCTATGGATGGATCTTGGGTGGAGCGATGTGAGCCTGCTAGCCTCTCTGTGTGAGTCCGGGTCCTTTGACTAGGCTAGACGAAAGACTACCATGAGGTGGATTGTCCACTAGCCTATGATACACCTGCACTTGTCCTATCCCTAGGAGTGGCTCCTAGCCTCTTGATTTGCATCTAAAGAGAAGCAATGTGGTCTACATGATCAACAATCTCCACCTCATACTCATCTAGCAAAGTCTGCATCTGCTTGATCTCTACCCTCGATTCTGCCTCTGTAGGACCCTAAGGTGTGGGAGTATCAACAACAACCTACATCCTAGTAGCATCACCCCTGATAGCATCCTACAAAGCCTATATCTGAGTCATAGTCTGCTCTATAGTAGCATCTCATTGTACTATAGTATCATCTCATTGGGCTATAATAGCATCACGTTGTTGTACCTAAATATTGGCCGACTAGAGCTCGATCTCTGCATCATGCAACTGCACCCTAAGAGGAGAATCTCTCTCCTCAGGATCCAACTCCTCCTCCTCCTTAGGAGACTCCTACTCCTTTGCTGCCACCTGCTTTTTTGGTTGTCCCCATACCTCAGTCCTAGCTCGAACTCTACACCCTATTGGATCTACACCACCATCTCCACCATCATCCTCATAGCCCAGAATGCCATCGCCATGCCACATCAGATCACCCCACCACTACGCAAATGCATCTGTGACTCCCAAAATGACTCATGGGTCAACCCTTGGGGCATCCTCCTCATCATCCAACTCTGTGATATGTGGGGAAGAGAGGTCTCTCTCTGCTCTAATGCACATGTACAATAACGGGACAAGTGACACATCCTACTATAATTCGTACTCACAAAGAACTCGAGAGTAGAATAAATACTCTCTAATCTTGACCTTGTGGTCAACAAGCTACCACTCGCACCACATCTTAGCGATAAAACTGGCTGGATCATCCCAAGCTAGACACTCATGATATTGGTGCCACATGATGTCTTTGGACTACAACCTAGTGAAAATAGCAGTATAATAGGGGAGCTCCCCCACATTAGGGTGGCTCTTACGCTCCTCGCACTCTCGAGCCCATTTTGTAGCATAACACTGCATCCTAGCATCAATAGTTGTAATCCTAGTAGGGAGCCCTCTGGGACGATCCACGCTGATATGCTCTCATCCCCATACCTGAAGGAGCAAGCTGCAAGCAATGCTGACATGACCCTGTTGGCAGATGTGGTACAACTCATAATAGCACTATGCCAGCAAGGACCTCCCCCATGCATAAATTATAGGCTCCACGCTATCCATCAAGTCCTGAACCATCACAAGGAGGTTCCATAGGAACCCTAAGCCTGAGCAATCTAGGATCAGAATGTTGCTGATGACCATCAGCAGCATCATATGCCTCTTTGAGAAGACATGCTTCCTATACTAGCGTAGAACAAATACACCTCCAGACTTGGTTTCCTTGAAGGTAGCCATAGCATGCCTCCTGAACATTCAAAGAAATACTACATCATGGTCATTAGAAGCCAAAGATACGATGGCCACTCCATCAAAAGGGATTTATAAAATCCTGTACACATCCTCTGGTGTGATAGTCATCTCACCAATAGGAATATAGAAGGTGTTTGTCCTAGGGTCCCATCGATGAACCAGGGCCATGAGGTAGGTCTGATCCGACATGATCTATGGCAGCTTGATCACATACTGTATTCTACAGGACTTAAACCAAGCCCAGTCTGTATCATCCATGAGTGGAAGGATATCATTTAGGAGCTTCGGGTCCAGAGCCCAAACAGTGAGAATCTAAGGGCAAAAATCAAAGGTATAACTACAATGCATCTAAGGCATAAATCATAATAAAACATGAAAAACGATGCAAATAATGATAGATTATCCTAAGTCTAAGTGAAAGAGCAGTAAATGCACCTAATAATGCAACAAATTTTAGAAAAATGTCTTGAAAATTTAGAAAAATCATTTAATCATCTTTCAAAATAAAAAAATAAATCAAGAAAATTCATAAAATTTGCCTAAGGATCCTATCCGTTATCGCCTACAGTAGCCAAAAACTGGTCGTTGAGGCTAGCAACGGCCAATCCCCAACAATCAAATTTTTGACCGTTGGGATTCAAAATCGATCGCTTTGAGTGACAACAACCAATCCATAGGCTGAAACGACCGCTCTGAGTGGCAACAGTCGACGAGCAACATGGCAAATGCCTACGCCCTAGGCCAAAAATACCAAAAACATTGTAAACAACAAAAAATGTGGGCATGACCACCTAAACAAAACCTAAGCTAAACCTACCTACATGTTTGATTCATTGTCGATGAGTTTAATGAGATTCATTTACCAGTTATTTAGGAGGTTCAATTTTACCGAAAATACCCGAGGTGTTGTAGGTGAGTTGGAGAGGAGAGGGAAATCCTCCAAGAGAGGTCCTAGGTTCAAATCTCCAACCTACCAAAAAGTTGAATTGGGTATCCAAAATCCAATTGATAATGTTGATGCGGGAAGGGTCGGGTGTGACTCCCGGGTGACTTTGACGGTGTAGAACCCCTTGTTCGTGGTCTCTCAGACCAAGGCGGCCCCGCAAGGGGTTTTTTGCTTAAATATATATATATATATATATATATCGAAAAGGAAAGCAAGGTTAAGGTTTGATATAATACCCGAGAAGCTTTGGCTCCTCCGCTCACCGATGTCTCACCCTATGCAACCATAATCCTCGACACAAATGCACTTGAATTCATAATTGTCGTTTTCTCGTCAGAGCTCTAAAAAGCAAATCGCCAGCTAGAAGAATGAAAATTCAAAACCCTAGATCGCTTTTATACTTCTCAAGTTATGCCTCAGCCACTGCTGACGTCAATGGCCCGAACTTCTTGGCTACTCAGGGCAAGAGCAGCCACAAGCAAGCAATTAGCGATCTTTGGATCTGACAGTGACTGGCTGCATAAGTAAAATTAGAAAGATTCCTTCTAGGAGGAATAACAAAAAAATTAAATAAACACTTTTTTATGGTCCTTGATCATCATAATGATCAAAATAATAAAAAATCACATAAAAACAAATCTCGAGTAAGCTTCATATTTAGTTACTTACTCTATCAACTCAGTGGTTGCAGTGATTTGCACTCCATGCAATTCGGTGAGATGAGTAAGTTACCATAGAGCTACTTGTGGCAAATTATTCATTTTAGAATTATGGTGTATCACCTCAACCTCGAAGAAGATCAAGATGGTCGGACTACTCCACGGGTATGATAGGATCATCCTAATTCTCTTATGACACAAAAAAATTGACCCAAGTGATGCAATACAAGCATAAATAACTCCCTAAGAAGGCTATTTATGGTCGACCGCTCCCTAGGATAGGGATGAATGATCATCATAAACAATTGGAATCACACTTGGAAGGGGGTTTTCCCATTAAAAGAACAAACACTAGAAAGGAGCCAAACTAGTCATATTGGTCAAGTGACTTGTCGCTTCATTCATTGTCCTTCCCTCACAAATTCATTGTGTGAGGGGGTAGTTCAAATCTTCAAATAATCATAATCAAAGTCAACCAAAGATCACTCGATCATATCAAAATTGGGTTCATCCTATGAATCATTGCATACAACTCTTACAAAACTTTCCTCGTTTGTTGGGTTCATAAGAAAATATGACATCTTCAGTTTGTAGCTCTCCTCTAGTCAGTTTTGTTGTAGCAACATAAGCTACCCGATTGCATTTGAGGAATAAGTGCAAGTGAACATGTGCAAGCCCTATGCTAAATTAAGCCTTCAAATAGGTTGAAGCAATGATTCAAGGATACGTGCCATCTTGTGTGATTGGGCCATCTAGCGCTGATTAGATCAATGATCATCCTACACCCTACAAACATAGCAGTCTATGTTTATACTTTGTGTTGTGTTTTCCACTCAACGCATTACAAAAAGGGGTATATGTAGACACCTAAAACATGTCATTTTTAGGGATACTACTCACATGGGCACATTCATAAATTATGTGACTAAACCTTGGGACCTTCCAAGTATCAAAAGTGGTTTTTACCACTCATATGGGGTATTCTTAGCCCATCCAATCCTGGCTGCTATAGACCAGAGCGGCTAGATCCTAGCCATTGCAGCTCAGAGCGGCCAAACCTTAGCCGCTATAGATGACAACGACTAAACCTTAAAATGCATTTTGTCATCAATATAGCCTAATATCAGGTGGAAGTGGTAGTCTACATGCAATAAGACCGAGCGGGGATAACTTTACATTCCTCCTCACAGCTAGTCTACATGAAAGACTTAAGTCCAGATTTAGACATCAGTTAACTACCCCTTAACGGTAGACAAAGACTCAATTTCTCATGCTAACATCCAGTGCGCATGAGGGATTTAGTCCTAGGGTTTAAATATTGACCTAGGACTTCAAACACTTTATAAGGTGCAAACCTAAGAGCACCAAGGGATGACAGATCATATATCAGAATTTTGAATAGGTTGGATCATTGAGGAGAGCTTTTGAAGACTTGGAGAGGTTCCCTTGGAGATCATTTTATAGCGAAGCCCTATCAAATTGGAGAGAATATCTGAGCACCCTTGACGAGAAACGAAGTGCTAGCCAACTGAGAGGTGATCATCTATGCACATACAGTAATCATTTAACATTAGTAGCAAACTTAAGCCCATAGCCTTTGGATCAATAAATATAGATTTCATCTTAGTAGCCGCTGTCCTAGATAGTGGCCTGTAAACCTAGTCTAGGGTTTAGCTATTAGTTTCTTCTATTCTACTTTCTCCATGTTTTCATTAGCATAGGATCTACTTTATTTATTTGCATTCATAGCACTAGTTTCATTGCATTTGTTTTCACTAAGCATATTCATTACTAACAACCTCATCCGGGAGGCAATCTCAGACATCTAAGTGTGTGTTGTTGTTTCATTTCTTACATGGCTATAGGTTCATTGAAAAAATCCACAACATACAAAAGCAATAGGATCCCTCTAGGAATCAGGCTTGGAGAAGGAGGCATCTGTAAGCCCTCATACAGTTTCGTGTGCATCACCGGGAACCCTGTAAAAGCATGTCGCCCATTGCAAGGGGATATTTTATACATCTTCTACTCTCTTTGTGTAAAATCATGTATCAAATGAAGGGTATCCCATAGATGGATTTATATGTAATCGGATATTGGAAATATCAATACAAAGCATTCATTCATTTATTTCTTTGTACTTTGGCTATGCCTATATTTTATGCTTTTTCATTTAATGCATGTTAAACGTTAAAAGATTCAATAATTATCACAAATAGAGTAAGTGGACGGTGTGCCGCTTCCCCGAGGTCGCTACACAATGATATTTTTCTTTGTCATCCTTCTTTTTTGACACCTTTGTAATCATACCCTTTTGATCCTTTTTAGTGTCCATGTTCTTGCTTGACTATGGTAGTTTTGGAAACTTTGTTCGACACCACTTGGCCTTACACCTAAAATTGTTGTACTTGTAACACCTAATGTTGTAGTTCTTGGAAGGTGTAAATGATTTGAAGTTCCTCTTGGTAAAGCCATAATCCTTTCTGGCATGAACCCTATAGTGAATTGCTTTATGACCAAAGCGATTACATGAGTAGCAATATCCCTAAAAGAAATATCCATCTTTGAATGAGTTGACATCCCTTTTAGTGAGGCCATACTCCTTCTTTCCATGAAACCTGCAATGCATAGCTTTGTAACCAAAATGATTACATGAAAAATAATGTCCTTTGAAGAAATCTTGTTTTGAAACCTCTGGTCTTAGCCTTTTCTTTGCTTTCTCTGTGATAATCCATGTTTCTTGTTTGTGCATTGTTTCCTTTCTTAATGAAGCTTCCTTTTTTCATATTATCTTCATAAGTCTTAGTTTCTTCTTCACTCTCTTCCTCTGAAACTTCCTTTTCTATTGATCTTGAGCTTGACCATTCTTCTTGTCTCCCTTGTCCCTCTTCAAAACCAAGTCCTGTTTTGATAGATGAATATCTTTGTGCATTGATAATTTTATCCAAAGTTTTTGAACTTTTACCAAACCTGTTCAACTTATCCTTAGAATATTTCACTTCCATCCTTAGTGAAACCACTTCATGTTCTAATCTTTCACACTCTAACTCTTTTGCTTCTAACTTTTCAACCATGACCTCTTTTAAATCTCCTTTCCTTAGCTTTTGAGCTTGTGAGGTTTTGTAGAAGCTTTTCTTTTTCTTCCTCATATTCTTGAACTTGAGCCTCAAGTCTTAAATTTTGCTTTCTAACTCTTTTCAACTCTCTAAGAGCAACAATAAGTTCTTCTTCTATATCAATTGTGCCTTCTTATTTTTCTGATTCTTTCTCTAGGTCTCCATTTATAAGAGCATCTTCTACTTGGTTTTTAATAGGAGTATTTTCTTCCTCTTCTATTGCCAAGAATAGAATATCTTCTTCTTCACTATCTGAGAGTCTTTCATCACTGTCACTTGAAGCAATGCTTGCCTTGTTAACATAGAAACTCTTCGTATGCCTTTGAAAGAACTTATTTTCATGCTTGCCTTGACCATACCTATTTTTCTTTTCATGCCTAAATTTTCTTTCTTCCTTCTTCTTATAATCCTATTTCTCTTCACTACTACTGCTTCTAGCTTGTGGATAATTTGATGCATAATTACCAAAATCACCATAATTAAAGCATTTCACAGTTTTTATATCTTTGTGTTTTGTTGAGCCCTTATTATTTCTTCTCACATAGTTAGCTTCTTCATTATTGCTTGACTCATCACTTGATTTTGGTTTCTTATCTTTTTTCTTCTTTGAAGCTTTGAAAGCTACCTATTTCTTGGAACTGTGATCCTTTACTATTATCATCTCATAAGTTGTGAGAATTCCATGTAACTCATCCATAGTCAACTTGTCAATATCTCTCATCTCTTCTATAGCTGAAACCTTTCCATCATACCTCATAGGGAGTGATCTTAATACTTTTTAAGCAATAGTGGAGTCTTCAATTTTGAATCCAAGTCCATGCATGGTATTAACAACCTCATCCACATGAAGTAGATATTTAGCAATATCTTCCTCATCTTCCATCTTCAAATATTCAAACCTTTTCTTGTGGTTTTGCATTTTTGCCAACTTGACCTTTTTATCTCCTTCATATGTTTGCTTCAATTTTTCCCATATCTCTTTTGATGATTTGTAGTGCATAGCTTTCACAAATTGTGCTTCACGTAATCCACTTAATATTCCATTCATAGCCTTGGTATTATTCACCTATAAAAACTTACCATGTTTATCCGTGAGAGGAGTAGTTGTAGGTGTGAACCCATCCTCAACCGATTGTCATATATTATATCCTTGTGCCATCAAGTAAGTCTTCATTCTTATACTCCAAAAAACATAATTGTTCCCATAAAACAATGGAGCCTTTTTTAATGAAGATCCATTAATATGTCATTTGTGTTCCTGCAATATCTTCCTTCAAGCTGTTAGACTTTTTAAAGGAACCCTCTCTGATATTTATTGAAGAACACAAGCTTATATTGAAAGGGGGGGGTGAACAGTATAAGACCATATTTTACTTTTCTTTCCAAATGATAACGAAAATAATATCAATGTAGTAAAATAAAAAATGTACAAACCATCATGCACATGAGAGACACAGATTTAACTTGGTTCACCTAATGTGGGTTACATCCACGGAGAAAATATTTTTTCTAAATTTCTTAACAAATATTTTGGGAACCAAATCCCTATTACAATATTTATGGAACTCTATCCAAAGGAGATATCAATCCCTAATGATCTAATTTGTGGATCTCTCTCCATAGGAAAACTCTATCCCCTTTACTCTAGTTTGTGGATCTCTCTCTACAGGAGAACTCTATCCCCTTTACTTTGGTTTATGGATATCTCTCCATAGGATAACTCTATCCCCTTTGGTCTATTTTGTGGATCTTTATTCATAGGAGAACTCTATCCCCTCTACTCTGGTTTGTGGATCTCTCTCCATAGGAGAAATCTATCCCATTTTACTCTAGTTTGTGGATCTCTCTCCATAGGAGAACTCTATCCTCTTTGCTCTAGTCTACTCCAAAGTCTACTCTCAACTATGTCTCAAACCTACACCAGATCTTATCACAAGGCTTGCACAAATATGCTCTGACTCTGCTCATAAATATTTGTTTCAAATATGCACCAAGCCTCGTCACATGTCTAGCACAAATCTGCTCCAACTCTATTCACAAATTCCTATCTTAAATCTGCATAAAACCTTATTACAAGGCTAGCATAAATCTGCTCTAACTTTTCTCACAAATCTATCCTCAAATATACACCAAACCTCATTATAATTCTAGCACAAATCTGCTCTGACTCTACTCACAAATCTCTGTTCAACTTTGTCCTAAGTCTTCTTACAAGACTTACTCAAATCTACCTCAATGTTACTTCAAGTCTTCTCACAAGACTTGCTCAAATCTACCTTCAAGCCTTCTCAAAAGACTTCCTCAAATTTACCTTCAAGCCTTCTCAAAAGACTTGCTCAAATCTACCTTCAAGCCTTCTCAAAAGACTTGCTCAAATCTACCTTCAAGCCTTCTCAAAAGACTTGCTCAAATCTACCTCAATGCTGCTTACTGAACCTGCTCAAATATTTTCAAATCTTGCATACAAACAAAGCTTATATCTCTTTTAAAAATGCTTTTATAAAATAGACATATTCTACCCAGAATTCTTTTAACCTCTGGAACATATAGAGAATAATATGTACTATCAAATACTTAATATGTTTTTCATATTCACAAATCTGGCTTTCATATAATCCAATCTCTACCTCTTAAAAAACCTCTTTCAATCAAATCAAATTGGTGTACAACTTTGTTTTACTAATTTGATTTCTAACACTTGCACATTCACTTTCAATATCACTCAAACCAATGCCTAAGAACTTCACAAATCCACTCAAATAATGAAGCACAATTTCTTCACAAACTCTAACACAACTATTTCAAATCTCATTCAACAATGGAGTTCAATCAATGAATCACAAAACCTATATCAAATATTTCCATCAATGCACATGAAATTAATCCTTATATCTCCTCCTTATAACATCAAAAATATACCCAACTAAACACCTCAATTAGTGAGTAATGTCCTCATACCTCTTAATTTGCTTTGATGAAGAAATGTCCTGTTGAGTGGTATTTTCACCCAGTTGTGAAAGTACACTCTCCTTTAGGATTTGGGTTCCAAATCCCCTCTTGCAAAGAAGTTAAACAAACAACTTCTCCAAGGTCTCTGTTGTATTAGCATTTGCATATGTGTATTAGTAATCTCAAATAAAGATATTCAATTTAAATGTTTGGAACACCTTAATGATTGCAAGTAATTGTAAACAAGAGGCAATGTTGGTTTATTTCACCATGAAACTTTAGTGATTGTTCATTTTTTTTTGGGATTTTGAAAATTTTTAAATGTTTATTTTAATGCCTGAAAATAAGTTAAAATTTCTGGAAAAAATAAAAATGAAAATGAAATGCAGAAAACTGAAAATAAAATGCATTCAGTATGATGCTATCCTGTTCTGACAAAATCGAAGATGTGAGGTCTCCATGCATGCAACCTAATCTATTGGACTTGCAAAACAAGCACAATCCCCATAGAGTAAGTGTTGGTTCCTATGGTATGAAATAAAATTTAGATTTCAAATATTCGCCTAACGTAACCCAAAAAAAATGGCATTAACATTATCTATAAATTCGAAATCTGAAAAAATGAAAGAATAAACATTAAATCCATAGCATGCAAAGAAAATCTCCTTCTTTCTTGCCCACAAGATGCAAATTTCTAAAAACTTCTACATTAAAATATGTCATTTTACAATAGCAAAATTTTTGGTTTTCCCAAACCAGTCTGTGGAAGAAAAACAACTCAAATAGGTCCATAATGGCCTTCTCACCTTCAACTCTGCAACTCTTCTTGTAGCGGTTTCCACCCCCCATCTGGCCTCTTTCAATGGCATATTTAAACTTCTGAAAAAAAAAATTCTCCTTCCATGATGGTCCGTTTCCTTTTTCGATGGCTATTCATTTTTCCTTCCCTAACTGTTCGTTTCACCTTCCCTTGTATGCATATGTGCTTTGGTTTCCATTTTGTGGCTTTTCATCGTAAAAAGGTAACATGTCGTGATATCGCGACACTTTTGCTTCCTTGCTCTCTTTTGTTGCTTTGAATCACGAAAATGCAACATGTCGCGATATGGTGACACTTTTTCTCTTTTGACCACGACCATACAACATGTCGCGATATTGCGACACTTTCTCTTTTGGCCGCGACGGTGCAACATGTCATGATATCGCGACACTTTTTTCTTTTGGCCACGAAAATGCAACATGTCGCGATATTGCAACACTTTTTCCTATTTGGCCGCGAAAATGCAACATGTCGCGATATTGCAACACTTTTTCCTATTTGGCCGCGAAAACGCAACATGTCACGATATCGCGACACTTTTTCTTATTTGGCCACGAAAACACATGTCGCGATATCGCGACACTTTTCTTTCTTGTTATTTCTTTTCTCATTTGGTCGCAAAAATGCAACATGTCACGATATCGTGACACTTTTCTTTCTTCTTCTTTCTTTTCTCGTTTGGTCGCGAAAATGCAACATGTCGCGATATCGCGACACTTTTTCTCTTTTGGCCGCGACAGTGCAACATGTCACGATATTGCGACACTTTTCCCTGTTTGGACACGAAAATGCAACATGTCGTGATATTGCGACACTTTTTCTCTTTTGGCCGTGAAACGCAACATGTCGCGATATCGCGACATTTTTTCTCCTTGTGGTGTTTTGCTTTTTTCCTTGATCTTTAGCCTATGGGCCACTTTGGTCTTCTTGGAACACATGCAAAAAAGGTGGGTCCCCAATTTTGGGGTACGTTGTGGAGCAGCCACAACATGTCCTTAAGAACCTATCTCACAAACAACCAATCTTTCTTATGTCACTTCAAGGGTTAGATAGAAAAGTACTTTCTCAAAACATACATATTAACTTTCCTCTCAAAAGGATGTGCACAATGAAATCTGAAAAATGATGCTCTAAGTCCCTTCTTTTATTCTCAAAAATAAAGCATTAATACTCAAAAAAAACTCTCATATTTTCCTTTCACCATGCAAGAATTACAATAAGATGTCAAGCAACTTATCACACCTTATTACTCCTAATATTGCAAAATAATATTCAACACAACAAAGCCACAAATTACACACATGAATTTTCCATATACACCTTATACCTCCTACTTGAAATAAAATATTTCAATGCACTTCAAATATCCAACATGACCATTATACCATCACTTTATTTTATGCACCACACATAGCACTAGCACTTTGAATTATAAACTCCACACTATTCCTTTTAATAGAAACTGCATGCTATCTTTTTAATCCAAAAATTAAAAATAAAATAATCACCTTATGACTCCCTAAGCAAGCACATACCTTAGTCTTGGTAAATATTTATTTCACAAAAATTATTGTCCCCACTTGCTATCTTTGCCACGATTCAAACCTGCGCGGCTTGTTGGCCTGCTCCCTAGCTTTGGCTAGGCCACCGCATGGGCTAGCCACCCACACAAAACCTAAATTGCACATGCTCTTCCTAATACACAATATCCGACGTGAAAAGCTTTTACAACATAACTTTATCACCTTGCCCCCATCGTGTCTCGAACTCGAGACCTCCCCTCTCCCACACCTTAGCACCAAGGGTTCTGCCGTCTGGGCTAGCTGTCCATATGGAACCAACGTTCGCTGTCCCTACTATTTTTCCACGTGCTCTACCTCAAAACATGAATATGACATTCATATTCTTCTTCCTACTCTACCACGAAAGAACGAATTACAAAGCACATGATTTTCTTAATTGATTTTTCACCTTAGCATTGCAATATAAATATGCAAATGTTTACTTGGACCTTGACGTCAGTGCATGAAAATATTAAATTTCCAATTTTAACTTTTGACACTCACATTTAATTTTTAATTATTATAATAATTTAAATCTAGATAGATTTAAATATTATAATTTATTTTTCTTCTTTGGACCTTTTTCAGAAAATAAAGTTTTTACCACCATAAACCATTTTCTTTTTCCTTTTCAAGTACCACCATGGTAAATCAATTAAACCTTTTATTTTTCCTTTGCAAATACCACCACGGAGAATGCCTTATATTTTTCTTGCTCACACAACCATGAAGAACCTTGTCTTTTTCTTGCTTCCATATTGCCTCATGTACCATGTGAAAATTATTCTCACTTATTTTTCTTTTGATATCAATGACAAATAATGTCATCAACCTATGACATCAATTATTTGACATCAATGACAACCAATATACTCAAAATTTCCAACAAGTATGTTGTTTTTAGATGGACCATAGTTACCCCAACAATAAAGGTACAGACCCTTGGGCAAGGAGGAATAAAAAATACAATTAGGAAGAGGAAGTCACTAGCAATGCAATAAGTGGAGTCCTTACAGGAAGATGATGATGGTAATGGCATAAACACACTATCAAAGGAGTCTGAGATGGAAGTGAGGATGGGGTGATTGTACCTATCTTGGAGTAGTTGTACTAGGAATAAATGAGGCAAAGACAACAACCATAGCCTTGATCATAACAATATTGGAAACCTCAACCTCAACCATAGAAACAAGCAGTGAATATAACACCTCCTCAAGGATCGTTCAATCAGTGAGTGTCAGTAGAGGAAGGAGTGGGAATATAGCAATGAAACATACTATGCAAGGAAGAGGAAGTACATAACAACAACAAAGATAAAGAGGCCCAACCAAAATTTTGGCTAAATAAATTTATTTGTAGGGCCAAGTCTATATCATGAAACCATCAGTGATGATTGTACAAGCTATGGTGTAGAGGATTGCTATAGAAGGAACTAAATGACACTTCCACATTTTGGAAAGAAAGTTGTGCAAGAAGGTACTATAGGAGGTGAGTGATGGGAGACACAACCTAAGGTTGTAGGAGGAAAAAAAAGGCCAAAATAATTAGCAGTTATAGGGGATACCAGGATAACACAACATAAAATAGAGATACATGTTGCATAGGAAACACAAACAACAACACACCAAGAGTTGACTATAATGGAAAAGGTGGTTGCAAAGACTTAGGAGACAAATGCTACTTTGGAGGCATTAAACACAACAACCATAGGAAAAATAAATATGCCACCAAAATTTGATTAGGGAAAACCGATATTGTATGGAGGTGGCATGGAGGATGTTATAGTAGATACACCTACATTCTAGCAAGAGGGTTTTGTAACTACTCCATTACAACAATAGTGGGATGAAATGGTATAATGTGCTTCCCCACATTTGGATGGTGCATAAATGGAGATAACCTCAACTAATACACAAACGACTATACAAAAGGATAAGAGGAAGGGTGTTGCATCAACACCTCCTCTTCCATAAATAGATCAATTTATGAGAAAATAGTTAAAGCAAATAGCACCACTAACACTACCAACAATCTAAATAAAACCTAAGTTATCTTCCAATCTCACAATTATGTCTCCTTATATTTATTCTATAATACAAAGAGTGCTCTCCAACCTTCCACCTTATTCTTGTTATGAACCTCCTTTGTCATTTGTAGAAATTATTAATAAATTACAAAAATATTGAATAAACAACAATGAATAATTCCACATAATACAATTTATGAATTAATGCAAATTACTCCAATGCTTTCAATTTATAATTCAAACCCTTGAGGTAGGGCAACACCATATAATGCTCCTTATTGGAAGGAAGCCACTCCTTAATATATCTCAACTTGAGATAAAATATAATATTTTTCTCTTCATATCCCCATATGAGCCTCTTTTCTATATTATATAATACTCAACTACCTATCACTACCACTTATCCATACATGTGGGATAATTACATTTATTATAATATTATGTACAATATTATAATATTAAATTCCTATCTTGGGTACCTAACATTCTATTTCCCTTACAAAATATTTTGTCCTCGAAACTTAAGAAGAGACTAAGTAATATGATCTTCTGAGCCTTGCTAAGAACTAGTATCGATCTTGATCATCCATCCATATTGATGGTGGTATTCACTGATGTTGATATGCCCTTTTGCTATTTGAATTTTTGGAAGTGATCCTTTGGTTCCATGTGTTGGAGGTATCTTTTTGTTGGCAATAAATATCACTTTTTTTCATTCATACTTGTTTGCTTTTGCCACTTGAGTATCCAAGATTGCTTTGTTGGCTCCACGCTTCTATTGCTCTACTCTAGTAACTCGAATGATGGGTCCATTTATTCCTTGATCCTGTTACACCACTATGAAAACCAATGTCACTATGATTTCTTTGCAAAGCACTACCATACTTGATGCCCTTCTGATTCCATGTAGAACCATAATATTGTTCTCTTAAGCCATACCTCCAAGATTGTTGTCGCTCCTAGTGGTGTGGGTGGTGATATATTGCAACCTTAACTTGACGTTCTGTTAGCTTTGATTGTTCAATATTTTATTCTTTTATTTTATGCTCCTCTATCATGCTCCCATATTTTAGCTCGTACTTAGAGTCTTCATTTACTTTTTTTATTTCTACCATTCCCTCCTTTTACTCTATTTCAAGTTCTTTTGCTTATTTTTCAATTTTTTTAGAGTTTCATTGATCTTTGACATAGTTTCTTAGTCCTGTGTTGTTTTTTCTTAGGCTATTATTGTTTCTATAGATTCAACTTTTGATTCTTCTATTGGTTTCTCAACTTGTTCCCCTACTATAACTGCTTCTTATTTTTCCTTAGATTCTTACCTCTTATATTGAAATATATCTTGTACTGTTATTTTCTTTTTCTTGAACCAGAACTTCATAAAATTATTTTGTATATTAATATTAACAATACCCAAAGAATTTAACCAATGATAACCAAGAACAATGTCTGCATTATCCATCTCAATAGCATAAAAGTTTGAATGTAAAATATATTTTTCCATGGTAATCTTTAGATCTTCAAAAACTTGAACATGCGTACCCTTAAGATTTATGTCTTTGATTTTCTTTACTTGAACTTGCAACCTCTTAGAAAAAGATATATTAATGACATTGTATCTAATGCTAGATTATTAAAAATAAAAATAATAACAATTTCCTTCTGGATGCAGCCATAAACCTACAAAATATAATTTTTAGTTTCAAACAAATCTTTTAGTCTACACACTATCATCCTTCTCTTTTCCTTTGCCATTTTTCATAAATTACCTCTCTTAATTTTATTTTGTTCCTTTTAAGGCTTGTTTAATTCTTCTACATAGCTTATGAATGTATTATTCAAACTTGTTTTATTTTCATCATTTTTCTCAGATTCCTATTTGCTTAAAAATACTTGCTCAGTTTCTTCCCAAGTTAGTTGATAATTATGGGCAATAAGAAAATTATGAAGCCAAGATTGAGCTTCTCCTTCAAAATATTGAGTAAGCCAATAGACCCAAATACAATTAGTAGAATACATGGATTTAAATTACCTCCACCATTTCTTAGCATCAATATCATCCCTTCCAATGAATATTGGCAACTCCATGGCCTCAAACCCCAAAAAAATTAAAACTTAGATTTTTAAAAAATTCTTTAAGGATCCTCCTATTTCTTTCAATACACAATTAAATATACACTAAAACTAACAACTGCTAATGGTATATATATTGTGTACTTTTGGAAACTAATAACAACCTTCTTTTTGGACTTCTTTTTTTCTTTGACTCTTTTTTTGTACTCAACGTAACAACTGTTAATGACTTGCAAACTATGTACCTTTGGAAACTGATAATGGCCTCTTCTGCAACTTTTTTTTTGGCACTCAACTTAACAATTGTTAATGACTTGTAGATTATAAACTTCCAACAATTGATAACAACTTACTCTGCAAACTTTTTTTTTTGTGGAGCACTACCCAACTATGGATTGGGCATTTCTACACTTAGACTACATATGATAATTGCTTCTTTTGTAGACTATTTTTTTTGCACGTAGCTTACAAATGTTAATGGATTGTAGACTGTGTAATTTTAGCAACTAATATCTCTGTATACTATTTTTTTACTAATAATTACTTACTGTGTAGGCTAAGTACTTTTTGCACTCATACTAGCATTGATAATGGGTTGCTCTGTAGATTGTTTATTTTTTTGTGGCAAACTACTACCAATTATAGACTATTTTTTTGGTTTGACAAACTACTACCAACCTCAAACTAGTTATTTTTTGTACTCACTTGCAATTATCTACTTTGTTGAAGCTATGGAACTATTTGCAAATTATGTAAATTGTGTAGAGACTATTGGTGATGTTGGCAATGAATTGGGTCCCAAATTTTGGCATCCTGATGGCTTAAGACAAATCTCATTGGCCACAAGGGTTGTCTAAGCGGGTACCACTATTTGATTATCAACAATATTTTCTTAAAAAATAATTGTTGAGTAACCAACCACAATTTTACTTCTAAATGATAGTTCCTTGTACTTTCATAGGATAAAAATACTATTAATAGGGTATGGGACCGTTGACCCTTTTCACTAGTGACACACTCAAACTAGTTACTCTAGGGTTCTTGGATACCCCTAGTTAAGTAGTCGAGACTTACACCCAATCTTGCAAGTGGTTATTAGCCTAGTGCAAACGCTTATTAAACATCGAAATTCTAATCCAACAATGAATAAACAAATGAAACTTTTACAATGAAACACTACCCTAGAAAGTCCTCTAAAAGTGCTTTGATACCACTTATGAACCTCATTTGTCATCTGTAAAAATCATTAAAAATTTACAAAAAAATTAAATAAACAACAACAATGAATAGTTCCACACTACAATTTATGAATTAATACAAACAATTTACAAAAATATTAAATAAACAACAATGCAAAATTCCATATAATACAATTTATGAATTAATGCAAATTATTTAAATGTGTTCAATTTATAATTCAAATGCTTGATGTAAGGAAACATTGTACAATGCTCCTTCGAATATAAAATGCAATTTTTTTTTATCCCTATATCAACCTCTTGCCTAAATTATATAACACTCAACCACCTACCACTACCATACATTTATTCTATTATTATCTTAGGTACTTAACCATTCTTGTATACTATCTAAATAAATTTATTATTTTTTAATAAGTTAAGATTTCATTAAAAAGGGTTTTGAAAGGGCCCCAAAACCTTTTTACAATAGGTCACCAGACCAAATACAAGGCCATAGGATAGGCCTAAGGAAAATCCCAAGGATGGGCTAGAGGAAAGGCCAAAGGATAGCTCGAAGGAAAAGCACATGAAAAACGCGCCTGAAGCAGGAAAATTTTTAAAAATCCCACCCAACATGAAATTTGAAAATCTCGTCCAATGGGAAATTTGAAAATTCCCTCCAAAGAAGGGAAAAAACAATTTTGAAAAATCTCGCACAGGGGATAAACTAGAACCTAGTATTTCGCCAAGGAAATACTGGAAAAACAAAACCATCGAACACAAAACCACCCCGAATAGCAAGATGGAACAAAGGAGCCACCAAGAAGGAAAATCCCTTCTAGGGAGGGTTGGGATACACATAGGGATGCAAGAATAAGACCATAGCAACATCCTGCACATGCCTAAAAAATGGAACAACAAACTGAGGATCTCCATAGGCCACAAAATCCCCTTGTAATGAGGTAAAACTACAAACAAACTAGAAGAAGCTAAAGAAGCAGTAGAAGCAAAACCGCAAGTCATGGGAAAGAGACGCTGAAGTTCCTAGGGAACCCAAAAGGAAGGAGCCACGTGGTGAACAAGTTGCAGGCGTTAAGCACATGTCTCCCCCCAGACCAAAAACATGCAGCAAGAAACCTTAGAAAACCTTCAACACTGCCAACGAACAGCTTTAGGAAACCAGATAAGGAATACCAGTAGGATCACAACAACAAGCAAAGTAGATGCCCCTCACAAAGCCACAAAAAATGTTGAGAAACCACCAAGAAGCCCACATCCATGAACCCAAAGAGCAGAATCACAGGAATAAGCGCATGGTCCCTCCCAAACCAAAAATATGTTGTGCAAAACTGCTCAAGAAGCAACTCTCCCAAAGCCACGACTCACCACACTTGGAGAACCTCTAAATCCCGACACCAAGTAGAAACCTACAAAAATCTTGGGATAAACTGAGAGCACCAGGGAAAAAGGATCCCTGAAGCAACACAAAAAATCCAAGGAAGGTCCCAAGGACGTCCCAGACTAGAGCCACATGAAAGAACCCTTCAAACAAGCATGAAAAGAGGTAGACAAAAGGAGAAGTGACCTCCCACCCCAAGGAGATCATTTGCCAAACCAACCAACCAAGAAGGAAGGGGTAGGGAAGTACCAGGAAACTGGGTCAGGACCAAGGAAGGGGGAAGCATGAAAACAGAACAAGACTTCCTAGAGAAGTCCCCTGCAATCCCCTCTTCTCTAAAAAAACTAATATTTACATTAAAAAAACTTATATTCTTTTACTTCTTTTCATGAACCTCTTTAAATTAAGTTTAATTATTTTTTTTCTTTTTAATTTTTAAATATTTCGGAAAACACTCCAATGACAAAAGTCATTGGGCTCTCTTAACAACCCAAGTTCAAAAGTTCAATTTTCAAGAAAGATGACACCTAATATACACCACTTTTCAACTTCTTATTATTAAATAATAATAATAATAAAAATTACTTCTAGTAAAAAAAAAATTCATTTACCTTAAAATATAACTTCACCACTATCAAAACACCTTAACTCCTATAAACTATTAAATTTAATAAAATTAAAAGCATTCCATTGTATTCTATTGTCCTCGAGGGTTAGGTGGATTGGTAAAGTGTTTGTCTGGATCGACATTTACCAAGAAGACACCCAGGTTCAAACCTCGAGAGCAACCTATTTGCAAAGGTAGTAGTCTGATTTGAATCCTTTGAGTACAAGTCAAATCAATGAATATGAATTTTGAGCGACCGGTGGTTCCCTTCACGTCGGTAAACAATAATGAGGTAAAATAGGTTTAGTGGGAGCAACTAGCGACCAAGAACAATAACGAGGTAGAATAGGTTTGGTGGAAGCAACTAGCGACCAAAAACAATAACGAGGCATAATATATTTGATAAGAGTAGCTAGCGACTAGTGGTCCCCTTCACACTAGACGATGGTCCCCTTCACGCTGGGCGAACAATAACAAAACAAAATAGGTTTGGTGGGAGCAACCCTTATGGTTTGAACCCTGCACTTGTTAATTACTAAAAAATAATGTGTGGTTGTGACCAACTCTCTGTGCAACCAAAAAAAAAAACAATATTCCATCCTATTCTATATCAATCTTTCCTATGTTAATATTAAAAGATATATATCTTCACGTGGGGTGAATAATAATGAAACGGAATAGGTTTTGTGGGAGTAGTTAGCCACTGATGATCCCTTCACAGTGATGATTCCCTTCACAGTGGATGAACAACGATGATCCCCTTCCTGAATAAACAATAATAAAACAGAATAAGTTTAGTGGGAGCAACCCATATAATTTAAAGCCTACACTTCAAAAAAAAACTTTCTATTCTATTCTATTTCAATCTCCCATCTTACTGTTAAAAGATATATATATCCACTAAACGGAGACCTAATCCCCTTGACATTCCATTGTATTCTATTTCAATCTCTCCCATGTTACTGTTAAAAGATAAATATGTCCACTAAACGGAGACCTAATCCCCTTCACATTCGACAATGGTAGTGTCAATCCTGTCTGTTTAACATCAATCTCACAAGGAAAAAAATGAAAATTCTAATTTGTAGTTTGTAGCTTGGATGAACACCCGTCCCATAATATTTTTCATTGTTATGAACGCGTCTCGGGTTTATTTTGAGACCTTATCCTCCGTCTGTGAGCGGTCCTTTTGTGCAGGATTTCTTTGAAGGAGATGAAGGATTTGGAGGCCACGCCCCCTCCATGGAGGGAGAAAGGAAAAGCCAAGGAGAAGTACCAGCATGCCAAGCTGAAGGCCACCAACGAGCGCGGTCAAAACCCCACCATGTACGTGCCCCCTTCAAAGCCGGCAAAGCCCTCCTCCCGCAAGCCCAGACCTCCCTCCTCTAAACTCTCCAAAAAATCTACTGACGTCGAGTTGGACTCTGAACTTCGTTACACATTTCAAAGAAATTTTCAGGTATTCTTCTCAATCAAATTTTATACTTCCAATGCAAATTTAAAAGTCTTTTTCGCATGGTTTGATTGGAATTAGCGATGGATTGCAGTTCCTTCAGAAAGTATTCAGCCTGGAGCTTCTTTTGAGGCCTCTTCCTGACCCAATGGGGCATACCATCAGGCGTAATGTGGGTTTTTTTACTCGCGTTTTTACTCAATTTTGGGGTGAGTGTTTCATTTCTTGGGCAGTAATTCTCTGAAATTTAACGAGCCAACTAAGAATTTCCAGTGGGTTTTAATTCACTTTTGCACGCACTTGTATTCTATATCTCAGTAAACCACATTAAAAATATTTTCACGGTAACAATAACACGACAGAGAAAAAGGAGAGACAATCCAAGTATGTTTCCTGCTAAAAAACTAAATGAGAGCAGCAACCTATGAAATCTGTAAAAAAGATACTAACACCTTTTAAGAAAAGGAATGAAATAAAGAAGCACAATATCCCTAGTTGGATTCATGGAAATGCTTTTCAAATTGTATAATCTATAGAATCTATTTAAATTGCTAACTCTAGAAAAAAAAAAAAAAAAACTATGGATTTTATTGAAGCTCATCTATTATAAACCATGAGTATTTTAGGGAATTTAGATATTGTGAGGTTAGGTCAAGATGGCTGAAACAATGGAAAGCTGTAAGGGCCATCGAAGTGAAGCATACTGTATAGAGAGAGTAGAGACACAAACAAAAGAAAATCATCATTTAATGTATTCTTGGCAGTATGTTAGATGTTATTCTTTCCTAATGAAATGAAGACGTGGCCTTAACATTTTGATATAGATACAAGGTAGCACTAGTCACCTCAGAGATGACCCAAAGAAGCTGATTTGCAACTTCTTTCTTCAATTTCTGATAGGAAAATAAAATATGAAATAAAGATAACAAAACTATGCGAGAAATGAAGCTTCCTTAAGGTAACCTAAGGTCCACTCCCTTTAGTGCCTCTTCATATGAATAATAATTTTCCATAAACCCTCATATTTAGCCAAGACATTACGTTTGACAGTTTTGGTAGGAATCCATTACTTACCCCCTGAATTATTTCATTGTCTTGTTCCTCGTTTTTTTACTTTTCTTTGTATTTGTCTTTATCTGTACCCCCTTACAGTCATTTTCTGGTTTTGAATTATAGCTTGAGGGTTTCTCACTTCAAACATCTGTTTCAGGATTTGCGTTTGCATTCTTAATAAGCGGACAACATTTAATTAAATGAGAAGAATAATAATAAGGAAAACATTACGTTTGACGCATGTACAATATAACACCTTTTTGATCAAAAGAAAGCCAATTTAGAGGAGACATGTCTCGGAGGAAGCTTTCTACAAATACCCATTTCCAGGCAAATTCTGGTGTTAATCCATAAGGAATAAGCCCTTTTGTTTTAAACCCAGACATGTACAAAGTGCTAGCATTCTTCTCAGTAGGAGCTCTAAAGTGCTCAAGGATGCAGAGAAACTCCATCCATAGCAGATACTTGTGCTTTGCCACTGATTCTGGGTTAGAGTTCTCATACAATGGCTGCACATAAGCAAGTGATTCAGCTGTCATCCAACGTCCATTTTGATAAATCTCGTGTGTTGCCTTTTCTTTAGTAAAGAGCACACAGATGTACCCTTTTCCCAGACACCGTGAGGATCCATTTTCCATCCTCGAGTTTCCCAATTTTCAGCCTGCTGTGTGTAAAGATCTTTGTCAAATGGAGTCTGCAGGAAAAAAATGAGGATGACAACACAGGTTTTTAGATGTTCAGCAATAACTTTGAGCTCCATGTTATCAGAAAAATCCGTATCAAATTTCTGCAGTTAACTTTGATCAGTCTTTAACAATGAAGGATGCCGTTGATACACCTCAAAGAAATCTACCTTGCAAAGAGCCTCAGACTGGACTGATTGCCTTTCCCTTTGTTTCGTCATTTTGGTATTCGATGTGATGTTGTCTTTCTTTGCATGAAATAAAGGGGGTGTTTGATGCTTTTCCTTTGCATTTCACATCAATCTGCTGAAATAGAACAGTTTCAGATGTTTTGCAATATCTTCTTTTCTTTATCACTGGAGAACCAAGCCTTGAAGTGCTGATTCTGATACTCATTGAATGGCAGTGGCAAAGAAAACTATTTTTAGTGCATCTTTTAGGTCAACATCAGATAAAGAATTTTGTGCAAGGAAAGCTAAGTGTCTAGCATATAGGCCTTTTATTTCTCTCTATTCTGCTTCAGCTTTTGACTCTGTATTCTAATAACATTATCGTGTTATAACATTATCACGTACAGTTCTTGTGTATTCATATCTTAACATTGAGAAGATGACACAGATTCTTCTTTGTTAGAGTCAAGACTTATCCCATGGCTCCTGCATAGATCTGGGGAGAGATCCAAGACTCCAAGTTAGCTTATTCGGAAACTCCTGCTGCCTGGGTATCTGTATCGGCATATCAAATATGGATATTATAGATACCTATTCCAAATGTACCCATGCAAATGCATATTGTATCTGGATGTATCCGAATACATGCTCATATTTGGGCCATATCTAATACATTTGGATATGTGTTTGGAGCCATATCCACAAAATGAGTTAAAATAATGAGCATATGATTCTTTAAGAAAAACTTTTAATTAGGGGAAAAACAATGAAAAATCACCTTTTAATTAAGGAAATATCCTACTTACAAAATATATTTGTGTAAAACTTATTTATGCTTGATTTTATTTTAAGTTTAACAGATAATATATCTAACCGTATTCGTATCAGTGGTGTTGAGAATTTGCAGTATTTGTATCCGACAGCTTATCCTTATCAGATATCATTTCTGTTCCATGCAACAATGGGGCAACCACATAACAAAGTATATGGATTGAATTTTATTATCTGAATGTACTAGTATAGAAAATTACATCTGGGAAATTATAAGATTGAAAAAACATAAGAGATCTTTGGTTCATAAGGGTTTTTTAGCCTTTAGTGGATGTAGGGCTCTACTATTAATGAGCTTAGAAAATTACAGTTGTTATTGCATACCAGGTTGTGTACAATTCTCTCTCTCCAGATCTGTTAACTTATTATCAGCATGGTGTTAGGTTTTCCAGTTCTTGGTTCACTTGGTTGTGCATTTTTGGGCTGCTTGTGGATTTTTTTTTTTTTGTGCTGGAGATGAAGAGTTGACATGTTGAGGTTGAAGGGTTTGACATATTGGTGTGGAGTTTGTCCATACCTCGAGAATGTTGAAGCTTCTAATAAATATTTTTTGTAATAAGCTGATGCCATGGTGAGTTCCCCAGATGAGTAAGGGAGACTGCATAATTCTTTCAGTGCTTATGGACATGTGATTGACACTGGGTCCACTTCTTAAGTTGTGGGATTAACAAGGTGGTTGGTAGCGTCACATGTCCAAAAAGATGTTGGGTCAAGACTACAGGAATGTCCAGATGTCTGTTAATTAAACAATCGAACTATGAAGAATCAACAAGTTGGAGCATCTCTCTTAATTAAAATTGTATAATTGATAAACGTTAATGGCAGCTTGGTACATGTTAACATTTATAGTCAAGTTGATGAACTCTATTAAATTTAATATTGATGTCAGATTTGATGTAACATAGGACATTAGAGTCAAGAAGATGGTGAACCTGAGTGGCAGTTTGTGTATCAAATGCTGTTGTTTGTGGCTTATAGATGTAAAGGGACAATAGAAATTTCAGTGTATGTGCTCACTTTAGACCTGGGTAGACATTTTTAGGTGGTTTTACCCTTGGTTTTAAGGTCTTTTTTGTCAAAGTTGTTAATAACTGTATGGTGTAGGTACTCTGATTTTTGGTGTTCCAAAGACATTATGATGGTGATTAGCAGTCATTCAACACATAATTGTTCTAATTCAACATTTGTTTGTGAAACACATGATTATTCAATGTACATATAAATGTAAGCTTTTATTTGATGTAAAGGGACAAATAAACCCTAGTGATCATGATGATGGTGGACCTGGATAAACATTTTGAGGTGGTTTTTACGGTTTACCCTTTAAGGTCCTTCTTGTCATACTTGTTCAAAACTGTATTGTAAAACTGTTCAAATTTTGGTGTTTGGGGACAATAGAGCAGACTGGTGAATGGCAGTCAGATCAACACATCTAGTACTCTAAATCAATGCCTGTCTATGAAACACAAATGATTTATTTAATATGCATATAGGTGACAACTCTTATTTTATGTATATCTATGTTTAATTATGATGAGACCTATGTAGTAGGTTAATAACTGGAGAACTAGATGACACCTCTGTATTGTGTTCATTATGTCCACTACAACTGGATTTGTTAGTCGTCTGCTTGTAGGGGGGTTTTGAAGTTGTTGGAATGGTTAATCATTTTGCAAACTGAGGACCATTGCTCTTGGAAACTAGCCCACAACATAACCATGATTTTGGGCAAAAAAAGGATCAGTTTAATTAATTTTCTATTGATAACTCGGAATACAAATTACAGGAAATTCTCAGAGATTCAAGTGAGAGATTAAATTCCGGCCATGAAAATAACCAAGAATCCTTCTGAACTTCATGGGAGGATTCATTCCAAGTTAAGCTTAATAGCTTCTTGGATTTTTGGCTTAAGATTAAGTTTGGTTTCAGCCAAATTTGTTATTACATTAACCTCTTCAAACATTCAGGTTACCACAAACCATCAGGTGTACAATGTGACAAGAAATTCACATACACCAATAGAAGTTGGACTAGAAACAAAATCTGGACACAGCAAACCCACAAGCCTGTGATGAAATAAAATTTTTGCCTCCAAGGTGTGAATTGACAAGGTCAAAGAATGATCATCAAATTCATGTAGTTTGAGAGACATGCTATTCTTGAGTTGTGATGAACTTCTCTCTTTGGTAAGCAGTAAGTATTTAATAAGAACAACTTATATATAGTTATGTATGTATAAACATCACCATTACATATTTGAAATTTAAAAATCAGACGTGGCATCTGAAATCCCACAAAAAAATATTGATTTGGTTAAATGTGTTGAACATTCATTTTTGCCTTGGGTAAAGTCATTTGTATGTGTTTTGATACAGATTCAAAAAACTTAGGGCTCTGTGCATTCATCCTCTGGCGTTGGCTGTCCAACTTTCTTTTATAGATGTGCGTGATGTGTTTCCTTTCCTTGCGTAATAATTTGTATCTGACCTTTTTTCTTTTCTGCAGATCCAAAGGGGGTTGAGGATGCCCAAAAATCTCTGGGACTAGCACCAGAACAAAGATATAGGAGAGTGAAAGAGTAATGAGAGTTTGGTGTTAGCTGCTGCTGAATCTACCATGCAACATTTTCCTAGTAGCTTTGGTGTTTACTAATTCCTTGTTATAATATGGTAGGCTTATAACTACCTGGGTCTGAACAAATCATTGATTGAGGCTTTAAATCCTATGGCAAAATTTATAAATTCTAGGATGTGTTTATACTGGTTTCCTTTTGGCTGACTAAAAATAAAAAATGCTTTTCATATTCATTCTTTTTTAAATTTGTTCTGGGGGATAGAGGGATGCAAGCAGCATCAGCACATAACTAGAACAGAGTTGCAAAACTTGTAGATTTCTTAGTAAATTTATAAAATCCACATGAAATTTGGGTAGCAGTATTTTAAATAAACTGGATGCTGTTGCTGTGCACAGCTTTGCTTGTAGAGATATATTACATTTGAGACTCATACTCTGTTATAGCCCTTTGGTCTGAGTAATGTAGATAAATGAAAGCATAATTTGTGCTTAATGAGAATTAGCAATGTATATGAGTCTGCATTGAGTGTCAAATAATAATATTTTATAATGAAAGAAGGTAAACAAGTACATAGCCCAATTAAAAAACTGGATCAGATAGAAGAATAGATACAATTTTTTATTTTCTTGTTTGCGCTCACAATCATATCTGTAAGAGCTTTCTAAATCTTTAGATTGAGTTGATTCTAAACAAAGCATTACTATTTATACCCCTTGCAACTTACGAAGATGGGACGCTTTCTTATTGAATACTAAGATCTCACATGTCACATGAGTATGCATGCCAAAGATCTTATTGCTGTGATGCAACTTATCACTGATCTATTATCTCAAGTTCTCAACTATACCACAGAGAAAATTAGGTGTGTGTGAACTGGAAGCTAAATTTATTTTCTTGAGAGTCCATAATTGTAAGTAACAGCTGAGGTTGGGATAGCAAGGAATCTGCCAATAACAGCTGAGTCCATAATTCAAATCTTCCATAGCACGACTTGATCTTAAATCAAGTATTGCAGGAGCTTACTTTCTATAGGATTGTCCGTTGCGTTGGCATGGATGTTTAGGTGCGATTGCCATGAAAGCAATAGTAATGAATCATTTGCATTCAATTATTTGGCTAATTTGTGTTATTAACTGCTCAAAATGGTCAATCAAGGGGATTTACATTTGTGGGGAATAAGCTTTAGGGTTTATTTCCAAATTTTTAAAATTCTTTGACTGCGTGCAGAATACATGTGAAATTTAAGGATTGATGTCTCTCTCTAGGTTTCTTCCAGGTTGGTTGTAGTTTTCAGTCATTGGTAGGCAAAATACCTCTTTCTTTTGCAACATTAAAATGTGGTGTTACTAGAGGAAAACAGGGATTTGGCTTTGAAACTTCTTTTTATCTTCAGAATTATGGTATAGATAAGCAGTGGTCTCAGGAAAGATATTTTAGGAGGTCTATCTATGGATTTGTTTCTAAATAGACTTATTTCTATATTATGTGTTCAACGATATTAAGTTAGATGATGATTTGTTAATAGATGATGATTTGTGTACTACAATCACTAATGTTTTGTATGTAGATTTAATACAATGTACAGGATTCATAGTTTTTATCAAGGCTCAAATAGACTATAAGCTCATTTGTTGTGCTTTGGTTAAGCTTTACCAATCTTGTGGACTATTTGTAGATTTTTGAAGGGAGTATTTACTTTTGAAGTAAGGTTGAGATTTGTATGAGATTTTGGGGTGCTATTTCTAATCCCCCCAAAATAAAAATAGTACCAATACTTTGTTTGTATGAGATTATATACCCTACATATAATGCTGCGGAGAGAATATGTCCTTTGCCTTGTGACAATATGGAGGAGAATACCTTGGATTAATTGTCTTATTTATTTATTTATTTATTAGGGTGGAAGAAAGGGTTTTGAAAGGGCCCCAAACCTTTTACAAGAAAACACCTACAAATCTACTAACAATCTCAAAATTGAGACATCACAAACAAGACAACCCATAAAACTAAAACATTTCGAAGTGCAACAAACCACAAAGTGAAATGGTCTCCCAGGACCAAACCGAACAAGAACCCAAAAGAGCAAAACACCCATAAGCAATTGGATTAAAATCCCATAACACCATAGAGGATAGACAGATCTTTGTTCTCAAACTCAACATGGCCTGCATTATCATCTTTTTTCACTTGCCTTGTGCGTCTTTTTACTTCCCCGTCTAATTTTTTTTTTTTTTTTGGTAAGTAGTGTTTGTATTTACAATGGGTTTTAACAAGGATCCCAAAACCTGATTACATAAGCAATGGGCCTAGGGCATCAATCTTTTGAAACTGAACACCAAAACAGAAATCCCGCCCAACGGTAACAGTAAGCATGAAACAATCCCTCTCAGCGGGAAACAAACAAATAAGAAAGAAAGTAGTTTTGGAGATCTTGCCCAGTGGGGAGTAGTCAAAAACCACCATCGAGAAGATACCGCCTAGCAGGAAGCAAAGAAAAATCGTTACAATAAAATCCCGCCTCGCGGGAAGCAATCAAAACCACCACAAACAGTCCCGCCTAGCGGGAAGCAACAGGGAAATCCCACCATCCGGGAAACCAGCAGAAAAGAAAGGATCCCGCCTCGCGGGAAAACCGACGGATTTGGCGGATCCCGCCTTGTGGAGAAACCATCCCGCCCATCGGGAAAACATTCCGTTCAACGAGAGCCATCCTGCAGGAAGTCGACAGCCAGCACAGAGAGGATCCAGCCCATCAGGAAGCGACTAGAGAGTTCCACCACGAGGAACCCGTCCCGGGAAAACAGAAGAGGATCCCGTCCCGGAAAAACAAAAAGAAACAGTAGGTTAAGGGACCAGGGATCCAGGGACTGGGAATCCCGAGCAGGAAGAGGAAATAGTCACAGGGATGGGATCCTTAGGAACCAAAACAGTGGGATCTATGGTTTGCATGCATAGATCAAACCCCCCCAAGAATGAAACATGCAGCAGAAAAAAGATACCCAGCAGCAGGGACCAAGAATCCCGTCGAAGCACAGAGGCGACTCGGGGAACTGGGACCGGGAATGGGAACAACCCGGGACAGGGAAAAGCCCCCCCAAGGCCAAACCGGATGCCCGGGATGTCCACCAAGGAGCGAGCCGGCCACGAAGAAGCCTCCACGCAGGAATAACAGTAGCCAGGATCCCGTCGAGGATTCACAAGCAAAAGGGGGAAAGAGGCCCCCCCAGACCACCCCCAAAGCTGTGAGGACCTCACGGGAGACCCCAGAAAGCTGTCCAAACCATAAACCGTCACCTCCACCGCACCGAGAAACGCAGGGGACTAGATCCACGCGAATAACCTGCAAAAAACCCCAGGGGGAAGCCTGAGGGAAAAAGGGAAGGGATCCCCAACCAAACGAGGGATCCCCGGGAAGCACCGATCCGAAAAAACAACCAAGGAAACCCTAGCCGACTGGGAGGGGCGCGGATAGTGGAGAAGGATCTCCCCCCAGGAGATCATCTGCAAACAACCACTCCCCGGGAGGGATGACCTGGGTTGAGCCAGGGACGGGGCAGGAACCAGGAGCCATGGGAGGGGGAGCAGGGGAGGGACCAGAGCCCTGTGAGATTAGAAATAGTACCAATACTTTGTTTGTATGAGATTATATACCCTACATATAAGGAGTCATTTTGATGGACGTATGGTATGAAGTGTTATACCACCATTCCGCTAGTGAAAGCCACTTTACCCAATGGAGTGGTTGAGTAGAAACAAAACATCGAAGGTATGTTTCCAAGCATTTATTTACAACTTTTGTTTGGCCATCGGTTTGAGGATGGTAAGCGGAGCTCATACGAAGTTGAGTACCTTGTAATTTGAACAATTCCTTCCAAAAGGTGCTAGTGAAAGTTGGGTCGCGGTCACTAACAATTGTGGAGGGCATACCATGTAATTTAAAGATGTTATCTAGGAAGAGGTGGGCTATAGTGCTAGCGGTATAAGGATGAGCCACAAAACAAAAATGGGCATATTTAGATAAACGATCAACGACTACGAAAATGGTTGTTTTTCCTCCTGATTTTGGTAATCCTTCAATAAAGTCCATAGAAATATCTGCCCATGTTTTGGTGGGTATAGGAAGAGGTTGAAGTAATCCCGGAATAGCGAGGGTCTCCCCTTTTGTCTTTGGCAAACTTCACATTCTTTTACAAAGTTTTTGATGTAATTTTTCATTCCTACCCGATAGAAGGAGGTAGTGGCTCTTTTATAGGTTTTTAAGAACCCCGAGTGGCCTCGCAAGTGGGTGAGGTATGTAACTCATGAAGAAGTTTTTCACGATAAGTTGAATTGGGGGTGAGGACCATCCTCCCTTTGTATCTTAATATATTGTCCTTCCAAGTGTATGGAGTTTTGCTACTAGGATTATGTTGAAGTTGTTGAATTAAGGCGTGGATAGTAGGATCATTTATCCATTCTTCATGCACCTCATCTACCCATTTAGGAATAAGGGAGGAAAGAGCATGGACTTGAGGCATATCTTCAAATTTTCTAGAAAGTGCATCGGCTGCCATGTTGTCCTTTCCCTTTTTATATGTAATTTCATAATCATAGCCAAGAAGTTTAGTAACCCATTTTTGTTGTTCCGGGGTATTAGTCCTTTGTTCCAAAAAATACTTCAAGCTATGATGGTCAGTGCGTATAATGAAATGTTGGCCAATAAGGTAAGGCCTCCAATGTTGAATAGCATGGACAATCGCCAACATCTCTTTTTCATACGTAGAGCGAGCTAAATTCTTAGGAGAAAATGCTTTGCTTATAAAAGCTAGAGGCCTTTCATCCTGCATGAGTACGGCTCCCATTCCTATTCCCGAAGCGTCACTTTCAATGACGAACGGTTTAGAAAAGTTGGGCATGGCTAGAACAGGGGTGGTACACATTGCAGTTTTCAAGGTGATAAAGGCCTCATCCGCTTTAGACGACCATTTGAAAGCGTTTTTCTTAAGTAATGTTGTTAGAGGAGCAACGATTTTACCATAATTTTGGACAAATTTTCTATAATATCCCGTTAGTCCAAGAAACCCACGTAGAGCTTTTAAGGTTTTTGGAATAGGCCAATTTTTCACCTCCTCGATTTTGGAAGGATCTACCATAACTCCTTCCTTTGAGACAATATGCCCTAAGTATTCAATTTCTTGTTTTCCAAAGGAACACTTTGATCTTTTTGCATAAAGTTGATTTTCCTCCAAGATTTGGAACGCTTGTCTAACATGGTCCAAATGTTCTTCCCATGTTTTGCTATAAATCAAAATGTCATCAAAGAAAACTAATATAAATTTACGAAGAAAAGGGTGAAATACCTTATTCATTAGACTTTGAAAGGTAGAAGGAGCGTTGGTCATGCCAAATGGCATCACCAAGAATTCGTAGTGCCCTTCGTGAGTGCGAAAGGTCGTCTTAGGAATATCCTTTTCATTGACTCGTATTTGGTGGTAGCCTGACCGTAAGTCTAACTTGGAAAAATAAGCTGCCCCGTGGAGTTCATCTAATAGCTCGTCTATGACCGGAATAGGAAATTTATCTTTGATGGTCATTTTATTAAGCGCTCGAAAATCGACACATAAACGCCACGAGCCATCCTTTTTTCTAACTAAAATAATTGGAGAGGAGTAAGGGCTTTTGCTAGGTCTAATGACTCCTGCCTTAAGAAGCTCTTGTACTAATTTCTCTATTTCGGTCTTTTGGAGGTATGGATAACGATAAGGTCTAATATTAGGAGGGTGATGCCCTGGAAATAGTGGAATAGTGTGATCGTGACTTCGTTGTGGAGGTAGTCCTTTTGGTTCATTGAATACCGCCTTATGGTGGTCTAAAATCTTTTGTAACTCTGGTGTCTCGTCTTCTTTGTGACTAGGTTGAATTGAAAATAATTGGGCGACCATTCCTTTGTTTCCTCTTCGGATAATTTTCTCCATTCTATGCGAGCTGACGATTTGGGAAGGTCCCGATTTCAGGCCTTGGATAATATAGGTTTGGTTCTTTGCCGTGAATTTCATCCATAGTTCATCAAATTCCCATTGGACTACGCCCAAGGTTCGTAACCATTGTACGCCTAGTACAATGTCGCACCCACCTAGGGGTAGGACGTACATGTCGCCTTTCATGTTATAAACCCCCATAGTTAGTTTTATATTTCTGCATTTTCCTTTGCATGCAATTTTTCCGCCATTTCCAATCATCACTTCGAAGTTATTGCAAGGGTATATAAAACAATTTGCTTGTTTAGCCACCTTTGGATCGATAAAATTGTGCGTGCTACCATAATCTAGGAGCACGGTAAGGTTTTGTTTCTTAAAATACCCTTTAACTCGCATTGTTTGAGGGGCAAAAAATCCGGCAAGGGCGTTGAAGGAAACCTTTGGTGCATTTTCTTCGTCACTTTCAAGTGTGTTGGATAATACCTCTACTTCGAGTTCAGGTTCCTCTTCAGTAGAATTCCCTTCCTCTGTGGCATCTAGAATATATAATTTTCGTGAGGCACATTTATGATTTCTGTCAAATTTCTCATCGCAATGGTAGCAAAGACCCTTAGCTTGTCTTTCCTTCATTTCCTCGAAACTCAGACGCTTAATTGGTAGAGCGGGGTTAATTTTGGGGGTTGTGTAGGAGTTTTGGGTTCGTCCATTTTGCATTGGTTTGGGGTTGGTATAAGTGTTTGATGGTTTCCCCCAAGTTGGTTTTGTGAACCGATTCCGTGCCTTGATTTTGTCCTCCGCTAATTTCGCCAAGCCGATGGTCTCTAACATGTTTGTAGGGTTATACATTTGCACCTCTATTCGAATTTCTTCTTTTAATCCGCTGACAAAACATTCTTGAAAGAAGGCAGCGTCTAATCCGGATGTTCGATTAGCTAGCCTTTCAAATTCTGCTTGGTATTCGCTTACCGAAGTGGTTTGGCATAATTTAGTGAGGGCCCCCGTAAAGCTTTGAAACTTGCTAGGGCCGAATCGCACTAATAGATTCTGTGTAAAGGTTGACCACGTCGGAGTGCCGTTAGTTTTCTCGAACCATTGGTACCATTGGATGGCGTCGTTTTCCAAGTGGAAGGAGGCGATATGCACTTTTTGCATTTTCGGAATTTGATTTAGTGAGAAATATTGCTCTGCTTGGTAGATCCAGTTTGTAGGGTCTCCTCCTTCAAATTTTGGGAAGTCTAATTTGGTCGTCCGTGGTAGAATGGAAGTTTGTGGACCTCCTAACATTGCTCGGTTTGATGACCCGTGGTTGGGTGAATTTGCATGTGTTGTTGCCTGATTTTGACTGATGGCATCAAGTTTAACATCCATTGCAAATATTTTCTCGAAGAGTTCTCTTGTGGTACGGGTATTCTCCTCTCTTTCCTGTTGAACTTCTTCAACGAGCCTTTCGTGTTTCTCATGAATGGAATCCAATGATCGTCGTCCTTCAGCCATTGCGGTTGGTGTAGGTAACGATCAATATGACTTGGTACAGGTGAGCAAAAATAAAAAATAAAAAAATAATTTTAATTTTTTTTCCTTTGCGTTTCGGACGTCGAAAACCTTGATGCTGCGTTGAAGATTTTAGCTTTTTCAAAACAGCCACCGGTCACCACGCGAAAGGTCGAGCAATTTGGGTGTAAGACAACTTAATTCGTACCTTAGGAGAAGGTTTAATTTTCTGCGAGGATTTTGACACGGATCCGTGAAGCGTGAATGTTGTTTGCGTCCTCGCGAATGTGGACTGGCTGAAATGTGCGGTGGGAAAAATTTTTAATGGTGAATTTGCTCCTTGATCTAGCTCTGATCCAGATGGTATGAAACTAAATGGTGCGGGAAGTAGGATCATTTTTATATTGAATCGCTTTTTGATTGTAAGGTAGAAAACCCACAATAGACTTAATTTATATATTTGTTCGATGATGCCTTATTATCATATGTGGATTGCATTTAAATACCTAGTCTAATAGTTGTAAGAGTGAAGGGTTGTGACCCTAGAATATAATGAATAAATAATATAAGTAATTAGGACATGTTAGGAGGCTCCTAACAACATCTACCATAACTTGATTCTCCAAGGAAGAATCCTTTTGCATATAAGCTTTACTTCATTTTTAGGGATCTCAACTTCCAAGATATCTTCGTTTTTGAAACCCTTTAAGGATGAGTCTTGTTTTTCGTTCTCAGGGATTTCAGCTTCCAAGATATTTTTCTTCCTGGAACCCTCTTCTTCAATTTTCTTTTGTTGCTAGAATTTATGACCTTGGGAAGGAGGCTTCTAGTTTGGGCATGCCCGAGTCAAGTGCCCTAATTTCTTACAAACCCCATATTTAACAGGGGGATTCTCATATTCTAAAGGCTGATTCCAAACACCCAATCTCGAAACCAACTGAATTGAATTTGGTAAATTTTCCCCCAACTCCACATTAACACATATCTTGGCATAGACAAGGCGAAATGGTCTCCCAGGACCAAATCGAACAAGAACCCAAAAGAGCAAAACACCCATAAGCAACTGGATTAAAATCCCATAACACTGCAGAGGATAGGCAAATCTTTGTTTTGAAACTCAACATGGATTGCATTATCATCTTTTTCCTTTTGCGTTGTGCATCTTTTTACTTCCCCCATCCAAGGCTATTACTGTTTGGATTCTATTGGCAATATCTGCCTATGTCTCTTTTTCTCTGATTTTCCTATTGGAAGGTCTCCATTGAGATTTAATAGTACCCACATCAATTCCTAACTTCTTTTGATGTCTGGTTTTTGGAGTTTGGGCAGATTTTTTCAGATTAGCTAAATTTCTTAGGTTCTTTTTTATTTGATCCACCCACTTTTTCAAAACTATTTGGTTCTACTCATCTTCATCTTCTTCATTTTCTAACTGAAGATTTCCATCATCCGCCTTTTCCAAGAGGCCATTACCTTTGTATCCAAAAGTAATCTCTTGAAGCATATCAAAGGAATTTGGAGAAAGAATAGTATTCATTTGTGAGGAGGGTAAAGTATCACATACCTTCATCTTATCTACCATAACTTGATTCTCAAAGGAAGAATCCTTTTGCATATTAGCTTTACTTCATTTTCAGGGATCTCAACTTCCAAGATATCTTCATTTTTGGAACCCTCTAAGGACGAGTCCTACTTTTCACTCTCAAGGTTTTCAGGTTCCAATATATCTTTCTTCTTGGAACCCTCTTCTTTAATTTGCTTTTGTTGCTAGAATTTATGACCTTGGGAAGGAGGCTTCTGGTTTGGGCATGCTCGAGTCAAGTGCCCTAATTTCTTACAAACCCCATATTTAACAGGGGGATTCTCATATTCTAAATGATGATTCCAAACACCTAATCTCGAAACCAACTGAATTGAATCTGGTAAATTTTGAAGAACACAAGCTTATACTAAGAAGGGGGGGTGAACAATATAAGATAAAACTTTTTGCTTTTCTTTCCAAAGCAGTATTATACAATATTATCAATTGCAATAATGAAACAATGCTCAAGTCATCACACATAGGAGACACAGATTTAACGTGGTTCACCAAATGTGGGTTACATCCACGGAGAAAACATTTCTTAAATTTTCTCAACAAATCTCTTGGGAACCAATTCCCTATTACAATGTTTATGGGCACCAACCCAAAGGAGACACCAATCCCCTATGCTCAAGTTCGTGGACCTCTATCCACAGGAGACACCAATCCCCTATGCTCTGGTTCATGGACCTCTATCCACAGGAGACACCAATACTTGTTCAAATCTGCTCCAAGCCTACACACAAGGATTGCTCAAATCTGCTCACAAAACTTGTCCAAATCTACTCAAATTTGCTCACCAAACCCCGCTCAAATCTGCTCACAACTTTGCTCAAATCTGCTCACCAAACCTGCTCAAATATTCCCAAATATTGCATACAAACAATGCTTATATCTTTCCCAAAAGTGCTTTCTTTGGCTAAAGTAATTCAGACATATTCTACCCATAATTCTTTTTCTTCATGAACATATAAAGAATGATATGCAATACAAATACCCAATATGTTCTTTCACATTTATTAAGCCCGTCGCTTTCTCATATCTCACATTTATTGCAATAAAAAAGATAGCTCTAGTATAACACTCGATAATTGACTTTCTTATGTACTCCCAAAATCAATCAAAACCCTATGCACAACTTTGTTCACAAACCTTTGCACTATTATTCCCAAATTCATTCAAGGTAATACACAACTTTGTTTTCAAAAACTGACCTATAATATTTGCACATTTAATTTCAATTTCATTCAACACTAATGCTTATCATTCAATCCTTATATCTCCAACCATATGACATCAAAATATTTTCTTTATCCAAAAACAAACCTTGAGTAAGGGACCTATAATATTTGCACATTTAATTTCAATTTCATTCAACACTAATGCTTATCAAATCAATCCTTATATCTCCAACGATATTACATCAAAAGATTTTATTTATCCAAAAACAAACCTTAAGTAAGGGATTAAATCACCATACCTCTAAAAACTGCCTTGATGATAACGAGCTTCTCAAACATGTATTGGCAAAATAATTTCCTTTTTGATCCTTTAAAAATCTGGTTAGTAATTTTCTTTTTCTTGTATAGATAGAAAATTATCCACAAAAACCTTCCCAAAAATGTGCACAATAAATCTTGAAAAATAATACCTTATATCTCCTTTTTAATTTCACACTCAAAACTTTTAAGAATAACCAAACCCTTAAAATTTCCTTTTTCTATAAAGTAGAAATACAATAAAAATAAACCACATTACACCTTATAACTCCCTTTCTAACATGCAAGATTTATAACTTTCAAGTAATACCCAAATCACCTTTTATTTATTTTCCTCATGCACAAATTACGACTTTAAATAATATTTAATACACCTTATGCCTCATTTTCTAATTTAAAATATAAACAAAATTTATGCTTTTATTCTAACCAAATAAGCCATTGAACTATCTCTCCTCATATGAAATTTAAATAAAAATTTTGTCCATACCTTTACCAACAAGTCCCCCACGAAAGCGCTGAGAATTGAACTCTTAACCTCTGCCAACGCAGCACCCAAGCCAAGGCTTGGTAACCAGCTGGACTACCCCAGCGAGTAGTAACCAACACACAACACTTCGTAAATACAGTGCTCTTAGATAATGCTCTTCAAACAAAAAACTATTTCCTCAATCAAAATGACGCCTGCAAATTTTGAACCCGTAACCTTTCTGCCGATAGCACCTTAGCACCAACTAGGCGACCAGCTGGACTAGCCACCCAGATGAAAACCAAATCGTGGCACTACATAGATATTATCTTTTTCGCTCTTGCCTTTAAGCACGCTCACCACATAGATATTATCTTTTTCGCTCTTGCCTTTAAGTATGCTCACCTCTGTTTCGTGTGACCTGCTTCAATTTTCGCATGGAGAGAATTTTCGAATAATGCTTTGGTTTCTTGTCTTGCACCAAAATGAAATTTCATGCCCTTATTTATATGGTTTTTCTTCAATACCCATGAATGTCGGCGCATGCATATTTTTGATTTTTCTCTCCAAACGTTGGCGCCTTTCCTTATAAAAATATTATAATATTTTAAACCTTTGGCCCTTGAAATATTAAATCTTTGTCTTTAAACCTTTGCCTCCTCTAAAATTTTGGCCCTTGAGATATTAAATCTTTGTCTTTAAACCTTTGCCTCCTCTTGTGGTCTTTAAATTTTTTTCTGAGCAATTATAATATTATCTTTTAAACCTTGTCATTTTCTTGCAATATTTAATCTTTTTGTCCCAAGCCACTTTTAACCTTTGTTCTTCTCTGTATAATATTTAAATATGATATTTAAATATTATAATCCTTTATTTTAAAACCTTGCCTTAAATAATTGTCCATTTTTATATTGTTCAACCTTGTCAACTTTACACCCTTGAAGAATATTTCATCCTTGAATAATATGCACCCTTTGACATCAATGACAACTCAATATACTCAGTATTTCCAACAAATTTCCCCCCAACTCCACATTAACACATATCCTGGCATAGACAAGGCAAGATTTGGACTTGGTGGCCGGATCCACAACAATCAAATGGCCCATTTCCCTAGCAATACCAAAAAAAACCTCCTCATTCCAGTAGTGAAAGGGGAGATTTGGTAATCTCATTAAAATTGAAGCCTGCAAAAATTTTTGGGATCTCTGGATTGAAATCAGGTCCTAATATCCTCAGGAAAAGGCCACGCCTTCCAAAGCACTAGTGCCCCGCATAAAATTCTTTTTGAATTAGCAAAACAATTCAGCTTCACCATAAAAAAACCCTTAGAGAGGGCAACAATCTCCATATGACCATTTGACCTCCACTTAGTAGAAGCCCATTTTCTGACTGCGTCTAGGTTAGGTCTAACCCCCATAAATCTATGTATCAAGTGATGGGAACCTTGTTCAATGACCATATTAACCAGGTCATTCGGAATAAAAAGTTGGCCCTTTTTTGAAAGCAGATCAAACTTGGTCTTTGGGGACTTAGGCTTGCCCAACACCACTTGAGACCAAGACCATTTTTCCTTATATTTTGGGCCAAAAACATCAGCATCCTGAAGAAGTTTTGCACAACCTCTTTGCCATTCCTGATGCCATTGAGACCGCAATCGGTTTCGATATCACTACCGGACCCATTCCTATTGGCTTGTTCTTTGAAAGAAACAACTCTAGCATGAGTTCGATCCATTGCATATTGCAATATCTCGTTGTGCACTTCAGGCTCCATATTGCTCAACAACCAAAACTTAAGAGTATGAAAGAGATAGTTTTCTTAACAAACATAAAAATATTAATATTTTTCTACACCGAACTTAATACCAAGTCATTGTCCTTATCCTTAACAACAAAATCTAAGTGTCCTTAAGAACCCTTAACAAAATATAAGTATCTAGAGGAAACTTTAAACCTTCAAAGATAACCTAGTATCCTTAAGAACCTAAGTATAAGAAATAGATAAAGAAATTCAAGGGTTGATTGTTATTGGGATGCCTTACATTTTTAATGAAGGAAAAAACATTTTGGATGATGATATCATAAGTGCTTTAATTGAGGAATATAAATACCAAATCAACCAAGGGATGCAACTAAAATATATTGAATGATAAAACTAATTTAGACAAAAGTATAAGAGCTAGCTATGAAATAGGAAGAATGATTTGAAAAATCTTTTGAGATCCTAATGGAGGACACAGAGGACCTCAAAGCAGTATAGTTTTTAGGTGATAATAAGTGGTAGAAGTTTCTAGGGCTACTACCACAAAAAATTAGTTGAAGGAGAACCAACAATTTTGAAAACTTTGGAGTGTAGGTCCTAATTTTGTAGGCTTCATGCACAAAGATAAAGGTAGTATTTGGGATCTCGTTCCAATCAAGCTTGGCATCCCATGAAGTCACCATAAATGTGGTATCTCAATACTATATTTATAAATTTTATTATTTTTAAAGGAGAATGTAGTGGTAGAAAACCAGGTAGATAAAAGATTCCAAAATTCTCAAAATTTGACTCTGTTTGGACAAGTACTGGTTCGCTTACAAAACCAGCCAATTAGCTCCAAAAGCCAATTCACTTGTTAAATAGATTCAATTGGCTTAAGGGAGCTCTCTAATTTATAAAATTAGTTAATCCACTTAAAAATATGAGCGATTGTTTGCAAAATACAAACAATTTTCTTACTAGACCAAAGTGAATCACTCAAATAGTCATAGGAGTATAATTAAGGCATAAATCACAAAGCAAATATTCTAGAAAGTGACATGCATGTAGTCACATAGTAACTCATTTTGGAAGCCTTCTAAGCTAGATATAGGAATAAGTAGAGACATGTAACATTTGGAGTTGCGACACGTTGCTAAAGTTACCCTTAAGTTTTTACTTGTACTAGAAGTAACTATTGCTCACCTCAAGTAACTTAGGGGTAACTTTTACTATAAATAGGGGTATAGGGACCTCATTTTCAGCATATTTTGGCCATGATAATTCATATATACGATCTATGAAACCCATATTTTTATTTATACTCATGAAGATGTCAAAAATTATCATGTCCTTAGGCATTCCATCAATGACACCACCCTCCTAGTTTGCTACATGCATTGGCATAACCCTTCTAGCCCATTTTCTCATTTTCTTATTAATTTTCTAATAAAAATGGATGAACATTGATGTCGTTTGACTTCTCATGTGTTTATTGATCATATGGTACAACATAAAAGCCATATATGCTTTAGTATTGCATTCCAAACTTCTAGATAATTTTAGTTTCATATTTTACTTTCATGCAATTTTCCCTTCCACACTTCACTACAAATTAGTTTAGATTAGTATAGGGTTTTATATGAGACCAACAAGGATCCAAACTAAATATGGAGGTCAAGAGAAGCCATTGGAAATATTGTCCAACCTTTTTTGAAACTCAAATTGGGGGTGCAAAAACTTAATTAAAAGATAGACAATTCCTTGGTTCAACAAGTTGTTAATTACATAGTTTTCTATATGCATAGACTATAGGGTTACTATTAATAATATATGCCAACTAAAATAGACTAAATAAGAATCTCTCCCCAAATTCCTAAGATAGAGGGATTTTATGGGGAGACTACAACATGTGCCACATAAAGGGACCTAGTAGACATCTCCATCGTTAACTTACATGACCAATTATCATTCTATCTTGAGACTGCAAATGATTTGAAATTTGAGGCAACCGTCTCCCAATCAAATAAAGTGGAAGCTACACTCATAAAAATAGGACAAGCAAAACTTAAGGGTATGAAAGAGAGTTTTCTTAACAAACATAAATATATTAATATTTTTTCTACACTTAACTTAATACCAAGTCATTGTCGTTATCCCTAACAAAAAAATCTAAGTGTCATAGAAAGTACCTTTCACATGGTGAATATATCCAATCCCAAAGTGATACTTATTTGGTGAAGACCACGAGTTCACTTCATATTTCTATCCCAACCTTAGAATCCAATCTTATCTTAGTCCTCATTCCTAACCCTTGTCTTGATCTAAAGGTGCTTATCTTAGCAAAGTTTCCAAATTTTAATAGAACCTTAGGTGGGTTTTTCATAAGGACCTTAGTTATAAGGGATAAACAATAAAAATAAGGAATTGCTCTTTTATTTTTATTGGAACTTTTAATGAGGATAAATTTATCAAAAGAAATGGATATCATCATCAACATTAGTACGTCTCTTATTATTTGTCTAATTTTTATCCTATGACTAAGAACATCTTGGTCAATATGGACTATAGTAAAAACAAACATGATCACATTGATCAATTCATGAAGAATCCTCTTCAAGTAGAATATTAGCATAGTTGGTTTAGAATAGGATTTAATCCTAGCAAAATGAAATATCTTCTTTATTCATTAGATGATGATAAGTTATTTGTAACTTTTAGTAAAATCATATTTAAATCCATCCCTAGGTCTAATAAGCACCATGTGGATGCAAAGGCTTCTCTCTTGAGCTAGAATATGAACAAGCAACATTGATCATTAGATAAATTAAACAACCAACTTCCTCAAAGTTATCCCTCTTGAGCTAGAAGATGAATAAGAAACATTGATTATTAAATGACTTAAGCAACCAACTTCCTCAAAGTCTAGCTTATCACTTTTATTTTTTAGAGTTCTTCACCTTAGATAGTGATCTTGTAGCTAACCTATTGTTTGAGAAAATTTTGGGTTATTTCAAAGTTCAATAGTTTGGTCAGTTGCATTTTTATCTATTTTTTAGGCTTTTGATTTTTCAAAATATCTTGTTTCTTATTTTGCTTTAGATTTCAAAATTTTATTTTAAAACATGAAAAATTTCATGTTTCTTCTTTTGCTTTAGATTTTAAAAGTATTTTTTGAAATATTTCCAAGTGATAAACCTCTTGCTTTACAAGTTTTGGTGATAAACCCTTTTCTCTTGTTACAGTGATGAGATTATTCTTTGTTGAAAAAATAATTATGAGCTTTTTAGAGACTTGATAAGTGATAATATTGTATGAGAGAAAAACAATTATAAGTTTTTCAGAGACTTGATAAGTGGTAACATCACATGAGACTACCAATTATTTAGAAACAACTCTATTCTTGGTTGTAAAAAATAATTACGCCGAGAGGCATTCCTACAATGGTAGATAGGGGGTGGGAGGCAAAGAGGTCATACATGTCACGTCGTAAACAATTTTTTTTAATTAAAAAATTTGACATTAACAAAAATATTTAAAATATTTAAACTAAAACAACCGACTAACCAACCGTTGCAAACATTTAAAATATTTAAACTAAAACAACCAACTAACCAACCATTGCAACTGTTTAATAAACTAGCTTAGATATAAAGGATATATATCTAAAAATGCCAAGAGTTATCAATCCCGAGGCGCCTATCTTGGAGATCACACCCCAAGAAATGAGATAGGCGCCTCGAGATTGATAACTCTTGGCATTTTTAGATATATATCCTTTATATCTAATCTAGTTACCATATTTTTAGAGACTTGATAAGTGGTAATATTATATGAGACTACCAATTCTTTAAAAAAAACTTTGGTATTATAGAGTTTAAGAGTAGAACATATTTTATATTCTAGAATGTCTAAAATTTTTAAATGTTTATTACAAAATATATATTTCTGATGATAAACCTATTGATTTAAATTTTAGAATGTCTAAATTTTTTAAATGTATATTACAAAACATATTTTTGGGTGATAAACCTATTAGTTTATATTTTAGAATTGTCTACAAATTTTAAGTGTTTATTACAAAAAATGTATTTTTGGATGAGAAACCTATTGATTTTATTAAGTAGAACATATTTTAGGTTATAAACACCTTGCTCTTGCTAAAGAATATTCAATATTTTACTTATTTTTATATTATAGAAGGTGTGAAACCTGATGTTTTTACTTCTTCTTTACTAACTTGAATTAACACATTTTTAGATGATAAACCCCTCGATCTTGTTAAGTGAAACATATTTTAGGTGATCAACACCTTGCCTTTGTTAAACAATGTTCAAATTATTCTTGGTTTTAAAAGTAATTAAGATCTTTGGAGATTTGACAAGTGGTAACACCAATTTTAAAAAATGCCTATGGAATTTTAGGTTTGAAGAGTAAAATAATATTCTAATTTTTTAAATTTTGGAACCTCTTTTTTTCTTCAAACATATTTTTTCTTGATAAAATGTCTAAGTAATATTTTTAAAATATGATTATGATATTTTAGATTATAAGAGAAAAATAAACATCAAGATTTCAAAGGCTTGTTATAATTTTTTTTTTAAGAATAAACCTTTTTATCCTATTCTTAGTTTATAAAACAACTACCTAATTCTTAGTTCAAAAACCAACTACTTTAAAGTTTAAGAAACTTGATAAGTAATAACTTCATATGAGACTTTCAATTTTTAACATATAGCATAAGTAGTTCACAATCTCTAGCATAAACGTCTTAACCTCATTCAATAATGGAAGCTCAAATTCTATCCAAAATTTTCTAAAACATTCAATAATGAAGCACAAATCCTAACTCAAATATTTCTAAAAATGCTTATCAAACAATACTTTTCACTCCACCTTGTGTTCCAAAACATTCACTTCAAAAAAAAATTTAAACAAGGAATAATATGCCCATACCTCTTAATTACTTTTATGGAGATATGTCTTCAAAAATCTATCTCACAAACAATTAATATTTCTAGTACCACTTCAAGAATTAGATATCAAAATACTCTCTCAATCCATCCATATGCATTTTCTTCTCAAAATATATTCACCTTAACACCACCATAACACCTTATTACTCCTATTCTTTCATGTAAAATAATGCTCAACAAAACAAACCATAAATTACACACATGAATTTCACATATACACCTTATTCCACCTTATGAAAAAAAAAATAATGCACTCCAACTTTCAATAAGACCAAAAAAATTATCACTTCATCTCATGCATCAACCAAGCACTAGCAATCTAAAATTTCACCTTTCATCCCTTTCTAAAACAAAAAAAAAAATCAAATCACTTTACTGTCCTTATAGCTCCCTAACTATTTCACATCACAATGATAAAAATTGACTAACCCTTATAAATCCCTAACCAAGCACAAAATGCATACCTTTTAAAAGTTTTAATTCTGCCCTCAAACACTGTCACTGCTGCTCGAACCCGCAACCTCGCTGGCTTCTATGCCCTAGCACAAGGGCAAACACCACGTGGGCTAGTTGCCCACACAAGCCCAAGAAGCAAGTGCTCCTTCTTCTCCTCTTTCATCGGTACAAAATATTTTGATCACGCAAAAAGCCTCCATGCAAATTGAATATCGAACCTGCCACCTACAATGTGCTTCGCAAGCCGAGCTGGCCAGCTAGGCTCCCATATTACATTGGATGGTGTTTGGGCACCCTCCGTCTTAATATCCGCACTGCCTCAAAATTTTCAAAACTGATGTCTTCTTCCTCTTCGTCGTAAAACAAATGACAATATTTTGGGTGCACGAATTTATCAATGTTTGAACCTCCCATTAACCACCTTAACATGCAATATTTATATGCCATAGTTGGCATTGACTTTGACATCGACACTCAAATTGCAAACTTTTGGTGCAAATAAAATATTATATTTTAATTTAGTAATTAAAATCCAATGGATTTAATCATAATTTCTCTTAGAACCTTTTCTTAGGTTAAAATTTTGCCACCATAGTTAATCAATTTAACCTTTGTCTTTTGCAAAATCACCACCAAGGTAAATCAAATAGACCTTTTTTATTTTTCTTTTTTAAAATAACATCATGGTAAATCAACTTGACCCTTTTATTTTTCTTTTTAAAATACCACCATGGTAAATCAACTTGACCCTTTTATTTTTTCAATACCATCATGGAGAAGGCTTTTCTTTCTTCTTGTTGCCTCATGCCTCATGTGCCCTTTGAAGAATATTCTCACAAACATTACCATCAACTTAGGACATCAACCCTTTTGAAAACATGCTCAAATTTCCAACATAAAAATGTAGTTCAAGAGAATCTATTGGAAATATTGTTCAACCCTATTTCAAAACTCAAATTGGGGGTGCAAAACCTTAATTAAAAGATAAGACAATTCCTTGGTTCAACAAGTTGTTACATAGTTTTCTATATGCATAGACGATAGGGTTACTATTAATAATATATGCCAACTCAAGTAGAATAAATAAGAGTCTCTCACCAAATTCCTAAGAAGATAGAGAGATTTGATGGGGAGACTACAACATGTGCCACATAAGGGGGCCTAGTACACATCTCCATCGTTAAATTACATGGCTAATTGTAATTCTATCCTAAGACTGCAAATGATTTGACATTTGAGGAAACCATATCCCAATCCAATAAAGTGGAAGCTACACTCAAAAATAAGATAACTAAAAGTTAAGAGTATGAAAGAGATAGTTTTCTTAACAAACATAAAAGATCAATATTTTTCTACACCTAACTTAATACCAAGTCATTGTCCTTATCCTTTAAAATAAAATCTAAGTGTCATAGAAAGTATCTTTCACGTGGTGAATATATCCAATCTCTAAGTGATACTTATTTGGTGAAGACCATGAGTTCACTTGATCTTTCTAGCCTAATATTAGAATCTGATCCTAGCTTAGTCCTCATTCCTAACCCTTGTCTTGATCTAAAGGCGCTTATCTTAGCAAAGTTTTCAAATTTTAGTAGAACCTTAGGTGGGTCTTTCATAAAGACCTTAGTAATAAGGGATAAACAATGAAAATAAGAACATTTTATTTTCTTTTTATTGGATCTGCTAAAGAGGATAAATTTATCAAAAGAAATGGATATCATCATCAACATCAGTATGCCTTTTATTATTTGTCTAATTATTATCCTATGACTAAGTAGATCTTGGCCAATATGGGCTATTGTTAAAAGGAACATGGTCACATTGATCAATTCATGAAGAATCCTCTTCAAGTAGAATATTGGCATAGTTGATTTAGAATAGGATTTAATCCTAGCAAAATGAAACATCTTCTTTATTCATTAGATAATGATAATGATAAGTTATTTGTAACTTTTAATTATATCATAATTAAATCCATCCATAGGTCTAATAAGTACCATGTGGATGTTATCATTAGATAACTTAAACAACCAACTTCCTCAAAGTTATCCCTCTTGAGCTAGAAGATGAATAAGCAACATTGATCATTCGATAACTTGAGCAACCGACTTCCTCAAAGTCTAGCTTATCACTTTTAGATTTTAAATATCTTCACCTTAGATAGTTATATCGTAGCTAATCTATTATTTGATAAAATGTTGGGTTCTTTCAAAGTTTAATAGTTGGGTTCTTTCATAGTTCAATAGTTTGGTCAATTGTATTTTTATTTATTTTTTAGGCTTTTGATTTTGTCAAAACTCTTGTTTCTTCTTTTTCTTTAGCTTTCAAAATTTTATTGTAAAAAATGATAAATATCATGTTTCTTCTTTTGCTTTAGATTTCAAAAGTATTTTTTGAAATATTACATGTTTTGGTGATAAACCCTTTGCTCTTGTTATAGAGTGATGAGATTATTTTTGGTTGAAAAAAGCAATTATGAGTTTTTTAGAGACTTGATAATTGATTGTATGAGAGAAAAATCAATTATAAGCTTTTTAGATACTTGATAAGTGGTAACATCACATGAGACTACCAATTCTTTAGAAACAACTCTATTCTTGGTTGAAAAAAAAATAATTAGATTTGATAAGTGGTGCTATTATATAAGACTACCAATTCTTTAGAAACAACTCTGGTATTATAAAGTTTAAGAGTAGAACATATTTTATATTTTAGAATGTCTAAAATATTTAAATGTTTATTACAAAATATATTTTTGGGTGAAAAACCTATTGATTTATATTTTAGAATGTCTAAATTTTTTAAATGTTTAATATAGAACATATTTTTGGGTCATAAACCTATTCATTTTGTTAAGTAGAACATATTTTAGATGATAAACACCTTTTTCTTGTTAAAGAGTGTTCAATATTTAACTTACTTTTATATTATAGAAGGTGTGAAATCTCATGTTTTTACTTCTTTTCTAACTTTAATTAACACATTTTTAGATGATAAACCCCTCAATCTTGTTAAGTGAAACATCTTTTAGGTGATCAACACCTTTCCTTTGTTAAACAATGTTCAACTTATTCTTGGTTTTAAATTTAATTAAGAGCTTTGGAGACTTGACAAGTGGTAACACCAAATTTTTAAATGCCCATGGTATTTTAGGTTTGAATAGTAAAATAATATTCTAATTTTTGTATTTTGGAACCTTTTTTTCTTCAAACATATTTTTTCTTGATGAAATCTCTAAGTAATATTTTTAAGATACTTATGACATTTTAGATTTTAAGAAAAAAATGAACATCAATATTTTAGAGGCTTGTTATAATTTTTTTAAAGAATAAACCTCTTTATCCTATTCTTAGTTTATAAAACAACTACCCAATTTTTAGTTCAAAAACCAACTATTTAAAAGTTTAAGAGACTTGACAAGTAATAACTTCATATGCGATTTTTAATTTTTTAAAAACATCTATAATATTATATTTTTTTATAAAAGGTAGAAGGGGTTTTGCAAGGATTCCCAAACCTTTTAAAAGACAAGCCAAGGCCACAAATAGATTGGTCGAGGGTCAAAAATCCAACACAGCCAAACTAGCAGTACACAAACAAGAAACCAACAAAGCATCCAAGCCCTAGCTCTACAACCACCAAGGGAGAATAGAGAGAAATGCCAAAAACAAATTAAAGAAAATTGAAAAGGACTTCCATGCAGGGAAGTAGGACGATTGAGCAGTAAACAAAAAGAAATAATTAACCATGCTCCAATTCTCTACTAGGGAAATTTGTTGTCTCCAGAGAGCACAAGCCCTCAGGGAACTCCCGCAAAATACGATTGCGAAGCCCAGGGTGGTCCATACCAAGGTTTACCATGAAGTCTGCGGACTTATTACCTTCCCAAAAGTATGCTGAAATATGACATCCTCGAAAAGTAAGACAACTTTTTTAGCTTCAAAAATCATATTTTTCATTGATATATTTCTTGGAGGTCATCCTTTCATGTAATTTATGGTAGTAAGGGAGTCCCCTTCTATGATGATTTTATGGAGTCCCAACAACCTGGCCACTAGAATGCCTTGGTAAAAGGCCCTGAATTCTATGAACTGACTAGAGTTTACTCCAAGCCCTTCAGTATATGCTAAAAGAACATCACCCTTGTGATCTCTAATAATTCCCCCAATACCTGCTTTTCCTAGGTTAACTTTTTCAACCATAAAAATTTAATTTGAACCAATCAGCAGGTGGGGGAATTTAAATAGTGGATAATATTTGATTAGCTGCAACAAGTAAAGCTGAATTCCTAGCTAGTTTATAACCCAACAGATTCTTCAATCTTCGCACAGACTCCTTGGGTTTATCTTATACACAACATGAGGATACATTCTCCACAATAGCCATAAAACACCTAGAAAAGATAAAGCCAACTGAATTAGAGGTGTTGTTAAAGGCTCACTCGTTACGCTCCTTCCAAACTCCCCATAGAATATGGGCCAAACTAAAAGACTAGAATATTTGTAGGTACTTGGAGGAGAAAGAGAACGATCACTAGGTCAAAATATCAGGAAGGGAAAGGGGAAGGACCCAAGAGACTCCTAGAATACTAAAAAAGGAGTAAAAAACTTCCTTCGTGAATGGGTAAAGATTAAAGAGATGGACTGGGAATTCATTAGAGGTACCACACAGATACCAATGGTTGGGTAAGATCAGACCATAATTTATAAGGTTATCCAAGGTGAGGACTTTATGCTGCACCAACAACCAAAAGAAGATATTAATCTTAGGGATGAGACCTTCATGCCAAACCAAGTTGTAGAGGGGTCAAGGGGGAGCTAGTTCCTCAAGCAAGTAGAAAGCAGATTAAAATGAGAAAGAACCTCAAGGTTCTACCTTCCAACAAAATGAATAATCATCCAACTCTAGCTTGAGCACATAACTATTTAACAAATCAATGATGAGGTTGAGGGTACAAGATTCAGTCAAAGAAATATCAGGGTGGGATAATGATCTCCATATTCTACAATTTGGAAGCACAAAAATAAAATTAGAAACTCTAGAGCCGAATAACCTTCTGCATGAGGCTTCAACCATGACCAAATCAGGGTAAGAAGCCAAGGGATCATCCATCAACCAATAACCATTTCGAAATTTTATAGCCCGACCATTCCCTACTAGCCATTTTCCTCTCTTATAGATCATGTCTTTGGACTTACATAGATTCAACCAAAAGGTCGACCCATACACAGATTCAACCAAAAGGTCGACCCATACACAGATTCAACCAAAAGGTCAACCCAAAGGGTAGAAACAACGAGGTCAATAGATTGTTCTCCATACCCAAATATTTGGCCTGAATAATTTTGACCCATTCCACATCTATAATATTCTACATATTGAAGATAAAACTTATTTTATATTGTAAAATAATTTGATTATTATAAATTTGAATAGTATAACTTATTTTGTATTATAAAGGGTATGGCAATATTTATACCTATTGTTTTTTATTTATATAATATTAAATAATCTTATATGAAATGGTGTTTAACCTTTTAAATAATTTCTAAAAAACCTCTAGTCCCTTAGATGGTGTTGACTATTGTTAAAAAAAGACATGGTCACATTGATCAATTCATGAATAATCCTCTTCAAGTAGAATATTATATTTGGTATAATTGGTTTAGAATAGGATTTAATCCTAGCAAAATGAAATGTCATAATTATTACTTAGACGATGATAATGATGATAAGTTATTTGTAACTTTTAATAAAATCACAATTAAATCCATACCTAGGTCTAATAAGTACCATGTGAATGTAATGGCTTCCCTCTTGAGCTAGAAGATGAACAAGCAATGTTGATCATTATATAACTTAAACAACCAACTTTCTCAAAGATACCCCTCTTGAGCTAGAAGATGAATAAGAAACATTGATTATTAGATGACTTAAGCAACTAAATTCTTCACAGTCTAGCTTATTACTTTTATATTTTAGAGTTCATAGTGATCTGGTAGCTAGCCTATTGTTTGATAAAATATTGGGTTATTTCAAAGTTCAACAGTTTGGTCAATTGGATTTCTATCTATTTTTTAGGCTTTTGATTTTTTAAAATGTCTTTTTTCTTCTTTTGCTTTAGCTTTCAAAATTTTATTTTAAAACATGATAAATCTCATGTTTCTTCCTTTGCTTTAGATTTCAAAAGTATTTCTATCTATTTTTTAGGCTTTTGATTTTTTAAAATGTCTTTTTTCTTCTTTTGCTTTAGCTTTCAAAATTTTATTTTAAAACATGATAAATCTCATGTTTCTTCCTTTGCTTTAGATTTAAAAAGTTCTTAGGATTTTGATTTTTTAAAATGTCTTTTTTCTTCTTTTGCTTTAGCTTTCAAAATTTTATTTTAAAACATGATAAATCTCATGTTTCTTCCTTGGCTTTAGATTTCAAAAGTCTTTCTATCTATTTTTTAGTCTTTTGATTTTTTAAAATGTCCTTTTTCTTCTTTTTCTTTAGCTTTCAAAATTTTATTTTAAAACATGATAAATCTCATGTTTCTTCCTTTGCTTTAGATTTCAAAAGTCTTTTTGAAATATTTTGAAGTGATAAATTGTTTGCTTTACATGTTTTGGTGATAAACCCTTACTCTTATTACACTGATGAGATTATTCTTGGTTGAAAAACAATTATGAGCTTTTTAGAGACTTGATAAGTGGTAATATTGTATGAGAGAAAAAACAATTATAAGCTTTTTAGAGACTTGATAAGTGGTCACATCACATGAGACTACCAATTATTTAGAAACAACTCTATTCTTGGTTGAAAAAGTGATATTTACCATCTTTTTAGAGGCTTGATAAGTGGTAATATTATATGAGACTACCAATTCTTTAAAAAAAACTTTGGTATTATAGAGTTTAAGAGTAGAACATATTTTATATTCATAACGTCTAAACTTTTTAAATGTTTATTACAAAATATATTTTTTGGTGATAAACCTATTGATTTATATTTTAGAATGTCTAAATATTTTAAATGTTTATTACAAAAAATATTTTTGGGTGATAAAATTATTAATTTAACTTTTTAGAATTATCTAAGAATTTTAAATGTTTATTATAGAACATATTTTTGGATGGTAAGCCTATTGATTTTGTTAAGTATAACATATTTTAGGTGATAAACACCTTGATCTTGTTAAAAAATGTTCAATATTGAACTTATTTTTATATTATAGAAGGTGTGAAACCTCATGTTTTTACTTCTTCTTTGCTAACTTGAATTACCACATTTTGAGATGATAAACCCCTCAATCTTGTTAAGTGAAACATATTTTAGGTGATCAACACCTTGCCTTTGTTAAACAATGTTCAACTTATTCTTGTTTGTAAAAGTAATTAAGAGCTTTGGAGACTTGACAAGTGGTAACACCAATTTAAAAAAATACCTATAGAATTTTAGGTTCCAAGAGTAAAATAATATCCTTATTTTTGTAATTTTAGAACCTATTTTTTCTTCAAACATCTATTTTATTCTAATAAAACATCTAAGTAATAATTTTAAAATACCACTATGATATTTTAGATTTTAAAAGAATAATGAACATCAAAATTTCACAGGCTTGTTATAAAACATTTTTATTTATTTTAAATAAACCTTTTTATTCTATTCTTAGTTTATAAAACACCTACCTAATTCTTAGTTCAAAAACCAACTACATAAAAGTTTTAGAGACTTAATAACTAATAACTACTTTCAATTCTTAAAAATCATCTTCTTATTGAAAATAAAACTTGTTTTCTATTGTAAAATAATAATATTATTCTAAATTTTAAAAGTATATTATAAAATATGTGACAATCTTTATACCTTTTTATTGCTTTTAATTGACATGATGTTAAATGAAATGAAATGGTGTTTATCCTTTAAAATTATTTCTTAAAAAAAAAAAAAAACTGTAGTCCCTTTCCATTTGAATCAAAATTGATCCTCTTTGTAAGAAATATTACACTTGATTAAATACAAAAAAAAATTATGTAAATAATATCATATAAGAGATATTTATAATTTAAAAAATTATTATTTAAAAATTTGTATCAATACTAGGAAACGAAGGGATCTGTCCAAACATTCTAAAACTCTTTTATTTTTCTGATACCACCGAAATGATATCATAAATCCACACAAAAACAAACAAGAAGCAAAAGAAAAGAAGGAAGCCTATCTTCAATAAGGAGGTAAGCCATTACCAACAAGTCTGATTTTTATTTTTCTGATACCACCGAAATGATATCATAAATCCACACCAAAACAAACAAGCAAAAGAAAAGAAGGAAGCCTTTCTTTAAGAAGAAGGTAAATCCAGTGAGCTGAATATGTTTACTGACAAGTCTGAAATCTAAGACGAAGAAGCTACACTTTTTATTCTCGATCTCGTAAATGAGTGAAGGAGAGAGAGCCTGCTTGCTGAGACCGGTTAACATTTGGTTTGCATGTTAATCACACATAAGAGAAATTTGGTGTGTAATGAAATTTTCCAGTTCAATCTCCTGTCTCATGTAAAAAGAAAAAGTTTGTAAGATCGTTTGAAAAGTTGCATGGATTCCACTTGGTATTAGAGGCATTATTTAGGAAGAAGGGTCTAGAGGAATGTAAAGATCATTGGTCCTATGGACTAAAAGGAATTTTTGAACAAACCCTCAGGGATTAAAAATTAGATACCTTTTATGCATATTAGAAAAGGTACAATGTATAATATTCAATAAATTTAGATGAGGATATATCCCTTGCCACTTTGGAAATCAACTAAGTATATGAAGATGAAACTTAGAGCTAGTATGCTAACCTCCTAAAGTGGCACGTATTCTACACTAAGATAAAAGATGAATTTATTACTTACATTAAGCTAAACCATCATAGGTTGGGGACTCTCCAAAATCATGGGTACACTAATGAAAAGTTACTCTCATGGTATAGTATGAGATATGAAATGGATAACCAAATCCATAAGATATGGCTCATTTTATACCAAATTTTCTAACACATGGGAGAAAAAAAAAATTCCAAAGGAATAAAGAAGGCCAATATTATAATTGAAATAATACAAAAATCCCTCATAATATTTAATTCCAATAAATAGATAGCATTGATAATCATCATCTTAGCTACACCAACATATCTAGCAATGGTTAGTATGATAGTCAAGAAGATGATAATTAAGGGGTAAAAGGGGTTTGAGAGATATGGATATATGTTTGGAGAGGTGGCCATAATAGTAGAATAATAGCAATAGAGGTATATAACCTATCTTGATAATGGAAAATCCCTCAAGGAGGCTCTCCTCCTGAGTTAAGAATGACTAGTCTAGTGGCCATAACTTGCACCCACTCTCATTTTGTTATCATAGTCCACCACTCCTCTTCTCTCTTTATCCCTTTTTCTTCTTCTATTTTTTCCTCTTATCTCTTTGTCCCTTCTTCTTCCTATATTCCTACTTATTCCACTTCCCATTCTTCTGTTACACTTCTTTCATCATAAATCAACCTTAAAATCCTTTATGGCTATCTTCACAACCATAAGTTACACAACCATATCATAAATCAACCTTCAAATCCTTACAACCATAAATTCCACACACCATACCATCCCTTTCTGCCATCATGGTTGGATTAGCATCACATACTACTCTCATTACTTCCATTGCATTACCTATAATTTACCCCTCTTGCTTTGTCATCCACCTCTACATGACCTCCATACTAAGCATGGTAAATTCTCCTATAGGCAACAAATTCCACTATCCAAACCCAAGGAACTAAGTCTATACAAGCTCTCTTATCAATAAGTTCAACTAAATCTTAGGCAAAGCTTTGCATATAAGTCCAAGGAAACTAATGTTGTCAAGGCAATACATGTCCTTACTACTGAGGAAAAGAGATGGACTATGGAATACAAAAGACTTAATGAAATAGCCTTTAAGGATTTGGATTTTTTCATTCATAACTATTGAGGAAGGTAAACAAGATGTATTTTTATAAGACAACTAAAGAAACCCACCATGGTAGAAATAACTCCTACTTACTTAGCTACTAGGGTATCCCAATTAGACCTAGACAATATGGGCCCATGACAAATAGTCTAATTTGCTAACTAGATTACACTTGGCATGGTAATTAAATATGACCCCCTTATGATTGGGATGAATTAATATAGAACAAAAATAGAGAAATGAAGGTAAACTTAGCATAAATAAATGCATAAAGAGACCAAATACAACAAGAGAATGATAGGTTGAATAATGAAGTCTCAAAGAAATATTAGTTAAAGAAACAAGTTGAGGACCCTAAAAATTGACTTATCAAAGTTGAATGCCTAGTGCAATGGCTAATGGAGGAAAAATATCAACTCCATGAAAGCCTCAAAATGAAGGATCAACAAATTCCAGTGTTGATGACCTCAAAACCTATAAAGATAGCCGTAGATCCAAGGTCAACATAGGAAATTTAAAGGATCAAGAATTTATAGGCCTAGATCAAGATGCTATGAATAACACATAAGAATACTTTCAATTGTTCTCTTTCATGCAATAAATACTACAATAGATCAATGATACCATTAAGCATGTAAAATGGTAGCTATTTATGAGGGGTGAATATTAGGAGGTCCTAAAATTCCTTGCATCAATGACCATAGTGCATGAACAATAGTAAAGGATGAATCACAAATAAATTATTAAGAGATTGAGACTAATCCCAAATGTCTAGAGGAAACTTTAAACCTACAAAGATAACCTAGCATCCTCATGAATCCAAGTATAGGAAATAGATAAAGAAATCCAAGGGTTGATTGTTATTTGGATGCCTTACATTTTTAATGAAGGGAAGCACATTCTGGATGTTGATGTCATAAGTGATTTAATTGAGGAAGATAAATACCAAATCAAGCAAGGGAATGCAACTAAAATATATGAAATGCTAAAATTAATTTAAACTAAAGTATAGGAGCTAGCTCGAAAATAGGGACAAGGATTTAAAAACTCTTTTAAGGGCATAGAGGACCTCAAAGTAGTATAGTTTTTAGGTGATAATAAGTGGTAGAAGTTGTTGGGGCTACTACCACAAAACAATAGTTGAAGGAGAACCAAAATTTTTTAAAATTTTGTAGTATAAGTACGATTTTTTTTTGTCTTCATGCACAAAGATAAGGTAGGATTTCAGATCTCATTCCAATAAAGCTTGGCATCCTATGAAGTAACCATAAATGTGGAACCTCAATCCTATATTTACAAATTTTTATCAATTTTAAAGGAGAATGTAGTGGCAGAGGACCAGGTAGATGAAAGATTTTAAAATTCTCAAAATTTGATTATATGTTTTGACAAGGACCGATCCACTTGCAAAACCAACTAATTATCTCCAAAAGCTAATTCACTTTCTAAATAGGATCAATTGGCTTGGATGAGCTCTTTTATTTATAAAATTAGTTAATCCACTTAAAAATATGAGTGACTTCTTTGCAAAATACAGGCGATTTTCTTACTAGACCAAAGCGAATAGCTTAAATAAATATAGGAGTATAATTAATGCATAAATCACAAAGAAATTATTCTAGAAAGTGACAAGCATGTGGTCACATAGTAACCCATTTTGAAAGCTTTCTAAGCTAGTTATAGGAATAACTAGAGGGATGTAACATTTGAATTTGCAACATGTTGCTAAAGTTACCCAAATTCTTTACTTTTAATATAAGTAACTATTGATCACCTCAAGTAACTTAGGGGTAAAATTTTGCTATAAATAGGGGCATAGGACCCTCATTGTTAGCATATTTTGGCCATGATAATTCATAGTTATAGTATGTGAAACCCGTATTATGCTTTATGCTCATGAAGTTGTAAGAAATTATCATGTCTTAGGCATTTCATCAATGACCCCACCCTCCTAGTTTGCTACATGCATAGTAGTTGTGGCATAACCCTTCTAGCCCATTTTGTCATTTTATTATTAATTTTCTAATTAAAAAATGTATGAACATTGATGTTGTTTCAATTATCATATGTTTATTGATCATATTATCTCCTTGCTACAATTTAAAATCCATATATGCTTTAATATTGCATTCTAAACTTCCAGACAATTTTAGTTTTACATTTTACTTTCATGCAATTTTCCCTTCCACACTTCACTACTAATTAGTTTAGATTAGTGTAGGGATTTTATATAAGATCAGTAGGGATACAAACTAAATATGTAGGTCAACAGAATCCATTGGAAATATTTTCTAACCTTTTTTGAAACTCGGATTGGGGGTGCAAAACCTTAGTTAAAAGACAAGACAATTCCTTGGTTCAACAAGTTGTTACTTACATAATTTTCTATATGCATAGACTATAGGGGTTACTATTAAAAATATGTGCTAACTCAAGTAGACTAAATAAGATTCTCTCACAAAATTCCTAAGATAGAGATATTTGATAGAGAGACTACAACATGTGTCAGATAAAGAGATCCAGTAGACATCTTCATCGTTAACTTACATGACCAATTGTCCTTATTTCCTAAGATTGGTAATGATTCTCCATTTGAGGTAGCCATCTCTCAATCCAATAAAGTGGAAGCTACACTCATAAAAATAGGATAACCAAAACTTAAGATTATGAAAGAGATAGTTTTCTTAAAAAACATAAAAATATCAATATTTTCTACACCTAACTTAATACCAAGTCATTATCCTTATCCCTAACAAAAAAATCTAAGTGTCATAGAAAGTACCTTTCATGTGGTGAATATATCCAATACCAAAGTTATACTTATTTGGTTAAGACCATGAGTTCACTTGATATTTCTAGCCCAACCTTAGAATACAATCCTAGCTTAGTCCTCATTCCTAACCCTTTTCTTGATCTAAAGGTGCTTATATTAGCAAAGTTTCCAAATTTTAGTAAAATATTAGGTGGGCCTTTCATAAGGACCTTAGTAATAAGGGATAAACAATGAAAATAAGTCTTTCCTTTTCTTATTATTGAAACTGCTAATGAGGATAAATTTATCAAAAGAAATGGATATCATCATCAACATCAGTATGCCTCTTATTATTTATCTAATTCTTATCATATGACTAAGTAGATCTTGGCCAATATGGACTATTGTTAAAATAAACATGGTAACAAAGATCAATTCATGAAGAATCCCCTTCAAGTAGAATATTGGTATAATTGGTTTAAAATAGGATTTAATCCTAGCAAAATGAAACATCTTATTTATTCATTATATGATGATAATAATGATAAGTTATTTATAACTTTTAATAAAATTATAATTAAATCCATCCCTAGGTCTAATAAGTACCATGTGGATGTTATGGCTTCCCTCTTGATCTAGAATATGAACAAGCAATTTTGATCATTATATAACTTAAACAACCAACTTCCTCAAAGTTATCCCTCTTGAGCTAGAAGATGAATAAGCAACATTGATAATTAGATGACTTAAGCAACTAAATTCATCAAAGTCTAGCTTATCACTACTATATTTTAGAGGTCTTCACCTTAGATAGTGATCTCATAGTTAATCTATTATTTGATAAAATGTTGGGTTCTTTCAAAGTTCAATAGTTGGGTCAATTGTATTTTTACCTATCTTTTAGGCTTTTGATTTTGTTAAATCTCTTGTTTCTTGTTTTGCTTTATCTTTCAAAATTTTATTTTAAAACATGATAAATCTCATGTTTCTTCTTTTGCTTTAGATTTAAAAAAGATATGATTGTCAATATTATTTTCTCGAAAAAAAAAGGGAGACGTTTTTTGCAGGACTGCCCAAACTTCCGAACTCGTTTTGATCATATCTCACTCATCCGGATTCGGATTGAGCTAAAATTTTAAGGGTAGATGCCTAAAAAATCCTAGAACGTCTCCACCAATTTTCATATCATTTGGAGCAACACAGATCCTAGCATATCCCTATGTGTGAATGACATATTTGGCAAGCGGCTATGCGAGGGTTTCATCTGGGTTGAGTGCAAGCAGCTCCAAAGGTTGGTTTTTAGGGCCTTTGGGCCCTAGCGGCCAATATTTTTGTGGTTTATTCTTAATATTTTAGCAGGAAATGTTGCAGGGGATACAAGATGGGTTAGAAATTTGTCTTTCAACAGATCATACTGTGAACTTGAGTGACAACGGCTTCCAATTTGCTGCACAAAAGAAAAGTGAAAACCATACCTTTCCACGACATCTAGGGCAAGGATTAAAGAGATCACGAAACAACTTTGAAGTAGTTGATCAAAATATGACTCATATCTCAAGTGAATCTGGTGCTAAGGTGCACCCACAAAATAATTCTATTGTGAAAACCCCTATCAAGGGTAAGAATTTTGAAGACTCAGTACCAAAAATGAATTTTAGGGATGCCCTTCATGGTGGACAGCCTCAGCCCAATGATAATATCAATATTAGGGCTTCCCATAAACCTCTAAGAATGCCTAAGATTGATCCCAGGAAAGTAGAGTCAGGATGTCTTAAAGCAGCTGATGGAACTCCTATTGTTAAGATTGATATGGATAACATTCAGACTGGCATTGAAGATTTGGAAAAAAGAGGACTAATTTATCGGTTCGTGGGTTTTCGTCCGAGTCTATCTGCTTTTAAAGTCTGGGCTAAAAAAAATTGGAAAACTAAAGGTGAGTTACAAATCTCTATTTATCCAAATGGTTATTTTCTTGTTTTATTTGCTAATAATGAAGATAGAGAGAAAACTTTTCAAGGGGGTCCTTGGTTTTTTGGAAGGGCAAGGCTTTTCATGAAGCCCTGGCATACTAAATTTAAAGCCGAAGAAGAGATGCCTTCTATTGCTCCCGTGTGGGTTAGACTCTTTGGCCTCCCTATTGAATTTTGGAATCCTACAATTTTTTCTTCAATTGGAAACTCTTTAGGAACTTTTATGATGACTACTGATTGTACTCAAAATTTTGAACATATTATTTATGCTCGGATTTGTGTTTTAATGGATTTTGACAAACCCCTACCTAAAAAGATCACATTACAATTTGGGGAAGACACTTGGGAGCAAGTAGTGGACTATGAGAACATTCCTTTTCGTTGTAGAATTTGCCATGAATATGGTCATTTGGCCGATGTTTGCCCAAATAAAATTCCTGATCAAAAGAAAGAAGATATAAACTTAGCAGGTTTCCAAATACCTAAGAAGAAGAATACTCAGAAAAAACCAGTTATGAAGGATCAATCAAAGTCATCTGCTAATATGTTTGAAATCCTTTTCACAAATGATGTCCCAAGTGAGGAAGAGGAAATAATGGAAACTGAAATCTTAGAAACACAATTTAAATATGAAGGGAAGAACTCAGAGACAAACCAAAAAATCAAAGGTTTTCAACAAAAAAAGGAGAAAATTTACACAAGAAAAATAATATTTCAAATGTCAAAACTTCAAATAATGCAAGTCCCAATATAGACTCTATTGAACCATATAGTAAAATTTTGGCTGTGTACGAGAATTCTTCAAGGTTAGAAGCCATCTCAGATTCAATTGGAATAAGTCAAGAAATAGGGAAAAAAAAATTGAAGATGGATTCTGTTTAGAAGCAACACACCCCCACTAAAAAAATGAGATTCCATCCTTAGAAAATCCTGAACTTTCATTTTTGCAACAGGGACCCTCTTGATAATTTTCAGGTTTTAAATCCAAATTTGTTTGCCTCCTTTTTAAAGTTGTGTTTTTTCTTGCATTCCAGCTGTGTTATCCAAGAATTCACTTTTTACATGCTAGAATCATTCATGCACAAAGAAAATCTCGCACCGGTACCAAGAAAAATCCAGAAAACAGTTGCATAAATTCATGAAAAATCAAACTTTTCATTTTTGGTAGTGTCGCGATATCGCGACACTTCCATTTTCAGAAATGTCGCGAAATCGCGACAGGTAAATCAAAAAGCAGTTAAGTCATTTTTGTGTAGCGAAATCGCGACATTTCCATTTTTGGAAGTGTCGCGATATCGCGACATTTCCATTTTTAGAAAGTGTCGCAAAATCGCTGTCGACCGAAGGAGAGAGAAAGAAAACGTACGGAAGGGTGCGATTTTGCGACATGTCGCGAAATCGTGACATGTCGCATTTTCACGGTAGGAGAGAGAAAGTGGGCTGCAGAATGAAAATCGGCTAAGTCGCAAATGTGTAGCGAAATCACGACACTTTCCATTTTTGGAAGTGTCGCGATATCGCGACATTTTCATTTTTGGAAAGTGTCACAAAATCGCTGTCTGACGGAGGAGAGAGAAGAAATCAGTACGGACCAACGCGTTTTCGCGACTGGAAAGGAGAAAAAGTGGCTAAGTCCAAAAGGTGCAGCGATTCGCTGACGTCTCAAAATCGTGGGCTGGAGCTTGCAGCGATGCGCTGCATGTTTCGAAGTCGAGAGGTAAAGGGTGCAGCGATGCGCTGCAGGTTTGAAAGTCTGGACTCAAAAAGTGCAACGATGCGCTGTACGTTTCGAAGGCAAAGGGTGAGAATGGTAGCGACACGCTGCACGTTTCAAAGAAGTCTTGCAAGACAAGCATGTCCCGAAATCGCGACATGCTGGAGCAAAGTTGTACGGCCGCTAGCAGGAGGCGCGATTTCGCGACATGTCGCTAAATCACGACATGTCACCTTTTCGTGGCCAACAGGGGAAGAAGCAGCACAGCGCTGGGGATGTCGCGATTTCGCGACATGTCGCAGAATCACGATAGGAGAGAGAAAGTCCTCAGTTGACCAGAAGTGCATTCCAGTGGGAAACAGAAGGCATCCTGGGGTAGCGACACATGTAAAAGCGTGAGGCAGATAAACAAAAGCCGACATGCAAGATTGCTTTAGGGTTTTTAGCCTGATTTAATATGTTTTAACATTTAAAGCTTTTGATTTAATGATTTTAAAGTACTAATATAATCTTTTTATGTTTCATGCAGGATTCCATCTGGCACTTGCGGGACAATCGGGAAAGGCCATAAAGTCAAAGTTAAAGTGTAGATTTGATCAAGGACCGCCATGCTAGAGGAAAAAAAGCCGGTAAAAGCATTCAATAGCAAATTTATGACAAAATTGATAGCATGGAGATAATTTCAACTCGGGATGGCTTTGCGGAGATCAAATTGATGGAGAAGTGGTGACTCATCCGGCTCACCAACAGGAATTAATGGAGGCATTTATTTGCAGCTGCGGATGAATGCAAGTGGCTTTAGATTTTATCTTCTCCATTTATGGGAGCTGACTCCCCTGATTTGCCAAAGGGTTAAGTTCTATCTGGACTTTGATTTTAAATGGATTTTTATTGTAAAACCCGGGTCCTAGGGTTTAGATGTGATAATATTTGCAGTTAAAGAAGAAGATATTTCTGAAAAGATTAGGGTCTATCCTGAGTCTATAAATACTTCTTCTCAATGTAATTGCGGGAGGCAGAGACTTAGAAATAAAAGGCTTATAAGCAATTTCTTGCAAATCTTGTGAAATCCTTTGTTTCTGGACTTGGAGTTGATGTGCTTTAGCTTTTCTGTGATAGCATGGCCAGGAGCCTAATCTTTTGCAGAGTGTGATAAGTGTATCTTCTTTTGTTATCCATTCCATTTAAAGTTTGTTAGATATATGCTGTAAATCTGCCATTATCAAGTTTAAATATGCTGTTAGGCTTCAGTTGTTCTATTGTCTGCTAGGGGAAATTATAGATTTGAGGTTAAGTTTGTTCTAATTGCTCTGTCTTCACTGTGTGAGCTAGGCTACCGATGAAAGATACCAGTTTTAACCAGCTGCCCTTGGATTTATGATTTTCTGCTAGATCTGTTTCACTCTGCCTTATGCTCTTAGTTGAAAGTGATCTTAGACTGACTGGACACTTTCTTCTTTGATTTGTTCTGTTGTGAAGCTAGTAGCATAGATAAGATTTATAGTTTAGGGTTTTACAGTTAATGTTTGATAAGCTTCTCTTTTCTGCCTTACCCTACCCTCTCTTTGTTTTCGATGAATGATCCATTTTTATTTTCTTTATTTGTCTTTTATTTGAATCTGCTGACCCATGAGAGCTAGATCAAGAATTCAAGTTAAATCTGATTGTCAACAACTTCGCAACTACGAACAAGTTCGGGAACCCCCGTAAGGTAACGAGCGATCCATATTGAAATCTATTTCAGAAGCGAAAAAGAGTGAATAGCCATTCGACCCAACTCTGTAACTCGCACCTTGGATAACCAGCTAGATCCTAAAGTGAGTGGGATCCGTCTCGTGGGTGTCTCCGGAGCTTCCTTGCTCATCCTTTCTCGGGGTGTGCATGAAAGCCGGACCAACACCTAATTGGCGCTAGAAGGAGGGCCCACAACATCTCAGTTCAAGTTCAGTAGTCTGTTAAGAATTGTAAAGTTGTATGTGCTGAGTCTGGTATTTTATCTTTTGAATCCTTTTCCCTCCTCCTCAGCTCTTTTAAATTTTGTTGTTAAAGTTTTTTCCTGAACAGCGGGACTTAACACCAACACCTAATTGGCGCTAGAAGGAGGGCCTGTTGAACTCAGTTCAAGTATTGTAAGTTTGTGAGTGCTGATTTAAAATTTTGTGGTTAGAGTTTTTGCCTGAACAACAGCACTTATCACCAACATTAAGTTGTCAGTGCAGTTTTTGAAATTGCCAGAGAAGGCCTTAAGTTCAGTGGTTTGTTAAGAGCAGTTTTATCACCACTTGCAGTTATCCAATTACAACTCAGAACATCACTGTCATCCAAGTAATTAATGGCAAATTGGTTGGGCCCCACTGCTTTGAATATCCCGGGTATAGCCCATGACTTGCCCAGAAGCCCGGAAAGGTATCTCCCCAGATATAAACATGATGGAACAAGAACTGCAGAAGAACATCTGCTAGCTTTCAAAAATGCTTTAAAATTGTTAAATATACAGCATGAAGATGTTGCCTGTAGATTGTTCCCGTTCACTCTCCAAGAGGGAGCTTATGACTGGTTTTTAAACCTCACCAGCAATTCCATTACTAGCTGGGATGATCTAGAGAAAGCTTTTATATCACAATTTGGGGAAGTGATAGACCCCAGTGTGTTATACCAACAATTTTCCAGCATCAAGAGAGAGTCGGGAGAAACTGTCAGGTCTTTCAATATGAGGTTCCAAAGAGCTTACGGTAGAATGACTGGCCATTACATCTCAAATGCAAATCTGGCCTTAGAAATCTACAAGAATGCATTGGATTCAATGACCTCTATTTTTCTCAAGAGAGACATCAATATCACAACCCTGGAAGGGGCTTATAAAGAAGCCTTAATTCTTGAAAGACAGTTAGGACCTCAAATTCTGAGCAGTCCTTTGATATCCTATGTTACACAGAACATGCCTATTTCAGATCCCATTCCACATCATGAGTTAGTGCCAACATGTCATTCTCTACCCAAGGAGACTCCGTTGACTATGACATCCACTCAGCATGTGCAAAATATACAAAAAAGTTCTGACAAGTTCAAAGTGGAAGTGCTTGAACTGAACAGTTGTGATCTGGCATTACCCAAATCTAAAGTTTTTCCTGGTGAGTTAAATTTTTCTAGAGATCAAAGAAATATTGATATTTCTAGTTCACCCAAAAACAAGTACAACCGGGGTTTCAGATTCTTTCACTTTTCTTGAAGGGACAGAAAGTCTTGTACAGACTCCTGTGGATGAAATGCAAGATTTTCAAGAGTTCAAAATGGACAGTTATAATTTGAGATGTCGAGTCCGAACCTAATAATGATCCTTCCTCATCAGAGGATGATGAAAGTGAGATTCAATATCACTATGTAGAAGTAACTGAGGAGGATAACATCATTGAGGATATGAGGGAACTTAAAGCTGACATCACCCTCTATGAACTGCCCTAGATTATTGAACAGAAGGATAGCTTGATTGAGGCTTACTCTGGACCACCTGTTGAATTTTAAGAAAAGGAGGAAAAGATAGTAAATATGAATGTGGTCAACCAACTTGCAATTGATGAACTGTCTCAACATAAGCCTGCAAATTCTGAACATAATGTCAAAGAGAAGGCTATAAACTGTGTTGATGCAAATATTGGAGTTTATAATTTGGCAACTGAAAAGGTGGGAACAGTTACAGCTCTAAACCATCACAATAGTGACAGTTGGATATTACACATTGATGAGGATAAATCTAAGCAAGGCTCAGGTGAAAAGGAAAATTGTAAACATTATGCTAGAGAGATAAAAATTGAAGTCCTGGATATTGAAGTAGTACAACAACCACAAAATGTTCAAGTTGTCAAGAACCAGGCCATACAGATAAAACATGATTTTTTTTCAGTTGTCACATAATTTTGAAGATGTAGTGGTCTGGGTCTGTCAAGATTTTAAGGTATTTGATCCTGGGGGTTTTGCATTCAGTCCTTTTGAAAGAACTCTGCAAACCCTTCAATTAGAAGCATAAACATGTTATCATATGATTTGTTATTATATGATTTGTTTAATTTGAAGGAGTTGCAGATTTGTTTTTCAAATGGGACAGGGAAGACAGTGAACATAAGTCTTTCTCAGATAGCAAATTTTTGAAGCACAGTCTGGAGTGCATTTCGTCAACAGGACCTGAAAGGTAATTTTTCTAAATTACTTGCACATGGTCAATTTTTTTTTTTAAGGCACCATTTCTCTGCTTTCCCAACTGCTACATTTTTTGAGTATGAAGGGAAGTTGTAACATATGTATACATTGTAAGTAAGCTTTGAAGTTTTTTAGTTTTATTTCTTTGTTAGTGCAGTTTTATTTTTAAATGTCTGTACAGTTTTAATCTATTTCAGTTTAATTTTAATGCTCTGCAGTTCTTTTAGTTGCTTCATCTTATTTTGTTTTATCTTTAATTGTCTGTACAGTTTTAGCTTGTGCAGTTTATTTCTTTTGTCAGTGCTTTTTATTTTCTTTCTTTGTCTTTTTATGTCAGCTTGCTGTTTAAGTCTGTCTGAGTCTTTTGTTTCAGTTTTATTTGCTTTAGTTCTTTATTGCGGTTCTTTTTCTTTCTTTCTCGTATAGTTGCTTTAGTTTATTTCAGTGCTGTTGCAGTTTCCCTTTGTCAGTTTTTGGTTGCTATGTTTTTAGTTAATCCTTGCTGTCTGTATAGTGTCTTTTGTTTTAGTTCTTTTCTTTGTTGTCTGTTCAGTTTATTTTATTTCCTTTGCCTGTACAGTTCAGTGTTTTAGTCTATATATTTTTTATTCTGTTTTGCTTTAAAGCCTATGTCTGTCCTTAGAAGTCTATGCAAAGTCCTTTGGCTTCTAAAAAATTCTGTCCTTTAACCTCTGCCTGAGCAATCAATGAAAAGTCAGCCTGCTAAAAATTGTTTTATTCCTAGCTGATAAATCCACAATCCAGTGCCCCATTATGCTCATTATTCTAATTGAGATAGTCTGTTTGCACTGAACAGTAGAACTATTTTGTTATTTAGGACAAAGGTAGAGAGATGATGGGATCTTGTGTCTTACTTGCCACAGTTGTTTTAATAATAAAAAAACTGCTATACTGTTTTGTTGGAGGAACTCTCGGGGAATTCCAAGAAAAGCTGGTTATAAGAGGGGACTATGGTTCATGCAATTATTTGGGTATCCACAGAGGCTATCAATGCTTAGAATGAAAAAGTTCCAGATTGATCAAATGATAAAAGAAAATTATGATTTCCCTAAAAGCATTTTAGATATTGATATATTTCAGAGGGAGAGATATAAAAAAAAGAAAAGAAGAGAAAAGGAAAAAGAAAAAAGTTGAACAATTAATAATTAAAAGAAGTCTTGCAAGACAAGCATGTCACGAAATCGCGACATGCTGGAACAAAGTTGTACGACCGTTAACAGGAGGCGCGATTTCGCGACATGTCACGAAATCGCGACATGTCATCTTTTTACGGCCGACAGGGGAAGAAGCAGCGCAGCGCTTGGGATGTCACGATTTCGCAACATGTCACGAAATCGCGACATGTCGCGAATCACGATAGGAGAGAGAAAGTCCTCAATTGACCAGAAGTGCATTCCAGCGGGAAACAAAAGGCATCCTGGGGTAGCAACATGTGTCAAAGCATGAGGCAGACAAACAGAATCCGACATGCAAGATTGTTTTGGGGTTTTTAGCCTGATTTAATCTGTTTTAACCTTTAAAGCTTCTGATTTAATGATTTTAAAGTACTAATATAATTTTTTTGTCTTTCATGCAGGATTCCATCTAGCACTTGCGGGACAACCGGGAAAGGCCATAAAGTCAAAGTTAAAGTGCAGATTTGATCAAGGACCGCCATGCTAGAGGAAAAGAAGCCGATAAAAGCATTCAATAGCAAATTTATGACATAATTGATAGCATGGAGATAATTTCAACTCGGGATGGCTTTGCGGAGATCAAATTGATGGAGAAGTGGTGACTCATCTGGCTCACCAACAGGAATTAATGGAGGCATTTATTTGTAGCTACGGATGAATGCAAGTGGCTTTAGATTTTATCTTCTCCATTTATGGTAGCTGACTCCCCTGATTTGCCGAAGGGTTAAGTTCTATCTGGACTTTGATTTTAAATGGATTTTTATTGTAAAACCCGGGTCCTAGGGTTTAGATGTGATAATATTTACAGTTAAAGAAGAAGATATTTTTGAAAAGATTAGGGTCTGTCCTGAGTCTATAAATACTTCTTCTCAATGTAATTGCGGGAGGCAGAGACTTAGAAATAAAAGGCTTATAAGCAATTTCTTGCAAATCTTGTGAAATCCTTTGTTTTTGGACTTGGAGTTGATGTGCTTTAGCTTTTCTATGATAGCATGGCCAGGAGCCTAATCTTTTGCAGAGTGTGATAAGTGTATCTTCTTTTGTTATCCGTTCCATTTAAAGTTTGTTAGATATATGCTGTAAATCTGCCATTATCAAGTTTAAATATGTTGTTAGGCTTCAGTTGTTCTATTGTCTGCTAGGGGAAATTATAGATTTGAGGTTAAGTTTGTTCTAATTGCTTTGTCTTCACTGTGTGAGCTAGGTCGCGGTGAAAGATACCAGTTTTAACCAGTTGCCCTTGGATTTATGATTTTTTGCTAGATCTGTTTCACTCTGCCTTGTGCTCTTATTTGAAAGTGATCTTAGACTGACTGGACACTTTCTTCTTTGATTTGTTCTGTTGTGAAGCTAGTAGCATAGATAAGATTGATAGTTTAGGGTTTTACAGTTAATGTTTGATAAGCTTCTCTTTTTTGCCTTACCCTACCCTCTCTTTGTTTTTGATAAATGATCCATTTTTATTTTCTTTATTTGTCTTTTATTTGAATCTGCTGACCCATGAGAGCTAGATCAAGAATTCAAGTTAAATCTGATTGTCAACAACTTCTGCAACTACTGAAAAAGTTCAGGAACCCCCTATAAGGTAACAGAGCAGTCCATATTGAAATCTATTCCATAAGTGAAAAAGAGTGAATAGCCATTCGACCCAACTCTGTAACTTGCACCTTGGATAACCAGCTAGATCCTAAAGTGAGTGGGATCCGTCCCGTGGGTGTCTCCGGAGCTTCCTTGCTCATCCTTTCCCGGGGTGTGCATGAAAGCCGGACCAACACCTAATTGGCGCTAGAAGGAGGGCCCACAACATCTCAGTTCAAGTTCAGTAGTCTGTTAAGAATTGTAAAGTTGTAGGTGCTGAGTCTGGTATTTTATATTTTGAATCCTTTTCCCTCCTCCTCAGCTCTTTTAAATTTTGTTGTTAAAGTTTTTGCCTGAACAGCGGGACTTAACACCAACACCTAATTGGCGCTAGAAGGAGGGCCTGTTGAACTCAGTTCAAGTATTGTAAGTTTGTGAGTGCTGATTTAAAATTTTGTGGTTAGAGTTTTTGCCTGAACAACAGCACTTATCACCAACATTAAGTTGTCAGTGCAGTTTTTGAAATTACCAGAGAAGGCCTTAAGTTCAGTGGTTTGTTAAGAGCAGTTTTATCACCACTTGCAGTTATCCAATTACAACTCAGAACATCACTGTCAGCCAAGTAATTAATGGCAAATTGGTTGGGCCCCACTGCTTTGAATATCCCGGGTATAGCCCATGACTTGCCCAGAATCCAGGAAAGGTATCTCCCCAGATATAAACATGATGGAACAAGAATTGCAGAAGAACATCTGCTAGCTTTCAAAAATGCTTTAAAATTGTTAAATATACAGCATGAAGATGTTGCCTGCAGATTGTTCTCGTTCACTCTCCGGGAGGGAGCTTTTGACTAGTTTTTAAACCTCACCAGCAATTCCATTACTAGTTGGGATGATCTAGAGAAAGCTTTTATATCACAATTTGGGGAAGTGATAGACCCCAGTGTGTTATACCAACAATTTTCCAAGCATCAAGAGAGAGTCGGGAGAAACCGTCAGGGTCTTTCAATATGAGGTTCCAAAGAGCTTACAGTAGAATGACTGGCCATTACATCCCAAATGCAAATCTGACCTTAGAAATATACAAGAATGCATTGGATTCGATGACCTCTATTTTTCTCAAGAGACATTAATATCACAACCCTGGCAGGGGCTTATAAAGAAGCCTTAATTCTTGAAAGACAGTTAGGACCTCAAATTCTGAGCAGTCCTTTGATATCCTATGTTACACAGAACATGCCTATTTCAGATCCCATTCCACATCATGAGTTAGTGCCAACATGTCATGCTCTACCCAAGGAGACTCCGTTAACTGTGACATCCACTCAACATGTGCAAAATATACAGAAAAGTTCTGACAAGTTCAAAGTGGAAGTGCTTGAACTGAACAGTTGTGATCTGGCATTACCCAAATCTAAAGTTTTTCCTGGTGAGTTAAATTTTTCTAGAGATCAAAGAAATATTGATATTTCTAGTTCACCCAAAAACAGTACAACCAGGGTTTCAAATTCTTTCACTTTTCTTGAAGAGACAGAAAGTCTTGTACAGACTTCTGTGGATGAAATGCAAGATTTTCAACAGTTTAAAATGGATAGTTATAATTTGAGATGTCAGAGTCCAGAACCTAATAATGATCCTTCCTCATCAGAGGATGATGAAAGTGAGATTCAATATCACTATGCAGAAATAACTGAGGAGGATAACATCATTGAGGATATGAGGAAACTTAAAGCTGACATCACCCTCTATGAATCGCCCAGATTGTTGAACAAAAGGATAGCTTGATTGAGGCTTACTCTGGACCACCTGTTGAATTTCAAGAAAAGGAGGAAAAGATAGTAAATATGAATGTGGTCAGCCAACTTGGAATTGATGAACTGTCTCAACATAAGCCTGCAAATTCTGAACATAATGTCAAAGAGAAGGCTATAAACTGTGTTGATGTAGATATTGGAGTTTATAATTTGGCAACTCGAAAAGGTGGGAACAGTTCATGACTCTAAACCATCACAACAATGGCAGATTGGATATTACACATTGATGAAGATAAATCTAAGCAAGGCTCAGGTGAAAAGGAAAATTGTAAACATTCTGCTAGAGAGATAAAAATTGAAGTCCTGGATATTGAAGTAGTACAACAACCACAAAATGTTCAAGTTGTCAAGAACCAGGCCATACAGATAAAACATGATTTTTTTCAGTTGTCACATAATTTTGAAGATGTAGTGGTCTGGGTCTGTCAAGATTTTAAGGTATTTGATCCTAGGGGTTTTTTGCATTCAGTCCTTTTGAAAGAACTCTGCAAACCCTTCAATTAGAAGCATAAACATGTTATCATATGATTTGTTATTATATGATTTGTTTAATTTGAAGGAGTTACATATTTGTTTTTCAAATGGGACAGGGAAGACAGTGAACATAAGTCTTTCCCAGATAGCAATTTTTGAAGCACAGTCTGGAGTGCATTTCGTCAACAGGACCTGAAAGGTAATTTTTCTAAATTACTTGCACATGGTCAATTTTTTTTTAAGGCACCATTTCTCTGCTTTCCCAACTGCTGCATTTTTTGAGTATGAAGGGAAGTTGTAACATATGTATACATTGTAAGTAAGCTTTGAAGTTTTTCAGTTTTATTTCTTTGTTAGTGCAGTTTTATTTTTAAATGTCTGTACAGTTTTAATCTGTTTCAGTTTAATTTTAATGCTCTGCAGTTCTTTTAGTTGCTTCATCTTATTTTGTTTTATCTTTAATTGTCTGTACAGTTTTAGCTTGTGCAGTTTATTTCTTTTGTCAGTGCTTTTTATTTCCTTTTTTGTCTTTTTATGTCAGCTTGCTGTTTAAGTCTGTACAGTATTTTGTTTCAGTTTTATTTGCTTTAGTTCTTTATTGCAGTTCTTTTTCTTTGCTGTCTGTACAATTGCTTTAGTTTATTTCAGTGCTGTTGCAGTTTCCCTTTGTCAGTTTTTGGTTGCTGTGTTTTTAGTTAATCCTTGCTGTCTGTATAGTGTCTTTTGTTTTAGTTCTTTTCTTTGCTGTTTGTTCAGTTTATTTTATTCCCTTTGCCTATACAGTTCAGTGTTTTAGTCTGTACATTTTTTATTCTGTTTTGCTTTAAATCCTATGCCTATCCTTGGAAGTCTGTGAAAAGTCCTTTGGCTTCTGAAAAATTCTGTCCTTTAACCTCTGCATGAGCAATCAATGAAAAGTCAGCCTGCTAAAAATTGTTTTATTCCTAGCTGATAAATCCATAATCCAGTGCCCCATTCTGCTCATTATTCTAATTGAGATAGTCTGCTTGCACTGAACAGTAGAACTATTTTGTTATTTAGGACAAAGGTAGAGAGATGATGGGATCTTGTGTCTTACTTGCCACAGTTGTTTTAATAATAGAAAAACTGCTATACTATTTTGTTGGAGGAACTCCCGGGGAATCCAAGAAAAGCTGGTTATAAGAGGGGACTATGGTTCATGCAATTATTTGGGTATCCACAGAGGCTATCAATGCCTAGACTGAAACAGTTCCAGATTGATCAAATGATAAAAGAAAATTGTGATTTCCCTAAAAGCATTTCAGATATTGATATATTTCAGAGGGAGAGATATAAAAAAAAGAAAAGAAGAGAAAAGGAAAAAGAAAAAAGTTGAACAATTAAAAGAGGCAGCCAATATTAGATTCTGCCCTACAGTTGTAAATTTGGGTCGTGTAAATCTAAAGGGTAACTCTGTCTAGGCTGTAAAAGGCTAAACTAGTAAACAGAGCTCTACTCGGTTTCCCCTTTTACAATCTAGAAAAGATGATCAATCCAAGTTTATCATTCAATCCAGTCATCCTTGAAGAAAGTTTATACCCTTTGAAATTGCACATCAGAAATCTTCCTTGAAGTAATTCAGCCTAGTATGTCCTTGGGAAATTTTAACAGCTAGCAGTTGGCAGTCAATTTATTGTGAATAATGTTTGTGGCAAGGCATGATGCATGGTCTTTTTGTTTTGAAACTAGAGTCCTGGGTTCTAAAATAGTGCTACTATTTTACCCGCAGATATCGCCATTTGTTGAGAAGCAACACACCCCCACTAAAAAAATGAGATTCCATCCTTAGAAAATCCTGAACTTTCATTTTTGCAGCAGGGACCCTCTTGATAATTTTCAGTTTTAAATCCAAATTTGCTTGCCTCCTTTTTAAAGTTGTGCTTTTTCTTGCATTCCAGCTGTGTTATCCAAGAATTCACTTTTTACATGCTAGAATCATTCATGCACAAAGAAAATCTTGCACCGGTACCAAGAAAAATCCAGAAAACAGTTGCATAAATTCATGAAAAATCAAACTTTCCATTTTTGGTAGTGTCGCGATATCGTGACACTTCCATTTTCGAAAATGTCGCGAAATCGTGACAGGTAAATCAAAAAGCAGCTAAGTCATTTTTGTGTAGCGAAATCGCGACATTTCCATTTTTGGAAGTGTCGCGATATCGCGACATTTCCATTTTTGGAAAGTGTCGCAAAATCACTGCCGGCCGAAGGAGAGAGAAATAAAACGTACGGAAGGGCGCAATTTTGCGTCGCATTTTCGCGGCAGGAGAGAGAAAGTGGGTTGTAGAATGAAAATCGGCTAAGTCGCAAATGTGTAGCGAAATCACGACACTTTCCATTTTTGGAAGTGCCGCGATATCACGACATTTCCATTTTTGGAAAGTTCCGCAAAATCGCTGTCTGTCGAAGGAGAGAGAAGAAATCAGTACAGACCAGCGTGTTTTCGCGACTGAAAAGGAGAAAAAGTGGCTAAGTCCAAAAGGTGCAGCGATTCGCTGATGTCTCAAAATCACGGGCTGGAGCTTGCAGCGATGCGCTGCATGTTTCGAAGTCGAGAGGTAAAGGGTGCAGCGATGCACTGCAGGTTTGAAAGTCTGGACTCGAAAAGTGCAGCGACGCGCTGCACGTTTCGAAGGCAAAGGGTGAGAATGGTAGCGACGCGCTGCACGTTTCGAAGAAGTCTTGCAAGACAAGCATGTTGCGAAATCGCGACATGCTGGAGCAAAGTTGTACGGCCGCTAGCAGGAGACACGATTTCGTGACATGTCGCGAAATCGTGACATGTCGCCTTTTCACGGCCGATAGGGGAAGAAGCAGCGCAGTGCTGGGGATGTCGCAATTTCGCGACATGTCACGAAATCGTGACATGTCGCAGAATCGCGGTAGGAGAGAGAAAGTCCTCAGTTGACCAGAAGTGCATTCTAGCGAGAAACAAAAGGCATCTTGGGGTAGCGACACGTGTCAAAGCGTGAGGCAGACAAACAGAAGCCGACATGCAAGATTGCTTTAGGGTTTTTAGCCTGATTTAATCTGTTTTAATCTTTAAAGCTTATGATTTAATGATTTTAAAGTACTAATATAATCTTTTTGTCTTTCATGTAGGATTCCATCTGGCACTTGCGAGGCAACCGAGAAAGGCCATAAAGTCAAAGTTAAAGTGCAGATTTGATCAAGGACCGCCATGCTAGAGGAAAAGAAGCCGGTAAAAGCATTCAATAGCAAATTTATGACATAATTGATAGCATGGAGATAATTTCAACTCGGGATGGCTTTGCGGAGATCAAATTGATGGAGAAGTGGTGACTCATCTAGCTCACCAACAGGAATTAATGGAGGCATTTATTTGTAGCTACGGATGAATGCAAGTGGCATTAGATTTTATCTTCTCCATTTATGGCAGCTGACTCCCCTGATTTGCCGAAGGGTTAAGTTCTATCTGGACTTTGATTTTAAATGGATTTTTATTGTAAAACCCGGGTCCTAGGGTTTAGATGTGATAATATTTGCAGTTAAAGAAGAAGATATTTCTGAAAAAATCAGGGTCTGTCCTGAGTCTATAAATACTTCTTCTCAATGTAATTGCGGGAGGCGGAGACTTAGAAATAAAAGGCTTATAAGCAATTTCTTGCAAATCTTGTGAAATCCTTTGTTTTTGGACTTGGAGTTGATGTGCTTTAGCTTTTTTGTGATAGTATGGCCAGGAGCCTAATCTTTTGCAGAGTGTGATAAGTGTATCTTTTTTTGTTATCCGTTCCATTTAAAGTTTGTTAGATATATGCTGTAAATCTGTCATTATCAAGTTTAAATATGCTGTTAGGCTTCAGTTGTTCTATTGTCTGCTAGGGGAAATTACAGATTTGAGGTTAAGTTTGTTCTAATTGCTCTGTCTTCACTGTGCGAGCTAGGCTGCCGGTGAAAGATACCAGTTTTAACCAGCTGCCCTTGGATTTATGATTTTCTGCTAGATCCGTTTCACTCTGCCTTGTGCTCTTAGTTGAAAGTGATCTTAGACTGACTGGACACTTTTTTCTTTGATTTGTTCTGTTGTGAAGCTAGTAGCATAGATAAGATTGATAGTTTAGGGTTTTACAGTTAATGTTTGATAAGCTTCTCTTTTCTGCCTTACCCTACCCTCTCTTTGTTTTCGGTGAATGATCCATTTTTATTTTCTTTATTTGTCTTTTATTTGAATCTGCTGACCCATGAGAGCTAGATCAAGAATTCAAGTTAAATCTGATTGTCAACAACTTCTGCAACTACTGAACAAGTTCAGGAACCCCCTGTAAGGTAACAGAGCAGTCCATATTGAAATCTATTTCGAAGCGAAAAAGAGTGAATAGCCATTCGACCCAACTCTGTAACTCGCACCTTGGATAACCAGCTAGATCCTAAAGTGAGTGGGATCCGTCCCGTGGGTGTCTCCGGAGCTTCCTTGCTCATCCTTTCCCAGGGTGTGCATAAAAGCCGGACCAACAGATTCTAATCAAAAAGTAGGTCACAAGACCAATCAATATCATATGGTAAAAGAAGGTGAAAAGCTTGTAGAGGAAGGTAAGATTAATGCCCTTACCAAAATTTTTAGCCCTGGTATTAATGAAGATCATCACTTGGAATATTAGAGGACTCAAAGGGAGTCTTTCAAAACAAAATGAAATTAGAAGAATGATTCGGGTAAATCATCCACATCTTGTTTTCCTTCAAGAAACTAAGATGTCAATGGAGGATATGGACTTAATTGCCAGTAAAATTTGGCCGGCTGGAAAAGTGGTTTCCCTCAGTTCCCAAGGGACTTCGGGTGGCATTGCTTGTCTTTGGGATCCAAAAGAGGTAGTTATTCACCATATCGTTGGCAGTTGGGGTTTGTTGGCTATAGCTATTCAAAGTAGACATTCCAACTAGATTATGCTCTGCATTACTGTTTATGCTTCAACTTCTTTGGAGGAAAAAAGAAGACAGTGGAAGGATATTATTCATATTATCTCTCATTTTCCTAAAGCTTGGATCTTGATCGGAGGAGATTTCAATTCAATCCTCTCTCTAGATGAGAAAATGGGGGAAATAGAAATTTGGACAAAAGCATTGACCTCATGAGTGAATATATTGAAAACCTCCATCTTGTGGATATCCAACCAGATAATGGCCTTATGACTTAGTCTAACAGAAGGCAAGGCTTAGCTTGTATAATGGAGAGATTGGATAGGTTTTTGCTCTCTGAAAATTTCTTAATCCATGATCACATTCCTAAAGTGAAGACTCTTAATAATGTTGGTTCGGATCATTGGCCAGTCATGGTGGAAATGTGGAAAACCAATGTGAGTTTATCTCCTTTTCATTTTCAATTAATGTGTCTTAGAGACATTTCCTTCGAGACCTCATGTGCAACAATGGTGGAAGGAAGGTAAACCTAGGCATGGGACTAAGATGTTCTATTTTGTCAAAAGGCTGCAACACATTAAATCCAAAATCAAGACTTGGAGCTGGAAAGAGTTTGGGGATGTTCATAAAAAAAACATGAAGTTATTGCTCATCTTGAAAATTTGAATAAGAAAATCCATTTAGATGGCCTCATAGAGAAGAGAAGTGCGAGATGAAATTAAACTCACAACTCAGTTAGAGGAATGGGAAAAAAGAGAAGAAATATTATGGAAGCAAAAATCTAGAATTCAATGGCTCAAAGAAGGAGATCGAAACACAAATTTTTTCCACAAATCTCTTCTAGCTCGAAGATCTCACAACTTTATTTCTTCCTTAAAATCAGATTCTGGAGATGTTGTTTATACTTGGGATGGCATGAACTCTATTGTTGTTGATTACTTTTCCAATATTTTTTTTGCTACTCCCCTTGAATCGGCTTCACAATATAATGTTCTTCAAGCAATCCCTTCTCTTATCACTTCTGAGGAGAACTCTATTTTGACTACTCCTATTACTATCAATGAGCTTCAACAAGTAGTTTTTAAAATGCAAAAAGGGAAAACCCCAGGTCTTGATGGTTTTCCTATTGAGTTCTACCAAGAGTTATGGGATATCCTTCATGTTGATTTATTAGAGGTGGTGGAAGAAGCCAGGAAAGCCAAAGAAATTTTGAAGGTTATCAATAAAACTTATATTACTCTTGTTCCAAAAGCTCAAGAGGTTGATCATATCTCAGCTTTTAGACCTATTGCTTTATGTAATGTTCTTCTCAAAATCATTACTAAAATAATGGCAGAAAGGTTGAAGCCTCTTTTGCATGAGATTATTTCCCCAGAGCAAGGGGGTTATGTGGAAGGACGTCAAATAGTAGATGAGATAGTTCTTGCTCAGGAAGCCATCCATTCCATGGATATGCAAAATTCTCCTTCCATGTTCATTCGGTTAGACTTATCCAAAGCTTATGACGAGTGGATTGGCACTTCCTTATCAAAGTTTTGAGGCAATTTGGTTTCTCTAAGGATTGGATGGATTGGATTATGGGATGTATCTCTTCGAGTTTCCTACTTAGTTCTTATCAATGGCAGGCCTTCTCGGTCTTTCCCGACTTCTAGAGGTATTAGGCAAGGTGACCCGCTATCCCCTTATTTATTCATCATTCTTGCTTAATGCTTGGGTAGGACTATAACCAAAAAGAGGGAAAACAAAACCCTTGAGGGAGTTACCATTGCTCATGGAGCTAGACCTATCTCTCATATTCAATTTGTGGATGACTCTACTATTTTAGGTAAAGCTACAATTAAGGAAGCTTCTAATATTAAGCAAATCATTAGTTGTTTTTCTAAGGCTATTGGGCAGTTGATCAATGAAGACAAATCTAAAGTTATTTTCTTTCATTGCTCTGCTAGATAGGAATCCATGGTCTTGGATAAGCTAAGATATAAGAAGACCTCTCTTCCAATCACTTATTTAGGTATTCCCATAAATATTCAAAGGCAAAAAAATAAATATTGGAATTGGTTGTTGGACAAAGTCAAGAAGAAAATTGAAAAGTGGACCAACAAGTGGCTTTCTTATGGGGGTAGAATCACCTTGGTAAAATCAGTCCTTCAAGCTATTCCTATTTATGTTTCTTCCGTTTTGAATATTCCAAAGGTTGTTCTTCGAGAATTGGATCAAATCAGTCATCGTTTCCTTTGGAGTGGTACTAAGGAGAAAAGAAAATGGGCCTTGGTGAAATGGGATACTTTTGCTTCCTAAGAGTGAAGGGGGGTTAGGTTTACGGTCTTCAATTAATAACAACAAAGCTTTTCACCAATGCTCTTTGGGCCAATAATCTCCGTGCTAAATATCCTGAGAACAAAAGTCCTGAAGACCTTGTTCGCTATCAACTTCCTACCAAAGGTTCTCCCATTTTAGCAGTTCTTAAGACTGGTGAGGATTTGATAAAGAAAAAATTATTTTGGATCATTCATAATGGTCAACATGCAAATTTTTGGACATATTCTTGGGATGGTCACAAGCCTTTGATAACTCAATTTCCCGATTGGAGGCCTTGGATGGAGGAGCTTCACCGAGCTAATTGGATAAATGTGGCTAATTATTGTCGGTACCATCTTGGTAATTCAAAGGTTGGTAGATATTGGATCCCTATTGAGGACTGGCCTATTCAAATCCCAGAAAGGCAAAGACAAGATATCCAAGGCATCCTTCATATGAGATCCCTCTCTTGGTCCCATGAAAAATATTGTTTTGGATGGAACAACACTACTAAGGGTGAGTATTCAGTTGCTCAAGGTTATTTGACCTTATGCCATAATAATCCCAACCATTCTTTTGACATCTTTTCTCAATTGTGGGCTCAAAAGCTCTGGCCTAAGGTGAGGTTCTTTAATTGGATTTTATTGCATCGTAGGGTGCTTACTAGTGAGCAACTTATGAAGCGTGGTTTTCATGGCCCTTTTAGATGTGAAATGTGTGAAGAGAATGTAGAAAATATCAACCATCTTTTTATTGAGTGTACTTTAGCCTCTGAGCTGTGGAGGAGAATGGCCACTTTACTTGGCTTACAGTGGTCCAATTTTTTTACTTTTGAACAACTTTGGAGGGATTGGCCTAATCAAGAGGGTGTTGATCATTTTATTAGGCAATTAGTTTGGATGGGTTCTACCATTCTTCTTTGGAATATTTGGAATGAAAGGAACAACCGAATTTTTAATCAAGATAGGAAGGATATTCACTATATTTGGCAAAAGACCATAGCCAACTTAGTTGAATCAGTCCATCATCTCCTTAATCACCCCCAAAACTCCCACCAAATATGGGATCAAGTGATGCAAATATTGAATATTAAACCTTCTAAGGGCAACCATCTTAAAGGGAATGTGAGTATTAGTAAATTGGATAGGAATAGAAATTGGCAACCTCCTCCTAAGGATTTTGGAAAATTCAATACTGATGGAGCCTCTAGAGGGAACCTTGGAAAAGCTAGTGTGGGAGGAATTGGTAGACTTTCAGATGGCTCCCTGGTTTTTACTTTTGCTAAGAATTTGGGTATTCTTTCCAATAACCTTGTTGAGGGGTATGGTATCCTCAAGAGGTCTTCGAGGAGGCTACTAAGGTTGGATGGGAAAAGGTGATAGTTGAGTCGACTCTCAACTTATGATTAATCTCTTGAAGAATCCTTCTAAGAATCATAAGGTGGATTGGAGAATAAAAATAATTATTGAGAAGATTCGGTTAATCCGGATGGGATTTTTGAAAGTTGATTACAATCATGTGGTCGAGAGATCAAAACAAGAGTGCTTGATGCTTTAGCTAATTGGGCTTTGGACAAAGGTGATCTTACTTGTTATGGCCACCCTCCTATATGGTGGGCTTCTCAAATTAGGGAAGCTCTTCTTTCTATCATTTCTTTGGATGGCTCCAGTTCTAAAGGTACCTAGTTTCTTCTTGTTTTTTTTTTTTTGCTTCTCTTTGGTTCATTCAGTTTTTTTTAGTTCCCTAGCTCATTCTATTCTTTATTTTGTTTCCTCTGTTGATTCTTGCCTTAATAGTCTTCGGTCTAGATAGGTCTTTGTTTTGTTCATTTTTTATTTCTTTTTTCCTTTTTGTTTTTTTTGTTTAGTTTTTTAAGGTGGGTGGGTTTTTTTATTTTGTTTTGTTTTTGTGTTCTTTGTGTTGTTTTTTGTTGTTCTTGTGTTTTTGTTGTTTTATTTTTTTTTTATGTTTTTTGTTATTGTTCTTGTGTTTTTTTTCGTTCTTGTTCTTGGGTTTCTCTTTGTTTGTGTTATTTCGTGTTTTTATGGGTGAGTGTTTTCTATATTTTTTGTTTTTTTTATTGTCTGTTGTTGGTTGTTTTTTATTTTTATTTTTGTTTTATTTTTTAATTTTTTAGGTTTTGGTTGTGTTTATTTTTCTTGTTTTTTTTTGGGTTATGTCTTTGTAGTGTTCTGTTGTTTTTGTCTTGTTTGTGTTTTGTTATGTGTTTCTTGTGTTTTTCTATGTGGTTTGTGTTGTGGTTTCTTTTATCTTATTGTGTGTGTTTGGTTGTGCTTTTGTTTTTGACACACTCAAGGAGCATGTTTTTTATTTTATTTTATTATTTTTGTTGTTATTTGCTTATTTTTAAATGGGTTTGTGTGTTTGTTTGCTCCTTGAGTGTGTCAAAGGTGGTAGGCCAGGTCCGAGTCCTGGGCGTTTTTGGCGGAATGGATACCCCTGCCTCCTTGGGTCTTACCCGAAAGTGGCATCCCTTTTGGGATGTTTTCCACAAAAAAAAAAAAAGATTTAAAAAGTTATTTTTGAAATATTTCCAAGTGATAAACCACTTTATTTACATGTTTTGGTGATAAACCCTTTACTCTTGTTACATTGATGAGATTATTCTTGGTTGAAAAACATAATTATGAGGCTTTTAGAGACTTGATAAGTGATAATATTGTATGAGAGAAAAAATAATTATAAGCTTTTCAAAGACTTGATAAGTGGTAACATCACATGAGAATACCAATTCTTTAGAAACAACTCTAATTCTTGGTTGAAAAAATAATAATTACCATATTTTTAGAGACTTGATAAGTGGTAATATTATATGCATAGAGTATAGGGTTACCATTAATAATATATGCAAACTCAAGTAGACTAAATAAGAGTTCCTCACCAAATTCCTAAGAATATAGAGGGATTTTACGGAGAGACTACAACATGTGCCACATAAAGAAACCTAGTAGACATCTTCATCATTAACTTACAAGACCAATTGTCCTTCTATCCTAAGACTACAAATGATTCGATATTTGAGGCATCCATATCCCAATCCAATAAACTGGAAGCTACACTCATTAAAATAGAACAACTAAAACTTAAGAGTATGAAAGAGAGTTTTCTTAACAAAAATAAAAAGATCAATATTTTTCTACACTTAAATTAATACCAAGTCATTGTACTTATCCTTAAAAATGAAATCTAAGTGACATAGAAAGTAACTTTCACATGGTGAATATATCCAATCCCAAAGTGATACTTATTTGGTGAAGACCATGAGTTCACTTGATCTTTCTAGCACAACCTTATAATCCAATCCTAGCTTATTCCTCATTCCTAACCCCTGTCTTGATCTAAAGGTGTTTATCTTAGCAAAGTTTCCAAATTCTAGTAGAACCTTAGGTAGGTTTTTCATAAGGACCTTGGTAATAAGGGCTAAACAATGAAAATAAGAACTTTTTCTTTTCTTGTTATTGGAATTGCTAGTGAGGATAAATTTATAAAATATGGATATCATAATCAACATTCACATGCCTCTTGTTATTTATCTACTTCTTACCCTGTAACTAAGTAGATCTTGGCCAATATGAACTATAGTAAAAAGGAACATGGTCAGATTGATCAATGCATGAAGAATCCTCTTCAAGTAGAAGATTGACGTAGTTGGTTTAGAATAGGATTTAATCCTAGCAAAATGAAACATCTTCTTTATTCATTAGATGATGATAATGATGATAAGTTATTTGTAACTTTTAATAAGATCATAATTAAATTCATCCCTATGTCTAATAAGTACCATGTGGATATTATGGCTTCCCTCTTGAGCTAGAATATTAACAAGCAACATTGATCATTAGATAACTTCAAGAACCAACTTCCTCAAAGTTAAACCTCTTGATCTAGAATATGAATAAGTAACATTGGTCATTAGATAACTTAAGCAACCCTGTTCATCAGAGACTAGCTTATCACTTTTAGCTTTTAGAGGTCTTCACCTTAGATAGTGATCTCGTAGCTAATCTATTATTTTATAATATATTGGATTATTTCAAAGTTCAATAGTTGGGTTCTTTCATAATTCAATAGTTTGATCAATTGTATTTTTATTTATTTTTTAGGATTTTGATTTTGTTAAAACTCTTGTTTTTTTTTTTTGCTTTAGCTTTCAAAATTTTATTTTAAAACATGATCAATCTCATGTTTCTTCTTTTGCTTTAGATTTCAAAAGTATTTTTTGAAATATTTTTGAGTGATAAACCCATTGCTTTACATGTTTTGGTGATAAACCCTTTGCTCTTGTTACAAAGTGATGAGATTATTCTTGGTTAAAAAAAGCAATTATGAGTTTTTTAGAGACTTTATAATTGATAATATTGTATGAGAAAAAAAATCAATTGTAAGCTTTTTAGATACTTGATAAGTGGTAACATCACCTGAGACTACCAATTATTTAGAAACAAATCTATTCTTTGTTGAATGTGTTTTTGAATTTTTTAGAGATTTGATAAGTGGTGATATTATATGAGATTACCAATCCTTTAGAAAAAACTCTGGTATTATAGAGTTTAAGAGTATAACATATTTTATATTTGAGAATGTCTAAATTTTTTAAATGGTTATTACAAAATCTATTTTTGGGTGATAAACCTATTAATTTATATTTTAGAATTATATAAAAATTATAAATGTTTATTATAGAACATATTTTTGGATGGTAAACCTATTGATTTTGTTAAGTAGAACATCTTTTAGGTGATAAGCACCTTGCTCTTGTTAAAGAATGTTCAATATTTAACTTATTTTTATATTATAGAAGGTGTGAAACCTCATGTTTTTACTTCTTCTTTGATAACATGAATTAACACATTTTTAGATGATAAACCCCTCAATCTTGTTAAGTGAAACATCTTTTAGGTGATCAACACCTTGCCTTTGTTAAACAATGTTCAACTTATTCTTGGTTTTAAAAGTATTTAAGAGCTTTGAAGACTTCACAAGTGGTAACACCAATTTTAAAAAATGCCTATAGAATTTTAGGTTCGAAGAGTAAAGGAATATCCTTATTTTTGTTATTTTAGAACCTCTTTTTTTCTTCAAACATCTTATTTTTTCTTCTATTAAAATATCTAAGTAATTTTTTTAAAATACCACTATGATATTTTAGATTTTAAGAGAAAAACAAACATCAAAATTTCAAAGGCTTGTTATAAAACGTTTTTTTTAAGGATAGACATTTTTATCCTATTCTTAGTTTATAAAAAACTACTTAACTCTTAGTTCAAAAACCAAGCTCCTGTAATGAAACTTAATTTTAAAACAGGATAAATTTCATGTTTCTTCTAAAATATTTAAATGTTTATTACAAAACATATTTTCGGGTGAAAAACCTATTGATTTATATTTTAGAATGTCTAAAATTTTAAAATGTTTAATATATAATATATTTTTGGGTCATAAACCTATTGATTTTGTTAAGTAGAACATATTTTAGGTGATAAACACCTTGCTTTTGTTAAAGAGTGTTCAATATTTAACTTTTTTTTTTTATATTATAGAAGGTGTGAAACCTCATGTTTTTACTTCTTCTTTGCTAACTTAAATTAACACATTTTTAGATGATAAATTCCTCATTTTGATTAAGTGAAGCATATTTAGGTGATCAACACCTTGCCTTTGTTAAACAATGTTCAACTTATTCTTGGTTTTAAAATTAATTAAGAGTTTTAGATACTTTACAAGTTGTAACACCAATTTTTAAAAGTGCCTATGGCATTTTAGGTTTGAAGAGTAAAATAATATTCTAATTTTTGTATTTTGGAACCTCTTTTTTTCATCAAACATCTTTTTTTCTTAATAAAATGTCTAAGTAATATTTTTAAAATACTTATGATATTTTAGATTTTAATAAAAAAATAAACATTAAGATTTGAGAGGCTTGTTATAATGTTTTTTTTTTAATAATAAAAATATTTATCCTATTCTTAGTTTATAAAACAACTACCTAATTCTTAGTTCAAAACCAACTACTTAAAAGTTTAAGAGACTTAATAAGTAATAACTTCATATGCCACTTTTAATTTTTTAAAAACATCCATAATATTCTAGATCTTCAAGATAAAACTTGTTTTATATTATAAAATAATATGATTATTGTATAACTTGTTTTGCATTATAAAGGGCATGGCAATATTTATACATATTGTTTTTTGTTGACATAATATTAAATGATCTTAAATGAAATGGTGTTTATCCCTTTAAATAATTTGTAAAAAATCTCTAGTCCCTTAGATGGTGTTGACTATTGTTAAAAGAAACATGGTCACATTGACCAATTCATGATTGGTATAGATTATGATTTAATCCTAGCAAAATGAAACATCTTCTTTATTCATTAGATGATGATAATGATGATAAGTTTTTTATAACTTTTAATAAAATCGTAATTAAATCCATCCCTAGGTCTAATAAGTACCATGTGGATGTTTTGGCTTCCCTCTTGAGCTAGAAGATGAACAAGAAACGATGATCATTATATAACTTAAGCAACCAACTTCCTCAAAGTTAACCCTCTTGAGCTAGAAGATGAATAAGCAACATTGATTATTAAATGACTTAAGAAACCAACTTCCTCAGAGTCTAGCTTATCAGTTTTATCTTTTAGAGGTCTTCACCTTAGATAGTGATCTCCTAGCTAGCCCAATGTTTGATAAAATATTGGGTTCTTTCAAAGTTCAATAGTTAGGTCAATTGCATTTTTGTATATTTTTTAGGCTTTTGATTTTGTTAAATATCTTGTTTCTTCTTTTTCTTTATTCTTCAAAATTTAATTTTAAAACATGATAAATCTCATGTTTCTTCTTTTGCTTTAGATTTCAAAAGTATTTTATGAAATATTTTTAAGTGATAAATTGTTTGCTTTACATGTTTTTGGTGATAAACCCTTTGCTCTTGTTACATAGTGATGAGATTATTCTTGGTTGAGAAAAATAATTATGAATTTTTTAGAGACTTGATAAGTGGTAACATCAAAGACTTTTCAAAGACTTGATAAGTGGTAGCATCCCATGAGACTACCAATTATTTAGAAAAAACTCTATTCTTGGTTGAAAAAGTAATAATTACCATCTTTTTAGAGACTTGATAAGTGGTAATATTATATGAGACTCCCAATTATTTAAAAACAACTTTGGTATTATAAAGTTTAAGAGTAGAACATATTTTATATTCTAGAAAGTCTAAATTTTTAAAATGTTTATTACAATATATATATATATATATATATATATATATATATATATATATATATATATATATATATATATTTTGGTGATAAACCTTTTTATTTATATTTTAGAATGTCTAATTTTTTTAAATGTTTATTACAAAACATATTTTTGGGTGATGAACCTATTAATTTAACTTTTTAGAATTGTCTAATAATTTTAAATGTTTATTATAGAATATGTTTTTGGATGGTAAACATATTGATTTTGTTAAGTAGAACATATTTTAGGTGATAAACACCCTGCTCTTGCTAAATAATGTTCAATATTGAACTTATTTTTATATTATAGAAGGTGTGAAACTTCATGTTTTTACTTCTTCTTTGCTAACTTGAATTACCATATTTTTACATAATAAACCCCTCAATCTTGTTAAGTGAAACATATTTTATGTGATCAACACCTTGCCTTTGTTAAACAATGTTCAACTTATTCTTATTTGTAAAATTAATTAAGATCTTTGGAGACTTGACAAGTGGTAACACCAATTTTAAAAAATACCTATAGAATTTTAGGTTGGAAGAGTAAAATAATATATTTATTTTTGTTATTTTAGAACCTATTTTTTTCTTCAAACATCTTCTTTTTTCTTCTAATAAAATGTCTAAGTAATAATTTTAAAATACCACTATGATATTTTAGATTTTAAGAGAAAAATGAACATCAAAATTTTAAAGACTTGTTATAATTATTTATTTATTTATTTTTTTAAGAATAAACCTTTTTATCCTATTCTTAGTTTATAAAACAACTACCTAATTCTTATTTAAAAACCAACTACATAAAAATTTTAGAGAGTGTTCAATATTTAACTTTTTTTTTATATTATAGAAGGTGTGAAACCTCATGTTTTTACTTTTTCTTTGCTAAATTAAATTAACACATTTTTAGATGATAAATTCCTCATTTTGATTAAGTGAAGCATATTTAGGTGATCAACACCTTGCCTTTGTTAAACAATGTTCAACTTATTCTTGGTTTTAAAATTAATTAAAAGTGCCTATGGCATTTTAGGTTTGAAGAGTAAAATAATATTCTAATTTTTGTATTTTGGAACCTCTTTTTTTCATCAAACATTTTTTTTCTTAATAAAACATCTAAGTAATATTTTTAAAATACTTATGATATTTTAGATTTTAAGAAAAAAATAAACATCAAGATTTGATAGGCTTGTTATAATTTTTCTTTTTTTAATAATAAAACTCTTTATCCTATTCTTAGTTTATAAAACAACTACCTAATTCTTAGTTTAAAAACCAACTACTTAAAATTTTAAGAGACTTAATAAGTAATAACTTCATATGCCACTTTTAATTTTTTAAAAACATCCATAATATTCTAGATCTTCAAGATAAAACTTGTTTTATATTATAAAATAATATGATTATTGTATAACTTATTTTGCATTATAAAGGGCATGGCAATATTTATACAGATATTTTTTTGTTGACATAATATTAAATGATCTTAAATGAAATGGTGTTTATCCCTTTAAATAATTTGTAAAAAATCTCTAGTCCCTTAGATGGTGTTGACTATTGTTAAAAGGAACATGGTCACATTGATCAATTCATGAAGAATCCCCTTCAAGTAGAATATTGTCATAATTGGTTTAGATTTAGATTTAATCCTAGAAAAATGAAACATCTTCTTTATTCATTAGATGATGATAATGGTGATAAGTTATTTGTAACTTTTAATAAAATTATAATTAAATTCATCCCTAGGTCTAATAAGTACTATGTGGATGTTATGGCTTCCCTCTTGAGCTAGAAGATGAACAAGAAATTATGATCATTATATAACTTAATCAACCAACTTCCTCAAAGTTATCCCTCCCGATCTAGAATATGAATAAGTAACATTGATTATTAATTGACTTAAGCAACCAACTTCATCAGAGTTTCCTCAGAGTTTATCTTTTAGAGGTCTTCACCTTAGATAGTGATCTCGTAGCTAACCATTGATTATTAATTGACTTAAGCAACCAACTTCCTCAGAGTTTCCTCAGAGTTTATCTTTTAGAGGTCTTCACCTTAGATAGTGATCTCGTAGCTAACCCAATGTTTGATAAAATATTGGGTTCTTTCAAAGTTCAATAGTTAGGTTTTTTTTTTTTAAAAAGGGGGCAAATATTATTATAAGGTAACGATATAACAATTATATAGCATATTTGCAGCATGTGAGGGGAGAGGAGAGATTTGAACCTGGGCCTCTCAATTTCAACTAGAGAGTTTTGACCACCCACTTGCTCTCCAACTCCTCTACATGAGCGGATCAATAGTTGGGTTCTTTTGCTTTATCTTTCAAAATTTTATTTTAAAACATGATATGTCTCACTTTTCTTCTTTTTCTTTAGATTTCAAAAGTATTTTTTGAAATATTTTTAAGTGATAAACCTTTTTCTTTACATGTTTTTGGTGATCAACCCTTTGCTCTTGTTACATAGAGATGAGATTATTCTTGTTTGAAAAAAAATATTATGAGTTTTTTAGAGACTTGATAAGTGATAATATTGTATGAGAGAAAAAATAATTATAAGCTTTTCAAAGACTTGATAAGTGGTAACATGACATGATACTACCAATTCTTTAGAAACAACTCTATTCTTGGTTGAAAAAGTAATAATTACCATCTTTTTAAAGGCTTGATAAGTGGTAATATTATATGAGACTACCAATTCTTTAAAAACAACTTTGGTATTATAGAGTTTAAGAGTAGAACATATTTTATATTCTGAATGTTTAAACTTTCTAAATGTTTATTACAAAATATATTTTTTTTGGTGATAAACCTATTGATTTATATTTTAGAATGTCTAAATTTTTTAAATGTTTATTATAGAACATATTTTTGGATGGTAAACCTATTGATTTTGTTAAGTATAACATCTTTTAGGTGATAAACACCTTGCTCTTGTTAAAAAATGTTCAATATTGAACTTATTTTTATATTATAGAAGGTGTGAAACCTCATTTTTTTACTTCTTCTTTGTTAACTTGAATTACCATATTTTTAGATGATAAACCCCTCAATCTTGTTAAGTGAAACATATTTTACGTGATCAACACCTTGCCTTTGTTAAACAATGTTCAACTTATTCTTATTTGTAAAATTAATTAAGAGCTTTGGAGACTTGACAAGTGGTAACACCAATTTTAAAAAATACCTATAGAATTTTAGGTTGGAAGAGTAAAATAATATCTTTATTTTTGTTTTTTAGAACCTATTTTTTTCTTCAAACATCTTTTTTTTTTTCTTCTAATAAAACGTCTAAGTAATAATTTTAAAATATCACTATGATATTTTAGATTTTAAGAGAAAAATGAACATCAAAATTTCAAAGACTTGTTATAATTTATTTTTATTTTTTTAAAGAATAAACCTTTTTATCCTATTCTTAGTTTATAAAACAACTACCTAATTCTTAGTTAAAAACCAACTACATAAAAGTTTTAGAGACTTGATACCTAATAATTTTATATGAAAACTTGTTTTATATCTTAAAATAATAAGATTATTTATTAAATTTTAAAAGTATATTATAAAGGATGTGACAATATTTATACCTATTTATTGCTTTTAATTGACATGATGTTAAATGAAATGAAATGGTGTTTATCCCTTAAAATTATTTCTTAAAAAAAACCTGTAATCCCTTTCCATTTGAATCAAAATTGATCCTCTTTGTAAGAAATATTACGCTTGATTAAATAAAAAAATTATGTAAATAATAGGATATTTATAATTTAAAAATTTATTATTTAAAAATTTGTATCAATACTAGGAAACGAAGGGATCTTTCCAAACATTCCAAAACTCTTTTATTTTTCGGATACCACCGAAATGATATCATAAATCCACACCAAAACAAAAGAAAAGAAGGAAGCCTGTCTTCAATATGGAGGTAAGCCATTACCAACAAGTTTGATTTTTATTTTTCTGATACCACCGAAATGATATCATAAATCCACACCAAAACAAACACAAACAAGAAGCAAAAGAAAAGAAGGAAGTCTGTCTTCGATAAGGAGGTAAGCCAGTGAGATGAATATGTTTACCAACAAATCTGATTTTTATTTTTCTGATACCACCGAAATGATATCATAAATCCACACCAAAACAAACAAGCAAAAGAAAAGAAGGAAGCCTTTCTTTAAGAAGAAGGTAAATCCAGTGAGCTGAATATGTTTACCAACAAGTTTGAAATCTAAGAGGAAGAAGCTACACTTTTTATTCTCGATCTCGTAAGCGAGTGAAAGAGAGAGACCCTGCTTGCTCAGACCGGTTAGCATTAGGTTTGCATGTTAATCACACACCGGAGACTCTCTCCTTGAATCATATAGTCAAACGCTTTGTTGATCTCACCCAAAGAAATTTGGTGTGTAATGAACTTTTCCAGTTCAATCTCCTGTCTCATGTAAAAAGAAAAAGTTTGTAAGATAGCTTGAAAAGTTGCATAAGAATTATATCTAAACCTAAATAAACGAAAACTGACAGCACCGATAACGGCCGAACAAACCTTTTTTTACCTTGTTCATGAACTTCTCTACGAGTCCTGGCAGATCTGACTTAGGCCTATAATTTCCAAAAAAGGTTCCTTTTAAAGTTCTCTCAGTCAGAAAATTGACAGGACTCGTCGAGAAGGCTGCGTCAGAATGAGGCACTCCTACTAATACAGCCACGCCCCAACCCTTGAAGAGAGGATAATGGTATCAAATTAGTTCGTGCAACATTATATTATATGATATGCATGCATGTTTTTATATTTACACTCTTGTGTTGTGTTGTTTTAAGGGAAAGGAGGGGAGGAGGATATACGTCGTGACAAGATTCAAAGGCCTGAATCATGGCGTTGACATTCCCTGTGCACTCGATAGTGTAGTCTGCTCCTCCACCAGTTCTTTCGGCAATCACCTGTACAGAAAGAAAGACAGGTCACAGGTTGATCATAACATAACTGGGTAGGATCCTTCAATAACAATAACAGAGATTCTATGTCAAAACGGAAAAAGCATGAAATGGTGAAGCTAACAGACCTTCTGAATAGGTTCATGATGGTCTTGCGGGTTTATGTATTCCGTTACTCCAAGCAGTTTTGCTGAAATTCGACAGCAAAGAAAATATGGCCACTAATTTAAGCGTTTGTTAATAATATGGTATAAATAAAAAAATAAAAAAGTCCCGAGGGGTATCGTAGGACCTTTGTCGAATCGTCCGGGATTTAAATCAACTCCTATAATCCGAGAAGCTCCTGCAATTCTTGCTCCTTCTGCAGCCTCAATGCATGAGTGTGAGCGAGAAAAAAAATTAGTCGAAACTGGAAATTATTTATTTGACCAAAGAATGAAGCGGGCAATGGACATAAATAACGCTCACCGCAAGTCCAACACTTCCGAGACCGAATACTACTACCGTTGAATTCTGCTTGGGTTTGGCCACATTTAGAGCAGCGCCCATCCCTGATTGATTGATTGATTGAAAGTTGAAACAATTAAAAATTAAGAATATCAATGAAAAAAGAAAAAGATGGTGGGAGTTGATTGATTAATGATTAATGATTAATGATTAATGATTACCTGTAGAGACACCGCAGCTTAAAATGCATGCCTTGTCGAGAGAAGCAGCGGGATTTATTTTGGCGACACAACCGGCGTGTACAACTGTGTATTCACTGAAAGTGGATGTCCCAAGGAAGTGATATATCGGTTGTCCTCGGATGGAAAACCTCGTCTTTCTGTCAGTTATCATAACCCCCGTGTCCCAATCAATTCTCAGGTGCTGGCACAGATTGCTCTCTTCCGACTTGCAGTGGCGACATTCTCCGCATTCCCCAGTAAACACAGGAAGCACGTGGTCACCCTCTTTCAGTTCCGTAACCCCTTCTCCAACACTTTCTACCACTCTGTCCAATGCCACAGTAGGTAATCCTTCCCCTTTCATATTCATACACATTACACACCAATACAAATACAAATACAAAAGAATATAGGTATGGATATGGTAACCTACCCAGCTGCTTCATGTCCAAAGATACGCGGAAAGAAGTAATTATAAATGGGAGTCTGAAAGCACAAAAAAAAAGGCAGAGGAGGAGATGATCAGGATTCAGGAACACCTCTTTCCTCTTTATGTTAATGTTAAGATGACATTTTACATTTAGAATTCCATTTGTTTAGAATTTCATGTTCTATTTGAAGAATTAAATTTAAATTTTTTTTTTTTTTTTTTTTTAAACCACGCCGAAGTCTGTCTGTCGCCGAAGTCCGAACGCCGCAGCGCAGACAGCGCAGTGCGGAAGTCGGGGGCCGCGCCGACGGACTTCGCCCAAACTAGGGCGAAGTGCGAACGTCGGCCGCGCCGACGGACTTCGCCCGAAATTGGGCGAAGTTCGAACTTCGGCCGCGCCGACGGACTTCACCCGAAATTGGGCGAAGTTCGAACTTCGGCCGCCCCGACGGACTTCGCCCAAACTTGGGCGAAGTTCGCACTTCGGGGCCGTAGCCGGACTTCGCCCGAAACTGGGCGAAGTTCGCACTTCGCGGCTGCAACAGACTTCGCCCGAAATTTGGGCGAAGTTCGAACTTCGGGCAGCCAACGAACTGTGCAGGGTGAAGAGGGGACTGAGGCCAACTTCGGACTTCTCGTGCACTCGAGCTGCTCCAGTCTTAGCCGCGAACTTTGGAAGCAAACTTGGAAAGCCGCTTTAGACTTGTTCTTCTTCCGCGGCTGCCGCTGGGTTTGCCTGGCTTGGCAACACCTGTATGAGAAGAGAGAGACGCCGGAACAGAGAGCAACAAACTGCAAACCCTAAAAGATGCCGGAAACAAACAGCAAACTTTATTTATATTAAACGGGGGTTACAGAGTTCCTCAACCGAGGAAATTACAATCATCTGCAGGCTGCACTGCAGGATAAGTTAAACAGACAAAATGTCGAGTCGGCTGCTCAGACATTAATCAGCTGAGTCAAACTGCTCGCTGAGATACTTTTCTTTGCCTCTTGCTCCTTCTTGCTCCTTCTACCCTTCTGAAATACCCGAGACGCCTTATATAGCCGCAGAAGGGGAGGATTAGGGTTTGTCCTCAGACAGGTCCTGACAAGCCCTCAACTAGGGTTTCTAACCAAATGCCGCATAAGCGTCACATCTGTCAGAGGGTAGGTGCGACGTCATGTCAGCCCTTTGCCGGGATCCCGGACTGCGGCAGCGCAGTCCGACTTCGCCCATGTCTGGAGCACAATCCGGTTTCGCCCAAGGTTCGGAGCGCGATTGGGCACATGCATGAAATCCGGGTTAATTTTTCTAACACCCTCCTTTAAGCTCCGATTTCACGAGCGCTTTGACTCCAAGTTGCTCTCGCAATCGTTGAAGTCTTCCTCCTTCAAAGGCTTCGTGAAGATGTCGACCAGTTGCTCCTTGGACTCGCAAAACTGCAGTTGTACCTCGCCAAATTTCACCGACTCTCGATGAAATGATACCGGATGTCTATGTGCTTCGTCCGGCCATGGAACACAGGATCCTTTGAGAGTGCAATGGCCGAATTGTTATCACAAAAAATTATTGTCGCACCATCCGGAGGAAAGTTCAGTTCACTCAGAACTCTTCGCAGCCAAACTACCTGGCATGCGGCTGACGTGGCGGCGACATATTCTGCTTCGGCCGTGGACAACGCAACGATGGGTTGTTTCTTGGACGCCCATGATATCGCCCCGATCCGAGATGGAAAGCATACTCGGAGGTGCTCTTTCGATCGTCGGTGCTGCCCGACCCGATCCATCGTCCAGTGAAGCCCACTAGCTCCAATCGGTCTTGTCTGGCGTAAAATAGGCCATGGTTTCGTGTCCCGTTGACATAGCGCAAGATCCTCTTGCTCGCTTGCCGGTGCGTGTCCTTCGAAGTCTCCATGAAACGGCTGATCAGATTGACTCCGAACATCAAATCTCGTCGAGTTGCGATCAAATACATCGGATCGCCAACTAGCCTCTTGAACGAGGGTTGGGTCGACATTCCTCCTCTGTATCCAACTTGCTCGACTTCAAACCTGTGGGCTGCAGGTGTGATGGCGAGTTCATTGTCCTCCATCTTGAAGCGCTTCGGGACATCCTTCGCATACTTGCCCCGAGAAATGAAGATGCCATCTGCCGATTGGTCAACTTCAATGTCGAGAAAATACTTCATCAGCCCTAAGTCCATCATCTCGAACTCCTTCTTCATGGCTGTTCTGAACTGGTCGAACAGGACATTGCTGTTGCTAGTATAAATCATATCGTCCACATACAGACAGACGATAATGAGCTCACCTGCTGCATTTGTCTTCATGTACAGGGTGTGCTCATATGGGCATTTCTGAAACCCATTCTCCTGAAAATAGCTGTCAATCCGGCTGTACCAAGCTCGGGCGCCTTCTTCAAACCGTACGGGGCCTTTTTTAGCTTCGGGACTTTGCCCTCCCGGCCTTCAATTTCGTAACTCGGTGGGTGGTCAATGTAGACCTCTTCCTCCAACACTCCGTTGAGGAAGGCTGACTTGACATCCATCTGGTACATCTTCCAACCTTGTTGGGCTGCGAGTGCCAGGATCATCCCGACTGTGTCAAGTCGGGCTACAAGTGCATATACCTCATGGTAATCGATGCCCGACTTCGCTTGTAACCCTTCGCCACCAATCCGGCTTTATGCTTGTCAACGTCTCCTTGGGCGTTGAATTTTTTCTTATAAACCCACTTGACCTCAATGGTATTTTTCCTTGTTGGAAGATCTGTCATTGCCATGTTTCATTTTTTTCAATGGTTGCTATCTCCTCATCCATCGCTCTGCACCCACTTCCGATTCCGACTTGCATCTTCGAACTCTCTTGGATCAACTTCGATAAATAATGCAAAGTCAGAGTGCTCTTCATCTATGTGGGTTCGGGTTGCCTCGTAAATGTTTTGCAAGCTCCGAGTCTTCGCAGGTGTCCTCAGGTTTTGAATTCTGCTTACAAGTGGAGGCGACCGTGATGGAGTGGCTGTGCTACTACTGGCACTGCTGTTGCTGCTGGAAGTTGCTGGTGGCTGCACACTTCCTTCTTCCAAGTCAACAGATCGAACCTCGCTGGCTTTAACCGCGCGTATCTAACTTCCCGTTCCGGGATTGATATTCAAGAAATTTCACATCACGGTCGATGATGATCTTATTCGTCATAGGGTTGTACGACCTATATGCCTTCGCCTGCTCACTGTACCCTGTGAAAATGCATTTCTCGGCTCTATCATCCAACTTCCGCCGCTTCTCTTCTAGAACATGTGCATATGCAATGCACCCGAACACACGCAAGTGAGCCACACTTGGCTTCACTCCACTCCAAGCCTCCCGAGGGATTTTGTCCTTCACGCTTTTGGTGGGACATCCGTTCGACAAGTAGACTGCACATGTTACAGCCTCTGCCCAAAATTCATGTGACAATCCCTTCGCCTTCATCATGCTTCGCGCCATTTCCATGATGGTTCGGTTCTTCCTCTCAGCTACGCCATTCTGCTGTGGCGTGTATCTGGCAGTGAACTGTCTTCGAATTCCGTGCTGCTTGCAAAAGTTGTGGAATTCGTTGGAGATGTACTCTCCACCTCCATCAGTTCTGAGAGTCTTCACATAATAACCGCTCTGTTTCTCCACCAGAGCCTTGAACTCCTTGAATCTGGCAAATGCCTCTGACTTCGACTTGATGGCATAAATCCAAGTCTTCCGACTGAAGTCATCTATGAATGTCAAGAAGTATTTGTTGTCGGCAAATGTGGTGGTCTGCATCGGACCACAAATGTCTGAGTGCACCAGCTCCAATGGCCGTGATGCTCTCCAAGACTGTCCTACAGGAATGCATCCCTGTGCTGCTTGCCGACTAGGCAACCTTCACACACTTGGTTCGGTTGCTCTATCGGGGGTAGACCCTTCACCATTCGCATCTCGTGCGGTTGATTCGAGCCACTGAAGCTCGGGTGACCGAATCGAGATGCCACGACCAGGTAGCATCCTTCTCAACCGCACTCAGAGACATCAATGATTCATTCTGAATCTGCAGCGGAAACATTTTGTTTTTCGTCATGGACACAGTTGCAATTTGTCCATGGACTTTGTCTCTGATGGAACAGACACCATCTTTAAACAGTACAGTGTGCCCCTTTTGCACAAGCTGTCCAACACTTAACAGATTGTGCTTCAACCCAGGCACATAAAAAACATCTTGAATTGTTTTTCTTTCATCGTGCCGGGTGCAGATGAGGATCTTTCATTTCCCCATCACAGGAACTTTGCTGTTGTTCCCCATATTGACTTTGGATCGGATTGTTTCATCCGGTTGTGACAACATCTCTCTGTTCCCGATCATGTGGTTGCTGCAACCACTTGTCAAGATACCAGATGTTTTTCTTGCTCTCCTCTTCAATACTGCAAGTCAGCAATACATTTCCTCCTGCTGTATTTCCGGGTTCCTCCGTATAATGGGCTTGCTGCTGATTCTCGTTCGCCATCTTCTTCTTGCACTGTGAGGCATAATGGCCGAACTTGCTGCAGTAGTAGCATTGGACCTTTGACATGTCCTTCTTCTGCTGAGAGCTTCCTTGCTAATTTTTGCCAGTGCCTCTTCCTCCTTGCTGATGAAAGTTGCAACTTGGCTCAGCGTCATGAGGGTTTGCTCTCCCTCCTTGCTTGATACTTCTCCCACGCCTGCTTCTGCCTCTCCCTCCTTGAGAACTAGAAGCGCTGTGGTGGGAGTCTTGTCTGCCGCTGTATTGGACTGAGGCTTGAGCCCGAAACGCTTGCTCCAGAGAGGTCTGAGATGAACGGCTCAGCCTCTGTTCATGGGTCTGCAATGAACCCATGAGTTCATCTGTCGAGAGGGTTGTCAGATCCATCGACTCTTCGATTGCTATCACAACCGAGTTGAACTTTGCAGGCAGACTTCTGAGAATCTTCTCCACGATTCTCTGGCTCTGGACATTTTCTCCATTCAACCGCATCTGGTTGATAATGTCAGTCATCCGGGTGAAGAAGTCGCTCATCGACTCGGACTCGCTCATCTGCAGGTTCTCAAACTGTCTCCTGAGCATCTGCAGTTTCACCAAATTAACTTTGTCGGTGCCCTGATACGAACTTGCTAGGGTTTCCCAGGCCTGCTTGGCCTTGGTGGCTGATGCAATCCGTGGGAAGATGGTCTCCTCAACCGCTTGCATGATGTAGAAGAGGGCCTTCTGGTCCTTCATCTTGTGCTCTTTCAACAGATCCTTGTCTGCCTGAGAGAGGGCGGCCAATGCTGCTGCATCTGCCGGTTCTGGGTAGCCGTTCTCGACTAACTCCCATAGCTCCTGAGATCCGAACAGGATCTTCATTTGGATGCTCCAGTAATCGTAGTTCTTGCCGTTAAATCGTGGGATCTACAATTGTAGCGAGTTTCTCTCGGAAGCCATGCTTCTATCTCCGTGTCACGGCACTATCAGCTCTGATACCAATTTGAAGAATTAAATTTAAATTTTTTTTTTTTTTTAAACCACGCCGAAGTCTGTCTGTCGCCGAAGTCCGAACGCCGCAGCCAGAGACAGCGCGATCTGTGAAGTCGGGGGCCCGACGGACTTCGCCCAAACTAGGGCAAAGTGCGAACGTCGGCCGCGCCGACTGACTTCGCCCGAAATTGGGCGAAGTTCGAACTTCGGCCGCGCCGACGGACTTCACCCGAAATTGGGCGAAGTTCGAACTTCGGCCGCCCCGACGGACTTCGCCCAAACTTGGGCAAAGTTCGCACTTTGGGGCCGTAGTCGGACTTCGCCCGAAACTGGGCGAAGTTCGCACTTCCCAGCTGCGACAGACTTCGCCCGAAATTTAGGCGAAGTTCAAACTTCGGGCAGCCAACGAACTGTGCAAGGTGAAGAGGGGACTGAGGCCAACTTCGGACTTCTCGTGCACTCGAGCTGCTCCAGTCTTAGCCGCGAACTTTGGAAGCAAACTTGGAAAGCCGCTTTAGACTTGTTCTTCTTCCGTGGCTGCCGCTGGGTTTGCCTGGCTTGGCAACACTTGTATGAGAAGAGAGAGACGCCGGAACAGAGAGCAACAAACTGCAAACCCTAAAAGATGCCGAAAACAAACAACAAACTTTATTTATATTAAACGGGGGTTACAGAGTTCCTCAACCGAGGAAATTACAATCATCTACGAGTCGCATCTGCAGATAAGGTAAACGAGACAAAATGTCGAGTCGGTCGCTCGGACATTAATCAGCTGAGTCAAACTGCTCGTTGAGATACTTTTCTTTGCCTCTTGCTCCTTCTTGCTCCTTCTTCTCTTCTGAAATACCCGAGACGCCTTATATAGCCGCGAGAAGGGGAGGATTAGGGTTTGTCCTCGGACAGGTCCTGACAAGCCCTCAACTAGGGTTTCTGACCAATCGCCGCACAAGCGTCACATCTGTCAGAGGGTAGGTGCGACGTCATGTCAGCCCTTTGCCGGGATCCCGGACTGCGGCAGCGCAGATCCGACTTCGCCCATGTCCGGAGCGCAATCCGGTTTCGCCCAAGGTTCGGAGCGCGATTGGGCACATGCGTGAAATCTGGGTTAATTTTTCTAACACTATTTTGAGGGACGAGACTGACCTTTGCTTCCTAGAAAATGAGATCTGAGCGGTACAAGGAAGTATACAACACTCTGATTCTGACTTCCATTGCCTGCGGAGGTGCTACCTCTACTTCTTCTATCTTAAGAGGCTCCCCTGCAGCCCATGCCACGGCAGCTGCACCACACAAATACACAAATAGAACATGATGGACATTGGTAGTTGAATAATAATTGGCTAGGCCCGGCCCAAAACAAAAACAAAAACAAGATTTGACCAGTGCAGCTCTAGCCATCATCTACAAAGCTCTAGGAAGTGTTGAATTTCTAAAAACATGAAGTTTAAGAATTGAGATCCACCTATCCTGTTAGTTTTAGGTTGCATATTGCGCAATGAGCGGGTTTCGGGTTTCTGGCAGCCTTCCGTTCTATTCTTACAGGAGCAGGAAATTACATTACCAGCTATCTTAAGAAGAAATAACGAGTTTTCTTACCTCGACATTTAATGACCTGGCCTGCACGACGAGTGTCTGCCATCTTTCGTTTCCTTGAACTACCTGACGAACAGAGCAGAGAAACAATATAGACAATATGCAGTGATGAAGGCACGCTTCAAGTCCAGTCCAAGGGTGGAGGAGGCTGGCTTATAAAATGGTGTGGTAGCCTGCCATGACGTAGGCGCCCCTTGGATAATGACACCACGTCACCAACGCTCTACTCGTCTCATCTGGATAATGTTTCTCAACTTCCTACTCGTATGTGCGTCACCAACGCTCTACTCGTCTCGTCTGGATAATGTTCGTTGGCGTAGACAAATCTTTGTTTTTATCTTCTTCTTTTTTTTAAATTTGACGAAAAAATTGCAACGTCTAACTTCCGACTTCTCTGGGTTGTCAAACTTGATATTAATACAAAGTAACTACCTTTTCTCCTCAGATTTCTACCCCTGCAATGAAACAGCCGCCATATATGGCCCCGCTTTCTAGTTTGCTTCTGCTTTTCTTTACGTCGATACGGGTTTTAAGGGGTCTAATATTTTGTGCAAGTCACTCTTACTAATTATAAAGCCTTATCGTGACTTCAAATTTTGAAGAATCTCACGGTTGTCCAGACGGCACGAACACAGGCAAAAATTAACTATTTTTTTTGCTTTGACAAAAAAGTGATTGTATTTGGTTCTTTACTTTTTGATATATTACAATTTTATTCTTCAGAGTTTGCAAATACATTCAATTGAAATGTTATAATTAAATACTTACTTCGTTTTTTCAAAGGAAAATAAATTCTTGATATTTAATTTTTTTTTGGGTTTTTTAATTTTTTTTTTAAATATAAATATTTAGCGTCTTTTTTAACATTTTCAAATCTTGTTCATCCATCCATCAAAGTGAAATCTTGATTAGTAGTAGTCTTTCAAGATACAAGTTGGCATTGTGCCACTTGAATATCCATAACTACTATGTTGTTTTTATGTTTTGCTTTGCTCCAACATTTTGAATGGTTAGTCTTGTTGTTCCCTAATGCTACATCCCTTTGAAATCTAAAACCACTCTGCCTTTTTTTCCCAAACATTGCCATACTTGATGTCTTTCTGACTCCATGTAGATCTATAATATTGATGCCTTAAGTCATGCCTCTATGATAGGGTGGTGTGGGTGGCGATATGCTACAACGTTAACCTGATATTCAATTTCCTTTGATTCTTCAACAAATTGTTTCTTTATTTTAACTTCTTCACAATCTTCTCTCTTATGCCCTTCTTTCGATGTCCTGTACACTTCTCAGAGGGCTTCCTTGGAATTTGATGTTGCTTCTTCCATAGACTTTATATTTTTTTGGTTAGTTAATTAATAATATATTACTGAGAAATATGAAGGCTCCCAAATACCTTTTACATCAACGAGGGAACAACAAGCATCATCCTAAGCCCAAGAGGAAGTATACAAAACCCTTAGAAAAGTAGGTAAATATTCACCTATTACATTGGCAAAAAACACTACAATAAACACGAGAGAAAATGATCCATCCTTCAAGACTACGAGATGAAAGCCGAACACAAGAAAAAAAAGAAGCCCCTTGGGCACTACCCAAACCAAACAGCAGGAACATTTAAGAAACAATCTACTAATCAGGATCGCCCATGGCCTCCTTATGTTCATCCACATTTTTACTAGAATATTCTGAATTCTTCTCGGCTCCTCCCAAAGTCTGAGAATTCTAGGAAGAAGCGAGTAATTTTCTGAATTGCTTTTGATGCAGCAAATTTTTCCCACCCTATCACATTCGATGATGGTTCCAAGACTTATGGATTTTTCAAAAATGACGATTCCCAACATTGTTAAATTTCCTGTCTCGATCCTAGAGCAAATCTTGCCAATCTTCAAATAAACATCTCTAAATATCTTTTGGTGCCAATGATCTTTCCACATGCGACATGAATCGCTCGAATTGGAAAGAGTGAGACCTCCATTTGTGTTGTTGATATCCCCACTATATTTGAAAAAAAACATCCTTTGACTTGTTACCAAACTTTCTGTTTGAGACATTAGTAGGCTTTGGGAATGAACTGGAACTCCTGGCTGTTGAAAAATCATTAATTTTCTGGAGAAACAAAGATATCATGTGGTAATGGACATAGATATCAGCCATGCTAGGGGTTATGTAACAAGACACCCGCCTATTATGGAAATGATGTAGATTAAGATTCATGAGATGAATGGGTTCAAAACAAGTCCAAATGATCATGAGACAACCATCCAAATGATAGTTCCACAGAGAGAAGAGGTCATGAAAATGATGGAATTTTTTATTCAAAAGGACGGGCCTAAAAACCAAGACCTCAAAGACTTTTTTAAATTTGGCGCATATTGTCCTACTAGGACCTTTTGAAACTTCAACACTCTTACACGTAGTGAGAAAACTTATAAAAAAGATGGTAACCCAGCTAATCATTGTCAATTTTTTTAATAGTGGCTAATGCACGTACCTCCTGTGGTAGTGTGTCTATCCAAGTCAACAAATCTGGACCATCAACCCTAATGTTTGCCAATTTATCTACTACCTTATTTGCTTCTCTAAAAGCATGTTGGAAGATAACTTTCTGCTAGTGAGTAGCAAGTTTCTTGGCCTCTTCAATGCAGCTTCTAACTTTCCAAGATGGTCTTTTGGAGCTTTTCATGTAATTAATTATATTGAGAGAATCCCCTTCAATGATGATTCTTCCTGGGATATGTTTGATTAATGCAAGACCTCTTCATAATGCCTTTGCTTCAGCCATATGATTGGACTGTTCACCAAGGTATTTAGCAAATGCTAAAATCAAGTTTCCTTTATGATCTCTGATTATGCCTCCTGCTCCTGCTTTGCCTAGATTGTCTTTTGTTGCTCCATCAAAATTCAATTTGACCCATACCTAGGGTGGGGGACACCATTTAATGTTACTTCTAGGATTGGGTTGAGATACAATCGTGTCTTGGGAAATGTTCAGAGAATGGAGAATGACAATTTTAAACCTGGAACAAGGCCTTGGATCATATGAAATAATGGAAGGGTTCTCTTGGCAAAGGAAATAATTCTATTGGTTAGAGATGAAATATCCTTGGAAAAATTAGAGAACACTCTCCGGTTCCTTTCTAACCATATTTTCCAAAGAAAATGATATAGAAAGAACCTCCAAATTATGCTCAGCTTGGGATGGTGGAAAGGTTGAGGCCATTGAATGAACAACTCCACAATAGAAGGAGGTTTTACCCAACTGATTTGGAACCTTTGGAAGAGGTTTTCAAGAATGGAAATGGAATAGGGACAGTTGAGAAAGATGTGGTAGGAGGATTTCCAGTTAGATAAGCATAAAAAACATCTATTTGGGATAATGATCCCTCTTTTAATGAGGTTATCAACTGTCAAAATTTTATTTTGAATGGTAAGCCAATAAAAGAAAACAATTTTGGGGGTAAGGTGTTTTATCCATACCAAATTGAGAGGATTTTGTGTTTCTTCCTAGGGAATGAGGAGTTGATAAGCAGATTTGACTATAAAATTCTCATCTTTTGTTGGGGCCAAAATAATGATATCTTTTAACTTCTCCTATGGGGATGATTATGGAATTGAGCAGTGTTTCTAAGTTCCTTGATTCTTAAGGGTGATGGATGTCGTGAATGCTTTTCCACTTGCAGATGTTATTTATTTTGTGAAGGAAATCAACCACTTTGTATCCAAAGGTTGCATCTGTAAAGTCTTTGATAAAATTGATGTTTTGAGCCTGAATGAGTGGTTGATTTTCTATCCACCTACCCAATTTTTTTCAATACAAATAAAGACATGTTTTTTGGAGGGACAAGGTATTTTTTTGTTGTTTTTCCTTCAAAGAAAATCTTTTTTTTTGTTGCCACTAAAACCTCAAGACAAAGAACTTATTTTTTTTGCCATGGAGGGATAAGAAAACTTGGTTTCTTTTGCAATTTCAACTGGTATTTCACATTTTTTTCTTCCTAGTTTATTTTGCAAAATCAAGGGGGGAATACAAGCTTTTTCTCTTGCAAAATTCTAAGACAAGGGGGGGGAAGAAAATTGTGGATTTGAAAGTAAAATTGTGAGTTTGAATATCATTTGTAAGAGTGCATCGACACCTTAGTCAAACTTCTTGCAAAATTCTATTGTAAAAGTCACATTTTCGATAGAGATCAACACCTTAAAAATGGGTAGATCAAAGAAGAAAAATGCCACAAAATAAACTAATGATGTTGCACAATCTATTAAAGATCCTTACTTTCCAAGCGAGGATGGGAAGGAATGGATTTTTTTGAAGATGGAAAATATCTTACACTACGCAATGGTGTAAAATCCATTCTCAAATATTCCGAAGACCTTCAGATGAATGGTTCTAAAATACCTATAGGTGTTGTAAGGGCAGTCTACATGATCTTGATTTCACTATACATGGCCCAACGTCAACAGAAAAGGGAAAGCCCTAATGGAAGATGCTTATTGTGATACCAATGATCTTCAGCCCATGGTGGTGAATGTTTGTTGTGATACAAGTGACCTTGATCCCTTGATGGCCAATGCTTGTTGTGATACAGGTGACCTCCTACCTGCAATGGTAGATATCAGTTACAACACAGGTGATCTCGTCATAAGAGCAAATTTTGCTTGCGAAACCAGTGACTTAACAACTGAACCTCCTAAAAAGGAGCTTCATAATCTCATCAATAGTAACAGATGCCATATTATTAAAAGCATTGATGAAGATGAAGAACTTGGGTGTTTTGAAAAATACACCAAAGGCTATGGATCCAAATTGATGAACAAAATGGGATTCAATGGTGAAATATTAGGTAAACATGGACAAGGCATTAAAACTTCTATAATGCCAACAATCAGGCCAAAGAATGAAGGCCTTGGCTATTCTGGACAAGTCAGTACCAGTAAATATATGTTTGGAAAACCTAAATCTCCTTCAACTCCTACAAAGCATTGTTGCGGTCATTGTGGAAGAATAGGACATGTAGCGACTAGGTGTTGGAAACTACATCCTTGTGACTCATGTGGATGTACAAATCACTCCTCTTCAAATTATTGGTACAAAGTGAAAATGGCCAACAAGGTTCATATTGATTATGGATGGATAAATCTCACACAATGGACCAAGATGAAATAAATGTTGTATGGCTTTTACAAAAAAGGTAAAACCTATGGTAGAACTAGAGGCATATCCAGTGATAGATTGAGTGGCAGTACCAAAGGCAATGACCCAGTGACAAACCTAAAGGTAGACCCAGTGACAATGATCTAGAGGCAGACCCATAGGAAGATCTAGAGGTAATGATCCAGAGGTAGACCTATAGGAAGATACAAAGGCAATGATCCAGAGGTAGATCCACAGGTAGATCCACAGATAGACCTAGAGGTCCTATTCCAGCGACAACCTTAGAGCCAAAGCCATGAGCCTGAGCCTGAGCCAAAGATAGAGCAACACAAAAACATCTTTTATTATTCTCTCCTACACATTAAGGGGGGATTTCTCTATGTTATCCCACATACTGTAATAAGGGGGGATGTTAGCATAGGTCACACATGTGATTATTTTGATGCTAGGTTATTACATTATGTGTAAGTGCATAAGTTAAGAGCGCTTTACTTAGGGCATAACATAAGTTGGTTATAAGGGGGTTGAGGTAGTTGTTCAACCACATTTGGCAATGTATTATATTGTACATTGATGGAATACAAATCTACTGCACCTCTTATATTCCATGAGATAGTAATCATGTCTCATTAGGGGCTACTGGCCCCACCTATGAATTACCAATATCATTATGTTTTTTGGTAAAGAGAAGTTCAAGAAACTTATCTATGTTTGCTCTTGCTTCCCTAGATCTTGCTTGATAATTTGAGAGTTTTCCTATTTTTTTCTTTCTTGTATCAAGAGTAGGTCTTTTATTCTATTCCTAAATATTCTTTCAAAACTTTATTTTTTATTATATTTATCCTCTCCTAGCTCTACTACAGAATATTTTGACTTGTCTTGCTCATTTTTTGATATTTCCTTATTAATAGTAGGGGTATTAACATCTAACACTATATTTTATCTACTAGTTTTCTTATCCTGAATGATGCATGGTACTTCAAGAAAGTCTTCAAAATGTGATGAAACACAATCCTTAGATTCATCAAGAACGTTCTTCCCTAAATCAGGACCATACTAAATAAACAATTCCTTATTAATATTCTAAACATGTTGTACAATATCCTCTAATGATTAATTTTGGTAAAGGTTTACTTATATCAATCATGACCAATATCCAAGCATAAATAACCAAGAATCCACCTTTTGTAGTTTTTAAATTCTCCAAGAATTTTCTGAGAGTGTTGCCAATTGCCTTGAAGGTATCCATTTCCTAAAATTCGGTGGCCAACCCATACATCCTAACCCATACTGGTACTAGGTATGGATTTATATTTTCAGTTGCAAAGCCTTCAAACCAATGGGTAAGGAAGAGTCTTGCTCTTCCCATAGACCAAGGACTCCCTTTTATAATTATCTTTTTCCTCCATGGAATAAATTTGTCTAGGAATAAAGCTTTGGTAATTAAGGATAGACTAACTCCTAGAGATTTCCAACTCCTATCAATCCATTTTCTCAAGGCCAAAGCCCCTAGCCAAGACCCATTAAATTTACCAAAAACTTTCATATATTTTAGCAACAAGGATCACCTCTCTATGATGCACTTATTAACCTCTACTACTAGGTATAATTCTAAGGATTTAGTTATAAATTGGCCTATGATAAGGAAACTATCACTCAAAATCTACTAAAATTTACTAGAATATCCTATAGTGAATATAACATTTGATTAAAAACCTATAATAATTTACATGAAAAATTTATAAGATAAAGAAGGGGAAAGGAAGTATAGCTATTTTTTTTTAAGCTTAGATAGAATTTCTTACCTCACTAATTCCCTAGCTCTCCATTGCTCCTACCATCATCCAAACCCTAGATAATAGATATATGCCATTTTCTATTTTGCAACTTGAAAATTTGTCACTACCCTTATTTCGGATGGTTGACTTCATACGGTTGTATCTCCCTTAATATTTCTTACATTCATTTATATGACCACTCAGTTTAAAGCTCTTCAAATTTCACACAAATTGGTCCAAGAATCATCCAAATTGGGAAAACCTTCGCAAATGGCTCTTAAAATATGAGCCAGTTTTAAAAAAATGCCCTAACATTGCCCTAGTTTTGAATGGTTGTCTTCACATGGTCATTTTATTTTGGAGTTATTGCTTACATAAATCTATTTTTTTAACTTTTGAACCTCTACAAAGAAAAGAGGCCCCAAAAAATAGTTCCTATTTTAGATAAAAAAATAATATGATAAGCCTTCAAAAAGCCATCAAAGAAATAAATTAGTATAATCCTATTCATTTACTAACCACCTACCATATTTCTTAGTTAACTCTAAACACTCTAATATGAATTTTCATATTGGAAAATCCTTAGGAAAGGTTTTTTTCCTTCATAATTTTATTCTATAAATGGGTTTTATGATATTGAAATGGGCCCCACCCATATTACATCATGACCACAAAGTGGTACTATAACAACTTGGCAATTATGCATGTATTGCTTGGCAAGATTTAAACTTGGGCCACCTCCTTGAAAGGTGATGAATTTAACATGTTGAGATAATTTTATTGAATTCCTTAACAATTCTATTATATACATAGAACCATATACTTTTTAATTAACTCTTATTTATCTTTGAATAATATCTAACCAAAATTTTCTCCTAATGTAAATATACAAATTTACAATGTTGCCCCTCCAATGTCCTTTTTCTATATAAACCCAATCCCATTTACAAAGAGGAAACATAAATTTCTCCTCACATATTATCCAAATAAAATCATTTTAAATCTGGTAAAATTTGGATGCTATACCTACTAGTAATATTTATAAAATATCATATGTATAAGGGAAAATTCCAATATAACCTTTGTGAGTTGTAGTCTTCTAGTCATTGTTAGGAACTTATCATACCAACTAGTTAGACAAGGTTTCATTCTATCCAAAACTGAGTCTCAAAGGTACTTCTCCTTTATTCTTATTAGATAATGGATAATTATATATAATGTTCATAGCTTTGTAATTTCAAAGCCTACAGATCATAGTCCATTGTAAATCAAGTTATTGGTGATAAGAAAATATCTTGGATCTTGTTATATTATCAACAACCATCTCATAGAATGATCTTGTTATACCTACTAGTAATATTTATAAAATATCATATGTATAAGGGCAAATTCCAATATAACCTTTGTGAGTTGCAGTCTTCTAGTCATTGTTAGGAACTTATCATACCAACTGGTTAGACAAGGTTTCATTCTATCCAAAATCGATTCTCAAAGGTACTTCTCCTTTATTCTTATTAGATAATGGATAATTAGATATAATGTTGGTAGTTTTGTAATTTTAAAGCCTATAAATCATAGTCCATTGTAAATCAAGTTACTGGTGATAAGAAAATATCTTGTATCTTGTTATATTATCAACAACCATCTCATAGAATGAGGGTTTACATCAAATAGAAGTTTTATCAACAAATCAACGACAAGACTTGAAGGAAACATTTTTCTTAGTTTGAATACCTCTGATTTTACCTTCTACATTTACCTTTATTTCTAATGCCTCAACAAGAATAATGAGGGATGACTCAAACTATCCTAAGGAAAATACACTAGTAAAATAAGATATCCTAAGGAATCATTTTTCTCAATTTGAATACCTTTGATCTTGCATTCTACCTTTGTCTTTCTTTCCAATGCCTCAACATGAATAATGAGGGTTGACTCAAACTATTGTCTAGAGGACCCATTTATCTAAATAATATATTTTGGAGTGGTATAATAACATCTAGTTTATTCGCACCAATGTTAATCAAAACCAAATTTTTTATTAGAATATAATATAGAAATCACAAGTAAACCCTAACATATGCTTTATCCATATCCAACTTTACAAGCATACCTTCTTCTTTTTATATGAACTAAGGAGAATGCATAGACTATTGCATAATGATTATACAATCAAGGGTTTGCTTGCCACACACAAAACCACTTGTTCCTCCAAGATAACATAATCTAAAATATTTTTTAATCTACTTATAATTATTTTATTTTATAAATCATGTTAGGAAGGTTGATTGGACAAAAATTATCAATTTTTTATAATCTTAACTTTATTGGAAACCAACACAATAAAGGTGATGATGTTTTTATTAATGAAAATCTTATTTTTCCTAGCCTCTTTAACTCCAATCAGCATACCATTCTTCAATAACCCATCAGGAGGTTTAATGTGTCTTTGGGACCCATTAAAGATAGAAGGTAGATTAATATATTCATGTGATAGAACTACTAGCATTTTGTTTTTTGACAAAGAAAAAAAATTTCAATGGATTCTTACAAATGTTTATGCTCCTAACACACCCACTGGCAGAGTTATGCTATGGGAAGCCCTTACCAAGCTAAGAGAAAGTTTTTCTTCTATTCCTTAGATCCTGGTAGGGGACTTCAACACACCGTTGTATCCATCTAATAAGAGGGAAGGTTCATGCAACCCAACCAGAAGCATGGAAGAATTTAGATAATTTATCAATACCAATTATCTCATGGATGTTAACCTCAAAGGAAACCAATTTACTTGGAGAAACATATGAGATTGGATAGAACATTATTGTCCAAAGAAGTTGTAAATATATGGGGAGATGCTAGTCTCCAATCTCTCCTTAAAATCGGGTTCGATCATAGCCCTCTTCTATTAGAAATAGATAATCCAAAAAATTTCAAAAATCCCTTTCATTTTGAAGCAATGTGGGTTCATCATCTAGATATTAGGGAAAGAATGTTGCAATGGTGGCCAACCTTGGTCCAAGGATCACCTTCTTACAAACTAGGGTAGAAAATGAAATTGGTCAAAGAAAACCTTAAAGTCTGGAACAAAGATATTTTTGGGAATAATTTTGACAAAAAACAAGCCATTAAAAAGAGGTTAACCATTATTGAGCATAAAATCCAATATGGATTAAATGATGAAGAGATCAAATTGGAAGAAAAAATTGCTTTATCAGAATACCATAATATTTTGGCTTGTGAAGAGACTTTTTGGAGGTAGAATTCTAGAATCACATGGTTAAAAGAGAGATATGCAAATAAAAAAAAAAATTATATCTCCACAATGAGGAATAGAATTAATAATAGAATAAAAGAATTGCTCAAAAATGATGAGACCATCACAGTAGACATCATAGAAATAAAAAACAAAGCAGTTTCCCATTTTTAAATCCCTTCTTGAAGCTCCTCTTCCAAGTTCATCTTTGGCCAAAGAATCATTACTATCCCATATTTCGCAGTTCATTCCTGATGGGGTCAATCAAAAGCTACTTGCTACATATTTAAAGGATGAAATCAAAGAAGCCCTATTTTCCATGAACCCTGACAAGGCCCTTGGACCAGATGGATTCCCTCCAATATTTTTCTAGAATTTTTGGGATATTGTGGGTGGTGATGTTTGTGCAGTAGTAAAAGAACTCCAATCTTCCAAAGTGGTCCCTTGTAGCTTCAATTACACCTTCATAACACTAATTCCCAAAAACCCAACTGCAAGGAGTTTAAATGAGTTCATACCAGTCAGTCTTTGCAATGTTATCTACACAATCCTCACTAAATGCATGGTGAATATAATGAGGGATGTGCTTCCTATGTTTATAGACCATTGTCAAGGAAGCTCCATCCAAGGAAGGTCAATTTTATATGGAATCATAACAATGCATGAGGCTCTCCATTCATCATCTCTGAACATAAAAGCTACTTTTTTCCTCAAACTGGATATGAACAAGGCCTTTGATAGGGCTAACTGGCATTTCCTCTTTTCTATTTTACTCAAGTTTAGGTTTCATCTAGAATGGGTGGAAATGATTAAAGGTTGCATCTCAACTACATGGTTTTCAATTATTGTAAATGGTTCCCTAGCTGGTAACTTCCAAATGAGTAGAGGTCTTCAACAAGGAGATCCTTTATCTCCCCTGCTTTTCATCATAGATGTGGAAGCTTCATGGAGAACAATTCATGCTGCCAGAAGATCAGGTCTCATCTCTGGAATTAAAGTAGCAACTCAAGTTGATCTTGTTACTCATAAACAATTTGTGGATGACACAATCCTATCCACTTTTGTCTTCATACTTGAATCTAAAGTAATCAAATACATTCTTTTGCTATATGAAGAAGCAGCAGGCCAAAAAATAAATTTCCAAAAGAGAATTTTTTTTTGAATGATATATTTGCCAAAGAAAATGATATAGACAGAACCTCCAAATTGTGCTCAGCTTGGGATGGTGGAAAGGTTGAGGCCATTGAATGAACAACTCCACAATAGAAGGAGGTTTTACCCAACTGATTTGGAACCTTTGGAAGATGTTTTCAAGAATGGAAATGGAATAGGGACAGTTGAGAAAGATGTGGTAGGAGGATTCCCAATTAGATAAGCATAAAAAATATCTATTTGAGATAATGATCCCTCTTTTAATGAGATTATCAACTATCAAAATTTTATTTTGAATGGTAAGCCAAGCAAAGAAAGCAATTTTGGGGGTAAGGTGTTTTATCCATACCAAATTGAGAGGATTTTGGGATTCTTCCTAGGGAATGAGGAGTTGATAAGCAGATTTGACTGTAAAATTCTCATCTTTTTTTGGGGCCAAAATAATGATATCTTTTAACTTCTCTTGTGGGGATGATTATGGAATTGAGTAGTCTTTCTAAGTTCCTTGATTCTTAAGGGTGATGGATGTCGTGAATGCTTTTCCACTTGCATATGTTATTTGTTTTGTGAATGAAATCAACCACTTTGTATCCAAAGGTTGCATCTGTAAAGTCTTTGAGAAAATTGATGTTTTGAGCATGAATGAGTGGTTGATTTTCTATCCACCTACCCAATTTTTTTCAATACAAATAAAGACATGTTTTTTGGAGGGACAAGGTATTTTTTTTGTTGTTTTTCCTTCAAAGAAAATCTTTTGTTTTGTTGCCACTAAAACCTCAAGACAAGGAACTTATTTTTTTTTCCATGGAGGGATAAGAAAACTTGGTTTCTTTTGCAATTTCAAAGGGTATTTCACATTTTTTTCTTCCTAGTTTATTTTGCAACATCAAGGGGGGAATACAAGCATTTTCTCTTGCAAAATTCTAAGACAAGGGGGGGAAGAAAATTGTGGATTTGAAAGTAAAATTGTGAGTTTGAATATCATTTGTAAGGGTGCATCGACACCTTAGTCAAACTTCTTGCAAAATTCTATTGTAAAAGGTGCATTTTCGGTAGAGATCAACACCTTAAAAATGGGCAGATCAAAGAAGAAAAATGCCACAAAACCAACTAATGATGTTGCAAAATCAGTTAAAGATCCTTACTTTCTAGCAGGATGGGAAGGAATGGATTTTTTTGAAGATGGAAAATATCATACACTACGCAGTGGTGTAAAATCCATTCTCAAAGATTCTGAAGATTCAAAATACCTTCAAATGAATGGTGCTCAAATACCTATAGGTGTTGTAAGGGTAGTCTACATGATATTGATTTCACTAGACATGGCCCAACGTCAACAGAAAAGGGAAAGCAATGAGGAATCAGAGGTCAAACTCCTAATGGAAGATGCTTGTTGTGACACCAATGATCTTCAGCCCATGGTGGTGAATGTTTGTTGTGATACAAGTGACCTTGAGCCTTTGATGGCCAATGCTTGTTGTGATACAGGCGACCTCCTACCTGCAAGGGTAGATATTAGTTATAACACAGGTGATCTCGTCACAAGAGCAGATTTTGCTTGTGAAACCAGTGACTTAACAACTAAACCTCCTAAAAAGGAGCTTCATAATCTCATCAATAGTAACAAATGCCATATTATTAAAAGTATTGATGAAGATGAAGAACTTGGGTGTTTTGAAAAATACACCAAATGATATAGATCCAAATTGATGAACAAAATAGGATTCAATGGTGAAATATTAGGTAAACATGGACAAGGTATTAAAACTCCTATAATGCCAAAAATCAGGCCAAAGAATGAAGGCCTTGGCTATTCTGGACAAGCAAGTACCAGTAAAACCATGTTTGGAAAACCTAAATCTCCTTCAACTCCTACAAAGCATTGTTGCAGTCATTGTGGAAGAACAGGACATGTAGCAGCTAGGTGTTGGAAACTACATCCTTGTGACTCATGTGGATGTACAAATCACTCCTCTTCAAATTATTGGTACAAAGTGAAAATGGCCAACAAGGTTCATATTGATTGTGGATGGATAAATCTCACACAATGGACCAATATGAAATAAATGTTGTATGGCTTTTATAGAAAAGGTAAAACCTATGGTAGAACTAGAGGCAGATCCAGTGACAGATCAAGTGACAGTCCCAAAGGCAATGACCCAGTGACAAACCTAAAGGTAGACCCAGTGACAATGATCTAGAGGCAGACCTACAGGCAGATCTAGAGGTAATGATCCAGAGGTAGACCTACAGGAAGATACAAAGGCAATGATCCATAGGTAAATCCACAGGTAGATCCAGAGATAGACCTAGAGTTCCTATTCCAGCGACAACCTTAGAGCCAGAGCCAGAGCCAAAGATAGAGCAACATAAAAACATCTTTTATTATTATCTCCTACACATTAAGGGGGAATTTCTCTATGCTATCCCACATACTGTAATAAGGGGGGATGTTAGCATAGGTCACACGTGTGATTATTTTGATGCTACATTATTACATTATGTGTAAGTGCATAACTTAAGAGCACTTTACTTAGGGCATAACATTAGTTGGTTATAAGGGGGTTGAGGTAGTTGTTCAACCACCTTTGGCAATGTATTATATTGTACATCGATGGAATACAAATCTACTGCTCATTATGACATGTAATTCCTTTCCTTAAAAACACTTATCCACCAAACATAAGTTTCCTCTCTTAAAATTTTTATAAGTTGGATTTGCCAAAATTGATAATCAAAATATAGAGATCTAAATTTATAATGGTGTAATATATTGAGAATTAACTATAATTTTAAAACTACTATAAATGTTTTATTGCTTATAACTTGTATTCATTTACTTCTAGAAGATAAATAGAATATATATACATAGAGTGTTTAAATGGCCACATCCATATTACATTATTATTGTATTTCAACCAACCATATAATTGTAGTACAACATATTATCCTACCAGATTTTAGCATGGGTCTTTTCATTAAATAGTCACATTTGTAACTATTTAAGTTCTAACAGTATTGAAATATATATATATAATATTTTATCTTTGAGTAGGAATATGAAATCAAGAAGGAAGCAATTATTTATTTTAATTTTTTTTTACAAAAATAGGTAGGATAAAGAAGCATATGGTGATTTATTTATAAAATCTGTCATTAATTAGTACAATATATTCCTTAAATTATTATAATTTTTTTTATAAGTTATTAAAAAAAGACAAAATAAAAGCTTTATGAGAAAGATACTGATGAGATGCTTCAAGAAGTAATTTTTTTTCCACCCCAAAAAGGAGTTGAAGGTTTATTGAAGAATAGTATGCTGATTGTAGTTAAAGAGGCTAGGAAAATTAAAATTATCATTAATGAAATCATCATAACCTTTATTGTGTTGGTTTCCAATAAATGTGAGATTATAAAAATTTGATAATTTTGTCCAATAAGCCTTCCTAAGATGATTTATAAAATAAAATAATGATAAATAGATTTAAAAATATTTTAGATTATGCTATCTTGGAGGAACAAGTGGTTTTATGTGTAGCAAGAAAATCCTTTATTATATGATTATTAAGCAATATTTCATGCATTCTCCTTAGTTCATAAATTAAAAAATCTACGCATGCTTGTAAAGCTAGATTTTGACAAAACATATGTTAGGGTTTACTTGTGATTTTTATATTTTATTCTAATGAAACTGTTGGGTTTGATTAACATTGGTGTGAATAAACTAGATGTTATTATACCACTCCAAAATATCTTATTTTGATAAATAGGTCCCCTAGATGATAGTTTGGATCATCCCTCATTATTCTTGTTGAGGCATTGGAAAGAAAGATAAAAGTATAAGGTAATATCAAAGGTATTCAACTTGAAAAAAAATGGTTCCTTTGAATATCATCTTTGATTTGTTGATAAAACTTCTATTTGAGGTAAATCTTCAGTTACCAAGGCCATTGAATTTAAACCAATACTATCATGCTACGATAAGGTTGTTGATAATACCAAAAAAATCCAAGATCTTTTCTTATCACCACTATACCTAATTTACAATGGATTATGATATATAGGCTTTGAAATTAGAAATATATTTACAATATATCTAGATATTCATTATATGGTAAGATGAAAGGAAAAGTGTCTTGGGAATAAATTTTGGATAAAATAAAACCTTGTCTAATTAGTTGAAAATGTAAGCTCCTAACTATGACTAGAAGTCTACAAATCACAAAGTCTACAATGGAATCTATCTTTATATATATGATATAATTTTTAAGATTACTAGTAGGTATGATATCCAAATTTGATCAGATTTAAAAATATTTTGTTTGGATAGGATGTGAGGAGAAATTTATATTTCATATTTGCAAATATGATAGGATTTATAGAGAAAAATAATATGAGAGGCAAAATTGCAAAATTATAGATTTACATTATGCGCTAAACATGGTTGGATATTATTCAAAGATAAAGGAAAGACCTACATTGATGTGAGTATACTAGATGTTGTTATAATAATCTAAAATATATTATTTTATTAGTGTATTTTCCTTAGGATAGTTTGAATCATCCCTTATTATTCTTGTTGAGGCATTGGAAATAACGGTAAATGTAGAAGGAAAAATCAAAGGTATTCAAATACAAAATTGTTCCCTTCAGGTCTTGTCTTTGATTTGTTGATAAAAAAATTATTTGATGTAAACCCTCAATTACTGAGGGTGTGGAATTTAAATGAATACTATTATGCTATGATATGGTTGTTGATAATCTAATAAGATCCAAGATCTTTTCTTATCAACAGTACCATTGATTTGCAAGGGATTGCGATTTGTAGGCTTTGAAACTAGAAAACTCCCAACATTATGTCTAAGTATCCATTATCTAATAAGAAGAAAGAAAAATTTCCTTTGAGACTCAGTTTTGGATAAAATGAAACCTTGTCTAACTAGTTAGTATGGTAAGTTCCTAACAATGACTAGAAGACTATAACTCACAAAGGCTACTTTAGAATTTACCCTGATTTATATGATATATTTTTAAAGATTACTAGCAGGTATAGCATCCAAATTTAACCAAATTTAAAAATATTTTATTTGGATAGGATGTGAGGAGAAACTTATGTTTCCTCTTTTTGAATGGAATTGAGTTTATATAGAAAAAGGATATTAGAGGGGTAACATTGTAAATTTGCTGATTTACATTAAGAGCTAAAGTTGGTTAGAAATTATTCAAAGATAAATAAAATAGTTAATAAGTACATGGTTCTATACATGCTATATAATTGCTAAGGAATTAAATGAAATTATCTCAACATGTTAAATTCGTCAACTTTCAAGGAGGTGACCCAAGTTTGAATCTTGCCAAGCAATACATACATAATTGCCATTGTTATACCACTTTGTGGTCATGATCTAATATGGGTGGGGCCCATTTCAATATCAAAAAATCCATTTATTAAATAAAATTATGAAGGAATAAAACCTTTCCTAGGGATATTCCAATATGAAAATTCATATTAGAGTGTTTAGATTTAACTAAGAAATATCGTAGGTGGTCAATCAACAAAGAGGATTATACTAATTTCTTTGTTTGATGGCTTTTTGAAGGCTTATAATATTGTTTTTAATCTAAAATAGGAATTATTTGCTAGGGCCTCTTTTCTTTGTAGAGGTTCAAAATTAAAAAATATATTTATGTAAACAATAAATCCAAAATAAAATGACCATGTGAAGAAAACCATTCAAAACTAGGGCAACGTTAGGGAAAATTTAAAAAAAAAAATCATCCTTTAAGAGTCATATCTTTGCTAAGGGTTTCCCAATTTGGATGATTCTTGGACCAATTTGTGCAAAATTTGAAGAGCTTTAAAATGAGTGGTCATATAAAGGAATCCAAGTAATATTGAGGGAGATACAACCCTATGAAGCCAACCTTCCAGAACAAGGGTAGTGACAATTTTTCAAGTCATGAAAAAGAAAATCATATATATCTATTAGCTAGGGTTTAGATGATGGGTGGAGAAATGGAGAGCTAGGGAATAAGTGAGGCAAGACATTATGTTTGGGATTAAAAAAATTGGTTAAGTTTCCTTTCCTCTTATTTATCTTAGAGAATTTTCATGTAAATTATTATAGTTTTTTAATCAAATATTTTATTCACCATAGGATACTTTGGTAAATTTTAGTAGATTTTGAGTTATAGTTTCCTTCTCATATATCGATTTACAACTAAATCCTTATAATCATCCCTAGTAGTAGAGGTTAGTTAGTGCATCATAGAGAGGTGATTTTCGTTGCTAAAAGATATGATAATTTTGGTAAATTTAGTGGATCTTGGCCAAGGGCTTTGGCCTTGATAAAATGAATTGATAAAAGTTGGAAGTCTTCGAGAGTGATTCTATCCTTACTCCCCAAAGGTTTATTCCTAGCCATTTTTTATTCCATGGAGGAAAGAAATAGAATCCTAAAAGGGGTTCCTTGGTTTATGGGAAGAGTAGGACTCTTCCTTACCCATTGGTATGAAGTCTTTGCAACTGAAACTATAAATCTATCTCTAGTACCGGTATGGGTTACCCGCTAAATTTTGGAAAATGGATACCTTTAAGGAAATTTGCAACACTCTGGGAAAATTCCTTGAGATTTTAAAAATTATAAAAGGTGGATTCTTGTCTATTTATGCTTGGATATTGGTCATGATTGATATAAGTAAACCTTTACCAGAACCAATCATTCTTAAGTATGGGGGTAAGTTGTGGATCCAAACCAAAGATTATGAAAACATATATTCTATATGTAGAAGATGTCATGAGGTGGGGCATATTGAGAAATCATTCCCTAAGAAAAGTCCAGTAGAAACATCTGTAGAAATATACAAGAAAAAATTACAAATGGAAAAGGATGAGGATGATTTTGAACTTTCAAAAAATAGGTCTAGATAGATGAAATTAAATAAATAATGGAGATCAATAAGAAAGGACATTGGAAGAAATTCCAATTATTTGGAGGCTTTAGCATATTAAAAAATAAGATAAAATATTAGAGGACATAGTACAATAAGTTTAGAATATTAATAAGGAATTGTTTCTTTAGTATGATCCTAGTTTAGGGAAGAACATTCTTGATGAACCTAAGGAATGTATTTCATATGATTTTTAAGACTCTCGTGAATTACCATGCACCATTAAGGAGAAGAAAATTGGTAGATAAAATATATTTTTAGATGTTAATACCTCTACTATTAAAAAGGAAATATTAGTAAATGAGCAAGACAAGTCAAAAGCTTCTGTAGAAGATCTAGGAGAGGATAAATCTAATGAAAAAGAAAGTTGTGAAAGAATATTGCTAATAATCCCTCATTTCCCACCTGATTCCTTTCCTCAAAAGACCCTTTGTTTGAATTATTCCTTTCCAAAAAGTTGAGCCATTTGTGGGCGTTGTCTCATTTAGAAACTATGTGCCCTACAAATACTTCCTCTTGACTATAGTGATCCACGCCACTTGCTCTTATGATAATAATCTCCATGCCTTTTTAGCCATCAATACCAGATTTAATTTTTTAAGTATTCTCAATTCAATTCCTCCTTGGTCTTTAGCTATGTAAACTTTATCTGAAGCTACCAGATGGAAACAAGTTTTGTTTCAACCCTAGTCCATAAGAATTATTTTTTATTTTGTTCAATCTTGTCATACACTTTTGAGGGAGCTTTAAATGCTAAAATGAAATAGATTGGGATACTTTGGAGGTATACCATGGTTAAAATAGCTTTCCCTTCTTGGGATAGAAGGTTCCCTTTCCAGCCAGTTAATTTTTTTTTAACTCTCTCAATCACTAGGTTCCACATCCCCTCAACTGGTGTGCCCACAAAAAGAGGAAGACCTAAGTAAATAGTAGGGAATGACACAATTGAGCATCCCAATATCCTAGCTATTTTGATCTGTCTCTGGTGAGGAGTGTTCAAGAAATAAATTTTGCTCTTTTGGAAATTTATTTTTTGGCCTGTTGCTTCTTCATATAGCAAAAGAATGTATTTGATTACTTTAGCTTCAAGTATGGAGACAAAATTGGATAGGATTGTGTCATCCACAAATTGTTTATGAGTGACAAGATCAACTTGAGTTGCTACTTTAATTCCAGATATGAGACCTGATATTCTGGCAACATGAATTGTTCTCCCTGAAGCTTCCACATCTATGATGAAAAGCAGGGGAGATAAAGGATCTCCTTGTCGAAGACCTCTACTCATTTGGAAGTTACCAGCTGGGGAACCATTTACAATAACTGAAAACCATGTATTTGAGATGCAACCTTTAATCATTTCCACCCATTCTAGATGAAACCTAAACTTGAGTAAAATAGAAAAGAGGAAATTCTAGTTAACCCTATCAAAGGCCTTGTTCATATCTAGTTTGAGGAAAAAAGTAGCTTTTATGTTTAGAGACGATGAATGGAGAGCCTCATGCATTGTTATGATTCCATATAAAATTGACCTTCCTTGGATGGAGCTTCCTTGACAATGGTCTATAAACATAGGAAGCACATCCCTCATTCTATTCACCATGCATTTAGTGAGGATTTTGTAGATAACATTGCAAAGGTTGACTGGTCTGAACTCATTTAAACTCCTTGCAGTTGGGATTTTGGGAATTAGTGTTATGAAGGTGTAATTGAAGCTACAAGGGACCACTTTGGAAGATTGGAGTTCTTTTACTACTGCACAAACATCACCACCCACAATATCCCAAAAATTCTAGAAAAATATTGGAGGGAATCCATCTGGTCCAAGGGCCTTGTCAGGGTTCATGGAAAATAGGGCTTCTTTGATTTCATCCTTTAAATATGTAGCAAGTAGCTTTTGATTGACCCCATCAGGAATGAACTGTGAAATATGGGATAGTAATGATTCTTTGGCCAAAGATGAACTTGGAAGAGGAGCTTCAAGAAGGGATTTAAAATGGGAAACTGCTTTGTTTTTTATTTCTATGATGTCTACTGTGATGGTCTCATCATTTTTGAGCAATTATTTTATTCTATTATTAATTCTATTCCTCATTGTGGAGATATAATTTTTTTTTTATTTGCATATCTCTCTTTTAACCATGTGATTCTAGAATTCTACCTCCAAAAAGTCTCTTCACAAGCCAAAATATTATGGTATTCTGATAAAGCAATTTTTTCTTCCAATTTGATCTCTTCATCATTTAATCCAGATTGGATTTTATGCTCAATAATGGTTAACCTCTCCTTAATGGCTTGCTTTTTGTCAAAAATATTCCCAAAAATATCTTTGTTCCAGACTTTAAGGTTTTCTTTGACCAATTTCAGTTTCTACCCTAGTTTGTAAGAAGGTGATCCTTGGACCAAGGTTGGCCACCATTGCAACATTCTTTCCTTAATATATGGATGATGAACCCACATTGCTTCAAAATGAAAGGGAGTTTTGAAAATTTTTGGATTATCTATTTCTAATAGAAGAGGGCTATGATCGAACCCGATTTTAAGGAGAGATTGGAGACTAGCATCTCCCCATATATTTACAACTTATTTGGACAATAATTTTCTATCCAATCTCATATGTTTCTCCAAGTAAATTGGTTTCCTTTGAGGTTAACATCCATGAGATAATTGGTATTGATAATTTATCTAAATTCTTCCATGCTTCTGGTTGGGTTGCATGAACCTTCCCTCTTATTATATGGATACAACGGTGTGTTGAAGTCCCCTACCAGGATCTAGGGAATAGAAGAAAACTTTCTCTTAGCTTGGTAAGGGCTTCCCATAGCATAACTCTGCCAGTGGGTGTGTTAGGAGCATAAACATTTGTAAGAATCCATTGAAATTTTTTTTCTTTTTCAAAAAACAAAATGCTAGTAGTTCTATCACATGAACATATTAATCTACCTTCTATCTTTAATGGGTCCCAAAGACACATTAAACCTCCTGAGCCTCCTCTTGCATGGCTAAAAATGGCTTCACAAATTTCCCAAACTTTTTTGGCTGTATGAATAGACCAGCTTTCATCTACCTTGGTTTCTTGCATGATAAATATGGTAGGTTTGACGTATCTCCTAATGGATCTGGCTATCCTTTATTTAGACAACCCATTTAACCCCCTCACATTCTAGGAGAGGATTGTCATTTTGATGGTTTGGTTTTTCTGTCCCCCTTACCTTGTGTTTGGGAGGATTTGGTGCATTTATTCTCATTAGTCGATTGGGAAATAATGTTTGGAAATAGGGTTAGTTGTATATCCCATTAGCAATATCATTATGAATATCCTTTTTTCATTGCTTGCTAGCTGATATCCTGCCTCTTCTTTTTTTACCTCCACAATCAATAGGAGATTTTTTTGAACTTTTAGTCTGTTTCAGATTAGGTTTTGGGGGGATAATATGTTGTAGTACAGGACTACCATTTTCCTTAATCTTATGAATTGCACTCTGGTATTCCATATGTGCATATTTTGACTTTCCTTCAAAATAAATAAGCTATTTTAGAGGGATAAAATCCTCATGTTTAAGAAAATTATCTAGGTTATTAATATTTTCAATAGGAGTGTAAGATGGCCCAAATTTTGTAGGAGAGTCTAGGTTATTGGGAAGTTCAATCTCCTTGCCCTTGATGTATTCACCCTCTTCACATTCTTCTAATATATCTTTAGAAAGAACATCAAATTTATTTAGAGGGATAAAATATGGGCATACCTTTTCTTGGTTTGGAGTTTTAGAAAAACCAACCTGTTGGTCTTCATTTTCAAGATCAGGTTGTTGGGAATTTGAAGTCTCTCCACCCAAAAGCCCACTTCCACTTCCATAGACTCTATATTTTTTGCTAATGTATATTCAATTTTTTAGTCTTTTATTGGTTTTTTAACTTGTTCCCTTTTCATATATGCTTCTTGCTTCTCCTTGGATCCTTGCTTCTTAAGTTTTTCTTTCAAAATGCATCGATGAACTTACACATTATTTTTTTGTATTTTTTCCTTCTATGATATTCTCTTTATTCATTTATTTTAGTTCCCTTTGAAGCCTTTTTATTTCTTCTTCATATTTTTTGATGATGACCTTAAAATTAGCTATCTTTTTATATGGGTACCACTAACTGAAGAATGCATGCTCTATTTAATCCCAAGTGTAATTATAATTTCTTTACTTAGAAACACTTATCCACAAAACATAAGCTTTCTCTTCTAAAATTTTCATAAGTTATATTTGGAAAAAAATGGTCACCAAAACATAGAGATCTAAATTTATAATCATATAATATATTGAAAATTAATTATAATTTTAAAACTACTATTATTTTTGTATTGCTTCTGATTTATATTAATTTACTTCTAGAATATAAAAAAATTATATATAGATAGAGTTTTTAGATATCCACATCCATATTATATTGTTATTGTATGTCAACCAACCATATAATTATAGTATAACATATTATTCGATGAGATTTTAGCCTAGATCTTTTCATTAAATAGTCACATTTTTAACTATTTAAGTTCTAACATTATTGAAATTATATATATATATATAATATTTGTTCTTTGAGTAGGAATATGATATCAAGAAGGAAGCAATTAATTATTTTATTTTATTTACAAAAATGGGTAGGATAAGGAAGCATATGGTGATTTTTTTATAAAATACATCATTAACTATTACAAAATATTTCTTAAATTATTATAGACCATTCTATAAGTTATTTAAAAAATACTAAATAACATATTTATGAGAATGATACTGATGAGATACTTCAAGAAGTAATTTTATTTTTCCACCCCAAAAAGCAGTTGATGGGTTATTGAAGAATGGTATGCTGATTGGAGTTAAAGAGGCTAGGAAAAATAAGATTTTCATTAATAAAAACATCATCACCTTTATTGTGTTGGTTTCCAATAAAGTTAAGATTATAAAAAATTGATAATTTTTGTCCAATCAACCTTCCTAACATGATTTATAAAATAAAATAATTATAAGTAGATTAAAAAATATTTTAGATTATGTTATCTTGGAGGAACAAGTGGTTTTGTGTGTGGCAAGCAAACCCTTGATTGTATAATCATTACGCAATAGTCCATGCATTCTCCTTAGTTCATAAAAAAAGAAGAAGGTATGCTTGTAAAGTTGGATATGGATAAAGCATATGTTAGGGTTTACTTGTGATTTCTATATTATATTCTAATAAAAAAATTGGTTTTGATTAACATTGGTGCGAATAAACTAGATGTTATTATACCACTCCAAAATATATTATTTAGATAAATGGGTCCTCTAGACGATAGTTTGAGTCAACCCTCATTATTCATGTTGAGGCATTGGAAAGAAAGACAAAGGTAGAATGCAAGATCAAAGGTATTCAAATTGAGAAAAATGATTCCTTTGAATATCATTCCTTGATTTGTTGATAAAACTTTTATTTGAGGTAAATCCTCAATTACCAAGGCTATTGAATTTAAACCAATACTATCATGCTATGAGAAGGTTGTTCATAATACAAAAAAAATCCAATATCTTTTCTTATCACCACTATCCTTGATTTACAATGGATTATGATTTGTGGGCTTTGAAATTAGAAAAATATTTACACTATATCTAGATATTCATTATATGGTAAGAAGAAAGGAGAAGTTTCTTTGGGAATCAATTTTGGATAAAATAAAACCGTTTCTAATCAGTTGGAAAGTTAAGTTCCTAACCATGACTAAAATTCTACAACTCTCAAATGCTACAATGGAATCTATCTTTATATATATGATATAATTTTTAAGATTACTAGTAGGTATGATATCCAAATTTGATCAAATTTCAAGAGATTTTATTTGGGTAGGATGTGAGGAGAAGTTACATTTTATATTTGTAAATATGATAGGATTTATAGAGAAAAAATATTATTGGAGAGGCAACATTGCAAAATTATAGATTTACATTATGAGCTAAACTTGGTTGGATATTATTCAAAGATAAAGGAAAGATCTACATTGATGTGAATACACTAGATGTTGTTATAGTAAACCAAAATATCTTATTTTACTAGTGTATTTTCCTTAGGATAGTTTGAGTCATCCCTCATTATTCTTGTTGAGGCATTAGAAATAAAGGTAAATGTAGAAGGTAAAATCAGAGGTATTCAAACTAAGAAAAATGTTTCCTTCAAGTCTTGTCGTTGATTTGTTGATAAAACTTCTATTTGATGTAAACCCTCATTCTATGAGATGGTTGTTGATAATATAACAAGATACAAGATATTTTCTTATCACCAGTAACTTGATTTACAATGGACTATGATTTATAGGCTTTAAAATTACAAAACTACCAACATTATATCTAATTATCCATTATCTAATAAGAATAAAGGAGAAGTACCTTTGAGAATCGATTTTGGATAGAATGAAACCTTGTCTAACCAGTTGGTATGATAAGTTCCTAACAATGACTAGAAGACTGCAACTCACAAAGGTTATATTGGAATTTGCCCTTATACATATGATATTTTATAAATATTACTAGTAGGTATAACAAGATCATTCTATGAGATGGTTGTTGATAATATAACAAGATCCAAGATATTTTCTTATCACCAATAACTTGATTTACAATGGACTATGATCTGTAGGCTTTGAAATTACAAAGCTATGAACATTATATATAATTATCCATTATCTAATAAGAATAAAGGAGAAGTACCTTTGAGACTCAGTTTTGGATAGAATGAAACCTTGTCTAACTAGTTGGTATGATAAGTTCCTAACAATGACTAGAAGACTACAACTCACAAAGGTTATATTGGAATTTTCCCTTATACATATGATATTTTATAAATATTACTAGTAGGTATAGCATCCAAATTTTACCAGATTTAAAATGATTTTATTTGGATAATATGTGAGGAGAAATTTATGTTTCCTCTTTGTAAATGGGATTGGGTTTATATAGAAAAAGGACATTGGAGGGGCAACATTGTAAATTTGTATATTTACATTAGGAGAAAATTTTGGTTAGATATTATTCAAAGATAAATAAGAGTTAATTAAAAAGTATATGGTTCTATGTATATAATAGAATTGTTAAGGAATTCAATAAAATTATCTCAACATGTTAAATTCATCACCTTTCAAGGAGGTGGCCCAAGTTTAAATCTTGCCAAGCAATACATGCATAATTGCCAAGTTGTTATAGTACCACTTTGTGGTCATGATGTAATATGGGTGGGGCCCATTTCAATATCATAAAACCCATTTATAGAATAAAATTATGAAGGAAAAAAACCTTTCCTAAGGATTTTCCAATATGAAAATTCATATTAGAGTGTTTAGAGTTAACTAAGAAATATGGTAGGTGGTTAGTAAATGAATAGGATTATACTAATTTATTTCTTTGATGGCTTTTTGAAGGCTTATCATATTATTTTTTTATCTAAAATAGGAACTATTTTTTGGGGCCTCTTTTCTTTGTAGAGGTTCAAAAGTTAAAAAAATAGATTTATGTAAGCAATAACTCCAAAATAAAATGACCATGTGAAGACAACCATTCAAAACTAGGGCAATGTTAGGGAATTTTTTTAAAACTGGCTCATATTTTAAGAGCCATTTGCGAAGGTTTTCCCAATTTGGATGATTCTTGGACCAATTTGTGTGAAATTTGAAGAGCTTTAAACTGAGTGGTCATATAAATGAATGTAAGAAATATTAAGGGAGATACAACCGTATGAAGTCAACCATCCGAAATAAGGGTAGTGACAAATTTTCAAGTTGCAAAATAGAAAATGGCATATATCTATTATCTAGGGTTTGGATGATGGTAGGAGCAATGGAGAGCTAGGGAATTAGTGAGGTAAGAAATTCTATCTAAGCTTAAAAAAAAATAGCTATACTTCCTTTCCCCTTCTTTATCTTATAAATTTTTCATGTAAATTATTATAGGTTTTTAATCAAATGTTATATTCACTATAGGATATTCTAGTAAATTTTAGTAGATTTTGAGTGATAGTTTCCTTATCATAGGCCAATTTATAACTAAATCCTTAGAATTATACCTAGTAGTAGAGGTTAATAAGTGCATCATAGAGAGGTGATCCTTGTTGCTAAAATATATGAAAGTTTTTGGTAAATTTAATGGGTCTTGGCTAGGGGCTTTGGCCTTGAGAAAATGGATTGATAGGAGTTGGAAATCTCTAGGAGTTAGTCTATCCTTAATTACCAAAGCTTTATTCCTAGACAAATTTATTCCATGGAGGAAAAAGATAATTATAAAAGGGAGTCCTTGGTCTATGGGAAGAGCAAGACTCTTCCTTACCCATTGGTTTGAAGGCTTTGCAACTGAAAATATAAATCCATACCTAGTACCAGTATGGGTTAGGATGTATGGGTTGGCCACCGAATTTTAGGAAATGGATACCTTCAAGGCAATTGGCAACACTCTCGAGAAAATTCTTGGAGAATTTAAAAACTACTAAAGGTAGATTCTTGGTTATTTATGCTTGGATATTGGTCATGATTGATATAAGTAAACCTTTACCAAAATTAATCATTAGAGGATATTGTACAACATGTTTAGAATATTAATAAGGAATTGTTTATTTAGTATGGTCCTGATTTAGGGAAGAACGTTCTTGATGAATCTAAGGATTGTGTTTCATCACATTTTGAAGACTTTCTTGAAGTACCATGCATCATTCAGGATAAGAAAACTAGTAGATAAAATATAGTGTTAGATGTTAATACCCCTACTATTAATAAGGAAATATCAAAAAATGAGCAAGACAAGTCAAAATATTCTGTAGTAGAGCTAGGAGAGGATAAATATAATAAAAAATAAAGTTTTGAAAGAATATTTAGGAATAGAATAAAAGACCTACTCTTGATACAAGAAAGAAAAAAATAGGAAAACTCTCAAATTATCAAGCAAGATCTAGGGAAGCAAGAGCAAACATAGATAAGTTTCTTGAACTTCTCTTTACCAAAAAACATAATGATATTGGTAATTCATAGGTGGGGCCAGTAGCCCCTAATGAGACATGATTACTATCTCATGGAATATAAGAGGTGCAGTAGATTTGTATTCCATCAATGTACAATATAATACATTGCCAAATGTGGTTGAACAACTACCTCAACCCCCTTATAACCAACTTATGTTATGCCCTAAGTAAAGCGCTCTTAACTTATGCACTTACACATAATGTAATAACCTAGCATCAAAATAATCACATGTGTGACCTATGCTAACATCCCCCCTTATTACAGTATGTGGGATAACATAGAGAAATCCCCCCTTAATGTGTAGGAGAGAATAATAAAAGATGTTTTTGTGTTGCTCTATCTTTGGCTCAGGCTCAGGCTCATGGCTTTGGCTCTAAGGTTGTCGCTGGAATAGGACCTCTAGGTCTATCTGTGGATCTACCTGTGGATCTACCTCTGGATCATTGCCTTTGTATCTTCCTATAGGTCTACCTCTGGATCATTACCTCTAGATCTTCCTATGGGTCTGCCTCTAGATCATTGTCACTGGGTCTACCTTTAGGTTTGTCACTGGGTCATTGCCTTTGGTACTGCCACTCAATCTATCACTGGATATGCCTCTAGTTCTACCATAGGTTTTACCTTTTTTGTAAAAGCCATACAACATTTATTTCATCTTGGTCCATTGTGTGAGATTTATCCATCCATAATCAATATGAACCTTGTTGGCCATTTTCACTTTGTACCAATAATTTGAAGAGGAGTGATTTGTACATCCACATGAGTCACAAGGATGTAGTTTCCAACACCTAGATGCTACATGTCCTATTCTTCCACAATGACTGCAACAATGCTTTGTAGGAGTTGAAGGAGATTTAGGTTTTCCAAACATATATTTACTGGTACTGACTTGTCCAGAATAGCCAAGGCCTTCATTCTTTGGCCTGATTGTTGGCATTATAGAAGTTTTAATGCCTTGTCCATGTTTACCTAATATTTCACCATTGAATCCCATTTTGTTCATCAATTTGGATCTATATCCTTTGGTGTATTTTTCAAAACACCCAAGTTCTTCATCTTCATCAATGCTTTTAATAATATGGCATTTGTTACTATTGATGAGATTATGAAGCTCATTTTTAGGAGGTTCAGTTGTTAAGTCACTGGTTTCGCAAGCAAAATTTGCTCTTATGACGAGATCACCTGTGTTGTAACTGATATCTACCATTGCAGGTAGGAGGTCACCTGTATCACAACAAGCATTGGCCATCAAGGGATCAAGGTCACTTGTATCACAACAAACATTCACCACCATGGGCTGAAGATCATTGGTATCACAATAAGCATCTTCCATTAGGGCTTTCCCTTTTCTGTTGACGTTGGGCCATGTATAGTGAAATCAAGATCATGTAGACTGCCCTTACAACACCTATAGGTATTTTAGAACCATTCATCTGAAGGTCTTCAGAATATTTGAGAATGGATTTTACACCACTGCGTAGTGTAAGATATTTTCCATCTTCAAAAAAATCCATTCCTTCCCATCCTGCTGGAAAGTAAGGATCTTTAATAGATTGTGCAACATCATTAGTTTATTTTGTGGCATTTTTCTTCTTTGATCTACCCATTTTTAAGGTGTTGATCTCTATCGAAAATGTGACTTTTACAATAGAATTTTGCAAGAAGTTTGACTAAGGTGTCGATGCACTCTTACAAATGATATTCAAACTCACAATTTTACTTTCAAATCCACAATTTTCTTCCCCCCCCTTGTCTTAGAATTTTGCAAGAGAAAAAGCTTGTATTCCCCCCTTGATTTTGCAAAATAAACTAGGAAGAAAAAAATGTGAAATACCAGTTGAAATTGCAAAAGAAACCAAGTTTTCTTATCCCTCCATGGCAAAAAAAATAAGTTCTTTGTCTTGAGGTTTTAGTGGCAACAAAAAAAAAGATTTTCTTTGAAGGAAAAACAACAAAAAAATACCTTGTCCCTCCAAAAAACATGTCTTTATTTGTATTGAAAAAAATTGGGTAGGTGGATAGAAAATCAACCACTCATTCAGGCTCAAAACATCAATTTTATCAAAGACTTTACAGATGCAACCTTTGGATACAAAGTGGTTGATTTTATTCACAAAATAAATAACATCTGCAGGTGGAAAAGCATTCACAACATCTATAACCATTAAGAATTAAGGAACTTAGAAACATCGCTCAATTCCATAATCATCCCCATAGGAGAAGTTAAAAGATATCATTATTTTGGCCCCAACAAAAGATGAGAATTTTATAGTCAAATCTGCTTATCAACTCCTCATTCCCTAGGAAGAAACACAAAATCCTCTCAATTTGGTATGGATAAAACACCTTACCCCCAAAATTGTTTTCTTTTATTGGCTTACCATTCAAAATAAAATTTTGACAGTTGATAACCTCATTAAAAGAGGGATCATTATCCCAAATAGATGTTTTTTATGCTTATCTAACTGGAAATCCTCCTACCACATCTTTCTCAACTGTCCCTATTCCATTTCCATTCTTGAAAACCTCTTCCAAAGGTTCCAAATCAGTTGGGTAAAACCTCCTTCTATTGTGGAGTTGTTCATTCAGTGGCCTCAACCTTTCCACCATCCCAAGTCGAGCATAATTTCGAGGTTTTATCTATATCATTTTCTTTGGAAAATATGGTTAGAAAGGAACTGGAGAGTGTTCTCTATTTTTTCCAAGGATATTTCATCTCTAACCAATAGAATTATTTCCTTTGCCAAGAGAACCCTTCCATTATTTCATATGATCCAAGGCCTTGTTCCAGGTTTAAAATTGTCATTCTCCATTCTCTGAACATTTCCCAAGACACGATTGTATCTCAACCCAATCCTAGAAGTAACATTAAATGGTGTCCCCCACCCTAGGTATGGGTCAAATTGAATTTTGATGGAGCAACAAAAGACAATCTAGGCAAAGCAGGAGCAGGAGGCATAATCAGAGATCATAAAGGAAACTTGATTTTAGCATTTGCTAAATACCTTGGTGAACAGTCCAATCATATGGCTGAAGCAAAGGCATTATGAAGAGGTCTTGCATTAATCAAACATATCCCAGGAAGAATCATCATTGAAGGGGATTCTCTCAATATTATTAATTACATGAAAAGCTCCAAAAGACCATCTTGGAAAGTTAGAAGTTGCATTGAAGAGGCCAAGAAACTTGCTACTCACTAGCGAGAAAGTTATCTTCCAACATGCTTTTAGAGAAGCAAATAAGGTAGTAGATAAATTGGCAAACATTAGGGTTGATGGTCCAGGTTTGTTGACTTGGATAGACACACTACCACAGGAGGTACGTGCATTAGCCACTATTAAAAAAATTGACAATGATTAGCTGGGTTACCATCTTTTTTATAAGTTTTCTCACTACGTGTAAGAGTGTTGAAGTTTCAAAAGGTCCTAGTAGGACAATATGCGCCAAATTTAAAAAAGTCTTTGAGGTCTTGGTTTTTAGGCCCGTCCTTTTGAATAAAAAATTCCATCATTTTCATGACCTCTTCTCTCTGTGGAACTATCATTTGGATGGTTGTCTCATGATCATTTGGACTTGTTTTGAACCCATTCATCTCATGAATCTTAATCTACATCATTTCCATAATAGGCGGGTGTCTTGTTACATAACCCCTAGCATGGCTGATATCTATGTCCATTACCACATGATATCTTTGTTTCTCCAGAAAATTAATGATTTTTCAACAGCCAGGAGTTCCAGTTCATTCCCAAAGCCTACTAATGTCTCAAACAGAAAGTTTGGTAACAAGTCAAAGGATGTTTTTTTTCAAATATAGTGGGGATATCAACAACACAAATGGAGGTCTCACTCTTTCCAATTCGAGCGATTCATGTCGCATGTGGAAAGATCATTGGCACCAAAAGATATTTAGAGATGTTTATTTGAAGATTGGCAAGATTTGCTCTAGGATCGAGACAGGAAATTTAACAATGTTGGGAATCGTCATTTTTGAAAAATCCATAAGTCTTGGAACCATCATCGAATGTGATAGGGTGGAAAAATTTGCTGCATCAAAAGCAATTCAGAAAATTACTCGCTTCTTTCTAGAATTCTCAGACTTTAGGAGGAGCTGAGAAGAATCCAGAAGCTTCTAGTAAAAATGTGGATGAACATAAGGAGGCCATGGGCAGTCCTGATTAGTAGATTGTTTCTTAAATGTTCCTGCTGTTTGGTTTGGGTAGTGCCCAAGGGGCTTCTTTTTTTTTCTTGTGTTCGGCTTTCATCTCGTAGTCTTGAAGGATGGATCATTTTCTCTGTGTTTATTGTAGTGTTTTTTGCCAATGTAATAGGTGAAGATTTACCTACTTTTCTAAGGGTTTTGTATACTTCCTCTTGGGCTTAAGATGATGCTTGTTGTTCCCTGTTGATGTAAAAGGTATTTGGGAGCCTTCATATTTCTCGATAATATATTATTAATTAACTAACCAAAAAAATATAAAGTCTATGGAAGAAGCAACATCAAATTCCAAGGAAGCCCTCTGAGAAGTGTACAGGACATCGAAAGAAGGGCATAAGAGAGAAGATTGTGAAGAAGTTAAAATAAAGAAACAATTTGTTGAAGAATCAAAGGAAATTGAATATCAGGTTAACGTTGTAGCATATCGCCACCCACACCACCCTATCATAGAGGCATGACTTAAGGCATCAATATTATAGATCTACATGGAGTCAGAAAGACATCAAGTATGGCAATGTTTGGGAAAAAAAGGCAGAGTGGTTTTAGATTTCAAAGGGATGTAGCATTAGGGAACAACAAGACTAACCATTCAAAATGTTGGAGCAAAGCAAAACATAAAAACAACATAGTAGTTATGGATATTCAAGTGGCACAATGCCAACTTGTATCTTGAAAGACTACTACTAATCAAGATTTCACTTTGATGGATGGATGAACAAGATTTGAAAATGTTAAAAAAGACGCTAAATATTTATATTTAAAAAAAAAATTAAAAAACCCAAAAAAAAATTAAATATCAAGAATTTATTTTCCTTTGAAAAAACGAAGTAAGTATTTAATTATAACATTTCAATTGAATGTATTTGCAAACTCTGAAGAATAAAATTGTAATATATCAAAAAGTAAAGAACCAAATACAATCACTTTTTTGTCAAAGCAAAAAAAATAGTTAATTTTTGCCTGTGTTCGTGCCGTCTGGACAACCGTGAGATTCTTCAAAATTTGAAGTCACGATAAGGCTTTATAATTAGTAAGAGTGACTTGCACAAAATATTAGACCCCTTAAAACCCGTATCGACGTAAAGAAAAGCAGAAGCAAACTAGAAAGCGGGGCCATATATGGCGGCTGTTTCATTGCAGGGGTAGAAATCTGAGGAGAAAAGGTAGTTACTTTGTATTAATATCAAGTTTGACAACCCAGAGAAGTCGGAAGTTAGACGTTGCAATTTTTTCGTCAAATTTAAAAAAAAGAAGAAGATAAAAACAAAGATTTGTCTACGCCAACGAACATTATCCAGACGAGACGAGTAGAGCGTTGGTGACGCACATACGAGTAGGAAGTTGAGAAACATTATCCAGATGAGACGAGTAGAGCGTTGGTGACGTGGTGTCATTATCCAAGGGGCGCCTACGTCATGGCAGGCTACCACACCATTTTATAAGCCAGCCTCCTCCACCCTTGGACTGGACTTGAAGCGTGCCTTCATCACTGCATATTGTCTATATTGTTTCTCTGCTCTGTTCGTCAGGTAGTTCAAGGAAACGAAAGATGGCAGACACTCGTCGTGCAGGCCAGGTCATTAAATGTCGAGGTAAGAAAACTCGTTATTTCTTCTTAAGATAGCTGGTAATGTAATTTCCTGCTCCTGTAAGAATAGAACGGAAGGCTGCCAGAAACCCGAAACCCGCTCATTGCGCAATATGCAACCTAAAACTAACAGGATAGGTGGATCTCAATTCTTAAACTTCATGTTTTTAGAAATTCAACACTTCCTAGAGCTTTGTAGATGATGGCTAGAGCTGCACTGGTCAAATCTTGTTTTTGTTTTTGTTTTGGGCCGGGCCTAGCCAATTATTATTCAACTACCAATGTCCATCATGTTCTATTTGTGTATTTGTGTGGTGCAGCTGCCGTGGCATGGGCTGCAGGGGAGCCTCTTAAGATAGAAGAAGTAGAGGTAGCACCTCCGCAGGCAATGGAAGTCAGAATCAGAGTGTTGTATACTTCCTTGTACCGCTCAGATCTCATTTTCTAGGAAGCAAAGGTCAGTCTCGTCCCTCAAAATAGTGTTAGAAAAATTAACCCAGATTTCACGCATGTGCCCAACTGCGCTCCGAACCTTGGGCGAAACCGGATTGCGCTCCAGACATGGGCGAAGTCGGACTGCGCTGCCGCAGTCCGGGATCCCGGCAAAGGGCTGACATGACGTCGCACCTACCCTCTGACAGATGTGACGCTTGTGCGGCGATTGGTCAGAAACCCTAGTTGAGGGCTTGTCAGGACCTGTCTGAGGACAAACCCTAATCCTCCCCTTCTGCGGCTATATAAGGCGTCTCGGGTATTTCAGAAGGGTAGAAGGAGCAAGAAGGAGCAAGAGGCAAAGAAAAGTATCTCAGCGAGCAGTTTGACTCAGCTGATTAATGTCTGAGCAGCCGACTCGACATTTTGTCTGTTTACCTTATCCTGCAGTGCAGCCTGTAGATGATTGTAATTTCCTCGGTTGAGGAACTCTGTAACCCCGTTTAATATAAATAAAGTTTGTTGTTTGTTTTCGGCATCTTTTAGGGTTTGCAGTTTGTTGCTCTCTGTTCCGGCGTCTCTCTCTTCTCATACGGGTGTTGCCAAGCCAGGCAAACCCAGCGACAGCCCAGGAAGAAGAACAAGTCTAAAGCGGCTTTCCAAGTTTGCGGCTAAGACTGGAGCAGCTCGAGTGCACGAGAAGTCCAGGTTGGCCTCGACCCCTCTTCACCTTGCACAGTTCGTTGGCTGCCCGAAGTTTGAACTTCGCCTAAATTTCGGGCGAAGTCTGTCGCAGCTGGGAAGTGCGAACTTCGCCCAGTTTCGGGCGAAGTCCGACTACGGCCCCAAAGTGCGAACTTTGCCCAAGTTTGGGCGAAGTCCGTCGGGGCGGCCGAAGTTCGAACTTCGCCCAATTTCGGGTGAAGTCCGTCGGCGCGGCCGAAGTTCGAACTTCGCCCAATTTCGAGGCGAAGTCAGTCGGCGCGGCCGACGTTCGCACTTTGCCCTAGTTTGGGCGAAGTCCGTCGGGCCCCCGACTTCCGCACTGCGCTGTCTGCGTTGCGGCGTTCGGACTTCGGCGACAGACAGACTTCGGCGTGGTTTAAAAAAAAAAAAATTTAAATTTAATTCTTCAAATTGGTATCAGAGCTGATAGTGCCGTGACACGGAGATAGAAGCATGGCTTCCGAGAGAAACTCGCTACAGTTGCAGATCCCACGATTTAACGGCAAGAACTACGATTACTGGAGCATCCAAATGAAGATCCTGTTCGGATCTCAGGAGCTATGGGAGTTAGTCGAGAACGGCTACCCGTAACCGGCAGATGCAGCAGCATTGGCCGCCCTCTCTCGAGCGGACAAGGATCTGTTGAAAGAGCACAAGATGAAGGACCGGAAGGCCCTCTTCTACATCATGCAAGCGGTTGAGGAGACCATCTTCCCACGGATTGCATCAGCCACCAAGGCCAAGCAGGCCCGGGAAACCCTAGCAAGTTCGTATCGGGGCACCGAGCAAAGTTAATTTGGTGAAACTGCAGATGCTCGGGAGACAGCTTTGAGAACTCGCGGATGAGCGAGTCCGAGTCGATGAGCGACTTCTTCACCCGGATGATCGACATTATCAACCGGATGCGGTTGAATGGAGAAAATGTCCGAGCCGAGAGAATCGTGGAGAAGATTCTCGAAGTCCGCTCGCAAAGTTCAACTCGGTTGTGATAGCAATCGAAGAGTCGATGGATCTGACAACCCTCTCGACAGATGAACTCATGGGTTCATTGCAGACCCATGAACAGAGGCTGAGCCGTTCATCTCAGACCTCTCTGGAGCAAGCGTTTCGGGCTCAAGCCTCAGTCCAATACAGCGGCGGACAAGACTCCCACCACGGCGCTTCTAGTTCTCAAGGAGGGAGAGGCAGAAGCAGGCGTGGGAGAAGTATCAAGCAAGGAGGGAGAGCAAACCCTCATGACGCTGAGCCAAGTTGCAACTTTCATCAGCAAGGAGGAAGAGGCACCGGCAAAAATTAGCAAGGAAGCTCTCAGCGGAAGAAGGACATGTCAAAGGTCCAATGCTACTACTGCAGCAAGTTCGGCCATTATGCCTCACAGTGCAAGAAGAAGATGGCGAACGAGAATCAGCAGCAAGCCCATTATACGGAGGAACCCAGAAATACGGCAGGAGGAAATGTATTGCTGACTTGCAGTATTGAAGAGGAGAGCAAGAAAAACATCTGGTGTCTTGACAGTGGTTGCAGCAACCACATGACTGGGAACAGAGAGATGTTGTCACAACTGGATGAAACAGTCCAGTCCAAAGTCAATATGGGGAACAACAGCAAAGTTCCTGTGATGGGGAAATGAAAGATCCTCATCTGCACCCGGCACGATGAAAGAAAAACAATTCAAGATGTTTTTTATGTGCCTGGGTTGAAGCACAATCTGTTAAGTGTTGGACAACTTGTGCAAAAGGGGCACACTGTACTGTTTAAAGATGGTGTCTGTTCCATCAGAGACAAAGTCCATGGACAAATTGCAACTGTGTCCATGACGAAAAACAAAATGTTTCAGCTGCAGATTCAGAATGAATCATTGATGTCTCTGAGTGCGGTTGAGAAGGATGCTACCGGTCGTGGCATCTCGGATTCGGTCACCCGAGCTTCAGTGGCTTCGAATCAACCGCACAGGATGCGAATGGTGAAGGGTCTACCCCCGATAGAGCAACCGAACCAAGTGTGTGAAGGTTGCCTAGTCGGCAAGCGACACGGGATGCATTCCCCGTAGGACGATCTTGGAGAGCATCACGGCCATTGGAGCCGGTGCACTCGGACATTTGTGGTCCGATGCAGACCAACACATTTGCCGACAACAAATACTTCTTGACATTCATAGATGACTTCAGTCGTAAGACTTGGATTTATGCCATCAAGTCGAAGTCGAGGCATTTGCCGATTCAAGGAGTTCAAGGCTCGGTGGAGAAACGAGAGCGGTTATTATGTGAAGACTCTCGAAGCGATGGAGGTGGAGAGTACATCTCCAACGAATTCCACAACTTTTGCAAGCAGCACGGAATTCGAAGACAGTTCACTACCAGATACACGCCACGACAGAATGGCGTAGCTGAGAGGAAGAACCGAACCATCATGGAAATGGCGCGAAGCATGATGAAGGCGAAGAGATTGTCACATGAATTTTGGGCGAGGTCGTAACATGTGCGATCTACTTGCTGAACAGATGTCCCACCAAAAGCGTGAAGGACAAAATCCCTCAGGAGGTCTGGAGCGGAGTGAAGCCAAGTGTGGCTCACTTGCGTGTGTTCGGGTGCATTGCATATGCACATGTTCTAGAAGAGAAGCGACAGAAGTTGGATGATAGAGCTGAGAAATGCATTTTCACTGGGTACAGTGAGCAGGCGAAGGCATATAGGCTGTACAACCCTATGACGAATAAGATCATCATCAGCCGTGATGTGAAATTTCTTGAATATCAATCCTGGAACGGGAAGTTAGATACTGGCCAGTTAAAGCCAGCAGAAGTTCAGTCTGTTGACTTGGAAGAAGGAAGTGTGCAGCCACCAGCAACTTCCAGCAGCAACAGCAGTGCCAGTAGTAGCACAGCCACTCCATCACGGTCGCCTCCACTTGTAAGCAGAATTCAAAACTTGAGGACACCTGCGAAGACTCGGAGCTTGCAAAACATTTACGAGGCAACCCGAACCCACATAGATGAAGAGCACTCTGACTTTGCATTATTTACTGAAGTTGATCCAGTAGAGTTCGAAGATGCAAGTCGAGAATCAGAAGTGGGTGCAGGCGATGGATGAGGAGATAGCAGCCATTGAAAAAAATGAAACATGGCAGCTGACAGATCTTCCAGCAGGGAAGAAGACCATTGGGGTCAAGTGGGTTTATAAGACAAAGTTCAACGCCCAAGGAGACGTTGACAAGCATAAAGCCAGATTGGTGGCGAAGGGTTACAAGCAGAAGTCGAGCATCGATTACCATGAGGTATATGCACTCGTAGGCCCGACTTGACACGGTCGGGATGATCCCGGCACTCGCAGCCCAACAAGGTTGGAAGATGTACCGAGATGGATGTCAAGTCAGCCTTCCTCAACGGAGTGTTGGAGGAAGAGGTCTACATTGACCAGCCACCAGGTTATGAAATTGAAGGCCAGGAGGGCAAAGTCCTGAAGCTAAAAAAGGCCCTGTACAGTTTGAAGAAGGCGCCCCAAGCTTGGTACGACCGGATTGACGAGCTATTTTCAGGAGAATGGGTTTCAAAAATGCCCATATGAGCACACCCTGTACATGAAGACAAATGCAGCAGGTGAGCTCATTATCGTCTGTCTGTATGTGGACGATATGATTTATACTAGCAACGAGCAATGTCCTGTTCGACCGGTCTCGGAACAGACCATGAAGAAGGAGTTCGAGATGATGGACTTAGGGTCGATGAAGTATTTTCTCGACATTGAAGTTGACCAATCGGCGAGATGGCATCTTCATTTCTCAGAGCAAGTATGCGAAGGATGTCCTGAAGCGCTTCAAGATGGAGGACGATAAACTCGCCATCACACTCGCAGACCACGAGTTTGAAGGTGAGCAAGTTGGATACGGGGAGGAATGTCGACCCAACCTCGTTCAAGAGGCTAGTTGGCGATCCGATGTATTTGATCGCAACTCGGCCGGATCCGATGTTCGGAGTCAGTCTGATCAGCCGTTTCATGGAGACTTCGAAGGACACGCACTGGCAAGCGGGCAAGAGGATCTTGCGCTATGTCAACGGGACACGAAACCATGGCCTATTTTACGCCAGACAAGACCAGTTGGAGCTAGTGGGCTTCACGGACGATGGATCGGGTCGGCGATGCACCAACGATTGAAAGAGCACCTCCGAGTATGCTTTCCATCTCGGATCAGGGGCAGTATCATGGGCGTCCAAGAAACAACCCATCGTTGCGTTGTCCACAGCGGAAGCAGAATATGTCGCCGCCACGTCAGCCGCATGCCAGGCAGTTTGGCTGCGAAGAGTTCTGAGTGAATCGAACTTTCCTCCGGATGGTGCGACAATAATTTTTTGTGATAACAATTCGGCCATTGCACTCTCAAAGGATCCCGTGTTCCATGGCCGGACGAAGCACATAGACATCCGGTATCATTTCATCAGAGAGCTGGTGAAATTTGGCGAGGTACAAGCTGCAGTTTTGCGAGTCCAAGGAGCACGTGGTCGACATCTTCACGAAGCCTTTGAAGGAGGAAGACTTCAGCAGTTGCGAGAGCGACTTGGAGTCAAAGCGCTCGTGAAATCGAGCTTAAAGGAGGGTGTTAGAAAAATTAACCCAGATTTCATGCATGTGCCCAACTGCGCTCCGAACCTTGGGCGAAACCGGATTGCGCTCCAGACATGGGCGAAGTCGGACTGCGCTGTCGCAGTCCGGGATCCCGGCAAAGGGCCGACATGACGTCGCACCTACCCTCCGACGGATGTGACGCTTATGCGGCATTTGGTTAGAAACCCTAGTTGAGGGCTTGTCAGGACCTGTCTGAGGACAAACCCTAATCCTCCCCTTCTGCGGCTATATAAGGCGTCTCGGGTATTTCAGAAGGGTAGAAGGAGCAAGAAGGAGCAAGAGGCAAAGAAAAGTATCTCAGCGAGCAGTTTGACTCAGCTGATTAATGTCTGAGCAGCCGACTCGACATTTTGTCTGTTTAACTTATCCTGCAGTGCAGCCTGCAGATGATTGTAATTTCCTCGGTTGAGGAACTCTGTAACCCCCGTTTAATATAAATAAAGTTTGTTGTTTGTTTCCGGCATCTTTTAGGGTTTGCAGTTTGTTGCTCTTTGTTCCGGCGTCTCTCTCTTCTCATACGGGTGTTGCCAAGCCAGGCAAACCCAGCGGCAGCCGCGGAAGAAGAACAAGTCTAAAGCGGCTTTCCAAGTTTGCTTCCAAAGTTCGCGGCTAAGACCGGAGCAGCTCGAGTGCACGAAAAGTCCGGTTGGCCTCGGTCCCCTCTTCACCCCGCACGGTTCGTTGGCTGCCCGAGTTCGAACTTCGCCCAAATTTCGGCGAAGTCCATTGCAGCCGCTGGAGTGCGAACTTCGCCCAGTTTCGGGCGAAGTCCGGCTACGGCCCCGAAGTGCGAACTTCGCCCAAGTTTGGGCGAAGTCCGTCGGGGCGGCCGAAGTTCGAACTTCGCCCAATTTCGGGTGAAGTCCGTCGGCGCGGCCGAAGTTCGAACTTCGCCCAATTTCGGGCGAAGTCCGTCGGCGCGGCCGACGTTCGCACTTCGCCCTAGTTTGGGCGAAGTCCGTCGGCGCGGCCCCCGACTTCCAGCTGCGCTGTCTCGCGCTGCGGCGTTCGGACTTCGGCGACGGACGTGACTTGGCGTGGTTTAAAAAAAAAAAAAAAAAAATTTAAATTTAATTCTTCAAATAGAACATGAAATTCTAAACAAATGGAATTCTAAATGTAAAATGTCATCTTAACATTAACATAAAGAGGAAAGAGGTGTTCCTGAATCCTGATCATCTCCTCCTCTGCCTTTTTTTTTGTGCTTTCAGACTCCCATTTATAATTACTTCTTTCCGCGTATCTTTGGACATGAAGCAGCTGGGTAGGTTACCATATCCATACCTATATTCTTTTGTATTTGTATTTGTATTGGTGTGTAATGTGTATGAATATGAAAGGGGAAGGATTACCTACTGTGGCATTGGACAGAGTGGTAGAAAGTGTTGGAGAAGGGGTTACGGAACTGAAAGAGGGTGACCACGTGCTTCCTGTGTTTACTGGGGAATGCGGAGAATGTCGCCACTGCAAGTCGGAAGAGAGCAATCTGTGCCAGCACCTGAGAATTGATTGGGACACGGGGGTTATGATAACTGACAGAAAGACGAGGTTTTCCATCCGAGGACAACCGATATATCACTTCCTTGGGACATCCACTTTCAGTGAATACACAGTTGTACACGCCGGTTGTGTCGCCAAAATAAATCCCGCTGCTTCTCTCGACAAGGCATGCATTTTAAGCTGCGGTGTCTCTACAGGTAATCATTAATCATTAATCATTAATCATTAATCAATCAACTCCCACCATCTTTTTCTTTTTTCATTGATATTCTTAATTTTTAATTGTTTCAACTTTCAATCAATCAATCAATCAGGGATGGGCGCTGCTCTAAATGTGGCCAAACCCAAGCAGAATTCAACGGTAGTAGTATTCGGTCTCGGAAGTGTTGGACTTGCGGTGAGCGTTATTTATGTCCATTGCCCGCTTCATTCTTTGGTCAAATAAATAATTTCCAGTTTCGACTAATTTTTTTTCTCGCTCACACTCATGCATTGAGGCTGCAGAAGGAGCAAGAATTGCAGGAGCTTCTCGGATTATAGGAGTTGATTTAAATCCCGGACGATTCGACAAAGGTCCTACGATACCCCTCGGGACTTTTTTATTTTTTTATTTATACCATATTATTAACAAACGCTTAAATTAGTGGCCATATTTTCTTTGCTGTCGAATTTCAGCAAAACTGCTTGGAGTAACGGAATACATAAACCCGCAAGACCATCATGAACCTATTCAGAAGGTCTGTTAGCTTCACCATTTCATGCTTTTTCCGTTTTGACATAGAATCTCTGTTATTGTTATTGAAGGATCCTACCCAGTTATGTTATGATCAACCTGTGACCTGTCTTTCTTTCTGTACAGGTGATTGCCGAAAGAACTGGTGGAGGAGCAGACTACACTATCGAGTGCACAGGGAATGTCAACGCCATGATTCAGGCCTTTGAATCTTGTCACGACGTATATCCTCCTCCCCTCCTTTCCCTTAAAACAACACAACACAAGAGTGTAAATATAAAAACATGCATGCATATCATATAATATAATGTTGCACGAACTAATTTGATACCATTATCCTCTCTTCAAGGGTTGGGGCGTGGCTGTATTAGTAGGAGTGCCTCATTCTGACGCAGCCTTCTCGACGAGTCCTGTCAATTTTCTGACTGAGAGAACTTTAAAAGGAACCTTTTTTGGAAATTATAGGCCTAAGTCAGATCTGCCAGGACTCGTAGAGAAGTTCATGAACAAGGTAAAAAAAGGTTTGTTCGGCCGTTATCGGTGCTGTCAGTTTTCGTTTATTTAGGTTTAGATATAATTCTTATGCAACTTTTCAAGCTATCTTACAAACTTTTTCTTTTTACATGAGACAGGAGATTGAACTGGAAAAGTTCATTACACACCAAATTTCTTTGGGTGAGATCAACAAAGCGTTTGACTATATGATTCAAGGAGAGAGTCTCCGGTGTGTGATTAACATGCAAACCTAATGCTAACCGGTCTGAGCAAGCAGGGTCTCTCTCTTTCACTCGCTTACGAGATCGAGAATAAAAAGTGTAGCTTCTTCCTCTTAGATTTCAAACTTGTTGGTAAACATATTCAGCTCACTGGATTTACCTTCTTCTTAAAGAAAGGCTTCCTTCTTTTCTTTTGCTTGTTTGTTTTGGTGTGGATTTATGATATCATTTCGGTGGTATCAGAAAAATAAAAATCAGATTTGTTGGTAAACATATTCATCTCACTGGCTTACCTCCTTATTGAAGACAGACTTCCTTCTTTTCTTTTGCTTCTTGTTTGTGTTTGTTTTGGTGTGGATTTATGATATCATTTCGGTGGTATCAGAAAAATAAAAATCAAACTTGTTGGTAATGGCTTACCTCCATATTGAAGACAGGCTTCCTTCTTTTCTTTTGTTTTGGTGTGGATTTATGATATCATTTCGGTGGTATCCGAAAAATAAAAGAGTTTTGGAATGTTTGGAAAGATCCCTTCGTTTCCTAGTATTGATACAAATTTTTAAATAATAAATTTTTAAATTATAAATATCGCTTAAATGATATTATTTACATAATTTATAATTTTTTTATTTAATCAAGCGTAATATTTCTTACAAAGAGGATCAATTTTGATTCAAATGGAAAGGGACTACAGGTTTTTTTTAAGAAATAATTTTAAGGGATAAACACCATTTCATTTCATTTAACATCATGTCAATTAAAAGCAATAAATAGGTATAAATATTGTCACATCCTTTATAATATACTTTTAAAATTTAATAAATAATCTTATTATTTTAAGATATAAAACAAGTTTTCATATAAAATTATTACGTATCAAGTCTCTAAAACTTTTATGTAGTTGGTTTTTAACTAAGAATTAGGTAGTTGTTTTATAAACTAAGAATAGGATAAAAAGGTTTATTCTTTAAAAAAATAAAAATAAATTATAACAAGTCTTTGAAATTTTGATGTTCATTTTTCTCTTAAAATCTAAAATATCATAGTGGTATTTTAAAATTATTACTTAGACGTTTTATTAGAAGAAAAAAAAAAAGATGTTTGAAGAAAAAAATAGGTTCTAAAAAACAAAAATAAAGATATTATTTTACTCTTCCAACCTAAAATTCTATAGGTATTTTTTAAAATTGGTGTTACCACTTGTCAAGTCTCCAAAGCTCTTAATTAATTTTACAAATAAGAATAAGTTGAACATTGTTTAACAAAGGCAAGGTGTTGATCACGTAAAATATGTTTCACTTAACAAGATTGAGGGGTTTATCATCTAAAAATATGGTAATTCAAGTTAACAAAGAAGAAGTAAAAAAATGAGGTTTCACACCTTCTATAATATAAAAATAAGTTCAATATTGAACATTTTTTAACAAGAGCAAGGTGTTTATCACCTAAAATATGTTATACTTAACAAAATCAATAGGTTTACCATCCAAAAATATGTTCTATAATAAACATTTAAAAAATTTAGACATTCTAAAATATAAATCAATAGGTTTATCACCAAAAAAATATATTTTGTAATAAACATTTAGAAAGTTTAGACATTCATAATATAAAATATGTTCTACTCTTAAACTCTATAATACCAAAGTTGTTTTTAAAGAATTGGTAGTCTCATATAATATTACCACTTATCAAGCCTCTAAAAAAATGGTAATTATTACTTTTTCAACCAAGAATAGAGTTGTTTCTAAAGAATTGGTAGTATCATGTCATGTTACCACTTATCAAGTCTTTGAAAAGCTTATAATTATTTTTCTCTCATACAATATTATCACTTATCAAATCTCTAAAAAACTCATAATTATTTTTTTCAACAAAGAATAATCTCATCAGTATGTAACAAGAGAAAAGGGTTTATCACCAAAAACATGTAAAGAAAATGGTTTATCACTTAAAAATATTTCAAAAAATAATTTTGAAATCTAAATAAAAAGAAGAAACATGAGATTTATCATGTTTTAAAATAAATTTTGAAAGATAAAGTGAAAGCACCCAACTATTGATCCGCTCATGTAGAGGAGTTGGAGAGCAAGTGGGTAGTCAAAACCCTCTAGTTGAAATCGAGAGGCCTAAGTTAAAATATCTCCCCTCACATGTTGTGGATTTGCTATGTAATGGTTATATCATGACCACATAATAATATTTACCCCATTTAAAAAAAAAAAGAACCCAACTATTGAACTTTGAAAGAACCTAATATTTTATCAAACATTGGGTTAGCTACGAGATCACTATCTAAGGTGAAGACCTCTAAAGATAAACTTTGAGGAAGTTGGTTGCTTAAGTCATCTAATAATCAATGTTACTTATTCATCTTCTAGATCAGGAGGGATAACTTTGAGGAAGTTGGTTGATTAAGTTATTTAATGATCATAGTTTCTTGTTCATCTTCTAGCTCAAGAGGGAAGTCATAACATCCACATAGTACTTATTAGACCTAGGGATGAATTTAATTATGATTTTATTAAAGTTATAAATAACTTATCATCATCTAATGAAAAAAAGAAGATGTTTCATTTTTCTAGGATTAAAACCTAATCTAAACCAATTATGACAATATTCTACTTGAAGGGGATTCTTCATGAATTTATCTTTGTTACCATGTTCATTTTAACAATAGTCCATATTGGCCAAGATCTACTTAGTCATATGATAAAAATTAGATAAATAATAAGAGGCATACTGATGTTGATGATGATATCCATTTATTTTGATAAATTTATCCTCATTAGCAGTTCCAATAATAAGAAAAGGAAAGACTTATTTTCATTGTTTATCCCTTATTACTAAGGTCCTTATGAAAGACCCGCCTAATATTTTACTAAAATTTGGAAACTTTGCTAATATAAGCACCTTTAGATCAAGAAAAATGTTAGGAATGAGGACTAAGCTAGGATTGGATTCTAAGGTTGGGCTAGAAATATCAAGTGAAGTCATGGTCTTAACCAAATAAGTATCACTTTGGTATTGGATATATTCACCACATGAAAGGTACTTTCTATGACACTTGGATTTTGTTGTTAGGGATAAGGATAATGACTTGGTATTAAGTTAGGTGTAGAAAATATTGATATTTTTATGTTTGTTAAGAAAACTATCTCTTTCATACTCTTAAGTTTTGGTTATCCTATTTTTATGGGTGTAGCTTCCACTTTATTGGATTGAGAGATGGCTACCTCAAATGGAGAATCATTTCCAGTCTTAGGATATAAGGACAATTGGTCATGTAAGTTAATGATGAAGATGTCTACTGGATCTCTTTATCTGGCACATATTGTAGTCTCTCCATCAAGTATCTCTATCTTAGGAATTTGGTGAGAGACTCTTATTTAGTCTACTTGATTTGACACATATTTTTATAGTAACCCCTATAGTCTATGCATATAGAAAACTATGTAAGTAACAACTTGTTGAACCAAGGAATTATCTTGTCTTTTAATTAAGGTTTTGCACCCCCAATCTGAGTTTCAAAAAAGGTTAGACAATATTTCCAATGGATTATTTTGACCTACATATTTATTTTGGATCCCTACTGATCTTATATAAAATCCCTACACTAATCTAAACTAATTAGTAGTGAAGTGTGGAAGGGAAAATTGCATGAAAGTAAAATGTAAAACTAAAATTTTCTGGAAGTTTAGAATGCAATATTAAAGCATATATGGCTTTTAAATTGTATAAAGGAGAGAATATGATCAATAAACATATGATAATTCAAACAACATCAATGTTCATACATTTTTTAATTAGAAAATTAATAATAAAATGACAAAATGGGCTAGAAGGGTTATGCCACAACTACTATGCATGTAGCAAACTAGAAGGGTGGTGTCATTGATGAAATGCCTAAGACATGATAATTTCTTACAACTTCATGAGTATAAAGCATAATATGGGTTTAACATACTATAACTATGAATTATCATGGCCAAAATATGCTAACAATGAGGTTCCTATGCCCCTATTTATAGCAAAAGTCTACCCCTAAGTTACTTGAGGTGATCAATAGTTACTTTTATTAAAAGTAAAGACTTGGGGTAACTTTAGAAACATGTTGCAACTTCAAATGTTACATCCCGTCCTATAACTAGCTTAGAAAGATTTCAAATTGAGTTACTATGTGACCACATGTTTGTCACTTTATAGAATAATTTCTTTGTGATTTATGCATTAATTATACTCCTATAATTATTTAAGCTATTCAATTTGGTCTTGTAAGCAAATCGCCTGTATTTTGCAAAGAAGTCACTCATATTTTAAAGTGGATTAACTAATTTTATAAATAAAAGAGCTCATCCAAGCCAATTGACCCTATTTAGAAAGTGAATTAGCTTTTGGAGATAATTAGTTGGTTTTGCAAGTGGATCGGTCCTTGTCCAAACATATAATAAAATTTTGAGAATTTTAAAATCTTTCATCTACCTGGTCCTCTACCACTACATTCTCATTTAAAATTGATAAAAATTTATAAATATAGTATTGAGGTTCCACATTTATGGTTACTTTATAGGATGCCAAGCTTTATTGGAATGAGATCCGAGATCCTACCTTTATCTTTGTGCATGAAGATAACAAAATTCGTACCTATACTACAAAATTTTCAAAATTGTTGATTCTCCTTCAACTATTGTTTTGTGGTAGTAGCCCCAACAACTTCTACCACTTATTATCACCTAAAAACTATACTACTTTGAGGTCCTCTATGTCCTCAAAATATTTTTTAAATCCTCCTCCCTATTTCCGAGCTATTTCCTATACTTTAGTTTGAATTAATTTTAGCATTTCATATATTTTAGTTGCATTCCCTTGGTTGATTTAGTATTTATCTTCCTCAATTAAATCACTTATGACATCACCATCCAGAATGTGCTTCCCTTCATTAAAAATGTAAGGCATCCAAATAACAATCAACCCTTGGATTTCTTTATATATTTCCTATACTTGGATTCATGAGGATGCTAGGTTATCTTTGTAGGTTTAAAGTTTCCTCTAGACATTTGGGATTAGTCTCAATATCTTAATCATTTCTTAGTGATTCATCCTTTACTATTGTTCATGCACTATGGTCATTGATGCAAGGAGTTTTAGGACCTCCCAATATTCACCCTTCATAAATAGCTACCCTTTTACATGCTTAATGGTATCATTGATCTATTGTAGTATTTATTGCATGAAAGAGAACAATTGAAAGTATTCTTATGTGTTATTCATAGCATCTTGATCTAGGCCTATAAATTCTTGATCCTTTAAATTTCCTAAGTTGACCTTGGATCTATGGTTATCTTTATAGGTTTTGAGGTCATCAACTCTGGAATTTGTTGATCCTTCATTTTGAGGCTTTCATGGAGTTGATTTTGTTCCTCCATTAGCCATTGCACTAGGCCTTCAACTTTGATAAGTCAATTTTTAGGGTCCTCAACTTGTTTCTTTAACTAATATTTCTTTGAGACTTCATTATTCAACCTATCATTCTCTTGTTGGATTTGGTCTCTTTATGCATTTAGTTATGCTAAGTTTACCTTCATTTCTCTATTTTTGTTCTAAATTATTTCATCCCAATCATAAGGGGGTCATATTTAATTACCATGCCAAGTGTAATCTAGTTAGCCAATTAGACCATTTGGTATGGGTCCATATTGTCTAGGTCTAATTGGGATACCCTAGTAGATAAGTTAGTAGGAGTTATTGCTACCATGGTTGGTTTCTTTAGTTGTCTTAGCAAAATACATCTTGTTTACCTTCCTCAATAGTTATGAATGAAAAAATCCAAAGCCTTAAAGGCTATTTCATTAAGTCTTTTGTATTCCATATTCCATCTCTTCTCCTCAGTAGTAAGGACATGTATTGCCTTGACAACATTAGTTTCCTTGGACTTATATGCAAAGCTTTGCCTAAGATTTAGTTGAACTTATTGATAAGGGAGCTCGTATAGACTTAGTTCCTTGGGTTTAGATAGTGGAATTTGTTGCCTATAGGAAAATTTACCATGCTTAGTATGGAGGTCATGTAGAGGTGGATGACAAAGCAAGAGGGATAAATTATATGGTGGTAATAGGGAATGCAATGGAAGTAATGAGAGTGGGATGTGATGCTAATCCAACCATGATGGCAGAAAGGGATGGTATGGTGTGTGGAATTTATGGTTGTAAGGATTTGAAGGTTGATTTACGATATGGTTGTGTAACTTATGGTTGTGAAGATAGCCATAAATGATTTTAAGGTTGATTTACGATGAAAGAAGTGTAATAGAAGAATGGGAAGTGGAATAAGTAGGAATATAGGAAGAAGAAGGGACAAATAGATAAGAGGGAAAAAAAATAGAAGAAAAAAAAGGGATAAAGAGAGAAGAGGAGTGGTGGACTATGATAACAAAATGAGGGTGGGTGCAAGTTATGACCACTAGACTAGTCATTCTTAACTCAGGAGGGGAGCCTCCTTGAGGGATTTTCCATTACCAAGATAGGTTATCTACCTCTATTGCTATTATTCTACTATTATGGCCACCTCTCCAAACATATATCCATATCTCTCAAACCCATTTTACCCCTTAATTATCATCTTCTTGACTATCATACTAACCATTGCTAGATATGTTGGTGTAGCTACGACGATGATTATCAATGCTATCTATTTATTGGAATTAAATATTATGAGGGATTTAGGTTTTTTGTATTATTTCAATTATAATATTGGCCTTCTTTATTCCTTTGGAATTTCTTTTCTCCCATGTGTTAGAAAATTTGGTATAAAATGAGCCATATCTTATGGATTTGGTTATTGTATCCATTTCATATCTCATCCTATACCATGTGAGTAACTTTTCATTAGTGTACCCATGATTTTGGAGAGTCCCCAACCTATGATGGTTTAGCTTAATGTAAGTAATAAATTCATCTTTTCTCTTAGTGCAGAAGATGTGCCACTTTAGGAGGTTAGCATACAAGCTCTAAGTTTCATCTTCATATACTTAGTTGATTTCCAAAGTGGCAAGGGATATATCCTCATCTAAATTTATTGAATATTATACATTGTACCTTTTCTCATATGCATAAAAGGTATCCAATTTTTAATCCCTGATGGTTTGTTCAAAAATTCCTTTTAGTCCATAGGACCAATGATATTTACATTGCTCTAGACCCTTCTTCCTAAATGATGCCTCTAATACCAATTGGAATCCATGCAGCTTAGAAATGATATTTATCCAAGTGGTATCAGAGCCACAAGGGAGATTTATGAGAGATAAAGATAGCCATAATATATATTGAGAGAAGATAGATATATCTCATTTTTACAAATTTTAAAATTGCTTTTTGGATAGAGTCTTTCCACAGGGTTCCAAGAAAACTCGTGAATACTAGGACTCAACAAAGATTGCTTTCCACTAGATTAGAGTATATGTAGTGAGGGGATTATTGCAGCAATGACATATAAGATTGAAGATTGACGAGATCCAAGAAGAAGGTCCCCATAGAATATTGGAGATTGGATATTGAGGAGATCCAAGAAGGAGGTTCCCATAGAATATTGAATACTATAGATTGAATATTGAATAAAGAAGAAAGTAGCTTTATTGCAGATTGAGAAGGAGATCCAAGAAAGAGGCCTCATTGAAGAAATTCTATATTTAGAAGATATAATGTTGAAGATTCAAGATACAAGAGGACTAAGAAAAATTCCTATTGAAAATTTGAGAAGTAAGGAATTTGAAGATCCAAGAGAAGAAGTCTCAAGCAAACTTGAAAGGAGAAAGAAGAAGAAGGCTAGAGAAGCCCTATTAAAGAAGTTGAAGAAGTGGTCATTGGAGAAGATTTAAAGAAAGATCAAGGTATAATATTGCAAGCAAGAGAAGCTCCTGAAAAGAATAATTTGGGATAATTATTGCCATCCAAAAATAATACCAAAAGAAAGAAGGATTTGGTAAGAAGTTTGTCAAATTTTGAAAAATATTTTTGAAGATCTCAAGACATTCAGATTCTTGAGGAAGAGGCTAGCAAATAGGCCAAATTTGAAGTCATAAATTGATAATAAGATTTAAGGAGAAAGAAGATAGAAGAGGCCATTAGATTTGAATGTTTTGAAGATAGCCATAAAGGATTTAAAGGTTGATTTACGATGAAGAATATTGCTGATTTTTGCAGCAGAATTTGAAGAGTCACAGGACAGAAAATTGAAGGTGACATAGAGCTACAAATTGAAGAAGAATTGGGCATATTTCAAAGTGTCCTTGAACAGCCAATTTAATGAAGGCTTGACAACAAAAGAAGGCAGCAATTTGGAGGAATTTAATGCAATTTTTAGACAGCAAAATAAATAAGAAGAAACCAAATTTAGAGAGCAGTGAATTGAAGGATTTAGTGCTACAAAATTGGTCAGCATTAGAAGGAGAAAAAAGGGCTACAATTTGGAGAAGTTCAGGGAATATTTGAGAGATATTTGAATAGCAAAGTATATGAATATTTGGCAGTATTTGAAGGAGGATAATTGCTGAAAATTATAAAGATATTTGGACAGCAATAAGGCAACATTTGTAGCTGTAAATTTTAGAGGTTGAGAGAATACATTTAGAGGAGAATTGAAGCTGCAATAACCATATTTTTAGGCAGCAAGTTAAAGGCTAATAGGCAGAAATTAGAGCTGCAAAATTAATGATTTTAGGGCAGCAAAGAAAAAGGAATTGACGATGAAAACTTTACAAATTTGGGACAACAAAAAGGTGAATCAAATCACCAAGAAGTAGAGGCCAAAATGTATGCAATATTGGTGCTATAAAATTTTATTATTTGAATGTTCACATTAGCTTATTATAAAGTTTTTAAAAGCACCACATTTGAGTTTTTTAAAGTAGCATAAATAAGGATTCAAAGTTAAAGAAGATTGCATCATTGGTATCTTAGAACCTGCACAATACAATATACAAATATAGGGTTAGAAGTCAACTTGAAAGAGAGTAATAAGGAGAAAGCAACATCATATATATAAGTGTAGAATCAAATTAATGAAAGAAGGCAAAATAAATGCTCAAAAATAATAGGCTTAAGGTATTTGAAGACACCAAGTAAGGCACTATAGATTATAAAAGATAGTGGTAAGAAGCAACCACTAAAGAAGTGGTAAAACCACCATATTGAAGGAGATATCCATTTTTACCATTTGACAAATGAGGAGCATTGGACATTGCCATCAAGTTTTGGTAAAGAATTGAAGAGATATACCCAGACTTATTCCAGAATAATAATGCAGAAATAAATAACTCAGAAGAAAATAACAACTCGTAATACATACACATAGAACACAAGAGATTTATCTTGGTTCACCCGGTATGAGCTACGTCCAGAAAACAAGAGCCACACCTCCTTTTCTATTATTATTCACCTTACCTGTAATGAGACATTATAATAAATATAAAGGAAACTCTTACAAACCTAAACCACAATGTGGTATTATAATACCGTGGGCACAATACCATGGGCTAAAACCACCCATACCCACTAATCATAGGAATCCCACCAATGCCTTCGAAAATAGCTCTGATAATATCTCCAAAAAAGGGGGCCTAAAATGGGGGCCTATCGTACAGTACTTCATCTACAAAGGATGAGACATATCCAACAAGAATAGCTACCAAAGGAGTGGTAGAACCACCAAGGAGAAGTGGAGCCACCACATTGAGAAGGGTAACCACCAAGTTAAGAAGTAAAATCACTTACAATCCAAGGAGGAGGAGTGTCATTTTAGTCAACCACTAGAGGAGCCACCAGAGACTCCATATTGAGCCATTTAATCATTGTCTATGTACACAGGAGAGCGTGCAAGTAAAGAGACTTCAAAAAGATGTCAAAAGAACATGGAGAACACAATAGGGTTAGTTGGAATCACAATAGCCAAAGGAAAAGTAAACATTAGCTTTTATAACTACCAATATACTAAAGAGAATATTGCAATTGCTGCATGGTGAGGTAGAAAAATGCTCATATACTTAGGTGTTATCTTGAAATAATTCATAGGAGGTTGAGTGCAATATTAAGTGTTATAAAAGAAAAAGCATTACAAAGGATGAGAATAGCCATTTGAAAAGGCTTTTGAAAATATTCTTGTCACTTGGCATATCAAAGGAGAAATACCAAGGGTTATTGGTAATAAAAATAACACCTTATGAACAACATTAAATACATTGGAGGAGGTTACACTACATAGGATAGAGTGAAAGGAAGAACGTAGCCTAAAAATATTGAATCTCAAGCTTGTAGTTGAAGAGTGCCTGAAGGAGAAAACTATTTTGAGTGTGAGAAGCTCATAATTGAAGGTGAAGTTATTGCTAAGTCTTAAGAACATATTCATAGCCCATTCACCAAGGAGACCAATGTGTTCGAGGAACATAAGAAAGACAAAGGTATTTTTGAGTTTGGAGGTCATTCACTAGGGAGACCAACACGTTCAAGGAGTGCACACATGGAGAAGATTGAGAGCTTTAAAGCTCATATGTGGAGGATGTCAAGAGCCTCAAACCTATTCACAAGAGGAAGTGAAAGTTTATTGAGAATGAAGGAGTTGAGAATATAGATTTTGTGGAGAATGTAGCCTAAAATATAGCGTAGTTGTGTAAAGGAATAGATTATTGCTAATAAAGAAGCCTATAAGCAACCACAGGAAGGTCAACACATTGAAAAATGATATTAGTGTGTGCCATTCGCAAGGAGGTACATAAAATTTTGTTTAATATAATTATTGCAAAGGTTAAGGAGCCATAAGGGATATTATTTCTAATTATTCTAAGTTTATGATTAATTAATCTAGTACATTATAGATTAATTGAATTAATGGAGAGATAAGGTAGCAAATGAATAGTTAAAACCTTAAAAAATATATTGATCATTTTGAAGTGTTTTGGAAATACAATTTAAAGTTTTTAGAATCATCTCATCCTATTTGAAATTCAAGCCACATTGAAATATTTGCAAATAGTCTAAAATGGAGGAATAAGGATTTCTACATAAACTTATTGGGGAGAAATATATTTGTTTTCTAAATTTCTTATTGGGGAGTTATAAGGACTTCTACATCAAATTAGATTTTTGAAATTTATAAACCATATTGAAAATTTGAGATATATAAAGCTTACAACATAGAGCCTTTTAAAAGTTGGAAAATTATATTGATATTAGTCACTTGTTCAAATTAACAAGACTTAAGGAATCCAACTTAAATTTCTTGAAAGTAGAGAGTCTTATAAAAGTTGAAATTGTATTAAAATCATCTTTAAGCTTTCTATTCATAATTATGGAGACAAAGAGGGTCCTTCTCCCTCTCCCTGCTCCCCCTCCCCTAGTTCTTGCCCAGTCCCTGGCTCATCCCAGGTCATCCCACTCTGGGAATGCTTTGTAGCAGATGATCTCCTTGGGGGGAGATCCTTCTCCACTTTCTGCTCCTTTCCTAGTAGTTTCAGGGTTTCCCTGCTTGAGCCCATGGTCTGGTGCATCCCAGGGTTCTTCTAGGGTTTCCTGCATGTTTTTGGGATCCCTTCCCCGTTCTCCCTCAGGATTTCCCTTGGGGTTTTTTTAAGTTTTTTACTTGGATCTAGTTCCTAGGACCTCCTCGGTTGGTGGTAGTGGTAGATTGGGTTTTTTACTACTTCCTGGTGCATCTTGTGAGGTCCTCAATGCTTCAAGGTTGGTCTATGGGGGCCAATTTCCTCTTTTGCTAGTGACTCCTCTCTAGGATGCCTTTGGTTGTTGTTGGTCCCATCCCTTTGGGTAGGGCCCTTTTCAATTTTCCATTTGGAGGCTTCTTCTTGCTAGATCTATGTTTTTGTGGACACCCAGGGCATTGGTTGGCCTTGGAGGTGGGCCTCTTCCTCTACCTGGGTTATTCCCAGTCCCAGTCCTAGTTACCTAAAGTTATTCATGAGCAAGGATGGGAGTGTATTGGTCCCTTCTTCTGGGGTTCTTAGGGTTTCTATTGCATGTCTCTATCTTGGGGAGGGGACCCATGATCAGTGCATGCAGACCCTGGTTCCCCTAGGTTAGGCTTCCAAGGATCCCATATTTGTGTTTGATGTCACTTCTCGCATGGGATCCTCAAGTTTTCTATTTAATTTCCTACTCAAGGGATTTTGCCTTCTGGTCCTGCTTCTCGATGGACTCTTAGAGCATGTTCTTGGCCTTGGGGGTGGGCCTCCTCCTGTTCTTGAGTTGTTCCTAGTCCTAGTTCTAGTTCCCTGGATCTGTTTGTGAGCGAGGATGGTGGTTCCTGGGCCTTTTTGCTAGAGTGGTGGGGGTTGTCTTTTGTTTTATCTGGTCTGGGGCTAGAGATTAGTGTGTTTGCAGTTGTGGTCCCTCCTTCCTCCTTCATTTTTTGCTTCCAGGGATCCTCTATTTGCACCTGTTGCTATTGTCCCTAGATCCTTTTGACTTCCTTGTATTTCATATTGTTGTGCATGGGGATATCTTGGCCTTTAGATATCCCTAGTAGTATTGTTCCACTTTACAGGATCAAGCAAAGGCTTTCCATTTTTTTCTTTCAGGATCCTGATTTCATTTCCCAGGTTATCCCGATATTGCACCCTATACTGTATCTCAGTGTTGCTTGCTGATTTGATCATGCACCTTCTTGATGCTCTGCTACACCCTAGGGTGCATCCCGAGTCATCCCTAGGCGAGGATCCTCTCTAGTTTTCCAAAAATTCCTACTTCTGGTTTTGGGTAGGATATTTGGTTTTAGGCTATTCTTGGCCTTCCCGCTCTCCCTACTCAGGTCTGGGCAGGTGCGATGTATCCACCCCATGAGGATCCCAGACTGACTGCATCGAGAGGATGGTGTTTTGGCAAAGTGGGTCTCACTAGTTGGTACTAGAATCTGGTCTTTCTATTGGATCAAGGATTTTTTTTTGCTCTTTCCCTTTTGGTTTATGTTTATTTTCATGTACTAAGGCATTACCTAAATTCTTGGTGCTATGGCCCTTTTTGTTATAAGGTTTTGGGATCCTCTTAAAAAATCCAATTTGTATATAAAACTCAACTTAGAAAAAAATAATTAGGGAGACAAAAGGAATTCAACTTAAAGAAAACTTTAGAAAGCTAAATATTTTATCAATGACATATTATATTCAAAAAACTAGGGAGATACAAGGTATTCTACAATTTGAGAATTAAAAATATTATATCAAATTTGATCCCATACTCAAATTCCAAGTTGGCCAATAGATCTAAAACACTAGGGAGACATAAGGGGTACAACAATAAAACTATTTTCTTGAAGATAATGGATAAATTAGCAAGAGGAACATATCATCACAAGGTATACTATGAAAGGATTCAAGATCAAAACTCATACAATATTCCATATCAAAAATGTAAAATTACTTCAAGCACAAATAATTCTACAAGTCAAAATGGAAAAGACATTTGGTTTATTGATTTTGGTGCAAGTCATCACATGACAGGAAATTTACAATGGTTTGATTGCCTTGAAGTCACTAACAATCTTAGGTTAAAATTTGCAAATGGAAAAAACTATCTTATACATGGATATGGATGTGTAACACCTAGTACATAATTTCCAAATCTTTATTACATGAAGTAATGTATATTCTTGGATTAACATCAAATCTTATTTTAGTAGCCAAATTGGTAGAGAGCAAAAGGATGATTAATTTTAGATATATAAATGGAGTCAATAAGTGTATCATTATAAATCAAAATGAGATAGAAGCTACAAGATCAATTCAAAATGATATATATGCTCTAGATCCAATTGGGATTTCATAAGACATTGTTGTAGTTCAAAACAACACTAATGGATTTTCTAAGGAACTGATTGCAAGAAATAAAATATATATTTATCATAAAAGTCGACAGGGAAATTGAAGATTCAAAATGAGAAAGATGAGATACAACACTTTGGAATACTTGGCCATATTTAGATTAAAGAAGAACATAAACTTGATCAAGTTGAAGGACATTTTTAAGATGAAGATCCATATTGAATATTAAAGTCTTCAATAACCAAATAATATAATACATGGAGGGTGTTGGAATATATTACATTATTTGGTACATGCTAATGTACCACCTTGGGTACATCTTTAGATTAGGAATGTGTCTTAGATTAGGGTTTGAGTATTTACTTTATGTAATGTAATAAATGCACAAGTATTTTTAGAATGTGCAAAGTATTTAATGATGTAAATGTCCATGTTAGTCCATGTGCACATGAGTCCATAGAATAGTAAAGTGAAGAGTCACAGGAAGATAGAAGGTCAAAAATACTCTATATGAAGAGTCACTTCTCATTATATAAATAGGCATATATGTAAGTGTGATATACACACATACACACAATATAGAGGAGAAGTAAGGTAGAGATACAATGTAGAGCATGTATGAAGTATGGATAGTTTGAGATCTCCATTCAATATCAAAATAATATTTTTATGAGATTTTGTTAATGGCAGTTTTCTAAGTTATTACAAAAAAATTTCATGAGTTTTATATCCTTTAAATATTTCCATTATCTTATATTTGATATAACATTCTTTTTCTAGATATTGTGGTTGCTTTTCATTAAGTATTTAGTATTAAAAGCTAACAAAAGGACACAAGTTTATTTTACCTATATGTTTTTATTCAATTTCATAAACAACATGGTTGAGTATAAATCACTTTGTACCAAATTAAGGAAATCTAAAAATATAGGAATAAAGGATTTGAGAATATATGGAGGCTCTAAATTAATAATGAATTATATCTATTCCTAGTGTGCCACCAAGAATAAATGTCTAAAATCCTATAAGAATTAATGTTAGGATATGCTTAATAACTTTGACTCCCATAAAATCAAGGCAATACTCATATATTTGAAAGCAAAAGCATATGAGCTAGCAGGTATGGCAACACACTTTGATCCAAAAAATAACATGTGGGATAAACTAAAGGATCTAGATGTTTTTTAGGCCAACAATTCCAAATAACAATGGTTATTGGTAGGTCTTTAATAATTATGAATAGATAATAGAATTCTTGATTAAAGAGTCCCAATATTCTAAAGAGTTGAATGATTATGGGGATGATATCAAGGATGGAGTCATATAGTTGAATTCAAATCATATATCCAAAGGTCTAATTACACTAGAAGTCTTGTTTAATTCAAATGATAACTGAAGGAAAAGTATCCATCAGGTAGAATTGTTTGTATATCACCTAGTTAAGGTAGATAAAGGGAATAGTCTTAACTTAGGAAGGATTGTACTTAGAAAGAATAGGATATTTCAAATAAATTTGAGGTAAAAAATACATAATTGCTTGGTCATATGAAGATTTAAAGGCATATGGTCACATTATTATAGAGCATACCATTAACTTGGAGTCTAATACTAAATCTTTTCAATAAAAAGAGAGACCCTTCAACCCTAATATAGAAGAAATAATGAAGAAAGATCTACTTGAAATATTATAGGTTCAAATTATATTTCCTATTAATAATTCTACATGGGTCACTAATTTGGTCTTGGTATGCAAGAATTATGGAGATAGTAGGCTATGCATTGATTTAAGGAATCTAAAAAAGACAACATTGAAGAATCACAACCCATTGCTCATTGTTGATCAAATATTGCAAAGGGTGGTAGGCTCATAGATGTTGTCACTTCTAGATAGTTTCTAAGGACATAATAAAATTAGATTTAAATATGAGAACCGACATAAGACAACCTAACCACCAGGTGGGGTACTTTTGTATATTAATGAATACCTTTTGGTCTATCAAATCCTAGAACAACCTTCTAAAGAGCAATGGATATAGATTTTTTATATGTTATGGATGAGATCATTGTTAGATACCTTGATGATTTAATAAAATTTTCAAAATATAGAAGCAAGCATGTCAAGCATCTAGATTCAGTATTCCAAAGTTGCAAGGAGTGTGGTATTTCTCTAAACCATAAGAAATATATCTTCATGGTCCAAGAGGATGAATTTATAGGCCACATAGTACTAAAAGTATGTCTAGCCATAGATCTTGGTCGAATTAAAGCCATTCAAGACCTATTATTGCCCACATCAGTCAATGGGATTCAATAATTCCTAGGGTATATCCAACTTGTAGCCAAATTCAATACCAATTTCACTTAAAAAGTTAGGCATATAACCAATGATAAATAAATATGGCTCCCTAGATTAGACTAAAGAGCAAAAGAAAGCTTTCCAAGAGATCAATAATGCCATCACTAAGGTCCTTGTCCTAATTAAACCAAATTTATCCAACGAATTTAGGATGTATGTGTTTGGAATAAATGAAAGTATTGCAACTATCCTTACTCAAAAGAATGACCAAGATGAAGAACATTATATATTCCTTATGAGTCCATCCCTCCAAAACTATAAATAGAGGTATACCCTAATTGAAAAATAGGTATTCACCATCATGAAAGCCTTAAATAAATTCAAGTATTATCTTTCATAAAGAAAAACCAATATCATTGTAGTGTAGCCTAACGTCTAGTATCCTATATTACATGGTGAGCTGGAAGATGATGAGGCATGAAAATGCCTCATTTTCAAAGACCTTTGACCTCTTTTTGTACCAATAGAATATGTATTGTTTTAAATTTTACATTAATAATGTGATTATATAGGGTAAATAAGAGGAAGTATTCACTTATATGGATAGAGTACAGTATTTTTACTAAGTTAGGCAATAAAGGACCAATTTGATGTATTTTGTCAAGTTTAATGCAATAGAAAGAAGGTATTTTGTATATTTTATCATAGCAAAAACATTTAGTATAACTAAGATCTTGTTGCAAACCCACTCTTTTAATAATACTATAGTGATATGGAGAATTCAATAGATAATTTATTTACCAAGCATCAGATAACACAATGACCTATAGGATGCAATAATCCTATACTAGCAGTGGATAAGACTGGAACCTATTGCTTGGACTTGAGTTGACCAAACTAGCTATGTGGCTACAATAGCTAGTTGGAAGTGTTTTTGTGACACTTTGGAGATGAATTGGAACTATATAACAATATTCTACCTAGTTGTATTTAACAAAATACTTATTTGCGCATAGAACCACCTTTTTGTAGATTTTGGTCGATAGCTTTTGCCTAGCTGTAACATTCATAACCAAATATTGTTACCAGCTAGCAGTAGCTAAAGAGAAGACAAAAATCATAAAATATTTAGTGTAAACATTAGGGACTATTTTTATGTATTTTATTTATTCTCAAATCATTTTAAATTGGTAGGTAGGATCCATTTAAGTTGTTTGCTAATTTAAACTATCGAGTGTAACCTTCAACTTGTCTTCACCTACTGATTAGGAATAAAGTTGTTAGATTAATATTTTCTATTATAACAATTCAAATGTATAGGTATGAGAGGGTCTTGACATATCCCTTATTTATAAAGAAGCATCTTAGGACATAGAAAGAGAGGAAGAAAGGAATAGTAAGGTTAAGTTGTTAATTTTTTGTTATACTTTGTAATAGCTAATTATTGAAAATCTATGCAATAAAACTCTGCTATAATCTACTATTGAGTTACATATTTATGATCTTCAAATATACTTCCTCCCTTCCATGTTGCTACAAGCAAGGGCCCACTCCTAGAAAGGTGGAAGGTACTTTCATTTATGTTTTATTTTGTTGCATTACTAGATTAGATTTTGTTGTTATTTTTATGCATTCATAGAAACTAATTAGTATATCATTTGTTTCACAAGAAATATATAGTTAATTGCATTTATTTAATATTTATTTCCTACAATATAATTTATTTTTTTGCTGTAATTTTTTATATCCTGCAAACCTTGTTAATTAGCTTAAGCCTTTCCACTTTTAGCGATAGTTAGAAGCTTAGTTCTATTTTCTAAATTACAGTAGCTTAGAACTCCAAAAACTAAACTAAAATAGATAGTTACTAGTGCATATTTCCCATAGGACACCACCCTTGGTTTGTTAAATTTTAAAAGTGACCTTAGTAAAGTGCGATAATAATGACATCCATCACCTTTTGGCATCATTTTTGGGGAACATAGTGTTTCTAGAAAACTATGTCACATCCAATATTGTATCTTTTGTTAGATTCTTAGTAAGTTATTTTTATAGACTTGTGCTAAACCACATCTCCTCAATTGACTATTTCATTCTATAGTTGATCCCCATAGTCATGAGCAAATTGTAATTCTAAAATTATGATTATATGATTAAAGTTTTTAGAAATTAAAGAGCTTAACTATATTTCCATTACTCTTAGCCCAAATCAGTTTTAATTGATCTATTGTTACCTCAATTTCCATTTTTAAGTCAAAAAGTGGAATCAATAGATTATGAATAGCAGTCCTTATGAGGTGGTCATAAGACTAGGTTATGCCCAATCTATTGACCTATGACATTAGGTGATCCTATGTCATCACCTATTTCAAAATCTGAAGGATTCCCTGAATTAGAGAAAATTGATAGTGATCTATGTCTTCCTTTTAAAATTCTTTAAGAATACAAATAATTTTATAATGTATTTGGGGAAACAACAAGATGAGAGATAGACAAGAAGCAACCAACCCTAGAGATAGACACATTATTGTACAACACAGGAAAACTAGCAATGGGGTTAAAACCTTTACATACCATACCTAATTAGACCCCAACATGTAGGCTCAAATTAATAACATCTCTCTAAAAGACTTACCTTTTATGGAAACTACTTTAGAATACCTAGATCATTTTGTGTTTGAATTTAAAATCATATGTCAAACCTATTTTTTTTTATTTGTGGAAAACATCCCAAAAGGGATGCCACTTTCGGGTAAGACCCAAGGAGGCAGGGGTATCCATTCCACCAAAAACGCCCAGGACTCGAACCTGGCCTACCACCTTTGACATACTCAAGGAGCAAACAAACACACAAAACCAATTTAAAAATAAGTAAATAACAACAAAAATAATAAAATAAAATAAAAAACATGCTCCTTGAGTGTGTCAAAAACAAAAGCACAACCAAACACGCACAATAAGATAAAAGAAACCACAACACAAACCACATAGAAAAACACAAGAACCACATAACAAAACACAAACAAGACAAAAACAACAGAACACTACAAAGACATAACCCAAAAAAAACATGAAAAATAAACACAACCAAAACCTAAAAAATAAAAAAATAAAAAAAATAAAAAACAACCAACAACAGACAATAAACAAAAACAAAAAACATAGAAAACACTCACACATAAAAACACGAAATAACACAAACAAAGAGAAACCCAAGAACAAGAATGAAAAAAACACAAGAACAATAACAAAAAACATTAAAAAAAAACAAAACAACAAAAACACATGAACAACAAAAAAAACACAAAGAACACAAAAACAAAACAAAACAAAAGAACCCACCCACCTTAAAAAACTAAACAAAAAAGAAAAAAGAAAAAAAAATTGAACATAACAATGACCTATCTAGACCAGAAGACTATTAAGGCAAGAATCAACAGAGGAAACAAAATAAAGAATAGAATGAGCTAGGGAACTAAAAAAACTGAATGAACCAAAGAGAAGAAAAAAAAAAAACAAGAAGAAACTAGGTACCTTCAGAATTGGAGCCATCCAAAGAAATGATAGAAAGAAGAGCTTCCCTAATTTGAGAAGCCCACCATATAGGAGGGTGGCCATAACAAGTAAGATCACCTTTGTCCAAAGCCCAATTAGCTAAAGCATCAACACTCTTGTTTTGATCTCTGACCACATGATTGTAATCAACTTTCAAAAATCCCATCCGGATTAATTGAATCTTCTCAATAATTCTTTTTATTCTCCAATCCACCTTATGATTCTTAGAAGGAGTCTTCAAGAGATTAATCATAAGTTGAGAGTTCGACTCAACTAACACCTTTTCCCATCCAACCTTAGTAGCCTCCTGAAGGCCTCCGAGGATACCATACCCCTCAAGCAAGGTTATTGGAAAGAATACCCAAATTCTCAACAAAAGTAAAAACCAGGGAGCCATCTCGAAAGTCTACCAATTCCTCCCACACCGGCTTTTCCAGGGTTCCCTCTAGAGGCTCCATCAGTATTGACTTTTCCAAAATCCTTAGGAGGAGGTTGCCAATTTCTAGTCCTATCCATCTTACTAATACTCACATTCCCTTTAAGTTGGTTGCCCTTAGAAGATTTAATCTTCAATCTTTGCATCACTTGATCCCATCTTTGGTGGGAGTTTTGGGGGTGATTAAGGAGTTGATGGACTGATTCAACTAAGTTGGCTATGGTCTTTTGCCAAATATAGTGAATATCCTTCCTATCTTGATTAAAAATTTGGTTGTTCCTTTCATTCCAAATATTCCAAAGAAGAATGGTAGAACCCATCCAAACTAATCGCCTAATAAAATGATCAACACCCTCTTGATTAGGCCAATCCCTCCAAAGTTGTTCAAAAGTAAAAAAATTGGACCACTGTAAGCCAAGTAAAGTGGCCATTCTCCTCCATAGCTCAGAGGCTAAAGTACACTCAATAAAAATATGGTTGAGATTTTCTACATTCTCTTCACACATTTCACATCTAAAAGGGCCATGAAAACCACGCTTCATAAGTTGCTCACCAAGTAAGCACCCTACGATGCAATAAAAGCCAATTAAAGAACCTCACCTTAGGCCAGAGCTTTTGAGCCCACAATCGAGAAAATATGTCAGAAGAATGGTTGGGATTATTATGGCATAAGGTCAAATAACCTTGAGCAACTGAATACTCACCCTTAGTAGTGTTGTTCCATCCAAAACAATCTTTTTCATGGGACCAAGAGAGGGATCTCATATGAAGGATGCCTTGGATATCTTGTCTTTGCCTTTCTGGGATTTGAATAGGCCAGTCCTCAATAGGGATCCAATATCTACCAACCTTTGAATTACCAAGTATGGTACCGACAGTAATTAGCCACCTTTATCCAATTAGCTCGGTGAAGCTCCTCCATCCAAGGCCTCCAATCGGGAAACCGAGTTATCAAAGGCTTGTGACCATCCCAAGAATCTGTCCAAAAATTTGCATGTTGACCATTATGAATGATCCAAAATAATTTTTTCTTTATCAAATCCTCACCAGTCTTAAGAACTCGCTAAAATGGGAGAACCTTTGGTAGGAAGTTGATAGCGAACAAGGTCTTCAGGACTTTTGTTCTCAGCATATTTAGCACGGAGATTATTGGCCCAAAGAGCATTGGGGTTATGCAACATCCTCCAATATAATTTAGCAGCTAAAGCTTTGTTGTTATTAATAGAAGACCGGAATCCTAACCCCCCTTCACTCTTAGGAAGACATAAAGTATCCCATTTCACCAAGGCCCATTTTCTTTTCTCCTTAGTACCACTCCAAAGGAAACGATGATCGATTTGATCCAATTCTCGAAGAACAGCCTTTGGGATATTCAAAATGGAAGAAACATAAATAGGAATAGCTTGAAGGACTGATTTTACCAAGGTGATTCTACCCCCGTAAGAAAGCCACTTGTTGGTCCACTTTCCAATTTTCTTCTTGACTTTGTCCAACAACCAATTCCAATATTTATTTTTTTGCCTTTGAATATTTATGGGAATACCTAAATAAGTGATTGGAAGAGAGGTCTTCTTATATCTTAATTTATCCAAGACCATGGATTCCTGTCTAGCAGAGCAGTGAAAGAAAATAACTTTAGATTTGTCTTCATTGATCAACTGCCCAATAGCCTTAGAAAAATAGCTAATGATTTGCTTAATATTAGAAGCTTCCTTAACCGTAGCTTTACCTAAAAGAGTAGAGTCATCCACAAATTGAAGATGAGAGATAGGTCTAGCTCCATGAGCAATGGTAACTCCCTCAAGGGTTTTGTTTTCCCTCTTTTTGGTTATAGTCCTACCCAAGCATTCAACAAGAATGATGAATAAATAAGGGGATAGCGGGTCACCTTGCCTAATACCTCTGGAATATGGGAATGACCGAGAAGGCCTACCATTGATAAGAACTAAGTAGGAAACTGAAGAGATACATCCCATAATCCAATCCATCCAATCCTTAGAGAAACCAAATTGCCTCAAAACTTTGATAAGGAAGTGCCAATCCACTCTGTCATAAGCTTTGGATAAGTCTAACCGAATGAACATGGAAGGAGAATTTTGCATATCCATGGAATGGATGGCTTCCTGAGCAAGAACTATCTCATCTACTATTTGACGTCCTTCCACATAACCCCCTTGCTCTAGGGAAATAATCTTATGCAAAAGAGGCTTCAACCTTTCTCGCCATGATTTTAGTAATGATTTTGAGAAGAACATTACATAAAGCAATAGGTCTAAAAGCTGAGATATGATCAACCTCTTGAGCTTTTGGAACAAGAGTAATATAAGTTTTATTGATAACCTTCAAAATTTCTTTGGCTTTCCTGGCTTCTTCCACCACCTCTAATAAATCAACATGAAGGATATCCCGTAACTCTTGGTAGAACTCAATGGGAAAACCATCAGGACCTGGGGTTTTCCTTTTTGCATTTTAAAAACTACTTGTTGAAGCTCATTGATAGTAACAGGAGCAATCAAAATAGAGTTCTCCTCAGAAGTGATAAGAGAAGGGATTGCTTGAAGAACATTTTGTTGTGAAGCTGAGTCAAGAGGAGTAGCAACAAAAATATTGGAAAAGTAATCAACAACAATAGAGTTCATGCCATCCCAAGTATAAACAACATCTCCAGAATCTGATTTTAAGGAAGAAATAAAGTTGTGAGATCTTCGAGCTAGAAGAGATTTGTGGAAGAAATTTGTGTTTCGATCTCCTTCTTTGAGCCATTGAATTCTAGATTTTTGCTTCCATAAGATTTCTTCTCTTTTTTCCCATTCCTCTAACCGAGTTGTGAGTTTAATTTCATCTGCACTTCTCTTCTCTGTGAGGCCATCTAAACGGATTTTCTTATTCAAATTTTCAAGATGAGCAATAACTTCATGTTTTTTTTTATGAACATCCCCAAACTCTTTCCAGTTCCAAGTCTTGATTTTGGATTTAATGTATTGCAGTCTTTTGGCAAAATAGAACATCTTAGTCCCATGCCTAGGTTTACCTTCCTTCCACCATTGTTGCACATGAGGTCTGAAGGAAATGTCTCTAAGCCACATTAATTGAAAATGAAAAGGAGAGAAACTCACATTGGTTTTCCACATTTCCACCATGACTGGCCAATGATCCGAACCAAGCATTATTAAGAGTCTTCACTTTAGGAATGTGACCATGGATTAAGAAATTTTTAGAGAGCAAAAACCTATCCAATCTCTCCATTATACAAGCTAAGCCTTGCCTTTTGGTTAGACCAAGTCATAAGGCCATTATCTGGTTGGATATCCACAAGATGGAGGTTTGCAATATATTCGCTCATGAGGTCATTGCTTTTGTCCAAATTTCTATTTCCCCCCTTTTCTCATCCAGAGAGAGGATGGTATTGAAATCTCCTCCGATCAAGATCCAAGCTTTAGGAAAATGAGAGATAATATGAGTAATATCCTTCCACTGTCTTCTTTTTTCCTCCAAAGAAGTCGGAGCATAAACAGTAATGCAGAGCATAATCTGGTTGGAATGTCTACTTTGAATAGCTATAGCCAACAAACCCCAACTGCCAACCATATGGTGAATAACTACCTCTTTTGGGTCCCAAAGACAAGCAATGCCACCCGAAGTCCCTTGGGAACTGAGGGTAACCACTTTTCCAAATGGCCAAATTTTACCGGCAATTGAGTCCATATCCTCCATTGACATCTTTGTTTCTTGAAGGAAAACAAGATGTGGATGATTTATTCGAATCATTCTTCTAATTTCATTTTGTTTTGAAAGACTCCCTTTGAGTCCTCTAATATTCCAAGTGATGATCTTCATTAATACCAGGGCTAAAAAAGTTGGGAAGGGCATTAATATTACCTTCCTCTACAAGCTTTTCACCTTCTTTTACCATATGATATTGATTGGTCTTGCGACTTGCTTTTTGATTAGAATCCATCTTCAATTTTTTTTCCTCGTTTCTTGACTTATTCCAATTGAATCCGAGATGGCTTCTAACCTTGAAGAATGCTCGTACACAACCAAAATTTTACTAGATGGTTCAATGGAGTCTATATTGGGACTCGCATTATTTGAAGTTTTGACATTTGAAAGATTGTTTTTCTTGTGTAAATTTTCTCCTTTTTTTTTCGTTGAAAACCTTTGATTTGTTGGTTTGTCTCCGAGTTCTTCCCTTCATATTTAAATTGTGTTTCTAAGATTTCAGTTTCCATTATTTCCTCTTCCTCACTTGGGACATCATTTGTGGAAAGGATTTCAAACATATTAGCAGATGACTTTGATTGATCCTTCATAACCGGTTTTTTCTGAGTGTTCTTCTTCTTAGGTATTTGGAAACCTCGCTGAGTTTATATCTTCTTTCTTTTGATCAGGAATTTTATTTGGGCAAGCACTCGCCAAATGACCATATTCATGGCAAATTCTACAATGAAAAGGAATGTTCTCATAGTCCACTACTTGCTCCCAAGTGTCTTCCCCAAATTGTAATGTGATATTTTTAGGTAGGGGTTTGTCAAAATCCATTAAAACACAAATCCGAGCATAAATAATATGTTCAAAATTTTGAGTACAATCAGCAGTCATCATAAAAGTTCCTAAAGAGTTTCCAATTGAAGAAAAAATAGTAGGATTCCAAAATTCAATAGGGAGGCCAAAGAGTCTAACCCACACGGGAGCTATAGAAGGCATCTCTTCTTCGGCTTTAAATTTAGTATGCCAGGGCTTCATGAAAAGCCCCGCCCTTCCAAAAAACCAAGGACCCCCTTGAAAAGTTTTTCTCTCTATCTTCATTATTAGCAAATAAAACAAGAAAATAACCATTTGGATAAATAGAGATTTGTAACTCACCTTTAGTTTTCCAGCTTTTTGCAGCCCAAACTTTGAAAGCAGATAGACTCGGACGAAAACCCACGAACCGACAAATTAGTCCTCTTTTTTCCAAATCTTCAATGCCAATCTGAATGTTACCCATATCAAGCTTAACAATAGGAGTTCCATCAGCTGCTTTAAGACATCCCGACTCCATTTTCCTGGGATCAATCTTAGGCATTCTTAGAGGTTTATGGGAAGCCCTAAGATTGATATTAGCATTGGGCTGAGGCTGTCCACCATGAAGGGCATCCCTAAAATTCATTTTTGGGACCGAGTCTTCGAAATTCTTACCCTTGACAGGGGTTTTCACAGTAGAATTATTTTGTGGGTGCACCTTAGCACCAGATTCACTTGAGATATGAGCCATTTTTTGATCAACTGCTTGAAACTTGTTTCGTGATCTCTTTAATCCTTGCCCTAGACGTCGTGGAAAGGTATGGTTTTCACTTTTCTTTTGTGCAGAAAATTGGAAGTCGTTGTCACTCAAGTTCACAGTATGATCTGTTGAAAGACAAATTTCTAACCCATATTGGATCCCCTACAACATTTCCTGCTAAAATATTGAGCATAAACCACAAAAATATTGGTCGCTAGGGCCCGAAGGCCCTAAAAACCAACCTCTGGAGCTGCTTGCACTCAACCCAGATGAAACCCTCGCATAGTCGCTTGCCAAATATCTCGTTCACACATAGGGATGTGCTAGGATCTGTGTTGCTCCAAATGATATGAAAATTGGTGGAGACGTTCTAGGGTTTTTCAGGCATCTACCCTCAAAATTTCAGCTCAATCCGAGTCCGGATGAGTGAGATATGGCCGAAACGAGTTCGGCAGTTTGGGCAGTCCTACGAAAAATGTCTAATCCTATATTAAATTATCTATCAAACCTATGACTATACAATTGATAACCACAAACTTAAATTATTCCCTTTCACACTCAAATATGTGGCTATGTGATGGTTCATGGGGTTATCCCCAAAATGCATACATAGATAGGATGAAATGGAAAGGGTATTTTTAGAAAAATATCAAGAATATTTTAATGTCAAGGATTGGAAGGAAGAACTATTTAGGATAAAGAAATACAAAAATGAAATCCTTGAGGATTACCTAGATAGGTTCCTTTTTGTTCAAAAAATATGTAGGGAAAATATGGACCTTGAACTTGTCAAAGTAATCTTCTTATTAGGATTACAAGATGAGTCAAGGGATATTTTAAACCTTACAAGAAAATTATATATAAATAAGTGAGACATTTTTAACACAATGAAGTTGTGTAGAAACTACTTTAGAATAAGGAGAGGAGCACACAAACACCAAGTAAGAAAGAGTGGAAGTGACGTAGGAAAATTACTAGGGGAATTTGCCAATTTTAAAATTGATTTTTCTTTTACATTTGAACACCACATTGGATGAAATCTAAGCAAAAGCTAAATCCAATGAGCCATTGGTTATATATTATCCAAGGAGTAGGAAAAAACATGCCCTACAATAATATCCTCTTAATAAGACCAACATTTGTAATATTTGTAAGAAAATCCACCCTACAAACTAGTGTGACCTCCTACCAAAAATAAAACCTAACCTCATAAATATTCATCTCAATAAAAAAGAACTCAATTATGTGGGACAAAAAAACAAAATTTTCCATCAACAAAGAACACCATGGGGACAAAATCCATGGAATGCTCCATGGAATATGCCCCCACCACAACAAAAATGGGACCAATATCCCTGGACTCCATCTTTGGAGTGGGCAATTCAAGATTGGTTTAACCAACCATGGACACAACCAATGACAACCTAGTCATGGTCAAACCAAGGCCAACAATGGTCAATACCACCCCACTCCAACCAATCTTATGGGGGTTAGTTATGGTTTCAAACTCAACATCAAGAATTATTACCAATATTCATGGGTTTTTTCAACCTATACATTCATAACCACCCAAAAAATCTCCATTACTAGCCCAACCTATGGCCAATACAAATAACAATAGATAGGTAACTCCTATCTATAATACAAAATATAGTGGTATAGTAAATATTAATATTATTGACTACAATAATGTGTAGCTTTGCTCAAGGAAGGTTTTTTTCAAAATCAGAACCTCTAAAATTAGAATAATAATAAGAGGAAGAGCAACCAACTTCATTAATCCCTAAACCCATAAGTAGAGAGGAAGAATATCCTTTAAAGAACATGCCTGTAGAAACTCAAAAATACACCATACCTCAAGAGATTAGAATCTAAACAAGAATGTTCAAAATGGTCCAATCTATTGGAAGAAATAAAATTCTTAAACAATCCCTTTGCTCCCAACTATTAAATATATACCAATATTCAATCAAGTTATCTAGGAAATATGCATAAAAAAGCCAAGGAGAAAGCAAAAATATTATCCCAAAACCATACAAGTAGATGGAAAACTAGATGATTTCTTAGCATACGAATTATTCATAGTGGTTAATCATTGTTAATTAATGAATATTTGTATTTTAAAAATTTAGAATTGGCTAATATGGGGACCCTTGATTGAGGCCCATTAGCCTAAAAGTTTTGTGTGAATTGTTTTTTGCATCGGCTTACCTCGACTTTATAATAATTTGATCGTTTTAAATTTAAATCACCAACATTTCAAGGGAGGTGATTCTAGCTTTGTTGTCCAAAATAATGGAGGTTTATACCACTAAATATTCCCCTACATTGTCTCATTCCAATTCAAGCAACTACTAGGCATGAGAGGTGAACCCTACCAGTCATGTCATCATTGAAGAGAAGGCATCAAAAATATTGAAGGGGTTGGGAGAAACCTCTAAATCCCTTAAAGGAGCCAGTGTATGCGAAGAAAAATCTAGAAATTCCAAACATATTTTTGCTAAGTTAGAAAAAATAGAGAAGACCCCACTTTATATTGAGGACTTGAGCTCAAAGGATTTTGCCCCTTCCAAGAAAAAATCCAAGCTCACTTTGAGGGCAATGAGTAGGAGGAAGGTGAAAATATCTAGACCATTGGATGCCCCTAAAATTTTGAAATCCTTCTTTAATATGATGATGGAGCTATAAACTTCCCTAATTGCCACCTTGAATATGGCCATTGCATGTGTTGAAGATATTATAACAATGATGGCTTGGAATCAATGGGAGCTAAAGGCCTCAAATATAGTTAAGGGTGAACCTAGAGAAGGTGATCTAGAGGATTGACTCCTTTTTCTCTTCTATGCATTATTTAAGGTGTTTCTTGTTGTCTATTTTAGTTCTATTATCCCTCAGTGGGAGTGGATGGTTAGTATTTGGAGTTAGTATCTTGGTTCTTTTTAGGACCTAGGGATATTTGCTTTCTATATATTCCTTTGTTCCTTTCCTAGTTATCTTTTTGGCTTGTTATGAAAATGTTATTATGTGTAGTGGTTGGATTTTTGTTTGAAGTTAGTTCTTTTCACTGCAGTTTCTAGGTTCTCTCCTAGAAATGTAGCCTCCCTCTCATTGTAAAAGGTTTAGGGACCCTTTCAAAACCCCTTTTTCACCTTATCAAAAAAAATAGTGAACCTTTTTTCCTTGAAATTATAAAGAATTTTATTTACACCAACAAAATTGCCTATTATATCCCCAATATATATATACTTAATTCCTTGTGATGATATCGGTAGTTTGTCATTAGTTATGATGTTTTTGGTCATTGGGATATCATTAGTAATGCAACCAATTGTTTATCGTAATATGTGATGCTATCAATCATTTATCATCACTTATGATGATATCGATCATCTATCATCATCTATGTTGCTACTGGTCATGAGAAAATCAAGGAATTATTCAAACAATAGAGGATTATAAAAACCCCCTATATTGAAGAGCTCTGCATAAATTGTTCCAATAGTTTATGTAGAGCTCTTCAATGTTAGGATAATTTGCATAATTGTGGTAAAAAGGTGGAACAAGAACAGTAGGAATAATAGAAACAAGTCACAACATTGTACCTGCTGCTATTAGGTGATGTATATACACATACATATTTCTCAGACCTAGCTTGCCTAGGCAAAATATCTAGTATACATTGTAAATATTGAATTTTGAAATGTAAAGATGAAAATTAAATAAAAGTATAGTATTTCAATGCTACCATGGATTTTAATTCTATTTAATTTAGTACATTTTTTATTTTTACAAGTTTTTCAAATATTATTATAAATTTACCATATTTTTATATTTTTTGGTGGAAAAAAAGGTAATTCACCATGTATTCTACATGATTTTGGACACTATTCACCTATATATATATTTTTTTGAATTTACATGGTGGAATCGGTAGCCGCCATGAATATAGGCAGGTTGTCCAAATTTTATGGCCGCCACAGTATTCTGCGCTGTTTGCCCTAGAAATTGCCACACAGATCTTCGTGCAATCCGTCCCTATAACCACCATGCCACAATCATTTTAAACCTTTTACGCTGCTAAAAGCACCAGGAAAGGGATAAGCGTTCAGTCCGACGAGGCCCGAGATTTGAACCTTGGACCTCTGCCCCCCTTATGGGGTTTGGATGAACCAATTTGTCTACACCTCGGACCTCTATTCACCTATATTTTGAAATTGATTCACCCCATTTTTATAAATATATTTTGGCGATGACCCCTTATGCATAACCATTTTTAGCAGGAAAGCTTATTCCACAAAAATATAAAGATCTTGGAAACCCAATAATAATTTTTGTTATCAGTACAATAAGAATATCTAATGTTCTAGTTGACTTAGGGGCAACAATTAATATCATGACCACCAAAACCATGAATAGATTATCTTTGATAAATATGAGGCCCACATCTACTATCCTTAACTAGTCAATCAATTGATAGATCAACTCAAAGGAATAATAGAGGATATACCTATTAACTATGGAATCTTAGGAATATCCCATTGATTTCATGATTCTCTAGGTGAGAGCCAAGATCAATGAAAATCCATTCATTATTGGATAACCTTCGTTGGCTACAATCATATCCTTCATAGATTGTTGTTCGAGGGATGTGACTATCTCCAATGGATTGAACTCCAAGAAAAATTCTCTTTACTCCCCAACTAGACCTTTTATGGATTTCTTTGGAAATATATGGGTGGATGAACATGGGTAACTAAACAATCTTGCTCAATTGGCAATGGTCACTGTAAAAGAGTATGTTGAAGAACTAGATCCTTGGGAAGAAACCCTCTCTGAAGATGACACCATTTTGAGAAATTCCACAAGTGAGCCTTGCTCAGAAAAAGAAGGGACTTTAGTTAATAGGTTTTATGGAAGGATGAATAAGAAATTGTGGAGCCTTTTTCACCTATTTTATTATAAAAAAATCCATTCACATTACCACATAGACAATAAAGGCACCTCCTTATGTAATTCAAGTATCCTTTATCAAGCCTTACTCTTGTAGGGATTACCTTTAATGAGAATACTTGAATTCTTCATTCTCTACTACCCCATCATTATCCTTTGAATGAATTGGTAAGCAAAAGAGTTAACTTGATTATGACAATCACCAAATATATTGAGTTACAACTAGGATAATATGTTAACATTAATAGTTGGTTGTTAGAAGTAGAGGAGGCTAAATTATTTGATGTATTAAGTTTACATGTGAATGCTTTTGTATGTTATTATAGTGATATGAATGGGATCCATCTCGATAAATGCACTCATTAGATTTATACAATCAAGAGGAAACTATTTTGAAAACCCCAAAGAATAATTAAACCTAATTTGAGGGATATGGTGAAAATAGAAATTGAGAAGTTATTAGACATAGGATTTATTTATCCAATATTTGATAGCCAATGGGTCTCACCATTGGTCATTTTTTGTAAGAAGAATAGAAAAATGTGAGTGTTCATAATCTATAGGAACTTAACAAAACCACTCATAAAGATCATTTTCCATTAACATTCATAGATCAAGTACTTGATACCCTTTCTAGAAAGAAGTACCTCTCATTTCTAGATGGTTTTAGTGGGTACAATAAAATATAGATGGCACTTAATGATTGGTATAAAACTACTTTCGTGGGCCCTTGGGGAACGTTCACCTATAGAGTTTTACCTTTTGGGTTATGTAACACTCCCAAAACTTTCTAGTGGGTAGTCCTTTCTATTTTTATAGATCTTAACAATGAATATATTGAGGTGTATATGGATGAAATCATGGTTTATGGAGAAATATTTGATGAGGCCCTCCATAATCTAGATCAAGTCTGCAAAGTTCATAATCTATCCTTCAACAATGAGAAGTGCTTAATAATGATGGATGAGGGCATCGTATTAAGACATCATATCTCAATAATAAGAATTAAAGTAGATCCTAAGAAGATAGAGATCATAAATCAATTACCCTCACCTAAGACTCAAACAAAAGTTAGAAGCTTCTTGGGACATGTTGGTTACTATAGATGCTTCATAGAAAATTTTAGCAAACTTGCAAATCCATTATTAATGCCAAAGAAGTCAAATTCAAATGGACCTCATAATGCCAAGCAATATTTGAATCTATCAAAGTAAAGTTGACCACTACACCTATACTAAGAGAACCTGATTGGAAGCTCCCATTTCATATACACATAGATGCTTCCAACATCGTAGTCGATGAAGTCCTTGACCAACAAGACAAGGAAAATGGGAAAAACTATGTTATTTACTATATTAGTAAAAATTTAACAGAAGCCAAAAAGAACTATGCCACAACTAAATTGGAATTTTTGGCAGTAGTATATGTCATCAATAAATTCTATCACTATATTATAGGTTATCCTATATATAAACATACATACCACTATATGGTCAAATATTTGATGAATAAACCAACAATAAATGGGTGAGTGGTTAGGTGGCTTTTATTACTTTAGAATTTCAAAATTACAATCATATACAAAACTGGTAGGACAAGTATAGTTGCCAATTTCCTATCTAGATTAAATACTACTAGAGAATAAGAACTAGTGGATGGTTCCTTTCTTGATGAATATTTGTTTGCAATATCAACTCTCCTTCACAGATATTTCCAACTACCCAATAACTAAAATATATCTTTACATATTACTCCCAATGAGAGACACCAACTAGTTCAACAAAGTTCATCCTTCCAATGGATAAAAGGATTACTATTTAAATGTGGACCTAATAATATTTTGTGGAGATGTGTAAGGGAGGATGAATTTTATGATATCCTCTATGCATGTCACGATGAACCTTTCAAGGAGAATTATTCTACAAAACAAACTGTACAAAATATTTTAGAAGTAGGATACTATTGGCCCTGACTTCACAAGAATGTGAAGAAATGTCTTCCATTCTGATCAATGCTAATAGAAAATGGAAAACCTATGACACAAAATGAAATACCTCATCAACCCCAAATCATTCTAGAATCCTTTGGGAAGTGCGACATCAATTTTATAGGACCGATTAATCCTCCATCCCAATAAAAGCATCACATTCTAGAGTGCACAGACTATGTAACTAAATGGATTGAGGTAGTGGCTCTCCAATACACACAAGAGGATAAAGTAGCTAATTTATTATATGAGCATATCTTTCAATGTTATAGTGCCCCTCAAGATATTGTGTCAAATCAGGGACAACAATTTGCATCAAATGTTATTTTTCATTCATGGAATATTACCAAGTGAAATATAGAAAATCCTTACCATATCACCCACAATCCAATGGATAAGTAGAGGTTACCAATAGGGAATTAGAGAACATTTTGAAAAAAATGATAGCTTCACATAAAAAGGATTGGGCTAAAAGGTTATATGAAGTTGTATGGGCTTATAAAATCACTTCGAAATCCACCACTGGACTCACCCCTTATGAGCTATTCTATGGAAAGAATTCCATTTATTCAATTGAATTTAAATTATAAAATTTATGCATTGCACTTGATGTGGGTATTGAGTTGTTATAGGTATAATAGGAAATAATCTTATAGTTGAATGCACTTGATGAGCTATGAAGGGATGCCCTTCATTAGATAGAGGTTATTCAACAACAACAAAAAGTATGGCATGACAAGCACATAAAAATCGAGTACAAGATAGGTGATTGGGTACTCTCGTTTGATTCACTCTACCTTTATTTCAAGGGAAAGCTCCAAACTAGATGGCTTGAACTATATGAGATTGAATAGTTTTTTTAGAATGGCATTGTTGATTGATACCTATGGATGGTTCAAAGAGAAAGATAGTTGTAAATGGACACTAACTCAAAGTATATCAAAAACCAATGACAAAGGAACATTTCTCTACCTATCTACTTTCGTAGTCTAACATGTATATCATAGGGGAGACTACTTCTCCAACTATGAAGGACAATTGATTGTGTCCTAATGAAAAATCCAATGATGAAAACCTCATAAGGGTGCCATTGGACCAATATTAGAGTGAAATCCTGTTTTTGACACACTAGTCATGAAAATAAAACCCGGTTGTAAAATTTCCTTGGAACCAGGGTTATGCATAAGGGGTCCAACCCAAAATCTATTTATAAAAATGGGACGAATCAATTTCAAAACCCAGGTGAATCCTACCCAAAGTGAATTTTTCCTTTTTCAACCAAAAATTATAATAATAAGACGAATTTCTGCTAATATTTGGAAAAAATATTAAACAAAAAAAAACTATGGGTAAGACAATTTATGTGTGGTGCCATGTGTGGCTCACAAATAATTTTTAATTTTTAAAGTTATAAAGTATATTTTTTAAACTTTTTAAAACTAGTTTCTATTTTAAAAAACTATAAGCTTATTTTATGTCCAACAAATATATCTAGTCTTGCCTTCACACGGTGACCACACTGTGCCATCGTGTGAATCCAAGGCACACTATGTCAACCGCCATGTGATGGCCGACATAGTGGCCCATGGCCTGTGGCCATCACATGTGGCTACCGCATGGTAGGCTGCACTATGTTGGCCACCACATTAAGATCACAGACTATAGGTCGTACTATATCAACTATAGGTTTTAGGCCACCACGTGATGGCTGACATAGCATGACCGACATACGATGGAAATCAAGAATCAATGGCAGTACGAAAAGTATCTGATTTAGAGTGAAATATTGGCAGGCAAGTGCAATTGTTCATATTATCATGCTGGAAATTTGCATCACAGTATCCCACTCTACTCTTGTATGTTTTAATGCCTATCCAGGCATATGAATATTTGTCATAGGAATTTTTGCATGGGATTTTCTCTTATGTTGAATATATGATCTGTTAACTTTACCAGTTGCTTCAATTATAACTTCAATAACTTACAGTCACAACAACACTGCATACCAAACTTACGTCTCCACTATTCTAGGAGGCTCTTTATATGCAGATAAATATGGATGTAAATGCATATACATAAAGGTTTGGATATTGGCTTCTATCGAAATTAGATTCACATTTTATAAAGAAGTCAGAAATCTAAAACTAATGAAGACTTGTACTTCAAATAATCTGAATTGCATCTATGATTATCGTAGTATGTTGTTTTTTTTTCAACTTGTATATACAGGGCCTGATACCATGTAAATATAGAATGATATTATCTCCATTAAGAACTAAATTTCTCAACACTAAGCACCATATTTATCGCACTCCTAGTCCTATTCTACTAACTGATAATCTCCACTTAAAAGTAAGTATTTTTGTAAGACTGCAACTCTATAACTAAAATAAAACAAAGGGTACAATAGAGCCAACTTGTCATGGAACAAATTATTACCTCAAAGTAATCATTGAACTTGTCCAATGTGGTGCACTCATCACTGCTATTTTTACCAATGATTTCGAGGGCTAAATTCATGTACCGTTACAAGATTTAGCCAAAAAGACAAATCTGGATGGCTTACCAAGAAGTGTCTCCTCCCCAACCAGAATTACCAATGTGTGGGTGTGTGATTCAATGGCCACTCAGGTAAAATTCTTGTGAACATGTCGTATTTGGTGGAGAGGGAACATTGTGTGTGGAAAATGATTAAAAAGTGGATACTTAGTTCATGGAAGGGACAAGGTCGTTCGTGATTCAAAGGCTAGAACAATAGCTGAGTTGGCCTATTTGTGTGCACTATGTAGTGTCCACGCATTTATTCCATAGATGAAATGCACCAACTATAATGACTATGAATCAATGGACATTAGTTATGGTTTCCTTTTGTTTTCATCTACCTTGTTAACTTGAAATTGGTTTATCCAACTCCATTAAATTTCTCGAGCAACGAACCACTTATCGATAAAAAGAAGTCTGCAACAAATTTAAATTTTGTAACGCTCTACGATTGATTTTAGCTTGACACCACACAGTCACCATTATTGGTCTGTCATCACACAATCACCTCACAAGAATGTGGCCATGTGTCCTCTACCTACCATGTGTTAATCTAACGTACCTTTCATCCTACAACCTCCTATAAATTGAAATTTTTTCAACAATTTTTTTTCTCCTTTCATCTTGTCATGGTTTTTCCCCATTTTTTTCTTCCATAATTTCTTGGGAATCTTTTGCTTGTGTTTTTAATAGTCTTCATTTGGTTATTTGAAGAAGGAGATGTGGAAGGAATGCTCAAAAAGGAAGAAACTGTATTGTTGCTATCAGAAAGAGGTATTTGTTCTTTTGATTATCTTCTTATGGATACTTTGTGTATCCCTTCTAGTCGATTATACTAGACAAGAAGAGTGTCATACAATAAATGGAATCCTTCTTAACACACGTCGCTTTGCATTCTTAATAGCGTATTTGATTTTTTTGACTGAATTTTTGATAACTGTAGAATCTAGGCTATGGCTCCACTGTAACTTTCGTTTATTGAAATGTTATGTTTTTTCTTAATGCATGTATGCCATTGTCATTGGTGTTTGATTTTTGGGTAGTTGGTTATTCATTCACTCAGTATATCTTGAAGCCTGTGATTTCAGAGTGGGAATAACGTTGGGAACCTTATATTCATAAATTGTACAATCTATAATTTTAATTTATGATAACAAATAAAAATTTCATAATTAATCGATTTCATTCTTATTAGATTAAATTTTGAAGTTGAAACTTTGAAAGTGTATTAGATAAATTAATTTTCATTTTTTTCCAAGAAAAAAACTAATGCTTACTATTAGAACGTAATCAAACTAGATAGTATCATGCTTACTATAACCAATCCAAACAACTTCATGTTTTAGATTCCTAAAGTATTTACTTCGTCATGCTTTTTTTTTTATCAAACAGTGAAAATGATCTTGTCACAGGCCATTATCAAAGACAATTCACGATTATGAGTGTGTGAACAAGCGAACATGTCAAACGATTTTTTGGCCCACAACTTTTTAATATCACTTTCTTATAAACTTCCATTTTCGTATTAACAATTCAGTATGGTAAACCTAGCGAGTTGCTAGATCACTTTCTTATAAACATAGGGAGGGCTTCAAAATTTCAATATGAAAATAATTATTCAAAATAAAAATTATAGTTTAAAAGTGTTGAAATTTTAAATTTTATTTAAATACATATATATTTAACATAACATGAATCCAAGATTAAAGAAAATATAAAAAAGGGTTTTAAAAACTGTAAATGTAGTTTTTTATAATTATAATAAATGTTTCATTATATTTCATAGATACAATGTAAAAGCCCTTTCTTATCATTGGCTTAATGAAGTTTGGAAGTAGATCTTGTACAGGAAGGCAAATGTGCCTTTATTATATTGATTCATATGTTATTTTAAAATAATTGTTATTTAGTTGTAGAGTTCAAGATTTGAATTAATGCTGAATTTTTTAGAAGTTATTGATTAAATATAAAGGTTTTATGTGGGATAAAGAATGAATAAAATAAGTTAGTAATATTTTAAATCTAAGAAGTAAGATATTGTTGTTTTTAATGGTGAATCCAGATTTGATCTGATCAGTGCACCATCCAAATGGTTATCTCTTCCTCTTATCTTCCTTCAAGGGTTAACTTTAAAAACACTTTTTGTTTTAACCTTTCCAATATTTTCAACACACCTAGAAGAGATACGCAATGGGTCAAGAACTTTTGGTCTTGCAGGGGTCATAAAAATGGCACAATACAACACCAATGTTGCCTTTATGTAAATGATAGTCAACTCCTACGACGGTGAAGCATCCACTATCCAAATGACCATCAACATCAATAATATTTCTTTTATCGTCAAACCTTTAGATCTGTAGCGAGTTGCAGGATTGCTATATATAGATGGTCAACTAGTGACCAATCAGTATGGTTTGAGTGACGATGACAAACTAACATTGGAGACAAAATACAATCTTGATTTACAATATTTGAGCGATAAATTTTTAAAATTTTATTTTATTTTGCAATTTTAAGGTATCCTAAATTTTATTTTCTAATAATTTTGTACTTTTTTAGATAAGTCGTCTAAGTCCAAAAGGGGCTTAAATATTTTCGATGTTGCAGACAATTTTCTTCGTTCTTGCATAGAACTCTTCCAAGTAATAATTGTTTTGCAAGGATAAACTAAAAACATGTTGTTTTGGGCATTGGCCTTTTTGGTTCGATGTCTTTTGGGCATCAAATTTGACTAGTGCACTTACATTTCGAATCACATTAAACAGGATATTCTTAACGCCCAAAGACAACAAACTACATGTGTAGTAACATCCACCCAATTTATTATTTCCTTTTTTTATGAAGCATACTACAATGTTAAAGATACCCCACCTCCAACTGCATTGCACCTAAAATTGATGGCTATTGGTGCGATCGAAGAAGAAATACAGATAAAATTATATTTTTGGAAAAACTATATATTCTTCTTTCTACAGATAAAAATAGGGCATAAGTTTGATCTTTTACAAATACAAAGATCTTTTAAAATAATTGTTATTTAGTTGTAGAGTTCAAGATTTGAATTGATGCTGAATTTTTTAGAAGTTATTGATTAAATATAAAGGTTTTATGTGGGATAAAGGATGGATAAAAGAAGTTAGTAATATTTTAAATCTAAGAAGTAAGATATTGTTGTTTTTAATGGTGAATCCAGATTTGATCTGATCAGTGCACCATCCAAATGGTTATCTCTTCCTCTTCTCTTCCTTCAAGGGTTACCTTTAAAAACACTTTTTGTTTTAACCTTTCCAATATTTTCAACACACCTAGAAGAGATACGCAATGGATCAAGAACTTTTGGTCTTACAGGGGTCATGAAAATGGCACAATACAACACCAATGTTGCCTTTATGTAAAGGATAGTCAACTCCTACGACGATGAAGCATCCACTGTCCAAATTACCATCGGCATCAAGAATATTTCTTTTATCGTCAAACCTTTAGATCTATAGCGAGTTGCAAGATTGCTATATATAGATGGTCAAATAGTGACCAATCAATATGGTTTGAGTGACGATGATAAACTAACATTGGAGAAAAAATACGATCTTGATTTACAATATTTGAGTGGTATATTTTTTAAATTTAATTTTTATTATTTTGCATTTTTAAGGTATTCTAATTTTTATTTTCTAATAATGTTGTCCTTTTTTTAGATAAGTCTTCTAAGTCCAAAAGGGGCTTAAATGTTTTTGACGTTGCAGATAATTTTCTTCGTGCTTGCATAGAACTCTTCCAAGTAAGACTTGTTTTGCAAGGATAAACTAAAAACATGTTGTTTTGGGCATTGGCCTATTTGGTTCGATGTCTTTTGGGCACCAGATTTGACTGGTGCACCTACATTTCAAACCGCATTAAACAGGATCTTCTCAATGCCCAAAGACAACAAACTACATGTGTAGTAACATCCACCCAATTTATTATTTCTTTTTTTTATGAAGCATACTACAATGTTAAAGATACCCCACCTCCAACCGCATTGCACCCAAAATTGATGGCTATTGGTGTGATCGAAGAAGAAATACAGGTAAAATTATATTTTTGGAAAAACTATATATTCTTCTTTCCAATTTTTTTTTAAATTTTCTAATTTTTTGTTTGAATGCAAAAAAAAGCAGTTGAATTTGTTGCTCGAAGGGATGTCACGTTAAGGGGTCACATGCATGAAGCCACTAGATATTCCGACACGCAGTTGAAAATGACACCAATAAGTGCTACAAGAACTATGAAATGTATGAGGTCTTCCTCACCTCCTCAATGTAGACCATCAACTCCTTTGATTTCTACACATGTTATAAGTGATTTTGAAGAAGTAACCTTCGGCTCAGAAGGTAACCTTACTATTTGAAACTACTATTTAAAATTATGTATTTTATTGATTTAAAATTATAATTAGTTTAAAGAAACTTTTTATATGTTTTCAGAGCAATGACAAGTGGATCTATCATTAATGAGGATAAAGTTAGCTATGTAGGTCACATCTTCCTCTGGTAAGTATGGTTTAATTAAAACTATTTTTATGGCATTGTTTTTTATAATAGTTTTAATTGAAATTTTAATATAAAATTTTGTAGGGGAGCTGGCTCATTTCCAAAGACATAGAAAATCAATGCTTCCACCACCTCCACCATGACAAACACACCCACAACAAGTGCTACCAATGATGAGAGGCCAATATCGCATGTATGGGAAATAAATCCTTACACCACCACCTTCAGGACGAGCCATAATTCAAACATAGACTATGTCTGACTTCTTGACATTTTTCTTTGGGAATCTCTCAAATATGCAGAGCGCTTCTCAAATACTCTATGGTGATCTCGATGATGATTTTATTTTTCAAGATAACAATCATGAATCTTTACCTTTCAAGGCAAATGATTTGCTTCATGAGCCACAAAAGCATAATGAAACAAAAGAGGTTGTTGAGGAAACTTTCACCGTAGTTAGGTGATCCCCCTCCCATCAAACCACCACCCAACATCCTCTAAGCGATGATGAGAAAGTTAATTTTCTAGAAAATATTTTATTAGCTCTTGATTGTGAAGCTACAATTAAGGAAACTCTACTTTCAGATATTGAAGGCATAAAATATTGGGAATATCGGGCAAAGGTTTTAATAAAATAAATAAATGTTCAATACAAGAATTTTTCAAAAAGAAAGGAGATGTTTTCATTGGTGGAGAATGAACCACAAAATCTTGATGCATTGTTACATTAGGCTAAATCCACAGCATGGAGTCCAACTCCACATACAATGATGAAATTTTGAAAATTATACTTAACAGATTGGAAAACCTCAATGTCGAGGCCCAAACATATTTCAATGAATGGTCAACAGATAAGAAAAAAGTAGTAGTTGCAAATATTGCAAGACTTACTGCTGATGTAAGTTTTACATATAATTGAAAATCATTTATTCTTAAATATATTTTTTTTATAAATATTAACTTTTTTCTTTTCTATTTTGCAGTCTAATTTTTAGCACTTAAAGACGCATGTCAGCGCCATGAAAATGTTGATTAAGATTGCAAAAACTAGTGTGACTAATGCTATTGAAATGAAGAAAATATTACAATTCACTATCAGAGAAAAAAATTGGCTAAATAAGTTTATGAAAGATAAGGGCCTAGATGTGGAGGTTGTATTAAAACAAATGAGAAAGAACTTAAGGCACCCTTTATAGAATATCCTACAAAGGAAGAAGGTTTATTGTTATCAAGGATGAGCACTACATCTAAAAGTCTAGTAAGGGTTGGTGCACTGGAAGCAAAGGATATTGATGAGGGATCATCAACACAAACTCATTCTCTAGAAGATCCAACTCATACTTCAGGCACTCGGAAGAAAGCCAACTAGTTGATTGTAGCTTTTGTTGTATAGCAGTCAATAATTTTATAAATTGTAAAGGATGCTTTCAAATCAATAAAAGAGACAATTTCTAAAAATTGTGTATTATCTTTTTGAAATTTTGTTTTAAAAATTATGATGTTTTAATTAGTTAATGTGGATGCAATAAATAATTTTCATTACAAATGAATTGCTAGCAAAGATGGATATAGGTAAAAAATTCTATTATGTTTTATAAAAAAAAAATAAATGACTGGATTGTAGCATAAATATCTGCTTTACCATAGATAGATAATCCAATAATAGGGCTTAAATATTAAACATACAATTTCATCAACATATACAATAGATTTGTTTGGAGATATACACAATAGGATAACAATGATATGATATAAAAATAACAAATTCACAATTTTGTAAGCTAAAACAAACACTTTCCAAATATCAAAAATAAATGTTCAAGTAAAATGAAAAATCAATTCTCAATATCCTATAGAAAGTTGATAATGAATAATGTGAAATATATTCAAAATTTTAAATCATCCATTGATCACAATGTTGGAAGTTGAAACAAACACTTTTTAGATTGTACAAAATCATCTAGATTTGATTTGGAGATATACACAATAGAATACCAATGATAGGACATAAAAACAACAAATTCACAATACTAGAAGTTAAAACAAACACTTTCCAAATATCAAAAAATACATGTCCAAGTAAAATGAAAAATCAATTCTCAATATCTTGTAGAAAGCTAATAATGAATAATGTGAAATATATTCAAATTTTTAAATCATCCATTGATTACAATGTTGGACGCTGAAACAAACCCTTTTTTAGATTTTACAAAATTATCTCGATTTTTTGGAGATATACACAATAGAATAACAATGATATGATATAAAAACAACAAATTCACAATGTTGGAAGCTAAAACAAACACTTTCCAAATATCAAAAAATATATGTCCAAGTAAAATGAAAAATCAATTCTCAATATCCTGTAGAAATTTGATAATGAATAATGTGAAATATATTCAAATTTTTAAATCATCTATTGATTATAATGCTTGAAGCTGAAACAAACACATTTCAAACTGTACAAAATCATCTAGATTTTTTTGGAGATATACATAATAGAATAACAATGATATGATATAAAACAACAAATTCACAATGTTGGAAGCTAAAACAAACACTTTTCAAATATCAAAAAATACATGTCCTAGTAAAATGAAAAATCAATTCTCAATATCTTGTAGAAAGTTGATAATGAATAATGTGAAATATATTCAAATTTTTAAATCATCCATTGATTACAATGTTGGAAGTTGAAACAAACACTTTTCAGATTGTACAAAATCATCTGTACTCATACCCAAAATTTTATTGCTACAATTTGATCAGTGTTACCATTATCCTCATCATCATGAGTATTTGTTTCACCTCTTCTGTTTGCGGGAGATTTCCAATATGCCAAAGCTCTATCATAAGGATACCACTCCACCTCATAGGTCAACACATATACTCTCAAACAATTTTACAAATTTTTATCCAACCTATTTTAAACTTTAGATTTTACAAATGATAATGCACTAAACACCCTTTCATCTTCCATTGATCCCAAAATCATTGTTTGACATAATTCATATAAAAGAAAATATTCACTCATCATATGTTGTAAGACACTACTGAGATGCAATATTTTCCACAAACATGAAATAGAACCTGTTTCATGACGGTTAGTCAATTGTGAAACTTGAGCAACCATTGTCCTTCCAAAATTAGTTTGATTGTTTTATCAAAAGATATTTCTTGAGAATACCATTGATTTCAATACCATTAACTTCCACATGTTTAGTGAAATGGTTAGAAAGAGTGCCCATGTATTTGAGAAACAAACCATTTATAGTTTGGTATTCAGTACAAGGATCCTAGAACATCAAGTTTACCACACCCATAGCCTCAAGCAATTCATCTCTTTAAAAATGGTCTCTTATTTCATTTGTCTAGGAAACTTGCTATTTTTCTCAATTTAATTTTTGTATCATGTACAACTACATCAAATTTATTGTATGTTATGGGTATTTGTTCTACTTCATTTGTAGCTATATCCATTTGTTGATCAAAACAATATAAAGGTATTGCCTTTCCATGTACATTAATACAAAGATGATCGTTTATGTTGAACTTCAAAAAGTTTTGAGGATCATTGACATTTGTTAATGTTCTCCAACTCTCAAACATGGGATCCATAAAACTTTTACCAGATATGTACATCATATCAATATGCATACAAATTTTTTTTCTCACCCTGATGAAATCCACAATATAAATTGATCTTTGTTGTGCAATTTTTATCAAAGTATTCATTTCTTCCAACATTGGAATAATACCACACAATGTGAGAAGTGTTTCCAAGTCACTCATTTGGAATAACAAATCTTTAGCCTTATCAACTGCCCTACGATTTACATACATAAACCCTGCCAAGGATTGATATTCTTTGAAAACTCTATATGTCGATTGGTACAATGAAATCCACCTAGTATCTACATCTTTTAACAGTTTTTTACCTTTAGTAACTCCTAGTGCAAACTTTTGAAACTCTAAAAATATTTTTGGACTGCACAAAAAATAATAATGAATTTCACGGACAAGTTCTTCCACTTTTGCTACATTTTCAAATGTGCTCACAATTTTGTATGCAAGATTCATTCTGTGAGCCATGTAATGAATAGGGATCAAATATGGGGCAATTGATGTTTGTAGTCAAATACAAAGACCATTCCTGTGTCCTTGCATTGTAGCAGCACCGTCTGCTCCAACGCATATTAACTTGTTGGTTATTTCAATATCATTCATTCCTGCTATTTCCTTTAAATTGGTTATAAAAACATTGTAAAAGTTTTATGCATTGCAATTTTCCACCATCTTACGTACTCCAAGTAAATGAGGTTTTCTTAAATGATTTTCCAATGTGTAAACATGCATGTAAATCCAAGATGTGTTGTCAACAACAGTCACCTCATCAATTGAAAGTGAAATGAATTTGGTATTTTTTACATTCTCTTTGAGGTCCTCTTGCTCAACCAATGAGAGACATTTTACCATTTTCCAACCACTTCGATCTGACCAATGGGCACTAGGAAGGTTTTACACATCAACTAGTTGAAATAGATGTTTATAATCAATGAAATCAGATATAGGTCTACCCTTTTTAAGAATAGTGTATACAACAAAAAACTGCAAACTTTTTGAAGCTAAAGTGATCTTATTCATTTTTTGAAATTGGGCTTGAATCGTTCCACCTTTATCAACCAAAGTTTGTTGTTGTTTCATTTCTTTATCATATTCTTGTGCATATATGATATGTGCGCATTCTGATGCATCCTTCCACCTAAATTTTTTGATATTGTTCCATCACTTTCTTTTGTTTTTATATAAACTTTTCCACAATATTTTTCTATTGTATATTTCTTAATTTGTAATCTATGATCCCTTTGGTGTTTCCAATTGTAAATTATACATATCAATTCTTTCAATTCTTCACTACTATTCTCTAGCTACACTGGCTCAATAAGTGGAAATTCTGATACCCAATCAGGCTGAAATGTTCTATTAATTATCCACTTGGATAACCTGGCACGTTTAGGTTTCTTAGAAGAATATTCTCCGGAAGTAGGGATTGTATGAGAGATATTATTTTCTTTTTCATTTGACGTGTAGTTTCAAGAATCTCTTCATGTTGTTGTTGCATTTCATTAAGAAAATTTTCATCTATGGGTATTTCATTATCGAGGATATGTGGAAGTGGAGGCATACCAAGGTCAATAATGTTTTCTGCAATCAAAGTTTTTTCATATCATTTTGTGATCTTATTAAAAACCTAGGAATCAATTAATAGTATACAAAGGCATCAACAAAAAAACACCATTTTTTAATGAAGAAAGATAGTATATATAAAATTAATAGTATACAAAAATTCACTGGTTAGTAAGTAAAAGGTGTTTGTACCTTGAATTTGTGCAGATGTCGATGGTTGACTGGATTGTGAAATATGATGAAAGTAATTTAGGATACTATTTTTATTGGAATATTGGCCTCCCTTGTTTCCATTGCCAACTGGTGATATTTTACTTGTATAAATGAAAGATGAACATGAACATCATGTTCAAAAAAATAAAAACTACTGGTTAAAAAGAATTATTGGTCAAGAAAACAAGATGAAATATGAAACCTAGGATATGGTGCCTACCATATGGCATTGGGTATATGATGGTTGATATGGGATGGATTACATATGGCAGATAGTGACAGACATATGGTGATTGGCATATATCAACCGCCATATGGCAGATGACATATGGTTCCTGACATATCGAATATGGCATCTGCCATATGTCATTTGCTATATGGTGTTTTCCATATGTCATCCACCATATGGAGGACGCCACATATCATTTGCCATATATCATCCTCCATATGGTGGATGCCATATGGTTCCTAACATATGGTGAAATTTATATGTCATCTCCCATATGGTGCTTGATATATGGTAGCAGATATATGTCATTCCCCATATTCCAGGCATCATATGGTGACTAATATATGGTGATAAACATGTGGCATTTACCATATGTCATTGGCCATTTGGCACCTGACGTATGGGGGATGACATATATCTACCACCATATGTCATCCATTGATATTTGGTGCCTGACATATGGTGGATGATATATGTCATCCCTCATATGGTAGATAACATATGTCATCCCCCATATGGTAGATAATATATGGCATCTTTTATATGGCAGATGACATATGTCATCTGCTATATATCTGCCACCATATGGCATCTGACATATGAAGTTTGATATATAGAGATAGACATATATCGACTAACATATGGTGTTTGACAGAAATATAGACATATGGTGACTGCCATATGGCAACTAACAAAAAATATTGGATGTCTATAGCAAATCTAAATTAAATATAGAAATACTGACCTATGTCTATCGCCTACTACGATTGTATACTATGGTTCTGTTGGTCATGAATCTACCACAGGAAAGGATTTTCTATGTCTATGCACCCTAGACCCGGCCAACATTGAAAGGCTGGGAGAAAGAAATGTCTCCCAGACCAATCTCCAGAGAGGGCTGGTTCCCTTACTATTTCTAAGCTTGATTAAGACTAAAGTTATTGGAAAGGAATTATAAATGTGCAAAAAGAAACGGGAAATACACGAAAGATATGGGAAATATGGCCACAAGCAGAACTTATATGATCAGGGAAAGAAACTCAGGAAGAATTTAACCTCAAGCGTATAAACAACATATAATAATAGAATACAACATAATCCACTTACGACCTTGCACTGACAACCTCTAGGATGGCATTCCAGAACTCACTTTCTCATTTGCGATATTCAAACTCAGGTGCAAAATTGAAATCTAACAGCAGATTAGAAAGACGAGCATAACTGAGAAATGCATGAAATAGAAGGAAATCATTAGAAATACGCTTGCAAAATCAGAGGCCAAATATCTTTCATTCATGCAAAGAAATTCAAAGCTTTCAGCAAAAATCTCTCTTTCAATCCCTCTTTCTGAGATCTACATTGATTTATATAGAAGTCTTGCTTCTTTACAACATTAAAAATATGCAACGAACTTCCTTGAGATCTACAAAATGTGCAATAGAAACAAGGAAATGATCCCCTTAAACCAGCCTCGGAGAAACCAAAAATTGAATGAAACAAGGAGTCGGTCGTCTTCATTAAATGGTCGTTCTTGAAACATGCTTGAACCGTTAGAAAAATCACGAACATCAGCTTTGGATGATGGAAATATTTAATTCTGGTGGCTTGGACACGTTCTTCTACCTTGCTCGCATTGGAAAGCAGCAAAACATTTAATTTTGGAGTGTTTTTAATCGTTGGAAATTGCAAAACTTCATCAGGCCGTTTGAACTGCTTTCTGGCACGAAACTATAATAGGTCGCAAAAATGCGACATGTTGTGAAATCACGACGTATTTCTGCTCTGTACACTTTGTCACTTTGGAACCGCGAAAACCATCCATGTCACGAAATCGTGACGTTCTTTCTCAATTTTATCCTTTGCTGCTTCGACCCATGAAAATTTGACAAGGCACAATTTCGCTACACTTTTCTCTCTCTTTTGGCTGTGTCCTCCTAGTACGTCATGAAAACAAGACAAGTCACGCTTTTGCTACGTTCTCCCATCGACATCTTTGTTTTATCTCTGGGTCATGAAAACTAAACAAGTCATGAAATCGCTACACTATCTCCCCGCTACTCAATCTTCTCTTCTAAGTCGCGAAAATCTGACATATCACGATTTTGCGACAATTTTCATCCACCTTGTACGGTCCTGCTTCTAACCTACAAAAACATGACACTCTTGCCTCAAGTGGTTCGTTAATCTCCATCATGTTGCAAAATCGCGACAGGTTCTATCTCCTTAGACTTTACTACTTTTCGACCGTGAAAATTCATCATGTCACGAAATCGTGACATTCCGTACAATCTGGCTGCCTCTTCGCTTCCTCTCCACGAAAACGTGACATGTCATGAAATTGCTACAATTACTTGTGCTTGGTCCTTCCGCACCAATATGTCATGAAATCATGATGTTTCCATGTTGCTGGACTTCATCTCCACAAATGTGAAATCGCGATGCCTCTCATGCCTTATGCTTTCTGTTTCCACTTGCTGCGACCATGCAACACGTCACGATTTTGCGATGTCTTTTGCCTTTTGTGCCTTGTTCATTATTCTATCGTGATATTGCTACAAAGTTTATTGTCAACGCCCTTTGCTTAGTTATGTCATGATTTCGTGACCTTTTCTCTCACTATACTCCATGGCCATTGTAAGTCATGAAAACGTGACATGTCACGATTTCGCGACAATTTCCTGCGCTGCCCCCGTTGACCATTTTGACCGTGAAACTCCAACACGTCGCGATATCGCGACAACCTTGCTGCTTTGCTGCCATTGACTGCGTTGACCACGATTTTGGAACACGTCACGAAATCATGACATTTTTTGACTTTGCTTCTCTCTCCTCAATAGACCCGCGATAACGCGACATGTCGTGATATCGTGACGATTTTGAAACTGTGCCTTCCATGCTGCTTTTTGTCGTGATTTCACGACAGTCTTCGAACTTAGCTTTTTTTGCATCAAAACCTGTAAAGGAGTGAGAACTTCAACATCTTATGCATGAATAATCAAAAATCAAAATAATGTGGCAAAAATGCCAACATTTTTGGTGGCTCGTAGGGTATACAGTTCTGCTATATGCACGAATCCCAGGCATGAATCCATTGGGCAACAGAGTCAAGAAAAACTGAGAACAGAAAGCTGGCTGATGGGGTACATCTCGGCGGACTGCTGCAACAACTCTTGTTGAATTACTAAAAACTCAAGGAATCTGTATTTGGCTTAGCTGACCAGGTGCTATAAAAGAATCTCCATGAAAGCACCAGGGGTTGCAAAATAGAAATAAATGAAATAAGTGGAGTGAGGACTATGGAATGGAAATAGTAAATGATGGAATAATGGAATAGAGGGAGTGATGCGGTAGATACAGTAACAGAGTGCTTATGTGCTACCAGCTGCTATGAAAGAGAAATGGAAGTGAATGGAATGGAAGGTGGGAATGGAAGGAGTGAAGTGGTAGATAGAACTAATAAATGCTAAAACAACAATGAAATTATAAGAAAGTGGAAAGGAAGAAGCAGGAATATTAGAAAGGGGGGAAAAGAAACAACAGCAGTGGCTTGATTACTTGCAGAAGAAAAAGGAGTAGGAGAAGAAGGGAATGAATAGGGGAAGGAAGAAATAGAGAGGAAGCCACTAACTACTGAGAAGGAAGAAGAAAAAAGAAAGAAATACGTACCTGCGGGCTCGCATGCAAAAAGAGCCGAAGGTGACAGAGGAAAACAATACTTTTTTTTTCTCTTTTTTTGTTGTCTTGTTTTATTACTATATACAATAGTTTACAACATGATTGGCATGTCGCCACCACAAACCCAGTCTCAGGGGGTTATCCGATGAACCGACAGTGTCCCGACCAAATCTGATTGTATTTCAGTTGATCTTCAGTTTCTGGAACAGAGGACCTAGACATCATTCTTGCTGACTCTGGCTTGCTCACTATTTGCTTCTGCCTGTGGTGTCTGGAGCTGCACTTGTTCATTACTGGATTCAGAATCAATTCAGGTTCAACCCCAAGTTTTTTTGTTGCATTATTTGTACAGGTCGCTCCATCAAAGTACAACATCCAGAATTGATCAGGCACAGAGTCTTGATCAGGAAGCATCTTCAGTTCAACCTCTTTAGGCTGCTTTGTAATGGAACAACAACCAATCTCAGTCTCCAGCATGGCATTAAATTCAAGCATTGAGAACACATCCTCTAAGCAAGGTTCATCCATCAAGACAAAATCTTCTGGTTCTTCAGTTTGCATGTTGACAGACTGCATGGCCTTTCCTGCTTCATCCAACCTTTCAATATGAAAAGAGGAAGGTTTTTCATTATGAATCCGGAGTCTCTTTCCTTTGAAAGGGATCTCCAAGTGGGAATAATCCAGTGCAAGGTAACCTCCCAAATTTGCAGTAAATTCTTTGGATAAGCACATACTGAAATACGGTTCTAGATCGACCACAACTATCTCTTGAATGACTATAATTTGAGGCATAGTGTGTAAAACAATCGAGACATCCTTGATTACACCCACCATTTTCATAGGAGTACCATCTAACTGTAAGACTCCAGGGCTACTTCATGTATATTCCATACCCATAACTTCACAAACTGCATTTGGCATGACAGTTGTAGCGGCTCCAGAGTCGATCATGCAGTTATGCACTATCCAACCCTCTATTTGCAATGATAGATAAAACGGGGGTGGTCTATTTTTACCAGTGATGGAAGTGGTTAAAGCTTGAGCGTAAATTGTTTGGGTAGGACCCTTCTCACTATCCTTCATAGATTTCAAATATTCTTGCAATAAATCTACCTGCCCAAGCAATTGCAATGCATCGTAAAGACTAACCTTAGCTGGGGTCTTCTTCAGTTCTTCGACAATGTTGTATGCAACCGCAGCAGATTCCTTCTTTTCAATAGGGTGATCATATCTGCTCTGATACTGCTAAGTGGCTTCTACTCTTAGCCTCTTTGTCAATGAAGGGTACTTCAACTTTTCTCTAGCTTGCTCCTCCGCTTCTGATCTTGCTTGTGCAGTTGTAGCTTTCTCTTGTACTCTGTGTGGAACAGGGTCTTTCGATAAAACAGGTGCATCAAGCTTTGAAACTGACACAAAAGTTTTCACTAGTTTTTTTAAATCAGCTGGCACTTTTAATGGCTCTAACTCAGCAGGATCTACTGTAATAGGCTTCTTTCCAGTCCTTGTGAGAACCGAAACTTGCTCTTCCGATGGAACCATTAAGCTATGGCCTACCTCAGAGATCATATTGACTTGCCCTCCCGAAGAACTAGCAGCCAATGTCTACACATAATTCAAATGAACCATGCAAGTGTCTTCTCCATGTGGATCATTGCATGTCGAACACCAATATGTTCTTTCAGCAAGGACTACATCTTCATTTGCCAAAACAGTCAAGTTTTTCTCGGGTGCTTTGCTTGTTGAAGCAGCTTGTTCTCTAGTAATCGGCAAGGGTTGAAATCTCCTAGGCTAGAAATCTCACTCAGCTTGCTTCCTTTCAATAAGCGTGATCTTATTACCCATTGCTCTTATTACCGAATTGGTAAATTTTACCTCTTGCAGGAGTGTCGTATAAGGATCAGGATTTACAGGCGTAGGAGGTGCTGGTAAAGGCAAAGGTGCTGGTGGTGCCGGTAATGCTGGGAATGAAGTGGAAGTAGGGAATGGCAGAATTTTGGGTGCAGGCAACTAGGGATTTGCTAAAGTAGAGAGCTGAGGAACTGGGATAGGTGCAATTTGAGGTGCACTGGAATTCCATGATGGAACAGGGTACATAGAAGACATAGATTGCAAAAAATAACTAGGATATAAATGTTGTGGAATATCAGGTAAAATGGGCATTGCTACCTTTGGGGGAAGCTTGTCGATTGCAATCAAGTCTGCCTCCGCCTTTTGTGCTTGCTCGAATAGTTTCGGGAAGGTCATCACATTGGACTGCCTGATTGCCAAGCCAATGTTTGTATTGAATGCTCGAAGGTAGTAGAACATAGCTTGCTTAGGGGTAGGGCGAAGTCCTTCAGGCACTCGCTACCAGCTTCTGGTGAAACGAACATTGAAATATGCTATTGCCTCCTGCGGGTGCCTCTGGATTGCGTTAAACTGATGTAACAATGAAAATGGGTTAGCCTGTTCATGAAAATTCTTCACTAACAATTCTCCTAGCTGATCTTAGGACACAATAGTGCCTGGTTGCAGAGATCGATACCAGTACAGTAATTTTCCTCTCAAGGATAACACTAATAACTTCACCATCATATCTTCGTCCGTTATATCATGAATGGCTACCATAGAAGCTACATCATGAATATGTTCGTATGCAATCTTTCTCGTGCCATCATAGGTTGGCAAGGCTTTCAAATCAGCCTAGGAAACTGGATTTTGAGCCTACAAATTCAAGGCCCCTGAGCTGTTCCATGCTGAAAACTGCCTGGGTGGAGGATACTGGGCCATTGGGACTAGTGTATGTAACTGAGAAGGTGGAAAACTAGTAACAATACCAGGGATTTGTGTGGATATGGCAGATGATGCAAGCGATGGGGAAACCAACCTAGAGTGTTCACCTCCTTTTGTGCTGTCAAGTTCAAAAAACTCAACAAGATCTTCAACTTTTTTGGACTTTGATCTCATGATCATGAAGTATAGCTTTCACTGCATCCACGTTCAGATATTTCTAGGTACTGCAGAGTCACCAAATGTTCTAACTATACGGCATGAAGGTGAACATTAAACCCTCAATACTATGGGATCTTTCTGAGACAGAAACAGTCTGTCCCATCGGGCGTGCCAAAAACTGTTGGTCACAAATCTGCCACAAGAAAGGATTTTCTATGTCTATGCACCCTAGACCCGACCAACATTGAAAGGCTAGGAGAAAGAAATGTCTCCCAAACCAATCTCCAGAGAGGGCTAGTTCCCTTACTATTTCTAAGCTTGATTAAGACTAAAGTTACTGGAAAGGAATTATAAATGTGCAGAAAGAAATGGGAAATACACGAAAGAGATGGGAAATATGGCCACAGGCCAAACTTATATGATCAGGGAAAGAAACTCAGGAAGAATTTAACCTCAAGCGTATAAACAACATATAATAATAGAATACAACATAATCCACTTACGACCTTGCACAGACAACCTCCAGGATGTCATTCCAGAACTCACTTTCTCATTTACGATATTCAAACTCAGGTGCAAAATTAAAATCTAACAACAGATTAGAAAGACGAGCATAACTGAGAAATGCATGAAATAGAAGGAAATCATTAGAAATACGCTTGCAAAATCAAAGGCCAAATATCTTTCATTCATGCAAAGAACTTCAAAGCTTTTAGCAAAAGTCTCTCTCTCGATCCCTCTTTCTGAGATCTACATTGATTTATATAGAAGTCTTGCTTCTTTACAACATTAAAAATATGCAATGAACTTCCTCAAGATCTACAAAATGTGCAACTGAAACAAGGAAATGATCCCCTTAAACCAGCCTCGGAGAAACCAAAAATTGAATGAAACAAGGAGTCGATCGTCTTCATTAAATGGTCGTTCTTGAAACATGCTTGAACCATTAGAAAAATCATGAACAGCAGCTTTGGATGATGGAAATCTTTAATTCTGGTGGCTTGGACACGTTCTTCTACCTTGCTCGCATTGGAAAGCAGTAAAACATTTAATTTTGGAGTGCTTTTAATCATTGGAAATCGCAAAACTTCATCAGGCCATTTGAACTGCTTTCTGGCGCAAAACTGTAATAGGTCACAAAAATGCGACGTATTTCTGCTTCGTACACTTTGTCACTTTGGAACCGCGAAAACCATCCATGTGTGAAATCGCGACGTTCTTTCTCAATTTTATCCTTTGCTACTTTGACCCGCAAAAATTCGACAAGGCACGATTTCGCTACACTTTTCTCTCTCTTTGGGTTGTGTCCTCATCGTGAAAACAAGACAAGTCGCTCTTTTGCTACGTTCTCCCATCGACATCTTTGTTTTATCTCTAGGTCGCGAAAACTAAACAAGTCGCGAAATCGCTACACTATCTCCCTGCTGCTCAATCTTCTCTTCTAAGTCACAAAAATACGACATATCACGATTTTGCGATAATTTTCATCCACCCTGTACGGTCCTGCTTCTAACCCGCGAAAACATGACACTCTTGCCTCAAGTGGTTCGTTAATATCCATCATGTCACGAAATCGCAACAGGTTCTATCTCCTTGGACTTTACTGCTTTTCGATCGCAAAAAATTTTCATGTGAAATCATGACATTCCATACAATCTGGCTACCTCTTCGCTTCCTCTCCACGAAAACGCGACATGTCACAAAATTGCTATAATTCCTTGCGCTTGGTCCTTCCGCACCAATATGTCATGAAATCACGATGTTTCCATGTTGTTGGACTTCATCTCCACAAATTTCGCGAAATCGCGATGCCTCTCATGCCTTATGCTTTCTGTTTCCACTTGCCGCGACCATGCAACACGTCGTGATTTCGTGACGTCTTTCGCCTTTTGTGCCTTGTTCATTATTCTGTCGCGATATCGCTACAAAGTTTATTGTCAACACCCTTTGCTTAGTTATGTCACAATTTCTTAACCTTTTCTCTCACTATATTCCATGGCCATTGTAAGTCATGAAAACGTGACATGTCACGATTTTGTGACAATTTACTGCGCTGCCCCCCGTTGACCATTTTGACCGCGAAACTCCAACACGTCGCGATATCGCGACAACCTTGCTGCTTTGCTGTCGTTGACTGCGTTGACCGTGATTCTGGAACACGTCGCGATTTTGCAACATTTTCTGACTTTGCTTCTCTCTCCTCAACAGACCCGTGATAACGCGACATGTCACGATATCGCGACGGTTTTGAAACTGTGCCTTCCATGCTGCTTTTTGTTGCGATTTCGTGACAGTCTTCGGACTTAGCTTTTTTTTTGCATCAAAACCTATAAAGGAGTGAGAACTTCAACATCTTATGCATGAATAATCAACAATCAAAATAATGTGGCAAAAATGCCAACAGGTTCTCTCTTGGTTATTGTTTGCTATAGTAGCCTATTGTCTGTCATTGATGTCAGTTGTCTTATTTGTCACTTACTATCTTCTACTCATTGTCTAACCTGTTGTCTATCGTATGTTGTTTATCGCTCGCTATCATAAATAAATAGTGTTTTAAATGTATGAATATCGCTCTCATGTTAGATATATATATATATATATATATAATGGGGGTATAAGAGGCGAATTTGGTGGGATAAATGAATTTTTTATAATTTGAAGGTGAATTTTTGGAGGGAAATAAGTATCATAGTGGATGAATGGACCCTAAAAAAAAAATTCCCAAAAATTTTGGGTGAATGGATTGACATCTAGGGTCCCCATTTTCACCAAATTCCAATTTCAAAAATCCTAATATTCACCCCAATTTGTGAAATTCATCGCTATGCATAATCCTGCAACCAAGGCAAAAGTGAATTGAAAATTAGAAATGGTGGTTCCTTCTATTTTAAAAATAAAAGTAAAATATTATACATACATATATGTGTGTGTGCTTCAATATGTGCCCTTGTGTTTTAATTTATTTTTTAACCCTAATGTTATCTTGACTTAATCGCAGGTTCCTACCCCTTTTGAAGCATCATGACCAACCTCTTCTAATAAGGTATATTTTCTTCTTTTACTCTATTTTAATCTCATGATTTTTGCATATTCATAGAAATATTATAACCTATGGTGTATGAGAGGGAGGTTATATGGAGGACCTTGAAGAATTAAAATTAATCTAGCAAACATGAGGAGTTTTCTAGCCTCCCTTGGTTGAGAACTAGACTTTTTTAGATGACTGAAGAAGTTACAAATTAAATATAATATCTCTCAACACTAAATAGGGGACATGCAACAGTTAGAAATCTTACATGGTAGATATAAGTTTAACATGCTAAGTATACAAGATGTCCATGTGGTAACAATTTATTAGAAATTTAAGGATGGCATTGACATGATTGAATGGGAATGATGAGATAATACTGGGTGATCTTCATGCTAAAAAGGGGATGCATGTATTGTGTGGTAACCATACCTTTTAGGATAATTCAAAATCATTTTTCATGTATGTCTTTCAAATCCAATGTTTTAGCCACCCTAGTAGTTGTCAACCATTTAAGTGGCACTCACAGGTTGAGCAAGGATCTAATTTTGGATTCACCCCATTATACGGAATTATGGTGAGACAATAGGAGTAGATGAGCCACCTTTCCCATGCATGAGCACCACCATCATCATCCTTAGCCAACCTATATTTTTTCCATTGCTACAGATCTAGTTTCCACATAAAAAAAAAGAGGAAAACATGGGGTAGAAGCACATATATGAGCCAGAGAGCACTATGGAGTTGATGCAAAACTAGGAAGTTCCACAAATATTTGAATGCATAGGGTGGCCATAGTTCTTTTAACACCTAAAGGGGAACAACCCCAAACTCATGAAAAAATATTATTCAAAATTTACACGATGAAGTTGCAGTAGTTAGAGGGGTTAAAATCCCCATAAACCTTGTAGTGATTAGAAAAGTTATAGGGTTATCATTGTCTATATTAGAGTGTTTTTAGACTAGGGAATGACTTCCCATGCAATTTTCCAAATCTAGGTAGGAAGGAGATCCTGAGCCTATAAAAAATATCCAAAATGACCACTACAAAGGTATTAAGCAAAGTAGTTTTTTAAAACCATGGGACAATGTTGTGTTGTGGATCATAAAATACATCACATGCGATGGGAAATTCATGGTATTGTTTGGATCTTACCTGGAGATGCTTACCACCTCTTCCATATTGAGAAAAAATCCTATTTATGAAAAGATATTTCATATTTCTTGAGTTCTTCATTGCCTAACATGGCCTCCCAATTTAGAGAAGGTAAATTTCAAATCAAAAACCATGCCCTAATACAACTAATTTGTCATCATCATTTTGGAACTGACAAGAATGGTAAGGGTCATTGAAAAAAATTCTCACAAAAAAAAGGGAATAATTCAAAGGAAACTTATAATAGTACAACAAATGATATCCTAGTTTTGGGGATCTTGAAGTAGTTGGAAAACCCTCAAGAACCAAAAAAAATGGAAGTTTCAAATGTATTGAAACCCCTAGAGTTGAACCAAAAGAAATATTCTAAGAAACTAGATGCATCAAATAGGGTTCCTGAGTGGTCTCAAAAATAGGGAAAGGACATAAATATCTTTGAAGCACATCCCAAACAACAAGATAACCACCAAAGGAAGATGTAGCAACATCAATACCTGAAGGATAGGAAGAGGTTTATGATCTAGAAATAAATCTTGAGAAGTATAAAGAGGTCAATAAATCATACCCAAGGTCTAAAACATAGAAAATAAAGAGAAAAAAAATAAAGCCTAAAAATAGAAATAAAGGAGAGCAAGGATATTGAAATCAGTACCAAGGAAGATAAGATAAAGGAAGGGCACACTAGAGGAATGGTTGCCAAAAAACCCTAAGACAATATCTACTCCTAGTGACCTACCTAAGTCTCAAGAGGTAGAAACAAGGGTAGGGGTACTTGAAATCCATGAAATCGACATAAAAAAAATAGGGGATAGGCCTGAAATGCTTGCAACAATAAATAAAAGAAAATTAACATAGAAGGGGATATTATAAAGAAGCCACAAGAAGACAAAATAGGTTACCCCTGAGTGTTCAATAATATTACATTTCTTGATACATGCTAATGTATCTCCTTGGTACAGCCTTATAAATATTAGATTAGAGTTGTATCCTAGATTAGAGTGTGAGTAAATATTTTATGTAATGTAATAATGTGCAAGAAATGCACAAGTTTCATGTGTGCAAGTGTGCAAGTGTAATGTGTGTAGATGTGCACAAGTGTCTCATATGTAAGTGTGCACATTAGGAAGATTTATGTGAAGAGTCATGTCCAAGTGTGCATACAAGATATTTTCATGTGTATGCAAGTGTTAAGTAGAGAAACCAATGGTCATGGGACTTGGAATAAGGAAAGGAAGATTCAAGTAACCAAAGAGTCATCCTACAATGTCTATATATTACTCCATAGAGGACATAGCCTATATCGCTTACATGGTCTACATAGTCTACATTGTCTACATTGTGAGCATTATTATTGTAATATTTTATGATACATTTGTAAGAAAATTAGTATTAATAAATTTTACATATATTTGAGCAACTAATATTGTAATTTGTGCTACATGCTTTGTACATGTATGACTCAGGCTATTACATTCATATTTTTGCTTATTAATGAATGTTAGTTGATATATTATAAGATTTTATATCTTACACTACATAAAAAAAGGTCTTTAAGGGTGGTTTTTAACCACCCTTAAAGACCTTTAAGGGTGGTTTTTAACCATCCTTAAAGACCTTTAAGGGTGGTTATTCAGTCATCATCTATGAGGGTATCATAAAAATTCTACGTCATACAATGACGATTAAAAACCACCTCAAAAAACCACCTCTTAGTATCTATTAGGGTTGTTAAATATTGCCTCAAAAACCAACTTAGTCTATCACTATGAGGGTGATTAAAAATGACCCTCTTAGGGTCTATTAGGGTGGTTAAATACCACCCTCTTAGGGTCTATTAGGGCATTTAAAAATTGCCCTCTTAGGGTCTTTTAGGGTGGTTTATAACCACCTTATTAGGGTATATTAGGGTAGTTATAAATAATCATCTTAGAAGCTAAGAGGGTGGTTTATAACCGCCCTCTTAGAACCTAATAGGGTGGTTTATAACCGCCCTAATATATTACTTTTAAAAAAATAAATAAAAAGCTTAAGATACATCATTGTATTCAATATGTGTTCATTGGATTAATAATATATTGGAGAGAGTGAATCATCCCCAATCATATACATTGGGGAGGGAATCACACCCTCTTTTTTATAGGAAGACATCCAATGGTGGTCTCATGGGAATATAAAATTTATTACATGCTAATAGAGGTAAGTTTGGCTATAAGGAAACAAGCACCCATGCATTTCTCAGTAATAAATTCTAATAGTTCAGGTTTACCTCATTAACCAATACCTAATAGTTACAAGAAATTAGTATTTTTTGAAAATTTGAAATCATAACTATTCTTTCTACTTTCTAAAGTTTATAAGACAACTTATTTATCATAATGAATCATACTTAAATGCCTTTTTGTCCAAGGTAATTATCAATTTCAAATTAAACGTCAAATGAATATAAGAGAATAGTTACACAAGCATACATATGATCAATTCAAATATCTTCATATAAAATTAAGCATAACATTCATGTCAATCAGCACCCATAACTCATGGTTTAATGATATTTCCAATATCTATACAACATAGTTATCTTTGTTCTTGAGCTTCAACCCCTACCACAATTGTAAGCTTCTTCCATGACATTCATAAAAACTTAGACATAATGTTGACCAAGTACAAAATAATATGAATTTTAATAATATGCATGCGGATGCATACATATACATAAATTTATAACCTGAGCATGAACTCTTTTAATCAAAAACTTCACTACAATGAGGGAAGATATTTACTCAATTTCTTTGTTGGTTTAACACACCACTAGTTGTAATATTCAAATAACCATTTCCACTAGTCTCGGGTGTTGCAGCTACATAGAAAAAATATTATGTAGCACAATTCATTTAATACACTTACGAGGAAAGATTCCTTGAATGTATTATATGCAATAATTTTGATAATTCTATTATAGTTCTCAAATTTTAGGAGCCATGGAAATGTAAAACTTGCTAGATAATGATATTTCATGGTAGATAATCACAATAAATTACACATTTACATGAGGGTAAAATTTCTCCCAAGACCATAAAAGAAACCTTGAACAACATACTTACATGCAAAATGGTTGCTTGGCTCACTGCACCCATAATAAAACTTTGAGTACTTTGAATGCCAGATATCATTTATCACACCACTACCTTTCCTATGCAACAAATATGGAATTATGAATGATAATGTGCATTTGCATCTAACATATCCTATTCAATTGATGTTTGAAAAATATGCACCATAAGTTGTTTAAGAATCATTCACATTAATCTAGTTAATAACTATTAGCATGAACAACTATACAAGGAAATGAGAACATACCAATGTATCACTTAAATTACTCAAATTCCTTTGAAAATGATTAGCTCACTCCTTCCACTAAATCATGTTAAGAAATTAAGATATGTGTGGTTAGAATTGTTGTCCCTTCTTACTCAAATTCAGCCCTCACAAACATGATATCACTATTGTTAAATAATATATGTTTATTTATTGGTAGCAAAAAGGGGTTTTGAAAGGGTCCCTAAACCTTTTACAACGAGTAAAATAGATGAAACAACCTCCTAGAGGTAACCCAGGATATGGTCTCCTCAAAACCATCTCTGAATAGTACCAAAAATAGAAACTCTTTCCCGCAAAGGGGAAACCACTAAAATTGAAATAGATTTCCATGAAGGGGAAACTACAAAATTCGAAAATGTTCTCGTGTAGGGAAAACCACAGAGATTGGATTTGTTTCCAACACATGGAAAACCACTTAATTTAAAATTGTTTCCCACATAGGGGAAACCACTTAATTGTTAAATACAAGATTATTAGAGTTAAAACAGATTAGTTATAAGATAGCCACTATAAGGTAAACATAAAGGTAAATTAAGACCTAAAAGTAGGTGTGCTTGCTAAATTCAGACCTAAATTATGAAGGAGACAAGGCAAAATATCACTGGTTGGACCAAAGGGATTTAGATTGAGACCAAAAAACATAGCTTAGAAAGTATATAACTTGAAACAATATAAAAGGTAAAGTAAAACATCCATCATTGCAAGAAAGGAATCTCATAGCCCTAGTTGGCTTGTTAGCTAGATTGTTGTAACACCCCAAAAACCTAACTAGTTTAAGGGGTGTCACTATTTACTCACATTTTTTCTTTTCTTTTTCTTTTTTTTATATTAATTAACAACAATAACACCATCACATACTAGAAAACAAAATTTTTATCCAATTAGATCAAACAAAGAACAACTTCTACTAAACATCCATTCAAATCAAACATGAGAATCAACTAACAAGAGATACATTTAAAGTAATACAAAAGAGAGAATCAATACCCATAACACATTATATATCCTAGGGAAAACCCTTACAATAAAACCCAACCTCAACTATCTTCTTAATTGCATAATTTTGATCTTTTACAAATATAAATATCCCATAATCCCTTTCTCCCAAAAATATGCCAATACAATGGGTATGAACTCATAGTCCCCACGACTTTACCGTGAATTGTTCTTTTAATCCACATAATCCAATTTCATTTATCAAAATAACTAAATTCACATACCTTTAGTTAATCCAATTCCATTTATCAAACTAGCTAAAGTCCCATACCTCTAGTTAATCTATGAATCCAATTTTATGTATCAAACTAACTAAAGTCCCATGCTTTTAGTTAATCTAATAATACAATTCCATTTATCAAAATAACTAAAGTCCCATACCTTAAGTTAATATAATAATACAATTTCATTTATCAAACTAACTAAAGTCCCATACCTTTAGTTAATCTAATAATCCAATTTCATGTATCAAACTAGTTAAAGTCTCATACCTTTAGTTAATCTAATAATCCAATTCTATTTATTAAACTAACTAAATTCCCATACCTTTAGTTAATCTAATAATCCAATTACATTTATCAAACTAACTAAAGTCCTATACCTTTAGTTAATCTAATAATCGAATTTCATTTATTTACAACCTATACTATCTTACTTAGCATAATCCATAATTTTTGGAATAACTATGTTATTTATCTTATAACATAATCTACAAACTTGCCATATAAACCATGTTTCCATCCATTGAACATAATCTATCTTTCTTTAATATAAACCATGTTAAACCAACTTATAACATAATGTAAACTATGTTTCCATCCATTGAACATAATCTACAAACTTGTAATATAAACTATGTTTCTATCTATTGAACATAATCTACCTTTCTTTAATATAAACTATGTTAAACCAACTTATAACATAATCTATAAACTTGCAATGTAAACTATATTTCCATCCATTGAACATAATCTACAAACTTGCAATGTAAACTATGTTTTCATCCATTGAACATAATCTATGTTAGAGTTAGATTCTATTACATCATTTGGGTCATGTAAATGTACCCTTCTAGGTACATACTTAGGACATTAGATTACTTTAGGGGGAAGTTATCTAGTTACTTTATGCAATGTAATAAATGCACAAGTGTCAATGTGCAAGTTGTAAATGTGTAAGGTGTCCCTTGTATAGCTAGGTAGAGTGTTGGCCAAGGAATCTATCTTTCATTATAAAAGTTCCTCATTGTAAAATATTGAAGAGATAATAGGTAGTAGTAGAATTACTATGTAACTCCATTAGTGATGGAGTAAAATGTAGTCATGTAGCTTCTTTCATGGAGTGTCCATTTCCTCCATAGAAACATTGTATTCATTTTTGTCATTTCTATTTATTGTATATATCTGCAATATCGTAAATTTACTTTCTCTCATATTTTTGCATCTTGTAATTTTTATCTCCCATTGCGATCTACCTCAAAATCTAACAATGGTATCAGAGCCACGGTAGATCTAGTCATAGTAGATCTAGCTACTATAGATTGAGAGGAGAACCACAATTATTATTGAGCCTAAATTTTTGTAAACCTGATTCACCATAATGCATAGGCTCTTACAAAAATCTTCAGAAGAATCAAGATGGTAGGGAGAGCTTTGAGAAAGTACTATTGTTAAAAATTGGTTCAATCACCATAGCTTCAATTTTTACAAATTGGATGTGCCTTTGGCCCCGTTGCATGTAAATTTTATTTCCTTAATATTTTTAAGTAGATTAGACTAGAAAGAGAGATTATGAGATTTATTTGGCTCAGAGTCTTCCCATAGAGTTGCAGGAAAACTCATGAAGAGAAGAACTCGACATTTGATCCACTGGTTTTATGAATCAACTAGTGAAGCTCATCTAAGAGATCTAAAAATTTTACTATTACCTGAAGTTTCTTTTATTGTAGGGAACTAACTATAATATGATTGGGACATCTCCTACAATAGAAAGCTAGGATATTTCAACTTTGTTACCGGAAGTTCGGATTACCTTCATACTACAGAGATTATTTGTTACAAGAGAAGAATACTACAAAATATACTCTAGGAGAAAGAGTCATGGTGAATTTTGAATACTAAATATCTCCATTGATAGATTCAACTTCAAAGTATAAAAGGTCGCAGAAGCCTTGATCCTAAAAAATACCACATAAGCTTTGATCTTAAAAAATGCCATTGAATCCTTGATCCTAAAGAAGACTCTAGAAGAGAGTACCTGATTCAGAAGTATATTCAAATTTTAGTACTAATAACTTGTTGTAGGGAAAGTAGATTCAGTGAGTTGGAAAACTTCCTACAAGAAAGTTAAGAAGAGTATCTTCTTCAAAATCAATCTAGCACTTGAATCAAAATTGAAGGCGAAGATCTCATTGAAGAAAATTTCATTCTTGGAAGAATGAGAAGGACTAGGAGAGTCCTATCCAAATCCAAAAGTAGCAAAATCAAGATATCTAGGAAGGAGATCTCAATTCCATAATTTGAAGAAGGTCTCAAGGAAGACCAAAGAAGCTGTAAAATCAAAGACCTAGGAGAGGTCTCAAGAAAAAATGCTAGGAGAGCCTTGTTGCTGAAGCAAGATCATCAAAAGAGTTCCTAGAAGAACTCATTGGAGAAATTATCCATTAAGGATAAAGTGTCTAATAAGGGAAATAATTGGGACAATTATCATCATCCGAAAACAAACCAAAAAATAAGAAAAATAATTGGCAAGGAGTTCCAAAGAAGATACAGAAGACCTCAAGATATTTAGAGTCTTGAGAAGAAGATCCTGCTTGAATTCAAAATTCGACAAGAAGACTTGAAGATAGAAGAAGCTTATCAAATATGAGAGATTTGAAGACTACTTTTCACAAAAATAAGGCATAAATATTTCTCCAAATCTATAGTAGAAAGGAGAATATTACTAGAGAATAACAAGCCACCAAACCCCAGGCTTGTGAAAGAAAGTTTGAGATCACTTTTTGGTGAAGGAGGAGCTTTTTGGAAAATCTAACAAAAGTTGCATAACTCTATCTAAAGAAACAAGCTTGATCTACATCCTCTACAAAAATATTTCAAAAAGGTAAGAAACTATTGGTGCAAGTAGATTCATTAATTGGATTACTTATCAGATTTGTTAAAGCACCTTATATTGGATCAAAGTTGCAAAGAGGAAAATTGAATTATAGTCTTCAAAAGTACAAAAAGAGGAAAAATCCTTTTAAGGATCATTTGCAGATTAGAAGTTGATTAGATTTCAGAGTTACAATTATCTATCAACTAACTATCTTCTACTTTGAAATGAAAAAGAAGGCTATATTCTACAACTGTGTTTGTAGTAACATTTGCAAGGGTTCATTCCAAATTAATCCTTGAAATATTGTAGTGAAATTTTTAAGTGCATGCTTGAGAAATTAGTGGAGCGATAAGGTGAGATTATTGTTACCATTAAAAGTGCATCTATTAAGCACTATACTAGTTGATTTTTTAACTAGTTATTCTCAATTAGTTTGTTTTGTTAAAATCACAAAACTAGCACAAAATCTATAGCACTTTTGTGGCCAAAATAAGCCACCATTACAAGAAAAAAGGTGGAGAAGAAAGCCACCATTGAATTCCTTGAAGGAAGCCTCAAATTGAGACCTTGGAAGTCTCAAGATTCAAGGATAATGTAAGGGTTTCATTTTAGTATAAAGTGTAGGAATCCTTATTTAAAAATAGTATTTCATTAGCTTGGATTTACTATCATCCAAAGAAGAATAAGCAAGAAGGATTATGTAAAAATTCTTCATTTTGGTGCAAGATCTATCTATTACAAAAGCACCTATTTTATTCCTTTGAAAGGACAAAAGTATTACTATTTATAGGGGGTAGTAAGGACATTATATCCAACAATTTTTTGACAAGAGAAAGGAGCCACTGAAGAGGTCACACATCCATGAATCGAGGTTTTTAAAAATACTATTTTCCTCCATAAAATCCATTCCTATAAGTAGCATGTCACCTGCAATAGTAAATCCACTGAAAGGAGGCATAATCACTTATATTTACGTAGGAAAAGGGTAGAATTCAATGATAGGTTATCTATGTAAAAGGCCAAGAAAAAGGGCTACCTATTTGCTATTATAGATAGCACTATATTTCAAGCACTAAATAATGGCACAAATTGGTACTAGAACAAGCTACGAAACCTACAAATAGGTGAATAGAAAGGAGCTATATCTAAGGCATCCATTGAAGTAAACATCCATAAAAAAGGATCTCAAAAGTGTGCCATAGAACCATGGAGCAATCTAGCTATAGTCATTTGTCATCCTCACCAAGCTAGCATGCAAAAGGAAGCTTACATCTCAAGAAACATAGCAAGTTCACGTAGGATGCAAAGATAAAGGAAGAATTAGGGTTGCAAGCTCATATTTGAAGCGTTAGAAATAAGGCTTATATACACAAGCCTTGAGTGTACCACTTGGCACAAATTCTCTAAGTATAACAACATTCATGAAGACCCAAGTGCTCACCTAAAATGGAGTTACATACGTTTGGAGGGAGTTAAGAATATTTGGAGGTTACCACCAACCTCATCATTGCCAAAGGTACACTGAAGATACCTACCCTGTAACTCTTCAAGTGACACTTATCACGACTTGTAATAAGTTCATCCTATTTAAGGTGTCTATCCTAGAAAAGGAGATAAAACGAAGTCAAATGAATTCAAGCATTTATGCATTGAAGCTCACTTGGAGGAAAAGGCTAATTCAAGACATACACCATTCAAAGGTGTAAGATAAGCATCTAAGACACTATCATAAAACCAGTAAACTAGCTCTTGCATTTGGAGGAGATTTGTCAAAAGTAAAGAACATTTCAAGGAGTTTTCAATGCCATTTATGGAAGAAGAGCACCAACCTAGGAGGAAACTAACACCAGTCAAATAAGGCTTTGACTTTCCATGAGTGCTACATTCCACAAAGCTACGAATCAACCACCTTACAACATTGAAGGATTATTAAGGTAAAGGTTGATTTTGTTATTTGCTTGATTTAAACCTAAGGGTTTTGGGGTTATAAGGGTACATTACATCTACTACTACAATATTCAGTATTAGTGATTTATTAAGCAAGCATATTTCAGAATTATTAGTATTTGCAAAAGGTAATCGAGGAGGAATAAGGATTATTACTAAAATTTAAATTATTTTAAAATAGTATTTTCTACTTTTTTCCAAATTTGGGATTTATAAGGAATACAACATCAAATTAGAAAATGGAAATTAGAAAACATTAAAATTAAACCAAAAGGGGTATTTAAAGAGGTTTATTAAATATTTTCAAAGTTTGGAATTTTTATAATAATGTTATCTCAAAAATACTTAAAGGAGGTAAAATAAATCCAAAATCAAAACCTCTTCAAAAATTGAAATAGTGCTTAGTTAAATAAGAGTAATAGGGAGATAGAAAAGTTGATTTTGGTTTTTACAAAATTTCACAAAATCAACCCAAAATTGAACTACAATTTACAAAAAGCACTATATTGATCATATATCCTATCCAAAACACCCTATGGAGTCATAAGGCATTAGACAAAACTTGGTAATATTAGTCGCCATAAAAAATTATCAAGTTCTAAATTCATTGGATATATGTAAGCTTTCTACAAAACCTAAAAACTTATTAGGTTTGTGAACTCTCATCATTAGGGAGACATAAGTCTACAAAATCTAAGAATTGATAAAGGTCTCATCAAATCAAGCTTATTTTGGAATCCATATGATAAGAATCTCTTTATATATTAAAGTAAGGGAATCATAAGGATGTCTACTTCAAATGACTCATCAAGCATTAACATAAATAATCCCTTTAGAAAATAAAAATTCGGTGCTATAAAACTTGGGATCATGAATTTACTCATGAAATCTGAAGGAAGATTAGACCTAGCTTCAAAAATATTTCATAGTGAAGCATTAGATGATAATTTTAACTCTATGGAATGCTCTCTTCAAGCACGTCTCAATGAAGCAATAGCCAATGAGAAAAGTGATATTTCACTTCCTCTAGATTTTGTGAGCATATTATACATGGCATTGCTCACACATAAATATTACAAAGATGAGAATGTAGAACAAAAGAGATTAATAGAACTACTCAAAAAGAATATAGAATTAAGTAAATCATATATTGAAGAGATTTTTCAATCATCATCCACCATTGATACTTCAAGATCTACTAATTCAAAATAATATCATGATGCTCTAAGTGGTTGTTTAGAAGTTTCTGTATAGAGTAAAAATAGAGAAGGAGAAACATCTCAGCAAGAACCAAGTTGTAGTACAACCACCAATGAAAGCACAAATATTGGATTCAAAGGCAAAACTAAAGAAGAATAAGAATATGTGTCCAATGAAGGAGGAATACAATGCAAGGCTAATTGAAAGAGGAACCTACAACATCAACTTAATCTGCATCAAATGAAGAAACAAACTACTAGCTAATCTGATCACAGTAATCAATGAAGGAGAATACAAGTTCCATTATCCAATGGAAGAAGATCCATATTGAAGATTAAAGTCTTCAATACCCAAATAATGTAATATAGGGGGTGTTAGAGTTATATTCTATTACATCATTTGGGTCATGTAATTGTACCCTTCTAGGTACATACTTAGGACATTAGATTAGTTTAGGGGGAAGTTATCTAGTTACTTTATGCAATGTAATAAATGCACAAGTGTTAATGTGCAAGTTGTAAATGTACAAGGTGTCCCTTGTACAACTAGGTAGAATGTTGGCTAAGGAATCTATCTTCCATTATAAAAGGGTCTCATTGTAAGATATTGGAGAGACATTAGTAGTAGTAGAATTACTCTGTAACTCCATTAGTGATGGAGTACAATGTAGTCATGTAGCTTCTTGCATGGAGCGTTCATTTCCTCCATAGCAACATTGTATTCATTTTCGTCATTTTTATTTATAGCATATTTTTGCAATCTCATAAATTTACTCTCTCATATTTTTGCATCTTGTGATTGCCATCTCCCATTGCGATCTACCTCAAAATCTAACAATCTACCTTTCTTTAATATAAACTATGTTTCTATTTATTACATAATCCATATTTTCTCTTTCATAAAAACTATGTTAACCAACCATAACATGATCCATATTTTATCTTACATATAAACTAAGTTAAACAATAATAACATGATCCATATTTTCTCTTTCATATAGACTATGTTAACCAACGATAACATGATTCATATTTGAAGAACACAAGCTTATACTGAGAGAGGGGTGAACAATATAAGACCACTTTTTACTTTTCTTTCCCAATAAATATTATGCAATGTATAGATAGCAATATCAAATAGCAGTAATCAAAGCAATGCACAAATCATCACACACAATAGAGACACCACAATTTATATGGTTCACCCAATGTGGTCTACTCCATAGAGAAAATATTTCACTAAAATTTTCTCAATCAATCTCTTGGAAATCCTTTCCCTATTACAATTTCTATGGACCTCTATCCAAAGGAGACACCAATGCCCTAAATCAAGTTCATGGATCTCTATACATAGGAGACACCAATCTCCTAATCTCTGCTCTAGTTGGTGATCCTCTAGAAGACCTCTGCCTCCACTTCCCTTAACAAATGGAAATCTATCCATAGAAGACACTTGTATTCCCTACTTTAGTTGGAGATCTTTGTCCTCAACTCTGTCACCTCTAAATATTTGTCTAAAATTTGTACTAAAAATAGTTCGTCGGTCTAGCACAAATTTATCCTTAATCTCTGTCTCTAGTCTAGCACAAACCTATCCTTAAATCTACACCAAACTCTGTCCTTAAATATGTACTAAACACAGTCCTTCGATCTAGCACAAGTTTGTCCTCAATATCTGTCTTCAAGCATTAACTCAAATCTTGATTCAATCTCAAATAAACTCTACTAGATCTACCCCAAACCTTAACTCAAGGTTTGAACAAATCAATCAACTCTGCTCTCAAGTCTTCTCAAAGACTTATCTCAATTTTGCCTTGTAAGCTTCCACAAAAGCTCACACTAATCTATCCTTAAGTCCTCTCTAGAACTTGTCCAATCTGCTCAATAAGTTCTCACAAGAACTTATCCAAGTCTTCTCTCAATCTGTATTGTAAGATTCCACAAAATCTTACCCAAATCTATCCACAAGTCTTCTCAAAGACTTACCTCAAATCTGCTCAACAAGTCCACACTAGAACTTGTCCAATCTCATATAAACATAAATAGAATCTTTAGAGACTCAATATGCTCTATAATCATCACAATTCTAAATCACTTTCAATCACTCTTTTATAAATATACAGATAATTGTTAGAGACTCAATATGCTTCACATTCACCTCAATGCTCAATAACTTTCAATCACTCTTTCATAAACATACAAAGAATTGTTAGAGACTCAATATGCTTCAACTCAATACTCTAACTTTCTCAAATAAATTTATAATATAGAATAGTTTGTTTTATGGAACTTTAACAATCACTTCACACATCCACTTGACTAGGCTCAACCAACTCTACTCAACCAAACACTCAATGAAATAATCCTTGCTTACAAACCCTAGTCCAAGTATATAAACACTCACTCAAAATGTTCCCAACAATGCTTCATCAACCACTCTCACATAACAATGATACTCATGTTCTTTTCAAACCCTAGTTCAAGTTCTTCACACAACCAATGGCTTCAACAACAATGCTTATAAAATAAGGTTTTAACAACAACTCTTTATTCCAAAAAAATCTTGAAGCATTAACTCAACACACTCAATAAGGAAACCCTAATCAAGTTCTTTTCACTCCAAAATTATTTTTTAGAAAACCAACCAATCAACTCAACTATGGAAGAATGTGCTCATACCTTTTTCTTGATGATGAAGGAACCTCTAAAATATTCCACAATTACAAACACCTCTTTGCAAAGATCAAAGGAGTTAGAAGACACTAAACTCTCTCAAAGATACAATGCAAATATCAAAACACACATACACCTTATCAGTCTATCTTAAAGAAAGCATCCATAAACATATACAAATAATTAACCAAATGCACTTTATAATATCTCAATAATATTCAATACCAAGAATAATATCAATGCAATCACCTTTTAAAAAATAACTCAATGGCATGAAGTCCTCTCAACAATTTAAATTTCCAATACACCAATGTGACACAAATACTTTATTTAATAATAAATCCAACTCCTTATTCCTCCAATTTACCAAAAATAATGATCAATTAAAAACATTTTTAAACAACACTTATAACTCCCTAAGATCTCATGTCAAACCTTAGGCAATATAAAAATTATATTCAAAATTTATTACCTTTACCTTGGTGGGATTCGATCTCACGATGCAACCTCAACCAGCACTCTAGCCACGGCTCCAACTACTGCACGAGCTATGCGCTCGCTTGGGGAGTAAAGAGCACCACATGCTCTATAACCCTCCCCGACTCACCTATGCAAAAATGTGTACCACTTCCTTTGGTGCTTCCAACACAAGCACAACCAAAAAAACAATGTTGTCGTCGCGATTCGATCGCAGGTCACTCCTTGCCCAAACACTCTAGCTGATGTCCACTTGCCACTAGGTCATGCTGCCTAGATGGCTCTTGCAATTTGGTGCTCGTCGATTTATCCTTATTCTTTGGTACTCAAAACAATGTTCTCTTCTCTTTTTCACACGAGTTCTCAACACACGATTGCATGCATTATCATTCGAGAAAAAGGATGATTAAATACCTCTAAGGCATAGTGTTTTTATATTGATTTCCTCCTTCACACATAAACATCGATGCTTCAATTTTTCTTCAAACTTTAAACCTCAGCACTTAGATTTTTAACTTATTAATTTATAAATTATTTAAATTCTCTAGAATTTAAATTTTATAAATTAATTTTTACATCCCTTTGGCTTTATTAAAGCCTTCTCTCATTTTACAAATTTGTATAAATAATATTTATTTATAAAATTTAAATTCAACTTGAATTTAAATATATTATAAAATAAATATTCAAACCTCCTTTAGCTTTTCAATAAGCTTCCTTGGGTTTTTATGAAAAATCTTTTATTTTTTCTCACCATTGGTTTTCATAAAAACCCTTCTAACTTATGCTTCCACATAATATTAAAAAATATTATGAAGCCCTTTTGCCTTTAACCTTTGCATTTTTCCTCTTGACCTTTTGACTTCAACGGTAGCTTTTTCCTTGACATCAATGACAACTTCGTTCCTTTACATCAATGACAACTTTGACTCAAAATGTCCAACAATATTTTCTCTTTCATATAGACTATGTTAACCAACGATAACATGATCCATATTTTATCTTTCATATAGACTATGTTAACCAAATAAAACATGATTCATATTTTATCTTTCATAAAAACTCTATTAACCAACGATAACATGATCTATATTTTCTCTTTCATATAAACTATGTTAAACAACTATAACATGATCCATATTCTCTCTTTCATATAAACTATTTTAACCAACTATAACATGATCCATATTTTCTCTTATATATAAACTATGTTAAAAAATCATAACATGGTCCATATTTTCTCTTTCATATAAACTATGTTAACCAACTATAACATAATCTATATTTTCTCTTTCATATAAACTATGTTAAACAACTATAACATAATCCATATTTTCTCTTTCATATAAACTATGTTAAACAACTATAACATAATCCATATTTTCTCTTTCATATAAACTATGTTAAACAACTATAACATAATCCATATTTTCTCTTTCATATAAACTATGTTAATCAACTATAACATAATCCATATTTTCTCTTTCATATAAACTATGCTAAACAACTATAACATAATCCATATTTTTCTTTTCATATAAACTATGTTAAACAACTATAACATAATCCATATTTTCTCTTTCATATAAACTATGTTAAACAACTATAACATAATCCATATTTTCTCTTTCATATAAACTATGTTAACCAACTATAACATAATCCATATTTTCTCTTTCATATAAACTATGTTAACCAACTATAACATAATCTATATTTCTTTAATATAAACTATGTTAACCAACTATAACATAATCCATATTTTCTCTTTCATATAAACTATATTAAACAATTATAATATAATCCATATTTTCTCTTTCATATAAACTATGTTAACCAACTATAACATAATCTACATTTCTTGAATATAAACTATGTTTAATACTTTTATTAAACCATGCTTAAATCCATTTATTTAAACTATGTTTAATACCTCTATTAAACCATGCTTAAATCTATTTATTTAAACTATGTTTAATACCTCTTTTAAACCATGCTTAAATCAATTTATTTAAACTATGTTTAATACCTCTATTAAACCATGCTTAAATCAATTTATTTAAACTATGTTTAATACCTCTATTAAGCCATGCTTAAATCCATATATTTAAACTATGTTTAATACCTCTATTAAACCATTCTTAAATCCATTTATTTAAACTATTTTTAATACCTCTATTAAACCATGCTATAACATAATTTACTTTATGTTATCTTAAATTTAAATTCTTGATTTAATAGCATACTCGATAGGATTATTTCATTTCAAAACTTGAATCTATCATTTCTTTGACAACCTAAGTAACGAATACCAACTATAACCTTCACAAGATTAAAAAGAGAGTTTTTTCAAAAATTACCCAACCATCGGTTGGCACGGGGGACAACTACCATATATCACATGGTAGGTTCATTGTCAGGAAAAAATGGCAATGGGTTAAAAAGGGTATCGAAATCCCACACGTCATTCAGCTAACGCCAACGACCATGACTTGGTGGTGCCTAAGACCATGAAGCATTGTCAATTATTAAGGGAAATCCTTCTCATTAATAAATTGGCCAAGCCTTCATCATGTATCCCATGTGGGATACCATGGATGGAAGGTCGAATGTGGCCTTCCTTTCCTGCATCAGTCGAACATGAATATCATGCCTGCCAACCGATTTTTGAGGAAAATTAAAATAAATAAATGCTTAATTACCAGAAACCCTATGCACCTACCACTGAAATAGCACTCTCAAGTGGCTTATTGGTTAATTATTTTAAAATAGGGTTAACATCTACAAACACTGACTAATTTAGGTGTAGCTAGGGTTTTTAAGGGAGGTCATGAAATTACAAAAATATTATTGGGTTTGGCACAACTCACGGTGGCCAAATGCATCCATCACAAAGAGCACATGGGTGAATTATGTAGGTATATGGGATTGGAGAAACTTAAACCCACCCATATATGGAAACCCAACTTAACCATAGCCTAGTTTCAAGAACAACAGCATTCACAATTTTTACTAGATTGAGACTGCTACATAAATGTCCAAATAGAATAATACCTATAATATGACTATAGTGGCAATGAGCCAAGTATTTATCAGATGCAGGTTGATAGCAATGCTTTAGAGCCTCCATAATCATCCAACCTTTGAAGATATTGTCCCCTGAGTTCCATAGAGCAACAAACATCCAATAAAAAGCTCTCTCGACCCTAATATGAGTCTATTCTTTTTTTTGGTAGATAAGATACTATAGCATTAATACCAGGTTTTACAGGTTGACCCAAAACCTTTTACAAAAATCAGCCTAGGGTTGTTGATGAACATGTCCTTACTAAGGATCCTATATATGTAAAATCTACATGTCGCCAAAGCCATTACATCCGGTAAGGCATATAGCCTGTTATCAAAAAGAAACTTCTCATACAACATTTTGGGTATACCCCGAGAAAACACATCATAATTACAAAAAAAGAAACAGACACAGATCCCTTCCTTGAAATAGTGGAGAAATAAAAAGATATAGACACACATAGCAGAGTACTGAAAAAACTCTCATAAGCTCTGGATTGACAGTTACTCTTAATAATTCTTTGGTAATTGCTTTCTTCCATATATGACATGCTTTGGGACCACATCTTGTCTTGGCCAATCAGCCTTGGAGAAGTGAACCTACTGGCTAGATTTATGGCGATGGCTATCTGGTGGTCCACGTGGCCCTGGTTCGAAGTCTTATATTGTCATTTTTTTCCTGCCCTGTGATTATCAATCAACCTCAAATTACTAAGATGACTAGGAGCCATGTTATCTAACATGTGATTGTCCCCATTAGTCTTTGTGGCATTTCCAAGCAGCATCCACCAATACTGACAGCTCAGATAATTTTTATTGTGATTCCATTTCAAAAAAGAGATGGGAATACTTATAGCCTTTGAACTTACACTGCCTTCCCTGTTGGTAAATTCGACTATCATTCTTGGCATTCTTGTTGAATAAGCTCCTATACTTCCTGATATGAGTCTAATATTATTGCAGTCATTGAGGTAAAGTTTTTTTGGCTTATTTTAGTTCACTGCCCCCATCTCCTTCAATCCATCACCCCCATGCTTATCTAAATGGAGACCCATCCTCTACCACCATAAATTCTTCTCCTTCATAAATGCATATGTGCCTATATTGAAGGCTTTGAAGGCCCCTCATGCCTCCATGTCAAAAATCCCCTTCACCATTAAATTTTCACCTACCTCCATTGAATGTTTTCTTCTTTGCAAAGGTGGCCAACAATTCGCAATCAAGGCCTTCTGACAATAGTGGCAGATATTTTCAAAATATCTATAACAATATTTTATAATTTAAATCTCATAATAATATTTTCACATCTTCTTTTCCTTGAATAATAATCTCTTTTACTATTCGAATGGACATAAATATATTCTTTTAATTTATAATTATTATTTATTATAATTTTTTCTTTATATAATATTCTTTTTATTTTATTATTGATAAAAGGGGGTTTTGAAAGGGACCCCAAACCCATTACAAAGCAAACCAAGAAGGAGAATCCAGAGCTGAAAACCCGTAATGGGATAACAAAAAAAAACACAAAAAAAAGGAAAAGGGTATACATTCTTCCTAATCACCTATAAATAGAAGGTGTAAATATATCTAACGTGAAACATATATTCCTTATAACTCCAACTCTAGAAATTTAGAAACTCTAAAAATAATATTTGCAAGTTTTGTATTCCTAATTTAATGTAATATAGCACAACATCCAAGGAGGGAAACATTACATCAGTAAAACTAGACATAGACAAAAGGAAACCCTAACATGGTATTATCCTAGTTTTGCAGGATGGTCTTGCTTGGTATTTTCAACGTTTAGGGTAACCCCTACATTCTGGTTCACCTCCACGATCTAGACCGACACCTTTAGCTTGATAATTCTGGTAATGACTCTACCATCCTGGGTAAGAAGAGAGGATGCTAGGCTAATGAGATCATCCAAGTTAGTTAGGAGCTCTGACCCATCAGCCAATGAAACTGGAAATGAAACCACCAAGAGAAACCACACTATTGGGGCTAATCTCATGTGATTGCTTATTGTGAATACCGAAAGGGGAGTCGAAGGTGAGATTATCCCTATATAGGATGGTGATGCCTTTGCATTTATATAATATTCTTTTTATTATAATAGTATCCTTTTATTTAAATAAATTATTATTATAAATATAATTTTATAATAATATTTTATTATGATAATATCATTTTATTTATAATAACCTTTGATTATAAATAACTTATTATTATAAAAACACATTTTATAATAATAATATTTATTATAAGAAATATTGAGGGAAATATGACCCTGTGAAGTCAACCATTCAGAATAAGGGTAGTGACAATTTTTCAAATCATGAAAAATAAAATTGCAAAGTGCGAAGGATTAGGGTTTTTTCTTGAAAAATATCTCATCTTTTAGGAGCCATATCTTCACGAAGAGTTATCCGATTTAGTTGATTCTTGGACCAACTTGTGCAGAATTTGAATCACTTTAGAATGAGTTGTCATATACAAAAATCTAAGCAATATTGAGGGATATATGATCCTATTACATCAACGATTCAAAACAATGGCAGTGACGATTTTTCAAATTGCGAAAAATGAAATTGCTAATATTTGCCAACTAGGGTTTGAACGATGGGAAGATAAATAAAGGGCTAGGACTTTAGCAATGCAATACATTCTATCTAGACAAATAATTTATCAGTGATGCAAGACATTCTATCTGGACAAAGAATTTATCAGCTAAGTTTTTTTCCCTTTATCTTATAAATTGTGCATGAAAATTTTCTAAATTTTTTTATCAAATATTATATTTGTTATAGAACTTTCAGATAAATTTAATTAGATTTTAAGTTTTAGTTTCCTTTCCATGGATTTATTTATAGGTAAATCCTTGGAATCATCCTTAGTAGTATAGGTTAGTGAATGCAACTCATAGAGATCCTCATTGCTCCAAGATAGGACAATTTTTGGTAAATTTAATGGGTATTGGCCAGGGGCTTCAGCCTTAAGAAAATAAATTGATAGGAGTTGGAAGTCTCCAGGAGTTATTCTATCATTTCTTCCCAAAGGTTTATTCCTAGCCATTTTTTGTTCTAGGGAATAAAGAGAAATAATCCTAAAATGGGGTAAGATTAGGGCTCTTCCTTACCCGTTAGTATGAAGGCTTTTCACCTAAAAATGTAAATATATCCCTAGTGCCAATATTGGCTAGGATGTTTGGATTACCCATTGAATTTTTGGAAATAGATACCTTCAAGGAATTAGGCAACACTCTAGGATAATTCCTTGAGATTTCAGATACAATAAAGGATGAATTTTTGGCTATTTATGCTCGAATATTGGTCATGATTGATATAAGTAAAGCTTTACCAGAATCAATCATTCTTAAGTATGGAGATAATATATGGACCCAAACTATATATTATGAAAATATATCTTTTATATGTAGAATATGTCATGAGGTGGGGCATATTGAGAGATCATGCTTTAAGAAGAGCTCGATAGAATCATTTGTAGAAAATCGTAAGAGAAATTTACAAATGGTTATGGATAAATATGGTTTTCAACTTCCAAAAAATAGATCTAAGAAAATAAAATAAAATGAACAGCGAAGACCAATAAGAAAGGATACTGGAAGAAATTCCAATTCTTTTGAGGATTTAGCCTATGAAGAAAAAGTAGATCAAAACTTAGAGGACACAGGACAACAATTTCAACATATTAGCAAGGAACCGTCTATTCAATATGATCCTAATTTAAGGAAGAACATTCTTGATGAATACAAGAAATGTGTTTCATAAGATTTTGAAGACTCTCTTGAAGTATCATGCATCGCTCAAGAGAAAATAATTGGTAAATAAAATACATTTTTAGAAGTTAATACCTCTGCCATTAATAAGGAAATACCAGAAAATGAGCAAGATAAGTCAAAAGCTTCTATAATAGAGCCAGGAGAGGATAAATATGTTGAAAAAAAAATGGTGAAAGAATATTGAGGAATATAATAATAAGACTACTCCTGATATAGGCAAGGCAAAAAGAGGAAAACCCTTAAATTATCAAGAAAAATCTAGCGAAGCAAGAGCTAACATAGAGAAAGGAACACATATTTAGTTGGTTGAACTTCTCTTTACCAAATGAAAAAATGATATTGGTAATACAAAAGAGGGGCCAAAGGCCTCTAATGAGACATGATTATCATCTCATGGAATATAAGGAGTGCTAATTCCCCCTCAAATCATAGGTGTATTATGGACCTCTGTTTAAGTAATAAACCTGATATTCTTTGTATCTAGGAAACTAAAATGATAAAAGAATAAGTTTTAAAAACTATGAAATTAGTTTGGGCAAGATGTGAATGGGATGCTATGTATTTTGAAGGAGCATTAGGGGGAATTCTAACTTGTTGGAATCCTTCTAGAACCTCTTGTGTAACCATTCATAAAACTAGGCATTGGATAGCCTCTTTAGTCACTTGCTACTTCACTAATATTTACTTCATCCTTATCAATGTGTATGAACCTACAACTCAGTTAGGTAGATTAGAATTTTGGAGTGGGATTGAGACCTCTATGAGAAGTAAAGACCAAGAAACCTATCTCATGATCATTGGAGATTTTAATACCATTACCAAGCTGAATGAAAATTTTAATACTATACTTGGACCAACAACAGGAGAGGCCAGAACCTAATAGTAGAAAAATTAGATAGATGCATTCTTTTATATCATTGGCTAGATGAAGGAACTTGTGCTAAAATTAATACCTTAACAAGGATTGGTTCAAATCACTGGCCAATAAGAGTTAAAATAGTGGTTAGTGAATTCAAAAAATGATCATATTTAAATATGAGCAGATGTGGGAAGACCATCCTCAATTTGTTGATATGATAGATCAAACTTGGAATTATTTAGGTAATGGTGGGTTGTATGCTCTTCCAAAAAAAATTAAAGCTATGACATCTAGATTAAAAGAATGGAACAAGAACACCTTAGGAAATATTTTTTAGAAGAAAGAAGAACTAAAATATAACTTTAAAAATTCCAAAAGGGTGATGAAAATAGTATAAGCTCAGAGGAAAGGGATTTGCTTAGTGAATATTATAATATTTTGAGTAAGGAAGAGAAATTCTGGAGATTAAAATCAAGTCAAAATTATTTAAAAGAAGAAGATAAAAATACAAAGTTTTTCATAGGATGTCTATAGTATAGAGATCTTCTTCTAGAATTGATAGAATTAAATCAATAGAAGGGGTTTGGATTGAAGATTGGAGTGAAATTAGAAAATAGGCTGTCATTTTTTCAAAATATTCTAGGTTCAGAGGAGACCAAATTTCTTAATGATAAACTTCTTCAAGATGTTCCTTCAGTTATAACAAATGAAGACAATAGGAAACTGATGGAGCCTATTACTCTAGAAGAAGTTCATTTAGCTCTTTTCTCTTTTAATAAGGATAAATATCCTAGTCCAAATGGGCTCTCTTGATGAGGATATCAAATGAGAGCCTAGGGTTTACGTTCTTTAGTTGGGCTAGGTCTTAGGGATTGGTATTGTTTTTAATATTTTTATGTAAGTGACACTTCTCTCACGTAATAGCTATCTAACTTCTAGATTAGGTTAGTTGGATTGATATTAATAAATCGTGGAATAACTCCTTTGGATGCAAGCTGACTTTGTCCATTTGGGGGTTTGTTACTCCTTCGTAGGATATTAGTTGTATTTTTTGGGATATTAAGACCTTCATTTTAATTTAATATCAAGTTGGTTTATACCACAACAGTGGTCTAAGAGAAGGTTATAGTGGAGATTTTGGGTTATTTCTGATCTCACATTGTCCTATTTTTGTTTCAAAGCTTTTCTTAATTTATTTGTTGCTACAAAAATTGTTATTGCAGAAAATTGTTGCTACAAAATTGTCACTGCAAAAATTGTTGCTAACAACAAAATTACAAAAGTGTTGTTGATTGTTTTGGCTTTCCTTTGTGGAAATATTTGGCATCAAGACTTCTATTGTGTAGATGATTGAACAAACTGGTATATTTTGACTTCATTCTGCTATACCTCCTTTTGTTCTGCCACATGCCTATTTTAGGCAACAGCGCTACAACTGCCTACAATAGTTGTCGACCTATCGATCTACATCTCTACGCCCTAGGCACATCAGATTTGATGCTCATCATTTATCGTTGATGTTTAGTCACACAATGTGACCTCCATTTTCCATTTGTGATTGAGCATGCGTTACATGAAATCTAAGAGTCAAAATCGGCCAGCGATAGGAGGTCACCAACACAACTCAATCTTGACAGCTACTACTTAGTTAGGCTTGTGTGCTTGATAATATAGCCTACTGTAGCACACATACTACTATAGAAATTAGATATTACACATCCTGAGGTCTACCAAACCTATCAATCCACGCTTCACTCATTTTGATCGAGCCATCATTTTTTATGTGATTACTATCGTTCTCAAAAATTAATGTATCTGCCATAATCCTGCCACCTTGGAATCCAACTCTATAACTATGCTCATCCCAACCACAAATCTGGTGTCTCTACATAGATATGACACACCCTACACCTCAGTCATCCCTAAAAAATTTTGACAACTTCATATCTTGGTGGACGAGATCTGAAATCTATGCCATCTACAGCATTTAAATCCTTGTCCACCACATGTTGCTTTTGATTCCAGTCGCACCTAGCTACAATTGCATCATTGGAGAATTTGAATTTCTAAGCATCCATGGTAGATCTAATCAGCATCAATTCCAGCACAACACTATAGCACAGATCAATTGCTTTAAAAGTAGGAACTGCAGAACATGCAAGTTTTTTGATAACCAAAAAACCTTGTGTTGCTAATTTGCCATTAACTGGTTTGTGATGTGTTCAAATTTAAGTGGTGGTTTTCTAGGAGCCACATGGTGGATAGGGTCTATGTGGATTGTAGAATGTGTTGGATGGGGTTTTGTTTTCATAAAAGTGATGTAATAGATTATCCCACATTTTGTGGGCTAAAGCCTTTCAAGGCTTTCTAAGGGCTTAACCGTCCTTAGATTGCTAGCCAACGCACGCTAGCTATGAATGTGTGTACTAGCCACACCGTTGGATGAAGGGATCTCTTATTAATAGCATTGATGTGTTGGCTTATGGATGCTTTAACTCCCATACAAAAATTGATTTTGACCCATGCCTTTCTCTTCTGTTGACAATTGGTAAGGGTCCAATTTTTATTTTTGTTAAAAAAAAATAATAATAATTTTAAAAGGGATTTCATATTATTGTAAAGGGGAATATTCCAATTTTTGGAATTTTTGTAAAAGGGGATTTGTGCTAATTTTTATTTTTGCCCTTCCAAATATTGTAAAATTGCATTAAATCATTTTGATTTTTGCAATTATTTGGGCAACTAGCACTATTTTTGTAACCCCTTCGCATATTTTGTAATATCTCCTTGTAATATCCCTGGCATACACCAGAGGACAAATGGCTTAGGATTTGGTGGAACCAATAGCTGCAATCATCGTAGTCATTAGTACATTGGCCGATAAAGTCAACGATATTGCTTCTTATAGTGGTCTCAGTCAAGCTTCTAACCTTTGTGTTAAAGCAAAATGCGAGGTCAAAATTTATGATGGTTCCCGTGATCCTAAGGTTCTAAACAGTTGGATCCTTGACATGGATACGTGGTTTACCTATAGCAAAATACCAAAATATGAACAAGTTTCATTTGCACTCTTAAAACTTTAAGGTATAGCCAAAGTTTTGATCATGGACCGCTTAAGTAATCAGAATCCAACTGATAATTAGGATGATTTGGTGAAGACTTTGATGGACACTTTTTATCCATCAAATTATGCATAAGATATTGAATTTCAATGGCTTCGATTGAGGCAGGGCTACAACATGAATGTCCAAAACTACATCGACCTATTCAACAAATTAAGAATTTTGAATGGTATTCAGGACTCTACTGCTAAGCTAATCACCAAATTCAAGAGTGGATTGCAGGAACCACTTTTTAGGGAGTTGAAATATACTCCTATCACATATTTGAATGCCATGTACAATCAAGCACAACTTGTGAAGGAGAAGCTTGCTGCTCAATTAGGTGGATCTCGCTCCTCTGACTCCACCAAAGCTTCCAAACAAAAGCAATCTCCACAGCAATAGAAGAATACTTCTCCCTCTTCTTCCTCTTCTTCTTCTTATCCTTCTAACACTTCTTCTACTCCTTTTTTTGATCCTAAGAAATTATGTTATTATTGTAAGAAGAGAGGCCATATAAAATTTGAGTGTTTTAGAAAGAAGAATATTATTGTAGAGTCTCAACCAGAGGAAACACAAGATGGGCCTATTGAGGCTACAGGAGAACATTACCCTTATCTAGAGCTTTTAGGGCTTAAAAATCATACTTTGTTGACACACAAAATGATTGAAAGAGTTCGTGACCATTTGTTTGTCACATGTGCCCACTTAAAGCACAATTACTTTGTAGATTCAATAATTTCCAATGGCTCCTAAAAAACTTGATTTCCAGAGCTATCGTTGATCAGTTGAAGCTTCATGTTCAACCCCATACCCACTTTCATAGAAGGATGTGGGAACCTCCTCCATGATTATAGAAACATGCACTATATCCTTTATATTTGGGCCATGCTATATGGACAAAGTCACTTATGATGTGATTCTAATTGACTATTGTGATATCATTCTTGGAAATCCCTATCAATTTGACAAACAGGCTCAATATGATGCTTATAACAATATCTATACATTGCATCACGAGAACAATAAGTTTCTCATCTCTTCCAAGGTTCCCACGTATAGTTATGCAGGTTCATGCTATACAGCATTGGTCTTTCACAAGCCCAGGGACATGCCAGCTACAGTCACACACAAGGAGGCTCCTCCTCCTTTTTTAGTACCTCCTCCTATTGCTCTGGTTGCTCCTCCTCCTGCTTCTACCATACACCAGATTCTTGCAATGAAGCAGCCTTTACCGCCACTACCCCAAGAGAATTTTCCTCCACTTCATCCATGGGCTTTCACTAAATTTGGACCTCTAGTCGTGACTAGGTGAGGCCCTCCAGCATTGGCATCACTTGGACTTCTCGACATCTTCAGTACTCTTGCACCTTCGACACCTAATTTTTGCTTCTGTTTCCACTAGCTCGAGTTCTTCCACCTCCACCAACTACTCTTGTACAAGCATTGGAGTCCAATGCTTCCTTTGTGGGGAGGTATGATGAGGACATCAAATGAGAGCCTAGGTTTCAGGTTCTTTAGTTAGGCTAGGTCTTAGGGCTTGGTATTATTTTTAATATTTTTATGTAAGTGAGACTTTCCTCACGTAATAGTTGGTTGCCTTCTAGATTAGGTTAGCTGGTTTGATATTAATCAATCCTAGAATAACTCCTTCGGATGCGAGTTGACTTTCTCCAGTTGGGGGGTTCGTTACTCCTTCGTAGGACATTAGTTGTAATTTTTGGTCCTCTATTAAGCCCCTCATTTTAATTTAATGTTAGGTTGGTTTATACCACATCTCTGCAGCTTTTTACCAACATAATTGGGAAATAGTGAAGGATTCTTTATTGGTGGTAGTGGAACAATATAGGGTAAAACAATACATTCCTTATAAAATAAATGCAACTTATCTTACCCTAATTCCAAAAAAGAAGGATGTTGAATTGTTTGGTTCTTTTAGACCCAAAAGCCTATGTAATATGGCTTATAAGATTATTTCCAAAGTGATGGCGAATAGATTAAGGCCTTTGTTAGACAAAATCATTTCAAAAGAGCAAGGAGGTTTTGTGAAAGGGAGACAAATTTTGGATGGGATCATAGTAGCTCATGAAGTTATACATTTAGCAGCTTCAAAAAAAGAGAAAGCTATGATCTTAAAACTTGATATGAGTAAAGCCTATGATAGGGTTAAATGGAATTTTCTTTTTGTAGTTTTAGATAAGTTTGGTTTTGGGAATAAATGTGTTAGATGGATTAAATCTTGTGTATTTATAGTTTCTTATTCAGTGTTGGTCAATGGGTTAGTGATAGAATATTTTAAAGCCAAGAGAGGCCTTAGAAAAGGAGATCCTCTATCTCCTTATTTTTTCATTATTATGGCAGAATTTTTGAGTAGGAACTTAAATAAGGCTTACAAATATGGGTTTCTAAGTGGACTTAAGGTTAGTAATAAAATTGATAACATCACCCATCAACAATTTGCAGATGATACAACCCTTTTTGGAAGGGCAAGGATAAATAAGGCCAGAGCTTTGAATAACTTTTTAAAAGAGTACAAAAGAGCTTCAGGGCAAAACATTATTAGGACTAAATACAAAATTTACTTTCTTAACACTCTTGCTAATATCAAATCAATAATTATAGGTTGCTTCAAGTGGAGGAGGTAAATTTACCAACAAATTATCTAGGGATGCCTTTATTTAAGGGGAGAATGAGGATAGATTTATGGAATCCAATTATTAGTAAAGTTAAAAATAAACTTCTAGCTTGGAAAGGTAGATGGTTATTATTAGAAGGAAGAGTGTAGTTAATTAAGTCAATCTTACAATCCATTCCAACATATTATATGTCTTTGTATTCTTTGCCAAAATTAGTTGAAAAAATTTTAATCTTTATTATGCAATATTTTTTATGGTCAGGTTTACATGATAAAATGAAATCTTCTTTGGTGAAATGGAGCAAGTTGTGTGATGAAAAAATTAAGGGAGGTCCTGGTTTAAGAGCTCTTAAAGATGCAAACTTAGATCTTAGGGTAAAATTTATCTGAAGATTGTACAATAAAATTCAAAGATAATGGGCAAGAATTCTTCTAATTAAGTATGTTGATCCCAATGACTCAAGTTTAATATTTATAGCATTCTCTCTTCCAAATGGTTTTGCTCTTTGGAATGGTTTAAAAATATATATTGATCTTATGATTAAAGGTTTAATATGGGTGGTGGAAACTAGAGAAAAAAATTATATTTGGATGGATACTTAGTGTGATAAAATAGAAAATAAGCTTGGTACTTTCTAAGGTGAAATGATCCACCTTTTATACATGAATGGAGGAAATTTCTCACACGTTGATGCATTAGAAATTTGAATTTCGAATATTCAAATTAACTTTAATTATTATTTATTTATAATAATTTAAATTCTCTTTGGAATTTAAATATTATAAATTAAATAAATAATTAATCTTTGGGATTTTTTAACCAAACGAAAAGCCACATTGGTTTTTAATAAAAACTTGTTATTTTTACCCATCATGGATAATAAATGATTGATTTTTACCCACCATGGTTTTCATAAAAACATTTGATCATGCTTCCCATGAAGCTCTTTTGGAACCAATCAAAATGCAATTCTTCTTAGAACCTTTTGACATCAATGACAACTAGCATTCCTCAAAATGTCCATCAATCTCCCCCTTTGTCATTGATGGTAACCCAAATTATTTTACCAAAAAATTAACCTTTTCTAGGTTCTACTCCCCCTGGGACATTGCTCCCCCTGGCTCAATGCTCTTGTTAAATATCTCCTCTTTACTCAAATACCAAATCTCTCCCCCTTACTCAAATCTCTCCCCCTTTGACATCAATGGAAAAGGGTCACCTTTGAGTCTCAAGGCTAAGAATGAGTCTCTTAGCTTAGCCCCTCCCCCACCTCCTCTTGAGGTGGTTAATTCTGGGGTGGCAGTATTTGTACTCCCATGAAGCACTATTATTTACCTTTATCCTCTTTTTTCTTATCTGATCCTTTTGATTCCTCTGACTATTCCTTTCCATGTCCTTGTTCCTATTCATTTACATGTCCATATTCCTATTCCTATTCTTGTTCATGTTCCTATTTCTATTCCTGTTCCTATTCCTATTCTTGTTCATGTTCATATCCATGTTCCTGTTCCTGTTCCTATTCATACTTGATTTTGGAATGTCTACTCTACACCACTTTATTGTGTGACCATCATTATTGCACTTATAACACTTAATGTTATTATTCCTTGGAGGTGCAAATGTCTTAGGATTTCTCCTAGTGAAGCCAAATCATCTTCTGTCATGAACCCTGCAATTCATTGCCTTGTGACCAAATTGATTACATGAGTAGCAATACCCATGGAAAAGCTGCCTATTTTTTAAATTCTCATTTTCTTGTCTTCATGTGTCCTACACTATGAAGCCATGTGCCCAAATATGTGACATGAGAAACATTGTCCATTAAAATTTCCTTGCCTAGACCCCATTGGTCTCTTAGTCTCTTCTCCCATGTCTTGTTTCCAGTTCCATCTGTTCCTTACTTGTGTATTATTCCTTTCCTTGTTGAACTTTATATTGTCCAACTTATCCTTAGAAGTCTCACTCTCTCTTTTACTTACTTCTTTTGTTGCTTCTTCTTTTCTGGTGTTTGAGCTTGACTCTCATTTTTTTGCTTTCTGTTTCCCTTGTTCTTCTTTAGAACTAAGTCATGTTTTGGTGACTAATGATCTTTGTGCATTGATAATCCTGTCCAAAGTCTTTTAATTTTCCTCAAACTTGTGTAGCTTTTCCTTAGAACCTTTTACTTCCATCCTTAGTAAAACTATATCATGCTCTAATCTTTCACACTCTAGATATTTTGTCTTTAATTTTTTTGCCATACCTTCAATTTTCTTGCTTCTTCAGCCTTGATTTTAAATTTTGTGAGTCCTTGTAAAAGCTTTGCTTTTGATTTCTCATCTTCTTGAGCCTGAACCCTTAATCCTGAGTTCTCCCTTTTTAATTCTTCAAGATCAACATTAAGCTTTTTATATTCTTTCTCTTTTACCTTTGATTGTTCAACCATATCCTTTTCAACTCTCCTTGCCTTTTCAACCTCAACTTTCAAGTCAAAGAGATATTGTAGAAGCTGTATCTTACATTTCTCATCCTCTTGTATTTGAGCCTTTAATTCTAATTCCTCCCTTTTAAACTCAACAAGTTATTTAAGAGTAGCTTCCTCCTTTTATTTTTCTTTTCTTTGATCTTCAACTTATTCTATCGTCCAAAGTGGAGTTTCTTCTTTATACCTATTTTGACTGTCCCTGTTATCCTTTCTTGAAACATCCTCTAGAAATTTAGTTTCGAGAATATTATCTTCATATTCATCGCTACTAAACCCATTGCAATAACCTACATCATGACCGAGTTGACCACAAATAAAATATTCTTCACCTTCTTGTGGATAGTAGGCTACATGATGACCCATATTCCTACATGTTGTACAAAACTTTATCAATCTGATATTTTCTTCACTGCTTGATTCATCTTTTGAATCTATTTCTATTTTTCCTCCCAACACATCAATATCAAACTCATCTTCCTTTTCTTTCATGACCATGTGTGTTCTTTTTTTCTTGTGTCTCATAGTTTTGTCTTTGCCTTTTTTTGCCATTTATGTTCTTGTAAGATCTTCCTTCAAGTTGTAAAACCTTTTTCAAAGGAACCAGCTCTAATACAAATTGAAGAACATAAGCTTATACTGAGAGGGGGGTGAACATTATAAGACCACTTTTTACTTTTCTTTCCTAATAAATATTATGCAATGTAAAGATAGAAATACCAATAGTAGTAATCAAAGCAATGTACAAATCACCATACACAATAGAGACACCATAATTTACATGGTTCACCCAATGTGGGCTACTCCACGAAGAAAATATTTCACTAAAATTTTCTCAATCAATCTCTTGGGAATCCTTTCCCTATTAAAATGTTTATGGACCTCTATCCAAAGGAGATACTAATCCCCTAATCAAGTTTGTGGATCTCTATCCATAGGAGACACCAATATCCTAATATTTGCTATGGCTGGTGATCTTTTGGAAGACCTCTTCCTCCACTACCCTTAGCAAATGGAACTCTATCCACAAAAGACACTTGTCTTCCCTACCTTATATAATGGATCTTTATCCACTGGAGACTGTCATTCTCTATACTTTGTCACCTCCAAATCTTGCACTCAACTCTATCTCAAATTTGTACCAAACACAGTCCTTCGGTCTAGCACAAATCTACTCTCAATATCTATCTCTAATCTGGTATAAATCTATCCTTAAATCTATGCCAAAATCTATCCTCAAATCTATAATAAACACAGTCCTTCAGTATAGTATAATTTTTTCCTCAATCTCTATCCTCAAGCCTTAACACAAAGCTTGAATTAATCTCAAATCAACTCGGTTGGATCTACCCTAAACCTTAACTCAATGTTTGAACAAATAAATCAATCAAATCTGCTCACAAGTCTTCTCAAAGACTTGTCTCAAATATACCTTGTAAGCTTCCACAAAATCTCACACCAATCTATCCACAAGTCCTCTCTAAAAATTTGTCCAATCTGCTCAATAAGTCCTCTCAAGAACTTATTCAAATATGCTCAATAAGTCCTCTCTAGAACTTATTCAAATCTACTCAATAAGTCCTCTTAAGAACTTATCCAAATCTGCTCAATAAGTCCTCTCAAGAACTTATCCAAATCTACTCTCAATCTGTATTGTAAGCTTCCATAAAAGCTTACCCAAATCTATCCACAAGTCTTCTCAAAGACTTACCTCAAATATACTCAAAAAGTCCACACTAGAACTTGTCCAATATCATAGAAACATAAAGAGAATTTTTAGAGACTCAATATGCTCTATACTTATCACAATGCTCAATCACTCTTTCAGAAACATATAGAGAATTGTTAGACTCGATATACTTCACATTCACCTTAATACTCAATCACTTTCAATCACTCTCTTAGAAACATATAGATAATTGTTAGAGACTCAATATGCTTCACATTCACCTCAATACTCAAACACTTTCTCAATTCAATTCAAAATATAGAATAGTTTGTTTTGGAACTTGAACAATCACTTCACACATCCACTTGACTAGGCTCAACCAAATTTACTCAACCAATCACTCAATGAAATAATCCTTGCTCACAAACCCTAGTCCAAGTATATGATCACTCACTCAAAATATTTCCAACAATGCTCAAAAAAAATCTCACATAACAATGATACTCATGTCCTTTTCAAACCCTAGTTTAAGTTTTTCACTCAAACAATGGCTTCAACAACAATGCTTATAAAATAAGGTTTTAACAACAACTCTTTATTCCATAAAATATTGAAGCATTAACTCAACATACTCAATAAATAAGACCTAATAAAGTCCTTTTCACTCCAAACTTATTTTCCAGAAAACCAACCAATCAACCAATCGATCAACTCAATTATCGAAGAATGTCCTCATACCTTTTTCTTGATGATGAAGGGATCTCATAAATCTGCCATAACCACAAATACTTCTTTACAATATCAAAGAAGGTTAGGTAACAATACAAAACAAAAAACAACTCACAAATACACCTTATTACTCCATCTTGATTAATCATCCATCAACACATAGAAACAAATGACCAATTACACCTTATAATCTCTCAGTTGAAATAATATCCACCACCAAAAAATAATTTCAAAATTGAAGAACACAAGCTTATATTGAGAGGGGGGTTGAACAGTATAAGACCACTTTTTACTTTCTTTCCAAATAAATATCAATTAATGTCCTTAATTGCAATAACCAAATATAGCAAAGTGTATTAATAACTCAGATAGCAGTGGTAAGAAAGTGCACAAGTCACCACACACAATTGAGATACAAGATTTAATGTGGTTCCCCCAATGTGGGGTACTCCACTAGATAATCTCCTTATAATATTTCACACAAAAATAAGGATCCTTATCCAATACAATGATTTATTTGATCTACTCAAATCTAGGCAATAACAAGTTCACACAGAACTTGTCCAAATATGAATAACAAGCTCACACAGAACTTGTCCAAAAATGAATAACAAGTTCACACATAACTTGTCCAAATCTGCTCCAACAAGCTCACCAAGAACTTGTTCAAAACTGAATAACAAACTCACATAGAACTTGTCCAAGACTGAATAACAAGCTCACACAGAACTTATCCAAATCTGCTCCAACAAGCTCACCAAGAACTTGTCCAAATATGCTCTAGAAACCTCACCAAGAACTTGCTCAAATCTGTCCACAAATATATCCCAAAACTATCCACAAAATTGTCCACAAAGATGTCCCAAAATTGTCCACAAAGTTGTCCCAAAACTATCCACAAAGTTTTCCATAAAGTCTTCTCAAAGGCTCAATCAATCATGCTCAAGTAGTACTCAAATCTCATCCATAAATCTATCAAGGCAAAGCTTAAATATTAACTCAACAATGAATGGCAATGTACTCTTCAATGGATGACAACAATGATCCACAATTATCTCAACTCAACTCAACTCAAATCAACTCATAGAAGCATAAAGAGAATTTTTAGAGACTCGATATGTTCTAAGCTCAATCTCAACTCAAATCAACTCAACTCAAATCAATCTTAACTCAAGTCAAGTCAAGTCATAGAAGCATAAAGAGAATTGCTAGAGACTCAATATGTTCTAATCTCAATCTCAAATCAAATCAACTCATAGAAGCATAAAGAGAATTGTTAGAGACTCAATATGTTCTAATATCAACTCAACTCAAATTAGAATTATGGAATAGTTTGTTTCATGGAACTTGACCAATCACCTCACACAATCACTTGACTAGGCTCAATCAACTCAACTCAACCAATCACCACAAGGGACTACTCTTTCTCACAAAAAATCTAGTCCAAGCATGTATCAACCAACTCAAATGTTTCCAACAATGCTCAACCATAAATATCACATAACAATGATACTCATGTTCTTTTCAAGTTCTTTCACAACCAATGGGCTTCAACAACTATGCTTATAAAACAAGGTTTAAACACAACTCTCAAACCAGAAAACCTTGAAGCATTTAACCAACCACTTTCAAAAAGGAAACCACAATCAATCCTTTTCACTCCAATGATATTTCAGAAATCAACCACCATAACCAATCAATAGGAGAATGTGCCCATACCTTTTTGGATGCCAAGAAGTTGTTAACAAAATCTGCCACACTAAACACAACTTTCCTTTCTAATCTCAATAAGGGTTAGTGGACTTCAAATAATAATCACAATATAAGTATAACTCAATTTCCACCTTTTTACTCCAACTTAATAAACACATCCACCAAAGTCCTTTTTAATAAAAACCCTTATCAAAAATAATAATCAATAAGGCTCTCAAAAATATTTTATAATAACTCCTTATTTCTCCTAAATCTTAATTTTCAATTTCATGAATATCAAAATAAATCAACAACTCATCCACCTCTAAAATAATAATCATAGCCCTTATAAAAATAAAGTTTAATTAAAAACTTTAATTATTCCTTAACCATCTTATAACTCCTATCCTAGGGCATCAATGAAATTAATTAGAGAAAAACGTAATTACCTCCTCAAGGGGATTCAAACCCCCAACTTGCACACACCGTGAGCGCCTTAGCCGTGGCTAAGGTTGCCACACGAGCTAGCCACTCATTCGAAAGGAAAAGGCATGACGTGCCTTAAGTCCTTCCTCCCTTCCATGCAAACCAAAATCTCTTCGAGCACTTTCCTTCCAATGCCTTCGAATGCAGTTAAGGAGATTTGAACCTTGACGTAAAGCGTTGCCACACACCTTAACAAAAATCCAATTGCCAATGCGCCACTCTACCCATAATGTCTTGGGCTTTCGACCAACCATGGATTTATTCGATGTCTCCCTTTTCAAAACGATTTTTGCACGAGCTCTCTTCGGATGCTAGCCAACGATTAACACGAGATAGGATTAATTTCAAATGAACCTTAGGATCCTCCTTTATATAGTCTTCTCCTCATTTTCAATGACGTCGATGCATTATTGATTTTCCCTCTTTCTTTAGACGTCGGCTCTAATTTTAATTTTAATTTTAAACTTTAAATTTTAATTTTAAATAATTAAAATTTAAACTAAATGTTTAAAATTAAATATCTCCATCATTGGGGCACCTTTTTCGATGAAAAAAAAGGCCAACCTGGGTTTTAAGAAAAACCCATTTCAAATCTGCCATCCATGGTTTTAAATAAAACCTTTTATTTTGCCTACCTTGGTTTTCACAAAAATCCTGAATTTATCCATGCTTTCCAAAATATCATCTGCCCACCAAAACTCAATGTGATCCATATGACATCAATGATTCATGTGACATCAATGACAACATAAAATAACTCAAATTGCCAATAATATCCCTCTTTGTCATTGATGGCAACACCTCTAAAGCAAAAACCACAATCACTGCAAAAACCATCTCTGAGAATCAAAGTTGCTCCCCCTGACTCAATAATCTCTATCGAGGCTACTCCTCCTAACTCAATACTCTCTTTGGAGGTTGCTCCCCCTAACTCAATTCTCTCCCCCTTGACATCAGTAGCAAAAGGGACACATCTGGGGCTAAAAGATATGACTCTTAAACTTAGCCCCCTCACCACCTTCTCTTTTGAGGTGATTAATTTCGGGGTGGGAGTACTTTTACTCCCATCTCACATTGTTTATTTCCTCTATCAACTTCCTTCCATGTTTTTCTAATATCCTTATATTGATGAATTACTTGGTCTTCTTGTCTTGAACCTTTTTGACCTTCTTGCCTTGAACCTGTTTGACCTTATTCCCTTGTACCTATTTGGAATTAAGTCCTACACCATTTTGCAATATGCCCAAATTTATTGCAATTAAAACACTTGATATTGTAGCCTTTGGATGGTGTCCATGTCCTGAATTCATTCTTAAAATAATTTCCATATCCATTCCTTTCCTGAACCATGTATTGTGAAGCTCTATTTTCATGACCATTATGACCATGACTTCTGAATTGTGAAGCTCTAAAACCAAAATCATGTTGCTCATTTTCTTTGCACTGAAAATCTCTATGACCAATCTTGTTGCATGAGAAGAAATGCCCCTAAAAACCATACCTTCTTCCTTTGAGGTTTCTTCTAGCAAAATCAAACTTCTTTGATTCATAGACCCTGCAGTGTATAGCCCTATGTCCAAATCCATTACAAGAAAAATAATTTCCTTGAAAATCCCTTTGTTCATGCCTTGGTTCTTCATACCTTTCTTGGCCATTATCCTTATGATCATTTTCAACTTGTGCATTACATCCTTGAACCTTCTTTGTAGCATCTAAAACTTCTTCCTTAGTTTCTTCCTTGCTTTTCTCTTCAAGAATTTATTTTCCCTTTGAGCTTGATTCACCTCTCTCAAAACAAGAATCAAACTAAATATTTGGAGCCATATGAACTTTGGAACTTTCCTCACAAATCTTAGGTGCTTCCTTGCTTTCATTTTTTAGAACTTCCTTTCCTTTTGAGTGTGATTTTTCTTGGAAGTAAGATACAACCTTAAAATAAGTTTCCACTCCTTTTTTAACCTTTTCATCTAATGTATCATGTCTTTCCATGGTTACCCTTAGTTCTTCATTCATCCTTTCTTCTATCCTTTTTGCATTTTGAAGCTCTTCTCTGATATTACTGATTGTTTGAAGTAGCTCTTCTCTGATTTTGACATTTGTTCAAATCTTGTTTTCAAGATTCCTGTTTTCTTCTTTTAGCCTTTTGATTTATAATTTTTGTTTACTTAGCTCATCCTCTTCCTTTTCTATAACCAAAAGTGATACTTATTTGTTTTCACTGTCATTGAGACCATTATAATCTTCTATAGCAAACAAACTCTCAATATTTCTTTGACCATGCTTGTTTCCTTGATGTGTCATATCATCTTCACTATCACTGAAACCATTGCAATATCCTGATTTGTGATCTCTTTGACCACACACAAAGCACTGCTCTCTTTCACCTTCTATTCCTAGGAATAGATGTTCTTCTTTTTCATCATTTGATTTGTCTTTATCACTATGATCTAAGTTATCACTTGCTTCTACAATGTAGTAAGATTTCTTTACCTTACGAAAAAATTTCTTATTCTCATACTTGTTTTGCTTGTATTTTTCATCTTTGTCATGCTTATGATTTCCATCTTCTTTTCTTCTATGACCCTATTTTTCATCATCATTGTTTTCTTCATGTGGACACCTGTATGCATAGTGACCAAGATCACCACACTTGTAGCATCTAACTTTCCTTATATCTCTAAAATTCCTTGAGTCCTTATTCCTTTTTATGAAGTTAGCTTCCTCATCATTATCTAAAACTCTATCTGTATCTGGAACTTTCCCTTTATATTTCTTTGAAGCCTTGAATGCAATCTCTTTTATTGGAACTTGATGCTTACTTACCCTCATCTCATAAGTTGTGAGAGTACCTTGCAATTCTTTCATTGTTAGCTTATTTATATTCATTATCTCTTCTATTGTTGAAACCTTAGAATCATATTTCATGGGAAGTGATCTCAAAACCTTTTTAGTAACTTCTAATTCTTTCATATAAAAACCTAGGCCTCTCATGGTGTTAGTAATCTCATAAACACAAAGTAAAAACTTTGCAATATCTTCAAAATCTTCCATTTTCAATTCCTCAAATATTTTTCTATGAGTTTGTAGTTCTACAAAATTTACCTTGGAATCTCCTTCATAAGTATTCCGCAACTTGGTCCACATAACCTTTGCAAAATATATCTCATGAAGTCCACTCAAAATATAATTCATTGCTCTTGCGTTGATCTAAACCAATTTCCTGATAATCTTATCTGCCTCGGGATCACCTTCAACTCTATACTCTTTTTCAACCATTTCCAATATCTCATATCCTTGTCATATCAAGTAGTTATTCATCCTCATGCTCTATAAATTATAATTGTTACCATAAAACAATGGAGCCTTATTCATAGATGATCCATTCTGTGAAGCCATTTGTGTTCTTGTAGAATCTACCCTCAAGTTGTTAGCCTTTTCGAAGGAACCCGCTCTGATACCAATTAAAGAACATGAGATTATACTGAGAGGGGGGTGAATAGTATAAGACCACTTTTTACTTTCTTTCCAAATCAATATTAATTAATGTCCTTAATTGCAATAACCAAATATAGCAGTGTTCATTAGTAACTCAGATAGCAATAGTAAGCAAGTTCACAAGTCACCACACACAATTGAGACACAAGATTTAATGTGGTTCCCCCAATGTGGGCTACTCCACCAGATAATCTCCTTATAATATTTCACACATAAATAAGGATCCTTATCCAATACAATGATTTCTTTGAACTTCTCAAAGTTAGGCAATAACAAGTTCACACAGAACTTGTCTAAATCTGAATAACAAACTCACACATAACTTGTCCAAAAATGAATAACAAGTTCACACAGAACTTGTCCAAAACTGAATAACAAGCTCACATAGAACTTGTCCAAAACTGAATAACAAGCTCACACAGAACTTGTCCAAAACTGCTCTAGCAAGCTCACCAAGAACTTGCTCAAATTTGTCCTCAAATATGTCCACAAATCTATCCCAAAACTGTCCACAAAGTTGTCCACAAAGCTATCCCAAAATTATCCACAAAGTTGTCCACAAAGCTATCCCAAAACTGTCCACAAAGCTATCCCAAAACTATCCACAAAGTTATCCACAAAGCCTTCTCAAAGGCTCAATCAATCATGCTCAAGTAGTACTCAAATCTCATCCACAAATCTATCAAGGCAAAGCTCAAAGATGAACTCAACAATGAATGGCAATGTACTCTTCAATGGATGACAATAATGATCCACAATGATCTCAACTCAACTCAACTCAAATCAACTCATAGAAGCATAAAGAGAATTGTTAGAGACTCAATATTTTCTAAGCTCAATCTCAACTCAAATCAACTCAAATCAATCTCAACTCAACTCAAGTCAACTCATAGAAGCATAAAGAGAATTGTTAGAGACTCAATATGTTCTAATCTCAATCTCAAATCAAATCAACTCATAGAAGCATAAAGAGAATTGTTAGAGACTCAATATGTTCTAATCTCAACTCAACTCAAATCAGAATTATGGAATAGTTTGTTTCATGGAACTTAACCAATCACCTCACACAATCACTTGACTAGGCTCAATCAACTCAACTCAACCAATCACCACAAGGGACTACTCTTTCTCACAAAAGCCCTATTCCAAGCATGTATCAACCAACTCAAATGTTTCCAACAATGCTCAACCATAAATCTCATATAACAATGATACTAATGTTCTTTTCAAGTTCTTTCACAACCAATGGGCTTCAACAACTATGCTTATAAAACAAGGTTTAAACACAACTCTCAAACCAAAAAACCTTGAAGCATTTAACCAACCACTTTCAAAAAGGAAACCACAATCAATCCTTTTCACTCCAATGATATTTCAAAAATCAACCACCATAACCAATCAATAGGAGAATGTGCCCATACCTTTTTGATGCCAAGAACTTGTTCACAAAATCTGCCACACTAAACACAACTTTCCTTTCTAATCTCAATAAGGGTTAGTGGACTTCAAATAATAATCACAAGATAAGCATAACTCAATTTACACCTTTTTACTCCAACTTAATAAACATATCCACCAAAGTCCTTTTTAATAAAAACCCTTATCAAAAATAATAATCAATAAGGCTCTCAAAAATATTTTATAACAACTCCTTATTTCTCCTAAATCTTAATTTTCAATTTCATGAATATCAAAATAAATCAACAACTCATCCACCTCTAAAATAATAATCATAGCCCTTATAAAAATAAAGTTTAATTAAAAACTTTATTTATTCCTTAACCACCTTATAACTCCTATCCTAGGGCATCAACGAAATTAATTAGAGCAAAAAGTAATTACCTCCTCAAGGGGATTCGAACCCCCAACTTGCACACACCGCGAGCTCTTTAGCTGTGGAGCTAGTCGCTCGTTCAAAAGGAAAATGCATGACATGCTTTAAGTCCTTCCTCCCTTCCATGCAAACCAAAAGCGCTTCGAGCGTTTTCCTTCCAATACCTTCGAATGCAGTCAAGGAGATTCAAACCTTGACATAAAGTGCTGTCACACACCTTAACAAAAAGCCAATTTCCAATGCACCACTCTGCCCACAATGTCTTGGGCTTTCAACCAACCTTGGATTTATTTGTTGTCTCCATTTTCAAAAATATTTTCGCACGAGATCTTTTCGGATGCTAGCCAACGATTAACACGAGTTAGGATTAATTTCAAATGAACCTTAGGATCCCCCTTTATATAGTTTTCTCCTCATTTTCGATGACGTCAGTGCATTATTGATTTTCCCTCTTTCTTTAGATGTCGATGCTAATTTTAATTTTAATTTTAAACTTTAAATTTTAATTTTAAATAATTAAAATTTAAACTAAATATTTAAAATTAAATATCTCCATCACTGGGGCACCTTTTTCGATGAAACGAAATGCCAACCTGTGTTTTAAGAAAAATCCATTTCAAATATGCCATCAATGGTTTTAAATAAAACCTTTTATTTTGCCTGCATTGGTTTTCACAAAAACCTTGAATCTATCCATGCTTTCCAAAATATCATCTGCCCACCAAAACTCAATGTGATCCATATGACATCAATGATTCATGTGACATCAATGACAACATAAAATAACTCAAATTGCCAACAAAAATAATTACTTTCTCAACACTTCTCAATGGCAAGAAGGCATCTTCAATAATAATCAACACCTAAAAGTATTTATCTCTCCAATAAGCTAAGTATATTAAAAGGCTTTATAAAACAATTAACTCCTTATTCCTCCTAATTATTTTTAACCAAAAATAATTACCAAGAAAAAACACCTTTTATCTATCCCTTATAACTCCCACGTCACTTTATAAAACCATTTAATAAAGCCAAAAATTAAATTAAATTTTTCAACAACCTTCTCCAAAAAACCCGGCACTCAAATAATGTGCATAGCTTTTCATTGATCCCTAAAAGGGATTCGATGAGAATCGAACCTCCGTCTCCATAAGCCTAAGCGCCTTAGCGCTTGGGAGTCCATCGTGTGGGCTAGCGATGCCCATGTTAAGTAAGTTGAGCTTCCTTCACCTTATGCTCTTCTTCGCACACGTTGACCTCCTTCGAACACCACACGTCGTCCACTAGTCGTAGCTCTTTAATCGCACGAATATCAGAGATACCTTTCACAGGGGATTCGGGAGCATTAAATCAAAAAGAAGCTTGGTACTTTCTAAGGTGAAATGATCCACCTTTTATACACAAATGGAGGAAATTTCTCACACGTCGGTGCATTAGAAATTTGAATTTCAAATATTTGAATTAACTTTAATTATTATTTATTTATAATAATTTAAATTCTCTTTGGAATTTAAATATTATAAATTAAATAAATAATTAATATTTGGGATTTTTTAACCAAACGAAAAGCCACCTTGGTTTTTAATACGAACCTTTTATTTTTGCCCATCATGGATAATTAATCTTTGATTTTTGCCCACCATGGTTTTCATAAAAACCTTTGATCATGCTTCCCATGAAGCTCTTTTGGAACCAATAAAAATGCAATTCTTCTTAGAACCTTTTGACATCAATGACAACTAACATTCCTCAAAATATCCAACAAAACCTGTGTAGCTTGTCCTTAGAATATTTCACTTTCATCCTTAATGAAACCACTTCATGTTCTAATCTTTCACATTCTAACTCTTTTACCTCTAACTTTTCACTCATGACCTCTTTAATTCTCCTTGCCTTAGCTTTTGAGTTTGTCAAATCTTGTAGAAGCTTTTCCTTTTCTTCCTCACATTCTTGAACTTGAGTCTTTAGTTTTGAATTCTTCTTTCTAACCTTTTTCAATATCTAATAGCAACAATAAGTTTTACTTCTAGATCTACTGTGCCTTCTTCTTCATTTTTTGAGTATTTCTCTACTTCTTGGTCTCCAAGAGCATCTTCATACTCTTTGAATTTATCTTCAATAGAAGCATTTTCTTTCTTTTCTATTGCCAAAAATAGGATCTCTTCTTCTTCACTATTTGAGAGTCTTTCATCACTGTCACTTGAAGCCTTTATTGCCTTGTTAACAAAGAAACTCTTCTTGTGCCTTTGAAAGAACTTCTTTTCATGCTTGCCTTGACCATACCTATTTTTCTTTTCATACCTAGATTTTCCTCCTTCCTTTTTCTTATGATCTTGTTTCTCTTCATTGCTACTACTTCCAGCTTCTAGAAAATTAGATGCATAGTGACCAAAATTACCACAATTAAAACATTTCACTATTTTCATACCTTTGTGCTTTCTTGAGTCCTTTTTTCTTCTCCCATAGTTATCTTCTTTATTATTGCTTGACTCACCACTTGATTTTGGTTTCTTATATTTTGTCTTCTTTGATGCTTTGAAAGCTACCTCTTTCTTGGAGTTGGGATCCTTTACTATTCTCATATCATAAGCTATGATAATTCCATGTAACTCATCCATAGTCAACTTTTCAATATCTCTCATCTCTTCTATAGTTGAAACATTTCTATCATACCTCATAGGAAGTGACCTTAATACTTTCTAAGTAGCACTAGAGTCTTCAATTTTGAATTCAAGTCCACGCATGGTATTAACAACCTCATCCATATGAAGCAAGTATGTAACAATATCTTCCTCATCTTCCATCTTCAAATATTCAAACCTTTTTTTGTGGTTTTGTATGTTTGCCATCTTGACCTTTTTATATCCCTCATATGTTTACTTCAATTTTTCTCATATCTCTTTTGTTGATTTGTAGTGCATAACTTTCACAAATTATGATTCACGTAATCCACTTAAGATTCCATTCATAGCCTTGGAATTATTCGCATGTAACATATTACCATATTTATCTATGGGAGAAGTAGTTGTAGGTGTGAACCCATCCTCAATGGATTGCCATGGCTCATATCCTTTTGCCATCAAGTAAGTCTTCATTCTTATGCTTTAGAAATCATAATTGTTCCCATCAAACAATGGTACCTTATTTTATGAATATCCATTCCTATATGCCATATGTGTTCTTGTAATATCTTCCTTCAAGTTGTTAGACTTTTCCAAAGGAACCCGCTCTAATACCAATTGAAGAACACAGGCTTATACTAAGATGGGGGTGAACTATATAAGATCACCTTTTACTTTTCTTTCCAAAATAATATTATCCAATATTATCAATTACAATATCAATAACAATAATCAAATTAATGCACAAATCATCACACACATAAGAGACACAAATTTAACGTGGTTCACCCAATATGGGTTACATCGACGAAGAAAATATTTCTTCTAAATTTTCTCAACAAATCTCTTGGGAATCAATTCCCTATTATTTATGGACCTTTGTCCAAAGGAGACACCAATCCCCTATGATCTGATTTATGGATCTCTCCATAGGAGAAATCTTTCCCCTTTGCTCTGGTTCATGGATCTATCTCCATAGTAGAACTATTTCCCCCTTGATCTGGTTCATGGAACTTGATCCAGGAGAACTCTATCTCCTCAACTGGTTCATGGATATATATCCATAGAAGAATTCTATCTTCCTAACTGGTTCACAGATATCTTTCTACAAGGAAACTCTATCTCTTCTCTAATCTGGTTCGTGGATATCTCTCCATAGGAGAATTCTTTCCCCTTTACTTTGGATGGTGATCTTTTAGAAGACTTTTGTCCTTTTGTCCCCACTGCTCTAACTTGTGGATCTCTCTCCATAGGAGACCTCTATCCCCACTACACTAGTTGATTGACCTCTATCCACTGGAGACCTCTATTCTCTCTTCTCTTGTCACCTCTAAATTCTACTCTTAACTCTATCTCAAATCTACCCCAAGCCTTAACACAAAGCTTGATCAAATCAACAACCAAACCTTATTTCAATTTTATCTCAGATTTGCCCCAAGCCTTAACACAAAGCTTTATCAAATCAGCAACCAAAACTATCCCAAGTCTTCTCTCAAGACTTGCTCAAATCTACCTTCAAGCCTTAACACAAAGCTTGATCAAATCAGCAACCAAACTTGTTCTCAACTTTGTCTCAAATCTACTCCAAGCCTACTCACAAGGTTTGCTTAAATTTGCTCCAAGCCTACTCACAAGGCTTGCTCAAATCTACTCCAAGTCTACTCACAAGGCTTGCTCAAATTTGCTCCAAGCCTACTCACAAGGCTTGCTTATATTTTATCCAAATCTACTCACAAGGCTTGCTTATATTTTATCCAATCATACTCACAAGTCTTGCTCAAATCTACTCCAAGCCTACACACAAGGCTTGCTCACAACTCTATTCAAATCTACCTTAATAACCTGCTCAAATTTGGTCTAAGCCTACTCACAAGGCTTGCTTAAATATGCTCCAAGCCTACTCACAAGGCTTTCTTAAATCTTCTCCAAAGCTGCTCACTAAATCTACTCAAATATCTCCAAATCTTACATACAAGCAAATGCTTATATCTCTTTCAAAAGTACTTTATTCAACTAGGTAATTAAAACATATTCTACCTAGAATTTGTTTAACCTTTGGAACATATAGAGGATGATATACACTATCAAAATTCCAATATGTTCTTCACACTCACAAATCTTGTACTCAATTAACCAATATATATCTCTTGCAAAATCCCTTTCAAAACAAATCAAAACAATGTATAACTTGCTTCACATAATTGATCTATCTTTCTTGCAAATTTGCTCTCAAACATCAACCTCAATAATGCACAAATTTCTCTTACAATATTGATCTCAAATAATTTCACAATTGCTTTCAATATATCTCAACCAATGCTCAATTATTTTACAATGATTCACAAACTTGTCCTAATACTAGTTCACAAAATCTAGCACAAATATCTCAATTTCTTTCAACAATGTAAGCACACTTGTTCTCAAACTCTATCCCAAATATTTCCAACACCATTCAACAATGAAGTACAAGCCCTAATACAATTGTTTCCACTTTCTCTCAATAATTGATGTACATGTAGGTCTCAAACCCTAACTCAAATATTTTCAACAATGCTTACCAAACAACCCTTTTAACTCCACCTTATATTCCAAAAAATTCACTCAACAAAACACTTTAAACAAGGAATGATGTGCCCATACCTCTTAATTTGCTCTTATGGATATGTCTTCAAAAACTTGTCTCACAAATAACTAATCTTTCTAGTGCCACTTCAAGGGTTAGATTACAAGATACTTTCTCAAAACATCCACATTAACTTTCTTCTCAAAAAGACATGCTCAATGAAATCTGAAATTGAATTTTAATCACTCTTCTTTTGTTCTCAAAAATAAACTCAAAAAAACCTTTCATATCTTCCTTTCATCATGCAAGAGTTATAATAAAATTTCAAGCAACTTATCACACCTTATTACTCCTAATCTTGCAAAATAATATTCAACCCAACAAAACACAAATTACACACATGAATTTTCTTATACACCTTATACCTCCTACTTAAAATAAAATATTTCAATGCACCTCAATTCTTCAACAAGACCATAACATCATTTATTTCATTCACCATACATAGAACTTATCAAAACTCCACACTATTCCCTTTTAATTCAAAAATAATAACATCATGTTGTCCTTTTAATCCAAACACCAAAAATAAAATAATCACCTTATGACTCCCTAAGAAAGTGCATACCTTAGCCTTAGCGAATAATTATTTCATCAAAAAAAATTTCTCCCTTGCTGTCACCACTGCAATTTGAACCTGCACCACTTGCTAACCTGCACCCTAGCTTCAGCTAGGCCACCATGTGGGCTAGCCACCCACACAAAACCTAAACTACATGTGCTCTGCTTTATTCCCTGTCTTCAGCACTAACAAACCATTTCAAAAAAAACTTTAACTCTTTGCCTTCATCGCGTCTCAAACTCGAGATCTCCCTGCTGCTATGTCTTAGCGCCAAGGGTTCTACCATCTATGCTAGCTACCCAAATGGGATTTCTTTTCACCGTTACCACACCTTATCCTAAATTTGATCTTGAAAAGCGTTACTTCTTTGTCCTTTCTCCCACGTGACCATGAACAAAGTGCACATGATTTACAATGGATTTCGCAAATGCATTACGCAAAATTTTTGCATACCACAACCACTCCTTTGTAATAAACTTTATATCTTATATATGCATTTACCCTTTGAATCTTCGATGTCGATGCTTGGGGAGGTATTTTGAATTTGCAACATTGGCACCCACACTAAACCTTTAAAATTATTATAATAATTAAATATAAAGTAGATTTAAATATTATAACTTATATTTTTACCTTTGGGCCCTTTTACTCATTTAATTTTTAATTATTATAATATTTGAAATCTTCATGTATTTAAATATTATAATTACTCTTTCTCCTTTGGGCATTTTCTTTGGATAAAGACTTTGCCACCACAAAAAATCTTCCTTTTTCTTTTGCAAGTACCACCATGGTAAAACCATTAAACCTTTATTTTCCTTGACATAAATGACAACTAATGTCATCAACTTATGACATTAATCCTTTTACATCAATGAAAATAATATACTCAAAATTTTCAACATAAGCCAGATCCCTAAGAAAGGGTGTGAGATGATGCAAGCCAAATCTCTATCTAGAGACGTGAAGACACTGGATGTATTCTTGAGAAAAAATATGATTTGGTATGTCAAGTCCCTACGTAGAGATGTATTGGCAACAACCATATCTCTTGTATACAGATGCAACTATAGATCTCATAGGTGATATGTGAACTACCATTGACTACTCAATACCTACTCCTATTTTTACCTTCTTCCTTCTCAACATTCTGTCTAAAACAATCCTTTATGCAAGAGGATGTAACTAAATGGGAAAGGATAGTGTTGGAAGATAGAACAGGTCATTGTCCAACTATAACTAATGATTCCCAAAAAAATAAAATTGTTTTCCTTCTAGAAATGGCTAACAATTACAAGATTTTGATGTTATCCACCAACCTCCTAGGTCGAGGTGGCACCAACATGACAATGACAAAAAGTTTGATGTCATCTCTTGCAATATTGACAAGTGGTAGTTTGGCACCAAAATAGGTCAAAAATGTAAATTGCAATTTGAATATTTTAGTGTGATTTTCATCCTGAAAATATTAGGAGTGCTAGAGTTAGCTAGAGCACATCCTGCAATTTTCTAAAAAACTAACCTAACTTATTGATGTCATTAGCTCTATTGTTGACATTACCATTTTATCTTGCATTACATGTTATCCTAAAATATTTAAAAAAAAACTCAAAACATAATTTACAACATAAATTCAAACCATTCAAATTTAAAAGCATGAACAACATCCTAATTTTTTGCTTTCTATATTCAGTAATTATTATATTTGATTTATAATAATTGTGTGCAACAAGAAGAAAAGGTGTTGTTGCAAATTGATAAATACAAAGAGTGAAAGTACAAAGAAACCCTAAAACAATTTTATCCAAAAATGTGTGTGACAATAAAAAATGATACAATTTTGACCATAAAGGCAAAGCATTCGTAGATTTCATAGAAAATTCTAAAAATCCTAAAATAATTTTATCCACAAATGTGTGTGACAACAAAAAATGACACAATTTTGACCATAAAGGCAAAGCATTCACAAATTTCATAGAAAATTCCAAAAACCCTAAAATAATTTTATCCACAAATGTGTGTGACAACAAAAAAATAACATAATTTTAACCATAAATACAAATCATTCGTAGATTTCATAGAAAATTCCAAAAACCCTAAATCTTACCTACAACTCACTTATTGTTGTCTTAGCACTCCCAAACCCTATGTCACTTGAACTCTCCAATAGGTAAAAAATCAACCTAATACTGAACTCTCCAGAATGTGCACTTGTTTATGAGATCTCACTTGCCCCTCTTTTTTAAGAGTTTGAGAAAGAAGAATAATAACTCTCACCTCTCCCCTAAGGTCAAAAAAGGATAAAGACTCTCACCTCTAAAGCCCCTCTTTAAATTAAAAAGGTCGTTCGAGTGTTGAGCATTCCCAGTTTGAAAAGGTCAAGGTCATGGGAAGGTTAGAACAGAGAGCTTGACAGGGTTAAGGTAACCATCAAGTGTTGAGCAGTCCTAATTTAAAAAGGTCAAGGTCATGGGAAGCTTAGAACAAAGAGCTTGGCAAGATTAACGCAACCAAAAGTTTCACATGCCAAAAGGTTCATGAATCCTTTATATATTTAAGGCTAATTTTTAGGGAAATTTTAAACCACCCTTGTAGGGTCTATTAGGGCGGTTATAAACCATCGTAAAAGGATATTTTATGTGCAATGTTTTAAGGACGGTATTAAACCGTCCTTTTAGGATTGTTTAGTCGCGCTTAAAAGGATTTTTTGGTGTAGTGTTTTAAGGGTGGTTATAAACCACCCTCTTAGGGTCTATTAGGGTGGTTTAAAACCATTGTAAAAACCCATTGTCTTTAGCGGCCCTAAAAAACCTTTTTTGGTGCAAATTTTTAAGGGCAATTTTAAACCACCCTCTTAGGGTCTATTTGGAAAAAATTTTACCATTGTAAAAAACCATCGTCTTTTAGCTACCCTTAAAAGCCTTTTTTAGTGTAGTATTAATTGGCTCATATTATTATGGTCACATTATCATTTGATCATATTATATTACGACTATCATATTTTTGATCCTGTAAATATTATCCTATGAGATTTACATTAATATTAAGGCTTCAAAAGTCATTAGTGGTATCAAAGCTACAAGCAAGAAGTTTCTTGCACAAATTAATTTTTATTAGCTACATAAGAAATTAAGTTTTGTTCAGTGTGACAAGAAGGCTCGATTATTTCCACAATTGCAAGAACATCTAGTGAATACTAGGACTTAGCTATAGATTTTGAAAAGTTAAAGAGAAATCTAGGGTCCTTCCACTAGTTTCAAGGATAACCATTGAAGACTAGGACTCATAATTAGAGGTAAATCAACTTGAAGATAGTTGATTATTCAAGTAAATATCCAACCCTAACATTGATTTCAATATTTTTAGATTGAAGACTGAGGTAGAACCAACTTAGGAGAAAGTTGGCCATTCAAGAAAATATCCAACCCTAATATTGATAAAGTATTTTTAAGGACATAGACAAATTCCTAGCAACTAATTTCTATCAACACTCAGAATAAAGTTGAAGAAGTTGGTACAAACAAGCTATCTTGTTTGGAGCATCAAGGAAGTTTATAGTCACCTTAAGATTGCTACAGTAGAGATTTATCTTCAGAGAAGTGATAAGCTTCCTACAATAAATAGAGAAAAATTTCATCTTCAAGTGTGAGAGAAGGTAGAGATATTTCATCAAGCAGAGATTGATTTAAGTTACAGAATATTATAGTTTAGGTATTGAAGAAGAAATATTGATAGAGAGATAGATCGAGGTTACCTATTCTAGAATTTTATTTGGAATGGAAGGTGTTCTATGAGATTGATTTAGATATTTTTGGTTTATCTTGATATATAAATTTTAGGTCTTGAAGATAGACCTTGATATTGATACAAGAAAATAGAGGTCTTAAAGAAAAAGACCTTGATAAAAGGGTTTAGTGATTCAGGTCATACTGACCTTGACATTGATTCAAGAAACCAATATTATAGATTTGATTTCAGAGAACTAGAGGATAAAGATCCTTTAGAAAAAGAGGTCTATAATAAATATGTGTAGCCCTTATTAGTCAAAAGAGAAGAGGTCAAATTTGATATAAACAAGCCCCTTATTACAAAGTATAAAGTAGGCTTAAATACATAGAGAATATATGTTGGTTTCAGAGAATTCAAGAAATAAAGTTTGAATAAAATAAAAAAGTCATTAGAAGAAAGGTTTGAGGTCAGATAAATGAAAGAAGTCACTTAGAACCAGTGAAAGAAGGCTTAAAGATTCAAGTCCAGATAAACAACAAAAGAAAGGTTCATATAAATAGAGAAGGAGACTAATATTAAATGGATACCCTTTGAAAGAGGTCCCAGTGAAGATAATGAATGCCTAAATAATTTAATAAATAGATTATTGAAAGCAAATCTATGTTAAGCGAAAGAAGGAATAAGGTGGTAGGCCAGGTCCAAGTCCTGGGCATTTTTGGTGGAATGGATACCCCTACCTCCTTGGGTCTTACCCGAAAGTGGCATCCCTTTTGGGATGTTTTCCACAAATTAAAAAAAAAAAGTGAAATAAGGAATAGAGAAAGTTTTTGAGAAGCATTTGTAGTTCAATGGATGTGGACAAAAGAAGAAGCACTTGTAGGTTTGATATTTTGGAGAAGATATATTGTTTTTTGAAGTACATTTGTTGTAATGAAAAAATAATCATAAGAAATAAAGTAAAATATGCATAGCAAAGCTTAGTAAAAAATGCAATGAAGATTGAAGCAAAGTTTGGTATTGATGCATACAAAGGCCAATGCCCAACCAATCAAACAATAGGCCAACATTTGAGCATCCAAATATCCATTGAAGGGTATAACAATAGACTAAGTGGTCAATGTAGAAGTATACGAGCAGTGCATGAGTAGAGTAGAAAATTGCAGATTGTAGAAGCCCAAAGTCATCCAAGGTGCTAGCAAAGCACTTACATACAGTTTAAAGAAGCGCTAATAGAGTGCCTAGAAGAATATGTTATCAGGGATTTCAATGTAGCAAGAGGTGTTCAAGCAAATAATATTATGTAAGGAGAAAATTCAAGGGCTATCACCATATACAGGAGCAATATACATGCAAAAGGATAGCCTATAAAATCTAAGTACGCAGTGTTCAAGGATAGAACGACTAAGAAGATATAGTTAGAAGAAATAAGGATTCAAAGTAAGAGAAATATTTGACCTAAGAAGAAACTAAGACATTCTACGAAAAGCAAATATTAGCCAAACCAAGAGAAGATATTACAGAGAATTCCAAATGATGCCTAACAAATTTGCTTGAGTAAGAAAGTAAAAATCCAAAGGTTTATGGATTTTGGAATGTCTTGGATCGATTACGAAATCTAAAATTCTTGAGAGTAATGTTTTTTGGAGCGTTATGTGATAATTGTGAACATTTGGAATCCAACCACCAAACATTGTGAGTTAGAACACCTTCCACATAGAGTTCAAGTGTGTGAATTAAAAGTGTTCAAAGCAGTGTAAATAAACTAAGGCAAAGTGGTAGCATGAAGAAGTGGTAGCAAAAAGATCAAAAGTAGAAGTGGTAGCAAAAATATCAAAGGTAGAAGTGGTAGCAAAAACATCGAAGGCAGAGTGGCAGTCCAAATATTGAAGACAGCGTGTAAACTTGGAGAACAAAGGTAGAACAGCAATGCAAGAAGCAATAATCAAGGTGGCAATGTGTGAAGTGAATAGATGCTAACGGAGGTATATTTTGCAAATTTGAATATTTTCTAAGGTTTATTTTGATTAATTTTTGAAGTCATAATGTTATAAATTAAAGGTTAATATTTAATTAAGGTTAAGGAGAGATATTTGATTATTGGATAGATAAGTAGAACTGTGGTAGATTAAATTAGGAGTTATAAGGTTATTAATTATTGTTTCTAACTAATGCTTTTAATTAATGTATGGAGTGATAAGTAGTTTATTAGAAGGATTAATTTTTGTATAGTGGAGTAGTTAAAAGAATTATTTTTAGTTTTTGTAGTTATAAGTTTTTTAAGAATTTATTTTATTTTTTGAAATAATTCGATTAAACAAGTTGGGAGTCAAAAGGTATTCAACCTCAAACTTAGGAAGTTATTTTTACAAAACTTCATATTTTCTAGTTTCTAAATATTAGGGAGATAAGGAATTCTACTTCATAGGTTTGTAATTTAGAAACTTTGAATTTATTTAAAACCTAGGGAGTTATAAGGATGTCTACTTCAAAAGAATCAAAGAATTCAATGGATAATATGGAGTTCATGCTACGAAAAAAAAAGTGAATGTCATAAAATTTGGAATAAAAAAATTGCTTGCAAAATATGAAGGAAAGTTAGATCTAGTCTTAAAATTGATATATAGTGAAGCTATAGATGAAAACTTTAAAATATTTGAATACTATTACATGCAATAATTGTTGAAGCAATTGATGATGGAAAGGATAGTATTATGATACCTTTAGATATTGATAGCATCATGTATATGGCATTGCTTACACTTAGGTTTCATAAAGAAGAGAATATGAAACAAAAGGAATTGATTGAATCTCTTAAGAAGAAAGAAAAAGTAGATGAATCATTTTTTGAAAATATATTTCATTCTTCATGCAATATTGATATTCTAAGTTCATCTAACTTAGGATCCTATTATGATGCTTTAAGTGAATGTTCAAAAGTTTCTATACAAGAAAAGAAAGAGTCATATAATTCTAAGGATAAAGGCAATGGAAATATTCTTATGCAAGAATCTAAAGTCAATGAGAAAGTACACGAAGCTATAAATACTGGAGAACATGAAATTAAATCCAAAGACATGGCCAAGCAAGAAGAAGAAGGAGAACCTGATCAATATGAATATCGCATACATTGTAAAGTCAATTGAAGGATGAAGACCTTGATTGAAGACTAAAGTCTTCAATAACCAAATAATGTAATACAAGGGGGTGTTGGATAATATTACATTATTTGGTACATGCTAATGTATCTCCTTTGGTACAACCTTGTAAATATTAGATTAGGGTTGTGTCCTAGATTATAGTATGAGTAAATATTTTATGTAATGTAATAATATGCAATAAATGCACAATTTTCATGTGTGCAAGTGTGCAAGTGTAATGTATGTAGATGTGCACAAGTATCTCATATATAAGTGTGCATGTTAGGAAGAGTCATGTTCAAGTGTGCATACAAAATAGTGTTATGTGTATACAAGTGTTAAGTAGAGAAGCCAATGGTCATGAGGCTTGGTATAAGAAAAGGAAGAGTCAAGTAACCAAGGAGTCATTCTACAATGGCTATGTATTACTCCATAGAAGACATAGCCTATATCGCCTATATGTTCTACATAGTCTACATTGTCTACATTGTCTACATTGTGAGCATTGTTATTGTAAGAGTTTATTATAAATTTGTAAGAGGAGTAATAAATTTTACATACATTTGAGCAACTAATATTGTAAGTTGTGCTACATGCTTTGTACATGTATGATTCAGGCTATTACATTCACATTTTTACTTATTAATGAGTGTTAGTTGATATATTATAAGCCTTGGTTGGCTTATATTATTATGGTTACATTATCATTTGATCATATTATATTGTGGATACCATATATTTGATCATGTGAATATTATCCTATGATATTTACATTAATATTAAGGCTTCAAAAGCCATCATTGAGGAACTAGAAATCCTCATGGAATTGGATTTCATAGACCTACAGTTCAAGAGAAGAACTTGAGCATCCATTACAACCTCTCATTCATGTCATACAAGCTAAGATAGAGGTCCTTGATAGTAACATGGAATAGTCTCCAGCTAAATAAGAGCTTGAGGAGAAAAGGTCTAAAAATATCGCATAATAAACTACTACTTGGTATGAATAGAAAAATGTCTTATTGGAAACTATTGTTATAGCATAGCATGAAGATATACCTTCAAATACAATAGCTATAGAGGAGCAAGGGAATGGACCCCAAAATGGAACAACAATGGATATACTAGAAGAAATGTCATAAGAGATGGCAACTTTGGGAAAACTACCACAGTCCACACCATTAGAATTTGAACCACATTAGGACCTATGATAGAGCTCTAGGGAGGTGTTTGGTTTACAACCTCCCTTGTTTACTCCAAAATTTAGGGTAGCTTTGCAGGACCAATGAGTATGATGGAAACCTGGAAGGCTTAGATTTGGAGGGAGAAAATATGGTAATTTTGGCTTTATAGACCTGGTTGAAGGTAACAAAGAGCTTTCTATAAAATATAAATAGAGAGATTACGCAGTTGTAGGACTATCTAGTTGAATCTAGGATAAGGTGGAAAATTGTCCAAACTCCTAGCTCTAAAACTATAACCATGAGGGTAGAAGAATCACCTAAGGAGATTCCTTTGGACCCTATCAAGAGTAGTAGAGGATGCAGGATAGCAATTCAATAAGGGAATGGGCCTCGTGACTAGGCATTATCAAAAGACTCAAATAAGCATGAGGACATATCTCCAATTAGGTTGGGAGGAGTGATGAGGCATGAAAATGCCTCCTTTTCAAAGACCTTTGACCTCTTATTGCACCAATAGCATATGTATTGTTTTAAATTTTGAATTAATAATGTTATTAGATAGGTTAAATAGGAAGAATCATTCACTTAGATGGATAAAGTATAGTCATTTTGCTAAGGAAATAAATGACTAATCTATTGTTTTTTGTCAAGTTAATACAATAGAAAGAAGGATTTTTGTAGCTTTTATCATAGCATAGGATTTTAGCAAAACTAGGGTTATGTTGCAAACCCACTTTTTGCATAAGATTATAGTCATATGAAGCATTCAATAGAGAATCTATTTAATGAGTGTTAGACAACACAGTGACCTACAGGATACAAATGTCTTATACCAATGTCAAACAAGATTGGGACCTACTACTTGGACTTGAGTTGACCAAACTAGCCATGTAGCTATAGCAGCTAGTTGGAAGTGATTTTGTGACATCCTAGAGATGACTTGATACTACAAGATAAGAGTTTACCCCACTATATTCAACAAAACACTTATTTGAGCATAGAAGCATCTTTTTGTATATTCTTGTCAACAACTTTTGATCAGTTGTAATAGTCACAACCGAATGTTGTTACTAGCTGGCAGTAGTTGAAGAGAAGACAAAAATCATTAGATTCTGAGTGTAAATATTAGGGACTATATTTTATGTAATTTATTTATTCTCAAATCATTCTAAATTGGCAGGTAGGATGCACTTAGGTTGTTTTCTAATTTAAACTATCGAGTGTAACCTATAGCTTGTCTTCACTTGTTAAATAGGAATATATCTATTAGAAAAAAAAAAATATAACCATTCAAATGTATAGGTATGATAGGGACTTGTCCTCTCCCTTATTTATAAAGTAGAAACCTAGGACCTGGAAAAAGAGGAAGAAATAAATAGTAAGGTTATGTTGCTAATTTTTTTGTTGTACTTTGTAATAGATAATTGCTAAAACTTTATGCAATAAAATCTTGTTATAATCTATTGTTGAGCTACATATTTGTGATTTGAAGTGAGACTTCCTTCCTGCCATGTTGTTGCGAGCAAGGACCCACTCCTATCAAGGTGGAAGCTACTTTTATGTATGCTTTATTTTTGTTGCATTAATAGATTAGATTTTGCTATCATTTTTATGCATTCATAGTAGTTAATTAGTTTATCATTTTTTGCTTGGGAAAGATATAGTTAATTGCATATATTTCATATTTATTTCCTGCAATATAGTTTACTTTTTTATTGCAATTTTCCATTTCCTACAAACTATGTTAATTATCTTAAACCTTTCCATTTTTAGTTGTATTTAGAATTTTAGTTCTATTTTCTAAATTACAATATCTTAGAACTCCAAAATGTGACCTAAATTAGATACTTCCTAGTGCATATTTCCCATAGGACACCACCCCTGGTTTTACAAATTTAAAAGTGACCTTATTAAAGTGTGGTAATAATGACACCCATCAATAGAAAAGAGAGTTGTATGGATCAATAAGACATAATAATTTGACATTGAGATCAAGTATTCTAGGTTAATCAAGGATAGGTATTTGTGTGAAATAATGACGAGGCTAGTGTCTGTAGAACGGGTTGATCTAATTGAAGAAATCTATAAAAACTAGGAAACTAGGTGGATGAGTGATATGTTTAAATACATGGCTACAGAATTGATCATTGAAAGGTTGTCTATCAATGAAATATTTATGTGTAAATAGGTGACACACTACTAATGGCTAGACAACATCTTGTTCAAAAAAGGCTATGATGGCATTTGCTCCACTATTAGAGGAATATAAATAAGAAGTCCTAATCAAATAGATGATATGCATAGGATTATGACTAAGGGAAAATAGCCATAGGGATATTTGTATTTGAGGAGGACCAAATCCATCATCCACCTCTATGTATTTTCAACCATGCCCTTTGAGTTGCCTTCCAAAGTGCCAAACTATGTATTCAACCTTCAGTGTGTTAGGAAACTCGATTATATATATCTAAAATATTTTAAAGGGAAAAATAAGACCACTTTAGACCAATTTGTGAAACAAATCCTGAAGGTTTACCTAAGAAGCATGGGTATATTATAGTAATAAAGGTAATATTAAGGGTAATGTGTCTTAAAAAAGTCAAATATAAGTAGTCCTATGATCAATCCAAACCATCAAAGGCTAGGGGCTATTCAAAAAATTGGGTATTCAAATAAGAAAAACTCTAGCATGGTAAAGGATGAGGTACAAGATAGATACAATGACCAAATCCATAAGAGATGGTCATCATTTGACACCACATTTTCTCCTATCTAGGATAAAAAATACCCTAAAGGCATCAAAATGGAAAATATCATCATGAAGAGAGTAGAAATAGCAGGTACTTTAGTTGCTTATATATTGAAGCCCAAGAAATAGATAACACCAAAAATCACCCTTTTAGATACATTGACAACTCTACCAATAGTAAATACAAAAATTAAATAGATGACAATCAAGGGGAAAAATAATTTGATAGATATATCTTAATGTTTCATGAGGTGGATACAACAACAAAACAATAGTATAAAGAGAAATTTAAAGAGGGGATAATCCACCTTCTCCCTCTATTGTTTCTCTTTATTTTGCATTTATATATATATATCTCTTCTTTCTCCTCTTTATTATCATATTCCCATTTATTTTCTCTCTAAATATTTTACTATGCTTCCCCATCATTGACTAGTGTAACCCATGTTTCTTCAAGATGTGACTAATTCCATAGATCACCAATGGGTACTCCACCTCCTATGGTCACCATAATAATAGGGAAATTCCTAATCACAACATTCTCATATCTGCTCACTCAAGCCCTTGTATCACAACCCATAGCTTCACAAACCTTGGTGTCCCTTATAGCCATCCTAGTTAGATTGGTGTCACAACCAATTTTCCACACTTATACTATGTGTCCAGTTATCACCACTTAGTTTACACCTCTCACCATACCCATCACCTTAATTCATCCTCTATCTATTGCAAGAAAATTTCTCTTGTATGAAATGACACCTACTATCTATACTCAAGGAGCTAATTCTATAAAAATTTCCTAAACGAGTACATCAAAAGTAGCTAGAATGAGCTATGCCTTCAAGGCTAAAGAGTCTAATACCATCAAGCGGCTAGATGTACTTTTTGTTGAGGATAAAACATAGAAGAAAAAATCAAATGAATCAATAGAAAGACTTCCAAGACCTTGGTACTCTTCCATTCATAGCTATCTAAGAAGGAAAATAAGATATCCTTTTTTGAGGATTTAGAAGCCAAACCCTCCAAAACTGTATTTTTCCCTACTAACTTAACTACTAGATGTCATATCTAAACCTAGACAAAATGGATCTATACCAAATATTCTAGTCAATAAACTAGCTTACATTGGGTACAATAATGAAGTATGGTCAGCTAATAGTTAAGTAAGGGATGTATAACTTAGAAATAGAATATTAGAGCTATACTTAGCATAATTCAATGTAGAGAGGGTCCAACTATGATAAGATAACAAAGAAACTAATAAAAAATTGTTGAAAGGGTCAATTAAAAAAATAAGTAGAAGATATCAAATTCCCAATTTCCAAGTTTGAGCACCTCATGCAAGAAATGATTAAGGAACAAAGTAGACTATTGAAGGACCTAGAAAAGAAAGGCCAATAGATCAAGGAGTTTGAAGCCTCAAAGCCTATAGAAATAGAGGTAGATCCAAATTTGGTATAAGTGAAGAAACCGAAAGACAACCATTTGATCAAACAACTAATTAGAAAATAGATTGTTCAAAATGCTACTTTTATTCATCAAGAGTGTCTAGGTTACAAAACAAGTCTCCCTATTTTCTTCACAAATTCGAAGCATTCTGATGGTGTCCTTTAGATCTCCTCAATGAAGGTGGGCTTCCTTGCGCATGTACCACCGGTATTCTGCTAGTGTGTGTTCTTTTGTACCTATTTTTGGGCCTACAAAATATCATTAGTGTGTTTGGGGGCCTACCTTGGTCAAGCCCCTTGATTAAGAAGACAAAATTGACTCTAAACTAAAGTAAAACATGATGTAAAATGATGGAAATGATGTAAAAAGTATATTAAACCAATGTGTACCTAAAATAGTGTTGTAGGCTTGTTGTAGGACTATTTCATAGGGCAGAGGGTGAAATGGACCCCAGGTTTGTAGGCTGGAGGGCAATCTATATTGTGGTTGACTTCTGATGGATATCTCCTATCCAGATGCTATTCATATGTTGTCCTATGTTGTTTGTTAGAGGTAAAATAGTAGAAGATGATTTTGGTGTGATTTTAGTAGCATCTGGGTATGTTTACTAAAAATATGTGAGTTAAAATGAGATAAAAGACCCTTTATTTATAGGAAACGCCAAGGTCAGTGGGGTGGTTAGGCATACCAAACCCTAGATCCATTTCCTAGTAAGGTTAGGTTAGGGTTTATGAAGTGTCAAGCTTACATTCCCTAAGAGAAATATCCTATCCTCACACGTGTGAGGAAGGATTAGGGTTAACTAGGGTTAGCTAACTCCTAGGTTGGATGAGGGTTTAGTTAGGATTTCTAGGAAATATCCTAACCAAATTAGGGTGCACACATGTGTGAGGACATGTTTAGGACTAATTTGCTCATTAATCCTAATTAAACCCTATTTAATGATAAAGTGCAACTTAAGTGAAAGTCAATCACAAATTAGAATCCTAATTAGTCTAATTAGGGTTTTTGGTAGGAAATGGTCCTATGAGGCCCTAATTAAGTGTAGGAAAGGGCTTAGGTTACCTTAGGGAGCTAATAGGTGGTCTCCTAGTGGATAGGAAGTGTTTTGGGTGCATTTTACCTAGTTTTATAGGTTTTGAGCCTATGGATAACTACAATGGATTACGATGGCCTATGGTGGCATACGATGGTCTATGGTGGCTTACGATGGCCTATGATGGCCTATGTAGATATACAACTGCCTATGCAAATCTATGCTTATTTGAAATTTAGCATGTGCAACTTTTGGGTGTCTACATTTACCTCTTTTTGTACTATGTTGTATGGAACACAGTTCAGTGCAAAAAAAATGGGATGGGAGAAGGTGATGAGGTGTTTATGAAATGGAGGAGAAAGGGAAAGGGAGGAATGGGATCAAATCAAAGGTATGTAGCCGCTCGAAGCATGACCATACAACATTGATTGATAGCCAAACGAGGAAGGAAAAAGATGAAGAGAAGAAGAATGGAATCCAATCAAAGGTATGTAGCTACTCGAAGCGTGACCATACAACATTGATATAAAATCCAAATGAGGAATAGGATCCAATAAAAGGTATGTAGCCACTCAAAGCATGACCATACAATATTGATCAAAAACCAAAAGGAAAAAGGAGAATATGTAGAGAAGAGAATGGAATCAAAGCAAAGGTATGTAGCCACTCGAAGTGTGACCATACAACATTGATATAAATTCCAAACGAGGAATAGGATCCAATCGAAGGTATGTAACCACTCAAAGCATGACCATACAACATTGATAAAGAACTAGAAGAAGTAGAGGGAAAGTGAAGAAGAAGAGAAGAATGGGTGAATGCGAATGATGAGATACATATGGATGGCTACATATGGAACATGATGGTGAAACTGATGATTTTACCAATTTAGTATAGTATTTGCAATACCGTACTTGGTTGTTTGTGAGGGTAACTTATGACTACTTTGTTTTTGTGACCAATGCGAGATGGTCCAAATACAAATAGAACAAATATCTATTCAAATTTTCTCTTTTTATTTATTGATGAGTGGATGAGACATGTCAAACCATTGGAGTTGAGTGGCATGGATGAATCAAGCGTAACATTCAATATGTGGTCACCATTGATATACATGAATGAAAGCAAGATATATTTGATATTGCACATGGCTTGCGTGACTTAACAAATGTCCGATTTGGGATGAGGTTTATCTTGAGATAATCTTCAGCAAAAAAAATTGTAGATAGATGCGATATCTATGATTTGGATGTTTGATTGTTTGGTTGCATGTAAAGTGGATTTGTATATGAATACCCCCTAAAATGAGGAATTAGTAATGATACAAATGAAATATGGTGATTGTGGTGATGGGCTGATTGATAGAAGAAAATGGTGATAAAAGGTGGAGAATGTGGTTTAGGAGGGGTGGAAAATCAAGAAGAAACTACTGAAGTGAAAAAAGTTGAGAATTATGTGTTGTGGTTGATTTCACAGGGTGACTTGTGAACTAGACTGCAGTTCATAGGGTGGCCTATGAAATGGACTACTGTTCACAGGGTGGCCTATGAAATGGACTACGATTTGCAGGGTGGGGGTGAATTAGGGTTTTGGGGAGTATAAAACCCCATTTGGCACATGGGAAGGTCATTTTGCACTTTTGGAAGAGTTTTGAGAAGGAGAGGGAGGAATATTTGGTGAAGTGAAGCACTTGCAAAACTTGGAATCGAGGCGAAGATGGTGAGAGGGCATGCAAACACTGGCGGCCAACACGAGACCCGATCGGTAAGTACCTGAGACTCAGCTTGTTTCGGTTTTGATTTACGTGTATGTTTGAGTAATGCTGGAATGTGGGTTTTTGTGTGATTTTGTGTTTGCATGTGATATTTGATTGAAGTGTGTGCACAAAGTGTCAAAGTGGCCAAATGGGTATCCAAAAATTCTGGTTGTATTTTGATTGACCTAGATTTGGACTAGTTTGATCATGTGTGTGGGAATGATTGACTTTGATAATTGGGGGTAAATTATGCACTGTTTGCCAAATGTGATTACATTTTTACCATAAAGTGGGGAAATGGGTATCCAAAAATATAATTTGTTTTTGAGTTTGATGTGGTTTGATCCATTGTGTTAATGTGTGTCGTAGGATGCATGTTTGTGAAGTTTGACTATGTTGTAGAGTGCGAATGGTGTACTATTTTTGGAGTCTGATTGAACTTTCACCATGAAAGGGTGAAATGGGTATCCAAAAATATATTGTTTTTGGTATTTTTTTGTGTGCTTACATGTTTTAAAATTATGCGCCATAGAGTGTATGTGGATGAATGTGACTGTTTGGTTGGGTGAAAAATATGTGTTCTTTTTTTAATTCATTTGAATTTTCACTATAAAAGGGTAAAATGGGTATCCAAAAATGTGATTTGTTTGGTGTTTTGTGTTGTTCTTGCATGTTTTGAAATTGGATATCTTGGAATGCGTGTATGTAGGTCACATGTTATATTTGTGCATCAAAAAAGTATTGTTGATGAATAGGAATGTAATATGGTGCATGGGATATGCTATAGGAGTGTTGTAAATAATGATCATTTGAATTAAATGATGAAAATGAATAGAACATGTATGTAGAACTGATAAAAAGTTATGTGATGCTTGTTTGATGGAACAGGTGAAGATGCTTGAGTCGTGACATCGTGTGCGGTCATTGATAGATGACCTAGGTGATGCCTTGAGTGGGGCGGATGTAGAGTGGCTGGGTGAGGTATGGCTAAAGGGTGTGTGGGATATAGTGAGTATACATGCAAATAGGACATACATTTGAGCATTGTGTGAGAGGTGGGATCTGAATAGGAAAACTTTTCACTTTCCTATAGGTGAGATGACCATTACACTAGAAGACATATACATGATATATAGATTATCGATAGAAGGCATTCCAATGAGGGTGGCAGTGGATGATAGGTAGCAGGAGGTATTGCAGTGTGCATTCAGTATGATATGGGGGGAAGTTGATTATGGAAAGGGAATTTATTATGAGTATTATTGGTGTGAGAAGATGTTGTTTGATCGTCAGTGTGCGGCGATGCTCATGATATCCACATATGCTCTGTCGGATACTTTCGAAGTGAAGTTCACCTGTAACATGTTGGATGTAGCATGTGAGATGGTAGAGAGTAAGGTAGTATTTGCATGGGCACCTGCACTATTGGCATAGGTATATAGGGAGTTGCATGATGTAGTGCACATAGTACGGACGAGTTTGAGTTGGACTCCATTACTATAGGTATGGATGTGGGAGCATATCGTGATGGAGTGACCAGTGTTGTTGCTATACCAGGACCATCAGGAGATGGATGAGTCTGTACCTTATACCTTAAGGTGGTAGATAGATGAGGAGAAGAAGATGAAGAGGCCACATGAGGGTGATTATTTATTTTGGAGAGTATAATTTAGTACTTTGGATCCAAAGCAAATTCAATGCAGGCCTTGGAAGGGCGGTGTGTTATAGTAGAAGTATGAGTAGTTGCAAGTGATTTACTGGAGGCAATGTATGGTAGGTCAATATACTCAATAGTTGAAGTTATTTCCCTTTTTTAGGGCCCTACGCCAATTTGAGTTGCGATAGGGGAGACCAGATGTGTCTGTTGTGATATATAGGAGGTAGGGTGATCAAGGAGAGTGACCTATAGTGCCTCCCTAGGGTGGTGAGAGGAATCCACCAATGGTGATTCCTAATGTGGATGATGCAAGTACAACACTAGAGTACGAGGCATGGTGGACCACATAGAGTTGGCAGTCTGACATTGGGGTGATCGATCAATGGGTGCAGATGGTTGATGGGGTGCCTGCACTAGGGTGTGTTAGGCTAGGGTTAGAGGGAGGATCGAGGGATGAGACAAAGAAGCCACTTCAATGGTAGAGGTGACATCGAGATGATAGATCAAGTATTGCTATGGGGAGGTTACTATATTGAAAGGTCGATAGTGGAGAGAAGCCCTTGGATGATACGGTACCCATGGAGGAGGAGGGTGTGGATATAGGGGATGATGATGCTAAAGAGATGGGGGATATACCATTATATGTGTAGGATAGGATGGATACAGAGGAGGATTTGGTGACATTGAGGGATAGGGTGTGATATTTGGAGGGATTTTTGCATGAGAGTGAGGTAGATTGGACCTTGAATTTAAGAAAGTGAAGAGATGAGCACCATGCCTTGGAGGAGAGATTAGTGGCAGTAAAGTAGGCAAGTGACGTAGAGAGGAGGGAGTCGGAGATACAATGTGCAGAGCTACATAGGTAGCTCAAAGTGGAGGAGGTAAGGCATTCTAAGGTTGTAGAGGGTTTGCATTGCCTGGTAGCAGAGACTATGCTTATTAAGGAGATATTAAAGGTAGAGATGGTGAGGATGTAATAGATAGAGGTGACTAGGAATATCAAGAGAGCTACTCATGCAACAGAGGTGTCACAGTTGCATGTCGAGATAGAGAGGTAGTAGTAGACATGGGAGGATGTGGAGCCGCGAGGGTAGGAAATCAAGTTATGATAGATATGGATGCTTTGAAGACTAAAGTAGATCATTTACAGTGGGAAAATGAAGAGGCATAAAGTTTGTTCCATGATGAGGGGGCGATGAGATTGTAGTGTGAGTGTGCATTGGTTGCATTAGGGCATCCACTTCTAGATTATGATGGATCATGGTCGAGATCGAGATCATGATCATGAACACATACACATTTATAGTTAAGTTAAAAGAGCTATTCATCGATAGTGCTAAGAGCTCTCTATCGATAGTGCTAAGGGATTTGGGTATGGAAGCACTAGTAGTGTTGTAGAATAGTGGGAGCTATCCCAAGGTTGGATAGGGTGGTAGTGTTAGTGGGGGCACATTTGGGAGAGGTTATCTTAGCATTGAATGGGGTAGCAGAGGTGCAGAGAGTAGGGATAGCCTTGGAGTCGAGTGGGGCAGTAGAGGTACATAGAGTGGAGTTGGTGAGTTTGACTCAATAGGGGAGTGGTGAGACTCTTGGTGATCAGTAAGGTTGAGATGTATTGTGGATGTATTCCATTTTTGTAGCCTGAGGGTATTTTGATCGTGTTGTGAACATGTTCCTTTTCTTGTAGTCCAAGGATATTTTTTATTATTATATATAGACACACCTTTTGTCATGGTCCTATTTATGTGTTTTCATGATTTAAGGTGAATGAATGTGTGATTTCTCATGTATGTGTGATGTAGAACATTGATAAGTAAATGTGTGATGACTAAATATATGTACTTGTGGTAGCAGTTAGGAGAAATGATATCACTATAGTGTAGATGTAATGTAGAATGGTGTAAATATAGATGAATGAATGTAGGATAGATGCATTTATGCATGTATGTGAATGTTGAGATGCACTGAGGAAGCACTCATATTGTAGCATAACTAGTGGCAATGTGATCCATTTATGTAATCTCAGGGATGTAGGTTGGTATAGGTACTATGCAATAATCTTGACAATCATAGTTATAGCAATCAAACCTCATGAAAAACTGAACAAGTTATAACTACAAATCATGACTAATATTACTGGATCAGAGTCTATTAGGGACCAATGTGTTCAATAAGTGATGTTCATTTATCCATTTTGAGTTAGGTAGGACTAACCCATTGTAAACATAACCAAAGTAGCTAGCTCATCCGCAAGCACGTAGTGGTCTATACAAAAGAAGGTTGCTAATGTAATATATATATATCGCAACTTGTAAGACTATTCCACTGGCAGGCAGGCACTTAGGACCTATAGCTAGTGATGGAAATCATCCCATGATGTTATGTTAAACCTAAGGACCAAAGGTAATGAAGCATAGCAGTTATTTTTCTTGAAGGCTTTTCCTTTTGTTTTCTGCCCCTCGTTTCTCGGTTGTCTTTTTGTGGTGCTCTTTTTTTTTGTGGGTGTTAACTTTTGTTTTCTACCTATTTTTCTGATTTTTGCTTATGCTTATCCCTTTGTTTATCCCTAGATCGTATATTGACTATGCAAATGTGGTAGGAACCTAGGGTTCCTAGCACATAAAATGATAAATAACCTAAATCTAAAAGAATCGCCTTTTGATATTGTCGGGAAGTCCCTTCAATAAATTATATTATATTTTATATTCATGGATGATTGAATGATAAGTTCTTACAATGTTTTATACCCCTCTAGGGTTATAGGTGAAAAGTTGCAATGCTTCCTAACCCTAATCTTATAATAATATAATAAATAATATAATTAATTATTATATTATTTATTATTATATTATTTTATTATTATTATTTTTTTTTAAGCGAAAAACACCTTGCGGGGCCGCCTTGGTCTGAAAGACCACGAACAGGGGTTCTATACCGTCAAAGTCACCCGAGAGTCGCACCCAACCCTGCTCGCACCAACATTATCAATTGGATTTTGGGTACCCAATTCAACTTTTTGGTAGGGTGGAGATTTGAACCTGGGACCTCCCTTGGAGGATTGCCCTCTCCTCTCCAACTCACCTACAACACCTGGGTTATTATGTTATTATTATGACCATAGGATATAATATATTATTATTATTAATATTATTAATTAATGTTAGGATAGGATCCTAACATTCCACCCCTCTTGAAAATAGTTGTCCTCAAAGCTGAAATTGACTTGGAACTCCATTTTGTAATTCTCCAAACGTCTTTCCTTGAAAGCTCCGGGGCAAGGAACTTGGTATATGCTTCAATAAGTGTTGTTTGCACTTTGTGCGAGCCCCTTTCGATCAACCACTAGTGCATTTTATTAGTGATATATTGTATATCACTTACATAGTATATTGTAGTCTAGACTATCATAAAACAAGATATAACCATGATATATGTTGTTTGTATACTCTATTGTCGAGCCAAAAAATGTTTGCACAACAGACTCGTCAATAATTTCTACATTCTCGTCATCAAAAAAGAGCCAGTGATTATGGCTTTTTACAAGGCTAACATAGTGCCCATTATTTGGACCACTGCAACATGAACCACAACTACAAAAAGTGAATATTCCACATCTGAACTGGGAGCATTATCAGTTGTGTTCCATAGCTTGAGCTCCATAGGAAATACAACACAGTAAGAAAGCTTTTTATATCACTCGAGTTGTTCGATAAATTTAAAACATTTCAAGTGGATAACAAGAATTTGAGGTGGAATATTGATTTTAATTCACGTTTGTGCTTCTTTTCAACTACAGTACTTGTCACAGAAGAACTTGTCCTCAGCATTGAGAGTCTCAGTTGAGGTGAAGTTACAGAGATATCTTGTAATAGAATTGTTTTGTTTTATATAAAAACTGATATCCAAAAAGGTTTTGTCTCTTGTAGTTACAGTATCACATCGCAAACACCTAGTTTTATTTTCTTCTCTGGTTGTGTTAAATTCCCTGATAATTTTTTTGATGGCCCTAGCTTCCTTCTTCAAAATTTCAACAATCTCATTTAACAGGAAATGCAAGAATTCATGTGCATTGCAGAATAGCAACAACAACACCAAGTATCACTACCTAGCCACAAGTTCGTTACTTAGGCATCATTGACTGAGCTGGATTAGAGGTAACATTCACAAAGGCCGACTTTGTGGCATCGGTTAAATTGATTATGGAAGGGTTGAAAGCATTGAATATATGCTAGATATCATTGGATGACATGATACATCTGCCTTTGTGCAAATAATACTGGCCTGAATGCATCTGGAGGCTTGCTCTTGTTGGTAACTTTAAACCATCGAAACCATTCAATGACCTCATAACAGATCTCAAAGAGCTAAAATTTTGCTGAGTTCATCTGCTATTGTTATGATGGTGAACACAGTTCTCATGAATATAACTAAAGGCACCTTCTCCCTTTGTAACTGCTGGAAAAATGGTGTTGTCATTTTGGCTGAACAAGACTTTTTCCAGTCTATGATAAACTAACTGAGCTATTTCAAAATTTATGCGTAGATGTCAGATTGAGAACTTTTAATATTAAGATACAAAGCTCTGTCAGTTTCGGTTTCTATCGATTAAATATGGGATGAGGAATTCCTTCTACAAAAAAAATTAATAATAATATCGAGTACGTCCATCGGTTTCTATCAAGCAGAGATGGGATTAGAAAGTTCTATTTTTGCCGATGTTAGGGTTTGGATAGCTATGTTTGTGTTAAATATTTGTGGTGGTCATGGAATTCATAGAACAAGCTCCCCCCCTGGATTTATCTTTGGCACCGCTTCTTTAGCATACCAGGTAATAACAAAATTTAGTTGATCAAAATGTATTTTGTTGTTTTAGTTTAAATTATTGTCAAAATGATTTATAGCAGTAAAATCCGCAGTTCGAAGGGGCGGTATTCGAGGATGGGCGATGAACCTGTATATGGGACACCTTCACACGTTTTCCAAGTCTTTTTAGTTTCACATTACATCCAATAATTATTATTGAATGAATTCTTTTTAGTTAGGATGATATGAAGTTTTGTATTATGGTAGGGAAAATTGAATATGGAAACAGTGGGGATACTGCCATTGATCAGTATCATCTATACGAGGTTCGTGGCCTTTTTTATATATCTGTTAGTTACCTAGAATGTTGAATGAATAATTTTTAATTTAGTTACCTGGAGAATTTTGAAATTGCTTTGGATAAATTCATGAAATACAGGGAGATGTAGATATGATGGCATAAATTCGAGTGGATGCCTACCACTTTTCAATCTCTTGGGCGTGCCTGATTCTAGGTAGCTCGATTTTTTTTTTTTTTTGGGTTTTCACTGCAATTTTCTACTTCATTTGACCTTGGTTTCCTGGTGATGAACCATAGAAGGACGAGGACCTGTCAATCCCGAATGAGTGAAGTATTACAATAGTTTGATCAATTGTCTACTCAAACGCAATACCCATTATCAAATACCAGTGCATATATATTTTTCTAATGATTTTTCTTTGCATTTTATTGATTTTTGTTCACTTTGAATGATAGGGATCGAGCCGTTTGTAACAATCAATCATTTTGATCTTCCACAAGTGCTAGAAGACGAATATGGAGGTCGGTTGAATTCCCAGATTGTGTAAGACTTAATTATTTTTCTACAGCACACCATACACAGTTGCTTATGATCATGGGTATGGTTGACTTAGTGATAAATTCGAAGAGATGATATGTTGTAGGAATGATTTTGCAGACTATGCAGAGAATTATTTTGAGTTATTCGATGACCGTTTCAAGCATTGGATAACTATAAACAAGCCAAATACATAGGGTATTTGAGGATATGATATGGGCATCCATGCTCCTTGAATATGCTCCACTCATTTTGGAAATTGTACAGTAGGAAACTCGTCCATGGAACCTTACATTGCTATCCACAACATTCTACTTTCTCATGGTGCGAGTGTTCAAAAGTTCAGGAAACAGAAGGCAAGTCCGTAATCAACACAATCCCTTCTATTATCATTCATAAAATAGAAAGTGATAACTATTAAAGTAATTCTAATAGGCAACTCAAAATCTAAATTCCTCCATTGGTATTGCGTTGGGTGCCAATTGGTATGAATCGCTTACAAATAGTACTCAGGACTTGGAGGCCGCTACTGGTAAGATTTTTGCCTTATTTATACGTTTTCATCAAATTTGATACCAAGTATAATGGATGGAAAGTATAATTGATGCCATATTTACCTTTTGTAGTGCAGTGTCAAATTTTCATCTCGATAGTTTTTGCTTAATGATAAAAGGATAATAGATCTATCACAATCGGGTGAGATAGGTTGATCAATTTCACATTTTACAAAAATATCACTGCCCCATGTTTTATTTTACAAAATCCATATTTCTTGGAATGAATGGCTAGTTGTTGTTGTAAAATTTCAATGTAATCTATGGAATTTTGTAGAATGGAGGCCTTGTCACTCTTGGCCATTGCATTTGGCAACAAAGAACGTAATGGTTCAAATAAGTAAATCATATCGCTGGGTCACAACCTCTCTATTGCTCTTGATAAAGTTGGCATTGGAATGCTAAGTGTGCGAGAGACTATAATGTTCATCACCACTAGTTGGAAATATTCAGGCATGGAAATTTCATATCCGTACGGATTCATGAAAGCATTGATATTGCATTTTTTAGGTACTATTGTTAAATCTTTAGGCTGAGCAGGTACCAATGGTAGGATCCTATATGGTCTAAATGTATGCAGATGCAGAAAATAACAACTTTGACATTGGCTTCCATTATTTTCAAGCCAGATTATGTGTCATTTTTTTATCATAGGAGGAGGCCAAGGCGGAGGGCGGATGCAAGAGTACCCATTCATGCTATGGGCTTCATTAATAGCTGAGGACTCCTCTAGTATTAATTTAATTTTTTTAATTTTTCTGATCACTCGTGGAAACCTTAATTTTTGTGCATTGTTGCTGGTAATTTTTTCACCGTGGGAGCTATCCTTCTCTTCCTCATACACTTCGTTTAAAAAATATTTTTCTTTTTTAGGGTTTATTATATTTTCTCCTTCCAAAAATGCATTATATACCATTTGAAAATCTTTGCCTTCTACCTTTTCGAAAGAAATTTTTTTTCTAGGGTTTTGATTTATTTCTTTCTTCCCGGAAGATGAAATGGATACCACCTGAGATTCAATGACTATGGGCTCCTCCTCTACCTGGGATTCCATGGCTATGGGTTCCTTCTCTACATGGGATTCCATGGCTATGGTTTCTTCCTCCTCTACTTGAGATTCCATGGTTAGGGTCTCATCTTGCATTTCCATTAAATATTGTATAATACGATCAGAACGTTCCATTTGTTTTTTTTGTTTTTGTTCAATCATTCTTCTAATTTCTACAATGTCATTGTTCATTTCCTTGACCAATATGGTTGGATCCATAAGGCTCTGATACCAGATGGTAGGAACCTAGGGTTCCTAGCACATAAAATGATAAATAAATAATAAATAACCTAAATCTAAAAGAATCGTCTTTTGATATTGTCGGGAAGTCCCTTCAATAAATTATATTATATTTTATATTCATGGATGATTGAATGATAAGTTCTTACAATGTTTTATACCCCTCTAGGGTTATAGGTGAAAGGTTGCAATGCTTCCTAACCCTAATCTTATAATAATATAATAAATAATATAATTAATTATTATATTATTTTATTATTATGACCATAGGATATAATATCTTATTATTATTAAGATTATTAATTAATGTTAGGATAGGATCCTAACAAAATGATGGGATGAGCAGGGTAAACCATTCACTAGATGGTGATATCTACGCAAGGTGTTATCTTCCCTAGACTCAAAATTGTGCTTTAAAAATATGATGTGTGAATGGTCCCTGAAATAAGTTGAACCAACCAAAGAAATCTATAAGTAGTGTAAGAACTTGTTAGCTAGAGGTAACGTTTGATTGACTTAACTAGTGAATGGTAAAAAATATACCAACACCATATACTTTGTAATCCTGATAAGGGGAGTGGACATGCCAATGGTAATGCTAAAAAGTATGTATAGTATTCCTTCCATGGGTGCATTTCTATAGGAGGAATATACAAACATGATTGTAAACATAGAAGAAGAGCAATGCATATAGACAATGGATGCAGTGTGAAAGATATGACATGGAAGAAAAGTATCTACAAGAGGAATTTTGTGAGACTTAACTAGATGAGATTAGAAACCATGTCGAAAAAGAATAGGTATGTGAAGAGATGATGAGCATAGGGAGTCATGGTAATGGTTGCCCCAACGTGTGGGGAGGTATAGCAAATAGGAGAGAAGCATGTAACTAGGAGAATGCAAGTGATAATTATATTTAAGGAGAATGGGGAATGAGAAAATATGTAGAGGTAAATGAGGATGAAGAAGTGCAAGAATAAGAGGGAGTGAAGCAACGACGCAAGGAATATGAGAAGAAAAAAAGAAGAAAAACAACAAAGGAATGTAGCCACTCAAAGCATGACCATACAACAATGCCAAATATGAATAGGAAGAGGATAGAGAATGAAAGAATAAATAAGATAAGAACACAAGCTAATACTACATGGAGTGACGGGGATCAGGTCGTGAATAACTAGGTGATGTGACGAGGTGACTAGGATTTTGGCAATTCATGTAGTTGGATAACTATTGGAAATAATGAGGTGTGGATGTAAATGATTCGTGCAATGGGGTGGAGTGAGGTATTAGAAAACATGGAGGGCTTTTGATGCGTAGTCGTTATACCATCATTAATTCTCAATGAATCTATCAATCCAGGGCTGTGTACAAGGCTATCTACGGAAGAAGAAGTGAAACAGCTATAACTTAGGTCAATCTAGAGCAACAGGTCTTATTGGTGGAACCGGTTGTGTGGGGGGTTTTAGGACATTCCTATCTCTAAATTGCATAAATTAAACCTTAATCTAAGTTGCAGAAATGGAAACTAATCATTAACTGTAGAAATGAAGTCCTGATTTACAATTGCAGAATGAGACCTAATTATGTTGCAGAAATAATAGTTGCAGAATTGAAAGTCTGATCCTAATTGCAGAAAGGAAATCTATTTACTTTTGCAGCAATGGAAATCTAATTATAGCATGGAAAATAAAATCCTGTCAAGGCTCTGTAACAGAAGGTTGTCAATCTTCTATGCAGGGGTTGATAGCAAAACACAAAATGTAGGAAATTATAAAAAACAACAAATTCTAGAAATAACAGTCTGAAATAAAATGGAAGCTTTGCTGAAAGTAAAGATTACAACTAAAACATTAAGCACAAGATTAATCTAAGCATAAATAAACTAAGACTGTAGATATTGTCAACTGTTTACAAGCAATTGAAATAACAAGTTCTACAACTCATTCTAGCTGCAAGCAAAATCGAATAAAAACCTGTTGTTAGTCCTCCTCCTAGGTCTGGAAGTGGCCAGCCTCCTTGTCCAGAAGAAGGTATGAGTCTCTCTCTCTCTAGATCTTAATCACACTCATTTACAAGCAATATGAAATAGAACTAGTGCACTTTATTGATTAAAAAACATGATTACAATAATTATGCTGAAAAACTGTTACAGGACTGTAACAGTCAATTTCTACCTATTCTCTATATTTTTTGCTTTCTCCTAGCTTCCTTACTCTTTTCACTACTTAATACCTACTAGGCTCAATCTGAATGGGAGCAATATTTATAGTTGTCCTATGATCTAATTTCAAACTATGGATATTTCAAAAGATCTAATCCTACTATGCTACAACAAATCTTGGGTTTATCTTGGTTAACTTGATCTTTCCATTAATGATGGCTTTGGTCGGCAATGACGACAAAGACAGATGGAAGATATTTTCCTTTACCTTTTTCGACCTTTATTTCCCTTTTTCCAGCTTCAAAAATCGGTCAACAAGTCAAAAAGCACATTCTGTTTTCATTTCGAAGATAAGTGGCTTCATTCCGAAGACAATGCAATTCTCATTTCGAAGATCGCTCATTTTGAAGATACTGCAATTCTCATTTCGAAGATACTGCAATTCTCATTCCGAAGATCTCTCATTTCGAAGATACTACATTCTTCATTTCGAAGATAATGCATTCTTCATTTCGAAGATCCGCTCATTTCGAAGACGCTGTGTTCTCTCATTCCGAAGATATCTGTTCATTCCGAAGATACTTGGAATGAACAAATGTGTGCTTTTCCAGTGATTTCTTCTGCATCTTTCAGGTGGGTTATCTCTTAAGATCAAATTCCAATGGTCTTCATCTCTTTCCACATGTGAATTTCATGCCTTGCTATTTATGGACAAGTGGCTGGAATTTACATGGGAAAGACCGATTTTTTGCACGACAACAGGTTTGCTTGCACTTGTTGCGGATTTAGGTGAAATAAATGCTTGAGACAAATCAAAACATGATTAGTGAAATGCTGCTATTATTCTAAGCATATCCCATTTTAGCAAGTCATAGCAAAAAGAACACAAAACTATGCAAAAAGTTGTAAAAATCAGCATATAATATTCCAAATACATTGATCATGCAAAATGGTTAATATACAGCATATTGAATCAACTTAACTAACATATCAGATAAAACATAAGAGTTTATAGGAAATTTTAGTGTTCAAAACATGTTATGATTGAGGCATTTCCAAGCCTCATCATTTTCCCCCCAACTTATATTAATGCATGCCCTCATGCATTCTATTGGGCTATGGAATCACATATGTCCATGTTTAGATTCCATGACCTATAGAATAATTTCTTGCCTATATAATACCCCCTATTTTCCTGAATGTTTCTGAGCCAATCTTCAAACTGTTCATCAGGTTGGGCATCTTCCTCAAAGTAGAATGGAACTGGAGTAATGATGGTTGGAGGCCTAAACCTAAGACCTATCCAGTTATGTTGCATGATTTCAATCATCTGGATTACACCTTCTACTCTTCTTCTGGACCATTCTAAGTTGATGGGGGAGATGGGTTCTCTTTTCTGCAAAGACATGGAAAGTTCATCCCATCTATTTCTGCACACTGACAATGCTGGGAAAAAATTGTGATCACAGAAATTTTTGAATCTGGCCACACAGTCCCTTAAGTTGTTCAAGTACATCCTCTTTACATCATCCCTGTTCATCATTGAGAAGTGTTGTCTGGTGATAACTAGGGTGGTTTGGCTGGATTGCTCTGACTAACAATTCAGCCCTTGTTTCAATCTCTTTATTCTGCTTTTTCTCTTGATCCCAGTAAAGCTGATTCTGCAAAGTAGACATAAATGCTCTCAGCTGAACATCTCCAATGTAGATTTGAGGATGAAACTCTACTTCCTCTGGAATGAAGAAGCTGTGCAAAAATAGTTCACATAGGAGATTTTTTTGTTCTATGGGGCTGTCAAAATATGCCTCCAAGAAATCTGTAGTTGTGTCCAATTTATATGGGAGGTTTGAACTAATCCTCATGACCTGCCATCTAAGGTATTTCTCCTTCAAAATAAGGTTGTAAAATCTGGCTGGTCGTCTAAATTGAACTAAAAATTCAGCAATTTGGCATAAGTCAGACACCTTTTCTTTCAATGCTTGATTTTCTGTTTCCTTTGCCTCTAGCTGTTTCCTTTCCAATTTGAATTTTTTAGTTTTAGTGGCAAGCTGCTCATATCTAATCATCCAATTGGCTATGTCTGCATTATATTTCTCTAGAGACACAGTATTAGGTGGTCTGACTACAGGGGGGATCCTAGGCAGCAGATCTACTTGAACTCCTTTTTTTGCCACTTCTATTGGTTGATTATCTACCAATAATTCTACCTGTACCCCCTTATTTGCTATTTCTATTGGGTTGTCATCAGATAGTAATTCTACTTGTACCCCCTTATCTATTGAAAGTATAATAGTTTGAAATACAGGGACCTCAATAGGAGTACTTACTTGAACATTTTCTTCTTGCTTGGACTGTTCTCGTGTTGGTGGCTCATCTCCAACATCCTCTGTTATGCTTTTGCCAATTCTGAAGCATCTTTAGAATGAATTGGTGCTTCTGAAGAATGATCTCCTATGTCTGCCTCACCGCAGTCATCCTTGATAAACCACAAGCAATTGAGCCAAATTATCTTCATCATTGGATACGGTTTGTTTTTATTGATGACAACATTCTTCTTTTGCCACTTCTTTGTAACTCCGCAATTTTTCTTTCTTGCATCTCAATGATGCTTTCTTTCTAATCCATCGTTGTCTTGACAACATCCTTGTGCTCTCACCTTCGGATGATTTCTCCTCCGAAGACAATGCTTCATTCCAAAGACAAAGCTTCATTCTGAAGATAAATCTTCATTCTGAAGATAAAGCTTCATTCTAAAGACAAAGCTTCATTTCGAAGACAAATCTTCATTTTGAAGATAAGGCTTCATTCCGAAGACAAATCTTCATTTCGAAGACAAAGCTTCATTCCGAAGACAAAGCTTCATTTCGAAGACAAAGTTTCATTCCGAAGACAAATTGTCATTCTGAAGACAAAGTGTAACATTCATTTTTGTCATTCCAAAGACAATTTCAATCCGAAGATAATACAGTAGGCACTGTGTTTGGCATTCTTGTTTCGAAGATTAGGCAGAAATCAATATTTTCATTTTCAAAACATGTTTTAAGTATGCCAACTCTTATGAATACCTTTTATGCTAATGGTTAATTGTCATATACTATACACCAATCATTTTACAATGAAGAAATGTAAGAAATATATACCTGATAAAAATAGTTAATGCCAGTTTTGAAGAATGACTGCCTTTGTTGATGTTCTGCTGAGATTTTCTGCAACATTTCAAAACAAGTGCACTTGGTGAATTTGTACAATGATGGTTCAGAAATTTCTCAAGGTTATGCATGCCAAAAAACTGGTTTTCATGCATACCAACCCAGTAGTGCCTTAAGAAAAGGTTTTCACTACTGAGTTATTCATTTTTCTCTCTTTTTTTCTTGATTTTCCCTTTTCTTTTCTTTTTTTTATTTTTACCTCTCCTTTTCTCTCTTTTTTTTTTTTTTTGATCCTGACTATGCCCATGAAGGAATTTCATGATTTCCCCTGAAACCATGCCCATGAAGGAATTCATACTCAGAATTTATTCATCTTTTTGTTTTCTATTTTTTTATTTTTTTTTGTATTTTCTATTTTTTCTTGAAATCCATGATCATGCTGATTGTTTTGAAGTGGAAGAGGAAATCTCTTCCACCTGTTGTGTATCCAAACTATCAAGTTGCTGCAAGAATTCTTCTTTAGTCAGAGGTGTATGGTACACTCTAAGGCGATGTCCATTTACTACCAACTTTCTTTGTGATCCATCAATAGGAGATAGACGAGCTGCTCCATTGTCAAATACCTCCTCAATCTAGTAAGGTCCCAACCATCTAGTTCTCAGTTTTCCAGGGAAGTCCTCATAGCGAGAATCAAACAGTAAAGCCCAATCTCCTTGTTGAAGTTTCCTCTACTGAATGTGACTATCATGCCATAGCTTCCTCTGCTCTTGAATTACCTCAGTTTGGTGCAGAGCATCCAATCTAAGTTCATCCAATGCATTCAGTTGCAGAATCCTGTTTGTCTATGCCTGCGACAATTCAATTCCAATTTCCAATGTTGTGCGTAATGTTAGTAGCTCAAATTCAATAGGTAAGAGGGGCTTTTTACCAAAGACTAGTTCATAAGGTATGAATTCTTTGTAGTCCCAAGCAAAAGCATAAACATGCTTCTACAAGACAACTATCAATTTTTCTTCCTCTTCCCTAGTAAGCTGGCTGTAAATGTTCAAAAATTTGCCTGGTTGGACTTCTATTTGTTTTGTATTTAGAAGGACTGAATTCACTCCTTCATACCTGGTGATTAGGGGATTAAGAGGACATTGTTGAGATGGGAGAAGAGAAGCAGTTTCTGTTTTATTGCTGCTTGAGGGAAGCATATCTTGTATGGAACAGTGAGAAGGAAAAATCAGATGATGGTGCCATCCATGTGGTAGTGAAACAGAGTTTCCCTGTGATATTACAGATGGTTCATCTTCAGATTTTTTATTCTCCTCATTACTTAACAAATGTTGGATATTTGTTGCTTCCCCTTCTAAACCTTGTTCATGCAGAACATTCATCAGGATTGTTTCATTTTCTAAATTTTTCGTGTCACTGAGGTCTTCTGTGTGTTCTCTTACTACTAAGGTAGCTAGTGTAGAAATGACCTCTTCTGGTTCTTCATCTGAGTCAGAAAACCATAACTGACCTAAAAATTTGCTAGATGGTTTTGTAGGAGGATATAAAGAAATCTGTTTCAGATCAATACCATTTGAAATAGTCATATTTCCAGATCTGCAGTCTATGAAGGCTGCTATAGTTGCAAGCCAAGGTCTTCCCAAAATAATGGGATATCCATGTGCTGAATTTCTTGGCTGTAAAACCAAAAAATCTGCAGGGAATTCCCAAGAAGAAACTTCTATAGGGACATCTTCAATGATACCTTCAGTTTTTGCAACTGACCTATCAACCATTTTCTAAAACTATAAATGTGGGGCTGAGATGTTTGAGTTGTAATTGTTTCATTGTATCCTTGGTCATGACATTTATTGTAGCTCCTAGATCTACTAAGACATTTGATATTGGTACTGAACCTATGGTAACCTGTGATAAACTGGACTTCCTGGGTCACTATACTTTGGAGGTACTAGTTTTCCAGATAAGAGATCAGCTATCTTTCCTTCAACCTGCCAGTCTTGGGAAATGCCTTCCTTTTTCTTCCTGCTCTTTTAATGCACAAATTTTAGACAGATCTTGTTAATATCTGGTATTTCCTTAATGGCTTGCAATAAGGGCAATGATATAGTTAACTTTTTGAGTTCTTTGACCAGTTCTGACTCAAAATTTTTTGGTATTGCATTGAATCTTTTAGGATATGGAATTATCCTTGGTAATTGTTCTGCCTGTGGTTTTGTCTCTTTCTCTATTGTTGGTTGGATTTTCTCTGGTTCCAATTTTTCTTTTGTCTCTATTGTTGGTTGGACTTTCTCTGGTTCCAATGATTCTTGCTCTTCATTTTCTTTGATTTCATTTGAAACTGGTTCAGGTACAACTTTTCCTGAACGAAGTTGGATGTTACTACAATCAAGAACATTAATTTCAACATTTTCTTCAGCTTCAGCCACATAGACAGGAGGTGTCTGTCTCATGCTGTTTGGATTAGTGACTGGTTGAGTTGGCAGTTGAGGTTGTTTCACTTGCTGTGTTTGCTGCTGTTTTTCTTGAAAATTTTGATTAGGTGCAGGCAACAAATGTTGAGTTTGACCTTGATTCCTTTGCTGCCTTGGATAGGACTGGTATTGCTGACTCCACTGTGGTTGGTTTTGCATCCAATGTGGATTAGTCTGATTTTGATTCCATGTTGGATTGTTTTGATTCCAAGATGGGTTGTTTTGATTCCATGAGGGGTTGTTTTGATTTGGATTCCAGGTTGGGTTACTCCAATTTGCTTGTGGCCATTCTTGGGAATTTGTCCATTGAGGATTATTCCAAGGACGTTGGGGTGGTTCTGGTTGTCCCCAAGGCATAGTACTAGGATTATGCCCCCAATTTGTAGGAAAACGAGGGGGATTTTGGTATTGAGAGAAATTTCCCCCTTGTTTTGGTCCAATATAGTTGAGTTCCTCAGTCTGGTTTTCTAACACAGTTTTGAGTTGTGGTAGCAGGTGGCATTGATCAGTTGAATGCCTTTTTGAACAGATACTACAAATGGCTGAGATAGATGTTTTATTCAAAGGACATTCCTGCAAAGCATGTTTATTTCTACATCTTGGGCAATAAATTGCCAAGGGTTCTATGTTTTTTGCTTTTGCAGACATTTCCCCCAAAGTAGTGTTTAGGTGCACTAGAATATCAGTTTTGAAATTTGCAAGTTCCTCTATCAGGTCCTTCACATCAGTGCCATTTGTGCGGCTTTTTCTTCTTCTCTGCTTAGTGCGAGAGTAATTCCTACAGAGATCCACAATTTCATCATTACTGAGAGTGGTTACATCCCCTTTTCCCATCAAATCCAGAACTTCTCTGGATTCATCTTGCAATCCTCTCAAAAAGATGGTTTTACATAATTCTGGTTCTACAAGTCCACATCTCCTTTGAACAAAGGAGAACCTATCAAGATAATCTTCCAATGTCTCATCATCTTCTTGCTTGATTCTGAATAACTCATCTTTCCTATTCCTTACACGGCAATATTCCTGATATTTGTCTAAAAACACAGTTTCCATTTGATCCCAGGTTCTTATGGAATTTGGCTCTAAGCTCATGAACCAGCGTAATGCTGAATCCTTGAGTGTTGAGGGAAAAACCTTAAGTTTCTAATTGTCATTTATATAATCATAGGTCTGACACACTACCTTGAATTCAAACAAAAACTGATCAGGATCTTCAGATACAACACCTCGGAAGGTTGGAAGTACTGAAGGTGAAATGGTCTTCATGGGAGAGTTTTGTGTTGGATTCAGATGAATAGGATATTCAAATGTTCTAGAAGGTTGGGGCATATCCTGATCATCTCCTTCATTATGGACATAGCCATGTTGGCCATCTATATTGCCTCCTTCTGCCATAGTTTCCTGTTTGTTGGGAGAAGTTAAAGCTTTCCAAATTGTTCTCTCAAGAGGTCCAAGCCTCTCTGTTGATGATGAGTCTGATGAATTTTCTTTCTTAGGATATTCTGATGATGATAAAATTGGTGATTTTCCTTTCTCAAAATGTTCTAATGATGGTGAGACTGGTGATTTTTCTATCAATCTTTCTGGTAGTTCAAACACAGGTGATTCACCCCTTAGGCATGAAGATCTCCTTAATGGAACAAGCCAGGGATCCTTTGGGGTAGTTCTACCTTTTTCATCCCTAGACTTACTCATTCATGTTTACTCTTGAATGACATAAATTAAGTCAATAGTTGTTATCTTCCTCAATTGTTGTATTCAGATTTTAACCTAAATTTTCATAGCTTAGTCTGATTATAGCTATTGGACTATTTGTTTTCTTCTGGCAACACTATTCCCCGACAACGACACCAAAATGATGCGTAGTCATTATACCATCATTAATTCTCAATGAATCTGTCAATCCAGGGTAGTGTACAAGGCTATCTATGAAAGAAGAAGTGAAACAACTATAACTTAGGTCAATCTAGAGCAACATGTCTTATTGGTGGAACCGGTTGTGTGGGGGGTTTTAGGACATTCCTATCTCTAAATTGCATAAATTAAACCTTAATCTAAGTTGCAAAATTGGAAACTAATCATTAACTGCAGAAATGAAATCCTGATTTACAATTGCAGAATGAGACCTAATTATGTTGCAGAAATAACAATTGCAAAATTGAAAGTCTGATCCTAATTGCAGAAAGGAAATCTAATTACTTTTACAATAATGAAAATCTAATTATAGCATGGAAAATAAAATCCTATCAAGGCTCTGTAACAGAAGGTTGTCAATCTTCTGTGCAGGGGTTGACAGCAAAACACAAAATGCAAGAAATTACAAAAAATAGCAAATTCTAGAAATAATGATTGAAATAAAATGGAAGCTTTGCTTGAAAGTAGAGATTACAGACTAAAACATTAAGCACAAGATTAATCTAAGCATAAATAAACTAAGACTGCAGATATTGTCAGTTGTTTACAAGCAATTGAAATAACAAGTTCTACAACTCATTCTGCTGCAGCAAAATCAGAATAAAACCTGTTGTTAGTCCTCCTCCTAGGTCTAGAAGTGGCCAGCCTCCTTGTCCAGAAGAAGGTATGAGTCTCTCTCTCTCTAGATCTTAATCACACTCATTTACAAGCAATATGAAATAGAACTGGTGCACTTTATTGATTAAAGAACATGATTACAATAATTTTGCTAAAAAACTATTACAGGACTGTAACAGTCAATTTCTACCTATTCTCTATATTTTTTGCTTTCTCCTAGCTTCCTTACTCTTTTCACTACTTACTACCTACTAGGCTCAACCTGAACGGGAGCAATATTTATAGATGTCCTAAGGTCTGATTACAAACAAAGGATATCTCAAAAGATCTAATCCTACAATGCTACAACAAATTCTGGTTTTATCCTAGAAGATTAAACTTGATCTTTCCATTAATGATGGCTTTGGTCGGCAATGACGGCAAAGACAGATGGAAGATATTTTCCTTTACCTTTTCCGACCTTTATTTCCCTTTTTCTAGCTTCAAAAATCGGTCAACAAGTCAAAAAGCACATTCTGTTTTCATTCCGAAGATAAGTGGCTTCATTTCGAAGACAATGCAATTCTCATTTCGAAGATCGCTCATTTCGAAGATACTGCAATTCTCATTTCGAAGATACTGCAATTCTCATTCCGAAGATCGCTCATTTCAAAGATACTGCATTCTTCATTCTAAAGATACTGCATTCTTCATTCCGAAGATCCGCTCATTCCGAAGACGTGTGTTCTCTCATTTCGAAGATATCTGTTCATTCCGAAGATACTTCGGAATGAACAAATGTGTGCTTTTCCAATGATTTCTTCTGCATCTCTCAGGTGGGTTATCTCCTAAGATCAAATTCCAATGGTCTTCATCTCTTTCCACATGTGAATTCCATGCCTTGCTATTTATGGACAGTTGGCTGGAATTTACATGGGAAAGACCAGTTTTCGTTGCACAGCAACAGTTTGCTTGCACTTGTTGCTAGATTTAGGTGAAATAAATGCTTGAGACAAATCAAAACATGATTAGTGAAATGCTGCTATTATTCTAAGCATATCCCATTTTAGCAAGTCATAGCAAAAAGAACACAAAACTATGCAAAAAGCTATAAAAATCAGCATATAATATTCCAAATACATTGATCATGCAAAATGGTTAATATACAACATATTGAATCAACTTAACTAACATATCAGATAAAACATAAGAGTTTATAGGCAATTTTAGTGTTCAAAACATGTTATGATTGAGGCATTTCCAGGCCTCATCAGCTTTGAAGTCGATTATGAGAGAGAGCATGCTTAGGTTGTGGAAGGGATTCATTGAACAACATGTCTTGGACAAGGATTGTAAAAGTATGGCATGCATTGATGGCATACCCTAGTTGATGATGATAAACACAAAATTAGCTCTCTATAGTTTCATGGTTTAGGGTACAATGGGTTTATGGGGTGGATCTCAGGTAGAACCAGGAGGTCTTGGTGGAGCAACTAGTAAAATATCTAGGAGAGTTGTGATGAACAAACAAGCATGGGATATATATGTCTTGGATGGTGATGAGTGTGAAGAAGGTGGAGTAGGAATAAGTGGTTGGATTGGGGATCTGTGGTCTGATGAGGGTTGGATATGAGAGTGAGTAATAGGCTTGGAATGACGTGAAGGGACATGGGCCATGGTAGAACGATGGGGAGGGGAATCATAGTGATAATGACTCAAGTGTGACTCGAGGTTATCGAGGTGAGAGAGGATATGTTGGATATCGATAGGAGGAGGTGATAAAATTGAGGTAGGTGGGGATCAGGATTCCAGTGTGTAAATGGGGTTGGGGTATGGGCACAAAGAAGATAAGGAACTAGAAGAAGAATGGGGAGATTTAAATTGTTGGACTGGTGGTAGAGTAGGCTAAAGTGGAATGTTGTGAAGTGGATATGGGGGCATCTGGAGGATAGGTGATGTAGGAGATGGTTGTAGATAGCAATGTGGATGATATGGAGGATTCGGCATAGTATATAGGTATTAGTTTTAAGGGGACATCCCACTCGGTAGGGTTTGAGGTAGTCTTGAAGAGTGTACGTGAAGAGGTGGTGTTACCTTGTTAGGAGGATAGTATGTTGGTGAAGGTCAGCGAGCTAGGGGAGGTGGTAGATATGGATCTCTTGGATCAACCAAGTGAGGCAGGGATGGTCCTCGTGCATGAGGGTTTGGTGGGTAAGAATTTTCCTCCTTATTTGTAGAGGATAATGATATTTAGCTATATTTGAAGTGAGGTAAATAGGAAGAATTCCTATGGCAGGGTGAGCAAATGTGGGGGGTGAAGTGCAGTGATTTGAATGTGATGATGTGGAAGACTAACGTACATGGACTGGGTTGGGTGGTATGGCAAGATCAATTGGGGTGATCGGTATTAGAGGTAGTATCAAAAGGTCCTACATGATGGAGGAGCGATATGCTAGAAGTGTAAACCTGGAACAACGTATCTTTGAGACAATTGTAGTAGTTTGCGATAAGAGACCTACAAAACCAAAGATACCAACAACATAAAAATGATATAAAAAGTAAAAGTGTTTCTATTGTGTAACAGAAAGTGAAAGTTGTGTGTTCAGTGTGATGTGGGATGTGAATTTGTGAGTGAAGTGATATGTACACCATGATGATGATAGTATGTACACAAATTGTGGTGTTGTGTACCTAGATAGGCTAGGCATTAAATGTGTGGAGGTGAATAATGTTGATGGGTTTAGGCTTAGTGCATCCTTTGAGATTTTCCAATCGATAGGCACTAGAACCAAATTTGTGTGTGATTATGTATGGGTCCAACCAATTGTTATAAACTTGTCTCGCTATTGGCAGGATTAACTAGTGATTTGATAATTTTATTTGAGAACCAAGTCATCAATCTAAAACTCACGCTAATATACCTTACTATTGTAGGCACGATGAAGGTGATCTTGGTATACATGTGTGTGCTCGATGGCATGAATGCATCGCTCATCCAAGAGCATTAATAGGTCAAGGCAGTCTTGATGAGCGATGTTGTCATCAATCAAGTCTTTCATGGATACTCGTAAGGAAGGTATCTTGACCTCGAGAGGCATAATAGCTTCAACACCATAGACCAAAGAGAAAGAGGTTGCCCCAGTGGGGGTACGGATGCTTGTACGATAGGCCCACAAGGCTAAATGCATCTGAATGTTCCAATCATGGTGGGATTCTGCAACCATCTTACAAAGAATAGAGTAAATGGTTTTGTTAGTAGCCTTGACCTAGCCATTACCTAATTGGTAGTATGGGATCGACAAGCTATGGTGGATATTGAATTTAGCGCAAAGGGCATGAATAGTTTTGTTTTTGAAAGGTGTACCGTTATCGAAGATGATTTGGGAAGAGATGTTGAAGTGACATATGATATGGTCGGTGATGAATGTCATGATTTTGGCTCCCATAGTTTGGACTAGTGGGATGGCATCAACCCACTTTGTGAAGTATTCTATGGTAGTGATGATGAATTTGTGATTGCTTTATGAAGTAGGAAAGATCTTTTTTATAATATCGAGGCCCCATTGGGAGAAAGGTCATATGGATTGTATAGGTTGGAATGCTTGTGATGGTAAGTGTGTAATGTTAGCATATTTTTTATACTTGATACATCACTTGACATACTTACAATAGTCATGTTCCATTTTGGGCCAATAGTAGCCCATGCATAGAATGCATTTTGTGATAGCCATGCCATTGAAGTGGCCACTGCAAGTGTCATCATGGGTTTCTTGTACCACTCACTAAGATTTGTGCGGTTCTAGGCAATGCAAAAGAATACCATTGTGACTATGGAAATACAAAATATCCCCACCAGTGCATAATGTATGGCTTGTTGTTTGAATGCTCGATGATGAGCATGTGGTGAATTGTAAGGTATGAAGCTCAATTTAATATAATCCTTAATTTGTGAAAACCAAGGATCGTGTGTTTTAGTGTGGACAATATGAATGTCATCATCGTCTGTGGAGGATGAAGATGAAATGGTATATTATGTTAGAGTATGAATGGACACGTGTAGTGTCGAATAGGGGATTTTATGATATTAATGATCCTAGGGAAGCCATTGTGTTGGCAAAATGATTGGATGAGCACGAAGCAACTTTGATATTGTACCACTCGAGTTGGGTGAGGAGTTTTTGGGTGATTTTTTGTATTACTGGAGGACTAGGCAGTGACATTGTTAGAACTCTTGGACTTTATTGAAAAAAAGGAGGGAGTCACCAATGATGTGAAGGTGTTTAATGTGCATAGAATACCCCTATTTTAAACTGAGAATGAGAGCTTCATATTCTACATTATTTTCTATGTAGGGAAACTCTAATTTAAATTAAAATGGGAGAGGTTCCCCATCAGGTGTGAAGAATACAATTTTTGCACCCCCAACATGAGTGCAATGGGAACCATAAAATAAAAGTGTTAAGTCAACTGATATTTTTGGTTCAACATACTCTTTAGCTTTTGTGATATGGAAGATGAAATCATCAAGGAGCTAAATAAGAAGTGGTTGATTGTCGAGTAATGGAGCCTCAACGAGTTAGTCATTGATGACTTATCCTTTTATGGACTTTTAAGAAATGAACTCGAGGTCAAATTCAGTGAGCGTAATCCATTTTGTGGTATGAGAGTTATGATAACTCTTGTTCATCATATATCACAGTAGGTTATCACAAGTGACGACAAATGTAGTGTGATTAAGCATATAGTGATGTAGATTTTGTGTTGCGAAGACTATAGCCAAACATATTTTTTCCATGTATGCATAGTGGGTTTCATATTTAACTAGCATACGACTGATGTAATATATGGTTTGCTCATGGTTGAGCATGTTATTTTGAGAATAATGTGCCAGTGCAAAGTCCATGGCAAAAATATACAAGATAAATGACAACTATAGATGCAGGGTAGATAATACTGGTGATGAAGTGAGGTAGGCTTTGATTGAATCATAGGCCCATTGATATTTTTCCTCCCATTTTAAGGTGACTACCTTTTGTAAAAGGTGATTAAATAGCTTGCACTTACCAAATAGTTGGATGATAAAATGATGTAGGACTAAAGTTTGCCTTACAAGTTGCATAGTTGTTTGAGATTGGTGTGTGGAGTAATATCGATGATGGTTTTTGCTTTATTGGGGTCTACTTCATCCTTAATCCTTCTCAAGGTCTTATTCAAATCTGCCTTCAAGAATTCTTAAAGACTTTCTTAAATCTGCCCTCAAGCCTTCTCAAAGACTTGCTCAAATCTTCCTCGAGCCTTCTCAAAAGACTTGCTCAAATCTGCCCTCAAGCCTTCTCAAAGACTTGCTCAAATCTACCCTTAAGTATTCTTAAAAGACTTGCTCAAATCTTTCCTCAAGCCTTCTCAAAAGACTTGCTCAACTCTATCCTCAAGCCTTCTCAAAAGACTTGCTCAACTCTATCCTCAAGCCTTCTCAAAAGACTTGCTGTAATCTATCCTCAATACTGGTCACAAAATTGTACCAAATATTTCCAAACCTTGTACACAAGCAAAGCTTATATCTATTTCATAAATGTGTTTTCAAACAAAATATATTTTACTCATAATTCATTTAACCTCTGGAACATATAGAGAATGATATGCACTTGCAAATAGCTCAATATTTTTTACTCAATCATTAAGTCTGTCGCTTTCACATGTCTCACATGTATTGCTCTTTTAAAGATAGATATAGTCTAGCATATGACACCTATCTTCTTGATGCACACACTTGCTTTCACAAATATAATTTCTAATGTTTGCACATTCACTTTCAATATCACTCAAAACCAATGCTCAAGAGTTTCACACAATCATTCAACCAATGAAGCACAACTTGCTCATAAACCTTAACACAGGTGTTTCCACTTTCTTTCAATAAGGATGCACAATGTATTTTTCAAAACCTAACTCAAATATTTCCAACAATGCTTATCAAACAATCCTTTTCTCTCCACCTTATGTTCCAAAATATTCACTTCAAAAAAACACTTTAAACAAGGAATTATGTGCCCATACCTCTTATTTACTTTGATGAAGATATGTCATTAAAACCTGTCTCACAAACAACCAATTCTTCTTATGCTACTTCAAGAGTTAGATAGCAACAGTATATTTCAAAATATCCACATGAATATTCCTTCCAAAATGTGCTTGATAAAATCTAAAAAGATGCTCTAGGACCCTTCTTTTGATCTCAAGGAAAATGCATTAACATTCAACACAACCCCACAAAAATTCTTTTCACGATGCAAGAGGTACACATAAAATTCAAACCACTTTTTACACCTTATAACTCCTAACATTACAAATAAAATTTTATCAACAAAGATTACCAATTACATAAGCAAAATATTTCATTTGCACCTTATATCTCCTACTTGTCGTTAATGCATTTCCAAAATATAAATAAATCACCACTTTAAAAAATTTCCTCCAAAGCACTAGCAAACAACTCCACTTAATTCTTGCATAAGAAAAAAAATTTCATAACCCCTTTTATTGCAAAAATAAAATCATCACAAAAACTCCTTATGAATCCCTAGGCTAGGTGCATATCTTATAAACTTTGGACTTTGGCATAAATCAATTTAAAAAAAAATTGTTGTTGCTTGTCGCTGAGAATCGAACCCGTGTTGCCTGTTGGCCCTGCATCCTAGCTATGGCTAGGCCACCACATGGGCTAGCCACCCATACAAAATCAAAGGGACACTTCCCTTCCTTTAACATGCCTTCCACTGCATAAAACAAAAACCATAACGTAAAACCTTCCACTGCCTTTGTCACGTCTCAAACATGAGACCTATCAGCTGCTATGCTCGAGCGTTGTGACCACAACCATATGGGCTACTCACCTGGATGGGATGTGAATATGGAGCCTCTGCTCGTTATTTTTTGCTTGCCTCAAACTCCAAAAAATAATGTTTTCCACCTTTCCTTGCCACAAATTGATCAACGAATGAGGCGCTAGATTTAATCGATGAACGAACAAAATTTTTCCCCTTCAACCTTTGCAATATTAATATGCTTTCGATAGCATTAACCTTTGACATCGATGCTTTGAAAATCACATTTGGTGCTTCAAAAAATATATTATATTTAATTATAATAATTTAAATCCTATGGATTTAAATATTATAATTTAAATATTAAAAATCCTTTTGGGCCTTTTCTTTAAGGAGAAACTTTTGCCACCATAAATAATTATTAACCTTTACAAAATTACCATCAAGGTAAATCAAATAGACTTATAAATTCTTTCTCAAACACCATGGAGAGGAATTCATTTCTTCTTGTTGCCTTATACCTCATGTGCCACCATGAAGAATATTCTCACAAATATTTCCATCAACTTAGGACATTAAACCTTTTGACATCAATGACAACACAAAATGCTCAAATTTTCAACAAGGTCTACGTCCTAAGAGTGGCCCAAGAAAATAATGTTTTATAAGAGAAAACCATAACTTGCCAAAATTGTGCCTCGTAAGGGTTGATCGTGATTTTGACAAAGCTAGAAAAAAGAGGGGAATAAAGGGGGAGGAGACCCAAAGTTGTGCCTAGACAAGTTTGAGGGTCTTCTCTAGGGTTCTAGGAAGATTGACTCACTTGGGTGGGTCAATTTTCCATGTCTACATTTTACCCCCTATTTGATGCATTTATGGCCTTATAAATGTGTCAAAGAAATATGTAGAGTCCTATGGACGAGAGACGACAAACACAAAAAGGGGTAGCTAGTTTAGAAGAAAGGGGTGGTGCAAAAAATGGTGTCATTCTGGACACTTGAATATTTTACACATAAAATGAGGCATTGGGGACATTACTACCTCTCAGGTTGAGATGCCCCTCAAGTTTCAAAGGGAATGCAAAATTCTTGGGAAAACTCAAAAAAAGTTGACATAGAAGAAAGAGAGTAAGAAGAGGGAGACAAGGCAAAAAGCACAAACAAAAGAGAAAAAAGAAGGGGGAAGAAGAGGGAGGGTAAAAATGAACTTATTTTCACCACACAAGAGGAGGGAGACCTAACTTTGGATTAGATTTGACTTGCATTAATGCTTTTGTGTTTTTTTATTTTTTATGATGATCACAAACATAATGAATGCAATGCACAACAAATCTAACTAAATAATATGCATGAGTGAATCTAAATAATGTGATGTGATCTAAAAATGGATGCAAAATGGAATGCATGAGTGAGCAGATGAAAAAAATAAGGGAAAGAAAGAAGAGAGAGAAGAAGGAAACACATAATGAAAGAAGAGAGAAGGGTGAAAGAAGAAGAAAGCAAAGCTCCAAAAAGGTCAAAAAGAGAAAAGGAAAAATAGGAGTGGAACCCTTGTAAGGATGTATGCTCACAAATGATCGAGATGGAGGTTTCTCCTCACATGTGATAATGAAGCTTATCTTGAAAGGTATGGATAGGTGTGGAGTGATACCCGCTATGGGTGTAGTGCTCACTAATAGCTAGAGATGAATAGATACTCATTAAGATGCAAATGACCGAGATGGAGGTTGCTCCTTATGTATGGCCATGAAGCTTATTGACGGGGACCGAGAATTCGGAACATACAAAAATTCAGATTTCTCATTAAAAACTGCAGAGAAAAATATTTACATCATCTAAAAGAAACAGCCCACAGGCTTTACAATGATCGAGCTCGGCTTCGGTCTCCCTCACTGTAACTGCTTCCTTTCTCCGGTCCACCATCCTCCCCCGAACAAAAAAAAATTCCTCGAGTTTTATCACGGAGTCTCGGCTCCCTAGGCAATAAATGCCCCCGCCCAACAACAATTTCAAATTTCATTTTTCCCCCTCCCGGGTTTTTCAAAATTTCGGTCGTAAATGGGCCATCTGCCCAATCCACCACGAAGCCTGCATTAATGGCCTCCTTGACCTGCACCGCCGCTCTGGTCAGACTGTCCTCTGCACTGTTGTCTCTCCATACTGCCCATGCCCTGCAACAGCTGTTTTGTCGAAAAGACTTTCATGAGGTGGTTGTCCCCGTTTAAGGCTCGCGGCTGTCCATTTTCTTTTGTGATACGTGGCCTTCATCTTTACTTTCTTACACGTAGCCAATCGTGCGTAAATCTTCCATGACTTCTCCATGTCACAATATATATACGGCACACGTGTCCTCCTCAACTGCCATGATACACGTGGCAGTCCACGTGTTGAAAATGGCCTTGCTTGGCCGTCCGCTTTCTCTTCCCTTGCCCGTCTTCTTCTTGGCCACGATATCGCGACATGTCGCAATATCGCGACCCAACTACTGTCTTGCCTCTGCCCACATACACTGTCGCGATATCGTGACCCAGCCACCTCCGTGCCTTGCTCTTTTGAAAATCGTTGCGATATCGCGACCCAGCCACCTCCGCGCCTTCCTCTTGCCCTTGGGAGCCGCGATTTCGTGACATGTCGCGAAATCGCGACATGTCGCGATTTCGCGGCTCCCCCTCGCCTTTCGACTTGCCTCTCCGTTGGGAGCCGCGATTTCGCGACATGGCGGCTCCCCGCCTCTTCTGCCTTCTGCCTTCTGAAACGTCGCGATATCGCGACGAAAATCGCCCTGCGCCTAGCTGAGCCTTTGGGGTCGCGATTTCGCGACATGTCGCGATTTCGCGACCCCCCTTCCCAACTTTGCCACTTTGCTTTGTCGAACAAAACAAATTGCTTAAAAACTCCGGTTGATGCCCGATCATTCTGCTGACGTCGGATGCTCCTGCATCAGACACCACGGGTAAAAAGGAGAAGTGACCTTCACTTCTACGTTGTTCGGTCCGCGTCCTTTGAAATATCTCCGAACATTCACCAACCTTTACAACCTGTTCAAATCCCGTTTCCTGGCAAAAATTTTTGCCTTCTACCAGACAAATTCTGGCATTGCTGCACACCTTCTCATCTTCGGTCTGCAATGGCTTCAACTTGTGCCGCACTCCATCTTTCACCAAGGAGTAAGTATTTGCACGACCATCATGCACTGCACTCCGATCAAACTGCCATGGCCTGCCCAACAACAAATGGCAAGCATCCATGGGAAAAACATCACACAGGACTTCATCCTGGTATCTTCCAATATTGAAAGTAACTAAGCACTATTCACGGACCCATGCTCTGTGGTCCTTCCGCAACCACGCAATCCGGTATGGATGCGGGTGCCTCCTTCTCTCCAGTTGCAACTTAGTAACCATCTCCTCGGAAACTAAGTTGTTTGTACTCCCATTGTCTATAATGACATTACAGACTTTGCCTGCACTTTTGCACCGGGTGCGGAATAGGCTTCTCCTTTGTTCAGATTTGTCTTCCTCACTCAACATGGTCCTCCTCACAATCATTGCTTCTCCTTTTTCAGCTTCTTCAGAATGTTCTGAGTCAGCATCTTCAACTGCCACAACTGCTCTGGCAGGACCCACTTGTTTCTTGTTCACTTTCTCGGGGTGCTGGGGACACTCATATGCCCGATGCCCCTCTTCTCCGCAGTGGAAACATGTTCCTCGAAACACTCCTCTTCCATACCCGTGTCCAGATCTACCTCTTCCTTTCGAGTAGCCATCATTCTGAACTTGCGGTTTGGGTTCTTCATCCTCTTCTTTTTGACCTCGGCTGCTGCTAGTCTCCTCTCCTTTCTTCTCTTCCTTTCCTTCTTTCTTTCCACCGTTCTTCCCTCCCGATCCTTTTACTCTTTGCTTGCTCTCAAACCTTCTGTTCAACTTCTCTTCAACCTTTAGAGAAAACTGGTAAGCATCTTCAATGGTGCTTACCCGAACCAAGCTCAACTCCTCCTGAACACTGGGTCTCAACCCATTAATATAACGGGCCACTTTTTCCTTACTTGCTTCTAAATGCCCGGTTCTGATGGAGATTTTATAGAATTCCTCCGTATATTCTTGGACAGTTTTGTTCATCTGCCTCAAACTCTGCATTTTCCGTAGCAGGTCCAGTTCATAATCTACGGGGATAAACTGCCTTTTCAATTTCTCCACCATTCTGTCCCATCTTGTTATCCGCTCTTTTCCTCTTCGGTTCCTCTCCAACTGTATTCCCCTCCACAAAATGCTGGCATGGCCCTTTAACTTGGTCTTAGCAAATCTGACCCGGTTAGGGTCTTCAACCTCCTCATATTCGAAATACTCTTCTAAATCATTTATCCAATCTATTAATTCCTCCGGATTCAAGTTCCCGGAATACGTAGAAACTTCTAACTTCGGCCTCTTCCCGATCTGAGATATGGCCTTGTATAGTCTGGCTTGTGCCGGATCTACATCTTCTTCCTCTTCTTCAAACTGATTCTCCTCTTCATCAACTTCATCTTCACTGTCTGCATCTCTTCTCGGCTCATGTCCTCTACGCAGTTCTTCTTACAGGGCCTGAACTTGCCGCTGCAAAGCCCGGAAATCTTTCGCTGCCATGCCTCTGCCACCCACGGGGTTTCTTCTCGGAGGCATCTTCACCTGAACTCAAGCCCTCCCACAAGTCCTGGTACAACTGCCTCTCCTTCGGCGGTCTGCTGTACGCTCAGGAACCACTGGCTCTGATACCACTGACGAGGACCGAGAATTCGGAACATACAAAAATTCAGATTTCTCATTAAAAACTACAGAGAAAAATATTTACATCATCTAAAAGAAACAGCCCGCAGGCTTTACAATGACCGAGCTCGGCTTCGGTCTCCCTCACTGTAACTGCTTCCTTTCTCCGGTCCACCATCCTCCCCCGAACAAAAAAAAATTCCTCGAGTTTTTATCACGGAGTCTCGGCTCCCTAGGCAATAAATGCCCCCGCCCAACAACAATTTCAAATTTCATTTTTCCCCCTCCCGGGTTTTTCAAAATTTCGATCGTAAATGGGCCATCTGCCCGATCCACCACGAAGCCTGCATTAATGGCCTCCTTGACCTGCACCGCCGCTCCGGTCAGACTGTCCTCTGCACTGTTGTCTCTCCATACTGCCCATGCCCTGCAACAGCTGTTTTGTCGAAAAGACTTTCATGAGGTGGTTGTCCCCGTTTAAGGCTCGCGGCTATCCATTTTCTTTTGTGATACGTGGCCTTCATCTTTACTTTCTTACATGTAGCCAATCGTGCGTAAATCTTCCATGACTTCTCCATGTCACAATATATATACGACACACCTGTCCTCCTCAACTGCCATGATACACGTGACAGTCCACATGTCGAAAATGGCCTTACTCGGCCGTCCGCTTTCTCTTCCCTTGCCCGTCTTCTTCTTGGCCGTGATATCACGACATGTCGCGATATCACGACCCAACTACTGTCTTGCCTCTGCCCACATACACTGTTGCGATATCGTGACGTCGCGATATCGTGACGTCGCGATATCGTGACGTCGCGATATCGTGACGTCGCGATATCGTGACGTCGCGATATCGTGACGTCGCGATATCGTGACGTCGCGATATCGTGACGTCGCGATATCGTGACGTCGCGATATCGTGACGTCGCGATATCGTGACGTCGCGATATCGTGACGTCGCGATATCGTGACGTCACGATATCGCGACCCAACCACCTCCACGCCTTGCTCTTTTGAAAATCGTCGCGATATCGCGACCCAGCCACCTCCGCGCCTTCCTCTTGCCCTTCGCGGCTCCCCCTCGCCTTTCGACTTGCCTCTCCGTTGGGAGCCGCGATTTCGCGACATGTCGCGATTTCGCGGCTCCCCGCCTCTTCTGCCTTCTGCCTTCTGAAACGTCGCGATATCGCGACGTCGCGATATCGCGACGGAAACCGCCCTGCGCCCAGCTGAGCCTTTGGGGTCGCGATTTCACGACATGTCACGAAATCGCGACATGTCGCGATTTCACAACCCCCCTTCCCAACTTTGCCACTTTGCTTTGTCGAACAAAACAAATTGCTTAAAAACTCTGGTTGATGCCCGATCATTTTGCTGACGTCGGATGCTCCTGCATCACTTATCCTATATGGGGTGATGGATTTGATTGATTTGCCAAAGAGAGTACTACCCGATAGGGGTGTGGTGCGTGCAAAATATGAATGAGCAAAGCAAATATAGTAGAACAACATGAGTGTGTGCGTGTGTGGGAAGAAAGAGAGGAGTGGTCAATGTGTGTTTCCTCTTTTGACATTTTAATAGTTAAGTGGTGTGCATAGGATAATTAGTGGTCGTAGAAACACCATAAATGGTATTCATACGGTATCTACCCCATCCCACAAGGATATTTTAACAAGCAAAATATCAAGAGGGAAAAGTATGAGCAAAAAATAAAAGATGAGAAGATAGAAGAAGGAACATACATCTTTTATCTTGGGGAGGATAACAAACAATTAAAACTTTCAAGGAAAAATGACATACTAAAGAAGAACTATATCCTTTGACTTGGAGAGAAATTTGATGATCATTTTAAACTTTCAAGGTCGAGGAATATAAGAGAAGAAGAGAGAATAAGTGATGGAGGAAAGGTAAAGATGAAAATGCGCAGAGATGAGCCCTAGGTTGGAAATTTTCTAGGCATCATAGCCCTAGTATGAGTGCAATGCATGTTAGCTAAGACCTAACTAGGTTTCATCACTTGCCATCCTCATGAAGTCCTCAAAAATCTATATGATCAAGTAGTCATGCGAATATGAGCAAGCAACAATGTAATTATATGATAATTAGAATGCAAAGTGGAACATAATATCTAGGAAAACCATGCAAAATATGATAGGCAGTCATGCAGTATGAACAAGAAAACCAAATATAGTATGAAAACTAATCTAAATGTAATATGAAAATGTAGAGTGCCAAGTTATGCATAGTATCCCTTTAGATGCATTATGTTCATTGGTTCTTTAATTTATTTACCATCTAAATAAGCTAAACAATAGGCCCCTAAGCCAAACTTGGTTGTTATGAAAAATGAGCCTAACCAATTGGGCTAAAACTTGCCTTTAAAATCGAACCGAGCATTGGTGTTCTTTTGGTTTTCCTTGAGGACAATATCCCCAACCTCAAAAGAATGATTACAAACTCTCTTGGAATAAGATCACTTGAACCTATTATGATAGGCTCAAAGATGCCCCAAGGCATGAATGTGCTTTTTATCTAGTAGCTCCAATTGGTACAAATTATCAAAGCTATATTCATCATCGACTGAGGCATCTTGCAACAAGATGTGCAATGAAGGAACCTCTAACTCGAACAGAAAAAATCACCTCAATCCCATAGACCAAGATATATGGAGAAATGCTTGTGGGAATTCACACACTGGTACAATATGCCCACAAGGATGGATAAAGTTGGATATGTCAGTCATAACCAGTCTTACTAACCATATTTTTTAGGACCTTGATCAAAGACTTGTTGGATGCTTTAGCTTATTTATTACCCTGGGGGTAATACGAAATTGACCACCTGTGCTAAAACTTGTACTTGGCACAAAGTTTATGGACATCCTTATTCTTAAAAGGAGTGTCATTGTCAAAAAAAATCATTGAAGGGATTCCAAACCTACAAAGGATCTGGTTGAAGATGAACTTAGAGACCTGAGTTTTGGCCACCATGGCTAGAGGTATGGCTTTGACTCATTTAGTGAAGTACTCTATCACTGTTATGATAAACTTATGACCATCAGATGATGTTGGGTTAATCTTCCCTATGATGTCCAATATCCACATGGAAAATGACCAAGGAGAAGAGATAAGTTGAAGGTTTTGAGAAGCATGAACAAGGTTGTCATGTCATTGACACTTGTTGCAACATTGAACATGGTCACATGTATCTTTCTCAATGGAAGGCCAATAATATTCCATCCAAAGGAGCTTTTTGGCAATGGCATTGTTTTTGAAATGGCCTCCACATGAACCTTCATGAGCCTCATTAAGAGCTAGTTAGGCTTCATTGGAGTTAAGGTGTTGTAAGAGGATGCCTTCAAAAGAACGTCGATACAAATTATTTCCAATTATAATGAATCAACATGCTCTTTTGTGTAAAATATTATGTTGATTATGATCTAAACCACCAAGATTCAAGCCACACTTAATAAAATTAAATATGTCAGTATACCATGGTTCATATGGGGAAGCTTCAATGGTCAAAACATCTAACAAAGCAAGACTCGAACCAAGAAACGCAGGCTCTCGATTTTGTCCAATGATAAGAAATGTTTGATCATATTCCAACTCTAAATAAAACAAGGATGCAGCAGTGGACATAGCATCCACACGGTGGTTGGAGGATCTAAGGACAAAATTTATGGTTACCCGAACGAACGCGAGCAAAAGCTTGGCGATAATCTCTTTGTAAGGTTTTAGCTTATCATCCTAAGTCTAATCAACATCATTAATCTAATTCACCACAAGTTGAGAGTCACCAAATATGGAGAGAACTCTAACCTTCAAGGCTAAGGCTACTCTAAGGCCAAGGATCAAATCTTTGTATTTTGTAGTGTTGTTTATGCAAGAGAAGTGAAGCTTGAAGTAAAGGGGGATGAGCTATTTTTATGGGCTAGAACAACTCTAGCACCAGTGCCCTTCATGTATCAGGTTCCATAAAAAAATAACTAGCTCTTTGGTCTCTATGACAAAGAACTCATTGGGAAACTCGATGACCAAAGGATGGGTAAGTTGTAGGGGAGTAGAGGTTAACTAATCAGCAATCACTTGATCCTTGATAGCCTTATAACATATGAAAGTTAGGTCAAACTCACTCAGGGCTAAAACCTACTTAGCATCTTGACCTAAAAGGTGGGGATTAGACATTAAGTAATGCAAAGGATTAAACTTTGTAATTACCAATGTTTTATGGCTAAGCATGTAGTGTCTTAAGTTCTAGGAAGCAAACACTATGACAAGGCAAAGCCTCTCTAAGGGAGTATGATATGTTTCATAGTTGACCAAGGTTCTACTAATATAGTAGATAGCTCACTCTTTGTTTTGATCATCATGTTGAGTCGGCAAGGTTCCCAAAGAGTGAGTTGTGGCTACTATGTAAAGCATTAGATGCCTATCTGGTCTAGGTGAAACTAAGAAAGGTGGGGACGTGAGATACCTTTTGAGTTCATCAAAAGCTTTTTGACACTCATAATCCCACTGGAACACAACATATTTCTTAAGAAGCTTAATAAAGGGCTGACACTTATCAACTAACTGAGCTATGAATCGATGAATAGTCTAAAGCCTACCTTGCAAACTACACAACTCGATTAGGGTGTGAGGAGGCATGCTAGTGATAGTTGATATCTTAGCGAGGTCCACTTCAATACCTCATCTAGAAATAATGAAATCCAAAAAGTTACTAGATGTGACTCCGAACACACATCTCGAGAGCTTAAGATAAACTTTGAACTGTCATATCCTTTCAAAAATATATCTTAGATCAAGAACATGATCCTATTGATGTATGGAATGACCCAAGAGATCATCACATAGTCTTGTAGAATATCATGCATCATATCATAAAAATTATAAGTTATAGCCCTCTAATATGTGGCACCAACATTCTTCAAGCCAAAAGGCATGAATTTATAACAGAAGGTACCCCATGGTATGATGAAAGTTGTCTTGGCTTCATCCTTAGGGGTAACCATGATTTGGTTGTATCCTAAAAAACCATCCATGAGTGAAAGCATGCCATATTTAGCAGTGAAATCTATGATCATATCTATGTTGGAGAAAGGAAAATCATCGTTGGGATATGTTAAGTTAATGCCCCTAAAGTCAGTTATATTCTAATTATTCCTACCTTCTTAGCCATAGGAACAATGTTGGAGATCCAATTAGGATAGTCAATAGCTTTGATAAATTTGAAGTCAAGGAGTTGTTGGAGCTTCTCCTTGACTAAAAGGTTGACCTTAGGATGCATCTTCCTAAGTTTCTTCTTAATAGGCTTAGCACTAGGCTTCACTACCAAATGATGCATAAAAAAGGAGGTATCAATCCCTGGCATGTCAGCATATGACCAAGCAAAAATATCATGAAACTCTTTAAACAAATTGGTCAACTACTCCTACTCGTTTATGGACAAGGTTTTACCTAGCTTAATGATTCTAGGGCGCTCCTCAAAACCTATGTTAACATCTATGGTCTTCTCAATGATAATATAATACTCATCCTCAAGAGAAGGTGGGGCAGGGATCACTCTTACTTGCTTAAGATCCTCAAGAGACATAGAACCAAAATCCTCTTCAGAACTAGAAGACTCAACCTACGCAATGCAAGGGACTGACCCATCAAAGAAGAAGCTATTTCAAAGGATATCCTCATGATCCATATCACAAAGGGTATCCCCTTTAGCATACTCCCCTAGGATAGTAACCAACTTAGGATGCACCAAAGTTACCCCATTGTAAAACATAATATCATAGGCATAAGACAGTTTTTCATCCTCATCATTCTATTCCAAGCCTTGATGATCTATATACTGAACATACATTACAAAGTGATCATCATCATTAAATGAAAAAGGTTGGTTTTTACTAGGTATGTAACCTATGCCACATCTCCTAGGCCAAAGTTCAACTTCTAAAGGCTCTTGAATACCTTTATGTTGTGGCCCCAAACCTTTGCCTATATATCCCATGCTAGATACAATTTGCTTGGGAAGTGGGTAATAATTGGATAGGTAACAATGGGTAAAAGAACGCTCTATAGAAAGAGGTTTGCTACCACAAATATTTTCTTTGAAGGAGACTCCTATGAAGATAAAGGTACACGTACCAATATGTACGACTTCACCTTTCTTATAGGGTAAACCCATAGTCCTCAGTAAAGGTGGTAGCTTTTCAAGATCCAGAAGAGGATCTTGAAGAAACAAATTAACTTGATCCTATGATGACACATTGATTAACGATTCCTTACTTGCCTTTAGATTTTCAAATTGCTTGGTGATATGAGATGAAGAGACTAATGGACACATGTTGATATTAGATTGGGCTTGCTAAACCATTGAAAAATATTGAAATGGATAAAGATCACTCAAAATGGTGACAAGTTGATCTTTAAATTCAAACTTTAAACATTAAGGAAAATGGAAGGGACAGCCGTCATTGCATGAATCCAAGGGTATCCAAAAATAATATTAAAATATGCAGGGCAAGATACCACATAGAATAAAGTATCTTAGATCTTAGGTCCAACCCTAAGGGGGAGATATATAACATTGCAAGTTTATTAGGACTCATTATTGAAAGCTTTGATGATGATATAAGATTTAGTTAAATCTTCCTATTTTAATCCAAATTTTTGGAAAAAATTATAAGTGCATAAATTGAGGGAAGAACCATTGTCTATCAAAATTTGCTTAATAAATGTGTCCCTAATAAATGTAGTTATGTAGAGGGACGAATCTCCTTAAAAGTATAAGGAAGGAATATCTCATCTAAAATGTGATATGATGTATTCCAATAGAGCTTACAACATCAACTATAGCACTAGGAAAAATATCTTGAGGAACATATTTTTGTCTTAGAAGCTTCAACAAGGCTTCCCTATGAATAGAAGTTTATAAAAGTTCTAAGAGGGAGATCTTAGTTGGCGTCCTAGCTAATTGTTGTTGAATGTCAAAGGAGACTTTAGGTTGTGGATTTAACACTAAAGGTGGGTTTTCTACTCGTTTGTTCCTTTTTGGATACTCTTCAAAACTAAGGGTGGTTTTGAAGGTTGACTGGATGTAGAACTCGTCACCTACTGAGATTGTTGAGTCAGTTGAGCCTAATCTTGTTGCCTTATAGTTTTTTTTTTTTGGTAATTAAGGATCAATTTCATTGCAAACGGGTTTCCTAGGTTGACCCAAAACCTTTTACAATAATCAGCACAGAGCTGTTATGGATAAGAAAACAAAAGGGCGCACCATAGCCACCTGTCACCAATAACCCCCACCTCCGCGATTTCGCGACAAGTCACGAAAACGAGACAAGTCACGAAATTGCGACAACAACCGGCCAAGCGCTACGCTTTTCAAATGCGACATGTCGCGATTTCGCGACAAAAAACATCCAGCAGTATCCAAAGCCAAAAAATCCACGATTTCGCGACAGGTCGCGAAAAGGTGACAAGTCGCGAAATCGCGACAACAACGAGCCTTCTGCTTCACCTTCATGCAGCACCGCGATTTCGCGACAAGCCGCGAAAAAATGACACGTCGCGATTTCACGAACAATTTTTTCCCTTTTGCTTTGCCTGCAAACCCGCCCGCGATTTTGCGACAGGTCGCGAAAATGCGACAAGTCACGATTTCGCGACAATTTTCTGCCTTCAGCAACAATTTCCAACCACTTCGCGATTTCGCTCCTTGTCACAAAAATGGAAAGTCTTATCAAAATTAACTTCAACTTTAACTTTTTCTCTCGACATCTATCTGCCTTTAGTTTCACTATCTGCATCTCCGCGAAATCGTGACAAGTCACGAAAATGCGACATGTCACGATTTCGCGACATCTAACAGCCTTCTGCACCATAGTCACATCCGCGTCGCGAAAACGTGACATACTTGCCGGGAGCTTCCTTCTGCCGCTGTTGGTCGCGAAATCGTGACAACTTTCCATACTTAGCAAAATCCAAGCTTGGGCACCGCGAAACTGCATCAAGCCACGAAAATGAGACACTCCGCGAAAACGCGACAAAAATACTCTAAGCTCTTGAATGTTTCTTTTGGGCGCGACAACGCGACATGTCGCGATTTCGTGACACTTTTCGGTCAACGCCACTCCTGCTTTGCTTTGACCGCGAAAGGGCGACACGTCGCGAAATCATGACGGTTTAGTAGGGCGCTCTCTTCTGACTCTGTCGGTCGTGAAATCGTGCCAAACTTCCACACTTAGCTTTTTCCAGCCTCGAGCACCACGAAAACTCAGCAGGTCGCAAAAATGCATCAAGCCGCGAAATCACGACAAAAAATCATGAAGCTCAACACTGCTTCTCATAGGCGCGAAAGCGCGACAAGTCACGATTTCACGACAATTTTGGGTCAACACATCGCCGCCTCTACTTTGACCGCGATACGACGACACGTCGCGATATCGCGACAAAAACCTTATGAGCTTTTCACTGCAACTTTGGAGCGCGACACCGCGACAAGTCGCGATATCGCGACAACTGATGGTCAAAACCTTTGCTGCTCTGCGTTGACCGCGATACGGCGACATGTCGCGATATCGCGACAGTTTTGGAACATGGTCACACTTGTGTTTTTTGGTCGCGAAAACGCAATAGAAAATCTTCGGGAGACAGAACACTTCTCTTCCTTTTTCCAACTTCCACAGATGCAACATCATTGGCGGTCGTTTTGGATAATCTTGTCCACTTCACTTGGAACCCCGAGTTCCCAAGTGACCAAACCATCAGCTTCCACTCCTAAATTGGCTAAGATATCAGCAGATTTATTAGCTTCCCTAAACACATGCTCGGCTCTTCGCTCATTCCTGGCTTGGTAGAGGTACCTCGCCTCTTCTATGACAGTCTTAAACCGCCACGGAGGAGTTTTCCCATTGTTGATAAGGTTAATGATATGCATGGAATCTCCTTCAACAATAAGATTATCTTCTATGTCCTGAGCCAACTGAAGACCCCTCCAGAGCGCTCTAGCTTCCGCCTCATTGTTAGTTCTGGTTCCTAACTGCTCAGAAAAGGCCATCACCAAACATCCTTGATGATTTCTCACTACACCTCCAGCCCCTGCTTTGCCAGGATTACCTTTGGAAGCCCCATCAAAGTTGAGCTTGAGCCATCCAACAGGGGGCGGATTCCACTTGACATTAACTCTGGGATTAACCTTGGGGGTCATGGGATTTTCAGCCAGGGTAAAATTTAAAGAGTGAGCGATCAGTCTCTCCCAGAGGGGAGGGTTGCGAGCTTCAAGGGGGATAAGGCTAACGTTTTCACGGGCAAAGGAAATGATCTTATTGGTGATGGAAGAGGCATCATGGCAGGACTCATGGAAAGCTCTATGATTTCGTTCAAGCCAAATCTGCCACAGAAAATGATGAAGACAGACCTTCCAAAAAAACTTCAATCTAAGGCTGACAAAGGGATTTGGCCATTGGTGGAAGAGGTCAAGGATGGTAGCAGGTCTGACCCAACAAATGTTAAAGGCTTGCAATAACCTATTGAGGATGCTCGAAGAGACCGGGCATTCAAGGAAAATATGGAGGGTGGACTCCCAATTGGCCCTGCACAAACAACAACGGTTAGCAACAATCAAACCTTTCCTAATCAAGTTGTCAATAGTAAGAATCCTGCCTTGGATCACCAACCACGAGAACATAGCAACTTTGGGAATAAGCTTTTTGACCCACACCAACTGAGGCTGGAGGATGGGGTCCTGAGAATCAACCATTAGCATATAAGCAGATTTGACTGTGAACTGCCCATTTTCGGAAGGTGCCCAAATCACCTGATCCTGCCCAGGACTCATGGAAATGAATTGAAGACGCAATATGCTTTGGATTTCTTCTGAGACTGCTTCAAGCCCAGGGATCCTAATCTGTTTCCAGCTAAGCCTTCCTCTATCCTGCCTCATAAAGTCAGCAACTTTCCTTCCATATAAAACCTCCGTGATTCTTTTGACCCTAGCAAGGTGAGAAACCTGAGACAAAGCTACTTCCTTGGCCCACCTGTCATCCCAGAACCTGATCTTCTGACCATTGCCAAGGACCCATCTTAGGCCTTTCTTTAGGACTTCTCTGCTAGATAGGATAGCTCTCCAGAACGCAGAACCTCTTCTATGCACCGTATCATCTAGGAAATCAAGATCTTGAAGATATTTCCTTCTAATTATGGCAGTCCACTCATTTTCCTCATTGTTAATAAGGCGCCAAGCTTGTTTAGCTACTAAAGCTGTGTTTAGATGTGCAATTCTTCTCAGTCCAAGCCCTCCGAATTCTTTCGGTCTACAAACCTTGCCCCAGCCCACAAGGTGGATCCTCTGTTTTTCTTCAGATCCAGACCAGAGAAAGTTCTTTTGAATCTGTTCTATTTTTTGAAAAATTCTGGTTGGAGCTCTAAAGACAGAAAGAAAATAAACTGGAATGCTCTGGAGGGAGGCCTTGGTGAGGGTGAGTTTCCCGGCCTGAGACAGAAAATGACCTTTCCAACCAGCCAGTTTCTTTTGGATTCTTTCTACCACTCTATCCCACATAGAACTACACGGAGAGCCGTAGAAGAGGGGGAGGCCTAGGTACGTGGTCGGGAGAGACGCTATCGAACAACCCAAGATGTGAGCAATTCTGGCTTGTCTCTGATTTGGGGTGTTAAGGAAATAAAGCTTGCTTTTGTTAAAATTCACCTTCTGGCCCGCCGCATCTTCATAGAGTTGGAGGATGAGCTTGATCCTTCTAGCTTCAACCACAGACGACTGGGTCAACAACAAAGTGTCATCCACAAATTGTTGGTGACTAATAGGGTTGATGAGAGAGGTGGCTTTGATCCCTGAAATTAACCCAGTATTGCATGCTGCTTTAATAGTTCTTCCCAGAGCCTCTGCCACAATGACGAACAACATTGGGCTAATTGGATCTCCTTGTCTGAGCCCTCTGTGACTCTGGAAGTACCCAGCTGTCGTACCATTGACCAAAACTGAGAACCAGGGTTCAGAAATGCACTCTTTTATCAGCCTGACCCACTGAGGATGAAAACCGAACTTCAGGAGAACAGCCGTCAGAAAATCCCAGTTGATACGGTCAAAAGCTTTGTTCATATCGAGCTTTAGGGCTAAGACCGCCTTGTTGGTTTGACTTGCAGAGTGCAAAGCTTCATGGACAGTAATCACACCATCCAAAATCGATCTCCCTTTGACAGAGCTGCCTTGGCTTGAATCGATAATGAGGGGAAGAATTTCTTTCATCCTATTAGCAATGGCTTTTGAAAATATCTTGTAGGACACATTGCAAAGACTAATCGGTCTGAAATCTGCCATGGTCTCAGGAGATGGGCCCTTAGGAATCAGGGCGATAAAGGTGGACTTGAACCCTCGCGGTATATGTTTTGAAGCCTGAAATTCTTTGATAGCAGAGATGACATCCGGTCCTACCGTATCCCAGAAAGCTTGGTAGAACCGAGGAGGGAACCCATCAGGGCCAGGGGCCTTCTCAGGATCCATGCTAAACAGGGCTTTTCTAATTTCCTCGTCAGTGAAGGGAGCAAGAAGCTTACCATTTATGGCCTCACCAACCAAACTCGAAATGGACTGAAGGAGGGTTTCCTTGGCTTCTTCTTTAACCTGGGATTCATCCCCGAGAAGGGAGCTGAAGTAAGCTACTGCTTCCTCCCTGATCTCCATTAAATCTTGGGTTTTGGATCCATCAGCTTTGGTTAACTCTCTGATCTTATTATTACTTCTGTTCCTCAAGGTGGTAACATGAAAAAACTTTGAGTTCGAATCTCCATCCTTTAGCCATAGAGCCCTGGATTTCTGTCTCCAGTAGGTCTCCTCACATGCTAAGATATTATGATATTCTGACAGATTGGCTAGTTCCTCCTTCCTAGTAGCTTCATCATTGGTACCACTCTGGATCGAGTTGTCAATGACCTGCAACCTTTCCCTCACTTTTTCCTTGTTCTCAAACAGGTTCCCAAAAACCTCCTTATTCCAAGTTCTAAGGTTATTCTTAACTAATTTCAGCTTTTGAGCAAGAATAAAACCTGAACTTCCATGGAAAGGTTGCTGCCACCAAATGGACATGCTTTCTTTTAGATCCGGGTGTCTGATCCACATCGACTGAAAACGAAAGGGTTTTTTGAAAGAGTTAGACTTTGGGACCTCCAAGAGGATGGGGTTGTGATCAGAAGAGATTTTGGGGAAGGTATGCAAGGTGGAGTCTCCAAACCCAGCCATCGCCTCCTTGGATAAGAAGAACCTGTCAAGTCTTTCCTGGATCAGTTGGCTGCCAGACCTCCTGTTGCTCCAAGTATACTTGGCTCCTCTTAGCTTCACATCCATCAGTTGATTCGAGTTAACAAACTCGTTGAAGTCTTCCATGCTTCTGGAGGGGAGCCCAGATCCACCCTTTTTGTCTGATGGGTATAGCGGCGTGTTGAAGTCACCTGCCACAACCCAGGGGATGTCATGGAAAGCATCACCCAGATTGCCCAAAAACTCCCACAAAGAGGCTCTCCCCTGAACAGAGTTAGGAGCATACACATTGGAACAGATCCACGATCTATTATTTTCAAAATCATGGAAAAACACACTTAACACCCTGTCGTCCTCTTGGATGACACTGCCTTCCACTACCCGAGGGTCCCACAAAACCATGAGGCCCCCAGACGTTCCCCTTGCTGGAATAAACACCATTTCCCCTTGATTCCACATCTTTTTAGCTATCGATTTTGACTGGACTTCATCTAATTTTGTTTCTTGCAACATCAAAATTGTTGGATTGTACTGCCTTCTTAGCGAACTAACCACTCTCTGAGTGGGCCGGCCATTGAGGCCTCTCACATTCCATGAGAGAACCTTCATTTAGATTGTTTAGAGTTCTTCCCTTTCCCCCTTCCCTGAGGAGGTTTTCCTGATTTGTTATCTTCGAACCCTGGGATAACTTGTTGGATCAGAGTTTTCTGTTTACCGCTGGCAATTTCATTGTCAGTCCTCATTCTGTTATGCTCTGCGTTTGAAATCCTCCCCTTCTTTCTCTCACAACCAAAGTCAATGGGTGACTTAGTCGTGCTCCTGGTCTTTTTGGGGCTAAATTGAGGGGGATCTAACTGTTGAAGAACCGGACTCCCACATTCCTCGAAATCATCCAGTTCTATCATCTCAGTCCTCGAGTCTAACTCCTCCATCTTCTTCCTGTATTCTCCTGGTTTGAAAGAAGAATCTTCTATCTGGTTGGGCGGACTTCTGGCTATGATATTGGGGAGGTCTGGTTTAGAAGACGAAATCTCCTCCACTCTTTTTCTATAATCTCTGGGGCTAAGCCTAGCCCCTTCCTGAGGGATTGGAGGGATATTTGATATGGGATTAGACGGGCCCGCCTTTGATGGGGATTCTAGGGTTTCAGGGAGAGCACATTGCCTGTTATCCTCTTCTACTTCCTCGATCTCCCCTTCTGCTGGTAGATCGGCTAAAATATTGAACTGATTTGAGCTTGGAGATTTAGGGCTTACCTGGTTTTTTGGATCTTTGGTGAGATGATGCTTGTCTTTGCTCTGAGAATGCCTTGCACTCTGATAGTCTTTCTCCTGAGACATGTAGTTATTTTTGAACGGCCTAAACCCTCCTTTGCCACCAGGGCCTCTTTTTAGAGGGAGGTTCCTAGGAAGCCCTTTCTCATTTGCGTGATTGCTTTCCGATCTGGGGATGTCTCTCTTTGCTGCTAGTGTAGGGCACTGATTTTGTAGGTGGCCTTGTGATTTACACTCAGGGCAATAAGCTGGCTTATTTTCGTATTCCACCGTCTGATATCTAAGATAGTTGCCATACTCAAGTTCCACAACATTTGGCAGTTCAGATTCAAGATTGGCATTGACGCAGAGTCTTGCATGAGTCATCCTTGTCCTAGCCAAGGTTGCATGATCTATGGACACCAGTTCACCGATCGTTCTGGCGATGCCATGTAGCCAATACTCGTTGACAAACTGAGCTGGAAGATTGGGAAGCCGCACCCAAATGGGAGCAGTATTAATGTTCTATTTTTTAGGGTCAAAATCTTCACCCCATTTCCTAAGGAAAAGGCTGCGTTTCCCTAAAAACCAGGGTCCTCCAGTGAGAACGCGGCTCGCATCCTCCTTATTGTTAAATCTTAAGATGAAAAACCCCCTGGAAAGGGCAACAACCTCCAAACTACCCGTCGTCCTCCATTTGGATAGGGCCCAAGAACGAATAGTTTCTATATCTGGCCTTCCACCCAGAAACTTGCCCACTAAAGAAAACTCTTCCATGGCTAAACATGGCCCCATCGAATCGATAGGTGCCTTTACCCTGTTATTTACCGGAATGAGGGGCGGGAGAGAAAGAAAGACACTCTTTCTCCCTAAGACTGTATCCGCAAAGGATCGGGCTCCTCTGGGGCCCGCCCCGCTCAGCTGGGTCCCTTTGTCCGGGTCTTTATGGGGGGGGTCGCACTCTCTCTGGATAACCTCTGCTGCCGCCGCTGGCCTCCCATCCTCTGGATCCGTGCCTGGATCAAGCTCAAGGGTCCTGCCCAAACCCTCTGAACCACCGCTGCTTTTCCCGCCTAAAAAATTTGAAAACTCGCCGCCGCTGCTCCTCTCCTCCATCTCGCTTAGTAGGACAAATAATGATATAAGTTGCCTTATAGTTATTGCTATCATACCAACCATATTATTGTAGGGAGGTGGTACATTATTATATGACACTTGATTATTTGCTTATTGCCCATGCTTAGTTAGGAGATATTTGAATATCCCCATGTCTTAATTAGTTGTGGGTGCTTGTTGAGTAGGAGGTTGATTATTTTTTGGAGGATTAGGTTGAGGACCCTTTATAATAGGGCAACCTTTGCAAATTAAGTCCCGAACCACATGTTTCAACCTCTTGCATGAGTTTGTCATGTGCCCCTCCACTCTATGATACTCACAATATTGGCCAGGCTTATACCAATCAATCATAGTATCTAGTTGCCTTATAGGAGGTAACTCAATCATATTAGCTTCCAAAAGTTGCTTTAGGACCACATTCATAGGTGTGTTGAGTCTTGTGAAATTCCTTGGTGGGGGTCTTTGAGGTTTACAAAGCACCATATTTTATAAGGTGTTAGCAACACTATTAATAGGTCTACTATTTGTTATCCCATCAACAACTACATGCATGTTCTTATACTAACTTTGTGTGGTCTTATATTCTTCTTTATTTGGATTAATTTGACCTCTTCGAATAAAGGCTTGCTCTACCCTTCTTTCCAAATCTATCACTTGGTCAAAATAAGTAATAGTTGTTATTTCCAATTCATAAGATATTTGCTCTTGTAAATTTTTTATAAATATATCAAGCATGTCTCGAGGAGGTAAAGTGTATCTCAACCGTCCAACTAAAGTTCTCCAACGAGACAATAATTTTGAAAAAATTTCTTCTTTAACTTATTTCAACATATTAACATCTTTCATAGTCATATTTTTCTCAACATAAGCTCCGAATTGTTGAACAAATATTTTTAATGTCTCTTCAAAATTCCTCAAAGAATGATGGGGGAGTTGATAATACCATTCCAATGCCATACCATCAAGGCTCTTAGGAAACGTCTTTAGCAAAAATACATCATCATATATAATATCATGGCATGTTGTCCTAAACATCCTTAAATGTTCAATCGAGTCCTTTGTTCCCTTATAAATAGATAAAACTTGCATTGTAAAATGCTTAGGATAGGGCCTAGAAGCAACAACAGGGTCTAAGAGCTGATTGCACATTTATCTATAGTTGTAGGTGAAGCTTGGAGGTTGTATCATATCCACTCTTGAAACCAATTGCTTCACCACACTTGTTAAACTTTGCATGTCAAGATTGGTGTTGTGCAATACCCCTAGGTTACCTAGGGGAGGAGTATATGTAGGCTTTTGAAAGGGAACTTAGCGAATGTTTGAGGCATTAACACTGCTATGGTAACGGTTATGATATGTGGTATCTTTTTGTAGAGGATAACTAACATTTGGTGGGATAGAAGCATGAATATTGATATGAGTAGAATGAGAAGAAAATTGAACATAATATTGATATGCACTACTAGTTGGAAGAACTTGTGGAATTCCTCCAACGTTGGTGGTTACAATAGTGACATATGTTGGTTTATGACAAGGATTAACATGATGCATTGATTCAAACAATGAATTGGTGTGAACATTTTGAGGATAAATAATTTGATGATGAGAAGTCCCAACTTTTTCGAGTTGGGATTCCCCATCCATAGTCTTATTCAAGGCATCTCTGTATTGTAGAAATTCTAGATATGATCAAATGATTTAAAGGTAAGGTTTCCATTGGACCCCTTAATAGGATCAAGTTCATTACCAACTTCTTCATTTTATTTCTCTTCTATATTATGATTCTCTCTATAAATCTAATCACCTTATCGAATAATCTCATCATATTCTGAAAGCCTTCGTTTACTCCTAAGGTTGGGAGCCATTAGGAGAAAGAGAAAGAATAGAGTAAAAAAGGAGGAAAACTAACAAAAACACGTAAAATATTTTTAATATGTTCTTAATTTTTTTTATTCTAAGCAATTAGAATTAGTGGTCTTGGTTAAAGTTTTCAAAAGAAGAACAAATGGAAGAGGCTTTCTATCTTGGTCACTTAGACGTGTGTTCATGTTGGGTTCACCAAATATGTAGAGGAGGAAAATTGTCTTGTCATGTATGATTATCGGTTGGATCCACTAGGAGCCAAGGTGACCATGGGGGTGTGTTATATTCTCTACACTCGGGGACTTGGGGATTGAAGGGTTCATCAGGAATGGTTTTAGGACTCACTCCAAGTATGAGGTGGAATGTTTGATGTGTATATTAAATAAATCGCATATGTTTGGCCTTTATACAGTCTAAGCTAAGAAATAAAAGAATTTTGCAAGACAAACAATCAATGCAAGCAATCAAGGACTAACCCTAGAATGATTCTCAATTTTGAATTATCACTAAACTCTAGCTTGCAATGAAATAAATCTTTTTTTTTAGCAAGGATTTAAGAGAATGCACAAACAAAATTAACCCTATAATGTAAACTATATGATTTTATTCTTTCAAATGCCTAGAATATGATCAAATATTTTCTCTTAATTTATGATCTAGGTTTTACAAAAAAATTGAACAAAAAGCAAACAACAAACAACCTAAGAGATTAAATTAAGGCACTTATTTTATCCGACAATTGACATTAGCTTTTACTTGTGTCCAGATGTATCCAAGAAGCTTCAAAACCTATAAAATAGTCTCATGATAACCCTAGAAAATTTGATGAGTGTTTGGGGGTCTGCTTAGGCCATTGTTAGACTGAGCTTGGAGGCACAACAATCAAGCCCCCTTGGTCCTTTTAGCTAATTTAAAAAAAAAAATGATTTTTGACCTTTTCAAAAACAAACAAGACAATATACAATGAAGAAACAATGCAAAAAACAACATGCAGATGACAGTGTTATGGCCTAAATGGAACATGCAAGTGGAAATGAGGGTTTGGGAGCAAAACCTTACCCCAAAATCTGACAAAGCCAAAATCACGCCTCGTTAGGGGTGATCATGATTTTGGTTTATGCTAAAATTGTGCCCCATAAGGGACGATCATGATTTTTGGATAAAAATGTAAAATGGTGAATGAATGTGAATTTCAAACATAAAATGCATAATAAATAACTTTAGAAATAACACAATGAATGAATAAACCTAGTGATAGTGAAAGAACATACAAAAGGATTAAGTCCTCCACAAGAATGGCAGATTCCTCCTCAAGGCTCCCACACTTGTCCACCAAGGGAAAAAAAATCAACAATAGAGCAATAGCAGAACAATAGAGAACACCTGATCTTGTTAAAAGACTTGCTTGTCAAAAGAATTGTTAGCCAAAATCATACTTCTCAAAATTGTCTCTTAGAACTCTTAGATAGTTACTAGGAGAAAAAGGGATCCAAACCCTCTATTTATAAGATTTTTTAATGGAAAAAGAGTGGTAAACCTAAGGGATGGCTGACATCCTGAGAGTTGGCCCAAGAAAAATAGGGTTTTCTAAGAGAAAATCCTAACTTATCAAAATTTCCCCTCGTAAGGACCGGTCGTGATTTCAAAAAAGCTAGGAAAAAAAGGGGGAACAAAGGGGGAGGAGGCCCAAACTTGTTCCTAGAGAAGTTTGAGGGCCTTCTATAGGGTTCTAGGAATTTTGACTTACTTTGGTGGATCAATTTTCCATGTTTACACACTCCAAAGGAGAAGGGAATATTGAACGGACTAGTCTTGCTTCTCTTGGCAATGTATAGGGCATCAATGATATACAACTAACAAAGAGATTCTAAAGTGAAGACTCACTTCAACACATATTTCAATAACTAGTATAATTTTTTGTTGAAACCATGCATCCTTATTAGTGTTCAATCTTCTACAAAGAACCAATCACCAAGGAGTTGCCTCCCCAAGATATTTTTATAGTTCCCACTAGGGGATTTAGGCCTTTGCCCCGTAAGAGTAGTCAAGGTTGGGACTAAGAAATATTTAATAAAATTATAATAGGAAGAGGAAGAAGATTTTCTCAAATCTTTTGTCTAAGAAAATATAGGTTGTGGGTGGCTGGAGTCATCCTTGGTTCTTATGGTCAACCTGAGGTACAATCTTGGATGCTAGAAAAGGATCAAATAAATCAGGTATACCAAACATTGAAAGGTGTGACCAATCCTTCAAAACCTGAACAATCCCTCATTAATGTTTTTTAATATAGTTTGTAAATTCAAGGTCCACCCTTTTCAATCTAGAGGGTGCCTTAGATGATGTAAGACCCCTATTTGGGCCTATAACAACTCATTTTCTTCTTTGACGGTAAAAATGAATATGAACATCTTAGTTGCATCCTTAGAACTATATTTCAGACACTTGAGGTCTAAGGGAAATTTTGGGAGCTCCTTCCCTCTTATGTTGCATTCTTTATGAAGATAGTAAATCTTCCTAGGGATAGTGTCATATAGTTCTATGGCACTTGAAAAATCAACCTTGGTTGTCGTCACTTCAACCATTAAAATCTCCTAGACTAGGTGGGCATTGACGACCACCCTAAAGCTATTATTGAGGGTTCAAATTTCTTGTATATCAAGGTTGTATAGCTTGGCTCATGGGGTGATTATTTCAAAATAATTATGTACCTTAGGCATCATGTACTGTGCCAAATTACTCGTCAAGATACAGGAACCAAAACTCTCAAAACAGCTTTTCTTAAAATATTCTAATGCAACGTCTCTTAGGCTCTTGGTTCTCTTGGATAGCTTCAGATCCACTACCTCATCTGATACATATTTCATGAGCTCAAGGCCCATGGACTACAGGAAAGGAGGGCTCAAGTAGGGGTGACATATGTCTTGTCTTGGATATAGGTTTATGGGTGTTGCTCCTTTTTTTCATTGCTTCTTAATTGCTTTTGCATAACCAATACCTAATGAACTTAGGTTATATCCCCTATTTATCGTCCAATGCTTTAGTGTTATTCCAAAAATATCGCTTGTAAAAAATGATCTGAAGGTCACTATTTCCCTTCTTATTGATTTATTTTGGAGGAGTTAACAAGAAGATTGACTTTAATTGCTTCATGCATGCAAGATCTTTTTTTCTAGGGAGGCAACAAGAGGCATATATTATTTTTTTGGCTCGGGTCCTTTTTAATCTATGACATGATTACTCTCTTCATGATCCGTATAATTCCTTACTCTATGAAGTTTTACCTCCTTGACTTCCATGAATGTGCAATATGGCCACCAATTTTTGATATATATGGCACTCGCCCCAATGTTATAGGTTTGTAGTTATCACTTTAAAGAGATGGATGACATGATGTTATTGTGATGAGACCCAAATTTAGCCAATGGGATTTGAGATCAGGCATTATTATCACAAAAGGGGAAAGTGTTCCCCCCTATAATGGTCTCTACGATAATTCTTGTTTGTATATTAGTGTACCTATTGTGTTGATTCTATTGAGTAGTGCTTTGTTATGTGTGCTTCCAAGTGTTGATCATTGTGCTCGTGAGTTATTCTTGGTGGTCATATGAGTGCACTTCTCTAGGTGAATTCAAGCTTTAAAATTTTGTCAACTGATATTGGGAGAAGTGTCACTTTTGTAGTCATTTATGATCATCTAATCAGGTGGTAATTTGAATGCAAAGAGTGCCTTCCTTGTGTGGGTTTTTTTTAACTATGTACAATATTCATATTATGTACAAAACTATAATACCTATTTTATGGATCACCCTATGCTATCTAGTTTGATATCCCATTAATATCTAGTCTTTGCATCCTAGATGTTCGTTGTTTTGGGTAATAATCAAGAGTGCTTATAAGGTAGTCAAAATCCGATGACTCTTCCCCTTCCAAGTAGATATATTCTTCCTTATTCCTTTTGAAAGGGGGAAACCCTTTATGATGCATACAAAGATGTTTCAATGAGATATTGAGCTTGGTTCCACATCTCTTTTAGAGTAGTACATGGATTCAACAATGTTCTAGGGTAGCTTTTATCATTGTTAAGATCGCTTCACCTGATCAATTAGTGTTGGAGGGGTCCTCCAATATTTGGTTTCTGTCCTTCAAGGCCTAACCTCAGTTGGGTTAGGTGTTCTCTGCTCTTCAACGACCCTTATTTTGGCTTGTGTATTATACCTTGATCATACTTTTGGCCTCTTGTTTAAGGGGTCTACTTTGATCAACACAACATATACTTCCCCTTCGTCCTAGATGACAAAAGTCTGCTTTAAGGTTGACAAGTCTATAGCTAATGACGTGGTCGAATACTGAGTAACAGGTTCTTGAATTAGCATAAAAACTTTTGACTATGAAGGAAAAGTATCTTTATGGTTGAAATATGGATCCTCGATGTCCTAAGTTTTTCTTTTAACAAAATAATCAAAGGGAGGATAGACGAGAGTAGGATAGTACCAGCTACTAGGATCTTCAACATAGTTGTCTTGGGTGCCAACCAGGTCCCTAGATAAGCTTGCAAACACTTGGAAAATTGGTACTAATGTAGGTACTATTTTCTAAATCAAGGCCTAGGGATGATCAGGATTCTCATTGGCTAAAATTGGGGGCTTATGATATCCATATAGGGGAGATCGAAAGCCTAGGTTTCCCTATTGGAATGAAGGCTTTGGATAACTTTGGTAGGAAATATCTTAGATGATAGATAGCCTTTTGAGGGCTATGACATTGTTAGTGAAGATATTCCTAGCCTTGAAAATATTGTTTGTTTTAGGATCTAAATGAGAGGAAGCTTGTATATTTTTTGGGTATGTAGGAGGTTTAGTTAGACTAGTGGTGGGTAGTATGGTCAGGGAGTAATGATAGGGGTGTTGCAATGTTGGGGATGGCTAGGGGATTGGCCTTCTTATTTGGATTAGGTCTTTACCTATTTGCACAACTATCCTATAGACCCCCAACTTTGGATCACCACCCTTAAATCTCATCATTACGACAACTTAAAAACTAAAAGGTTATAGAGCATGAATGAACGCCATACTTGGATCTTGTTTGATGAGGTAAAAGCCTCTATAAAAGCCTATGCTTTTAGTTTGGGTTGCCACGAAAATTTATTAGGTAAGGATATTTTACTTCACTAAGTTGATGAGATGGAGACCTCCATCAAAATTTTGGTCTATCTTTTGTCAAATGACTTCTACAAAGTCTTTTTTAAATTTAAGTCATTAATCTAAGTCACCAGGTGAATTGCCTAGGTGTTTCTCTTCAAGCTAAAATGTTATGACCTTCATCGAGGTCACAATTGGGATTTCTTCAATCTAAGTGGGGAAAACATAGAAGCTTATCCCATCGAGCATGCCAGACAAATTGTTGTCATCTCTAAATGCACTTGTCAGGTGGATAAGGGCATCTACTCTTCATATAGAGCGAAACAAGAATAAGCATCGAGGGGTAAAAGGGCAAAACTGAATGCAGGATGACCTTCAAGGTTTTTAATCAAGGTTGAATCCTCATCTAATTTTAAATCATTGATTCTTAGTGATCTCCACAAGCTGAGGTAGGGGGTAGTAAAGAATGAATTCCAATGAAAGTAAAAAAAAACAAATAAATTAAATGCTTGCGAAAAATAAAGTCTTAAGCTACAGAGGTGATGCACCAAAGAATTATAAAGGACCCCAATTTTCAAATGCAATAAGTGGTAATTAAACATGAAAAAAGTCACCTATGGCTAGTGAACACAACCAAGCAAAACACGCTACCAAGAATCAAGACAATCCAAGAGGAGGATAGAGCGAAATTAGTCACGACTTCCATTAACATGCTAAAGTGATTACAAGTCAATGAGGCCTATAGAACTCAATGCTCCCTGGGCATGAGAAAAGGCTCGAGCACCTCTTATTACAATAAGAAAGAAGGGTGAAAGGAAGAGCGTGCAAGGCTAGGTACCATACATGAGCAAACAACTTTCAATATTTTTTACAGTAAAATTGGGCCTATTTATAAGTTAATAAGAGGGTGCCTTCCCTTTGAAGTTATATGCATAAGGCCTATAGATATCTCATGTCTCTACAACCAATAAATCCTTTTGCAACTTACACGATAACAACTTTGATGTCTTTGGATCTAGGGCCATAAATTCTAAAAGTTTTTGGGCCTTTGGATGATCAATGTGGCTAACTGGGCTCTCTTTTGCTATTTTGGGGTGGTTGCACCATAACTCTTTTATTTTTCTTCTTCTAGGGTGTATCACTCTACTAATATGACAAACATGACCTCCTTGACTAGTGCAATTGGATAGGCTAGGCTCACACATATGTTGGGTGATGGTCATGACTGATGTGTGATTAGCTTTGATAGGCTTGATTGCAAAAGTTAATATTTGTGGCTATTGGTGGATGTCTTTTGTAATGCTTCTTTGCCTATTTCTCTTCTTGCATGTGCGGTTACCACGTGTCTTTGGACGAGGTGGAACCTCCTTTGGCCAATGGAAGACCTTCTTCTTAGAAAACTGGTTCTTTCAACCTTTGTGCTCCCAACTAGTTGCCACAAGTTTTTCTTTAGATTTTTTTAGACTTCTCCTCTTTGTTGATGTTTTCTTTGGTTGAAAATACCACATGTGATGTTGAATTCAAAATCAATGGTTTGTGGGCTTCGACACCCTTGCTTGGCTAAGTTCAGGTAGACGTAAAGTGCTAGCTATATACGGAAGATCTAACAATCAACACAACTTTTAGTTTTCTAGCTTTCCTCTTGAAGCTCTTTTGTTTTGACTAAATATGGAAAGCAACTTCCAACAACATAGCCTTCGTTGGTCCCACTTTTGATTGACCTAGCTTGGAGGCTGTAGGGAAAATTTTCCTACAATTATAAAATAAAATCTATTTAGCAAAGCAAAATAATTAAAGTAAACAAAAAATATATCATGATATTAAATCAACAAATAATTTTTTCTTATCTATTTTTTTATTCGAGTAGTGTGATAAACCCTTATGAATGACACAAGGCTGAGTAGTCCCTTCCCAACCATGACCCCTCATATGACCAAGATCTTCGCTTATCAATATGGGGTTAATACACAACCCCACACACACACACATGTTATGGTTTGAACCTTGGACCTCTCGAAGAAGAGCCAAACCCCGAACCATTGCGTTGTCCCCCTCAAGACTTTTTAACTTATCTATTTTATAAATATTCAGTAAATAGACTTATTTAACCAAAAGGGGTAGGATTGTACACTATACTCTATATGTGTAGATAAACACTATAACTACATCCTCCTATTGACCTATGAACTCATAGATACCAAAACTACTCTACTTTTACTAATATTTTACTTCTAGCCATACAGTATTTTGTTAAGCCTTAACTTTAAGTAATTAGACAAGACATTATAAACTTTTAATGAAATTCCTTGTAAATTAGATATATTTTTAATAGAATTAGTTTTTTATAAATTTTATAAACAAATAAAAAAATAGAACATTCTTTTTTTTTGTTACGTAGAGGAATCGATAACTACCCATAATTTTCTACTACTAGTCATGGGTTCAAATCCTGGAGCTACCACTATAACCCTTACCTCATCTCGTTATTAATAACCCGACATGAAGGAGACCACCTATATCTTGTGATTGGTACCACCATCGTTAGGCTAGTGTGCACTTGGTGAATTTAGGTCAAACTACTACCTTTGCCCCAAACAGGTTTAACTCCAAGGCTTGAACTTGAGTCTCCTATTTTTTAAGCGTCATAACTTACCTATCCACCTAACCCTTGGGACTAAAAATAAAACATTGCTTTCATTAAGTATATAATTTGAATGAGTCTTAACTATAAAGACTCTGAAACTTCAAACAATAAATCTAAGAAACTTTAACGAGATATTGAGATCGGTTCTACATCTCTTTTAGAGTAGTACGTGGATCCAACAATATTCTAGGGTGGCTTTTATCATTGTCAATATCGCTTCACCTCATCAATTAGTGTTGGAGGGGTCCTCTGATATTTGGCTTCTCTCCTTTGAGGCCTAGCCTCAATCAGGTTAGGTGTTATCTGCTCTTAAACGACCCTTATTTTGGCCTATGTATTATACCCTAGTAAAATTTGTGACCTCATGTCTAAGGGGATTGCTTTTCCCGACACAACATATACTTTCCCTTCATCCTAGATGATAAAATTCTGCTTTGAGATTGACAAGTCAGTAGCTGATGATGTGGTTGAAGACTGAGTAACAGGTTCTTGCCTTAGCATCAAGAATTTTGACTATGAAGGAAAGGTGTCTTTATGGCCGAAATATGAAGCCTCGATGTCCCAAGTTTTCATTTTAACAAAACAATCAAAGGGAGGATAGTCAGAAGTAGGATAGTACCAGCTACTAGGATCTTCAACATAGTTGTTTTGGGTGCCAACCAAGTCGCTAGCTAAGCTTGCAAACATTTGGAAGGTTGGGACTAATGTAGGTACTATTTGTTGAGTCAAGGTCTAGGGATGATCAAGATTCTCATTGACTAAAATTGGGGCTTATGATATCCATCTAGAGGATATCAGAAGCCCAAGTTTCTCTATTGGAAGGAAGGCTTTGGATAACTTTAGTAGGAAAACTCTTAGATGATATATAGCCTTTTGAGGGCTATGAAATTGTTAGTGAAGGTATTCCTAGCCTTGAAAATCTTATTTGTTTTAGGATCTAAATGAGAGGAAGTTTGTATCTTTTTGGTGTATGTAGGAGGTTTAGTCATATTAGTGGTAGGTAGTATGGTCAAAGAGTAATTACAGGAGTGTTGCGATGTTGGGGATGGCATGGGGATTGAACTTCTTGTTTGGATTAGATATTTACCTATTTGCACAACTATCTTGTAGGCCCCCAACTTTGGATCACCACCCTTAAATCTTATCATTATGACAACTTCAAAACTAAAAGCTTATAGAACATGAATGAATGCCATACCTGGATCTTATCTAATGAGGTAAAAACCTCTATCAAATTTTGTGCTTTTAGTTTGGGTTTCCAAGAAAAATCATTAGGTAAGGAGATTTTGCTTCAATATGTTGATGAGACAGAGGCCCCCATCAAATTATTGGTTTATCTTTTGTCAAATAACTTCTACAAAGTATTTTTTTAATTTTAGTCATTAAGCAGAGTTACCAGGTCAATTGTCTAGGTGCTTCTCTTCAAGATGAAAGGTTAACCTTCATCTAGGTCACAATTGAGCTTTCTTCAATATGAGTGGGGAAAATATAGAAGCTTGTCCCATCAGGCATGCTAGACAAATTTTTATCATCTCTAAATGCACCTGTCGGATGGATAAGGGTATCTACTCTTTGTGTAGAGCGAAACAAGAAGAAGCATCGAGGGTTGAAAGGGAAGAACTGAATGCGGGGTGACCTTTGAGGTTTTAATCGAGGTTGACTCGTCATCTAATTTTAACTCCTTGATGCATAGTGACCTCCACAAGCTAAGGTAGGGGGTAGTAAAGAATGAATTGCAATGAAAGTAAATTAATTAATTAATTAAATGCTACAGAGGTGATGCACCAAAGAATTAAAAAGGACCTCCTGGCAATTGAACATGAAAAACATCACCTATGGCTAGTGAACACAACCAAGCAAAACACACTACCAAGAATCAAGACAAACCAAGAGAAGGAGGATAGAGCAAAATTAGTCACGACTTACATTAACATGCTAAAATGATTACAAGTCAAAGAGACCTAGAGAGCTCGATGCTCCCTAGGCATGATAAAAGGCTTGAGCTCCTCTTATTACAATAAGAAATATGGGTGAAAGGAAGAGCGTGCAAGACTAGGTACTAGGCATGAGCAAATAACTTTCAATGCTTTTTACAATAAAATTGGGCCTACTTATAAGTCGAGAGGAGGGTGCATTCCCTTCGAAGTTCTATGTAGAAGGCCTATAGATATCTCATGTCTCTACAACCAAGAAATCCTTTTGCAACTTACCCAATAATAACTTCGAGGTCTTTGGATCTAGGGCCATAAATGCTAAAAGCTTTTGGACCTTTGAATGATTAGTGTGGTTGACTAAGCTCTTTGTTGCTACATTGGGGTGGTTGCACCATAACTCTTTCATTGTGCTTCTTCTAGGGTGCATCACTCTACTAATGTGACAAACATGACCTCCTTGACTGGTGCAGGTAGATAGGCTTAGCTCACATGTATGGTGGTTGATGGTCATGACTAACATGTGATTGGCTTTGATAGGCTTGGTTACAAAAGTTAAGCTTTACAACTATTGGTGGATGTCTTCTTTAATGCTCCTTTTTTCGCTTCTCTTCTTGCACATGCAACTACCACGTGCAATGGCAGGCCTTCTCTTTAGAACACTGGTTCTTTCAACCTTTGTGCTCCCAACTAGTCATCGCATGTCTTTCTTTGGATTTTGTCGAAGTTATCTTTGTTGGTGCTCTCTTTGGTTGAAAGGACCAAATGGGCTATTGGATTGAAAATCAATAGTATGTGGGCCTTGGCATCCTTGCTAGGCTAGGTTCAAGAAGACATGAAGCGCTAGTTGTAGATGGAAGATCTAACAATCAACACAACTTTAAGTTTTTCAACTCTCCTCTTGAAGCTCTTTTGTATTGACTAAAGGCAGGAAGCAGCTTTCGATAACATAGCCTTGGTTAGCCTTGCTTTCGATTGGTCTAGCTTAGAGTGAAGCGAGGCTGTAGGGAAAAGTTCCCTACAATTACAAAATAAAATCTATTTAGCAAAGCAAAATAATTAAAGTAAAAAAATATATATCATGATATTAAATCAACAAATAATTTTTTTAATTTTTTAATGTATCTATTTTTTATTTGAAGTGTGATAAACCCCTATGAATGACACATAAGGTTGAGCAATCCCCTCCCAACCATGACCCCTCATAATACTAAGAGTTATGCTTATCAATAGGAGATTAACACACAACCGTACACACATGCTATGGTTTGAACCTTGGACCTCTCGAAGAAGAGCCAAACCTCGAACCATTGCGTTGTCTCCCTCGAGACTTTTTAACTTATCTATTTTATTAATATTAAATAAATAGACCTTTGTAACAAAAAGGGATAGGATTGTACACCATACTCTATATGGGTAGATAAACACTATAACTACATCCCCCTATTGACCTATGAACTCGTGGATACCAAAACTACTCTACTTTTACTAATATTTTACTTCTAATCATACACTATTTTGTTAAGCCTTAACTTTAAGTAATTAGACGACATTAAAAACTTGTAATGAAAGTCCTTCTAATTAGATATATTTTTAAGACAATTAATTTTTATAAATTTTATAAACAAATAAAAAATAAAACATTGTTTTTTTTTTTGTTACATAAAGGAATTGGTAACTACCCATCATTTTCTACTACCAGTCCTAAGTTCAAATCTTGGAACTACCACTATAAGCCTTGCCTCATCTTGTTATTAGTGATCCAACGTGAGAGATATCACCTATGGCTTGGGATTGATACCACCGTCATCAAGCTAGCACACACTCAACAGAGCCAAGTCAAACTACTACCTTTGCCCCAAACAAGCTTGCCTCCAAGGTTTAAACCAGGGTCTTCTCTTGGTAAGCACTATAACTTACCAATTCACCCAACCCTTAGGACTAAAAATAAAATATTGTTATCATTAAGTTTATAATATGAACAAATCTTAACTCTAAAAACTCAAAACTTCAAATTAAAAAACCAAAAACTAAATTTTATAAAATAAAATTTTATATTAGTTTACATTATAAACTACTCTAACTTCTAACTTTTATATCAAATTTAAATCCACAAACAATTAACTCTTAATAATCTCACCTATAAGGGTTATTCATTCTCCTTAAGATTTAAAAAATAAAAAATAAAACTATTTTAACCAAAAAAAAAAAAAAAAAGTTAAATGTTTATTTAATAATCAAATTTAACCAAATTATTGTTATTTTCCATCTTTTTCTTAGAATGTGTCAGCGTAGTCATAATAGCTTGGAAGTGACTTCAATATTCAAAACTCCACATCCAATCCAAAAAAATAAAATAAAAAATAAAAATAAAAATTAAACTTCACATAAATCAAACTATCATTTTATATGTTGAAAATTAATTATTAAATTAAAAACGATATGCTTATGATTCGCAAGGTGCAGGTTGGCAGGTGGTTCCATCAAATTCATAAATGCTTACATATGAGAGGTAAAGATAAATAATTTTTTAAAGTTTCTTTTAAATTACTTTTCTTAATGTATATAAGAATTTTATTTTGTAATATTAAGATATGGGATTTTGATCACGAATTCCTTAATTCATAAATGCTTACATATCAATTTAAAATAGAGTTAAAGAGTGGTAAGATAAATAATTTTTTAAAGTTTCCTTTAAATTACTTTTCTTAATGCATATAAGAATTTTATTTTGTAATATTAAGATATGGGATTTTGATCAGGTTACAACAACTCCACTAGGGAGACACACCCACCCGCTTACACACTCACCCACGTCATGGTTTGAACCTTGGACCTCCTGAAGAAGAGTCAAAGCCCAAACCGTTGCGCTGCACCCCATGTGTATATAAGAAATTTTTTAAATACATAAGGGAAATGCATATAAGATTTTTTTTTATATACATAAGGAAGTTGATTACAATCACACTATTTTAGTAACTGACAAGTGCAAAGTTTAATTCAGAGGAGCTACTTCAACAAGCCTATTTCAACTCATTGTTGTTAACCCAGCGTGAGGGGGAGAACACTGGTTGCGTGAGGGGAACACTGGTTGCGTGAGGGGGAGAACATTGGTTGCTTGGATTTGTACGTCGTTGGTCTAACACACACTTAGAGGATTAGAGCATACTACTACCTTTGCAAATCAGCACCCTAAGGTTTGACCATAGAAGGGTTGCTCCCAACAAGCCTATTTCAATGCGTTATTGTTGACCCGATGCGAGAGGGAGAACACCAGTTGCTTGGATTTGTACGTCGTCGGTCTAGCATGCGCTTAGAGTACAAAGCATACTACTACCTTTGCAAACTGCTCCCAACAAACCTATTCCAACTCGTTGTTATTGCGTGAGGGGGAGATGCTCCCAACAAGCCTATTCCAACTCATTGTTGTTACGTGAGGAGAAGAACACCAATTGCTTAGATTTGTACGTCATTAGTCTAGCATGTACTCAGAGGACTCACAACTTACTACCACCTTTGCAAATCAGCACCCCAAGGTTTGAACACAGATATGTATTATTTTCTTAATACATATAAGAATTAGTTAGTAACATTGTTATTATAAACTTTAATTCATTGGGTTACTTCACTCTATCATTATTATCTAGCCAATCTCTTTTAAATATATAGTAGTTTGAACCTTAAACCTCTCATAGAAAAACCAAAATAATAGAAAATAAAAAAAAATATTAAAGTAAAATCTTTAACCGTAAAATAATTCTATTTTGGATTTGGTTATATGGAATAAGAAGTTATTTGGATTCGCTAGTTATGGCTTTTAAGTGTTCACCATGTTGCACACAAGAATTAAATAATCAGAGTCAATGTTCACATTACTGCCACCACCAAGATTTTAAGGTGGTGTTGTCGCGTTATTCTCAAGTCCGCATGCATACATATATTTTATGCCGAAGGCATTCAACCCTGAATATTATATTGAGATGCTCCTTTATGTCTAATGCCGAAGCGGGGTATCTTTTTCGTCTAGAGGTCCACCGAGGTAGTTGTTTATATTGTCTAAAGCTCGGAGGGCAATTCACACCACCCACCCCGAAAAAAAAACATTTTTTAATATATTAAAAAATAATTTTACAAGATTAGAACTTTCAATTTAATTTAATATTTCCAAAATTTTACTATTAAATCACTTATACAAATTTGAACCTGTTTTTTTTTTTTTGTAAGTATCATAACTTACCTATCCACTTAACCTTTGGAACTAAAAATAAAACATTGTTATCATTAAGTATATAATTTGAATGAGTTTAATTATAAAGACTCTGAAACTTCAAATAAGAAATCCAAAAAACTTCAACTAGATCTTGAGTTTGGTTCCACGCCTCTTTTAGAGTAGTATGTAGATCCAAAAATGTTATAGGGTAGCTTTAATCATTGTCAAGATCGCTTCACCTGATCAATTAGTGTTGGAGGGGTCCTTTGATCTTTGGCTTCTCTCCTTTGAGGCCTAGCCTTGGTCGGGTTAGGTGTTCTCTGCTCTTCAATGATCCTTGTTTTGGCATGTATATTATACCCTAGTCAAACTTGTGGTCTCATGTCTAAGGGTTCTACTTTGCTCGACATAACATATACTTCCCCTTCATTCTAGATGACAAAATTTTGCTTTGAGGTTGATAAGTCAGTAGTTGATGACGTGGTCGAAGACTGAGTAACAGGTTCTTGACTTAGCATCAAGAATTTTGACTATGAAGGAAAGGTGTCTTTATGGTCAAAATATGAAGCCTTGATGTCCTAAGTTTTAATTTTAATAAAATAATCAAAGGGACGATAGTCGGAAGTAGGATAGTACCCGTTACTATGATCTTCAACATAGTTGTTTTGGGTGCCAACTAGGTCCCTAGCTAAGCTTGTAGGCACTTGGAAGGTTGAGACTAATGTAGGTACTATTTGTTGAGTCAAGGCCTAAGGATGATCAGGATTCTCATTGGCTAAAAATGAGGGCTTATGATATCCATCTCAAGGAGATCAAAAGCCCGAGGTTTCCCTATTGGAAGGAAGGCTTTGGATAAATTTGGTAGAAAATCTCTTAGATGATATATAGCCTTTTAAGGGCTATGACATTGTTAGTGAAGGTATTCCTAGCCTTGAAAATCTTGTCTATTTTAGGATCTAAATGAGAGGAAGCTTATATATTTTTTCGGTATGTAGGAGGTTTAGTCAGACTAGTGGTAGGTAGTATGGTCAGAGAGTAATGATAGGGGTATTGTGATGTTGGGGATGGCATGGGGATTGGCCTTCTTGTTTGGATTAGGTCTTTACTTATTTGCACAACTATCCTATAGGCCCCTAACTTTGGGTCACCATCCTTAAATCTCATCATTATGACAACTTCAAAACTAAAAGCTTATAGAGCATGAATGAATGCCATACCTGAATCTTGTCTGATGAGGTAAAAGCCTTTATGAAAGCCTATGCTTTTAGTTTGGGTTTCCAAGCAAATTTGTTAGGTAGAGAGATTTTACTTCAATATGCTAATGAGACAGATCCCCATCAAAATTTTGATCCATCTTTTGTCAAATGACTTCTATAAAGTCTTTTTTAAATTTGAGTCATTAATCTGAGTCACCAGGTGAATTGTCTAGGTGCTTCTCTTCAAGCTAAAAGGTTATGACCTTCATCGAGGTCACAATTGGGATTTCTTCAATCTAAGTGGGGAAAACGTAGAAGTTTATCCCATCAAGCATATCAGACAAATTGTTGTCATCTCTAAATGCACTTGTCAAGTGGATAAGGGCATCTACTCTTCATATAGAGCGAAACAAGAAGAAGCATCGAGGGTTGAAAGGGAAGAACCAAATGCGGGATGACCTTCAAGGTTTTTAATCAAGGTCGAATTCTCATATAATTTTAACTCCTTGATGCTTAGTGACCTCCACGAGTTGAGGTGGGGGTTCGTAAATAATGAATTGCAATGAAAGTAAAAAATAAATAAATTAAATGCATGCTTGCAAAAAATAAATTCATAAGCTACAGAGGTGATGCGCCAAAGAATTAAAAAGGACCCCCAACTTTCAATTGCAATAAGTGGTAATTGAACATGAAAAACATCACCTATGGCTAGTGAACACAACCAAGCAAAACACACTACCAAGAATCAAGACAAACCAATAGAAGGAGGACAAAGCAAAATTAGTCACAACTTCCATTAACATGCTAAAATGATTACAAGTCAATGAGGCTCGGAGGGCTCGATGCTCCCTAGGCATGAGAAAAGGCTCGAGCTCCTCTTATTACAGTAAGAAATAAGGGTGAAAGGAAGAGCGTACAAGGCTAGGTACTAGGCATGAGTAAATAACTTTCAATACTTTTTACAATAAATTTGGGCCTACTTATAAGTCGAGAGGAGGGTGCATTACCTTCACAGTTCTATGTAGAAGGCCTATAGATATCTCATTTCTCTAAAAACAAGAAATCCTTTTGCAACTTACTCGATAACAACTTCGAGGTCTTTGGATCTAGGCCCATAAATGCTAAAAGCTTTTGGGCCTTTAGATGATTAGTGTGGCTGACTGAGCTCTTTGTTGCTACATTGGGGTGGTTGCACCATAACTCTTTTGTTGTGCTTCTTGTAGGGTGCATCACTCTACTAATATGACAAACATGACCTCCTTGATTGGTGTAAGTGGATAGGCTAGGCTCACACGTACGGTGGGTGATGGTCGCGATTGATGTGTTATTGGCTTTGATAGGCTTGGTTGCAAAAGTCAAGCTTTGCAACTATTGGTGGATGTCTTCTTTAATGCTCCTTTGCTTGTTTCTCTTCTTGCACGTGCTATCACGTGTCTTTGGATGGGGTGGAACCTCCTTTGGCCAATGACAGGGCTTCTCCTTAGAACACTGGTTCTTTCAACCTCCGTGCTCCTAACTAGTTGCCACATATCTTTCTTTAGATTTTGTCGGAGTTCTCCTCTTTGTTGGTTCTTTCTTTGGTTGAAAGGACCACATGGGCCGTTAGATTGAAAATCAATGGTCTGCGGGCCTTGACACCCTTGCTTGGCTAGGTTCAAGCAAACGTGAAGCACTAGCTATAGATGGAAGATCTAATAGTCAACACAACTTTGATTTTTCCAGCTCTTCTCTTGAAGCTCTTTTATTTTGACTAAAAGCGGGAAGCAACTACCGACAACATAACCTTGGTTGGTCCCGCTTTCGATTGATCTAGCTTGAAGTGAAGCGAGACCGTAGGGAAAAGTTCCCTACAATTACAATACAAAATCTATTTAGCAAAGCAAACTAATTAAAGTAAAAAAAAATATATCATCATATTTAATCAACAAATTATTTTTTTAACTTATCTACTTTTTTATTCGAGTAATGTGATAAACCCCTATGACTGACACATAGGGCTAAGTAGTCCCCTCCCAACCATGACCCCTCGTAAGGCTGAAAGGTATGCTTATCAATAGGGGATGAATATACAACCCCACACACATGTTATGGTTTGAACCTTGGACCTCCTAAAAATGAGTCAAACCTCGAACCTCGAACCATTGCATTGTCTCCCTCTAGACTTTTTAACTTATCTATTTTATTAATATTAAATAAACATACCTCTGCAACCAAAAGGATAAGGATTGTACACCATACTCTATATGGGTAGATAAACACTATAACTACATTCCCCTGTTGACCTATGAACTCGTGGATACCAAAACTACTCTACTTTTACTAATATTTTACTTCTAACCATACACTATTTTGTTAAGCCTTAACTTTAAGTAATTAGACAAGACATTAAAAACTTTTAATGAAATTCCTTCTAAATTAGATATATTTTTAAGAGAATTAGTTTTTATAAATTTTATAAACCAATAAAAAATAAAACATTGTTTTTTTTGGTTGCATAGAGGAATTGGTAACTACCCATCGTTTTCTACTACCAATCTTGAGTTCTAATCCTAGAGCTGCCACTATAACCTTTACCTCGCCTCGTTATTAACAACTCGACATGAGGGAAACCACCTATGGCTTGTGATTGGTACCACCGTCATCAGGCTGGCACACACTCAACGGAGTCAAGTCAAACTACTACCTTTGCCCCAAACAAACTTGCCTCCAAGGTTTGAACCTAAGTCTCCTTTTAGTAAGCACCAAAACATACCAATCCACCAAACCCTTAGGACTGAAAATATAACATTGTTATCATCAAATATATCATTTGAACGAGTCTTAACTATAAAAACTCTAAAACTTCAAATAAAAAATCCAAAATCTAAATTTTATAAAATAAAATTATACACCATACTTTAATTTACATTATAAACTACTCTAACTTTTATATCAAATTTAAATCCACAAACAATTAACTTTTGATAATCTCACCTAAGGGTTATTCATTCTCTCCTTAAGATTTAAAAAAAAAAAACAATTATTTTAACCAAAAAATAGTTAAATACTTATTTAATAACCTTCAAATTAAACCAAATTATTGTTATTTTCCATCTTTTTCTTAGAACGTGTGAGCGTAGACTTAATAGCTTGGAAGTGACTTGAATATTCAAAACTTAAAAAAAATTAGACTTCACATATATCAAACTATCATTTTATACGTTGAAAATTAATTATTAGAGTAAAAACGATATGCTTATGATTTGCAAGGTGCAGGTGGGCAGGTAGTTCCATCACGTTGGAACGAAGGAAACTATGTAGTAATCCATCTCGTAAAGACTACGTATGCACACGAGGAAAATTCAATCTCGGAGAACATGTATCTTAATCCACAAATTAAATCAAATTCATAAATGCTTACATATCAAGTTAAAATAGAGTTAAAAGTTAATGAAAGGTAAGATAAATAATTTTGTAATATTTTTTTAAAATTATTTATAATTATTTATTTTTTTTAAAATATAGGTATTTGTAATATTGTTGTATGTCATTCGTTTGATGTGGTCTATTGGTAAAGATGCCACTTGTATCCAGGGCGACGTGTATAAGAAGTATTACTTTAAAAACATTATTGTATGTTATTATTATAAAATTTAATTTGTTAAATTAGATAAAGTTAAGGGGTAGGCATTGAATTAGAGCAGTTAACTAGTAAATACTCGATGGTTACCATGCAACCTATTCCTTTCATACGAAAGAGGATAATACCATTCAACCTATCTCTTTCTAATTACAGAAGAACCAAAACCCTATTCCTTTCATACGAAAGAAAGAAGACACTCAATGAATACCATCCAACCTATCTCTTTATAATTGACCAAAACCTTAACCCATTTAGATTTGATTATATGAAATAAACAGTTGTTTGGATTCGTTAGTTTTGGCTTTTAAGTGTCCACCATGTTGCATACAAGAATTAAATAATCAGAGTCAATGTTCACATTACTGCCACCACCAAGATTTTAAGGAGTTATTGTCGCGTTATCTCAAGTGCGCATGCATACATATATTTTATGCTGAAGGCATTCAACCCTGAATATTATATTGAGATGCTCCTTTATGTCTAATTCCGAACTGGGGTATCTTTTTCGTCTAAAGGTCCACCTTATAAAATTGAAAGCATCGAGGTAGTTGTTGTTTATATTGTATAAAAGTCGGAGGGCAATTTACACCACTCAAAAAAATATTTTTTAATATATTAAAAAAATTAAAAAATAATTTTATAAAAAGAAATAGGGATTATAGAAGGAGCTTTAATGATTTGATCTATGTTTGAATGCAGAATGTTTGATCCGTATCCAATTGTTAAAAATGAAACCGTGTTTACATCGTCAAAATCACTCAACATTATCAACTGAATTTTGGATACCCTATATGCGTTTGGTAAGGTGGAGATTTGAACAAAGACCTTCCTTGGAGGATTGCCCTACCCTCTCCAACTCACTTATAGCGAGCAATGAATAATTATTTGTTGTGAATAATTACATATTAAAATTTTTACTGTTAAATCACGCATACAAGGGTTGTTCCCAACAAACTTATACCACCTCCTTATTATTGACCCGGTATGAGGGGACCACCTTGGAATTCATACCAACAAGCCTATATCACAAGGGTTGTTCCTAACAAGCTTATACCACCTTGTTATTATTGACCCGGTATAAGGAAGACCACCGTTCGCTTGGGATTTGTACCAACAAGCCTATACCACCTTGTATTGTTGACAGGAGGTGAGGGTGACCATGAATGGCTTAAGATTTATACCATCATCTATCTAGTAACACATGATTCAATCAACTACTATATTTGTAAACAAACATACAAACAACTATCAATCTACTAACTTTTAGGAAAACAAATAGACAAACAACTACCAATCTACTAACTTTTCATACAAATTATGTTGTGGATTATAACCTCGTAGGTAGATGAAGAAGAGCAAGCTCCTAGGCTCCCAGTTCCACATAGCCTCGTAGGTAGATGAAGAAGAGCAGGCTCCCAGTTCCACATAAATTCGTGAGCATGCCTAGAAATGCACAAATAATGTGCTCCCGAACGTAATTGCGGGGAATCTATTGCAGTTTGTCCCCTCCATAAAAGTCGGGCTAATGAAAACCCAAAATTATTCCCGCTTTGGGAATAATGGGCCCAGGTAATAATGATGACGGTGCCCCGCAGAAAACCTCCCCACCTTGAACAACAGGTAGGCGCTAACAACAGAAGCGCCGTTGCCCACATGTCCTTGGAGTGCCCCTGCCGCCACAGGTATAATATAAATCCGACTGGGTCACTTAATGCTTCTGGTTGTTAAAATCCATTGAAAATTTAGTAGCCACCTGAATCATCATGATTCAATTGACCATTTGAAGGACTTTTTTTACCCTTGCAGTGAGAAAACTGTCAAAATCTCACCAAATTAGAATGCTAAACCAGCCATGGCCATTCAATTAAAGTATAAGAATGATGTTATGAAACACTTGGTCATCATCACGATTCGATTGACCATTGGAGGGACCTTTCTACACCTGCATTGAGAGGGCCAACTGTCACGATATCTCTAAATTATAACCCTAAACCGGCCATGACCATTCAATTGAAAAATATAAGCATGATGTCATGGAACACTTTGTCATAGTTATCTCCCGTGCGTTGACAAACTGATATATGAATCCTACTCTGCTACGCTTTTGAATACATACATCTGGAAGGGAGTTGTATACGTATACGTATGGAGTGGTGTTTTAGTGTGCACATATGACCGCAAAACTTGCCGTTCCGTACGAACGATAAAGTGACAAGTCAACCTTTATTTATTTTTAATTTAAAGAAAACTACCTATTTATTTGCGCATATGCACACGCAGCATCATTTCCGCAGCCACATGTGACGAGATTTATTAAAATATGTCAAGGGAGGGGGTAGACAACTCCTTACGGCTTTTGCTCTATTCCACCAAATTGGAGGCAACTGAGAGAGGAGGGGCGTGTGGCGGTCCAGAAATATGCTGAAACAGGGGATGGATGGACAGGGAAAGAAGGTTTTTGTTGGCTATGGGTGTATTTACATTGTGTATATGTGGGGACCTTCCATTCTCCTACAAAAATGATGATGAAGATGCTGTTGTAGATTAGAAAAAGGTAAGGGGTCGCTGGCTTCATTTAATTATTTGTATTTGGCAGATTGTTTTGCTGTGCTTTGCATGCACTAGTAATGATTTTTGGGTTTGATTTTCTTGGCCGTGGAGGAAATTTTAGGATGCCGATGACTAACGGGTTTGAATATTGGAGGTCCTTTTGCCCATGCATAAGGGTGGAGTGGATGATGTTGCAATTGGAAATTGGGTCATGTAGATTTTAGTTGCAGTGTGAATAGCTTTTATGGGTAAAGTGGTGCAATCCTTTAGTGGATTGTATTGTAAGTTATACGCCCTGGGATAAATTGTACAGATGATTTGGGAATTCGAAAATGATCTTATTAGGCTGCATAAAGGGCGCCTTTGGTTCTGAGATCATGAGGCAGGATAATCACATCACCGCTGCTTTGTCAAATTCAGAGGAAAATTTTGGGAAATCTGGGAACTTTTCTGAAAGTAGGAGCAGCAGAGGAGTTTTGCATTTTCATTCCACTGGAATATTTGAGGCCCCTTAGTTTTATGCTGTTTGAACGAGAATCACAATTCTTGAATTCAATTGAAATTCATGGAAATTTGAGTTGTACACATTGCATGTGCATGCCCTTGAATGTATTATAAATAGATGACCTTTTGATGGAAACATTGTTTTTTTGATCACCTGAAAGTGGATTGAATGAGAGGTCTGATTTGACTATAGCTTTATTGCAGGAATAGTTCAGCCCAAGTCTGGCTCTGGGTCATCTTGCTGACCTGCTAACGATGGGAGATAGTAAGCAGGGTAATAGATCTACTGAAGGCAGCCAAAACTCATCATGGGTGCTGCGAGCAAAATATTCTCCCACTGTGTGTTATCGGATGGATTCTCGTACAAAATCTGGATTTCCAATATCTCGAGAAGTATTGATGTCCAGGCCAATCAAGCCAGCCCCTTCATCAGAGCTTCCCCCAGTTCGACCAGAGGCAAAATCTTCTTCATCCACATCCATTGACACAGAATTTTCTTTCCTAAAACAGAAAACAACGAGTAGGAGATACCCATCCCCAGAACCTAAATCTTCCGTTTCAGAAACTTTCAGGGAAGGCAGGTCAACAAGCAAGCGCTTTTTATCCCCTCAAAGAAAATCTTCAGACAATATATGGAACAAGACCGCATCATTGACCAAAAATTATAACAGAGGCCGGAAGCTAAAAGAGACATTGTTCCATACCCCTAACTCTACTCCTTCGAGTTCGCCTCTGTTTGGTTTTCTTTCACCATCGAAAAGCCCAGATTTTATCAGCAAAGATAACCAACATAGACATTCATGGTCCAAGTACGTTGAACGGTCGGGAGATTCTATGACAGCAGTAGAGTCGGCTCAAGAATGGATGGTGGACTTGTCAAAGCTATTTTTAGGTCAAAAATTTGCTTATGGGGCAAATAGTAGGCTCTATCATGGAATTTACAATGAGAAACCTGTGGCAGTGAAGGTCATCATGCTGCCTGATGGCGATGAAAATGAAGATTTGGCAGGTCGTCTCGAGAAACAATTCAATAGGGAAGTTACTATCTTGTCTCGACTTCACCACCGAAATATTGTCCAGGTACATTTAGAATTAATTTTTGATTGAAAGCAGCAAACTGAAAAAACAAATGATTGAAAGCAGCGAACTAAAAAACAAAGAAACATTAAACATATTTTTGAAAGCAACAAACAACGTCAACGACAATGTTTTTTTGATTGAAAGCAATCAGTAATGGGCCTAAATTTGAAAAAATATGATTTCCTTCCTTGTAGCAGTTGTAAAAAATAACCAGTCTTGCTTTGAACTTAATTTATCTACAGGATGTGAGTACATGATTAGATGTTACAAACTTTTAAATGTATAAAACATATGGGCTGGGATTTGTATTCCTTATTCTAATAAATCCTACTTAAAAAAAATATTGACATAGAATAGATCATCAAGAGTTGTTATCGAGATTAATTTTAAAACAGTTGTTCCCAGACCAAAGCAGTATCATTTTGCCGAAATAAATGATATGGTATATTTTTTTATGTGGAATACATGAACAAGATGATACTAATTATAGCATGTCATACGAATACTAATGCAATTATTCTGACAAAGTTGGATCTAATGGTGCAGTTAGTAGCAGCCTGTATAAACGCACCAGTTTTCTGCGTAATTACAGAATATTTATCGGGAGGTTCTTTAAGATGCTTTTTGCATAGGAGGGAACCAGGATCGGTATCTTTGAAAGAATTTATATCCATAGCCCTGGATATTGCTCGAGGTATGGAATATTTGCACTCACAAGGGGTGATCCACAGAGACTTGAAGTCAGAGAATCTATTATTCACAGAAGATATGTGCTTGAAAATAGTGGACTTTGGTATAGCTTGTGAGGAAGCGAACTGTGATTATTTGAATGAAGATCCAGGCACTTATCGTTGGATGGCACCTGAGGTGATCAGCCACAAACCATACAACAAGAAGGTTGATGTCTACAGCTTTGGGATTGTATTATGGGAAATGCTTACAGGACGAATACCATATGAAGATATGACACCCGTGCAAGCTGCTTTTGCTGTGTTGCATAAGGTTTGATTCTTCAATCCTCTCTTTTGTATCTGATGTTGGAATGTAGCCTCTTATGATCCCTACAATTAGCACATCTATCTCCCATATATTATTAAAGTGGTTGTTGCTTTTTATTCAACTGTATGTAGGGGCTTTGAAAGAATTATGTAGCAGATCTTGTCTAGTGTAAACAAATCATATGAGACCTTATTTAATTTGCTGTTTTTCACCCAAAAGAAATTAAAACACCAAAGCAGTGTTGCGATGGTAAAGAATACAAGAATTGCACATTGAAAAGTTTGTCCACTTGTTCCCAAATTCTCTGATCAATAAATGTGTTTGTTAATTGCAGAATGCTAGGCCTACACTTCCAGAAGATTGTCCACTTGCTATTCGGAGGCTAATTGAGAACTGCTGGGCTCAAAATCCAGAAAAGAGACCAGATTTCTGGTGCATTGTCAAGGTTCTAGAGCAATTTGAAGCTTCTCTTCTTCATGATGGCACATTGAATCTATGTCAAGTTTTTTGTTCCAATGAACGGAGGAACCGATTACCGCAATGGTTTCATCGGCTTGTAGGACACCCTCGAAATGCGAGTATCTCACCATCACCACCCAAATTAGAGTGATGTTCTTTAACCATTATCCCCCATGGGATGAAGACTATTAACATTTACCTTTATGTATGTTCAATGCTCTTATGTTGTACAACCCTATGACAGCCCACGTAATGTAAATTCTTCCTTTTCCACAAATGTTATTCCTTACAATTTTTTATCTATGGCCAGTTTGTGTCTCATCTACAGAGCATTGTTTGATGGAAGCACTTGTTGCTTCAATCTTGTACAATATCTCAACCATTTCCCCACTCTTACCTGTGTTAACATCACTTCCATCTATGAATTCCTCACTTGCCATTTATTTTGAGTCCTGATCTATTTCATCAAGTTATTAAATAAAAGTTATGGTTTGAAGCTTCCTGTGCAGCTATATTGTTTAAGCAGTGCCAATTGTAAGTTGCAACATGCATGCTAAACAGAATTAGGTTATAGAACTGATGCATGTGTTACAATTATAAGGACACCAATGATACTAGCTCATTTCTTGAACACAATGGTCGGGTGCTGATAAATTTCCAGAAGAGCAGCGATATTCAAATTATTCATTGAAAACACAGAAAAAGTAATTAGTTATTCTGGGATGAATCACATTTGGTATGTGTTCTTATTTGAAACCAACTTGGGAACCTGAAATATTGGAATTTTCTGTCCAAAGAGTTGAAGGATAGCAAAGATGATGTTGATCTCCTGGATGCCATTTTATCAGGGTTTTGATATGGATAATCCAACATGTGAACTAGAAATAAGTTGCCTCTGATGTCATATGCATGCCTCTTGCTTGCAGGTGTGTAATTTTTTATTTCAAATTTTTGTCTTTATCATTATAATAATGTGTTGATTTTCATCCTATTTATCTGTGTGATCTCATGCTTTAATTCTCTGTCTATATATTCCATGCAGAGCTAAGTATTGATTCATATCTGTACATATCAGTATCTACACATGCACTAACATAAGAATACAGTTATAAGCACTGCCCGGGCCTTTTTGATTAATCTATATAATATGTCAGATAAATAAGAACAAAGTTTGATTTATTGTTTCTAATCAGAACACATAGTTGACAATGTTGTCCAGGATTTATTTTGAAAGCATGTTTTCCTTTGGTTGAAGCATCTTAGAAAATATTTAGTTTCAATATGAAAATTTATTTATTGCGATTAATTACATAGATTGATTGGATGTTACATGGCATGAATTGTATAAATTTGACAACCGCAGCTTCTAGTCCATATTCTCATGACATTCCCTTCTCTCAGTACCAATAAAAAGAAAAAAATGAGAATCAATTATTGTTTTAAAATCTTCAAGTAAAATCTAAAACTTGGAATTGTTATCCAGGTTCATTTCAAGACAATCTTTCCTAGACCAAAGCAAGTGTATTTTGCTAAACAAAATGATAACGTACAACTTCATTTTACACAGAATAAGTGGTTAGGGAACAGTAAGTTTTTTCTTATAATATGTAAGTAGACACTAAGATGTGGTCCAATCAGAACAAAGTTTGAAGTATTGTTTTTAATCAGAATACAAAGTTAACAATGTTGTCCAGGATTTATTTTGAAAGCATGTTTTCCTTTCGTTGAAGCAGCTTAGAAAATATTTAGTTTCTATTTGAAAATTTCTTTATTGCAAGTATTTACATAAATCGATTAAATGTTACAGGGCATTTATTGTATAAAATATACAATCGCAGCTTCTAGTCCATATTCTCATGAAACTCTCTTTTTCAGTACGAAAAAAATTGAGAATCAATTATTGGTTTTAAATTTTCAGGTTGAATATTAAACTTAGAACTGTTATCCAGGTTTATTTCAAAACAATCATGACCAAAGCAACTTTATTTTGCTAAACAAAATGATTATATACAACTTCATTTTACACAGAATAGGTGGTCAAGGTGTTTATAGGGAAATTTTCCCGTATAATATATAAATAGACACTAAGATGTGGTGTTCTGCACTGGGTTACAACTATTCTGATACAGCCAGAATCTCCTTCTGCAGTTAGTGGCAGCCTGTGTAAGACCACCAGTTTTTTTGCATAATACAGATTACTTATCAGCAGGATCTCTCAGACTTTTAGCTTAAGGGGAGCCTCGGGTAGTGTGCTTCAAATATCGTACCCATATCCTGGATATTGCTTGAGCTATGATATTGCCCTTAGAAGGTAATATGTGGAAGCTTCAAGTCGGGTAATATGCTATTCAGAAGAGGTACATGCTTGAAAGTGGCAGACATTGATGAAGGTTGATAGGAAAGAACTGTGATTATCTTAATGAAGATACAAGCAGATATAGATGGATGATGCTTGAAATGACCAACAATTGATGTAACAGGAAGGTTGATTTCTATGGCTTCAGCATTGTACTGTGGGAGATTGTTATGGGGTGAACAGCTGAAGATATGACACCCATGAAAGCTGCCTTCATTGCGGTGCATAAGGTTTGCTTTCTTAAGTTCTCTTTTTTATTTCTAATGTTGGAGGGTAGGTAGAGTATATTTTATAATTCGCTTGTATTCCATGGTATTTAAGAGCTTTCCAAAAATTATATAGCAGAAGTTGACCATTATTTATAACTTATATTAGGCCTTGTTTATATGTTCTGTTAGAAAAGTAGATTCAAAAATCATACGATGATAGAGAATACATGACTTGCATATCCAGTAGATTGTTTACTTATTTGCAACTTCTCAGATCAATATTGTTTATAATTTGAAGAATGGTAGGCCTACAGTTTCAGAAGAATATCTGCTTTCTTCAGAAGCTAATTGAGGGCTTTTTGTCTCAAAAATCTATTAGAAACCACATTCTTACATATTATCTGTGCAGTCAAGCAATTTGAGGCCTCTGTTTTCCATGATAGCATAACAAATATGTATTCAATTCTATCTAATGAACAGAGGAAATGGCTTCCAAATGGTAACAATGCCTTTGCATGTGAAATTTTCAAAATGCAACCATATCACCATTACCATCCAAATTAAAATTTTGCACTGTCATGACGTTCACCACTTTTAATGATGCTTATTGACATTTATCTTGGATACACTCATTGCTGGTATGTTATACACTCTGATAAAGATAAGTTACTGTAAAATACTTGTCTTGATGCTTATGCTACTCCTTATTTTCCATCTGGACTCAACCCTAGGCCATGGAAGGCCTGTCCTGCCATTTTGAAATCACATCCTAATGTCCCAGAAACATGGCTATGGCCCAGGAAATGAGTCCCACCATTGTGTGCTGTCCTTGGCACAGGAACTTTATGGAATATAATGATATTCCTGACCACATTTCACCTGGGGCCAGCTTTTCCCTTCATCCAGGGAGTACTGAGACTTGTTACTTTTATTCTGTACCAAGTCTCACTGATCTTCCAATCCTTACCTTTGCCATCATTATTTTCCTCTTTGTAGATTTACCATTTCATTCAGTGGTAATCTATACTGTAGTGTAAGGCCCCATGCAGGTGTATCATTTATGCAGATTTATTGTAAACATTTGCTACATATATCCTATGCAAATTTACCTATTCTAATACTTAGAATGTGATTGATCAGTTTCCAATACAATTAAAATGTTGGATGTTGATGTTCTAGACAGATTCTGAGATAGACTAGTAATTCCAAGATTAGAGACAAAAATCTATCCTTTTACATCCTTCTTATATTTCAAGATAAAACCAGACACATAGAAGTAAAAATTCTGAAGATTCACAGCTTTTCTCGTCCCTTGGTGAGGTTAGTCAAACTATTTCTAACACGTGCACTGTCAGTAGTTGCAACTTGTGTTTTTTATGTGAATGCTAGTTTGCTGATTGTCAGGCTTGTCCAACATCTTGGCAGGAGCCCGCATATTGACCAGGCACATAAATTGTAACTGAAAAAGTAATTCAGGATTTAAAAACAACTGTCACGGGTGTATTTATCACATTTATATGCAATGTCCTTAATCTTTTACAATTCCCATAACTCCTTTTATCTGTTTTTGTAGTCTTCATAGGCTGGCCTTGTATGTCAAACTTCTTTTAGCGTTCTTGTGTATTTGGGTTGGTTAATAATTTTGGCACCATTGGATTTAGTGTTTTTTATTTATCATGTTACTTTGCAATGTCCTCAATCTCCTTAAAATTCCCATAACTCAGTCGTCTGCATAAGCTGGGCTTGTATGCCAAGCATCTTTAAGCGCTTGTGTGTATTTGGGTTGGTCAATAATTTTGGCACTATTGATTCCAGCATTTCTCATTACATCTTTGATTTCTGCTTTCAAGGGCTGTTTGGTTTAGTTTAGTGAGAGCTCTAACATGCATAGCAGTGTATGATAAGTCCCCTATTTGAATGTGCTGCTTCCTAGTAGCTATGTGCAAAGCTGCATTCTCCTCATCATTCTCTAATTGAATACTAGAAGGATCAATTATTGGTAATTCTTGAACCATATCAACCCTATTTTCTGTAGGGGCCATATTTAAGTCAGTTTGACCTTTATCATCTTTTCCAGCATTAAGCTCTTGAGGCTTATCCAAGAGCACTTTATTGACTCCCACATGGCCAAACCTACGAGCAGAATACAATGCAGTCTTCGTGTTTCTTTTCACAAATTTTGTCAACCTCTTGAAGTGCATTTACAACATTCAAATGACTGTCAATGGAGGCCAAATAAGGTAGAGTCAAATTTTGCAAATAATATTTTATGCATAGAAAGAAAAAATGAAATCAGTACCCATGAATGACCAGACTGGGTCAATGGGACTAGGGAAGTACAGTTGGTTACAGTAGCATTGTGAGGAGCCAAAACAATGCTCCAAAGTCAAAATCAAGAATACAAAGATAGAAAATATTAGAAATTGCAACTTTGCGTAATATTAGAAGTCTTAGTTGTTTGTAGGGACTGTGAGGTCCCATCCAGGGCTTGACATTTGAGGGTGATAACTTCTTGAATGTATAAGTCCAAACACCTCTGGTCAAGATAGAGGAAGAAGGTCAAGAGGGACCTGGATGCCTTTATCAAATAATTTTATATCCCTTTGATCTTGTAGTACATGGGGTACCCAAATATAATGTGTCCATCTGTCTCTACCTCCTCCATGAAGCAAAAGCAACAAATCCTATCCCCCTTTGAAATATGAGGTCATCTTTGATCTATAGCTGATGGAGGTAGAATCTCATCTGATTAAAATAAATCTTGAGGCCATGGGACACTAATGTCTAATATAAGTGGGGCAGGTGATAGTATTGTTAACAATTTGCAAGAATTGCTTAGCATAAAATGGCATATTAAGGTTGAGAGATTGAGGAGAGATCCAAGCAGTCTAAATATAATGTTGATAGATGTCTTCCCTCGATGGCTTGTGAATTACCTCTTTCTTGGAAAGATGGGTGGGGCATCCAAAGGGTATTGAAAGGGAGAGTTGATCTACAAAATTCTCCATAGCTTGGAGAATTAAGACAGCCTCAAGGTATTGGCCTCACGTTCTTCCATGGGGATTCATTGATGCAACACTCTGTATAGAACAAAGGGCTAGGTATGGGTATCTCCTCCCACTTGACATATGATCCCCCATGTACCTTAGTTAATGAAGATAGAAGGTAAGTTTGATGATGCTCTTTAGATGAAGTTGTCAGGCTACATACTTGGCTTGTACGTTTCATTGAGGAAAGGTTTGCATAATGAATTATACATCAAAGTGAAATAATAATAACCTTGTCAATGCATGCCCAATCGATAGGTTATAGCCTCACCCCCACTTTGAACCACTAGAGATTTATAGTTTAGTAATATAATCAAAGAGCCGTATCTTTGAAGGGATAACCCAAATACTCTTCTACAAGGCTACAAGCACTGACATTTTTTGTGTGTGTGTGTGTGTGGGAGAGAGAGAGAGAGAGAGGTAAAGTAAAATTTTAATGTCTACGAGGCCATAGGCCATATGAGACGATCCTTATGGAGGATGTTGTTTTATCCAATATATGGTTATCCAACCATACTCCGGTTATCGAAGCATGGTGTACAACCTTACCCCCTCCTAGATTAGAACCTTGGACCTCCTCTTTAGAGTTCCAAAGTCTTCACCATTAGGCCCACTCATGTTGTGCATAGAGTGAGAGACAGAGAGAGAGAGAGAGATGTGGGTTTGAGGTTAACAAATGGACTTGAGAACTACTCGCAAATAATTATATCATGCTATGATCTCAAGGGTTTCGTCCTTGTAGAAAAATTGGAACTTTGAGATCAAAATAGAGCAAGTGTGGGAGAGTAAGGAGAGCCACATGGTTGATAAAAAGGAAGATAGCAATGAAGACAGGTTGTGAAAGACATTTGTCCTTTGTAGAGAATGCCACCAAATGAAATCTTCAAGCTCATCAATGTATATGTTAAATGGTGTCAACAATAGATAGCGTCAACAATACTTTTGAAATTATTTGAGAACTTGTGAATTATTTGAAACAATCAACAATTGTTTCATAAATCCTCATGGTATCTATGGTAAGGAGCTTTGTTTGGGCATTGTATCAAAGGCCTTTCTAAAGTTCACAAAACAACAAAATATTTTGAAATACCTTTCTCAAGGCTCCATAATGATAGTAGAGATGGTGAAAACCTCCTTGCCCCTCTCATACCAGTTTCACCACTCTGATGTTGTTCAATGAATTTCATGTCTAGGGATGTCAAATATAGCTTGAAAAATATGTTCCCAATCATAATGGTCACATAATTGTTTGGCTTTGAGCTGTCTCCAACTTTGTGATTGGAATGAACAATATCCTAAGGTCAAGAGGGCAAAAAACCACAACGAATGATGGACTTGAGACTCATTTCCATATTTGAGGAATTTAGCCTATAGCTCGTTACAACCTGATGCTTCGCTGGAATGTGACTTGGGATTGCTCTCTTGAGATATCCTTAATGCAAAAAAAGCAATAGGAATTAGGGAGAGAGGTGACTAGGATGGTGGGTTGGTAAAAGACGTCATAGGGAGGTGACTAGTGAAACCTAGGCTTAGGTGTAGGAGTATGGGGTTTTCTTGGGACATGGTACATGCTAAAATACCTTTGGAGAACTATGCATGGCGTTAGGGAGCTCACTTCTCTTAAAAACAATAAACTTACATTTCTTGCTTTTGAGGGGGCAATGATACTCTTCAATAGTAGATGAGATGGTGATAGGGGCATGCATCAAAGCAAAGCAAAGTCTTCATTGCATGATTTTGCAATCCTTGTCATACTAGTGATTCATAGGACGAAATCCAAATGTGTGGGTTGGCCTTGGGCAATGGGATTTGTGAGTAAGAGAATTGAGGGAAAATTTCTAGAACACATGTGAAAGGAAGTCATATTTCACCGAGGCTAAGCAATGTGGAATGTGAATAATATCTTGGCATCAATTGGGAGGCATGTAGCACTAGTATCGATATACCCTGCATTGAAGTAAACTATAGTATGTAAGTTTACTGTAGTTTAATAAAAAAAAGTGTACACATGCATATATGTGGGTGGGGGATGCCGATGAGGAGATAACAAAAGTAAATTCTAGCATTGTATGGTCAGCTAGAAGGAGCTATCCAGAAATGTATTAGATATGGGAAATCAAGGACATACCAAATAGGGCTTAGTTAAAAACAATTTCTACCATGCAAGAACCAAGTGAATTTACTCAAAGCAAGGGAGCCCGTTGAGGTTTGTAGGCTGATGAATTAGTGCATGAGTGCCATGTCTACATAAGCAAACATGTGCATGGATGCATGAGCATATGAGCACATGCATGCATGGATGTATGTATCATATGTTGGTGATACATGTAAATAAGAGTTGTCACATAATTTTGTTGTATGTGTACTAGAAATAAGTGTTTGTAACTTTGTAATAATGTAATGTGATGTTATGGTTTGTCTTTATATACATGGGTAGTTTGGTGGTATTTAGGTAGTTGCCAATTGCCTATTGGTCCTGTGATACCTAGAAGTGCACATCTAGGTGGGAGATGTTGGGGGATGTTTGTTGGTTAGAAAACTGTTTGTCGAGGTATGATGTTGGCCAATGTTGGTCAAGGCAAGTTTGTGTTGTGTGCTTGATAGGACCATGATGTGTTACATATAACTAGGTTGTGTAGGATATATGTTGTGCATGCAATTTATCCACATGTATCTATAAGTCATTCCCATTGTGTGCCTTAGTTATATATTTATAATGGAATTATATTGTAGGGTGTTTAATTCTATTTCTACAATAATTGTGAGGCCATGTGAGTTGCACAACTGTAAGGAGTGTCGCTGATAAGCATTGATGGAGTTCCTTTGATTTACCAAATGTCTTTGAATTTAAAGGTCTTAACATCTAGTATCAAATGACACAACTTGTCATTTGTTAGGTCATGAAGATAGGTGCTTGGTGGGTTCAAGTGCAGGCATTGAAGTCGCCCAATAGAATAACTTTGCCCAAGGAAGAGTTCATAGAGATCTTTGGGCAGAAGTCAAGGAACAAATCATCTTTGTGGACAATAAAGGATGATGACGTTGGAGGAAAGTGGCATGTTATGAAAATGTCGTAGATAGGGAGAGGGCCTCTTTGGGTTTGAAATCACATGTATTGCATATTCATGTGAGGCAACCAATGACACCCTAAATCATTGGCGATCGAAAACAAGGCATGCTACCAACTTGAACCGTGAGCATTCCCTTATCCTCATGTATGGGATCTAAAGGTTGATGTCTAATGATATCTAGTGATTGGTGGAATGCCCCTTTGGGGTTAGTGCGGGTCTTCGTGAGAAAGACAACATCTTGTGAGGAGATAAGATGTTGGGAGGAACATCTAGATGACCATATCACATCATTGCAATTCTTATAGGTGACATAGAGACTACCATTACTATCGAGATCTGCAAACACCATTGTTTTAATGGTTAAAGGTGATCCTGAAGGAGGAAATCATGGATCATTGCATTATCATTTGCGACTTATCACCTATTTGTTGTCTTTCTTGGCAGTCACAACTTGTGTATGGGCTTTACCTCAATTCCTCTACTTAGAGTTATGTGAGATCCTCACCAAGACAGACCTGGTGGAAGGGGTGAATAACTTCCCTTTTGCCCTTATTGCTTGCATGCAGTCCGACATAGAGTGAAACTAGATGAGAATGTTACCATTTGGGACCACCTATGTTCTATCAAGAGTGATGTCTTTGAGGTCAAGAGTGTCATGTACATAAACACGTCTTACGTCCATAGGATTAGAGGGTTTAGGTCTCACACTTGGAGGTTGAGTTCTTTGGTTTAGCGTGCTTGTTCTTCATAAAACTTGGATTGGACTGAAAGCTTAAGAATGAAAGGGGCAATTTTGTCTTTCACCATTGGAATCCATGAGCTATATTCCTGGATTCCTAGTGGGATGTTGGTTCAGCCTTGAGGTTCTCATGGAGCTGCAGAATTTTTGTTTGCTTGCTTTGAAATTCAATTTGCTTAATTTGGATTTCAACCGCAATCCATCTCTTGGATACAATGAAGGCTATGCATATAGAATCTCTCTTTCTGATATCAAGATGAGCAGAAACAAAAAAGTGTAAAAGTATCTTCTGAAACATAGCAGAGGCTTGTGTGCTGGGATAGAAATCTAAAATTGTGAGACAAGGAATATAAATTGGAAATTGGGTCTTTGTCAGACTAATTTGCTGATTTCCTGATAAACATTGGGCTTAAGCTCTTTTTCTTCTTCAGGTCCATCTACCTAGGCATTCTCTCTGATATATGTGTTCACAAGAGGTTCTACTACTTCGTCATTGACAAATCCGAAAAGATGCTTATGTGCCATGTGTTATTCAATGTACAGAACTACTAGGTCCAGGATTAGCACTTGTCTGCCACACACAAGTACTTGTAGGTTTCATCACCCTGTTTAAGAATGTAACTTTTAGGCAGGGTTCCACGGGGACGTGTCCCCCCCCTGGGGGATGCATCCCCCCGTCCCTTGCGTCCCCAATATGGGGGGACGACATCGGGGACCGTCCCTGAGACACTTGAGGCCTGCAGCCAGCTGTCCTTGAAATGCCCTCTGTGAGGGGACGTCCCCGGGGATGGCCAGTAGTCCCTGGGGACGGTCCGAGTGTCCCCAAAAACACTCAACTGTTTAAGGGGAACGCCCAGCCGTCCCCCATGGCTGGGCGTCTCAAGCAAAAGTTAAAACATAAAAAAAAGTTAGCATATTAATTTAAAAAAAAAAGGTAGGGGGTGGGACCCATGAAAGTCTCACCCCCCAAACCCTAAAAACTAAAAGAAACTAACACTATAAAGTAAAAAGAAAAACTTAAAAAGTTAAAAGTTAAAACAAACACACTCATTCAGGCTTTCAGCAGTGAGGAAGAAGAAGAGCAGGGATAGCAACAGGAGGCAGCAACAACAACAGCAAGAGCAGGCAAGAGCAGGCAACAAGAGCAGGGATAGCAACAGCAGGCAGCAACAGCAGGGACAGCAACAGCAGGCAGCAAAAATCCAAGTTTGTTTTGAAGTTTTCCAATTTTCATTACCTCATCCAAGTCTCTTTTGAAATTTTCATATTTTTCTTTCAACATTCAACATGAGCAGCAGTGAATTAGACTCATTTAACATTCATATGGAGGGGGAAAACTACAGTAAAAATCAATGCCAAAATATTCATGCTGCTAGGGATTCTGCCTCTACCATCCAACCTCAAACTTCCAAAGGGGAAAACACTGCTTTTAGGACTAGTTTTGATTGTCCAACACCATTATTAAAAGAATATGCCAAGGGTCCATTCAATATTAAAAAACCTCTGCTGCAATTTGTAACCAACTGTGACCATTATTAAAAGAATATGCCAAGGGTCCATTCAATATTAAAAAACCTCTGCTGCAATTTGTAACCTCTTTTTGTTGTAAATGAGCATTTAGACTATTTACTATTAGTACTTTTGATTTCACTATTTTGTTGTATTTTTGTTCTCTTTGTATTTCACTCTTTTTGTTGTAACTTGTAAATGAGCATTGAGACTATTAGTATTTTTGCAACTATTTTTCATTTTGACATTTGTTGTAAAATTTAATTTTTAAATTATTCTAAGAATCTAATGGCTTCTAAGTTCTAAATATTTTTGTTGTAGACTATTTTTGTTGTAAACTATTAGTATTTAGTATTTTTCATTTTTGTTGTGTAGAATCTGTAGATTATTCTAAATTTTAGTAGTAACAGTTCTTTGCTTTGCAAGAGAAGGATCCATTGAGTGACAACCCACAAGCAAATATATTTACCATGTTCAATTGCTCCTTTTTGAACATCCAAATTGGGTTGATTAGTAAGGTGTAGTAATAGTGTGAGATCATTCTCTAACAGGGTCTCTCTACTTTTCCAAAATTTCTCTCCTGAAATGGAAGAAATATGGAAAATTGTATCCAAGGCATCGGCTTTGAAAAGCACATCCTAAACCTTTTTAGTTTTAGATGACCATGCAACCAATTTTCCATCTGTCAAGTATTGCTCGTTGAAAAAAAGTATTGTTGTTAGCTTAGTTGAACAAAAAATGAGGGTGCATAAAAGGTGTCATCTAGAATGGGCTCTTTGGAATTTTTGTGATCTGTCATTATGCGCCCTCATTAAATACTTTTTGTACAAGGAAAAATATTTAGGATCAGTGGATGATTTGTCTTATGAATCCTCAGGTTGTATCTTTGATGATAACTCACAACTTCCATTCTTATTAACAACTGTCACTACTTAACTATGAACTACAAGTTTCCTATAGGAAATTATAGCACAAGCCTTTAGTATGGATGCTTCATGAAGAAATGTCCGTCCAGAACTTTGAGGCCTACTACAATAAACAAAATTTGAGTTGACCATTCCTAGTTCGCACAAGAAAACAAAGAACCATTCCAAAGGTTGTTGTCCTCTTTGATTGTTGTGGTCACCAGATTTGGGGAATGAGATGAATGGGACAATCGTGCCTCGTGCGGAGCAACAATAGGGCCAGCTTCGAGAACATGGGGAGCGGCTCGATCGAACTACCTCCCAAGATTTTTTACAAGGCCAACTTCTTTTAAGATGCGACCTTCAAGGCTCTTCTACTCTATCCTAATCTACTAGCATCAAGGGGAAAAGGGAAAGAAAGAAAAACCACAAGAATCAGAGGAAATGTAAAATCCTAAGCTAACCAGGGGCGATGTGCCAAGATCATAAGATTCTTATGCACAACAGTAGGATAAATGAACGCGTGAATTGTTGTGGACAACGCTCAAGGAACACCTTCGCTTCTCGACACGCCAATTAAGCTTCTAGGGTGTATATATATATATATATATATATATATATATATATATATATATATATATATATATATATATATGAGTATGAAAATTACAAATCATGCCGAAGCGAGGGTTTGAAAACATATCTGTAATTTGGGTCTAGACTGTTATACAAAAGAAAATGAAGGGAAAGTTACAAAATAGCAACTAATTGATCCTTTACAATGCCTAGACAACTACTATTTATAGACAAAATTGGGGAGATTTTCCCTCCAAAACTTGAACAAGAGTCTTGATAGTGCCTCTGTTGCTTCATGCCAAGCCATACCCACATTTATGTTATTTATCCTTTCGAGGTTTCTAGATTTGTGTTTTAAAAGCCTTTGGATGCTCAACTGTCTCTGCTATTGCCATCCACCTTTTCTGGGGATTCCCAAAGTTTGAGCGTGAGAAATCTCTATAATTAATGCCACCTAGGTCGAGGCTTTCTCCCATTACGGCTCTTGTCACTTTTGCCTTTAATGTGTCAACTGCTTCCTTGGATTGCCGTGTTTAAATGGTGTAGGTAGGTGGACCTTTAATGTATCAACTGCTTCCTTGGATTGCCGTGTTTAAATGGTGTAGGTAGGTGGGCTTGAGGCTTTTTTGCCATTGTTGCCTTTATGAATTCAACATCTTCTTTGGGAGATTTATTGGATGTGTTGTGTTCTTTGCAGGAAAAGGATTGTACACCCTAGAAGATTGAACACCACAGCACAATGTGACCCCCGACCCCGGTTGGGGGTTATGGGGGGCCAACGGCCCTCCATGCGAGGGTTCGGGGGCAGAAGTCCCCGAGATAAATTTTGGTCCTGAAATTTTCAGAGCTGAGTGGTGTTAGCCCATTGTGTGACGTTACGGGCTTCCTCGTTTGATCGGACAACCTTCTAGATCATATTTAATTTTTTGACTTATTTTTGGGTCGTCAATTGCATAGCATGGGTTGTTGATCTTTTGTCGGGAAGTCTGGAGCGCTTCTCCTTTCTTTTCTTCATCAACATCTCTCAGAAGACCCGACCTTCGGAACTTTTCTTCGCCCTCCGACCTTCGGAACTTTTCATCACCCTCCAACCCTCGGAACTTTATAACTTCCGATCTTCAGAACTTCAAAACATCCGATCTTCGGAAGTTTTTTGCTCCCCTTGAGCCCTCCAGAACTTTTCGTCGCCTTCCAACTTTTGGAACTTTTTAAGACAGTACGTGGACTGTTGGAACTTTTGCTTTCTTCCCTCAGTCAGAACTTTTATAATGTGGTGCCAGCCTTTGATCGGAACTTATTTCTCTGCCTTCCTCATTTTCTCAACCCGATGATCTGCTCCTTGCCAAGGCAGATTTATGAAAATTTTGCTAAGGCATTTCTCCTTCTGTGTTTAGTGAGAATTACTACAGGTTTCTAACTTGGATGACTATGCTTTTACTATTTCTGAGGGAGAAGCTTCTTATGATCTGTCTTCCTGAGGTTGGAAACACAATGAAGCCTAAGATGCTGTCCAATGTTTCACACATCATCATGCAGTTCAGGATGACTGGAATTTCAACTGAAATATTACAGGTATATTGTAAGTGTCTTGAAAGGTCCAAAAATTCTTCTTGCTTTGGGCTGTTATATTTTTATGAGCTACCAGAAAGAGGTTGATGTCAACAGGTTGTTCGCTGCTTCCTCTACAAGCCTCTATTACGGTATCAAGTTTACTGGAGATCAACATTGCAACCTCACGTGCTTGAAAAGTCTTTGAAATCCCTACACCTTACAAGACATACATTTCCTGCATTTGCTTCAGAATTTTCTGATGGCTATTTCTACAGAAATCATTACAGCCTGTAGCTTGTGTAGTGAATCCCAAATAAAGCTGGCCAGCTCAAATAGCTCTGCTCATGCTATTATCTTGCTAGCTGTATTTATATCTGGTTTAACCATCATGGAACCACCTTTTGGAACTGACACCTCTGGCATCCCCTTATACCATTCTTGCATTCTGCTTTTATATCCAACTAGATATTGTCCTCCTTGTATTACACTTCTTTGTAATGTGAGGCAACATTAAATATGATTTATTTTTCCATTGAAGGAAATATTTATTGAATCTATCAAATTATGTTCCAGAGGGACTTGCCCTCAGATGTGGGGGCTGCCCCAGAGATGCGTTCTGCCATCCCAAAAACGCGTCCTACTGTCTACATCCTGGAACTTTGTCGAACATAGCCATCAAATGATCTGTTAATGATGTCAGTGTTTACCCACAGGGCCAAGAAAGTCGGTCTGCTGTTACTGTTAAATACCCAAATCTATAACTGAATCTAAAATATTTGGAAAAAGTGATACTCACAGCCACCCCCCACAAAGGAAAAGAAAAAAATTGTGATTTGTATGGCTTCTTTAGACAGTACACAATAAAATAACATTCTCGAGAATGCATGGGCAGAACATAGACCCAAGTAACTCCAATAGCAGTATGGATGCTGCACTTGGGTGAGTACACAGTCTAGACTTCCTGATACAAGTCCTTAGACTGCCAAGTTTAGTCAAAATGCAGGGTTTTTAGAGTCATATTCAATGCCTTCTTAAAAAAATTGAAATTTGCCTAAATCAAGACTCTAAAAGCCAGATAATTAAAGAACCTTACACTCAAAATGTTATTCCAAAAAATAAACACCTAAATTCAGCTTTTTCAGTGGTTAAAATAGCACTCAACCAGGAAAAAGTAGCTTGGAAGTTGCTTAAATAGCTACTCCGTTTTTAATTAGAAATGACATTATTACAAAGTTACCTGGGATATAACTGAAAAGCTGGTTGAAATCTAGACTTGCTGTCACACCTTTCATTTGGGAAAAAGTTTACTCGATATTTGGAAATTGTCTTTGATACAAAATACTAGCAATAGATACAATGCCAAATTTGAAATTCAAACGAAGTTTGTGTGCTTGGGAGTGTGTTTGAGTTTACATCTTATTGGCCTTGTTTTGGAATTTGAAAAGTTAAAGGACAAAGTGAAATGTGAAATTTGGGCCTGTAGAAAAGAAAGGGATGAAAATGCATATTTTTCAAAAATAGCATTCTTGTTATAATTAGAAATTAAAACTAGTGTCTCCAGTTGTAATTTCCTCTTCATTTCCTTGTGTGGCCTGTAACATTATGAGACTGGATTGTTGATGATGATAATACTTGGTTAGATGGATAGGTTAGGTAGAAACTGATATATTTTGGTTAAAGTTTAAACTTGGGTATTGTGTTGTAAGCATACATATGTTAAGCTTGAAGGGTTTATGGCAACCCCAATGGTCCCCTTTCCTATTCTTCTTATATATGCTATATGGTCCACTGTGAAGCTAGCCATAAAGGGGGTGGCAAGCAGTATGTTTAAAGACTTTTTCTGAGGACAGGTCTGCACTAGTTAATGTTGTTCATAATACAAAAGGACTTGATCTCATTGATGATATACTGATCTACATCATAGGACTGTTTTATGTCATGTTTCCATTCAGATGCAAGTTATAAGACCTTTTCATGATCTTGTTCATTTTTGGGATTCAAGTAACAATTTAGTTTGTAGAGTCTCAAGATAGTTTATTCCAATAATGATGTTTAGTATGCATAAGAAGAGTACACGTAATATCATGGATGTTAGGAGTTTTGTATGGAAAAACAACTTGGGCCTTTGAGTATAAAGTTGGTTATTTGTTGTTTGTTGCAAGTCAATGACCTGTATGCATTGATCTACTTTTCTGTATCACTTTGTGGTAATATTTCTGGAAAATTTTACATAATCACTGAATAAGAGAAGGTATATACTAAAAAATACTCTAGACAAATGATGCAAATTAAGCGGTCCAATCGAAATCTTCTAGTTTATCAAGAAAGTATTGAAATCGGTGAATGACATCATATACAAAACATAAGATTAATATCATGTATTCAACTCCCTATATACGTTTAACTGTGAAAAAATAATACATTCATTTTGAGGTACAGATTGAGTGGCATGAAATAGGTAAAGTAGAATATTATGGAAGTCCACTTTTAGGAAATACTTAGGTGCCTTAAAGTTGGTTATTTGTTGTTTGTTCCTAAGTCAATGACATTTATGCATTGATCTACTTTTCTGTATGCATACTATTAAAGAATCTATGTCACTTTGTGGTAATATTTCTGGAAAATTTTACATAATCACTGAATAAAAGAACGTATATACTAAAAAATACTCTAGAAAAATGATGCAAATTAAGCGGTCCAAATGAAATCTTCTAGTTTAGAAGAGATAAATATTGAAATCGGTGAATGACATCATATACAAAACATAAGATTAATATCATGTATTCAACTGCCTATAAACGTTGGTTAACTGTAAAAAAAGAATACATTCATTTTGAGGTATAGATTGAGTGGCATGAAATAGGTAAAGTAGAATATTATGGAAGTCCACTCGTAGGAAATATTTAGGTGCCTTAAAGTTGGTTATTTGTTGTTTGTTGCAAGTCAATGATCTATATGCATTGATTTACTTTTCTGTATGCATACTATTAAAGAATCTGTCACTTTGTGGTAATATTTCTGGAAAAGGGTAAGGGTGGGGGTGGGGGAAGTAACAACTGCAACCACAGTTGTTAAAAGTAACAACTGCAACCGCAGTTGTTAAAAGTAACAACTGCGGTATATGCTAAAAAATACTCTAGTAAAATGATGCAAATGAAGCGGTCCAAATGAAATCTTCTAGTTTAGCATAGAGATAAATATTGAAATCGATGAATGACATCATATACAAAACCTAAGATTAATACTATGTATTCAGCTGCCTATACATGATGTTTAACAGTGAAAAAAGAATACATTCATTTTGAGGTATGATTGAGTGGCATGAAACAGGTAAAGTAGAGTATTATGGAAGTCCACTCTTAGGAAATATTTAGGTGCCTTAAAGTTGGTTATTTGTTGTTTGTTGCAAGTCAGTAACTTGTATGCATTGATCTTCCGTCGCTTTGTGGTAATATTTCTGGAAAATTTTACATAATCACTGAAGGTATATGCTAAAAATACTCTAGTAAAATGATGCAAATTAAGCGGTCCAAATGAAATCTTCTAGTTTAGCATAAAGATAAATATTGAAATCGGTGAATGACATCATATACAAAACCTAATATTAATACTATGTATTCAACTGCCTATACACGACGTTTAACTTGGAAAAAAGAATTCATTCATTTTGAGGTATGATTGAGTGGCATGAAACACGTAAAGTAGAGTATTATGGAAGTCCACTCTTAGGAAATATTTAGGTGCCTTAAATTGGTTATTTGTTGTTTGTTGCAAGTCAGTAACTTGTATGCATTAATCTTCCGTCACTTTGTGGTAATATATCTGGAAAATTTTACATAATCACTGAAGGTATATGCTAAAAATACTCTAGTAAAATGATGCAAATTAAGCGGTTCAAATGAAATCTTCTAGTTTAGCATAGAGATAAATATTGAAATCGGTGAATGACATCATATACAAAACCTAATATTAATACTATGTATTCAACTGCCTATACACGACGTTTAACTGTGAAAAAAGAATACATTCATTTTGAGGTATGATTGAGTGGCATGAAATAGGTAAAGTAGAGTATTATGGAAGTCCACTCTTAGGAAATATTTAGGTGCCTTAAAGTTGGTTATTTGTTGTTTGTTGCAAGTCAGTAACTTGTACGCATTGATCTTTTTTTCTGTATGCATACTATTAAAAAATCTATGTCACTTTGTGGTAATATTTCTGGAAAATTTTACATAATCACTGAATAAAATAAGGCATATACTAAAAAACATAGTTGAGAAAATCAGAATCGGGTAGTAAATTGGCTGGTTTAAAAATCGGCATTTTTTATTGAAAAAACCGAAGAAAATGCAAATTTTCATTGATAAAAAATCTTTTTTCATGCATATCAGAATTTTTCGGCAAAAAATCGACAAAATCGGCAAAAAATCGGCTAGCTTGTGAGTCGGAAAAAAATCGGCAAAATCGGGATTTTTTTGCAGATTTTCTCAATTATGCTAAAAAATGCTGGAGTAAAATGATGCAAATTAAGCGGTCCAAATGAAATCTTCTAGTTTAGCATAGAGATAAATATGAAATCGGTGAATGACATCATATACAAAACATAAGATTAATATCATGTATTTAACTGCCTATACACGTTTAATCTTCTGGTTTAGCATAGAGATAAATATTGAAATCGGTGAATGACATCATATACAAAACATAAGATTAATATCATGTATTCAACTGCCTATAAACGTTGGTTTACTGTAAAAAAAGAATACATTCATTTTGAGGTATAGATTGAGTGGCATGAAATAGGTAAAGTAGAATATTATGGAAGTCTACTCTTAATATTTGTTGGCAATTTTGGGTACCTTGGGTACATTGCCCTTGCTCAAGTGTTGATGTTGTCATTGATGTCAAAGAGCGGAAGGGTTTTTGTGAAAACCAAGGCAGACTAAATTATAGGTTTTGTTTAAATCCATGGTCAGCAGTTTTGAAATGGGTTTTTCTTAAAACCCAAGTTAGCTCTTCGTTTTGTTGAAAAAGGTGCTTCGATGATGATGATATTTAATTTTAAATATCCAGTTTAAATTTTATTTATTTATTTAAAATTTAAATTAATATTTCAAAATTAAATTAAAGTTGTTCACCGGCTTGTTTTCAAATCCGACGTTGCTAGGGTTTTGCAACGGATCAATTAGGGTTTCCTGTTGACAAAGCAAGGTTAAGCAACCGAAAAATTCTAGGGTTTCATGTTGACCTAATTAGGGTTGCAGCCGACGTGTTTGAGAATGTTTTGATGGGATATTCTATTCTATAAAAATGCGGGACTGTTGCAAGGTTAAAGAGTGGGCGTGATGCGATATATGCGAATGAAGTTCGTGTGCAGCAGAGTGTAAGTCGGTGATAGTTCTTTGGAGTTAAAGAAAAGAGATCGCAGCGATGAGATAGTGAGTGAGTGCATATCGACTGATCGAGAACAAAGAGAGCGATATGCAGACGGCGTGTTTAAAGTCCGAGGCAAAAATACGCAGATGGTAGAAGTGAGATTTCATGGAAGGTGCAGCAGAGTGAGTGGTGCAAAGAGAAGATAAGAACGCGGTATGCAGAAGTCGTGTTCCGAGTGTGAAATGACAGTGTGCTGGCTGTAGAAGTAATATTTTTGTGAAGTTGCAGCAGAGAACGCGGAGAGATATAGAGGAGTGGTTGAAAAAGTGCGAATCATTTTTCACAGCAGCAGTCGAATGCCGACAAGCAGCAGATCGCAGAAAAACAACAGATCGTGATAATTGAGGTGAAAGTTTACATTCTGCAATTTTTATTATTATCTTCAAGTTGTAGCTTGAAAAAGGGGTTGGTGCCTCTTTCCAGTTGGTGCTGGAAAAATTGGAGTTGGTGCTCCATTCTGTTGTAGCAGATAAAATTTAGAGGTTGGTGCCTCTTACCAGTTGGTGCTTGGTGAATGATTATGTAAAGTTGTAGCTTTGCATTTGACTGGATTTGGATGGTAGTCCAAGCAGTCTTTTTGAGGAGTAGCCACATCGGTGAACCTCGTTAAAATGCCGTGTTATGTGTGATGCTCTTAGTACTTTTATTATTTCTGTTTTAATCTGCTGCAGTTTATTTAAAAGTCTAAATTGCTTTTAAGTTTTTAAAGAACACACTGATTCACCCCCCCTCTCAGTGTCATTGTGATTGTAACAATATTTAGGTGCCTTAAAGTTGGTTATTTGTTGTTTGTTGCAAGTTAATGATCTATATGCATTGTTTTACTTTTCTGTATGCATACTATTAAAGAATCTGTCACTCTGTGGTAATATTTCTGGAAAATTTTACATAATCACTGAAGGTATATGCTAAAAAATACTCTAGTAAAATGATGCAAATTAAAATGTCCAAATGAAATCTTCTAGTTTAGCATAGAGATAAATATTGAAATCGGTGAATGACATCGTATACAAACCTAAGATTAATACTATGTATTCAGCTGCCTATACACGACGTTTAACTGTGAAAAAAGAATACATTCATTTTGAGGTATGATTGAGTGGCATGAAACAGGTAAAGTAGAGTATTATGGAAGTCCACTCTTAGGAAATATTTAGGTGCCTTAAAGTTGGTTATTTGTTGTTTGTTGCAAGTCAATAACTTTATGCATTGATCTTCTGTCACTTTGTGGTAATATTTCTGGAAAATTTTACATAATCACTGAAGGTATATGCTAAAAATACTCTAGTAAAATGATGCAAATTAAGCGGTCCAAATGAAATCTTCTAGTTTAGCATAGAGATAAATATTGAAATCAGTGAATGACATCATATACAAAACCTAATATTCATACTATGTATTCAACTGCCTATACAGGACGTTTAACTGTGAAAAAATAATACAAAATAATACATTCATTTTGAGGTATGATTGAGTGGCATGAAATAGGTAAAGTAGAGTATTATGGAAGTCCACTCTTAGGAAATATTTAGGTGCCTTAAAGTTGGTTATTTGTTGTTTGTTGCAAGTCAGTAACTTGTACGCATTGATCTATTTTTCTGTATGCATATCTATGTCACTTTGTGGTAATATTTCTGGAAAATTTTACATAATCACTGAATAAAATAAGGTATATACTAAAAAACATAGTTGAGAAAATCAGAATCGGGTAGTAAATTGGCTGGTTTAAAAATCGGCATTTTTTATTGAAAAAACCGAAGAAAATGCAAATTTTCATTGATAAAAAAGCTTTTTTCATGCATATCAGAATTTTTCGGGAAAAAATTGACAAAATCGGCAAAAAATCGGCTAGCTTGTGAGTCGTGAAAAAATCGGCAAAATCGGGATTTTTTTGCAGATTTTCTCAACTATGCTAAAAAATACTCTAGTAAAATGATGCAAATTAAGCGGTCCAAATGAAATCTTCTAGTTTAGCATAGAGATAAATATGAAATCGGTGAATGACATCATATACAAAACATAAGATTAATATCATGTATTTAACTGCCTATACACGTTTAATCTTCTGGTTTAGCATAGAGATAAATATTGAAATCGGTGAATGACATCATATACAAAACATAAGATTAATATCATGTATTTAACTGCTTATACACATTGTTTAACGGTGAAAAAAGAATACATTCATTTTGAGGTATAGATCGAGTGGCATGAAATAGGTAAGTAGAATATTATGGAAGTCCACTATTAGGAAATATTTAGGTGCCTTAAAGCAAGCGGAATGTGAAGGCCCCTTTTTGAACTTGATCTTTTCTTCTAATAAAAATGATGGTGTTGCCTCTGCACCATAGGTAGTGGATGGAGTGATCTTGATATATATAATTAGATAAACTATTGTAGTGTTGAAATTTTAATTTGATCCATGGCCAAGGCAGACATTGTATGATATAATATTGATAGGCCTAAGGGCATTTCATTTTGCGATGTATTGAATTTATTATAATATTTTATTATGTAAACCGTATTGGTCACAGTTAATCTTGTCATGGTGAAACCCACTTTATAACTTGTAATTAACCTTGAGCCCTCTTGTTATGTCGGCTTAGGTTAAACTCTTTTATGTAATTGGGGTTTTGGTATTGGTATAACTAAACTCCACCACTCATTTAATTATCAAAGTGTTGTAAATCTTATCTATGGATAATAGAATGATAATTTATGGTGCCTACAAGTCCCCCAAATCTCTCTCTTTTCCTTTCTTTTGTCCTTTTATGTTTTTTGTGTAAGATTTGAGTGGATGGATTGCCTCTGTTCTTTTTGGAAAATATTGTGAGTTTCGACATGGTATCAGAGTAGGTACCCACTTGGTCACGCATAAGTGTTTTTTGAAGCCTTTGATTTTTCTTCTGATTTGTAGGATGATTTCTTCCTCGAATTCTCATGAGCTATTTTTGCATAAAAGGTGAAAAGGATTTTTTAACGTCCTTTTTATTTGCCTCTTCGAAATCATTGGAGAAAATATGGCTTGCTTCACTCAAGCTCTTCAAATCATCAAGGTGGATCCTCGCAAGCTCAGGAATGAAGATAAAAAGTGTTCACTAGTTCAAGAAAGTGCATGTGCAAAATTTGAATTCGACGCGCTTTTCCCACTCTGGCTTGATACCCTCCCAACCAGAAGTATGTTTGCCCTTATTCAAGGAGAAGGGGCATGCCCTCATCTAGTCAAGATGGGCAACATTGCAGCTTGGAAAGCACCCTTCAAGGTATCGCTTTGCCAGAAATTCGGGTTTGAATCTACGTGCTACTCGGTTTCTAAAGAAAGCGTTGGAGTCTAAGAGGAAAAACCTACAGTTTGGAGACTCCATTTCCTACTTTTTGCCCTACTATGGCATGGGGGTATGCATTGTGGTTTGGAGACAAAGGGGTGCGGGTTCGAATCTTGCAAATCTTCTCTTTTGCTGCACGGTGCCAATTAAAAGTGCTTCCATGAGAGTATTGGCATCACTGTCACACTAGTAAGGGATGGAAAGATGGACAATGGATCATTTTTACGTGAGCTAGATTGTGTGTTCAAAACTCATGCCCTTTTTTCCCTTTGTTGTCGACTGGAGATCACTTATGTAAAAGGGAATCCTTTTCCCCTCCAAACACTCCTCGGTTATTTTACAAAGCAAGGCCGATATGGCCACCTTTCCCGCAATGTCAAGCTTATTTTCTCATGTTTATACTAGCTTAGCTAATCGAAAGGCAGTAAGTGTTGACAACGCACAAGTTGAGAGTTGCTAAAGTGGCAAAAAAAATAAATGGATTGCATTAGCGAATCAAAGACTGACAAGTGGAAGTCCAGTTTCTCTGGTTGAAAGGAAATCTTGATGTCTTGACTGCCAGTTACAATGTTAATCTTGATGTTTCTCTAATGTTACAACTGATCTAAGATTTAAGATTAATTGATTGAGTTATACTGTCTAGTCAATCAACAAATAAGCCAACTTCTTGTCAGATAAATTTCTGCTAGAGTAGTAATTTCATAAAGCATACCGAGCATGGATTATAGGTCCAGTAAATAGACAAAGACAATAACATAGAAATCTTCAACTTTTTATTTTTTATCTTTCTCTAGCGTCTCTCTTGGCTGTCCTTTGTCAATTGTGATCATAGTCATCCTAGTGTTAGCATTGACTTGTTCTGGGTTGAAGAGTTAAAGGGACCAAGAGGCCAAAGCTGAGGAATTTTTTTGAAATTATAAAAATGAAGAAAACAATATATCAATTTTTATTTCCTGTCTTTTTGGAGCTTTTCATGGTATTTCAATAAATTGCAAGCTGTTCATGATATCTGCAGTGACCCACGAGTTTGGCTGATTGTGATCCAGGTTTGAGTGGGTTTAACTTTTGATAATTGAAAAACTCATCACTTCTCAAGTCAGAGCCAATTATACTTGTATTGTGGTGCAGGACAGTGGAACTCTGAACTTTTTTTAAAATGTCCAGAATTGTCCTCCAGTATGAAGAGTGCTAATTTTCTGTTTAATATTTTTTAACTTGTTTTTCGGTGGGCTTTATCTCGAGGCCTTTTTAATGAAGAGGCCAAACCACCCAATAAGCCATTTGGAAATGGCCTAGGCTTCTCCACAGGCTATTTTGTTGCTTTGAAAAAAATTATAGTTCCTCAAATTCCATCTTTGGTTGTTGACAAGTGGATCACAATAAAGTATAATTATTTTCCCAAAAATTGTCAACAAGGGATTATCTTCCATTTGCATGAGAAAACAGCTAGACCAAACCCTATTCCATGCCCTTTTATGCTCAGCTATTTTGTTACCCTGATTGCTTCATGTTTGAACTTAATACTATCATGTACAATGACTAATTGGCTTTTGTAAAGATAATGCAATTTGAAAAGTAATGTGGGTAAAAGTATATATGCAAGTTCCTAAGGTATTTGGCCTTGTCATTATTCTTTTCTGATAATCACATATTATAGCTTGATTTGGGAATACTACCATGTACATGGCTAATTGGCTTTGGTATTGTTTTAAACTGCAATTTGAAAAGTAATGTAGGTAAAAGTATAAGGCAAGTTCCTAAGGTATTTGGCCTTGTCATTAATCTTTTCTGATAATCACATATTATAGCTTGATTTGGGAATACCCATTACAATGACAGCACTTTATTTTTGTGCTGAAATATATTGGAAAATAATCTCTCTTCTTTCCATAAAATGAAAAATTGGCTGGAACCTTAGGATTACCATGTAGGATCCAATTTTGTTGGCAATTGTGCATTATGAAAATTACAATCATGATTTTTAATGTTGATTGATACAGTGAATAATGAAGTTTACAATGCTGCTGTTAAATTGAGTCTCTGAGTATTGCTGTAGTAACAAACTGCTCATGCAATTACATATTAATCCGTAATACTTTTGCAATTAATATCACTGATTTTTTATTTCTTCCATTCTAGGTAATATCCAGTGAATACTTTTGTCTTGCAACCACATGCAATTTCTTACTTCACTATACTCCAATTCCTATATGCAGTTTTTATATTTTCTTGTTAGCTCCATCCATATTTGTCATAATTTTCTAAAATAACACATTGACGCAATGAAGTATCCTTATCAGTCCTTGAGCAGATCTGTAGCCCTTGTTATCCAATCGTGTGCTTTGTGTCTATACAATAAAGTTATCTATTGGGCATCCCTTTTGTCTACAACTTGCTGCTTGAACCTTGATTAACTTCTTGCTTGCAAATAACACAATGAGCGACAGTTAAGATTATTGAGCATCTTTGATCCTATTTTCTTCTTCAACTAAAGTTCCAAATGCATGGGACAGTAATTTCCCAAAAGCAAATACCACATTAGTACTACTGTGGTATGTTTTTTAACAGTACATCCATGGCATCATTGTCATCAAGGATACTACCCTTCCTACAAGTTGGTTCACTAAAGACTTCCATTTTGTGGACACAACTCATAACACTATCACATTTAGATATCTTTAGACAAAAGACTTGTTGATTTGATATCCACTTTGGCATTTTGTGCCTTAGAGCTAAAAAAGTATCTTCTCTATGAATATTTGAAGAAAACATGTTTGGTATTGCAATGGACTGATCAACTTGTCCACTTATTTGCAGGTTTGGAGGTTGCTGAAAAGAGAGTTACTACTGGTAGGTGCTTATGCCATTGTAAGAGTGTACTTATTTACTATTGGTAGGTGCTTATGCCATTGTAAGAGTGTACTTGTTTAATGGAATGGTCGAAATGGATGTATCAGTACGAAGTTTTAATTATATACTCTAATACATATATATAGGAATGGTTTGGATGGTATTCCATTTGGATTCAACCAGCATAAGTTTGATTTCCACGGCATTCAAACAACTAGATTTTTCTTCATTAACCTACATAAATTGGGATCGACAATGGTAAGAATTTGGTCAGACTTGGGATTTAGAACATAATGGGCATGTTGGCATGATTTCCACTTTGGGATTTTCATGGCATTCAAACAACTAGATTTTTCTTCATTAACCTACATAAATTGGGATCGACAATAGTAAGAATTTGGTCAGACTTGGGATTTAGAACATAACATAATGGGTATGTTGGCATGATTTCCACTTTGACATAATCTGAAAGCAAACTAAATTAGTCACAAGGAATGACATTGATTAGAAGACCCACTCCCTCAAGCATAAAGACTTCCTTTTGGGACTGAAATTACCTTTCTATGAACTTTGAGCTTTTAATAACAATTTGTGCATATTTTAAATGATCGGATCGATTTATATTTGATTCCAACCCATTTAGAGGGGACTAACCATGGATTTTTTTATGCTGGTTACTAACTTTCTGTCCACAGACAGGTATTAACGTGGAACAAAATTCCAATCATGGAATATATCACTAGACTTGCATTATCACATTAACCGGTTAGAAAGCAAGAAGGCCTGCCCTCTACACACATGCCCAAACTCGATGTTAATAAGGGTGAGGAATCCCATAGAGTGGGACCAAGGACTTGCACCTTTAAACCTGCTATCCCATTGGCAAAGATTATGGCAAGTGTTGGGGTTTATAAATCACTCAAGTCTTACAACATTGTTAATGTGGGATTATTCACAAACACACACTGCACTAACAAGGCATGTATTTGTTAACGTGGAACGAAATTCCAATCGTGGAATATGCCACTAGACTTGCATCATCACATTAATCGGTTAGAAAGCAAGAGGGCTAACCCACACACATGCCCAAACTTGATGTTAATAGGGGTGAGGAATAATTATTATTTATGAAATTGCAGTTTGAAGATTATGGTTTCTTATTTGAATTAAGTAATTGCCCATCTTAATGCATTATCTAATCTTTCATTAGTTTTTTTTTTTGAAATAGATATGCATACCCCTCCAATGTTTCCTCTACAAACTCTATCCCATTTGCAAAGATAAAATCTAATTTTCTCCTCACATCTTTTCAAAGAAATTCTTTTTAATTATGTTAAATTAAAAGGCTAGATCTTTTGCTATTCCATATATATTGGGATTTGTTGTAGTGTAGCATTTATGAGTTGAAGTCTTTTAGTGATGGTTAAGAGCTTATTTTTCCAACTAGTCAAGTAAAATTTTATTCCATTTAAAATTGAGTACCAAAGTCCCTTTCTTTTATTAGACAAGGAATATCTATATATGTTAATTATAGTTTTTCAACTGTAAACCTTGAAATCTATGCAATAATTTGATGTAAATTAAGGGCAATGATGATAAAAAGATCTTGGATATTATTGTATTTAATAATAGTCTAGTTCCCTTCTCATAGCACGATAAGATTGATTTAAATTCCATGGCCTCATTGAGTAAAGGGTGATATAAAATAACTGTCATCAAAATTTGGACATGATATTCAAAGGGATTGATTGCCACAACTCGAATACCTTTGATTTTTCTTTCTACTTTTGTCTTTGAGAGAGCTTTGTCCGATGCCACTTACCAATAACAATTAAGAGAGGAGGTATCAGATCATTCTATAGAAGTTCACTAGATGATTCAAATAATCCAATGGGAATTTAATGATTAAAATAGAATTTTTTTGGGTGCCATAACTTCTTATCCATTCATGTTGAGCTTCATCAAAAACAAGTTTTCTAAGAACATGTTTAAAAGAACTCCAATAAACCTTATTGTATAGTTTGTTCATATCCAATTTTACGAGTACATCTATTTTTTTAGAGAATTGAAAAGCATGCATGGTCTCATGAGCAATGATTATACCTTAAAAGATTGACCTACCATGAATAAAACCACTTTATTTTTCAGAGAACACAATTTAGGACATCTCTAATACCTGTTTGCTATAATGTTTGAAATAGTTCTATAAATCAGGTTAGACAAGCTTATTAGACAAAAATCATCAAAATATTGTCTCAAAAGTAGTGTAATGAAGGTTGGCATTGATCTCACTTATTGGAGCATTTTTTCTAGCCTCTCTACTGCATCCAACATATTTTTGTCGAGTGTAGTTTTTTTTTTTTTTTGGTATTGATAAAAAAAGGGGTTGAAGGGCCCCAACCCTTTACACAGAGCTCGAAAGATATACAAGAAAAAAATAAGAGAAGATCATACAAATGCAAGATAGCCCTATCTTAGTAAAACAAACAAACTTGGGCTAAACCTGTTGATGGAGAAGCTGAAATAATATTTCGTTTGGTATCCTTCTATTTAACATAGCTGATGTTGTGCTCAATGCTTTACATAACTGATAAAGAAAATGCTGACAATAATGTAATTTAGTGTGCTCAATTTTTCATCGCATAATCCCAATAAGTATTATGCTTTGCTCTGCCCTCTTTATCTGTTAGCTTCATTATCAATTCTTATTATCTCTTATAATCTCGTCAAGAGTAGTTGACTTGTGAGCTTGGAAAGAGAAAATTGCTTGTTGTAGTTGTTCCATCTATCTAAATCTATATTATTAAGATTTTGTTTTGTCTTTAAATGATAATAATGAAATGTTTTGAAAAACTTCACCGCGAGCTTGCTTCCAACCTCAAAACCTTATTAAGCTTTTGTTTTGTCTTTACATGATAATTGAAGTAATGTTTTGAAAAACCTTGCCCTAAGCTTGTTGCCTTATCCTACCCAACTTTGGATAGGACATCTTAGAAATAATTGACTACTTCCTAATCTTCTTTTCTTCCTTAATATTTCTTCCATCTATAGTTAAGGAAATTTTGATCTAGGGAAAGGATAAATTTGTTTTGATAGTAGTATGGGAAAAATTTATATCCATCGCCTCTTTAAGTCTGTAAATGATAATGATAGAAGGTTTTGGAAAACATCACCTTGAGCTTACTTCCTCCCTTGAAATCTTCCTTATTAAGCTTTTTTTTTGTCTTTACATGAGTGCTGATGGAATGTTTTTTAAAACTCCAGCTTGAGCTTCCTTCCTTATCCTGCTTGAATTTTGATAGGACATCTTATATATGTATTTATTAGGGTGGAAGAAAGGGTTTTGAAAGGGGCTCCAAACCTTTTACAAGAAAGCAACTACAGATCAACTAACAATCTCAAAATTGAGATATCACAAACAAGACAACCCATAAAACTAAAACATTCGAAAGTGCAACAGTCCACAAAGTGAAATGGTCTCCCAGGACCAAACAGAACCCAAAAGAGCAAAACACCAATAAGCAACTTGATTAAAATCCCGTAACACCACAGGGGATCTGTTCTCAGACTCAACATGGCTTGCATTATCATCTGTTTCCTCTTGCCTTGAGTGCATTTTTACTTCTCCTGTCCAAGGCTATTATTGTTTGGATTCCATTGACAATATCTGTCTCTATCACTTTTTATTTGATTTTCCGATTGGAAGGTTTCCCTTGAGATTTAAAAATATAAGTACTTTCTAATCTCTTGTTCTTCCTCACTATTCATTCCAGTTAAGAATTTTTTGATCAAAAGAATTGGTAAATTTGTTTTAATAGTAGCATGAAAAAAATTGCTATTTCTACCTCCTCTTGTAAGCCATCTTGATATTTTTGGGTCCAATATGACTCTTTCTTTTGTAATATGTTTAATAAATTACAAATAATTGTTTTTCTTGCATATAAGTGTGTTGATCCATTCCATTGATTTTCACTGTTTCTTGTAAGTCCTTTAGCGAATTTAATTTCCTCTTTTTTTTAGGATACTACCAAGGGATTTGATATTTTAGGTATTCATTTGCCTTTTTTTTTCAACGAGTATATTCATTTGTCTTTTTTGATATTCCAACTTTTGAAGAAATTTATATATACATGATGCTTCAATCATTGCTTTATCCTACCACAACATAACTATTTGGAAAAAATTAAGGTCTTGGAGCTATATAGACTAAAAATAAAATTACTTTGGATAACCATTATTGAGAATATCACAACTCAAGAGAATTGGCTTTTGATTTGATCCTATTTGCATTAGCATAGCTGAAAAGATTGTATAATTTATAAGCATTTGATATCTTAGAAGACACCCATTTTTCCATATATAGTGGAAGCTTGAAGGAATGACATGTCAAATACTATCTAGATTGACAAAGAAAGCAAAGTTGTCCAATGATTGAGACTACCAAAATTACCACTATTTTTATTTCAAAGTAAATAGAATAATGTTAAAAGTTCCTCTAAAGAATATAAAAGCTCACAATTGTGAATCATTATTGAATTTGGCATTTGATATCTCTCCAAGAATATCTATATTTAGAGCATATACATTTATGATTCCAATTTTTATATTTTCCCTTCTTTTCCAAGAAATATTGACAAACTAATTTCTTCTTATTTTTAGTTATTTTCTATCTCTATGGAGACTACTAGACATCCCTAATATTTTAATTTTTACTAAGCATTAAAATGGATTTAAAATTATAATAACTTATTAATTTTTTGATAGTCTTTTTATATTAACTTATTAATTTAAAATTATAATAACTTTTTAACTTATACTCTTATTTATACCTTGAATATTTGAAGATGCCATTTTCATCATTATATTTTGTTCTTATTTGTGAGGTTAGCCTCACTTGTAAATATTTGTAATAGCTGCTTTTGGATTCCCATACCAATTTGTATGTATTTTTTCTTGTTGAGTTTTTAAAAAAATTGGCTATACAAGATTGAAATGAACCCCACTTGCGCTGCATCATGACCATGTTACTACAACATTTCAACAAAACAATAGTGACATTACGATAATATTTTTGACCATGATGCATATATCATTTGACAAGATTTGAACATGAGTCTCTACCTTGAAAGACCATTTTTAAGCACTTGAGTTTGTGCTATATGATTTTTTTTCATCGTTATATTTTATTCTTATTTGTGAGATTAGCCTCACTTGTAAATATTTATAATGTTTGCTTTTGGATTTCCATACCAATTTGTATGTATTTTTTTCTTGTTGAGTTTTTTTTTTAAATTGGTTATACAAGATTGAAATGAACCCCATTTGCTTTTCATCATGACCATGTTACTACGACATTTCATCAAAACAATAATGATATTGCGATAATATTTTTGACCATGGTGCATATATCATTTGACAAGATTTGAACATGAGTCTCTACCTTGAAAGTACATGTTTTTAAGCACTTGAGTTTGTGCTATATGATTTTTTTTCAATGATATTCCTTTAGGGGTCTTTTTTTTCGTTCGTTACCACCAATGTTTTTATCCTCTTAAACCTCTTCCATATTTCTAGATTGTTCCTATTAGTAATTCATCTATAGTTATATGTTGCTTTGGAAACCCTTAAGTGAAATGGAAACCTTCGTTCTACTTTTTTATTATGCCATTTTGGAAACATAAAGTGCAAAGGATAAATTCTATACTACATTTATTGTATTGGAAGGAGATGTCTTTCTACTATTTGAAGAAAAGGGAGACAATTTACTCATACTAGACTTAATCGTTTCCACCTTTACTTTAAAAATTGACTTTAAATATTCCTTTGTAGCTTTGATTCCTTTTGAATTTAAACTTGTATATTGCATTGTGCATCTTGAGCATCTTTCTTTATTTTTTAATGCTTGCTCAAAATGTGTTGGAAATTGCCATATTTTTACATAAGCCACAAGATCTTATCACCTAGGAAATTTTTCCACAATCATGTTACACAAGTACGAATTTGCATGTATATGAAAGATAATAAGTTTAATGTACAAGGATCTCCAATTGAGATATTATAACAAGTTTCAAGATCCCATCAAGCCATGGATCTATAGGGCTCTTTTATAGAAGACATTAGAAATATTCCCTATATATATATTTTCTAATTAAGGATAAAGAGAAAGGGTTTTGAAAGGAACCCCAAACCTTTTACAATAAATTTTTTAAAATATACATGTAACAATCCCAATTGTTACTACCACTCATCCAATTTTTTTTTATAAATCATTTATTTATCTTCCAAGAGTAAGGGATATAATCATGATCTAAGATAGAATCATTCCAATTGGATTGTAAGTTATCAAGGCAAATAACATTAAGAGATATTAAGACTTGATTAGAGTCACTCTTGAGTAGAAGTGATCAGCTTCTATGAAACCCTCATACCACCAGAGTATGAGAATGCTCACCAAAGCGTTAGGTTTCATCCCTCACCAAATGGAAATTGCCCTTCACCATACTATCCACCAAGACCAGTATATAGGCGAATGCCTTGAAGATGGAAAACCACACCAATGGAAATCCATCATAGATGAAGTAACCACACCAATGGTTATCATCAATCTTAGTTCCTACCCATGTCTCCTCGATGAGACCACTAAGATAACAAAATCACTACACGTGATCAAACTTACATAATCCTTGGATTGGTCATTTTAAGCATGATTATAATTCCTTATTCCTGTTAAGGCTTATTTGATCACCTTTATATTGAGGCATCCCTTTTGTTGTATAAATGAATCAATTAAGTTCATTACAAAAAGGGTATTATTTAACCATCATGGGAGTACCCACTCCTCATGTACATTCAAATATCAAATTAGAATGTAAGGTCTAATTTGGTCTACAACTCAAGTCCCAATTGTCATTTTGGGCTCCAACCCACTCTGAGCTCCAACTCGGATTACTCAATATTAGTTACAATTTTATTATTACAGTGTTTCAGGTTAAACCATTCATGAGTGTTTATGAAGTGATTAGTTCAACATGATCCATATAACCCATTACATTTCAATCCTTGATATTATTTACAAAATAAACATCTCCTTTGAAGGTATATAACATGATATATCTATTTGATCAAGGCATACATTTCATCATATTTTTTGAATCTTCTCAGCAATTGAGTATTTCAAATACTACTCAATGAAAGGTAAATCTAACTGATTGCATCATTCACAATTCCTTTAATCAAATAATATTTCAGAATATAAATGACATTTTCATAATATATTAGATCAACAACACATTAAAGATAAGCATCATAACATAACCACAAATTAAATAGTAGTTAACAAATGTAATCATTGTCATATTGGTTTAATAGATTGCAGGTTTGTTTTATCAAGCAATTAACATCATATAACATTCTCATTTTGAAAGTAAATGCAATATTCACAAGAATTAACAAATCAAACCACAAATAGAGCGACACATTTTTTTTTATCCTGGGAACCCTCAGGGGAATAAACCCAGCCTCCAAAATATGTTTGTTCCTCTCATTCATAAACTTAAGATGTAAAATAATACAAGTATAGAAGGGCATCTACGGATCCCCTTCAATCAATTATACAATTAAAGGAACCCAACAGTTCATTTTAAAAGTTAATGATGCAATCAAGGAATTTCCTAATTCCTTTCTCCAAGCCATCATTTTATCGTTAAGTATTTTTCATACCATTAAGGAATCTATTTGTTCCTTTAAAATTCATGACGCAATTAAAGAATCTACTAATTCCTTTCTCTGGCCATCTTAAGAATTTTATAACCTCTTACATATGTTTATGATGATCATTGGAATCATATTCTGGAGAAGTCTTATTGACATTAGAGGAAACCCATAAATTTCCTCAAGAATGAATTTCCAAATTCATTCTTCACGATGGACTTACAATCAATCCCTCATTCAATGAATTAAAGTCCCATACCTTTAATTCATGAACAACCGTTCTTTCCTTATTAAGTTATCTAGGTTAATAATATTTATTCCATTTAATAACCTAACTAAATTATACCAATCTTCTAACACTTCAATCCAATCTTGCACAATTTTATCAAGCATAAATAATATACATTTCTCCTTTAGTTTGATCCAAATACAAATAGACCAAAGTTAGTATATATTAATCCAGTATAAGATGAAGAATTGCATATATTTTAATATAATAAAAATATATCTTTTGTACTACTCAAAAGACTACTAATTCCTTACTTAAGTACTCCACTCGTTCCAAAAACCTAATGTTTTAACCATTTTATTATTTCCATAAGGTTTAATCTCCCTTACAACTCCAAGAAAGTTGTCTTCGTAGGCGAAGAGAAGTCCCTTCTGTTTGTCCCTATAGCCCAAAGAACATATATGAGGAGTTCCTACCGTCATTGTTTTCTTCCAAACATAGTTACTAGATTGTTATTTAACTATTATTTCTCTTCATATGTTGAGTATATAGCCGTTAAATTGCTCTGAGGCCTTTCTCCGATTGCAAGAATGCTCAGAGACGACGATCATCAGAAGACAACTGATTGATATGCGTCTCAAAACAGTACGCAATCCAAAGAGGTTTGCTAGGTGTCAAATCGTAGGTCTAATGGCGATTGGAATTTGGTCACGACCTCGTCAAGTGTCCCTTGACCTACGCGTGCCCCTTGTAGACTGATTCTCCAGGCAGTATACCACTTTCAGTGTTTCAAATGCATAGTGGTTACTTGGTGATTATACAATAGGCTTAGTTTATTTGAGACTATGTGCTTATAACCTATTCCCGATCCACCAAATGGGACTGCGCAATGGGAGGTAGAATATTGAGGGTTTAACTCCATGTAATAGCTCCTTGTAAGTATAATAATGTAGTAGCCTCTATTTATTATAAATTCTTCTATCCATGCGCAGACAATATCACGAGCCATGTCGGAAGGGCATACGATGAGCTATGCAGAAAATAAGGCTTCACTCGGTCGCGTACGTAGGGCACCAGGGATATGGGTTTTAGACTGAAACATACATCGATTTGATATCAACCTCATTTCCATTTGCTAGGCGACTGTGCTAGTTTTTTGGCTTTGGACAGAGAAGCACATTGGAGATTCAACGACCAAAGGCAACGCTTCACCGTCTAAACCTATTTTCTCAATTACTTGAATCTCTGTCTTATCCTTCGGTCGTTTCCTGCACTACTCCTTCCCCTTGAGTTTCATCCTTGCAACGGAGGATTAGGAAGCATTAATTCCACTAAGTGGGTGCAGATGCTAAAGTTTCCTGAGTGTTATTATACTGAGGAGACTCACCGAAGAAACCCCATGCCGAAGTATTGGGTACTAAGATCTCATCACGTAGAGCGGAGATCGTTTGCTTCGGTCTAGTTATGGAAAAGTCCATAGTCACAGAGTTGATTAGCATCATACCTTAGTTCATCATTAACTGAATCGTCAAGATTACATTCTCCCATTAGTAGTGGGTTCGACAACATGAACAGAGCCCAAGTTCCACAGTTGACTTTGGGGTCTAAGAATTTCATTAGTTGTGCTTACCGTATTGACAGTGGTTGGGCATTGTAATGTCATAAGGGAACAGATGATTCCTATAACAATTGACGACTACTTAGTGGTCGTAGTGGTTCTGCGTTCTAGTAATTTGGAATATTTCTCATTCAAATAGATATTTTAATCTCTTCCCTTTAAATTCGCTTTCAATTTAACTTATAGCAAGTGAATAAGCAGATATATTAAAATCTTCATAATAAGTGGCATACAAAGCTTATTCATAATTGTTTCGACTCACGCAAAGATAATATGAATCTTACTACACAGTGACATAGATTAATCGAATGTGCAACCTCCTAAGTTTGTAGTTACAATAATGATATCAAACACCACAAGACATCTTATGTACTAACAAACCAAACTTAAGATAAGGAAAGCCATAACCTATTCATCTTGGCTAACTCCCATTTGGTCTTCGTTCTATCCTCTTCCTCCTAGCTACCCACTCCTTTCAAGTTTATTTTTTTCCTAATTAGGAAGTCTCTTAAGCCTTCTAGTTTTTGATCCACTAAGGTGGAGAGCATACTCCCTAGACCTCCAATAATTCTTTTCCTATCTCTTCCTAAAGGACTCAATTTTTGATCCACTGAGGTTGAGAGCATACTCCCTAGACCTCCAAGAATTCCTTTCCCATCTCTTCCTAAAGGACTCAATTTATAGGCAAGTTTCTCCTCACATGGGCCAAATAGTGGCCTTATTATTTTATATTAAAATATGCCTTTTTAAATAAGACATTCTATCTTATGTGGAGGAAAATTCAAAGAGTAGAAAAAAGAGTCCACCAAAGGTAGGTGGTCTTGTTTTCTAGATATAATTTCCAACTAACCTATAGGTTAGGTGTAGAATTTAGACAAAGAGAGACAAAGAGAAGCATTTCCACCTAATCTCTATTAATGACAATAGGCCCATGTAGAAAATAGGGATGGATTTTTAAACAATAGAATAATAAAAATTCTAGAATCCCTTTTTAATCCAATTAGAATTGGATAAATTTGGTGAGCACCTAATTGTTACATAATTAGGTTGCTTACACCCCATTTACTAATTTGTAGTAAATTTTGGTGAAGATTTATTTTCCATTTCTTCTTTCACCACAATTTTATTTAGTTTTTAATTAATTTAATTTTTCTTAAGGATAATAAATCCTTCTCTATAAATTACCAAAATTTCCTAATTGAAATTTTGTAGTATTCTTTAGGGTCCATACCCATCCTACTAACCAACTAGTAGCCTTCTGAAAAAAATCTATGGAAATAGGTTGTGACAATACAAGAGAAGACCAAAAAATTAAATATGAGGATCCGCCCAACTAGACCAAGCCCTATCCAAAAACTGCCTTGGGCTAAAGACTAACAAAGATAAAAAATCCGAAGAAACAAAACAAGGGTCATCAACCTTCATGGAACAACGAGAAGAAAAGGAACAAAAAAACGAGAGAAAAAAAGATGACGGGAGAGAAAACCCAACAATCCTTCAGCTACATTCTCAGAGGATAAGAACTCCTTACTGGAGCTCAGTTCCACCATATTTTTTCCCTAGATCAGCCAAGTGGGTCGCCAATTCCTCCATCAACATCGCCATCATTCGATTAATCCTTCACAAAGATTTTATGAGGTCTTTTAAAAGGACGTAGTTACTTCTTGGATCAACCACAATGAGGGGGTTCAGGGGGAGATCCACCATCCTTTTCTTTGCAGAGGTCACATCCACCTTGTGCTTAGAATCCATCCTCCTCTTATCCCGAGAGGATTGAGGATCATCTTGAGGGGAAGAAGCTTTCACCTGAACTGTAGGGTCCGAATCCCTAGAGTTCTTTGAATTCAAATCAGATATAATATGAAGGGAGGGTCCAAATATTTTACCTCTTCCCTGAATTTTCTTCAGTTGCTTGGAGTACTTTGACTTAGAATTAGCCTTGACATCATCTAGGATGGTAGGATTTAGAGTGGCTTCCTTCTTGACAGAAACACCTCTCTGATGTCAGGAAGGAAATCTTGCCCTCCTACCAAGGTCCACTATCAGAGAATGGTTTGAATAGCCTTATTTTAAATTCACCTACTTGTCATAAGAGATATGGGGTATCTCTTCTAAGTCTTTCTCCCCAATCACATCGGTTTTTTTCTCTAAATTTGAAGTACTGCCATAATCCAATACTAAGCTCAGCACCCCATACTAGTCACCTTTCTCCACCACATCAAGGAAGATAATTTTGAGAAGATAGTTTTTAGGAGCCCTTGGCGTAGAGGAGTGGAGTATTTCTCTCTAAATTAAGCCTAACCACTTACTTAGAATTTAGCCACAATAGAGATTTGATTACAATTATTTAGAGAACAAATTAATCTCTAGAAAAATATGCAAAAATCTAGACATGAGTTGCACTAGTAGACAAATGATATTTGCTTAGTGTAGATGACATTAACATTTCCCTCTTAATATTGACTTAGTGAGAAGGAAGGAGTTCTACACTACACCCCTTAGGAACTACTTCCTTCTCTCCAAAACCAAAGAAAGAATAACGTTGTAGAGTAGGAGCAAGATATGACAAATATTGACATTAAAGTGGTCAATTAGGAAAAAAAAATTCAAACCACCAAAATGTTCTAATCAAACAAGGCATTGAAAGTGCAAAAACAAAATACAAAGAGGCAAGATTCATATGATAGGTATTGAAGCAAAGTGATGGAAAGCATCATAATTAAATGTTGTTATGGCATCGTCGAAACATTCAACATAGAAAGTGATATTCCCTAAAAATGAAACAAGCTACATGTTAAACACCATGAATTATAATACCAAATATGTTTAGAAAATGCATCAAATAAACAAAATCACAAACAAAGTGGTGTGACAAAGTAGTTCAAAGCATTAAAACATTGGTGTAGAAGATAATGTCATCTCTAACCCTATGGTCAACATTCCATCTTATTAGATTAAATGGATAATTGACCCTTACAACTATGAGTTAACTATGATAGGGTGTGCGTATGTGAGTGAGCTTGTTACAAAAAAACTATGAATTAACTAGGTAATCAATGTTATTGACTACATTGTTGACTAGGCAATCAATGGTATTAATTACATAGTTGACTAGGCAATGGTATTGATTACATAGTTGACTTGAAAAAAATGACATTGAAAAACATGCTGATATCATTAATTAGTGACATTTTAAAGTCTTTAAGAGTACAATTTTTCAATCATTAATTTTTGAAGATATGGGTGTAGAAATCTGTCCATAAGATGAGATAAATTTGAATATACCAAAAAAGCATTTAGAAAATATGCACTTAATTTTTCTTTTTGAAAATATACTTATGTCAACAAATAGTGCTCTCTTGAAGTCGTCAATTGAGATTTGAAAATAGTGATTGTAGGAAACCTATAAAATGAGGAATCAAAATGGTGCTAAATGTAAAAAAAATGAAAGCATGCCAATGTACATTAAAATCTAAGCATAGGAGAAAAAAATTAAAAATGACCTCTATATAATTAAGACATGACCAATACTATGAAATGTACCCATGTTTCCTTACAATCCTTGCAAGAGTATGCAAATGATGATTGTAGTGAGTTCTCACTACACTTGGAAGGAGTGAGAATTTTGATCAGTATTGGTGGAAAAGAACCTTGGTAGGAAGCAAAGCAATCAGATCTAGAGGGAGATAAATGCAAAAGCAAGGGATCGATGATCTTTTTTTTCAGTAAGAGTTGACAACAAAGTGAAAGGGATCCCATTGACAACCCAAAGTAGTGATGTGTGCAATCGAAAGAAAAACAACCTAGGCACACTTGCCCGACATAAAAATCTGATAATCGTAAGCCACAGGTAATAACCAAAATACCAAAAAGGTCAGAACAAGAAGTCAACAATAGGGTTATAAATCGGGATGAGCACAAAAAATTGAGTTATCTGGCCAAGAATAAAAAGTGAGTTGCCTCCTAGAACCTGGTCAATCTTTCACCACCTAGAGCCTAAAAATGTAGGAGGCTAAGTTTTGCTTCGAGAGCTCTTGCCCTTGAGCCCCTATGTGGGGCCAAGTTTTACTTTGGGAGATTTTTTCCCTTGAGCCCCCATGTGGGATTAATATGGTGGGTCATTGACTCCCCACTCCCCCAAACACCATCAATGGCACTGAGGTGTATATGTTATCGGGTGTACAACCCCTTTGCAAAATGTACAACTTTTAAGTCATTATCATGAAACCTTCAAAGGAGTGGCCATGGATTAGATTGAGCATTAATGATGAGATATTTTGACGTTGCAACAGGATCCCATCTCAAATGACTCCAGATCTAGAGAACTTAGGATTGCACAACATCATTATAGAGTACCCTAGGCAGGAATTTTGAATCTCCAAAAGGGGAAAGGCTCTAATTGAAATTGAAATTTATAAATATGCATTCTTCCTCTCATTGGAATCATCAAAATTCATCCATCCTTCTATGGGATGATTTCCTTCATTCTCTCTTATGTCTTAGCCTGGCTCAAGCCTTGCGCAATCGACCAAGGAGTTTTTGAACCTCTTCCTCTGCATGTATGTAACTTAGAGTTCACACTAATAAGAATATGTGACTACTTATGAAATCCTTGTCTTGGTTCTAGTGTGGGTGTTCTATTTTATTGCATGTTCTTAGAGGGACTTGTGTTCCTCATACATTGTCGGCCCTTGAACATGTGTTCACTTCAACTTGCCATGGCATGAAGAGTCTTATTAGATCTTCAGTGCATTGCCACCCATAGGTAGGATAACTAGGGTAGTTAGGATTTATTGTTTTACCTTCTTTTTCCTTTTCCTTGGAGATGAAACTATCTAGTAGAGTAGGCTAGCTTAGGAAGGAGAATATTGTGGTTCTTGTGAAGATTGCGATCATTAGCTTGTTGAAACACCCTACAGATTCACCTGGTGGCTTCATTGCTAAAGAAGAGCCTAAAAATAGTCACCATACCTAGAATAATATTGTAGTGGGAACATCTGTCCAACCATCAACACCTCCCCACATTGCAACTTTGCACACAAAAGAAGAATCCAAAGCATATGCCCAAAATGACTGAGATTGGAATTTTGATGAAGGTCCCATTATATCAACTCATAGAGTGAATGAAGTATTTACCCGAAAAATTTGCTCTAATCAAAAGATCATAAGGAGCCTACTACAAGATCCATGTGCTTGAACGTGGTTGCTTCCTATTTTACAAGATTTTCCATATGGAGCAAGAAGAATTCCTTGCAACCATTGGTACCACTAGATGTATGGGATTACATTGTTATTTCAATACTTAAAATGATACCACTCTACACTAGCAAGGATATGTTAGACCCCATAATGCAACTACGGGTTATGGTATGCTTCTTTAACATCATGAAGTAAAACATATCCCGGAGGCTACTTGTGACATCATTCAGAGGGAAGGCTTGTGAAGAGTATGACTCCCTCCCTCCACACTCTATCTATGAATGTGATAATATTGTTGCCATATTTATGGATGGGTTTAAGGAGGAAGATCAATCCACTTTAGCTATCCAACCTATCACACATCAATCCTCTCTCACTCAACAACTTGCTTCACCTGACCAAATTACGACAATCCAGAGAGGGGATGAAGAGTATGTGAAGTTAGAGGGAGAAGTGCAAAAAAATCCTTCTTGATGGGTCTTGGGATAGCAAAATTTGTGGAACCCACCTCTTTGAGAATACCCAAGGAAGTAAGCTCCTCCACCCCAAAAGGCTCAAAAGAGACATAATATGATTTGGGGTTGGGGGATACAATTTAATGGGATCATAAGAAAAGGAGTTACCACTTATACTAGTCAACCCGTAATAAAAATAATTAAAAGCTACTAGTACCAAGTTTTTTGTAGCATGGAGGTTGCTTAGAAGCCTCGATTCCATAAGGGTAGAAATCCTCTACCACTAAAACTAGAATAAAAAACATATGGCTTCAGTGGTCACAAAGTGGGAGGGCCTTGACTTTGTGATTAATGGATAGAGGCCACCCACCATGTACTATAATTTCTTTTGCAGGTAAATACCAATATTTATAAATGAGCTTGATTTTATAAAAGTATGAGAGTAGGAGGTTGCATTTTAGCAACTAAAATTCCCACCTTTGCTCCCTCTCCTTCTCCAACCCTAATTTTAACTCCATATCCAATGTATAAGATTATGGCTTTTTAGGTTTCTTATCCTCATCGAGCTAAGGATCCCCTGTGAGTCATCAAAACTATAATGAGTTCTCACTATACTTAGGAGTGAACATTTTGACTAGTATTGGTGGAAAAGTACCTCGATGGGAAGCAAAGAAATCAAATTCGAAGGGAGGTAGATTTAAATGCAAGGGACTAATGGTATAAATTTTTTAGTTAGAGCTGACAACAGAGCGAAAGAACTTGGGTCTTAGTGATAACCCAAAGTAGTGATGCATGCAACCAAAAGGAAAAACATCCCAAGAACACCTGCCCAACATAAACATCTAACAATCACAAGCCAAGGTGATAATTGAAATATTAAAAAGGGTAGAATAAAAATTCACCCGTAGGGTTAGCAATCAGGTTGAGCACAGAACATCAGGTTACTAGACTAAGAACAAAAAGTGAGTTGCCTCCTAAAAATTGGTCAAGCATGCACCACCCAGACCTTGAAAATGTAGGAGGCCAAGTTTTGCATTGGGATATATCACCCTCGAGCTCCCACATGGAGGGTTGTTGATCCCTCATGCCTCCCATTCGGGATCGTAGCCTTAGATCCCATGAATGGTGCTAAGGTGTACATGTCATTGGGCATACAACCCTTCCTTTGCAAAAGGTACAACATTTAAGGCATCATCATCATGAAACCTTATGAGGAATGACCATGGATTATATTAAGCATTAATGATGAGAGCTTTTGATGTCCAATCATGAAATGTGCAACGAGATCCCACCTCAAATGACTCCATATATAGAGACCTCGAGATTACACACCATCATTACAGAGTATCCTAGGTAGGAATTTTGAATCTTAGAAGGGGAAGGTTCTAATTGAAATTGTAATTTATAAATATGCATCATAGTAATCACTGAAAGTCATACATCCTTCTAAGGGGTGCTTTACTTCATTCTCTCTTGTTTCTTGGCCTGGCTCGAGCCTTGCGCAACTAACTAGGGAGTTTTTGAACCTCTTCTCTCTACATGTATGTAACTCAAAGTTCACACTAATAAGAATCTATGACTACTTATAAAATCCATGTCTTTGTTCTGGTGTGGGTGTTCTATTTTATTGCATGTTCTTAGAGGGACTTGTGTTTCTCGTGCATTGTCAGTCCTTGCACATGTGTTCACTTCAAGCCACCATAACGTGGAGATGTGTTCACTTCAATCCGCTACGACATGAAGGGTCTTATTTGATCTTTGGCACATCACCACCCATAGGTAGGCTAGTTAGGATTTAATATTTAACTTTACTTCTTTTTCATTTTTCTTAGATATGAACCCCTCGATAGATTAGGCTAGCTTATGAAGGAGAAGATGAGCGTTGAAGATCACATCTTAACAAGGAGTCAGCCTTGGTAAAAAATCTTGAAGGTTATCTGATGGAACCACATCCCATGCTCTCTCAGACTTCCAAATACTAGAACCCCCTACATGAGGCATAGGGTACTAGACACACCTGCTTGAGAGAGATAAATAATGAACTACAACCACAAGGGGTTGCAACAACCAGAGGGTGTAGGGATTGTTTTTGACTCCCAACAATGATTTTGGTAACTTTAGTGGAACTTAGTTAAAGATAGATACCATAAACACTTAGGTGGGACAAATAATGCTATTAACATTGTATAAAAATAATAAAAAATTAATTTTAGGGATTTTGACCTCCTATCAAATTGAGATTTGCTTCCTTCTAGTATGGTCAACCACTAAATACAATCACTATGTATTGCTAGAAGATGTGAGAAAAATGATGTCAAACATACATAGTTTAACAAAAATACCCTATAATTGACATGGCAAAGAACGTTATAAGTTGTCAAGTTTGAGTGAATGAAGTCTCATTTGCATGAGGTAAACGAATATCTTATACTAATATAGACAAGTGGTATATGCGATATCAAAGAAACTCCCATGGATAAAAAGGTTATTTTCCATTTTTATTCCATCCATCTAATGGTGTCAAAACAAACCATATTTTGGAAACTTGAACATGATCCATGATAGGAATTTACATTTCTTAGAAAGGAAGATTTTTCCCCAAGAAGTCTTGAGGAAGATACCAAATCATAAAAATTCTTGAAGATAAAGTTTCCTATAAAGGAAAAGTTTATCCAAATCATTTATGAACTTGTAGTGTGGAGAGACACCTAACATCAAGCATGCATAAGTGCCAAGGTGCTAGGGTAACCCCATACCCTACAATCCACCAAAAATGCATTAAAAGACCCATGTGGAGAACATATTATGTGGATGTAGAGTCCATTGTCAAATTTTTCTACTTCCTACGAATACCTTTCGTTTGAGTTTCTCCATGCAGGGATACTTGTTTATGTTGGATTTCATACTTATTTCCATAAATGAGTAGAAACAATCAATCCACTCAAATATTATATAGAAAGAATAAAAAAGTATGAAAGAGAAATATATAATGGGCACCCGTAGGCATCATCAATAATAACTATGTTATCCATAGATAAAAATCACAACACTTTGATACCAATACCAAAACCCCAATCACATAGCAAAGCTTAACTTAAAACAAAATAACAAGAGGACTTTAAGGTTAATGGTGGGTTTAACCATAACAAGGTTTACCATGGATTTTAGGGCTTACATAATAAAATATTACAATAAATATAATTGAAAAAAATTGCCCTTAGGCTTATATAAGATTGCATCATACAATGTCAGCCTTGGTCCTAAGTCAAATTACACTTTTGATACCCCCTTGTAATCTTAACTAAGGGGCCAAGGAGAAAATGCATTAGCAAAAATAATATATTTCCCATCTAATAGATGTTCTATTGGTCCTCCACACTTGAGGATGACTCATTTGGATCCCCCTCATCATCTAAAATACACTAATGCAAAAATATCTCTACACAAGAATCTCCTTAGGCTAGACCATAGTCATCGTAGCCACTATTAGACTCCCATACATATCCAAAGAACACTTTTACTAAGATTCCAAATAAGAAAAAAAATCATGAGTATCATCTCTAAAAAATATTGCTTCAATATTCTATAGTTGCATAAGGTAAAACTTGGTATTGTAGCTTTCCCTTTTACAACATACATCACCTTGTTTGAATATTTTAACTTTCCAAAAAGCCACCTAATTTCTATAATAAAAAGAGGCTTTGCATGGACCTATTTATGAAAAATCCATTACAAAATTCTAAGAGCACTTGGACAAAGAAAAGAAGGAAGAGATCATAAATGATTAGATTTTCATGAATAAGTTGAATAAATAGCCCAAAATAGGAAGAGAGATTGACTAAAGCATATTATGAATTGTTAAATATAAACATGACATTGATACTAAATGAAGAGAGCTAAACATAACAAGGAGAAACAAAATAAATATGCAAATACAAAACAAGATAATAACAAGGGAAACCCCCCATTGTAAAATGTCCATACATTCTACTATTTTCCATTAGCAATCTCAAATAAAGACTACATTGCATCTTCTACAAGGAAAACCCTAGCATATGCCACTACCAACTCACATGTGCATGCAAGGTGACACCTCATCCTTACATACACATTGACACCTCATCCTTGGAATTTGACCCATATTAATAAATTTGTGATTACATAGGAATTTAATACCAACATTCTCCATTTAATGACATATTTATAATTTTGTAGTACAAACAATGATTTTTGACATAACCCTTCATGGGCATAAGCTCAAACCAGTCCTTTAAAAAACAAATAGCTTTAACCTGGTTACTACCAACCTCTAGGCCTATAAATTCCACCAACTATATCCAATCGTTCCAAGACCTAGCCACCCTACAAGCTACCTCTAACCTTCTAAACACATTAGCTTCACCTATTACCCTTAGCCATATACTGACAAGGTAACAAAAAAGTCCAAAAAACCACTTTTAAAACATTACAAATATTATTGGAGCTAAACGTGAGAACATTACACTAGGAAACCACCATTAGCATCCACACTAGTCTCTTTTGGGCACAACTACACCTATGACAGTAGTATTAACAACCCTACAAGTTACACCAATTACAATAGCCAATAATCCAACTACACCAGTTATAGTAGCTTCTTTAGGTACAAGCTACACTAGTTACAATAGTTAATACTTACCCCAAACTTGTGGTACAACCAATAAACCATCTCAAAAATTCTTTAGAAACTTTGCAAAACATAGATTTGAGGTTTTAGATCTACACAACACACTAAAGCAAAAAGAATACCGACTGCAGAATGAAACCTCATGCATAGACACGTTTGCAACTTGCACGATAAAATCACTAGAACAAGTATTTCTAGCCTTAAACTCTAGCACCTATTTAAAAAATAAACATCTGAATACAGATAAAACATAGCGCCATTATTGAAGTTCACCAAGTCTATCACTATTGAAGCTCACCAGATCTGCCACTATCAAAGCTCACCAGATATATCACTCTTGAAGCTCACACTCATAGGAAATAAATATATGAATATAGATAAAACACAATACCATTGCCAAAGCTCACCAGGTCTATCACTGTCAAAGCTCACCAAATTTTCCACTATTGAAGCTCACCAGATATGTTATTTCTAGAGCTCACCATAGTTGCCACTATCAAATCTCACACTCACAAAAAATAAACATAGATACAGATAAAATACAGTGTTGCTATCGAAGCTCACCAGGTCTATCATTGTTGAAGCTCACTAGATATACCACTTGCAAAGCTCACTATATTTATCATTGGTGAAGCTCATTAGATCTATTGTTGTCAAATCTCATCATATTTATCGCTATCAAAGCTCACCAGATTTGCCACTGTAAAAGCTCAACAAGATTTAAATATCAAACCCTAGCATGAACAATCCTTAATCCAGATCTATCGTTGTTGAAGCTCACTAGATCTACTATTGTCAAAGCTCACCAGATCTATCGTAAGTCATAAACCCTTGCATCTCTTCATACAATGCCATAAACTACCCAGGTTCAAGACCATAGGCTCTGATACCAAATGTTAAAACTAAACATGATATTGATACTAAATGAAGAGAGCTAAACATAACAAGGAGTAATAAAATAAAGATGCAAACACAAAATAAGAGAAAACAAGGGAAAAACCCCTCCTTAGGGGATGTCCAAACATTCCACTATTTTTCAATTAGAAATCTCAAATATAACTACATTACATATTCTACAAGGTAAACCCTAGAATTTGTTGTTGCCAACTCAAATGTGCATGCAAGGTGACAACTCATCCTTACATACACATTACCACCTCATCCTTGTACTTTGATCCATATTACAAATGTGTAATTAGGTATGCATTTAATGCCAACATTTCCCCTTTAAGCCATATTTGTAATTCTGCATTACAAACAATGATTTTTGACATAACCCTTCATGGGCATAAGCTAAAAGCAACCCTTTCAAAAATAAGTAGCCTTAACCTGATTACTACCAGCCTCTAGATCTATAAATTACTCTAGCTATATCTATTTGTTCCAAGACCTAGCCACCCTACAATCTGCCTCCAGCCTTTTAAACATATTAGATTCAGCTATTACCCTCATCCATATACTGATAAGGTAACAAAAAAGTCTAAAAAACCACTTTTAAAACATTACAAATATTATTGGAGCTAACTCTAAGAACATTACACTAGGCAACCACCACTAGCATCCACACCAGTCTCTTTTGGGAACAACTACACTAGTTATAGTAGCATTAACAACCCTACAAGCTACACTAGTTATAGTAGCCAATAATCCAACTACACTAGTTACAATAGCTTCTTTAGGTATAAGCTACACTAGTTACAATAGTTAATACTTACCCCAAACTTGTGGTACAACCAATAAACCATCTTAGATATTTTTTAGCAACTTTGCAAAACATAGATCTAAGGTTTCATATCTATACAACACACTAAAGTGAGAAGAATATCGGTTGAAAAATAAAATCTCATGCATGGACACCTTTACAACTTGCACAATAAAACCACTAGAACAAGCATTTCTAGCCTTAAACTCCAACACCTATTCAAATAATAAATATTTTAATATTGATAAAACATAGTGCCATCATCAAAGCTCACCAAGTCTACCATTTTCAAATCTCACCATATCTACTACTATCAAAGCTCACACTCATAGGAAATAAACATCTAAATACAGATAAAACATAGTGTCATGATCGAAGCTCACCAGGTCTATCGCTACCAAAGCTCACCACATTTTCCATTATTGAATCTCACTAGATTTACCACTACTAAAGCTCACCAGATCTGTTGTTGACAGAGCTTACCATATTTGCTATTGTCAAAGCTCACACTCACAAAAAATAAACATCTAAATATAGATAAAACACAGTGTCACTATTGAAGCTCACTAGGTCTACCACTATCAGAGCTCACAAGATCTACCACCAATGAAGCTCACGAGATCTACCATTGTCAAAGCTCACCAGATTTTTTGCTACCAAAGCTCACCATAACTGCCACTCTAGAAGCTCAACAAGATTTAAATATCAAGCCTTACCATGAAAATTCCTTAACCCATATTTGTTATTGTTGAAGCTCACTAGATATACTACTGTTAAAGCTCACTAGATCTACTACAAGTTATAAACCCTTGCATCTATTCATATAATGCCATAACCTACCCAGGTTCAAGACTATAGGCTCTGATACCAAATGTTAAATCTAAAAATAATATTGATACTAAATGAAAAGATCTAAACATAACAAGGAGAAACAAAATAAAGATGCAAACACAAAACAATAGAATAAAAAGGTCAAAGGATGTCCAGATATTCCTTTTTTTTTATTAGCAATATCAAATAAATACTACATTGCATCTTCTGCAAGGCAAACCCTAGCATTTTTCACTTCTAACTCACATGTGCATGCAAGGTGACACCTCATACTTACATACACATTGACACCTCATCCTTGGAATTTAACCCATATTAAAAATGTGTGATTACATAGGCATTTAATGCCAACATTCCTCTTTAATGACATATTTGTAATTTTGCAGTACAAACAATGATTTTTGACATGAATCCTTTTCTTTTATGCCTCCAAAATATTCAAAACCTACTATAATTACATCTCCCAAAAATGTAGACCAATATTTTGGTTACATAAGATATGGTAAATTTGTGCTTTCAAAGTAGGACAATAAAATTTAAGGACTATCATACATAATTTGACCCTAAACATATAACAGGCCCGTCCATGAACTGATGTCGCCAATGCATAGAGCTCAAAAAATCATACGAATCAAAAAAGGGCTATACATGCATTTGTATGTAAAATTTATAACCTCCAAAATATTTGTTCAAATATCCCTTAAAAATGAAAAAATTAAAGCTTCACACCATTGAAAAATAATGTCCAATTACAACCCACCATGTTTCATCCATTTATTTGTATGTCTTTGCCACAAGTATTTTATCACTTGCATGCCATTGGATTTATGATTGGCAGTATTTTAGATACATGTTGTAAATCTATTGGTCAAATAGATATTAATATGATAAAATAGGTTTTGGTAGTACATGGGGGTGCCATGTCAATAAAAAATCTAGGGCTTCCTTCTATAATTACCAATGGAGCTACAACAGTTTGAACTTGAATCTCAACGAAACAAAGCACCTTGCATTTACCAACATAATCACATGTCTTTTGGGTCATTTCCCCCATATTCACTTAGAAGTGAGGTCCCAATCATAGAACATCAAAAAATTTTTTGTCACAAACTTTTACCTGGGCAGGTTCAAACATAAGACTTGCTACCTCCCAATGTATTTTTCCACTTGCCTTGTCTAACCGAGTTACGTATACTATGGTGTCTCTCATGGTGATAATTCCATAGATGATGCCAACCAAAAACTCCACCACAAATGATATTTGACAAAAAAGAATTCCCACTATGATTCAAACTCATGACCTTCCTTTTACTAATTCTAAATATATATTTTGTTGTCCACTTTGTTGTGCCTTTAGAATAGAATAAATCAGAGGCTTCTCTAACTTATCCTTAATTTGTTTCACTATTATGAAAAAAGGCTAGGTGTAGATTCAAACCCATGACCCAAAATATGTAACATCCTCTGCCACACCCATTTGACTAGGGACACACACCTTCTTTGTGAATAAAGACATCATGCCTCATATAACAGAAGGATACCAAAACTTTAAGCAAATAAGTGCACACATAAGATTTTTCCAACAATTCAAATTTGAAAAAATAGTGCCTTCCTCCTAATTCTCCAAATAGGATGCCATGGCATGTTTGAAAGGAAGAAGAAAATTATCGAATAAAATTTAATTTTGAAAGAATACCTCAATGAAAATGAAGCTAAAAGTGAAGAAGGTAGAAAGTATCTATAAAAGAAGAAAGAATGGATTAAAATTCATGGGAAGAGATCTCCTCTCTACTTCTTATGCTAGCAATGATTTTAAATATTTTAGGAATAATTTTCCCTAATAATTAGAGGAGATATTGGAGGCTATGAAAGATGTTTTTGAATGACCAAGTGAGGTAGCTCCATAGCATCTCTGACACCATATTGGATTTCACACCTATTTCTAGAAATGAATAGAAGCAATCCATCCACTCAAATATTATATAGGCTATAGAGCACCCTAGTGGGCACCATATAACCACAATTAATAATCACTATGTTATATGTGGATAAGAATCACAATACTCTAATACAATGTATGAAGTGCTGGGGGTAGTTTTTTTTTATGGTGGAATCGATAGTCGCCACAAATCCGGGTAGGTTGTACGAATTTTATGGCCACCATAGTTGCACATGCTATCCACCCTGAAATATGCCACACAAATATTTGCATATTCCGCCCCTATAACCACCATGCCACAATCATTTTAAACCTTTTACACCGTTAAAAGCACCAGGAAAGGGACAAGCGTTCAGTCCAGAATACTGGGGGTAGTTATACCCATAGCAATACCTAAATTATATAAAAGAGCTTAATCTAAACCAACATAATAAGAGGGATTTAAGGTTAATTATAAGTTATAAGGTATATTTAATCATAACAAGGTTAAACACAACCCATAGGGATTACATAACAAAATATTACAATAAACTAAATACAATTGAACGATAATTGTCTATAGGTCTATACAAGACTACATCATATGAGATCATCCTTGGCCATAAGTTAGATTACACTTTCAATAGTTTCCAAGTACACCAAATATTTGTTTTATCTTCCTTAAATCTGCTTGCCTCTATAAATTTCTCCTTCACAAATTGTAGTATGACTTTCGAAGGCATATCTTCCACCATTAATCTATTTAATGCTTACACCTACTCACTTTTTGGTTGCATGTACATAATAATTTCACATATAACCCCTTTTCTATAAATATTGTTTTACCTTGGTATTTTTTCATTCTTACCTTCCTCTAAGACATGCACATAGTTTTACAAATTCCTCTCCATAGATCTCCTACAATAGCGTCAGTATGATCCTCCTCTACTAAGGTTTTATTTTCTCCTTACTAGCAAGCTTTCCTTCTCCTCATTAATACATTTTCTATTATTGTTTAATAATAGTGTCATACTATAGCTATGCTCATATCTCTTTGAAATAGCTTTGAATTATATTTATCTAGTGTTGCCTGAAAGGATTTCTGGTAAGTTTTCTCTAATTTTAAATCACTTTTTAAAGAAAATCTCCTTATTTGAAAATTATCTCATAAGAAGTCTTTGCATGCGAGTCTTGTTCCTTAGAAATTTTTGTGAGAGGATATAATCATATACCCTCATGTACAGGGTTTTGACGATGCGAAAGGGTTTTTTTGGAGGTGGAGGGATGATGGTGGGCAGGAAGGCTGGTTTGGGAGAGCACGAGAGCGCCAACAGGTCAAACCAGGGGCACGGCAGGGTGGAGGGAGGTCAAGCAGAGTCTGGGGATGCCGAGGATCCACTAGAAAAATGGGGAGATGGACCTCGAAAGTCGTATGCTCTGGCAGTTGCTTCTGAAACCCTAAGTGGGCTCTCCACCAAGGAGCTATTTTTGTCCAAGAACGATTTGGACATCCTGACGAAAATTCTCTCAAGCTTTGTGGAATTCAAAAAATTTACCCTCATCGATATGTTTATTGGTGGTCGTCCCGACATGGAGACCATCCGCAAGTGGGCATCTAGAAAATAGAGGATCTCTGGTCACTTGGAGCTGGTTTCCCTAACCTGGGGCTTTTTCACAATTATACTGAGCAACAGGGAGGACTACTATAAAATTTTGGCTAGAGGGCCTTGGTTATTGGGCCGTAGGAGCCTCTTTCTAAGGAAGTGGGGTTTGTACTTTAACCCCGATACCTAGAATATCAACATTGCTCCAATATGGGTTAGGCTCCCGAGTCTCCCCCTTTTTGGCTGACATGAAAATGTAATCAGAGGAATTGCTCGATCCATCGGGGAGTTGGTCACTATAGACCCTCCCACCAGGGCTCGAACAAGATTTGTCCAAGCTCGATTCTATGTTTTGGAGGACTTGGAGATGAACCTCCCTTCCTCCATTACTCTGCGGTCTGAGGGTTCTTTTCTACACAAGCAAGCTATTGTTTATGAGAATAGACCAGCTTTCTACCCCCAATGTAGTTCTCAAGGGCATCTTCAGTCCAATTGTCCTCTTCAAAATTCGAGGAAGAAGAAGAGGAATCCCTACAACCCTCTGGAGCACGGTGAAGGTCAGATAAAGCACCCTATTGTGAAAGACCATGAATCTCTAGGTCCATCCAGATACCATCTCGAATCCTCCTTACCAGATGAGGAAATCACCATTCAACTAGACTCCGAGCTGTGCGGTGGACGCTCCCAACTAGGACCACAGGGGGAAAAGGAACATGCCCCCCCTTATCACCACACTGGCAGATTCGCCTGAAATTTTTGATCGGAACTCTCCCGAGGCACAAAAGATATTGGAAGATTACCTACTGGGAAGAAGAGGTTACCAACTTGGTAATATTAGCCCTCGAATTACGAGGAGTTGAATGCAAATGGCACCCAACGGTTGCTGTTTCAAGATGACTCCGATTCTTTGATGGGTGACACGCTTATCCCAAAACCTCCCCTCCAGCAGGGAAAGGGAGGTAGGAAGAACCTCAAACCGTACAGATGAAAGTAATCCTGGATGTGAGAACCTACGATGGGAACGATGAGCGGGCTCATGGTTCTTTGGGACCCAAAGAGTGTTGAGGGCAGCTTCTTTTCATCTTCTAGCAGGACTTTCAACTTTTTGTTTCAGTCCCAAGCCATCATTTTTTCTTGGATCCTATTCATCGTGTTTGCTTCGAATTCTGCCTCGGAGAAAGCAGAAATGTGGAAAGTTATTTCCCTGATAAGGGAGGTTTGTTGTAGTTTTCTTGGCTATCTTTTTCTACTTTCCAATGGTCCAGTTTTTATATTGGCCATAGTTTCCAAGATAATCAGGCAAAAATGCCTCCTTGTAGCCCTCGTGTAATTAGCAGCTTTTTTTTTTTTTCTGCATACAGGTTTATTCATCCAGCCAAGAGGCACGAAGCACCATTTAGCAAGGCTAATTTTGTATATAAGGTTTTGGGATCCTCTATAAAAACCCACTATTAATCTATTATAATAATTACCAAAAAAAAATACCCTCATGTAGTTAAATTTATTGCCAACATGTACCCTATCTACAATTCCTTTTTAGGTCTTATACAAAAATTCCTTCAGTCTAGCAATTTCATTGAAAGTAATTTTGTGTGAGAAGTATCCTTGTGGATTGTCTAGTCCTTAGTTTACACACTTCTAATAAAGAACCCTTGTAAAACCCTTTACCATGTAAAATTCAAGCCCTCTCAGTCCTTCCTTTGTAGTTCCACCTAATATTAGTTATGCAAGTTACTTTATCAATAAATTATTTTTGAATGTACATGTTGTCTTGTTATGCTCCCAAATATTTATTCCACAACTACAAAATTTTCTAAGTGTTGTGTAGAGAAGAGCTTGTAGACAAGTCTAGTCAAATGTGTGTCTAGTTACCAACATGGTCACTTTATGGAATCACCTCCTCAAAAGTCCACATCAACATCATGTGGATTTTACTCATAAATATTACTTTGTAGGCATGTTATCTACTATATGATTTTATTTTTGGCATGTGTTTCCTGATATTTAGGTAAACCTGCATAAGGTCAATACTCACAAAAATATTAGCTTGCTAAGTTAATTATGTTATCCATTTTACAAATAAAACCCATGAGTTTTTTAATCACTATGGGTACTTTATCATTTATGAAGAAGATGAAATTCAAACATTCTCTACAAGAAGAAACTATAGTAGTGTTTGAGATTTCTAAAATTGCCAACATGGAAATAGTAATGGGTGTTTATGAGACCTTGGAGAAGGATAATTTTTTGGAGCAAAGGTATAACCAATTGAGACACTTGGATATGACCGAAGTGTCAATATTTGAGGAGAATTTCATGTTCCCATAGTTGATAATTATTTGCATTGTGTATTTGGATTAAATAAATGACAATCTAGTGACCACTAAAGGGAAAATTTTCACATCCATAAAATATTTAGTGGTGAAAGTTGTATTTGGACTTGAGTTACCTATAGAATATGTAGCGGTAACAACCAAGGCAAAGGCATATGCAACATAGAAAAACCAAGAGGAATTCCTAAAGTTGATCAGGAAGAATTGGATGTGGGTCCCAAAAAAGAGGAATATCCACACCATAGTGAAAGCCCCTAAGACTGATTTCAAGATGGATATTGGGGACACAATTGTCTTGATCAACCACATTGGAGAAGAACATGAGTTTAGATATTTTAGAACATGGATGTTCCTATTTTAAAAATTATATATAAAAATAAGCTCATTGATTGGTCACATTTGATTTGTCAAGAGTTGATTAGTTAGGTCACTAGTGTATTAATGACCAAGTCATTTTACATGATTTTATATTTGGTTTACATATATTTTGAAGTTTACTGCCAATGCAAAAATTTAGGAATAAAGAATAATATTGATAAGGGGTTTCCAACCCCCTAGTGTTACACCTTGTATCCCACAAAGAATTGGAAGAAGAAATAAAAATTTATTAATGATGGTTTCTTGAGAAGCTTTTTACAACATTATTTGGAGCTAAAAATACAAGACTATTAGAAGATGTGATGAAGGTAAAATACCCATACATAGACTATTATATTCAATAAATAATGCATTCATATATTTAGTTTTTTGGAGATATAAGTAATCCAATGTCACTTCTTATCAGATCCATTAATGACCTCATCCTTAGATAATTCAACCAAAAACTTATTCCTTTCCATAATAAAGTAACTAGAAAGCACCATAAGGGCTTGGTAGAGTTCCCATTCACAATTGGATACTATATCTACAAATCCTTTAGGAACTTGAGAAACTATGATAAAAGAGGAATGATAAATCCAATGTTTCCATATCCCAACCAAATGAGAAAGAAGAAACTATGATCGAAGGGGAATGATAAAGGCCTCTTACCCAAAAAGAGTGGATTTAGATTTTGATCATGAGCTTGAGGATTAAGACTTCTAGGCTAATTTTCATGGAATCTAAGGAGTTCATGAATAAAAAATAGGAGAATATGGTCTTCCAATATGGATACAAATCCAAGATAACCAATAGGTGATTTAATATCAAAGGTAAGGAGGTTATGTAGATTATTAAAGAAAAGAGGAGACTGAGGAACATTCTAAACAATCCTCATCTAATAAATCCATACAAGAGGTACAAAATATCCCTAAATATGATAAGGAAGTCTTCATAGAAGAATATTCTATGGGAATATTTTCCTGTAAAAAAGAGGTAGAAACTAATGAAGAGGTCCAAGTAATAGAATTTAGTATTATGGGGGGTGATTTTCCCAATGGCTTACCCATTCAACAACAAATTCTTGAAGTAGTATAAGTTATTAGAGCATCAACAAGATACTAAAATTATAAAACCCCCAATAGTCCTCCTCATAGAGAGATTCTTAATGAATACTTGAAACTACTTCACTAAAAAAAAGGTAAACTAAAGGTACAAATGGTACTAATGAAGGATACAATATAGGTGATGGTAACGATGATGATAATGATAAGATGATATAAAAGAGGAAACCATCATTAGCCAAGGGAGAGGAAAATAAACTAAAAAAATAATGATGATAAAGAGAATCTTGATGTTGCCTAATCAAGAAATGGCAAAGAGATGAAGACAATAAAGAAATATGGGTGAGATAAGTCCTTGTCCTTGGTGCAACAAACCTAGAATGACCACGAGACTTTCTCACAAAGATGCTAAAAAACACCAATTCTTGAAAAGGATTACAAAAGAGATCTATATTTTTAGTTTGTTTGATAATGTTGGTGGGTTCAAAGCAGAAGGGATAAAATCTAATGTGACATACAATTGAAAAATAATAAATCTAACAATCAAACAAGCTAACATAATCCTAAATACACTATCTAGATAAATGTTAACAAGGAAGAAATTTGATGTTGTTACACATTATTTTATTGTTTTAAAAATTTAAGAGAATATTAGACTCCTCAAATTAGTGTATGAAATCATGGAGGACAACACATAATATTTGGTCACTAGAAATGGAAAGCAAGAAGTGGTAAAATAGCGAATGAAAAATCTCTTCACCAAATTTGGAGTTACAAGGATTAGGAAAAAAATACTTTGGTTCATTTAAGTCTTGATACATCATGGCCTAAAGAGAGCATAAAATTTCTTGACCCCACCAAGTAGATTACAAAAGTACTAAAAAAGGAGAAAGAGACCTCAAGGGTTGATGAAAAGTAGATCAAAGAAACCACCATGGACTTAGATAAAATTTATAATATTGCTATAGTTAGAAAATTCCTAGTGGATATAGTAGATAAGTTTCACAAGGAGTTCAAAGTGATGGTAGATAAATCCTTGCAATTATACATAAAATACAATCAATTGCTACTCAACCTACAAGCCTAAGATGAAGTGGATTGCATGGACATAAAAACATATAAGACATATTAGAATCCATAAGATCTATAGTAGAATAATGAAATAATGTAGGGATTGAAAATTTGGGAAAATATGACAATCCTCTACTACGGACATCTTAGGTGGAGATAAGAAATGAAATATTGGAACAAGATCCCAAGAGTTACACCATTTGACAAGGCATTCAACAAGGTGAACAAGATGGATGGAAACCTTAAAGAGATTGACATTAAAGTCAATTTGAACTCAAAATATATAGTTAAGAAAACAAAAGACATGTCACACGTGGAGTTTGATACATGTTCAAAGGAATTCTTCCTAAAATTTGAAAAGTTTGATGAAGATATTCTAAGCAAATTTATAGGATTGTTCTTAATTAAAATACAAATACCAAAGGTAATAAGTGCCATAGATGCTAGTATTGAAAAAATAAAAATGAGAAGGATATGGTTGATGCCAAGTTACTTAGCATGGATAAGCCAAATTTGGCGTTTCTCTATGCACAAACATAGATATGGAAAAAGTACCAACACAAATATGCTAAAGGAAAATTAGTCGATATAACTACTTCTTAGCAAGCTCATGGCCTACTTCCTCTTGTGTAAAAACATTTAGTTCATTGTTGTGTTGTATTTTTGGGATGATTCACCCATTGTATAAATGAAGAACATAGAATTATATTGAGAAAGAGGGGTGAATAGTATAAGATCAACTTTTACTTTTCTTTCCCAAATAATATTATCCATTATTATCAATGGCAATATCAATAGCAGTAATAAAATCAATGTAAAAATCATCACACACAAGAGAGATAAACATTTAACATGGTTCACCCAATGTGGGCTACTCCATGGAGAAAATATTTCTTTTAAATTTTCTCAACAAATATCTTGGGAATCAATTCCCTATTACAATTTTTATGGACCTCTGTCCAAAGGAGACACCAATCCCCTATGATCTAATTTGTGGATATCTCCAAGGAGAACTCTATCCCCTTTCTCTTGGTTAATGGATCTCTCTCCATAGGATAAATCTATCTCCTAGCTCTGGTTCATGGAACTTGATCTAGGAGAACTCTATCTCCTCATCTGGTTCATGGATCTCTCTCCACAGAAGAACTCTATCTCCCCAACTGGTTCACGGATCTCACTCCATAGGATAACTATTTCTCCTTTGCTCTGGTTCGTGGATATCTATCCATAAGAGAACTATATCCCCTTTGCTCTGGTTGGTAAACTTTTAGAAGACTTCTGTTCCCACTGCTCTGGCTTGTGGATCTCTCTCCACAGGAGATCTTTGTCCCCATTGCACTAGCTGATGGACCTCTATCTACTGGAGATCTCTATCATCTATGCTATGTCACATCCAAAGCCTGCTCTCAACTCTATTTCAAATATATGCCAAAATCTATCCCAAGTATAGCATAAATATGATCTATTTCTACTCACAAATCTGCACCAAACTTTATCCCAAGTCTAGCACAAATCTGCTCTAACTCTACTCACAAATCTACACCAAACTCTATCCCAAGTCTAGCATAAATTTTCTCTAACTCTGCTCATACATATGCACCAAAATCTATCCCAAGTCTAGCAAAATCTGCTCTAACTGTTCTCATAAATCTGCACCAAACTTTATCCCAAGTATTCTCAAAGATTTGCTCAAATATGCTTTCAATGCTACTCACAAAACCTGGTCAAATAACTCCAAATATTGTATATAAAATACAACTTAAATCTATTTCAGAAAAATATTTCTTCACATAGACAAATTCTACTTAGAATTCGTTTAACCTCTAGAACATATAGAGAATGATAAACACTATCAAAACCTCAATATGTTCTTCATATTCACAAATCTTGCATTCAACTAATCCAATCTTCTTCTATTGCAAACACTCCTTGAAATCAAATCAAAACATTGTATAACTTGCTTCACAAAACTGATCTATCCATTTTGCAATTTTTCTCTCAAATATCAATCACACTAATGCACAAGTTTACCTTACAAAATTGATCTCAAACACTTTTACAATTGCTATCAAAATATCTCAAACTAATGTTCAAAGGTTTCACAATGATGTACTAACTTGTCTTCAACCCTAGCACAAGTAGTTCACAATATTTAGTACAAATATCTCAATCTCTTTTAACAATGAAAGCACACTTGTTCTCAAACTCTATCCCAAATATTTCCAAAACCAATCAATAATGAGAAGTACAAGAAGATCTTCAAACTCTAATGCAATTATTTCAAATTTATCTCAACAATTTATGCACATGTAGGTCTCAAAATCTAACTCAAATATTTTCAACAATGCTTACCAAACAACCCTTTTATCTCCACCTTATATTTCAGAAACATTCACTTCAACAAAACACTTTAATAAAAAATGATGTGCCCATACCTCTTAGTTTACCCTTATGGAGATATGTCTTCAAAAAAAACTTGTCTCACAAAAAACTGATTATCCTTATACCTCCTATTTGCCAAAAACCTTTATACCATAGCACACCCCTCAAACACCAAGCAAAGAAAATATTAAAAAACCTTAGTGCATACCTTTTTAAAAAATTATTAATGCTGGCGCAAACGAAAATTGACCCTCCGACCTCAACTTCGTAACGCAGATGCTTAACCGCTTGCGCTAGCCAAGCAGTTGATACCTATCATGTAGACCTCCACCTTTGTTCCTTGGTGCATTCACCGAAAATAATAAAAACTATTCAAAATTGGTGCTAGGAAGAATCGAACCACAAACCTCCACCTTGCCAACATCTTAACACATGTCTAGCCACTGTTGGGCCACCTTGGCAGATGACATTAAGGGATGGATGAAATTCACTTTAATTTATCCTCCTACACTCCGAAATTAGCGCTATCTTCTTGTCCTTATTCGTTGTCACACTTGCACGATTGCTTGCATGATTGCATGAAAAAAACACTCATTTATTTCCAAAAATCTTAGGGTATAAATATGCTTCTCATGCACCTTTTAGACGTCAACCCACCTTTGAAATTTATTTAAAAATAATTCGATTTGTTTTTGGTGCCATGCAATTTTAACCTTAGTTTTTATAATATTTAAAAAATATATTATATTAAACCTTTTGCCTTGGGTATTTTTCACCAATGATAAGTAAACTTTCTACCTTGGGTCTTTTTCACCAATGAGAAGTCAACCTTTTGCCATGTTAATTAAAATCTCTCTTAATAATATTTAAATATTATAATTTAAATATTATAATATTTTCTTCAAAATTCTCTTTGCTTGCTTTGCATTTATTGTTTCAACCTTGAAGACAAAACTCAACCTTTTCACCTTTGACATCAATGACAATACTATACTCAAAATTTCCAACAATAAAGTGCTATTAAGTAGAAGAAATAATTAGTCAGTTATTATACTAATTAATTATAAGTAACAAGTAAGTAGTTAAGTTGGTTATCTTTCTTAGCCAATCAATTTTTGTATAATAGGATGAGTAAGAGGAAAAAAGGGTTGTGATTCCAATTTTGATAAGCCTATTGTACTATCAACATCTTATTATGCAATTATTCAAGAAGTCATACTTTTATTCTCAAATTTTTGATGACTTTTGCATGAAATGAGTATTTATTTCATTCAAATTGGTTGTTGCTATTGAAATATCTACATTTCTATCCTAAAATATAAATGTGATCTATTATTTAATATATTGCTTGAATATGAATGGTTTTATAATAATATTTAATATTAAGTGATAAATCACTAAAGGGTAATTTTTTTTTTTTTGTATTTTATGCATTTGATTCTATCTTATCTCCAAAACATCTAAAATGCAAAAATATATTTTTATAAGAAGGATCCACACTTCTATAAATTGTGGAGAAAGTCAAACATCCTTTATATTTTTGTGAAGTTCAATTTATTGTCTAGAGAAAACAATTTTAGAATAACAGTTTTTGAGGTCTAATGTTAGGCATGAAGATGACAATGCTTGTATTTCTTGATGTGGTACAACATGGAATACATATTTTATAAGGATAGTTTTACATAATCAATCATTTATGCACAAGTATTTGGGACAACCATTTGAATATCCCTAACCCCTACCCTAAAATGGTTGTATTTATTGACAAAAAAGAATACAGGGCACAAGATATTAATATATGTTTTCAAGCCATTCTCCAATGTCATCACTAGAAATTAATCATTCAATTTGGATTATGGAATACCTTTTACTAGATCTCAAAAGGCCTTTGATGAAACCAATCCATTTCTTGAGTAGAATACTCAAACTTCTATCTCAAATCCTTCTACTCTTGATACTTCATGTTCACATTTTGAAAAATCATAAGGTCCTAGTCTTGTTTCTATTAAGCTTGGAAGTCTTATTTTGACTTCTAATTTCTTCATTTCCAAGGATTTTTTTTGAATACCCATATATATTATTTTAAAGTTTTGACAATTTCAAATACTATGGCTCATCAACAACCACATCTAGTCCAACCTCAACCCTACTTTCAAGCTTGGGGTAGTAAAATTGGCGTTTTAAAAATTATTGATATAAATGAAATGCCTAAAGGCTATAGGAAACCACTTCCTAAGTTTTCAAGAGATGGCATAATTATTTTTTAGGATCATTTGAAATTTTTTGTGGTGGTTTGTCCAACCTTGATGGTGGTCCATGAATATTTACCAATGATGTTGTTTTTTGAAACCTTTTTTGATGCTACTTCTATGTGGTTAAAAGGTCTAGAAGGAGGATGTATCACTAACTGGTATCCATACACAAACTTGCACAAGGGCTTACTGATACTGCCTTCTTCGCTTTCTTGGAGGGATATGACACTTTGAATGCTTTGACTTGGTCTTGGAACCTGTAACCTGCGTACAAGAAACAACAAAAAATGATCAGTAGCACCTGCTACCTCTCAAGATGAGGTGTTATTAGTAGATCTACAAATAATGATGTAAAAGCATATTAAAATCATAATGAAGCAAAACTAAGCAAGGATACGTTAATAACTCAGAAATCACCATGGAAATGCATTAAGAAATACAAACCTATTCTAATATTAATTGGTAAAATAGAAAATAATGAAATAACTATGCTAAAACTAATGAAATAACATCTCAAACCCTAGGCTAGGCCTGTAGGTCGCTATCAAGGATAGCGGCCGTGAACTGAAACTTTCTACCTCATGAGCCAACTACTGTGATGCTCAATCCTTCATTTGAATTGATGTCTAAGGGTCACCTCTGTGTCCATACACTGATTGGAAGTGAAGAACATCTTGATCTAAATACTTGGATGACTCGTAGTCATTGCTTAACTAGAAAATGCTTCACTACTCCTCAAAGGGATATGGAATCACTCTCCAATTTTCTAGGGCTCCGTTGTACAAAAATTATGATATTTGGAATTATTTTTTTTTCTTAGGAGGATCCATATTTAGACCTCCCATATCTAGATATAGATCCAGATCTTGGATTTCTGGATAAACCAAGATCCAAATATACATGCAACTGACTGTTAGAGGGGGAAGGATCAGTCACATATCTACATTGAAGGAGTGGTCAGGAGGAACTCTAGGAGATCCAAATCAAAAAACCACTCACAAAAAATGCAACTACCATCACTATCTATGATTTGGACCCTCCCTCATAGTTAGACTATGTTTCAGTGCTAGTCACTATCTTGAGTAGTGGCTAGATCTAGCCGCTCTCAGCTTCAATGACCAATGTTGGCGACTGCTCTAATCAATAGCGGTCGAGCCTGAATGGGCCATAACTACCCCTTGTGAGTGGTTAAGACCACTGTTGGCTCTTGGAAATGTCCAAGATCAATCACATGGTCTTCAGGTGTGCCCATGTGAGTAGTATCCTAAACATGATGCATTTTAGATGTCTACATATACCCCTTTTTGGGATGCGTTGTGCAAAAACACAACACTAAAAAAAATAGACCACGTAGAGCCACATTGTAGGGTGTGTTATGATCATTGATCTAATCAATATTATATGTCCTAATCATGAGAGAGGCACACATCCTAGAATCATTACTTCCAATGGGATGGAAGGCTTAAATTTGCAAAAGCTTGTCCACGTCCATCAGGCGATCGGGTAGCTTTAGTGCTACTATAGGTCCAAAAGGAGGAGAGCTACAAGCTTAACTATCATATTTACTTTTTGCCCCAACAAAGGGTAAGCTTATGATAGTTTTTGGCAATGATTCGTAAGACAAACACAATTTGACATGATCGAGTGATCCTTTGTTGATTTTGATTATGATTGTTGATATTATGTCTACCTTTAAAATGACAAGTCAATGAGGGAAGGACAATGAATAAAGTGATGAGTCGCTTGACCAAGATGAATGATTTGGATCTTTTCAGAGGTTTGCTTTGTTATAGGTAGATCCCATTGTAGAAGTGATTTCAACCATTTATAGTAATTGTATATCTCTATCCCACGGAGCGGTCCGGCCGCAATGACCTTCTTAGAGAATCAAGATGATAGTAATCCCATTTTAGCCAATGTTGAACCACTATGCTTGATGATTTGTTTAAAAAAATGTTATAGAAGAAATGAGATGAATCCTTGTTCCTATGGAGCAGTCCGACCGCCATGACCTTCTTCAAAATTGAAGTGAAACATCTCAATTCAACTATAACTAGTTTACCCCAAATGACCTTATGGTGATTTACTCATCTTGTTGGATTGCATGGAGCACCAATCACTACAACCACCAAGTGTATAGAGTAAATAACTGAATACGAGGTGCATTTGATATTTTGATGTTATTTAATTTTTTTGTCATTTTGAATTTTATTTTGTTTTTGAATTTTGATTTATGTGATTTTTTGGTATTTATGCAATTTTTGATTATTTTGAACTGATAGATATGTGTATTTATCCATTTTGAGGTTCCTCATGATGAAAAATAGAGGGAATTTATTACTTTTTTCTAGCCGCTATCAACAGAAGCAACCACCAATTGTAATTTTGTAGCCGTTGTTAGCATCAATAGCTAGAAAGCACGGGTCGTTGATACCAGCAGTGACCATGGTAAAAGAGGTAAATATAAAAGTAAATTCTAGGGTTTTGACTTTTATTATTGCCAACTGTATTTTGCTTTTGAGCTCTGAAGTGAAAGAGTGCTAGTGACCTGGAACACTAACGAGACTTGACACCATGGCAGAGCAAGGCAAGGCATCTACCAATGGAGGAGCCAAAGCTTCACGGGTATTTCTCTAAACCCTAACTTGTTATTTAATTGGTAAAATGAACCACATTAAGTAATTTGGTAAATGAACCCCATTAAACCCATTGGTAACAAACCACATCCATAGATAGGCTTAGAATAGGTTTAATTTTAGTGGGTTTCATTTAATTTTTGATTTTTGTTAATTTTTTTGGAATTTGGGGTGAGGGCGGATGCTATTGGCGTGCTACCTCATGGTTACTGTTGCCCATAGCAGCCCCCAATTTGTAAAGAGGGGCCACTGCTTTTGAAAGCTACCAACTTGAATTCCAATGGTCAAATTTTTGACCATTGGTGGCTGGCCACTGTCGGCTTCGATGACCATTTTGCGGTTGCTACTGGCATGAGTGGCCATGCAAATTTAGGCCATTTATTTAATTTTTTTATTTTTGAGTGATTTAATTGATTTTTTTGAATTTTATAAGTGTAAATTTTGATTTTTTTGTGTGTTTTGGTGCATTTGCTTAGAATGTTTGTATTCTACTTGATCTTGAATTGTGTTTGCACCATTTTTGGATTTTATTGTGCTTTTTTAGTTTAAGTGCTTTTAATTAGGCATTTATTTTTGTACTTTAGCTGTTATATGCTCGGGCTCAGGACCCCAGTTTGCTTGTGTAGCTTCTCTCTCTGATGGATGATGTAGATTGGGATTGGTTTGATGTCCGGGGACTCATGTATATCATGAGGCTACCGATGATTATGTCGGACTAGGCCTATATTACTATCCTGGAATATAGGTAGGATTACCGAATGAACACATTTCATCTCCCTACTCATGATATGACTATCACTCTGGAGGATATGTCCAAGATATTTAGGATCCTTTTCAATAGAGTGACTATCATCTCTTCTCCCATTGATGCTAGAGATGATGTGTTCACGAGGGTTTTTAGAGATTAGGCAGCTACAACATTTTTTGACACTTGACATGGAGGAGTCTTTGTGGCTCGATGGTATCGAGAGGATGTCTTCACACGGTGGTAGGCTATCTTGATGTATGCCATATGTAACATGCTTTTACCATATTATTCTAGAATGAGGTTCCCATGAAACCTATTGGCTATGGTTCAAGACCTGATGGATAGTAATAAGCCCATTATTATGGCTTGGGGGAGTGCACTTCTAGCTTAGTGTTATGATGAGCTTTACAAGATTCAATAATGTGGATGAGCTAGTATTGCTTACAACCTACTTCTTTAGATCTGGGGCTATGAGCACATCAGGTTGGATCACCCAGGAGGATTATCTATTAGGATTACCACCATATTCGAGGTGGCCCAGTGCTACAGATGTAGGTGGCATCAAGAGTGAGAGGAGTGCCAAAGCCAACATCACACAGGGGATTTGACACATTATGCAACTACCTTGACTGGCCTACAAGTGAGGGACATCATATGGATACCTTATTTTGAGTGCTCTACATGGCCAGAGGTGAACATATTTATGGCTTGGACCAGGCACGATCGATGGGTTATCGGTCGCAAGGGATGGATTAGAGAGTTCTTTTATTACTCTCAAGTTCTCTAATAGTTTAGGGTCCAGTAGGATGTCCCCTTTGAGCTAGTGTTATACAAGTGGATCACCATAGAGAGGGATATTTCATCACCTTGAGTTGTAGCACTCTTAGAGGAGGAGGACCCTCCTGTAGTTGATTCTAGTATAGCAGATACAAAGGTTACAGAGGTATACACCCAGTGGTGGGTTACGCGGCTATGGCATGGTGGTGGTTACATGGGGTAAACTGAGGATGAGGCAACTGAAGAGGATCTAGAGAGGTTTTGAGTGCAGACCTGAATAGAGGACTAGAGGTAGGTTGGATTGAAGTAGGCAATAGAGGAGTAGGTAGCTCTAGAGGAGGAGGAGTTAGAGCCAGAGGAGTAGGAGTCTCCTCTTAGGGCTCAATTGCACAACATAGAGGCTGATATTTAGGTAACTTGTATTCAAATTTTATAATGGAACTCTACTATTTCTATGCTCCAGTCTTGGGTCAGGGATTTTGATGAGGATAGGACTGCCTTATAGGTATAGATTGACTCGGTATAACTTAGGATAGTGTAACTCACTATAGAGAAGGATGCTGCACGAGGATAGTTTTTTCCCATTGCTTCAGTTTTTCAAGGGTCGACAAACTTGGATTCGAGGGCTAAGGTTAGGTACCTACAGTTGATTATAGAGGAGGATGAGGATCATATGGCATCATATGTTGCTTATATTGTATCCCTACGGTCCCAGATCAAGCTACTAGGTAACACTCCTCTAGAGTGAGATACAACAAGGGTCTTACAGTGTAGCAAGAAGAGTGTATTAGGGTAGTCATCAGTGCGGTCGAGCCATAGGACCAGGACATAGATAGAGCAAATCATAGGGACTAGCTCTAGATAGACTCCCAGGGATGGAGTAGAGGGTGGAGGCAAGTTTGGGGGCGTAGGCCCCATATGATGATTATATGGCTTGTATTATTTTTGGGTGTAAGGTCGGTGGACCTACACTATTGTAGCCTACAAGTATTTTTGTACCTCCATGTACTTATTTGACACATTATACACTCATATATATATGATGTTATCTATTTTAGACTCATTGTGTGTATTATGTGATTGTTTTTATTATGATGTTTATGAGATGCATATGGATGCAATGTCTATGATCTTATGCTATATGATGTGATGTATTGATGACATGCTCTAGCTAGATGATGGATGGATGCTTAGATGCTATGATCTAGATATGTGGATGTACTATGGTGATGTATGCATATATGGATGCAATGCTTTGTGTTAAATGCATGTTTGATTTTTATTTAATTATATGAATCTAATGTATGATGTTATGGTATGGTAAATGCAATGTGTGTAATGCATTGTTTAGATGGTGATGATCTAATGTAAATGAACTTGTATGCCTTAATAACTTAAAACATACGGAATGAATGTGATATGAGTTAAAAATCTAATGGATGACACCATAGAATGTATAAAAATCATGAATAAATAATAACTCTTATCATAAGAATTAATCATTTAAACATCCAGATGTGAGATGAGATGATGTGGTTTGTATGTGCTTTCTTTATAAGCTTTTGTAAATTAAAAGACATGTACAAAATAGTCAGTGGCCATATAAATATCATTGCTAATATTTATGTGGTATCTATCCCATTTCATGAAAACACTTTAATTAACAAAAACTCCTAAAGAAAGTAATTTATTTAATTAATGATGTTATTTGTTGCTATGGGGGGATTTTTGAGGTTCTCCATGAGACTCTAACATCCTAGTTACTTCATCAAAATGTGTGTATTGACCATACAAGACTTCTGAAAGATAAGGTTTTGTTATAAGACCCAGATATTCATTATCCCCGTGTGTGCAAATGAATATATTAGATGAAACATAAACATACCCCAATGCCATACGAGATTCATTCAGCCCATTGTTGTATTGGAGATCCTCAAATACCCATCATGATCCTAAGTTGGACTCAGTTGGATTAGACTATTAGGTGATATAGGACATCTAAAACTAGCTCTTTTTACAATTTTTTTAGAACTACCTTAATGCCAGGCGAGATTCATGTAGCCCATTGCTGTATTAGGGAATGGTTTGTGGAGATTGACCATTCCAGGTATTCAATATCTTCAACCCCTTCTTTTCTTCACATTTATTTGGGATACTTGCTCATGCTTTAGAAAATCACTGTTTATTTTGAATTTTATTTTCTTTTGAGCAAGGGATGTTTGTAGTGATGATAATCACTATTTACTTTACATTTGAATTTTGCGTTGTTTTAGGATTTTTTCTTGTTTTGATGAAAGCAAAATATTTCTTTGGGTAGGGAGGAACTTGTCCTTTTGCCAATGATCAAAATCCTAGACCACACACATCACAAAATGAGTAGGTGATGACCTTTCGCTTAGGATGCCTAGTACCAGTTTTTAGTGTTCATATTTTCCTTGTTCCAACTAGGATTTTAGTGTTTTGATTAGTGATAGGATTTTGATATATGCTAGGTACTATCACAAATAGACCTCATCTTCTTCTAGTGAAGATAGCTTTCTACAAAATATGATAAAACCACTAGGTATGGCTGAGTGACCGAAAAACCCTAGTATATCCCTTACAACAATAGGTGGGGTTGTGTTGAAAAACATAGTTACTCGCACGGGTCATGGATGATGATGGATTTTAAAGATGTATGATTGAGGTACAAACGTGGTGTCATTTGTAAGATTGCAAATGCAGTGGATGCAACGTGCTTAATGCAATGCAACTATTGGATGCAAATGCCAAATGCAAATGTTTTTGTATTTTTAATGTTTTCAATTGTTTTCGAGTTTTAATTATTCTGAATGTTTTTGAACTTTTTACCTTTAAGTCTGTTTTTGTGCTTTTGTGTTTTGTTTTTGACCAAAGGGCTTAAGGTGCCTTTGGGGCTTTTTGTGAAGTGACCAAAGGGCTTTAATATGCCTTTGGGGCTTTTTGTGAAGTGACCAAAGGGCTTTAAGATGCCTTTGGGGCTTTTTGTGAAGTGACTAAAGGGATTTAAGATGCCTTTGGGGATTTTTGTGATGTGACCAAAGGGTTTTAAGATGCCTTTGGGTATTTTTGTGATGTGATCAATAGGCTTTAAGATGCCTTTGGGGTTGTTTGTGATGTGATCAAAGAGCTTTAAGATGCATTTGGGGCTATTTATAAAGTGACCAAAGAGCTTTACAATACCTTTGGGGCTTTTTGTGAAGTGACCAAAGGGCTTTAAGATGCCTTTGGGGCTTTTTGTGAAGTGACCAAAGGGATTTAAGATGCCTTTGGGGATTTTTGTGATGTAACCAAAGGGCTTTAAGATGCCTTTGGGGCTTTTTGTTATTGGAAATTTTGAGTCTCTAATCTAAAATGTTGTCATTGATGTCAAAATGTTATTTGATGTCAAAAGGATCTATGATGGCATGCACTATGTTTTGTGAAAGTACAAGGAAGGGTTTTTGTCAAAACCAAGGTAGGCAAAATAAAAGGTTTTATTTAAAACCATGGATGGCAGATTTGAAACGAGTTTTTCCTAAAACCCAAGTTGGCTTTCCGTTTCATCGAAAAATGTGCCTTGGTGATGGAGATATTTAATTTTAAAGATTTAGTTTAAATTTTAATTATTTAAAATTTAAATTTAAATTTTAAAATTAATCAAAAGTTTTCCCTCCATTTTTTGCCGATGTCGACTTTTATTCTTCCCCATCCACATCGTGTATAAAATGTGCCTTGTTAAGCAATGGTTTATGTCCTCCAAAATTTGAATGATAAATCCTCTTTTGCAAAAGTTATCCTCCTCCAAAATCGTGCACTATTGACAATGAAGGTTTGGGAGAAATGCAATTTGTAAGTTCGTGGGTACTAAGAGGAAGTACTTCAAGCATGGAGTGGAATAGATTCTACGTGGGAAGCTTAGCCCACTTGGTGGGTGGAAGGAGTGCAAAGGTGCACTCGCTGCTATAGGTCTTGGGTTCGAGTCACCTAAAATTCATTTCTCGCTTGTGTGATGTCGTCGCAATTTTCAGAGTAGAAAACAAATTTTTCCAAGGTATGCCGTTGCCACAATTTTTAGAGATTGAGATATAAATGTTTTAATTTGCCTAAGCTAAGGTTAATGCATCATTATTGAGGGTTTGCCATGGTGGTATAGTTTATGAGTTGTGGCTTATATTTTGCACTAGTTGATGTGGGATTTTTGCATTAGGGAGCTTAGTGAGTTGTGCATTAGTGTAAAGTGTTTTTAGGAGAAATAAGGGAATGGTAAATGGTTGTGGTGATATTCATGCTATGCTTAATTAGATAAGGAAATAATTATATTTAATTATTTTCTAGTGGTGGATGTGATTTTTGACTAGGAGAAATAAGGTGTAAAAGGTTATGATAATTATTTTGTAATTTCTCCTAACCCTCATGAATATTGGTAAAAGAATATTGTGATTGTGGCAGATTTCCAAAGAGGTTTTTTCATCTTCATAAAAGGTATGGGCACATTCTCCTATTGATTATTTATGGTGGTTGATTTATGAAATATAATTTGAGAGAAAAGGATTGATTGTGGTTTCCTTTTCGAAAGTGGTTGGTTGAATGCTTCAAGGTTTTCTGGTTTGAGAATTGTGATTAAACCTTGTTTTATAAGCATTTTTGTTGAAACCCATTGATTGTGAAATGAACTTGAACTTGAGTTAGAGAAGAACATGAGTATCATTGTTATGTGAGACTTGTGATTGAGCATTGTTGGAAACATTTTGAGTTGGTTGATACATGCTTGGACTAGGGTTTGTGAGAAAGGATTGATCCTTGAAGTGATTGGTTGAGTTGAGTTGATTGAGCCTAGTCAAGTGATTGTGTGAAGTGGTTGTTCAAGTTCCTAGAAACAAACTATTCTATATTCTTATTTGAGTTGATATTGGGATTTGAGAATAGAACATATAGAGTCTCTAAAAATTCTCTTTATGGTTCTATGAGATTGATTTGAGTTGAGATTGGGATTTGAGAATAGAACATATAGAGTCTCTAAAAATTCTCTTTATGATTCTATGAGAGTGATTTGAGTTGAGATTGGGATTTGAGAATAGAACATATAGAGTCTCTAACAGTTCTCTTTATGGTTCTATGAGATTGATTTGAGTTGAGATTGGGATTTGAGTATAGAACATATTGAGTCTCTAATAATTCTATTTATGATTCTATGAGATTGAGTTGATTTGATTTGAGGTAAGTATTTAAGAAGGCTTGTGGAATGATTTTGAGTAAGCTTTTGTGAAAGATTGCTATGCATATTTGAGCAAGTCATAGAGAGAACTTATTGAGAATATTTAAGAAAGTCCTAGATAGGACTTATTGAGCAGATCTGGACAAGTTCTGAGTGAGCTTGTTGAGCAGATTTGGACAAGTTCTGAGTGAGATTGCTGAGCAAATTTGGATAACTTCTGAGTGAGCTTGTTAAGCAGATTTGGACAAGTTTTGAGTGAGCTTGTTGACCAGATTTGGACAAGTTCTAAGTGAGCTTGTTGACCAAATTTGAGCAGGTTTTGAGTGACCCTATTGAGAATATTTGAACAGGTTCTGAGTGAGCCTATTGAGCAGATTTGAGCAGGTTCTGAGTGGACCTATTGAGCATATTTGAGAAGGTTCTAAGTGAGCCTATTAATATAGCTTTGGAGGTGATAGAGTATAGAGGATAAAGTATCAATGGATATATATCCAACAACCATGACAATTGAATATAGATCTGAGTGATGAGTCTTCAAGTGGAGAGAGATCCACAAGTCAGTGTAGCAGAGAGATAGAGTCTTCTAGAAGATCACTAGCCAGAGCAGAAGGGAAAAGAGTTCTCCTATGGAATATATCCATGAACTTGAGATTTAGGGGATCAACATATCCTTTGGATAGAGGTCCATAAACATTGTAATTGGGAAGGATTCCCAAGATATTGATTGAGAAAGTTTTAGCAAAATATTTTCTTCATGGAGTAGCCCGCATTGGGTGAACCACGTAAATTTTTGTGTCACTTTTGTGGATGGTGTTTTGTGCATTGCTTTGATTATTGCTATTGATACTGCTATCTATACAATGCATAATATTGAATTGAAAAGAAAAGTAAAAAGTGGTCTTATACTGTTCACCCCCCTCTTAGTAAAAGCTTGTTTTCTTCATTTGTGAAGTGACAAAAGGGATTTAAGATGCATTTGGAGCCTTTTTATTTTAAAGTTCTCTATTATTTTTGTAATTTTTGAATGTTTTTGATATTTTTAACATTTATTTGAATATTTTTGTGTTTTGTTGAGCTTATGTGTAAAATGTCTTTAGATGAATAATTTTGAGAGGCTCTGACTACTCAACACCTTCTAATGATGTTAGGTGATATGTCCCAGGTCCAATGTTATCAGATATGATATACGGACCTATCCAATTGGCCATAAATTTTTCTCGTAAATGCGATGGCAAGTTTGAATTCTATTGGTTTTATTTGAGCACAAGATCCCCAAATTTAAAGTCTCTCAGGTGGAATTTATTGTTATAAGCTCATGTTAAATTATCTTGGTAAATGTGGATATGCTCAAGAGCATTGATGCGATATTCATCAAGAAGGGTCAATTGATCGAGTCGAGCTTATTGCACTGTATCATCATTGATGAACTCTTTCAATGCGATGCACAGTGTTGGAATTTCCAATTCTAAGGGTATAATGGCCTCAACACCATACACAAGCAAAAATGGTGTTGCCCTAGTGGCCGTTTGAATGCTAGTCCTATAAGCACATAATGCAAGAGATAATTGCAAATGCCAATCCTTATGATTTTCTTTCACCATATTCTTTAAGATGGCTACTATCATTTTATTTGAGGCTTCTACTTACCCATTTGCTTATGGATAATATGGTGTCATAAAAATATGCTGAATGTTGTATTTGGACGTTAGAGCCCACACATTTTTGTTCTTGCATGACGAACCATTATCCAAGATTATCTTGAAGGGGACCCCAAAGCAACAGATGATATTGTGATGTATGAACTCCACAATTTGAGGTCCTATCATCGATGTTAAGGGGACTACTTCCACCCACTTGGTGAAGCACTCAGTGGCCATTAAGATAAACATGTATCGATCCAAAGATGGGGGAGATATATTTCCAATCAGATCGAAACCTCACTAAGAAAATGGCCAAGTCGCTTGAATGGGATGTAAGGCCTGTGATGGCAAGTGCATCAGATTTGCAAGATGTTGACAATAAATTTTTTGACATAGTTGCAAAATTCTTCTCCATGGTGGGCCAATAATAACCCATTCTAAGGATGTGCTTGACAATGGCCATGCCATTGAAGTGGCCACCACATGTACCATTGTGAGCTTACAAAATAACCTAAGCTAATTCTTGGGAATCTAGGCAATGAAGGAGGACTCCATATTAGCTTTGACGATATAATATACCTCCTAGCAAGACATATCTGATAATTTTTTTTTGAATGCTTGTTTTTTAGTATGCAACAATTCATGTGGGATGATTCCAAGTTTTAGGAAATCTTGTAATTGGGATAGCCATTCCTGATAAGCTGCAGCCTCAATAGATAATATGAATTATTTCTCCTACAATTTGATGTGCACAAATGCAAATTGAGAAACAACCTTGTGGTGAATGATGGTACCATTCTATGTGGGACCCTACGAGATCAAGGATCCCTAAGGCATCTTATTTAAAAAGTCTCTGGATTTATAGAACCACTCATGGTCTAGTTCTATATGAATCATGTTGAATGATTCATTGTTATCAAATACCTCATATTGCATCACTGATTACAAGAGTGTTTTCACATGAATGGTAGTGAAATTAGTAGATGGATTCTGAGGGATCAAGGATCCCAAATATATCATAGTGTTTGCAAATTTGTTGGATGTGTGAGGGATTGCCTCAATGTTGTACCATTCTAGTTGGGATAGATAAGTTTCAACAAGCTCTTTGTAAGCTTTTAGGATTGGATCCCTACATTGAAATAGTATCTTAACTTGGTTGACTATGATAAGGGAGTCATTGAAGATGTTTAGCCTTTTGATCTTCATAGAAATGGCTGTTTGGAGACCCAATATTAGGGCCTTGTATTCGGTGTTGTTATTCATGCAAGGGAAGTATAGCTTAAATGACAAGGGCATTGGAGCACCTTGTGGCATGAAAAACACAATTCCTACACCACCCCCTTGCTCACACTTCAAACCATCAAAGAACAAAGTCATGTCAACTTTATTTTTAGGTTCTTTGGGTTCAGGTGCTTCTGATAATGCAAATACTACATCATTAGGAAGTTATATGGTGAGAGGCCTACTATTCTAAAGAGGTGCCTCTGCCAGTTGATCAGCTATGACTTGTCCCTTGATGTACTTTTGGCTTATGAATTCCAAGTCAAATTTTATCAATAACATGATCCACTTTGAAGTACATGTATTATGATATGTCTTGCTCATCATATACTACAAAGAATTTTGTTTTGATATCACATACATTTTATGACTCAACATGTAGTGGTGTAATTTCTTGGTCGCAAAGACCATCGCTAAGCACAAGTTTTCTATGTATGCGTACCCTAGCTCATAACTTACCAAGATGCAACTGATATAATATATCACTTATTCTTTATCTTGCACATTATTTTGACCCAACATGGTGCCCAAGGAAAAATTGATAGTGGATATATAACAGAAGTTGCACATATGACCTTGGTGGAGCTAGTACTAGAAGCGTTGCCAGGTATTGTTTGATTTTAGCAAAGACTTGCTGAAATTCTTCATCCCAATAGAATGGGACTCCCTTGTGTAGCAGTTGATTCATGGATTGATATTTATCCGATAGTTGTGCGATGAATCACTTTATGGATGCTACTTTGCCCTGTAAGCTTCTTAGTTATTTTATGTTAGTGTGCGGGGCCATTTCTAGGATAGCCTTTACCTTTGTTGGGTCTACTTTGATACCTCATTTAGAAATGATGAATCCCAAGAGCTTTCCAGAAGTTATACCAAAGATGCATTTTTTTGGGGTTCAACCTAACATTGTGCTCAATCAGGCGATTGAATACCTTTTTGAGGATCTTGACATGCTCTTAACGCAATAATGACTTGGCCAGTAAGTCATAGATATAGTCTTCTAATATCTTATACATGTAGTCATGGAAAATGTACATCATGGCCCATTGATACATGGCATTAGTATTTTTAAGATCAAATGGTATTACTTTGTAGCAAAATGTCCCCCATGGAGTGGTGAAAATGGTTTTATGCTGGTCTTCGAGTTTAATCTAAATTTGATTATAACCAAAAAAACCATCCATGAGGAAGAGCATCTCATGACCTGCAGTTGCATCTACAAGAGCATCTATGTTAGGCAACATGAATGAATCCTTTGGTGTTGCCTTATTGATATCCCTAAAATCCATGCAAATACAGATTCTTCCATCAGGTTTTCCTATGGGCACCATGTTTGATATCCATTTTAGATAGTCGATGGGAAAAATAAAGACTACATCCAACAGTTTCTACAACTCGTTCTTTACCGTCAAGGTGATGGTTGGATGCATCTTTCTGAGTTTTTGCTTGATCAAATTCTTTACAAGATCCATTGAAAGGTTGTGGAAAACCAATTTTGGATCTAGTCCCAACATATCCTTGTAGGTCCAAGCAAAGAGACTAGGTCTCTCTCTTAATAGAGGAATAATGATGGCCTGTTCTTCTAAAGATAAGCTTTCTATGAACTTGACTTTCTTTGGATTAGAAGGATCATCGCTGATGTCCACTTTTAAAGTCTCCTCTATTGCCATATGTGAACCTTCCTCAAGCTATTGAGGAGTGGGGATTAAATGGATGTCATATTCTAGGTTTAAAGGTTCAACTAAATAATGGTTAAAACTAGCGTGATAAACATCATGTGCACAACCTAGTGTAAAATGGAATGGTTGCAACATCTCTTCATTAGGGAAGAAATATTCAGGTTCTTGGAATGAATTAGAATGATCCCAATCAATAGCATCTAAGTTAAGACATAATAGTTTTGAAGATCTACTGGGTAATGGATTGGAGTGGTCAAATCAATGAAGATCATGTTGATGGATGAGATGAAATCTATAAGACCATACAGGTGAAACTCTACATTAATGATTCACCTTCCATACCCAAGATGCATATATGGGGGTATGGAATATCAAGATCTGGTCTATGAATAGATGAGATGATGGGATCATTAGGATGTAGCAGCTCTCTAAATGTAGGTGGATCGGGAAAACCATGCGATAGATCATGTCTGAATTGAGCAGTATTCCCCTAAAGCGAGGGCCAAGATAAATTGTGTAGAGTATCTCCTATATTTCAAAAATTTGATTGATTTGTCATAAATGACAAGGCCCAAGATAAGCCATCTCAGTATCATCTTCATAGTTGCTATCATCTATGAAGAACCCCTCATTCTTGCTCACTGTAATTAGGTGTTGACCTGAATGTTGAGGTGCAAGATAGGCCATTTTGGTCTCATATTCATAGTTACTATCATCTATGAAGAATCTATTATCTATTTCCACTAGCCCTACAATGTGGTGTGCATGTCTAGGCCCAAGGTAGACCATCTCAGTTGAGTCCTCTAACTCATGGTCACTTTCATCCGTGATATATCTGCCTTCTGTGTTACCTGACCAAGCAAGGTGTTGTACATATAGAGGCCCATGATAGGCCAATTTAGCTTCATCATCAAAATAACTTATGATATAATAATTCTCTTCTTGCTCATAACCATAGCTTGGCTCATCCTACCATAGGATTATTCCTAATGGGCTTTCTTCGAGAGAGAAATTTGGATGATACTCATTGGGTGGTCCTATATTAACCATATCCACTCATCTATCACTCAAGCAACTTATATTTGGTTGATAGGGATTCCATTCAATGTCTTCCCCAAACCCTAAGCTTAGTCTATTAAGAGATGCTACCAATGAATAATCATGGTTTTAGATGTGATATCCTAGGCTAGACCTATCAATAGGTAGCTGATATCATGGTTCTAGTGGGTTTTCATTGCCCATGCAATATGAATGACTCATCCTCATCTTCCTCAATTTTTGAAGCATTATGGGCACAATACAAACTAGCATATATGAATTTGGTTTTGTTAGTGGGGATCCCTAATGGAACCACTATTCCTATTGGTAAGTTTGGGACTCTTGTTCATTCCATATCTTATGCATACTCGATAATGGGCGTAAAATTCACGTTCTATACAAGATACTCACCTAATATTGTGTTGGCTAAGTGAACTATTACCTATGGTACATATGATGCCGTTGATGAGGTAGGCAAGGGAAGTTGAGGTACCTCCTCAGCTATGACTTTGGAATATTCCTCCTCCATGGGACTTAGATTTTTTGCAATTGCTATAGTTGGTAGTTCTTTAGGTTATTCCTCCACCAAGGATGCCTTTAGCTTCTGAGAGTCCTATGCCTTGGATGTTGTGGGTTTCTCAAAAGCTTTGGTAGCTTTAGATCCAGGAGGTGGTGTTGATGTGGATGGGTCACCTCACACTAATTTAGACTTACATTTTGATTGTGAGATAGGGGATGAAGATCTTATGTACAGGTGGGTTGATAGAAGGAAAAAATCCCCTAGCAAGTCAACCTGATGCACATATTTAAATGGCTCTTCATCTGATGAAACCACATGCACTTGTCCCTCATGCACATACTTGATGCATTGGTGCAATATTGAGGGAACACACTACACGTCCCTTATCCAGGGATGCCCTAGGAGGATGTTGTACTGCATTGCCCCTTCCAATATGTGATACATCATAGGGATGGTATTTTACCCTACCTTTATAGGCAAAACCATTGTACCCATTGTGGAGCACAACACATCATTGAAAGCTCTCAATGTATAGGAGGTTGGGATAATATTTGACCTAGGGATTTTAAGGTGCCCTATAGTTTTTTTTGTGATTATATTAATCGACGAGACCATGACTAGTATAACCACTTGAAGGGTATGTCATTGATGGACATGATGATATGCAGAGGTGGGTATGATATGGTAGTAGGTATTACCTTTATTTCATTATCATAGAAATAGATCATAGGCTCTTGACACTGCTGGACCTGCCTCACAAAGTTTGTGAATGCATCTGGGTTCTGGAGCTACAACTCAATTGATCTCAAGATTTCCATTAAAATATCCTTGTATCTAGGGGACTATTGAATGAGCTCATAGATTGATAACTTGGTCGGTGTCACTTGGAGATTTTGCACAAGTCTGCTCTAGAAAGTTACCACAGGTCATATTGGTGGACCTAGAGGATTATTCTGCATCTGCTTTTATCGAAATGTAACCAAGATACAAATAGGAGCTGTTGGAGGCTCTAGTTGGTTATATCACCAAATTTTTATTGCCACATTGTACTATTTCAACCATTCCAATGAATACTTGAGTGGGTGGTTCAAATTGGAATTGGTTCACTTGAACACCCTGATATCTGGGGCCTCATGATTAGGAAACGGTTTATAAATATACCTATGTATCTATTATGGGGTGCTAATGGATTGTCAACTTTCAACTCATCCTTCTCGATCATTTCTATACAACATTCTTGAATCTGATACATGCTTCAATATCATGCCCCTGTATTCTATGATATGGGTAATATTGATCTTCCCTATATCCCTTGGGCTTGGGATAGTTAGGATCAAGAAGTTGTACCTCAGGTAGCCTAAGTCTTTGTGCCTCACTTAGCTGGTTGAATATCGATTGCATTGACTCTAATAAAGGTATGAAATAGCGAGGTGGTCGACATTATTTATTTTGACCTTAGTTGTTCTTTGGGTTGTAATTAGCCAGTGGGGGCTGAGCTTGATAGCTCTATGGTTGTTGGCTATTCCCTCCTTTTGATGCATTTAACACAACCTAATTGAGTTGAGAAGGCTTGGCCTAATTTTTTTGATTCTTGTTGTGGTTATTATTATTCCAGTCCTTTTTGTTTCGAAGCTTAAGATCTCCTTATTCAAACTTGATGTCTTCTATTAGCTCGGCTTGAACCAAGGCTTCCTAAAATGTTTCATACTATTATAGTTGCAATAGCAATAAGATGTGGTTTGCATAACTCTTGGTAAACATCTAGGTGATCTCTATAGTGGGAATAGAGAATGGTAGTTTTACCATCACCTTTCTCCATTTGTTCCCATAGTCCATGATTGGCTCATCATCGTATTGCTTCAGGTTTACTAGATTAGACAAGTTTACCTTCCTTTTGACACCAAAAGAAAAGCATTCAAGGAATGCATTTACTAGTTGCTCAAAGCTAATGATGATGTGCTTAGGTAATTGGTTGAACCATTTGGTTGCTACAGCCGATAACTTCATGATGAATGTTCTTAGAATTAGAGCATAATTATGTTCAATTTGGAAGCACACGTTCATGAAATTTATGATGTGTTCTTGTGCGTCTTTCTCCTCTTTGAATTTATCTAGCCTAGGCATCTCAAAGTGCCTAGGATATGTAGGACTCGATACTGAAGGGCACAAAGGTTGGTTGTGTATTTTACTCAGGGTTGGATTCTACCCAACCGCATCCTATTTCCCACCATGATTGCCATTGATACGACCCCAAAAAATAGATACCTAGTCTACTTGTAGCATAATATCAAAAGAAAAGACCATAAATGTGCAAAGAACATGGAAGTAACAAAATCAAGAGATTTCTTTTATTAATTCTTTTGAAAATTTTATTATAGATTGATCCCTCTTAGGGATACCCCATTTGATACAATTATTACAATAAGATATGATCCCCTTCCAAGGGGATGATGCACTATGTAGGCCTCGGATCCATACACGAACTTGTACAAGGGCTTACTGATGCCTTCTTCTCCTTTGCTTACCTGGAGGGATCTAACACTTTGAATTATTTGACTAGGTCTTGGAACCTGTAACCTGCGTACAAGAAACAACAAAAAATGATCAGTAGCACCTGCTACCTCTCAATATGAGGTATTATTAGTAGATCTACAAAGAATGATGTAAAAACATAGTAAAAGCATAATGAAGCAAAAATAAGCAAAGATACATTAATAACTCAAAAATCACCATGAAAATACATTAAGAAAGATAGATCTATTCTAACATTAATTGGTAAAATAGAAAATAATGAAATATATATGCTAAAACTAAGGAAATAACATCTCAAACCCTAGGCTAGGCCTGCAAGCCGTTGTCAAGGACAATGATCGCAAACTAAAACTTTCTACCTCATGAGACAGGGGTTGCAATTCTCAATACTTCATTCAAATTGATGTTAAGGGTCACCTCTGTGTCCATACACTGATTGGTAGTGAAGAACATATTTATATAAACGCTTGGATGACTCATAGTCATCGCTTAATCGGATAGTGCTTCGCTACTCCTCAAAGGGGTATGGAATCACTCTCCAATTTGCTAGGGCTTCGTTGCACAAAAATTATGATATTTAGAATTCTTTATTTTTCTTGGGATGATCCATATATAGACCTCCCATGTATAGATCTAGATCCAAATATTGGCTTCCTGAAGAATCCAAGATCCAAATATGTATGCAACTGACCATCATAGGGGGAAGGATCAGTCATAGATATGCATTGAAGGAGCATTCAGGAGGAACTCTAGGAGATCCACATCAAAAAATTGTTCGTAAACAATGGAAATACCATAAATATCCATGATTTTGGCCCTTCCTCATGGCCAAACTATATTTCGGTGCTAGTCACTATCCATTGTAGTAGCTAGATTTGGCTGCTCTCAGTTTCAATGACTAGTGTTAGCGACCACTCTGATCAATAGCGGTTGAATCGGCCAAAACTACCCCTTGTGAGTGGTTAAGACCACTATTGGCTCTTGGAAAGGTCCAAGATCAGTCACATGGTCTTCAGGTGTGCCCATGTGAGTAGTCTCTTAAATATGACACATTTTAGGTGTGTGCAATATTTCATTCTCAAGACTTAAAATTATTAACCTTAAAGATAATAAATATGATTTTTAATTAGCATAGTCAAATATTTGACCCTCTAAGCGAGGTTAAAGGCCAAACATAATCAAATAGGCAAGGGTGATGATCCAAAAAATATCAATATGATAATCTTTCTAAATGAATTTGAAGAGAAGGAAGCTACTAATTCTTTAAGCTAAATGAAAAATATAATATAGTCAATGAATTGGTAAATATGCACCCTCATATTCCTTTATTAGAAGTGCTACAAAGTGTTCAAAGAAAAAAAAGAACTTGCTTGACTTCATTCAAAAGGAAAATGGGGAGAAGTCAAAATAAGATAATAATGAGGTAAATTTACATAATCTAGCTACTCATATAGCTAATATGTTTCTCTCTTGATTAGAGATAAAAGATTGCACTATATTTTATGTTAAGGAGCAATTAATAACGTCATGCTCATTAGAAAAAATAAAATGCTATGAAACTACTTTTATATACATATTATAAATATTTCTAGTTGGATATCTCAACCAGTTAATATCTTAGTGTATATCAAAGACTTGGTTGTTCAATTAGCTAAATTTCCTACAATGAGAGTTTTGATGAATATAATAGTAGTCAACATGTCATATAATTGGGGTGTGCTACTTAACATACAATTTTTAAAAGACATAGGAGAGCATGTTAATAAATACTAGCCTTATGGCATGGTTCTAGACCAAGACAAAAGGGAAAGGCTCAATTAGGAACCTAAGTAGAGAAGACATGTAGTGAACTGATCCAATTCTGCAAAATATTCCTTTTTGAATATGTTAAATTAGGAACTCATGTTTTGATATTGCTAGCCTTGCTTGAAAAAAGAATTAAATAATATTGCATGAAATATGTTTGATGTACTTTGATGGTAGTATAAGTAAAACACACAATGTAGGGGTAGTCTATAAAACCATATAGATGAATTGGGTCCTTGTGTGTTTGACCTAGAGTTTGATTATACCAATAATACGATAGAATATGAAGCATTTCTTATTGGTGTAAAGCTAAAAAATAATTAAAAAATTGGTGATGCAAAATTGATTATCAAATAAGTGAAGGGATAATTTCAAACAAAAATGCTCACCTCAGAAGCTATAAGAATTGTTGGAGGTATTACATTATTTGATATCTTGAGTACCAATATAAATATTTTGATTAAGAAAATGCTTATTATTTATGTTAATAGTATGTTTCAAGTTGTAAGATATCTTTGTGTCATGTAATTAAGTGTGAGTTATGAGTGAAAGGTGTCGTGTGTAAGTGAAGAGTTATGAGTGAAAGGTGTCATGTGTGTAAGTGAAGAGTCATGAGTATGAGGTGTCATATATGTAAGTAAGAGTTATGAGTGTGATGTGTCAATATTAGAAGTAGGAAGTTATGTAATCATGAGAGACTTTATCATTATGTAATAAAGGCATATGAAAGGTTGCATCTCCCATGAGTTTGAGGAGAGCAAAAGTCAGGTGTATTGAAGAGTCTCATGTAAGGTTATGTATTGATGACAAAACTCTATGCTATAAAAATGAGAATGGAATAAAGGAGAATCAATATTTATCAATAAAGATTTTTATTTTGTGCAATATTTATGTTAGTATTATTGAATGATATTGTATGCATGAGATTATATGATCCTGGGAATTATAGACCTATGATATTTGGGCTCACTTTGATAATAAGAATATGGTACTGGATGAATTGAAGGTATTTGATTCTTTTAACTTGTAGGCAATTTTAGAGAAAATAATGGGATGGAAAATGTTTTTTCTATTTTGAAATCAATTTTCCTTTCAAATTTCTCATTCCTTGTTCTTCACCATTCAATGGAAATAGTATATAGGCCACAAGTTCCAGATAATTTGAATTTTTGATAAGTTTTTCAAATTAAGAAATAAATTGAGATTTTTTTGCAACTCCCAATAGAGTACCATTATTTATTGTTTTAAGGGATCCATTGGTATCAGTTCTCCAATTTATCTTGAGAAACATAAGGCTCCATCTAGCAATTAAAAAGCAATAAAAATCCAAAGAGATTCATTCCTCTTAAAGAATTGTTTGACTATAATGAGTAGTATTTGAAGGGCAAATATTGTAGTAACAATGATACTTCAAATGATTACAAGCAAGCCAATATTTAATTAAAAAAAAAACATAAACTTATCTTGCTCACAAAAATATTGTACATTGAAAAAAATATAGAAGTTCACCTCCTTGTTTAAGGAATTTGAAGATGTCTTTGCCTAGACATATGATAATATAAAAATATATAAACTTGATGAGATGCTCATATGATTTCATTAAAAAAGATGCAAATCCATTTTGACAAAGTTAATGTAAGTTCAATGATAAGGAATCAAATTTCTCATTCAATTAAAAATTAATTACTTAAAATTTTAAAATTAATTAATTATTAGTTAATAATTAATATAAATTTATGAAAAGTTATATATTCAAATAATGCTTTTTTTTTTTGATAATATATATATATATATATATATATATATATATATATATATATATATATATAATAAAAGGTAGAAGGGGTTTTGAAAGGATCCCCAAACCTTTTACAAGACAAGCCAAGGCCAAAAAGAGATTGGCCGAGGGTCAAAAATCCAACACAACCAAACTAGCAACACACAAACAAGAAACCAACAGAGCTTCCAAGCCCTAGCTCCACAACCACTAGGGGAGAACAAAGAGAAATGCCAAAAATAGATTAAAGAAAATTGAAAAGGACTTCCATGCAGGGAAGTAGGATGACTGAGTAGTAAAAAAAAACAACAATTAACCATGCTTCAATTCCCTACCAAGGAAATTTGTTGTCTCCAGAGAGCACAAGACCTCAGGGAAGTCCTCTTGTAAAATACAGAGTCCAAGGTGGTCCACACACATATTTTCCATGAAGTATGCGGACTTATTACCTTCCCAAAAAGTATGCTGAAATGTGACATCCTTGAAAAGTAGGGCGACTATTTTAGCTTCAAGAATCACATTTTTCGTTGATAGATTTATTGGGGACCATCATTTCATGTAATTTATGGTAGTAAGGGAGTCCTCTTCTATGAAAATTTTATGGAGTCCCAATGAGCTGGCTACCTGGATACCTTGGTAAAGGACCTTGACTTTCACGAACTGACTAGAGTTGACTCCAAGCCCTTCAACATAGGCTAATAGAATATCACCCCTATGATATCTAATAATTCCCTTGATACCTGCTCTTCCCGAGTTACCTTTTGAAGCACAATAAAAATTTAATTTGAACCAATCAGGATGTAGAGGAATCCAAATAGTGGATAATCTTTGATTAGCTACAATAGGTAAAGTTAGCTTCTTAGCTGGTTTAAAACCCAATAGATTCTCCAATATTTGCTTAGAATCCTTGGGTTTATCTTCTACACAACATGAGGATACATTCTCCACAATAGCCGCCAAACACCTAGAAAAGATAAAGCCAACCAAATTAGAGGTGTTTTTAAAGGCTCGCTCGTTACACTCCTTCCAAAATCCCTATAGAAGATGGGCCAAACTGAAAGACTAGAATATTTAAATATGCTTTAAGGAGAAAGAGGATGACTACTGGGCTAGAATATCAGGAAGGAAAAGAGGAAGGACCCAAGAGACTCCTAGAAGATCAAAAAATGAGTCAAAAACTTCATGAATGGGCAAATATTAAAGAGATGGATTGGGAATTCATCAGATATGCCACATAGATAACAACGATTGGGTAAGATCAGACCATGATTTCTAAGGTTGTACAAGGTGAGGACTTTATGCTGCACCAATAGCCAAAGGAATATTAATCTTAGGGATGATATCTTTACACCAAACCAAGTTGTAGAGGGGCTGAGGGGGAATTGGTTCCTCAAGCAGGTAGAAAGCATATTTAACTAAGAAAGAACTTGAGGGTTTTTCCTTCCAACAAAAGGAATCATCATATGGATCTAAATTTAGTACATAAATATTTAACAAATCAATGATGAGGTTGAGGGCATGAGCTTCAGTTAAAGAAATTTCAAGGTGGAATAATAATCTTCACATTCTACAATTTAGAAGAGCAACAATAAAATAAAAACTCTAGAGCCAAACAACCTTCTGTACAAGGATTTAGCCATAGAAAAATTAGGATGAGAAGCTAAGGTATCATCCATCAACCAAGGATCATTCTAGAAGTTGATAGCCCAACCATTCTCCGCTAGCCATTTTTCTCCCTTATAGATAAGGTATTTGGACTTACACAAATTCAACCAGAAGGTCAACCCAAAGGGTAGCAATGGTGAGGTCAACAAATTGTTCTCCATACCCAAATATTTAGCCTTAATAATTTTGACCCATTCCACATATTCATTTTGGACCAGCCTCCAACCTTGTTTTGCAATCAAGGCTTTATTCATGAGACTAGTTTTTCTCAAACCCAGGCCTCCACATTATTTTTTTTTGTAGATTTGATCCTAGGCCACCAAGTGAAATATATGCTTGATATTAGAGCCATACCATAAAAAATATATTTGAATATTCTCAACTCTTTGAAGGATCTTATCGGGCATCTGAAAGAGTGACATAGAGTATATAGGAATGCTTTGCAGGGAAGTCTTAACTAAGAGCACTTTCCTAGCCTGGCTTAAAATAGCTCCCTTCCAACTAGTAAGCTTCTGCTACATCATTTCAACCATGAGTTCCTAAAGATCCAGTTTATAGTAGCCTTTGAAGAAAGGTAACCTAATATACATAGAGGGTAGGGAGGCCACTTCACAACCAAGAATATTGGCTATCTTCCTCTATCTAGCCACCAAAGTATTGAGAAAGAATAATTTGTTTTTTATGAAATTGACCTGTTGACCTACTAATTTTTCAAAGCCGAGGAGAATAGATTTAATAGAGTGTGATTGAATTATAGAAACCAAAAAATAGAGCAAGGTATCATCTACAAATTAATGGTGAGATATAGGGTTAGACCCAACAGCAGGTTTAATGCCCATGCTATTAGAATTTATAGTAATAGAGTGACCCAAAAATTTTGCTATCAAAATGAAGAGGAAGGGGGATAGTGGATCTCCCTACCGAATGCCCCTATTACTATTGAAATATACTACTAAGAAACCATTAACTAACATAGAAAAATTAGCTGAGAAAATACACAAATTGATCAAGTCTATCCATTGCTCAAAAAAATCGAATCTTCTCAACACCTTCACTAAAAATTCCTAGGAGACTCGATCATAGGATTTAATGATGTATAAATTGAGGAAATCCCCCACTCTCTTGCTTTTATCCACTTAATGAATAAGCTCATGGACAAAAATAAATCGATCAAGAATCTGACAGCTAGACACGAAGCCAATTTGGGCATGATCAATAAGAAGAGGGAGGAGTGGCTTGAGCCTATTTGCAAAAACTTTGGTAAATATTTTTTGAATTATGTTACAAAGTTTGATGGATTGAAATTCAAAGAATTTATTAGCCCCTATAGATTTTGGAATCAAAACCAAAAAATTAGAGTTGAAATTCTTGGGAAAAATAGCTAAGAACTGGACACTTCTGAGGGTTGTGCAGATTTACTTACCAATTATATACAAAAAAAATTAATTTTTTTTTGGAGGAAAGCCATCCGGTCATGGAGATTTTATACCAACCATTAATAAAATTGTGTGTTTGACCTCCTCATATAAAAAGGGCTTGATAAGATCATTGTTGCCTTGAGCAGAGACTAGATTTCAAATATTTCTCAACAATCTCTCTTTCGCTTTAAGATCTCCAGCAGGAATATCACAGAGTGAGGATTGGAAGAAGGAGATAAATTCACTCCTTATCTCTTAAATTTCCTTGGTGATAGACCTGTTAGATATAATAACTTCTCTAATGCTATTATAACCTCTATGTCTTAAACTAGACGAGTGAAAATATTTAGTGTTTTTGTCACCTTCCTCAAGCCAGAGAGATCTAGATTTTTGTTTCTAGAACAATTCTTATCTGCTTAGAATGTTGTGGAGATTTTCTAGAGTAGAAAAATCCTCCCCTCTGAACTCATTAGTAAAAGTATTCATTTCAATGAAGTTTTGAATGACCTTTAGTTTAGTTTCAAGCTCAAATTTTTGCTCGAAGATATCACCAAATACTCTTTTATTACACCTTTTTAGATTAAGTTTTATGAACCTGAGCTTGGAAGTCACTATATCTATGGGTGAGCCAGTAAAATATGTGCACCACCATTTATTGATACAGTCTTTGATCTCTAGATGTAAAAGCCACATGGCTTCAAATATGAATGGTTTAGGGAAGGACGAGTGTAAAGGTGTTAGAAATACACTATATTACATCATTGGGATCATGTAAATATACCTTTCTTGGTACATACTTAGGATAGTATATTACTTTAAAAGGAACTTATCTAGTTACTTCATGAAATGTAATAAATGCACAAGTGTCAATGTGCAATCTATCCCTTGCACAACTAGGTAGAGTATTGGCCAAGGAATCTATTTCCTATATAAAGGACCATAGACATAGAGCAATATATAGTAGTAGGAAGTAGTGTAGAATAGTGTGGTGTGATGTAGCAAAGTGTGATGTAATATGGAGTGTGATATGTTCAAATCCCATTCTTAAGCATTAGCTTTATTCATGGAGTGTTCATTTCCTCCATAACTACTTTGTAAATATTTCCATAATTTCTATTTATAGTATATTTTCAATCATCTCGTAGATTTACTTTATTTCATATTATTTTACATCTTGTGATTGCTATCTCCCATTACATGCTACATCAAAAGCTAACAATGGTATCAGAGCTATGGTAGATCCATAGGAAAACCACCATTATCATTGACCCTAAGTTTTTGTCAACCTGATGCACCATTGGACCAGTCACTGTTAGAAATTCTCAGAAGAGTCTAGGTGGTATAATTAGGGAGAACCACAAGTAAGGACTAAAAGAAAATTTAATTTCTAAAATACTGAGATTGCATATGAATAGAGTCTTTCCATAGAGTTACAAGGGAAAACTCATGAATACTAGGACTTAATATTTGATCCACTAGTTTGATGAATCAACTAGTGAAGCTCATGTAAGAGATATGGAGAAATTTACCTAAAGTTTCTTTTATTGTAGGGAAATAATTCTTAGATGATCGGGACACCTCTTACAATAGAAATCTAGGATATTTCAACTTTGTTACCCAAATATTAGAGTGCCTTCATAGTGTAGAGATTAGTTGTTGCAAGAGAAGAATACTATAGAAGAGACTTCTGGAGAAGAATCATGGTGCAAATGAGAGACATGAGATATCGATTGCTAGATTGGAAACTTCACAAAGAAAAAATGCCGTAGAAGCCTTGAACTAGAATAAAAGGCTATAGAAGCCTTGATCTATAAGAAAATGCCAAAGAAGCCTTGATATTGAAAAAGGCCTTAAAAGACTTGATCCTGAAGAAGAATCTAGAAGAGAGATCTAATTCAAAAGAAAATTTTAGTATTAATAATTTGGTTTAGGAATAGGAAGATTCAGTGAGTTGGGAAAGCTTCCTACAAGAAATATAGGAAGAGTATATTCTTCAGAATCAATCCAACAACTAAAGCAAAAGAGATCAAGAGAAGATATCATTGATGAAATTCTAGACGTGGAAGAAGAAAAAGGACTAGGAGAGTCCTGCTCAAATCCAGAAGCAGTAGAATTAGGAATCTAGGAAAAAATATCGCCACCAACACTTCCAAAAGTAGGATGTTAAATATAAGATCTCAAGGAAGACTAGAAAAAGCTTCAAGATCAAATGCCTTGAAGAGGTCTCTACAAGCATCTAATAAAAGGCTTGGAGAGCCTTACTAAATAAATCATCAAAGAATTTCCAAGGAGAATTCATTAAAGAAATTCACTATTAGAGATAGTAAAATATTTGGGATAATTATTGCCATCCAACAATAATCCCAAGAAGAAGAATTCAGAAAGGAGTTCCAAATCTCAGAAGACCTTGAGACATTTAGAATCTTGAGAAGAAGATCCTATTTGAAGGAAGATTCAGACAGAAGAAGCCTACCAAATCCAATATATTTGGAGATTACCACTCACAGCAAGAAGACACTGCTTCAAAATCAAAGATCTCTTCGAATCTATAGCAAAAGGAGGAGACTACAAGAGGATAACAAGCCACCAAAATCCTAGGATTGTGAAAGAGAGTTCGAGATCATATTTTGGTGAAGAAGAAGTTGTTCAAGGCAGCCTATAAAGAGTTGCAAGATCTTACTCAAGGAAACAACTTGGTGATCTTAGATACCAAGATCTACATCCTCTACAGAAATGGTAAAAATAGCTTTTAAAAAAAGTAAGAAACTATTGGTGCAAGTAAATTCATTAAATGGATTACTTATCAGATTTTTTTAAGCACCTTAATTGGATTAAAGTTGCAAAAAGGAGAGTTGGATTACAATATTCAAAAGTGCAAAAAGAAAGTTTCCTTTAAGGTTCATTTACACTTTAGGAGTTGATTAGATTTTATAATTTCAACTATCTATCAACTACCTATCATCTACTTTGGAAAGCAAAAGAAGACTAGCTCCTACTGCCTTGATTATAAGAAAATTGCAAAATAATTCTTGAAGATTCATTTCAGATTATTCTTGATTAGTTGTAGTAAATTTATTAAGTGCATATTTTTGAGAGTTGATTGGAGTGATAAGGTGAAATTGTTAGTGCATTAGAATTAAAATATTATTAGATTAATTTTCACTATTATATTGCTCTCAAAAAGATTATTGTTTGTGTTCGTGAGAAGGGCACAAAAATAGAATTTGTCAAAGTGTCTAAAAACACTATTAGTGCACAAAAATTTGCAATGTTTAGTGGCCAAGAGAAGCCACCAAATCAGCTCAAATCCTCCAAGCATTGGTGAATAAAATAGCCAATGAAGATCAGCAAAGAAAGCCTCAAATAGAGATTTGGTGAGTCTCAGATTCAAAGCATAATAAGGTCTCTGAAACAAAGATATTATGCACTAATATACAAAAAAAGGAGCTTCTATCAAGTGGTTACAAGATTGGATTCATTTGAAAAATACCCAAGTAAAAATGGGAAGGTGTCAAATCAGATAGACAACCTCAAAATCCCTATATTGCATTCAAAATTCTATCACAAAACCAAAAATTCAGATTTGAAAGGAGTGCAAAAGAAGGTGAAATAAATGATATTTTATATAGAAATACTTTACATTGTGTTGCACTATCCTAATCTGGTTTATACAGGGAGAGAAGTCAGATTTGAAGGTGCCTCAAAGGCACTACACTCGCTAAAAAAACCAGCTGAAAGTGGCTGTATGCTAGCATAAATCCAAGCATAGAACAAGGAGCCACTCAAAGGGCTCATTCTCCTCACATCCTGGATGGCCAAACCTGTAAGAGACAAGGTGAAAAAGCAAAGGGAGAAACAACTCCATTCAAGAGCAACATCATCTACAAAAGGAGGATGTAAATAAGAAAGAAAATAAGAAAAAATTAAAGCACCATTGGAGTGTTTCTTACTCCACATATGCTGGCCAATATCGATGCTCAAATCCTCCAAATTGTTGCTCCACATACTAGTTGAAAATACTGTAGGTGAATGAAAGAAGAGTTAGGGATTTTTAGAGTTAAAAGGATCTCCAAAGGGCATGTTGAACCAACGATAGAGATGACGTCCATGTAGAGAAGAAAGTGATATTTATCACTAAAGCTAAACCCTAATGCTCAAATCAAGCGGATGCTCATATTCAAGACAGGAGTTACACAAAGAGACTAGTGCATTGAGTGTATGGGATACACTTGTCCATTGGAAGACCAAATATTTTTCTAAAGAACATAATGTTCATACGTTACTTGAAGGAAGATAAATGTTTCTTTGACAAATAATACTCATCAAGCACTCAAAGAGAAATAAATGTGCCACTTGGAACTTCAGACAAGAATATTCTCCTTTTTAAGGATGTCAATGATCCAGTACAGGAAGCAATCTTCATCCTTGTATTTATCACTTTGTTGTCTGTGTGCACAGGATAGAGTTGTAGCATGTCAATAAGGTGATAGAGTCTTTAATGCTCAAGTCAAGTGAGGTCAAAGGTAGAGTCTAAACGACACCAAATTTGGAATGCTTTATACAAGGATAAGCTTCAAGTGATTCTATTGGTGGGTACAATCAAAACATTCAAAGCATCTACATCAATATTGCATCCCTAGCTCATATGAAAACAACACCGAATATTGCTTGGGTAAAGGTAAAGTTCATTCCCATTCTTATGTGCTTTCTTTCCTTTGAAGTTATAAGGTTAAAATTAAAGGAATTTGACTATATTGAAAGCCATACATCAAAGGGAATATTTTATTAAATAAATAAAATATTTACAATATAAAACCTAGGAGTAATAAGGGTTTCTATTGGAATAAATCTTAAATATTTGTAAATATTATTGTGGTCTAATTTTTTCAAAAATTAGGGAGTCATAAGGGCTACTACATCAAATTAATTTATTGGAAATTAGATACACTTAAATTAATTCCCAAAGGGTTATTTAAAAAGAGAGGTTTATCATAGTTTTTTCAAAGGTTGGATATTTATTAGATTATTGTCTCAAACTTCTCAAAAGGAGACAAAAGATCCAAAATTATAACCTCTTTAAAATTTGGAAAAAGAGCTTAGTTCAATAGGAGAAATAAGGGCTAATAGAAGCTGATTTTGGTATTTACAAAACTTTACAAAATCATTTGAATATTGAACTATAATTTACAAAAGTACTATATCTTATCCATAACATACCAGGGAGCCATAAGGCATTCTACAAAACTTGGTAATATTAACATTTATCAACGATTATCAAGTTACAAAATATAAGCTAAAAATCCTTAAGAGTATATACTCATATTACTTGGGAGACATAAGTAAGTCTAAAAAACTAAAGATTAATAAAGGTTTTATCAAATAAAGCTTATATTATTTAATTAAGAATCATATATCCTAATATAGGGATTCATAAGGTAGACTTCTAAGATTCTTGCAAATTCAAAGAAGGATCTATCATGGATGATATCTTGAGGAATGCTTTCAATAATGAAGAACTACTACATGAAGTAGAATACTACTCCCAAAACTTAATAGATACTCTAGAAGGATACAAGTATCTACCCATTAGTGACAAAGATAAAATTTCCTTATTTATTAAAGAAGCTAGAGAAGGTAACTTTGCAACATTGATTGATTATATTCATGATATTCTCTACATAGTATGGTGGAATTCACAAAGATTGATTATATTTTCACCAGAATAATGTTTGATGGTGTATCTATCACTAATTGTGTTTGTACTTACTCAACACAAGGAACAAGATAAAGAACAATATTATTGTGATGATAAACTAACTTATCATGAAGAAAAAATTCTACCAGCACCAATGCAAAATCACAAGAGAAGAAGAAGGAAAAGGAAGAAAATACATGCTAAAAAGAAACATGGTATCATGAATATTGAACCAGTTGAACACATACAATAGTCAGAAGAACCTCCATATACAACTTACTTTGCATAATATGAATATACACATTATCTAAAGAACCTGATCACAGTAAGCAATGAAGGAGAATACAAATTCCATTATCCAATGGAAGAAGATCCACATTGAAGACTAAAATATTCAATATCCAAATAATGTAATATAGGGGGTGTTAGAAATAGACTATATTACATCATTTGGATCATGTAAATGTACCTTTCTTGGTACATACTTAGGACATTAGATTACTTTAGGGGAAAGTTATCTAGTTACTTCATGTAATGTAATAAATGCACAAGTGTCAATGTGCAAGTTGTATATGTGCAAGTTATCTAAGAAATGACTTTCATTTAGGACTTCCATGTCCCTACTTTCCCCCTAAGGACTGAGTAGAGTGATAAAAAGCTTCCAAAATTAACTGCTTACCTCCTTGGTTCTTGAAAGAATTAACTCTAGCACTTGCACACTGGGTTTTGTTAAGGGGTCTATCCACCTTGCATTCCATCTCAACATCCAACAATTTCTTTTGACTTCTCATTTTGCGAGGAAGCTTATTTATTATAATATTTATATTTATAAATATCAATAAACTTATTTAGCTTTTAATTGACAATTTAATATCTTCTTGCACATTTATCTCCACATCAATTTCCCTCCTCTCTTCAATTTCATTCCTTCCCATCCTCTCAGTTGTTTGGAAAATTTCCCTTCTCCTACCCTCTGTAATTTCATTCCTTCCTATCCTCTCTCATCTGTTTGGGATTTGTTGGTATGTTTTAGCTATTTTAAGCAATTGATGAAAGGTTGTTCCAAAATTGCAATAATTGTGATTCTTAAATATTTATGAGCATTATTTTATTACTTTTAATTCCTACTAATTGGGTTTGAATCAATAACAATTATTTTGAACCAGTAACAATTAGAATATGCAATCCAAACTAAACTCAAGTCCCACTATAGGGTTACAACAATCTCTGCCCACAATTACACACAATAATCCTCAGAAAAATAAAACTCCCTTGCAGATCTTAATAATAAAAATAAACTTAAAAAGAAAAAGTACACATACATACAACACATATCATTTAGTATAATGCTTCCGTGAATATTAAGGTTAATAAAATCTTCATTTTTATCCACCAAAAATTATAAAAATTGCTACAGTCATAAATTGAAATTAATATATATATTTTCCTTGCCCTTGTTGGAAGTGTGGAACATTCTTCGCATCAGTGTGTTCTTTCATATTTGGAAAAATCGTAACAAAATTCTCTTTTCTCAGCAACATAGTTCAGATGAATTTTCAATTGCTAATAAGTGCACAGTTTACTTTGATTTTTAGCTCCAAATTTTAGTTCAAGTGGAGAAAGTTCACATAAAGGTGGAACATCTTTGTGCTCTTATGTAGCTCTGGGGTAATAACCCATGTACGGTCATCTGAGTGCCTTCTATACAACCTTCTTGATATTGTCTCTGATGACATTGATGGTTTTAGTACAAGTGATAATGTTGGCACGCCATGGCTCATTTCCATTCCTTCTAATATCGGTTTTTGGCATTTGGCGGGTGATGGACATTCACCTCATGAGCATACCTCCATGATTGACATGATGTAATGCATGTTCTTTTGTGTTGTGGTTGGTGACAGGTTTAAACCTATTTTTATTTTTTGAGTAACGCTACCTAACTCCACCTGAGTTAGTATGACTACATATTGGGGTGTGTCTATCCACCTATTTTTTTGGTTGTAAAAATTTATATTTTTAAATTAATTAAAAGTTAGACCTTTGAATAAAAAAATTAATATATATTTTCAATGAGTATACATTCAAAAGATAAAATTCCACATCTAAGGCAGGTTATCCAATAGATAAAAAAATCATGAATTTTACAATTTAATATCTTTTATTTTGTGCCCATTGTCTCTGTATCATTTAATTCTACAATTGAAAAAAAAAATAAGTTCACTCATTGTTTAAGGAGTTTGACGATTTCTTTGTATATGCATATAATAATTTAAAGATATAAATTTGATGAGTTGCTCATGTGATTTCATTGAAAAGGGATGCAAATCCATTTTGAAAAAAACAATGCAAGTTCAACCCTACAATTGAAGATGTTATTTAAATGTTGTACATTCTAGGAAAATAGAAGTTTACCTTTTTGTTTAAGTCCTTCTTTAAGGAGTTTAATTGCCTTTTTGTTTAAGTCCTTCTTTAAGGAGTTTAATTGCCTTTTTGTTTAAGTCCTTCTTTAAGGAGTTTAAAGATGTCTTTTCCAGGACATTTGATGATCTAAAGACATAAACTATAAGAGTTGCTAATGTGATTTCATTAAAAAGGATGTAAATCCATTCCAACAAAAAAAATACAAGTTGAACCCAATAATTGAAGTTTTTATTTAAAAAGATATTCACCTTTTTGTTCAAGACCTTGTTTAAGGAGTTTGAAGATATTTTTGTTAGTACATATGATGATCTAAAGACATATAGAATTGATGAATTGCTCATGTGATTTCATTAAAAAGGATGTAAATCCATTAATACATGTTCAATCCTATAATTGAAGATAATATTTAAAAAAAGAAATGATTATTTTTTTATGTACTTATGACCTTAAAACACAATTTCAAAATTTTGTTTGTAAAAATTCAAGCAAACTTTTTTTTTCCTATAACACACATCTTGCCTTAGTTTGAACTTGGACTTCTCAGATGAGAGAGCAAAGCCATACCACTGCGTGTCCCAAAGGAAAAACACACCTGCTATGTAGACATAACTTCTTAGTTACCATAAAGTCCTTAGTTTTTCTAATACAAATCAATAACAATTACCTTATAACATGTCTTGGGGGACTTTGGACTTTGGATCTTCTTCAGGAGGTCCAAAGTTCAAACCATGACATATGTGTCTAGCTGTACATTAAATTCTCTATTGATAAGCTTAGCTCTCCTCTCTCCCACTGAAAGAGGTCATGGTAGGATCGGGATGCCGAAACCTGAATATGTTTCTCACACTAATCAAATTAAAAAAAAAACAATGACCTTTTAGCATGGTTTCAAGTTTTAGTCAACCTTTTGTTGAATCCTATGGTTTTAAAGATTTTAGAAGTTAGGTCACCTAGTACTATTGAAGCCTATGGTTTTAAATATTTTAGAAGTTAGTTGAGCTAGTAGTAGTTTATAAGGTCAATTTTTTTTCCAATGGATACCAACAAACTATTTGGTGTACTATGTTTCAAGTAGATTAGTCAAGTTAAGTTTAGAAAATTAATTCTCATTTCTTCTTTTTATAGCATTGGTTCAATCTCCAACTCTTATCACCTATGTTAGTTCTTTGGTTAACTATGAGTTCTAATGTTCAATTAAGGTTTTTTCGAATCAGTTATAAGAGATTGAAATGAGTTCCATTCGTTTTACATCATGACCGCGTGATGGCATTACAACAAGCTTGGCAATTGTGCATGTATCACTTTTTGAACCTAGGTTTTCTCCTTGAAAGTTGAATCTAACTGGTTGAGTTGATGTCATTTGATTGTGTTAAATTAAGTTAATTTAATTTCTTTATTTTGTTTTTATAATTACATCTTTAGAGGGGTCACATTTGAGTTCTCATACTCCACTCTATCTTTGTTACAAATATTGTCTTTTTTTAATAACCAATCAAATACTTATCTATACAATTTTTTAAATAATTCTATTTTTAAACCTTTCTTCTTCATTTTTTATTTTATATAAATATTTATGGAATAATATTTAACATAAATGAACTTATTCAATCATGAAATCTATAAATTATTATTATTTCGATTATTATTTTAAATAATCCCAACCTCTTAATAATTCAAAATTAAATCTTGGTTTCAATTTTCTATCTACTTATTTCTTTTCTTTTAGCAATTTATGAAGAGACAACCTTACAAGACTATCTCTTATTTAAAAGGATGATGAAACAATTCTTCATGTTTTTTATAGCTTCTCTCACTCCCTTGTGGTTTATAAAATGATCTTATTTTAAATATATACATAAGTACAAATATCTTTTTCCTTATTTTTAAAATAAAAATTACATATAAATATATTTTCTTCCAACAACATACTTCCCTTTCTCTTATCTTTTATTTATTTATATATATTTTCCCTCTTATATAGGTGTATTCTATTTTTATATCTATAAACATATTTTCTTGTTTATATCTATTCTGGTTCTTTTTAAAATAAAAAATTATCTATCTAGATATATTTATATCTATTTTTCCCTCATCAAGACATCTCATTTTTTTTTTCTATTATTAATTTCTTAATTTTCTTCTTTTCCATAATAGTAAGTTATCTTATATATAAAAATAAAGAGAGTTAATTGATTGAAACAAGTACCACTCATATTACATCATTATACTACATAGTGATATTATAACAACTTGATAATTATGTATGTATCCCTTGGTAAAATTAAAACCTAGATCTCTCAAGAATCAAGAAATTTTATTGGTTGAATTCATTCCCTTTTTTCAATGAATTTACACAAGGTTTTTATGAGGGGTCTCAGTCCAAACTCATTCCCTTTTTTTATATATATTATTTTTCTATTATTTTTTTTTCTTTTTCTTTCATGGCTAAGTTATTCCTAAGTTTGTCTTTATAAAATTTTATTTTCTACATTTTTCCAAAGCAAATTCTCTCTCTTTTGGTTTTTAGTAAGCTTTCATTCTATTAGGTGAATGATAATTTTTTTTTGTCTTTTGTTTCTTGATTCTTATTTCTTGAATTTTGTTCCTTGATTTTGATTTATCACTTTTTTATGTTTCTTTGGGTTGCTTGTTTCTCATAGTATCTAGTATATAGTTTATTGTCTTGCTTGACTATAAGTTTTCTCTATCTTGCTTTAACAAGATCCAATATTTGTTGTGAAAAAATTTGTAAAAAAGAGAGACTACTATTTAAAATTTTTAGCATCAAATCAAATTCATGAAGGCAAAAGAACTCATATTTAGACAAAATCTTTCCTTGTTTTTGAAAATAAAAATAAACTACTGATATTTCCTTTAATTTTCTTTTTCCTTTTTTTAAAGGTACAAAACATTCAAAGGAACACAATGGAAGAATTCAAAATTTTCAACCATTCTCTCTCTCTTTTTGAGGAGGTTAGATATTTAACAAGAATACCCTATCTTGGAAGAGGAACTTGAAGATGTGCTACTCCATGAGATTGAATAAAGACACTGTACATGAGTTTGATACCATTTGGAAGTAGCATCACGATGAGAATAAAGGTTATTTACAAGCATGGAGGTAATAATAGAGGAAAACGTAGAAGTCAACTCATCAAAAGCATTATTGATTGCTATCTTGCAAAGAAAGCACAAAAGAGGAGGTGGGAGTTTCTTATTTTATTTATGTTTTCATAGTTTTGGAAGAGAACTTGGAGTTCCAATTTGTTGTTATCATTTGGAGGATTACATTAGAGAAAGTTTTGGCAATCGTCCTCTTTGTATCTTATTGCCCTTGTTTATGCAAGATTAATTGTATGTGATTGTTGTTGTCTAAAGATTATGCCTTCATAAAATAGATCCAACTAAAAAAGAGTTATTAGAAAGCCATCTAAAAATAAGTTAATATATGATGATATATTACTATCGTTTGATTATGTCATCATAAAATTGGGCCATCTGGAGAAGATTTATCTTCTAGATTTTCCATATAGAGATATTTTCTAGAGTTGTCGTCTAGAGCTACCATATAGAGCTACTATCTAAAGCTACAATTATAGCTACCATTTAGAGTTGCCATCTTGAGCTGTAATCTAGGGTTGCTGTCTAGAGTTGTTGCCTAGAGATACCATGTAGAGAATATTTAATATTTAGAGAAAATATATAGTTTGGATAACAACTACCATCTATAGCTAGAGATATCATTTAAAATATTGATTTACCAACTAGAGCTTCCATCTAGAAAAAGCTATAGTCTGGAGAACTACCTTATGGAGGTAGAGCTATCATTTAAAAATATTGGTGTTGTTATGTAACTTGCTATTTGAAATATTTATCTAGAGTTGTTATCACAAAATATTATTGTTTGTGGTAAATTTAACATTCAATTTCCTCCATTACCCCCCACATACACTTTTCTCCATTCCAATTTTTATTTTATGTTTTATTATTTTTATTTTTAAAAATATTATAAATAATTTAACAAGAGAATTTGCAAAACAAACACTAGACCATAATAAACCAAAAAATTCCTATGCCAACAATATTCCTTATAAGGTTCATAATTAAAAAGAGAAAAATCAAAATTATTAACAAAATCATAGGTAAAGAATCTACATATACCACGTCCAAAAATAATTATGAATAAGATTGCGCAAAATATAAAATAATTTGGCATGTGAGAATTTGATAATGGTGCCAAAAAATTGAAAATATATTTTTTCTCTAGAAATCACGAAGAAGAAGTCTTTACTTTTTGTTTCTTATGCCATTGAATGAAAGAGTTCTATTCTATGTGACCCAGTGACACTAGTCCATACTTGCTCTAATACAATGTCAAATTTTAAAATATATTCAAAAAATGATTAGAATCATAACATTCACCATAGATTAAATACAAAAAAGTAAAGAGGTAAAATAAGAGAGAAACAAACAACAAGATATATAGATAGATAAAATAGAAGAGTAGGATACTGGTGGGCATATAATGATATATCACATGGATGTCACATGTTGATGCAATGGATCAATAGTTTTGGGTATATAGCAAATACGTAATCCTTAATTATATGTCATATTTAATCTAAGTCATCATAACATAAAGGCTTAAAGGTTAAAATTACAAGTTTAATTACAACCTTGTAAGGTTAGGTATATTGATAGTTTTTGATGATATATATCAAAGGAAATGCAACCACAAGATGTAAAATGAGTAAGCAATGATAACTATATGATAATGGCAATCTAATATATTGGAAAATTATAGGAGAAAATTTTACAATAACTCAAAAACATGTCATTAATGAAAGCTCATGAAAATAGTACAATGTAATATAATGGAGGACATGAACACTCCATAAATACATAAAGGAACTACATTGTACTCACTCTAACTACCAATGCAACTATTCACTATTGTATCTTCTATCACCCTCTTTATCTCTTCTACCTCAAAGGCATATATAGGGAGATAAGTCCCTTGGCATTTCATCTACCCTATGACTCATATACATGTGGACTACATGCACATTTACATCATTGCACATTCTAACACTTGTGTATTTATTACATTGCATGAAGTAACTACTCAAACCTTACTCTAAGGTAAAGTCCTACTCTAGTTATGTACCCAAGGTGGTACATTAGCATGTACCAAATAATGTAATGTACTCCAACACTCTCATGTATTACATTATTTGGATGGGTCTTCATATTTCAAGTATTCTTTAGTTTGAACAGGTCCTTCTTTTGCTTTAGTCTTCATTTTGTCTTTCCATGTCTTCTTCATTCACTGTTCTTCGGTATTTAAAGTGTTTGGTAGAATCATTGACCTTGAATTCTTCTAGGTATCCTTGATGAACGAAGGATCTTATAATCTTGCAAGTCATAAGTGGATCAAAATTGCTTTCTTTTATTTCCTTTGGTCTTTTGAATGACCTATCTCCTTGCTTAAAAGATTCAAACTTGAATTCATTGTTAGTGGATGCTTTTGAAATAAGAACTTGAAAGAAACAATATAATTTGAATATCAATTTCTTTTCAAATATTTTATAGTACTTGTATTTATAGTAACAGAAGAAAGATGAATGAAATTTTCCTCCACACTATTTGCATGGATGAAAACTCTAGTAGTTTGCTTTCTCATGACAAAATTTGTTGTAATAAGTGCATGATGAAGATACTTTGACTCCTTTGTTACTTGTTTTAGGTGAATCAAGTTCATCCATTTGCTTGATGAAATAGTCAAACCATCTATGTACGATCGAAGCTATTCCATATTTACTTCTTTTGTAAACTTGTATGACCTCTTTCTGATCAATATTCTTTTCTATCTTTTGGTTTTTGATAAAATAGTTGTCATCAATTCTTTTCATAATATCTACAGAATTTACTTTTGGCAAACTATTAGTTTGTGAATTCTTAGAAATATTTCTAAACCATATTGGTTCTTCTCTTCTAATTGCATTTTCCTTATTTTCATTTCTAGAATCAAGCATGTCTTTAAACCATTTTGATTCCTTGAAACTTGTATACTTAATAAGCTTTTCCATGGTTCTTTTGAAGTTGTCTTTCTTTTAAAGAAGGAACATTTTTGATAGGATTTTAAATTTCTAAATCTTTTAGGTTGACTAACTTATGACTCCCTAGTTTAGAGTATGTGATCAAGCTTGATAAAACCTTATTAAATCTTAGGTTTTGTAGAATCCCTTATATCTCCCAAGGATTAAAGTATGCTACGGTCTTGATAAAGTGCTTAATTTAAATTTCCTTTTGAGTTGACTCTCTAATGTTTTGTTCGACTCCTATTTTTCTTTATTGATATTTGTACTTATAATTTGATGAAGTTCTCTATTTTTCAAGACTCTATGGTTGGATTCCTTTTGTCCCTTTAATTTGTATATGAGACAAGTATAAGCAATAATTTCAAACTTTTTAAAGCAATCAATGATTTTGCTTCTTTTAACCTTTATTTTCAATAGTTCAATTTTCTAAATTTGAATGATCTAAAGTTTGATGTAACACTCCTTATATCTCCCTAGTTTGGAATTTTAGAAGATGATAATATTTGCAAAAGAATATTTCAATTTTCAAAGGTAAAAAACCTTATATCTCCTAGTTTAATTATTTGCAAATACTATGATATTTGATTATCAATCTAATGTAGTTGAAATTTATATTAAGGATATAATATCCTTGTTTAATTGCTTTCTAATCAACTAAGGTTGTAATTTCTCAATGCAATAATTGAATAGACTTAACCTTAGAGATAATGCTCCTTATATCTCCTTATACATTATGGAAGGAAAATATAAACTCAACATAAATATACCTTTACCAAAATGTGATGCACGATGTGTTGGGTGATGTCTTCCTTGATTGCACTTTCAGGTGTATTGAGTGTTGTATTCTATATGGTCTTCAATGTATGGTAGTGTGCATTAAATGAATTGCATAATATGGTGCTCTATCTCCAATATTAGACTGTCCTCTTCACCTCCTTAATGCTTCTTTTACTTGTGGAAGCTCAATTTATGCTCTCTTTTGAGACACAACTATTAGTACCACTTTGCCTCTTCTTGGAATGAATACCACATGGTATTTACGTTCATTTTGATCATGAATTTCATTTGAGAGTGATGTAGGTATGTTTTTATCTTTATGAAACATTGATATAGGTGGCATAGGCATTACCTTAATTATGGATATTGGTAAAATGATGCTTAATTCTCTCACACTTGTATAAGTGTTATCAAAGCTGTAGCTAGTGGGTGGTGCAGGTGCAGGCACTATTTGAGAGATATTCCTCTTGTGGCATTACTAAAACTTTGATGGCACCTTCCTCCTTCATGCTAAACAACATAAGATTCTTTTACTGGTCTGTGACACATGGATCCTTCTTTATTTGCATGTAACCAACTTCTTCAACATCTTAACACTCTTCCAATTCCTTGCAAGTTGTTCAACTTCTATTCTAGCATGCTTTCTTGAACCTTAATGTATGGTGGCTCCTCTTTGATGATAGTGGCTCTTCCTCAATGACAATGGCTCTTCCTCAATTATAATGGCTCTTCCTCAATGATGGTGGCTCTTACTATGGTGTTTTAAAGCTTGGTTTAGTGTGGCTGTTTGTCCAAGCTTCTCTTCGTTTTTGCTTGGGTGTTGCTTGATGGTAATCCCTTGCAACTTGAACTTTTTTTGCTTCACATTGTTCTTGATATTGGTTCTATATCATTCTTACTTAGTCTCCTTATTACTGAAGGTTTCGTAAGTGTTGCCTTCAAGAGACTATGGTACCAAAATTTGATGTCTTTAAACACCTTGACTGTGATGATATTGAGCCCTTGGATGGATCTATATCCCTTTATATGTAGCTTGAGATTTTAAACTATTTAATACTACCACTTGGAGCTTGTAAATTTATGCTACATTGGTGTCTTAATACGCTTAACATTTTTCTTCCTTTTGCTATAATGTAGAAGACAAATATGGTGCTATTTGAACTGAGAATAACTCTGTAATAAACTACGATAAGATACCTTAGTTGCACCTAAATTTTTGAGACTTTCTTAGTCTCTTTTGTAGCTTTCTTTCTAGACTTAGTATGGTGGCTTCCTTATGTATTATTTGGTAGTTATAATTCTCCCTTTGGTGGCTTCTCTTAACCAAGATATGTTTCTATTCACTTGTGCTTAATGGTGTCTTTTGACACTCCAACTCAACCCTGCTTGTGCACTAATATTTCTTCCTTTGCTAAATACTTAATACACTTTAATAACTCTTGGAAAATAAACTTGTATTAAGCACTAAAGTCTATTCAACCTTCACTTTAGAATACTATCTTCTTTGGTTTCAATAGAAGGTAGGATGTTGATATTTTTCTTTCTTTCGAAATATTTTTTTTGAAATATATCTAACTCCTCTTTCTTATGTGTAGGTTTTAACCTTGTAATAACTATAATCTGCACTTCCTTGAAAACTTAAATATAAAACTTCTCCTTTGCATATTTAAACTCTAATTTGGTGCTTAATGAAACTTAATAATGAACTTAATATAAGTGTTCAAATAATGAACCTTTTACACCTAAGTTGCATACCTTTTTAACCTTCGTAGATGATGTATTTATTGGTGATTTGGATCACCTAATTTCTGCTCTGTGTTAGATAAAATTACAACTCTTTCTTTGCTATACAAACAACTTTTTAACTCACCAATTTGTAGCTTTAAAACTCCTCTAACTTGCTTCCCGAAAAATGTAGTGTGGTGGCTTTAACTCTCATTTATAATGCACCCTAAAAATATGAAACTTAGAAACTATTAATTTGGCCCAAATTATTGCTTTCTTGCTGTCCTCAAATCTAAAAATTTTAGATTGTAAAGCAGTCAATTTCTCCTTTGAAATGCTGTCCTTGAATCTCACAAATTTGGTAGGAAACTCCTCCAAATCATAGATGAAATTTCCTTCAAGAAACCTTCAAATTTATACTATAAAACCAAAAATATCCTTTCTTAGAAATAACCTTCAATACTTCAATGACAATATTCAAATATCTCAGATTTGGTGGCTTCTTCTAACTCCTTTCTCCTTCAAATTCCTTATTGAATTCTAGCTTCAATATTGGCCTATTTGCTGGTCTTCTTCTCAAGAATCTGAATGTCTTGAGGTATTCACTATTATCCTCTAAAATTTGAAAATTTCCTTACCAAATCCTTCTCCTTTTAGGATTGTTTTCAAATGGTTATAATTGTCTCAAATCTTGTTCTATCAAGAACTTATCCTTACTAGCTATCTTATCGAATGAGTTCTCCAGAAAACTCCTCCAATGGCCTTATCCAAATCTCCATCAACGACCTTCTATAAAATCCTTCAATGAGGCTTTCATAACATTCTCCTTGAGACCTCTTCTCTAAGGTATTTGAATTTATGTAGCTTCTCTAGTTTTCTTCTCAAGACTTCAATCAGACCTTTCCTTGATCTATAGAATCTGTTGCTTCTAAAATCTGTAATAGGAACTTTGCTAGTCCTTCTCTATTTCCAATATTTTAAAACTAGAAGTTCTTCAATGGGACCGTCTATGGGTCTCTCCATATTCTTGAGTTTTTCTCTCCTTTATTCTTAATATTTAGCTATGGATTCTTCAATCTGCAAATCTTACAACGCGACATTTTCCTTAGGCCTCCAAATATTCAATCTCTCGTTTGTTTCTTTAGGTACTGGATTGATTCCAAAGAATATATTCTTCCTAGAACTTTGTAGGAAGCTTATCAACTTTCTTTGAACCTCATTTTTCTACAATGAAATATTAGAAACTGTAATGGAAGAAATTCTAAATATTGAGATGAAAAATATTCACTAGTTGATTTGTCAATCTAGTGGAATAAATGCTGAGTCCTAGTCTTCACAAGTTTTTCTACAAATATGTGGAAAGACTCTAGACAAATATAATTTTAGAAATTATGAAAATGATATTTCCTATCTCCTCTCAATCTCTCTTATGGTTCTCTTTATTTCCTATCCATATACCATGTGATCTGATACCACTTGTTAGTTTTTGATGATATATATTAAAGGAAATGCAACCACAATATGTAAAATGAGTAAGCAATGATAACTATATGATAATGACACTATAATATGTAGGAAAATTATAAGATAAAAATTTTCAATGACTTAGAAATATTCCATTAATGAAAGCTCACAAAAATAGTACAATGTAATATAATGAAGGACATGAGCACTCCATAAATACATGAAAGAACTATATTGTACTCTAATTAATAATGCAAATAGTAACTATTGTATATTCAATTATCTCACTCTTCACTCTATCACTCACTCAAAGTCATATATATAGGGAAATAAGTCCCTTGGCCTTTCATCTATCCTATAACTCATGTACATGTGGACTACATGCACATTTACTTCATTACATATTCTAACACTTGTGCATTTATTATATTGCATGGAGTAACTACTCAAACCTTACTCTAAGGTGAAATCCTACTCTAATTATGTACCCAAGGTGGTACATTAGCGTTTACCAAATAATATAATATACTCCAATAGATATACTGCTATCGCTAGGGCTAAATACATAGAATCATGCCCATAGACTTACATAAAGAGCACATCACACATGTTTGTAGGCTTACATTATGAGTGCCCATAGGATTACATAATTATTATTGGTGTTGGTTAATAATTTTAGATTACCAATACTTCAACAATTTATACTACCTTTTTAAGTCCACAAGAGTAGTTGTCATCTACTATCTCTCTATAAAGGGGATTACATGCATCCATTTATCTTACAAATTACATGAAAATTAGATAATCTCTTATCATTTACATAAAATACAGAAATCTATTCATAATATTTGTTAATATGGTTATGAAAACTAGGTCACCTATAGAATCCGCTACACCTCATTTTTTTGTTTGCATACTAGCCATGCCACCCTCAAAATTTATGTTTTTTCCATTTGTAAAAAGCACAACTTCTATCACTTTAATCAAGTATACTCTCTATCTTATATCAAATTTATCTAATGGATTATACCTTTTTATAGGCATCACATCTATGAATGCTTGTTTATCTATAGTTTAGAGGGCATTGTTGAGCAAAGTGCAGCAAATAGTATTGTCATTGTTGTCAAAACAGTCAGACAGATTTATTGATGCAATGGACAAGAGTTTATTGAATAGCAAGGTGCAGCCAAAGTACAATGGATAGGAGTTCAGTTTTGAGCAAGGTGTTGCAGGAGGATTGTCATTGTTGTCAATACAGTCAGTTAGATCTAATGATGTAATGGACAGGTAGTTTAGAAGTCACTCAGATGCAGAGGATAAAGTTTAGAAGTTAGTCAGATCATGAGTCCTTAAATGATAGATGCACAGAAACAGAAAACATAATTCAGAATGAGAAGAAGTCTTCAGAACCTGAGATGTCAAGAAGCGGAAAGGTTTTTTGTGAAAACCAAGGTAGTCAGAATAAAAAGTTTTATTTAAAACCATGGATAACAGATTTGAAATGGGTTTTTCTTAAAACCCAAGTTGGCTCTTCGTTTCGTTGAAAAAGATGCCCCGGTGATAAAGATATTTAATTTTAAATATTTAGTTTAAATTTTAAAGGTTTTTTGTGAAAACCAAGGCAGTCAAAATAAAAAGTTTTATTTAAAACCATGGATAACAGATTTGAAATGGGTTTTTCTTAAAACCCGAGTTGGCTCTTCGTTTCGTTGAAAAAGATGCCCCGATGATGAAGATATTTAATTTTAAATATTTAGTTTAAATTTTATTTTATTTAAAATTTAAATTAAAATATGAAATTAAATTAAAAGGGCCGACATGTTACTATTTCGTGACAATAAGCTACAGGAAAGTAACGAAGGTGGAAGAAGTGTTTGAGGCCGACAAAGTTAAATTTGGGCCGACGGATTTTAGGGTTTGGTAGCTGACAAATTCTAGGGTTTCTCAACCGATGTTCTTTTAGGGTTTGTTCCTAAAACTTCTTCTATAAAAGCAAGGGTACTTCGAGTTTGAAAATGGGGGTGTAAAGATAAAGTGCGAATGCGAGCATAGTTTTTGTGAAAGTGAAGTTCATGTTGAGCAGAGAGCAGAATGTGAAATGACACAGAGTGTGCGAAGCGTGTGCGCAGAGAAAGCAGAGTGTGCAGAGAAGCGCGAAGGGCAAAGTTGATTGCAAAGTCTGGCTGTAGCAGTGCAGCAAACTATGTGAAGTGATTGTGCAAGAGAGAGCAGAGTGCACGAGAGATTGCAAAGGTGATGTAGACCAGTTAGAGTCTTGCAATAACAAAGGTATATGTCAAACATTTTTTTATTCAATATTGAAGTCCAGTTGGTGCTGGCAAATTAAGGGGTTGGTGCCTCTTTCCAGTAGGTGCTGGTAAAATAGGAGTTGGTGCTCCATTCTATTGAAGCAGATAAAGTTAAGGGGTTGGTGCTCCTTCCAGTTGGTGCTGGTAAAGGATTATGTAAAGTTGTAGCTTTGCATTGACTAGATTTGGATGGTAGTCCAAGCAGTATTTTTGAGGAGTAGCCACATTGGTGAACCTCGTTAAAATGCTGTGTTATGTGTGATGCTTTATTGATGCATTTAGTATCTCTTTTATCTGCTTTAAACTGCTGCTGGTTTTATAATCTAATTGTTTTAGAAGTTTTTAAAGAACACACTGATTCATCCCCCCTCTCAGTGTCATTGTAATTATAATAATTGGTATCAGAGCAAAGTTCCCTATTTTGGCTAAATCAGTCAGGGTTGGTCTTGGATTAGTACACAATGGCTAAGAAGAATAGATCCTCATCCAAAAAGGCATCCCAGTCAATTTTAGTTCCTATAGAAGAGAAATTTGAACCGAAAAAGGTAGAAGAAGTGAATCCTGAAGTTTGTGATGAAAATCTTGAGGCTGAAGTAGATTTTGAAGGAGAGTTGATATCTACTCTTGAAGAGTGGAGAATAGAAAAGAAAAAGAACAAAATACTATCCAAGAAATTAGAAAATATGAGGATGAGATTGAAGATCTCTTCCTACAAATTCAAAAGGCCAAGAAATTAGAAGAAGCCTTGAAGACACAGCTGGGTAATAAGAATGATGTATACAACACAAGTGAAGAGGAATATAAATAGGTTATGATTGATCTAAAGCTGCAAGTAGAACAGAACAAAAGGATTGAAGATATTCTTAGGTCTCAGATCAATGAGAAAGAGACTGTATGCTGCCAACAAGAAGAAGAGATTGTTTCATTGAAGAAACAACTAAAATAGGCCAATATAAATCTCAAATTTGAGAAGAGCACAGAGTTGCTAGATACAATGATAAATCAACAAAGAAGCTCCACAACTAAGTTTGGTCTTGGCTATGAAGCTGAACAACCTTCATCCTCCAAATATGCAGAGAAGAAGAAGTCATCGGTTGAAGGATTGAAACAAGAAAAGTCTGAAGTTGAATCCTCAAAAGGAAGAAAATATCAAAGAAGATCTACAACAAAGCAACCACAACAAAAGAGGTTCTCTCACTCTCACTCTTTTAATAATAATGCTTTTTATGGCTATTGTTATAAATGCAACCACTTTGGTCACAAGGCAATTTATTGTGGACTGAACAATAGATCAAAGAGTTATGCTGATAAAAATACTTCTATTTTTTTGAGTGAACACCTTGTGCAATGTTTTAAATGTAATGGCCATGGGCACATAGCAAGGTTTTGTTCAAGCACTTCTATATCCAATCTAAGGCAATACCATAGATTTCATCATACACATAGAATGCAATACAGACAGGGAATAAAACATGTGCAATGTTTTAAATGCAACGGTCAAGGGCACATAGCAAGGTTCTGTCCAAGCACTTCTATATCTAATCTAAGGCAAAACCCTAGATTTCATCAGACACAAAGAGGACAACATCGACAAGGAACATATCATGTGCATAAAAGAAAAGAAAATAATCATCCATCAAGAATGCACAAGAGACAACCCCACAAGAGAAATGTTCAAGTTCACGAACAGGAGCAAAATAGGGATGTTGTTGAAAAACCCAAGCCCAAGTTCAGGAAATTCGGAGAAAGACAGAAGAAAGGAAATTGTGTCTCATTGGACTGAAGGAGGCTACTCTGCCATTGCTCTAAGCAACTCCAGGTGGCACATCCTCAGGAGGAGCAATATTAAATTTTTATTTTAATGCTCCTATGTATTTGTCTACGTATCTGAGGATGAAAGGTAAGCAGTCGAGTTAATGTTGTATAGTTGTTAAAGTGTGTTTTTTAGTTTATATAGTGGTTTGTGGAAATGTTGTGAAGTGTGGTGTTTAATTTGAGAGTTGTCACCATTGGTAGTTTTGAGATATGTCATTGTTGTACTGTTGATGATTCTTAATACCACTATTCAAAATTATGAATCATAATAGTCCAGATAATTTGTTCAACGAAAGAATGCTTGCCCTAGCTGTGTATTTGTGTTTCGAGCAGCATGTATTTGTTTTTACTCTTTGATGTGAAGATTGCCAGATCTTTCATGACACCTTGGTGAATATATTTAATTCACAGACAGTTTTGTTTTAACTATTGATTTAATGCCAATCCAAGAATAAGAAGCTTGAGGCTGAGTAAGGTGCACTACGGTTGGCCATAAAGTGTTTGACAAAATGTCTTCTTCCGACATGCATAGTTGAAAGTAAGAGTTGGCAGCAAAATTGCAGTGTTGGACAAAAATTGGTACAGATGTGAGTCACTTGTCAATTCTGTTGACAAAAGTGAAATCAGCATGTTGAATGGGAAGATTGAAAAAAAAAAAGTTTTTTAATGAGCAGCCAGATGATTTCTAGCCTGGTGATGAATAGTTGAGTTGCTTTCATAGTGGTTGTTTTGATCAAGTTAATGCTTTTATTGATACATGATTTGGGCTTACTCCATTGAGTTTGATTTGAGCAAGTTATTCTTTGTTATGGTGATTTATGTTGGTGGCTGTCTTGTTCAAATACCTTTGGAAGGAAAAGGATGTCTACTAGTTTCCTTTTCATGTAGTGATTGGTTGAATGCTTCAAGGTTAATCTTGAGTTGAATGATGTTGGTTAAACCTTGTCTATAAGAATTGTTGCTAAAGCCCTAATTGGTTGAGAAAAGATGTTGGTTGTGTTGTGGTACAGTGTTTGGTACTTGCACAGAGTTGAAAGTGGATTGAGGTAGCCTGCTGGATTCTCACTGCAGAGAGAGACAAACAGCTATCATTGGGTTCAAGCTTGTTGAGAATATATCCAAGATGCATGGTGAAGTTGTATGCAGATGTTGTTGGCATTGCAGAACAAAAAGTTGGCTATATAATATTATTGTATGCCTTCACTAACAGTGGACAAGTTTGAGTTTGCAAAGCAACAGAGGGTAATTGCATAGAAGACAGTGGTTCAGTCATGTTCTTACACATGTTATATTGGTGAAGTTGACGGTGATGGTGTCATTCACTAGTTATTGCTGCTATTCACATTGTTGATTTTATTGATGCCTATTATGCTTATCATGATATTGTCAATCAGTGAAATGAAGTAGTCTTGGACTCAGGGGGAGCATTTGTGTATTTGTTTTTCTTCTTGTTCATGCTTGGAATATTTGCTAATTGTAATAATTTGTGTCTAAGAATATTGTGCATAGACTCAGGGGGAGTCTGCAGCAGCCCTTTGGTATTATTATCAAAGGGGGAGAAGATTTACAGGAAAATTGCACATGTGTTGCCAACAATTCCAAAGGGGGAGATCATTGAGCAAAGTGCAGCAAATAGTATTGTCATTGTTGTCAACACGATCAGACATATTTATTGATGCAATGGACAAGAGTTTATTGAACAGCAAGGTGCAGCCAAAGTACAATGGATAGGAGTTCAGTGTTGAGCAAGGTGTTGCAGGAGGATTGTCATTGTTGTCAATACAGTTAGTTAGATCTAATGATGCAATGGACAGGAAGTTTATAAGTCACTCAGATGTAGAGGATAAAGTTCAAAAGTTAGTCAGATCATGAGTCCTTAAATGATAGATGCACAGAAACAGAAAACATAATTCAGAATGAGAAGAAGAAGTCTTCAGAACCTGAGATGTCAAGAAGCGGAAAGGTTTTTTGTGAAAACCAAGGCAATTAGAATAAAAAGTTTTATTTAAAACCATGGATAACAGATTTGAAATGGGTTTTTCTTAAAACCTAAGTTGGCTCTTTGTTTCGTTGAAAAAGATGCCCCGGTGATAAAGATATTTAATTTTAAATATTTAGTTTAAATTTTAAAGGTTTTTTGTGAAAACCAAGGCAGTCAAAATAAAAAGTTTTATTTAAAACCATGGATAACAAATTTGAAATGGTTTTTTCTTAAAACCTAAGTTGGCTCTTTGTTTCGTTGAAAAAGATGCCCCGATGATGAAGATATTTAATTTTAAATATTTAGTTTAAATTTTATTTTATTTAAAATTTAAATTAAAATATTAAATTAAATTAAAAGGGCCGACATGTTACTATTTCACGGAAATAAGCTACAGGAAAGTGACGAAGGTGGAAGAAGTGTTTGAGGCCGACAAAGTTAAATCTGGGCCGATGGATTTTAGGGTTTGGCAGCTGAAAAATTCTAGGGTTTATCAACCGATGTTCTTTTAGGGTTTGTTCCTAAAACTTCTTCTATAAAAGCAAGGGGACTTCGAGTTTGAAAAGGGGGGTGTAAAGATAAAGTGCGAATGCGAGCATAGTTTTTGTGAAAGTGAAGTTTGTGTTGAGCAGAGAGCAGAATGTGAAACGACACAGAGTGTGCGAAGCGTGTGCGCAGAGAAAGCAGAGTGTGCAGAGAAGCGCGAAGGGCAAAGTTGATTGCAAAGTCTGGCTGTAGCAGTGCAACAAACTATGTGAAGTGATTGTGCAAGAGAGAGCAGAGTGCACAGAGATTGCAAAGGTGATGTAGACCAGTTAGAGTCTTGCAATAAAAAAGGTATATGTCAAACATTTTTTTATTCAATATTGAAGTCCAGTTGGTGCTTGGCAAATTAAGGGGTTGGTGCCTCTTTCCAGCTTGGTGCTTGGTAAACAATTTGTCCAGCTTGGTGCTGGAAAATTAAGGGGTTGGTGCCTCTTTCCAGTGAGGTGCTTGGTAAAATAGGAGTTGGTGCTCCATTCCGTTGAAGCAGATAAAGTTAAGGGGTTGGTGCTTCTTCCAGTTGGTGCTGGTAAAGGATTATGTAAAGTTGTAGCCTTGCATTGACTGGATTTGGATGGTAGTCCAAGCAGTATTTTTGAGGAGTAGCCATATTGGTGAACCTCGTTAAAATGCTGTGTTATGTGTGATGCTTTATTGATGCATTTAGTATCTCTTTTATCTGCTTTAAACTGTTGTTGGTTTTATAATCTAATTATTTTAGAAGTTTTTAAAGAACACACTGATTCACCCCCCCTCTCAGTGTCATTGTAATTATAACAATTAGAGGGCATATGAACCATGAGGTAATCATGAAAAAGATACCAAAAATTCCTAAGGAGAATTCACATGATATTATATGTAATATAAATCTAAGATAAGCATTAAATTCAATAAAGAGGTAGTACATATCTACAACAACACACTTATTCAATTAACCTTCTTTATATTTTCTAGTGAAGAATACAATACCTTGAATTGGTCTTGTAGTCTCCCCACAAGCTCAATCATAAAGGATGACGAGCCAAATTTAGGAGAACATATAGATAAAAGTAAATTAAGATAGAATTCAAGGTGAGCATTTGAGCTTATCCCTATTCAAGATAATGTAAATCATAGAGTAATGTGTGTGTTCTAGTCCATGATCTTCTTGAATTGTGTAATTTGTTATTTCCTATCCTTATTTGAAGTATGCTGTAATAAGGTGGAATGTTAGGAATGTATTACATAATGTAATATGGTTAGATTTAGGTATTTGTGAGTTTTACCTGAATAGGTGGTTGAAAGTTCTTTATTCAAACCAAACCATCTACACCGTCATTATATATAATTTTTTATCAATACAATCTTGTCCATACCTTGCTGGTCCAATATGGATTTAGAGGATTTTGATAGAATCACTCGAATATTCAATTATAATCATAAAATAAATAGGATCCACAATTCTAATAATATGATTTCCAATTATATTATATAAGAAATACTATATACCTCATGCTACAATTGAAATTACATAAGTTTTTAAGAAATAGTACATAAGGGATTTACATGTAAATATGAAAGGAAAACCTACCAGTAAAAGATCCACTGATCCATGGGGACAATACTTGAAGATAAATAAATAAAAGGAAAATCCAACATAGAATCCAAAAAATCCATATATCAGTACCCAACAATAAATCTTATAGGTAGCATTTCCAACATGGAATCCAACAATCCATATAATAATATATAGATATTTATTATTATGATGCAAAAGAAAACCAAATTTCAACATGAAAACAAATTTATTATTATAATATATACTTGGATAACATTCTCCCCTTTTTGCAACTAGCCTCTTCTTTACTCCCGCTATGAAATCTTCTACCTCATTCACTTTGTTCTCCTTCTTCCTTCTTCCTCCTCTAACAACCCATTTCCTTCCATAATAATATTTTTTTCTCTCACACTCCTTTCATTCCATGCACATAGATTCCTCCACCAAATCGACTTCCACTCCACTTCTCTCCACCTCACACATCATTCCCACTTTCCTCCATTACCCCCCACATACACTTTTCTCCATTCCAATTTTTATTTTATGTTTTATTATTTTTATTTTTAAAAATATTATCAACAATTTAACCAGAGAATTTGCAAAACAAACACTAGAAAATAATACACAAAAAATTCATATGCCAACTATATTCCTTATAATGTTCATAAATAAAAAAAATAAAATTAAAAAACATTCACAAAATCATAGGTAAAGAATCTACATATACCATGTTCCAAAAATTTTATGAATAAGATTGCGCAAAATAGAAAATAATTTGGCATATGAGGATTTGATAATGGTGCCAAAAAAAATTGAAAATATATATTTTCTCTCTAGAAATCATAAATACGGAGAAGTATTTACTTTTTGTTTCTTATGCCATTGAATGAAAGAGTTCTATTCTATGTAACCTAGTGACACTTGTTCATACTTGCAATAATACAATGTCAAATTTTAAAATATATTCTAAAAATGATTAGAATCATAACATTCACCATAGATAAAATACAAACAAGTAAAGAGGTAAAATAAGAGAGAAATAAACAACAAGATATATAGATGGACAAAATAGAAGAGTGGGGTTTCGGTGGGCATATAATGATATATCACATGGATGCCACATGTCAATGCAATGGACCAATAGTTTTGGGTATTTATAGAAAATACCTAATCCCTAATTATATGCCATATTTAATCTAAGTCATCATAACATAATGAATTAAAATTTAAATCATAAGTTTAATTACAACCTTGTAAGGTTAGCTATATTGGTAGTTTTATTGCTATTTCTATGGCTAAATACATAGAATCATGCCCACAGACTTACATAAAGAGCACATCACACATGTTTGTAGGCATACATTATGAGTTCCCATAGGATTTCATCATTGTTGTTGGACTTGGCTAATAAGGTTAGATTGCCAACATTTAAACAACTTATACTAACTATTTAAGTCCACAAGAGTAGTTACCATCTACTATATCTCTATCAAGGGGATTACATGCATCAATTTATCTTAAAAATTACATAAAACTTAGATAATATCTTATCCTTTACATAAAATACAAGTAATTATTCATAATATTTGTTAATATGGTTATAACAACTAGGTCACCTTCAGAATACACACCTCATTTTTTCCGTTTGCATACTACCCATGTCATCCTCAATATTTGTGTTTTTCTTTCATTTGCAAAAAGCACAAGTGCTATCAATTTAATCAAGTATACTCTCTATCTTATATCAACTTTGTCTAATGGATTATACCTTTTTCTAATCATCACATCCATGAATGCTTGTTTGTCTATAGTTTAGAGGGCATATGTGCCATGGGGTAATCATGAAAAAGATGCCAAAAATTCCTAAGGGGAATTCACATGATATTAGATGTAATATACATCTAAGATGATAATGTAAATTCAATAAAAGGGTAGTACATATCTACAACAACACACTTATGCAATTAAGCCTTATTTATATTTTCTAGTGAAGAAGACATTACCTTGAATCAGTCTCATAGCCTCCCCACAAGCTCAAACATAAAGTATGATAATCCAAATTTAGGAGAACATATAGAAAAAAGTAAATTAAGATAGAATTCATAGGTCACAATGAATTTTTAGGATGCTAGTTGGTTACCATTCTTTGATAAAATTTAGGGGCATAGTGATGAAATTTTCCTTGATTCATATTGGCGATAAAAAATAATGTGGTAGAGATCAAGGGACTATGAGTTAGGAAGGATTTGATTTCTCAAGTTCTAAGCTTACTTGTGGGAGGTAGTCATTGGTTTAAGCTTGTAATAGATGCCATAAAAATGAGAATCACGTTTCTTGATAAGGGATAGATAGGTATTGGTTCTAGACTAGAATGGATGCCACAAAAATGAGGAAAAAGTTTATTTACAAGGGATAAACCATTGAAGATACTAAAAAGGATATTTTGAAAACTTTATTACCAAGTATTTAGCCAAAGGTAGCACTTTTTGTTCAAAAGTACACCACCTATGAAGGTAATTTTCTCTATTGTATGCATGTTATTTTAAAATATTGGCATGCTTAAGGGGAAAATAAATTTAAACATGTCATAGTTTATATTAAGTGTGTTACAATAAAGCATTTTGAATGTGTAATAGAATCCAAAGCATTCGGTCCATGGGATCATTAGATTGATTAATGTGGAAATTGTTGATCTGCCTAATGCTTACTATTAGAATCCATAATATTTTCAAGAATGTTCAGAAGCATGCATTTACCACAATCACTAGAAATGATGCAAGATCAATAAAATATAGCATTTATAAATAAAATAGAGAAATAGAGAGAAAGCTAAATAACATGAAAGAAATAAGGGGTGGATGGCAATAGGCGCCCCATAATATTTCACATATATCACATAGATACAATGGATCAATCATTGGGGGTATTTATAGTGATATCATATCCCCAATTATATGTTAAACTCAAGTTGATATAGCTTGAATGGAAGGTTAAATTAAAGTATAATAAATATAGTACACCATTTAATTAAGGTTGTCCATAGAGGTGGATTAACCAATATTACTAAGGGTGAATAAAATAGGGGTTCCCTTAAGCTTGCATGAACATGCCCATAATCTTACATATACACTTTCCCATAGGGTCCATTAATAGTTCTCGTAAGAACTCTTTCATATTTTTAGCGTTAGCCTTATAAGATCATATTACACATACTTCAAAACTTACTTAATACCCTAATTTACAATATGCTTGGATGAATGCATTTTCACTAGATTAACCTTTGGAAAGGACCGATCCTTGATTATTTTTGTTATTTTAATTATTTTTTCAAAAAAAATATAAGAAATATTTCAAAAAATAAATTTTTTGAGCATTTTTTTTGATCCGATGAAGTTTTGCAAAAACTTAATATCAATAATCTACCCTACTCAAAAAAATTACAATATAAGTGTGTTGAAATAATTAATAGAAAATGGAAGAGTAAAAAATAAATAGCTATAACCATTATTTTCAATTGATATTCATAGGATGAGAATAGAAGAATACACATGAACAAACATCAATTGACCATGCAAAACAAATGATTAGTGTTGTATAAATATTCAAAATATTATTGAGTCAAAAGGGCAATGCAAGTCTCTACACCAACAAAAGGATTCTAAAAATTATGTTTTGGCACTTATTTATAAGTAAACTATTTTAAAAAAGATTCTAAAAATCAAACTCCTAGACTATCATTGCATGCAAATTTAAAAATCCTTTGATATTCAAAAGATATTAAGTTGGCATTATTTCTTTTTTATCATGTATTCTATTTAAAAATCCAAAGATACAACTATTGATTGCATGATCATGATTGGTACTTTTTTCTCTAATTTTGATGCCCACTTTATCATTGAAATTGGTGTTCCCCTTGAAATCCTTGTTCCTTTTCTAGAAACCTAATTTTTTAGAATTTGATTTTATTTTTTGAGCTCTAGTTGAGTAAACTAATGACTCCTATTTATCTATGTATGCTTTTATTTTTCTATTGAAGTTTTACTTCAATATAAAAAATGGTTTGTAGATAGCTAACATTTTGGAGACATTTTCTTGATATATCATTGAGTCAATCATTTTTTTCCTTAGAGCTAGCTTGCCTTCATTGACACTTTGGATCCCTTCTATTGAGTTATTATGAAGTGTGATTCCAATATTCTATTGAACCCTTCCATGTGAATGCCTATCTATATGCAAGTTGATGCCATATTCACTATTAATGGTTGATTGATGGAATCCACTATGCATTTATTTATTATCCATAATCAACCAAATGGTACACTCCTTTCCTTTGCATAATCACTTTTAATTCTATATGGTTTCCACTATATTTGATGTGGAAAGTAAAATACCCTGCTCATTTTATCATCTTTATTTTTGTCCAACTAATTGGCCAATTGATGAGTGTCATCATTCTTGTGTCATATTTCTTATGTATTAATATTATTTAAAATGACCTCCTAACCTTTCATCTCTTCTAGATGACTTGCCATCTAATTAGCTAGTGATATGTTAATGTCAAGTCTTGTTAATGGATCAATATATTTAGTAGATTAACACCCTTTAATGGATTGTTAGGGTTAAGGACTTAACAATTTTTTAACAAATTTTAGTTTTTTGGCCTTGGATTTTGTGATCTTCAATGCCTAATATGATGCATCTAATAAGTTTTATTTGAAAATTTTATGTTTTTTATAACCTTATTAGATGGTCCTTTCTCCACTTAAAGGATACGATCAGATTTATAATCAATTATCCAACATGAGTGATGAAAACCACTATTGTTCTAGCACTTCCATGGGAACCATGCTTGCTTGGTGTTCAATCCTAGTGTGACTTATTCATTGAGCATAGAGTATAAAAGAATTCATATAATGAATAAGGATTAATGAATTCAAGGCATGATTTAGAGATTTAATAATGTTACCAATATGGCCTAGTTGACCTAAGAGAATATATAAACTCGATTCAAAATTTGGAATATCATATCTATTCTTCCCTTAAAATATATCCTTCCTATTTGTCATTCTTGTTACATGTAATTATAGTGCATTATATATGATGGTATAGCAAATAATTTATATTCCTAGTTTGATGACATCTTCTTAGGATTAAACATTCAATATTTCCATTAATCAAGGCCCAATAACAATGTCACCAATACAAACTAGTCCGTATTAGAGGGTATCTAAAATTGATCCAACATTCTGAACGTTGTACCTAGATTAATATACCTTTTTATTCAAAATTTATATTTCCTATTTGTTATTCCCTTATATTTGCTCATAATATATCTATTGAAATTAAGGTTTTGATAATTAAGTTAGTTTCTAGTCTAATGACATCTTGTCAAGGTTAGGCATATAATATTTTCATTCCTCAATTGGTTTGGTATATTCATCACTAGATATTAGGTTGCCCTCTTTTTTCCATGGGTCTAATAAGCCTCTATTCACTAGTTGAGTTATCCGATATTTCTATGATCCACAAATTGATGGAGATTGTTTCTATCCATGATGCACTCATCTAGCTAATTATGTTTCTCTTCAATGTCATTTAGCTATACTATTATCTCATTTTTTCTATTAAGGCCTATCTATTTAATATTAGCAGGAGACTTATCATACAACTATGTTAGGATCATAGTGGCTAGGTCAGGCTTTCTATTTAATTCAACTTTTAGTCTTTCTTCTCCCTTAGATTCAATCATTTGGATAATTTAATTTTATGTTTCTTCTTGGGAGGAGGGTATTGACACCTAATTTTAAGTATATTTATCAACTATGTAATCAAAGCAACATCTACCCTATCAAGAATTCTAAGCATCATAAATAATTAGTCAAGCTCACATTTGTTAAAAAATGTATTTAATTATCCAAATAAAAAACACTATACCCAAGTCAATAGCATCGATGACACTTTTGACATAGAAGTAGAAATATTACCTAGAATTCAAACATGATATTTTCTCACCTAGCTAACCCACCAACTATCATTATTTTTCATTATTTCCAAGACACATTAACACCATTGTGATTTTTACTGTAGTGCTATTACCTAATCATAAAAAAAAGAATAGGTAGCTAACTAACATTAACTGCCTATCAAAATGATTTCTTCTCTCCTTTATTACACATGAATTTCCATGTAATTCCATATAACTACCAATATTAATATTCAACTTGCAATCGCATCTGTGCATCTATAATCATATATTCTAAATTGTCCCTCCTATCCTATCAAAAATCAATAAAAAATCATACATATTAGTTAACTCTCAATCACACCGATAGCTTTGTATCTCATTATCTTATCTCATTATGGCATCTAATGCATCTTCTAATATTACATCTTCCATAAAATTTTATAATCAATAATAAATAAGTTGGGAATCCTACTTAAAGTAACGAATAAAATTGAATCCCTACCAAACTTTCTACAAAAAGAAGATCTCAAAAATCATTTAAGTGTGAATATAGGGGAAATTGACTACTCACCTCAAAATTTTGGATTTTATCTCAAACCAGCTATTTTTTCTTATCTTAACCTTTTCTATTTTGTCTTTTAGAGCTTAACCCTAATATGTTTATTTTTGTATTGTATTTTAGTCATTTAAAGACTAATCATTGTATTACATTTGGGTCACTATGTTTCTACTTTAGATAGGATCTTGCATTGTTATTTTATCTTGTAGTCTCATGGACCAAGTCATTAATCTATCATATGCAAAAGTATCATACCCTAGTAACACTATTGTTAGAATTGATAGGGTTAGCATTAGTACTATTCTATCATGGTATTTCTATAGGTTTCAAACTCTATGAAGTGGTGGCAAGAAAATAGAGATTAATTATTTATCTACACAAAAGTAGGTGAAACAAATTAATTATGTAAAACTCTTAGATTTATTCCCAACTTTATCCTTGCCCAATTTTTAACTTTTTTTATTTATGTGTTTGAGATCAATTTTATGTGTTCATTTAATATTTGAATCATTTTAAAACCAATCCTTGCATTTCATCTAGATATTTTATATCTTTAGCTAGAATATTGTGTTATCATTTCACCCTATAGGTTATAGGATCAAGGTATTATATTATAACTACTATAGGAAATAATGTTGCTATTGGAAAATACTAGTGATAGCACCATTAACACTAGTGCTAGCACTTTTCCCTTGCAACACTTTTGTAAGTCTGATTAGAAACCCGAGGTCTTGTTTCTGTGTGGTATTTTATTATTATATTTTTCTCATAAAAATAGGTGTTTGACTGATGTAGACCCATAAAATCCTAATATTTTATTGAGTTCATTTGTGTGCATGTCCCTTGTTACATGCAACAATGATCTTGGAAGTGCAAGGAGAAAGATCAGAGTGATAAACATTGTTTGGAGAAAAAATAGGTTTTGTTGATTCTAACATTTATTACTTAATTTCAAATCTATCACATTATTATTTTTATAGGCTTGTTTGCTTTGTTTTATAGTTTTGCATATTTCTTTGGGATAGACCTACATCTGTAAGAGGAAAGAAGTGCATGTAGTCTAGGAAACATTATTTATTCATCTTGTCATTTTATATTAATGTTTATCTTAGCTACTGCATCTTCAAGGAATCTCAATAACATGTAGAATAGGACCTTGTGTACCACATAAATATTTCGGACCCTTGCTTGAAAAGGAAAAAAATTCTTTCTATTAGCATATGGAAAGGAGAAACAAATAAAATATAAATCTTATTTGTCTATATTATTATATGTTTACATAATTTAGGTTAAGATTAGTTAAAATTTTGGTTGTTATTATTAGATTTTCTAAAAAAGGTAAAAGTAGATAGGGATCTTAGAAGGAAACCATAAGTGTTTTGTAAATCAACACATCTAACTTAGCTTAATCACACATCACCCCATATATTCTTGATGTAAGGACATGATAAAGTAGATAAAGAGAGGATTCAATATCTTTTATTTCTCCTTGTTGACCCTAAATTTTAATGAACCAATGTGAAAAGCACATGGGCCCCAAATATTCTTTCTCAACCTACCTTAAACACCTCAAAAAATTAAAATTAACCAAAATTCTTAAGCAAGACCATGAACATAACCAAAAACTAGACCTATTGAGAATATCTTTGATTATTTAAATAATATTATAGGAACTATCTAGATATATTAGGCATATAGAGAGCCTAGGCACAACCACCCACATAGGGTCTCACTTGTACTTATGCCAAGTAGGGAGTATGTCATGATAGGCTAGTGGGAGTCATAAGGAGGTTTTATTATCTCTCACATAATGGTTTTGACCATATATCCAAGGGCTACTTCTAGGTATTATTAATTTTCAATGTACCAATGAGTATATCAAGAAGGGTTAGGTATATAGGGAGGCCTTTGAGATATATAGGCCAGATTAGTATATCAAGGGAAGGATAAATAAGGATCTTAAAACATCTCCTCTTTTTTCTTTAATTAACTTTTAAAACTTATAAAAATTAATTAAATCCCTAACCTTACTGATCCTTTTTTTACCCATGCCTAAAAGACATTACATAACTCATAGCATTCCTTACCAAAGGACCAACCTATTAAAATTTGTGCAATTTAATCTTGTTTAGACCAAGTCCAAATGTGTGATAAGGTGCTTATTAGAACCATTTATGTATCATATGGAAATGCGATTATGTAATACTACAAGCATGTTCATGTAAGCCTATGAGCCCCTTTCATATTTGATAGTTAGTGTTATTGGTTAATCCACCTTTATAGAAAACCTCACTTAAAAGGACAATTTATTATAAGGTTAACATCAAGGTTAAGTTTATGCCGATCTAAGGTTAATCTCTCATTGGGGATTTGGTATCTCAATAAATATCCATCAACGAGGATTAGTTTTTATCATAAGTCTGAAAAAAATATGATATATTGGGATGCACATGAGCACCCACATTATAATTCTTCTTGTCATCTTCCTTTTTTTCTTTGTCATTTATTATTGATATATTTTAAACTAGTTTTTCTTATTTTTGGCATATAATTGTGGTGAATGCATTTTTTTTATGGTTTATAGAAAAATATTATAAATTTGAACATGGTGTTATAGCAATATTTGAAATAGAATCACTCATCAACAAAGAAAAAATCAATTTATTGAGAGTTAAAAGATACATTTAGGTTCACATATTTTTTTGGTTTGAATTTGAAATTTAAAATATGAATTTTTGTTGGTGCCATTCACATGACTTTTCATGCATCTTTTATGCAATATACCGGTGCATGTACATGAATCCCAATGCAAAAAGAGGCACATATATGTGGATGACATGATGGCCATATCATGTTCCTTAAATCTAGGAGGAAGGGTGATCTATTCCTACTTACCGTTAGTAGTCATGATCGAATTATTTTGTCTAAAAATATTTTTCCTTCCTCCACTAGCTAGGTTGGGAGTGGTATAGTGGCTAAAAATTTTCTTATCTCAATAGCCATCATTACTTCGAATCACCAACACTCTTTGTGATTGAAACCCTTCAATAAGGTCTATCCCCTATCTTTGTAGTCACACTTGCATCTATGGAACAATGGTTGGGTTGCATGCTTGCAATGCTTCTATCTATGGTTTGATTCCATACCAAGGAATTCTATGCAATTTTTCTCATAATAATAAAAATGCTATGGGTCTTAGAAAGGGAAATGACATTTTGGACTCAATGCACCGAGTGGCCTAGTGGTTGGTTTGCTCACTTGAAGGTTGAAGATTTTGATTTTGATTAAGTGTGGGCACAATTCCTTTTTTGTTGCAAGGAATATGGCTCAACATTATTTTAAATGGATGCACTCATTAGGCTCAATGTCTATGCATGGCATGTTAGTTAATTCCCGTGCTTGCTCATAGGAGCTATTGGGTTTGAACCTCATTGGATCCAAACCCATAATTATATATACATGAATAAAATAATTTTACAATCACATTTATAAAAGTGTTAAACTTATATTTGCAAGCACAACACCCAATATGGTGATTACATTGCAACAACCAATTTAAGGAATTTTTTCTAAGGTTTAAAATTTAATTTGTTTTTGAAAATTTGAGTGCCAATTTAAAAAAATATTTTTAAGGCCATAAATTTTGTATACAAAAGCATTTAAAGCCTATTTATTAGATTGCATGACTATTTGAGCTCTATGCAATGATGACATCAATTTATAGACCTGTTATAAATTTATTTAGAATTTTATGCAAATTGGATTCGTGTATGTTACTCACCTCAATGGGAAAAATTATAACACTTGGTTAGTTCAAATGATAGTATTAATAAAAGCAAAAATTTTCATCTTCAATAATGAATTAGAAGAAGGTATTAGTGATTATAAACTTAGATATGTAACAACCCCAAATTCCAATCCATGAGAGAGGGAGAGAGAGAGAGAAAGAGAGAGAGAAAGAGCTTTTTTCCTTTATGCATTATTAGGGATTTATGAATCCCCTAACCATTTATATACCATCTTGATAACTGACCAATATCCTAATGTCTTACAATCAAGCTATCTATATCATCTCTATGATGAGCTAACTTAAGCTATCTATCTCATCTCCATGATGAGCTAACTTAAGCTATTCATCTCATATCCATGATGAGCTAACTTAAGCTATCCATCTCATCTCAATGATGAGCTAACTTAAGCTATCTATCTCATATCCATGATGAGCTAACTTAAGCTATCTATCTCATCTCCATGATGAGCTAACTTAAGCTATCTGTCTCATCTCAATGATGAGCTAACTTAAGCTATTTGTCTCATCTCTATGATGAGCTAACTTAAGCTATTTATCTCATATCCATGATGAGATAAATTAAGCTATCTGTCTCATCTTCATGATAAAATAACTTAAGCTATTTGTCTCATCTCATCCGTGCTTCTAATCCATGCATAAGTTAGTAGGTATCATTCTTTACCTAACTAAGATTCATCATGTTAAATATATTCAAACCATACATTGCATATGCTATTTCTTACTCACAACCAGTGAAATTTTCCTTTCTTTAATCACATCATTCACAATTAATATGAGTAACACCATAATTGATCAATACTTTTTTTTACCAAATAACTAATGCATACTCTATGAGATAGTAATGAATTCCCATTTAATTTAAAGAGCAACATGATTTCAATAACTACTTCTAGTAAAAGCATAATCAAAGGATAAATATACATCACACAATCACATAACACCTCATATATTATGGAAAACCCTTACGAAAAAAACCTAGCCTTAAAACATCCTTTTATTTTTGTAAGTCAAGTTTTTTGCAATATAATTAATCAAAGGAATACCATGATCCTTTTCATCCAAACATAAAAATACCATAATTCTTATATCCCTAAAAACATGAATTTTTCCTTTAATTCATATTACAAAATTTGGTGAGGGAACCCCATAATTCCCTCGAATGAATTCCACATTCATTCCTCATATGTTAATTTTATTTATTTGAAAAGATCATTCTAAACAATAAATTCTTCTAAAAATCCAATATATCCATCTGCTATAAAATACACATATCAAGACTATTAGAGAGGACCCCATAATCCTCCCCAAATAAACCCATTAGTACCATTACAACAAGAATAAAAACAAGATCAACCATGCTTTTCCAACATTCTTCAATATGAACTAAAATCTAATATCCTTTGTAAATTCCACACCTTATATATATATATATATATATATATATATATATATATATATATATATATATATATATATATATATATATACCAAAAGGAATTATTAACCACAAATGCATCACCAACACACCTCATCCCAATATGAGATAAATATAATAACATCATCTAATCCCAACCATATTTTCTTTTCAACACCCATATCATCTTAACCCAAAAGCATTTCAATCATAATTTAGTCAACATGAAAAATATGGTGTCTTTAATTACATTTTAGTCTAGTTTAAATCAGAGGAAAGTATTAATTATTCGAGCACCTTCGAGTCCAATTCATTTGAAAATAATATATTTTCCTTCATATAAATAAAGTTTAAATTTTGAGTAGATCAATAATTCTTGATTAATATTCATAAAAATCTATTATTAAAGTAAATCCAAAAAGGTTGGTCAACCTGTTGGCATCATTGGAAAATTAAAAAAACCAAATAAAAAACAAGGAAACCATAATTCAACAACCAAAGTCAAAATAGCAACAATCACAAGCAAAATATAACTTACCAAAACAAAAATAGCAACAATCACAAGAAAAATATAACTTGATGTCTACCAAGAGGAAAAGGGTCATTTGCACCGAAAACTAGTGTTATTGGGTAGCTCTTTTGTAGAGAAGCCTTGATCATCCAAGATGATCAATAAGAAGGTGAAGGTTTTCCCCTTCTTAGGTGCTTTAAAGCACACCCACGAGCGGTGTGGGATATACCTTTTAAAAACCTAATTTCTTTACCCCTCCCCACACATGTTGTTCTCTTAATGACCTAGCTAATGAGATTATGCCATGACAACGTGGTATTAGGAAGAAAAATCCTCCTCACAATGGCCGTATAAATTTAAGTTTACATTACTAAAGTTGCTCTTGAATTACATAATCGACCATTAAAAGAAGGTACTTCCACGAGTGAACAAAACTCATATTTATGACCTTCCCCAGAAGTAATACTAATGTAAACACTCAAAAGGACATTCAAGCATTCAATAGGTGCACACAATCAAACATAAAAGATTCATTTTCCTTCATCATTCTTCTAGGAATTCAAATGAAGATGTTCGTTTAGCTGAGAGCTTAATGAGACATTTCTTGCGATTTCTAACCCAGTCAAAATATCACAAATAATGCTCAAGACAAAGAGGTCAAAATAAAGTGATAAATATTGAAAAATTAAGTTTACCATAGAGGAAAGGACGATGCAAAGATTCATTAATAGAGTGCAATCAATATGGATCGATCTATTTCAACCAAAACGAAAAGGAAAGAAAAGAATAAATCAAAGTACTCCAAAAAGAAATTTTTAGAATGGTTAAGAAAAATTCTTCATTCCAAAATGATCATATCCTTGAAGACAAAGAGAGGGAGATTCTCTAAAGGATGACCAAATCAACTATATTTATGATTATAATAAGGTCTCTAAGCACAACAATATAGTGTGGAAGAAGAGGATTAATGAGTGCTCTTATTTTTAATTAAGCAATAAATTCCTCAAACAACACATTAGAGCAAAACCAAGATCTGTATGCATAATTTCTATTTTCTTTAAGGGTGGATATTTGAGCAAGATTAAAGAGAAATACCCTAAATTTGTACACCCACTCATAACCCTTATGGGGTGCTAAAAAATAATTAACGAAAACTGATTTTAAAATACACAACAAATCAAACTGAAACCCATTTTAAACCATAGAGGGCACTAAAAAATATTAATGAAAGCCCATTTTAAAATACAAAAAAAATCAAACTGAAACCCATTTTAAACCACAGAGGGCACTAAAAAATATTAACAAAAGCCCATTTTGAAATAAACAAAAAATCAATCTAAAACTCATTTTAAACTATAAAGGGTGCTAAAAAAAGATTAATGAAAGCCCATTTTAAAATAAGTAAAAACACATCCAATCGTAGCGAGGGCGATGGAGGTAATTGAAAACCATGACATACAGTTAAAAATCCTTAGGGCAGGGTAACGACTACATTTCATAAAAAAATGAAGTGTTTTTTTTTTTAAAGGATTACAATCCAAAATATATTTTCAGTAAGACGTAGAACTTCAAGGCTCAAAAGGGGGTTAAATATTTGATCAAACCTGTTATGATGACCCACTATTGCTCTGTTGGGTTGAGTCCTCAAAGAGGAAGTGCTTGGACTATTATTTATGTTGGTGGAGTTAGATGTATTTTTTTCATTAGGGACTAATTTCAAATATCTCCATGAGAAATTAGGTGATAATTAAAGTTAATAGAATATAAATTAATCTCTCTAATATCAAAATTTTATATTTCAATAATGTAAAAGATAATATATCTCACTTCAAAGCTCTAAAATACAATCTAACTATTGTATGAGGTAAGGTAAAGAGTGATGTAGAGTATGTCAAATTTGTTACTTTCACTATTTCCCCTCCTTTTCATATAGTTGGATTGGTTCTTTATGTGAATGCTATGGCTATCAAAAAACCAAAACCCGTCCCTCTTGAAGGAATTTTCAAGCTTCTAATACCTTATGAAGTGAAAATGAAGAATTTTGGAGCTTTCTCATACACAAGATCATCCAAAATATTTCAAGTCAATGGAATATAAGGCTCAAGTTCCTAAGAGAAAGTCTAGGGTTTCAAAAAAGTCAAACATTTATGAATATTGTAAAAGGGAAGGACACTCCATCAAATATTGCATTACAATTCTAAAGAATATTGGGACATAATTCTTGAGGGCTAGACACAAGATTTTTGATGATGAAGATGAGGATAAAGGAGTAATATCAAAGGTCCACTAGATCATCCATTATGAGGAGGAGGTGCTACCTCTAATCCCTTCTCTCATAGGCCCTCTTAGTTCATATTATGGGGGTGTTGAAATTTGTGTAATTTGAATGTGTTTAGGCCAAGGACAAACGTGTGATAAGGTACTTATGAGTGCCATTTACATAGCCTATCAATATGCAATTATGTAATACTATGAGCATTCCTCATTTATGTAAGCTTATAGGCATTTCATGTAAGCCTATAGGCCCCTTTCATATTTTAGTGGCATTGGTTAATCCACCTTTATGGAGCACTCAAAAGTATAATTTATTACTATTCTATTGTAAGGCTAACCTCAAGGTCAAGTTTATGTGAGCCTCAGGTTAACCTCTCACTGGAGACTTGGTATCACTAGAAATACCCCTATGAGGATCAATTTGTATCATAAGTGCAAATAAAATATGATATATTCGGGTGTCCAGTAGAATCCACCTTATATTTCTTCTTATCATATTACTTTATTTATTTACATAATTTATTATTGCTATATTTTAAATAAACTTTTCTTCTTTTTGGCATATAATTGTGGTAGATGCATGTTTTTGAAGTTTTCTAGAAAATATTGCAAATTTGAAGACAACTATCTTGATCCTTGTTTCATTAATAATGAGGAAGGTCAAGATGAATTTCTTAGTTATAAAAAGATAACCTCTTTCACCTTTCATCCTCATCCTACTACACTCAATACCAACTCCAAATCACTTAACCAAGTAACCTCTAGTTTAAAAACCAACCCAAGCATAAAACCATCCTCAAATCCAATAATCACAAAACTATCATCAAATCCAATAATCCCTTAACGAACTTCTAATCAAGTTAATTATTTGATCTTTTGTATCTTGAGGACTTCATATTTAATTTTAATTTTGATATAATTAATCAAGTATCTCTATCAAAACCATAAATTTATCAGCATTAGTTACCTTCTACCTCACAACCAATCTTCTAACTCTTGTCTAAAAATACACCATGTGTTTATCTACGACATCCCAATCCTATAACTATAGAGCTTTAAGATTTTATAAATCAATTAAAGTAATTAAAACAACAAATTATCATTATCCATGGGTCATCCTCTATTTAAAGTCACTTCTATGATGACCTTTGCAACCATCCTTTTTATCCCTTTGTAGCCAATAGTACATTTCTCTTAAACTTTAGAACACCAAAGTTTTAGATGCACAAGGGGAAAGAAGACCCAATCAACCATAGTATGTTACAACACCAATATAGCCAAGTCGACTATATTTCCAATTGTCATCTATTCATTGATTTATTATTATTAATAGTCGTAGGTTGATTTAGAATATATCATCAATCATAATAATATTTAGATATGTGAAACTCTTCAGACTGAGGAATATGGCAGTCCGATTCTGCAACAAATTGCCACCCCCTAGTTTAGTCCTAAACAAACCAGGAGCACTGTGAAGTCTCCTATAGATTTTGGCAGTGAAAAAGAAGAGGGAGAATATCAAATGCTGAGAATCAAAAAATTAAAACTGATAATGACATTGCCAATATAAAATAGAGAACCTTGTTTCAACAGGTTATTCTGGGTTTCGAAGACAACAAATTAGGAAAACCCCCTTAAGGGAGGGGGAGAGGAAGAAATCCCAAACAATATAAATGAAGTTCCTCTCATGGAACGTGAGAGGCCTCAATGGCCTTCCCAAACATAGGGAAGTTAGTGCAATAATAAATCAAGTGAATCCAACTATTATCATGTTGTAAGAAACAAAAACTGATGAGATTCAGTCAAAAAAAGTAGCAAAAAAAATATGGAATCAAGGGGAGATGGTTTGCAAATCAGCCAGAGGAGCGTTTGGAGGCCTTATGAATTTGTGGGATCCTCGGATAGTAGAAGGTACAATTATTCAAAAATATGATAGGGTTATTAGTGTTTTATTTAAGGAAATAAACAACAACAGGTCGTGGATCCTTTCAAATATTTATACCCCAACTTCAATTCAAGGGAGAGATCTATTGTGGGAGTACTTAGGCAATCTGAGTGAAATATTCCATAATGTCCCCTAGATTATGGTTGAGTATTTTAACACTCCTCTTTACCCTTCAGATAAAATGGGTGGAAATGGACCACCTATCAGGAGCATGGATGAGTTCAATGAATTTGTGAACTCCAACATGTTCATGGATGTAAAACTTAGAGAAGCAAATTATACTTGGAGCAATTTATGGATAGGGTGTCATCTCATTCAAGAAAGGCTTGACATGTTTTTTCTATCAAAGGAGGCTACAAATTTGTTCGATGATTCTACCCTGCAAGCCCTTCCTAAAATTGCCTCTGATCATAATCCTATTTTTTGGATATCCCTAAATCTCTATCCTTCAAGAAACCTTTCAGATTTCAATCTATGTGGATCAAACATTCCAGTTTCAGAGATAACTTAAATTAGTGGTGGCAGCAGCCTGTCAGGGGCTTTTAAACTTGCTGGTAAATTAAATTTTGTTAAGGAAAAGCTTCAAACTTGGAACAAAGAAGTATTTAGGAACCTCTTTGAAAATAAAAAATAGGTTGTTGAAATTTTGAAGATAATTGATCAGAGGATTCAACATGGTGATGCTAATGAAACTACTAGGAAGGAGGAATGAACAAAACTAGCAGAGTTTCATAACATTTTTGCCTGTGAGAAAATCTATTGGAGGCAAAAATCAAGGGCTCTTTGGTTGAAATATGGAGATTCAAATTCTAAATTTTTTTACATCACCATGCTTAAAAACATAAGCAATAACAAGATAATTTTTTTAAAAAAAGCAGATGGTTCTATTACTCAGGACTTAATGGAAACTAGAAAGGAGGCAGTAACTTATTTCAATTCAATCCTTGGTCAAGAATCGTAGTGCAATGAGGAGGCCAAAGATATTATCTTGCAATACATTCCTACCATAATAAATGAGGATATAAACCTTAAGCTTCTAGCTCCCTTTTCTGATGAGGAAATTAAGGAAGCCTTGTTTAGCATGGAGCCAGACAAAGCCCCAAGATCCGATGGCTTTCCCCCTCGTTTCTATAAAGCATTTTGGAACACTGTAAGTGAGGATGCAATTTTTGCTGTTAGAGAATTCCAAGCAAGCAATAATATACCAAAAGGTCTCAACTCTACTTTTATTTCTCTAATTCCTAAGAAGCAAACCCTTGAATCTATGGCTGACTTCAGGCCAATTAGTTTGTGCAATGTTTATTACAAGATCCTAACTAAAGCCATTGCAAATAGAATGAGAGATGTTCGACCCCACATCATAGATCCATGCTAGGGAAGCTCTGTCCAGGGTAGGTCAATCTTGTATGGAGTTATCATAGTTCATGAAGCTCTACACTCTACTCATAAGACTAACAGGTCTATTTTTTCCCTCAAGCTTGATATGAACAAAGAATTTGATAGGCTAAATTGGGACTTTCTGATTGTTGTCCTCCTTAAGTTTGGTTTTCACTATCAATGGGTTAATTTTATTAAAGAATGCATTTATAAAGTATGGTTCTCAATTCTGGTTAATGGAACAACTACCGGTTACTTTCAAAGTTGTAGAGGAATTCGGTAGGGGGACCCTATCAACCCCATGTTATTCATAATTATGGTAGAAGCTTTAGGTAGAACCATAAAAAATTCTTGTAGTTCAAGGCTAATATCAGGAATCAAGACAGCTCTCACTAGGGATATTTATCACCAACAATTCATCGATGATACCTTCTATTGACTAAGGCATCGGTGGTTGAGGCCACAATAGTTAAATACATCCTACAAATCTACGAGGACGTTGCTGGTCAGAAAGTTAATTTCAATAAAAGTAAGTTATATTTATTGAACACCCCCATTTAGAGGTAAGGAAGGATTGCATAAATTTTAGGGTGTGATATAGCAAACCTCCCCACTTTGTATCTTGGTCTCCCTCTTTTCATTGGTTCTCCGAGAGAGTCAATGTGGGATAGGGTTATTGAAAGAATTAAAAAAAAAACTTGCTAGATGGAAAGGTCATCTTCTATCTCAAGCAGGAAAGATGACCCTCACTAAGGCCTCTATTCAGAGCATTCCAGTATATTTCCTCTCCGTTTTCAAAGCCCCTGTGAAGGTTTTCCAAAAATCTGAGAAACTCCAAAAAGAATTTTTATGGACTGGATTAGAGGAGAAAAAAAGGATACACCTTGTAGGATGGACCAAAGTGTGAAGACCTAGGGAAAATGGGGGCTTAGGTCTGAGGAGAATTGCTTGAATTTATCTTTACTAGCTAAGCAGACGTGGTGCCTCATTTTTGTTTAAGAAAATAAATGGAAAACTATCATCAAACGAAAGTATCTTCAAAATACGGAATTTCTAAGTGATTCAGTTCCAATCAGAGGTTCTGCTTTTTGGAAAGCAATTCTAAATTGTAAGGAAATCATCAAAAAAGGTTAAATATGGGTTTTAGGAAATGATGAGAGGATAAATTGCTGGAATGACAGGTGGGCTAAGGACGAACCACTGACACAATATCCTAACTTAGCCCGAATCAGAGATATCACGAAAGAACTCATTGACAAAAAAGTCTTCGACTATATGGTTGAGGAGAAATGCAGAATGAAGTGGAAATAAATAAGGATTTAGGGATTTCAAGCGAAATCAAATGATCTTTGTAACATTCTCGGGCAACAATTTATCCCCATGAGACCCAAGGAAGATCAAGTGACCTTGGCTCCTACGAAAAACGAGCAGTTCACTATTAAATAAGCTTACAAGCTTCTGCTTGATGACGAGAATTTTGTCCTCCAAAAGGACTTAGTTTGGATAAAAAATTTAATTCCAAAAATTGTAGTCTTTTCATGGTTGTTTATCCAAGGAAGAATTCTAACCATTGATAATATGATGTGTAAAGGTATTTGTATCACTAATCGATGTTATATGTGCAGGACTAATTGGGATACTATTTATCACATTTTCTTTGAGTGCCCTTTTTCCTTGACTGTCCTAAGTGGGGTTTTTCAGGCCTTCAATATTTCTTGGGTTAAACCAGCCATCGTACTTGATTTGTTCATCTAATGGCCTTACCTCTTTTCCAGCCAAAGACTTAGATACATATGGAAAATTTGTCTCAATCACTATCTTTGGAAGGTGTGGTTAGAAAGGAACCATATAGTCTTTAATGAGTCTATCCATGATCATCAAACTATCATTGCCAGGATCCTATCCTTTGCCAATGAGAATGTGAACCTTATCCATTTTGATAGCCATAAAACTCATTCGTAGGAGACCACGATTGCTCAATATTTAAGCTTAATCTTGTTAGATGAGTCTGTGGCTAGGGTAGTCAATTCCAGAACTAATGTTAAGTGGTCCCCACCTCCTACGGGTTGGTTTAAGCTTAATTTTTATAGAGTGGCTAAGGAAAATCCTAGTAGAGTAGGTGCTAGCGACATTGTGCGAGATCATAATGGGAATATGATGCTTGCATTTTCTGAATATTTGGGAATAAGGATGAACAACGAAGCTGAAGCTAGAGCTATGTGGAGAGGCCTTAAAATGACTCAAGGCTTAGAAGACAATTTTATCGTAGAAGGAGAATCTATGCATGTTATAAATATCCTCAATAATTGGAAAACACCTCCTTGGAGGATTAAAACAATTGTTGAAGAGGCTAGGATCCTTTTCCAGGGAAGACAAGACATAAAATCCCAACACGTCTTTCGGGAAGCTAAAAAAGTTACTGATAAGTTGGCCAATTTGGGTGTCGATGGTGACAAAATTTTCAAATGGGAACACCATGTCCCTAGCGAAGTCAAGGAGCTTATTCAATAAGAATGCCAAGAATGATAGTCGAATTTACTAATAGGGAAGGCACTGTAAGTTCAAAGGCTATGAGTATTCTCGTCTTTTTTTTGAAATGGACTCACAATAAAAATTATCCAAGCTATCAATCTTGGTGGATACTGCTTGGAAATACCATAAAGACTAATGGGGACAGTCACATGTCAGATAACATAGCTCCTATTCATCTTAGTAATTTGAGGTTGGTTGATAATCATAGGGCAGGAAAGAAACGACAATATAAGACTTCAAACCAGAGCCACGTGGACCACCAGATATCCACCGCCATAAATCTAGCCAGTAGGTTCACTTCTCCAAGGCTGATTGGCCAAGATAGGATGTGGTACCAAAGCATGTCATATATGGAAGAAAGCAATTACCAAAGAATTATTAAGAGTAACTGTCAATATAAAGCTTGTGGGAGTTTTTTTAGTACTCTGCTATGTGTGTTTGTAGCTTTTTGTTTCTCCACTATTTCAAGGAAGGGATTTATGTCTGTTTCTTTTTTTGTAATTATGATGTAGGTGTGTTTTCTCGGGGTATACCCAAAATTTTGTATGAGAAGTTTCTTTTTGATAACAAGCTATGTGCCTTACCGGATGTAATGGCTTTGGCGACATGTAGATTTTACATATATAGGATCCTTAGTAAGGACATGTTCATCAACAACCCTAGGCTAATTTTTGTAAAAGGTTTTGGGTCAACCTGTAAAACCCGGTATTAATGCTATAGTATCTGATCTACTAAAAATAATAATATTATTTTCCTATTTGCATATGCAAGAGACTTAGGCCCCTCTAAGTGGCAAAGGACTTGGCCCTTCTAAAGTGGCAAATAATTATTAATCTTCTCATCCAAATTGTATTGTATTTTTTTTACGAAGAATTCTCTTCCAAGTGGTATCATAGCAATAAAGAAACTAATATGAAACTATAACTCATATTTTGTGTGTTTGATCGACAAAAGCTTCATCATTAATATCATTTCCAACGTGCGTAATTATGTTGATAACGAACAGTAACGTAACATTAAAGACCATGTAAGTATTATTTTCCATTGTATTGTCTTGGTAAATTTGTTTTCCTTTGTCCCACACATATAGTGTGAAGGACATTGTGATATTTTTATACTCCATGGTGTAATAAGTTAAACATGACTTCGATCATGCATTGTTCCTTTTGCATTGTTTCCTATCCGTAATTCGTATCGATGGTCTTCTAGTCGCATCCTTATTTGTCTTCTAATCACATCCTCATTGAGTAACACATGTCATTGTTAGTTGTGTCAATTTGTCATTTGTATGGTAATCACATCGCCCTTGGTTGCATCCCATGAATTTGTGTCAGTCACAGTCATAACCATTGAGATTGCCTAGCTCCTCTTCGTATTAGTTGTATCCATTAAGTTCACTTAGCTCCTCTTCATGTCGAAAGTAGTTGTTGAGTCTGCTTAGCTCCTCTTCATGTTAGAGGTAGCCATTACAAACAAATCTAGTCGTTGTAATTGAAAATTCAAGTGGAAGAAATCTAATAACTAGCCATTGAGGATAAAATAAATAAAATTTTGTAGTGGGAGTGAATTCATAGTTGGAGTAGAATATTCATCAATAAAATTGACAACATATATTTACCAAAACTAATAAAATATTTTGGAGGTAAATCAAGTGCATGCATGACAGGTGGAATAGAGCACCAAACGAACGATTACAAAGCATCGATAAGCCAAATGAAGGATCATTAAATTCACTAAGGAGACCTCCATGAAATAAAGGTATGAAATATAATTCTCCTTTACACATTAATAGTTTTAACCCCAACCTCTCAGTCCTTAACTCTATGGCTCCTTCCAACTCATCCTACAAGAATCTCCAATATGAGGAAATCGTAGTCCCTTCTTCTGGACCCTAAGAATTACAAGATTGTTTGTCTAAAGTAACTAGTAATATGAGCAAAATGATAGAATTTATCCAACAACTATCACAAAAACAAAACCTTGAACCTCCTCTCTCTCCAACTAATTCCCATAGAAAAAATGATATTGTAGATCAAAATCCTCCCATAGGTCACAATGATCTTAACTCTGATATGGGGGAAGCTACTCAATATTTGAAATGACCTCCAAGTGTTACCGTTCATGCAATGATATGCCCATATTTGAGGGTGGGGATCCATGTGGTTGGTTAGCTAAAATGGAGGGTATACTACACTTATATCATATTCCTAAAGTCAAGAAGGTTTCTTATACCTCTTCCAAACTGGGTATAGAAGCTTACTAGTGGTTTTTTTGGCAACAACGTCAACATAAACGTACCATATTATGGCCAGAATTTAAAGATATTTTCCTCAAAATATTTGATGAAGGTATTTTTTCTTCTTATATCATGGGCCTATTGGATCTTAAACAAACTGGTTTTGTCCAAGATTATATTTCAGAGTTCACAAGTCTTCTCATATATACGAAAGATGTAAAAGCTTTGGTGGTGGTTTCTGCCTTTCGTCATGGTCTGAAGAAAAATATTCAACTAGAAGTGGACTTACATGATCCCTACACTTTGGATGATACCATGAGGATCACTAAGATTGCTGAACAAAAATTTCAAAATTGGACTTCTAGGTGAGGCTCTAATGCTTATCCTCAATATCGCAATAATTCCTTTTGCAAAAATCAACAATCATCAAGATATTTCTACTTTAAATATCACAATCATCATCCCAGATATTAGACATGTGTACCACATCAAACATTTCAAATAGAATATGAAAATAAGGATGAAGAAGATGAAGTAGAAGATATCACTCAACAAGAGTCACCCATGTATACACAAAAAATCTTAGCAGATACTAGTGAAGCAACACCAAAATATGACACCATAGCTATTTCAATGTATGCTCTTATGGGGTTAACAAATCATCATACAATTAAGGTACCATGATTTATTAGGTACACATGTATAAATGTGTTGATTGATTTAGGTAGTACACATAAATTTATTGGCATCAAGACTGCTAAAGCATTGAATATGTACATTAATTATTCTAATCAAGATAAGTTTTATGTTTTAATTGCAAACGGAGGAAAAACTCAATGTGTTGGTAAAACATACCCAATTTTAATCCAAATGGGAAATTTAACTTGGCAAGGAACTCTCTTTGTTATGAACTTGGAAAGTTCAGATGTTATTTTGGGTATTGAATGGTTAGAACAACTAGAAGTTGTTAGTTTTAACCTTCGAAAATTATATGTGGAATGGAAAGAGAATGAGAAGACTATTCGCCTCCAAGAAATTCAATCTCCACCATCCAAGGTAGTGAGTTCCCACTGCATGGAAAATATATTAAAGAAAGGAGGTTGTGGATTCATAGCTCAAATCAATTGCATGGAAGTTCAAGCACGAGATACTCCTATAATTCCCTCAAAATATCATCAAGATATTATGGCTAACTATGATGAATTTTTTACCGAACCAAAAGGGCTACCTCCAAAGTGATATCATGACCATACCATACATCTTGTCCTCAGAAGTCTCCCTCCTAATGTGCATCCTTATCGATAGCATCAACCTCAAAAAATAAAAATTGAAAAAATTGTCCAAGAACTATTAGAACATGATATCATTCATCATAGCAATAGTCCTTATACATCACCAGTGGTTTTGGCTCATCGTAAAGATAATTCTTGGCACATGTGTCCTAATTTTTGTCCCCTCAATAAAATAATGATCAAGGATAAGTTCCCTATCCCTATCATAGATGATTTATTATATGAATTGCATGGTGTTAAATATTTCACAAAATTGGATCTACGCTTGGGTTTTCATCAAATCTGAGTAAGAGATGAGGACATTCCCAAAACTGCCTTTCCTACTCATGAAGGTCATTATGAATTCTTGGTCATGCATTTTTGTCTCATCAATGCCCCTTCTACTTTCCAAAGTCTCATGAACCATGTTTTTCATCCATTTCTTCGTATATTTGTCTTAGTCTTCTTCTATGATATTTTGATATATAGCAAATCTTGGAAGGATAATTAAATGCACGTGGGAAAAGTTCTTCAGGTATTACATAAGGAGAAATTTTTTGTGAAACACTCCAAAAGTTATTTTGGTGTTCAAAAGGTCAAATATTTGGGTCATATCGTTTCTCATGAAGGCGTTAAAGTGGATCCTAATAAAATTAAAGCCATTCAATATTGGCCTTTACCCAAAACCATCAAAAAATTTATGGGTTTTTGGGTCTCATAGGTTATTATCACAAGTTTATTCATATTTATGGTAAAATTGTAGCTCCTATCACCACCCTCACAAAAAAGAATGCTTTTCACTAGTCTGATGTTGCCACTCAAGCATTCATGGCACTAAAGGAAGCTATGTTTACTACTCCGATATTGGCAACTCCAGATTTTCACAAACCATTCATTATTGAATGTGATGCTTCGAGTACAAGTATTGGAGTAGTATTAATACAATATTATCACCCCTTGGAATTTAAAAGCAAGAAAATTTCAAGTAAAAATTTGGGGAGGTCCACATATGAGAAAGAAATGTTGGCTATTCTACATGCAATCGAGAAATGGAGATATTACTTACTCAACAATTGTTTCATCATAAAAATAGATCATAGTAGTCTTAAGCACTTTATAGAACAATGTTTCTCCTATCCAGAATAAAACAAGTGGATGAAAAAGTTATTGGGATATGATAAACAATGTTTCATCCACTTGTTTTATTCTGGATAGGAGAAACAAGCTAGCTGGTCTAGTTGAAGTTAAGTAGATCAAACTTCCAACTAGCTGCCTATAAAGGGTGACATCAACCCTTTCTTCATCATCACTATTAACCAATTTCAACCTGGTTTCCATGGGAGTGAGGGAGGGCTTACACTCCTCCATGCAAAAACTCTTCAAAATAGACTGAATGCATTTAGCATGTGAGATAAAAATCTTACTAGGCTGTTGCCATACCTCTATGCCTAAGCAATAGTGGAGGAGGCCTAAGTCTGTCATCTCAATTTTTTTGCATAAGTCTTCCTTGAGCAATATTATTCCTTCTGTGTCATCACCTGTAATGAGAAGGTCATACACATACAATATAACCAAAATGATACGGTTTCTCCAATGTTTCACACAAAGAGTAGATTTTATTACAAATCTAGTGAAACCAAGGTTGAGGAAATAGGATTCAATCTTTGCATACCAAGCTCAGGATGCTTGATTTGACCCATATAGAGATTTCTTCAATATAAAGATTTTTTTCTTGGCCCTCAACTGTGTACTCTAGTGGTTGGTTCACATATACTTCCTCCTTCAAGTTATCATTGAGAAATGCACTTTTGACATCCATATGATATATAGGCCAATGATTTTGAGCTGCCACAACAATAACTATCATGATTGTGGTCAAATTTGCCACAGGAGAAAAGGTCTTCTCATAATAAATTCCCCCTTGTTGCTTATAACCTTGATCTACTAGGTGAGACTTGTAGTGATCTTATGAGCCATATTCTTTGTATTTTGCCTTGTACACCCATTTTGTGCCAATGGTATATTTGCCTTGGGGTAAATCAACCAACTCCCAAGTGTGATTCCTTTCAATGGAAACCAATTCTTGATACATGGCAAGAACCCATTTAGGATCACCAAGTGCTTTGAAATTAGAAGGTTCAGGTTGGCTAAGGAATTTGGCCATGAGGACATAATTCACTTGGTGTCTTAGGGCTGAAGGCCTTTTACTTGTATAAGTGGGCAAATGACTTTGGGCTTCATTTACGGTGGCTTGAACCCACTTAGGTAAAGGATTGGATAAAGTGGCTTGATCATTATATGGAGGAGTAGGAGGAGATTGAGGACATGGATCATTTGTGGGGAGTTCTTCATGTGGAGGTATTTCTTGATTTATGAGTGAAGGGGAAGGACTAGATGATATTGTATTCATTAAGGGAGCAACTGTTTCATTAGTTAATTCGAAAGTAGGGACCATAGGAGGATGATTAGATTGGGGATACTCATGAAAGGTAACATCTCTATATAGAATGATCCTCTTGGAAACATGCTCATACAACTTATAGGCATTGGAACTATCACTATATCCAACAAATATGCATTTTTGGATCTTATAATCAAACTTCTTCCTTTTCTTATGAGGAATGTGAACATAGGCATCACATCCAAAAAATTTCAAATGGCCCACATTAGGTGTCCTTCCACTCCATGCTTCTTCAGATGTTCTTTCATGTAAGGCCTTTGTGTAGGACCTATTAGTTAAGTATGCAGTAGTAAGAACAACTTCTCCCGAAAATGAGTTAGGAAATGTAGCAACATGTAACATTGATTTTGCCCTACTTGTGATTGTTTGAGTCATCCTCTCAGATACTCCATTTTGTTGGTTGGAATAAGAAGTTGTGAATTTCCTCATTATCCCATGGTACTTACAAATTTTGAAGAATTCATTGGAGGTATATTCTCCACCATTATAAGATCTTAAGGTTGATATTTGGTAGCCACTTTATCTCTCAAAAAGTGCCATGAATTATTTGAACTTATCAAGGGCTTGCCATTTATATTGAATTGGGTAGATACATACATTTATATTGTAATCATCAATGAAAGTGATGTAGTATTTGGCCCCAATATAAGATTGAATAGAAATTGTCCCACAAATATCTGAATGAACCAATTGCAAAGGTCTATTGGTTCTCCAAGCCTTTCCTGATTCAAAATGCTATCTATGGTGTTTGGCTATTACACATGGCTCACAAAAATATTTTGAATCCTTAAGATGTGGAAGTCCTTTTACTAAACCTTTACTTTCCATAATTTGAAGATTATGAAAATTTAAATACCCCAATATTTCATGCCACATGTACTACAAAGAAAAATTAGTTATTGTATGCAAAGATGTTTGTGTTATAAATTTGGTAAGGAGGTAGTAAACACCATCATTTTTGACTCCCATGACTTTGACATTGCCATTGGGTTCCTGAATGTAGCATTTTTCTTTTTAAAAATAGATAGTATAGCCCTTATATGTAAGCTACCCTATAGAAAAAGGCTCCTTTTAAGACCAGGCACATACAAAACATCTATTGCAGGAACATTATTCCCATCATGTAAATCAAGTGGTGCCTACCCAAAGCCTTTAATGGGAAGAGCACTTTCATCACCAAAAGTAATGAATTGATTAGAAGTAGGATGAAACTTGGTTAACCAATCTTGCCTTCCTATCATGTGCTTTGCTACTCTAGAATCAATATACTAACAATATTTATCTTCAAAATTAACTTGGTTTGCTACATACAATGTGTTCAGATTATTATTTTGTGGATCTCATTGATCTCTTTACCTTTGATAGCAATTAGTGACATTATGATTCTATTTGCCACAATATTCACACCCTTGATTGTTGTTTTGACCCCATTGAGGTCTTGTTTTCCATCTTGGTTGCTGATTATACTACTATGGCTGTTGGTAACATTGCTGCTACTTGTACTACTGATTTGGATGCTCCTGATGTGGCTGTTGTGGGTATCTCTGATGCTATCTACCTCTTTGATTCTGATTTTGCTAATTTTGACCCTTGTTTTTTCTATGTTATAAAGATGCCTTGGTGGCAAAAGCTGCTGATGAGGCTTCAATTTCTTCATCTTTTATTAGGGCTTGCTCATGTTTCTTAAGTAGAATCTCAATATCCTCAAGTGTGGAATTCATTTTTTTCCACTTAGATATAACATTGTAGCATAGGAGTGAAATTTTGAAGGAAGGCCATGCAAAATTATAAGAATCAAATCATTATCTTCAAGAGTTTTACCAACAACTAAGAAATCATTTTTAATAGAATTCACTTTCATAAGGTAATCGAAAAGCGAGCCTTTCATACATAGATTGTAAAATTTTTATTTGAGATACAAAATGTTGTCTTGACTTGGCCTATCAAACAATCTTATTAAAGCATCCCATGCTTGTTTAGGTATTTTTGTAGCTCTTACAGTTTATCTGCATTGAATTTCTGTAGCTAGCTTGATGAGACTTAAAGCTATATTGGAATTATTTTCAAATTGTGCTTTTTCTTTAGGGTCTTCAGGTGCAGTGAGTGGGTCTTCATCAACCTTCCTATCTCTCACAAAATCCCACATGTCATTCATCATTAATATAGATTCCATTTCATACTTCCAATTTGTAAATGTTTGTGCTCCTTCAAGCTTCTTAGTGAGTCAACTTAGTAGATTTTTAGTAGCCATGATTTAGAAAAGTATTGAGGGAAGAGAGATCTCAACAAAGGATGAAATAATAACCACAAATACCAAATTAGAGCCCTAAAAAAAAATCTAGGGTACACCACTTAAAATCCAGAGGAGGTTTCACCTAGTTTTTCCACTCTGAATCATCAAGTGGTTCCAAAAATGGGAGAGATAACTTGAACACAAGTGCTCTTTTCCACCCAAAGAGAGTAATACTTTGAAATGAGAATTTATGATAACCTGCTAGACCTTTATACCAAAATTCTCAATATACCTGCCCTTATGTGAGGGAGACTATAGGTATGTGAGGAGAATGATATGTGGAACATAGGCATTTTTGAATGGGAATAACTTACCAAATATTTATACTAAATTTCTCAATATACCCACCCTTATGAGAGGAAGACTATAAGTATATGAGTAAAACTATACGTGGAACATAGACATTTTTAAATGGAATAACCTGCCAGACCTTTATACCAAACTTATCAATATAACCACCCTTACGTGAGGGAGACTATAGGTATATGAGCAGATTGATACATGGAACATAGGTGGTTATAAAAATGTGAATCTTGCTTTTGAAATTTGTCAAAATAATGTGCCAAAGTTTCATGTGCTTTATGACAATTTGCTTGTGTGTTTGCTTGCTTGTATATGTTGCTTAGTGTCAAGTGTGTATGCAAAGAAACTACACTTGATTACAATTATAAAACCCAAAAAATATACAAGGGTTATAGCAAGCATAAAGTGTAGAATAAGCCCAAATAAAGAGATGCAAACATCAAGCACAAAGTAGCCAAGACAATGCCACAATAGAACTCCACCAACACGAGACAAGGGGCCCTAAACCACCCCTTGAGTTGATGATTGTATTAGGAAATTTGGCTAAAAGATATCCCCAAATGTGCCTCCAAATATGATACAAGATCAATGCCTTAAAATATAAAAATACCCCCAATATTACCAAATTCAATGAATAACTTGGCCTAATGTCTCCCCCAATAACTTTAAAATTTAGCCCCTCACAAGTTTGCCAGTTTTTTTTCAATAGTATCAGATGCAACTGAAAATGCACTCTATTTTAAAATTAGAATTTCAAGCCAAATTTCAGCCTAGAAAATGGTTTCATAACTAAAAAATTACTGCACCAATAGATCCCCCTCAAAAAACTCTTTCCAATGACTATATATATGCCTATAGTCGGATACAAATTGATGCTTCAAAAAGGCAAAAACAACAACCTTCTAAATGTGTGCAGCTCCGAGATTTTCCAAATGGGCCCCCATATGAGTTTTACTCCAGCAAAATAATGCTTAAGTCTGGAGTTTTTATGGTTTTTGACACCATTAAAATCTTACAATTGTGGACTTTACGCAAAGTTTTACAAGTAACTTCAAGGCATTTATAGATAACCATTAAATAATGATTCAAGTGGACAATATTTTAAAGTCTTATACAGGCCACCGAGCAGAGCATGAATACTTAAGGCCTAACCAATTTAAAACAATATGGGTACCACCTTAAACATTTGAAAATTTAAAATTTGAAATCAGAGCTCCTTTCTACTAGCAGGTGTTTGACCAAATCTAGAAAATTCTTGGCACGTTGATGATCAATGTTGCATGAGTAGGATTCCCATTTTGCATCGATAGCTGCTTGCATACACCGTGTGAGTGTATACCATTGGTTGTTTACGAGATATATACACGTCTCCAATTTATAGATAGATGATCCTTCCTCATTGCTTAACAAAAATTGACATTTAGGATCTCCACATTTTCTATACATGAGCAAATTTGGTGCACAAGGGGACTAAAAAAAATAAATGGAAATAAACTCAAACTTTTTGATAAAAAACCACTCTATGATGATAAGATGCAACCATTGATAGGATAGAAACACAAAATTTACAAGGTATTATAGCATCTTTATTTGGTACATCGAACACGCTGCTATAGTCATATGGGCGCAACTGCCTTCCTTGCCACCTCTTTCACCTTCTCAGTGCATCGTTGACTATGGAAAAAAAAGCCCCGTGCTGCCTCGATCGATGGAACACCCCGTTCCTTGAGGATGAATATCCAAAAAAATTTCCCCACTGACTGGTTAGACAAAAGGAGACTAGTTGCTATTCAAAAGTGACAGATCCACGGGCTATGGGAGGGCATAGTTTCATAGTGGGGCAAACCAAATATTGGTTTAAAAAAAAACTTCAAATGTCTAGCCACGACGTCACTCAGCTATGCCAAATCGAATCCCGATCTGCTACGACAACATAGGGGGGTGTTGTAGTGTTGAACTTAGAATAATAGATGGCCAAAACTTGCTCGAAATATTCAGTAAAAAATAGTTTATCGGTGGCTAGTTTTTGAAATGTAAGCAATCAGAAATGGTAAGCGATGTCTGGCATTGGCAGATCTATGGGCCAAAAAACTAGAATATCAAGAATTTATATGAAAGGCACTGGGTTCACCCATGATATATTTCCACTTACGGATGGACTTGCAGGAAGAATGCATATCCAGTCGAGGCACCCAGGATCTATCGTCAAAAAATAAACCACTGCTCAGTTATCGTCACAATAAAGTCGATCTGGTGCAAGTCTATAGTGGGGGGTTGCTACAATGCAAACAATAGGGGTTTGCTAGGTATCTACAAATTTAGAAGAATGAGCACATGCCAGGCCCTACAATAACAAAACAATGTGCTATTACATTCAAAATACAGATCTGACTTGGGACAACGCTGATCTAAGTGTAGTTGTGATGTTTATTTTTTGCAACTGATGTTAAGTTGCAGTATACGTCGATCAACTGATATTTCTCTGCTCGTACACTATGAATAGGAGGGGGTACATCTGATCTATGTGCCTCACAACTACATGCTCACAGCTCTTTAGATAATAGGTTTTCCACCAAAGCATCGATGACTGCACTAGTACAGGAAAAATATCTGCACATCATTGTAAATGGCTGCAATAGTAACTGTAGCGTACTTCCAAAAAAAATAGGATGCATTGTAGTAGCTGGTTACACAACGAGACCTCAGACTAAACCAGAATAAATTTTCACACTAATTTAATGACAGCCAAATTTTTCTCTGTTTCTCATTCACAGGATCAACTTCGCAAGTGAAGAGGATACTCAAAAAAAAAAAATTCAAACCTAAAAAAACTTCCTCAGACCCTAAAGCCACTCAGATGGATCTCACCGCTCTGATACCAGATGTTGGAATTGAAAAATAAGGCACAAATTATATTCACAAGTATGTTTACAATATATAGGCATCAAGCCTATGAGGGAGATATGACAAGTGTCATAATCTCCACTCCAAGTGTCAAACAGAAGACACAACTCCAACTCAAACTGAAGACATAAGACAAGTGGCAGAAGACAAGTGTCAAAATGGCATAGTGCACATTAACAATATTCTAACATCTCCATCAACAAGGTACTCAATTTTTTTGAAAATATATCAGCGGATGAAACAATCCTTTATTTGGAAAGGATTAAAATCTGATGTCAAGATATTTGTTGCCGAATGTGAAGTATGCCAACACAATAAGGGTGAAACAGTCAAATCTCCAAGACTTCTTCAACCACTACCAATTCTTGAATGCCAGTCGAAACACATATCAATGGATTTTATTGAAGGTCTTCCCAAGTCAGAAGGTAAAACAATGATTTTTGTAGTAGTGGATTGTCTTTCCAAGTATGCTCACTTTAGTACTCTACAACACCCATATTCAGAAAGCAAAGTGGCCAAGCTATTTATTGACTTCATTTTCAAGTTACAAGGAATAACCAAAACTATTTAAAGTGATTGTGATCCCATATTTACTAGTAATTTTTGGTGATAATTATTTTGTCTAAGTGGTACCAAATTAAATGTCTTCTGCATGCCATACCCAAACTGATGATCAAACTAAAATTGTTAATAAATGTTTGGGTACCTATCTACATTGCTTTGCTCAAGATAAATGGTATCAATAGAGTCACTGGATTTCATTAGCAGAATGGTGGAATAACACTTCTTACCATTCTTCCCTCAAGATGTCCCCATTTGAAGCATTGTATGGGTTAAAAGCATCAACAATAATAGATTATGTTCCAAGATCTTCCAAAGTAGCTCAAGTAGATGATTGGTTCCAACATCGATAGACAATACTAAACATTATTAAAGATAATTTGATCCAAGAACAAAATCATTTGAAGTAGCAACAAGACTAACACCGTTCATAATGACAATTCAATATAGGAGATATGGTTTTCTTACGTCTACAACCTTACAAAAAACTGTCATTGAAGATAAAGACTAGTCAGAAGTTGACTCCAAGATTTTATGGTCCTTAAAATATAGTTCGTCACATAGGCAAAGTAGCATATCAATTTAAGCTTCCTCCCTCATCCCTGCCAGACATCACTCACATGATTTTGTAGGCCTAGATCTAACTTTTAGCAATAACAGAACACAATAGTCTTTTATTTTTTGACCCTATATGGTCTTAGGTCATAGACATCTAGACCTAGATGGTATATAGACACAATTGTCAGGTACCTAAATGGTCAAAAATTGTCAGGTCCTCCAAATTAAACTTAATTTAAATTTCAAATGCAAAGAACCCTTAATATTTTTTTACCTCCATTCAAACTTGCACGGGTGCTTATGCTCTAGTTTATTTCAAACATTTCAAATTGCGCTCTCGAAATGCACTCGAATGGTATTGGTATTCCACCTTTCCACTTGTGTTAATAAATTTTTGTTAGCTTTTGATAATGAAAGCTATGGGAGAATGCAATCACAGGATGCAAGATATGCAAAAATGTAAGATAATAGAATTATGCAATAACACTAAAATATGCTATTAATGAAAAGTGATAGAAATGTTACAATGTAGTATGGAGGAATACACACTTCAGTACTAAAGCTTAAAGGACTACATTGAACTCCATCACCAATCTATATGGTGATCTACCCACTATATCTACTACTACCTACAACAATATATAATCACTCACTATGAGGCCATTTATATAGGAATATGGATTCCTTGGCCAACACTCTACCTAGTTGTACAAGGGGGACACCTTGCACATTTACAACTTGCACATTGACACTTGTGCATTTATTACATTGCTTGAAGTAACTAGCTAACTATCCACTAAGATAATATTCTACTCTAGCTATGTACCAAAGGTGGTACATTTACATGATCTAAATGATGTAATATACTCTAACACCCCCTTTTATTACATTATTTGGTTATTGAAGACTTTAGTCTTTAATATGGATCTTCTTATCTTGTATAGTATTGACCTTCAACTGGTTCTTCTTCTTTTGCAGTTTGTAGATGACCAAGTAGAGCATAGTGTTGTTTTCCTTTCACCCTTTGCACTTTGAATCCCTATATATTTTTATGATATATGGGTTCTTTATTTCATACAACCTATTCCTTAGGCAACATATTAGTATTTCTTTGAAATGCAACAATATCTTGTGGATTCTTGATTGAGTCTAGAGTATATGCTTTCTCATGGATTGATCTTGTAGCTTCTATCTTATTTTGATTCATGATGAGGCACACATTGATTTCATTTATGTATCTAAAATCAACCATCCTATTGCTCTCTACTAGCTTTCTTACTGAAATAATATTGAATGTTAGTCTAGGAACATACATCACTTTTTGTAGCAGAAAGTTTGGAAATGCTTTACTAGGTGTTACACATCCATATCCATGTATAGGATAAGTCTTGCTATCTGCAATTCTCAACTTATAACCATTAATAATTTCAAGGCAATCAAACCATTATAGATTTACTATCATATGATGACTGGCACCTGAGTCAATATACCAAATGTTCTTCTACTTTGTAGAGTTTTTTATGCTAGAACTAATTTTGCATTTGTGACATGATGTATTGTATGTATCTTGTTCTTCCATTATTTTGTGATAGTATGTTCTTCTTTCCATTGTAGTATGGAGCTCTTTTAGTATTTTGCAAATACTAGAACTTTTGTAGTGGTCTACCTTATGTATCCTTAGATATGTGAACTAATTCAATAAAATATTTCTTGGACTTTAGGTTTTGTAGGCTTCCTTGTATCTCCCAAGTAAAGCTATAGACTTTAATATAAATCTTAGCAATATTTAGTTCACCTTATGAGTTGATTTTATAATATTTTGAGAATAATAATCAACTTCTAATTTTACCTTATCTCTCCTAATGAAGTAGGCTTTAATGGTTGGATTTATTTTATCTCCTTAATATGAGTATGATATAATTTTTACCATTTAATTCCAACTCTATATGCAAGCAATAGATTTGCTTCTCTATTCAATAGATTAATTTTCTAAATTCCAATTATATAGTTTGAAGTAGTATGCCTTATAACTCCCTATATTTGGAATATTAGAAAATAATTATATTTGCAAATTGGTATTGAATTAATCAAGGTTGACAACCTTATATATCCTACTTGTTTATTTGTAAATAATTATTCCTTCCTTTGTTAGGATTCCTTTCTTGCTTCCTAAGGTTGTTTTAATTATCAACCTTATATTTAACACCTTATAACTCCAAATTATAGAAAGAAAATAATTGAATGATATACTTATCTTTCTTCTACGTAGATGGTTGGGTTGGTAGTGAGTATTAAGATGTTCTTACTGGTCAGTGATTATGTACTTTGTATTGCTTTCCTTGATGACAATAATGCTAGTGATTTTCCTCTTCCTTTGACAACATTGAAGTAGACTATTTTTCTCTTCCTTGTAAGCGATTTCAATCTTTCTTGACAACATTAATGTAAGCTCTTAGATGGTACTATATTACCCAAACATTTAATGCTTGATGAGCACTGTAATCATTGATCGACAATAGGATTTTAATAGACGTCCTTTGATTCCTTGACATAGTGCTTTTAATACATCCTTGCTGTAGTTTCAACACACTTTCCTTTGAATTCACTTACACTCCCTTACACTTGCTTCAGGCTCGCTTGGTGTTCGCTATAATTGCATGGACTTGGGTGCTTATGTAGCTTATGTTCTCCTTAGACTTACACCCACGTGTTGCTAGCTTGTGAAGCGTTATAGTAATACTTTAATCTTTTAATAATGCTCTTTCTTCCTTCAATTGGTGGGAATGATGAATATGCTTGTAATGATGTATTTCAACATCCAAGGTTTAGATGTTATCTTGGGCATTTTCTTTGTGAGTGTTACTAAATGCTCTATTGCATATGACAAGTGGTGGCCTTCTCTACTGCATGTATGCTCTCTCCAATGTCTATTAATATTTTATAAAACTCCTTTGATAGCTACAACACAACTATTTCCTTACATTTCAATGCTTTCTTCATGTGGAAGAATACATTTTCCTTCACAACATTGGCTCTTGATTCGATGAGACCGATTCTATGGTGCTATTCAACTAGTGATTTTCCATGGTAATGCACCTCTTTTGATAGAAAAATAGATATTTTTTATTTGTTGTAACATGTTGTAGTGATTGCACTAATGTACTGTCCTATTATGGCTTCTCTTTTCTTTGTTGTAACATTTTGTAGTGATTGCACTAATGCATTGTCCTCTTATGTCTTCGATTTCTTGTAGATATTTGCTTCTAAATATGTCAATATTATGGATGATAGAATACCACAATGTGCATTGAATGTTGAGCCCTTTGTTGGCTCATTCCTCACATGCTTTCAACCTAGTATTTGCTCCTCACAAATGATAGACTTTGAACCCTTTTGGTGTGGTCCACTTTAGGCACTTTTGATGGTGCTAATGACCAATGTTGAGCTCCCTTTGATTGGCTCTTCAATGTTGATAATATGACCTCTTGTAGATAGAATAATGTGCTATGTTGAGTGTATTAGGACAATTGTATTTTTATCTCCTTTTGATATAGTAATAGAGACAAGTTTGATGTTCACATTAAAATCTATAAAAACCTTTATTTGTACCTCAATTTTGAGATACTTCAAGTCTCTTCTTGCAGCTTTTGTTTCTGATTTGATGGTTGCTTTCTTCTTCTCCACTCCTTGGAGGAATTTCAATATGCTTGGTGTCTTCTATAGGCCACAATATCTTACAGTTATTGAGTTCTAAATAGTGTCTTTAGACACTTTGATATTTGCAGATTTTGTGCTCTTTTGGTTTTCTCCTCAAACTAATAACCAATGCATATAATAATATTTAAGAGTAAATGAGTTAACCAATCTAGAATAGTGCAATAGTAGTCTTACCTTATTGCTCCTTTAATGCACTAATAAATCTTAAAGAATACACTTAATAATCTTTGCAAATTCTAATTAATAATAATGTCTTCTAAATAATTCTTTCTTTAAAAGCAATCTTGCACTACAATCAATATTGTAGGATGTAGTATTTTCTTAGATAGACAATAGGTAGATGATATTTTTATTTCTATAAAAATATATCCAACTCCTATTTTATTGTGCAGGTAATAACCTTAAAAGTAATTTCCTTCTACACACCTTGAAGACTATATAATGCAACCTTATTTTTGCAACTTATGAATTCTAATAATGGTGCTTTAATGGAACTAAATAATAACCCTAATAAAAGTTCAACTAATGAACCTATTTGCACCCAAGTTGCTTACCTTTACAACTCTGTAAATGAAGTATTATAAGGTGATTTGATTCACCTTGTTTCTACCTTGAAACTAGAAGGATTCACAACTCTGCTTGACTATCTTATACCTTTATCAAATTGTAGCTCTCTAATGAAACTAGCTTTCTACTTGATTTTGCAATGAATGAGTTGATTAACCTTCAGGATGAACTTTAAAACTTCAAATTTTTATAGTTAGTACTACTATTCTAATTGCTACCCTTTTATCAGATAATCTATCCTTTCAAATATGCCTTCTTAGCTCTGAAAGGTAATCTCAAAATCTCTTGTATTTTTTAGGATTCTTCTATTTGTGTTCTTCCTTCAACTCCTTGTCAAATTCTAACTTCAAACAAGAAATTCTTATCAAGATTTTGAAATTCTTGAGGTCTTCACTAATCTTCTCTACAATTTGAAAAACTACTTGTCAAATATGTTGGATGTGTCTCATCCTTTGCTAAGGAAGTACTGTACAATAGGTACAAAAGGGTAAGAGGAGTGGAGCTCCTCGAACGGGGGTGTCGGGGGGGGGTCCAGGGGGACACTATCCCCCCTCGGCCATGTCGAAGGCATTCGACGCAACGTGCCAAAAATTTTCCCCTTTTTTCAGAGTGATTTATGGGATTTCCATTGTTGGTGGGTGGTTGGTGGGTGTGGGTGGTTTAGCCCACGGTGTTGTGCCCATTGTATTCTAATACCACATAGTGGTTTAGGGTTGTAAGAGTTTCCTTTATATTTTATTATAATGTCCCATTTTCGGGTAAGAAAGAGAATACTAATATCAAGGAGGAGTGGCTCTTATTTTTGCTAGAGTAGCCCATATCGGGTGAACCAGGGTAAATCTCGTGTGTCATATGTGCATTGTGCAGTGTCATTTCTTCTAAGTTGTTTATTTCTGCTTTATTTTTGGAATAATTTTCTGTAGATCTCTTCAAAATATTTCTCCTTTGGGCCTGTTGTCAGATGGTGATAATTTTCCTAAATCATTTGCTATCACTAGCTTCTCCTTGGTAGTGAATTTATAAAATAAGTTCTAAGAACTCCTTCGATGATGCTTCAATGAGCTCTGCAACAAGGCTCTCTAAGCCTTCTCCTTGTTTCTCCTTGAGACCTCTATGAGGTCTTCAATCTTGTATCTTCTTTAGTCTTCTCAATGAGACCTTTCCTTCAACCTTCTGTTGTGGAAGTGTTGGCAATGAAATATCTCTCACGGATCTCTAAAATGGTCGATGGAAAAGGTAAGTGGGAAGTTATGATTCAGCTAGTGAGAACATGGAAGTTTATGCAATCACATGTCATGTAGGAGCATCATGAATGATCAGCATTATCATGTGCTTTGTTTGGAATGTGTACTTATTATTTGAAAAATAGGAAATATTGCATACATATATCTTTAATGGTAATGAAAGTACAAAAGGTATGGGAGCCATTCATAATTAAGTGCTTAGTAACTTGTAAACTATTTGTATGAAATGCGTTATAAAATTTATAAAGTACAATAATATTTTTCATAAATTAATAAAAATATTAATAATAAAAATACATAATAGACAAAATATATATACATATATAAATTTATATAAGTGAATGGGATAAATAATATTATTATATAGAAATAAAGTAATGTTTTACTACCTTATGTCATAATGAGTACAACGGGTTATGAAGAAGGTAGTGAGTGGTAACAACTTGTAATGGTTATTATATTTTGGTTAACCACTTTCAGGTTCTCCTCGATGGGTGAGGAGGAAGTTAGTGGATAGAGAGGGGAAATGGGATATATGTTGCATGAAAAAGAATATTGGGGGGGATCATCTACATTAGTGGGAATATCTAGAAAGCTATAGGAGAAGTTGGAAGTGTAGAGTATAACGATGGACTCTCGGTTGGAATTATTTTATATTGTTTGATTGTGAACTCGATTTGAATTATATTGTTTGCTTTTCATGTTGTAAAAGGGTGAAAAATTATTTGCTAAATGGATTGAAATGGGAAATATGATATTACATGTGGTGATGAGTATATTTATGTTTATTTAATTGGAAAATATCTCTACGCAGTTATTACTATCTAGTTGCTTGAAAATAAGAATGATATTGAAACCACATGCCTATGAATTGATTTGTATTATTTGTATTTGTTGTGTGACTTAAAATACATGTAATGCATGATAGAAGAGTTGCACACAATTTAAGTTTTGCATTCATAACAGAGAAGCCGATTCTAATATCTTTTACCATCAAAATTCAAACTAGCAGAATTGCTGGTCGATAATGTGAGATCGAGTTGCATGCCATAATAAAGAACATAGGGTAAAATGTAGGAACCAAAATAGAGGATAAGCCAAAAAAAGATACCAAAACCTCACTTCAATTGAGTTATATACTGTGTAAGGCTTAGTTTTGTTATTGTGTGGATGTTTGTTACCTGCAATCAAGAAGGACTGAGGAATTATGTACTTTACCCAACCGAGTTAGTTATGAGAAAGACAAATTAGAAATAGTTTATTGAGTAGAAGAAATAAACATGTTGTAAGTCATTCAAAAATTGTAAACAATGTGATTTGCATGTAAGAGTTTAGTTACTGTTTATGTTGGAATGGATATGAAGATCTTGTTTTATGTTGAATACTCTATTTTAATCATTTTTTGTGAATGAAAATATTTCTAGACTTTGAAACCATAATTGTATGTTATGATAAACTTTGGTTGTTGATTAAAGATTTTATGGAAACTTTGGTGGGATTTTGATAGAGTTTATGTAAGTTGGCTAAAATGGAGAGAGAGAGATAATGAGAGAGGGGACCCTCTATTTATAGGAAAAGCTAAGATCAAGGGGGATGGTTAGGTAGACCAAACCCTAGAGTCTATTCCATGCTAGGTTAGATTAGAGTTTGGGGAGGTGTCATCTCCATATTTCCTAAAGGAATATCTCATCCTCACACATGTGTGAGGAGATATTAGGGTTAACTAGGGTTAGATAAATCCTAGGTTAGATTAGGGTTTAGTTAGGGTTTTTAGGAAATATCCTAACCTGATGTGCACACACGTGAGAGAGAATAATTAGGACTAATTTAGGTTTAAGATCCTAAATAACCTTTTTAAGTCATAAAGTACACTTAAGTGAAAAGTGACTTTACAATTAGAAATTCAATTAAATTAATTAGGAGTTTTGGGAAGCAATAGTCTCGTGGGGTCCTAATTAGGTGTAGGAAAAGGATTAGTTTATCTTAGGGAGTTGATTGGTGACCTACTAATAGATAGAAGGTGGTTAGGACATGAATTGTGTAGTTTAGTAGGGTTTCATACCTATAGGACAATGAGATGGCCTATGTAGGTATGCAAAGGTCTATGATAATATAGAGTGATATATGCTGGTCTAGAGTAGTCTACAGTGGTCTAAAATGGTCTACAATAGCCTAAAGGGGTCTAGGATGGTCTATGCTGGTCTAAAATAGCCTAGAGGGTTCTAGGATGGTCTATGCAAACTTGCAAGGGTTCAAATAGATCTACAAGTACATAGAGGTAGACATGTGCAACTTTTGGGTGTCTACATTTGCCCCTTTTTGTACTATGCTATGTGAAACATAGTTTAGTACAAAAATGTGATGGGAGAAAGTAGAAGATGAAGGAAGGAAGAGAAGAATGAAATCTAATCAAAGGTATGTAGTCGCTCGAAGTGTGACCATACAACATTGATTGGGAATCTGAGAGAGAAGAGAGGAATAGAAATCCAACCAAAGGTATGTATCCACTCGAAGCGCGACCATACAACATTGACCAAGGAGAGAGAGGATAGGAATAAAGGAGAAAGAGAAAGGGAAAGAAGAAAGAAGAAGAGAAATAAAGGAAGGGGGGAAAGAAGAAAAAGAAAGAGAAGAGAGAAAAGAGAAGAGAAAGAAAATGGAAAATGCTGATGATGAATGCAAGTGGATGATTGCGGATGCAATGCGATGATTTTGCTGATTTTGTATGACATTTTGCAATATCATACTAGTTGCTTGCAAAGGCAACTTATGACTGTTTTTCTTTTGTTACCAATGCAAGATGGTCCAAAGTATGAATAGAACAAATGCCTATTCAAATTTTTGTTGTTGATTGATTGATGAGCACATGGTGACATGTGTTAAACCATTTGAGCTAGTTAACATGGATTATTCAAACATGTCATTCATTATGCATCATGAATGCCACAGTGACATCTCCAATGTTGCACATGGATTATTCAAATGTGTCATTATTTATGTGATCATTGTCGACATACATGAACACCAGAGTGGCATCTCCATTGTTACGCATAACTCTCGTGATCTAAAAAATATCTGGTTGGTTGGATTTAGTATTATCTTGAGATAATATTCAACAAAAATTTATGTAGACAATAGCGATATCCATGATTTGGATGCTTGATTGTTTGGTTTCATGCAAAGGTAACTTTTGTATTTGAATACCCCTTCAAACAAGGAATCAACAATGAGGTGAATGAAATGTGGCAAAATGATGATGAGTCGATTGATAGAAGAAAATGGGTTGCAAAATATGGGAAATTTGCAAAATAACATGAATATGGAGGGGAAGAAGCTTTTGGAAGGAAGAAATTTTGAATTTTGTGCTGTTTGGTTGAAATCATAGGGTGACCTATGATTTGGTGCTGGATTTGTAGGGTGACCTACGATTTGGGTTGAAATTGTAGGGTGACCTACGATTTAGGATTTGGAGGCATATAAAAGCCTTTTATCGCGTGTGGGGTCATTTTCATAGCGTTCAAGTGGAGGAGTGAGGTGCGAGTGAAGAATTTCAATGCGAAGTAGTTGTAAATTTTGAATTTGACTTGATTATGGTTAGGGGTCAGACCAGTGTTGGCAGTCATCATGGGGAGCCATAAGTAAGTGTTCTAGCCCTTTGTATTTGAATTTTGGAAATCGCATAATTGAAAATGAATGTTGTAGGGTAGCATTTTACTTGTTTTCATTACTTGCATGGTTAATTTGATGAAAATTTAAACACAAAGTGCTAAACAAGCCAAATGGGTATTTGGAATGATTACCTTTTTTTTGTTTTGACCTATTTTGGTGATTATTTGACTGTGTGATTTGAGCGATAAAAGACCTAGTTTGACCTTGATTTTTGTGCCAAACCATGTACTGTTTGTCAAGTGTTTTTGAACTTTCATCGTGAAATAGTGAAATGGGTATTCAAAAATGTGATTGTTGTTGTTATTGGACTTGATTTGAGGATGTTTTGAATTTACACATTATATGATGTAAATGGTAAATGTGGATGTAGTTGTTTTTGGACAAATAGTGTACTATTTTCCAAATGTTTTTGAACTTCTACCATGAAATGACAAAATGGGTATTCAAAAATGTGACTATTATTTTATTTTGATTTTGTCTGGTAATTATTTTGAATTAAGCGATGTAATTCATTGTTGTTTGATATATCATTGGATGTTTTGGGGAAACGGTGTACTATTTTCCCAATGTGTTTGAACATTCACCATGAAATGGGGAAATGGGTGTCCAAAAATGTGATTGTTATCATGGCATGATGTGATTTGGTAATGTTTTGAATTATGTGATGTAATACATTGTTGTTTGATATGTTGTTGGGTGTTTTGGGGAAATAGTGTACTGTTTTCCCAATGTGTTTGAACATTCACCATGAAATGGGGAAATGGGTGTCCAAAAATGTGATTGTTATTTTATTTTGATGTGATTTGGTAATATTTTGAATTACGCACCACGATGGAGGTATGAATGCATGTGAATTGCTCTGTTTTACATTGATTGTGTACTATTTTTAATTTTTTTTCACACTTTAGCCATGAAAGGGCAAAATGGGTATTCGAAAGTGCTATTTGTTTTTCGTGTTCAGGTACGATGAAGGGTGTGCATTTGTACTATCTCAAAATGGGTGAAGATGTATTTTTTTTGCTCAGTTGTATGATGATTGTATTGTAATCATAGGGATAAAATTATGTATTTTTATGCTAATACAAATTTTATGGTGATGTTTGTGAATAAAAGAAGTTAAGATGATTAAGCCTCATCATCACATGCGAATGATGAAGGTGATGTTGGAAAAAGTGTTCGAGTGATGTTGATTTGGAGTGGTTGGATGCAATATGGATGAGAGGAGTGTGGGAGTGTGTTAGCATTCATGCTAACTAGGCCTATATATAAGCTCTGTGTGAGAGGTGGGATCCTGATAGGAACACCTTCTATTTGTTGATCGGTGAGATGACGATCATCCTAGAGGATATATATAAAATTTTCAAGTTATCAATCAAGGGTGTTCCTATGAGGGTGGCAAATGATGGTAGGCAGGATGCAGCGCTGCAATGTACATTTTGTAAGATGTGGAAGGAAGTAGATACCAAGAAGGGAATTAACTATAAGTATTATTGGTATAAGAAGATGTTGTCTAATCGCCATTGTGCAACAATGTTGATGATTTTGACATGGGAGCTTCTTGATGCTTCCAGGGTGAAGTTAACCTAGAACATGTTAGACGTGGTGTGTGATATGGTAGAGCATAAGGTTGTGTTTGCATGGGCATATGCGCTACTAGCCTAGGTATATTGTGAGTTGTACGATGTGGTGAGAGTAGGGTGAAAGGGACTGAATTGGGTCCCTTTAATACAGGCTTGAGTGTGGGAGCACATAGAAGTGGAACAACCAACACTATTGCCATACTTGGTGCATGAGAAGAAGAATAAGAATTTATCATATGCATTAAGGTGGTTGATGGATGAGGATAAGGGCATGAAGAAACCACATGAGGGTGACTAATTATTTTGGAGGATTACTTTCAGATAATTGGAGCTAAAAGATATCATGTGGAGGACTTAGAGGGGAGGGGTGGTTTGGGAGAAGGATGATGAGAAAATTAGGGCTATACAATGAGGGTGATGGGTCATAGGATGATATACCTGTCAGATTGAGTTATTTTCCTTATGTCATGTGATAAGGCAGTCTAGGTTGTGATAGGGTATGCCAGATGTGTCTATCATGATCTACATGCAAAGAGGTGATAGGGGGAAGCATCCTATGGTAACTCCTTGGGATAGCGAGAGGGATCAATTGATGGTGATTCTTAAAGTAGCTGATGTAGGTAATACTCCTGAGTATGATGCTTGGTGGGCTAGGTAATATTTGGAGGTAGGTAATGGTGTTGTCAAGCGTGTGATGGGGCCAGTTGGTGGGGTGCCTTCGTGAGAGGGAAAGACACCAGGTGGATCGGGTTGAGGGCTGAGAAATATCTTCGATGATCAAGGCAAATTCAGAGAGGGGAGTCTAGTGCACCTAGTGAGATGGGTGGGGTTGCACAGGATGTGGCAGCTGGTGAGCAGCCCATAGAGGGGGATATGGTTATGGAGGATGTAGGTGTAGATGTGGATGTTGAGGATATGATTGATTTTTTGGATATGGAAGATATCCCATTGGAGCAGTAGGAGAGGAGAGATTCAAAGGAGGAGCTGATGATACTGCATGATCAAGTACAAAATTTAGAGGGAGAGATGCATGATTGTGAGGAGTGATTGATAGCAGCTGATACTTTGAGTATTGTGGAGAGGAGAGATCTAGAGATTTAGTGTGCATAACTATGAGAGAGGTTTGAAGCATTGGAGATAAAGAGTATTGAGATGAGGAGGGATCTAGAGATACAGTGTGTGGAGCTGCAAGGTGGAATTTTTGATCGTGTAGTCAAGGTGATCAATTTACATGCTAAGGTGGAGTGGTTATGGTAGGAGCTAAGAGAGGTGAGGGTTCCTACAGATGAAGCTGATATTCAAGCCGAGATAGAGTGGTTGAGAAATGGTAATGAATATTTGGAGGATAGAATGAGAGATGAGGTTTTGATGAGGTATGATTACGAGATGGCCTTGATGGTTCGAGGGATTGCACTACCAAATTATAATAGGTCACGATCGAGATCAAGATTACAGTCATGAGCATGAACTCAGTATGAGTAGAGTCATTGAAGTGCTTCTTCCATAGGACAAAGAGAGGTGGGGATGATTAGGCTACTAGTGGTGCAAGTGGTTGGTGGTCTTCCAGGAGTAGAGAGAGCTATAGTAGTTGTAGCCATTGGGGTATATAGAGCAGGTGCTGAGTCAAGTAGATAAGAAAAAACACGTTGAAGGGAGCAAACATATGGGGCTTATGAGGGGAGTGGAAAGACTCCTGGTGATCAATAGGGGTGATTTTTATATGTATGGGTATTGATCCCTATTGTGGCCATTAGGAATTTTTGATGATAGATAGTAGACACTATCCTATTTTGTATCCTAAGGGTATTTTGATGATTTTATATATACATATATAAATTTTTTGTTGCAACTCTTATATGTGTGTGTGAATTTTTTATTAGCATTTTGTGTTGCTTTTGTGTGTGATTGTTGTAGTGTATGAATGTGTAATGTAGAATGTTGGTATGTTCCTGTATGATAGATGAATTTATGTGTAGGGGGTAACACATAAGAAAATTAGATCATTGTATCATAGACAACACTACATAGTGATGTGATTTTGATAAATACATGTTGGAGAGATGTAATGTTGCATGATGGAGATTGAGATGTTGATATGTAATGCAATGTAAATAACATGTATGTTTGATAGATGTGATGTTGCATGTATCTTGAAATTCAAAATGCATCGAGGAAACACTTGTATCATAACATAAACCTATGTGGATGCAATCCGTATCATAATATCATAGATACAAGATGGTATAGGGGTATGTGTAAGGCTATTAAATAACATAGTTATTGCAATAAAACATCCTAAATAATTGAAGTGAATTTTTATTGATAACTTATGACTAACCTTACTAGGTCAAATTCTATCATAGACCAATTTGTGCAAATAAGTGATGTTCATTTATCCATTTTGAGGGAGGTAGGATGAACCCATTGTAAACATAGCCAAAATAGCTCGCTCATCCACAAGTGCTCAGTGATCTGTACAAAAGAAGATCACTAATGTGACAAATATGTCACCACTTGTAAGACTATTCCACTGGCAGGCAAACACTTTTATTGATGAGCATCATAAATGCTCATATTTTGTATATATTTTCTTGATTATTATGCGGTTGTATAATAAGGATTGCATATGTTTATGAATGATTATATAATTATTTGATGAAATTATGCATGTTATCTAATTAATGTGTTTTTAGTGTGTTTTTGTGGAATTGCAGTTGATTTAGTTAGATTTGGATCAGTCGAGGTCTTTTTATGGACCTGACACTTTGTTTCTTTCGGAATCAACGCAGAGAAGGTAGGTGCCTTCCTCTTCCAGGAAGGCACCAAGTGTAAGTAGGCACCTTCCTCTTCCAGGAAGGCACCAAGGAAAGACAAGCACCTTCCTCTCCTAGGAAGGCGCCAATAGAAGGCCAACGCCTTCCTCTTCCAAGAAGGTGCCAAAGGAAAAGAAGCACCTTCCTCTCATAAGGAAGGCATCGATGGGAAGGCGCCACTAGAAGGCAAGTGCCTTCCTCTCATAAGGAAGGCACCACTAGAAGGCAAGCGCCTTCCTCTCATAAGGAAGGCACCACTAGAAGGCAAGCACCTTCCTCTCATAAGGAAGGTGTCGACAAGAAGGCACCACTAGAAGGCAAGCGCCTTCCTCTCATAGGAAGGCGCAAATAGAAGATAAGTGCCTTCCTCCATGCGGAAGGTGCCAATGACAGTAAGGCACCTTCTGCATAGAGAAGGCACCCGATATACTTAGGCACCTTCCTCATAGGGAAGGCACCCCTGTTCTTCACTCGTTGACTAGACAAGAACAACATGGACAATAGTGACTGGTGTAGTTCCAACTCTACATCATGTAGAGCTAAATTGGGGATCACACCCATGTATGAGAATGTCCTACCAATGCCAGGTGAAGCACAAACCAATTAGTGAACATGCCACCATTAGAACCGAATGCCAATTTTAGCAGATGTCGATCACATTTACCAGACTGTCTTAGTTTAGTCTGGAATGAATCAACTATTATAACTTCTTTGTAACAAAAGTTCTACGGGTGTGCTATATAAACACACGCATACCTCTCTGAGGATATATAGAGAAGATAGAATATTTTGATAGTAATTATAGAGAGATTTATAGAAGAAGCATTGTAATACTTTGATAATTATAATACAGTTCTAAGAGTTTCTAAGTGCGTGTTCAGTTGGGAGGAAGCTACTGGAGCCTAGGCCCACTCCAAGCCAGTATTTATTCCCCTATTTTTTTGTGTTTTCTAGATTAGTTTACCGCTTTTATAAGATTGTTTATCACATTGTTATTTCCAGTATTTGCAGTAGGTTCATTTCCAGGAATGTGTGAATATTTCCTTTTTGTAGATTTAATTATTTTTACGTAAATTATTGAGGAGTGTATGAATTATTGACAACCGTTTGAAACACCCCCCAATAGTAGAACTAGCGGACTCATCTCAAGTGGTATTGTAAGCAATCTTGTTCAAGAACCTTCACAAGTTTAAGAAGCTCCCTGGGTTGATAAATTAAATGCACGAGCATGTGACAAAAGTAGGAAAGAAGTTAACCTTATTTGGCCCACAAAATTTTGGCATCATTACCAGGGAAGCATATCAATTAGATTATCTACAATACCTGGAAACCTTCCATTTTACCTTGTATGAGTTCTTCAAGAAGAAGAGGACCTGACAGTCAATTTATAAAAACCAATCCATCAGAACCTAAGTCAGCTGAACATTCTGAATTTGAATTAGACTCACCCGACCCACCTCCAGCAATCCATTGGAGTGAGGAGCTACACTTTGTGCAAAGTGCCTCCTCATCCCATCAACATGGGGAAGAACAAATCATCATAAATCCCATGTTTAATAGGACACCCTTAGAGGAAGCCCTATTGTGGAAAGCTATAGAAGATCGGATGATAACACCAGACAACCTTAGAGCCTTGACTCAGAAAGTCTTAAATGACCGTAAGGCCATAAATACTGCATTAGAGACCACATTTCCTGAAAAAATGGCTGACAACAAAGAAGTCTCATCTGGCTTTAGTTTCCCGATTGATGAAGGAGTAGGAGATACCAAAATGAAAAACATATCCCCTACTCACCTTTCGACCTTCAGAGGATACCCAAATGAGGACCCTGACCTATTTTTATTTAAGTTTGATGTCTTATGTAGGTCTGTGGACTACAAATATGATACACAGAAGCTGAAACTCTTCCCTTCCACGTTGGATGATGTAGCTCTATGGTGGTTCATCGGTCTAGGAGACAAACACATTGCCACTTGGGATCAAATGAAGAAGCTCTTTTTAGAGCAATACCAAGATTTTGAGAGAGCAAGAGACTCCAAAGAAGAGGTCCTGAGCATGACGCAAAAAGAATATGAGTCTCTCAAGGAATACTGGGAGAGATTCAACTTCAATATTCAACGATCTCCTCACATGAAACTATCTGATAAGTCCCTCAAAAGCATATTTTTGAGAGGACTTACCAATGAATCACTAGAGGCTCTTAACATGATCTCTGGAGGTGATGTCTACCAGCACGCTATGGAAGACATATGATAACTATGCCAAAACTACTCAAGGAGATGCAAGACCACTTCTAGAACCATGAAAGTGACTGCTTCAATCACGAAGACAAAAATAGATAACATGCTAGAAGATTTAAAGAGCAAAATGCTCTCATATCTAGCATTGCAGATGGATACGCTGCTATTAGAGAAAAATAAGCAAGAAAATGAAGCAACATTGGCTTATTTATGTCCAAAATGCAGAGGGAAGCATGCAAAGAATGCATACCCAAAGAACAAATTCAGAGTATGCGTAGTTTGTAGGCTAAACCATAAAACTTGATTGTGCCCACAACTGCCTAGTAATCAGGAGGATGTTGAAAGCACGGATGCCTATTTCATAGGCAATCGAAAGAGTTGGCCACAACCCCTTGCGGGGAATATGCCAACCAAAATGCCGTCATATGGGGGAGGACCATACATGCACCAAGGCCCGCCTCATCCACCTAACATGGGGTGGTAGGGGCCATCACTCTCATCCAACACACCCATAATAACATTCCCAAACCAATAGCAATGGATGCCATATCCATATCCTAGGCAGTAGTGGAGAGGCCACACTTCATGGAATCAGGCTCCATAAAATGTAGCACCAGCTCACCCCCAATAGAATTTACTAATGTTTCCAGCAGTGAGACCTGCATAGCTACCCGCACAATCGACGACAAATCCTAATAATAGGGTGAACCAACTAGCATACAACATGGAGGGTGAGATGTATCTGATGTACCATATTTAGCTTAGGTCTGGTAGACAGCTAGGAGTAGGAACACCTCCACTAGTAGAAGAGGAGGAAGAGGTAGGAGAAACACCTCTTGTAGAAGAGGTGATAGAAGAAACACCTAAGAGAGCAAAGGCTCCATTTCCCAACCGGCTGCAAGAACAGAGGAAAGTAACACAATTGAAGTTTGATATCTTGTCTAGCTTGAAGAACCTCACCGTGAAAATTCCATTATTTCAAGCCATTTGAGATGTTTCGATATATACCAAGGTGATAAGAGAGATGTGTCTAAGGAATCCAGGATGAAGAGCAACCCAAACTATCAATGTCATGGGTAAACTAGCAAATTTTATGATGGGAAAAATGTGCCATCCGAAGTATGCAGACCTGGGCAGCCTAGTGTTGACTATAAAAATTGAGGGACATTCCTTGTCCAATATGTTGGTCGATCTCGGAGTAGCCATCAATGTAATGCCTCAGGAGACCATGCAGAGGCTATAGCTCATGAACCTAAAACCCACTGTGACAGTGCTATAGCTAGTCGATCGATCAACCGTGGCATCGAAAGGAATGTTGGAAGACATAATAGTGACAATCAATGCATGGGAATACCCAATAAAATTTTTAGTCCTGCAATCTAAAACTAGGTTGGGTGGTTACCCGCTCATCTTGGGAAGGCCATGGCTAGCAATAGCTGATGCTTACATCAGCTATCAGGATGGGCTGATGACCATCATCGATGGATGAAATATTAAAAGGTTGACTATTTCACCCCCAGAATAGTCCATCGACTCAATAGGAGAACCCATGTTGACCGAGCATGAAAATCTTGAGCTATCCATGATCCAACCGATGATGACGTTGGATGAGTTGGCAGAAGAAGACAAAGATGGTGCTATTGTGGAGTTCCTCCATGGGGAGTCCTCCATCTTCACACCTGGATCACCATTGGCTAGCGCCCAAGATCACCACATTCAACAGATACATGTCGGGCCAGGAAGAACATTGAATGTCAGTAGTGGGTTGACTCCCACACAATTGATGAAAGTAGAAGAGCTCCTAGTTAGACACCAATAGGCATTTGCATGGGATTACTTAGATATGTAGGGTATCAGCCCAGAGATCTATACCCATTGTATATACCTAGATGATCAAGCAACTCCAAGCAGGCAACCATAAAGAAGAATGAATCCAAAAATGAAAGACATTGTCAAGGAAGAACTACAAAAACTCTTGATTGCCGGATTCATCTATCCAATTTCTGACAGTGAGTGGGTATCACCGTTAGTGGTAGTCCCTAAAAATAATGGGAAATGGTGAATTTGTGTGGACTACAAAGCATTAAACAAAGCAACCAAGAAGGACCACTTCCTGCTCCCATTCATTGATCAAGTATTGGATACACTCTCAGGGAGGAAGTATTTCTCCTTCCTGGATGGATTCAGTGGATACAACCAGATCCAGATAGGAGAAGAGGATCAGGATAAGACAATGTTCACCTACCCATGGGGAACATTTTCCTATCGGGTATTACCTTTTGGATTATGCAATGCACCTACCACCTTTCAAAGGGTGGTGCTTAGCATATTTTTAGACATGATGGGAGATGCGGTTGAAGTATACATGGATGACTTCACCATCTATGGAGAAACCTTTGATGAGGCAATGACGAACTTGGAAAGAGTGCTCGAAAGAAGCAAGGAAAACAATTTGTCCCTGAGCAATGAGAAATGCTTTATGATGATGCAAGAAGGCATCATACTGGGACACCACCTCTCCACAAAAGGAATAAAGGTTGATAAAAGGAAAATTGAGGTCATCAGAGACCTACCCAGCCCCAGAATGTAGAGAGAGGTGAGGAGTTTTCTTGGATCAACCGGGTACTATCGATGATTTATCGTCGAATTCAACAAAATTACAAAACCGCTGCACACTCTATTATCCAAAGATGTGGAGTTCAATTGGATGGAAGATTGCGAAGAAGCATTTCAGTTGCTTAAAGAGAAACTGATATCCACATCGATTTTAAGAGGACCAAATTGGGCCATACCATTCCATATCTATTGTGATGCATCCAACGGTGCGATTGGAGTAGTCCTCGGACAGAAGGATGGCAAGGAATTTTATGCCATCTACTATGTCAAAAAAAAGTTGGTAGGAGCCAAGCTCAACTACACGGTGACAGAGAAGGAGTTCCTTGTAGTTGTGCACGCCATAAACAAATTTTGCCATTATATCACTAGGTATAAGGTATTTGTCCACACAGACCATACGACTATTAGATACTTGATGAGCAAGCCGGCCATTGGTGAAAGAATTATCAGGTGGCTCTTGTTACTATAGGAATTTGACATCACAATAGTCGACAAACTAGGCAAGGACAACGTCATAGCAAATTTTCTATCCAAATTGATATCGACAGACCATACAACAGTGGAAGACCAGTTTTTGGATGAACATTTGTTCACCATTAGTGAGTAAATCTTATGGTACATAGATATAGCCAATTACTTGGCCATCGAAAGAACCTCACCTGCTCTCTCTTTCCAAGAAAAGTAGGTGGTCATAGAGAAAAGTGCATTATTCCTATGGATTGATGGCCTCCTATTCAAAATAGGACATGACCAAATTATAAGGAGATGCGTAGCAGAGAAGGAGTTCTTAGAAGTACTCAAAGCATGTCACGATGAACCATGCAGAGGACACTTTGTAGGGAAACAAACTACCTACAAAATCCTACAGGCTGGGTACTTTTGACCCACTCTATTCAAGGATGCGGCTGCGTACGCTAGCAAGTGCGATGAATGCTAAAGAATTGGAAGACCAACCCATCGAGACAAAATGCCCCTCCAACATCAAGTACACCTAGAACCCTTCGATAAGTGGGGCATGGACTTCGTGGGACCAATTAATCCACATTAAAAAGGAAGGAGGTTTATTTTGGTCTATACAGATTACGTCACCAAATGGGTTGAAGTTCAAGCGTTGAGAGATTCAAAAGAAAGAACAGTCATCGATTTCTTATTTGCCCACATTTTTACATGATTTGGGGTCCCTAGAGAGATAACAATAGACTAGGGGCCTTAATTTACCTCCAGGTTGATCAAGGAGCTGATGTATCAATACAAAGTTTGGAACAATAAAACTACACCCTACCATCCGTAGGCAAATGGGCAAGTGGAAGTGATGGACAAAGAAATAGAGAACATATTGATGAAGACCATGTAGAAACATAGAAAGGATTGGGCTACATGGTTGCCAGAGGTAGTCTGGGCATATAATACCATGTGGAAATCCACCATAGGCTTCACACCCTTCCAACTGGTCTATGGGAAGAGTGCGATGATGCCCATTGAATTTGAAATCAAGAAATTGAGGATGGCTTCAGAATTGAAATTGAGCTTGGATGACTCTCAAGAAGAAAATATTCAACAGCTAGATCAGTTGGACGAAATATGAATGGATGCTCTGTAGAGAACAAAAATCATACAAAAGCAAAGAAAGCGGTGGCATGATAACCACATTAAACTGAAGCAGTTCCAAGAAGGAGAATGGGTACTATTGTACAATTCTCAATTCCAAGAAAGAAAAGGTAAATTAATGCAAATATGGATGGGACCGTATGAGGTGGTAGAGCTCATTAAGAATGAGGCAGTGCATGTTAGAACAATTGATGGCAGCAACATCGTATTAATGGTCAATGGCCATCGACTGTGCCCCTATAACACAATAGAAACCTTATAGGTGGAATCCAGAATAGACATGGGGGAGACCCCATCTTGTTACATCCAGACAAAACTCTTAACAGGAAAAATGATGGGCATGGAGGTGCTCACCAAAATTAGTTAATTTAGTTTTTTTTCTTACGGTGTGTTTTGCAGGGACGACACCCGTATGCAAGCTACAGGTATCCTAATATAGGGCATAGCAGGCATGTAATGCGTCTAGCTACCTTATTTTTTTTTCTTTTTGTTTGCTTTTTGTAGGTGGAGGACTTGAAAGCACGAGGAATAGGTATTTGGGAAACCAAGTCTGATTTTGCTCAGCATTCCAACACCGACACTCATAGGTAGAAGCTGAGGTAGTGTGAAGCAAGACTGAGAAGGCTTGATCACCCTTTCCCTGTCAATCACAACATGATTGCCAAGAATAAAGTGCATTCCATATAAAGAAGGTGCCCAAACAGAAGAAGGCACCCCACTAGAAGAAGGCGCCTTCCTTATAAAGAAGGCACCCCAACAGAAGAAGGCACCTTCCTTATAAAGAAGGCACCTCGCCAGAATAAGGCGCCTTCCTTATAAAGAAGGCGCCCAACCAAAAGAAGGCACCTTCCTTATAAAGAAGGCACCCCGCCAGAAGAAGGCACCTTCCTTATAAAGAATGTGCCCAGCCAGAAGAAGGCGCCTTCCTTATAAAGAAGGCGCCCAACTAGAAGAAGACACCTTCCTCATAGAGAAGGCGCACAAAAAAAAAAAAAAAAAAAAAAATATATATATATATATATATATATATATATATATAGGTGCCTTCCATGGCTGGAAGGCGCCACACAAATAAAAAATAAAAAATAAAAGCCCGAGGTGCCTCCCACATCGGGAAGGTGCATACAGACCAAGGTGCCTTCCACATCGGGAAGGCGCACCCATTTAGAAGCACCTTCCATAGCAGGAAGGCACCATCATCAAAAAGGTGCCTTCCACCACCGGAAGGCGCATCCAATCAGAGGTGCCTTCCACCACCGAAAGGCACATCCATTCAAAGAGCATCGACAACATCGGGAAGGCACCATATAAGTGCCTTCCACATCAAGAAGGCACCGATGCACCTTCCACCACATTGGGAAGGCATTGATGCACCTTCCACCACCGAAAGGCGCATCCAATCAGAGAACATTGACAACATCAGGAAGGCACCATATAAGTATCTTCCACATCAGGAAGGCTCCACATAAGTGCCTTCCACATTGGGAAGGTACCAAAGAGTGCCTTTCACATACAACCAATACTTAAGTCTCTCGGATGCCTCGATCGAAATGAAACCACCACACAAACGAGCGACATCAGATGACCATACCCCTCCCCCGTGTCACAAATCAGTGAATCAATGCTCTTCACAATGCATGAAACATCGAATCAGGTATGCACATACTAACTCAAATTTTTATATAATTATTTATAAATTATGCAGTATCAAAAAAAATATCATCGTCATAAAGATCATATCCCCCCATAGCTGGAACTACGTGCCAATGATATGGCTCAAAAGGTGTACCCTAGAATTAAATGCTAAGGTTAGGCACCTTCCCTATAAGAAGGCACCTTCCTAAAGAAGGAAGGAAAGAAAAAAATGTAGTAGTAAGGGAAGGCACCATGGGAGGAAGGTCGAAGAATCATGCAATGAAGAAGAATTAGCCGAGTGATGTGGAAGGAATCGGGGGGCGGTAAAAACATATTTTAAGGCTGAAGGATGGCTTGAATACTGTACCCTGGTCAGTCAAGGCTAGGATATGGAGGTAGCCAAGGAATTCATTGCCTCCTTGAGGGGCGACGTAGCTCAGGTGTGGGGGGTAGAAATTCCAGTCACCCTCGAATACATCTCACAGGCGACTGGATTGCCCCTCACAAGGGAATGCATATACAAAGGTGGACTGTTGAAGCCATATGCTGAAGTGCTACTACCAGGAGAAAATGTGCAGATAGATAAGGAAGGGCTACCCAAAAGCAGCCTTCCCATGAATCTACAAAAGATATTCAAGCAGGTTGCTCAATTCTTTACATGCACTAGGAAGTATACCCATCTGCACACTAACCATGTGCAGTTTCTAAATCACCTGGTGCATGGAAGGAAGTTGAATGTGCCCTTCTACCTAGAAAATGCCCTGAAGGACAAAGCGGCTAGGTACTAGAAGGGATCACCGTCTGCATTGGACCACCATGGGCTAATATTAGCACTGGTCTGCCATGCAAAAGAATAGAGGCAAAACCCTGACGTAGAGGGAGATGGTGGCCAAGAAAGGCAATGGGATGCTATTGTCGAAATAGGGCAAGAAGAGGGAAGCCTTACAGAGGAAATGGCGACTATCGAGTAATTGACATTGCCCTATTTTATGGAAGAAATAGGGCATTCACCAGTGCCCAAATGCATAGAATAAAGAGGGTATTCACCAGTGCCCAAATGCACAGAGGAAATAGGGCATTTCCTAGTTCCCGAGTATGAAGAGGAAGGAGCACTGCTTATTAGCAGCGAGGCTGAGTTCCAGCCGCTAGAACTAGTCCCTAGGAGGAAACACCTATGACGACTCCTCCTCTTGATAGAAGAAGAATAGAGCAAATCAAAATTTGATGTTGCAACCCAAACCCTCTAGGGATTGAGAAAATGGATTCCACAAGATGCAGGAACTTCTGGGAGCAATGCTCAGGTCGACATAGCCTTGAAGGAAGCACTGGAGTGGCAAACCAATTTTTGGATGGCCCAAAAAATTGTGGAGGACTACTAGAAAAATCACAAAGGGGAATTTAAAGAGTGAGAAAGACAAATCGCCCAACTCGAGCAGTTGGTCCGATAGTTGTGGGAGGAGAACCAACTACTCCAATATAGGGGAACAGAGGAAAAGTATGCATCAACCCAAACTGACTGGTCAACAAAAGTCTCGATGAATTCTCCCACATCTATAGAATGAGTATTTTCTTTGGGAGAATTTTGATTGGATGCCTAACAAAGCAGCCCGAAGGCAAGGGAGAATTCCTCTATTTTTGGGAGTGAAGGGGAAAGAAGTCCCACAACATCCCCTATCATCGTCCTGAGTGATACAAAGCAGGATGAGGGTGAGAAGCAACAGACAAGACTGAGGGATAAGGAAGAACTTCCCAGACCTAAGGAAGGAAGAGAAGAACCTATGGGGTCAGCACAGGACAGACAGGGGGACGAAGAAGCACCACCAAGGACAACAACATAGAGTGAAGAGAATGCTCCAAGGACCACAGAGAAGACCCCTCAGAGTGAGAAGACGTTCACTAGGGAGAAAGGGAAAACCCCTGTTCGAGCCACCACATTTTATATAGAGGCCAGAGGAAAAGGGCCCAGGATGGGTCGAAAGAAGGTGAAGGTGACCTTCTCCGAGCCAGAGAAAGATGAGTGGGATATGCAGCTGTTCATGGAGAGGTGAAAACAGTTTGAACGACTACTCAAAGAGATGACAACAACTAAGGAGACTAGGAAGGCAACCTCAAGGATGCAGGGGGACTCTAGCATCTGCATCAATCCGATAGAGGAAAACCAATTATAGGATATTTATGGGTCATCCCAGGGATGGACTTCCATGATAAGAATGTATTTTGAACGATGGGGGGTATATGGTCCCGAATTGGAGGCCGCTGCCATTGCAAAGGAGAACACAGGGCTTACTCCTAAAGTAGCTCGATTGTACAAAGCCCAAGTAGTTCATTCTAGGAGGGATAATTTAGATATCCCTCTTGTAGTGGTCAGACCTTTGGATGCTGACCTATGGCAAGCTATAGAATCTACATTCCAGTTAGTAGAGACGACGCTGGATAGATCACTGTCTATAGTGGCCAGAACGAGGAAAGGATAGCCGAAAGAAGCACCTTCAAATCTACATAGAAAAAGAAGAGCCACACCTCCAGATGCCAACATGCAGAAGATGCAGACGCGAGTCACAGGTACAACCAGATCCACCAAGAAATGACAACGATGAGGGGTCAATAGGGCTACCTACAATTTTTATGCCACGAGGGCGTGGCATATGTTAGGCGTGGGGGGATGATGAGCATAAAAAATGCTCATATTTTGTATACATTTTATTGATTATTATGCGGCTGTATAATAAGGATTGCATATGTTTATGAATGATTATATAATTATTTGATGAAATTATGCATGTTATCTAATTCATGTGTTTTTAGTGTGTTTTTGTGGAATTGCAATTGATTTAGTTAGATTTGGATCAGTCGAGGTCTTTTTATGGACCTGGCACTTTTTTTATTTCAGAATCAACATAGAGAAGGTAGGTGCCTTCCTCTTCCAGGAAGGCACCAAGCGTAAGTAGGCACCTTCCTCTTACAGGAAGGCACCAAGGAAAGACAAGTGCCTTCCTCTCCCAGGAAGGCACCAATAGAAGGCCAGTGCCTTCCTCTTCCAGGAAGGCGCCAAAGGAAAAGAAGCACCTTCCTCTCATAAGGAAGGCACCGACGAGAAGGTACCACTAGAAGGTAAGAGCCTTCCTCTCATAAGGAAGGTGCCAATAGAAGGCAAGTGCCTTCCTCTCATATGGAAGGCACCAGTAGAAGGCAAGCGCCTTCCTCTCATAAGGAAGGCACCGACAGGAAGGCACCACTAGAAGGCAAGCACCTTCCTCTCACAGGAAGGCACCAACAGAAGATAAGAACCTTCCTCCTCTAGGAAGGCACCAATGATAGTAAGGCACCTTCCACATAGAGAAGGTGCCCGACATACTTAGGAACCTTCCTCATAGGGAAGGTGCCCCTATTCTTCACCCGTTGACCAGACAAGCACGATGTGGACAACAACGACTGGTGCAGTTCCAACTCTAGGTCATGTAGAGCTAAATTGGGGATCGCATCGATGTATGAGAATGTCCTACCAATGCCAAAAAAAGAAAAAACTAATCAGTGAACCACCACCATTAGAATCGAATGCTAGTTTTAGCAGACGTCGATCACATTTACCAGACTGTCTTAGTTTAGTTTGGAATGAATCGACTGTTATAACTTCTTTGTAACAGAAGTTCTATGGGCATGCTATATAAACACACGTAGACCTCTCTGAGGATATATAGAGAAGATAGAATATTTTGATAGTAATTATAGAGAGATTTACAGAAGAAGCATTGTAATACTTTGATAATTATAATACATTTCTAAGAGTTTCTAAGTGCATGTTCAACTGGGAGGAAGTTGCTGGAGCCTAAGACCACTCCAAGCCAGTATTTCTTCCCCTATTTTTTTGTGTTTTCTATATTAGTTTACCACTTTTATAACATTGTTTATCGCATTGTTATTTCCAATATTTGCAGTAGGTTCATTTCCAAGAATGTGTGAATATTTCCTTTCTGTAGATTTAATTATTTTTACGTAAATTATTGATGAGTGTATGAATGATTGACAACCATTTGAAACACTACCCAATAGTAGAACTAATGGACTCATCTCAAGTGGAATTTTAAGCTATCTTGTTCAAGACCCTTCACAAGTTTACGAAGCTCCCTGGGTTGATAAATTAAATGCACGGGCATGTGACAAAAGTAGGAAATAAGTTAACCTTGTTTGGCCCGCAACACTTAGGGCCTATATCTAGTGATGGAAATTATCCCATGATGTTATGTTAAATCTAAGGACCAAATGTTATGAAGCATAACAATTATGACATTTAGAGGTTTTTCCTGTTGTTTTCTTCCCCTCGATTATTTCTTATGTCTCGTTTATAGTGCTCTTTTTCTCTCTTTTTTTTGTGTATGGGAATTTGCTTTTGTTTTCTACCCATATTTGTGATGCTTTGTTATGTTTATCCCTTTTTTTATACTTAGGTTGTGTGTTGATCATGCAAATGATAGGATGAGTAGGGAAAAACATTTGCTAGATGGAAATATCTACGCAAGGTGTTATATTCCCTAGACTCAAAAGGTACTTTAAATTTTTGCCATGTGTGAATGGTCATTGAAAGAAGTTGAATTAGCAATGTAAAGCTATAAGGATTGTAATAAAATATCAGTTAGAGGTGGTACTTGATTGGTTTTAACTATTAGATGGTCAAAACTTACATAATACCCTATAATCTATGATCTTGAGTGAAAGGTGTGGATATCTATATGGTGATGCTAACAAGTGTGTATGTTATTTCCTACTGTGAGCACATTTTTAGAAGGAGAATATACAAAACTAAATAAAATTATGATAGAAGAAGCGATGTATATATGCAATGAAAGATGTGATGCAAGAGGAAGATTTTCTTACAAGAGAAATTTGTATGTAATAAAGCTAGATGAAAATTTTGAAATTTATATTTACAGATGATCATGTGTAATGATGGTGATGAGAATCACAAGATGCTATGAGGTTACCCCAGTGTGTGGGGGATGTATCGAACCAGAGGAGATTATTTAGCTGTAGATGATGTATGTGATGAGAATGATAAAAGAAATGCTAACTGAAAAGGTGACAAAGGAATACAAAGAACAGGAGAAAATAGGAGACGATTAGAAATACGAGAAATTAGAGTAGTAGGAAGATGAGAGAAGTAGCATAGGTATGTAGCTACTTGAAACGTGACCACACAAATATTATTGATAAAAAGAAGAAAAAGAAAGAGGAGAAGAAGAGAAGAAAGGTGAAAATAACCTAGAGATTTTAGAAATTATGAGGGTCAGATCGTGCCCGAGTTGGTGACGTGACAATGTGATCTGGTTGTTGTTGAGTTGTATAGTTGGCCAGCCATTGTAATTGGTATGATGATGCTATACTAGATTCATGGGGTGGCAATGTGTGAGATGATTGGCAATGTGGAGGGCTTTGAAGCTGGATGGATGAAGGGGTATCTTCGAGTGTTTGGATTATTTATTCAAATAACATATCATTTACAAGGATTTCAAAGGTATGACATGTGTTGATGTCATGTCTCGATTGGTGATGGTAAATGCAAAATTGATTCTCATGAAAGTTTCATGGCTTGGGGCACAATGGATTCATAGGATGAATTTTAGGTAGGGTAATGAGGCCCTGGTGTAGTAACTAATGGAATAGTTGGTCTAGTGGTGCAGATCAAATTGGCATGGGGTAAATATAAGGTTTGGGTGGTGTCGAGCAGGGAAGGGGTGGAGTAGAGGTGAGTGTTTGGGAGGTGGATCAGGAATTTGGTGATGGTGGAATCCTAGGTCTAGTGGTCGACCTAGGATGAGATGCAAATATTTGGGCCATGGTAGGTTGACGAGGAGAAGTGCAGCAAGGAAAATGGATAAAATAGAGTTCAAGATTATTGATGCAAGAAAGAATGTTTTGGATATCAAGTGAAGAGGGTGATGGAATTGAAGGTGGTGGAGATCGAGGTTTTGGTGAATGTGTCGGAGTGTGGTATAATTGTGAAGATCTAGGTGAAGAGGAAGGAGAGTGGAATTGCACCACTAATGATGAGGTAGGCTAAAATAGAAGACCACGTAGTGTAGATGGTGGTGTCTACAGAATGGGAGGAGTGGAATATGGCTTGAGATAGCATCAAATATGAGTTGAGATAGGCTATTCAGTGGTGAACAGGGTAGCATGTGCATGGAGGGTTTGAGCGTATGGGAACATACCGCTTGGGAGAGGTGGAGGTAAACATGGAAGGCATGGTGAGTGAAATATAGGCCCTATATTAGGTGGGAAATAACCTAAAAGGAGATGATGGAATAAAGACTATGGTATGTAACGGTCCCTCTCATCATAGGATGAAGGGGGTGGATATTCTTGTGGGTGAGGATGTGGGTACTCCTTATCATCAAATGAGGATAATGATATCTGACTATAACTTAATCGAGGTGAATAGGAGGAGTCTCTATTAGTAGGTGAATGGTGGTGTGGTTATGGATGATGATATAAGTGGAAGTATGGTGAGGATTGCTGAACATGAGTTGAGACAAGTGGTTGTGTAAGATCGAATGGAGTGATTGGAACTGGGGGTAATATCAAGAGGTCCTGCATGGTGAGATCTAGAGCTGCTGTGGGTGCATGCATGGAATAGTGTATATCTACTAATGATGTGGTAGTTTGTGATGTAAAAACCTAAAAAAACATATAAATACACACAGTATATAAATGATGCAAAAAGAAGCAAAATATTTTTACTATGAAATAGAAAGTGAAACACCGTATGTGGTATGTTGTGTGTGATTTTGTCTAAGTTGTAATTTAATGACAATGTATATAACCTATGATGTCAAATACCTAGGTAGGATAGGCATTGAATGCATGCAGGTGGATGGTGTTGATAGGTTTAGGTTCAACATGTCCTTCTAAATTTTCAAGTCTATAGGCACTTAAACTGAATCTATGTGTAATAATGTATGGGCAAAGACAATTAGAAGTAAAATTGTCTCACTGTTGGTAGGGCTAACTCATGATTTGTTGATTTTCCTTGAGCAAAAGGTCACCAGTTTGAAATTCATGTTGATGTACCTTACTATTGTCGATACAAAAAAGGTGATATTAATAAATACACACGTGTTCGATGGCATGGATACACGTTCATCTAGGAGTGTTAACTGATCAAGACGGGTTTGACGGGTAGTGTCATAATCAATGAAATATTTCATGGACACTCGTAAAGAGGGTATTTCAAGATTGAGGGGAATAATGGCCTTAGATCCATAAAATAATGAGAATGGGGTTGCCCTAGTGGGAGTACAAATTCTTATGCAGTAAGACCACGAAGCCAATGGCATTTGGTTGTGCCAATCACGGTGTGAATCTCTGATTGTCTTACATAGGATATAACATATAGTTTTGTTGGTGGGACCATTCTGGAAAAATATCTCAGGTGGAGAATTGGAGGTGGCAGCAAAATAGACTTCTAGAATGATATATGGATCACTGACAATTCTCTCATTGAAAATTAGAACTTGTCTACTCTAAAAATTACCTTGACATCAACTTCGGGCCAAATTTTTTTGATTTCATTTATAGAAATAGAAATAGGAGAAACTAGAATCCAATCAGAAACAATAATCATCCTATTGAAGCTACAAATATGAATTCATTACTACTATTAACCATAATTCCTTCAGGAAATTGGTCAAATCATTTGATTTGGGATTTGAATGATAGTGGTGAATTCTTAGTCAAGTCTGCCTACCTAGTCCTCTTGAGCCCAGACAATCAATCCTTCCCTCACAGCATGGTCTACCCAATGAACCTCATGCCTAATATTTTTTTTTTTGTATTTACATGATGGAATAGGTAGCCGGCATGAATTCGGGTAGGCTATCCAGATTTTATGACCACCATAGTATTCTACGTTGTTTGCCCTGGAAGTCACCACACAGATCTTCATGCAGTACGCCCCTATAACCACCATGCCACAATCATTTTAAACACTTTACGCTGATGAAAGCACCAAGAAAGGGACAAGCATTCAGTTCGGCGAGGCCCGAGATTTGAACCTTGGACCTCTGCCCCCCTTATGGAGTTTGGATGAACCAATTGGTCTACACCTCAGACCTATGCCAAATATTTTTTTATTCTAGTTAGTTTTCCAAAAAAATATCCTTACTATAGAAAAATTACTTAGGAGAGGCATTGTTGCCCCTAATAGATGCTACCTATGTATTTCCAATTGGGAATTTTTTCACCACCTCTTTCTTTCCTACCCCTTCTCTAAGGACGCCCTAAGAAAGTTTTTTCAGACCTTCTCCATTTATTGGACTAAGCTTAATTCCATTTTTGACTTGTTCTTCCAATGACCTAGTCCTTTTTGGAATCCTAGACTAAAATTACTTTGGATTTCCTATCTTCATATTTTCTTATGGTAATTTTGACTTGAAAGAAACTAGAGAGCTTTATCAGATATTTTCTCCAATACTTCTTCCATTTTTTAATAAAATCCTCTATTTTTCTAAAGATAATTCCATGCTTATACCCCCTTCCTCTAGATTGACATCCGACTTAGAATCATCCTTAGGAAAGTCCTTGAATATTCTTATTGAGGATAATCCTATCAATCCTAGACCTATTCAAAGAAATTCCTCCAGGTGGATCCCCCCCAAAGGATGGATCAAATTGAATTTCGATGGAGAAGCCAAAGGTAATCTAGGAATTGTAGGGGTAGGAGGCATCCTCAGAGATCACCTAGGAAGAGTTATTTTTACCTTTGATGAATTCATTGGGTCTCAGACCAACAATGTTGCTGAAGCTAGAGCTATATGGAGAGGACTAGAGTTAGCAAAAATGTTATCCCAATGATATCATCATAGAGGGAGATTCCCTGATTACTGTCAATTACCTAAGGATGAAAAAAAAACCTCCCTGGAGAATCAAGTATTACATCAAGGAAGCTAGGATCCTCATCCTTAATCATTTTCATATTATCTTCTAGCATACTTTTTGTGAGGCTAATAAGGCAGTTGATTGGTTAGCCAACAAATGTGTCTCCAAAAAAATGGGATGATCACATGGATGGGTAACCTTCCCCAAGAAATTGAAAGGATCATGAATCAAGAAACCATTCAAAATGATTAAGCATATTGAGTTCCACCATAATAAGGTAATTCTTAACTTGATAGGTTTTTTGGAAACTCACACTAATTATTTTTTAAATTTGTGGCAAGTTTCTTTTCTTGTGTTCAGTTCCTCATGTGGCGTTCCAACTTCCAATAGTGGGCAACTTAATGAAGACCATTAATCCAAGAACCTCAACCTATTTTTTCATCGTCACTATGCCATCATTGGACAAATCAATAACTAGGTCCCAAACCAAGATACCATGTTCTACAAAGGTCTGATTACCAAATTTTTTTTTCTCTAAATTTGGTAGGTCCTTATAGGTTGCGGCATTGGTACTAAGTCCAAGAAAATGCATTAAGCCTCAGAGTACATCTTATTGAAGGAAAAAGCTGGAAACATCGATGACTGTTCACATTCTAGAAGTAATTTCCGCTGGCCAACTCCCAATCAGAGCGAAGGACAAGGGATAATCATCACCAACATTCAAAATCATCCTTGGGATACTCCCTCTCCAGGTAATCATAACCTCAAAATTCATGTGAAATAAAAATCACCATCTCCAAAGTGCTTTGTTAACATCATCAACAACAAGTATTGGAAAACTACCCAATTTTATTGGGTTTTTTTCCATAAATCTAACTCAGGTGCTCAAAATTTCCCTACTGCCTACAATACCCATATCTTACCTCTTCTAAATTTTTCTCCTACTTGTCAGTACAGAGTGCAAGTAACCCTCACCCAAAATTTCCTTGTTTCCAACGTCAACCCTCCTGGTCCAAAACCTATCCTCAAAATTTTACCTAACATGAGTTTTTTTGAGCCAAGCAAGTTTGAGTGTGACATCCTGGCCAAAAGAATTCTGACTGAGAGGAATTTTTTTCCCTTCCTTCATATGTTTTATGGTGATGAAATTGACATAACCATGGATTTATTGGATACCTGGGAGAATAGTTGCATCATTGTCTAAGGGAGAAGCTTCCACATTGACACTAGTTTCCTATCAAATATCACAGGGTAGCCAAAAAAAGGGTATTCTATCCATCGAGAGAAGCATAACTAGGAAGTTGAGCTGAAAGAGTTCAAGGATAATGAAAGAATTTTCAAAGGGGTGAAGCAAGGTATCTTTAGGAAGGACCTTCTCACACCTTGGAACAATGTGATGGAACCCATCATGGAGTTCATCATCGTTGATGACCCTGAGAAATTCCTATGTAGCTTCCACTTATATTTTTTCAACCATTTCTGTGATGTCAATCCCATCAATATCTCTTAGTTCCTCATAAAATCCATGAATTATTCCATCAAATCCTATAGGAAAAATAAAATTTTGACTTTCCCTTCCACTAAGGGCTTTTCAAAATCATCTACAGTCATATCCTAAACCATATTCCTCAGGCCCAACCTGCCCCTTCCTTGAGTAAGTACAATCCAGTTGTAAAATTTACTGGACCCCCAACCCACTTGTCTATTGCAGAAAGGAAATGAAAAACCATTTAAGCTACACACGAATTAAAGGCTAGAAAAAACATCAAGTTTGATAGAGCTGAAGGAACTATTAGGAAATCATACCGTCTTCAGGACTAGTTTGTGAAAGGTAAAAAAAAGATGATAGAAATTAAGGATGACGAGGAGGATGCAGAGGATGAAGTTAAGAAATTGAAGAAATTCATCATAACCACAATGACAAGCATGATGAATGCTATGGTGAAATCCATTATTGACCTTAGAGAGGTCCTCCACACACTCTTCTTCTATGTGCAGACAAGGCAGGAGACCGAAGCCTATTCAACGGATGAGGATTTATCTACTGTCAAAGAGGATACCAAGGACCAAGTGCAGGATGAGGACAAGTAAGAGAATGAGAAAACTGCTAAGGACTAAATTTGTTGAATTTATCTATTCTGGTTTATGAATACCCTATGTGGAGCCTATTTGTATGTGTGGGTTTTTTTTGTCCTTTGATCAGGATTGCATCCCTTGTTGGTCTATCTGATGTTTTTTGTATGGGGTTGATCCTATTTTTGGTTATCTATTTTGCTTGCAGTAGTTCTTTCTATTTTTGTACAAAGGTTTTGGGATCCTTAAAACCCGCTTCTTAATGAAATCTCTTTTAATTTACCAAAAAACAAATATGTAAATTAAGGCTTATAATATATCAACTAACATTCATTAATAAATAACAATATGAATGTAATAACCTGAATCATACATGTACAAAGCATGTAGCACAACTTACAATATTAGTTTCTCAAATGTATGCAATCTTTATTACTCCTCTTTCTCTTACAAATGTATCATAAACTCTTATAATAACAATGCTCACAATGTAGATAATGTAGACTATGAAGGCTATGTAGGCTATGTTAGTGATGTTGGTGATATCTCTCTATGCCTCTACATGGAGTAATATATAACCATTGTATAACGACTTTTGGGTTACTTGACTCTTCCTTTCCTTATGCCAAGTCTCATGACTCTTGGCTTCTCTACTTGACACTTGCATACACATGACACTATCTTGTATGCACACTTAGACATGACTCTTCACATAACACTTCCTAATCTAAGAACACATATGCACACTTAGGTATGAGAAACTTGTGCACATCTACACACATAACACTTACACACTCATTTACATGGTATTTGTGCATTTCCTACATATTATTACATTACATAAAATATTTACTCACACTCTAATTTAGGACATAACCCTAATCTAATATTTATAAGATGTACCATGAGGGTATATTAGCATGTACCAAAAAATGTAATATACTCCAACACCCCCCGTATTAAATTATTTAGTTATTGAAGACTTTAGTATTCAATTATGGTATTTGTCCTTCAATCAATCCTAGGATTTGTGCGTGCTTGTTTTACTCTCTTTTCTATTATCCTTCATATGATTCCTTCTCTTCCTTTTTCTTAATTTTTTTTTTTGCATCTTCGTTTCTCATATACTTGATGATATACCTTCTAAGCATTGAGTTATTATATCATCACAATATAACTTTGATTTCAATGATTCCTCATTAAAGCTAACATATGTTTTATTTGGATTATATGTGTCATTTATTTTAGCTTGTCTCTTCCTTTGGAAAATCTCAAAACTAATTAATGATAGATACATCATTAAACACTCTTTTGAATAAAATATAATGGTGTTTTGAGAATCCCACCATGTCCTAAATGTTTGTCATGAAAATAGCTTATAAGAGTTGAAAAATTTCCTTATTTTACCTCTTTGAGAAATAAAGACAAATTTTCTTTTAGACCATTAGAAATTTATATTTTTTTTATCAAAATCATTTATTAAGTTTTGAGAATAAAAATTTTGTGCATGCAACATTTATTCACTATAGACACCAAAATCAAGCATATTAATGTTAATTAATTAATTAAAATATATCCATCTAATATAAATTAATTAATCAAAATTAATTGATAATCACCTACTAAGTGATTATTAATTAATTAATTAATTAATTAATTAATTAGTTAATTACACCCAACCTACCCATTTCCACCCACCATATTCTCATGATACTATGAGAGCATTCCCATGGCCACATCATTCTCCACTTCACTCCAGTTCCACCTCACATCCCTCATTTTAGTTACACACAAGAAAGGATTACCCTTCTCTAATATTGAACTCCAGTTCACTACACTTGCCACATATCACAATTACACCTTCATCCTCATCTTGGATATTTCAATACACATGCACACCTGATGAGGATTCCAAAATGCACACTCAGTTCCAAAATGCACATGCAATTCAACATGCACATTTAATTTAATATGCATATTTAATTTAAAATGCACATTTAATTTAATATGCACAATTAATTTAAAATGCACACTCAATTTAATATGCACACACTATTCGTGAAGACTCCAAAGAACACATCCATTGCAATTTGCATATGCATTCTTGGTGATAACTCTGAGGTGTGCACATCTGGTGATAATTATGAGGTAAACATATCACCCTTTGCAAGCTTGCATCCTTTGTGATAATATCAATGCAAATGGGAAAATTTTGGTTACACCACTTAACTGGTTGAGTCACCACCTCATCCATTCCCCTTGCAATTTTTATAAATACACATCGTCCCCATTCCTTGAGCAAGAGGATGGTTGATGAGGATGTTTCATACGCATGAGGATGGTTGATGAGGATGTTTCATACACATGAGGATGGTATAGGTACACACACTAACAAAAATTCAATCCAAATTTACATCTGAATACCTAAATATTCACACGCAACCATCCCTATCTCATGCCAAACACTGATTACATCATTTTGTAGGACTAGATATAGCTTTTAGAAATAAAAAGATGCCACAGTATTCGATCGTTCAATGCCAAAAAGTCTTAGTCCATAGTCATTCAGACCTAGATGATTCACATACATAGTCATCAACCCCCTAGACGATCAACATCCAACCTATGTGAATATTTCTAAAAGTAGTACGATGCAACACAACAATAGTAATAGTCACAAGGAAGGTAAGTTCAGCATGTATAAGATTTATTTTTACATATCTACACATATATTTTACATTATGTTTAATATATTTTGAATCTAAGCCTAACTTTGGGAGGCCCTATATATAATACTAACATGTTTACAATGAGTTTGTGTCTAGGTGCAAAGATATAGCGGCAACAAATATAGATATTGATCGAGAGCTAGTAGATCCTATAGATCTAGATACACCTGATCTAGATATAATCCTACATATCCACATGATCTAGTCACCAGATCCGAACCAAATCTAAATTTAGCCATCAGATTCATAATATCTAGATCCAATCCAACACATCCATTGAATATAACTTAGATCCATCACATCTAGATCTAGATTTGGTGAAGTGGTGGTCATAAAAAACCCTTCTATCAAGTACTGTAGAAGAAAAGGACCCATACACCATTGTATATTTTAAAAAGGAATCAATCCCTCATATATTTGTATAAATATATGAGGGTTTCATTGTAATCAAAATAGGATAAAAGGTATGATATACATATTTTCTATTGTTTTTATTTATATTGCTATGGTGCATCTTTTTATCATCTTCAAAATGATGGTCACAATGGGAAATTTCCCTTGATTTTTATTTTTGTGCAATAGCTTAGGTTATTCACTATTTTTATGCTTAGTATAATTTTTTGCATTTTGAAAAGTTCTAATTACTTTACTATTTTTAGTTTTATGCAAGTTGCAGTCAGCACATACAGATAAAACTGTTAGACCTAGGATGTACTTAGATCAAAATCATCTGATCCAAGATGATCTCAGAACAAAAACCATATAATATAGGATGGCCTCAAAACATAAACTGTATGACCCCAGATAGCCATAGAGCACAATAGCCAACCACCTTTGATCTTCAAAATAGTGCTAGACCATAGGTAGGGGGATTTCTGTCTATCTATTTTAAATTGGAGTTAATTTTTTTTCAAAATACTATTTACTTTATGTTCTCCCAGTTAGAATATTTAATGGCTGTTCTAAAAGTTACACAATCACAATTGTGACCCTCCTACCTCGGATGGTTTCATATCTATGGTCATTTGACCCTAGAAAATTTTTGATCAGTATTATTTCTTTCTACAAGTTGCATAATTCCTTAGATAGCATATCTACATTTATACATTTAATAGTGAAACAATATTTTTAGTGTTTATATTTCTTTTTTATCTTTGATAAATATTGCACTTAGATAGAATTGCATTTCATACTTAGGCATTTTTAAAACATAAATACTAAAACAATAATAAGATAATAGCACAAAAACAAAAGCAAAACCAAAAACAAAGACAAAAACAAAAACAAAAACAAAAACAAAAACAAAAACAAAAACAAAAACAAAAACAAAAACAAAAACAAAAACAAAAACAAAAACAAAAACAAAAGAATAGAATCAAGATCACACACACACTTACGATTCACAAACATCGATGACATTGGATTTCATCACCAACCGTTGATCAAGACCAACAACATTGGAATTCACCTCCTTCTATTGGCTCACCCCCTAGACACCATAATAGCCTCCATGAGAAGTTTTATAGACTTTATCACTAGGAAATCCCCCACTCTTGAGATTTTCTTGTGGTGGGTTAGGTTCGATACACCTTTTCTCATGGAATTTTATAATCAGTGGACTTATAGCTATCGCTATTGTCTAAGCCCACTTGAGGGTGAAGCAAAAATTTGTGTAGACTAGTAGCAGGACTTAGACAGTGTAGCCTCTTTCAGGAGGTTAATTTAACCCCTTTAGGATACCTCACAACACAACCATCCTAGGAATCCATTTATTATTTTTTGTACCACTTCTCATAAGAGAGGTGGACATAAAAACACTCAATTAGATTACATTATACCATTATATTTATAGTTCTTAGAATTAGCTTCATCAAACACACAAAAAAATACAAAAACAAAATCGAAAAAAAAAACCAAAAAGATACAAAAACAAAAAAAAATAGTCCCAACACATCTCACAAAGACATCAACCCAAACATTAGCACACTAAAATATAAACATCAAAACTATTATTTGTTTTATTATTTGTGTAGATAGTAAGAATCTACCTTCACCATGCCATAAAAATCAAACCATCAATCCATGCTCCATACATATCATGCTATGCTTATGGTCTTGACTCAAATTCAAGTCCAAGACGCAGCTCAAGCCGCATCCCAAGCTGCAATGGGCCAATCTGATTAGACTTCCCATCCATCCATCGCTCTTATGACTCGAAAAGAGGTAAGCTCAAAATCATCCCAAGGTAGCTTGTATAGCTACACCCAATAGCTCATTTCCAACCCATTTGAGTTACATAACTTGGATGCCACATATCACCACATTCCCATCAACAATATTGAATCCACTAGTCCAGGGACTCTTATGTACCTAGTTAATCCCAACATCACCCCATCACCATTGATGTTGTATGAATCCTCCATGGTGGTCAATTTCATCCACTAGATTCATCACATCTATCCCTACCACCATTGATCATTCCATCCTATTTAGTCTCCCCCATGCCCCAAGAGTAGGTTTATACTCATGAACTTGTCCTGTCGATACGCATCCTGAGTATGACATACCCATAAAATTATTTCCACTTGTGATGTTTCATCCCTAACTTAATGTAGGTCACATGTGCACATCTGTGGATCCACACTAATGTCCTTAGGATTATATTAATGTGGCATCTCATTTAGCTGCATCTACTCTACTTGCTTCATCCATTCTACTCCAACTGCCACCCAAGGTGTCAAACCCCCCATCTTCCATAATGGCTCAAGAATTTTTCTTCATACACTCCCCATCATGGGCCACTCGACCACCCACCATATAGGTCTTAACACCTCCACAACCATAAGATCCTTCTTGCAGTTACTACCAACCACCACCAAATCCACCTCAACTACCTACCAACTACCACCAAAATTATTCAACATCCATCCAACCACCACTAGATTCTAAGGCCTATGCCAACCCCCACTCACTTCCCAACACTAGTCTCCACCCACTCTCCATCATCAACAACCACCCATTCAACATCAACAACCACCTATTCAACATCAAAAACCACCCATTCAACACCAAAAACAATACCAAAAACCACCCTCAAAATACCAACAACACTCCAACCAACACACATCATCCAATACCACGTACACCCACCACCAATATGATTAATACCATTAGGATCCATCCTTGGATTTACAAGTTGGTGCACCTAATTTAGCTTCCTAGGTCGCTCTAGATACATTTCAACTATTGGTCGACAAGGTCGATAGCTTACCATTACAAGTTGTTGGCACTGGGTACCAAAAGCCAACACTCAATAAACTTCAAAATTATCCGATCCATCCTTCCATGCCATCACAACCATATCTTCCCCTGTTTGAGATATCAAAATTAAAAAAATTCAAGGGAAAGGAGGACCCGCAAGAACACATGAGCACATTTATCTATGCATGCTATCTTATCAATAAAATTGATCCCCTCATGCTTCACACATTTTTTCTATCCCTTTGGGAGGACCTTTAGATTGGTTCAATCATTTACCCAGGTATATCCTTTATAATTTTGAACAACTGGCCAACCTATTTTTGGAATGTTTTACTCTTATCATAAAAAAGAGAACCACATTGAAAAATCTCTATAATATTTGACAACTTGATGACAAACCTGTCTTGGATTATGGTGCTCTATGGAGAGTTGTAATAAAAAAACTACTCTTTCCTCTTTCCACCATGGATCTCACTTGATTATTCATAAGGAGTTATTAAAAACCAATATATCTACTATCACAACAACAATATAGTATACTTGAGGAGGCTTTAGCGCAAGCTAGGACTATTGAAGATATCAAAATCTAAGAAGGAGATATAAATATTAAAAAGAAATAATGGCTAAACAAGAATTCTAAAGGCACTTACAAAAATAAATCCAAGCCCAACCGAGTCAATCATGTGGTATTGAGCAACCTAAGCATTCCTAATCAACAACTTTAGCAACCTCCACCTCAATAACCACAACAATTTTAATATTTTCCTCAACAACCAACATACCATGCCACACCACCTCTAACTCAACTTCATAATCCATCACAACCAAAAAACTATCCTAGGCATCCTACTAGGCCCCCTCATAATTTCACTTCACTTTCTAAGGCTTATTCGATCATATTTCAAACAATTTATGCGACACAAGCAATGTCATTACTAGAAATAATATCAAAGGACCAAAATAGGAATAAACCTAAATTATACAAAGAGTATCACTACTATGTTTACCATAGGTAAAAGGATTATGACATAAATGATTGCATAACATTTAAAAATTGGTGCAAGATCTTATTGAGAAGGGGGTCATTGCCATAGATAGTCCTCTCGTGCTACCCAATCAGAACCTTGGTATTATAAGGACCCCTTACCATAGCATAGGAAAAACCAACAACTTCATTCACCATCGAATTTCAATATCCCTCCAACCAAGTTAACCACCTCAATAAAATCCCACAACACCAAAAATTTGTAGGGATGATCCATATCGTTACTCAAAATAAATGCTATCCTAATAAACTAACACAATCGAGTACCCCCCAACATGCCTCCATCCTCTATGTTACTACCTCTATAAATGCAATCCATACCTCACTCCCCATGGCCAATCATATCCCTGAAAAACCGCCTTATACAGAGCCTCAAAATGGCATTGACCAAACTCTTAATATATGAGCTCATTTAGAAATCACCTCCACATTATGAGGTATTTATGGGAATTCTAAAATCCATTGACCTCCAAAATCATGATCCAAATGCCTTCACAAACTTTGTGGGTAGTATCAAAACATACAAAGAGCCTTCAATTACCTTCTATGATTATGATATTAAACCTTTACCAATAGAGGTACATGATCCTCCACTGCATATTATGGCTCATATAGACTACAATCCTTTCAAATGTGTTTTGGTCAACATAGGCTCTTTTATCAATATCATCACCTCGATTTCACTCCAACACCTCCACTACCAACTTCACATATAACCACTTCCACCTTCACTCTATGGGCCTTCAATTATACCTTATGCACAACACTTGGGATATTTGTTCTACCTATTCAAGTAGGTGTGAAGACCATTCATACTTTATATCACATTCTTGAAGGAGAAATACAATACAATGTTTTTCTTGGAAGGCCATAGATTTAGGATATGTGATGCATCCCCTCAATATTATATCATTACCTCAAATATGTTCATGAGGGCCACGTACACTACAATCCTATGATGATAAACCTTTCAAGTACTGTCACATAATCTCAATCTCGTACGAGCATCCCCTACCTTTCACACATCTATACCTTACCTTGGCCTTGCTCGAACCAACCTTGACCTTGCCAGATCCATACCCCAAACCAATGTCATCTCATATTATCCCTTATTTCCCACCACAAATTACCCATCCACTTGCCTATCCTACACTACGCAATTCATATTTACCCCCCATTCTAGCACACCCAACTCACTACACTACCTTGACTGCTTCATAAAGTCCCCAATATTCACCATCACCTTCACCTTACCATCGACTCGTGTCCACTTCCATTCAACCACCTCACATTTGGAAAAACTTACCCCACCCTAGCCAATATTTATCTTCATAAAGTACCCATTTTTTCCCTCACATGTCTCCCATACCTTTCACAAACACCCGACCACTCTCAAGAAATACTTCACTTTCACCTACACTTTCATATTCTCTACTTTTCCTATCAGTCGATCCCATTGTTCACCATTCCCAACCAACCACTTCCACATACCCACCTCCATCCACTATTGCCTAAATCACCACCACCACTACCTCCTCCTTCACATCAAAATCCTGAAGCATTCCACCTACCATGCATCCTGAACCACCACCTCCACCAAATTCATCCACCATAGATCTATCCATTTCAGACACCACCCATATTCATCCATAACATTATCTCGTTCAGTTGAGAGGGATATAGAATCTCCTGTATCCACCTCTTAACATGCACAAGTTGCAGCACACATGACCAATACAGGTATAGACGAGTATCTAGTACATAACATCACATTCATACCTCCAATAATCAAATTAGTTAGGGATTTTGATCGCCTACACATAGGTGCTATTATTCCCATGGGTCCCACATCTATTCAATAAATTTTGTGTATGCCAGAGTTGATACCTCCTCTGATATACCTCTTGATAAAAGACCCGAATCACCATTCTTTGGTGACACCTATTTCTTATCAAATCCCTCCTTTTCTCTAAGATATTTCAAACACTCCCATTGGAGAGGATTTGGTCTTGGTCACTATGAGTAGGGAGTTCATCACATCATTGAACCACACTAATAACTCCCTGAACATAAATTTAGATTAGGGTATGACAATCATTCTTCAATTGCCCTCCTTGAGGAATATCTCTTTCATGACTGCGGGGGTTCACCTCTATCCCAATACGGGGTTGTTCAAAACAAAAAAAATCAAAAAACATCAAAATTCAAAAAATCAAATTCAACAAAAATACAAAAATAATCAATTAAAAAAAAAAAAAAAATACAAAAAATAAAATCAAAAACATCAAAATTCAAAAAATCAAATTCAACAAAAATACAAAAAAAATCAATTAAAAAAATCAAATTACAAAATAAAATACAAAAAATAAATAAAAAACATTAATAAAAAATGAAACATGGCATAGTAGTACTCAAAAAAATGCAAACTAGTTTTTGATTTACCAGATAGCTTACACACAAGTGAATAGCATACTACTAGTGCTGGAGGCTTTCTGATTCACCAGATATCATTATGTGGCAAGTGAAGAGCATAATACCAACAACAAAAGTGTGGCAAAAAATAGAAGGAAAATATTAAACTTTATAAAAAAACACGAGTTAGGAAAGGAAAATTTTAGAGTCCACTAATAATACTATCCCTAAGGGAATGGTCTAGCTGAGTCCACTAATAAGAACTTGTTAACCATAATCAAGAAAATTTTAGACAACCCTAGAGACTGGCACAAGAAACTAGAGTGTGATTTATGGTCATATAGGAAAAGGGTCAAGTATTCCATAGGCACATATCCCTACCACTTAGTGTATGGTCAAGATCCCATTTTTCCTACCAATTTTATGATTTTAACATTGTAGTTTATGCAATATTTCCTAGAGAAGGAGGATAAAATTGAATCATTGCTCATAAACTTGATGAGCCTAGATGAGAAGAGAGTGGATGCCCTACAACACCTTAGCAAACACCAAGGAGTGATAAAAATATGGTTTGAAAAGAGGGCCAAGGTAAAGGATTTTAGAATTGTTGACTTAGTTTTGCTATGGGACAAAGCCCATGAAAAGAAAGGAGACCATGAGAAGTTTGATAACCTTTGATTATGTCCCTTTAAAATATTTGAAATATTAAGAGAGAATACCTTTAGAATCAAGAGTCTAAGTGGAAAGGATGTTCCATTACCTATGAATGGATAATTTATCAAGCATTAATTACATCTCTAAAGGGTATTTCAAGTCATTTTGGTGTGATTTTCTTGATTTGATTATGATTAGCTGGTTTTGTTTTAATTTCCTTAATGCATTCATGCTATCCTCAATTTATTTTTTTTGGATTTCAATTGGAGTTTTATTATTGCCTTCATCCCCTCAGTTTTGAGTATGTTTCTATTTTATACTATACTATTGGAGTATTTAAACCAAAAACTCACCCAAAAAATTAGCAAAAACAAATTGTAGCTAAAAACTCACCAAAAAAAATTGCACCAAAAGGCAACAAAAAAAAAAAAAAACTGCAGCAAAATATTATAGAAAAAAATTGTAGCAACATAGGATAGTCTAGATTTGAGTGACCAAAACTATTCATAATTTAATTAAATTTTATAGATATATTTTACACAAAATAAAATTTCCAACGGTGTATGACACATGTAAAATGGAGTTGTAAACTAAAAGCTATAAGCTCTATAAGATGATTGCATATTTCAAAACAATGAGGGAAAGCAAACATGCATTTCACAAATGAATGGAAAAACTATTATTTTATGCGATTTTTTACCTTGTAGTGTTACTTGAGTTTGATAATTTTTGGAATGCTTTTATGATTGTTTGTGTCTTTTGCCCTCACTTGGGATGGTTTGTTCATATGCAATTGAATTCTAGTTATTCTAAGCTAGAAGTGTTCTAATGCAAATTCAGAATGAAAGTGTTTGTTTTGAAGCTCAGTGGAATTAATGATTGGTATAATCAAACTATTGGTATATATCCATTGTCTTAGAGCCAGAGCAAATTAAACTTGAGGTATTGCAAAGTAATGTTGAAGTTCCATATTTCAAACACCTTAGGAAAGTTCTTGAGTCATAGAAATGTAACCTTTTGAGCTTGATGGTTAGACCGAAATGAATTTATACACTCTATTCTTAGCCTTATCAATATCCAACCCATGGCACACTTATATATTTGCAATAAATAAATAAAAAACATAAACTCAAGTGCTTTTGGTGATTCAGATAATCTCTACTAAGGCTATAGACACCTGGTTGGTAGTAGAGCAATGTATTGACAGGGATTAAGGACATCTCCATTGGGGCTATAGATGCCTGGCTAGCAGTGGAGTAATATCAAGGTAAATTTGAATAAAGAATGATCTAAAATAATCTAATTTTAATATTAATTGGTGAAAATTTGATTGATTCAAGAATAAGAATGAATGCACTTACACACACTTGGAGCTAAGGTAGAATGGACCATTACTTTGAGCAATATTTGTCTAACTCTAGATATGGATGTATACCAGTTTATTGATTTTTTCTAATCAAAGGTTTTAGTAGTTTTAGAGGGGATTCTTCATCCCAAAATACTCAGGAGAATTTTTCAGAAGAGTCACCATTTATTGTTGCATAACACAACTCACCCCAATTGGGGACCCCACTTAAAAATTTTAGTTTCTTGGTATAAATTTTGTTTACCTTGATGCTTTTATTATTGATTGCATTAATTTCTTTGGTGGATTCAACTTGCAAAAATACATGGTCCATTGAATTGCATTAAAAAATGAGTTTTCTAACAATGAATCAATTGCAACAATATTTATTTATTTTATTCTAGGCATAAAACATTAGGAATGAGCAAGATATTTTGCAGTTTATTGACCAATGAGAGCTCAATTTTCCTAGGCATATTAATTTTATGAATTGCAATGTTTCATTTTAGAGACCATGTGTGATTTAAAAAAAAAATAATTTAATAGATTATTTTATGCCAACAACCATGACTAAGGTTAATGAATGAATTATTTATTACTCTAATAAATTATTTTGTAGGATAGTGGAGTTCTAATGGAATTAATTATCGCACATTGCCATAAAATTGATATAGCATGTTATAAAGAAGATGTTTGTGAGAGCATGATCTTGAATGTGATACCATAATTGAAAAAGTGGATTTATGGAGAATTATATGCATTAAAAGAGGAACTTGGTGGAGGCAATTTAATGCTTTATAACTGCAAAAATTACTTCACCATACCTGATTTAAATGGCTTTGTTGTGAAGTATAATGTGAGAGTAATTGATTGTAATTGCAAATGTAATGATAATATATGGTCATAGTTGTATAATTAAGAGCTCTTGGGATTGCTCTAAGGGGATCAAAATTCAAGCACTTAGCATATTTTAGGATTTTTTTCTAGGCTCTTTGTAGTTCGTTGGTTTCTGAACCAAGCATTGTACTGATTTGAGTTTTATGTTTGTAATCCACCTGAATGGTGAATTTGTATCTTATGCAATTCGGGCATCTGGAGTTTGTTGTATCCAATCTACACATGGTGATGGTGGTGGTATTCAATTGCTTCATAGTCTTAGCTCCCTAGAATATTGCATTATCTATATCTTAGACTATGTGAATGTTGGTCAAATATAGATTAGTTATTTTTACATATATTTACTAATCAAAAGGATAAATATTAGAATTTTAGGGTAGTACATGATTTATTTAATTTTTATTTGATTTTATTTTATTTCTCTAACCCTAAAATTTTACTATTTTTTTGGAACATCGAGTAGATTAGCAATAGTCTATTTTCAAGGTATTGCAGCTTAAATTGTACTTTTTATATTTTATTGCTATTATTGGAACAGATCTAAATAGCTTTTAATTTTGAAAAATCAAGTTTGTATTTCCAAATCCAATTTTGTTTAGATTTAATCCAAGGTTAAGAATTGTATTAATATCATCAACATTTCTAGATCATGGATTTATGTTAGCAACCTATGTAAAAGATAGGAATCCTTGATAAATGAGCACATGAGCTTCAAAGAATGATTTAGGAGTACTATTTGCCTATTTTTACATGGATGAGTTGGTTTAAAATAATGAGTTAGGATACAAGGATTCAAATTAATCAATCAATCTAATATATAAGGTGTCAACTGAAGTGAGTGAAGGTTGGACAATAGGAAAACATCATAGAGAGATTCCTAAAAATAAGAGCATCGAGATCATTAATTCAATCATTTTTTATGATGAGCATAGGATACTAAGACAATTGAAAACAACCTATACGCCTCAACAAACTAAAGTAGTAAAAATGAAAAATAGGAAAATCATTTAGATCGAAAGAAGCATGATACTAGCAAAAGGTTTGGCCAATAATTTATGGTTACAATAATAGTGTACATACTTTATAGATGTTCCATAGTTGTACTAAAGAATATTAATTTTCAATACACATGGCATGAAAAGGAGACTTCGGTAAGTTATTTGAGGCCCAACCTAAGGCCTCAACATTCCTTTTGAAAATATAATAGAATAAGAATAAGACAAATAAAAACATGACAAATTAAAATTGCAAGTAAAAGTTAAAAAAGGGAAAATAAATAGTCCTAGCTAAATTTAGAAAGAATGTGAAGAACCAAGAATCTCTTGAAACAATTAAGAGGCATCATATTCTATAGAGATAAATATAAAGTATTATATTAAAATAAATGATTGAAGAACCAAGAGTCTCTTGAGACAAATACACACCTTTTTATCACTTAAAGACAAATACACACATTTTATCACTTAAATGTATGATTTGGTGAAAAATTTTTAAATGGTGTCCCCATAATTTTCTAAAAATAATGGAGAATTTTTCATCATTTATACAAGTTTTTTCAAAAAAATAAAAAAAGACCAACCATGGAAAAAGTTAATTAGGGTTTTTCCAAGTTTTTACAAGTAGAATTTTTAATTGAAAATATATTTGTTGGGTTCCTAGCTTTGGAAAAAAACTTATAAAAAACAAACAAACATAAAATATAAAATATTCAATACATTATCTTCAAAGTTGAATCTCTTGGATTTTAATAGCATTGTAAGACTTCTGTTTTCAATCATATATCAATGTTATTATTGATAATCAAATACTCTTACACTAGATAGAAGGAAAAATATTTATATTATCATTATGAAAAATGGTAAATGAAAAAAATAGAGAAATAAGGAACCAATGAAAGAAAATCAAGCCACATGTTGGAAGCTCGCTAGATGTTATATAAAATTTATGGAAACCAAGGAATTATGTAGACTGACATCTACAAATCTTGACTTGTTATTGTATTCAAGAACTCATGATGAACCAGGATTTACAACATGCACCAATTTAAAAGAGTGCCCCTCTGCATGTTGTTCAACATAAGAACAACATAAGGACCAAAGTAGCTATATTGTATCACTTCACAAAAACCTCCTTCTATCCCTCTTGCCATCAGGAAATCGAAAACCAATTGTGCAAAAATTATTATTGTGTGGGTCTGACTCTTCAAAAAGAGAAGGATATTCATATCCTGGTTTGTCTTCTGATGTATTAAAATTATTTGTCCCTTCATCTTCTTTGCTTCATTATAAAAATAATAATTGAGCCCTATAATAAACTAATCATTGATCATATGAACAATTTTATAAAAGAAAAACATTTAACTTTATGAGTTATTTTAGCTTCATTTTTGACACATACATGTACAAAGCATGTGGCACAACTTACAATATTAGTTTCTCAAATTATGCAATCTTATTACTCCTCTTTCTCTTACAAATGTATCATAAACTTTTACAATAACAATGCTCACAATGTAGATAATGTAGACAATGAAGGCTATGTAGGCTATGTTACTGATGTTGGTGATATCTCTCTATGTCTCTCCATGGAGTAATATATAGCCATTGTAGGTTGATAGTTGGGTTACTTGACTCTTCCTTTCCTTATGACAAGTCTCATGACTTTTGGCTTCTCTAGTTGACACTTGCATACACATGACACTATCTTGTATGCACACTTGGACATGACTCTTTACATAACACTTCCTAATCTAAGAACACATGTGTACACTTACGTATGAGATACTTGTGCACATCTACACACATAATATTTGCACACTGATTTACATGACACTTGTGTATTTCATGCACATTATTACATTATATAAAATATTTATTCACACTCGAATATAGGAGATAACCCTAATATAATATTTATAATATGTACCATGAAGGTACATTAGCATGTACCAAATAATGTAATATTCTCCAACACCCCCTTATTACATTAAGAATTTAGTATTCAATTATGAACTTTGTCCTTCAATCGATCCGAGGACATGTGCTTGCTTTACTCTCTTTTATATTATCCTTGATGTGATTCCTTATCTTCCTCTTTCTTCTTTTCTTTTTTTGCATCTTCATTTGTGATATACCTGATGATATACCTTCTAATAATTGAGTTAGTAAATCATCACAATATAACTTTGATTTCAATGATTCCTCGTTGAAGCTAATCTATGTTTCATTTGGATTATATGTGTCATTTATTTTTATCTTGTCTCTTCCCTTGGAAAAGCTCAAAACTAATTAATAATAGATACATAATTGAACACTCTTTTGAATAAAGTATAATAGTGTTTTGAAAATCTCACCATGTTCTAAGAATTTTTTCATGAAAATAGCTTATAATAGTTGTAAAATTTCCTTCTTTTGCATCTTTGAGAAATAAAGATGAATTTTCATTTAAACCATTAGACATTTGTATTTTTCCATCAAAATTATTTATTAAGTTTTGAGAATAAGACTTAAGTGCATGCAACATTTCTTCACTATAGACACCAAAACCAAGAATATTGATGTTAATTAATTAATTATAATTAATTATCATATATCCATCTAATATTAATTAATTAATCAAAATTAGTTGATATTCACCTACTAAGTGTTAATTAATTAATTAATGAAATAATTAGCTAATTACACCTAGCCTACCCATTTCCACCCCTATCTGTTATCGATATTATGAGAACATTCCCATGGCCACATCATTCTCCACTTTAGTCTAGTTCCACCTCACATCCTTCATTTTTGTTATGCATCAGAAAGGATTACCCTTCTCCAAAATTGAACTCCAGGTCTTTGCTCTTGGTACATATTATAATTGTACCTTCATACTCATCTTGGATATTTCAATACACATGCATACTTTATGAGGATTCTAGCATGCACATTTAATTTAAAATGTACACGTAGTTCAACATGCATATTTAATTTAACATGTACATTTAATTTAAAATGCACACTCAGTTCATATGCACACACTGTTTGGTGAATATTTGAAAGAGCACATCCATTGTAATTTACATGTGCATTCTTGGTGATAACTCTGAGGTGTGCACATTTAGTGATAATTATGAGGTAAATATACCCTTCTTTGCAAGCTTACATCCTCTATGATAATATCAATCCAAATCTAGTAGATCTTTTAGATCCAGATCCACCTGATCTAGATCTGATCCTACAGATTCACCTGATATAATTACCAAATCCTGAACCAGATCCAAAATTAGTCATCAGATTCATCAGATCTAGATCCAATCTGATACATCAAATAGATCTAACACACATCGACCACATCCAGATCTAGATCCAATGAAGTGGTGGTCATGAAAAATCCTTCCATCAAATGCTATAGCAAAAAAGGACCCATGCACCATTGTATCTTGTAAAAAGGTAAAAATCCCTCATATATTTGTAATCAAAAGAGGAAAAAAGGCATAAATTACATATTTTCTATTATTTTTATTTACATTACTATGGTGCATATTTTTCTCATATACAAGATGGTGATCACAATGGGACCTTTCCCTTGATTTTGATTTTTGTGCAATAACTTAGGTTATTTACTATTTTTTTGCTTAGTATATATCTATTTTATGCATTCTAAAAAGTCCTAACTATTCTACTATTTTTGGTTTTATACAAGTTGTGGTTATTTCACATAGACAAAATCGTTCAACTTAGGATGTTCTTAGATCAAAATAGTTCAACCCAAAATGTTCTCAAAAAAAAAATTGTCTGACCCAAGATGGTCTTAGAACATAAATCATCTAACCCCAAATAATCATAGAGCTTAGTAGCCAATCACCTTTAATCTTCAACACAGTGCATGACAATAGGTAGGGGGATTTTTGTATGTTTAATTTAAATTGGAGTTAACATTTTTTTCAAAACATTGTTTACTTTCTGTTCTACCAATTTTATTGTTTACTATCTATTTTGGAAGTTACACAGTCACAACTATGACTGTCCTACCCTGATAGTTTTATATTTGTGGCCATCTAACCCTAGATTATTTTTGATCAGTCTTCTTTCTTTATACAAGTTGCATAATTCCTTAGATATCATAGCTACATTTATATATTTATTAGTGAATAAATATTTTTAGTGATTATTATTTTTTAGCTTTGATAAACATTGCACTTAGATAGAATTGCATTTCATACTTAGGCATTTTTAAAACATAAATGCTAAAAAAGAAATAAGAGAAAAGCACAAAAAAAACAATAGAATCAAGATCACACTCTCATGATTCACAAACATCGATGATATTGGATTTCATCACCAATCGTTGATCGAGACAAATGACATTGGAATTCACCTCCTTTCATTGGCTTACTCCCTAGATAGCATAGCAACCCCCACAAGTAGTTTTTTGGACTTCGTAACCAAGAAATCCCCCACTCTTAAGAGCATATTGGGGTGGTTTAGGTTAGATACCCCTTTGTTCACTAGGTTTTATAATCAGTGGACTCATAAATGTCATTATTGTTTGAGCTTGCTCAAGTGTGAAGCAAAAGTTTGGATAGAACAGTAGTAGAACTTAGATAATGTAACCTATTTTAGGAGGTTAATTTATCCCCTTTATGATACCTCATGCCACAACCATCCTAAGAAGCCATTTTAGTCATTTTTGTACCACTTATCATAAGAGAGGTGGGCATAAACACACCTGATTAGATTGCATTCCACCACTCCATTCATAGTTCTTAGAATTAGCTTCATCAAACAAAAAAAAAAACAAAAAAAAATCCAAAAAATAAAATAAAAAGATACGAAAACAAAAAAAAGACCCAACACATCTCACAAAGACATCAACCTAAAAATTACCACACTAAAATGTAAACATCAAAACTATTTTTTGTTTGATTATTTATTTAGATGCAAGAATCCACCTTCACTATGCCATCACCATCAAACCATCAATCAAATATCCATCTATCTCTTGCTAGGCTTATGGTCTTGACTCAAAGTCAAGTCCAAGCTCAATCCCAAGTTGCATCCCAAGCCACAATGGACCAATCTGATCAAACTTCCCATCCATCCACCACTCCTATGATTCAATAGGAGGTATCCTCACAACCACCCTAAGGTAGCTTGTCTAGCCACACCCACTAGCTAATTTCCAACCCACCTGAGTTACTGACGGGGCACCGGAAAAATAGGGACCTTACAAACTCTGCATTCTCATTCCAATTTCAAATATTTACATGCATTAAAATAAAAATAGCCCGCAGGCTTACAATGGCTTCTTGGATTCGGCTCTGTTCTCCCCACTCTGTTCTACTTCCTCCCCCGTTCTCCAGTCCGTCGTCCCCTTTAAAATAAAATAATGGGTTTTTATAGAGGTCCCTTCCCTCTCGGCAATCAATGCCTCCACCTACCAACATTCCCGCTCGAATTTCCCTCCTCTCCGGGATTTTTAAATTTTAGGTATAAATGCCCATCTGCTCGATCTACCCGGAGCTTGCATTAATGGCTTCTCTGCTTCGCCACTCTGATCGTCCCTCGCACTGTTGCTTCCTCCATCCTGCCCTTTAATGCTCACGGCTGTTCTCAACAACCCGAGTATGTGTTCTCCACTTTTTAATTTAAACACGTAGCCGACCGTGTGCAACACTGTCCACCCCTTCTCTTTGTCACAACATACTTGGTACACGCGCCTTTCCCAATCATCATGATACACGTGGCAACCATGTGTTAAACTCGGCCGCTCTCGACCGTCCGTTTGTTCTCTAACTTCTTTAACTCCCGCGGTTGACCAATGCTGTGCCACGTGTTGGCCGTCGGCTATTTTCTTCGGCATTGACCTTACTTGGTCACGGTTGACCCCTCCACCTTTGTCTTCTTCATAATTCCGTTTCCTCCCTTCTCCACTTCCGCGTTCTCCATCTTCTTTTTCCTCTACGCAGCCATCTGACCGTGCTTTCTCTTTGTTGTAACACAGTTGTTGACACACGTGTTTGCCATGTGGCACAATTTGGCCTTGCCCGGCCATCGGTTCCTCTTCTTTGTTCTTGTTTACTTTTCTTAACACCTTGTTGCTCCAGGCCACATGCCACGTGTCCCCTTCACGACCGCCACATGTCGCCCCTTTACTGGCCGCGATATCACGACCGAACTCCAACTTCACTGCTTCATACTTCTCCCCCTCCTTTCTTTTTTGTGCCTTCACTTTAATGATCCCTTGACATGCCTTTCGCTTGCCACGTGTCGGCTGTTTACTGGCCACGATATCATGACAGGTCACAATATCGTGACCTGTCGCGATATCGCGATAGGACTCCTTCCTCCGCTTTGCCTTGCAAAACGATCGCGATATCGCGACAACTTACACTCCTCCCCGCTGTCTTGCAAAACGATCGTGATATCGTGACAACTTACACTCCTCTTCGTTGTCTTGCAAAACGGTCGCGATATCGCGACGTCGCGATATCGCGACGTCGCGATATCGCGACAACTTACACTCCTCTCCGCTGCCTTGCAAAACGGTCACGATATCGCGACGAAACCCGCCAAAGACACTCTGCAGCTTTTGGGGTCGCGATATCGTGACATGTCGTGATTTCGTGACCCCTCTCCCCTTTGCCTTACAAAACTTCCTCAAATCGAAAAATTGCTTTGCCAAACCTCCCCCAAGCTGGAAAATGCACGATTGCTCGACTGCAGCCGGATGCTCCTGCATCAGACACCCCGGGTAATTGGAGAAGTGACCTTCACTTCTCAGATGTTCGGCCCGTGTTTCTTGTAACTCCTCCAAACAGTCATCGGCCTTTACAACCTGCTCAAATTCCGTTTCTTGGCAAAAATTTCTGCCTTCTACCAGACAAATTCTGGCATTGCTGCACACCTTCTCATCCTCTGCAGATGGTTCTAACCCCGGCTCCCGGTCCATACAGCCTCTGTCTTCTTCCCGAATAATTTTCTCATTGCTGTAAACTTTTGCTGCAGCCTGCGGTATTTCCTCTTCTTGCATAGAAAAATCTATGCTTTCTTTCGGGCAGGTCCCGGTACTGTTGCTCTCTTCCTCTACAGCCTCCTTCATCTTTTCTTCCTTTTTTCTCTGTCTCTCTTCCCGCATTTTCTGCCGTTCTTCCTTCTCCCGTAACTTCATTGCAAGCCACTCCTTTTGCAATGATTTTAATTGCCGCTTCAAGGCTAAATACTCTTCTTCTAAAACCACATCCTCCTGGTTATCCCGTCTTCTTCGGGAATGCATTCTTTTTGCTTGCTTTTCTCACAACTTAACTGATCCCGATGTAGCTGCCTCACGTCCGGCGGTCTGCTAACATGCTCGGGAATCCTCAACTCTCCTTCTCTCTCAACTCTCCCGTAGGTCCTGGCGCAAACTGCCTCACGGTCGACGGTCTGTTTACGCACTCAGGAACTCCCGCTCTGATACCACTGATGGGGCACCAGAAAAATAGTGACCTTACAAACTCTGCATTCTCATTCCAATTTCAAATATTTACATGCATTAAAATAAAAATATACCACAGGCTTACAATGGCTTCTCGGCTTCGGCTCTGTTCTCCCCACTTTGTTCTACTTCCTCCCCCGTTCTCCGGTCCGCCGTCCCCTTTAAAACAAAATAATGGGTTTTTATAGAGGTCCCTTCCCTCTCAACAATCAATGCCTCCACCTACCAACATTCCCGCTCGAATTTCCCTCCTCTCCGAGATTTTTAAATTTTAGGTATAAATGCCCATCTGCTCGATCTACCCGGAGCTTGCATTAATGGCTTCTCTGCTTCGCCACTCTGATCGTCCCTCGCACTATTGCTTCCTCCATCCTGCCCTTTAATGCTCATGGCTGTTCTCAACAACCCGAGTACGTGTTCTCCACTTTTTAATTTAAACACGTAGCCGACCGTGTGCAACACTGTCCACCCCTTCTCTTTGTCACAACATACTTGGTACACGCGCCTTTCCCAATCATCATGATACACGTGGCAACCATGTGTTAAACTCGATCGCTCTCGGCCGTCCGTTTGTTCTCTAACTTCTTTAACTCCCATGGCTGACCAATGCTGTGCCACGTGTCGACCGTCCGCTATTTTCTTCGGCCTTGACCTTACTTGGTCGCGGTCGACCCCTCCACCTTTGTCTTCTTCATAATTCCGTTTCCTCCCTTCTCCACTTTCGCGTTCTCCATCTTCTTTTTCCTCTACGCGGCCATCTGACCGTGCTTTCTCTTTGTTGTAACACAGCTGTTGACACACGTGTTTGCCACGTGGCACAATTTGGCCTTGCCCGGCCATCGGTTCCTCTTCTTTGTTCTTGTTTACTTTTCTTAACACCTTGTTGCTCCAGGCCACATGCCACGTGTCCCCTTCACGACCGCCACGTGTCATCCCTTTACTGGCCGCGATATCGTGACCGAACTCCAACTTCACTGCTTCATACTTCTCCCCCTCCTTTCTTTTCTGCGCCTTCACTTTAATGATCCCTTGACATGCCTTTCGCTTGCCACGTGTCGGCTGTTTACTAGCCGCGATATCACGATAGGACTCCTTCCTTCGCTTTGCCTTGCAAAACGGTCGCGATATCGCGACGTCGCGATATCGCGACAACTTACACTCCTCCCCGCTGTCTTGCAAAACGGTCACGATATCGCGACGTCGCGATATCGCGACAACTTACACTCCTCTCCGCTGTCTTGCAAAACGGTCGCGATATCGCGACAACTTACACTCCTCTCCGCTGCCTTGCAAAACGGTCACGATATCGCGACGTCGCGATATCGCGACGAAACCCGCCAAAGACACTCTGTAGCTTTTGGGGTCGCGATATCGCGACATGTCACAAAATCGTGACATGTCGCGATTTCGCGACCCCTCTCCCCTTTGCCTTACAAAACTTCCTCAAACCAAAAAATTGCTTTGCCAAACCTCCCCCAAGCTGGAAAATGCACGATTGCTCGACTGCAGCCGGATGCTCCTGCATCAGTTACATAACTCAAGTACTACATATCACTATATTCTTACTATTAATCATGAATCCACTTGTCTAGGGACTCTTGTATCCTTGGTTAACCCAAATATCATCCCCATTGACATTAATATTGTTCGAGTCCTCCATGTTGGTCAATTTCCTCCACCAAATCCATCGCATATATCCCTACCAAAATTTACCAAGCATGTCTTGGGGTTCATTCCCATTCCCATCCTCTGAATAAGAAGAAGAAGAGGTGGAGGATCTATTTCTATTTTTTTCCATCCCAAATAGAACTATAGGTGTCTTCATGTACAAAATTAGCTCTAGAATTATTTAAAATGTAATCATCACTGTATAGTTTTTCTCTCCTAATAGGTAACAATGTCTGAATGTTTGGGTCTTTATCTCCAAAAATACCATCTACATAGAATAGTTGTATTGCTTATTCCAAATGCAAATTAGTTGCTTGAAGAAATTTCTTTGACTTATCTATTGATTCTTCAACTATTTCAACAAAGGAAGCAATCTTTCCTTCCTTCTCAACATCAATATCAGTATCCATGTCTATCCAATGCTTCACTGTTGATCGATCTAATTGAAACAAAGTTACAAAATAATCCAAGAGAGTCTGTTTCTACCTAATAAAAAATGAAATCTTAGAATACTTTGTCAACTTCCCAATTCAAATATATATGCCTGCCCAAGTGTCATTGTGCACAATTATGTGAGAAATGAGTTAATATCACTGAATGTATTGAATGGTTATGGTTATAAATATCATTCATTGTGGTTCTCATATCATATCCCGAGTGAAAGCCAACCCCCAAAGGACAAATTGCTGGAAATTTTCTTACATGATCATATATGTTTGGCAAGTTTCCACCTTACCTATGCATTAACAGAAAAAAGCAATTAAGGTTTTTATCTATACCCACATTTCTATAAAAAATTCATGGTTAAATATCTTAACTTTTATTTTTGTGATATCATATTGGTGTGGTTTTGGGATTTTATTTGGAAGACTTAAGTTTAAACCATCACACTGCAATATGTTTATAATATATATATATTTTTAAATAGCTTTAAAATAAATATTACATTTTAAATCTAAAGGTATATATACAATCCAGTAAAAATATTGAACATATATAATACACATAAGTTGATTTATATAATGAATGAGACCTCAAAAATATTTTTTGATTTTTTAATATGGATTTCAACAATTACAATATGTTTATAACATAAAAATTCAAAACAATAATTGAGCCCTAAAAAACAACATTATAAAAAACTAATCATGATCATCTGAACAATTTTGTAAAAGAAAAACAATCAACTTTATGAGTTATCTTAGCTTCATTTTTGACACATACATGTACAAAGCATGTAGCACAACTTACAATATTAGTTGCCCAAATGTATGCAATCTTATTGCTCTTCTTTATATTACAAATGTATCATAAACTCTTACTATAACAATGTTCACAATGTAGATAATGTATACTATGAAGACTATGTAGACTATGTTAGTGATATTGGTAATATCTATCTATGTCTATCCTTGGAGTAATATATAGCCATTGTAGGATGACTCTTGGGTTACTTGACTCTTCCTTTCCTTATGCCAAGTCTCATGACTTTTGGCTTCTCTACTTGATACTTGCATACACATGACACTATCTTGTATGCACACTTGGACATGACTCTTTACATAACACTTCCTAATATAAGAACATGTGTACACTTACGTATGAGATACTTATACACATCTGCATCCAAAATTTCTTCACTATAGACACCAAAATCAAGCATATTGATTTTAATTAATTAATTATAATTAATTAGAATATATCCATCTAATATTAATTAATTAATCAAAATTAATTGATATTCACCTACTAATTGTTGATTATTTAATTAATTAAATAGTTAGTTAATTACACCTAGCCTACCCATTTCCACCCCCATATGCTCACGATATTATGAGAACATTTCCATGGTCACATCAATCTCTATTTCACTCTAGTTCCACCTCACATCCCTCATTACGGTTATGTGTAAGAAAGGATTACCCTTCTCCAAAATTGAACTCCAGTTCTTTGCACTTAGTACATCTCATAGTTGCACATTCATCCTCATATTTAAAATTTCAATACACATGCACACTTGATGAGGATTCCAACATTCACACTCAGTTCCAACATGCACATGCAGTTCAACATGCACTTTTAATTCAAAATGACACGTAGTTCAACATGCATATTTAATTTAATATGCACATTTAATTTAAAATACACACTCAGTTAAAATACACACACTGTTCAGTGAAGATTTTAAACAGAACATACATTGCAATTTGTATATTCATTCTTGGTGATAACTTTGAGGTGTGCACATTTGGTGATAATTATGAGGTAATTATATCCTTATCTGCAAGCTTACATCCTTTGTGATAATATCAATGCAAAAGGGAAACTTCTCGTTACACTACTTAATTGGTTGAGTCACCACCTCATCCATTCCCCCTAGATATTTTATAAATGCACACCCTCCTATTCCTCAAGCAAGAGGATGGTTCATATGCATGAGAATGGAATAGGTACACACACACTGACAAAAATCTGAGCCAAATTTACATCCAAATACTTGAATTATAACATGCAACCATCCCTATCTCATGCCAGACACTAATCACATTATTTTGTAAGACTAGATCTAGCTTTTAGTAGTGGTAATACATCACAATATTTGATCATTCAACCTCAAACAGTCTTAGTCTGTATCATCCATACCCATATGATTTGCAGACACAGTCATAAATCCCATAGATGGTAAACATCTAGATTGCACAAATATTTTCAGAAGTAGCATGATGCAACACAACAACAACAATAGTTGCAAGGAAGGTAAGGTTAGTTTGTATAAGATTTCCTTTTACACATTTGCACGTCTTATTCATTCTATTTAATATATTTTGAATTTGAGTCTAACTTTGGGAGGCCTGACATATACTACTAACAAGTTTGTAGTGAGTTTGTGTGCAGGTACACAGATCCAAGGGTAGTAGATATAAACATCAATATAAAGCTAGTATATCTTGTAGATCCAAATCCACCTAATCCAGATATGATCCTACATATTCACCTGATCCAATCACAAAATTTGAACCAAATCTAAATTTAGTCATCAGATTCATCAGATCTAGATCCAATCTAACACATCCAATAGATCTAACATAGATCCACCACATCCATATCTAGATCTGATGAAGTGGTGGTCATAAAAAAACCTTCCATAAAATGCTATAGCAGAAAAGGACCTATGCACCATTGTATCTTATAAAAAGGAATCAATCCCTCATATATTTATAATCAAAAGAGGACAAAAGGCATAAAATATATATTTCCTATTATTTTTATTTACATTGCTATGGTGCATATTTTTCTCATCTACAAGATGGCGATCACAATGGGACCTTTCCATTTTTTTTGCTTTTTGTGTAATAGCTTAGGCTATTTACTATTGTTTTTCTTAGTATATATCTATTTTCTGCATTCTAAAAAGTTCTAGCTATTCTAGTATTTTTGGTTTTACACAAGTTGTAGTTAGTGCACACAAAAAAAATCGTTCGAATTAGGATGTGCTTAGATAAAAATAGTTCAAACCAATATGGTATCAAAACAAAGAATATTATAAATATTGAGTTGTCATTGATGTCAAAGGAGCATGGTATTCAAGGCAAAAATATTCTTCAAGGGTGAAAAGTTTATAAGGATGGACAATATATCTATGGTGTCAAGAATGGACTTGATGGATAGCAAACAGTGAAAATTATCCAAGGCAAATGAAGCAAGGCAAAGTATATTACAAAGCAAGGAAAATATTTTTAGGCAAAGGATTATAATATTTAAATATCAAATTTAAATATTATAAAGAAAAGAACAAAGGCTTGGACAAAAAGGTTTAAATATTATAAAGAAAAAGATAAAGGCTTGGGACAAAAAAGGATTTAGTAAAGGACAAAATGTTTAAAAGTAAATATTATAATATTTAAATCATAAGATTTAAATTATTATAATATAAAGTGGTTTTATAAAGTGAAAGCAAATATTAAGAGCCGATATTTGTGGAGAAGACATAAAGTTAAGAGCAAATATTAAGTGCCAACCTTTGTGACATTTTTGAAGATATTGGAAACATATATATATGAGGCAACAATATTATTTGCAATGATGAGGAGGCTAATTCAAAAATCAAGCGAATGAATGAGACACGATGAATAAGAGAAGAAGAAGAAATTTATTTGCATGCATATTGAGCTAAAGTAAAAATTATCCATCACATGAGTAAGGCATAGCGAATGAGAGGAGAGGAAGATATTCAAACGACATAGAGAAACTTCAAGGAAGGAATAAATTTTATTTCATGCATCTTGGTTCCCATCCGACGTGGTGTCCCAACTAGTTGGTTGGCCCATGATAGGGCACTACTGTGCAATGAGATAGAGGTTCTAATCCTACCATGAGTTTTTTTTTGCATTATTTTGAGAGGATAAAGTTGTGATGGTCACAAATATCGATGTCAAGCCCTTTGGTTTCACCCACTGGGCTAGCTTAGTTGGTTGAAGGTCCTTTGGGAGAGCACTGCGTTTGGAAAGGTGTGGAGATCGAATCTCCTCCATGACGATTAGAGAGTTTTGGCTATTGAGGTAAGGGTAAATTAAATATTTTATTTTTATTAGAGTGGGAGTCATAAGGTGCAACAATAATATTTGATTTTATATTCTGCATTGTGCAAGTAGGAGTTATAAGGTATATTGGGATAAATTGAAAATTATCTTTTGCATATTGGGTGAATAGGAGTTATAAGGTATATTAGGAAATATTGAAAATTATATTTTGAATATTGTGTGAGGGAGTTATAAGGTGTATTATGGTTTATTTTTTAATTGTATTTTTGCATGATAGAAGAGGGAAATTTGAGGGTTTAGTCATTATTAAAAGATTTATTTTGTGAGACTAAAAAGGAGTTATAAAGTATTATTTTCAAGCCTTATTGAGCACATATTTTTGAGAAGGGTTTGTAATATGGATGATTTAAAAAAGAAATTTGCTGACCAGTTTTGAAGTGGCACAAGAAAGAAAAATTATTTTTGTCAAGACAGGTTTTGAAGGCACATCATCATCAAGGCAGATTTAGAGGTATGGTGATTTAATTTCTTTCTCAAGGTGGTTTTGTTTGAAGGAAATATTTTTGTTGTCATGAGATTGGAGGTATAAGGAATTATTGGATGTGCATTATCTATGTTTGAAATTGGGAATAATTGATAAGAGTTATAGATCAGTTTTGAGAGCAAAGTTATGCATTGGTTTTGATTGAAAGAAGAGAGTGAATGTGCAAGAGTTATAGATCAAATTTGTAAGCAAGTTTGTGTATTTTTCATAATTGATTTTGGGAGTAGATAATAAGGACAAATTGAGCATTATGATTGGTTTTGAAGTGTATGTGGAAATAAGCAAAATAGTATAGTCTCACACAAATAGAAGGTTTGCTTTAAAGTGAAAGTGTCACATAGTGCAAGGATAGGGTGAAAGGATTCAATTGAAAAGGATATTTTCAGCTATCTACAAAAGGGAAGGAAAGGTGCATTGCTAGACTAGAGCTACCTTTAAAATGTAATAAATGTGAGACATGTGAAAGTGATAGACATAAGAATCTGAAGAACATATTGGGTATTTATTAGTGCATATAATTCTCTATATTTTCAAGAGGTTAAACAAATTTTGGGTAGAATATGTCTGAATTACTTTAGTTGAGGAAAGCACATTGAGGAATAGATGAGCATTATTTTGTATGCAATATTTGGGAGTAGATGAGCAATATTTGTAAGCAGATTTTGGATCAGATTGTTGAGCACATTAGTGAGCAGATTTGAGAAAGTTTTAGGAGCATATTTGTGCAGAGTTGTGAGAAGGTTTGGAGAAGATTTAAGCAAAGTTATGAATATATTATGGAGCAAAATTGAGCAAATTTTATGAGCATATGTGAGTAGGTCTTGTGAGCATTTGTGAGAATGATTATGAGCAGGTTTGTGATAAGGTTTGAGTAGTGTTATTGAGCATATTTGAGTAGGATTAAATAGTGTTAGTGAGCATATTTGAGTAGGATTATGAGCAATATTGTGAGTAGGTTTGAGCAGTGTTAGTGAGTAGATTTGAGTAGGATTATGAAAAAAATTGTGAGTATGTTTGTGAAAATTGAGAAGGTATTATGAGCAGATTTGAGCAAGTTTTAGGAGTAGATTTGTGAACAGGTTTGGGGCAGATTTGAGCAAAGTTATGAATAGATTATGGATCATATTTGAGCAGATTTGTGAGTAATATTTGGAGCATGAACCATATTGGAGGGGATTGGTGTATTTTATGGAGTGGTGTCCATAAAACTAGAACAGAGTGGAGTGGTGTCCATAGAACTAGAGCAGAGGGGATTGGTGTCTCTTGTGGAGTGGTATACACAAAACTAGAACAAAGTGGAGTGGTGTCCACATAACCAGAGTAGAGGGAATTGGTATCTTCTATGGAGTGTGTAGACACCAAAATAGCACCAATCCAATTATGTGACTGCAGACACTGATCACATTGACACACATAGCCCCCAGGGCAGCCCCTAGAGGTTAAACAGTGGTCCTAACCACTCACACAATAGTTTTGTAAGGTCAGAGGTCAATTTGGCACATTTCAGGCACTCTAATTTCTACTCGTTCCACCCAGGGATGATTACAAATTGGTATTCATTCCACCCAGGGACGATTAGCAGTATTCACTCCAAGGTGAGGCGAATAGCAGGTTTGACGAGAAAAAAATAAAATCTTGACAAATGGCAGCTTAGATCCACCACTTAACTCTTCCTTCATTGCATGGGAGTGTGAGTTAGCATTTTTGAGCACTAGAGGTAGTTACAGGGGCAGTCATGGAGCCCCTAATAAGGGAGGAATCTTCCCCCCCTGAGAAGGCATGATTGCCAAGTGGCGCCTCTGCATGCTCATCCAAAGAGATCGTCAAGTCTATAAAATGGTGAGTCTTCTCACCCCAAAAATATACATAGAAGGAGAATTTTGAGCAATGAAGTGCTGCCATTTTACATCCTCACACCTTTTGATTTGTGCCTTTCACATCCTTGATCTCTTTTGGAAGGGAGGTCATTGGGTGATTATTGGAAGCACAAATATGAAACTAAAACCCAATATTTGGCCATAAAATCCTACCAAATTAATCGACAACAGCCCACAAGAGGTTTTGGACCCATCCCAAGTGGATTGGTTCTGAAACAGGGCCCCAAACGATGGGTGTCCTACCCCCGGGTGCCCCCCGCACTGTTGTAGTCCTAATCGGCCCACCCCGGAGTGATTAGAAATCTGTAGTAGATTTCCTTTATGTTATTTTTGCATCTAATTATATGTTGCTTAGATAGGTTGTAATTAAAATTTCACATCATTTTGAGATGTTTTGATCATGTTTTTGTCATTTCCCGTTTTTGCTAACATGTAGGTAGCATCATCAAATTCCTAGTGATAGAGGATGAATTGGAAAAATATGACCTTCTGGGTCTTTCCAAAATACCCCATTTTACCTAACCCCAAACTTTTTAGGTGATTTGGAGCTTCCCAGATGTGACATTTGGGACAATGCTTTCTGACATTTTGTTATAGGTCTAATTGTCCCACCCCGGAGCGATTAGAAATATGTGGTGAATTTTTTGACTGTTCCATTTGTAGTGCCCTCCTGGTAATGTCATCATGCTTCTATTAAAATTTTAGATCATTCTGATGCTATTTAGTTATCTTTTTATTTATTTTTTGCATGCACTAATCGTAGGCTTGGGGATTGCATGTTTCATTTTATCTACAGGTGCTACTAACTATTTTCTATTTCCTTGAACATAGGATCTCGACATTAGAGGAGCAGCAAGGAGTCAAGACTCATCAATGCAAGCAGCGGTGACATTTGGTCTGCCCATTCTACATGTGGGCATGCGAAAGAAGGAATACCATCTGTTGATGTGACAAGAACATATTTAACGCTCCTAGCCCCTAAAAATGGAGGAGACGGATTGTAACTGGGTTCTAAAGCATATTAATAAAAGGGTCTGTACTCCATATTTTCTTTTATACCTTGTTTCAATGCGTTTATGTTTCTCTCCTTTCATGCATTTCAGTTCGTAGGATTTAGCGTTAAGTTTAGTTTTGTTTACATCGCATCTTGGCATTTCCTTTTTGTTTTCATATCCTCGTGCTTTCAGAGTGGTATAAAAAAAAATATAATAGAGTGGAGTGGTGTCCACAAAACTAGAGTAGAGGGGATTGGTGTCTCCTGTTAAGTGGTGTCCATAAAACCACAATAAAGTGGAGTGGTGTCCATAGAACCAGAGTAGAGGGGATTTGTGTCTCTTGTGGAGTGGTGCCCATAAAACTAGAACAAAGTGGAGAGGTATCCACATAACTTGAGAGGAGATTGGCATCTCCTTTGGATTAGTGTCCACAAATTTTATAATAAGGGATTGGTGTCTCCTGTGGGTTGGAGCTCATGAAATTTATTGAGAAATTTATAAGAAATATTTCTCTATGGATGTAGCCCACAATGGGTGAACCATGTTAAATATATTTCTCTTATGTGTGTGGTGATTTGTGCATTGTTTCATTATTGCAATTTAAAATAATTGAAGTTACTACTTTGGAAAGAAAAGTAAAAGTTTTATCTTATACTAGTTCACCTCCCTTAGTATAATATTGTGTTCTTTAAAAACTGTTTTACCCAGGATGGCCTTAGAATAGAAACCATTTGACCCAAAATAGTCATAGAGCATAGTAGCCAACCACCTTTGATATTGAACTCAGTGTAGGACCATAGGTAGGGGGATTTCTATCTGTTTATTTTAAATTGGAGTTAACATTTTTTTTAAAAGACTGTTTACTTTATGTTCTACTAGTTAGACTATATGCTATCTAGTTTGAAAATTACATAGTCACAACTATGACCGTCCTACCCCAAATAATTTTATATTTGTGGCCATCCAATCCTATATGATTTTTTATCAATATTCTTTCTTTCCACAAGTTGCATAATTCCTTAGATAACATAGCTACATTTATATATTTTATAATGAATTTTATTTTTTAGTGATTATTATTTTTTTAGCTTTTATAAACATTGCACTTAAATAGAATTGCATTTCATACTTAGGCATTTTAAAAACACAAATACTAAAAAATAAAGAAGAGAAAAGTAAAAAAACAAAAACACACTCAATCAAATTGCTTTCCACCACTCCATTCATAGTTCTTAGAACTAGCTTCATAAAACACAGACACAATACAAAAAAAAAATCTAAAAAAAACCAAGAAGATACCAAAACAAGAAAAAAATTCCCAACACATCTCACAAAGACATCAGACTAAACATTACCACACTCAAATATAAACATAAAAAATATTATTTGTTTTATTAGTTATTTAGATGCAAGAATCCACCTTCACTATGTCATCACCATCAAACCATCAATCCATGTTCCATCCATATCCAACTAGGCTTATTGTCTTGACTTGAAGTCAAGTCCAAGCTCAATCCCAAGTCACATCCCAAGCCAAAATGGACCAATCTAATCAAAATTCCTATCCATCCACCACTCCTCTAACTCAATAAGAGGTAGCCTCAAAACCACCCCAAGGTATCTTGTCTAGCCACACCCACTAGCTCATTCCCAACCCACCTGAGTTACATAACTCAAGTACCACATATCACCACATTCTTTCCAGTAATTTTGAATCCACTGGTGTAGGGATACTTGTATCCCTGGTTAATCCCAAAATCCTCCCTATTGACATTAATATTGTACGAGTCCTCCATGCTGGTAAATTTCCTCCACCATATCCACCACATCTATCCCTACCACCATTGAACAAGCCTATCTTGGGGTTCATTACCATTCCCATACATTGAAGAAGAAAAATAAGAGGAGGTGGAGGATCTATTTCCATTTTTGTTTCCATCCCAAACATAACTGTAGGTGTCATCATCTAAAGAATTAGATCTAGAATTATTTAAAATGTAATCATCACTGTATAGTGTTTCTCTCCTAACAAGTAACGATGCCTGGATGTTTGGATCTCTATCTCCAAAAACACCAGTTGCATATAATAGTTGTGTTTCTTCTTCCAAATTCCAATTAGTCACTTGGAGAAATTATGCGCTTGGAGAAAGTCCCAACACATATCATAAATACATCAACCTAAACATTGCCACACTAAAATGTAAACATCAAAACTATTATTTATTTGATTATTTATTTAGATGAAAGAATCCATCTTCACTATGCTATCACCATCAAACCATCAATCCATGCTCCATTTATGTCATGCTAGGCTTATGGTCTTAACTTGAAGTTAAGTCCAAACTCAATCCCAAGTCGCATCCCAAGCCACAATGGACCAATATGATCAAACTACCCTTCCATCCACGACTCCTCTAACTCAATAGGAGGTAGCCTCACAACCACCCCAAGGTAGCTTGTCTAGCTACACCCACTAGCTCACTCCCAACCCACCTGAGTTACATAACTCAAGTGTCACATATCACCACATTATTACAAACAATCATGAATCCATTGGTCTAGGGACTCTTGTATCCATGGTTAACCCCAAAATCATCCCCATTGACATTAATATTGTATGAGTCCTTCATGCTAGTCAATTTCCTCCACTAGATTCATTGCATCTATCCCTACCACCATTGACCATTCCACCCTATTTAGTCTCTCCCACACCCTAAGAGTAGGTTTATACTCATGCAACTCATCTTGTTAATCCACATCCTAAGTTTAGCATGCCCACATAATTCTTTCCACTTGGGGGGTATAATCCTCAACTTAATACATGTTACATATCTATATTTGTGGATTCACACCAATATCCTTAGGCTTATGTTAATGTGGCATCTCATTTTCTTACATATAATCTACCCACTTCATCCATATTACTCCAACCACCACCACAGGTTTTGAACCCTCCACCTTCCACAGTGGCCCAAGAAGTTTTCTTCACACAAAACCCAAAATGGGCCACTTGCCCACCCATCATAAGACCCTTATTGCAGCTACTACCAAACACCACCAAATCCACCTTATCCACCTACCATATACCGCAAAAATTATTTAGCATCCATCTAACCACCACCTGATTCTAAAACATATGGCCAACCCCCACTCACTCCTCAACACTTGCCTCCACCCATTTCCAATCATCAATAACCACCCATTCAACATCAACAACCACTCATTCAACATAAAAAACCACCCATTCAACATCATCGACAACCCATTTAACATCAACAACCACCCATCAACAACAACAACAATACCAATAATCACCCCCACATATTAGCAACACTTCAACCAACACACATCATACAACCCCACATACATCCACCACCAATATTCTCAACACCATCAGTAACAATCCTTAGGTTTACAAGTTGGTGCACTTCATTCAGCCCCCTAGGTCACTCTAGACACATTTCAACTATTGGTCGACAAGGTCTATAGCTTAGCATTACAAGTTTCTTGTATTTAGCTACCGAAAACCAACACTCAACCAACTTCAAAATTACCCACTTCATCCTTCCATGCCATCACCACCATATCCTCCCCTGTTTGAGATGCCAAAATTTAAAAAAATCAAGGGAAAGGAGGACCCCCAAGAACACATGAGCACATTTATCAATGCATGCTATCTTATCAATGAAATTGATCCCCTCATGCTTCGCACATTTCCACTATCCCTTGGGGGAGGAGCTTTAGATTGGTTCAATCACTTGCCCTGGAATAACATTTATAATTTTGAATAATTGGCCAACCTATTTTTGGAATATTTTGCCCTCATCATCAGAAAGTGAACCACATTGATGGATATTTCTAATATTTGATAATTTGATGATAAACCTATCTTGGATTATGGTGGTTTATGAAGATCTATGATAACATAGCTACACTTTCTTCTCCTCACCATGGAGCTCACTCAATTATTCATAAGAAGTTATTAAAAACCAATATCTCTACTATTACAACTCCAATAATATCATACACTTGAGGAGGATTTAGTGCAAGCCAAGACTATTGAAGACATCAAAATACAAGAGGGAGAAATAAAGCTTAAAAAGAAAGAATGGCCAAACAATAATTCTAAAGGCACTTCCAACAATCAATCCAAACCCAATCAAGTCAATTAGATGGTATTGAGTAGCACAAACATTCATAATCAACAACTTTAGCAACCTCCACCTCAACAACCGTAGCAATTTTAACATCTGCCTCAACAACCAACATACCATACCACACCACCTTCCACTCAACTCCATAATCCTTTACAAGTAGATAAATATACCAGGCATCCTATTAGACCCCCTCATAATTTCACTCTACTTTCTAATATTTATTCAATTATATTTCAAAAACTTTATGAGGCGTAAGAAATGTCATTTCTATAAATAAGAACAGAGGACCCCAACAGGTCTAAATCTAAATCATACAAAGAGTATCACTATTGTATTTACCATAGGCAAAAGGTTCATGACATCAATGATTGCATAACATTTAAAAATCTATTCCAATACCTTATTGAGAATCAAGTCATTGCCATAGATAGTCCTCTTGTGCTACTCAATCAAAACCTTGGCATTTATCAATATCCCTTACCACAACATAGGACAAACCAACAACTTCATGCACCACCAAATTCCAACACACCCCCAACCAAGTTAACCAATTCAATAGCATCCCATAACATCAAAACTTTGTAGGTATGATCAATATCATTACTCAAAATTAATGATGTTATGATTGACCAACATAATTGAGTACCCCCCCAACATGCCTCCATCCTCTATGTTACCACTTCCACCAATGCAGATCATACCTCACCCATCATGACCAATCATATCCTTGACAAACTGCCTTACACAAAGCCTTAGAATGGCATTGGCTAAACTCTCAATCTATGAGATCATTCAGCAATCACCCCCACATCATAAGGTACTGATGGAAATTTTAAAATCCATTGACCTCCAAACTCAAGATCCAAATGCCTTCACAAACTTTGTGGTTAGAATTAGAACTTGTAGAGAGCCTTCAATTACCTTCTATGATTATGAGATTAAAACTTTACCAATAGAGGTACCTGATCGTCCACTGCATATTGTGGCTCATATTGATTGTAAGCCTTTCAAATGAGTTTTGGGCCATTCTATGGACCAATCAAATGCTCTGACATTAAATACTTAAATATTTTATGGTGTACAAACACCTAGTCCTTTAAAAAAATATGCAATAACATAAGTAAAAGTTAATTGATTAAAATATAGTTTTATAAAGTTTTAGAATGATTTTTTAAAATAAATGTATTAAATTTGATGCTTTAGGAAACTTATTTTATGCATGGGATAATATAGGCAACTTGAATAAGTTGTCTAAAGAAAGAAAAATTGATTTTTAAATGCTGACATATATGTTTAAGAAACAATTATGTGAAAGATGTTATTTTTTAGGAAAGTCACTCGTGTAACCAAATATATAATTGTAGTAGCTTGGATACTACCTTTGAATTCCCATAAGGAATTAGGTTGAAAGAGAAATACATTTAAATTTTATAGTTTCAAAAGTAGTAGTGAAATTTTGAAAAACAAAAAAAAATGGCTACATCTAGGAAGTACATTTGATAAAAAGATGCAATCTATCCCATCAATTGTGAATCATCATTTTTCCAACTTGTGAATTATTACATTCAGATTGGTGAATCACCATTTTTGGATCAAGTAGGATAAGGGTAGTACAAAATTCAAGGAAATAATCAAGATATATATATATATATATATATATATATATATATATATATATATATATATATATATATATATATATATATATATATATATATATATATATATATATATATATATATATATATATATATATATATATATATATATATATATATATATATATATATATATATATATATATATATATATATATATATATATATATATATATATATATATATATATATATATATATATATATATATATATATATATATATATATATATATATATATATATATATATATATATATATATATATATTTATATATATACATATACAGATTGGTGAATCACCATTTTTGGATCAAGTAGGATAAGGGTAGTACAAAATTCAAGGAAATAATCAAGATATATATATATATATATACATGGTGGTAATGAGTTAGAAGGCTAAACATGTTTAGAAGCATATTAGAGGCTTGTATAATCTAAAGGTGTATCATTATTTTAAATATGTCCCTAAATTAGAGTTTTAAAAATAGGAAAAAATAATTTACTTTAGGTAACTTCTAGATTAACATTTTTCTATAAATAGAAGTAATGGAATCCATTATTTTATCTTTTGGCTCTTTGAGGAAACTAGAGATATACTTTGTGAACTATATTTCTACTTGTAATCTCATTTTTGGAATAATTTAAATTTTTTTCTAGGGCATTTGTTTATTATGTACTTCCTTTTTGTATGTGGAATACATAGTGTTTGTGGGAATTCCCTTTTATTTTTCATTCCTTCTACTATTGAAAATTAATTATATATTTAATCTACATTTTACAATTATTTCCAAAAACAAAAGGAATCACATATTGTGAAGATCAAAGAACACATAATATATAGGGATGTTTGTGGACACCAAATAATCTCACTAATTGGAAAGAAAAATTATGCTTCAATCAATTATCAAAAAGGTTGGTCGGAGGGGTATTATACCCAAATACAACTTACCTTTAGATTAAGGTTGTGAAACTAACCTTTAGGAATAAAATAATATAAAATATTACAAGTACCTTTTTTAAGGTTGACATGGGCCCATAGAAAAAATATAAACAATACAAGTGTAAAACTTGGTCGTCACCTCAAGAGAAATTAACCACCATATATTTTGACATACATCATTAAGATCAATTGGGAACATAAATATAGACCCTTGCTTTTCATCCCCTTTAACATAATCTCTCCTACCCTAAGGAGTTTTATATGCACAAAAGTGACCTCAAGCATGATATTGGTTAGAATATCTAATGTCTACTTTGATGAACATAAAAAAACTGGATTAAGCATCCCATATGCATGAATCCATATCACTATGTACTTTATCGATTGATAAAATATTGGATTGCAGACACGACTCACGCATTAATTTTCATATTGAAGTGTGACTGGAAAATCCTCAGGAATTTTAATCTCCTACAAAATCATGAGTATCCACCTAATATGCTTAGTTGCCTCATTGAAAAAATACTATTTAGCCTTCATGGAAGACTAATAAATAATATATTGGTGTCTAAGACACTAAGAAATAAGACTAGATGCGAAATATAACACAAAGCCTATGGTTGACTATCATTCATCCAAATCACCATCCTAATAAACATCTAAATATCCTATCAAAATTAGAGAAGAATCAATAGAGTAGTGAATACCCATATGATAGGTCCCTCAAATATATCTAACAATCCTTTTAGTTGTTGTCTAGTGACTCTCTTGAGATGTATATAAATATGTGAAACAATAAGTGATATAAAAATCTATATTAGGTTTAGTTTTAGTAAGATAGAGAAGTCCTCCCACAAGATATTAATGTAGTGTATCATCCACTAAGGGAGTGATACAACCATCCCAAAGCTTGAGTCCTTAAGAAAAATGAGTCTAAGTAAACTTGCAATCCTCTTCCTCAAAATTCAATTTGTTATTGTGATGATCATCTCCTCTACCCTCTCAGTTACAAAATCATCCTTAGATCTCTTTCTCTTCCTAGAATTGTTCTCTTTCAATGATTTAAAATTTCATCTGTAACAAACCTCCTCGCACGAACTTTGATAGAAATTAAATTTATGATTTAAACTTACCTTTTCCTATAGAATGTGTTATTGCTGATAGATTTTGTGCATGCAAGACCAAGTATATGCGTTCAATGCATAAAAATGATAGATGAAAAAGGTAAGTGGGAAGTGATGATTCAGCTCATGAGTACATGGAAGCTCACACAATCATATGTCATGTAGGAGCATCATGAACGATCTGCATTATTGTGTGCTTTATTTGGAATGTGTACTTATTGTTTGAAAAATAGAAAATATTACATACATATATCTTTAATGGTGATGACAGTACAAAAGGTATGGGAGCAATTCACAATTAAGTCTTGATTGACTTGTAGACTATTTGTATGGAATGTGTTATGATATTTATAAAGTAAAATAAAATTTTCATGAATTAATAAAAATATTAATAAAAAAAATATATATAAAAATATATAATAGACAAAAGATATATACATATATAAATTTATATAAGTGAATGTGATAAATAATATTATTAAATAGAAATAAAGTAATGTTTTACTACCTTATGTCATAATGGGTACAACGAGTTATGACGAAGGTAGTGAGAGGTAACAACTTGTAATTGCCATGATGTTTTGGTTAACCAATTTTGAGTTCTCCTCGATTGGTGAGGAGGAAGTTACTGAATAGATAGGGGTAATGGGGATATATGTTGGATGAAAATGAAAATTGGGGGGATCATCTACATTAGATAGAATATCTAGAAAGCTAGAGGAGAAGCTAGAAATTACGACCCATGCATGAAGAAGACCTTCTATGAAAAAAAATGTATGCTCTCATGTACCTATAGTCTCCCTCATGTAAGGGCGGGTATATCAAGAGGTTCAGTATAAAGGCTTGGTAGGTATAACTAAAGGGTGACCATTTGGTGATATAAGAAACCTTCATTATGGATGCTATCCATAAATATCTATTAGATACTTAGTTACTAAAAGGTTCCAATTATGCACCATGGAAAACAAAAATGAAGGCTATTCTACAAGTAGAAGAATTGTGGGATGTTGTCTTTGGCACAACCAAACATCCTACAATAGCATGTGTAGATTAGATTGCATATGACAAAAAGGATAGTAAAGAAAGAATGCTCATCTTGCTTGCTATCACAGATGATGTTCAACCTCACATAGTTGACAAAGATAATGGTAAATATGCATGGGATGCACTAAAGACCATCTATGAGGGTAATAATGATTCCACAATTCTTAACCTTCAGTATCAACTTTACAATTTGAGTATGAAGCATGGAGAGATAGTTGAACTATTTCTATGTAGAGTGGCCGAGTTGAAGTCAAGGTTGAATTCTATGTGAGATACTATAGAGGATAAGCTACTAACTTTAGTGATTTTTGAGAGCTTTATCTAATTCATACAGAATATTTATAACTTCCCTTAAAGTGTCACAAAGATAAGTTACCTTTGTGGAGTTGGTCAATTTGCTTTAGACTGATGAGGCCATCCAACTTTAAAAAGATGAAGCTTATAATACAACCCTCTATTCAAACAAGAAGGGCTCTAAGAAAAAAATTAATTTTCAGAAGGGAGGATCTTCTTCCAAGGATTCCAAGGGAAAACAACCTCAAAAATAAAAGAGATATTGTAAAATTTGTGAGAAAAAATACCCATGACACCAATCGGTGTTGGTACAAAAATAAATAACCTAAAAATAATGGCCCTAAAAAACCATAGAATAAAATCAAGAATCCCAAGGGAAATATTGTTGTTGAAGAATCATACTCAGATTCTGAGTGGGCACATAAGATGCTCATGACTAACACAACATCCAAGAAAAAGGATCCTGTGTGGTATGTTGATTTTGGCGCTAGTAAACACATGATTGGCGACAAGTCATGGTTTGAGATATTTGAAGCCAAGGAAGGCAAACCAGTAACTATTGCTGATGATAAGAACCATCAAGTTCAGGATGAGGGTATAGTTTCAGTCACCCTTCCAGATGAAAATGTCATATTGACAAATTTCTTTATATTCCAGGATTGGCGAATAATTTGTTGTCAGTCCCTCAAATCTTGGATAAGGATATGGTTGTTGATTTTCATGTTGAAGATGGAAAGAAGTGTTGCTTTATCACCAAGAGGGATAAACACATTGCAATAACTTCATACAAGCATGGTTTATTTACATTAGATGCTATATCCACCCCTCATGTTGCCATGGTAGTCTCTAAAAAGGAGGCTACTTCACTTTGGCACAAGAGATATGAGCATCTAAGTTCTAGATATTTACTTGAGCTAAGTAAATATGATATGGTAAAGGGTCTTCCCTCCCTTTCTTCTACATTGCAAATGTGCTCTGATTGCTTAGCAGGGAAGCAACATAGAGTACCATTTAAAAAGAGATCTTCATGAGTAAATAAACCTTTGGAGTTAGTGTACACTGATATGTGCGGTCCTATGTCGAATATTTTTGGGGGGAAGAGGTACTTTCAGTTGTTTTTAGATGACTACTCACAAAATATGTGGGTTTTATTTCTTCATCTGAAGCCAAAAGATTTTAGTTACTTCCATCAATTCAAGAAATATTTTGAGGAGTCAGGGACTTTTATAAAGATCCTCCACTCATATCGAGGGGGGAAGTTCACCTCCAAATAATTTTCCTCATATTTGACTATACATGGGATCAAGAGACAACTCACTACTACCTATACTCTACAAAAAATGGATTTACTGAACAGAGGAACCGTTCCATCATGGAAATGGTTTACTGTATGCTTATAGGAGCCCATCTAGAGTAGTAGTTTTAGGTAGAAGCTATCACAATAATAATGTACCTTCTAAATAGGGTACCCACAAAGCCCCTAAAGGATATAAATCCATAAGAAGCATGGAGTGGTTATAAACACCATTTATCATCTATGTTTTTCGGATGTAAGGCTTTTATGCACATACCAAAAACAAAGAGGAAGAAGTTAGATGAGAAGACCTTGCAATGTGTTCTTCTTGGTTATGATGAGCATTAAAAAGGATATCGGTTGCTAGATCCTTTCACCAAGAAGATTCATGTCAGCAGAGATGTGGTATTTGATGAAGCTTTCACATCACATAACACATCCAATGTATACCTTAATTTTGAGGAGTCTAAGGTTGAGAAGTCTCCTTCTTCTTCTTCTTCACCACAAAAAAAGATTCCTAAGTGGTATACAAGTACTATCAAAGAATCAAATATATCCACACCACTAGATATGAATTTGAATAGACCTTGTACTTGCAATATGGATTGACAAGAGAAAGCAACTGCAGAGACTAATGAGGTTGATGATCTTTATCAATCCTTTGAAGATATTTATGTAGATCTAGAGAGAGACAAAAATATATGGATGTGGATAATGTTAGAGTTTTTATGTCTTCACTTGATGAGCATGAACTCACCATAGTACAATATGCTCTTAGTAAGCCACAATGGAAGGCTACTATGGATGCAGAGTACATGTCTTTGAAGAAAAATAAAACTTGGAAGCTTGTTGATCTATCGCATGGAAAGAAGACCATTGGATATAAATGGGTGTACAAAGTAAAGTACAAGGTAGATGGAACAATTGATAAGCATAAGGCCCATATTGTTGCAAAGGGCTATGTGCAAAAAGAAGGCATCAACTATGAGAAAACTTTTATACTTACTAGTCAGATGACTACCATTCAAGTTCTTTGTGCTATGGTAGCATAGTTCAGGTGGAAAGTGCATCGGATAGATGTCAAGAGTACCTTATTGAATGGTGATCTCAAAGAGGAAGTGTATATATCACAACCTAAAGGATTTGAAGTGGAAGGCCAAGAGCAAAAAGTTTATAAATTGGTCAAATCCTTTGGTTTGAAATAGGCTCCACGAGCTTGGTACATTAAGATGGATGATCACCTATTGCAACACGAATTTAAGAGAAGTCCTTTGGATGAAAATATATATTTCAAGAAAAAATATTTTGAAATAGTTCTACTTGTACTCTATGTAGATGATCTGATTATCATAGACAACTCAGAAAAATTGATAGTTGTAGTCAAAAGTGACTTGAGAAAGTATTTTGAGATGAAATATCTGGGACTGCTCCACTATTATATTGGCTTGGAAGTGAACTACAAGAAGCATCACATCAAGGTAACACAGAAAAAGTATGCCAATGCATTGTTATAAAAGTATCACATGATTGATTGTAAGCCTATGGCAACTTTGATGGAAACAAGGCTTCAATTATCATGGTATGATGATTCTCCTTAGGTAGATGGTACTCTTTATTATCAACTGATCAAGAGTCTCATATATCTAACCAAAACTAGTCCAAATATCATGCTTGTTGTAAATTATCTTTCAAGGTTCATGCAGAAGTTAAGGTAAATCATTGAAAAGCAACAAAATGTGTTCTTCACTATGTCCATGGTACTATTGAGTATGGCCTAGAGTACAAGAAGAATGATATATTCTTCTTGCAAGGATATATAGACTTAGACTATGTTGGGTCATATAATGATCGAAAGTCAACTTCAAGATATATTTTTCATCTTGGATCTAGTCCTGTCTCTTGGCACAACAAGAAGCAATAGGTGGTTGTTATTTCATCTACAGAGGTAAAGTATTGCATCATATGAGAAGCAGTGTGTGAGATGATATGGTTGCATCACATCTTGAAAAGTATGGGTCTTCTATCCAAATCTCCAATTCACTTATTTTATGACAACCAAGGTGTTTTAAGCTCATAAAGAATCGTTTATTTCATGAATGTACCAAACACATTGAGACTCAATGTCACTTCATTCGTGAAAAAGTTCCAAGGAACAAAATTCACTTTCAATACATTCCCACCAATGAACAAGTTGCAAATATTTTCACTAAGGTACTTGCACGTGTCAAATTTGAGTTGTTTTGCAACTCCCTTTGTATTTCAAAATAATGTAATAAGGGGGGATGTTAGTGTATATTGTTATTTCATTATTATGGGATATTATTAGGTTGATAGAGAATATTATTGTTAGCCTATAGTTAGCATTATTTATTTTTGGCTCTATGCAATTTGCTAGATCCTATTTATACGGGCTAATCTGGGCCTAATATTTTACTATATAGTTCTCATTTGATTAATGGAAATATTAATCATTCTGCTCCTATCAGTATTTTTCTCCTATAAATATCTACTTCTATAGATAAATACATTTCCTAGGTTATGTAGACAATCCTTACTAAAATTATATAGAATATTAAAAGATAATGCATGTGTTTAAAAAAAAAAATATGCAAAAGTATTAAATAGTAATTGTTTTAGGAAAAATGATTTTTCATTAATTTGAGTGTGGTTACTATTTTAATAGGGTAAAACTCTTTACGAATGTGAATATTCAAATAATGCTTAGACTAGTATAATATAATTATTACTATCCAAGGTTATGGATTCGATCATTCTTAAACTATCATCTAAATCTCTATTTGATTATATATTGGAAGTGTATAGCTGGCTTAACTTTATTTAACTTCATGAACATATAGAAATGAGTGCAAAAGGCTACTTGAGGATCTAAAACAAATAGTTGAAATTCTTGTAGATAAAATTGACTCTTTTCTAGATTCCATGATGAGGAATGATTAATTTATTCCTCGTGAAGGATAAGAAAACATGAACACCCAATACCGTTGAGAGACGGGTAAGCATGCAACATGACTCAAGAGCAACTATTTTTCTGATGGAATAGGTTAGAATAAGTGACCTAGTCAAAAATAGTAATGAGGGGCGGTATGGGATGCCACCTCTAGGTTGCTACCTAGGAGTATAAGTGATAAGTCCTTGTACCATTTGGCTAGAAGAGAATGAGTATGAAAAATAAGCTTGTTCTACCATAATGTTTGGTATGGGATAAACCATCATGAGTCATAATGGATAATGAGATCAAGTCCAAGGTTAGGGTATTGACATGGCTTTAGCTGATTCCAAGGAAAAAGGATAGACAACTAGACACTAGGTATATTTATGCTAACCCCCTTGCATATTAAAATTGAAACAAGCTAATCAATTAGATAAAGGTTCAATATGCTAAGGGATGAAGAGAGTATGCATCCACTCTTTAGCTATTATAAGCCCTAAAGGACAATCCCTACCATGGTTTGACCCTCATGCTAAAATAAGAGGATAATAAATGTGACAAGTCGATTCCACAAAATGGTACTTTTCATAGAATTTGGCCAATCTTGTCCACTTAGGTGGTTGTTTGCAACAATATTGATACCTAAAAGTGGTATGATATACCTGTACTGATTAAACTTTGTGATTTATTAATTGAATGAAATAAAGATACCATGAACATGAAAGTACAATCATATTTTGCTGTGAATATAAAAGCACAATCATATTTTGTTGTGAGTATGAAAGCACAATTTTATTTTGTTGTGAACATGATAATCATATTTGACTGTGAACATGACAATCATATTTGACTATGAACATGAAAGCACTTCTTTGGTTGAACCATAAACTAAAAAAAAAGAAATTTACCCTATTCTAAAAATTGCTTGGCTTGTATATGTGGTACAACTAGGTGGGTAGACATGGGTTTTTATATGTAGTATCAAAGCAGAAGATATCCTTAAGCTACAATACTCTGAAGTATATTTAATTGCTATTATTTTTGTATAAGACTAAGGATTAAAATTAACTTGCTTCCTTTGTACTAGGTATAAAAGCACAATGTTGCAAGGTGGATCTTAGAGAAATCCCATGAGAACGGGCTAGGAGAGACCACTATCATACCTCTAAGGGAACCACAGATTAGAACAAGAAAAGAAGATTTGCAAAGGGAGAGAATATTGAAACAATTGAATGAACTTCCTCCAAATGAGCTTAATAGGGAGGAAGGGAACTTGGTGAAAGTAGTACAACTATTACAAACTCTTATGGAGTAGCTAAAAGAAGAAATGGTCCAACAAAAAACTTACAAGGTCCAATAATTAGAGTTGATAGTCCAACAATGAAAAGTTATAGAGGATTTAACCAGAGAAAGAGAAATTGTAGGTAAGATAGAGAGAGTATTTAATGATCATGTATAAATTAGCACTAGGAGGGCCAGAGTGAGTGAGGATATGGTCAAGGACCTAAATAAGGTCATGATCCCCAATTTTAATGATATAAGTGATGACAATGCAATAGAGAAATTTTGGAAATTCACTAATTTGCAGTAGGAACTAATGAAAACCTAAGCATATCATCAGAAATTTATCCAACTATTGAAATATATGCCTGATCATGAGAGCATGGAGGACATGAAGGTACAAAATTTTATACTAGGATTATATCCTAATATTAGGGCTATGGTGAACATGCTTGAAAACCTCCCCAAAGCATTTGATTTAGCTTGGAAAGGAGAAGCCTATAAAGAAGCTAAAAAGGCTTATTTCAATTACCAAAAATTGACTAAAAAAGAAAAAGATGATCTTAGGAAGCGTAAAAGCACAAGATTTATGAAGTGGTTTATGGAGCAATGTTGGGTTCAATGGGACCACTACTTGAATAAAAATACCACGTGGAAGAATATGGAAGATATACAACAATAGTTTCCTTATTTGTTTGAGTTGACATAAACATTTTAAAACTTTTTATATGGATTGATGATATATATATATATATATATATATAGATGTATGATTGGATTACTGAATAGAGTAGATTTATGTATGTTTTGGCTTGTGCATGAATATGTGGTTTAATGCAATATGAAATATCATGTGAGTGGATTATGCAAATAAGTTTGAGTTACTGATGAATTATGAATGAATATGATTACATGACACATGATTTGTGAATGAGTTTTATTGATGGTTATATGAGAGACTGTGTTTATTTCTAGTGGAGGATAATATAACGACCCTTCTTGCATGACCTTTGATAGCAATTAAATTAATGATTTAAACTTACATTTTTCTATAGAATGTGGTACTGCTGATAGACTTTGTGCATGCAAGACTAGGTATATCCGTTTGATGGACAAAAATGGTGGATAGAAAATGTAAGTAGGAAATGATGATTCAACTCATGAGGACATGGAAGATCATGCAATCACATGTCATGTAGGAGAATCATGAATGATCTGCATTATTGTGTGCTTTGTTTGGAATATGTACTTATTGTTTGAAAAATAGGAAATATTGTATACATACATCTTTAATGGCGATGAAAGTACAAAAGGTATGGGAGCCATTCATTATTAAGTGCTTAGTGACTTGTAAACTATTTGTATGGAATGCGTTATGAAATTTATAAAGTAAAATAAAACTTTCATAAATTAATAAAAATATTAATAATAAATATATATAAAAATATATAATAGACAAAAGATATATACATATATAAATTTATATAAGTGAATGTGATAAATAATATTATTAAATAGAAATAAAGTAATGTTTTACTAACTTATGTCATAATGGGTACAATGGGTCATAAGGTTGTGAGTAGTAAAAACTTGTAATGGCCATGATGTTTTGGTTAACCAATTTTGAGTTCTCTTCGACGGGCAAGGAGGAAGTTAGTGGATAGAGAGGGGCAATGGGATATATGTTGCATGAAAAATAAAATTGGGGGGATCATCTGCATTAGGGAGAATATTTGGAAGGCTAGAGAAGAAGCTGGAAGTGTAGAGTACTACGATGGACTCTAGGTTAGAATTATTTTACATTGTCTGATTGTGAACTTGATTTGATTTAGATTGTTTGATTTTCATGTTGGAAAAGGGTGAAATATTGTTTGTTAAATGGATTGAAATAGGAAATATGATATTTCATGTGCTGATGATAAAAATTGTGCAAATGAGTATATTTATGTTTATTTAATTGGAAAATATATTCGCGTAGTTGTTACTATCCAGTTGCTTGAAAAATGAGAATGACATTGAAACCACATGCATGTGAATTGATTTGTATTATTTGGATTTGTTGTGTGACTTAAAATGCATGGAATGCATGATAGAATAGTTGCATACAATTTAAGTCCTGCATTCATAATAGAGGAGCCGATTCGAATCCCTTTTATAGTTAAAATTTAAACTGGTGGAATTCCTTATTGATAATGTGAGACCGAGTTGCTTGTCATGGTAAAGAACGCAGGTGATAGCTTGAAGTGAAATATAGAAATTACGATGGAGGATTAGCCAGGAAAAGATACCAAAACATCACTTCTATTGAGTTACTATTTTAATAGGGCAAAACTCTTTACGAATGTGAATATTCAAATAATGCTTAGACTAGTCTAATATATTTATTACTATCCAAGGTTATGGGTTCGATCATTATTAAACTTAATCTAAATTTTTATTTGATTTTATATTGGAAGTGTATAGTTGGTTTAGCTTTATTTAACTTCATGAACATATGGAAATGAGTGCAAAATACTACTTGAGGACCTGAAACAGATAGTTGGAATTCTTATAGATGAACTTGACTCTTTGATAGATTCTATGATGAGAAATGATTAATGTATTTTTTGTGAAGGATAACAAAACATGAACTTTCAATGCTATTGAGATGCAGGTAAGAATGCAACATGACTAGAGAACAACTATTTTTTGATGGAATATGTCATTATAAGTGACATAGTTAAAAATAGTAATGAGAGGTAGTATGGGATGCCACCTCTAAATTGCTGTCCAAGAGAACAAGTGATAAGTCCTTATACCATTTGGATAGAAGAGAATGAGTATGAAAAATAAACTCATTCTACCACAACCTTTGGTATGGAATAAACCATCATGAGTCATAATGAGCAATGAGATCAAGTCCAAGTCTAGGGTATATCATTAAATCTATTATAAAAAAATATTCTACCAATGGATAAACTCATTACTAAATAAACATAGCATAACACATAAATGTCTTTCTTTGAACACCTTATGTATTCAAAATACTAACTAAAAAACATCTTGTATATTCAAAATACTAGATCTTCTCAAAAAAATTTACTTATTAAATGTTATTTATTATCATTAACTATATAAAACTTTAAAAAATATTTAAAATTTATTTATATTAAAAAAATAACAAAATAAAGAAATGTAAAGAAATAAATTAAACTTATAATAAAAATTTACAATATATTTTAAAATATGTATAAAAAGGAAAAAATCTTTTTAAAATATAATAACTTCTCAAACATCCAATAAATAAAACACTTCAACTAAAAATTTGAAAATATTACTTTTACATACAATATAAATTAAATATGAAATAAATAAGTAATAACTTGAAAAAAAAATCTTTGAATCTTTCAATATACTAAACAATGTAAGACTTCTGTTTTGAATCATATATCAATGTTATTATCAAGTGAGTGAATATCAAGTAACATGTTGGAAGCTCGCTAGATGTTATAGCAAAGTCATGGAAACCAGGGAATTGGGCAGACCGGCGTCTGCAAAGCTTGACTTGTTATTGTAGTCAAGAACTCGTGATGACCCAGGATTTACAACATGCACCAATTTAAAAGAGCGCCCCTCTGCATGTTGTTTAGCATAAGAACAACATAAGGACCAAAGTAGCTGTATTGGATCACTTAGCAGAAACCTCCTTCTAACCCTCTTGCCATCGGGGAATCGGACGCCAATTGTGCAAACATTATCCGCCTGTGGGTCTGGCTCTTCGGGAAGAGAAGGATATTCATATTCCGGCTTGTCTTCTGGCGAGATCAAAGTTTTCGTCCCTTCATCTTGTTTAACTTGGACTTGTTTTCCTGAAGCTGAAGGTGGCTTCAGGAACGCATAGCTTTTTAGCGGACCATTATCAACAAAAGGCATCAACTCGTCCAACAAGCGCTTTGGATCGATCATGCCAGTCCATGCCTTCATCTTTTGCCCTGTGATAGGATCAATCACCAGTGTGCAGGGCAGTTCTACCAAGTGATAGTATGTGCAAACCTTCCTTCCTTCTTCTCTATCACCTGCTATTTGCATGAAAATAAAATTTGTACTAATAATAGCCTTCACTGCTTCATTAGACCATGTGTCTCTATTGAGCTCATGGGAAGCAAACTCTTCAACGGATTGTACATTTGCTATCAGCCATTTCTCTTTCGCGATACCCTCTAATTTTGCCTCCTCGAAATTGCCTTTGAACATCAACTCAAAAGGCGGTTTGAAGAGCCCTGCAAGCCTGTCTTCATCCCAAAAAGAACTATACGTGTCTTCATCTACAGAATTAGCTCTAGAATTATTTAAAATGTAATCATCACTGTATAGTGTTTCTCTCCTAGCAGGCAACGGTGCCCGGACGTTTGGGTCTCTATCTCCAACAACACCAGCTTCATAGAATAGCAGAATTGCTTCTTCCAACTGCCAATTAGTCGCTTGGAGAAATTGTTGTGCCTGATCCGTTGATTCTCCAACTATTTCAACGAAGGAAGCAATCTTTCCTTGCTTCTCAACATCAATATCCTTATCCATGTCTGTCCAGTGCTTCACCGCTGATCGATCTGATTGAAACAAAGTTACCAAATAATCCAAGAGAGTCTGTTTCTACCTAATAAAAAGTGAAATCTCGGAATACTTTGTCAACTCCCCAATTCAAATATATCTGCCCGCCCAAGTGCCGTTGCGCTCAATGACGTGAGAAATGGCGTAATATCACTGATTGTATTGAATGGTTATGGTTATAAATATCATTCATCGTGGTTCTCATATCATCTCCCGAGAGAACCGTTGCGCTCTTTGACGTGAGAAATGGCTTAATGGCTTAATGTCACTGATTGTATTGAATGGTTATGGTTATAAATATCATTCATCTTGGTTCGACTCCCAAAAGAGATCTTGGTGGCAATTTGCTGACATTATCATATATGTTTTGGGAAGTTGTCCACCTTACCTATGCATTAATAGAAAAGAGCAATCAAGGTTCTTATCTATACCCACATTTATGTGTTAAACTTCATTGTTAAATATTTTAACTTTTTCTTTTTAAGTCGTGTAGGTGAGTTGGAAATGGTAGGGTAATCCTTCAAGGGAGGTTCCTGTATCGAATCTCCACCCTACTAAACTTATATTGGTATCCAAAATTCAGTTAATAATGTTGGTACGGTCAATGTATTGAACATATATAATACACATAAGTTGATTTAGATAATGAATTAAACCTCAAAGACCTTTTTTTTTTGGTCTTTTTAATAAGGATTTCAGCAATTACAATATGCTTATAACATAAAACTTCAAAACAATAATTGAGCTCTAAAAAATAATATTATAAAAAACTAATGATATTATATGAATAATTTTGTAAAAGCAAAACAATCAACTTTATGAGTTATCTTAGTTTCGTTTTTGATACATCGAAACATTTTATAGTTAAGAGTTTATCTCTCTACTTAGTTGTTCATAATATTTCTTCAAAGAGTACTATAGAAGTTACCTTGTAAAGTATATTTTCACACAAGATTAAATATATTATAGCTGCTATATATTAAGGTCAAGATAATAATGATAAATAAAATAATATGAGCCAACTAATATGTATATTAAGGCTTATAATATATCAACTAACATTCATTAATAAACAACAATATGAATATAATAACCTGAATCATACATGTACGAAGCATGTAGCACAACTTACAATATTAGTTACTCAAATATATGCAATCTTTATTACTTCTCTTTCTCTTATAAATTTATCATAAAATCTTACAATAACAATGCTCACAATGTAGATAATGTAGACTGTGAAGGTGATGTTAGCGATATCTCTTTATGCCTTTCCATGGATTAATATATAAACATTGTAGGATGACTCTTGGGTTACTTGACTCTTTCTTTCCTTATGCCAAGTCTCATGACTCTTGGATTCTCTACTTGATACTTGCATACATATGACACTATCTTGTATGCATACTTGGACATGACTCTTCACATAACTCTTCCTAATATAATAATACATGTGCACACTTAGGTATGAGATACTTGTGCACATCTACACACATAACACTTACAGAGTCGTTTACATGACATTTGTACATTTCCCACATATTATTATATTACATAAAATATTTACTCACACTCTAATTTAGGACATAACCCTAATCTAATATTTATAAGACATACCATGAGGGTGTCTTAGCATGTTCCAAATAATGTAGTATTCTTCAACACCCGTCGTATTATATTATTTGGTTATTGAAGACTTTAGGCTTCAATTATGGTCTTTGTTCTTCAATCAATCCTAGGATCCGTGCGTGCTTTCTTTTCTCTCTTTTCTATTATCCTTGATGTGATTCCTTCTCTTCCTCTTTCTTATTTTTTTTTTTTACATCTTCATTTGTGATATACTTGATGATATACCTTCTAAGAATTGAGTTAGTAAATCATCACAATAATATAACTTTGATTTCAATGATTCCTCATTGAAGCTAACATATGTTTTATTTGGATTATATGTGTCATTTATTTTAGCTTGTCTCTTCCCTTGGAAAAGCTCAAAACTAGTGGTATAGGACCGCACACAACACACAGCAAGAATGCAGAATTAACCATGCACAGACGAAATTTCAGCAAGTTTCATTAAAACAGAGGTCTCTCCTTCAATACACAGCTATGCAAAGACCAAAAAAATAAATCCCCGGCCAAAAGGTCTTTTTTTTTTTTTAATACAATGCATGCGCCTCTTCTCCTCGGCCGCCACCTCCTTCTTTTCATTACGCAAAGTGCGGGTCCTTTTCATCCCCAGGCCCGACTCTCTTTGGACCATCATTACTTGAATGCGAGACTCCCCATACCGCCTGCACAAATGCTCTGTCCCACCTGCATGATGCTTCTAGGTGCATCAAAACATCATAGCCTGTAGTGGCGGTATGCCCTGCAGCTCGCTTTGTCGATCCACTGCCAAGTCAATCATTCATAAGAATGCGCCATGGTCATTTGCAGTTGATGCCACGTGTCCTGTTGCCATGCTTCCTATAACCGCTTCATACTCTCGAGCCACCTATAACTTCACGCCACGTGTCCCTCTGCACTGGTCCCTGCAGTCACCGGTTGGTCAATGTCGTGAGCGTCCTGTCGCGATATCGTGACATATTTGCCCCAAAACTTTCTCTCTCTTCTTTGGTCGTGATATCGTGACGTTTTGACTTTAGGATTCTCTCTCCTCCTTGGGACCGCAATTTCGCTACACGTCGTGATATCGTGATGTCTAGGCCTTTCTTACTCGCCTTCCTCCCTTGGGCCATGAAACCACGACATGTCACGATTTCGTGACATCTTTGCATTGTGGAACCTTGCCCCCAGATATGTCACAATTTCGTGACATCTTTTCATTTCGTACGTCCTTGGATCGAAAGTGTCACGATTTTGCGACATCTTTGCATTATGGAACCTTACCTCCGGATATGTTGCGATTTCGTGACATCTTTGAGCTCTGCCTTCGAAGGTGTTGCGATGTATTTATGCTTCCAAGTCTTGCCTCCCAGAAGTGTCATGATTTTGCGATGTCTTTTAAACTTTATCTTTGAAGGTGTCGTGATTTCGTGACGTCCTTTAAGCTTGCCTTTGAAGGTGTCGCGATTTCGTGACCATTCTTGTGCCTTAGAACCTTTTTGTCAAAGATGTCCCTGTGCCTTCAAATCCTGAAACAGAAATCGCGATATCGTGATGGTTTGGCCCGCTCTGCCCTTCTTCAAAAAGCGTCACGATATCGTGACAGTTTTAGTACTTAAGAAAAAAAATACATTTTGGGTGATGCAAGATTGCCAGCTTTGCCTCCGGATGCTCCTGCATCAGACACCTGGGGTGGGTTTGAGAAGTGACCTTACTTCTGATTTGACTGAGGTAGACCCAAACGATCAACCTCCGCCTTGGATAGCCAAGTCGCATCTTCTATGGGTCGCACGTTACATAAATGGATTGCGAACCAACATTCAAGAAGAGCTGGGGCTAGTTAGAATGAGCACAGTGGAGGATGCATATCAGTTTACATTAAAAGTGGAAGAGAAACTAAATAGAAGGTTTGATGGCAAGCAGAGAGGGAAGGATAGGGGTGGAAGAGGCTGGTGGAAGAGGCAGTGGTGGAAGATACAAAGATTTTGGAAAAGCTGCGAAAGCTAGTAGCAGCCAGAAACAGAAAGAGGTGAGAGAAGAGGATGACCGATGCCCACGCAATCAGAGCAACAAATACCCAAGAGGAAGAGGTAGGTCTGGGCGAGGGTTTGGAAGAGGTGTTTTTAGAGGAGCCTGCTTCAACTGCGGTGAAGAAGGACACAGGGCATACAACTGCCAATATAATCAAGAGAGGCCAAATCGAAGACCTGAGGGTCAGGCCCGAGCTGCTATAGCAGATGAAGGTGTAGAGTCTGAGCATTCAGAGGAAGCAGAAAGAGGGGAAACCATGATTATCAAAAGAGTCTTGCTGAATGAAGAAGAAAAGGCAAACCAAAGGAACAACTTGTTTCGAACAAGATGCAAGTGCGCAGGCAAGGTCTGTAATATCATCATTGATAATGGAAGCACTGACAATTTGGTTTATGAGGAAATGGTTTCCAAGCTGTGGTTGGAAAGGAGAAAACACCCGCACCCTTATCGGATTGCATGGCTACAAAAGGACCATCGGGCACTAGTAAGCGAACAATGTCTGGTGAAGTTCAATATTGGAACTTACCAAGATGAGGTTTTATGTGACATCTTACCTATGGATGCATGTCACTTGCTGCTTGGGAGACCTTGGCAGTTTGACCGAAGTGTTGTTCATGATGGTCGAGCCAACACATATTCTCTGTCAAAGAATGGAGTTTGCCATAAGTTAAAACCCCTGAAAGAGGCGGATGAGAAAGTATGCAGCAGTGCACGAGTCTGTCTAGTTGATGGCAGAAGATTCTTGGAAGGCCTGAAGCCGGATCATGTGTGTTATGCTATAATCCCCAGAGTTAGGGAAGAAGGATGCAAGGAGATTCCAATGGAAGTCATGGGACTATTAGAAGAATTCCCTGATATCATTTTTGACAATGTTCCTAAAGGTTTACCACCTATTAGGAGGATCAGTCATCACATCGACTTGGTGCCTGGATCGAGCTTGCCAAACAAGGCTGCACATCGAATGACACCGATGGAAACTGAAGAATTAAATCGGCAAGTTCAAGATCTATTGAAGAAAGGCCTGATAAGGGAGAGTCTTAGTCCTTGTGTTGTACCAACAGTATTAGCACCCAAGAAGGATGGAGAATGGAGGATGTGCACCGACTCTTGGGCAATCAACAAGATCACCATTAAATACAGGTTTCCTCCGTCGAGAATGGATGATATCATGGACTCGCTTGAGTGGAGTCGAGTACTTCACAAAAATTGATTTGAAAAGTGGATACCATCGGATCCGCATTAGAGAAGGGGATGAATGGAAGACAACTTTCAAAACCAGAGAAGGATTTGTATGAGTGGTTGGTTATGCCATTTGGATTAACCAATGCACCTAGTACCTTTATGAGGTTAATGAATGAAGTTCTGAAGGAATTTTTGGGCAAATTTGTTATTGTTTACTTGGATGATATACTAATTTTTAGCAGAACCTTAGAGGAGCACCTGATGCACATCAGGAAGGTTCTTGAGAAACTGTGGGAGGAGCAGTTATTGATCAATCTGAAGAAGTGCAACTTTGTGAAGAAGGAGCTGGTATACCTGGGATTTGTCATATCAGCAAATGGTCTCAAGATGGACCCCGAAAAGGTGAAGGCTATCCTAGAATGGCCTGTCCCAAGGAGTGTGACCGAGGTTAGATCATTTCATGGTCTGGCTAGTTTCTACAAAAAATTTATTAGAAACTTCAGCAGTATTTGTGCATCTCTTACTGAGACAATGAAGGGAAACAAGAAGGAATTCCAGTGGACAGTTGGAGCCAATAAAAGCTTTGCTATGCTGAAGAAGAAGGTCACTGAGCAACCCATTTTAGCACTTCCAGATTTCAATAAGGTGTTTCAGGTAGACTGCGATGCGAGTGGCAGTGCGATAGGAGCCGTCTTGAGCCAAGAAGGTAGGCCTGTAGCTTATTTCAGCGAGAAGCTCAATGATGCCAGGAGAAAATATTCGGTATATGATCAAGAGTTTTATGCCATAGTTCAAGCACTCAAGAAATGGAGGCACTATCTATTGCCGAAAGAGTTTGTTCTCTATACCGACCATCAAGCGCTGCAGTTTATTAATAGTTAGGGAAAATTGAATCAGAGACACCTGAAATGGGTAGAGTTCTTGTAGAGCTATACCTTTGTGCTGAAGCATCGAAGTGGAAGATCCAATAGGGTGGCAGATGCATTGAGTAGGAGGCAATGTCTGATTATAGAAATGAGAGTGGAGGTTGCAGGGTTTGCTGAGCTCAAGAACTTATACCCTGCAGACCCCGATTTCGTAGAAGCTTGGAAAGCCTACACTGCGCCTGTTGCGTTGGACAGGACTAGATGGTTAGATTACCTGATTCAAGATGAAATGTTGTTTAAGGGGAATCAATTGTGCATTCCAAGGAGCTCAATGAGAGAGAACCTCATTAAAGAAAAGCATAGTGGGGGTTTAGCTGGACACTTTGGCCGTGACAAGACCATCTCATTGGTTAGTGAAAACTATTACTGGCCACAATTGCAGCGAGGATGTGGCAAAGTTTGTGCAGAGTTGCAGGATTTTCCAGATGGCAAAGGGCGTGAGGTAGCCTACTGGTTTGTATCAACCACTACCTATACCTGAGTAGCCGTGGGAAGATATTAGTATGGATTTTGTGCTCGATTTACCCAGGACGTAGAGGGGGCACGATTCCATATTTGTGGTAGTGGATAGATTTTTGAAAATGGCACATTTTATCCCGTGCCAGAAGACTAGCGATGCGGTCCATGTAGCTGGTCTGTTCTTTAAGGAAGTGGTATGCCTTCATGGGCTACCAAGAAGCATTGTGTCGGACAGGGATACCAAGTTTGTAGGTTATTTTTGGAAGACCCTGTGGAAGAAGCTGAGGACGGAGTTAAAGTTCAGTTCTGCTTACCACCCGTAAATAGATGGCCAAACAGAGGTGGTTAATCGGATTTTGGGCAACCTATTGCGATGCTTGGTAGGGGACAAGCCCAAGGGATGGGATCTAATTCTGTCATAAGCTGAGTTTGCGTATAACAGCTCGGTCAATCGGAGTACCAACAAGTCACCATTCCAGATTATCTATGGGAGCAGCCCATGAAATGCTTTAGAGTTAAGAAGGCTGGAGACAAGGGAGAAATGTAGTGTTGAGGCAGAAGACTTTGCCGAACACTTGAAAGGAGTGCATGAGGAAGTGACAAGACACATTGCCAAGATGAATGCTCAATATAAGGCGAGGGCGAATCAAAAACGTAGAGCTAAGGAGTTCCAAGTAGGAGATTCTGTCATGGTCCATCTACGGAAGGAACGGTTCCCTGCCAAGACATACAACAAACTCAAAATGAAGAAATTTGGGCCATGCAAAATCATTGGCAAATAGGATTCGGGTAATGCCTACGAGGTGGAGTTACCAAGTGAACTTAACATCTCCCCCGTGTTTAACATCTTAGATTTGGTTGAGTATCATGAAGGAGAAAGCAGTGAGATACCCAATCTAGAGTTATGGAGTATTCCAACAGCCATCCCAGTTGTGGACGAGATAGAAGAAGTTCTGGATATGCGTGAGGGCTGGAGTACTCAGAACAGGAGTTATTCTGAGTATTTAATCAAATGAAAGGGCCGAACCATAGAAGATGCGACTTGGCTATCCAAGGCGGAGGTTGATCGTTTGGGTCTACCTCAGTCAAATCAGAAGTGAGGTCACTTCTCAAACCCACCCCGGGTGTCTGATGCAGGAGCATCCGGAGGCAAAGCTGGCAATCTTGCGTCACCCAAAATGTATTTTTTTTCTTAAGTACTAAAACTATCGTGATATCGTGACGCTTTTTGAAGAAGGGCACCAGCGGGCCAAACCGTCGCGATATCGCGATGTATTTTTGAAAAGCACAGTCGAGACACCAAACTAAGAGATGCACAAATACTGCTGAAGTTTCTAATAAATTTTTTGTAAAAACTGGCCAGACCATGAAATGATCTAACCTCGGTCACACTCCTTGGGACAGGCCATTTGAGGATAGCCTTCACCTTTTTGGGGTCCATCTTGAGACCATTTGCTGATATGACAAATCCCAGGTATACCAGCTCCTTCTTCACAAAGTTGCACTTCTTCAGATTGATCAATAACTGCTCCTCTCGCAGTTTCTCAAGAACCTTCCTGATGTGCATCAGGTGCTCCTCTAAGGTTCTGCTAAAAATAAGTATATCATCCAAGTAAACAATAACAAATTTTCCCAGAAATTCCTTCAGAACTTCATTCATTAACCTCATAAAGGTACTAGGTGCATTGGTTAATCCAAGTGGTATCAGAGCAGGTTGGTTCTGAGAGTGCAAATCGATCGCTGAACAGAGAGGCAGTTTGCGCCAGGACCGTGGTTGTGGGGTTGTGAAGAAGGAGCAAGATGCCTCCGTGTAGAGATCATGGTGGTTTGAGGCATAGGCGAGCAAGAAGGGAGGAGGTCGATTTGAGAGCCCTACAGAGGCAAGTTGAGGCTCTACAAGAGGAAATAAGAAGAGGAGTCGAGCCGAGAAGGGAAGAACCCAGCGAAGATGAAGTGTGGGAAGAAGAAGTTCCATCCAGGATGAAGAGGCTTTGGAGCCAGCAGAGGCTAGGCTATACAGGGCTATCTCCCAGATTGGGAAGAAGCCGAAATTTGACGTCTCGACTTACTCTGGAAACCTCAACCCTGAGGAATTAATAGACTGGATCAACGACATGGAGGAGTACTTCGAATACGAAGAGATCACGAGATCCAAATCGGATCAAATTCACAAAAACCAAGCTGAAGGGGCATGCTAGCATCTGGTGGAAAGGAGTGCGGTTAGAAAGGAACGAGGAGGGGAAAGGAAAGGATCACCAGATGGGATAGGATGGTAGAGAAACTAAAGAGGCAGTTCATCCCTGCAGATTATGAGCTAGATTTGTTGAAGAAAATGCAGAGTCTTCGACAGGCTAGTAAGTCTGTCAAGGAATATACAGAGGAGTTCTATCAGATTTCAATCAGAACCGGCCATTCGGAGGCGAATAAGGAGAAGGTCGCACGTTACATAAATGGATTGCGAACCAGCATTCAAGAAGAGCTAGGGCTGGTTAGAATGAGCACAGTGGAGGATGCATATCAGTTTGCATTAAAAGTGGAAGAGAAACTAAATAGAAGGTTTGATGGTAAGCGAGAGAGGGAAGGATAGGGGTGGAAGAGGCTGGTGGAAGAGGCGGTGGTGGAAGATACAAAGATTTTGGAAAAGCTGCGGAAGCTAGTAGCGACCGAGAAACAGAAAGAGGTGAGAGAAGAGGATGACCGACGCCCACGCAATCAGAGCAACAACTACCCAAGAGGAAGAGGTAGGTGCAGGCGAGGGTTTGGAAGAGGTGTCTTTAGAGGAACACTGCTTCAAGCTGCGGTGAAGAAGGACACGGGGCATACAAGCGCCCATAGCATCAAGAGAGGCCAAATCGAAGACCCGAGGGTCAGGCCCGAGCTGCTGTAGAGACGAAGGTGTAGAGTCTGAGCATTCAGAGGAAGCAAAAAGAGGGGAAACCATGATTATCAGAAGAGTCTTGCTGAATGAAGAAGAAAAGGTAGACCAAAGGAACAGCCTGTTTCGAACAAGATGCAAGTGCGCAGGCAAGGTCTGTAATATCATCATTGATAATGGAAGCACTGACAATTTGGTTTCAGAGGAAATGGTTTCCAAGCTACGGTTGGAAAGGAGAAAACACCCGCACCCTTATCGGATTGCATGGCTGCAAAAGGACCATCGGGCACTAGTAAGCGAGCAATGTCTGGTGAAGTTCAATATTGGAACTTACCGAGATGAGGTTTTATGTGACATCTTACCTATGGATGCATGTCACTTGTTGCTTGGGAGACCTTGGCAGTTTGACCGAAGTGCTGTTCATGATGGTCGAGCCAACACATATTCTCTGTCAAAGAATGGAGTTCGCCATAAGTTAAAACCCACAGAAAGAGGCGGATGAGAAAGTATGCGGCGGTGCACGAGTCTGTCTAGTTGATGGCAGAAGATTCTTGGAAGGCACGAAGCCGGATCATGTGTGTTATGCTATAATCCCCAAGGTTAGGGAAGAAGGATGCAAGGAGATTCCAATGGAAGTCATGGGACTGTTAGAAGAATTCCCTGATATCATTTTTGACAATGTTCCTGAAGGTTTACCACCTGTTAGGAGGATCAGTCATCACATCGACTTGGTGCCTGGATCGAGCTTGCCAAACAAGGCTGCACATCGAATGACACCGGTGGAAACTGAAGAATTAAATCGGCAAGTTCAAGATCTGTTGAAGAAAGGCCTGATAAGGGAGAGTCTTAGTCCTTGTGTTGTACCAGTAGTATTAGCACCCAAGAAGGATGGAGAATGGAGGATGTGCACCGACTCTCGGGCAATCAACAAGATCACCATTAAATACAGGTTTCCTCTGTCGAGAATGGATGATATCATGGACTGCTTGAGTGGAGCTGAGTACTTCACAAAAATTGATTTGAAAAGTGGATACCATCAGATCCGCATTAGAGAAGGGGATGAGTGGAAGACAACTTTCAAAACCAGAGAAGGGCTGTATGAGTGGTTGGTTATGCCATTTGGATTAACCAATGCACCTAGTACCTTTATGAGGTTAATGAATGAAGTTATGAAGGAATTTTTGGGAAAATTTGTTATTGTTTACTTGGATGATATACTGATTTTTAGCAGAACCTTAGAGGAGCACATGATGCACATCAGGAAGGTTCTTGAGAAACTGCGGGAGGAGCAGTTATTGATCAATCTGAAGAAGTGCAACTTTGTGAAGAAGGAGCTGGTATACCTAGGATTTGTCATATCAGCAAATGGTCTCAAGATGGACCCCGAAAAGGTGAAGGCTATCCTCGAATGGCCTGTCCCAAGGAGTGTGACCGAGGTTAGATCATTTCATGGTATGGCCAGTTTCTACAGAAAATTTATTAGAAACTTCAGCAGTATTTGTGCATCTCTTACTGAGACAATGAAGGGAAACAAGAAGGAATTCCAGTGGACAGTTGGAGCCGATAAAAGCTTTGCTATGCTGAAGAAGAAGGTCACTGAGCAACCCATTTTAGCACTTCCAGATTTCAATAAGGTGTTTCAGGTAGACTGCGATGCGAGTGGCAGTGCGATAGGAGCCGTCTTGAGCCAAGAAGGTAGGCCTGTAGCTTATTTCAGTGAGAAGCTCAATGATGCCAGGAGAAAGTATTCGGTATATGATCAAGAGTTCTACGCCATAGTTCAAGCACTCAAGAAATGGAGGCACTATCTGTTGCCGAAAGAGTTTGTTCTCTATACCGACCATCAAGCGCTGTAGTTTATTAACAGTCAGGGAAAATTGAATCAGAGACACCTGAAATGGGTAGAGTTCCTGCAGAGCTATACCTTTGTCTTTGAAGCATCGAAGTGGAAGATCCAATAGGGTGGTAGATGCATTGAGTAGGAGGCAATTTTCGATGACAGAAATGAGAGTGGAGGTTGTAGGGTTTGCTTGAGCTCAAGAACTTATACCTTGTAGACCCCGATTTCGTAGAAGCTTGGAAAGCCTGCACTGCGCCTGTTGCGTTGGACAGGACTAGATGGTTGGATTACCTAATTCAAGATGGAATGCTATTTAAGGGGAATCAATTGTGCATTCCGAGGAGCTCAATGAGAGAGAACCTCATTAAAGAAAAGCATAGTGGGGGTTTAGCTGGACACTTTGGTCGTGACAAGACCATCTCATTGGTTAGTGAAAACTATTACTGGCCACAATTGCAGCGGGATGTGGCAAAGTTTGTGCGAGTTGCAGGATTTGCCAGATGGCAAAGGGCGTGAGGCAGCCTACTGGTTTGTATCAACCACTACCTATACCTGAGCGGCCGTGGGAAGATATTAGTATGGATTTTGTGCTCGGTTTACCCAGGACGCAGAGGGGGCATGATTCCATATTTGTGGTAGTGGACAGATTTTTGAAAATGGCACATTTTATCCCGTGCCAGAAGACTAGCGATGCGGTCCATGTAGCTGGTTTGTTCTTTAAGGAAGTGGTACGCCTTCATGGGCTACCAAGAAGCATTGTGTCGGACAGGGATACCAAGTTTGTAGGTTATTTTTGGAAGACCCTATGGAAGAAGGTGAGGACGGAGTTAAAGTTCGGTTACGCTTACCACCCGCAAACGGATGGCCAAACGAGAGGTGGTTAATCGGAGTTTGGGCAACCTACTGCGATGCTTGGTAGGGGACAAGCCCAAGGGATGGGATCTAATTCTACCGCAAGCTGAGTTTGCGTATAACAACTCGGTCAATCGGAGTACCAACAAGTCACCATTCCAGATTATCTATGGGAGCAGCCCACGAAACGCTTCGAGTTAAGAAGGCTGGAGACAAGGGAGAAATGCGGTCTTGAGGTAGAAGACTTTGCCGAACACTTGAAAGGAGTGCATGAGGAAGTGACAAGACACATTGCCAAGATGAATGCTCAATATAAGGCGAGGGCGGATCAAAAACGCAGAGCTAAGGAGTTCCAAGTAGGAGATTCTGTCATGGTCCATCTACGGAAGGAACGGTTCCCTGCCAAGACATACAACAAACTCAAAATGAAGAAATTTGGGCCATGCAAAATCATTGGCAAACGGGATTCGGGTAATGCCTACGAGGTGGAGTTACCAAGTGAACTTAACATCTCCCCCGTGTTTAACATCTCAGATTTGGTTGAGTATCATGAAGGAGAAAGCGGTGAGATACCCAATCCAGAGTTGTGGAGCATTCCAGCAGCCATCCCAGTTGTGGACGAGATAGAAGAAGTTCTGGATATGCGTGAGGGCCGGAGTACTCGGAACAGGAGTTATTCTGAGTATTTAATCAAATGGAAGGGCCGACCCATAGAAGATGTGACTTGGCTATCCAAGGCGGAGGTTGATCGTTTGGGTCTACCTCAGTCAAATCAGAAGTGAGGTCACTTCTCAAACCCACCCCGGGTGTCTGATGCGAGGAGCATCCGGAGGCAAAGCTGGCAATCTTGCGTCACCCAAAATGTATTTTTTTCTTAAGTACTAAAACTATCGCGATATCGCGACGCTTTTTGAAGAAGGGCACCAACGGGCAAACGTCGCGATATCGCGACGTATTTTTGAAAAGCACAGTCGGGACGCCAAACTGTCGCGAAATCGTGACATTTATGAAGATGCACGATCGGGATGCCAAACTGTAGTGAAATCACGACATTTCTATTGCAACGTGGTCTGGAAGCACAGTGGTCGCGAAATCACGACACTTTCGAAAGCAGGATTTGAAGGCACAGGGACATCTTTGGCAAAAAGGTTCTAAGGCACAAGAATGGTCGCGAAATCGTGACACCTTCAAAGGCAAGCTTAAAGGACGTCCGCGAATCGTGACACCTTCAAAGATAAAGTTTAAAAGATGTCGCGGAAATCGTGACACTTCTGGGAGGCAAGACTTGGAAGCATAAAGACATCGCAACACCTTCGAAGGCAGAGCTCAAAGATGTCGCGAAATCGTGACATATCCGGAGGCAAGGTTCCACAATGCAAAGATGTCGCGAAATCGTGACACTTCCGAGCCAAGGACGTACGGAATGCAAAGATGTCGTGAAATCGTGACATATCCGGGGGCAAGGTTCCACAATGCAAAGATGTCACGAAATCGTGACATGTCGCGGTTTCGCGGCCCAAGGGAGGAAAGCGAGTAAGAAAGGCCTAGACATCGCGATTTCGTGACGTGTAGCGAAATCGCGGCCCCAAGGAGGAGAGAGAAGCCTAACGTCAAAACGTCGCGATATCGCGACCAAAGAGGAGAGAGAAAGTGTTGGGGCAAAAACGTCGCGATATCGCGACAGGGCGCTCACGACATTGACCAACCGGTGACTGCAGGGACCAGTGCAGAGGGACACGTGGCGTGAAGTTACAGGTGGCACGAGAGTATGAAGCAGTTACAAGATGCATGGCAACAGGACACGTGGCATCAACTGCAAACGACCATGGCACATTCTTATGAATGATTGACTTGGCAGTGGATCGACAGGCGGCTGCAGGGCATACCGCCACTATAGGCTATGATGTTTTGATGCACCTAGCAGCATCATGCAAGCGGGACAGAGCATTCGTGCGGGCGGTATGGGGAGTCTCGCATTCAAGTAATGATGGTCCAAAGAGAGTCGGGCCTGGGGATGAAAAGGACCCGCACTTTGCGTAATGAAAAGAAGGTGGTGGCGGCCGAGGAGAAGAGGCGCATGCATTGTATTAAAAAAAAAAAAGACCTTTTGGCCAGGGATTTATTTTTTTGGTCTTTGCATAGCTGTGTATTGAAGGAGAGACCTCTGTTTTAATGAAACTTGCTAAAATTTTGTCTGTGCATGGTTAATTCTGCATTCTTGCTGTGTGTTGTGTGCGGTCCTATACCAAGTGGTATCAGAGCAGGTTGGTTCTGAGAGTGCAAACCGATCGTCGAACAGAGAGGCAGTTTGCGCCAGGACCGTGGTTGTGGGGTTGTGAAGAAGAAGCAAGATGCCTCCGCGAAGAGACCATGGTGGTATAAGGCACAGACAAGCAAGAAGGGAGGAGGTCGATATGAGAGCCCTGTAGAGGCAAGTTGAGGCTCTACAAGAGGAAATTAGAAGAGGAGTCGAGCCGAGAAGGGAAGAACCTAGCAAAGATGAAGTGTGGGAAGAAGAAGTTCCATCTGAGGATGAAGAGGCTTTGGAGCCAGCAGAGGCTAGGCTGTACAGGGCTATCTCCTAGATTGGGAAGAAGCTAAAATTTGACGTCTCGACTTACTCTGGAAACCTCAACCCTGAGGAATTAATAGACTGGATCAACGACATGGAGGAGTACTTCGAATACGAAGAGATCGCAGATCCAAATCGGATCAAATTTGCAAAAACCAAGCTGAAGGGGCATGCTAGCATCTGGTGGAAAGGAGTGCAGTTAGAAAGAAATAGGAGGGGAAAGGAAAGGATCACCAGATGGGATAGGATGGTAGAGAAACTAAAGAGGCAGTTCATCCCTGCAGATTATGAGCTGGATTTATTGAAGAAAATGCAGAGTCTTCGACAGGCTAGTAAGTCTGTCAAGGAATATACAGAGCTGGAATGCCAACTTTGCCTCCGGATGCTCCTGCATCAACTAGTTAATGATAGATACATCATTGAGCACTCTTTTGAAGAAAGTATAATGGTGTTTTGAGAATCTCACCATGTCCTAAATTTTTTTTCATGAAAATAGCTTATAAGATTGTAAAATTTCCTTAATTTAACTCTTTGAGAAACAAAGACAACTTTTCTTTTAGACCATTGGACATTTGTATTTTTGATCAAAATTATTTATTAAGTTTTGAGAATAAAACTTAAGTGCATGCAACATTTATTCACTATAGACGCCAAAATCAAGCATATTAATGTTAATTAATTAATTACAATTAATTAGAATATATCCATCTAATATTAATTAATTAGTCAAAATTATTTGATATTCACCTACTAAGTGTTAATTAATTATTTAATTAGTTAGTAAATTATACCTAGCCTATCCATTTCTACCCACCATCTGCTCATGACTCTAGGAGAACATTACCATGGCCACATCATTCTCCACTTCACTTTAGTTACACCTCACAACCCTCACTTTGGTTATACACAAGAAAGGATTACCCTTCTCCAAAATTGAACTCCAGTTCACTGCACTTGCCACATATCACAATTACACCTTCATCCTCATCTTGGATATTTCAATACACATGCACACCTAATGAGGATTCCAACATGCACACTTAGTTCCAACATGTACATGCTATTAAACATACAAATTTAATTTAATATGCACATTCAATTTAAAATGCACACTCAGTTCAATATGCACACACTATATGTGAAGATTCCCAAGAACATATCCATTGCAATTTGTATATGCATTCTTGGTGATAAATTTGAGGTGTGCACATCTAGTGATAATTATGGGGTAAACATATCCTCCTTTGCAAGCTTACATTCTTTGTGATAATATCAATGCAAAGGGGGAACTTTTGGTTACACCACTTTATTGGTTGAGTCACTACCTCATCCATTCTCCTTGAAAGTTTTATAAATGCACACCCTCCCCCTTCCTTGAGCAAGAGGATGGTTGATGAGGATGGTATAGGTACATACACACTAACAAAATGTTGAGCCAAATTTACATTCGAATGCCTAAATAATCATACGTAACCATCCCTATATCATGTCAAACACTGATCACATCATTTCATAAGCCTAGATCTGGCTTTCAAAAATGACAAGACATCACACTCTTCAATCGTTCAATTCCAAACGGTCTTATTCCATAGTCATCCAAACCTAGATGATTCACCTACATAGTCATCAGCCCCCTAGACGGTCGACATCCAACCTACATGAATATTTCCAAAAGTAGTACGATGCAACACAACAGTAGTAATAGTCATAAGGAAGGTAAGGTAAGTCTATATAAGCTTTATTTTTACACATATACACATATATTTTGCATTATATTTAATATCTTTTTAATCTAGGCCTAACTTTGGGAGACCCGATATATACTACTAACAGGTTTATAGTGAATTTGTATCCAGGTACATAGATCTAGAGGCAATAGATCTAGACATCAATCTAGAGCTAGTAGATCCTATATATCCAGATCCACCTGATACAGATCTAATCCTATAGATCCACCTGATCTAGTCACCAGATCTAAACCATATCCAAATTCAGTCATCAGGTTCATAAGATCTAGATCCAATCCAACACATCCAATGAATCTAACATAGATCCATCACATCTAGATCTATATCTGGTGAAGTGGTGGTCACAAAGAACCCTTTTATCAAATTTTGTAGCAGAAAAGGACCCATGCATCATTGTATCTTGTAAAAGGGAATCAATTCCTCATATATTTGTACAACTCTATGAGGGTTTCATTGTAATCAAAAGAGGACAAAAGATATAAAATACATATTTCCTATTATTTTTATTTACATTGCTATGGTGCATCTATTTCTCATATACAAGATGATGATAACAATGGGGACTTTCCCTTGATTTTTCTTTTTGTGCAATAGCTTAGGTTATTCACTATTTTTATGCTTAGTATAAATCTATTTTTTGCATTTTAAAAAGTTCTAATTACTCTATTATTTTTTCCAGGACGTCCTTACATCAAACTCATCCGATCCAAGATGATCTTAGAAAAAAACCATCTAACTGAGGATGGTATCAAAACAGAAACCATCTGATCCTAGATAGCCATAGAACACAATACCCAACAACCTTTGATCTTCAACACAATGTTGGACCATAGATAGGGAGATTTATATATATCTATTTTAAATTGGAGTTAACATTTTTTTAATATTATTTACTTTATGTTCTTCCAGTTAGACTTTTTACTGTCTTTTCTAGAAGTTACACAGTCACAAATATGACCCTCCTACCTCGAACAGTTTCAAATCTTTGGCCTTTGACCCTAGACAATTTTTTCATCAATCTTATTTCTTTCTACAAGTTGCATAACTCCTTAGATAGCATATCTATATTTATACATTTAATAATGAAAAAACATTTTTAGTGATTATCTTTTTTTTGCTTTGATAAAAATTGCACTTAAATAGAATTGCATTTCATACTTAGGCATTTTAAAACATAAATATTAAAAAAAGAAGAGAAAATCACAAAAACAAAAACAAAAACAAAAACAAAAACAAAAACAAAACAATAGAATCAAGATCACTCACAACTCACGATTCACAAACATCGACGATATTGGATTTCATCACCAACCATCAATAAAGACCAACGATATTGGAATTCACCTCCTTTTGTTGGCTCACCCCCTAGACACCATAGTAGCCTCCATGACCAATTTTCTAGACTTCATCACTAAGAAATCACCCACTCTTTAGAGCATCTCGAGGTGGGTTAGGTTAGATACCCCTTTTTTCATAGAATTTTATAATCAGTGGACTTGTAGTTATCGCTATTGTTTGAGCCTGCTTGAAGGTAAAGCAAAAGTTTGGTTAGACAAGTAGCAAGACTTAGATAGTGTAGCCTCTTTTAAAAGGTTAATTTATCCCCTTTAGGATACCTCACACCACAACCATCCTAGGAAGCCATTTATTCATTTTTGTACCACTTCTCATAAGAGAGGTGGACATAAACACACTCGATTAGATTGCATTCCACAACTCCATTTATAGTACTTAAAATTAGCTTCATCAAACACAAAAAATACAAAAACAAAATCCAAAAAAAAAACAAAAAGATATTAAAAAAAAAAAAAAATAGTCCTAAGACATCTCACAAAGACATCAACCCAAACATTACCACACTAAAATATAAACATCAGAACTATGAAGGTGGTTTGAGGAACGCATAGCTTTTTAGCGGACCGCTATCAACAAAAGGCATCAACTCGTCCAACAAGCGCTTTGGATGGATCATGCCACTCCATGCCTTCATCTTTTGCTCTGTGATAGGATCAATCACCAGTGTGCAGGGCAGTTCTACCAAGTGATAGCATGTGCAAACCTTCCTTCCTTCTTCTCTATCACCTGCTATTTGCATGAATTTTTTTTTTTTACTAATAATAGCCTTCACTGCTTCATTAGACCATGTGTCTCTATTGAGCTCATGTGAGACAAACTCTTCAACGGATTGTACATTTGCTATCAGCCATTTCTTTTTCGCAATACCCTCTAATTTTGCCTCTCGAAATTGCCTTTGAACATCAACTCAAAAGGCGGTTTGAAGAACCCTGCAAGCCTGTCTTGGGGTTCATTCCCATTCCCATCCCCAAAAGAACTGTAGGTGTCTTCATCTACAGAATTAGCTCTAGAATGATTTAAAATGTAATCATCACTGTATAGTGTTTCTCTCCTAACAGGTATCGGTGCCCGGACGTTTGGGTCTCTATCTCCAACAACAACAGCTTCTTAGAATAGCTGAATTGCTTCTTCCAACTGCCAATTAGTCGCTTGGAGAAATTGCTGTGCCTGATGCGTTGATTTTCCAACTATTTCAACGAAGGAAGCAATCTTTCCTTGCTTCTCAACATCAATATCAGTATCCATGTGTGTCCAGTGCTTCACCGCTGATCGATCTGATTGAAACAAAGTTACCAAGTAATCCAAGAGAGTCCGTTTCTACCTAATTAAAAGCGAAATCTCGTAATTCAAACATATCTGCACGCCCAAGTGCCGTTGCGCTCAATGACGTGAGAAATGGCGTAATATCACTGATTGTATTGAATGGTTGCGCCCAATGACGTGAGAAATGGCGTAATATCACTGATTGTATTGAATGGTTATGGTTATAAATATCATTCATCGTGGTTCTCATATCATCTGGAGAGAACCGTTGCGCTCTTTGACGTGAGAAATGGCGTAATATCACTGATTGTTACGTTAAAAAAGAAAGATTACATTTTACATCTAAAGATATATATACAAGCCAGTAAAAATATTGAACATATATAATACACATAAGTTGATTTAGATAATGAATTAAACCTCAAAGATTTTTTTTGGTTTTTTTAATATGGATTTCAGCAATTACAATATGCTTATAACATAAAACTTCAATTTGAGCTCTAAAAAATAATATTATAAAAAAAAAAAATATTATAAAAAACTAATTATAATCATATGAACAATTTTGTAAAACAAAAACAATCAACTTTATGAGTTATATTACTTTCATTTTTGACACATGGGAACATTTTATAGTTGAGAGTTTATCTCTCTACTTAGTTGTTCAAAATATTTCTTCAAAGAATACTATAGAAATTACCTTGTAAAGTATATTTTCACATCAAATATATAATATACAATATATTAAGATCAAGGTAATAATGATAAATAGAATAATATGAGCCAACTTATATGTAAATTAAGGTTTATAATATATCAACTAACATTTATAGTATTTGAAAAACTTAAGTTTAAACCATGACGTCACATTATTTTTTAATTTAAAAAAAATATTAAAAAAAAAAAAAAAAAAAAAAAAAAAAATAGTTAATTAATTAATTAATTTTTATTTGAAAAACTTAAGTTTAAAACATGACACCACAGTATATTTAAATTAAAAAAAATATTAAAATTAATTATAATAATAAATAAATAATTAATTTAGCTTAAAAAGAAAGATTACATTTTAAATCTAAAGGTATATATACAAGCCATTAAAAATATTGAACATATATAATACACATAAGTTGATTTAGATAATGAATTAAACCTCAAAGATCTTTTTTGGTCTTTTAAATATGGATTTCAACAATTACAATATGCTTATAACATAAAACTTCAAAACAATAATTAAGCTCTAAAAAATAATATTATAAAAAACTAATTATGATCATATGAATAATTTTGTAAAAGAAAAACAATCAAATTTATGAGTTATCTTGGTTTCGTTTTTGACACATTGAAACATTTTATAGTTAAGAGTTTATCTCTCTTAGTTGTTCAAAATATTTCTTCAAAGAATACTATAGAAGTTACCTTGTAAAGTATATTTTCACACATTATAAAATATATGATAGTTGCAATATATTAAGATCAAGAGATACGTTGGCAAGGCACTGCATTTTGGAAAGGTTTAGGGGTCAAACCCCCTTTGCGGTAGTTAAATATTTAGGTCTAAGAAGTTGAGAAGTGCTAAATTGGCCGTTTGCATGTGGATCTACGTGTCATCCTAGGGTTTCTAGAAGCCTCTAAACATTATTTGGAAGCACGCATCGATTTCTGCACTACATGTGCTTTGTAGGTTTTATTATGTTGGTCCTTCCTCGTCTTTGTCTGAAGCTAGTGGTGAGAAAAATGGCTACAAAAATGACCAAGTGGTGCAAGAAATTCATCATCAAGGTGTATCACGAGATAATTCTGAATCTGATTTTGTGATTTTGTTACATGAATTCAATTAGGCTTGTGCATGGTTTGAAAGTAATATTCTCATAGGGTATTTTTTGGGTCGGATTCCCCCTGAACATGTCCTTAAGAACTGGATTGAACAGTATTGGCATCCATATGGTATTCAAGTCGACCATGTGCAAAATCTCTCCAAGGTATTCTTTTATTTTCATTTTGGTACCCACGAACAAGCCCAAAAAGTTATTAACAAGGACCCTAGTTACATTAACAACCCTTTGCTCATTTTCCAGCCATAGATCTAGGATTTCATAGTATTTAACACTGTTTCCCAGGTCATACCCGTATAGGTGGAGTTATCAGATCTTTCTATTGCTTATTGGCTCTTCCTGAAAAACTTGGTATCCACTCTTGGTGAGTTTATGTGTGATGAGCCCACTCAGTTCATGTCAATATGTACAACTAGAAGAATGTAAGTCAAGATTGAATTGGCTAAAATGTTGAAGGAGCACATCGATATTTAGATAGGTGCCACCCATATTCATCAGTGGGTGGTGTATATCAATCTCTCTAATAGTTGATATCGATGCCAGTTGAGCTCCCACCGTATCAAATATTACCCCTTAATGGCAAAAAAACTTAAGACCAAGGTTCCTATCCTGACATCTAGTGTTGTGTCATCTCCCACCACCTGAAATCCCCCTCATAAAGGTGGTGAATGGATTGAGGTTTCACATAGAAAGGTAAAAGATGATAAAACTACTCACGCGGGGTAAATAGTGGTGACCTACGCTCAGGCCCTTGTGCCTAAGCCTCCCATGTAGACTTCGATTATGAACTTAACCCCTACCCCTTATCCTTTGTCAGCCATGGATTTTGAGGTGTATGAAGAGGGATTTATTTCTTCTATGCCCTTGGTTTCTCAGAAAGTGGTTGTGGTTGAAGGAGGTTTCTTGCAAAGTTCTGAACGATGGTCTCGTAGCCCACCATGAGGTGAGCAACATGCACATTTAGACAAGCAGGGGTAACCAATTTTCCTTCCCCAGATATGGAGGTCTTCATGAATAATTCCTTTTACATAATGTCAGACAATGTGAGTGAGGCTAGCGGTGGTATTCAACTCAACTCATTCTAATGTTGTTTCTTTCTTGAAATGTGCATGGGTTTATGGACCTAGTCTGACGTTACATGGTCCAGGATGAGCTCAATACCTATGCCAAAATTTATGGTCACCTAAATTTTGTGTGTCTCCAAGAAGTCAAAGTGACACATTTTACCTTGCAATGCTTGCTCTATGTTATGGCCTAGAAATCACATGTATGCTACCAACCACCCTCAAGGCAGTGGAGGCACAGTCAATTTGTTAAATGATAGATGGAGAAGTAATTTTGTTACATAGGATTTTGACCCCTCTCATCGTGTGGTTTAGATTTTGCTTGAAGTGGGAGGTTTTTCCTTTGGGATTATTAATATTTATACCTCTAACAAGGTCTAGGATAGATGTGCCCTATGGAGATGGTGTACCTTATCTTTACCTACCACAGTTTGACTTATGTGTGGTGAATTCAATATGATAGAAAATGCCTCTGATAAAGTGGATCATATTCTTAACAACTGGGCCTCGATAGAGCGACAGACTTGATATTTTATGAAAAATAAACTAGGGGTCTTCGATCCTAATGCTTGTTTCTCTATAGGTTATTTTTTTGAGCATCTGTAGTTCACGTGGTCTAATTTTCAATCCATCCCCGCAAGAGTTTTAAAAAGACTTGACAAGGCTATATTATTGAATCCTTGAGAGTTATACTTTTCTCGCTAGCTCCATTCTATACCCTTTGTCAAAACTATCTATGGTATGGTCGCATATGATCATTTACCTATTATGTTCATAGTTAATGTTTCCTCCACACTTTTTTTTTTTTTTTAATTTGTGGAAAACATCCCAAAAGGGATGCCACTTTTGGGTAAGATCCAAGGAGGCAGGGGTATCCATTCCGCAAAAAATGCCCAGGACACGGACCTGGCCTACCACCTTTGACATACTCAAGGAGTAAAAAAACACACAAAACCAATTTAAAAATAAGTAAATAACAACAAAAATAATAAAATAAAATAAAAAACATGCTCCTTGAGTGTGTCAAAAACAAAAGCACAACCAAACACACACAATAATATAAAAGAAACCACAACACAAACCATAGAGAAAAACACAAGAACCACATAACAAAACACAAACAAGACAAAAACAACAGAACACTACAAAGACATAACCCAAAAAAACATGAAAAATAAACACAACCAAAACCTAAAAAATTAAAAAAAAAAAATAAAAAAAAAATAAAAAACAACCAACAACAGACAATAAACAAAAACAAAATACATAGAAAACACTCACACATTAAAACACGAAATAACACAAACAAAGAGAAACACAAGAACAAGAATGACAAAAACACAAGAACAATAACAAAAAACATAAAAAAACACAAAACAACAAAAACACAAAACAAAAAAACACAAGAACAACAAAAAACAACACAAAGAACACAAAAATAAAACAAAACAAAAGAACCCACCCACCTTAAAAAACTAAACAAAAAAAACAAAAAAGAAAAAAGAAAAAAAATGAACAAAACAATGACCTATCTAGACCAGAAGACTATTAAGGCAAAAATCAACAGAGGAAACAAAATAAATAATAGAATGAGCTAGGGAACTCAAAAAAAAAAACTGAATGAACCAAAGAGAAGCAAAAAAAAAAAAAAACTAGGTACCTTCAAAACTGGAGCCATCCAAAGAAATGATAGAAAGAAGAGCTTCCCTAATTTGAGAAGCCCACCATATAGGAGGGTGGCCATAACAAGTAAGATCACCTTTGTACAAAGCCCAATTAGCTAAAGCATGAACACTCTTGTTTTGATCTCTAACCACATGATTGTAACCAACTTTCAAAAATCCCATCTGGATTAACTGAATCTTCTCAATAATTTTTTTTTATTCTCCAATCCACCTTATGATTCTTAGAAGAAGTCTTCAAGAGATTAATCATAAGTTGAGAGTCAAACTCAACTAACACCTTTTCCCATCCAACCTTAATAGCCTCCTGAAGACCTCTGAGGATACCATACCCCTCAGCAAGGTTATTGGAAAGAATACCCAAATTCTCAGCAAAAGTAAAAACTAGGGAGCCATCCGAAAGTCTACCAATTCCTCCCACACTGGCTTTTCTAGGGTTCCCTCTAGAGGCTCCATCAGTATTGACTTTTCCAAAATCCTTAAGAGGAGGTTGCCAATTTCTATTCCTACCCATCTTACTAATACTCACATTCCCTTTAAATTGGTTACCCTTAGAAGGTTTGATCTTCAATATTTGCATCACTTGATCCCATATTTGGTGGGAGTTTTGGGGGTGATTAAGGAGTTGATGGACTGATTCAACTAAGTTGGCTATGGTCTTTTGCCAAATATAGTGAATATCCTTCCTATCTTGATTAAAAATTTGGTTGTTCCTTTCATTCCAAATATTCCAAAGAAGAATGGTAGAACCCATCCAAACTAACTGCCTAATAAAATGATCAACACCCTCTTGATTAGGCCAATCCCTCCAAAGCTGTTCAAAAGTAAAAAAATTGGACCATTGTAAGCCAAGTAAAGTGGCCATTCTCCTCCATAGCTTAGAGGATAAAGTACACTCAATAAAAATATGGTTGATATTTTCTACATTCTCTTCACATATTTCACATCTAAAAGGGCCATGAAAACCACACTTCATAAGTTGCTCACTAGTAAGCACCCTATCATGTAATAAAATCCAATTAAAGAACCTCACCTTAGACTAGAGCTTTTGAGACCACAATCGAGAAAATATGTCAGAAGAATGGTTGGGATTATTATGTCATAAGGTCAAATAACCTTGAGAAACTGAATACTCACCCTTAGTAGTGTTATTCCATCCAAAAAAATATTTTTCATGGGACCAAGAGAGGGGTCTCATATGAAGGATGCCTTGGATATCTTGTCTTTGCCATTCTAGGATTTGAATAGGCCAATCCTCAATAGGGATCCAATATCTACCAATATTTGAATTACCAGTATGGTACCGACAGTAACTAGCCACCTTTATCCAATTAGCTTGGTGAAGCTCCTCCATCCAAGGCCTCCAATAGAGAAACTGAGTTATCAAAGGCTTGTGACCATCCCAAGAATCTGTCCAAAAATTTGCATGTTGACCATTATGAATGATCCAAAATAATTTTTTCTTTATCAAATCCTCACCAGTCTTAAGAACTGCTAAAATGGTATAACCTTTGGTAGGAAGTTGATAGCGAACAAGTTCTTCAGGACTTTTGTTCTCAGTATATTTAGCACGAAGATTATTGGCCCAAAGAGCATTGGGGTTATGAAACATCCTCCAATATAATTTAGCAGCTAAAGCTTTGTTGTTATTAATTGAAGACCGAAATCCTAACCCCCTTCACTCTTAAGAAGACATAAAGTATCCCATTTCAACAAGGCCCATTTTATTTTCTCCTTAGTACCACTCCAAAGGAAACGATGACTGATTTGATCCAATTCTCGAAGAACAGCCTTTGGGATATTCAAAATGGAAGAAACATAAATAGGAATAGCTTGAAGGACTCATTTTACCAAGGTGATTCTACCCCCCGAAGAAAGCCACTTGTTGGTCCACTTTCCAATTTTCTTCTTGACTTTGTCCAACAACCAATTCCAATCTTTATTTTTTTGCCTTTGAATATTTATGGGAATACCTAAATAAGTGATTAGAAGAGAGGTCTTCTTATATATTAATTTATCCAAGACCATGGATTCCTGTCTAGCAGAGCAGTGAAAGAAAATAACTTTAGATTTGTCTTCATTGATCAACTGCCCAGTAGCCTTAGAAAAATAGCTAATTATTTGCTTAATATTAGAAGCTTCCTTAACTATAGCTTTACCTAAAAGAGTAGAGTCATCCACAAATTGAAGATGAGAGATAGGTCTAGCTCAATGAGCAATGGTAACTCCCTCAAGGGTTTTGTTTTCCCTCTTTTTGGTTATAGTCCTACCCAAGCATTCAGCAAGAATGATGAATAAATAAGGGGATAGCGGGTCACCTTGCCTAATACATCTAGAAGCTGGGAAAGACTGAGAAGGCCTGCCATTGATAAGAACTAAGTAGGAAATTGAAGAGATACATCCCATAATCCAATCCATCCAATTCTTAGAGAAACCAAATTGCCTCAAAACTTTGATAAGGAAGGGCCAATCCACTCTGTCATAAGCTTTGGATAAGTCTAACCGAATGAACATGGAAGGAGAATTTTGCATATCCATGGAATGGATGGCTTCTTGAGCAAGAAATATCTCATCTACTATTTGACGTCCTTCCACATAACCCCCTTGCTCGGGGAAATAATCTTATGCAAAAGAGGCTTCAACCTTTCTGCCATGATTTTAGTAATGATTTTGAGAAGAACATTACATAAAGCAATAGGTATAAAAGCTGAGATATGATCAACCTATTGAGATTTTGGAACAAGAGTAATATAATTTTTATTGATAACCTTCAAAATTTCTTTGGCTTTCCTGGCTTCTTCCACCACCTCTAATAAATCAACATGAAGGATATCCCAAAAATCTTGGTAGAACTCAATAGGAAAACCATCAGGACCTGAGGTTTTCCCTTTTTGCATTTTAAAAACTACTTGTTGAAGCTCATTGATAGTAACATGAGCAGTTAAAATAGAGTTCTCCTTAGAAGTGATAAGAGAAGGGATTGCTTGAAGAACATTATGTTGAGAAGTTGATTCAAGAGGAGTAGCAACAAAAATATTGGAAAAGTAATCAACAACAATAGAGTTCATGCTATCCCAAGTATAAAAAACATCTCCAAAATTTTATGGAAGAAATAAAGTTGTGAGATCTTCGAGCTAGAAGATATTTGTGGAAGAAATTTGTGTTTCAATCTCCTTCTTTGAGCCATTAAATTCTATATTTTTGCTTCCATAAGATTTCTTCTCTTTTTTCCCATTCCTCTAACTGAGTTGTGAGTTTAATTTCATCTGCACTTCTCTTCTCTGTGAGGCCATATAAATGGATTTTCTTATTCAAATTTTCAAGATGAGAAATAAATTTATGTTTTTTTTTATGAATATCCCCAAACTCTTTCTAGTTCCATGTCTTGATTTTGGATTTAATGTATTGCAGTATTTTGTCAAAACAGAACATCTTAGTCCCATGCCTAGGTTTACCTTCCTTCCACCATTGTTGCACATGAGGTCTGAAGGAAATGTCTCTAAGCCACATTAATTGAAAACAAAAAGGAGTGAAACTCACATTGGTTTTCCACATTTCCACCATGGCTGGCCAATGATTCGAACCAGCATTATTAAGAGTCTTCACTTTAGGAATGTGACCATGGATTAAGAAATTTTTAGAGAGTAAAAACCTATCCAATCTCTCCATTATACAAGCTAAGCCTTGCCTTCTGTTAGACCAAGTCATAAGGCCATTATCTGGTTGGATATCCACAAGATGGAGGTTTGCAATATATTCGCTCATGAGGTCAGTGCTTTTGTCCAAATTTTATATTTCCCCTCCTTTTCTCATCCAAAGAGAGGATGGTATTGAAATATCCTCCGATCAAGATCCAAGCTTTAGGAAAATGAGAGATAATATGAGTAATATCCTTCCACTGTCTTCTTTTTTCCTCCAAAGAAGTTGGAGCATAAATAGTAATGCAGAGCATAATTTGGTTGGAATGTCTACTTTGAATAGCTATAGCCAACAAACCCCAACTGCTAATCATATGGTGAATAACTACCTCTTTTGGGTCGCAAAGACAAGCAATGCCATCCGAAGTCCCTTGGGAACTGAGGGAAACCACTTTTCCAGCTGGCCAAATTTTACTGGCAATTAAGTCCATATCCTCCATTGACATCTTTGTTTCTTGAAGGAAAACAATATGTGGATGATTTCTCTGAATCATTCTTCTAATTTCATTTTGTTTTGAAAGACTCCCTTTGAGTCCTCTAATATTCCAAGTGATGATATTAATTAATAGAATTATTTTGTGGGTGCACCTTAGCACCAGATTCACTTCAGATATGAGCCATTTTTTGATCAACTACTTGAAACTTGTTTCGTGATCTCTTTAATCCTTGCCCTAGACGCCGTGGAAAGGTATGGTTTTCACTTTTCTTTTGTGCAGCAAATTGGAAGTCGTTGTCACTCAAGTTCATAGTATGATCTGTTGAAAGATAAATTTCTAACCCATCTTGTATCCCCTACAACATTTCCTGCTAAAATATTGAGCATAAACCACAAAAATATTGGCCGCTAGGGTCCAAAGGCCCTAAAAACCAACCTCTAGAGCTGCTTGCACTCAACCTAGATGAAACCCTCACATAGCCGCTTGCCAAATATATCGTTCACACATAGGGATCCTGTTTCCTCCAATCTTAAATGACACTTTCAATCCTAGTTTTTTCTTAATACATCATTCCTGCAATATGATACCACTATTTGTCATATCCAAAGGATTTGGAATATTATCCCTAGACCTAATGAAGATTTTGGATGGATTGAATGGTGGAATGATGCTATTTTTCATACCACTACTTTGATCAGAAGCCTAGGAAAAATAGTAGTGTAGCTACACCGATGCTCTAATATTGCTCTAAGAAATGAGCTTGCCAAGGCATCCATCAGACTTGAGGCTTACCCCTTTGACTCCTCCATCCAAGCCCATATAGCTCAAATCCGGCATGAGCTCAAAGTGGCTGAGTTGCATGAAGTCAGAGGAGCTCAGATTAAATCCAGGCTCCATTGGCTCAAAGTGGGTGATAGAGTTTCCAAAGAATTATTTTAGAGACTCAGGCCTCCCAGACACTCTACTCAATTCAAAGACTTAATTTTTGTCAGAGTTTGAATCACTTTTTTTCTTGAGATAGCAACAAAGTTTATCAAGCATTATACTCACGTTTTTGTTACTCAACAATACACTCTTGAAAGAGAACAAGCTATCCAATATTGCAAAGAGGTTATCCCTACATACATCTCCCCTATTCAAAGGAATGAGTGCAAGAACCTATTGTTAGTGTAGGACCTTGCTGATGCTCTATTTCAAATTGTAGATGTCAAGGCACCTGGGCTTGATGACTTCCCCTACAAATTCTACAAAACTTGTTGGAATTTTGCTGGTCCTGACTTACACTAATTTTATTTGGAAGCCTTGAATACTAGCTCCTTAGGCACTCTTATTAATAAGGGAAATATAAAATTTATCCCAAATCTAGGGGATCCAAAAATTATCACAAAGTAGAGGTCTATAACCCTGCTAAATGTCAGCTACAAAATCATTGCCAAAGTGCTTGCTCTATGGCTTCGGCCGTTGCTTCCCTCTATTGTGAGGCTTGAGAAAACTGGATTTATTCAAAATAACTACATATTGGAAAATGTTCTCGCAGTTTAGGAAGGGATGGAGTGGGTTCGTAGATCCAATCAATAGGCCCTCTTCCTCAAGCTTGACTTTGAAAAGGCTTATGATAGAATTGAGTGGGTCTTCATCCTCTCCATGTTGGAAGCTCTTGGCTTTGGTCCTCAGTTCATTTCCACTATTAATATAATTTTTGAGGATGCTTCAGTAGTGCTCTCTCTTAATTTTTTTTAAAATGAAGCTATTGGGCTGCATAGGTTAGTGAGGCAAGGGTGTCCTCTGGCCCCTTCGCTCTATATTTTAGCAAAGCTTAAGGGTCTAATATTCAATAGAGTAAAATATCCTATTACATACAATCCTTTCAACCTCTTCCTCAGTGGCTTCAACACGCCTAGTGGATATAGATTCAGCCTAGGAAAATTTTCAAATTCCTTGGCATTCCTTTTGCCTTTCAAGGCTCTCCATCCCAATTATGGTCCTATGTCATCAGCAAAGTGGAAAGCAAACTAGAGTATTGGAATGCTAAGAAACTATCTCTTGTTGGTAAATTCTAAATTTTCTCGAAAGTGTTGGACTCTATGTATGTTTATTACTCGTCCTATTAGGTCCCTTCCCAGGCATGTTATAAAAATCTTGAAATTTTTTTGCAAGACTTTCTATAATCTAGTGGGTTTGAGCAGAAGGGCTTCCAAAGAGTGGCTTGGAATATCTACTGTCTCCCAAGGAATGCTGAAGGTATGGGTATGTTGTACTATAAATGATAAGGGGTAGCCCTCTGTGCTAAATGGATCATTAAAGATCTTAAAGACCCTGAAGCATAGAAAGTGCTCCTCAGACATTGCATCTCGACTAGGCTCTCCCTCAATGGTAGAGCTTGGGTAGGAATGGATTTTCCTTCTTTGGTGCTTGCCCTAGTTTTTATTAAAATTCCTAGCTCCTTTGTCATCAAAAGCATATGGAAGGCTTGGCAGTAAATCAACCCATGGATTATATGGAAGGGGACCCATTCTCATAGAGGCCTCTCCATCAATCATCTTAATATTTGGTGGTCCCCTATTTTCAAGTTATCGGGCACATTGTTAGCACAAATTCCTTGGGTCCATGCCCAAAAGTTCTTTAAGCAAGGAATTGTCACAATTGCAAATTTTTACTCCAGGTAAACCAGGGATTATAATATATTTTGAATTTGATTCTAACTTTGGGAGGCCCGATAAATACTACTAACAGGTTTGTAGTGATTTTGTGTGCAGGTACATAGATCCAGAGGTAGTATATCTAGACATCAATCCAAAGCTAGTAGATCTTGTAGATATAGATCCACCTGATCTTGATATGATCCTATAGATTCACTTGATCCAATCACCAAATTTGAACCATATCCATATTTAGTCATCAAATTCATCAGATCTAGATCTAATCTGACACATAAAATAGATCTAACACAGATCCACCATATATAGATCTAGATATGATGAAGTGGTGGTCATAAAAAACCCTTCCATCGAATTCTATAGCAGAAAAGGACCCATGCACCGTTGTATCTTGTAAAAAGGAACCAATCCCTCATATATTTGTAATCAAAAGAGGACAAAATACATAAAATACATGTTTTCTATTGTTTTTATTACATTGCTATGGTGCATATTTTTTTCATCTACAATATGGTGATCACAATGGGACCTTTCCCTTGATTTTGATTTTTGTGCAATAGCTTAGATTATTTACTATTTTATTACTTAGTATATATCTATTTTCAGCATTCTAAAAATTCTTAAGTATTCTACTATTTTTGGTTTTACATAGGTTGCAGTTAGTGTACACAGACAAAACTGTTTGACTTAAGATGTGCTTAGATCAAAATAGTTCAACCCAAGATGGTATCAAAAAAAAAATTGTCTAATCCAGGATGGCCTTAGAACATAAACCACTTGACCCCAAATAGTTGTAGAGCATAGTAGCCTACCACCTGCGATCTTAAACACAGTGTAGGATCATAGGTAGAGGGATTTCTATCTATTTATTTTGAATTGGTGTTAACATTTTTTCAAAAGACTATATACTTTTTGTTCTACCAGTTATACTATTTACTATTTATTTTAGAAGTTACATAGTCACAATTGTGACCGTCCTACCCCAATCAATTTTAGATTTGTGGCCAACTGACCCTAGATAATTTTTTATCAGTCTTATTTATTTCTACAAGTTGCATAATTCCTTAGATAACATACCTAAATTTATATATTAAATAGTGAAAATACATTTTTAGTGATTATTATTTTTTTAGATTTGATAAACATTGCACTTAGGTAGAATTGTATTTCATACTTAGACATTTTTAACACAAATACTAAAAAAGAAAGAATAGAAAAGCACAAAAACAAAAATAAAACATTAGAATCAAGATCACACAGACTCATGATTCATAAGCATCAATAATATTGGCTTTCATCACCAACTGTCAATCGAGACAAACAACATTGGAATTCACCTCCTTTCGTTGGCTCGTCTTGTAGAAACCGTAGTAGCCCCCACAAGTAGTTTTTTGGACTTCATCACCAAGAAATTCCCCACTCTTGAGAGCATATTGGGGTGGGTTAGGTTAGATAACCATTTGTTCATGGGGTTTTATAATTAGTGGACTCACAATTGATGCTATTGCTCAAGTTCGCTCGAGTGTGAAGCAAAATTTTGGGAAGACCAGTAGTAGGACTTAGATAGTGTAGCCTCTTTCAAAAGGTAATTTATTTTCTTTATAATACATCATGCCACAACCATCCTAGAAAGCCATTTTAGTTATTTTTGTACCACTTCTCGTAAGAGAGGTGGGTATAAACACACCCGATCAGATTACATTCCACCACTCCATTCATAGTTCTTAAAATTAGCTTCGTAAAACACAAAAAAAAAACACAAAAACAAAATCCAAAAAAAAACAAAAAGATACCAAAATAAAAAAAGTCCCAACAAATCTCACAAAGACATAAACCTAAATATTACCACACTAAAACATAAACATTAAATCTATTGTTTGTTTGATAATTTATTTAGATTCAACAATCCACCTTCACTATGCCATCACCATCAAACCATCAATCTACGCTCCATCTATCTCTTGTTAGGCTTATGGTCTTGACTTGAAGTCAAGTCCAAGCTTAATTCCAAGTCACATCCCAAGCCATAATGAACCAATATAATCAAACTTCCCATCCATCCACAACTCCTCTGACTCAATAGGAGGTAGCCTCACAACCACCCCAAGGTAGTTTGTCTAGCCACACCCACTAGCTCATTCCCAACCCACATAAGTTACATATCTCAAGTACCACATATCACCACATTATTTTTAGTAATCCTGAATCCATTGGTATAGGGATTCTTGTATCCCTGGTTAACCCCAACATCATCCCCATTGACATTAATATTGTATGAGTCCTCCATGCTGGTCAATTTCTTCCACCAGATACATCACATCTATCCCTACCACCATTGACCATTCCACCCTATTCAGTCTCCCCCACACCCTAAGAGTAGGTTTATACTCATGCAATTCATCTTGTTGATCTATATCCTAAGTATGACATACCCACATAATTATTTCCACTTGGGGGGTCTAATCCTCAACTTAATACATATCACATGTCTACATTTGTGGATTCACACAAATATCCTTAGGCTTATGTTAATGTGATATCTCATTTGCTTACATCTACTCTGCCCACTTCATCTATTTTTCTCCAACCACCACCCAAAATATTGAACCCCCCACCTTCCACAATGGCCCAAGAATTTTTCTTCGCATAAAACCCATCATGGGCCACTTGACCACCCCCCATAAGATCCTTCTTGTAGCTACTACAAACCACCACTAAATTCACCTTAGCAACCTACCAGCTACCACCAAACTTATTTAGCATCCATCCAACCACCACTAGATTCCAAGACCTATGGCCAACCCCCACTCACTCTCCAACACCAGCCTCCACCCACTCACCATCATCAAAAACCATACCTTCAACATCAAAAACCACTTATTCAACATCAACAACCACCCATTCAATATCATTAACCACCCATTCAACATCAATAACCACCCATTCAACACAAACAACAATACCAACAACCACCCTCGCATATCAGCAACACTCCAACAAACACACATCATCCAAAACCACATGCATCCATCACCAATATTCTTAACACCATCAGTATCCATCCTTATATTTACAAGTTGGTGCTCCTCATTCAATCTCCTAGGTTGCTTCAAACACATTTCAACTATTGATCGACAAGGTCAATAGCTTAGCATTACAAGTTGCTAGTATTTGGTACCAAAAACCAACACTCAACCAACTTCAAAATTTCCCAATCCATCCTTCCATGCCATCACCACCATATCCTCCCTTGTTTGAGATGCCAAAATTTAAAAAATTCAGAGGAAATGAGGACCCCCAAGAACACATGAGCACATTTATCAATTTATTCTATCTTATCAATGAAATTGATCCCTTTATGCTTTGTAAATTTTAACTATCCCTTGGGGGAGGAGCTTTATATTGGTTCAATCACTTGCCCTAACATAGCCTTGATAATTTTGAACAATTGACCAACCTGTTTCTAGAATATTTTGCCCTCATCATCAAAAAGAGAACCACCTTGATGGATCTTTATAATATTTGATAATTTGATGATAAACCTATCTTGTATTATGATGTTTACTGAAGAGCTATGATAACATAACTACCCTTTCTTCTCCCTACCATAGAGCTCACTCAGTTATTCATAAGAAGTTTTTGAAAACCAATATCTCTAAAATTACAACTCCAATAATATCACACACTTGAGGAGGATTTAGTTCAAGCCAAGAATATTGAAGATATCAAAATACAAGAGGAAGAAATAAAGCTTAAAAAGAAAGAATGACCAAACAATAATTCTAAAGGCACTTCCAACAATCAATCCAAACCCAATCAAGTCAATTAGGTGGTATTGAGCAACACAAACATTTCTAATCAATAACTTTAGCAACCTCCACCTCAACAACTATAGCAATTTCAACATCTGTCTCAACAACCAATATACCATACCACACCACCTCCCGCTCAACTTCAAAATCCTTCACAACTATATAGCTATTCCAAGCATCCTATTAGGCCCCCTCATAATTCCACTCTACTTTCTAAGCCTTATTTGGTCATATTTCAAAGACTTTATGAGGTGCAAGCAATGTCATTGCTAGAAATAATATCGAAGGTCCCCAATAGGCCTAAACCTAAATCATACAAAGAGTATCACTACTATGTTTACCATAGGCAAAAGGTTCATGACATCAATGATTGCATAACATTTAAAAATCTAGTCCAAGACCTTATTGAGAATGGGGTCATTGCCATAGATAGTCCTCTTGTGCTACTCAATCAGAACCTTAGCATTTATCAGGATCCCTTACCACAACATAGGAGAAACCAACAACTTCATGCACCACCAACTTCCAACACCTCCCCAAGCAAGTTAACCACTTCAATAGCATCCCATAACATCAAAAATTTGTAGGAATGATCAATATCATTACTCAAAATCAATGCTATTATGATTGACCAACATAATTGAGTATTCCCCAACATGCCTCCATCCTCTATGTTACATTTACCAATGCAACTCATACCTCAGCCATCATGAACAATCATATCCTTGACAAACTGCCTTATACAGAGCCTCAGAATGACATTGGCTAAACTCTCAATCTATGAGCTCATTCATAAATCACCCCCAAGTCGTAAGGTATTGATGGAAAGTTTGAAATCCATTGACCTCCAAACTCAGGATCCAAATGCCTTCATAAACTATGGTTAAAATTAGAACTTGTAGAGAGCCTTCAATTACCTTCTATGATTATGAGATTAAAACTTTACCAATAGAGGTGCCTAATCCTCCACTGCATATTGTGGCTCATATTGACTCTAAGACTTTCAAACGAGTTTTGGTTCATTCTATGGATGAATCAAATGTCCCAACATTAAAGACAAAGACTTTGTGGTGTACAAATACCTAGTCTTCTAAAAAATATATGCATAGACATAAGCGATAGTTAATTGATTAAAATATAGTTTTAGAATGCTTTTTTAAAATAAATGTATTAAATTTGATGCTTTACGCAACTTATTTTATGCATGGGATAATATAGGTAACTTGAATAAGTTATCTAAAGAAAGAATAATTGATTTTTAAATGCTAATATATATGTTTAAGAAAAAATTATGTGAAAGATGCTATTTTTTAGGAAAGTCACTCATGTAAGCAAAGACACAATTGTAGTAGCTTGGATACTACCTTTGAATTCCCATAAGAAATTAGGTAGAAAGAGAAATACATTTAAATTTTATAGTTTCAAAAGTAGTGGTGAAATTTTGAAAAAATACAAAAAATACATCTAGGAAGTGCATTTGATAAAAAAATGTAATCTATCCCATCAATTGTGAATCATCATTTTTCCAACTTGTGAATTATTACATTCAGATTGGTTAATCACCATTTTTGGATCAAGTAGGACAAGGGTAGTACAAAATTAAAGGAAATAATCTATATATATATATATACATACATACATGGTGCTAATAAGGAGTTAGAAGGCTAAATATGTTTACAAGCACTTTAGAGGCTTGTATAATATAGAGGTGTATCATGCCTCCATACTCTATGTTACCACCTCCACCAATGCAGATCATACATCACCCATCATGACTAGTAAGGTTATGCATAAGGGGTTGGACTCGAAATGTACTTGTAAAAAAATTGTGAATCTTGATCAAAATCAAGACAAATCCTAAGCAAATCAAATTAATCATATTCACACCCAAATTTGGGGTATTTGAAGTCCTAAAAAGTAAGGTCATATTTAGGATAAATTTTGACCTATTAAATCACCTTAAAACTTCATAAAAACACCACCATTAGATAAGGCTCGAAAAGCATTTTCCAACGAGTACAAATATACCTATGTTTGGATATATATTGTGGCAAATTGACCCTAAGAAAAAATTGGTCCCAAAAATTGGGCCGACATCGAGGGTCCTCATATTCGCTAATTTCCAATTTTGAAAAACCTAATATTCACCCAATTTGTGAATATTCACCACTATGCATAACCCTGATGACCAGTCATATCCTTGAAAAACTACCTCACACAGAGCATCAGAATGGCATTGGCTAAACTCTTAATCTATGAGCTCATTCAACAATCACCCCCACATCATAAGGTAATGATGGAAATTTTGAAATCCATTGACCTCCAAAATCAAGATCCAAATGTCTTCTCAAACTTTGTGGTTAAAATTAGAACTTGTAGAGAGCCTTCAATTACCTTATATGATTATGAGATTAAAAATTTACCAATAGAGGTACCTGATCCTCCACCACATATTGTGGCTCATATTAACTGTAAGCCTTTCAAATGAATTTTGGTCCATTCTATGGATCAATCAAATACTTCTATATTAAAGACTTAAAGATTTTATGGTGTACAAACACCTAGTCCTTTAAAAATATTTTGCAATGACATAAGCGATAGTTAATTGATTAAAATATAGTTTTATAAAGTTTTAGAATGATTTTTTAAAATAAATGTATTAAATTGATACTTTAGGCAGCTTATTTTATGCATGGGATAATATAGGCAACTTGAATAGGTTGTCTAAAGAAAGAACACTTGATTTTTAAATGGTGACATATATGTTTAAGAAAAATTATGTGAAAGATGCTATTTTCAAGGAAAGTCACTCATGTAACCAAAGATATAACTGTAGTAGCTTAGATACTACCTTTGAATTCCCATAAGGAAAAAGGTAGAAAGAGAAATACATTTAAATTTTATAGTTCCAAAAGTAATAGTAAAATTTTGAAAAACAAAAAAAATGGCTACATCTAGGAAGTGCATTTGATAAAAATATGCAATCTATCCCAGAAATTGTGAATCATAATTTTTCCAACTTGTGAATTATTACATTTAGATTGGTGAATCACCATTTTTGGATCAAGTAGGATAAGGGTAGTACAAAATTCAAGGAAATAATCAATATATCAATACTATATATATATATACATGGTGCTAATAAGAAGTTAGAAGGCTAAACATGTTTAAAAGTATTTTACAGATTTGTATAGTCTAGAGGTGTATCTTTATTTTAAAGATGCCCCTAAATTAGAGTTTTGAACATAGGAAAAAATAATTTACTTCAGGTAACTTCTAGATTAACGATTTTCTATAAATATAAGTTTTGGAATCCATTATTTTATCTTTTGGCTCTATGAGGAAACTAGAGATATACTTTGTGAACTATATTTCTACTTGTAATATCTTTTTTGGAATAATTTAAATATTTTGTAGGGAATTTGTTTATTATGTACTTCCTTTTTGTATGTGGAATACGTAGTGACTTTGGGACTTTCATTTTGCTTTTTATTAGTCCTATTATTGAAAATTAATTATATGTTTGTATTAGATTTTACAATTCTTTCCAAAAACAAAGGGAATCAAATATTGTCAAGATCAAAGAACAAATAATATATAGGGATGTTCGTGGATACCAAATAAGCTCATTAAATGGAAATAAAAATTATGATTCAATCAATTACCGAAAATATTTGTTAGAGGGTTATTATACCCAATACAACTTACCTTTAGATTAAGGTTGTGAGACTAACATTTAGGAATAAAATAATATAAAATATTACAAGTACCTTTTTCAAGGTTGACATGGGTCCATAGAAAAAATATGAACAATACAAGTGTAAAACTTGGTCATCACCTCAAGAGAAGCTTGACCACCACATATTTTGATATACATCATTAAGCTAAATAGGGGACGTAAAGATAGATCCTTGCTTTTCATCCCCTTTAACACTCTCTCCTACCCCAAGGAGTTGTATAAGCACAAAAGTGACCTCAAGCATGATCTTGGTTAGAATATCTAATGTCTACTTTGATGAACATACAAAAACTGTACTAAGCATCCCATATGCATGAATCCATATCACTATGTGTTTTATCCATTGATAAAATATTGGATTGCAGATACGATGACTCGTGCCTTGCTTATCATATTGAATAGTGACTAGAAAACCCTCAAGAATGTTAATCTCCTAAAAATCATGAGTATCCACCTAAGATGCTTAGTTTCCTCATTAAAAAAATACTATTTAGCCTTCATGGAAGACTAATAAATAGTATATTGGTGTCTAATACACTAAGAAATAAGACTAGATCCTAAATAAAACACAAAGTCTATGGTGGACTATCATTCATCCAAATCACCATCTTAATAAAAATCTAAAAATCCTATCAAAATTAGAGAAGAGTCAATAGAGTAGTGAATACCCATATGATAGGTGCCTCAAATGTATCTAACAATCCTCTTAGTTGTTGTCTAGTGACTCTCTTGGGATGTCTATAAATATGTAAAATAATAAGTGACATAAAAATATATATTAGGTTTAGTGTTAGTAAGATAGAAAGTCCTCCCACAAGATATTGATGTAGCGTAGCATCCACCAAGCGAGTGATACAACCATCCCAAAGCTTGAGTCCTTAAGAAAAATGATTCTGAGCAAACTTGCAATCCACTTCCCCAAAATTCAATTCATTATTGTGATAATCATCTCCTCTGCCCTCTCAGTTACAACATCATCCTTAGATCTCTTCCTCTTCCTAGAATCCTTCTCTTTCAATAATTTATATTTTTTATCTATAATGACCCTCCTCACATGACCTTTGATAGCAATTAAATTGATGATTTAAACTTACCTTTTCCTATAGGATGTGGTATTGCTAGACTTTGTGCATACAAGACCAAGTATATGTGTTCGATGAACAAAAATAATCGATAAAAAACATAAGTGGGAAGTGATGATTCAGCTTATGAGTACATGGAAGCTCACACAATCACATGTCATGTAGGAGCATCATGAATGATCTGCATTATTGTGTGTTTTGTTTGGAATGTGTACTTATTGTTTGAAAAATAGAAAATATTGCATACATATATCTTTAATGGCGATGAAAGTAAAAAAAGTATCGTAGCCATTCATAATTAAATGCTTAGTGACTAGTAGAATATTTGTATGGAATGCGTTATAAAATTTATAAAGTAGAATATAACTTTCATAAATTAATAAAAATATTAATAACAAAAATATATATAAAAATATATAATAGACAAAAGATATATACATATATAAATTTATATAAGTGAATGTGATAAATAATATTATTAAATAGAAATAAAGTAATGTTTTACTACCTTGTGTCATAATGGGCACAACGAGTTATGACGAAGGTAGTGAGTGGTAACAACTTGTAATGGCCATGATGTTTTCGTTAACTACTTTCGGGTTCTCCTCGATGGGTGAGGAGGAAGTTAGTGGATAGAGAGAGGCAATGGGGATATATGTTGCATGAAAAATAAAATTGGGGGGATCATCTGCATTAGAGAGGATATCTGGAAAGCTAGAGGAGAAGCTGGAAGTGGAAGTGTAGAGTATAGAGATGGACTCTAGGTTGGAATTCTTTTATTTTGTTTGATTGTGAACTTGATTTGAATTATATTGTTTGCTTTTCATATTAGAAAAGGTGAAAAATTATTTGCTAAATAAATTGAAATGGGAAATATGATATTGCATGTGTTGAGTATGATAAAAATTGTGCAGATGAGTATATTTATGTTTTATTTAATTATAAAAGATCTTTGCACAGTTGTTATTACCCAGTTGCTTGAAAAATGAGAATGGCATTGAAACCAAATGCCTGTGAATTTGTATTATTTGGATTTATTGTGTAACTTAAAATACATGGAATGCATGATAGAATAGTTGCACACAATTTAAGTTCTACATTCATAATAGAGGAGCCGATTTTGATCCTTTCGCCATTAAAATTCAAAATGATGGAATTATTGGTTAATAATGTGAGACTGTGTTGCTTGGCGTGATAAATAATGTATGTGATAGCTCGAAGTGAAATGTAGAAACCAAAATGGAGGATTAGCCAGGAAAAGATACCAAAACCTCACTTTGATTGAGCTACATATTGTGTAAGGCTCAGTGTTGTTGTTATTGTGAGGATGTTTTTTACCTGCAGTCAAGAAGGACTAGGGAATTATGTACTTTACCCAACCGAGTCAGTTATGAGAAATATAGTGTAGGAATATTTTACTGAGTAGAAGAAATAAATATGTTGTAAGTCATTCAAAAATTATAAACAATATGATTTACACGTAAGAGTTTAGTTACTGTTTATGTTGGAACAGAGATGAAGATCTTGTTTTATGTTGAATATTCTATTTCAATCATGTGTTATGAATGAAAAGCACCTGCCAAATGAATGTAGCTAGGAGTAGTGAGTGAATTATTGTAACCGGTAATTATTTTATTATAATTATTGTATTTATGGCGTTATTGAGGAAACTATAACCTTGATTATTATGATGCTGAGGGTTGGGTAGTGTGGGTTAAAAGCTTGTTCATTGTACCGGATGTTCAAGGAGAAGGGATAAAAAAAGAATACCTGTGGTTAATAAATTCTATTGGAGAAATTGCTTCATAGTGTCCTTCAATAAAACATGTCCTAGTTAATTTAAAATTGTTCTAGTCTAAAATTGCTTTTTAGGAATGTGAATATTCAAATAATGCTTAGACTAGTTTAATATAATTATTAGTATCCAAGGTTATGGGTTCGATCATTATTAAACTATCATATAAATCTCTATTTGATTTTATATTGGAAGTGTATAGCTAGCTTAGCTTTATTTTATGAATTTATAGAAATGAGTGCAAAAGGCTACTTGAGGACCTGAAACAGATAGTTAGATTTCTTGTAGAAAAACTCAACTCATGAGAAATGATTAATGTATTCCTCATTAAATATAACAAAACATGAACATCCAATGCTGTTGAAATGCAGGTAAGCATGCACCAACTATTTTTTTTGATGGAATAGGTCATTATAAGTAACCTATAAATAATAAGAGGTGATATGAGATGCTGCTTCTAGTTTGTTGCCAGAGGACCTGAAACAGATAGTTAGATTTCTTGTAGAAAAACTCAACTCATGAGAAATGATTAATGTATTCCTCATTAAAGATAACAAAACATGAACATCCAATGCTGTTGAAATGCAGGTAAGCATGCACCAACTATTTTTTTTGATGGAATAGGTCATTATAAGTAATCTATAAATAATAAGAGGTGATATGAGATGCTGCTTCTAGTTTGTTGCCAGAGAATACAAGTGATAAGTCCTTATACAATTTAGAAAAAAATGAGTATGAAAAATACATTCATTCTACATAAACCATCTTGAGTCATAATAGATAATGAGATCAAGTCAAAATCTAAGGTATATCACTAAATCTATTATAAACGAACATTCTACCAATGAATAAACTCATTGCTAAACAAACATAGCATACCACTCGTGTATTCAAAATACTAGATCTTCTAGATAAAAAAACACTGAGGAATACCTTGCGTATTCAAAATACTAAATCTTCTAAATAAAAAAATCGCATGTATATAAAACCTTAAAAAAATATTTAAAATTTATTTATAATAAAAAACTTAATAAAATAAAGAAATGTAAAGAAATAAATTAAACCTATAATAAAAATTTACAATATATTTTACTTAAAATTTATAAGCAAAATATTTTAAAAATATGCATAAAACTGTTGGGAAAGAAAAAATAACTTTTAAAATATAATAACTTATCAAACACCCAATCAATAAAAAAATTCAACTAAATATTGAAACGATTACTTTTACATACTATATAAATTAAATATGAAATAAATAAGTAAGAACTTGAAAAAAAAGATCTTTGAATCTTTCAATATACTAAACAATTCATATTTTAATAGCATTGTAAGACTTCTGTTTTGAATCATATATCAATGTTATTATCAAGTGAGTTAATATCAAGTCACATGTTGGAAGCTCGCTAGATGTTATAGCAAAGTCATGGAAACCAGGGAATTGGCCAGACCGGCGTCTGCAAAGCTTGACGTGTTATTGTAGTCAAGAACACATGATGAACCAGGATTTACAACATGCACCAATTTAAAAGAGCGCCCCTCTGCATGTTGTTTAGCATAAGAACAACATAAGGACCAAAGTAGCTGTATTGGATCACTTAGCAGAAACCTCCTTCTAACCCTCTTGCCATCAGGGAATCGGACGCCAATTGTGCAAACATTATCCGCCTGTGGGTCTGGCTCTTCGGGAAGAGAAGGATATTCATATTCTGGCTTGTCTTCTGGCGAGATCAAAGTTTTCGTCCCTTCATCTTGTTTAACTTGGACTTGTTTTCCTGAAGCTGAAGGTGGCTTCAGGAACGCATAGCTTTTTAGCGGACCATTATCAACAAAAGGCATCAACTCGTCCAACAAGCGCTTTGGATCGATCATGCCAGTCCATGCCTTCATCTTTTGCCCTGTGATAGGATCAATCACCAGTGTGCAGGGCAGTTCTACCAAGTGATAGTATGTGCAAACCTTCCTTCCTTCTTCTCTATCACCTGCTATTTGCATGAAAATAAAATTTGTACTAATAATAGCCTTCACTGCTTCATTAGACCATGTGTCTCTATTGAGCTCATGGGAGGCAAACTCTTCAACGGATTGTACATTTGCTATCAGCCATTTCTCTTTCGCGATACCCTCTAATTTTGCCTCCTCGAAATTGCCTTTGAACATCAACTCAAAAGGCGGTTTGAAGAGCCCTGCAAGCCTGTCTTCATCCCAAAAAGAACTGTACGTGTCTTCATCTACAGAATTAGCTCTAGAATTATTTAAAATGTAATCATCACTGTATAGTGTTTCTCTCCTAGCAGGCAACGGTGCCCGGACGTTTGGGTCTCTATCTCCAACAACACCAGCTTCATAGAATAGCAGAATTGCTTCTTCCAACTGCCAATTAGTCGCTTGGAGAAATTGTTGTGCCTGATCCGTTGATTCTCCAACTATTTCAACGAAGGAAGCAATCTTTCCTTGCTTCTCAACATCAATATCCGTATCCATGTCTGTCCAGTGCTTCACCGCTGATCGATCTGATTGAAACAACTCCCCAATTCAAATATATATGCCCGCTCAAGTGCCGTTGCGCTCAATGACGTGAGAAATAGCGTAATATCACTGATTGTATTGAATGGTTATGGTTATAAATATCATTCATCGTGGTTCTCATATTATCTCCCGAGAGAAAGCCGACCCCCAAAGGAAATCTTGGTGGCGTTTGGCGAATTGTCCACCTTACCTATGCATTAATAGAAAATAGCAATTAAGGTTTTTATCTATACCCACATTTCATTTCTGTATTAAATTTCATAGTTAAATATCTTAACTTTTTTTTTTTTAACTCACATGTTATAGGCTGGAGAGGGCTGTTATAGGTTGGAGAGGGCAGGGCAATCCTCCAAGGAAGGTCTTTGGTTCGAATCTTCATTCTCCATCCTATCAAACTTACATTGGGTATCTAAAATCCAGTTAATAATGCTGATGTCGTTAAGGCCTAAAATCCACTGGTCTTAATTTCTCACACCAAGGCGGCCTTCATTCTCCATCCTATCAAACTTACATTGGGTATCTAAAATCCAGTTAATAATGCTGATGTCGTTAAGGCCTAAAATCCACTGGTCTTAATTTCTCACACCAAGGCGGCCTTCATTCTCCATCCTATCAAACTTACATTGGGTATCTAAAATCCAGTTAACAATGCTGATGTCGTTAAGGCCTAAAATCCATTGGTCTTAATTTCTCACACCAAGGCGGCCCCACAAGGGGTTTTTTTAAAAAAAAAAAAAAAAAAAAACTTTTGTTTTTATGGGATATCATTTTGGTGAAACTTAAGTTTAAACCATGACACCACAACTTATTTAAATTTAAAAAATATTAAAAATAAATAAATAAATAATTTTTTTTGGTACTATTAATAAATGAGAGGGTTTTAAAGGGATCCCACAACCATTACATTCAAAATGCCACCTAGACGAGAGAGATCAGAACTAAATCACACCAGACACCATGAGGCAGACTAGAAAAAGATTGCACAAAACTAAGACCCAAGGACACATACGAAGAGGAGAACTGAGATAGTTCTACCCCAACCTACCCATATCTTGAGCAACAGAAGCAACCATACGAGAAACATACTTAGAGTAATCCAACGTCGAATTCAACAAACTCCAGATTTTCTTTTGATTAATATCAATGAGCTTACTCATCAGAACCAAAAACCAATTTCTCCCAAACACAGACAGAAGAGTAGAAACCTGACCAACCAAGCTCGAACCAACAAGAATACATAGGCGGAGGATATCCTATAGTGGACGAAGATAAAAAATACATGATCACCACCACCAAAGACAAATACCGAATACCATAGGAGTTGGGACTCACTAACAAGGAAAACCAGTAAATCTTGGGAAACAACATGAACAAAAATAAGCCATACCCAAGAAAGAATGCAGAGACCAACGCGAGGGGCAACAAAAAAATCCCACTCACGAGGAAAAAAGAAACAGACGACAAAAATATGAAATGAAAACAATCGAGGATAATCCTAGGTAACAGGGGGGAGAACCAAAAAAACACATAGGCAACCTCAGAAGGGCCGACCCCGCTCAGACCAAATATCATCGACTTAAGAGAGCCTCCAACAGGTGTAATGATAAACCAAAATAGACGATCCAGAACACGACCACGAAGGTGCTTTCTCTTAGAAAAATGGAGGACACAAAAAGGGATCCCATCACCCTCGGGACAAAAAATGTCAGAACACTTCCAGCCATAGAAAAGAAGAATTGACGACTTCACAAGACAGGACAAAAAGGAAGCACAAAGGTAAATATATTCTGACACTTAGGCACTCAAAGAGATTTTGAGAAACCAACGAACACCCAGGAAGGCCCACCAAATGAGAAAATGAAGGAACGTTGGGAAGGAGGATTTTGAAATTTAAAATTTGGAAAGCCAGAGGGGGGAAAGGTCCTCCTGATACCAAATTTGGTAAATATCGAATTGAAAGAGCCTGAGAGGACATCGTGGAAGCCAGGGGTAAAGGTTCATCGTCGTCAAACTAGCAATAATCAAACTCCAACATCAACCCAGAACAAATAAAAACATTCGTTGGCAAGGCTCCATCTGATAGGCATTAAATTTTATCTTCATTAGCAAGGTGGAGGATCTTGGGTAGAAAATTAGTATGCCAAATCATCAAACTCTGATGTGATACAACCATATTTGCAAGGGAGTTGACCACCATGTTCCCATCTCTATACTCGTGCTTGATTAAAACCTCCTCCAAAGACATCAAATGGGCTGATTTGTCGATTAAGTTGAAGATATGCCAACTGGGATGACAATCCCATTTGAGCATGTTTATAATGTTAAACGAATCCCCCTCAATAACTGCCCTATAGATGCCTAAATATTTGAGCATTTGAATTCTGAAAAAGGAAGCACGAGCTTCAACAATGTACGAAGATTGAATTCCAGTATCCTTCATGAAGACCAAGATCACATCACCATAGCAATATCGAATCACACCCCCAACACCAACTGGGCTCGAATTACCCTTCGATGCACCATCAAAATTGAGCTTAAACCAGTCTAAATGGGGTGGGGTCCAGCGAATAGCAACTCTTAAATGCAGAGCTGGTGGGGGTCTTAACTTCGGATGAAAACCAAGAATATATTCGATAGCAAAATAAGGGTGGCCATGAGGCATGCAGGGGCAAGAATATTTTGTAACTGTCAATACATTCTCTACCACCTTCCAAATTATTTTCTAGCTTACATGAAAGATATCACACTCAGAGTTTTTAAACACCCTCACATTTCACTCCTTCCACACGTCCCAAAGAAGATGAGGTAACAAATAATTCCAGAAGCATTTGATATGGGGGGAAGAAATGGGTGATGACCATTGTTGAAAAAATGCACTAATGGAATTTGGTAAAGTCCATGAAACACCAACGTGTTGAAGAATAAAATACAATATATCCTGAAATACTTTGCACTTAAGAAACAGATGAGAAGTAGATTCCTAGTATTTCTTGCACAAAAAACAATGATTCAATAAATTGAAACCCCTTTTATGCAAGTTCTCAATGGTCAAAAAATCTTATTCTGCATCGCCAACCAGAAGAAAATATTTATCTTTGGGATCAAATTCTTAATCCAAATCTTAGAACAAGGGAAATCACCATATCCCTGGGGATAGAGAAGAGAATAAGCAACCTTAACTGTAAAGGATCCTTCACTTTCATCATCTCACACCAACTGGTCTACCACCTCTTCTTGTCACACTACATACCATTGCATCTCATGCAGAAGAGAATCCCATGTCAGATGATCTTGTGCATTTCTTAGGAAGGGGAGGGAGGGATACCAGAATTTGCGATCATTCTAGAGAGAAAAAAATTAGCCACCTTGCAAAAACTCGTTGCTTTGGAGAACATACAAACATCCCTAAAACAAGGATCCTCAGTAAGAGGACGGTCTTTGAGCCAAGGGTCATTCCAAAAAAGAAATAGTAATTTCATTGCAAATCACCCAATAGGAATTATCTTTGATGAAGTCCCTAGATTTAATCATATTATTCCAAAATGTAGAACCTCCAGACGGGAGAAGATATGAGAGAAACTGCTGAAAATTATATTTGGCTTTGAGAATTTGACACTAGAGATGATCAAAATTGGTAGCTACTTTCCAAGAAAGTTTGGAAACCAATGCCTTATTCATCACAACCATATTCTTAAGATTCAATCCCCCATATTTCTTTCTTTTGTATATTTGCTCCCATGAAATAAGATGAAACTTACCGTTCAACTCAAGACTAGCCCAAAGGAAAGTCTTACAGATACTATCAAACTTGGATGCCACCCTAGCCTGAAGATTGAAGAGAGACAAAAAATAAATGGGTATGCTGTGAAGTGTTCTTTGGACCAAAATCACTTTCCCTGCTTGACTAAGGAGAGCACCTTTCCAAGAGGATAATTTTCTCTAAAACCTCTCCACAATCGGAGTCTAAAATGATTCCTTCAATCGACTAACAAACAACGAAAGGCCAAGGTAGGTAGCCAAGAGAGAAATAATATTGCACCACAAAATAGAAGCAATCCTCTGTTAACGGGCCTTCAGGGTGTTAAGAAAGAATATACTACTTTTAATATAGTTAATAAAATGATCAACTGCTCTCCCATAATAGTCCAAAATTGACTTCACATCCCAAGCATGAAAAACCAATGCTACACATGAGAGCAAAGTGTCATCAGCAAATTGTTGATGGGAAATCAAAAAAATCTACAAGGCCACCCTTAGACCAAAATCAACATTGTCTTCTTATAGATAAACCAAGGGCTTTAGCCATGAGGATAAATAGGAAGGGGGCGATGGGATCTCTTTGATGAATCCTTCGACAAGAATTAAAGAAACCAGCAGGGGATCCGTTAATCAACACAGAGAACCAAGACAAAGAAATCAAAGCTTCCACCATTTTAACCCAAGAATCACTGAAACAAAAATTTCTCAAAACACTAAACAAAAATGGCTAGGACACCTGATCATATACCTTATTAACATCCAACTTAAGAAAAAATATTGCACGACCACTTTTTTGCACAGAGTGTAATAGCTCATGAATAACAATGGCACCATCTAAAATCTATCTTCTTGGCACGAAACCACTCTGAGCATGATCTATAAGAATAGGAAGAAGGGGCTTCAGTCTATTAGCCATAGCTTTAGAAATTTTTTTATAAACCATATTGCATAAACTAATAGGCCTGGAGTCACTAAAATAGGCCTCTGAGTTCTTTTTGGGAATGAGAGTAAGAAATGTCAAGTTCAAAGCCTTCAAAAATACCAATTAATGCTAGGAATGGCAAATAACATTACATATATCCTCCCCATAGATATTCCAAAACTTCTAGAAAAATATTGGTGGGAAGCCGTTTGGGCCGAGGGCTTTGAGAGGGCCCATCTCATAGTCAGAGAAGGAGACCAAGAGAACAACATTCATCTCATCAAACACCAAGTACAGAATGTCCTCCAACATTCTAGGTAAAGAGCATAATAAGGAACCAAAAATTCCACTACTTCTTCATTGATCTCTAAAATATCCAAAGTACGAATACCATAAGAATAAACAATTTTCCTGATTTTGTTTTACCCCCTACGATTCAGAGTGGAAGACAGGAAAAAATGTGAATTGCGATCTCCTTCCTTCAACCAAAGCTCTCTAGATTTCTATTTCCAGAACAATTCTTCCTCAGCCTATAAATTATGGAGGGCACAAAGAGTAGATTTTTCCTCCGAGAGCAAATGATCGAAATACCCTTGGGAATCAATCAGAGCTTCAATCAAAAGCAAATGAGATTTCAGGCACTCTTTTTTCCTAAAAATATTTCCAAAGGAATATTTATTTCAAAATTTGAGTTGCAATCTAAGCTTCTTCAATTTATTCAACAGTTTAAACATACCTATCCCAGGAATCGAGTCCTGCCAACACTCTGCAACTCTAGCCTCAAAATTAGAGTGAGCGCACCACATGACCTCAAAGTGAAATGGCCAAGAAAGGAACGGAAGACCCTCAGGTATTTCCAACCATAAAGAGCTATGGTTGGAATCAATTCTGTAAAGGGTGGATAAGGAAGCATCACCAAACATATCAAAGGAGGAATTAGAGATAAAAATCCTATCAAGCCTACTAAGAAAAAGACTATTTCCTCCTCTACAATTACTTCAAGTGAACTTAGCACCTTTGAGGTCAGTGTCATGAAGTTCTGCCTAATTCACGAACTCATGAAAATAAAAAATACTCTACTCATTGACAACATTACTTCTGTGCTTCTCATAGGGAAATAAGGGAGAATTAAAGTCATCAACGACCATCCAAAACTTATGTTGAAAAGTTGCCCTCATCTCCAATAAAAGCATCTAAAATCTTCGTCTATCAGTATAGGCATTCGGGGCATAAATATTTGACATAACCCACTACCTTTGAGAAGATTTGCACCAAAAAAGGATATTAATAACCCTGTTAGAAGAAGAAATGACATGGCCATCAAACTTAGACGAATCCCAAAAGAAGAGAAGACTGCTAGAAGAACTAGAGGCTTCAGAAGCCATGAAACCTGAGTCTTTCCATAGTAGTTTGTGAACTTCCTCCTAGGCTGAGGCTTCCAGCTCCTAGATACACAAAAAATCTAGGATTTCTCCCTCCTCAAAGAAGCAAGCAAACATTTTTTAAAGGTATTATTAAACCCTCTAGTGTTCCACGAACACACCTTTATTAAGAATTAAAAGGAGAGTTTTTTACCAATCCCCCACAACTGTGGGGATTTAAAACCGTTAAGCTTGAGCTGACGGTCACCATTTTCTTCTTCCACAATAAGGTGATATTGACCACCATTTTCAATAGCCTCCTCCATGATCCTTTTCCTCCTTGCCTTCATAGGGGGTCCACCAAATTTCTTCACCAACCCAAAATCTAAAGGTTTTTTACATTGACTTCTAGTCTTGGGTTAAGGAGAACCTTTCTCCATGACATGCTTATGAGATTTACCCAGGCTAGGGATACAACCAATGGAAGACATTATCAAATCTTTGAAAGGGGAAATCACTTTTGAAGGAGACGACTCCTGACCAGGAACCTCCATGGTATCCTCAAGCCTAATCAAATCAAGGCCTTGAAAAGAATTTGAAAGAGAAAAATAATTGCCAGCTTCAATGGGATCCATAGATAGCACCACTTCTAGATTACTCTAAAGAGACTTTTCCTTATATGAGGGAGGAGGCTTAGGAATACTTTTTGGAGAAACAACCAAAGGTCCACCCCCAAAAAAGTGGGACGGTTGAGAGGAAAGAACACTTTTACCTTTTGACACCAAAGGAGGCTTTTTTTGCCAAATCCTATTGCTCTTAGTGGGGGTTCTCCACTCACTAATTTTCTCTTGATTATGACCAACAACCTCTTGGGGCATAGGAGGATTCACATGCTTCTTCTAGGGGCATAAACTTTGGTGATGTCGATCCCAACCATAAGATTGACAATCTGGAGGATTATTTTCATAAATAACAAATTGAGACCAAATGCTCAGGTGGAAAATGAGTTCCACCACACTAGGGAGCTCTTTCTCAATATCCACCATTAAACACATTCTCACAAACTTTCGATGAGATTGAGATAATGAAACTGTATCAAAGGAGATAAAGTTCCCTATTACCATTGCTACATATCTAAATACACTCTCATGCCACAAAATATTAGGAAATTAGGTAGGTGAACCCACACTGGAACCACATTAACTCTTTGTAGCACCAGGTTAAAATCAGGACCCCATCGATGAAGGAAAATGCCACACTTTTTGAAGAACCAAGGACCACCCTCCATGATATTTCTTGAATTCTCCTCACACGAGAATATAATGAAAAAAAAATTGTGAGGAAGCAACGCCAAATCAAGGGATCCTTTCGAATGTCATTTGGACAAGGCCCAGTGCTTCAGAGAGTCCAGCTCTGGATGGCCACCAGCCAACTTACCCATTAAATCCCGAGACCCTTTCCTCAATAGAAAGTTAATAGTAAATTCTAGGACATGAATCTAAAATAAATTCCCATCAACTTTACACGAAGGAAACTCCTCCCCAAGAGCATCACCCGACACAGCCTGGGCAGAGGAAGAAAGGGAAGGAGCCCTAGAGGAAGCCCTACCATTAACAATCCTATGATGAAACTTACCAGGGTCCTACCATAGGCACCCACCCAAAGAAATAAATTTACCTGACCAGAAAGGATAATCCAAGTTAATCTCTGTCACATCGAAACATCGCCATCAACCGACTCACCACGGTACCACATCACTCCACCTAATTTTTACCTGACCAAAAAGGATCATCTGTCGCATCCAGAACATCACCATCGATCGACTCATTAATTAATTAATTTTTCTTTAAAAGAAAGATTACATTTTAAATCTAAAGGTATATATACAAGCCAGTAAAAATATTGAACATATATAATACACATAAGTTGATTTAGATAATGAATTAAACCTCAAAGATCTTTTTTGGTCTTTTTAATATGGATTTTAGCAATTAAAATATGCTTATATCATAAAACTTCAAAACAATAATTGAGCACTAAAAAATAATATTATAAAAAACTAATTATAATCATATGAACAATTTTGTAAAAGAAAAACAATCAAATTTATGAGTTATCTTAGTTTCGTTTTTGACACAGAAACATTTTATAGTTAAGAGTTTATCTCTCTACTTAGTACAAAATATTTCTTCAAAGAATACTATAGAAGTTACCTTGTAAAGTATATTTTAACACATGACCAAATATAAGATAGTTGCAATATATTACGATCAAGATATCAATAATAAGCAAAATAATATGATACAACTAATATGTAAATTAAGGCTTATAATATATCAACTAACATGCATTAATAAACTTCAAATCTCAAGCCTCACCGGAATTAATGCTTGTCCCTTTCCTGGTGCTTTCAATGGTGTAAAAGGTTTAAAATGATCGTGGCATGGTGGTTATAGGGGTGGAGTGCATGAAGATCTATGTGGTGTCTTCCGAGGTAGCTAGTGCAAAATACTATAGCGGCCATAAAAGTTGGACAACTTGCCCGGATTCATGGCCCTACCAATTCCAGCATGTAAAAAATAAATATTCATTAATAAACAACAATATGAATGTAATAACCTGAATCATACATGTACAAATCATGTAGCACAACTTATAATATTAGTTGCTCAAATGTATGCAATCTTTATTACTCCTCTTTCTCTTACAAATGTATCATAAACTCTTACAATAACAATGATCACAATGTAGATAATGTAGACTATGAAGGCTATGTAGGCTATGCTAGTGATGTTGGTGATATCTCTCTATGCCTCTCCATGGAGTAATATATAGCCATTGTAGGATGACTCTTGGGTTACTTGACTCTTCCTTTCCTTATGCCAAGTCTCATGACTCTTGGCTTCTCTACTAGGTACTTGCATACACATGACACTATCTTGTATGCATACTTGGGCATGAATATTCACATAACACTTCCTAATATAAGAACACATGTGCACACTTAGGTATGAGACACTTGTGCACATCTACACACATAACACTTACATACTCATTTATATTACATTTGTACATTTTCTACATATTATTACATTACATAAAATATTTACTCACACACTAATTTAGGACATAACCCTAATATAATATTTATAATATGTACCATGAGGGTATATTAGCATGACCAAATAATGTAATATTATCCAACACCCCTTGTATCACATTATTTGGTTATTGAAGACTTTAGTCTTCAATTATGATCTTTGTCTTTCAGTCAATCCTAGGATCTGTGCGTGCTTGCTTTTCTCTCTTTTCTATTATCCTTGATGTTATTCCTTCTCTTCCTCTTTCTAATTTTCTATTTTTGCATATTCATTTGTGATATACTTGATGATATACCTTCTAAGAATTGAGTTAGTAAATCATCACAATAATATAACTTTGATTTCAATGATTCCTTGTTGAAGCTAACATATATTTCATTTGGATTGTATCTCATTTATTTTAGTTTGTCTCTTCCCTTGGAAAAGTTCAAAAATAGTGAATGATAGATACATCATTGAACAATATTTTGAATAAAGTATAATGGTGTTTCGAGAATCCCACGATGTCCTAAAATATTTTTCATGAAAATAGATTATAAGAGTGTAAAATTTCTTTATTTTGCCTCTTTGAGAGACAAATGTTGAGCAAAGTGTAGCAAACAGTATTGTCATTGTTGTCAACACAGTCAGACAGATTTATTGATGCAATGGACAAGAGTTTATTGAAAAACAAGGTGCAACCAAAGTACAATGGATAGGAGTTCAGTGTTGAGCAAGGTGTTGCAGGAGGATTGTCATTTTTGTCAATACGATCGGTTAGATCTAATGATGCAATGGACAGGTAGTTCAAAAGTCACTCAGATGCAGAGGATAAAGTTCAAAAGTTAGTCAAATCATGAGTCCTTAAATGATAGATGCACAGAAATAGAAAACATAATTCAGAATGAGAAGAAGAAGTCTTCAGAACCTGAGATGTCAAGAAGCGGAAAGGTTTTTTGTGAAAACCAAGGCAGTCAAAATAAAAAAGTTTTATTTAAAATCATGGATAACAGATTTGAAATGGGTTTTTCTTAAAACCCAAGTTGGCTCTTCGTTTCGTTGAAAAAGATGTCCCGGTGATGAAGATATTTAATTTTAAATATTTAGTTTAAATTTTAAATGTTTTTTGTGAAAACCAAGGCAGTCAAAATAAAAAGTTTTATTTAAAACCATGGATAACAGATTTGAAATGGGTTTTTCTTAAAACCCAAGTTGGATCTTCATTTTGTTGAAAAATATGCCCCGGTGATGAAGATATTTAATTTTAAATATTTAGTTTAAATTTTATTTTATTTAAAATTTAAATTAAAATATTAAATTAAATTAAAAAGGGCCGACGTGTTACTATTTCGCGAAAATAAGCTACAGGAAGGTGACGAAGGTGGCAGAAGAGTTTGAGGCCGACAAAGTTAAATCTGGGCTAATGGATTTTAGGGTTTGGCAGCTGACAATTTCTAGGGTTTTGTAGCCGACATTCTTAGGGTTACAGCCAATGGATTTTAGGTTTGGCAGCTGACAAATTCTAGGGTTTCTCAGTCGACGTTCTTCTAGGGTTTGTTCCTAAAATTTCTTCTATAAAAGGAGGGCTTCTTTGAGTTTGAAAAATGGGGTGTTAAGATAAAGTGCGAATGCGAGCATAGTGTTTGTGAAAGTGAAGTTCATGTTGAGCAGAGAGCAGAATGTGAAATGACACAGAGTGTGCGAAGCATGTGCGTAGAGAAAGCAGAGTGTGCAGAGAAGCACGAAGGGCAAAGTTGATTGCAAAGTCTAGCTGTAGCAATGGTAGCAGACTGTGTGAAGTGATTGCGCAAGAGAGAGCAGAGTGCACAAAGATTGCAAAGGTGATGTAGACCAGTTAGAGTCTTGCAATAACAAAGGTATATGTCAAACATTTTTTATTCAATATTGAAGTCCAGTTGGTGTTGGAAAATTAAGGGGTTGTTGCCTCTTTCCAGTAGGTGCTGGTAAAATAAGAGTTGGTGCTCCATTCTGTTGAAGCAGATAAAGTTAAGGGGTTGGTGCTCCTTCCAGTTGGTGCTGGTAAACAAATTGTCCAGTTGGTGCTGGCAAATTAAGGGGTTGGTGCCTCTTTCTAGTAGGTGCTAGTAAAATAGGAGTTGGTGCTCCATTCTGTTGAAGCAGATAAATTTAATGGGTTGGTGCTCCTTCCAGTTGGTGCTGGTAAACAAATTGTAAAGTTGGTGCTTTGCAAGAGGTTGGATTTGGATGGGAGTCCAAGCAGCCATTCTTTTTGAGGAGTAGCCATTTTGGTGAACCTCGTTAAAAATCTGCGTTGTGTGATGTTCTCTTGCGGTACTTATTATATCTGTTTATAAGTTTTATCTGCTGCAATTTTTTTTTTAGAGCTGTCTATTCATGTTTTGGAATGCTACACTGATTCACCCCCCCTCTCAGTGTCATTATGATTACAACAATTGGTATCAGAGCCATGTTCCTTTGGAAAGTTTAACAGCTTGAAGGAAAATCTTACAAGAACACAAATGGCAAGGAAAGGCAAAAGCAAAACCATAAGACACAAGAAGAAGAAATATCACAAGGGCACAAAAGAAAATGAAGATGATCTCAATGTTGCTGCTTTGGGAATGAAAATAGATTCAAGAGATGAATCAAACAGTGGAGAACAAGCCAGATTAATAAATTTTTGCACAATATGTGGGAAGACCGGTCACTTTGTAGTTGATTGCTCACAAGGTAGAGAATGTTTTGTTTGTGGTCAACTCGAGCATAATGGACGCCAGTGCCATGGGTTTAGTAGCAGTGAAGATGAAGATGATTCGTTCAAAATTGATAAAGAAACAGATTCAGAACAAGAGTGTGATGAAGAAGGAAGTGATGCAAAAGCAAATTGGGAACAAAAACTAATTTCAGACTTGAGTAAAAAGGTTGAGGATGCAGAAGATATAATCACCAACTTGAAAATTCAAGTAGAAGATTACAAGAAAATTTTTGAAGATCTTGAAATGCAATCTTCTAGGAAAACAGAGTATTGCAGCAAGCTAGAAAAATAAATTGACGGTTTAAGAATGCAGATAGAAGAAATGAGTAATAAAGTTGGTATATACAACAAACATGAAGAGGAATCTAACAAAGTTGTTAACAATCTAGAGCTAAAAATAGAAGAGTTCAAAAAGAGTGAAGAAACTCTCAGGTATCAAATCAATGAGAAAGAGACTGTATGCTGCCAAAAAGAAGAAGAGATTGTTTCATTGAAGAAACAACTAAAAGAGGCCAATATAAATCTCAAATTTTAGAAGAGCACAGAGTTGCTAGATACAATGATAAATCAAAAAAGAAGCTCCATAGCTAAGTTTGGTCTTGGATATGAAGCTGAACAACCTTCATCCTCCAAATATGCAGAGAAGAAGAAGTCCTTGGTTGAAGGATTGAAACAAGAAAAGTCTCAAGTTGAATCCTCAAAAGGAAGAAAATATGAAAGAAGATCTACAACAAAGCAACCACAGCAAAAGAGGTTCTCTCACTCTCACTCTTTTAATAATAATGTTTTTTATGGCTATTGTTCTAAATGCAACCACTTTGGTCACAAGGCAATTTATTGTGGACTGAACAATAGATCAAAGAGTTATGCTGATAAAAATACTTCTATTTTTTTTTAGTGAACACCACTGTGCAATGTTTTAAATGTAATGGCCATGGGCACATAGCAAGGTTTTGTTCAAGCACTTCTGTATCCAATCTAAGGCAATACCATAGATTTCATCATACACATAGAATGCAATACATACAAGGAATAAAACATGTTCAATGGTTTAAATGCAACGGTCAAGGGCACATAGCAAGGTTCTGTCCAAGCACTTCTATATCTAATCTAAGGCAAAAACCTAGAGTTCATCAGACACAAAGAGGAAAACACCGACAAGGAACATATCATGTGCATAAAAGAAAAGAAAATAATCATCCATCAAGAATGCACAAGAGACAACCCCACAAGAGAAATGTTCAAGTTCATGAACAGGAGCAAAATAGGGATGTTGTTGAAAAACCCAAGCCCAAGTTCAGGAAAGTCTGGAGAAAGACAGAAGAAAGGAAATTGTGTCTCCTTGGACTGAAGGAGGCTACTTTGCCATTGCTCTAAGCAACTCCAGGTGGCACATCCTCAGGAGGAGCAATATTAAAGTTTTATTTTAATGCTCCCATGTATTTGTATAGGTATCTGATGATGAAAGTCCAAGGATAAGAAGCTTAAGGTTGAGTAAGGTGCACTACGGTTGGCCATAAAGTGTTTGACAAAATGTCTTCTTCCGACATGCATAGTTGAAAGTAAGAGTTGGTAGTAAAATTGCAGTGCTGGACAAAAATTGGTACAAATGTGAGTCACTTTTCAATTCTGTTGACAAAAGTGAAATCAGCATGTTGAATGGGAAGATTGAAGAAAAAGTTTTTTAATGAGCAGCCAGATGATTTCCAGACAGGTGATGAATAGTTGAGTTGCTTTCATAGTGGTTGTTTTGATCAAGTTAATGCTTTTCTTGATACATGATTTGGGCTTACTCCATTGAGTTTGATTTGAGCAAGTTATTCTTTTCCTTGGTGATTTATGTTGGTGGCTGTCTTTTTCAAATACCTTTGGAAGGAAAAGGATGTCTACTAGTTTCCTTTTCATGTAGTGATTGGTTGAATGCTTCAAGGTTAATCTTGAGTTGAATGATGTTGGTTAAACCTTGTCTATAAGCATTATTGCTAAAGCCCGAATTGGTTGAGAAAAGATGTTGGTTGTGTTGTGGTACAGTGTTTGGTACTTGCATAGAGTTGAAAGTGGATTGAGGTAGCCTCTGGATTCTCACTGCAGAGAAAGACAAACAGCTGTCAGTAAGTTCAAGCTTGTTGAGAATATATCCAAGATGCATGGTGAAGTTGTATGCAGATGTTGCTGGCATTGCAAAAAAAAAAAAAAATTGGCTATATAAGATTATTGTATGCCTTCACTAACAGTGGACAAGTTTGAGTTTGCAAAGCAACAGAGGGTAGTTGCACAGAAGACAGTGGTTCAGTCATGTTCTTACACATGTTATATTGGTGAAGTTGACGGTGATGGTGTCATTCAATGGTTATTGTTGCTATTCACATTGTTGATTTTATTGATGCCTATTATGCTTATCATGATGTTGTCAATCAGTGAAATGAAGTGGTCTTGGACTCAGGGGGAGCATTTGTGTATTTGTTTTTCTTCTTTTTCATGCTTGGAATATTTGCTAATTGTAATAATTTGTGTCTAAGAATGTTGTGCATAGACTCAGGGGGAGTCTCAGCAGCCCTTTGGTATTATTGTCAAAGGGGGAGAAGATTTATAGGAAAATTACACATGTGTTGCCAACAATTCCAAAGGGGGAGATTGTTGAGCAAAGTGCAACAAACAGTATTGTCATTGTTGTCAATACAGTCAGACAGATTTATTGATGCAATGGACAAGAGTTTATTTAACAAAGAAGGTGCAACCAAAGTACAATGGATAGGAGTTCAGTGTTGAGCAAGGTGTTGCAGGAGGATTGTCATTGTTGTCAATACAGTCAGTTAGATCTAATGATGCAATGGACAAGCAGTTCAGAAGTCACTCAGATGTAGAGGATAAAGTTCAAAAGTTAGTCAAATCATGAGTCCTTAAATGATAGATGCACAGAAACTAGAAAACATAATTCAGAATGAGAAGAAGAAGTCTTCAGAACCTGAGATGTCAAGAAGCGGAAAGGTTTTTTGTGAAAACCAAGGCAGTCAAAATAAAAAAGTTTTATTTAAAATCATGGATAATAGATTTGAAATGGGTTTTTCTTAAAACCCAAGTTGGCTCTTCGTTTCGTTGAAAAAGATGCCCCGGTGATGAAGATATTTAATTTTAAATATTTAGTTTAAATTTTAAAGGTTTTTTGTGAAAACCAAGGAAGTCAAAATAAAAAGTTTTATTTAAAACCATGGATAACAGATTTGAAATGGGTTTTTCTTAAAACCCAAGTTGGCTCTTCGTTTTGTTGAAAAAGATGCCCCGATGATGAAGATATTTAATTTTAAATATTTAGTTTAAATTTTATTTTATTTAAAATTTAAATTAAAATATTAAATTAAATTAAAAAGGGCCGACGTGTTACTATTTCGTGGAAATAAGCTACAGGAAGGTGACGAAGGTGGCATAAGAGTTTGAGGCTGACAAAGTTAAATTTGGGCCGACAAATTTTAGGGTTTGGCAGCTGAAAATTTCTAGGGTTTTGCAGCTGACATTCTTAGGGTTACAGCCAATGGATTTTAGGTTTGGCAGCTGACAAATTCTAGGGTTTCTCAGCCAACGTTCTTCTAGGGTTTGTTCCTAAAATTTCTTCTATAAAATGAGGGCTTCTTCGAGTTTGAAAAATGGGGTGTTAAGATAAAGTGCGAATGCGAGCATAGTGTTTGTGAAAGTGAAGTTCATGTTGAGCAGAGAGCAGAATGTGAAATGACACAGAGTGTGCGAAGCGTGTGCGCAGAGAAAGCAGAGTGTGCAGAGAAGCACGAAGGGCAAAGTTGATTGCAAAGTTTGGCTGTAGCAGTGCAGCAGACTGTGTGAAGTGATTGCGCAAGAGAGAGAAGAGTGCACAAATATTGCAAAGGTGATGTAGACCAGTTAGAGTCTTGCAATAACAAAGGTATATGTCAAACATTTTTTATTCAATATTGAAGTCCAGTTGGTGCTGGCAAATTAAGGGGTTGGTGCCTCTTTCCAGTAGGTGCTGGTAAAATAAGAGTTGGTGCTCCATTCTGTTGAAGCAGATAAAGTTAAGGGGTTGGTGCTCCTTCCAGTTGGTGCTGGTAAACAAATTGTCCAGTTGGTGCTGGCAAATTAAGGGGTTGGTGCCTCTTTCCAGTAGGTGCTGGTAAAATAGGAGTTGGTGCTCCATTCTGTTGAAGCGAGATAAAGTTAAGGGGTTGGTGCTCCTTCCAGTTGGTGCTGGTAAACAAATTGTAAAGTTGGTGCTTTGCAAGAGGTTGGATTTGGATGGGAGTCCAAGCAGCCATTATTTTTGAGGAGTAGCCATTTTGGTGAACCTCGTTAAAAATATGTGTTGTGTGATGTTCTCTTACGGTACTTATTATATCTATTTATAAGTTTTATCTGCTGCAATTTTTTTTTAGAGCTGTCTATTCATGTTTTGGAATGCTACACTGATTCACCCCCCCTCTCAGTGTCATTGTGATTACAACAACAAATACATTAGACCATTAGACATTTGTATTTTTTTATCAAAATAATTTATTAATTTTTGAGAATAAAACTTAAGTGCATGCAATATTTATTCACTATAGACACCAAAATCCAGCATATTAATGTTAATTAATTATAATTAGTTAGAATATATCCATCTAATATTAATTAATTAATAAAAAATAATTGATATTCATCTACTAAGTGTTAATTAATAAATAAATTAGTTAATTAATTACACCCAGCCTGCCCATTTCAACCCACCATCTGCTCATGACACTGAGAATATTCCCATGGTCACATGATTCTCCACTTCACTCCAGTTCCACCTCACATCCCTCATTTCAGTTACACGCAAGAAAGGATTACCCTTCTCCAAAATTGAACTCTAGTTCACTGCACTTGCCACATATCACAATTACACCTTCATCCTCATCTTGGATGTTTCAATACACATGCACACGTAATGAGATTTCCAACATGTACACCTAGTCCCAACATGCATATTTAATTTAATATGCACATTTAATTTAAAATACACATGTAATTCAACATGCACATTTAATTTAATATGCACATTTAATTTAAAATGCACATGTAATTCAACATGCACATTTAATTTAATATGCACATTTAATTTAAAATGCACACTCAGTTCAATATGCACACACTATCCATGAAGATTCCAAAGAACACATCCATTACAATTTGCATATGCATTCTTGATGATAACTATGAGGTGTGCATATTTGGTGATAATTATGAGGTAAACATATCCTCCTTTGCAAGCTTGCATACTTTGTGACAATATCATTGCAAAGGGGAAACTTTTGGTTACACCATTGAATTCGTTTAGTCACCACCTAATCCATTCTTGCTGAAAGTTTTATAAATACACATCCTCCCCTTCCTTAAGCAAGAGGATGGTTGATGAGTATGGTTCATACACATGAGGATGGTATAGGGACACACACACTAACAAAACTTTGAGCCAAATTTACATCCGAATGCCTAAATAATCACATGCAACCATCCCTATCTCATGCCAAACATCGATCATATCATTTCGTAAGCCTAGATCTGGCTTTCAAAAATGACAAGATGTTACAATATTCGATCATTCAACCCCAAATGGTCTTAGTCCACAATCATCCAGACCTAGATGGTTCACATACATAGTCATTAGCCCCCTATATGGTCGATATCCAACCTACGTGAATATTTCCATAAGTAGTATGATGCAACACAACAATAGTAATAGTCACAAGGAAGGTAAGGTCAGTCTGTATAAGATTTATTTTTACACATATCTTTTACATTTTGTTTAATATATTTTGAATCTAGGCCTAACTTTGGGAGGCTCTATATATACTACTAATAGGTTTACAATGAGTCTATGTCCAAATACATAGATCTAGAGGCAACAAATATAGACATCGATCCAAAGATAGTAGACCCTATAGATCCAGATCTAATCCTACAGATCCATCGATCTAGTCACCAAATCAAATCTAGATCCAAATTCATCCATCGAATTCATTATATCCAGATCCAATCTGATACATCCAATGAATATAACATAGATCCATCACATCTAGATCTAGATCTAGTGAAGTGATGGTAAAAAAAAACCCTTCTATAAAATTTTGTAGCATAAAAGGACCCATGCACCATTGTATCTTGTAAAAGGGAATCAATCCCTCATATATTTGTAAAACTCTATGAGGGTTTCATTGTAATCAAAAGAGGACAAAAGATATAAAATACATATTTCTTGTTGTTTTTATTTTTATTGCTATGGTGCATCTTTTTCTCATCTATAAGATGACGATCACAATGGGACCTTTCCCTTGATTTTGATTTTTGTGCAATATTTTAGGTTATTCACTATTTTTATGCTTAGTATAAATCTTTTTTTTGTATTATAAAAATTTCTAATTACTCTACTATTTTTTTTTCTATGCAACTTACAGTCAACACACAAACAAAACTATTCGAACCAGGACGCCCTTAGATCAAAAACATCTGATCCAAGATGATCTTAGAACAAAAACCGTCTAACCTAGAATGGCCTCAAAATAGAAACTATCTGATCCCAAACTCCCATAGAGCACAAAAGACAACCACATTCGATATTCAACACAAAACTGGACCATAGGTAGGGGGATTTTTGTCTATCTATTTTAAATTGGAGTTAACATCATGTTGGAACAAAATCTGCCTTTGATTACTTTTGCGCCTAAGACTTTGCCAACATTGAAAGACCAGACTCAAACTGAGTTTGTCTGGTTCAATCCCTAGAGAAGGTTGGTTCCTTACTTTTTTAAGTAAAATGGATAGAGATAAGGGAATGTGTAAAGGGATTGAAATATAGTCAATGCTAGGAGAATAAAGTGGTACCGATTAAGCAACAACACAACAATTATCACAACCTTTTGTAGAAAAGCATAATGGAACTCAAGACATAGAAACTAAAACCCTTTGGTGAATATTTACTTAAACACAACATGTTCTTGAGGGTAATTTCAGATCTAACTAAACGCGATACAAAAATTCAAAGTAAGAATTAATGCATGATACATTCAATTTAGACTAAATTAGCAATAAAAAACACATACATACTTGTAACACCAATGCGCTCAAAACTAGAATGGATGATATTTATTAAAATTTTTAGTAGTCTGAATACATAGCCTTGTAAAAACCTAAGAGCTGACCATTTTCTTAGGTCGCTCATTCTATATATAGAGTTTTACATAATAGAAAACTGAAAGTTGTTGCAACAAACTGCCCGTAGGCTCATTCTGGTAAAGGAGTGATTGAAGATTGAGATATTTCTTGTTATAGAGATATTATTTGAATCATGGAGCTTTTAACTGACAAGGTTAAGATCTTGTTGTAGAGATCTTCTCCACATTCTTGTAGATGTCATGGTCCACTTGTCAAAATGTTGTGAAATCATGACTTTTGGCTTTCATTTGCTCCTTGCTCTCTAAAATGTCGCGCTATCATGAATTTAGCCTCCGCATTAGCTTCGCTTGTCAAAATGTCATGAAATCATGAATTTTGGATTTCACTTGCTCCTTGCTCTCCAAAATGTCACACTATCATGACTTTAGCCTCTGCCTTAGCTTTTCTTGTCAATATATCATGAAATCATGACTTTTAGCTTTCACTTGCTCCTTGCTCTCAAAATGTCATGTTGTCATGACTTTAGCCTCCACCTTAGCTTTGCTTGTCAAAATAGCATGAAATCATGACTTTTGTCTTTCACATGCTCCTTGCTCTCCAAAATACCACATTGTCATGACTTTAGCCTCTGCCTTAGCTCTGCTTGTCAAAATATCATGAATTCATGACTTTGGGTTTCACTTGCTCTTTGCTCTCCAAAATGTCGCATTATCACGGTCTTTCATCACACTTAGCAAAATTTGAGGATAGTACCCCTTGTTTCATTGGGTTTGGTCATTTTGACCAAAATTCTGTTGAGCAAGTTATAGCAAAAGTATTGTCATTGTTGTCAACACAGTCAGACAACTCAATTGATGCAATGGACAGGAGTGCAGACGTCATTAGATAGATCGATTGATGAAGTGAACAAGAGTTTAGAGCAGTCAGAGCATGTACAGTGAATCTCCAAGAAGAACATAGTGTCCTATATGCAAAATCTCAAAGAAAAAGACAAGTAAGAAAATTGTCGCGATATCGCGACATGTTGAGCAAGCATGAGAAACTATCGCGATATCGTGACATGTTAGAAGAGAGAGAAAGCACAAGGAAAACTATCGCGATATCGCGACATGTTGAGAAGAAAGGAAAACTATCATGATATCACGACATGTTAGAAGAGAGAAAGTGCAAGGAAAACTGTCACGATTTCGTGACATGTTGGAGGAAAAGAAGCCAAGTAGAAAAACTATCATGATTTTGTGACATGTTCGGAGAGAAGGTGCAAGCAAAGAAAACTGTCGCAATTTCACGACATGTTCGAAGAGAAGGCGCAAGCAAAGAAAACTTTCATGATTTTGCGACATGTTCGGAGAGAAGGTGCAAGCAAAGAAAACTATCATGATTTCATGACATGTTCGGAGAGAAGGCACAAGCAAAGAAAACTGTCACCATTTCGTGACATGTTCGGAGAGAAGGTGCAAGCAAAGAAAACTGTTGTGATTTCACATGTTCAGAAAGAAAGAGCTCGCAAAGAAAAGTGTCACAATTTCATGACAATCTGCAAGAGAGGCAGTACGAACGAAAATGTGTCATGATTTCACGACATGTTTGAGAGAAAGAGCTTGCAAGGAAAAGTGTCACGATTTTGCAACAATTTGCAAGAGGAAGCGCTAAGGAGAAAAAGTGTCACGATTTCATGACATGTCGGGTTTTTGTGATCCGATGAGAAGAAAAGCGCTAAGGAGAAAAAGTGTCGTGATATCACAACATAATGCAGGAGAGAGAGTCCAAAAGAAAAAGGTGTTGCGATTTCGTGACATGTTTCATTTTTGCGGTCCAAAGTGAAGAGAAAGAGGAGAGAGAAAAAGGTGTCGCGATTTCGTGACATGTTTCATTTTCACGGTCCAAAGCGAAGAGAAAGAGGAGAGAGAAAAAGGTGTCATGATTTCACGACATGTTTCGTTTTTGCGGGTGAAAGGCAGAGAAAGGCACAAGGCAGCGAAAGTGTCACGATTTCGTGACATGTTTCATTTTCGCGAGCGAAAGGCAGAGAGAGTGCAAAGAAGCAAAAAGTGTCACAATTTTGCGACATGTCATGTTTTCACTAGTGCTTGTAGAGAAGAGTGCAAGGAAGCGAAAAGTGTCACGATTTCATGACATGTCATGTTTTCGCAGGTGCAAGCTGAGAAAAGGACAAAGAGATAAAAGTGTCATAATTTTATGACAGGTCGCATTGGCATGATGGAAGAAGAAGAACCCAGCCAAAGTAAAGTTAACTAGAGTAGTACAGTAGTTACAAGGGCCGATGCAGAAGAAATTCATGCAGCCAGAATAAGAACAGTAAACTGAACTCAGAATTGAAAAGAGTGCCACCGTAAAGAGTTAAGGTGTTGCTGCTGAAAGAGTAAATGCATCACGAGGGCAGTTGCATGTAGGAGTAAAGTTCAACTCAGAATTGAAAAGAGTGCCACCGTAAAGAGTTAAGGTGCCACTACTGAAAGAGTAAATGTGCCACGAGGGCAGTTGCATGCAGAAGTAAAGTGTAGCTTAGAATTGAAAAGAGTGTCACCATAAAGAGTTAAAGTGTCACTACTAAAGGAGTAAATGTGCTACAAAAATAAGAGCCGCAAATGAGCAGAGAGGGCTATAAGAGCACAGTAAATAGAGCGATAAGTGAGCAGAGAATGCTGTCAGAGTGCAGTAAGTAGAGCCGTAAGAATGTGTATGTTTCATGGATAGTAAGTTAAGAATTTAGGGTTTGAGCTCAGTATAGTAAGAGATAAAAGGGTGTCACTACCGCAAGAGAAAGTAAGCTGTAAAAAGGAGGGTTAGATCAAGGCTGTAAGAGAGCATTGAGTAGAGCCGAGAGAGGACGACTGAGACAGCATGGTTGAGACAGCATGGTTGAGACAACATGGTTGAGACAGCATGGTTGGGAGAGCACGACTGAGAAAGCATGGTTGAGAGAGTTGCTGAAAGACAGAGTGTAGCTATGAAAAGAAAGCCGTAAGATAGGGCTGTAAGAGCACAAAAGAGATTGCTTCTTATGCTGAGAATAGAACATATTGAGTCTCTGACAATTCTCCTTATGCTTCTATGAGATTGATTTGAGTTGAGTTTGCGATTTGAGTATAGAACATATTGAGTCTCTAACAATTCTCTTTATGCTTCTATGATGTTGATGTGAGCAATAGACCAGTGAGGGTCTTGTAAAAGCGAAGGCATTTTTATGTCAAGAGAGATCTAATATAGAATTCTGAGTTGGTGCTTGGAATCAGGGGTTGGTGCTCCTTCCAGTTGGTGCTGGTAAATCAGGGGTTAGTGCTCCTTTTTTTTGGTGTAGATAAATCAGGGGTTGGTGCTCCTTCCGGTTGGTGCTAGTAAATCAGAGGTTGGTGCTCCTTTCTGTTGGTGCAGATAAATTAGGGGTTGGTGCTCCTTCTAGTGGGTGCTGGTAAACTGTTTGTAAAGTGGGTGCTTTGCAAAGGCTGGATTTGGATGGAAGTCTAAGTAGTCTATTTTTGAGGAGTAGCCAAAACTGGTGAACCTCGTTACATCTTGTGTTATGTGATGCTCTCTTGTTGATATTTGCTTTATTTGGTTTTAAGCTTTTATTATTTTATATTTAAGTGTTGCAAATTTAAGTTTAAAAAGCTACATTGATTCACCCCCCCTCTCAGTGCCATTGTAAGTCTAACAATTGGTATCAGAGCCAAGTTCCTGAACAAGCTCAATCGGCTAAGGTGATCTTGGAAGTGACACAATGGTAGTTGGTGAAGGATTCTCATCAAACAAAGCTCCATTATTTGATGGGACTAATTATGTGTTCTAGAAAATCAATATGTAGACATATCTGTGTGCATTGGGATACGACATATGGGACTCAGTAGAAAGTGGATACACAATACCCACCACTCCTCCAACCAATGCTGTCGGTAAGAAACAGTTTGAGAATGACTCAAAGGCAAATAATGCTATCATGTGCGGTGTAGCAAACAGTGAACTGGTAAAGATCATGAGCTGTAAAACGGTAAAAGAAATTTGGGATAAATTGAAGAGCATTCATGAAGGAGATGATAAGATCAAGGAGGCCAAGTTGCAAACTCATCAAACTCAGTACAAAGCGTTAAATATGAATGATGATGAGAACATAGCGGCATATATGCTAAGAGTAAATGAAGTCATTAATGCCATTAGAGGACTCGACAAGAAAATTGAAGACTCTGCAATCGTAAAAAGGTATTAAGATCTCTTCCCAAAATATTTGATTCTAAAGTATTAGCTATAGAAGAAGCCAAATATCTAAATACGTTTAGTATAGATGAGATGCATGGTTTGTTGACTATGTATGAGATGAGAATAGAAAAGTCTAATCCCACAGATAGATAAGTTGCTTTTAAAGCCCACAAAAATACGAAAGCAAAACAAGAATACAAAGATGAAGAGACATCAGATGATATGGAAGCAAACTTTGTCCAAAAACTAAAAAGGGGACAAGGAAAATACAGAGGAAAGCTACCATTTAAATGTTTCAACTATGGAGGTGTTGGACATGTTGCAGCTAAATGTCCACAAAATAAGGAAAATGAAAGTGATGAAGAATCGCACCGAGAAAGAAGTGACTGGAAGAAAAATAAAAATTTCAGAAAGGGCAAGTTCAAGAAGAAAAGTTTCATTTCCAAGAATGTTAGTTCATCAGAAGATAGTTTCGGTTAGGATTTCGAAGAGGAAATAGGTGAAGCTCTTTTCATGGCATTCAAAGAAGAAAAGACAGAAGAAAGGGAATCACGTCTCCTTGGACTGAAGGAGACTACTCCGCTATTGCTCTAAGCCACTCCAGGTGGCACATCCTCAGGGGGAGTAATATTAAAGTTTTATTTTAATACTCCTATGTATTTGATTGGTTATCTAAGGATGAATGGCAGGCAGTCAAGAAACTATTGTATAGTTGTTAAAGTGTGAAATGATGTGCATGGACTCAGGGGGAGTCTGAAGTAGCCCTTTGGTATTATTGTCAAAGAGGGAGAAGAATTGCAGAAGATTGCATGAGTGTTGCCAACAATTCCAAAGGGGGAGATTGTTGAGCAAGTTGCAGCAAAAGTATTGTCATTGTTGTCAACATAGTTAGATAGATCGGTTGATGCAATGGATAGGAGTGTAGAGGTCATTATATAGATCAGTTGATGAAGTGAACAAGAGTTCAAAGCAGTCAGAGCATGTACAGTGAATCTCCAAGAAGAACGTAGTGGCCCATATGCAAAAGCTCAAAGAAAAAGACAAGTAAGAAAACTGTCGCGATATCACGACATGTTGAGCAAGCATGAGAAACTGTCATGATATCGTGACATGTTAGAAGAGAGAGAAAGCATAAGGAAAATTGTCATGATATCGTGACATGTTGAGAAGAAAGGAAAAATGTCGCGATATCACATGTTAGAAGAGAGAGAAAACATAAAGAAAACTATCACGATTTCGTGACATGTTGGAGGAAAAGAAGCCAAGTAGAAAATCTATCACGATTTCATGACATGTTCGGAGAGAAGGTGCAAGCAAAGAAAACTATCATGATTTCGTGACATGTTCGGAGAGAAGGCGCAAGCAAAGAAAATTGTCATAATTTCGTGACATGTTCGTAGGGAAGGCGCAAACAAAGAAAACTGTCACAAGTTCATGACATGTTCGAAGAGAAGGGGCAAGCAAAGAAAACCATCACGATTTCATGACATGCTCAGAGAGAAGGCGCAAGCAAATAAAACTGTCGTGATTTCATGACATGTTCGAAAAGAAAGAGCTCACAAAGAAAAGTGTCACGATTTCGCGACAATCTACAAGAGAGGTAGTACGGACAAAAATGTGTCATGATTTCGTGACATGTTTGAGAGAAAGAGCTTGCAAGGAAAAGTGTCATGATTTCGCGATAATTTGCAAGAGGAAGCGCTAAGGAGAAAAAGTGTCACAATTTCGCGACATGTCAGGTTTTCATGATCCAATGAGAAGAAAAGCGCTAAGGAGAAAAAGTGTCATGATATTGCGACATAATGCAGGAGAGAGAGTTCGAAAGAAAAAGGTGTCACGATTTCGCGACATGTTTGATTTTTGCGGTCCAAAGTGAAGAGAAATAGGAGAGAGAAAAAGGTTTCACGATTTTGTGACATGTTTTATTTTCATGATCCAAAGCGAAGAGAAAGAGGAGAGAGAAAAAGGTGTCACGATTTCATGACATGTTCCGTTTTTGCATGCGAAAGGTAGAGAAAGGCACAAGGTATCGAAAGTATCACAATTTCATGACATGTTCCATTTTCATGGGCGAAAGGCAGAGAGAGTGCAAAGAAGTGAAAAGTGTCATGATTTTGCGACATGTCATGTTTTTGCTAGTGCTTGCAGAGAAGAGTGCAAGGAAGCGAAAAGTGTCACAATTTTGTGACATGTCATGTTTTCGCAGGTGCAAGATGAGAAAAGGACAAAGAGATAGAAGTGTCACGATTTCACGATAGGTCACATTGGCGTGATGGAAGAAGAAGAACCTAGTTGAAGTAAAGTTAACTGGAGTAGTATGGTAGTTACAGGGGCCGATGCAGAAGAAATTCATGCAGCCAGAATAAGAACAGTAAACTGAACTCAAAATTGAAAAGAGTGCCATCGTAAAGAGTTAAGGTGCCACTGCTGAAAGAGTAAATGCGTCATGAGGGCAGTTGCATGCAGAAGTAAAGTTTGACTCAGAATTGAAAAGAGTGCCATCGTAAAGAGTTAAGGTGTCGCTACTGAAAGAGTAAATTCACCATGAGGGCAGTTGCGTGCAGAAGTAAAGTGTAGCTCAAAATTGAAAAGAGTGCCACCGTAAAGAGTTAAAGTGTCGCTGCTAAAAGAGTAAATGTGTTGTAGAAATAAGAGTCGCTAGTGAGCAGAGAGGGCTGTTAGAGCAAAGTAAATAGAGTGATAAGTGAGTAGAGAAGGCTGTCAGAGCATAGTAAGTAGAGTCGCAAGAATGTGTATGTTTCGTGGATAGTAAGTTAAGAATTTAGGGTTTGAGCTTAGTACAGTAAGAGATAAAAGGGTGTCGCTATCGCAAGAGAAAGTAAGCTATAAAAAGGAGGGTTAGATCAAGGCTGTAAGAGAGCATTGAGCAGAGCCGAGAGAGCACGACTGAGACAACATGGCTGAGAGAGCGTGGCTGAGAGAGCACGACTAAGAAAGCATGGCTGAGAGAGCGCAGATGAGAGAGAGCGGCTAAAATATAGAGTGCAGATACAAAAAGAAAGCCGTAAGACAGGGCTGTAAGAGTGCAGAAGAGATTGCTTCTTATGCTGAGAATAGAACATATTGAGTCTCTGAAAATTCTCCTTATGCTTCTATGAGATTGATTTGAGTTGAGTCTACGATTTGAGTATAGAACATATTAAGTCTCTAACAATTATCTTTATGCTTCTATGATGTTGGTGTGAGCAATAGACCAGTGAGTGTCTTGTAAAAGCGAAGGCATTTTTATGTCAAGAGAGATCTAATATAGAATTCCGAGTTGGTGCTTGGAATTAGGGGTTGGTGCTCCTTCCAGTTGGTGTTGGTAAATTAGGGGTTGGTGTTCCTTTCTGTTGGTGCAGATAAATCAGGGGTTGGTGCTCCTTCCAGTTGGTGTTGGTAAATCAGGGGTTGGTGCTCCTTTCTATTGGTGCAGATAAATTAGGGGTTGGTGCTCCTTCTAGTGGGTGCTGGTAAACTATTTGTAAAGTGGGTTCTTTACAAAGGCTAGATTTGGATGGAAGTCTAAGTAGTCTATTTCTGAGGAGTAGCCAAAACTGGTGAACCTCGTTACATCTTGTGTTATGTGATGCTCTCTTGTTGATATTTGCTTTATCTGGTTTTAAGTTTTTATTATTTTAGATTTAAGAGTTGTAGATTTAAGTTTAAAAAGCTACACTGATTCACCCCCCCTCTCAGTGCCATTGTAAGTCTAACAAATTCTTGGTGCCTCCTGGGGTAATTATGTTAACTAAATTTTAGAACATAGAGCCTTTATCCATTGGGGAATGGAGTCAAAAAAAGAGAATAAAAATAAAAAGAAACAAGGGGAAAGAAATGGAATGATACCAAGCACAAAAAACAAAAATAAATTTGAGAGTGATCAATATTCTAGGGATTATTCATCAAAATGTTTTTATTCTTCTTGTCCTGGAGGTGTTGTACTTCTCGGCACAACTTTCTTGGCCTTTTATTACTTTTATTTATCTTTCTTGTCCTTTGATTGGATAACTTCATTGTAATTGGCACAAGATTTCTTCCAAGTCTCTTCATTAGTATCTACTTTTTCGTTGAAAGTAGCGTATAAGTACTCCAATTCCTCCACCTTGTTATAAGACATTTTTTTTGACTTGAGATGCAGCTCATTTAGGTTGGAGTTTATTTGAGTGATATTTTGAGCCATGCTGAAAATATGATCTTCTTGTACCGGCTCTTACCAGCTATTAATCTCTGATGTATTATCAAAGAAATTTTACAAAATGCTTTTATCTTATATTATACCAGGAGATTGGAATTTGAGTCCCAAAATTTGGGTATACCACAGTCTTCAACCATGTTAATGTGTTTTGAAATTTATTTTTCTTCTGCTCTTAGCTTTTGCATGATCTTGATAGCTACTGTTACCAAATTATATCACTCAAAAAAAATCCTTTCAACAAATTTGGCCTGGGACCAATTTTTATCTTGAGCTCTGTATCCAACTATTACCTATGTGTTGTTCACTAGGACTTGAATTTTATTGGTTGTAGATACTCTTTGTGTCAAGAGTTTGATTGAAGATTCAAATTCCTTTTCTACCTGGCTTAACCTGTTGTTAACTTTGGAGAGGTAGGTTAGAGTGGGTCTAGCTTTTAGCATCAGTTTGCTAACTTTTGTAATATTTACTTTTCAGATTGCTATTGCCTTCTCTTTAGATAACCCCTAAGTTTTATTAGAGACTTATGACAATTGCTTCTAAAGTCCTCTATTTACTATTGCAGTATTTGGACCTGTTCCTCTGCCTTTGCTACCTTTTTCTGGAAGGGAGCGACTTGATTGAACTTTTGTTCCCATTTCTTGGCTTCATTTTTAGAGTCTTTTTTGTGATTTTCTATTGGTTGAAGGCCTCTTCTAGCCGTTTTCGAGTTTACTTTTCTCGAAGGAAATTTTATTTGTAATGCTCTAAATTTAGATAAATCATCCCCATGTGAGTTTGATCCTTGCTCCACTCATCCTCCATTAGTAGCTGGGTCATGTCTTCTGAAGTGATCTCATCCTGGTAATCATCTAGAGTCATCTGCTTTTCATGCTTTTGTACTAGGGGGATCAATTTCATAGTGGATCGTTGCATGATGATCGAGTCTAGTACTATCCCTTCCTGAATGCAAGTCATATTAGTGGCACTTGGGGAGCTCCACAAATTTAGCCATGTAGCAACATTCATAGTAGCCTTCTTTAGCTTTTGGAATTTGGTGATAGTAGGATTACTAGTAGAAGAGGTACCTTGCAGGAATTGGAAACTTAAAGGGTTTGTGGAGTAAAGGAATGGAGTAGTGGGCATAGAGTATTTCATGTTTATCTTCTAGGAAAAATAATTTGTGGGAGTCTTATGAGGTGAGGCTAGTGGGGTTTTTGGGTGAATTAACGGGATTTAGGAGATGATGATGGGGTTGGATGGGAATATGATGGTGAAGGACTGTCTTGATCCTTAAAATGGGAAGGGGAAACTCTCTAGGAATGAGGGGAAGAAGAGGAAGTATCAAGGTTGATTGGAGATATTTCTTGATATTTTTGTGGATCAGTCCCCTTGGTCTCCTGTGACTGCTCTGTGTAAATTTTTGCTATATGTTTCAGGCTTGAAACATCTACATCATCGGTCACTAGTGGTGAAGTTTTCTCCCTACTTGGAGGCTCTTTTTGAGGAGGCTCTTCTATTGTTTTTTCCACTTGTTAGATCATATACTCATGGTCATAAATTGCTCTAGAGCTTTCCCCTATCTCTTCTTTATCCTCTAATTTCTCTAGCTCCTCCTCTTCCTTATGCTGCTCTAATTCCTCCAATTATTTGTGTTGTTGCTCCTATTTTTGTTGTTCAGATTCTTCAGAAGATGATTCTTCTATTTTTCTTTTCTTTGAATTTGGCATTGGATTCTTCCATTCGAGCGGAGCATTGTCATTAGACTTTGTGTCTGATCCTGAAGGAGTAAGATACTGCCTACATCTCTTCTTTGGAACTTCTATTTGCTCAGCTACAATTTATTTCTCCTTTCTCTTTTATAGTGTTATTCCTTAAAGGGACACCATCTATTACAAGAAGGACCTTGTTTGATAGAGTCTCGGACCAATTTTTATGGTGTTCATAATATTTTGTGTATAATTTTGGGTCCATTTTTAGCCCGTACCTTGTGAAGGTTTGAATGTGGCATCACATTTGCTACTAGGCTAGGATTTTGACATTGTCCTAGTCATCTCCCTTTTTATTAATTCTATTCATGGTTTTGTTTTCAAGCTTATGATCCAAGTTTGAAGCTGGGTTGTAATCCACAAAATGCTCATAGAAATCATGCCACAGAGGTAGTGGATGCATCCTCTCGACATGCCATTCGATTGGATGATCTTCACTGTTATTTTTGTCGTATTTATCAATTTCCCTATCATAGGTATGGAATTGTTGGAAAGGGACCTTATTTAGAGTGGCTTACCTCTTAGCGAAGATATTGTCAGGATTGTATTTCAATCTGTGGGGAAGCTCTACTAGCTTCATGCTTCTTAATAGTTGGGCTATTTTTTCATGATCTCCCTTTTTTGACACAGTTATCCCTTCATACTAAAAGGGCATGAGGTAAGTATGGGTATTCTGGGTGCCTGTCCCAAATGTACAATTTATGAATTCTTGTTGTCTTACGTACTCCAGGGAAAAAAACTATTTGGTGACGTAGTAAGGCAACAAGAAAGGCTTTTTTGTGAAGTCGTACAGCTTGATGACAACTCTCTGAGTTAGGATAATTAGTCCCCTTATTTTGCATGGGGATGTCTTAGGGTCTCTTTCATCTACTTAGGAATTTGTGGCATAGGGCCTAGCACAATTTGCAAAGCAAGTCCCAAGAATTCCATATTGAACTAATAGTATGGACCCATGTTCGAGAGAAGTGGTGTCCATTCACAGACAGGTAGATGTTCTCCCTTTGCATCCTTTTGAGTAATGGAGAAATTTTTTAAATTTTTTTGCTTGAAAAAATAAAAAGAGCTAAACCAGATGTGAAGAGTACCTAAAGGTATCTGGGGCCTCTTTTTACAACTTGGAAAGGCCCCCATGCAGCTGCTAGGTCTGGTAAGATGACCAGTCAAAGAAAAGTGGAACTTTGTTTGGGTCCAGGTGCATTTTGTCATAGAATTTAGTATTGGAGATGAAATGTGCCATCGCAACTTATCACCCATGGACCTAAGAGTCATATTATAATCCCGCTACCATGGCCAGCATAGAGAAGAGTTCTTTGTTTTTGGACTTTGACAGGGCAATGGGAGATTGTGGGATGGAATTTCTAGAGGGAGCGTTTGTTAGATTCATCTAGAGGAAAGCCCTAATGCTTGGTGTGTTTAGATAGTACTTCATACAGTTGGATGGATCAAAAAATATAGGAGGAACTAGAGGTTTGACCCTCTAGGAAAAAATGACCCTGATTTTATCAGGATCTATCGTGAAAAGGTTCTTTCCTTGGTAATTTCTGACCACTCTGTTCTTGATGTCATAAAACTATGCCATCACCCTGATTAGCTTCGGGTAGGGGTGAGCCTGAGGAAGAACGTATCAGTAGAGCATGGATTGATAAGGCAAGGTACTTGGAATCAAAGGAGAGATGTTTGTAGTCATCCTGATGTCTATATCTTTATGAATTTATCCTAGGTCCTTCCATGTCAGCTTTGTGTCTATAATATGGCTGTCAGGATCCACAAAGTTGCTTACCTTATTGCTCAAACTTTTTTTCTTTTTGGAAGGCAAAGATGAAGAAGCAGTGGTTGGAGGTGTAGCCATCATGGTGACGCTACTTAAAACTCAAGGACTCAGAGAAAATATAGGGCATATTTTGAAAGTTGCAGGACTTTTTGGGATATCAATAAAAATACAGTGAGTAGGAAAATTGAAAATATAGAAGATGAAATAGGAAAGTGAAGGGTTAGCGATATAACTGGCTATGCATGCTTATGCCAAAAAGGTATGTAATTAACTATCAAAGTGATGTGTATTAATTATGGTTGGAAATTTACTTTCCAATATTGTTTTTAGAAAGTTGGTGGGAGTTTTGGTTCGCGTGCTAGATTTTATGGGCCAACAACTTTGAGCTACCATTTTCGAACAAGGCCAATAAGATGTTTTGTTGATATCCCAGGCTAATACGATGGCATTGATTTTGATGTGATTTAATATATGGATATGGTGATACCTTAAAAAATGTGTCTTTTATGATCCAGGGAGAACCAATTTTATTGCTTAAAAAATTTGAATGGTTTGATGTGGTGCACTGCTGCTCAAAATGTCAGGTCTTATGTGGCACTTTGTTGTCCAAAATATTAGGTCTGATGTGGCACTATACTACCCAAATGTTAGGTCTAACATGGCAATCTATTACCAAAAATTTCAGGTTTGATGTGGCACTCTACTACCCAAAATTTCAAGGCCCACGTGGCACTCTGTTACCCAAAATGTTAGGTCTAACATGGCACTCTACTAACCAAAATATCAGGTCTGACGAGGTAATATGCTGCCCAAAAGTCACAAAATCACTACAAATTTCTTGAAGGGGGCCTTGAGTGTCAAAAAAGTCATGCTATCATGATATTGTGCATTGGTGAGGTAATCTATTGCCTAATAAGTCATGAAATCATGAAAAATTTCCTGAAGGGGATCTTGAGTACCTAAAAAGTCATGCTATCATGACATTGTGCCTTGGTGAGGCACTCTACTACCTAAAAGTTGTGAAATCATGAAAAATTTCTTGAAGGGGGCCTTGAGTGCCAAAAAAGTTGTGCTATCGTGACATTGTGTCTTGGCAAGGCACTCTACAGCCCAAAAGTCATGAAATCATGACAAATTTCTTGAAGGGGGTCTTGAGTACTGAAAAAGTTGTGCTATCATGAAATTATGCCTTGGCGAGGCACTTTTTTTTCCAAAAGTCGTTAAATCATGACAAATTCCCTAAAGGGGGCCTTGAGTGTCAAAAAAGTCACACTATTGTGACATTGTGAAGCAACTTGAGAAAAAGTAAACATATTTACATAGAAAAACACATAAAAATACATGTAAATATGGGCACAAACTAGTTATTTGTAATATAGCTTTAGGTGGAAGTCGTTAACAAGAATGGGTTGAATTTGGTCCAACTCATTTTTCAATTGGAAAGAGTTGTGTTGCTTTTCTTCAGTTATCTCAAAAGGGCCATCCCATAAAGTATCAAACTTGTCATGGTTTCCTGGTTTAGACCTCTTCTCATTCCATCTTAGGACTAAGTCTCCTACCTTGAAGTTCCTTAGGGTGGTTTTTTTATCAAACCATCCCTTCATTACGATTGTATGCTTTTGGTAATGATTATATGCCTGCTCTTTCTATTCTTCCAGCTACAGGAGCTGGATCAACCTATTTTCCATTAGTTCTACCTCCTCTATCTCAGATATATTCAATAGTTTAAGGGCTGATATCTCGATGTGCACTGGGAGCACAACTTATTTACCATAGAACAAAGAGTAAGGAGATGTGTTGATAGACTTTTTGATCATAATTCTTTCAGCCCAAAGTTATTGACTTATGAGAGAATGCCAACTTCTCTTATTATCCTTAAGAGTTCATTTCGGGATCCTATGTAGGTTCTTATTGGTGGACTTAGCTAGTTTATTTACTTGAGGGTAATAGTTTGAGGACGTATTTAAGTATATATCATATTTGCAAGTAAAATTGATCATCTTGGCACCTACAAAGTGTGAGCCATTGTTCGTGACTAAAGCATCTGGTAAGTCGAACCTTGTGATCAAACTCTCTATAAATTCCATTACTACTTCTTGGTTTACCTTTTTTGTGGGTATTACTTCTAACCATTTCATGAAATAATCAGTGGTTGTGAGGATGTATTTATGCCCTACTAATGAATTTGGTTCTATTATTCCAATGAAATCCAATCCCCATTTCTGTAATGGTTCTTCAACTTGAATGGACTTTAAAGGCAATGGAGCATTCTGTTTCTATTGACATACCTCTGACATTCTTCACAGTTTCTTGTAATTTTGAAGGCATATACAAAAATCATCGGCTAGTAGAACCCTGTTCTGATGATATTTAAGGTGGTGGTTCTCCCATAGTAATGCCCTCATGATAGGCCTCCATGAAATTCTTCTAAAATTTTATGTTTTTGTTCTTCTGACATACATCGAAGTAGTACTTCATCCAAGTTTTTCCTATATAGTCCCTCAGGCAATAAAGTGTATTTTAGAGCTTGAAAATGTATCTCCTTCATTGAGAAGAATTCAATCCTGTTGGACATCTTCTATTTTAAAAATACCTAATCAACTCATTTGCCCAATCAAGCGATTCTGAAAGTTGGTCTTCGTCTGATGCTACTTCTTGAGTCTGGAAGGTTGCATATTCTAATGAATCTTGTTTTGTGAGTTCTTTGCACAGTGCTCTACCTATAACTAGTTTATATGGGTGGATTTCTACATCATATTCTTATATTTTGGTGACTCAACCAACTTTTGTATCACCAAGTTCTCCTTGTATGATGAAACTTTATATGTCAGGGTGAATTGTATAGACAATAATTTTACTCTGTGATAAGAAGTGCCTAAAATTTTTTAGGGACTTCATTATGGCATAAATCTATTTTTCTATGAAGTTATACTTTTCCTCATGTTCTTGCATATTTTTTCTTAGAAAATTTATGGGCCTTTCTTCATTTTCAGCTCCCTTTTGCATGAGTATTTTAGTGTAGCTTTCTTGTTCTCCCACAACATATAAGATAAAATCCTTGGAATAGTCTGGGTTCACCAGGACAGAAGCTTGAGCTATTTTCTCTTTGATCTATTGAAAATCTTATTTTCTTGCATCTATCCATTTAATATTGCATCCTTTTTTAACAATTCTATCATAGGTTTAACAATTTGTGCGAAGTCTGATATGAATTTGCATCCAAAAATGATTTGACCAAAAAATGATTGTAAGCCCTTTTTGTTGAGGGGGAGGGGAAGTTCCAACATGTCTTTCACTCTGTTTGGATCTATGGCTAGACCGGATTTTGAAACTACATGACCAAGTAAAAGTCCTTCCACACCAAAAGTAGATTTATGAGGGTTTATAGAGATTCCAAGCTCTCGATATTTTTCTAGCACTTTCCTGAGGTGTGTTATATGATCTTCTTTTCTAGAGGGAAAACTACCATGTAATATAGGTATATCACTATTATTTTGTTTACGAGTTCTATGAAGGCTACATCTATGACCCTTTGGAAAGTTGCTCTAGCATTCGATAACCCAAAAGGCATCCTTCGGTATGCAAAAATTCCCCATTTGGTTGTGAATATTGTTTTGAATTGGTCTTCGTCTTTGACCCATACCTGATTATATCCAGAGAAACTCTGTGACCACCAAAATGGCCTCACACCTATGCTTCCTACTACGTGATATAAACAAGAGATACAAAAGAATGCATTGCAATATTGACAACAAATTGGAAAGAAAAGAACACTTTTATTCCATTTAGAAAGAAGCCAATTCCAGTTACAAATACGTCCCTCTTAGGGATACCATTTTGATACTCTTATTACAATAGGAAAAGCATATGAAATCCCTCTCAAGGGTGAATGTGAGTTTCAGGCCATTAGGGGTGACACGAACTGCTCTAGGGTGGAGTTGACCCTCTTCTTCGCGTTGAGGAAGGAATTGGATGATTGAATCTCCTTCGAATCTACTTTCCTACGGTCAAGAAACAACACAAAAGCATTAATAGCATAGGAAACCTCTCATGATGAGGCCCTTTGAGGAATATGAACATAAAGATGCCATAACACTAATGAAATCAAGAAAATGAATAAAACATGTTAAACTTATGCAAGATTCATAAATATTGCTTGAAACATAGAAATGAAAAGTACAGCTATCTATCTAATGGACTAATTGCATGAAATGATGCATGGAAACAAGAGATTAGTGTAAAGTTACCTAAATGGAAAGAACTTATGTAAAACCCTAATTAAACTGGTTAGTGTCTCTAAAACATGAAATAAACTACTAAAATGACTAATCTAATCTAATTAAGCACAATGCAAAAGAAACAGTAAGGAGATCTATCACCTATTGCAAACCATAGCTCTGATGAGCGGTCTGCACTATAAACCATGGCTATCAGCCATGGCGAGCAATCAAGTAGTTTTGCCCTCCAAATCTAGGGTTGTGGGCTTGATCTTCCTTGTCCAATTGATGATCAAGGGTCACCTTGGTGTCCTCTGACTGGATTGGTGGTTGAATTGCACAATTGGGCCTCCGTTTTCCCGAATTTGCATTTCTTGGCATTCTAGCTCCTTAGGGCATCCATGGCATAAATTGACATGATGCTTGGTGAATTGGCAAGTGAATGGCAACTAAACTCTCTCAGTACACTCAGGTGAGTCTACAATTTGACAGGGCTTCACTGCTCAAATGCTCTCTCTCTCTTGCTATATATTTTCCCTAATTCGAAGGGGTACTTATAGGACTACCCAAGGGCTAGGGGTGGCTTCATGGAGAAGCCAAGATCAAGAAGAGGTGGTTAGGATAGTTGGATTGGAAGCTTTCATCCTTTAACTACCTTCTTCTAGAACAAATGGTCGTTCAAATCGATTTGGCTCGGATGAAGGCCAACTGAACTTTAGTTTAGACCACAGGTGACAGTTGCGGTCTAGACTATAGACCATAGGTCTCAATAGTGGTTCAGACTATAGACCATAGGTCTCAACCATGGTTTAGACTGATTAGGCCAAGGAGCCCAAATTGAGTGGTTAGAACCACTACTCTATCTTGGAGTCTATCCAAGATCTTCCATATGGTCTTGTAGCATGTCCCATATGAGTAGTCACCATCGACATGATGCATTTTAGGTGTCTATAGATGCCCCTTTTGAGATGCATTGTGAGATCGAACAACGCGTGAGCAAAAATAGACCTCCTAAAATGATGTCGAAGGTTAAATGATGATCATTGATCTGATCAACACTAGATGCCCCAATCATGAAAAGGGCATACATCGTTGAATCATTGCCTTCGATGAGTTGAAGAACTTGATTCTAGTAAGCTTAAGTCAAAATCCTAGCCTTGGCGGCAATTAGGAGATAAGCTTAAGTCAAATCCTAGCCTTAGCGAAATTAGGAGATAAGCTTAAGTCAAATCCTAGCCTTGATGGCAATTAGGAGATAAGCTTAAGTCTAATCCTAGCCTTAATGGCAATTAGGAGATAAGCTTAAGTCTAATCCTAAATTAGGAGACTAGCTGCCTAGTTTGCTTGAAATTTGATCTTGATATTTTATTTATTTTCCCCAAGCAAGGAGGGTGCATGATTGTCTTTGACAATGATTCTTGAACGAATGCACTTAGCCATGATTAAGCATTTAATTGTTGATTTTGATTATGAAGTTGATTATTATGACTACCCCCTCAAGCGACGAGTCGATGAGGGTAATGACAATTAAATGAAGCGACGAGGTCACTTGACCACTATGAATGATCTTGAACAATTTAAGATTTAGCATTTGAATACTTGGCAAGGCCTAACTCAACCATGATTTCAACTATGAATAATAATTGTATACCTCTATCCCATGGAGCAATCCAGCCATTGTGGCCTTCTTAGGGAATCAAGATGATAGCAATTCCAATTATGCTTGTGTTGAATCACTATGTTCGATGATCTGCTGAATCATTGTGAATTTTGATTTATTTAATTTTTTTGTTAATTTTACAATTTTTGAAATTTTGGACCTATAGATATGCTTAATTGTCCATTTTGAAACTCCTTATGATGAGAAAATGTGTGCATTTATGACTTGAATGAAAAGACCAAAGATTTAGACTTCTTTGGAGCTTTTGGGGATCGATACTGATAATGCCCCAGTTGATGCTTGCAAATGTTTTTGTTTTGATTTTATGTTATGGATGCAATGATGAATGCAATGCCTAAATGATAATGTGATTATGCTATATGCTATGATCTATATGTATAGATGGACTATTATGTATGCATATGGATGTCATATTTTGATGTTAAATGCATGTATAATTTGCTTCACTTGTATGCATTTAATTTATGCTGCTATGACATAGTGTATGCCATGTATGTACTGCATGTATTTTTGATGATACTGATTTATTGTAAATGGACATGTATGTTTTAATCACTTAAAACACAATGTATGCAATATGATATGATGCTTTAACAATCTAATGGATGACACCACAAAATGTATAACAATCATGGATGATAATTGCTATATTTTATTATGAATCTTTATTGATTTGACACTCATATGTGAGTTGCAATGCACTATTTCTATTTATAAGTTTTTGTAAATTAAAAGATATGCATAACATAGTCAGTGGCCGTCTAAATATCATTTCTGACATCCATCCGGTATCTAACATATATCATGAATAGTTCTAATAAACAAACTCCCATAAACAAAATTTTATATTTGATGATTGCATTTTAAAATTTGATTGTTGCTATTTGGGAATTTTTGAGGTTTACCATGAGACTCAAACACCCTAGTTGACTGATCAAAAGTTGTATACTAACCATACTAGACTTCTGAAATATAAGGCTTTCGCTAGGATAGGCCCTAACTATTCATTATCCCTGTGTGTGCAAATGAATATATTAAGATAAGGCACAAGCATACCCCGATGTCAGGCAGGATTCTTTCAACCCATTGCTAAGATAGGGGGTCCACAAATGTTTATCCAATCTTAGGTTTAGATTTTAGTTGGACTAGACCACTAGGTGATACAGGACACCTGAAGCTAGCTCTTCCACATTCAAACATTGGTCTTGTACATAAGCGAGGTGCTAATGCATCAGACATATCGTCATGCGTAAGGTACAATAGTGCTAATTCCATGGATTCAAGTTCGCTCCCTTCTTTTCTTCAATTTTTTGGGATACTTGCTCATATATAGTTATGCAAGGGATTTGATTCCACTTTGACTTTGAACTTTCTTTGGATCTTCATTTGATCTTCATTTGAACTTGCTTTCTGATATTCATTTGATCTTCATTTGAACTTTGATTTTTGATCTTCATTTGATCTTCACTTTCTGGAATTTACATTTGATAATTTTCTTCAGAAACTTCCCTTTGGGGATTTTGCTTTGGGGGAACTATTTCTGGGATATCGATTGAGGATATCGATCTATGATATCAATATGGGATATCAATCTGGGATGTCGATCTATGATATCGATCTAGGGTATCAATATTGAGGATTGATGTGGGATATCACTCTGGATATTGCTCATTTTATCGTAAGCAAGGGATTCTATGTAGGGAATAAACTTGTCCTTTTTCCAATTACCAACATTTCCCATACCGTCCACACAGGGGGATAAGCAAGAATAACTCTTTTCACCTCAGGATACCTGGTCCTGCTTCGTGGCTTTCATCTTCCCCTAGTCCTTATTAGGATTGTTTAATTTGTTGATTAGTGATAGAATTCTGATATGCTAAGGGCTATACTAACTAGACCTCAACTACAAAAGCAAAGCAAGCTTTCTATCAACTCTTGAGAAGACCTCTAGGTATGGTTGAATGATCAGAAAACCCTAGTATATTCTTCATAGCAACATTTTGGGTTGTGTTGAAAAACACAATTACTCACAAGGGTGAATGGATGATAATGATAGTGCATAGATGCATGATTGAAACACAAATGTGGTGTCATTTGTAAGATTGTAAACACAATTTATTCTAATGCAAGTGACATATGATTATGCCTAATGCAATGCAAGGATGAAAATGCATGTGGAGGATGAGATGCATGATGCAAAATGCAATGCAATGATACAAATGAAATGCATTTTTTTTAGAATTTTATTGCTTTTTAATTTTTATGGATTTTAATTTTGATTTGACCAAAGGGCTTACAGATGCCTTTGGAGCCTTTTATGAGATGACCAAAGGGCTTACAGATGCCTTTGGAGCCTTTTATGAATTGACCAAAGGGCTTATGATGCCTTTGGAGCTTTTTGTGCATTTTTATGGATTTTGATGTTTTCCATATTTTTGATGTTTTGATATTTTTCAATTTTTTTTTAAATTTAAATGTTTTGAATGTTTTTGAATTTTTAAATTTTCAATTGTTTTTAAATTTTGATATTTTATGATTTTTTTCTTGTTTTTATGTTTTTAAATGGGAAGGTACGCTACCTTAGGTACCCCCAGTGTGTGTGCCACTCAATGAAAGTGAGGAAGGTGTGATACCTTTAGAAGTCTCACTTTGCTTCATTGATCGTGATGTGGATGATGGGGAAGGTGTGACACCTTGAAGACCCCCAATGTGCATTGTGCTTGATGTGCCATGATTGGCTTGGCTAGGAGGAGTAGTAGAAACTGATTCCCCCTATTGTGATGTGCAATTTTGTGCAGTGCCAATGTCCCACTGAGATGAGACAAGCGAAGGTGAAACATTGGATGATGCTACAAGGTTGCATAGATTGATTTTGACATTCTTGTTTCTCTGTTACAACATTGATCATTCCCACAAACTCTTGGGGAGGTTTATTGATATGCACCTGGTTAGGTTGCTCAACTTGATTAGCAGGCATTATGTTTACTTCATGTGCATGCAAGGGGTCTTGGAAGACTCCTATCTGAAGCTCTTGCCTCTCGATCATATCTTGCACTAAATCTCTAAAGGGATAACATGTTTGGATGTCATGACCCCTTTGTCGATGGTAAACACAATATAGATTTTCCCTGTGCACCTTTGATCTATGCTTATTAGGCTTCAAAGGATGGATCTTTGGAAGATTGATTCTTTGCACCTCATACAATCGATCAAAGAGCGATGCTAATGTCTCTAGAAAATTAGTATATTGTCATTGTGGCCGATGTTGTTGGCCTTGTATATAATTCTGGTTGCATATGATTTTGGGCCAGAGGAGGCTGAGCTTGGTAATTATGTTGCACTGGTAGAGGCGGTGCACCCTGGTTTGAGGATTCGGGGATACTCAAAACAACTTGATTGATTGGGGTCACCATTTGTTGCATGTTGCCACCTATAATATTCTTGTTTGGCCATTCCTTTTTGTGGAGTTGAATATCACCCTCCTGTATCTTGATGTCTTCAATGACCTGGGCCTGTGCTAAGGCCTCCTCGAATGTTTGATATTGTTGTAATTGCAAGAGAAGGGAGATATGTTTCGAACAACTTCTCATAAACATTCGAATGAGCTCTATTGTGGGTAAAGTGAAAGGTAATTTTGACATCACCTTCCTCCATTTATTACCATACTCAATGACTAGCTCATCATCTAGTTGACAAAGGCTAACCAAGTCAGTCAAATTTTTCATTTCCTTAGCACTAGAGGCAAAATATTGCAGGAATGCATCGGCTAATTGCTCAAAGGTGTATATGCTATGATGTGGTAGATGATTATACCATTCTAAAGCATCCCCAACTAATGTTGTCATGAAGGTTCTCAACATCAAGGGGTCATTGTCTTGAAAATAAAAGCACATATGGATGAAGCTTGTCATGTGCTCTCGTGCATCTTCATCATATTTGAACTTTTCAAGTGGAGGCATCTTGAAATTCGATGGGTATGTCGGTGATGACATCGAGGGATGCAAAGGCTGATTTCTAAGCTGCTTCAACATGGGTTTTTGATAAACCAATCTTTGATTTTATTTTTTGAATGCATTTATCCGATCAACTAGCGCTTTGTATGCCCTTGATGAAATGATATGATCTTCATCTCGTCACCCTTGATTAGGTAGAGGAGGTCGCTTTTGATGTTGAGGTGGATGATAAGTATAATCATTAGGTACCTCATCATAACTGGATTCAGGGTAAGCATCTACTTCTTCCTGATGTTCCCATTGGGACTCTACATATGATTCCTCATCGTATTGATCTTGGTACTATTGAGGAGTATGAGGTTCATGATGATACCCAGATAATGGCCTATGATGTTGAACATGATTCTTGCATGGCCGAGGGGAAATATTCTGAGATTGCACTGGGCGCCTTATGCGTTGTTGCATCCTCTGGGTGCTAGGCGTAAGCACCACTTTACGCAATGCATTTTGCACTTGCTCTTGTTGTATCCTTTGTTGTTCTTGTATCTTTCGTTGATACAACCTTTGTAGGTGTGCTCGTGGTGAGTCCACCCATTGTTGATTTAATTGTTGTTGATCCAACTAGAGTTGATCCGTATGTTGTTGGTCAAGTTGTGGCCTCAGTGCCTGATGTGTATGATCTCATTGTTCAGTTGTATGGGGGCTATGTACCCTCATATTTGAAATATGAATGGGTTTATCATGTATTTTCCCCTAGTAGGATCTATCACTTGTTTTCCATGCTCCTTAAAGGTTGCATTGACCTGATATTTTGAGCTATGAGTGGGCTCTGTATAGTTTGACGATGTAGAGCCACAATGTGGTTGCCCCATGTACTCTTCATGAGGAGTAGGAGGATGACTTGGGTCCTCTTTCTCATCTATGAGAAATGATGCATATTCAGGCTTAGATGTAAGCTCTGTATATTCAGGTTGCACATAATGCTCCCTATGAGGAGTAGGGGGATGGCTTGCTCGACCCGATGGGGTGGTTTGCTCACCCAAGCTAGGCCATGGTGTATGTTCATGATCACTTTATGATTGATGTATAGAGCAATCTGGGATGTGAACCTGTGACATTGACCTATTAGGCTCCTCAGTTGGTGGATTGTTCCTTATATAGAATTCTATCAAGGTGTTCCAATCAGGAAGGTTTCCTGGAGGACCTGTGGGTGCCTCCCTAATAGGGCTATCTTGATGGTTGGACCCCCTATGGATGGTATTGATGCTATGATAATACCTAGGATGCCATTCAGGGATGGCCATGTCTTCTGGACTGATTTGAATATGTTCAGTGGTTATGGAACCTGATTCCCTCTCTAGATTGGAGGTCTTGCTCACCATGGGAGGTCCCTCGACCATATAAAAAATTTTTGGCTTCCAAAAAAAATTTAAAAGTGTTATATATCAAAATGATCAGTGTGATGAGCTGATCACAATGAGCTATAACTCAAAAATATGATTTTCGGGTCAAAATTTTGTATTTTTGAAATAATTGGCCAATCGGGGCTCGTGGGGAAATCGCCACTTTTAGGATTTTTGGGGAAATTTTGAACCATGAAGAGTTATGATCCAAAATTTCTGTGAGAGGTGCACAAGGGTAAAACTAAGACAACAAAACAAATTTGGCAATTTTTGGAGTTGTCTAGACCATTTTATGACCATTTTAGTGCAATTTTTCCTTATTTTTGGCTTTGAAAATAGAGTAATCATAAAACCAAAATAACTTTTTTGTTATAGCTCTGATTTGCACGATTCTCGATCTGTTGGATGCAGAATAAAAAATATATTAGGGTTAGGGTTTGGCCCCAGATCAAGGATCTTATGTTGATTACCCAAATAATAATGAAACACACAAAGTAGACAATATGATTATCTCTTTTAAGGATTAGATGTGTGTCCTAAAACTGGTTTAGTGTGTTTTGAGATTTGTTGATACTACAATCTAACTCTCATCATGTTTTTCAATAGTTGATGATATTCTTAGATTGTTTAAAGGCTTTCACCTGTATGCTCGTAGCTCGACAACCTGGCAATGAACTCCAGGCCACGTAATCCCCCCAAAGTGTGGTAATGAAGTCCACACCTGGGCAGGGAGCACAGGTCCTCCCAGATCCTCACCCAATCTCACCCAGTTAGCATTATACCCTTCGAAGAGAAGTACATGCAAATTTTCTAGGCTATAGATGGTTCTTGGATCTGGTATTGGTCTAGTAACAAAAAGGTACATGGGAGTTGGGCCAATGGATGGAAATCACCTCCACCGTCGTTGAACCCTACTAGTGGTTGGATGTCACTCCCAACTCACTAGCGTTTAATTGAAATGTGGTGTGTGTGGTTCATTTTAATTGTTGCATGAAAAATAAAATGCATCATACAACACAAAATGCTCATTTTCTATATGATATGCAGCAAAAGAACTTTTCAAATTCAGAAAATGCAAGCTACATACTACATGCTCTTTTTGACAATGCAACTTACGATGATAAGTGGCCACTGATTGGGCCTCTAAACATGCAAACCAACACACAATTTAAATCTAGCACGTTGGATTCTAGGGTGGACTGCAATCAGAGGTCTATTGTTCCTAGCAGTGCCTAGCTAAAACTCATAAAAGAAAACCCTAAGGACCTAATTCATTTTCATGTTCTTTTTATCCTTAATTATCTAGGTTTCAAATTGTATGTTATGGAAAAACACAAGCAAAATATAGAAATAGAGAATGTTAATAGGGCCTACCTCAGGTCCTCATTTGATCTAGCTTTTAACTCCTATTGTCTGTTGTGTCTATTGTGAACTACAGGTCTGATGCATGGTTGCTACTATAGACCACATCTTGAAGCCATGGGCCAACAATGAGACCACAATTGTGAACTGTGGTTTGCACCTGATATCAAAAAATATAATGATCAAAAATTAGATGCATGAATTATGGAGTTCCATCATGATCACCTTCTGACCTATCCCAAAATGACCTCACACCTATGCTTCCTACTACGTGATATAAAAAAGAGACATAAAAGAATGCATTGCAAAATTGACAACAAATGGGAAAGAACAACATAGTTTATTCCATTTAGAAAGAAGCCAATTCCAGTTACAATCATGCCCCTCTTAGGGACACCCAAATTTTGATACTCTTATTAGATAGGAAAACATATGCAAATCCCTCTCAAAGGGGAAGGTGCAGTTTCAGGCCATTTGGGAAGTCACAAACTGCTCTAGGGTGGAGTTGACCCTCTTCTTCGCATTGAGGAAGGAATTGGATGATTGAATCTCCTTCGAACCTACTTTCCTCAAGGTCAAGAAACAACACAAAAGCATTAATAGCATAGGCAACCTCTCATGATGAGGCCCTTTGAGGGATATAAACATGAAGATGCCATAACAACTATGAAATCAAGAAGATAAACAAAACATACTAAGCTTATGCAAGATTCATAAAGATTGCTTGAAACATAGAAATAGGAAGTACTGCTATCAATCTAATGGACCAATTACATGAAATAAAGCATGAGAAACAAGAGAATTAGTGTCCAACTTGCCTACAATGGAAGAACTCAAGATTGATAAAACCCTAATTAAACTGGTCAGAGTGTCTCTAAAACATGAAATAAACTATTAAAATGCTTAATCTAATCTAATTAAGTACACTGCAAAAGAAACAGTAAGGAGATCTATCACCGGTTGCAAACCATAGCTCTGATGAGCGGTCTGCACTGTACACCATGGCTATCAACCATGACGAGCAATCAAGTAGCTTTGCCCTCCAAATCTAGGGTTGTGGGCTTGATCCTCCTTGTCCAATTGATGATCAAGGGTCGCCTTGGTGTCCTCTGACTGGATTGGCGGTTGAATTGCACAATTGGGCCTCCGTTCACCCAAATTTGCATTTCTTGGCATTCTAGCTCCTTAGGGCATCCATGGCATGAATTGACATGATGCTTGGTGAATTGGCAAGTGAATGGCAACTAAACTCTCTCAGTACACTCAGGTGAGTCTACAATCCGATAGGGCTTCGCTACTCAAATGCTCTCTCTCTTGCTATATCTTTGCCCTAATTCGAAGGGGTACTTATAGGATTACCCAAGGGCTAGGGGTGGCTTCATGGAGAAGCCAAGATCAAGAAGAGGTGGTTAGGACAGTTGGATTGGAAGCCTCTAGAATATTTCATCCTTCAACCACCTTCTTCTAGAACAAATGGCCATTCAAACCGATTTGGCTCGGATGAAGGCCAACTGAACTTCAGTTCTAGACCACGGGTGATAGCTACGGTCTAGACTATAAACCGTAGGTGTCAGCTATGGTTCATACTGTAGACCACAGGTCTCAACAACGGTTTGAGCCGATTAGGCCAAGGAGCCCAAATTGAGTGGTTAGAACCACTGCTCTATCTTGGAGTCTATCCAAGATCTTCCATATGGTCTTGTAGCATGTCCCATATGAGTAGTCACCATCGACATGATGTGTTTTAGGTGTCTATGAAACCATTTAGAAGAGAAAATATTTTTGCCCCTACAACTGTATGTAAAATCTAGTCAATCTATGGGAGAGGATAATAATCTTTGAGTGAAGCTTTGTTCAAATTGTGAAAGTCAATACATAATTGAATATCTCCATTTTATTTTTGATCGGGACTAGATTGGTGATCCATATTGAGTGTTTGATTGGATATATAATTTTAGCTTCTAGTAGTTTCAAAAACTCTTGCTTCATCAAGGCTTATTTTTTTGGATTTACTAGCCATTTATTTTAATGGAAAGGCTTGGCACCTTCTTGGAGCTTAATCGTGTGTTGGATTGTTTCCTTTGAGTAAACCTTCAAGTCACCATAGGTCCAGGTAATGGTGTCTGGAAATCTCTTACACAATTCCTTGATTTCATCCAATTATTTATCTATAGTTTTCACCCCTACTTTGATGGCTTTGTTAGGTCCCATCAGAGCTTCCTTATATCTACATTTTTCAACTTTCATATTATGGCCTATAGACCTATCATTATTGTCAAATAGGTTCTCCAGTGTGACCAAAACTTTAGGGATATGGTTATTTTTTAATTGGATGATGTTTACCTCTTCTTAATTTTTGGCCATCCTATTATTGGAGCAATTCATATCATGGACTAGGAAGTCTACTATATGCTAATCACTCCTAAAAACCTAACATAAGGTATCCCTATCAGGTATAGAAGGCATGTATATCAGTATGACTATCTTTTATTTCTAAATGACATTGCTAATAGGATAGAAGTTTGCTCCTACTGAACCCAGAAAATCTGCATGCATATTTTTCTCTTTGGAGATTGCCTTTATGTTAAGGGATTCAAAAAATTCTAGTAAATCTCAGACTTTATTTTGGTAAGCTTTAAGATAATGTTGTTTACTTACGCATTTTTCTATAACTTGATTTACTATCAGTTCAGAGTCACCAAAAATTTGTAGTTTCTTAATAGCCATATTTTTAGTCTTTTTGAGGCCTAAATAGAGTGATTCATATTCCACTGCATTATTGGTGCAACTACAGGTTAACCTATAAGAGAAAACTTTCTCCTCCCCAATCGGAGCGATTAGAACAATACCCACTCCAGCCCCATTTTTGCATCTGGCATCGTAAAAGAAAAGATTTCACAATTGATTAGTGGATATGTCACGTAGTGGAGGAGTGGATTTTTTTTTCTCAAGTTTTAGGATTGTATAGCTTCCTATATCTATTTCAATCATGGTGTTGAAATATAGGAGATAAAACTAGTCTTCTTCTTGTAATTCATTCGGAGCTTCTTCCATTAGACTCAAGTCTATCAGATCTTTAGTCATCATGTTTATAGTAGTAGAGGCCTTTTCCTCTTCTCCAATCCTTTCAACATGGAAGGTAGAAGGTTTCTCATTGAATATTTTTATCCTTTTACTTTTGAATGGAATTTCAAGGTGTGAAAAATCAAGAGATAGATATCCTCCTATTTTGGCAGTAAATTCACTGGATAGGCACATGCCAAAATAAGGCTCTAAATCTACCACTACTACTTCTTTAATGACTATAAGCTGAGGTAGCTTGTGAAGGACTATAGGGATCTTTAATCACACCTACTATTTTTATAGGGGTTCCATATAGTTTTAAGACTCCCAGAGTGCTTCTTGTGTATTCCATTCCCATAATATCGCATACTGCTTTAGGCATAACACTAGTTGTATCTCCATAATCAATCATACAATAATGGGGGGTCTATTCTTTCCAAAGGTGGAATTTAGGCTAGCTTGAGTAGAATCCAACTAGACTGGGTTTTTATTTTTATTTTTCATAGACCTTAATGATTTTTGTATTAGGTCAATCTGTCCTGGGATTCGTAGGGCTTCATACATAGTGGCTTTTAATGGAGTCTTCTTCATTTCTTCGACTATGTTGAATGGGAGAGAATCAACACTCTTTTTATTTACTTTTGTGTCAAACCTGCTCCTATATACCTGATTAGCATCAACTCTTTGATGCTTAGTCAGTGAGGGGTACCTTAATTTATCTCTGGCTTACTATTGAGTTTCTATTTCTTTAGCCAGAGGTATTTCCTTGCGAGTCTCTACCCCCTTTGGATCTAGATTTTGTGGAGGTATTTTCTTAGTAGGGCTCTTTATAGGTGAAGGCACCTTCAAAGGATTAAGCTCCTTAGGGTCAACCTAAAATGGTTTCTTTCCCGATCTAGTTAGAACTGAGACTTGTTCTAGAGAAGACATCATAAGGTTTTGATCATATTCTCTGATCATATTTATATGATCCTTGAGGGATTTTTCTACTTTTTTTGTGGCCACCTTATGAACTTGATGCTGATGGATCATGCAAGAAGTCTCACCATGAGGATACTATTATGTAGAACACCAGAAAGACAATTCTGGGGAGGCATTACTAGGTCCAACATCTTCATTGGCATAAACCATATTAATTTTATCATAATTGGTCCCACTCATGGAAGCTTGATCTCTAGTTACCTGGGTAACGTCTCATATGAGAGTTTCTTTCTACTTCTCTATGATCCATAGATATGAATTTATTTGATATTCTTATAGGATAATTTTAGATATTGCAAGATCACCAGCTGAGCATCTTGGGTTGATGGGGTTTCTACTGGGAAAATTGTAGGAATAACAGGGAGTATTGGAAGGGTAGGGGGTGCTTGCAAAAGTAGGATGTTAGGTTGTCTAGTCCATGTGGGGAGACCAACGTTAGAAATTGCGAGGAGAATTGGGAAAGCAACATTTGATGCTTGAGGAAAAAATGGAAAAATTGGAGTCATCATCTTGGAGGGGAATCCCCCAATGGTGATCAGATCATTTTTTTATTTTTGCACCTCTTGATAAATTTTAGGGAATGTGTGCACCCGAGACTGTCTGAAAACCATACTTATTTTTTAATTGAAGGCTATTAGGTAGTAGTATATAGCTTGCTCATGGGTCGGTATCAAACCATCAAAGACTCTCAACCAGGTTTGATTGAACCTAATATTAAAATCCATGATATCATCTTGAGGATATTTTCTGGATATAATTAAACTGATTTAGCAAGGAAAATGGGTCACCATGCTCATTGAATTCTTCCACCAATTTACCCACAAGTTGGTCCTAGGTAGATATTGTATGGTTTTCAAGGGCTCTATACCAGTAGAGCATTTTTCCTTTTAAGGAAATTACCAGCAACCTTATCATCACGTCCTCTTATGTGATGTCGTGTATAGGTGCTAATGCAACTACGTCCAAATAATGTTTGTAGGCTATCTTTCTGGTACCATCATACTGGGGTAGTGCTTTCAAATTGGATGCCAATATTGGGTGATAGGCTTCAATATTGAGAGGTCCTATATGATTCCACAAAGGGTAAGACATAATTGGTAGATTTTTAGCCATTGAGGTTATGTTGGTAGCTAGAACTAAGGTTCTGCTAGCAGCAGTGCTAGAGAAGGCTATAGAGGAAGAATGTTCTTGTCTTGAGTTGTTGATATAAATAGAAGTTCTAAAAAAAAATACAGAGTTAGATCAAAGGCTACCAAGGTGTAGTTCAAAGAAATCCATGGGCTCTTCTAAATTCTTAGCTTTAGATCTGGTTATCATAAAAATGGTTTATAACCAGAAGTTAGGTAAGGATTTTTATAGGGTTTCTTTCTGGTGCAGAGTCTCAAAGTGATAAAAAAGGTTAACAAGGCAAAGGTTTCACCAGGGCTTTGATCTGTATAATGTGTGGGATTAGGGTCCCATCGGATGTACCAAAAACTATTGGAACAAAATCTACCTTCGGTTACTTTTACACCCAAGACTTTGCCAACATTGAAAGACCGGGATCAAACTGAGTTTTTCTGGTTCAATCTCCAGAGAATGCTGGTTCCTTACTTTGTTAAGAAAAAGGGATAGAGAGAAGGGAATGCATAAAGGGATTGAAATATAGCCAATTCTAGAAAAATAAAATGGTACATATTAAGCAACAACACAACAATTATCACAACCTTTTGTAGAAAATCATAATGAAACTCAAGACATAGAAAATAGAACCCTTTGGTGAATATTTACTTAAACACAACATGTTCTTGAGGGTAATTGTAGATCTAATTGAATGTGATAGAGAAATTTAGAGTAAGAATTAATGCATAATACATTCACTTTAGACTAAATTAGCAATAAACAACACATACATACTTGTAACACCAATGAGCTCAGAACCAGAATGGATGATCTTTATTAAACATTTCAGTAGTCTGAATACATAGCCTTGTAAACACCTAAGAGCTAACCATTTTCTTAGGTCACTCATTCTATATATAGAGTTTTACATAACAGAAAATTGAAATTTGTTGCAACAAACTGCCCGTAGGCTCATTCTGGTAAAGGAGTGATTGAAGATTGAGATCCTTCTTGTTATAGAGATATTCTTTGAATCATGGAGCTTTTAACTAAAAAGGTTAAGATCTTCTTGTTGTAGAGATCTTCTCCACCTTCTTGTAGACATCATGGTCCACTTGTCAAAATATCACGAAATCATGACTTTTGGATTTCATTTGCTCCTTGCTCTCCAAAATGTTGTTTTTTCATGACTTTAGCCTCCACCTTAGCTCTGCTTGTAAAAATATCATAAAATCATGAATTTTGTCTTTCACTTGCTCCTTGCTCTCCAAAATGTAACGTTGTTGTGAATTTAGCCTCTGCCTTAGCTCTGCTTGTCAAAATGTCATGAAATCATGACTTTTAGCTTTCACTTGCTCCTTGCTCTCAAAATGTCATGCTATCATGATTTTAGCCTCCACCTTAGCTCCCCTTGTCAAAATATCATGAAATCATGACTTTTGGATTTCACTTGCTCCTTGCTCTCCAAAATGTTGCATTGTCGTGACTTTAGCCTCTGCCTTAGCTTTGCTTGTCAAAATATCATGAAATCCTGACTTTGGGTTTTCACTTGCTCTTTGCTCTCCACAATATTGCACTGTCACAGTATTTCTTCACACTTAGAAAAATTTGAGGAGAGCACCCCTTATTTCCCTAGGTGTGGTCATTTTGACCAACACATACCAAGAGTAGGTTTATACTCATGCAACTTGTCTTGTCGATCCACATCCTGAGTATGGCATACCCAATTTTTTTTTTCCAATTGTGAGGTATAATCCTGAACTTAATGCAGGTCACATGTACGCATCTATGATCCACACTAATGTACTTGGGCTTATGTTAATGTGGCATATCATTTACCTACTTCTACTCCACCCACTTCATCCATTTTGCTCCAACTGCCATCCCAGGTGTCAAATACCCCATCTTCCACAATGACCCAAGAATTGTTCTTCACACAATCCCCATCATGGGCAACTTTAACACCCACCATATAGGCCTTAACACCTCCATAAACATAAGATCATTCTTGCACTTACTACCAAAAATCACCAAATATACCTCAACTACCTACCAACTACCACCAAAATTCTTCAGTATCCATACAACCACCACTATATTCCAAGGCCTATGGCCAACCCCCACTCAATCCCAAAATCTAGTCTCCACCCACACCCCATCATCAAAAACCATCCATTCAACATCAACAACCCCCCATTCAACATCAACAAAAACCCATTCAACACCAAAAATAATACCAACAATCACCCTCCAAATACCAACAACACTCCAACTAGCACACATCATCCAATCCCACATACACCCACCACCAATATAATCAAAACCATCAGGATTCATATTTGGATTTACAAGTTGGTGCACCTCATTTAGCTCTCTAGGTCACTCTAGACACATTTCAACTATTTATCGACAAGGTCGATAGCTTAGCATTACAATTTGTTGGCACTGGGTACCAAAAACAAACACTCAATCAACTTCAAAATTATCCAATCCATCCTTTCGTACCATCTCCACCATATCATCCCCTATTTGAGATATCAAAATTCAAAACATTCAAGGGAAAGGAGGATCCACAAGAACACATGAGCACATTTATAAATGTGTGCTATCTTATCAATGAAATTGATCCCCTCATGCTTCATACATTTTTTCTATCCCTTGGGGGAGGAGCTTTAGATTTTTTTAATCATTTACCTAGGCATATCCTTTATAATTTTGAATAATTGGCCAACCTATTTCTAGAATGTTTTACCCTTATCATCAAAAAGAGAATCACATTGACAAATCTATATAATATTTGACATCTTGATGAAGAACCTATATTGGATTATGGTGCTCTGTGGAGAGTTGTGATAGAAAAAATATCCTTTCCTCTCTCCATCATGGAGCTCACTCGATTATTCATAAGGAGTTATTCAAAACAAATATCTTTACTATTACAACAATAATATCACACACTTTAGGAGGCTTTAGCACAAGCCAAGACTATTTAAGATATCAAAATCCAAGAGGGAGAAATAAAGCTTAAAAATAAATAATGGCCAAAAAATATTTCTAAAGGCACTTCCAATGATCAATCCAAGCCCAATCGAGTCAATCAGGTGGTATTAAGCAGCCCAAGCATTCCTAATCAACAACTTCAGCAACCTCCACCTCAACAACCACAAAAATTTCAATATTTGCCTCAACAACCAACATACCATGCCACACCACCTCTCACTCAACTTCAAAATCCTTCACAAAAAAAAAACTCTCCTAGGCATCCTTCTAGGCCCTCTCACAATTTCAATTTACTTTCTGAGGTTTATTCGATCATATTTCAAAAAATTTATGAGGCACAAGCAATGTCATTACTGTAAATAATATCAAAGGACCCCAAAAAAACTTAAACTAAATTATACAAAGAGTATCACTACTATATTTACCATAGGCAAAATGATCATGACATCAATTATTGCATAACATTATAAAATTGGTCCAATACCTTATTGAGAAGGGGTTCATTACCATAGATTGTCCTATCGTGCTACCCAATCAGAACCTTGGCATTTATTAGGACCGCTTACCATAATATGGGACAAACCAAAAAATTCATTCACCATCTACTTACAACACCCCCCAACCAACTTAACCACCTCAATAATATCCCACAACATCAAAAATTTATAGGGATGATCCATATCATTACTCAAAACAAATTCTATCATGATCAAATAACACAATCGAGCACCCCCCAACATGCCTCCATCCTCTATGTTGCTACCTCTATAAATGTAGGCCATACCTCACTCCCACGGCTAATCATATCCCTAAAAAAATGCCTCACACAGAGCCTCAAAATAACATTGGCTAAACTCTTAATCTATGAGCTCATTTAGCAATCACCTCCACATCACGAGGTATTGATGGGAATTCTAAAATACATTGACCTCCAAACTCAAGATCTGAATGCCTTCACAATTTTTTTGGGCAGTATCAAAACTTACAAAGAACCTTCAATTAGATTCTATGATTATGAGATTAAAACTTTACCAATAGAGGTACATTATCCTCCACTGCATATTATGGATCATATAGACTACAAGCCTTTCAAATGTGTTCTGGTCAATACAGGCTCTTCGATCAACATCATCACCTCCATTGCACTCCAACACCTCCACTACCACATTTACATATATTCGCTTCCACCTTAACTCTACGGGCCTTCAATGATACCTTGTGCTCAACACTTGGGATATTTTTTCTACCTATTCAATTAGGTTTGAAGACCATTCATACTTTATATTCCATTCCTAAAAGAGAAATGCAATACATTTTTTTTTTTGGAAGGCCATGAATTTAGGATATATGATGCACCCTCTCAACATTACATCATTACCTCAAATATATTCATGAGGTCCCGTACACTACATCCCTATGATGATGAACCTTTCAAGTACTATCACATGATCTCCAACCAGTACGAGCCTCCCTCACCTTACACACATCTATACCTTACCTCATCCTTGCTTGAACCAACCCTAAGCTCGCCTAAATCATCCCCCCAACCAATCTCATCTCATATTACCCCATATCTCCCACCACCAATTACGCATCCACCTGCCTATCCTACACTACCTAATTTACATTTACCCTCATTATATCATACCTGACTCACTACACTACCTTGACTGCTTCCAAAAACAAAAAAAAGTTCCAAAAAATTAAGTACAAAGCTTTAATCCTTGGAATTCTTAGGTCCTTAGATCATGGATTTAATCTCCATCGAGGCTGTAGAGGCTTGACTAGTAGTGGAGTACACCATGTGTGGTGACACATCTATCACATTAGCAAACTTTGATACAGACCTATGTACACTCATGAATGAGCTATCTTATTTGTGTATCCTTTTGTCAATCAAGCACTTTGCTTCACTATCAAGACTTTAGCATGGTTTTTCAATGCCAACATACATTCAATAAAAAAATTAGTTGTCGGGTTCAAAATGTTGTATCCTTTTGTCAAAGGTTATACGCTTTACCTCATATTCACATCTCAAAACACATCAACTACCAGGGTTAAAATATTGTATCCTTTTATCAAAGGTTACACCCTTTGCCTTGCATTCACATATCACAACAAACCATCTGCTAGGTTCAAAATATAGTGTCCTTTTATCAAAGGTTATGCCCTTTACCTTGCCATATTGAAAATCAAATTTTAGTTCAAAAACTTCAAAGGAACCAAAACCCTTTGGTCACATTTCAATTTAAAAGCTCCAAAGGCACCAAGACCCTATGGTCACATTTCAATTCAAAAGGTCCCAAAGGCACCAAACCCCTTTGGTCACATTTAAATTCAAAAGGCCCCAAAGGCACCAAACCCTTTGGTCACAATTCAATTCAAAAGGCCCCAAAGGCACCAAACCCTTTGGTCACAATTCAATTCAAAGGCTCCAAAGGCACCAAACTCCTTTGGTCATATTTCAATTCAAAGGCTCCAAAGGCACAAAAATCCTTTGGTCATACTTCAATTCAAAGACTCCAAAGGCACCCACCCCTTTGGTCAAATACCAATTTTAGTTCAAAGGCCCCAAAGGCACTAAACCCCTTTGGTCAAAATTTTCCATTTTAGTTCCAAAGCTCCAAAGGCACCAAACCCATTTTTTTACATTTTAGTTCACATGCACCAAAGGTGCAAAAACCCCTTTGGTCAACATCTAGAATAGTTTTTTCTTTCTTGCAAAATCTTAGGATTTATTTTTGTGTCATAGATTAGCTCTAGCTTAGTCTTTACTTTCATGTATTATATTAGATTTAGTTTATGATTTACTTTCTTGTCCTCGATTAGCTTTAACCTAGGGTTTAATTTCTTGTCCTAGATCAACTACACTAAATCCCTGAGTGAACCTCATATCTAGTGATCTACTCTAATACACCTAGTAGTTTCAACGACTGGTTATCCATGCAATCTAGTAGGATGAGAATATTACCATAAGGACACTCATCATCAATCATCAATTATCACATTTCAATCAATCGTGTATGGTTATTGTTTTCATATAATATGTTTCCTTTCATGTTCATAGATTAGCTTAGCTTAAAGCCCCATTTTACTCAGGAAAAAGCAGACTCATAAAATCACTTTAATTTTATATTCATAAACTAGATTATATTAACAACCCCATTATGATTGGGAAAAAGTAGAGCCATCGATTATATTATATTAGATTAGATTAGTAGGTCCATTTTTCTCGAGAAAAAGCAGATCCATAGCTTCTATTTTCTTTGATGTTCATTGATTATATTCGATTACATCCCCACTTTTATCAAGCAAAATTAGAGCCATCAATTAGATTAGATTAGATTAAAAGCCCCATTCCACTCAGGCAAAAGTAGAGCCCCATAGATTAAAATTTACTTTCACACAATTTAGCTACTTTCATAAATTAGATTTACTTTCATGTAATTTAGAGCTTTCATAGATTAGATTCCAACATGCACACACAGTTCAACATGAACATTTAATTTAAAACGCACATGTAGTTCAACATGCGCATTTGTAAGCTATCCGGTGAAGAATCCAAATAACACATCCATTTTAATTTTTACTTGCATTCTGGGTGATAAGTCTGAGGTGTGCACATCTAATTATAATTATGATGTAATATATCCTCCTTTGTAAGCTTACATCCTTTTTTATAATATCAATTCAAAGGGGAAACTTCTAATTACACCACTTAACTAGTTGATTCACCACCTCATTCATTCTCCTCGAAAGTTTTATAAATTCACATCCTACCCCTTCCTTGAGCAAGAGGATGGTTGATGGGGATGGTTCATATGCATGAGAATGGTACAATTACATACATACATACAAAACTTTGAGCCGATTTTATATTTAGTCACTTGAGTCATTACCTGCAACCATACTCGTCCCACACTAGACACTAATCACATCATTTCATGGGCCAAAATATGGCTTTTAGAAATGGTAGAATACAATAGTATTTGGTTGTTTTAACATGTACAGTCTCAATTATCAGTCATCTAGACCAAAAATATCGTAGATATGGTTTTTATCCCTCCAAATGATCAACATCTAACCTGCATGGAGATTACTAGAAACAACACAATGTAGCATGATGTAGCACAACAACAACAACAATGACAACAACAGTCGTAAGGAAGATAAAATATGTCTTTATTTGCTTTCCTCTTTATACATTCATGATTATTTTCTGGATTTGAATTATAGTTTATCATTTTGGATTTGGGTTTTACTTCGGGAGGCCCAACATATACTATTGATAGGTTTGTAGAGAGTTTGCATGTAGGTACACAAATCCAAAGGTAATAGAGTCAAACATCAACTTATATCCACTAGATCCACATCTAATCCTACCAATCCACCTAATATAGTCACTAGATTTGAATCTGATCTAGATTTAGCCATAAAATTAATTAGATCTAGATTCAATATGACACATATGGTGGATCTAATATTGATCCACCACATATAGATCTAGATCTAGCAAAGTGATGGTCACAAAAAACCTACCCATAAAATGTTGTAGTGGAAGAAGGCCCATGCACTATTGTATCTTGTAAAAAAGATTCATCTATTCCATACATTTGTACAATCCACAAGGGTTTGATTGTAATCAAAACAAAATATGAAAAAATACATATAATACATTATTTCCTATTTTTTAATTTGCATTGCTATGGTGCATCTTTTTCTCGTCTACATTCACTATCCTCATTAAATGTATTCTTAACAATTTCTTCCATGACATGTAATAAATAATAAGAAAAATATTTCCTTTGATGTAGTCTACCTTATGTCTCCCTAGGTTTTAAATAATTTTAAATTATATGATGTATAATTCTTTATATCTTCCTAATGTTTAGAAACAAAAATATGAAATTTGAAAAACTATTTTTCTAAATTTAAGGTTAAATACCTTTTGAATCCCAAATTATTTAATTTGCATAAGTTCAATAATCAAATTATTAAAAAATAAAGCAAATTAATCTTAAAAACTTATAAAACCTCTAGACACCAAATCCTAGCCACTTGTCATCCATTTGCATCAACAAATCACAACCCTCCATTATCTATATATATGAATATATTTATTTATATATAAATATAAATATTTTATATTTATATTTATATATTTAATAAAATATATGCATATATTTATGAATAAATATCAGCCATTCACCACAATATAATCCCAAAAATCCATTTAACATGATCCATGTTACATATCAAAGTTATAATCTTAACCATTCATCATGTTTTAATCTTGATTGCACGTTGGTGTTGCTGAAATCCCAAAATGTTGAAGGTAAGGTTATAAAATATAATTCACTTTTGTGAATGAGGTTAAGCAGTCAATCAATTCAAAAATTAAAAATCATAAGAGCTATTGTATTTCAACCTCATCAAAACCCTAGTGTTTTTCTAACCATTTATATCCTTGTCATCGTCGCATCCTCAATTTTTAGCCACCCAAACCCTTGTAAACCAGATTTGGTTTTGCAAAATTCTTTCCAAAGACCCTTGAACACTCTAAGGTATTCCCCAAACATTGTAAGGCATTCCAGGAATGCTACAAGGTGTTCATATCCCTTTTAGAATTCTCTAGAGTATTTCTCCTTAGTCAATTTACCATCGAATAGCCCTAAGATGCTTCTAGGCATTCATGAACCTTCAGATCATAGAAGCAAAGTGTGGATCATACAAATTAGGTATACATTGACAAGGTAAAAAGGTTATTTATTTTACAACTTACATTTTCTATGTTTTGCTTGCATTTCATGATTTCTACACTTAGGTATTGTAAGTTTTATTATTTTGAGGGTCTCACATACTGGATTCCTCACATATGCTACTAACTTCTTGGTATTGTGATTTGTGTGTAGGTTATAGGAGATATATTACTTGATTATTGTTGTAACTTTTGTGGTCCCATAGGGATATGCAAGCCCACCCACAAAATTGTTTGGAGTGAAATAAAATGCAAAAGACACCAAATATTCATTTTAAATGAGGGTTTTTAAACCCTTCAATTGTAATCATTGTATCAATACAAATTACATTGTAACATTAGAGATCAAGGCTCCCACAATATTAATACAATATTCTTTCTTCATTGTGCAATATATTTTGTGTTGGATTTGCTATTATTATCTTGGTGTTGTTGCTTTTTACTTTACAAAATGGCAATCACGATGGGACCCCTAAAGAGTTTCTTATTTTAATATACCTTATCAAATCTTGATCTACTTTTTTAATTTGTTTTTGTTGTAGGTTTTCAAAGATTCTATCACTCAAAAATCATAAAAATAGGGTTTCTACGAGCAATAATATTTGATATGTGGTCACACGGATGCCCTAACACATTCGAGGTATGCCCTACCACATCTGAGAGATGCCTCACTACATCTGGGAGACTCTACATCGTGTCCAGAAGAGTTGGGAAGAAATATGTAGGATTCTTGGTAAGTCTCAATCAAACCCCACCTCTATTTATTTTGCTTTTTATTTTAAATAAATATTTAAAAGAAGATATCTACTTCCTATTTAAAAAGCAACACAATTTGCATCTTATGCATTTAAAAAAATATATAGTTTGCACATAGGATAGATATGCATTTGTGCTTCCATGTTAATTACATTAGAACATTCATCACATTAAATTTAAGTTTTTACTATTTTGTGGTATTTTTACTTTTCACTCTGAGTGTTGTTTGCAATAATACAAAAAAGCATAAATAGTTGCACTTTAGGCTAAAGTATCTCACTTTTAATTTTCTAAGCTAGAAATAAGTCAATGGTATTCAATTCACTCCCATTGTTGGAATCACTTGATGATTTAGGGTGGATCTTAAGCTATGTACCCTAGCCTCTTTTGAGGGACTTGATATTGGTGTTCTTGGTCACTAACTTGGTTGAGTGAAAGAGGGTTTCTTAGCATTGTATGAACACCATAGATAAAAAATCTTTAAAAAATAATCACACACAATTGCATATCTCACATTTAACATTAGTGAGTTGGATTTCACCACCAACCATTGATCAATGCCATCTATGGTGGGTTTCATCTCCATATGTTGTCTTGCCCCATAGACACCATGGCAAACCGTGAGTAATTTTTTTGGATTTCATCACTAGGAAAATTCTCACTTGCCATCCATATTAGGAACTCATCTTGTATAGTAGTCTAAGGTTAGGGTCTGCATATCAAAATACATAAACCATACAAAAAAATGTTGCAATACATAGGATTCAATTATTTTTTTGATTCTATGTTATTTTCATTGTCATTGCACCTTTTCACACACATCCATCACATATGATACCCATTGCACTACTCATATCTTATGATATTGACCAAAAATCAAGCCAAAACCATGAGTCAGATGCCAACCTCATCCAAGGAGTGTTCCACTTCTTCACCTTCTCACACAGTATTCACTTTGAATGTTGACATGATGCACAAAGCCATTCATACCACCATACCAGAAACTAAACCATATACACCCACATATCACTACACCACATACATAGAGATGGATAAATTTGGATCTTATCTATCACCAACCAATCCTGCTCTAGAACCACTTCATATTTAATCTCAACATGTTCCTTCTTCTCAGCTAATGTTCAATATTATTGATTCAGGTTCTTCCAAACACACGATTTTCTAGAAGGATTGGTTTGTCTCATTGGATGAGAAGTTTTATATAGGTCAAGTAAATTTGGAGGATGGCACACCCTATAACATTGAAGGAATGGGAGATGTGCAAATATGGATTGGAAATCATCATTATTAGATAAACAAGGTCTTGTATGTGCCAAGACTCACAAATAACCTCTTATATATCAATTAGATATTGGATAATAATTTAAACATGGAGTTTGATACTATGGATGGGGAAAAATGTTGTCTCATTCGAGATAAATCCAAATATTCTCACGTCATCGCTAGAGAATCAAGAGTTGGAAATATGTCCCTACTTGATTGTATGGTTTCCAAAAATTAGGTACTCACTCTTCATGTTGCATATGTCACTACCCTTTGGCATTGATGATATGGACACATGAATCTCCACTACTTGATTACCTTGCAAAAACAAGATTTGGTACATGGTCTTCCCTCTATTGCTTTTCCTTCTAACATTTGTTCTACTTGCATAGTAGGAAAACAACATAGAATTCTATTTTATGCTAGCACACATCATGCTAAAGGCCCCCTTGATGTGATTTACATAAATTTGTGTGGACCCATACAGGCTAGCCACACTAACCAAAGATATTTTCTGATATTCTTGATGACTACTCCAAAAAAATGTGGGTGTATTGCTTGAGATCGAAGGATGAAACCTTTCAGTATTTCAAGGAGTTGAAATCTCTTGTTGTGAATACCATTAGTCATTATATTCATGTACTCCACTAGAAGGGGTTGACTACCAGCTTCAGGTGCCATGAGGGCGTAGCACATATTAGGCATGGGGGGATGATGAGCATAAGAAATGCTCATATTTTTGTATGAGTTCTAATGGTTTTTGTGAGTCAGTATAATAAGAGTTGTATATTTTTATGAATTATTATGTATATATTTAATAAAATTATGTGCATTATCGAATGTGTGTGAATTGTTTTTGTGTAGATAATTGCTTATTTTGTCATCTTTTGGGTCCTATGTGGGCCTACCATACTTTTGCTTCATGAGTCTAAGGCATATTCGGAAGGCACATTGATATTTAGGAAGGTACTTTACTCTATAAGTAGGCACCTTACTCTTTAGGTAGGCACCTTACTCTAGAGGTAGGAACATTACTCCTCAAGTAGGTGCCTCACTCTACAAGTATGCACCTTACTCTTCAGGTAGGCACATTACTCTAGAGGTAGGTGCCTTAGGCACCTCACTCTAGAGGTATGTGCCTTAGGCACTTCACTCTAGAGGTATGTGCCTTACTCTTCAAGTAGGTGGTTTACTATAAAGGTAGGCACCTTACTCTTCAAGTAGGCACCTTACTATTTAGGCAGGTACCTTACTCTAAAGGTAGGCACCTTACTCTTCAAATAGGCACATTACTCTACAAGAAGGTGCCTTACTCTTCAGGTAGGTGCCTTGATGTTAAGTGCTTTGACCATGCAATTGAATAAGGTCTTGTTGACCATGGTAAACCTTTGAATCCACATCACGCAGGCTATCTGTAGAAAACTATGGAATGTAGGAGTTGTTCCAGTTGTATTGGAAGAAAAACATAACCACTCGACAAAGTAGATTATGGGCAACACAAAGATCGAACCTAAAAATATTCTATCTCTAGGAAAATATGAAAATACGTTTAAACTATTTTTATCATGCGTCTGTTACAGTAACTAAACTATCTCAATTTAGACTGTAACCAGACCTTTTGTTATAACAACACTATAACAAGAAGTTATGTGTGTGTTATATAAACACATAGACTTCTCTGAGATAGGGGAGGAAATTTTCTAAGATTGTTGATGTATGTAAGCATTACACTACAATATTAATAAAGTTCTTGAGATTTCTTTAGCATTCTATCTTTGTAACTAGCCAGGTGGAAGCTACTGGAGCCTGGCCCACTCCAAGCTAGTATTCCTACCCTACATTTTATTGTTTTATAGATTAGATTATTTATTTAGGTGTGTTGTATATTTTATTTTTGCAAGTGTGATTTACTACTTTCCTTTATTTCCCAAGTATGGTGTGGTGTGATTTACTTTCCAGTACTTTCATTTATGCATGATTTAATTAGTGTGGATGAATCAATGACATTGCACAAACACTCCCCCCAACAATAGCTTTAGTGGACTCATCTCAGGAATGGTTATGTAATTAACCTTGAGCATGGTACTTCAAAATTTTATGAGTTCCCTAGTTTAAAAAATTAAATGAGAGAGTTGTGACAAAAATATGATCATATTTAACCAATGTTTTTTCTCCAACAATGAGCTCAAGCAAACAATCACAATGAGCTATATACCACAACATTGGTTTTGGACACCCCTAGACTCTTTTTGTTGTTTTGTTGAGTCTACTGGTGTGGTTGGGTTTTACTCTAAAGTCTTGGTTTAAAAGCTAGGTTCTATGTTGGCCAACTCTTTCTAACACTCTGCCTTGTCTGTTCTGACGACTAACCACTCCTGACACATTACTGTCACTTGCTTAGTTTGAATATGTCAGATATTCCTTATATGTTTAGTTTTTGATTGACACAAGTAACTATTCTAACACCAATAACCTAACAACCTTGTACTAATTGTTATTGATGAATTTTTATTGACTGTAACTTGCACTAACTTCCCTTGTTCCCCTATTTTTGACTTTGGTTCTTTCTATCTGCCTATGATATTCTTCTAAAAAAATTATTGTTTTGACTATTTTGTATGCATGAAATCTAGAATATGTATTTCTTCTTTGTATGCTCAATTTTTTTGATAATGGTATGGTAACAGGTTCAAAATTCATAAAATAAAATTTGTGTTGTAGGGAGATTTTTGTTACAGGTTTGAAATTTGACATAATAGGGCATGTTAAGCCAGGGTGTATGTATTACCCATAGGTCCTCTGTTATTTCATAATTATGAATGATAGTGCTTAGAACAATATTTTAGACCACTACTCAAGGAGGATTACATACATACCTTGAGCACACTAACTGTCTCTTTTTCAGTATGGGAGGGTAATATTTTTGGATACTATGTCTAATGTACTATGGATAATACAAGGCCAAAAATATTCCTAATGGAAAAATATATCTCCTAAACCTAGGGGGTATCTTAATATACCCAAAGATATGTGGGATCTCAATTTTGTAGATGGGTGTTGTATGAGGCTTGGGTATTGGAGCCTAATCACCTCTCACTTCACTAGATGCTTTATGGAGATCTAGCTTAGTCAATAACGATAACTCCTTCATGATATTTTTAAACCCTTGGCACAGGGTTTCTAACCTAGATAACTGATGCAAAAAAATAAATAGGCTGGATGTTTTTTTTTATAAGGAACTTAAAAAAACTAAAACATGAAATATTATACCTAATAGTTGAATTTGCAAGAACTATTGTAGTCGTAGCAAAAATGGCCCTAGAAAGTGCTCTGATACCACTTGTTCGGAACCTAATATTAAAAATAAACACATGCACACAAATATTGCAAATAAACATAATTATCACAACACAACTATGAAATATAAATGAAAAAAAGAACAATCTCACAGACAACACAAAATCATAGGCCACTTCAAGGGGGAACATCCTTCAATACTTTCATTCAATTATGCAAAAATATATATACATTAATGCCCCTCACAATTTAAAAGAATTCATCTACCACCTAACTCTCAAGGTTGGCTTACATGCAAAATACCACTTGAGAGAGAATCTCCTACCTACAAAATAGTTACATTCTTGATAACAATTACATATTATAACACCACTTGTTTAGGCATTTCTAGAGTTACAACTATTATAAAATATTTCAAAAAATTATCATGGGTATTCCCCATGTTTAGAAAAAATTACAAAATATTATTATTGGTATCCCCCCATGTTCACAAGGAACATTATATCATAGTGTTTGGATGGGGTCCTAACAATATAGGAGAGGATAGGTTCTTTTGGGGTCCTAATATTAAATGAATATTTACTATTAACTTAGATTTTTCCTTTAAAAGGAATACTGATAATAATACATTCCCTCAAATAGAGTTTGGATTAAATATATCCAGCCAAAGGTGTTTTTTTTCTTTAGCTAACATTGCAAAATCAGATATTGGCAATGGAAAATCTTAGAAGAATAGGGATAATCATTCCTAATAGGTGTTATTTGTGTTATGGAGATGAGGAAACAATTGATAATATTGTTTTCCATTGTCCCCTTTCTTTGGAGGTCTGGCATGTGCTTTTCAAGCACTTAAAATTCAATGGGTGACAACAAAGTCTTTAGAGGACTTATGGGAAATCTAGTTTAACCATTATTATAGCCTCGATTGGAGAAAATTTGGATTTTTGTCTTACCTTATTTCATTTGATAGATATGGAGGAAGAGGAATAAATGAGTGTTACAAAATAAGACTAATAGTGTAGAGGTTATTATCAGGAGTATAAAAGCTATCATTGCTAAAAATACAGTTGTTAATATAGAAAAAAAAATCTATGAAAATGAGTTGGAGGAAGAAATAGTAGCAGACTGAGGATTGCTAAGAGCTATAGAAAATCAAATTAGCTAGCCAAAGATAAAGGTGATATGGAATCATCCCCCCTAGATTTTTATAGAGCCTCTAAAGGTAATCTAGGTAAGGTTGGAGGGGATAGGGTTTTGAGATCTAGATCTAGGGTAGTGATATCTTATTATTGAAGCAGAACTAAGATAACATAGAAAAATTTCACCCAAATTCATTAACAGAGATCTTAAATTCAGAAATACAGCCGTTATATTCAAATGGCCAAGAACCCCCTTTACAATGCGTGTGCGGCCTTTTTTATAACAGAACCGACCCTCTTCGGACATCATTACACAGAATGCGGGATTCCCTGTAACCACCCGCACGAATGTTCTGCCACCGCCTGCAAGATGCTGCCAGGTACCCCGAACCATCATGGCTTGTAATGGCGGAGTGCGCTGCAGCCGCCTGTCCATTCTCCATCGAGTCATCATTCATAGGAATGCGCCACAGTCCTCAGTAATCTGTACCACGTGTCCTCCTGCAATGGTCCCTGTAACCGCTTAGTGCTCTATGGCCGCCTGTAATTCGATGCCACGTGCCCTGCTATAATGGCCTCTACAACCATCGGCTGGTCTGGAGTCGTGAGCGTTCTGTCGCGATATCGCGACGTTTTTGCTCCCAAACTTTCTCTCTCCTCTTTGGTCGCGATATCGCGACGTTCTGGCGTTTGGCTTCTCTTTTCTCCTTGGGGCCACGATTTCGTGACACGTCACGAAATCGTGACGCCTAAGCCTTCCGTACTTGCTTTCTGCCTTCGGGCCGCGAAACCGCGACATGTCACGATTTCGCGACGTCTTTGCCCTTCGCACTCGGTTTCTTCCTTCGGGCCGCGAAACCGTGACATGTCACGATTTCGTGACCATTTTGCCCCTTGGTGTCTTTGTCCCAAAGGTGTCACGATTTCGCGACGTCTTTTGCGCCCTTGAGCCCTTACTCCGAAAGAGTCACGATTTCGTGACCACTTTGCGCCTTCGAGCCTTGCCTCCGGAAGTGTCACGATTTCGTGACCACTTTGCGTCTTCGAGCCTTGCCTCCGAAAGTGTCACGATTTCGTGACCACTTTGCGTCTTCGAGCCTTGCCTCCGAAAGTGTCACGATTTCGTGACCACTTTGCGTCTTCGAGTCTTGCCTTCGAAAGTGTCACGATTTCATGACCATTTTGTGCCTTGGCTGCTTTTCTTGGAGAATGTCACGATTTCGTGACCATTTTGTATTCAGGCTGCTTTGCTTCGGAGATGTCACGATTTCACGACCATTTTGTGCCTTGGCTGCTTTGCTTGGAGAATGTCATGATTTCGCGACCATTTTGCGCCTTGGCCCCTTTTATCAAAAAGCGTCGCGATATCGCGACAGTTTGGCCCCTTGGTGCCCTTCTTCAAAAAGTGTCGCGATATCGCGACCGCTTTGGCACTTAGAGAAAAAAAAAAACATTTTTTTGTCTGATGCAAGATTGCTCCTTCGCCTCCGGATGCTCCTGCATCAGACACCCGGGTGAGTTTGAGAAGTGACCTTCACTTCTGATCTGTCTGAGGTAGACCCAGGCGATCAACCTCTGCCTTTGACAACCAAGTCGCATCTTCTATGGGTCTGCCCTTCCATTTGACTAAATACTCAGAATAACTCCTGTTTCGAGTACTTCGGCCCTCACGCGTATCCAGGACTTCTTCTATTTCGTCTGCGACAGGAGTGACCGCAGGGATGCTCCACAAATCCGGGCTTGGTGTTGCACTGTTATCTCCTTCATGAAACTCGACCAAATCTGAAATGTTAAATACCGACGAGATGTTAAGTTCACTCGGCAACTCCACCTCATAAGCATTGCCCGAATCCCGTTTCCCAATGATCCTGCATGGCCCAAATTTCTTCATCTTCAGCTTGTTATAGGTCTTGGCAGGAAACCTCTCTTTTCTTAGGTGGACCATGACAGAATCTCCTACTTCAAACTCCTTAGCTCGGCGTTTCTGGTCTGCCCTTGCCTTATACTGAGTATTCATCTTAGCAATGTGTCGTGTGACCTCCTCATGCACTCCCTTCAGGTGTTCAGCAAAGTCTTCTGCCTCGGCACTGCATTTTTCTCTGGTATCTATTCTTCTCAACTCTGAAGCGTTTCTTGGGCTGCTCCCATAGATTATCTGGAATGGCGATTTATTGGTACTTCTATTGACAGAGCTGTTGTAAGCGAATTCTGCCTATGGCAGAACTAAATCCCATCCCTTGGGCTTGTCCCCTACCAAGCATCGTAGTAGATTGCCCAAACTCCTGTTAACCACCTCTGTTTGGCCATCTGTTTGGGGGTGGTATGCAGAACTGAATTTTAAATCCGTCTTCAGTTTCTTCCACAGGGTTCTCCAGAAATACCCTACAAACTTGGTATCCCTGTCCGACACAATGCTTCTTGGCAGCCCATGAAGGCGTACCACTTCCTTGAAGAACAAACCAGCCACATGGACCGCATCGCTAGTCTTCTGGCATGGGATAAAGTGAGCCATTTTTGAAAACCTGTCCACTACCACAAATATGGAGTCGTGTCCCCTCTGCGTCCTGGGCAAACCAAGCACAAAATCCATACTAATATCCTCCCATGGCCTTTCAGGTATAGGTAGTGGTTGATATAAACCAGTAGGCTGCCTCACACCTTTTGCCATCTGGCATATCCTACAACTCTGCACAAATTTTGCCACATCTTGTTGCAATTGCGGCCAGTAGTAGTTTTCACTAACAAGGGAGATGGTCTTGTCACGACCAAAGTGTCCAGCTAAACCTCCACTGTGCTTTTCCTTGATGAGATTCTCTCTCATTGAGCTCCTCGAAATGCATAATTGGTTCCCCCTGAACAACATTCCATCTTGAATTAGATAATTCAACCACTTAGTCCTGTCCAACGTAACCGACGCAGTGCAGGCTTTCCAAGCTTCTACGAAATCGGGGTCTACAGGGTATAAACCCTTGAGCTCAGCAAACCCTACAACCTCCACCCTCATTTCCATCATCAGACATTGCCTCCTACTCAAGGCATCGGCCACCCTATTGGACCTTCCACTCCGATGCTTCAGCACAAAGGTATAGCTCTGCAGGAATTCTACCCATTTCAGATGCCTCTGATTCAATTTCCCTTGACTGTTAATATACTGCAGTGCCTGATGATCGGTATAAAGAACAAACTCCTTTGGCAACAAATAATGCCTCCATTTCTTAAGTGCTTGAACTATGGCATAGAACTCCTGATCATACACCGAATACTTCCTTCTGGCATCATTGAGCTTCTCGCTGAAATAAGCAACAGGCCTACCCTCTTGGCTCAATACGGCTCCTATGGCACTGCCACTCGCATCGCAGTCTACCTGAAACACCTTATTGAAATCTGGAAGTGCTAAGACAGGTTGCTCAGTGACCTTCTTCTTTAGCATAGCAAAGCTTTTGTCTGCTCCAGCTGTCCACTTGAATTCCTTCTTGTTCCCCTTCATTGTCTCCGTAAGAGATGCGCAAATACTGCTAAAGTTTCTAATGAACTTTCTGTAGAAACTGGCCAGACCATGAAATGATCTAACCTCGGTCACACTTCTTGGAGCAGGCCATTCTAGGATAGCCCTCACCTTTTTGGGGTCCATTTTGAGACCATTTGCTGAGATAAAAAATCCCAGGTATACTAGCTCCTTCTTCACGAAGTTGCACTTCTTTAGATTGATCAGTAACTGCTCCTCCCGCAGTTTCTCAAAAACCCTCCTGATGTGCATCAGGTGCTCCTCTAGGGTTCTGCTAAAAATCAGGATATCATCCAAGTAGACAATAACAAATTTGCCTAGAAATTCCTTCAGGACTTCATTCATTAACCGCATGAAGGTACTCGGTGCATTGGTTAGCCCAAATGGCATAACCAACCACTCATACAACCCCTCTCTGGTTTTAAAGGTTGTCTTCCACTCATCCCCTTCTCTAATGCGGATCTGATGGTAACCACTTTTCAAGTCAATCTTTGTGAAGTACTCAGCTCCACTTAAACAGTCCATGATATCATCCATCCTTGGCAGTGGGAATCTGTATTTGATGGTGATCTTGTTAATTGCCCGAGAGTCTGTGCACATCCTCCATTCTCCATCCTTCTTGGGTGCTAGTACTGCTGGTACTGCACATGGACTAAGACTCTCCCTAATCAGCCCTTTCTTCAACAGATCTTGAACTTGTCGATTTAACTCCTCAGTTTCCACAGGCGTCATTCTGTGTGCAGCCTTATTTGGCAAGCTCGATCCAGGCACCAAATCTATGTGGTGACTGATCTTCCTAACAGGTGGTAAACCTTCAGGAACATTATCAGAAATGATATCTGGGAACTCCTCTAACAGTCCCATGACTTCCACTGGAGTTTCCTTGCATTCTTCTTCCCTAACCCTAGGGATTATTGCATAGCACATATGATCTGGCTTCAGGCCTTCCAAAAATCTTCTGCCATCAACTAGACAGACTCGTGCACTGCTGCATACCTTCTCATCCGCCTCCTTCAAGGGTTTCAACTTGTGGCAAACTCCATTCTTCGACAAAGAATATGTGTTGGCTCGACCATCATGTACAACACTTCGATCAAACTGCCATGGTCTCCCAAGCAACATGTGACATGCATCCATAGGCAAGATGTCACATAAGACCTCATCTCGGTAAGTTCCAATATTGAACTTCACCAGGCATTGCTCATTGACTAGCACCCGATGGTCCTTTTGCAACCATGCAATTCGATAAGGGTGCGGGTGTTTTCTCCTCTCCAGCTGCAGCTTGGCAACCATTTCCTCAGAAACCAAATTGTCAGTGCTTCCATTATCGATGATGATGTTACAGACCTTGCCTGCGCACTTGCATCTTGTTCGAAATAGGCTGTTCCTTTGGTCTGCCTTTTTCTCTTCACTCAACAAGACTCTTCTGATGATCATTGCTTCTCCTCTTTCTGCCTCCTCAGAGTGCTCAGATTCTACACCTTCGTCTGCTACAGCAGCTCGGGCCTGACCCTCAGGTCTTCGATTTGGCCTTTCTTGATGCTGCGGGCAGTTGTATGCCCTATGTCCTTCTTCTCCGTAGTTGAAGCAGGTTCCTCGAAAGACACCTCTTCCAAACCCTCGCCCAGGCCTACCTCTTCCTCTCGGGTAGTTGTTGTTCTGATTGCGTGGGCGTTGGTTGTTCTCCTCCTTCTCTTCTTTCTGTCTCTGGCTACTGCTAGCTTCACCCGTTTTCCCCAAATCTCTGTACCTTCCTCCATTGGTTCTTCCACCAGCTCTTCCACCCCTGTCCTTTCCTCTCTGCTTTCCATCAAATCTCCTATTCAGTTTCTCCTCCACTTTTAATGCAAACTGGTATGCATCCTCCACCGTGCCCATCCTAACCAGCCCCAGCTCTTCTTGAATGCTGGTTCGCAACCCATTGATGTATCGTGCGACTTTCTCCTTATTCGCTTCAGAATGGCCGGTCCTAATCGAGATCTGATAGAACTCCTCCGTATACTCCTTGACAGATTTACTTGCCTGTCGAAGACTCTGCATCTTTCTCAACAAATCCAACTCATAATCTGTAGGGATGAACTGCCTCTTCAATTTCTCCACCATCCTATCCCACCTGGTGATCTTTTCCTTTCCCCTCCTGTTCCTTTCCAGCTGCACTCCTTTCCACCAGATGCTAGCATGTCCTTTCAGCTTGGTTTTCGCGAACCTGATCCGATTTGGGTCTGAGATCTCTTCATACTCGAAATACTCCTCCATGTCGTTGATCCAGTCTATCAACTCCTCGGGGTTGAGGTTCCCAGAGTAAGTAGAGACGTCAAATTTTGGCTTCTTCCCGATCTGGGATATGGCCCTATACAGCCTAGCCTCTGCTGGATCCAATGCTTCTTCCTCATCAGATGGACCCTCTTCTTCCCAAACTTCATCCTCACTGGGTTCCTCCCTTCTTGGCTCAACTCCCCTTCTGATTTCCTCCTGTAGGGCTTCAACTTGCCTCTGCAAGGCTCTAAGATCGACCTCTGCTTGTCTGTTCCTCACACCACCACGGTTCCTACGCGGAGGCATCCTGCTTCTTCTTCACAACCCACAACCACAATCCTGGTGCAAACTGCCTCACTGTCGGCGATCGGTTTGCACACTCAGAACCTTCTGGCTCTGATACCACTTGAAGCAGAACTAAGATAACACACAAAAAAATTCACCCAAATTCATTAACAGAGATCTTAAATTCGGAAATACAGCCGTTATATTCAAATGGCCAAGAACCCCCTTTACAATGCGTGTGCGGCCTTTTTTATAACAGAACCGACCCTCTTCGGACATCATTACACAGAATGCGGGATTCCCTGTAACCACCTGCATGAATGTTCTACCACCGCCTGCAAGATGCTGCCAGGTACCCCAAACCATCATGGCTTGTAATGGCGGAGTGCGCTGCAGCCGCCTGTCCATTCTCCATCGAGTCATCATTCATAGGAATGCGCCACAGTCCTCAGTAATCTGTACCACGTGTCCTCCTGCAATGGTCCCTGTAACCGCTTAGTGCTCTATGGCCGCCTGTAATTCGATGCCACGTGCCCTGCTGTAATGGCCTCTGCAACCGTCGGCTGGTCTGGAGTCATGAGCGTTCTGTCACGATATCACGACATTTTTGCTCCCAAACTTTCTCTCTCCTCTTTGGTCGCGATATCACGACGTTCTGGCGTTTGGCTTCTCTTTTCTCCTTGGGGCCACGATTTCGTGACACGTCATGAAATCGCGACGCCTAAGCCTTTCGTACTTGCTTTTCGCCTTCGGGCCGTGAAACCGTGACATGTCACGATTTCGCGACGTCTTTGCCCTTCGCACTCGGTTTCTTCCTTCGGGCCGCGAAACCGTGACATGTCACGATTTCGTGACCATTTTGCCCCTTGGTGTCTTTGTCCCAAAGGTGTCGCGATTTCGCGACGTCTTTTGCGCCCTTGAGCCCTTACTCCGAAAGAGTCACGATTTCGTGACCACTTTGCGCCTTCGAGCCTTGCCTCCGGAAGTGTCACGATTTCGCGACCACTTTGCGTCTTCGAGCCTTGCCTCCGAAAGTGTCGCGATTTCGCGACCACTTTGCGTCTTCGAGCCTTGCCTCCGAAAGTGTCACGATTTCGTGACCACTTTGCGTCTTCGAACCTTGCCGCCCGGCGATTTCACATTTTGTGCCTTGGCTACTTTGCTTGGAGAATGTCACGATTTCGCGACCATTTTGTATTCAGGCTGCTTTGCTTCGGAGATGTCACGATTTCGCGACCATTTTGTGCCTTGGCTGCTTTGCTTGGAGAATGTCGCGATTTCGCGACCATTTTGCGCCTTGGCCCCTTTTATCAAAAAGCGTCGCGATATCGCGACAGTTTGGCCCCTTGGTGCCCTTCTTCAAAAAGTGTCGTGATATCGCGACCGCTTTGGCACTTAGAGAAAAAAAAAAAAAACATTTTTTTTTTCGATGCAAGATTGCTCCTTCGCCTCCGGATGCTCCTGCATCAGTTATGTAGTGAAGTTTGGACATACATCAAATCATGTAGCAGAGGCAAGAGCCATGATTATAGGAGTAAGGTTTGCAAAAAATATGAATTTTAAGAATCTTATAGTGGAAGGGGATTCTATGAATACCATTAATAGTTTTAATACCAAGTAAACTCTTAGCTAGAGCATTAAAAATATTATTTTGTAAGCAATGAATATACTATCAAGCATGGTCATATTTATGATCCAACACATCTACATGGATGGTAATATTGTGGCTAATGTTATGGCAAACATGGGAGTTCAAATGGATGGATCCAAGGTATGGGATGATTTTTTCTCAAATGCTTTGATGATTATAACTCTAAAAGAGGAAAATGATTTGATGCTACTAAGTTAGAAGTTTCAAAGCATTAGGAAAATTGATAAGATCTATTAACATGGGGCTAGTTTTCAAGGAAACTAAATTGAGATTTAGGAGCTGATTAAAAAATGTTGCATATTGAATGAAGACTAGGCAAAAGCTTTCAAATTCATCAAGAAAGGAAAAATTGGAGATCTGATTTGAAGCTAATAGAATTAATTAAATATCTTTAATATTCTATGAAAACTAAATGAATTGAATTTAATAAATATTGAATCCCCATGGGATAGAGTTAAATAAAAAATTGTTGTATCTAAGTATGTAGCATTCTCCTTTTTATACCAAATTTTGTAATATGTAGATGTTGGAAGTGATTTTTCTCTTCAGCAAATGTAAAAGGGTTGAGGCCTTTCAAAACCCCTTCATTTACCATAATAATAATAAAAAAACTATAGGAGTCAATTTAAAATAATTTCTAAATAACATCCTTTGAAATAATCTAACTAATATATCTATATATAAATATATATTTACTAAAATAATTTATTAATGTTTGATTTTCATATTTAATAAATACATAATAATAAAATTATGAGTTGATATTTTTCTTAAATTTAGTAGAGGGAAAGTAATAAAAATTTGAGAAAATGGATCCACAATCGACTTGAGGAGATGCGATGGAGGAGTGAGGCACATGAAAATAGCAGTAGAAGTAGGTGGGAAGACAATAGGAGCAACAATGCATGGAGGGAAAGCAACTACGATGGATCAAAATTGGGAGCCCAACAAAGGGGAATCCAACAAAGAGATCAAAGCTTTCCCTGAACACACCAATAAGGAATGCAGTGTCTAAGACGAGATCAAGGGTTTAGTAATATAAATAAATAAATAAAGATCATCCCACAATGTAGAGAGTGGACCTATTCCTGCTCATGCTTCTTGAATCAATTGGAACAACATCTGCACAGAGCAACTAGAAGACATAGGTCCACCAACCGGGTCAACTATAGGATCCCAACACCATGAGATAGAATCAAGCCCCATACCTTAGGTCAATCCTCTTGGTCGGGAAGAGAAATTCTTGGGAGGAATGGATGGCCAGTCTAAATCCTCTTGAAATTATGTGAAGATAGTAAACCCTAACCATAGTCTGATGATTGGGCCCAAAGTTGAGTTGCTTCCTTCTAATGGTAACCTCAAGATCCCCTATAAAATTATGTCCAGTGTGCTCGACCAAAACTCAAATTTGCTGATCAAAAAATTCCTTGGTTCCCATCCTAACATGGAATCCATCCGTAAGTGGGCCAACACCTCTTGGCACCTGACGATATCCTTGGATTCAATTACCCTTACTAAAGGGTTTTTTTAATTTACCTAACCAATCCTGTAGACTCTCAATGCATTCTCACTGGAGGGCCTTGGTTCTATGGTCGAAGAGACATTTTCCTCTACAAATGGGGAGTCATCTTCAACCCAAAACCAAGAGCATCAACTTTTCTCCAACCTGGGTCTTCCTCCCTAGCCTTCCCATTCAATTCTGGCATGAGAACATCCTCCATGACATAGAAAGAAGCATTGGAGAACCAATATCATTTGACCCCTAATGCACACTGGGACTCGAATGACTCAGGATCGAATGTGCATTAATGCCAACCTAGATGTTGATCTACCATCATCAATCAATATCATCTCCAAGGTCTATACCTTTACCCAAACTATTGAATATGAAAATAAACCTACATTTTGCAGTTGTTGTTTCAGTTAGGGTCATCTTCCCTCCCAATACCCATCCCAACCCCTCGCTACCTCCTCTCAAAGGAATCATTGGGATTCTAAAACCCTTCATCCCTAGGGTCTCGACCCCACCTCGAACCCTCCTAGCCCCCAATTGAAGGTCCTTAGTAGTGAGAAGGACCATGTGGATCCCCCCTAGTTGGACCCCTCCCCTCTATAGCTTGACTATCCCTATTTCAAACTACTTCTTTCCCCTATCCTTCGTGGACCCTCCTATTGACCCCTATGAATTGACCTTCAACTATCTGCTGCACCCACCATCCTCCCCCTCCACTTGAGCCTCGACATCCCCATCTACCCCCCATACCCGAGCACCTATCCCCCTAGTCCTCTCCATTCCTTCTCCCTCAAGAAACCTATGGTGGATGTGGGATCAATTAAGAAGAGGGGTCACCCCTCGACTCAGGACATCAGAAATAGGGAAGCCTTAGATGATGTCGCTAATGGCACCCAACTCACTCTCAAGGAGTCCTCTCAGCTTTTGAAGAATCAAGAATAACACAAAACCAATATTCCCCCCCATTAGGGAGAGGGAAGTGCACATCGACCAGAATCACCAAATGAATATCCTCTCATGGAATGTGAGAGGCCTCAATGGGTGAAACAAGCAATGCTTGGTCAAGTCCATGAGGAAGGAACACAGACCTATAATTCTTCTCCTTCAAGAAACTAAACTAGATTCTCAAAATGTTTCTTCTATATCAAACTACATCTAGAGGGACTCTACCTCCTACTTTAGTTCAGCCAACGGAGCCTCAGGAGGCCTTTTGTGCTTATGGGACCCAGCCAAGATCGAGGGGATAGTGTTGTCAATGGCCGAAAGCTACATCAACATTTTGTTCTTCAATAAGGAGGATGGATTTTTTTGGGTCCTGTCAAATGTGTATGCCCCAAACTCTCCCTCCCGGAGACTCTCTCTATGGAATTCCCTCAGCCATATGAGAGATGTTTTTTTGTAGAGGCTTGGATGCTAGTTGGGGACTTCAACTCCCCTCTCTTTCCCTTCGACAAGAAGGGAGGGACTCCAATCACTGAGAGATTCTATGAGCAGTTTGCAAGCTTCATAGACAATAATGAATTGATGGATGTTAATCTTAGAGGGCCAAGATTCACCTGGACCAACCGTAGGAAGGGTGACCAACTGATCCAGATGTGACTAGACCGCATCCTCATTTCTATCAATGCCATCCCACATTTTGGTGATGCAACCATGCGCTCTCTCCCAAGGATTGGATCCGACCACAATCCACTCCTCCTAGAGAGTCATCCACATACCTCATCCTTCAAATCCCCCTTCATATTTGAAGCAATGTGGCTCCATGACCCGAACATTAGATCTCTTGTTGCTCAATGGTGGGCCAAGCCTTTCCATGGGTCCAAAATATTCCAGATAAGCAAAAAACTCTGGCATGTAAAATACAACCTCAAAATATGGAATAAATATGTGTTTGGGAACATCTTTCAAAGGAAGCAACAAATCCAATCCCAGCTCCAGGACATTGAGATCACTCTTCAGGATGGTGACCCTGAACCCACCCTCCAAGACACTGAAAGAGTCCTCCTTTCTGATTATCACAACATTTTGAGAAGTGAGGAAGTTTTTTAGAAGTAAAAATCTAGAGTAACTTGGCTCAAAGAAGGTGATCTGAATACCAAGTTCTTTCATGCCATAGTAGTGAGACACAAGGGCGACAATAAGATCAGGGAGCTAGTGCAGCAGCATGATCATGTGGTTTCTGATATCCAAGGAATCAAAGCACTGGTTGTTCACTTCTTCGAGGAGCTCCTTGGGCCCTCTCCCAAGTGTGACTACCATACTTCTGAGGGCCTCCTACAACACATCCCAAGGTTAGTCTTTGTAGACCATAATCGTTTGCTTCTTGCTACCCTATCTCCGTTAAGGAAATTAGGTCTATCATATTTTCCATGCAAGGGGGAAAAGCTCCAGGTCCGGATGGGTTTCCCCCCATATTTTTTTAGCAATTTTGGGACATCCTAGGCTCGGATGTGGTCTCGACCATCCAGAAGATGTAGGTAAACAAGGTTATCCCAGGAGACATCAACTCCACCTTCCTAGCCCTCATCCCCAAAGTCAACCAAGCTCGCACCCTCACTGACTTCCGCCCCATCAGCCTATGCAATATCCTATACAAAATCCTCACCAAATCCCTAGCCACTAGACTCAAGCTCATCCTCCCCTCCATAATTTCCCCCAATCAAGGTAGCTTCATCCATGGGAGATAAATCACTGATAGCATTATCATCATCCATGAGCTCATCCATTTTATCTCCGCAAGTGGCCAAGCGAGCCTCCTGCTAAAGCTAGACATGAACAAAGCCTTCGATAGAATCTCCTAGGACTTCCTATTGGTTTTCCTCCTCATATTCGACTTCCACCCAGACTAGGTCAAATTGATCAAAGGGTGTATCACCTCGATGAACTTTTCTATCCTAGTCAATGGTTCCCCGATGGGCTACTTCAAAAATTACAAAGGCCTCAGGCAAGGAGACCCCATCTCCCCCTTCCTCTTCATCATTGTCGTAGAGGCTCTTGGTAGGGCCCTCACCCAGGTGTGCCTCGAAGGATCCATCTCTGGAATCAAACCTGCTTCCTCTCTCCAAGTTGTGTCCCATAAATAGTTCATTGATGACACTATCCTGGCTACTCGGGCCTTGGTTCCCCAAGCCTAGCGCATCAAGTCCATCCTCCTCTCCTTTGAGGCTATGGTAGGATAGAAGGTGAAATTTGACAAAAGCAAGCTCTATTTTTTTAACACTCCAACGAGGCGCCAAGCCCACATTGCTACCACCCTTGGATGCTCCATTGGCATCCTCCCAACCACTTACCTTGGATTCCCTCTCTTCGAAGGTCAGTCCAAAAAATCCCTTTGGAATCCCATCATAGAGTGCATCCATAAAAATTTGGCTAGCTAGAAAGGCAGCCTCCTTAGCCAAGTTGGCAAATCCACCCTCATCAAAGCTACCCTATAGAGCATTCCTATATTCTTCATGTTCATCTTCCAGATCCCAGTTCGAGGTTTACAACCGCATTGAGAAACTCCAAAGGAATTTCCTTTGGTCAGGATCAGAAGACAAACAGAGGATTCATCTGGTGGCTTGGAACTAGGTATGCACTAGGAAGGAGTATGGTGGCATTGGGCTTTGTAGGGTCCACAACATGAACCTGGCACTCATCGCCAAGCAAGGATGGTGAGTCCTCACCAATGAAGACTCTCTGTGGGTGTCCATCATCAAGGCTAAGTACCTGTGGCACAACCCAAAATTTTTAGATGATCCTCACCCAATCAAGGGATTTGTGATGTGGAACTCCATCATCAATTCTAAGTAGATTATTCGAAAGGGTATCAGGTGGAAGCTCGACAATGGAGCCAAAATCAATTTTTGGGGCGACCTATGGCTGGGTAGTTGCTCGCTCCAGGAAAGAGAGGACCTGGTGTGTCTCCGACCAGTGATAGATACCCTCTTCGGGTAAAAGGTAAGTAATTTCCTCCTCCCAAAGGGTTCTTCCTAGAAGCCCCTCCCGATCTTTGGCCTCTCAGCTTGATCAAAAACTGGCCTCTTCTATCCTTTCTGATCTCCTCCACCTCTGTATCATCTCTTCTTCCCTGATAGAGGATTCCATCCTTTGGGCTCCTTCCCCTTCTGGCCTCTTCTCTATCAAGTCAGCCTATGCCCTGTCTGAGAACCCCGGCCCCCTGGTTCCCATCCAAGCTCATCTGGAAGCCTCACCTGACTCCCAAGGTCAACTTTTTCCTATGGCTATCCATCCAGGATAAGATCCTCACCATCCCCAACCTTCATCGTCAAGGCCTGTCCCTCCCCAATAATTGCTACCTGTGCCTCTCGAAATGTGAGTCCACCCAACACATCTTCTCCTCCTACCCTTTCTCTCATTCCATCCTCTCCTCCCTGTTCTCCTCGATTGGCATCTCCTAGGCCCAGCCCCTGTGGCTCAATGATCTCTGTGTCCAGTGGTTGAACCCGTTTAGAGGGCACCGCTTAAAGACCTTCTAGTCCTTCTACCTCCCATACTTCCTGTGGGAGATTTGGAGGGAGCACAATGCTCGTGCCTTCAAATATTCATCTCACAAGGTGAGCCACGTCCTTGCCAGGATCATTGTTGTTGTAGTTGAGAACGTGTCGATCACTCAATATGAAGACGACCCAGAGCCTCATCCTAAAGGAGTCATAGCTTCCTCCCTCGGCATCCCGGAAGGCATCCGTAAGCAGACCTCCCCCAAGGCTGATCGCTCCCTCGTCATATGGACTCCTCCACCTCCAGGATTCCTCAAGCTCAATTTTGATGGTGCAGCGAAAGGAAATCCAGGAGCTGTAGGTGCAGGGGGCATCATCCGAGACCACAAGGGCAATATCATCCTGGCCTACGTAGAGAACTTGGGGATCAACTCCAACCACTTTGTCGAGGCCCGGGCTCTCTACCAAGGCATCATCCTGATCCATAATATTCAAGTTCCCAACATGGTCGTGGAAGGTGATTCCAAAAACATTATCACCAGCCTATGTCCCCTAGGTCCTCCATCCCTTCATGGAACATTTCCAATATGATCACTGAATTCAAGTAGCTATTACACTATTTCTTAGATTCAAATGTCACCCACACCTACATGGAGGGTAACTGAGTGGTTGACCTGCTAGCAAACATTGACATCTCTGATTTTGGCCTTAAGGTGTGGATAGAATCCTTCTCCCAATTGATCATTTATGCCAATATTGTGGACATCACCAATCAATGAGCCGATGGGGTTCAGCATGGTAAACCTACACCATAGGTTTCACGCCCACACCCACTTAAGCAGATTGTTTTGTCAAACTAGCACCAACTTGGCACGTCTCCTTCATGGCACCATGAGGCTAGTATTGGATTATATCTCACATACAGATTTCTTTTGGTTGAATATTCCCCATGTGGTTCTTTCCAAACTTTACATGAGCAGGTGTTTATACAGCCATAGCCAGTTGTCATTTTGGAATTGGGGGATCATTCACGAGAGCGGTTTCACTTGGAACTGGGAGAGTTATAGTGTTGAAAGGAGTCACCTTGGAAACAACCTTACCCCCATTTATAGTGGTGATAAGTTTACCTGGCCATTGGGAATGATGGCCCCTGGTGCCCATGTCCTTGATCAGATCACCATAGCAGTCCCCATGCACCTTAGCTGCTCAATTTTTTCCCTTAGCTTTATCTGACCTCTATTGACTCTTCAAAACCTCTCCTGTGTTGTTTCAGCAAGGTGCGCTATCATCACCAGTGTGGGCTTGGACCTTAGGCTTGTCTTCCTCGAGGTGGGGGCCCACGTCACCTCCATTGCTCTTATCCACCACATTCACTAGTCCACCGTGGATGTTCATCCCCCTCATCATGACCCATACTCATTCGCCCCTATAGTCGGTTGTGGTGTCATTTCCAAGTGCCTCCACCTAGCCCTCCCCATTGGTTGGTGTGCCTTTCCACCCATGCCTCCAGATTTTTTCCCGATTCGAGTGATTTCGAGCACGAGCTACCTTGGGTGGGGAACTATGCTAGTGATATGTTATTTATTTCTTTCCGCCACCTTTCCTACTCAACGTGTTCGCCACCCTCTCAACTTCTGCCTGTGTTTTCGTTCTGGTGTTTGCGCCATGGCCGAAATAGAACCCACGTCCCTTCAGTTAACCCCCCTGGTCGAGGATATCTTCAAGGACCACGGCCTTTTGAATTTCTTGCAACAATTCCAGGGGGCCGAGCTGGACCTATCCATGGACTTTGTCAGATCATGGAATGGGGGGCATGTGTTTGTTCGAGGTATGGGTTTCACAATTACGACGGATCTCCTGGCGGAGGTAATTGGCCTCCCCAACGATGGCGAGATTATCAACCGGGAGAAACACTCCCTCCAAGGGGAATTGGCTTTATTCAGAGATAAAGGGGAATCCCTGGGCAAAGAGAAAGGTGGAATAGTTAGAGAGATGCTCCCAAAGCCTTGGGACATGATGATGATAATAGTACTTCAGTACTTCACTCTCGACAACCCATTTGCTGTTCTATGAAGCTTCCACCTTGCTTTTTTGAATCACCTAAGAGGGAAGAAAATAATTAATATCCCTGAGTACATCTTCTGGTTGGTTGAGAGGTCGGTTCTAAACATAAAAATGGGGGATCCTCCTTGCCTCTCCACCAGGGCCTTCATCATGTGCTATTAAAGTTTGTGGTGGTAGATCAGAACCGTAGAGTGGTGGTGCCAGTCGGGCCTCCCCTCCTCGTCGAAGAGCCAACCAACACTGGAGAAGCTTCTAGAGGAGATGCCTTAGCCCCCCCACCTAATGGCACCCCTATCCTAATGGTCAGGATGGATGACACCCCACCCCATCGATACCCCATCCACACCAAGGTAGGAAGTAGTAAGAGGAAGGCTCCACTCATTATTGATGATGCCTCAGATGATTCCCTCTCCTTCCAAACTAAAAAAGAGAAGCCAGCTAGGTTTCTAACTCAGAACAAGGGGACCTCTATGTAGGCTCCTCTCCTAGCTTCCCGTGTGATGCACTTCATGAGCCTCACTTCCTAAGCCTCACTAATCATGGGCACATCTAGGAGATTCAGGACCTGCTCAAGGCACTTGGTCGGGCGGCCAAAACCATCTCCTCCCTCTTGATGCAGGTGGATTCCCTCCTTGAGGAGTATAAGGGCCAGTTTGAAATCATCGAGGAATTCAAGAGTTTGGTGGGGGAGAACCCTATTGGTAATGGCTCTGGACCTAGTGCTTGATCTGGGTTGCAGGTGGATTCCCGATGGTGGGGGCCTCCCCCTCATGATCTTGTTCTAGTTTTTGTTGGTTGTGGTTTGGTCTGTGGTTTGCCCCTGCGTGGGCTTTTTGCTAGTTTCAAGGTCTGCCCCTGCATGGGCTTCTATAGTTAGGTTGTTGCCCCTATGTGGGCTTTGATCCGTAGTTAGTTGTTGTTTCCCCTGCGAGGGCCTCAAGTTTTTTCTATTTCTGTGAATGTTGTTTCTCAAGATGTATGGTAGGATGGCCTTCCTAATGGCTGAATGTCTCTTCAGAGCTTTTGGTTTTTGTCTAGTATTGTAAAAGGTTATGGGACCCTTTCAAAACCCTTTTTCACCAATAAAAAAAAAAATAGTAGAGGGAACATAAATTAAGACTTATTATGGAAACTACTTTTAAATATTTAAAAATAAATTAGCAAGCCTAATCAAATATTAATCCACATTAAATTAAAAAAAAAACTAAAAATAATTTCGTTTAAATTTAAAAATTTGTTTTAAAAGAGAAATATTTTATTGCATATTACAAAATGGGATAACATTGCTAATGGGGTCTCTTTTGAGATTGAATAAACTAAAAAATATATTGTTTTGCATATTGCAAATTTCTAGTTTATATATAGTAATGTGAAAAATAAATTAACCTATTATTTATTTAGAATTCAAAAAATTTACTTATGTTTTAAATAATTTTTTTTGATTGGTAAAAGGGGTTTTGAAAGGATACCGTAACCTTTTATAAAGAGAAGAAGGTTGGGAGAAGAGTCCCCAACCAAAAAATAGTTGAAGAAACAAAACCTCTATGGTTTATTGGAGAAAAACAACTAAATCAGTAAAATTTGAATCAAGGCCATCCCATCCAAAACCCTACAGAGGATGGAAAATTAGAATCAAGGCCATCCCGTACAAAACCATACAAAGGATGGAAATTTTGAAATAGGGCCATCCCGCCCAAAACTATACAAAGGATGGAAAATTTGAAATAGGGCCATCCTACCCAAAATTTAAAATTGAAATTTGAAAATGAAGCAAGAAAAACAAAAAAAAATGAAATTTGAAAATTGTTCTCACCCACGAGCGGCCAGGGATGCAGTTGTAGGATGCAAACCAGGAAGAATCTACAAGATGCAAACTAGGATTCTGACTAGGATGCAAACCAGGATGCTGACTAGGATGCAATCCATGAAGTAACAACTGGATAGGATGTCGATTAGGATGTAAATCGAGAAGTAGAGATAAGAAAGCAAACAGGATGCAGTAGCAGGATGCGGTCCATAAAGTAGTAGGAACCTAGGGATGCCATAACACAAGCCTAAAAAGTGGAACAACAATCCTAAGGATCTCCTCAGGCTAGGATATCCTCTTGCACACAAAGGTGAACTTCAAGGAAGCTAGAAGACTCAAGGAAATGAAGGCTCGCAAAACCCAAGTGAAGAGCAAATATTAAAAAGAAGATGCCAAAGATCCAAATATGGAGGAGTTAGGATAAACCAAAGCTGTTGATAAAGCACATGTCCACTCCTAAAATATTGAAGCAGGGTTATGCACAAGCATGAAATATCGTAAATTGGCTCTATTTAGGTTTTTTAAAATTTTGAAAAGGCTAATTTTGGATCATTTCACTGGGGCCCATTCGCCCAAAATTTACGGGGTGAAAGTTTTTTTGGGGTAAATTCACCCGTCGTTGATAATCATGAACCTAACTTTATTTTAATTCGTCGACCTCAAATTACATATGATTTTGATTTTCCCACCCAATTCACCTTCAAATTATAAATGATTTTATATTTTCCGCCCAAATCGCCTTCAAATTATAAATGATTTTATTTTTCCCACCCAAATCGCCTCATATACTACGCGTATATATACTATACTGGGTACCGATAAACATACATCAAAAATACTCTAAGTCAAAAATAGCTCTAAAACAACGAAAAACTTGAGAAGGTTGCAGAGTGTCGATCGACGCAAGACGATCGGTTGCAGAGCCGTGACTATCAAAATAAATCGATCGATTGTATACGAGTGTCGATCGATGCAAGACGGTCGGTTGCAGAGCCATGTCGATCGATTGTAGAGGCGTGCCTATCGACATAAGCCGATCGATTGTAGAGCAGTGTTTATCGATAGAAGATGATCGATTACAGAGTCGTGTTATCGATAGAAGCCGATCAGTTGTAGAGCCCTGTCTATCGGCACAAGTCGATCGATTGTAGAGCCATGTCTATCGGCATAAGTCGATCGATTGCAGAGCCGTGTCTATCGGTATAAGTTGATCGGTTGTAGAGCCATGTCTATCGACATAAGCGATCGTTGTAGAGGTGTTTTGATAAGTCGATCGATTAGAGTTGTGCTTATCGAAAGAAGTCAGTTGATTGTAGAGCTATGTCTATCGACATAAGTTGATCGGTTATAGAGTCATGTCTATCGGCATAAGTTGATCGGTTGTAGAGCCATGTCTATTGATATAAGTTGATCGGTTGTAGAGTCGTGTCTATCGATATAAGTCGATCAGTTGTAGAGCCGTGTCTATCATGTTAATATGATCAGTTGTAGAGCATAAGCCGATCGGTTGTAGAGCCATGTCGATCATCTTTAGTCGATCGATTGTAGTGGTGTCGATCGACATTCGTCTATCGATTGTAGAGGTACCGATCGACCTTGTTAGGTCGGTTGTAGATGTGTCGATCGACATTAGTCTATCGGTTGTAGGGCCATGTCGATCGGTGTTAGGTTGTTGGTTGTAGTGTTGTCGGCATAACTCTATCGGTTGTAGGGACGTGTGGTCGGTATTCCATCGCTTGTAGTGACTGTCGATCGGTATAAGCCGATCGATTGTAAGGAAGTGTTTATCGACAAAAGCGTATCGGTTGTAGAGGATTCACGACTGAAAATTGGTAGAGTATTCTTATTCCATTGTTCTTTTGTCCAAATCTCTTTTTCTACAGTTTCATATGCATTGTAGGTGAACTATACGCAATAGTGGTAGACAACTATCAATGTCATCTGGTTGTGTGTCAAGAGCATTTCTTTTGTTAGAGACTGCTTCTTGTCTCTTAGAGTATGTTTCATACGTAGTGTACAAGCACTATCTACAACTGTGGTCGATAAGTATTCCCTGTCATGTTGTGTGTTAGGATCATATGTTCGTCTTGAGGGATGTCTGCTATTTTCCTTCAAATTCATATACATTTCCTAACATCTGAAGGTTTTTCTTTACAGATACAATGTCACCTACTGAATATGGAAAGAAGGGAGGCCAATCTTCTTGTAAAAAGACAATTCTAAAATATTTTACACCAAAATGCAATGAGGCATCAATCTCTACTAATTCTACACAACTTGCAGGTACATACACCTTTTACCTTGAGTTTTCTAAAATTATTGTTCTTAAATGTAAAACCTTTCTCTATTAATAGATAAATGGTTTTCTGCTTATCTACCTCTTTTTAAATGCTTTGTAAAACTGTATTCTGTTAATTCTTTAAAATAGTGCCTTTTTTACAACAAAAAATGATAGAGAACTCCAAACATTGAATGCAGTTAACATTGTCGACCCTGATGTGCATTCACTCGAAGATATTCCAGAAGATGAGATGGGACCACATGATAATTTTCCTAATAACGACATTCAACAACCACTTCATGAGATTTTAAATTCAGACACATCAACCGAAAAATAAAATGATAGTACAATTAAAATTCAGACCTCTAGGGAATCTTCTAGTCAAAAATCTAAACGTCAAAATATTAGCGAATGGACTATTGGAAGGGATTTTAAAAATGAATGGGCATGATTATACCCCTTTATTGAGCGAGATGAGAAACTGAATGTGTGTAAATGTACTATTTGTTCATGGAAGTTGGGAAAGGATCATTTATTACAAAATAAGAAAGACACAATAGAAAAACACTATGGGAAAGTTTACATCAAAGAAATACGAAGTGATGGAACAATTAACAGAATTCATAGGTGGAAGGATGCAACAGAATGTGTGCATGCGAGATATGCTCTTGAATATGATAAAGCAATGAAACAAAAACAAACTCTCATTGAGAAGGGTGGAACAATCGAGGCACAATTTCAAAAAGTTAATAATATTGTATTAGCCTCAAAGAAATTGCAGTTTGCTATTGTATACAATATTCTAAAAAAAGGTCGACCCATGTCTGATTTTGCTGATTTTAAGGAAATACTTCAACTAGCCAATGTACAAAACCTTACCAATTCACATTGGTCAGATCGAAGTGGTTGGGAAATGGTAAAATGTCTATCACTGGTTGAGAAGGAAGACTTGAGAGAGAATGTGAAACAAGCCAAATTTATTTCACTTTCCATTGATGAGGTTACAGTTGTTGACAACACATCTTGGATTTGCATACATGTTTACACATTCAAAAATCATTTGAGACTACCTCATTTACTAGCACTACATAAGATGATTGAAAATTGTAATGCGAAAAACATTTATAATGTTGTTGTAACCAGTTTAAAGGATATTTTCGGAATGGATGAAAAGGAAATTGCCACAAAGTTAATTTGTGTTGGAGCTGATGGTGCGGCTACAATGCAAGGACAAAGGAATGGTCTTTGTGTTAGGCTTCAGACTTCCATTGCCCCATATGTGATTCCTATTCATTGCATGGCTCATCGAATGAATCTTGCATACAAAATTGTGAGCAATTTTGATAATGTAGCTAGAGTGGAAGAACTCATCCGCGATATACACTCATACTTTTCATGCAGTCCAAAAAGGTTTGCAGAATTTCAACAGTTTTCTCTAGGTGTAACGGAAGGCAGAAAAATGTTAAAAGATGTGGAAACCAGGTGGATTTCACTGTTTCTTCCTGCAAAAAGGGTATTTTCAGAATATCAATCCTTGGTTGGGTTTATGTATGCACATCGTAGAGATGTTGACAAGGCAAAATATTTGCTTTTTCGTATGACTGACTTGGAAACTCTTCTCACATTATGTGGTATTCTACCAATGTTACAAGAAATGAATACTATGATTAAACTTGCACAGGAAAGGGCAATTTATATTGTCGATTTCATGAGGATGAGAAAACAAATATGTATGGTTATTGACAAGATTTATTTATCCGATAAACATTTTGAGGATCCCAAGTTTGATAGTTGGAATACGTTAATTAATGTGAATGAACCGAACAACTTTTTAAAGTTCAACATCAATGATAATATTTGTATTGCTATCCATGGAAAGTTGATTCCTGTATATCATTTTGAAAAGTGATTAAATACTCTGATAGATGATGTTGAACAAGTGCCCGTTACCCATTCCGGATTCGATGAGGTTTTGGATAACACTAAGAATAAATTGAAAAGAATTGCAAATGCATTAACAAGTGAAATAAGAGATCGTTTTAAGAGAGATGAGACACTTGAGGCCATGGTTGTTGTTAATCCTAATTTTTGGAATCCTTGTGTTGACCATAGTAGTAGAAGTGAGTTGTTTGTAAAATATATGGGTAATCTTATGAAACATTTCTCTAAAAGTGTGGAAATAAATGGCATTGAAATCAATGGTATTCTAAACAAAGATCTTTTGAGACATCAGTCAACCAATTTTGGAATAACAATGGATAATCAAATTGCACAATTCAAAAATCCACATGAGACTGGTTCAATCACGCGTTTCTGGAAAAAATTGTATCGAAGTAGTGTCTTGCAAGATACTATGAGTGAATACTTTGTTTTATATGAATTATGTCAGACAATGATTTTGGGATCTGTTGAAGACGAAAGGGTTTTCAGTGCATTAACTTTTGTTAAATCAAAAGTTCGTAATAGAGTTGGACAAAAATTTGGAAAATTGTTTGAGAATGTATGTGTCATCGTACGAGGTGGGTAACTTTCCCTATGATAGAGCGTTGACATATTGGAAGTCCCTAGCAGAAAGAAGAGGTCTCTCTACTATGGTTGATAATGACAAAAATGATTCATCTAGGAGTGATGATGAGATTATGGAAACGCAGAATTCACAGATTCTCAGTTCTTGTGGAGAAGTCGATAAAGCTTTGTATTACCTTCCAGAAATGTAAAAATTGCAATGATTATATGACAAATTCATATAATCTAAGATTTTTCGGATTTGAAATCGATTTGTAAAATTTTAGTGATTTGAATAAATTCATATTATCAGTGATTTTCCGGATTTGAAATATTTCATATTATCAAAGATTTTTTGTATTTGATTTGTTGTAAAATCATATAATAATTCAATTTTCAATGATTATGCATGTTTGCTTTTTTAATGTTATGGATTGTCTATGTTTTCAAAATTTATGATGTATGCTATAGCTTTGAGTAAGTTGAAAATTTGAAAACCATGTATACGTAATGATGCAATGTTATTGAACTAAATGTATATGTTGACAAAAAATAGTTATTTTTCCTTTGAATTTAAATGTATGTATGTATCATTAGTATCATTAGTTGTATGATATGACAAAATATAGTGATTTTTTATGATTTATGCTTTGTCATTGAGTAAACCGTGTATGCATATTAAAAATTTCTGTACATATGTATGAAAAATGCATGTAGTATATTACTCTAGATATGGAAAACGAAAAATTTAAACCCATTCATAGATATATCCAAAGTACCATATTCATTTTTATACAACTATAATGACTAACTATGAGTATGAATGCACTAAAAATTGAAACCCATTCATATATGTATCCTTCGTAAACTCACTTGAAAAATAAAAACAATATAGCTTAATAGAAATGAAAATACTCACTTTTATACTACAACAAGAATGAATATGAATAAACTGAAATTTAAACACATGCATAGATATATCATTCGTAAACTCATTTGAAAATTGAAATATAAAAACAACATAGCATAATATAGGGAAATTGAAATTTAACTCTTACACAAATATCTCCATCGTAAACTAACATTGAATATGAAAACAATATAGCATATTAAAAAAGAAAAAACACTTTTCTATACAAGAACAAGAATGAATATAAATAAAATCAAATTTAAACACATGCATAGATATATCATTCGTAAACTCATTTAAAAATTGAAATATAAAAACAACATAGCATATTTGAAACACCATAATACACAATTATAAAAGTGTATTTCTTAAAAGTAAAATAATAAAACCAAGTATCTTGTTTTCATACGAAAACATATGAAATGTCATAAAATTGTCTTTCAAAATATCAAATTTTAAAATTCAATTTCTTGCTCTAGAATCTTTTCCCGTTGGCAGTGGACGTAATGCAGCCCTAGGTGGGGTTTGTCAAAGATCAGGAGAACTAGATGTTCTAGGTTTCCTTGTTGATCTTCTCCATACAGGTAGTGTTGTTTCCTTCGCAGGTGTTTCGGAGTCTCCTGATTCCTCTTGATTATAACCTCTGACAACAACACCCCGCTTTGAAGAGAAAGAGGATGCCTTTTTCTGTGTATATATAAAATGTCAATATTACAAAAAGACAAATAATGGAAAAATAAAAAAAATTATTTAAATATTGATTAAAAAATTACTTGAACCTGTTGTTCTCTCATGGCTGCATTGTCCAGGATTAAGTGCCATGATGTTGGTACTGGAGTGTTCTACAAATTGTAAAAATATTCATAAAAAAAAGTAGTAATATAATTGCATGTGCTAACAGTCGACGAGGGTGAAGAGTGGGTTATCACGTTCTCTATTTCCAATCTGATCCGATGTGAGACATAGGTGGACCAGTCAAATTTTTGGTGTGAAAAACAATGGACCAAATACGCTAAGGCCCACATTGGAATTTCTGTCGGCCTTCCTTGCAGAACGAGTCTGGAAAGGAAGAATTCGCAACATGCCCGAAGAAATTTATTTTCAATCGCCAGTATGGTCAAACCCCTTCTAGACTTGGTGGACGTAACTGCAAAAAAAACAAAATCAGTAATACACCAGTGACTAGAATTTAAATTCAATTAAATAAAAAAATAGTTATACCTTGAAAAGATTCCAACTGCACATTGAAGTTGGTCTCCAGGAAGAGTTTGTCTTCATTAGTTAATTGGTATTTGGAAGTGACAGGCTCAACACCAGCGTGGGGCAATGCTGTCAATCTGGCGACATCAATGGTTGAGAAAGAAAGAACGATGTTTTTGTTGTCGATGACAAGATTTACCTTACTCGAATCCATATCATAAGTTGCAATGATCCTCTCCACTAGTTTAACATCCGTATCAAAATGGGGCATTGAAACAAGACCCCGAAGACCAGAGTCCGTGACCCAAGACATGTCGTAACCCGATGTTGATAAAATTTTTGAAATCAAGGGGTAAACCAGGTTCTTATAATTAACTTTAAACATTCCAGGGGTTGTAGGGGATGCCATAGGGTGTACGGGTATGGATAAGAAGACATAGAGGATGGTACGCGACACTTGATAGAAAAGGATTCAAAATGGAGGAAAAGGGTTAAAACTTATGGTAAAAGGTTAAAACTAAGATAAATCTAGAGGAAAAGGGTTAAGAATGCATTAAAATGAGAGGAAAATGGGTAAGAATGCGTTAAAAAGGGAAGATAACGATTAAGACTATGATAGAATAGGCAAAAAAATGATTGTTAATCCCTTTATATAGAATTCTCTACATACAATCAACTTCTGGATGGGTGACACGTGGCCTCTGCATGCAATCATTTCATAGATGGTTGACACGTGGCCTCTGAATGTAATTGTTTCATAGATGGTTGACACGTGGCACAGATGCAATGCTATACCTGCAACCGATCGACATGCATGCAGTCGATCGACATGCATGCAGCTGATCGACATGCGATCGACATGCCTTCAGCCGATCGGCATGGATGACAAAATGTAGAGATTTTTTATGGTTTATGCTTTGTCATAGAGTTAACCTTGTATATATACATAACTACAAAACATTTTTCTACAAATGTATGAAAAAAGCATATAGAATAGTACTCTAGTTTTGGAAAATGAAAATTTAAACCCATTCTGCATTCATAGATATATCCATTATAAACTCACTCTGAAATATAAAAACAATATAGCATAATATAAATTACCATATTCAATTTTATACAACTATAATGACTATGAATGCACTGAAAATTGAAACCCATTCTTATATATATCCATTGTAAACTCACTTTGAAATATAAAAACAATATAGCATAATACAAATGACCATATTGATTTTTATACAACTATAATGATTATAAATGCACTGAATATTGAAACCCATGCATAGATATATACTTCGTAAACTCACTTTGAAATATAAAAACTATATAGCATAATACAAATGACCATATTCACTTGAAATATAAAAACAATATCACAAAATCTATGCATATATTCTACGTAAACTCAAGCATATTTGAAATTTGAAACACCATAATACTTAAGAGATGAAAATAACACACAATTATAAATGTAAATAGTGTAATAGTAAAATAATAAAAGCAAGTATCTTGTTTTCCAATGAAAACATATGAAATGTCTTAAAATTGTTTTTGAAATTCATTTTTTCCCCTCGAATATTTTCCCCCTTCCTCCACTAATTTTGCCTTCTCAATGGCTTCCTCAGTCTCCATAGCAATGGCTCCCCTCTCATATTTCCCTTGTTCAACTCCTTTTTCCACATCCACTACTTCCATGATTTCCACATCCTGCATTTCGACGACTCTTTTCTCGGGTTGGGTAACAGATCTACCAATTGCTCCAGCATTGACAAGGATCATCTCAACATTTTGCATTCCATCGAGAAGGGTCTTTTCTTCTTTGCCAACATCTTCATATGTTGGTCCTTGAACTTCTTTACCCTTCTCCTTAAGCAGAACATCAGGATCCAATCCATTGCGGATAATGATTTTCCACAAAATGTTATTTTGTCGAACTGATTCCTGTGCTCTTTTTTTCATTGCCATGGAAGCGTTTAAGAACTCCTTTGCCATCTTGAGATAGTCTTGCAGGTTTTGAACCCGCTTCTTGAGATTTTCATACTTTACCTGCAAAAGGGAAAAAAGTTAATCAACATGAAAAGATAATTACATTTTAAAAAAGAGAACAACAAATTTTTGAACACAAAAGCGATTGAGTCAAACCTCAGCAACATTCTTTGCAGCTACAACAACAACAACCTTTTTCTTATCATTTGCCCATTCATTGTAATAAGCTTGGGCCTCACCGTTTATATTCTCCAATCTGTTCATTATAAACTTTAAAATTTCATCTGTGTACGATGTATTCAACTTAAACATGCCAGATTTTACTTGTTGTAGCAGAGCCTCCATATTTTCTGGTTCATTTTCAACAATAGAAAATTTTCTTTCTCTTTTTGAAAAATTATTGTATCGGGCATTAATTTCCTTTATCAACACCTTAGCCCGATACTCCCATTTTTTCATTTCTGTTATATCTGGAAGTAGCAAATATTTAATTGTAGATTCAACGTTATCAGAAACCAAATATTTTTTGGAAAAAATTATTATATCATCCTCTTGTCGAGGAGGAGCCTGACGGGTGCTTCTTTCCCTTGGAGGAGATTTGCTTGAACATTCTGCACCTTCATTTACTTTATCTTGAACCAATTCTGATAGTTGAAATTGAGTGTGTATGTTATCTTGCAAAAAGTAATCTTTATCAAGTGGAACATCAGCCAACCCAGTACCAGAAGCTTCCGGTATATCCTTAAAAGTAAAATTATTTACAGATATACGATCGAAACCGAAAAAAGTCTTTGATGCTTCTCTCTCTGAAATTTGTTGTGTTGCTTCTCTCTGTGGCCTAGATGGAAGAAAGTGTTTTCCAACTGGGAAGCATTGACCTCGCATTTGAGTTGGGTGTTGTGGAGGAGGGGCGACATTTGTTGATTTTGTTGATGACATTGTTGCGAGGGACCTTAAAACATAAAAATAAAAATTAGTTAAAATTTTTGTGAAAGTAGAAAATAAAAACTAGTAATAAAATTACATTATGAAAATTGGTTGCAAACATTGTTATAACACTTACCGATAGAAGAAAAAACATCTTGCATAGATGTTGCTGCAAATGGAATGTGGTCATGCTGTACATCTAAAAAAAAATAAAATTAATTAAAAACAGTAAAAATATTGTAAAAAATTTGTTTCGATAGTAATTAAAACTTACTCCCAGAAGATGAAACCTCATGCGTAACTACGCCCGTTGGCAATGGACGTGCAACAACATGTGGAGATCATCGAAAAATAGGAGAAATAGATCTTCTACGTTTCCTTGATGATCTTTTCCTTATCAGTGGTGTTGCTTCCTCTGTAGGTGTTTTGGAGTCTCCTGATTCCTCTGGATTATAACCTCTGACAATAGCATCCCACTTTGAAGAGGAAGAGGATGCCCTTTTCTGTGTTTGGTATAAAATGTCAAAATTACAAAAATACAAACAATGGAAAATAAATAAAAATTACTTAAATATTAAAAAAATTACCTGAACCTATTGTTCTGTCATGGCTAAATTGACAAGGATTGAGTGCCAAGATGTTGGTACTGGAGTGTTCTACAAATTATGAAAAGATTCATAAAAAAAGCAATAATATAATTACATGTGCTAACTGTCGATGAGGGTGAAGCATGGGTTTTCATGTTCTCTATTTCCAATCTGATCTGATTTGAGACATAGGTGCACCAGTCAAATTTTTGGTGTCCTATACAATGGACCAAATACGCTAAGGCCCACATCAGAATTTCTATCGGCCTTCCTTGCAGAACAAGTCTAGCAAGGAAGAATTCGTAACATGCTCGAAGAAATTTATTTTCAATCATCGGTACGGTCAAACCCCTTCTGGACTTGGTGGAATTAACTACAAAAAAACTAAAATTAGTAATTGTACGTTCAATCACTGATAATAATTTAAAATCAATTAAATAAAAAAATAGTTATACCTTGAAAATATTTCGACTGCACTTTGAAGTTGGTCTCCAAGTAGAGTTTGTCATCATCGTTTAACTGGTATTTGGAAGTGACAGGCTCAACACCAGCATGGGGCAATGCTGTCAATCTGGCGACATCAATGGTTGAGAAAGAAAGAATGATGTTTTTGTTATCGATGACAAGATTTACCTTGCCCGAATCCATATCATAAGCTGCAATGATCCTCTCCACTAGTTTAATGTTAGTATCAAAATGGGGCATTGAAACAAGACCCTAAAGACCAGATTTCGTGACCCAAGACATGTCATAACCCGGTGTTGATAAAATTTTTGAAATCAAGGGGTAAACCAGGTTCTTATAATTAACTTTAAACACTCCAGGGGTTGTAGGGGATGCCATAGGGTGTACGGGTATGGATAAGAAGATACAATGGAAAAGGTTTCAAACGAGAGAAAAATGGTTAAAAACTGCTTAAAAATTAAGGTAAATTGTAAAAACCAAGATAAAAGTGGAGGAAGAGGGTTCAGATCGCGTTAAAACGAGAGGAAAAGGCTTAAGAAAGTGTTAAAATGAGAGAAAAAGGGTTAAGAAAGCGTTAAAATAAGAGAAAAAATGATTGTTAATTCCCTTTATATAGACTTTTCTGCATGCAATCGTTTAATGGATGGATGACACGTGGCCTCTACATGCAATCATTTAATGGATGGATGACATGTGGCACAGAGCACCGCTACTATCGATGGGATCTCGACTGTTGCAGCACATCGAAATGGCTGCAACCGATCATCATGGGTACAACTGATCATCATGGCTATAATCGATAGGTATGGTTGCAACCGATCGACATGGCTGCAACTGATCGTCATGGCTACAACCGATCGTAATGGTTGCAATCGATCATCATGGTTGCACCGATCGTCATGACTACAACCGATCGACATGGCTGCAACCGATCATCATGGCTGCAACCGATCGGAATGGTTGCAATCGATCGACATGGCTGCAACCGATCGACATGGCTACAACCGATCGTAATGGTTGCAACCGATCATCATGGTTGCACCGATCATCATGACTACAATCGATCGGCATGGCTGCAATCGATCATCATGGCTGCAACCGATCAAAATGGTTGCAATCGATCGACATGGCTGCATGATGCAGGAGCATCCAGAGGCGAAGGAGCAATCTTGCATTAGATAAAAAAATGTTTTTTTTTGTTTTTTTCTCTAAGTGCCAAAGCGATCGCGATATCGCGACACTTTTTGAAGAAGGGCACCAAGGGGCCAAACTGTCGCGATATCGCGATGCTTTTTGATAAAAGGGGCCAAAGCACAAAATGGTGGAAAAATCACGACATTCTCCAAGCAAAGCAGCCAAGGCACAAAATGGTCGCGAAATCGTGACATCTCCGAAGCAAAGCAGCCTGAATACAAAATGGTCGCGAAATCATGACATTCTCCAAGCAAAGCAGCCAAGGCACAAAATGGTCGCGAAATCATGACATTTTTGGAGCAACGCAGCCTGGACGCAAATTGGTCGCGAAATCGTGACATTTTCAAGGCACAGAAGCCAAGACGCCAAATGGTCACGAAATCGTGACATTTTCAAAGCCAAGAGACCAAGGCACAAAATGGTCATGAAATCGTGACACCTTTGGAGGCAAAGCTCTAAGACATAAAGGGGTCACGAAATCGTGACACTTTCGGGCCAAAGACTTGAAGGCGCAAAGTGGTCACAAAATCGTGACACTTTCGGGAGCTGAGCTCTAAGACGCAAAGTGGTCGCGAAATCGTGACACTTTCGGAGGCAAGGTTCGAAGACGCAAAGTGGTCACGAAATCGTGACACTTTCGGAGGCAAGGTTTGAAGATGCAAAGTGGTTGCAAAATCGCAACACTTCCAGAGGCAAGGCTCGAAGACGCAAAGTGGTCACGAAATCATGACACTTTTGGAGGCAAGGCTCGAAGGCGCAAAGCGGTCGCGAAATCGTGACTCTTTTGGAGTAAGGGCTCAAGAGCACAAAAGACGTCACAAAATTGTGACACATTTGGGACAAAGAAACCAAGGGGAAAAATGGTCATGAAATCGTGACATGTCGCGGTTTTGCAGCTCGAAGGAAGAAACCGAGTGCGAATGGCAAAGACATCACGAAATCATGACATGTCATGATTTCGCGGCCCGAAGGTAAAAAGCAAGTACGAAAGGCTTAGGCATCACGATTTCGTGACGTGTCACGAAATCATGGCCCCAAGGAGAAAAGAGAAGCCAAACGCCAGAACGTCACGATATCGCGACCAAAGAGGAGAGAGAAAGTCTGGGAGCAAAAATGTCATGATATCACGACAGAACGCTCACGACTCCAGACCAGTCGATGGTTGCAGAGGCCATTATAGCAAGGCACGTGGCATCGAATTACAGGCGGCCATAGAGCACTAAGCGGTTACAGGGACCCTTGCAAGAGGACACGTGGTACAGATTACTGAGGACTATGGCGCTTTCCTATGAATGATGACTCGATGGAGAATGGACAGGCGGCTACAACGCACTCCGCCATTACAAGCCATGATGATTCGGGGTACCTGGCAGCATCCTGTAGGCGGTGGTAGAACATTCGTGCGGGTGGTTACAGGGAATCCCACATTTTGTGTAATGATGTCCGAAGAGGGTCGGTTGTGTTATAAAAAATGCTGCACACGCATTGTAAAGGGGTTCTTGGCCATTTGAATAGAACGACTATATTTTTGAATTTAAGACCTCTGTTAATGAATTTGGGTGAATTTTTTTGTGTGTTATCTTAGTTCTGCTTCAAGTGGTATCAGAGCCAGAAGGTTCTAAATGTGCAAACTGATCGTCGACAGTGAGGCAGTTTGCACCAGGATTGTGGTTGTGGGTTATGAAGAAGAAGCAAGATGCCTCCGCACAGGAACCGTGGTGGTGTGAGGAACAGACAAGTAGAGGTCGATCTTAGAGCCTTGCAGAGGCAATTTGAAGCCCTGCAGGAGGAAATCAGAAGGGGAGTTGAGCCAAGAAGGGAGGAACCCAGTGAGGATGAAGTTTGGGAAGAAGAGGGTCCATCTGATGAGGAAGAAGCATTGGATCCAGCAAAGGCTAGGTTGTATAGGGCCATATCCCAGATCAGGAAGAAGCCAAAATTTGACGTCTCTACTTACTCTGGGAACCTCAACCCCGAGGAGTTGATAGACTGGATCAACGACATGGAGGAGTATTTCAAGTATGAAGAGATCTCAGACCCAAATCGGATCAGGTTCGCGAAAACCAAGCTGAAAGGACATGCTAGCATCTAGTGGAAAGGAGTGCAGCTGGAAAGGAACAGGAGGGGAAAGGAAAAGATCACCAGGTGGGATAGGATGGTGGAGAAATTGAAGAGGTAGTTCATCCCTGTAGATCATGAGTTGGATTTGTTGAGAAAGATGTAGAGTCTTCGATAGGCGAGTAAATCTGTCAAGGAGTATATGGAGGAGTTCTATCAGATCTCGATTAATACTGGCCATTTTGAAGCTAATAAGGAGAAAGTCGCACGATACATCAATGGGTTGCGAACCAGCATTCAAGAAGGGCTGGGGCTGGTTAGGATGGGCATGGTGGAGGATGCATACCGGTTTGCATTAAAAGTGGAGGAGAAACTAAATAGGAGATTTGATGGAAAGCAGAGAGGAAAGGATAGGGGTGGAAGAGCTGGTGGAAGAACCAATGGAGGAAGGTACAAAGATTTAGGGAAAATGGGTGAAGCTAGCAGTAGCCAGAGATAGAAAGAAGAGAAGTAGGAGAATAGCCAACGCCCACGCAATTAGAATAGCAACTACTCGATGGGAAGAGGTAGGCCTGGGTGAGGGTTTGGAAGAGGTGTCTTTTGAGGAACCTGCTTCAACTGCGGAGAAGAAGGACATAGGGCATACAACTGCCCGTAGCATCAAGAAAGGCCAAATCGAAGACTTGAGGGTCAGGCCCGAGCTGCTGTAGCAGACGAAGGTGTAGAATCTGAGCACTCTGAGGAGGCAGAAAGAGGAGAAGCGATGATCATCAGAAGAGTCTTATTGAATGAAGAAAAGAAGGCAAACCAAAGGAACAACCTATTTTAAACAAGATGCAAGTGCGCAGGCAAGGTCTGTAACATCATCATTGATAATGGAAGCACTGACAATTTGGTTTCTGAGGAAATGGTTGCCAAGCTATAGCTGGAGAGGAGAAAACACCTGCACCCTTATCGAATTGCATGGTTGCAAAAGGACCATCGGGTGCTAGTCAGTGAGCAATGCCTGGTGAAGTTCAATATTGGAACTTACCGAGATGAGGTCTTATGTGACATCTTGCCTATGGATGCATGTCACATGTTGCTTGGGAGACCATGGCAATTTGATCGAAGTGCTGTACATGATGGTCGAGCCAACACATATTCTTTGTTGAAGAATGGAGTTCACCACAAGTTGAAACCCTTGAAGGAGGTGGATGATAAGGTATGCAACAGTGCACGAGTCTGTCTAGTTGATGGCAGAAGATTTTTGGAAGGCCTGAAGCCAGATCATATGTGCTATGGAATAATCCCTAGGGTTAAGGAAGAAGAATGCAAGGAAACTCTAGTGGAAGTCATGGGACTGTTAGAGGAGTTCCCAGATATCATTTTTGATAATGTTCATAAAGGTTTACCGCCTGTTAGGAAGATCAGTCACCACATAGATTTGGTGCCTGGATCGAGCTTGCCAAATAAGGTCGCACACAGAATGACGCCTATGGAAACTGAGGAGTTAAATCGACAAGTTCAAGATCTGTTGAAGAAAGGGCTGATTAGGGAGAGTCTTAGTCCATGTGCAGTACCAGCAGTACTAGTACCCAAGAAGGATGGAGAATGGAGGATGTGCACATACTCTTAGGCAATTAACAAGATCACCATCAAATACAGATTCCCACTACCAAGGATGGATGATATCATGGACTGTTTAAGTGGAGTCGAGTACTTCACAAAGATTGACTTGAAAAGTGGTTACCATCAAATCCGCATTAGAGAAGGGGATGAGTGGAAGACAGCCTTTAAAACCAGAGAGGGGCTGTATGAGTGGTTGGTTATGCCATTTGGGCTAACCAATGCACCGAGTACCTTCATGCGGTTAATGAATGAAGTCCTGAAGGAATTTCTAGGAAAATTTGTTATTGTCTACTTGGATGATATCCTGATTTTTAGCAGAACCCTAGAGGAGCACCTGATGCACATCAGGAGGGTTTTTGAGAAACTACGAGAGGAGCAGTTACTGATCAATCTAAAGAAGTGCAACTTCATGAAGGAGCTAGTATACCTGGGATTTGTTATCTCAGCATATGGTCTCAAAATGGACCCCGAAAAGGTGAGGGATATCCTAGAATGGCCTGCTCCAAGAAGTATGACTGAGGTTAGATCATTTCATGATCTGGCCAGTTTCTACAAAAATTTCATTAGAAAATTTAGCAGTATTTGTGCATCTCTTACGGAGACAATGAAGGGGAACAAGAAGGAATTCAAGTGGACAGCTGGAGCAGACAAAAGCTTTGCTATGCTGAAGAAGGTTACTGAGCAACCTGTCTTAGCACTTCCAAATTTCAATAAGGTGTTTCAGGTAGACTGCGATGCGAGTGGCAGTGCCATATGAGCCGTATTGAGCCAAGAGGGTAGGCCTGTTGCTTATTTTAGTGAGAAGCTCAATGATTCCAGAAGGAAGTATTCGGTGTATTATCAGGAGTTCTATGCCATATTTCAAGCACTTAAGAAATGAAGGCATTATTTGTTGCCAAAGGAGTTTGAAGTAGGAGATTATGTCATGGTCCACCTAAGAAAAGAGAGGTTTCCTGCCAAGACCTATAACAAGCTGAAGATGAAGAAATTTGGGCCATGCAGGATCATTGGGAAATAGGATTCGGGCAATGCTTATGAGGTGGAGTTGTCGAGTGAACTTAACATTTCGTCGGTATTTAACATTTCATATTTGGTCGAGTTTCATGAAGGAGATAACAGTGCAACACCAATCCTGGATTTGTGGAGTATCCCTATGGTCACTCCTGTCGTAGATGAAATAGAAGAAGTTCTGGATACGCGTGAGGGCCAAAGTACTCGAAACAGGAGTTATTCTGAGTATTTAGTCAAATGGAAGGGCAGACCCATAGAAGATACGACTTGGTTGTCAAAGGTAGAGGTTGATCACCTGGGTCTACCTCAGACAGATTAGAAGTGAAGGTCACTTCTCAAACTCACCCCAGGTGTCTGATGCAGGAGCATCCGAAGGTGAAGGAGCAATCTTGCATCAGGAAAAAAAATGTTTTTTTGTTTTTTTCTCTAAGTGCCAAAGCGGTCGTGATATCGCGAAACTTTTTGAAGAAGGGCACCAAGGGGCCAAACTATCATGATATCGCGGCCCGAAGGAAGAAACCCAGTGCCAAAATGGTCGTGAAATCGTGACATGTCACGATTTCGCGGCTCGAAGGAAGAAACCGAGTGCGAATGGCAATGACATCACAAAATCATGACATGTCATGATTTCGTGGCTCGAAGGCAGAAAGCAAGTACGGAAGGCTTAGGCGTCGTGATTTCATTATGTGTCATGAAATCGTGGCCCCAAGGAGAAAAGAGAAGCCAAACGCCAGAACATCGTGATATCGTGACCAAAGAGGAGAGAAAAAGTCTGGGAGCAAAAACGTTGCGATATCGTGACAGAATGCTCATGAATCCAGACCAGTCGACGGTTGAAGAGGCCATTACAACAGGGCACGTGGCATCGAATTACAGGCGGCCATAGAGCACTAAGCGATTACAGGGACCATTGCAGGAGGACATGTGGTACAGATTACTAAGGACTGTGGTGCATTCCTATGAATGATGACTCGATGGAGAATGGATAGGCGGCTGCAGCGCACTCTGCCATTACAAGCCATGATGGTTCGGGGTACCTGGCAGCATCTTGTAGGCGGTGGCAGAACATTTGTGTGGGTGGTTATAGGGAATCTCACATTCTGTGTAATGATGTCCAAAGAGGGTCGGTTTTGTTATAAAAAAGGCCGCACATGCATTCTAAAGGGGTTCTTGGCCATTTGAATAGAACGGCTGTATTTCTGAATTTAAGACCTCTGTTAATGAATTTGGGTGAATTTTTCTGTGTGTTATCTTAGTTCTGCTTCACTGCAACCAATTGGCATGGATACAACTGATAGTTATGGCTACAACTAATCATCATGCTGTAACCGATTGTCATGATGCAACCAATTGTCATGTCTACAATCGATCGGTATGCTACAACCGATTGTCATGTATTCAACCGATCATCATGACTACAATCGATCAGTATGGCTACAACCGATCATCATGGCTACAACCGATCGACATGGCTGCAACTGATCGTCATGACTACAATCGATTGTCATGACTACAACCGATCATCATGGCTACAATCGATCATCATGGCTACAATTGATCGATATGCTTGTAACCGATCGTCATGATTGCAATCGATCGGTATTTAGTTTGTTGTCATGTCGGCCTGTTGTATTTAATATCGACCTAAAGCTTTTAAGTATATCGTACTTTTTTAGATTTTGCAAAACTGATATTCATGGCCCCAAAAATAGAAAAAATCGCCATGGTTTAAAATTTTTTGGGGAAAAATTATTGCAATTCGCCACGGTTTGAAATTTTTTGGAGAAAAATAATTGGAATTCACCATGTATAATTCTCCATTTTTTTCCAAGATTCCAAGACAATTCACCTTCAATTTATAAATAGATTTTAGGGACGACCCCTTATGCATAACCCTGTATTGAAGGATATAGTATGGTACCCCGAGCAACCAAAAAAAAACTAGAACCCTCCATCCCTACAAATGAATAGCTTCAAGGACTAAACCTGGGAAGCCAATGGATCCACTCAATAGTATTCAAAATGTAAGGCCACCCTCGAAACAAAGAAGAAATATTTAAGTGTACACAAAAAGGATCAGGTCCAGCAGTAAGAAACCCCTGAATAGGAGCCCAAAATTGAATCCCACCCACGAGAAGGGACCACCAACGAGCACCCAACCATGACCTCACCACTCCACATGAACTGAAGGGACTCTAACCTCTGGCACAAATAAGAACACCACCAATGTTAGAACTGGAGAAAGAAATCTCTACAGGCCATCGAAGCTAGGAAACCCAACACAGCCATGGGGCCAAAAGATAAAAACTACCATAAAAAAACAACCCAAAATCACCCCAACTGGTTTGGGATAGTAAGTGGCCCTGTCTCCTCATAACAACTAGATATAGCAAGAAACTACTAAACCCAGAAGAAAGTGGCACAAACCAGCCATGAACCCACAACTAGTAGAGAACCCTAGCAACAAATCCAAACAAGCATAGAGCAACCACACAACTAGAGTTGAAGGCAACCAAGGGAACACCATCAAAAAATTGTAGCAAAACACCATACCATTGTATGTGTTATCGCAAGATCACCCCAATGGGTTTGGGTCAGTAGATGGCCCTTTCCCCTCCCTAGAAAGCCAAAAAAAAAAAAAAACTACCAAACCCAAAAGAAGTGCTGCACCATCCAACCAAATCCCAAAAACTGACAACAATCCAAGAAATGCAGCTACCCTACACACATGCCAACCAGAGCGAGATCCAGCTAGGGGATCAACAACCAAAAATTTCCACGGATTCAAAGGTATCCAAGGGAACACCCTTAGATAGCTGGAAAAAAATACCATACCACAATATATGTTCTCATAAATTTACCCCAGTGGTTTTGGGTCAGTAGATGGCCCTTTTCCCTCCTTGGAAATCTAGAAAAAACATGAAACTACTAAACCTAGAAGAAGTGTTGCACCATCCAACCAAGTCCTCAAAACTGACAACGATCCATGAAACACAACCAACAAGACCCCCCAGTAAGCAAAAAACCCTAGACATGGGCCACAAAAAAGAACTAAGAATGACTAGAAGCCAAATCTAGAGTGGGATAATAGGAGACCTCCTGCTCAAAGAGATTCAGAGTGCCAGAGCCAAAATGGGAGGCCTGTTTCGAAAAATAATTAAAATAAAATAATGTTAAAAATTATGGAAAATAGATTGAAAAATATTCTAGATTATATTATCTATTAGAAATAAGGTGAATGTGGTTTTCTTCATGGAAACTAAATTCTTAGTGTTACTATAATGATACAAATAAAATTAATAAAATAAAATAATGTTAAAAATTAAGGAAAATATATTGAAAAATATTCTAGATTATATTATCTAATAGGAATAAGGTGAATGTGGTTTTCTTCATGGAAACTAAATCCTTAGTGTTACTATAATGATACAAGAGCTCATACATTCTCTTCATTCCACAAAAAAAAAAAGTATGCTTGAAAATTTTGATATGAACAAAGCATATTATAGGGCTTCCTAGAATTTTCTATAAGATATTCTAAAATATTGATTTTGATCAGGATTGTTGTGAATGAATTAGATGTGATTACAAAAATATAAATTTTTTATTTTGATCAATTGATTCTTTGCTAGATTCTTTAAATCATTTCGACTTATCCAAGGTGATATGTTAATTGATTTATGTAGTGCTCAGTGACATGCCTAAATTCAATGGATATATACTTAGGATTTGTACAACACATGATAACATGTCAATGTTTTACTTGACATTGACATGGTAACCTGTCAATATTTTTTCACACAATAAATATTTGTATAGCATTTGATGATGTGTCATTTTAGGATTTGATTGTATGACTTGAGTAGCATTTAATGTCATACATTTCTAGTCAATTATAGAATATATGATTTGTGTAGCATGTAGTCATGTGCTTGTGAAGAAATGTAATTGATCTATATCATGAAATATTTGTGTAGCATTTAGTAATATGTTCATCAAATATTGCCTCCTTCCAATATTGGTCATGGATAGGGTGGTATGCCACTATTCAACAATATCTTGTATTTTTATTTGTCTCATGGTTGATTTAAGTAGAAATTATATGGGATGGATTACTTGTCATTTTTTCTATTATAGATTCCATGATTGTCAATTTAAATGGTAGTCACAATATTTCATTGTTTTTAGGAATGACAAATTCTATAGGCTAGGTTGAGGAATTTCTAGGAGGATTTTTTATATTTTTGGATATTTCTAAATTTTTAGTAGGCTCCCAGATGACCAAAGGAATATATGGAATCTTATCAATAATAACAAGATTAATTATTGATTGAATATATTCTTTTCCTTTCTTTTTCTTGTCTTTATACTCTGTATAAGGTTACATATTTTTGTATTGAGGTGCACATCTAGTCATAGTACCAATTTGTAGTTCCAAGGATGAAATAATTTTTGTTTGCACCTCTAAAATATTGACATAATGAAGCACATTTATATATATGTATTTTCAATTTGGTCTAGGTTGGAAAAATATTTGGTTGATTTGAGAGGCATTTTGAGAAATGCTAGGTCTAGGATTTTAATTTTTTTTTTGGTAAGTTAAAGAAATTCATTAAAAAAAGGTATTTGAAAGGTGCTCCAACACCTTGTACATCAGTAGAACCAAGAACAGAAAATAGGGAACAAAAGAAGATGCAAAAAAGGAAACACCAGAGGAACAAAAGACATTCAGCCAACATAACCAAAAAGGACCTGAGTCACCACAAAATGGAGTATTAAAAAAAATTGAAATCTAAGACTAAGCTTTCATTAGCAACAAAAATAGACACGCTAGTTGGGAACATCAATCTGCATTCGTGATGCAACCACAATTTCTAGATTAGTGTCCTTAACCTCATCCTTTAACATATCCTTTGGGGCTTCCTTGCAAGCTTCCTTGGTGATATCCACAAACTCCTCATCCTTAGCACTATATTTTATGTCAAAAAGTCCCCCATAGTAGAAGTATCCTGAAAATCCTCGAAAGAGTCACAAAATAATAGCAAGCTAAGTGCTTAACATTGCTCTTTAAACTGTGTGAAAGCTTTTCCAATGGCAATGTGAGTAGTTTCCAGGTGATTGATAATAGCAGATGTGGCTTGGATAGCAAGCTTATGAAGGTATTTTTACACAATGTTAAGAAAATTAGAAAGTTCTTTCTTAGATCTCTTAGAGGAAGGAGTGGGCATTTCAACAATCTCCTTAAATTTAAGCCTCTGGTAACAACGCACAAGCATTTTTCAATTTTGATTTTTTTCTTGATGCTGGACACAGCTTGAGACTTCTCAATATTGTTATTTCTCTTGGACCTAGATCCCTTAGGGATAGGAGTAGAGGAAGAGTTTTATTCAACAGAATCAAGGTCAGGGATATTACCTTTGGAAAACTTAAGGATTAAAAACCTATAGATAATTTTGAATAACCCCTGATGAGAAGGCCAACCCTCATCCTTCTTGCCTCGGGTTGAAGTTATAGCATAGTCTATGGACCAATAGAGAGCAGCAGGGATGTTCATCATTTTGGCCTCACATAAATGGTTGAAAAATACTAAATGAAAACTACAAAGGTGGGAATTAGGATGGTCAATAGTCAAGTATTGCATAATAGGCTTAAGTAACTCTTTTCAAGGGGTGGAAAGGTGATGGCGATATAGACCTTTTTTGTGGAGCTTGTGAATCATGGATGTCTATTCAAAGTGGTTTAGTTCAGCCTCCCAATGGTGTTTTTTCCTCAAAATCACCTTGACCTCAAGGATTTGTCCTGTAAGCTCAGCCAAAATCTCCATCGTTATCTGGAACTCAACGTTGTGAATGGTGACAATGCGATTATCCCAAGTCTCAACAAACACGGTAGTCACCTCCCAATCGATGCCAAATAATATTTTGAAAAATTTGATGAGGCCACATTTACCCTTCAAAATGTCTTCAACAATAGTCTCAATTTCAAATATTTCAAGCTCAGTATACTCAGGTTTCCCTTCTTTCATGTTTGAAAACCAAAGAAAAGTCGAAAGGAAGGAACATAAATGGGAAAAAATAGATAGGAACAACCATAAGGATACTGGAGGATAAATGAAGGATCATGCATCACACAATATAAAATATATATGAGATCATAGATTTGAAACCAGCAAGTGAACCAGTGAAAATGCCTTGAAAATGAAAGGGCTCACTTATTGGAAGGAGATTGGCTAGGTTTGGGAATAGAGGGGATTTTATGATATTGGAAACTATGACAAGTGATTGGAAAGTGCAATCTGTGGGGATAGTGTTGAATCTTTGGGATGCCCAAAAAATGGAGCCAAAAGAGTGAACTGGCATAGGAGACATGAAATATTGGAAACCCCCACAAAATGATCCTTGGAACAAAGCGGAAAGAAATCCGATGGAGGATGTTTCTCGAAAGGGCCAAATAACACAACCCAAGAAAAATGGACAAGATATGATTAAAGATGATGCTAAGATTTGCATTGGGATTCTAAGAAGGAATGGTTGACAAGAAATAAGTGCAGGCTGAATAAAAAAGTGGTGTGAAGTGCATCACCATGTGGGTAACAGAGCAATGCATAAAATTGTGAATAGGAATGCTAATCCTCATCATGATCACAAGGATTTTTATCCAACCTGACAATCACAAAAACTTTTGGAGGAAGATAATCTATCCATGTCATCAGACCATGGGAATTCACCCCGATGTTGGTCAACCTATCAACAATATAGTTGACTTCTCAGAAGGCATATTGGACGATGGTTTCATTCTGTTCAGAAAGGATCTGCTTAATTTCTACAATCATGCTTCTTATCCTCCAACTAGCTGGTTTGGATTTTTTTTTTTTTAAATTGATTATGTTTAGAGAGTCTCCTTCCACAATAATGTTCCCTAGAATATTTTTAATAAATTGAAGGCCTCTCCATAAAGCCTTGGTTTCAGCTGAATGATTGGAAAGAATTCCCAACGGTTCAAAATAAGAAAAAATATAATTTCCAAGGTGATCACGAAGGATACCACCAGCACCAGCTCTCCCAGGGTTTCCTTTAGTAGCTCCATAAAAGTTAAGCTTAACCCATTCAACAGGAGGAGGATGCCACTTGATGTTGGTTCTTGAAGTTGAAGGGTCGACTGGTCTTGGATCTTCAAGGCAAATATGACAAGATTTTAGTAAATCATCCTCAAAGGATGTACGGGGAAAAGGATCAAGTTGGGCTATGAGGATGTTCGGTTTGGCACAAAGGATGATTTTTTTGATAACGAGGATGGCATCCAATGCGTTTTTGTCAAACACTCTTCTATTGCATTTTGATTTTGCTAATTTAAACCTCTCTTTCATTTCCTTGATTTTGATAGTTTTGTTGGCCACCCTAATTAAAACTTTAACCTTGAATTTTATTCACTTCTTGATATTTATTAAGATCTTGTTGATTATGGTTGGGTGATGGGATATTATAGATATCTAACCTTTGATTTTAAGGGTAGTTAAACCTCCTATGGATACTCTTTTTCCTATCATGGAATAAATTGATCCTATCATTGTTATGTTGATCAGTATTGAAGTTAGGACCAAAGGCTTGCCTTACATATAAATTTCATAAATTTGTGCAAGTGAAGTTATCATGACCATATGTTCCATGCTAAAATTAAAACTAATTTATATCATGCATTACATGTGCACCAAATATATCATTGATATGATAGTTGTTGAGCTTAAGTTGTGGGCATATCTTGATAATATCTTCATGTATCCATTGAGGCATTATATTCTCAAGTTTTGGACCATACCCAAATTTAGTCAACATATGAATATGAGCTCCATATATCTCTAATTCCTGAGATGCATCTTGGATAGCTACATTACAAACCCCATAGGTTATAATTATTTTATTAGGGTTTTAAAGTTTCAAGGATTTATGGCCTTCCTTTTCCTAATGTTCAAGGATTTTAACAAAATATATAACTTTTTAAAAGGAAGGAAAACCATAAGGGTTATTTTTCTATACTATAGTCCAAAAAGAGGGTGTAAGATTTTTTATTATCAATGATATAGTATATTCTTGAGGTAAATTGATATTTGCATGACATTTAAGTCTTTCCCATATTTTGTGCAAACCAGTAATAGATTTTTTATGGCTTTGTTTAATGTTTACAAAAACATTCATTGCTCCCATTACAACCATATAGTCATTAAATTCTCATTTTAAATTTTTGAGAAATGCATATAGGGAGTGAATCAAATGCTTAGGTAAGGATGCAAACTAATCAAAATTATTTTCTACAAAATCCCTAGTCATTAATTTCAATAAAGCTTTCTCAATGTTAGTCATTCCCTATAATATGCCATGAATTTATCTATAATTTTTTGGGATTTATTGGTCCAATCATAGAAGAACTTAGGCACTTGCCTAGATAGATATATAGCTTTCACATAGAGAGCTAGATATTGAATCTTAAAATTTCTAAAAGTTGGATTGATTGATGTAGGTAAATCCTCCTAAAGTTAGCTATGGGAGGTGGAGGAGGAGGAGAATTAGAGTTTAAAATGGAAGGAGTGACAACTTGTACTATAGATTTTCTACTTGCACTCATAATTTGAGTAATATTGGACACCCATTCCTACATTTGTTTGGTTATTTATCTCCTAGAAGCCTCCACTTGCTTTTTAGTACACACCTATGGTTGTCTAGATAGTAAGTCAAATATTCTCTAATGGTCATTATGTATGTAGCTAATTTTTTATTAATGAGTACGGGACTTAAAACACTAGTGTTATCTATGTGTGTTTTATTCATGTGCATGTCTATTTTTCCATGATTGTCAGATTTAGTGATGATCTTGGTCTTGTCATGATTGCCTCATTAGGGGGTGATCTCAATTTAGTGCAATGCCCATAATCACTCCCTAATTCTTTTTGAGACCCTACAATAGATCTTTAAGTTTTATCAAAGTCAATATTAGGGTCTTTCCCATATTTAGAATCATAATCTTGATCTACCTAGTTTTTAATTTGAATTTTATTATCATGATTAAGAATGAAGGGATTAACAACGTAATTTTGATGGGTAATGGATGGTTGGAGATATTATTCTTTTTCAACAATTCTAGAATATGTGATATGGAATGAACACTCGAGAGCAAAGACACAAGAATAAGCATGATGAAAAACTACCTTTGCATTAATCCAAAAACATATTTATAGGCATGTCTGCATTTATAATCGGTATTTAATACGCATGATCTGTGTGGGTATTAAATGCAATATAACATGATCTCTATTATTCCTCCCCACTGAGGAAGCATTGGTCCCCAATGCGTACAAGTGTGGAAGAGAAATATGGGTAGTTGAAGAGTGTTGGGTACAACCGATAATGCACTCTTGTTACAAAATATGAATATAAAAAATAACAAAGTTTTATTAATCTTTAGAAAATTAAAATCTGACACTACATCTGGATCAGCATCGAAAAATGCTCTCCAACGACTGTAAACACTGCTATGTTGGTGGATAGCTGAAAATGAGTCCCTGAATTTGGTAGAAGATAGCAACAATGGAAGTGTCAGAGAAGATGCAACAAAGGACCTCGAACCACATGCACAAAAATATGCCAAACGAAAAATTTGAATTTTATCGACATGAAATCTTTGGTTTTGAATGCTAGACCTCAAGCATTAATGAAAGGCATTGATGATGTAATTATGACACATAAATAAATGCAAGAAAATGACATTTATGAAATATGGCGCATAAATAAATGAGATTGAATAAATTATGGCACATTACTAAATGCGATTGAATGAAAATATGGTGCATTAATAAATGTGATTGATTGACTCAAGGATGAATAAATTGCACATGACATGACTCGACACAAACTTTGACGGATACCGGGGATGGCTATCATTAATTAATTAATGATTGCAACAACTATCAATGGTCAGCAAGCAAATATGTTACGAAATGCGAGGCAGAATGCAACGACTAAGAAAATGATAATGATGGAAAAACATAAAAATAATAAATAATAAATTAAATTAAAAAAATTAATTTAATTTATTGTTCTAATTAAATTAAATTAAAAAATAATAATTTAATTTAATTGAAATACGATATATTAAATGACCCTCATATTAAAAATGGGTGGAATGACGAAATATGACTGGATTTGACCAAGACAACAGAAAGCCATTCGATGATACATCTGACCAGATGATAGGGGATTGATATGGACCACAATATTGCTAGAAAAACTATGAACCATTATTTTTAAATATAATAAATGCATTAATAAATGCAATTTAATGATGAAAAAATTAAATTAAATTAACATTTTAATTTAATTTAATTTATAAAAATGTGTTCGGAAGTATGTGCAACACCCGTCAGGATCAAATGGTCATTGCCATGGTTTCGAGGTGGAATCTGGTAGAAAATCTTCTCTTAGCTCATCGCCAAGAAATAAAATAAACCCTCAAGAAATATGATCAATTATGCTAGACAGAAGGTTGCGATCACAAGAAAAAGTGTGCATGGTGATGGAATGAATGCAGTAGAGAACTGCACAGTTACTTCAGACTGAAAAGAGATGTTGACGATGAAATATGGTAGATCAATACCGAAAAACAACGGATCGAGCTTGAATGAGCAATAAAATTTTGAAAACGGTGGATCCACCAAGGAATATGGTGCAAATGTCATGTGTAGTGGATCAACCGAAAATATAATATTAGAACTCCCAAACTATAAAAATGCAAAAATCACAAGAACTATGGTGGACGACGAGACGTCTTCTAACTCAGCAATAGGAGGTTCAACAGAGCTCATATCTGCATTAGGAGCTTCAACAAGAATTAGATCTGCATCAGGAGTAACCAAATCCACATCATCTAATGGAAAGACACTGGGAATCTCACCTAGAGATTCTAGTTTGAATCCAGATGTGGCTGTAACTTATTCAATTTCTGGATCAGGGGTGGAATCCTGATCTTCTTCAATGAGATCTTCATTTTCAATGTGTTCTTATTCCAAGAGATCAAAAATAGACAAATAATTCCACATCATGAAAAAAATATTTAAAAATTCAAACAAGTTTGCTTTCAGCAATTATTTGAACAATATCTTCTGGATCATCAACATCATCGACCATTTCGGTGAGTCTAGCAACTTGGATCTGCTGAATTTCAACAATGAGATCTCTTAGCTAGTGTGCTTTATCGATAAGAATAATTTTATTAGCAATAGTCCTAGCAAGAAGAATTTTAGCTTGGAGTTGTTGGATTTCTGCAAAGTGATCCCCAAGTTGGTGAGAGACCTCATGGTTTAACATCATGGTGTCAAACATTAAAACTATAAGGAATGCAGATTGAACTGAGAAAAATCAGAAAGACTTCACTGCTAGAAAGGATCCAAATGTAAAGAAAGATGCTTGGATCTAGAGCTGAAGGTCGAAGTTAGAGAGACCCAACTAGATGATGATCAGATTCAGAGGGAACCCAGTTGAGAGTTTTCACAAATGAAAGTGCTTTAAGATGTCTATGGAAAAAGAAAGAATGTTCATCCAATGCCAATATTTGGTAGTGGTTTTCTCATTCCTATTTTGAACCAGGATAGCCTAGAGGAAGAGGATACTCACCTATCCAATGATCGGATCTGATATGGAATGAACACTCGATATCAAGCACAAGAATTGCATGATGAAAACTTCCATTGCATTAATCCAAAAATATATTTATAGGTATGTATGCCTTTACAATCGATATTTAATATGCATGATCAGTGTGGGTATTAAATATAATATAACATGATCCCCATCAAAACCCACAAGTATAATAATTTATATAGATTATGGGTATATGAGTTTTATGGTACCACCTTATCCATTCCTTGTCCTAGATCCATCAAAGTGTAATTTCCAAGCTCCTTTTTATCCTTGATATTATCTACTTATCAAGGATGGAACCTTAGTTTTTTATATGACCTAGTTTCCAAGTTTAGTTTCCTGATATATGCCTCCCACATTATCATTGTCATCCATTTGCAAGTATCCAATTATCAATACAATTTAGAGATGAGTTCACCTTAATTTAAATATTGATCCAAAAACTTAGGAAGTTCATTTTAATTAACAATTCCTTCATTATCTAGCTTATGTAAGAGGTAATTACATGGAGGCTAATTTTTAATTCTAATTATTTTCTCATCCTTAGAAACCTTCATGTGAGTGTAGTCAATTGATATATATGTTAGCATAACTATATTGGTTATTCCATTATGGGTTATTTGTTATTTGTCGTAACTATGCCTAAATATGCCATGGGTGGTTCTGTAACCTCCGGGCTATTCTAGACATCCAATGTATTATTTAATCATTTATATCAATAGAATTTGTTCGCTTAACTTACATGGTATCAAAACATACTTATTTTTTTGGGCACACATTTTTTTTGGCAATTGTGATTTTGGACTCGACATGTAACCTAAGGTAGGACTGGACCTGCATCTCGGATGATGTGAGGACTAGATGCGAGGGACTCGAATAGGATAGAAATGCCAACTCGACATGACACCCGACACCTGACACCTGACTGACTTGGATGCAAGCTCGAACAAGGCCGACGTAGACGATGTTGTAGGCTCGAACAAGGCCCAAAATATTTGGGGATTGCAATGAGAAGGTGGATCGAAGGTGAAGCATAAATGGAGGAGACAGTGGAGGTGGGCCACAATCGGAGTGGCAAAATCTCCCTCAGTGGTAGCCACCAAGGCGACCCCACGTGGGAGAAGACCCGTCGCCCATCTAGGCAGTGTCTCCTTGAAATGAGACACCATCCATCGTGAGGGTTGTGTCTCTTAAAAATTTTCTTGACGTGACACCCCACAAATGTGGAATAAAACATTTCTTTGTTTTTCTAAGCATGATTTGTCACCAGCGAACTCGGTGTCAAACCACTGTAGCAAATAGATTTTTTTCTTATCAATGGTGACGTTGGATCTCGATTTTTTCTCCTCAATTGCCTAGAGCAGACAAATCTGAGCATTTTTTTTTTATCGCATTTTGATTAAGGTTTTTATATCACTTTGATCTCTGCCTCTTTGTTTTCTCTATCTGTAAACATAGCATAGCAAGAAGAATGGAGTTAAGTTGATGCAATGGATTCGTAGTGGTAGGCGAAGTTTTTTTTTACGAAGCTGAGATGCATGTTGGGAGGTTGCTAAAGCAGAAGGTCGAACGACACCGACGAGGTCTTAGAGCAATGTACTAGCAGCTCAATGCAATAGCATAGCTGCCACCTGCACACCACCGAGCGAAGGATCGATGGCTGCTTAATGGAGAGACTCTATGAGTCCTCTCTAAGATGTCAAGGCCTCCTAATCCTTTCGGATCAGCCCACTAGCCCAGTTGGTCGAGGGGCATCGGTAAGGAAGCCAAGGTCACAAGGTCAATTCCTGCTGACCCCCCCCCTATGTACCTTTTGGTAAGGTATATTCAATTTTTTTAAGTTATGTTAAAAAAAAAATTCTTTAAAGTTTTTTTTTTTTAATTTTCTTTATTTAATTTAATTAAATTATACATTAATTATTTTTCATTATAAAAATTATTCTTTTTAATAATTTTTTTTTGAAAAAGTATTTATTTAATTTAATTAAATTTTATAAATGAAATTCTTTAAAAAAAATAGGACTTTAGGAAATATTTTTTTTCAAAAACTTAAAGGGGGGCCAATTTCTTTCAAAAATCTACAAATCAAGGGGGGAAAGTGAAAGTGAGTAATTTTTTCAGTTTTTGAAAAAACAATTTGGCATTTTTGTAAAGGTGCATTTTAGGCAGTGCCCGACACCTATGGGTTAATTTCTGTGGGCACTTTTCTGATGTATGTAGTATTTTTTCCTTTATGCACTACTTCATTAAAGTTAAAAATTAAAATCACTCCCTAAGTCCCCGGAATAAATAAAACTCATCCGTGTAATTTATTGCACTATAGTGTTCGATATTTGTGATACCTTTGACCAACACTTACATGTAATGCTATCGTGATTGTGCTATTGAATACGCTACCTAAGATAGCTGCAAAAATGACATCTGAGCTTTTTCTCTATCAATCGTCGAGGAGATATAAGGTTGCCATTTTTCTATTTTTTTACTCCATTCCACTACCCTAATCGTTCTTGTGTTTACGCATAAATCCTGACAAAAGTTCTGACATTCGAAGTGTTTAGGGGAAGTTACGCCCCACGCATGAGGATTGACGACTTTCTATGGTAGGTGCCATCAATGAGACGATTCCCTTTCGGTATTGCCTAAGTACCATGTCTCGTATAATCATTGAAATTACTTATAGTCTCCCTCATGTAAGGGCAGGTAATTTCTCTAATTTTTAAAAATACCTATAGTCTCCCTCATGTAAGGGCTAGTATTTTATACAGTATAACGACCTGGCATTAAGGTATAAATAAAGGGGGACCATTTGGTGATATAAGGAACATTCACTATGTCTACAAAATTAATGACTGATGCTCATCAGTTGTTGAAAGGTCCTAACTACACACCATGTAAAAATAAGATGAAGGCCATCCTAGTCATGGATGACTTATGGGATGTTGTTTATGGAGCAACAAATAGACCTTCACCTACTACTAGATCAACAACAACCATAGCTCCATCTGCTGCTTAGATAGACTTTGAAAAGAAAGACAACAAGGCAAAAGTGCTCATCTTGCTTGCTATTTTAGATGAAGTTCAACCCCACATTGCTGACTGTGCACATAGTAAAGAGGTATGGGATGCCCTTAAAACTATATATGAGGGAAATAATGATTCCACTATTCTTTTTCTTCAATCTCAATTACACAATCTAAGCATGAAGCAGGGAGAGATAGTTGAACACTTTCTTTGTAGTGTCTAAATTGAAAGTAAAATTGAATTCTTTAGGAGAACCTATTGATGACAAGCTCCTTACTTCAATAGTATTGAGATCTTTACCTGATTCTTATAGAGTGTTAATCACTTCTCTTCAGGTGTCACAAAAAAAAGTTACCTTTGTTGAGTTGGTCAATATGCTTCAAGAAGAGGAGGCATGCCAACTTCAAAGAGATGATTCTTCTAACACAACCCTCTATTCCAACAGGAAGGGTTCTAAGAAGAAGGGTAATTTTTAGAAAGGAGGAAATTCTACCAAAGACTCAAAAGGGAAACAACCTCAACAAACAAAAAGATATTGCAAGATCTGTGACAAAGAGGATCATGATACAAACAGATGTTGGCATAAAAATAAACAACCCAAATAGAAAGTCCAGAACAAACCACAAAATAATAATAAGCAACCCAAAGTGAATGTTGCTATCGAAAAATTTGACTCAGATTTTGAGAGGGCACACAAGGTGCTTATGACTACCACAGTTTCCAAGTAGAAGGATCCTATTTGGTATGTCAATTTTGGCACTAGTAAGCACATGACTGGCGACAAATCATGGTTTGAGTCCTTTGAGGCCAAAGAGGTCAAACCTATCACTATTACTAATGATAAAACCTACAAGTTTCAAGGAGAAGGTACAGTTTCAGTCACTCTTCCTGATGGCAAGTGTTAGATTGAAAAAGTCCTATATGTTCCAAGATTAGTGAACAATTTGTTGTCAGTCACACAAATTTTGGATAAAGATATGGTTGTGAAATTTAGTGTTGATGGAGGCAAAAAGTGTTGTTCTATTACCAGGAGAGATAAGAACGCTACAACTGCTTCATATAAGCATACATTATTTGCCTTAGATGTTATCTCTACTCCACATGTAGCCATGAAAGTCTCTACAAAGGAGGCAACTTCCCTGTGGCATAAGAGATATGGGCATCTTAGTTCTGGATACTTACTTGAGCTAAGTATGAGATGGTAAAGGGTATTCCTTTCCTTTCTTCCATATTGCCAATGTGCTCTAACTGCTTAGCAGGAAAGCAACATAGAGTACCTTTTGAGAAAAGCTCTACAAGAGCAAATAAACCTTTGGAGTTGATTCACATCAATCTGTGTGGTCCTTTCACACCCTTTCACACCCATCAGTTATGGGGGGAATAGGTATTTTCAGTTGTTTGTGGATGATTACTCATGAAATATGTGGGTGTTCTTTCTTAATCTAAAATCTGAAGCATTTGGTTTCTTCCAACAATTCAAGAAATATTTTGAGGAGTCAGGGACTTTTATAAATACCCTTCACTCAGATCAAGGAGGGGATTTTACCTCTAAAGAATTTTCTTCATTATTGACTACACATGAGATCATTAGATACTTAACTACTGCTTATACTCCTCAAAAAAATGGTGTTTTTGAAAGGAGGAACCGTTCCATAATGGAAATGGTTCGTTGCATGCTCACAGGAGCTAGTCTTGAGCAACAATATTGGGCAAAAGTTGTAACTACACCAATATATCTATTGAATAGGGCTTCCACAAAGGCCCTACAAGGAATGACTCCACAGGAAGCTTGGAGTGGTTGAAAACCCTCCATCTCTCATCTACGCATTTTTGGTTGTAATGCCTTCATGCACATACCGAAAGAGAAAAGGAAGAAGCTATATGAGAAGACATTGAAGTGTATTATTCTTGGCTATGATGAACACTCTAAGGGTTATCATTTTATTGATATTTTAACCAAGAAGATTCATGTCAGTAGAGATGTTTTTTATGAAGCTTTCACATCACAAAGCACATCTGATGTATACCTAGACATTGTGGAAACAAAATTTGAGAAGTCCCCTTCGTCATCAAATATTGGAGGTTCATTTACTTATTCATCTTCTTCACCACCATAGAAGAAGAATCCAAAATGGTATACAAATAAAATCAGAGACTCGAAGTTATCCACTCCACCAGATTTCACTTTGGATAGACCTTGTACTCGCAGCATGGCTCAACAACAAAGAGCAGCAGCAGACACTATTGGGGTTGATGACATTTGTCAATCCTTTGAGGAACTTTCTGTTGATCCAGAGAGAAAAATAGAGGATATGGATATAGATGATGATAGGGTGTTTATATATTCAATGAATTAACATGAACCTACTTTTGTACAAGATGCCCTTAGTGAGCCTCAACGGAAGGTTGCTATGTATGTTGAGTATAAGTCTCTAAAAAGAACAAAACTTGGGAGCTTGTCAATCTACCACACGAAAAGAATCCCATTGGCTAAAAATGGGTGTACAAAGTCAAGTACAAGGTAGATAAGATAATTGATAAGCATAAGGCCCATATTGTTGCAAAGGGCTATGCTCAAAAGGAAGGCATTGACTATGAGGAAACTTTTGCACCTACTACTCAAATGACCACTATTCGAGTTCTTTGTGCTATGGAAGCATAGTATGGGTGGAAATTTCACCAAATGGATGTCAAGAGTGCTTTTATGAATGGTGATCTCCAAGAGGAAGTCTACATGACTCAACCTGAAGGATTTGAAGTGGAAGGACAAGAGCAGAAAGTGTGCAAGTTGGTCAAATCCTTATATGGTTTAAAACAAGCTCCTCAAGCTTGGTATATAAAAATGGATAATCATCTCCTACAACATGGATTTAAGAGATGTACATCAGATGCAAACCTCTATTTCAAGAAACAAGGTTCTGAGATAGTGTTGCTTGTACTCTATGTTGATGATCTACTCATTACAGGGAGTTCAAAAACTATGATCTCTGCTGTTAAAAAGAACTTGTGTAAATATTTTGAGATGAAAGATCTCAGACTTCTCCATTACTGTCTTGGTCTAGAAGTGAACTAGAAGGAGCACTACATCAAAGTGTATCAAAAAAAATATGCCAAGAAACTGTTATAAAAATATCACATGACTGATTGCAATCCAATGACAACTCCGATGGAATCAGGGCTTCAGTTATCGCGATATGATGATTCACATCAGGTAAATGGTACTCTCTATCATCAATTTATTGGGAGTCTCATATATCTAACCAATACTAGGCTAGATATCATATTTACTATCAACTATATTTCAAGGTTCATGCAGGAACCTAAGACTACTCATTGAAAAGCAACAAAACGTGTTCTTCACTATGTCCGTGGCATAATGGAATATGGCCTAGAATACAAGAGGAATAACAAATTCTTCTTGCAAGGATACACAAACTCTGACTATGCCAGGTCATATGATGATTGTAAGTCAACTTTAGGATATATATTTCATCTTGGATCTGATCCTGTATCTTGGCACAACAAGAAGCAACAAGTGGTTGCTATCTCATCTACAGAGGCATATATCGTGCCACACGTGAAGCTGTGTGCGAAGTGATATGGTTGTGTCACATTCTGACAAGTATGGGTCATCCATAAAAATCTCCAATACACTTGTTCTGTGACAACCAGGGTGTTTTGAACCTTGTTAAGAATCCAGTACATCATGAGAAAACCAAGCACATTGACACACAATGCCACTTCATTCAAGATGAAGTTACAAGACACCGAATTCAGCTTTAGTACATTCCCATCGATGCTCAAGTTGCAGACATTTTCACTAAGGCACTTGTACGTGTCAAATTTGAATTATTTCACAGCTCTCTATGTATTGCAAAATTATGTAATCTTGGGGAAGGTTAGTATACCTAGTAGTTATTTCATTACCCAAACAATGTAATAAGGGGGTATGTTAGCGTAACTATATTGGTTATTCCATTATGGGTTATTTGTTATTTGTTGTAACTATGCCTAAATATGCCACGGGTGGTTCTGTAAACTCTGGGCCATTCTAGACATCCAATGTATTATTTAATCATTTGAATATCAATAGAATTTGTTTGCTTCACTTACAATATATCCATCTCTTAATAACTTCCTAGTTGATTCCATCAATAACAACATCCTAAAATATGAGGGGGGATCTACTAAATTTACTTATTGAATGGCAAAAAGCTCCAGATATTTAGCCATCATGATTATTAATTCCTTTATCACTTCTATAGTATTTCCTCTTATTCCATCAATTTGAATGGATACCTAGTAGTTATAGAATATGAAATCACATTTACTTACATACTACATTTGACATCACTATTATAGGAGCCCCAAAATCTATAATGCAATTTCATAGTAGGTAATATTTTACTTTCAAGATGATATAGAATTATAATAGTTTTATTTTTCTATGCTTAGGAGTGATCATTATGTATACCTAATTCAATTGAATATCAAATGGGTCTTTGAATATAAGGTTCTATTACTCAACAAGATTCAATTGTACCTACTACTATGAAATACTCTTATTCTTTTGAAGTCTCTTGCAAAAAGTCTCTTTACTTAGCTTGAGTTAATACCTCTAGCGTATTCACCTTTGTTAGTATTTTTTCTTAACTACTCAATAATGCTAAATTTAGATTCAATTGGATTGACATAATTACATGGGATATACTTTCTATATTTATGTGTTATGGTTTCTATACCCTCACTATTTAAGGATGGGTACTTTATGTTTTTCTCATCCTCTTATAAATTTTCCTTTCTTTACATTTATCATATTTTGTCTATAGGTCTATTTTCTTGAGGGCTATTGGTTTGTAGAGTCTAGGTTGATGTATTCTCTTTGGTATTTTCTTATGAAATGGTGTCAAATTATTTTGTACCCTTTAAAAAATAATAGTGTTAATACCTAAATATAGTTACTATTGTGGTACTATTTGAGGTGCGTTGATTGGAGTTTTTTCTCTAGTGCTTTTATTTTTCCTCTAGTTGTAACTCCTTATCATGTTTTGGCCTATACTACATGATCCTCAAAAGGAAAGTCATCATAATCTTATAGAATATCGAAATTAATAAATATTACACTATTTAAATTAGGCACAACCAAGGCAAATATTGCACAACTCTAAATTGGTCCATCATAACTAGTTTTGGGGTTAATGATTTATTCACCACATACATTTGGTTTATCATGGGTTGACCCACCTTTGTGGCTTTTTGCACTAGCATTATTGATTATTATATTATGGTTTGAGAATTTACTATCACCATGCTATTCTACTAGATTATGGCAAACATTATAAGTGAAACACCATAAAATATTTATCTCTAAATATATATTGGACATATTGTTTTGCACCTAATCAATTACCTAGATTGTAGATTGTAGGAATATTTTTATTTTACGAGTCCTTCCTTACTATTTAGTCCCTATTTTATTCTAGCAATCATATATTATTCTTTCCATGGTAGCATGATTTATGAAAAGCTTTAGTGACTATGTTAGACAAAATATATCCTCTATTACTTCTAATTGTTCCTCCTCTTGCTGTTGGACCTAGATTTCCTTTAAAGGACCCATCCAAATTCAATTTTGCCAACTTCACATTTGGTGGTTTCCACATTATATTCTTTACCTTATTTTTGTTTCTCTTATACCCAACATCATAATTCCATTTAATGACTTGACTCTATCTATCAAGGTTCTCTACTTCTAGTTTAGGAATTGGGTGAGTTGATACGACTAGTTTAGACTCCTCTATGGATAAAAAATCATATCAATTCTTTCAATGTTGATAGATCTACCCAATATAATTTCATTTGAAAATAAATAACCCCAAATAGTGTGAGAAAATGGACAATGAAGGAGAAAATGGTCTAATGTTTATAAATCCTTCTCACACAAGGCACATCTAACGGGTCCCTAATATCCTTTTTTTGTAGACTCTCTCCCATAAGAATATTATTTTGAACTACTAACAAAAGGAATGTTGAGGCCTTAGGGAGAGCCTCTAATGACCAAACATTCTTCCAAGGAAAATTTTTGGGAGAAGGAAATTTTTGATTGTTCAAAATCCTCATATCCCAACTTGGTTGAGTATCCACCGTCATTTGATAAATTCTAATTCAACTCATTCTTTCGTGTAAAAATCAGCAAATAAAGCTCTTGAATCATATTTTGAAGTTCATCTACGATTTGTTTGAGTTTCTCTCATTCAACTAAGTTTCTAAAAGAAATCCATGATTCGGAATTGTTCATCATAATAATATAGTCTTTAACCTTTGGACCTTTACATGCTAGGTATGATTGAGCCAATGGTTGCCATTTTGACTCAAAGATCAGAGAATAAGGCTTCAACCAAGAATTATACCAAAAAATTACATAACTTCCCTCATTGATTGGCCATCTAATATGTTTATTTATCAGTTGTAGTCTTTGATATGAAGATCCATGTTGAAAATCCGTTGGATAGAGTTATTTTCCTAGATAATTTCATTGCACCAAGGGAACCTATATATTTTTGAAGTAATATCTTTACCCAATTATTTCCTTGATATTTGAATAATCTCCACCCAAGATTTGGTACTAATGCCAAATTTATAAGTCTATAATTTTATAGGTTTGCTCCTCCAATATTCTTTCCTTTGCAAACCCTGTCCCACTTACCAAGAGCAAACCTAAATTTTTCCTCATAACCTTTTCAAAGAAAGTCTCTTTGAATTTTATCAATTTCTGATGATATCCAAGATTTTTTTCATTATATAGAGTATTGTTATGTTTTTCACTACTTTACAATTTAATTTACCAAATATAACATTGGTTCATTAATTTTTATAATTATCTTGATTATTTTAATAAATTATTAAAATCTCACATTATTTTTTATTGAAAAGCTAACTTTTAACTTAAAAAAAGTTGGAAAATTCTAAATTTTAGGGTTTAACCATAGGATATTTGTACATATAAATATAATTACATGAGAGTGGGATATTATTTCTCCACCACATCCTTCTAAATCATGGAGTGGATACCATGAGAAATATGGAAATATGCTTGTGATATTTCCTTTGGCATGTTGGAAGCCATAATTTATTCTTATTGTAAATATGAAATAAATTATCTTTAATAGCCATGAACCTCTATGGAATTAGTTTTAAGTTGATCCACACACACAGTTGAAATAGACCTATAATATATATTCTAATTTTTATAAAATACTTTCTCTCAATATGCTAATACAAGTAGCTAAAATGATCAAATGACTTTCATGTCAAAAATTACATTTTCAGCTATATTCTATATCTCACATAACTTTTTCTCTACCAAATTTACATTTATAAAATAGATTAGGATTAATTATGATATGGAGGCTACTAGATCAACAAAAAATGCAATATGATGATTATGGATCCCATCGTATGATTTAGTAATATTTTTTTGATTTTTTGATTGGTGTAATTCAATAGTGGTATAGACCTTGCCTTAGCTAGGAATAGTGCTCTCCTCCTAAGTAGATTGTTAAAATATTATAGTCATTAATTTTTTAGTATGTTACAAATAATATCTAGTAGAATAGGGATCCCACATATGAAGCATCCTTATGTTGGTTCCACACTAAAAGAAAATTTGAATGGTATATTCTAAATATCTTACTATAATTGTGATTGAAAAGGGGGAATTTTGGATGGTATATGCTCCCAATTATGTAGCCAAGAGATGCACCCTCTAATATCTCTTAAGAAAAAATGAGAAATGCTTTTTTGAATGAATTTTGGATGCTAGTGAGATAATTCAATACCTCTCTGTATCCTTCCGATAAAAAATATAGGAATCTATCATTGTCTAAGAGCATGGACTTTTCAAAATTTGTTAACCATCTTGATATTTTTGATTAGGATCTTAATAGTTGAAAATTTACATGGAGTAATAGAAGTTCATGCTCTCAATTAATCCAAATTAGGATGGACAAAGTTCTAATTTCCAAATATGGCCTAGATCTACTAGGTGATTCTGCCCTCAACTCTCTCCCCAAGATAGGCTTATACCACAACCCCCTTGTTCTTGAATTTCTTCCTACCTACTCAAACTTTAGAAAACCTTTATTATGGGAATCAATGTGAATCCTTAACCCTAATTTGGAGTTGAGAATTGTGGAATGGTGTTCCAAAATATTTTTGGGCCCCTTCATCTCCCAGATTGCCAAAAATCTTAAATTTGTTAAAACCAATCTTAAAATATGGAACAAAGAGGTGTTTGACCACTTTAGCAGGCAAAAAGAAGAATTGAATCTGAAATTGTAGGACTTATAACATGCACAAGAATTAGGTCTTATTCAGGAGAATATCATATCAAAGGATAAATCTCTACTGTAGAGTTCCATAAAATCTTGAAGAAAGAGGAATCCTTATAGAGATAGAGATCTAGGACTCTGTGGCTAAAAATAAGAGATTGAAACATAATTTTTTTTTATGTGACTACCCTCAAGCATAGAAGCCACAATAAAATTAAAGATATTATCAAATAATATGAATCCAAACTAGTTGGCCCAAGAGACATCAGGGATGAAGCCATTGATTTCTTTGAATCCTCTTAAACTCCTTTGGATCAGGTGATATCCTTGATGAAGGAAGGATTTTAGCCAATATTTCCACTTTGATTTTACAAGAGTATAATTCTAGGTTGATATACCCTTTCTTCCCTAATAAAATAAAATATACAATCTTCTCTATGAATGGTGAGAAATGTTTTGGTATTGATGGTTTTCTTGCTCTATTATTCCATAGGTTTTGGCACATCTTGGGATCAAATATAATTGCTATAACTTTTGATGTTCAAAGATCCAAATTCCTTCCTAATGATATCAAATCCACCTTCTTGGTTCTTATCTTCAAAACTCTACAATCCAAGGAATTTAGGACCATTAGCTTTTGTAACACCATTTACAAAATCCTAGAAAAAGTCTCTTGACAAACAGGCTAAAAACCATGCTCCCCAACATTATCAATCCAAATCAGGGAGGCTTTGTGCCAGGAAGACAAATTTTAGATGGTATTATAAAGGTTCATGAATTGATCAATTAAGTAAGAAAAAATGACAAAGAAAGGGTGTTTCTCAAAATTGATATAAGTAAATCTTATGACAGGGTATCACGAAAATTATTAGAAAAAATGATGAGCAAATATGGCTTTCACTCTAGATGGATCTCTTTAATTAAGCAACTATTTTCTACCCCTATATTCTTGGTAATTTTCAATGGTTAGGTCTTTGGGTAATTTCGTAGAAATATAGGTCTAAGATAGGGAGACCCCTTATCCTCTTATCACTTCATAATTCTTGTAGAGGCACTGGGTAGAGCCCTGAAGGTTGAAACTATTGCTAAGGTTATTGAAGGATTAAAACCTACTTCTACCATTGAGCCTTTGACTCATCAATAGTTTGTGGATGATACTTTACTTTCCACTAGTTTTTTTATTTCCCAAGCGAAAGAAATTAAGAAAATATTAAGAGAATTTGAATTGGTTTTTGGGCAATACATCAGTTTCCTAAAAAGAAAACTATTCTTCTTCAATACCCCTCCCAATAGGTAGAGAGCTATTGCTTGGATTCTTGGTTGTATCATCACATACCTATATTCTACCTACCTAGTCCTACCACTTTTTAGTATGAGGAGTAAGGAGGAACTCTAGAATCCTATTCTTGAGAGAGTGTAGAAAATGTTGGCAAGCTAGAAGAGAGCAGGGTTATGCATAAGGGATTATAACCAAAATGTACTTGTAAAAAATTAGCAAATCCATTTCGAAACCCTAGTGAATCCTGACCAACCTCATGTCGAAGGAAATGGTGAACTACCTTATTTATCATAAAAAATTGGTGGATATTATTGTTTTGGATGGATCAGGTGAAAAACATAGTTCGAGAATAAATCAGGTGCAAAACATTTGATCTCAGATCGGGTGAAAAACATGATCCAAGATTAGATCAAGTGCAACACACAATTCAGGCTTAGATTGGGTACAACACACATTCCAATATCAAACCAGGTGCAACATATGATTTGGGATTAGACTAGGTGCAACACATGATTCAAGCTCAGATCAGGTGTATATTAAGTCTAGAAAATAAACCGTGTGCAAAGAAATTATTGGGTAATAGAATGAGTGGAAGAAATATTTGGTAGATGAATCAGGTGGAAGAAATATCTGGTAGAGGGATCAGTTGCAAGATAAGTTTCAACTAGCGGACTAGGTGTATATAATGCTCCAACCATGTATTAGGTGTAGATAATGCTTCATCCTCGTATCGAGTGTAAAAAAAAATTGACTTGATCCTACTACACATCACATAACCACATGCATGTTGAATAACATGCTGCCACATGTCCACCCCACTCAATTTTATCTATAAAAATACATCATTAGTTATTTTTTAGGATTTTTTCTACTGCACGAGATCATAGAGAAGCTACGAACCCTTCCCTCCTCCAAGAGAACATTACCCTGCACCTTTCCAAAGTGATGGCCACCATGTCCTCAACCTCACAAAAAATTTCATTGAAAAATCAAAGTTGCATCAAATTTTTAGATTACTTAATGGTAACCACACCTGAGATAGACCATTCATACGTTCAAAATGTAGGTTTTGGGGGTTTGACTTCTATGCCCCAATTTAGAATAGATAAATTTGTTCTAAAAAATATCATCCAAGGCTATGAAAATAATCTTAGGACTGTTACTCTATTAGTATAGAATAAAAAACTATATTTTTTAATCAAACCCTCTAATATCCAGAGGTTGACTGGTCTTCCGCACAAGGGTTTTGGTCTAGGTTCACAAAATTTAATTCTCTCAAAGAATGATACGGCTTACCTAGTGAGAAACTATGATATATTTGTGGAATTATTGTCAAGTATAATTCTCTTCAGTTGATTATCTTAAATTCACAATTTAAAATTTGTTATCACCTAGTTTTTTTTGCAGCATCTACAACGAAGTCCAAGAGAGGGTTAACTAATAACTCAATTTCCAACAATGATTTCAAGTCAATTATTGAATTTTTCCAAGAAAGAATGTTTCAACTTTGAAGAACAAATATTCCATTCTGGTCATTGGCTTATATTGTTCATTTTCTATAGTACCACAAGATATTCGACTAGTGTACATATATTTCAGATTGAATCAGATCAGAGCTCTATACTGTTCAAATAGAACAATCAGATAAAACTCATACAATCACCTCTATAAATTATATTTTAGCACTTTACTATGAAATTTTTCATAATTTATAGGATACTGGTTCACCAACTATAGTGCACCCAAAATTACAAAGCTTTCCTATGACTACCGAAAAGATGAAGGTAATTATTCTATTTTTCACCATGAAATAATATTTATATTTTAGTTTATTTTTTATTTATTTTTTAATTTTTTTTTTGCACCTAAATGTAGAATAAGGTAGCCATTGCATAGATAAAAAATGATGTTGGTGTTCGAAGTCACATGCTAGAGGATGGTGCTGATTCAGAAGGTACAATGTGTGAATTTCAACCACTGTAGAGACCTAATAAATGCTAGAAGCCATCTTCTTCTCTCGGTTCTTGTCAACATGTGCAAGCACATGCCATGGAATGCGACTCTAGTTATGTCGCACCAATAATGGGTGATTTTACTATTTCAAATTTTCTTTATTCATTACAATTATTGTTTAGTTAAAATTATATATATTTTTTCATTTTCTTTTGTATGTTTTTAGATTTACGCCACACCCCTACACGCACTCACACCCAGTTGTCTCCACAGGTTAAATGGAAGTAGGATAGCTCTTCATTGGTTTATTGAGTTTTTACTGTTATGTACTAATTTCATCCAATTTAATTTTTTTTAATAATGTCTTGTTATAATGTATTTAGGTCCCTCTCAATAATTTACTAGAAGAAGAAAGGAACTGATGTCACTGCCACCACCACCACTAGAAATAGTAGTAGTAGGACAACCTCAACAATGACAACAATTATTGTGAGGTCAATTTGCTGGAAAAAATCTTGTTGGACCGAGATTAGAGGTAGGACCTGTACCATCTAGGACATAGGGTTCTAAATTTTCAACCATGTCATTTTCAACTGGTTATTCATTTAAATATGTTTTGACCTCTGGATTAGATGTGTTAGAATTAGATTAGGATTATCTTTTACAAGGGAACATTAAAGATTTTAAAGTGCCAGAGATATTTCAAGGACTATAAGAACAACAAATTCTTGTAGCTAAGCTCATTTAATCATTGTCTTCTGACACCTCTGATCCTGGTCCTGAAACTGAGGATGAAAAAGTTCCTTTTTTTTTTAAATAATCTGGTTTTTGATAGTTTTCATACACTAATATGGGATTTTTTGGTTAAAAATATGGAGGACATGAAGGTTTTGAAATTTTGGGCAAATATCCTTATCAAGGAAATAAATGCCCACTAAAAATATTATGATAAAAAGGATGAAATTTTCTCCCTAGTAAAAAATGAACCTGAGAAGCTTTATGGGTTATTACATCAAGCTTAATCAAGATCCGTGAACCCTTCTATGTCTTATGATGATCAAATTTTAAAAACTATGTTGAACAGGTTAGAGAACCTGAATGTTGAAGCCCAAGCGTATTACAACCTATGGGATTCTAATAAGAAAAAAGTTTTAATCACTAATGTTGCAAGATATGCTATTGAGGTGAGACTTTAGATGCAATCAAATTTACCATTATATTTTGTAATTGAACTCTCAACTAAGTTTTTATTAAAAATTTTGCAAGCATATTTTCATAATTTACATAAATAAGTTGATTTCATGGCTGTTAATCTCGAGGTTGCAAAAAAGTCAATCTTAAATGCAATATCAATGAATGATATCTTAAAGTCTAAGGTTGGAGATAATAATTATTTAAAATCAATTATTGTGGAGCAAAAAATAGATCCAAATATCTTACTTAAGAAGAAGCTTCAACAAAATTGTGAAATCTGATATCAAATGAATTCAAATTTATTAAGGTTGTGAAATATTGGAAAAATTATAATAATGGGTAAATCACAAATCAGGTAGCTGAAACAAAAATTTCTCATCTTGTCCAAAATCACTATTGTGAAATCTGATATCAAAAAAATTCAAATTTATTAATGTTGTGAAAAATTGGAAAAATCACAATACTAGAAAAATCACAAATTAGGTATCTAAAACAAACACTTCTCAACTTGTTCAAAATCACTATTAAGCATAGCAAATATTTGTGTCTCCACCATTTGATCACTAAAATCATCACTATCCTCCTTATCGTTCATATTCCCTATACTCCTTCTACCTGCAAGGGAATTCCAATATGTCAATGCTCTGTCATAGGAAAATGTGTTCAATTGATACGATGACACAAAAATTATCAAACAATTTTCTAAATTTTTATCCAACCTATTGTGGAGTTCATATTTAACAAAATATAGTGCACTAAAAACCCTCTCATATTCCATAGATCCCAAAATAACTATTTGACATAATTCATATAAAAATATAGTATTCACTAACAGTATCTTGTAAGACACTACTTGGATACAATTTTTACCACAAATGTGCAATGGAACTAGTCTCATGGATGTTACTCAAAAGTGGAAATTTTTCAACCATTGTTCCATAAAAATGTGATGATTGTTGTTTAAAATAACTTTTTTGAGTATGCCTTTGATTTCAACACCACTGACTTCCACACTTTTGTTGAAATGCTTAATAAGTATGAGAATATATTTAATAAACAACTCATGTGCATAATTGTATTCATTACAAGGACCCAAAAACATGGGGTTAACCACACCCATGACCTCAAGAAACTCATCTCTTTGAAACCTTTATCGTATCTCTCTTATCAATGATTCAATTATTTTAAACAAATTTGTCTTAGTTTTGTGTAAAATAACTTCAAATCTATTATGTGTTACAGGAACTTGTTCAACATCATCAAAAACTATACTTGACTACCTTTTAAAACAATACAAAGGTATCATCTTACACATATATTAATATAAATATGATCACTGATGCCAAACTTAATTTTTTTTTTGGATCGTTCACGTTTGTCAATGTATTCTAACCATCAAACAAAGGATCTGTAAAATCTACTTTGGGTATATATACCTATCAATAATCAAACATATTTGCTTTCTCATCCTTATGAAATCAATGATATATATGGATCTCTCTTGTACAAGTTTAATCAGTCTATTCATTTCATGTAACATTGGAAGAATACCACATAACATTAAAAGGGTTTCGAAGTTAGTCAAACTAAACAAAAAATATTTTGCCTTATCAACTGCCCTATGATTTGCATACATAAACCCCGTTAATGATTGATATTCTTTAAAAATTCTATGTGCAGGTTGATACAATAAAATCTACCTTGTATCCATATATTTTAACAATTTTTTCTTTCTTTAAATCCTAGTGCAAATTGTTGAAACTCTACAAACCTTTTTCGACAGCAAGAAAAATAAGAATGTATTTCATGAATAAGGTCTTCAACTCTCACAACATGTTCAAAATAAATCACAATTTTATATGCTATATTCACTCTATGAGCCATGCAATGAATGGGTATCATATATGGGGTAACTAAGGTTTGGATATGAACACAAAGACCATTCTTATACCCTTGCATTATAGTAGTACCATCAGCTCCAAGATATATTAAATTTGTGGCTATCTCTATATCATTCATTCCTGCAATATCCTTTAAACTACTCACAGCCACATTATAGATATTTTCTACATTTGAACTTTCCACCATCTTATGTAATCCTAGAAAACTAGACTGCCTTACATGAAGCAGAACTAAGATAACACATAGAAAAATTCACCCAAATTCATTAACAGAGGTCTTAAATTTGGAAATACAGCCGTTCTATTCAAATGGCCAAGAACCCCTTTACAATGCGTGTGCGACCTCTTTTATATCAAAACCGACCCTCTTCAGACATCATTACACAGAATGCGGGATTCCCTATAGCCACCCGCACGAATGTTCTGCCACCGCCTGCAAGATGCTGCCAGGTATCCCAAACCATCATGGCTTGTAATGGCGGAGTGCGCTGCAGCCGCCTGTCCATTCTCCATTGAGTCATCATTCATAGGAATGCGCCACAGTCCTCAGTAATCTGTACCACGTGTCCTCCTGCAATGGTCCCTGTAACTGCTTAGTTCTCTATGGCCACCTATAATTCGATGCCACATGCCTTGCTGTAATGGCCTCTGCAACCATCAGCTGGTCTGGAGTCGTGAGCGTTCTGTCGTGATATCGAGACATTTTTGCTCCTAGACTTTCTCTCTCCTCGTTGGTCGTGATATCGCGACGTTCTGGCGTTTGGCTTCTCTTTTCTCCTTGGGGCCGTGATTTCATGACACGTCACAAAATCATGACGCCTAAGCCTTCCATACTTGCTTTCTACCTTCAGGCCGCAAAACTGCGACATGTCACGATTTCACGACGTCTTCGCCATTCGCAGTCGGTTTCTTCCTTCGGGCCGCAAAACCATGACATGTCGCGATTTCGTGACCATTTTGCCCCTTGGTGTCTTTTTCCCAAAGGTGTCATGATTTTGTGACATCTTTTGCACCCTTGAGCCCTTACTCCAAAAGAGTCATGATTTCGCGACCACTTTGCGCCTTCGAGCCTTGCCTCCGGAAGTGTCACGATTTCACGACCACTTTGCGTCTTCAAGCCTTGCCTCCGAAAGTGTCATGATTTCATGACCACTTTGCATCTTCGAGCCTTGCCTCCGGAAGTGTCACAATTTTGTGACCACTTTGCATCTTCGAGCCTTGCCTCCGGAAGTGTCACGATTTCGCGACCACTTTGCGTCTTAGAGCTCAGCTCCCGAAAGTGTCACGATTTCGTGACCACTTTGTGCCTTCAAGTCTTTGGCCTGGAAGTGTCACGATTTCGTGACCCCTTTATGTCTTAGAGCTTTGCCTCCGAAGGTGTCGTGATTTCATGACCATTTTGTGCCTTGGTCTCTTGGCTTTGAAAATGTCACGATTTCACGACCATTTGGCGTCTTGGCTTCTGTGCCTTGAAAATGTCATGATTTCGTGACCAATTTGCGTCCAGGCTATGTTGCTCTAGAAATGTCACGATTTCATGACCATTTTGTGCCTTGGCTGCTTTGCTTGGAGAATGTCACGATTTCACGACCATTTTGCATTCAGGCTGCTTTGCTTCGGAGATGTCGTGATTTCGTGACCATTTTGTGCCTTGGCTGCTTTGCTTGGAGAATGTCACGATTTCGTGACCATTTTGCGCCTTGGCCCCTTTTATCAAAAAGTGTCGCGATATCGTGACAGTTTGGCCCCTTGGTGCCCTTCTTCAAAAAGTGTTGCGATATCGCGACCGCTTTGGCACTTAGAGAAAAAAAACATTTTTTTTTGTCGCGATTTCGTGACCTTTTGGCGTCTTGGCTTCTGTGCCTTGAAAATGTTGCGTTTCGGCCTTGTGTCGCTCGTTGCTCTAGAAATGTCGTGTTTCGCGCCTTTTGTGCCTTGGGCTTTGCTTGGAGATGTCGCGTTTCATGCTTTTGCATTCGGTTGTTTGCGGAGATGTCGTGATTTAGCGACCATTTTGTGCCTTGGCTACTTTGCTTGGAGAATGTTGCGATTTTGCGACCATTTTACGCCTTGGCCCCCTTTATAAAAAAGTGTCGCGATATCGCGACAGTTTGGCCCCTTGGTGCCCTTCTTCAAAAAGTGTCGTGATATCATGACCGCTTTGGCACTTAGAGAAAAAAACAAAAAAAACATTTTTTTTTGTCTGATGCAAGATTGCTCCTTCGCCTCCGGATGCTCCTGCATCAGACACCCGGGGTGAGTTTGAGAAGTGACCTTCACTTCTGATCTGTCTGAGGTAGACCCAGGTGATCAACCTCTGCATTTGACAACCAAGTCACATCTTCTATGGGTCTGCCCTTCCATTTGACTAAATACTCAGAATAACTCCTGTTCCGAGTACTTCGGCCCTCACACGTATCCAGGACTTCTTCTATTTTGTCTGTGACAGGAGTGACCGTAGGGATGCTCCACAAATATGGGCTTGGTGTTGCACTGTTATCTCCTTCATGAAACTCGACCAAATCTGAAATGTTAAATACCGACGAGATGTTAAGTTCACTTGGCAACTCCACCTCATAAGCATTGCTCGAATCTTTTTTCCCAATGATCCTTCATGGCCCAAATTTCTTCATCTTTAGCTTGTTATAGGTCTTGGCAGGAAACCTCTCTTTACTTAGGTGGACCATGACAGAATCTCCTACTTCAAACTCCTTAGCTCGGTGTTTCTGGTCTGCCCTTGCCTTATACTGAGTATTCATCTTAGCAATGTGCCGTGTGACCTCCTCATGCACTCTCTTCAGGTGTTTAGCAAAGTCTTCTGCCTCGACACTGCATTTTTCTCTGGTATCTATTCTTCTCAACTCTGAAGCATTTCTTGGGCTGCTCCCATAGATTATCTGGAATGGCGATTTATTGGTACTTCTATTGACAGAGTTGTTGTAAGCAAATTTTTCCTACGATAGAACTAAATCCCATCCCTTGGGCTTGTCCCCTACCAAGCATCATAGTAGATTGCCCAAACTCCTATTAACCACCTTTGTTTGGCCATCTGTTTGGGGGTGGTATGCAGAACTGAATTTTAAATCCATCTTCAGTTTCTTCCACAGGGTTCTCCAGAAATACCCTACAAACTTGGTATCCCTGTCTAACACAATGCTTCTTGGCAGCCCATGAAGGCGTACCACTTCCTTGAAGAACAAACCAGCCACATGGACCACATCGCTAGTCTTCTGGCATGGGATAAAGTGAGAAATTTTTGAAAACCTGTCCACTACCACAAATATGGAGTCGTGTCCCCTCTGCATCCTGGGCAAACCAAGCACAAAATCCATACTAATATCCTCCCAGGGCCTTTCAGGTATAGGTAGTGGTTGATATAAACCAGTAGGCTACCTCACACCTTTTGCCATCTGGCATATCCTACAACTCTACACAAATTTTGCCACATCTTGTTGCAATTGCGGCCAGTAGTAGTTTTCACTAACAAGGGAGATGGTCTTGTCACGACCAAAGTGTCCATCTAAACCTCCACTGTGCTTTTCCTTGATGATATTCTCTCTCATTGAGCTCCTCGAAATGCATAATTGGTTCCCCCTGAATAGCATTCCATATTGAATCAGATAATTCAACCACTTAGTCCTGTCCAACGTAACCGGTGCAGTGCAGGCTTTCCAAGCTTCTGCGAAATCGGGGTCTGCAGGGTATAAACCCTTGAGCTCAGCAAACCCTACAACCTCCACCCTCATTTCCATCATCAGACATTGCCTCCTACTCAAGGCATCGGCCACCCTATTGGACCTTCCACTCCAATGCTTCAGCACAAAGGTATAGCTCTGCAAGAATTCTACCCATTTCAGATGCCTCTGATTCAATTTCCCTTGATTGTTAATATACTGCAGTGCCTGATGATCGGTATAAAGAACAAACTCCTTTGGCAACAAATAATGCCTCCATTTCTTAAGTGCTTGAACACTGGCATAGAACTCTTGATCATACATTGAATACTTCCTTCTAGCATCATTGAGCTTCTCGCTCAAATAAGCAAAAGGCCTACCCTCTTGGCTCAATACGGCTCCTATGGCACTACCACTCGCATCGCAGTCAATCTGAAACACCTTATTGAAATATGGAAGTGCTAAGACAGGTTGCTCAGTGACCTTCTTCTTTAGCATAGCAAAGCTTTTGTCTACTCCAGCTGTCCACTTGAATTCCTTCTTGTTCCCCTTCATTATCTCCGTAAGAGATGCGCAAATACTGCTGAAGTTTCTAATGAACTTTCTGTAGAAACTGGCCAGACCATGAAATGATCTAACCTCGGTCATACTTCTTGGAGCAGGCCATTCTAGGATAGCCCTCACCTTTTTGGGGTCCATTTTGAGACCATATGCTGAGATAACAAATCCCAGGTATACTAGCTCCTTCTTCATGAAGTTGCACTTCTTCAGATTGATCAGTAACTGCTCCTCCCGTAGTTTCTCAAAAACCCTCTTGATGTGCATCAGGTGCTCCTCTAGGGTTCTGCTAAAAATTAGGATATCATCCAAGTAGACAATAACAAATTTTCCTAGAAATTCCTTTAGGACTTCATTCATTAACCACATGAAGGTACTCGGTGCATTGGTTAGCCCAAATGGCATAACCAACCACTCATACAACCCCTCTCTAGTTTTAAAGGTTGTCTTCCACTCATCCCCTTCTCTAATGCGGATCTGATGGTAACCAATTTTCAAGTCAATCTTTGTGAAGTACTCAGCTCCACTTAAACAGTCCATGATATCATCCATCCTTGGCAATGGGAATCTGTATTTGATGGTGATCTTGTTAATTGCCCGAGAGTCTATGCACATCCTCCATTCTCCATCCTTCTTGGGTGCTAGTACTACTGGTACTGCACATGGACTAAGACTCTCCCTAATCAGCCCTTTCTTCAATAGATCTTGAACTTGCCGATTTAACTCCTCAGTTTCCACAGGTGTCATTCTGTGTGCAGCCTTATTTGGCAAGCTCGATCCAGTCACCAAATCTATGTGGTGACTGATCTTCCTAACAGGTGGTAAACCTTCAAGAACATTATCAAAAATGATATCTGGGAACTCCTCTAACAGTCCCATGACTTCCACTAGAGTTTCCTTGCATTCTTCTTCCTTAACCCTAGGGATTATTGCATAGCACATATGATCTGGCTTCAGGCCTTCCAAAAATCTTCTGCCATCAACTAGACAGACTCGTGCACTGCTGTATACCTTCTCATCCACCTCCTTCAAGGGTTTCAACTTGTGGCAAACTCCATTCTTTGACAAAGAATATGTGTTGGCTCGACCATCATGTACAACACTTTGATCAAACTACCATGGTCTCCCAAGCAACATGTGACATGCATCCATAGGCAAGATGTCACATAAGACCTCATCTCGGTAAGTTCCAATATTGAACTTCACCAGGCATTGTTCACTGACTAGCACCCGATGGTCCTTTTGCAACCATGCAATTCGATAAGGGTGCGGGTGTTTTCTCCTCTCCAGCTGTAGCTTGGCAACCATTTCCTTAGAAACCAAATTGTTAGTGCTTCCATTATCGATGATGATGTTACAGACCTTGCCTGCGCACTTGCATCTTGTTCAAAATAGGTTGTTCCTCTGGTTTGCCTTCTTTTCTTCATTCAACAAGACTCTTATGATGATCATCACTTCTCCTCTTTTTGCCTCCTCAGAGTGCTCAGATTCTACACCTTTGTCTGCTACAGCAGCTCGGGCCTGACCCTCAGGTCTTCGATTTGGCCTTTCTTGATGTTGCGGGCAATTGTATGCCCTATGTCATTCTTTGCAGTTGAAGCAGGTTCCTCGAAAGACACCTCTTCCAAATCCTCGCCCAGGCCTACCTCTTCCCCTTGGGTAGTTGCTATTCTGATTGCATGGGCATTGGCTGTTCTCCTCCTTCTCTTATTTCTGTCTCTGGCTACTGCTAGCTTCACCCGTTTTCCCTCAATCTCTGTACCTTCCTCCATTGGTTCTTCCACCAGCTCTTCCACCCCTGTCCTTTCCTCTTTGCTTTCCATCAAATATCCTATTTAGTTTCCCCTCCACTTTTAATGCAAACTGGTATGCATCCTCCACCGTGCCCATCCTAACTAGCCCTAGCTCTTCTTGAATACTGGTTCGTAACCCATTGATGTATCGTGCGACTTTCTCCTTATTTGCTTCAGAATGGCCGATCCTAATCGAGATCTGATAGAACTCCTCCGTATACTCCTTGACAAATTTACTCGTTTGTCGAAGACTGCATATTTCTCAACAAATCCAACTCATAATCTGTAGGGATGAACTGCCTCTTCAATTTCTCCACCATCCTATCCCACCTGGTGATCTTTTCCTTTCCCCTCCTGTTCCTTTCCAGTTGCACTCCTTTCCACAAGATGCTAGCATGTCCTTTTAGCTTGGTTTTCATGAACTTGATCCGATTTGGGTCTGAGATCTCTTCATACTCGAAATACTCCTCCATGTCGTTGATCCAATCTATCAACTCCTCGGGGTTGAGGTTCCCAAAGTAAGTAGAGACGTCAAATTTTGGCTTCTTCCCGATCTGGGATATGGCCCTATACATCCTAGCCTCTACTGGATCCAATGCTTCTTCCTCATCAGATGGACCCTCTTCTTCCCAAACTTCATCCTCACTGGGTTCCTCCCTTCTTGGCTCAACTCCCCTTCTGATTTCCTCCTGCAGGGCTTCAACTTGCCTCTGCAAGGCTCTAAGATCAACCTCTGCTTGTCTGTTCCTCACACCACCATGGTTCCTACGCGGAGGCATCCTGATTCTTCTTCACAACCCATAACCACAATCCTGGCGTAAACTACCTCACTGTCGATGATCGGTTTGCACACTCGAAACCTTCTGGATCTGATACCACTTGAAGCAGAACTAAGATAAAACACAGAAAAATTCACCCAAATTCATTAATAGAGGTCTTAAATTCAAAAATACAGCTGTTCTATTCAAATGGCCAAGAACCCCTTTACAATGCGTGTGTGACATTTTTTATATCAGAATCGACCCTCTTCGGACATCATTACATAGAATGCGGGATTCCCTGTAACCACCTACACAAATGTTCTGCCACCGCCTGCAAGATGCTGCCAGGTACCCTGAACCATCATGGCTTGTAATGGCAGAGTGCGCTACAGCTATCTGTCCATTCTCCATCGAGTCATCATTCATAGGAATGCACCACAGTCCTCAGTAATCTGTACCACGTGTCCTCTTGCAATGGTCCCTATAACTGCTTAGTGCTCTATGGCCGCCTGTAATTCGATGCCACGTGCCTTGCTGTAATGGCCTCTGCTACTGTTGGCTGGTCTGGAGTCGTGAGCATTCTGTCGCGATATCGTGATGTTTTTTCTCCTAGACTTGCTCTCTCCTCTTTGGTCGTGATATCGCGACGTTCTGGTGTTTGGATTCTCTTTTCTCCTTGGGGCCACAATTTTGTGACATGCCATGAAATCGCGATGCCTAAGCCTTCCGTACTTGCTTTCCACCATCGGGCCGTGAAACCGCGACATGTCGCGATTTTGCGATGGCTTTGCCATTCGCACTCGATTTCTTCCTTCGGGCCACGAAACCGCGACATGTCACGATTTCGTGACCATTTTGCCCCTTGGTGTCTTTGTCCCAAAGGTGTCGTGATTTCATGACATATTTTGCGCCCTTGAGCCCTTACTCCGAAAGAGTCACGATTTTGCGACCACTTTGCGCCTTCGAGCCTTGCCTCCGAAAGTGTCGCGATTTCGCGACCACTTTGTGTCTTCGAGCCTTGCCTCCGAAAGTGTCACGATTTTGCGACCACTTTGCGTCTTCGAACCTTGCCTCCGAAAGTGTCACGATTTCGTGACCACTTTGCGTCTTCGAACCTTGCCTCCGAAAGTGTCGTGATTTCGTGACCACTTTGCGTCTTAGAGCTCAGCTCCCAAAAGTGTCACGATTTCGTGACCACTTTGCGCCTTCAAGTCTTTGGCCCGAAAGTGTCGCGATTTCGTGACCCCTTTATGTCTTAGAGCTTTGCCTCCGAAGGTGTCACGATTTTGCGACCATTTTGTGCCTTGGTCTCTTGGCTTTGAAAATGTCACGATTTTGCGACCATTTGGCGTCTTGGCTTCTGTGCCTTGAAAATGTCACGATTTCATGACCAATTTGCGTCCAGGCTGCGTTGCTCCGGAAATGTCATGATTTTGCGACCATTTTGTGCCTTGGCTGCTTTGCTTGGAGAATGTCGCGATTTCGTGACCATTTTGCATTCAGGCTGCTTTGCTTCGAAGATGTCACGATTTCGCGACCATTTTGTGCCTTGGTTGCTTTGCTTGGAGAATGTCGCGATTTCGCGACCATTTTGCGCCTTGGCCCCTTTTATCAAAAAGCGTCGTGATATCACGACATTTTGGCCCCTTGGTGCCCTTCTTCAAAAAGTATCGCGATATCGCGACCGCTTTGGCACTTAGAGAAAAAAAACAAAAAAAACATTTTTTTTTGTCTGATGCAAGATTGCTCCTTCGCCTCCGAATGCTCCTGCATCATTACATAATTTTGAAATGTGTACACATGCATGTATATCCATGATGTTTTGTCAACAGTTATCACCTTATCAATAGAAAGTGATATGAATCTAGCAAGTTTTACTTTTTTCCTCAAGTCCTCCTTCTCAACTAATGATAGATATTTTACCATTTTCCAACCACTTCGATCTAACCAATGGGAACTAGAAAGGTTTTGCACATAGGCTATTTGAACTAGGTTCTTATATTAAATGAAATCGAACATGGATCTACCCTTTTTGAGAATACTATATACAACAACCAACTACAAACTTTTAAAAGCTAAAGTGGTTTTATGAATTTTTTGAAATTGGGTTTTAACCCTTCCACATTTCCCAACAAGGGATTGTTGTTGCTTTAAGTGATTGTCATATTCTATTGCATATATGACATGTATACATTTTGATGTATCCTTCCCATTAACTTCTTTATTAATTTTACCATCACTTCCTTGAACTTTTACATAAACTTTGCTAACATGTTTTTCTATTGTATTTAACTTATTTTGTAGCCTATGATCCTTACCTAGTTTCCAACTACGAATTTTGCACCTACATTATTTTTTATCGAATTGGTTGTCCTCAGACTAGATAAGCTCTATCCAAGGAATTTTTTTTACCTATTCATATTTAAATGCCCTTCCAATAGCATAGTTACATGTCTTTCTCTTTTTAGAATTTTTGCTTGAATATTTGAAAGAATTTTATAATGTCTTTGATTTATTGCTTTCATTTTCAACTAGCATGTCCTTTTGATAAATATCTTCAAGTGTGGTTTAGATTTCATTGTTAAGATAATTTTTATTAGAAGGCATATCTTGTCGATGAATATCTTCAAGTGGAGGCATATCAGGTTCAACATGGTATTCTTCATCATAGCATACAATAATATTCTATCATTTTTGGATTTAACAAAAAACTTACAAACAGGAATATGATTCATATCATCATGAAATATGGATAGAGGCACATACTGTGAGTTAACTATTTGAGGAAGAAATCATTATTTTAAATAATCACAAAATATACAGCTAATTATTTAGAAGGCAAAAATCATTTGTACCTTTAATTTGCTCGGATGACGATGGCTCGTTGGATTTCTACATATTTCTAAAATAATTCAGGATACTCTTTTTAGTAGAATATTTGACCCCCTTATTTGCATTACCAGTAGGTGACATTTTACTTGTAAATAAAATATTGTTAATTTAGAAAAGTAATAAAATATTGAAGAGATATTAATTCTATGAGGGCTCAAGATAATATAGTAATTAGAATAAAAAACTGGTGGGTTGGTAGAAAATACATACCTATTTCTAGACATGCTTTATTGTGTTTTTTTCCACTACACTATTTTATAGAGATAGCACTTGTAACTAATAAGAGCATAAAACTAATCAATATACAAATTCAAATCAATGTAAGAAAAAAAACTTGTGTATGCGAAATATATAATTACAGATACAAATGTGGGAAAATATAAGATTCTAGCACAAAATGGATAAATAGTAGAGAATCAAAATATTTTTAGAGAAAAAGAGCATCACAATGTCCTTAGAGAACCAACGTATTTACCTAATCATAATATTGTAACATAAAAGCATATCTCAATAGAAAAAGAGAATCAAAGAGTGTTAATAGAAAGAGAGAAAATATGGGAAAACATGGAGAATAGGGTAAAATAGAGAATAACATAGGAAACATAGCATTGACTTATTTTTAATAAATGATAAAAAATAGAAAAATAAATCCTCAATTAGATGATAGAAAAACATATCTTATTACTACAACTACTTCAACTCATATTCTCTAAAAAACAAAAAAAATAGGATCATAGGTTCACAATGTTTTAATAAATGGAGTACCTAGTGCAAAACAAGGTCCATAGGTAGGTCCAATTGGAAAAATGCTCAATAGTAATCTTGGGTGAAGAACAATACCGGATGTCGATTTAGTTACAAAACAATGTTGGATGTCGGTCAGGTTTTAGAATAATGTTGGATGTTGATCCAGTTACAAATATGTGTCAGGTTATCTGTAGTTGGTCCAGGTATATAATAGTGTCAGAATATTCAAATGTCGGTCTGGATATCTATTAGTTTCTAGATGATGGTCCGGGTATATAACACAACCTGAATGTCAGTCTAGGTACAAAATAGAGCTTGAATATCGGTCAGAGTATAGAAAAAAGTCTAGATGTCGATACAGGTATAGAACAGAGCCTAGATTTTGGTTCAGATGTAAATATGTGTAGGTTGTTTTGATGTTAGTCCTGGTGTAGAACTATGTCAGGCTAAAAGATTTCATTTTAGGTACATAACAATATTTGGATATTGGTCTAGGTAAAATATTATGCCTATTTGTCGTTCCTAGTGCAACAAAGTGTCTGGGTGGAAAACGTCAACCGAATATCTTTGGATGCAGATATGGCTTTGATTTCAGTTCGAGTATAGTTTTGACCCGGGACGACAGGTTTTTTGACACAACTAAGCTTTGTTGGAATTTTTTAATAGATCTAATATACTTTTCGCTATAACTGCTTGATTTTCTAATAGTTTGAATTTTTTAAGTGAAAATTATCACTGGCATATTAGTTATATATAGTGTTATAGTTTGCAAATTGGGTGGGATAAATTAAATTTTTTAGAAATTTAAGGTAAAAATGGTCCAAAATTTAGGTGGGAGTGTTGGAAAATTTAAAAACAAACTGTAATTATTATCAACGAATGGTGAATGGACACCTAAAAAAATTCCAAAAATTTCAGGTGAAAGGGCCGACGTCCATGGTCCCCCAAATTTGCCAATTTGAATTTTTGAAAATACAAATCCTAGCCCAATTGGTGAATATTCACTTGGCATAACCCTAGAAAGGAGCCCTCCTAATCCAAGCAGGTAAAGCTCAATTGGCTAAATCTACCCTACAAATTCTCATAGGTAAGGCTCAATTGGCTAAATCTACCCTACAAAGTCTCCCAGTTTACTTTCTTTCTCTTTTCCAAATTCCTTATAAAATTACTCTTAAGCTGGAATAGTTCCAAAGATACTTTCTATGAGCTAGGGTAGAGGATAAAAAGAGATACCATCTTGTTTTTCTAGAACCAAGTATGCTAAAAAATTTGTAGATGGTATAGGGTTAAGAAAGATCAAACCCATGAATAAAGCTTTATTGGCCGAGCAATGCTGGAGACTCATCTCATAGGACAACAATTATTGGACCCAAATTCTTAAAGTAAAATAACTGAACAGAGGCTTAAGTTTTTTTGATGACCAAAACCCCTCTATGGACTCGACCTTTTGGAATAGTGTTGTCAAATTCAAAAACATTATCCAAAAAGGCATCAAATGGAGACTTGATAATGAAGAGAAAATCAACTTTTGGGAGGACCCATGGCTAGAGGATGTTCTCCTTATGGAAATTCTTGCCTATTCTATTCTTAGGCCCAGGATTTCACAAATATTTGACCCTAAATTTAAAGATTTTATAGAAGATGTTGGAGGGCTGAAAAAATGGAAGGATATTAGGAGAGCTTTCCCAAATCAAGATGTATAGGCCCCATTGAAGACCCTTGTTCTCAAGCTGAGAACTCAAGTCATCAAAAAATTTTCTTGTGTTGACTCTATATTATGGATGGAGGATGAAAAGGGTATTTTATCTATGAAATCTAACATATTGTTGATGTAGATAATATTTTTTGGCTCCCATGCAATAATATTTAGAACAAAGATATCATTCCTAAGATCAACTTTTTCCTCTGGCTTACCCTTCAAAATGTATATTTTTCTTGGAAAATATTAAAAAATGAGGAATTATTTTGCCTAACTATTGATATCTCTATGGTTTGAATGAAGAGACCTCCCAACATATTTTTTTGGAGTGTCCTTTCTCCCAATAAATTCTCTCCTTCCTTCTCACCTCCTTTGAGTTCTATTGGGTGACTCTGAGATCCTTATTGGACCTATTTTATCTTTGGTGTATCCCTCCTTTCCTCAAACCCATTTGTTAAACCTTGTGGAATTTTTGCCTCCTAAATTTCCTTTGGGGTGTTTGGAAGTAATGTAACAATAGAATTTTTAATGACATCTCAAGGAACCCAACCACAGTTGGCCTTAGAATCCTTGATATTTTTACTAAGAATATCTTCAATATCTCCTTCCCTTGAAGCTTCCTTGCTTACTAGGTTAGGCTTACCTCAAATTATCCCTGATTGCTCCCAAGCCAATCTAATAGAGGCCAAACTAAGCTGAATCCCTCATAGAGATTAAATTAAATTTAATTTTGATGGTGCCTCTAAAGGTAATCCTAGCCTAGCAGGAGATGGAGGTATTGTAAGAAACTTCAAGGGTGAAATCATTCTTCCTTCACTGAGAACCTTGGTACCCAAACTACCTATTTTTCTAAGGCAGGAGTACTCTTTCAAGGTTTGGCCCTTCTTGGTGAAATGGAATTCAATATATTCTTAATAGAAGGAGATTCCATAAATATAATTAATTGCATTAATGATTACTCCTCACCTAGTTCAAACATTCTATTTTTTTTGGATGATTCAAAAAGGTTTGTAAGGACTTTTGAAAGCTTCCAATGACAACATGTCTATAGAGAGGGAAAAAAATCATTCGATTTACTTGCTAACATGGGTACGCAACTTGATGGATTGAGTGGGTGGAAAGAAAAATTTCTATAGAACCTTATTATGATGGCAATCAAATATTCTAAGTATCTCAATGAAGTTATTTAGCAAACTTTTTTCTTGGTGTCTATTGGTACCTCCTATTGTTTATTATGAAGGTGGCTGCAAAGATACCTGCACCTCCTTACATCACCACTGGTGCTTCCTCAAGTTGTCGAGTCTCATGTGGGTAGTTATTTTATTTTTGTATTTATATGTTTATTATTTTGGTAGGAAGCTCCCTCATGGTTGGTTTTGGTGGGAGCTTTACCATCCTTGAGTTAGAAATACCCCACTTTCCTTTTGATTGGTCCCTAATTACCACATATTATTCTTCTTTTATGGTAATTATTCCACTATGTTGACCTCCCTTGATGATTATTATTTTGTTTAGCTGGCCTCCTTAAAATTTTTGCCCTTGAAACTATCATAGATTGGAAATTTCTCTTTTGTCGAAGTTCTACCTTATGTGGGTCTTGTCTTGTCCTAATTATGTTGAATTTCATGGAGCTCTTAGATTTATTCATGTTTTCAAGTGGTGTGTTGTTCACTCTTGATCCCCTATGATATTTTTGCACCCTTCACCTATTAAAATATTTCTCTTATTAATTTGCACCACTTACCTAGGACCTTATTCATGATCTTTTCATTTCCTTTTGGATTTGTGGTAAAAGAGAGTTGAAGTGGCATAGATGATATGTGATTAGTGGTTCATGGATACCTATTAATCATAGAATAATCACACTTATAGATTCTTACCTTCCTTCCCAATGTTGGAATACCAATTTTTAAATCACCCAAATGAATTTATGATCTCATGGTATTTCCATCCAATATACTCATTGACAAAGGGATTTTGATGATGTCTACTATCATCATTTCTTGAGGTGGCAAATATTCCTCGAGACTGCTAGAGGAATTGAAAGGTGTACTTATATTTTTATATGGAAACATCTAGATGAATGAGTTAATTTAAATTTTAAAATAAAAGGCTCTTTGACTCATGTGCACTCTTTGAGCTTTCTATCGAGTCTCCCTTAAGTACCTTATTTTTTCAAAATATTGGTGTAGGTGGGAACTCTATTTCACTAAAAATGACTAAGAATGTGAAAGAAATTGAGCCTATCATTCTAAATCTAGATGATATCTAGAAAATTATGGAAAAAGGGAGCCTAATTCATCTCACTCATAAATTTAATGGTTTTAAATCTAATCTAGATAGCTAGATTACTTTCTCATGTATTGAGAACATATTCATGGTGAAGGAGCTTGGGTTTACCATCTCTATTCCCCTATTTTTTGAGATTTTAAGCCTGCCCATTGCTAGAGAATGTATAAATAGGGCCAAGACTCTTTGTCCAAATAATTTTATCTCTTTATAGGTAAAGGAGAGCACCCAATGAAATGCTAGAACAATTACCTCAAGGAGTCCCTCAAGTCTCCATGGGATAGGGTGACTTTGGTAATAATGAATTATTTTACCCCTGATGGCTAAACCACCATTGTTAAAAGCTTTCATTTTGCATTCCTCAATCATTTTTGAAGGAAGAAGATAATGAATATCCCAATTTTTTTGTTTAGTTTCATTGAAAAGACTATGGACCAAGTCAAGCATGGCCTTTCCTCCAACCTGCTCCATCACATTTTATTGAAAATATTATTTGAGCACATTGTAAAGCATGGTGATAAGATAGAGAAATATAGTATTGGAATGTAGATGTCTCATTTTGACACCTCTAATGCAGATAGTACCTCTATTTAGTATGATATCAAGGAGACTTCTTTAACCTCACCAATTTCCTTAGAGTAGTCTTATATTGAAGTCTCATATTCCCCTATTGATAAGCTTGAATCCCCTTACGGTGCACCGATGAAGGGGGACCTGCTAAAGACCCCCAAAACCCTAGTGGTGAAAGCTAAAGGGATGAAATTCCTCAAAGTTACTACAATACAAGTGGAATATCATTAGCATTATAGAATACAAGAGGCTAGGAGGTCAAAGTGCCTAAAGTTTAAACTATTCAAGGAAGACAAGGCTATTAAGGTTATTTTTTACTCTAAAGTTTTTGGAGAAGCTGATCCTATTCCTAGGAATAAGGCTAAGTTGAAAGGAGGAAACTTATTTGGTTTGGGAGAGAACTTCATATGGGTTCATTATCCCCTTAATAATGTGGTTAACATGTGGAATGAGACATCTGATCTCATTTCATTCCCCACTAGGATTGTAAAGATAACTGTTGTCTATGCCAAAGTGATTGCTTGTATTTTGAGGTATCTCAAAGATCCCTAGGTCTCTCTTTCTAAGAACCTTGAGTAATCTAGGTTGTTCTCTTGTTCTTTGGCTTGTTGTTAGCTTCTCTAGATATTTTCTATTGCAAGTTATTTTATTGTTTATGGATGTGCCCTTACCTTATTTTTCTTCTTGTTTAGGTAGCTAGTGATGAGCACCCAAAATACTTATTTTTACATATACTTTTAAGGGCATAATTATTGGTTTAATTAACATTTGAAATGTATTTTTATATAGCTTTTGCATTTAATTGATATAAAATTAAGTATTATGCTTGACTAGTATTTTTAGTGGAAAGTGTGTGTAAATGCAGGTTTTTGCTACTAATATGGTGTTTTGAGTCTACATCCCATTTGGGATTGGAAATGCATGAAGACATCTTAAAAATAACAATGGTAAATGGTTAAGGTAGGAACTTGACTCACGATTGTTGGTCGCACCTGATTCCTGACTGTTGGTGGTGCCTGATTCTTGACTATTGTCAGTGTTTGCTTCCTAACTATTGGCGGCATCTGCTTCTTGATTTTTGGTGGTGCCTACTTCCCAACTATTAGTGGTGCCTGCTTCACGACTGTTGATGGAACCTGCTTCCCAACTATTTTTGGTGCTTGCTTCTCGACCATTTTTGGTGCCTGCTTTCTGACCTGTTTCTTGGCACCTGCTTCCCAACCTGTTTCCTAGCACCTACTTCCTGACTTGTTTTTTGGCACCTACTTCATGACCTATTTTGTAGTGCCTGAATCTCATTGATAAGTTGACCAGTTGACCATGTTAATGTTGACCAGTTAACCAAGTCAATGTTGACTGGTTGAACAATTTAAAGTTTACCGGTTGACCAATTGACCATGCACTTTTGAAATAGGTTGTTGCACAAAAGATAAAGGAGAAATATTCGTATTCTTATGCATATTATATTTTTATGATTAAAATAGAATAAAACACTTTTATTCTAATTTGACTATGTAAGCTTTTAAAAAGCATTATTTTAGGATGCATTATTCTAGGATTAGTTTGTTACATACACCTAAGGATTATTATATTTATTCCTTTGGTGAACGAACATGCTTGTAAATAGGAGAATAATATCTATTATTTTTAGGATTAAATTTTTATGTACACCTAATGATTACTATATTTATCCTTTTAGTGAACGGACATGCTTGTAAATAGGAGAATAATATCTATGTAGAAATGTATTGTAACAAATCACATTATGTGATTGAAAATAGACCAATTTATTTTTCTACACTTTATTTTATTTGGTTTGGCTGAAATGAAAATACATGAACAACACCCCCCACCAAACCAATAGGTATAGAGGATTAATTCCCCACACTACAAGCATATACTGTGCATGACACTCACAAGTTTACGAGTTGTCTTAGGTTGACAAATTAAATGGATTCAAGAAATTAAATCGTAGATTAACCAATGTTTTTCTCAATATTTTGGTGCAATTACCAGGGAGTGTCTAAACTATAGTGTAGGAACCACATGTTAGTTTGAAAATCACATTTAAATTATCTTACCCATAGATCCTTTACTTTAAAAGCATGAGTCCACCAAAGACCTTTTTGCAAGGCCAAAACAATTGTCCACACAACTTGAGCTGAATACCATAGGCAACAATTTAAATTTACTAGCTTATTAGGTAAATATGGGAATGAACCTGATGTACCATATTAAGTGTAGAAGTAGAAAATAAATTGTGTTGTTGAAAAATTAAAAAAATTAGGCAATGAAGGATTTCTATTGTATTCTCAATGGTTTCATGAAATTAGAGAGAGATGACACAACCTTCGTTTGATATTATGAAACAATTAAAAAATTTTACTATCAAAATATTAGGGAGTGTTTATTTACATAGAACCATTATGCCTCAAGAAGCTTTTTTTTAACAATGAAAAAAATTACAGGCTTAAAATTTCTCAACATATTAGTAAATTTTAATGATGACATTAGTAGCAGGAAAATGACATTAAAAAAATAAAATAAGTAGAATTTAAAAAGAACATTTTGCCAGGAGTATGCTCTTCACTTGCACTTAAGGTGACCTGGTGAATCAGAAACTAACACATGTTTTTTAAATATTGCTACACATTTAAAAAAAACAACAAAAAAATTTGAATTTAAAAAGAACATCTTTCCATAAGTATTCTCTTCACTTGCGTTTAAGGCGACCTGGTGAATCAAAAACTAGCACAAGTTTTTTTATAATACTGCTATTTTTTTATTTTTAAAAAAATAGTCATTTTGCACAAATTTGCCAATGAGTTGGAAGAATTTTGTTTTGAGGCCATGGAGGAAAATATTTTTCTCATAATATATCATACTAGTTGATGAAGTAGAGGATAAAACAAATGAAAATTTAGTCGTATCAAAATTTTGACACAGACTAAAGAAACTTATCATAGTCCTCAATTTTTAGAAACTAGTTCAATTGTAGGCATGGGGGAGACCCCACCTTCATTATTGCCACCAATAACATAGTGTTCAAAAATATAAAAAAATAATTAAAATAAAAAAATTAGTTTAAAATTTTATTTTAATGTTATTAGTTTAGAATTTTACTTTAATTTAGATTTTTTATGTTTTGCAGGACAACATGAAGTGTGGTGTAGATGAATAAGGAGATGTCTATGAAGATTTTGTAAAGTGAGATTCATACATGGAGTTCATAATAGCACTATACAAACCATTTTGTGTACCTTGATCATGTAGCATCTAGTCCAAATAGGTGAAGCGAGTAGAGTTTACCTTAACAACACAAGAACCCAAAGGTAGACTAAGTAACCCTAATCAAGTGAAAGGATTCCAACCCAAGGTGTTTGTGAAACTTGAGAAAATTTTTGTTGCAAATTGCACGACTGTTACAACTTGAGAATATGGTGGACAAAAAGTCAGATATACTACACCAAGAGCGGAGTAGAGTGCCAAGACATTGTTCGAGTAACAATCAATGGGCTCCATTTACAACTGGCTCACATTTACGAGATTGGATCAGACATCGGCATGAGGGAGACCCCATACCATACCAATAGTTTTGACAAATGTTCATACATTTGTTAAGAAAAAAAATTTTAAATTTGAAAAATTCTGGGAAAATTCCAAAATCTAAAAAAATTCTAGAAAATTCCATAATCTAAAAAATTCCAGAATCTAAAAAATTCTTGAAAATTCCAAAATCTAGAAAATTATGAAAAAAATTCTAGAATCTGAAAATTTTTGGAAAAATTCCAAAATCCAAAAAAAATTTGAAAATTTTCAGAATCTAGAAGAGAAAAAAAAATTCTAGAATCTGAAATTTTTTGGGAAACTTCCAGAATATAAAAATGTTTTGGAAAATTCCAGAATATGAAAAATTCTAGAAAATTCTAGAAACTGAAAAATTCTGGAAAATTCCAAAATCTAGAAAATTATGAAAAAATTCCACAATCTGGAAAATTCTGGAAAAATTCCATAATCTGAAATTTTTTGAAAAATTTCAGAATATGGAAGAGAGAGAAAAAAATAGCATGTAAATTGTTCTTCTTAACATAGTTTTTCTTTTTGCTTTGCAGGAAATTGTGCCCTAAATGCAATTTGTAGGTAGCTTGGGAAACCTAGGCCTATTAGGCATAGGTTCCATGATTCCTATTTTTCTACTTTTGTGTGGTTAGTTTTGCAAGACATGACCTTGAATACAATCTGTAGGTAGTCGACCGACTTAAACTAGGCCTAACAGATACAAGCATCTCATGCCCTGCTAGGAGTGCAATAATACAAAAAAAGAAACTTATTTTCCACTAGAGAAATAGTGCCTACAATCAGACCAATGCTGAAGTGCCTTCTTCCCACTAGGAGGAAGGCACAAATAAAAGGTGTCAATCTTCCACCAGGATGAAGAGATATCTAATATATATATAATCTCCAAGATAAATCAATGTCACAACAACTACATTTTTTGGGACATCACAATTTTAGGCCGCATGTAGACGTTTCGCACCATCCAGCATTGTACATATCATGATCTACGAAATTCACCCAAGTATGTACTAAGTTTTCTATTAATTATATGCATAGTTATTTTAAAAATTATTTTTATGTTAATACCAGTATATGCCCCCATATTTCTCTTTATTAATTCTCCCATCAAAATTCAGCCACATGGCATGCCTTAGACAAGAGAAGAATTTCATTGTTCGAGGAGTATTTAAAAAAAACACCTGTACTAGGGGAATGTGACATGGGGGTATGTCAAATCTTCAGCATGGGGGAAAGGGATGCCTGAATCCCATAATTTCATGGCAAAATGCTATGACATGAGGGTATGTCAACTCTTCGGCATGGGGGAATAAAAGAGGCACCTAACTCTCAAGAGGCACCTGACTCTTAAAAAAAAATCTATATCGGGGGGCTATGACATGAGGACATGTCAAATATTTCAGCATGGGGGAATGATGAGCACCAGAAATGCTCATTTTTACATATACTTTTAAGGGCATCATTATTGGTTTAATTAGCATTTGAAATGTATTTTTATATAGCTTTTGCATATAATTGATAGAAAATGAAGTATTATTCTTGACTAATATTTTTAGTGAAAAGTGTGTGTAAATGCAAGTTTTTGCTACTAATTTGGTGTTTTGAGTCTACATCCTATTTGGGATTGGCAATGCACAAATATCTTGAAAAGAACATCATTAAATGGTGAAGGTAGATGCTTGACTCACGATTGTTGGTGGCACCTGATTCCTGACTGTTGGTGACGCTTGATTTCTGACTGTTGGCAACACTTGCTTCCCAATTGTTGGTGGCACCTACTTCCTGAATGTTGGTGGTGCCTACTTTCTAACTTTTGGTGGCATCTACTTCTCAACTACTAGTGGCGCCTGCTTCCCGACTATTTTTAGCATCTGCTTCCCAACTATTTCTAGCACCTGCTTCTCGATCTGTTTGTTGGTGCCTGCTTCTCGACTTGTTTTTTGATGCTTGTTTCTCAACATTTTTCCCGGTGCCTACTTTCTAACCTATTTTATGGTGTTTTACTCCTATTTATGAGTTGACTGGTTGACCAAGTCAATGTTGATCGATTGACCAAGTCAATATTGACCGTTGATGAATTCAACGTTGACCGATTTACCAATTGACCATGCAATTTTGAAGGAGGTTGTTACACAAAATATAAAGGAGAAATATTCATATTCTTATGCATATTAGATTTTTATGATTAAAATAGAATAAAGCACTTTTATTCTAAGTTGACTATGTAAGCTTTTAAAAAACATTATTTTAGGATGCATTATTCTAGGATTAGTTTGTTACGTACACCTAAGGATTATTATATTTATTGTTTTAGTGAATGAACATGTTTGTAAATAGGAGAATAATATCTATTATTTTTAGGATTAGATTATTATGTACACCTAAGGATTACTATATTTATCCTTTTGGTGAACGAACATGCTTGTAAATAGGAGAATAATATCTGTGTAGAAACGTATTGTAACAAATCATGTTATGTGATTGAAAATAGACCAATTTATTATTGTAATAGGATCTAGTTGTGTTCTATATAAGAACGTAAACTAGCTAAAAGGAAGGATCGATAAATCAGAGGAATCAGAGGATCGTTATACACAATCAATAAAATAATTCTATTTCTATTATTCTACAGAGTTGCAAATACTCTTTTTTTTCTTGAAGCAATCTTCATGTAACTATCCGGGCGGACTATCTGTGGGATCCCAGGCCCACTTCCTGTAGTAGTCCTCCTTGTTTTTATTTTTGTTATTTGTTTTCAACATATTATTTTCCTGTTTTATTCTACTTTAATTTTAATTTAGATGTGCATTTATTTTTTTGTACTTTTATTTCTTGTACTTTTATTTTAGCTTTAGTTTTAGTTGGTTTGTTTATTTTTCTACACTTAACTTTATTTGGTTTGGCTGAAATGAAAATACATGAACAACACCCCCCACCAAACCAATAGGTACAGAGGATTAATTCCCCACACTGCAGGCATATACTGTGCATGACACTCACAAGTTTATGAGCTATCCCGAGTTGAAAAATTAAATGGAGGTAAGAAATTAAATCGTATATTAACCAATGTTTTGTCCAAAAGCTGGTATGAATGTGTCTATGTACCTTGTTTGTCTTTATGGATTAGGTTCTTGTTCTCTCCTCTATGTTTTGCTCTATCTCCTCAGTATTTTCTATTGGACAATGGTGTAATTTTATAAAAGGTTTTGGGACCCTTTCAAAACCCCTTCTTTCCATATAATTAAAAAAATGATTGAAAATGGGGTGTGTATTATGAACAAGATCAAGATCTAGGTAGTAAACCCTATCCTTGTGCTTCTCCCTAATTATTCCTCCTATTTTTAATTTGAACTATGTATTGAAACTACATGGATTTTTCCTTATTTTTGAGGGGGGGTGGTAGTAATTTACTAAAATTCTAAGGTTTCATAAAATATCCTAAAAATATACTAGATCCTTATAATCAATTTCATTCCTTTGACTCTAGATGTCCACAAAGTCCATCCTCCACCATTAAGGATTATATATAAGATACTTTCCAATTTTCCATATATTATTGGTCATAATCCCATAAAAAAATCAATTGTCTTATATAAGTTCATCTTGAGAAGATAGTATATATCTAAGAAGTTCATTAAATTTGCTCATATTCCATTCTTGATATTTACCTTGTTTTAAGTTATAAAAATATTAAAAAAAAAATTGCATGAAAACTTGAGACATATACATATGATGGAATATTTATTCAAATTTATTGTAGATAACATTCGTTAATTTATTGTAGAGTAACTGTCAATACAGAGCTTGTGGGAGTTCTCTTTTAGTACTCTGCTATGTGTGTCTGCAGCTTTTTGTTTCTCCATTGTCTCAAGTAAGGGATCCATGTTTATTTCTTTTTTGTAATTATGATGCATGTGTGTTTTCTCGGGGTATACCTAAAATGTTGTATGGGAAGTTTCTTTTTGATAACAGGCTATGTGCCTTACCGGATGTAATGGCTTTGGCGACATGTAGATTTTACATATATAGGATCCTTAGTAAGGATATGTTCATCAACAACCCTAGGCTGATTTTTGTAAAAGGTTTTGGGTCAACCTGTAAAACCCGGTATTAATGCTATAGTATCTTATCTACCAAAAAAAAACATTCGTTAATTTATAAACCATTATCAATTATTTATTCTACCACCACTCTACAATATGATGACCAAAATCATAGAGATTCAGTTTAATAAAAAATAAGATACATTGAAACTTGAATAATTACAAAGTAAAATAAATTATAACACATAAAAATATAAATAATATTATAATTTTATTGCTTGGAAAACTGAGTCAATCAAGTAATATTTAACAAGTGATATGAGTCTATAATATTTCATCAATTAATCATGCTTTTTATAGTCAAGGTACATCTCTCTTAATAAAAACTTTGGGGGGTCAGAAATCCATAATATTGAATATGGAATGTAACCTATGTGGTAATATGGTGGTTCATCTTCTATAAATCACAAAGTGTATATTAAATAAACATTCTAGAAATTTAACTTGTCCTTTTGTATTTTATCCTCTAGTGATGCGTCAATATAATTAAAGATGCATTCTAGTTGTGAATATCTAAAGTAGAAATTGCTATTTTGATTAATTATTTTATTTTATTTTTTAGGACCTATCATGGGATCAATGTTAGGTATATTTTCTTATGGTATAAATTTTTGTCTAAACTATCAAGATAACTCTAATGGATGAGTTATAAAGGTTGATTCTTATTTTTAGGATAATTTTCTACCACTAAAATTATGGTCTACCTTACCTTCTTTTTAGGGTACATCTACATAAAAGAAAATAAAAGTAAAGTTTCTTATAATTATTCCGTATGTTGATACCTAGTCATCATAGGGATCTCGACACACATGACTTAGATTATGAATTTGTGACTTTAAGGCACCTTTTAAATAGTTTATTTGGTCCTTATTCACTACTTTGTAATTAAAATTAATTAGTCATCATAAGGTACCACCTTATCATAACCTAAGTATACCTTAGACATTGTACAACCATTATTGATGGAGTGTATTCTTATTTATAACTATGTTGATTCAAGATTGAATATTTAAGTTGATTATTCCAATCATTTAGTTGCTATAAATCTATATAAGCCTCTTTACTAGAGTGATTTCTATATCATAAATACTTATTCAAACATCACTTTCATTATTAGCTACTACTCTAGGTTAATACAAGCACTATATGAGAGACATTAGATGATATTTAAGTAGATTTCAATTTATATTAAAGCCAACTATCAAATGGGTATCCATTTCTATGTGTAGGCTCATATTGTTTTAAAAGGATACTTTATTATTGATAGGGTAGATGATCTTGATCAACATCAGTTGACCATATGTTTTATCTTCTCTCTTAGATCTAGACTAGTACCTTGGTGTTGTAGATGACAATCCTCCATATCATTGTCTTATATTGAATTTAAATATTATGTTTCTAATGAAGTCACTAGACACCTCCATTAGATATTTATGGTTATTGAGTAAATAGAAATTCCTTAGAGACTCCATATCAATCTTTTTATGTAGTTAAAATAGAGTGTTCGTGTGAGAGAATCCCTTAAGGGGATATGATTCATAAAGGTATCTCTCTATGTCCCCAATTTATATTGAGAGGACGTTGAAATAAGTGATAAGTCTTCATTTTAAATTACCATATTTGTATTGTGATTATTATTTATTACCATATGTGTCCATGAGTGCTTTGTAATATGAATTAATTATATTATTTTATTATTATTCAATGGTTAGTTCTTAACCTTAACATTGTGTAATTTATTTGATGGGTGGTATTTATTCCTCCACTTGTCCAACAATTTCTTCATCTATTGGAGAAATAATTTATTTATGAGTGGCATTATTAGTATTAAGGGAATATTCATATCCATGTTCTTATTTATGTGAGTTGGTTTGCCTTGCTAATTAATATGTTAATTTTATCCGTTATTAAATATTTATTTTTTCAACATATAGCTACACCTCTAGGAAACACCATTTACCTAGAATCTACCATCATATATTAAACAAAATCGTCTAATTTAGTAAAGGCGAGTGGAGTTTCTAGAAAACAATAAAAAGGCAAATAAGCACAATGAAATTTTTTCTTCACAAAGTCCTATGAAAAGAAAAATTCCTTCATTATACCTATTACAAAAATTGGAAAGTTGAACTTATGGATCATGTAATAAAAAATAAAGTTTACTCTAATATGATATAGAATTATTAATTATATAAACCCAACCAAATGGAATCAACACATTTCCCGAATGTCTAACAATGGAAATTAAAGATAACACTTTTTAAGAAAGAATAAAAAATGTATTATGATGTGTGTATAGACATCAAAAATATATTTTAGTAAAACATAATGTCTTCAATCCATCTTCATATAATTGGGAAAGTGGGGGTTTAAGTAAAAACTATGATACAATAATTAAATCCCAATTATGATCAAACCAACCTATCATTAGATCTCAATAATGATAAGAGGATCACTCTAGGTGAACATAGGCCTATAGGTAAAATATAAAATCCTTGGTGCAATATTAAATATGGAAATAATTCCAAAGAAAAAACTGAGATGGATTTTGAGGAGTCCCCCCACCTCTAATAATGAATTTGCATCTTCATCCAACTTAACTTCCCTATTTGAGATAAAGAATGTGACCAGTAATGTCAAACCCCATAAAAGTAAGGTTAGAGTAAAATATCCTATGTTTTAGGTTGTGCCTCCTTTTGTCAATTGTTTGTCTAGGGCCTAGAGGTGTTATGAAAACCTAAATAAAAGATCAGTGGAGAAAGGATACTCACCAAAATTTATAGCAATCCAATATTAGGATATCTCTAGGGACTCATCCCTGCCCCCTTCTAAGCACAATATCCCTCCCTAGAAAAAAATGAAGTAGAGCTCTCCTTCTATTCAAAGCAAATTTCCCCCTACTAGGAAGAAATCCATTATGAGACCTTCAAATATTAAGGAGTTTCTCAAGAATTCACTCCAATATATAAATGACCTCTCCACCTCCCAGGGTTATACATAATGGATTGGTACCAAAATGTATTTATAAAAATTAGGTGAATCAATTTTGAAATTAAGGCAAATTGTGTCCAAAATAATGTAGAAGAGATGATGAATTGCATTTTTTCTAGCAAAAAATATAAAAATGAGGTGAATCAATTGAAAACTATGTATACCACTTTAAATAAGTGTTTATTGAGGATTTTACTAAGTTCTAAGTGTATATCTCATCGAGCTACGTGGTTTAAAAAGAAAATTGAAAATGGAGCTCTGGATCAAAAGTTATGTCTCCTATAAGGTTGCATGGTCATTTGCAACCTATAGGCTGCAGGGTCATCTAATGCCTAGAGACACAAGATGACCCTGTAGCCTATATGTATGAGACTAGAAATATTATGTCTATAGGTACGAGACTACCAGTTCTCGTATTTATAGGCATGAGGTTGCCAGTTCTCATGTCTATAGACACGATATTGATTACCAAGTCTAGTGTTTATAGACACTAGACTATAGACATGAGACTGGTAGTATCATGTCTATAGACACAAAAACTATAGATTACAGATGACCTTACAACCTTCTAAGAGGTATAACTTTAGATCCAAATCTCCGTTTTCATATTTTTTTTAAAACCACATAGCTCGATGAGATATACACTTTAAATTGATAACAAGCAACTAATATAAAATATTTTTTTTATCATTTTCACCTCTACAAGTGATTGATAATTTTGATTGATTATAGAGGAGCAACTGATGCAAATAAGAGCATAAATGATCGATCATTTGTTTTAAAGCATAAATTATGCTTGAAATTATTGCAATGATCTTTGATTTTTTCATCCATCTGTCAACTCTCTTGATGAGTAATCAAATAAGGCTTGTTTGGTGATTTTTATAAATTTAATTTTTTGAAGTACTCATATGATCTTAAAATAACTATTAATAACTACCTAATAGCTTGCAATATTTTTTTGAACCAACATAATGAAAAAGAATTAAAATATAGAATAAATAATATATTTCTCTATAGTCTATTGTCATTTTGCCTATAGTATTTTCTCTACGGTCTATAGTATTTTATCTGTAGTCTCTCCTCTGTGGTCTATAGTATTTTATCTATAGTCTATAGGCTTTTGCCTGTAGTATTTTTTTTGTAGTCTATAGTATTTTGCCTATAGTATTTTCTCTACGATCTATACTCATTTACCTTTAGTCTATAGGCATCAAAGAAGAGAGGATGAGGGAGAGTCTGTAGGTGCCAAAAAAGGGATGATTATGGAGAGTCTATAGGCACAAAACAAGAGACGATAGAGGAGGACACCATAATATTTTATCTTTGGTTTATAGATAAACAAAATTAATTAAACAAGGCATCGAAATAAATTGGGTAATAAAACAAGTAATCAATATTTTATCTGCAGTCTATACTCTTCTGCTTATAGTCTTTTCTCTATGATCTATAGTCTTTTCCTCTATGGTCTATAGTCTTTTATAGGCAATCTATAGTCTTTTGCCTATAGTATTTTATCTACAATCTATATTAATTTACTTGTAGTGTTTTCTCTGTGGTCTATAGTCTTTTCTCTATGGTCTATAGTCAAAAGAAATTGTGTACCTGTAGTCTTTTCTCTATGATCTATAGTCTTTTCCTCTACAATCTATAGTCTTTTGCTTGTAGTCTATAGTCATTTTCTCTACTGTCTATAGTCTTTTATCTATAGTTTTTTATCTATAGTCTATAGTTGTTCCTCTATAGTCTATAGTCTTTTCTATGTGGTCTATAGTATTTTGGTTGTAGTTTATAGGTATCAAATAAGAGATGACTAGGAAGAGTTTGTAGGTGCTAAATAAGGGATGATTATGGAGAGTCTATAGGCACCAAACAAGGTTTTATAGTCTTAGTTATTTTTTTGGGAGAGTATAGGTGCCAAACAAGGGATGCTTATGGAGAGTCTATAGGCACCAAACAAGGGATGAAAAAGGAGGACACGACAATATTTTTTTTATGACCTATAGATAAACAAAAGTAGTCAAATAAGTAATCAAACAAAGCATCAAAATAAATTATGTACCTATAGTCTTATCTCTACAGTCTACAGTATTTTGCTTGTAGTCTTTTCTCTATGGTCTATAGTCTTTTCCTATGCGGTCTATAGTCTCTTTTTTGTAGTCTATGGTCTTGTTGTGGTCATTCCACAACTAGCCCCAAATTTTGAGGACCCACCTTTTTGTTTTGATTTTTGGATTTTTTGTTTTCTTTGTTGGTTAGGACCATAGGTTTAATTTATTCGTTGTTGGTTAAATGTTAGGTTAAGTGTATCAATTTTAATGTCGATGTTAGTGTGTTTATTGGTTAGATACAATTGTTTTCATTTTAATTAGTTTCAACATGATTAATTTAATTTTTAATAAATAATATATATATATATATATATATATATATATATATATATATATATATATAATATAAAAAAATTAAGGATAATAATATAATGGCAAGATATATGTAAAACATATCATATCCCCTTTGTCATTATTCATGTGCCTTGGATTATGGTATGTTAGATCTTCTTGTTATTATGTTTGCATTCTATTTTAGAAGGTCTAATAGAAGCTTCATTGTGTGCAGTGCATAAAGGGGATACGACAGCCTTTGGAGGCAACAAGGGGCCCACATAAAAGCTTTTACTAAGCTAAGCATGATTAGCTAGACTCTCATAATGATGATATTCGATAATAACTAGGATGCATAACAAACAAACGATAATGAACATCAAAAATGATATTATGACTCAACATCTTAGTTGACCTCTAGTGCACCCTAATGTGGTGGATTGATGGAGAATTTGGCCAAAGTAAATATTAAATAGTATAAACTAGGGTGCAAACTCTAAGGCGCTATCGATCATGAAATTATATGACTAAAATGTAAGCCCTAGCTCTCGGTGACAGGATGTAGATAAGACCCGATTGATGTGGTGGCTCCAATGGTAGAGATTGATAACACAAGATGTGGATGTATCCACTTGGCCACATGACAATGATAGGGTAACAATGTACACTTGAATACCTGATGACCATCAGATAATATAGATTTGGAACTCGATGTAGACCAGTGACATACGGACCCGTGTGACGACATATATAAAAATATGGTGGTGACTCCATAATGACGATAAAGGCTACCTACGTGGATCGTGTAGTCTTCAAACGATGCATATGGACCAAAATACATGGATAGAGATGTCGACGGAGGACAATGAAATTTTAGCAAGATGAATAGGTCTAATTGAAATTTGAACAAGGTTAGGATAATCAACAGGCGCATTCCACAATAAAATTTGAACAAGGTTTAAAATTTTGAAGATTTTTGAGGATTTTGTTGAATCTATAGTGAGATGGGATTTGCAAGACAAAGGTTGCCTACATGGATTATGAGCACGGAACCAACAGTGGATGTTATATGCATGAAATGAATAAGGGAATGGGTAAGAAGTGGATACCATGTGGCACTATAGTGCATCATCATTTTGAACCAGGGGGATATTGTGAGGAATATTCGGTTACACATTGGACTATCATTTCAAGTATACAGGATCCACTCTATGCAGGGTGTAATCAACATATACCTAGGCACGTGTTTCAAAGACAATGATAGGGGGTGTTACAAATATTAAAATATTATGTGCTATTCTAAATAAAAATGGCCCTTAAGATATTAATAATCAAATGCATTATAAAAAAAGGTGTTTCAAATGGGTCCCATGGAAAAACGTGTTTTGGAAGTATTTTAATAAAAGAAATGTTTATTATGGTTATAAGGGAAATGGACACATGAGTGATTCGTTGAAATCCATCAATGCCTATGGATGTTAAGAAGCCAAATGAAAAGGATGGAAAACAAAGAGGCAAAAGAAAGGAAAAGTTTTATGCAGGTTTTAAATACACCATTGATGCATAGAAAATAGGTTAGACCTTTTTGGATGCCAAGGTATGGATCTTTTTTGAGGCCAAGGCTAGAAATTCTTTGGAAGAACAAAAACATTATCTTTCTATTGTAAATGCAAATATTGCAGAAATTTACACCTTATTAACAAAATCGGAGGAGAAATCACTTTCTGGATGTTTGTGTTAATTGTCTATCTTTCTTTTCATGCTTTCTAGGCTTATAAATGGTGTTTAATGCATTCTAATGGTTACACTATTGAATGTTTAGAAGCATGAATTTTATTTTCCCCTTAGAATATTACACCTAGTTTATTTTGAACTGTGCAAAATGCAACTTCGGATAAACTAGGTTACATTTATAAATTCTCATGTCTCTATTTTGCAGGATAGGGTAGCATCATGCTGGCAGTAGTTTTCCCTTTTAGCAGTTTCAACATTCTGCTCCATTTTCTAGACTATTTATTTTTTAATTTTTCTAACCCTTCCATTTTTTTCATTTTTTTAAAATTCAGCAATACAAAAAATAAAAAATAAAAAATAAAACTTCAAAAATAAATGCACAGATGTGAAAAATAAGATTTAATGTTTCATATCATGCAATTTTGATTTCAGTTTGAAGCCATTTACAAATTATAAAAAATATTCAAAGTTGTTTTTATAGGCATTTTTTAATTTCGAATTTTACATAATTTTGCATTTCGAAGATAAATCATATTTCAAGCTTTGCATATTTTTTTGCAAGTAATAAATTAACTTTCCTTTATGAACTTCACAATTTCATTAAATGGGAGTGATTTGTATGGTATTTCAAAGGCCATTGTTCTTAGAGAAATAAATTAACATCTCTATATGAAAATTAATTTCATCAAAGAGGGGTAATTTATTTATTATATCAAAGGCTATTTTTATTTTTATATTCAAAGAAACATTAAATGAATCCAATCATTATTAAAACTTTGTATTTAGTAAGATATATTTTATTATTCTCTTTTATGCTCAAAGCAGGGTTTAATAATGCAAGATAAAACTTGGCTAAAATCTACTTAATAAAAAGAAGATAAAATCTACCTAAAATACTCCAAGATAAAATGGACTGAGATATTTACATCATGGTCATATGAGGGCTAATCACATTTTCTCTTTCTTTTAAGTTTAATGAACAATCAATTGCAGAGCATAATAAAATAAACCAACACATGCCCATCGTTAACAGTAACTTGCAAATCACTAAGGTATTCCTAGAACTTATTTGACACATCTTCACAAATTTACAAGCACACATTAAGTAAAAGGAACCTTGGATAAATTTCATTTATTTGCAAGAGAGGGTTTTCTAATAAAAATCTTAACTGTGATGGTGATTTTACAATTGGGAAAAATTTCCACTCAACAGAAGTGGCGCTATAAGGAGGGCATGGATTAGTATATATTGATTTAATACTTTTGGAATTGATCATGCAGTAATATGATTTGGTGTAACCTTGAGATCTCGAAATTGCTAAATGTTTCATGTCCTATTGATAATTATCTTTGGCCTCCTTTAGCACTCAATATAATTGGCACTAGAAGGAGGGCCTGAATTGGTTTACTTTATTGCTATTTAGATGCTAAATTGTTCATGTTTACTTGAAAGGTTAACTTGAAGGCATTGGTCTTGATGAATGAAGTTTTGTTTACATATTGATCACTTTCATTGATCCTAACATTCTCTAATTGATGATGTATTAAGGCTAACATTTGCAAATTAGGGAATTTTCTTTGATGCTATGGTTTAATTGATGCATATATTTTGATTTATGATAACTTGATGATTTATATGTGACATTGGAGGATTGTTAGTCATTTCATGCTTCTTTACAAGATATCTTTATTTGACTAACAAAATTGTTTATGAAGTTATTCTTTGAGTTTCACTAATGGTGATATTTGATCAAATAAGAGCAAGAATGGCATCTTTTTTAGGTGACCATTATAGTCGTTTAAACATGCATGGAATACCCCATCAAATTCCTAAAAGTGTATTGGAGTTTGCACCATAGTTTAGGCAAGATGTGGCATTAGGACACATACAAATATTGTCTATCTACAAGAGCATGTTAATTCACTTGTAAATTTTCCATGAGGATGTTGCTTGTAGGTTATTCTCATACACATTGGATGACATAGCATTGGGTTGGTATATCCAATTACCTATAGATGTTATCACTTCTTGGGTCCAACTAGAAACAACATTTCTTGACCATTTTGGAAATCAAGTTGACCCAGTTATGTTGCAAAATCAGTTTACCTCTATCTATAAACAACCTAATGAATCCATGAGATAATTCAATGATAGGTTCCATGGGTTGTACACTAAAGTGGTGAAACATTATAGTATATTAGAAGAGGAAGCCTTTCAAATTTACATGGGAGCCTTAGACCCCTCAATATCCAAATTTCTAAGGAAGCTTCTTGAAGATTCATCCTTGCCTAAGGCCTACAATGAGGCAATTATGGTAGAACGATGGTGGACTTTGAGAAATTTTAATGAGGGTAAGCTATCATTGCATAACCCTAAGGCTAAAAATCAAAATTCACCCCTGAGTCGAGTTGAGGCACAACATTTTCCCATGAGAGATTGTTTTTTAGGAGTTATTGAAGCCAACCTACACCAACCATCTAATCTAGTACCCTTGAATCAAATTATATCTAATATGAATAATCAATGGGATGAAGTTGAATATCTAAAATTTTCAACCACCTTAGATATTGTTCAAGAGGAGGTGCAAGTTTCAAAGCCAATATCCACCAATGAGGATTGTGTAGAGATGGGTTCATCTCTAGAAATGCATGAGTATTCGAACAATGGAGGAGTCCTAGATCTAACTAGCATTGAAATATGTGATAGGTTGGAACCTTCCATAGAATGGAGTGAAATGATTGAAACAGATGATCAAGAAGGCCAATGTGTTCCAAATTATGACCTAGGCTTAGAGTCATTATTTATGAATGAGGATTGGGAGAATCATAGAAATTTGAATACAAGAATTGATTCCATTGAAGAGACCCTTGACCCACCACAAATGGTTGAAAGTGAATTGAAGGAGGAATTAATAGAAGAATCTAAATATTATGAGGAAGATGCAATAGAGTTTCACCTCATGGGTTTAGAAGATAATTATTATAATGGTTGGGGTATGTATGGTGATTCATTATTTTCTCACACCCCTATTGATAAAACTTCTATTCCACTTGATATGGAGGATGCTAAAATCACCATTTCACATGAAGATATTGCATTTACAAGAATAGAGAAGGTTCCCAAATTAGATCATGTTGAATATGAATTTATTGAATATCTTGTTGAAATAGAAAGGGAATAAATGGTAAATGTTTCTTATGACTCATCTATTTGGGATCAGAAAGAAGTAAAGCCTCTTGTTTCATTCTGGAATACTGAAAACTTGGATGCAAATTCTTATGACTATCTTGAATATTCTAAAGAAGAAATACCATGGATGGTCAACAAGGAATGGAAACCAAATGATAAAATTGTTGTTTTATTCGAATCAACTCAAGTAATTGATCATGAAAAGGTGTTATTTGAAATATCTCTTGATCAACAAAATTTATGTGTTGAAAATGATGAACATGTTTTTGATTGGGTGTCTAATTTTGGTGTTTTTGATAAATAGGTAATTGATGAAAAAGAAGTGCTACAAGAGGATGATGAAGATAAAGACCATGAGGAAAAAGATAAAATCACAAAGGTTCACCAAGTATTGGTAAATGAAAGTGCACAAAATATAGAATATCACATTTAATGTTCGACCATGGGAACTCTAGATGAAAACTTGCCTAATTATCTATGGGATTCAAATGCTATTTGTGATGAAATGCCATTGGAGGTGAATGAAGAACTAGAGTTGATTTCTACTCACACCACTAATGATATTTATTTGTTGAATGAAAAAGAAGTTGATGTACTTAAATTGTAGAATCAAGTTCATAAAAAATTAACAATTGAATCTAGGATAAAAACTTATAATGATCCTCATTTAATAGATATCCTATATACTTGTAAATTGTTGCATAAGCATGATTGGCCTAAATATATGGAAAATAATTTTTCTTTGAAATTTGTAGAAATAGGTTCCTACTTGCAAAATCTCATATTTGAAAAGGGAAGCCTAATTCTAAATCATGAATCAAATTATGAAATTGACATTTTAAGGAATAGATATGAAAGAATTGAAAATCAATTATTGTCTAATCAATTTAGTGATTTGAAGCTCACCTATGGGATTGTTAATAGAACTAGATCAAATTGGTGGGACAAAAGAGGTAAAATGATAAGTATTGTATTGTGGGGCTTAATCTTGTTTTGGCTAGATTCCTATAAATCTTGGCATGCATATCATAATTTTGGCCTTTCAAAATGTGTTAATCGTGTTTGGGATCTAGAGAAGGGATAGCCTTTTTTGTGTATCACCTTGTACATAGTGTATATTATTGTATATAGTTTTTGTTTTCATGTTTTTGTGTTAGCTATTTTTTTTGTGCTTTGTTCCTAATTGTTGGTTTGGCAAGTTTTGTTTTGTTCTTGTCAATTTTTATTAGGTTAATTTTTGGGTTTTGGTTTGCGAGTGTTGCCTTTTGAGGTTGATCCCTCTATTTGAGGTGATGTTTCATGGTCGCTACTAATGGTTTCTTGACCATTTTTTGTGTTCCTTTGTCATGAAGGGTGAATTACCTATCATTTGGATCAAGTAAAAGGGGATGAAGTTGTTTAGTAACCTCTCCTAGATTTTGGGACTAAGTAGTAAATTTTGGAATACCTAATCATTTTTCTAAAGCTACACACGAACACATCATACTAAAGGGTATGATTTGAAATATGGAAGGAGGAAGTCCTTTTGGTTTGCAAATTAAGGTGAAATATAATATGATCCATATCTAATTTTAAAATATTTTCTAATCTATGTGATGCATAAACTTTTGCAAGGTCTTATATAAAAAAAAAAAAGCAATGGAAAACATGCTAAAATAAATCACCAGGTCTAGATAAACTCTATCGGGGATATGGACACTTGACTAGTAGTAAGTATTTTTCTAAGATAAAGCTTGCTCAAAAAAAAGGAAGGCATTGCAAAATATCAATTAAACCATGGGTAATGTAGATAAACTCTACCGGGGCTATGGATGCCTGACTAGCAGTAGGGCTTTATCTATAAAATTCTTGTTGGGAGCAATACTTCATAGCCTAATGCTAATCAAGTGATGGAATCCATATGTTTTTCAAGCATGCAAAATGAACTCATGTTTACATACACTAAGCAAAGCAATGATTCATATGTTTCTAGTTGAAGCTATCTACCCCCATATTCTTTGGCTGTTGCTAGATGATGTATATATTTATGATCTTTGGTTGGTTTGTTTTGCAAAACTGGGTTCTTCACTTAAATGCTCAAGAGCATTTCCCAACAAAGTCACCATTTGTTGTGGCCATTCCACAAGCAGCCCCAAATTTTGGAGACCCACCTTTTTGTTTTGATTTTTGAGTTTTTTGTTTGGTTTGTTGGTTAGGACCATAGGTTTAATTTCTCCATTGTTGGTTAAATGTTAGGTTAAGTGTGTCAATTTTAATGTTGATGTTAGTGTGTTGAATGGTTATGTTCAATTGTTTTCATTTTAATTAATTTTAGCATGAGTAATTTAATTTTTAATAAATAATATATATATATATATATATATTATAAAAAAAATAAAAAAATAAAAAAAATAAAGTTAAGGATAATAATATAATGGCAAGATATATGTAAAACATATCATATCCCCTTTGTCATTATTCATGTGCCTTGGATTATGGTATGTTAGATCTTCTTGTTATTATGTGTGCATTTTTTTTTTAGAAGGTAATAGGAGCTTCATTATGTGCAACATAGAAAGGGGATACAACAGTCCTTGGAGGCAATGAGGGGCCCACATAAAGGCTTTTGACTAAGACAAGCATGATTATCCAAACTCTTGTGACAATGACCTTCAACAATGACCAAGACACATAATAGGTGGATGCAAATGAGCATCGAAGATGAAATTATGATGCAACATCTTAGTCAAATTAACGCACCCTACTATCCGATGTGGTGATGGTATTTTATGACATGGTGACTAAGCACATTGGACCACCTGACATGGTAGATTCATGGAGAATTTGACCAGAGAAAATATCGAACAATAGAGACTAAAGTGTGAACTCCAAGGCACTATCAATCGTGGAAGGCTATGACTAAAATGTACACCCTAGCACTCAATGACATGATGCAGATAAGACTTGGTTGATGTGGTGGCTTCGAATGGCAGAGATTGATAACATAAGATGTGGATGGATCCACATGGATATGTGAAAATTATGGGGTGATGATATATGTTTAAATACTTGATGATCATCGAATAATGTGGATTTGGAACTTCATGTAGACCGATGACGTATAGACCCGTGTGATGACATATACAAAAATATGGTGGTGACTCAATGATAACAATAAAGACCACCTACATGGATGGTGTAGTCTTCAGACAATGTAGATGGACCAAAATACATAGACAGAGATGCCGATGGATGATAACAGTAGTTAAGCAATACAAATAGTTTTAATTAAAATTTGAATAAAGTTAGGATAATCAGCCATCACATTCCATAGTAAAATTCAAACAAAGTACAGAGTTTTGAAGATTTTTGAGGGCTTGGCTAAATTTGTAGTGAGATGGAATTTGTAAATTGAAGGTCACCTATCTGTATTATGAGTGCATATCCCAAAGTGGATGTTATATGCATAAAATGCATAATGGAATGGGTAGAAAATGGACGTTGTGTGGCAGTGGAGTGCATCATCATTTTGAACCAGGGGGACATTGTGATGAATCTTCTATTACACATTGGATCGTCGTTTCAAGTAGATAGGGTCCACTCTATGTAGGGTGTAATCCACATGTTCCTAGGCATGTGTTTCAAATGCAATGATAGGGGGCATTAAAAATATTAAAATATTATCCGCTATGCCAAATAAAAAGAGCCCTTAAGATATTAATAATCAAATGCATTATAAAAATGTGTTTCAAATGGGCATCATGGGTAAATGTGTTTTGGAAGTATTTTAATAAAAGAAACACATATTATGGTTACAATGGAAATGGATGCATGAGAGATTTGTTGAGAGCCATAAATGCTTATGGCTGTTATGATGCCAGACGCAAAGGACAAAAAATAAATACGAGAAAGAAAGAAAATGTTTTCTGCAGATTTTAAATACGCCATAGATGCACAAAAAATGGGCTAGACCTTTTTTGAGGCCAAGGGTTGGACCTTTTTGGAGGCCAAGGTTGGAAATTTGTTGGAATAACAGAAACATTATATTTCTATTGTAAATGCAAATATTGTAGAAATTTACATCTTATTAACAAAATCGAAGGAGAAATCACTTTCTAGATGTTTGTGTTAATTGTCTATATTTCTTTTCATGATTTCTAGGCTTATAAATGGTGTTTAATGCATTCTAATGGTTACACTATTGAATTCTTAGAAGCATGAATTTTATTTTTCCCTTAGAAGATTGCACCTAGTTTATTTTAGACTATGCAAAATGCAACTTTGGATAAACTAGGTTACATTCATAAATTATCACATCTTTGTTTTGTAGGATAGGATAGCATCATGCTGATAATAGTTTATCCTTTTAGTAGTTTTAGCATTTTGGTCCATTTTCTAGACTATTTTTTTTTTTCTAACCCTTCCTTTTTTGCAGTTTTTTTAAACTTCAACAATAAAAATAAAAATAAAAAAAAATTAAAACTCCAAAAATAAATGCATGGATGTGAAGAATAAACTTTAATATTTCATCTCATGCAATTTCAATTTTATTTTGAATCCAATTTGAAATTATAAAAAATATTCAAAGTTGTTTTTACAGGCATTTTGTAATTTTGGATTTTACATAATTTTGCATTTAGAAGGTAAATCATATTTCAATCTTTACATGTTGTTTTGCAAATAGTAAATTAAATTTACTTTATGAAAATCATAATTTCATTAAAGGGGAGTGATTTATATGGCATTTCAAAGGTCATTGTTCTTAGAGCAATAAATTGATGTCTCTTTATGAAAATTAATTTCATCAAAGAGGGGTAATTTATTTATTATATCAAAGGCTATTTTTATTTTTATATTTAAAGCAACATTAAATGAATCCAATCATCATTAAAACTTTGCATTTTGGAAGATAGATTTTAGTCTTCTCTTTTATGCTTAAAGTAAGGTTTAATAATGCAAGATAAAACTTGGCTAAATCTGCTTAACCAAAAGAATATAAAATATACCTAAAATACTCCAAGATAAATAAAATGAGGGATTTACATCGTGGTCATATGAGGGCCAATCACACTTTCTCTTTCTTTTAATTTTCATGAACAATCAATAGCAAAGCATAGTAAAATAAACCAACACATGCCCCTTGTTAACAATTACTTGCAAATCACTAAGATATTCCTAGCACTTATTTGACACATCTTCACAAAATTACAAGCACACATTAAGTAAAAGAAACCTTGGAGAAATTTGATTTCTTTGCAAGAGAGGGTTTTCTAAGCAAAATCATGATTGTGATGGTGATTTTGCAATTGGGTAAAATTTCCACTCAACAAGTCTTTTACCTGTAGTCTTTTCTCTGTGGTCTATAGTATTTTCCCTATAGTCTTTTCTCTATGGTCTATAGTCTTTTTCCTGTAGTCTATAGGCATAAAAGAAGATATGACTAGGGAGAGTATTTAGGTGCCAAACAAGGGATGATTATGGAGAGTATTTAGGCACCAAAAAATGGAAAAAAAGGGAGGATACCACAATATTTTCTGTACAACCTATAGATAAAAAAAAATAATCAAACAAGGCATCAAAAGAAATTGTATATCTGTAGTCTTTTCTTTGTAGTATATAGTATTTTGCCTGTGGTCTTTTCTATGCAATCTATAGTATTTTCCTTTGTAGTCTATAGTATTTTCCTCTATGGTCTATATTCTTTTATTTGTATTCTATAGTCTTTTTCCTATAGCATTTTCTCTGCGTTCTATAGTCTTTTGCCTGTAGTCTTTTCTTTGTGGTCTATAGTTTTTTTCCTGTAGTCTATAGGAATAAAAGAAGAAATGAATAGATAGAGTCTATAGGTTCCAAAAAAACAATAATTGTGGAGAGTTTATAGGCACAAAACAAGGGATTATAGGGGTAATCAAACAAAGTATCAAAAGAAATTATTTACCTGTAGTCTTTTCTTTGTAATCTATAGTCTTTTGCCTATAGTCTTTTGTCTGCAATCTATAGTATTTTCCTCAGCAGTCTATAGTATTTTTTTTGTCTATAGTCTTTTGTTCATAGTCTATACTATTTTACCTGTAGTATTTTCTCTGCAATCTATAGTCTTTTACTTGTAGTATTTTCTCTACGATCTATAGTATTTTGTTTATTGCCAATCACTCTTTTTTTGACTTCTTGAGTTCTATTCTTTTTTTGGCTTCTCTGCTTCTCGTATTTTGGCTTGTCTTTTTGATCGAGGAGAGCCAATGTTTAACATGTATTTTTAGGTATATATAGTGAGGTAAATTTGTCTAGGTTAATAAAATTACATATAATTTTAAGGTGAATCAGTCCAAAATCTAGGTAGGAAGGCTACTGATTTAAAATTAAAAAATTAATATAATTTTAGGGTGAAATGACCCCCAAAAATAATTTCTCCCAAAAGGTGAATGGGTCGATGTCCAAGGTCTCGAAATTCGCCAATTTTTATTTTTGAAAATGCTAATATTCACTTATTAATGAATATTTGCCACTATGCATAACCCTGCCTCCTCCATCAGAAGAGTTGGTATTATGCTAGTATGTTATGTTGATGAAGTGGACCTACTCCTTGGAAAACCTGAGATAAAGATAGAGGACTCAGATTCCATTGCTTCCAAAGAAGTCCAACATTGAGGTGCCCTCTTTGCAAGACTCAAATGTGATTCCTGCCTACTCCTTCAATGTGGGGATTATCTTTTGTGCTTGTAGTCTTAAACTTTCTTGGTTGTGATTTTCCTTAGTTAGGTTCCTATTTTGTTGTTTGAGTCCTTGTAGATCTTTTTAGTGACGTTTTTTTACCTTTCTCTTGGGTATATTTCAAATGTTTTATGTAAAATGTTTGAGGACCCTTTCAAAACCCCTTCTTCTACCAAACCAAAAATATATATAAAAATAATTGAAGATAAATTACACCTTAAGAGGAAAAATATAATTATCTAAGATTTTTTTAGATGCTAAATAAATGAGATATTATTTATTCTACATGATATATGAGTTATACTACATATAACTATCTAATATTAGGAGTTTTTAATGCTAATATTTTTGCAAGACTAAATTAATATCATTCAATTTATAGTTCAATTAATAGATATAAAAATCTATGTCATATTATAATAAATTTTTAGCAAATATAAACTAATTTTAGATTTAGAAACCATATGCTTCTAATATTTGAGTATCTTACTCTCAAATGACCATGAGTACAAAAGAATAGAATTCATATTTTTTTCCATTAAATGGTTAAGAGAATAACCTAAAAAATGTATGTCATTTATTTAGAAGAAAGACAAGGATGTATTTATAGGTGATTGAAAAGTACCTTCTTTTATTACTCCAATTTTTAAATATTATAAGAAAACAACACAAATTGTTATAAGTGATATATTTTTTCTTAAAGTGCTCAATATCAATAGAAATTGGTGGTTGTCCATTTGTGTGTGTAGACATGCATGCATGCATGCACACACACACATTTCAATATTTTCTATCCTTTTATATAGAGGAAGGAGGAATATACACTTCCTATATATAAAATTACCTTAATAAGATATTTGAAGAATCAAAATTAGACATGCATATTGGATGAAAGAATATGATAGTTTAAATAGGGTTTTGTATAGAATTGAAAAAAGCTCTTATAACTAGTTTCAATATTTAAATTAATATCAAAAAAATAAAAACATTTCATATACATACACATATAAGACATAATATCTAAAATCCTATTCTACCCATTGGATATAAATTAGCTATTGTTCATCAAATTCAAGTTATATATTCATGTTAATATATATATATATATATATATATATATATATATATATATATATATATATATATATATATATACTATTCTTACTTGAATAAGTTTTTTTCAAATTGTACACCCAATTGGCACCTAAGTGCAAGTACATATCTTTGAATGATAGGAACTAATGATACTAACAATGAAATAGAAACACTATGCATATTTTTAGTTGTATGTAAATTATATTTTGACATATAATTTAGTATTTTTTTTTTGGATTTTTAACATAATACGAAATATGATAATTTTTTCTTGATTAGGTCGATGAAGGGGTTTTAGAAGGATCTTCAAACCTTATACAGAAAGGATATAGCCAATAAATAGGTAAAAGGGCATGCAATCCACCATGAGAAACCAAGATCCTGAGAAGAGCACGCTCCCGTAGGAGATACAGAGCCAAGGAAAAAAAAAACATCAACCATAAATGAAACTAAACACACCACAATCCCTCATAGGGAATTTCAAAATAGATTAGGCACAATCTACCCACGCAGGGGAGAACATAGACTATGAGAAACAAAATTAAACTTTTGAAATTGGGCCTAGGACTTCCCATTCATGTGTGTTTCAGTGTGTCTCTGTGTCAAGCCCACTTGGAAAAGCTACCCATCCCAACCAATAATTTTATTGTGCAATTGAACTTTCTATTAAAATTCAAAATATTTGAATAAATGTTTTTCTTCAAAAATGAAAACTATACCATTTCACTAAGCCTATCCCTCCTTTCGATCTCTAGCAAAGCACTTAATAGTTTATGTACTTCTACCTTCATTGTCTAGTTGATTTAAACCTTCCAAGAAATCATTGCACCAGATTGACACACCATTTTGAGAGTCCCAATTTAGCTAGGAAGTCAGAATATTTATTTCCTTCCCTAAAAATATGATTAAATTGGATTGCTTCTAGAGTTTGAGTTATTCTAAGAACTTCATATATCTAATTTACTATAGTCTAGGTGGGATTATAGTTTCCTTTGACCATATTGATAATGTTTAAGGAATATCCCTCAAAAATAACCTTTCTATAGTTCATAGAGCTCACTTGTAGGGCACCTTGGTAGAGTACTCTAGCTTCTATCGTGTGACTAGTCTGGATTCCTATATTTTTAGCAAAGGCCAACAAAATTTTCCTATTCAAGTCCCTTATAACTCCCTCAACTTCAACCATGCAAATTTAGCTTCACCTAACTAGGAGGGGGGGTTCCCATATAGTGTTCATCATAGAAGCAATTCAATTCTTGGGAAACAAGGGTGATTGAGACTTCAAACCCAGTGCCTTCTCAATCTCTACTTCCTTAAACTATCGAGCACTTACCTAAGGATAGCATACTCATATTATCAACTATTTCTACCATTGCCTTTACAAAGACTGAATCAAGCTTACGAGATATGTTTTAGAATATCCTTGAGTTTCTTTCTTTCCAAAGGTATCACCAAGCATGAGGTAAGACAAATGAGTAGAAGGATCGAAGGCAGGGAGAGTATTAGGGATTTCCACTACTCAACAAAGGAATACAAATCCTTAGAGAGGACCCAATCCAAACCCAAGAGTCTCAACAACAAGTCAAAAACCTCCCACATGAATGGACATTCTATAAAAATGTGCTTAGGTGTTTCTTTCGCTAACCAAAGTCAAACTCTTACCTTGTACCGCTAGCTAGAAGAATATGTTTACTTTTGGTGTGAGACCATTCCTTCACACATCTCAAGTTGGAAACCAAGGGTCAATATGACCATCTAATAGAGCATAATCCAATTTAATAGAGAAATGACCATTGCTTTTAGCTTCCCAAAATAACTTGTCTCGCTTATCCCCACTGATTAAAGTAATCCATTTCAAGATATCAAATAAGGCTTTGCAAGAATCCTCTTTCTCTGGCATCAGTTTAGGAAATTCCATAGGTTTCCAACACTTTCTTCCATCCAGCACTTCGAATAAATCATAGACTTTCAAACCAAAGATTTGACTTGTAATGGATTTTGTTTGTCTATGATTGAAATAAAGGTCAATTAGCCACCCACTTATCACCCCAAAATATTATGTATTACCTATTTTCTACAAGCCACCTTCTTCCCAACTGGATATCAAAATGCCTTTCAACTATGCTTCTCCAGAAAGTAGAACCCTGATTAGGATTTGGATCACTTTGTAAGAAGTATTCATTTCTAAAATATTTGTCTCTTAGAATTTGGACCCAATTTACACTTTTGTTTTGTGACTAATGCCATCCATGTTTATCCAGCAGTGCTCTATTCATGGTTTTCATTTTTATCAGCCCTAGACCGCCAAACTCTTTCTTGCTACAGACTTGGTCCCATGCAACCAGGGGAAAATTTCTTCTTATCTTGAGATATAGACTAGAGGAATGAGCATTGAATGCATTCAAGGTCTTAAAGGATATTCCCTGGAAACCTGAACAATGAAAGGAAATAAACTAGAATTCTCTAGAGAGTGGATTTCACAAGCAAGGCCTTCCCAACTTGGCTCAAAAGTGCTCCTTTCCAACGCACGAGTTTCCTTTGGACTCTTTCCACAACTAAGTCCTATATAGAATATTTAGCACTACCTTTAAACAATAGCATACCCAATTAGGTAGAGGGTAGAGAGCCCACTTCATAGCCTAGAATGCTTACGATTTTCTTCTACCTCCTAGGGGGGTGTTCAATATATTTTTTTAACTTTTTCTTAGGCTCACCTTTTGCCCCACAACTTTTTTATAATAAAAAAGGATGGCTTTAACTGCTTTAGCCTATGAGATTGAGGTCAAGAAGTAAAGTAAGGTGTCATCAATAAATTGATGGTGGGAAATAGGATCAACATTAATGGATGGATTAATACCAAACACAGTAGGTTCAACTTTGAGCACTCTCTCGAAATATTTTACCAATAAAATAAATGGGTATGGGTATATAGGGTCTCCATGCCTAAGCCCCCTGGAACTTTCAAAGTAGAAACCCAAGGAGTCGTTAATAATAACTAAAAACTTATATGAGAAGATGCAAGTTTTAATTAGATCAATCCAACTTGGACAAAATCTGAAATTAGACAAAATTTGAAATAAAAAACTACACGATACCTTATCATAAGCTTTTTTCATATCCAATTTTAGGAAAGCACCCAACCTACCACTTTTGTCAATTGAATTAATGAGATTATGCATTTTTATAATTCTAATAAGAATTTATCTTCCCACCACAAATATGCTTTGGGGATGCTGAATAATATCTCGTAAATAAGTTTCAATCTGTTATCTAAGGATTTAGTGAGGATTTTAAATAGATTATTACACAAAATGATTAGCCAAAAATATTTAAATTCCTTAGCTCCCCTAGACTTGGAAATAAGAAATAGAAAAGTAGACTTGATGTCGGAAGGCACAATATTCAATGTATGGATTTATATCAAAGCCTCATAGATGTCTTTCCCAACTAGGTGCCAGAATATTTGGAAAAATTAGGGGGAAACCATCCGATCTCGAGGCTTTGAGAGCACCCATGGAAAATACTGCAGCCCTAATTTCCTCATATGTGAAAGGAGTTGTTAACATTAAATTCATTTCTTTAGTAACCAAATTTAGGATATTCTAAATAAGTCTATCCTCTGCTTAGTTGTCCCTATATTTTGTTGAACATATGAGGGATTTAAAATATATGACCACCTCATCCCTAATCTCTTCCATGTCCATCAAAACAAAGCCATTAGATTTTAAAATTTCTTTAATACTATTGTTACTCTTGGGCCTCAGGGTAGAGGTGTGATTTTTTTTTGTATTCCTATCCCATTTTTGAAGCTAAAGTGATTTCGATTTCTAGTGCCATAATATTTCTTCCTTAGCCAATGTGCTGTAAATCTTGGTTAACAATTCTTTTTCCTAGGTTCGAGGTGTAGACCAATTGGTTCATCCAAATCCCATAAGGGGGCGGAGGTCCAAGGTTCAAATCTCGGGCCTCGCCAGACTGAACGCTTGTCCCTTTCCTGGTGCTTTTAGTGGCGTAAAAATTTTAAAATAATTATGGCATTACAGTTATAGGGGTGAACTGCACGAAGATCTATGTGGCGGCTTCCAGGACAACACAGAATACTATGGTGGCCATAAAAGATGGACAGTCAGCCTAGATTCATGGAGACTATGGATTCCACCATGTTAAAAAAAAAACCATTCTTTTTCCTTACATCTATCTCTTTTGGTCACCTCCTTGGATTCAAATGACTCTTCAAACTCCTTTAGTTGTTCTGAAATTTATTTTTTCCTATAGAAGATATTACCAAAAATATATTTATTCCAAATTTTTAGATTTGCCTTAACTTGAGTTTGGATGCCACTTGTGATATAAGTAGGCCTAAAAATGTTTGTGGCTACTATTCCTTGATTATTTTCTTTAGTTTTGGGTGATGCAACCACATAGTCTCAAATTTGAAAGACTTAGGAAAAAACCTTTATTTTTAGAATTTTCCAAAACAAGTGGGTTGTGATCTGAGCCTACTTTTGGTAGAGAACTGAGAATAGTATCTCCAAAAAAGGGAAGACCTTTTTGAGAAACAAAAAATCTATATAAATTTATTTTAATGTTAAAGAAATAGATGAGGAACCCTCACCAAGGCACGATGAATGTTGCAACTCCAAAAGGGTTGGGGATTCCTGCCCTGAAGCCTTATCACCCTGCTTCATAGGGAAACCAATTTCCTCTAAGACTGAACCTCTCCTCTAATACTGACTAAATATGATAATTATCCATAAGTTAATATTTTATTTATATAAATGACCTTGAAATAACTACTTACAAGTATTTTCATTTCTATTAAAATTCTAATATCTTGTGTTCATATATGATTCTAAAAATTATGAATTCTAACAAGATCTACATCATGCTATACATTTAGAATATCATAATTTGTGTGGTGGATTATATTGAAATGGACACATGTTGCCACCATTATTAAATCTTAAAATATATAGTTGTAATTTTACTATATTTTAGACATGTATAAGTTTCATAAGTTTATAATTTCATATTACCATTTATTTTATTGGTGTGTTCATATTATAACAAGTTATCTTATAACATTAAGTGGTATTATCAAAGATATTCATGTAAAATATTAAAAAATCCATATTTCAAAAACTAATATTTGAAGTTTCTATGAAAGAGATATGGATTGAATACAATATTCTTTACATTAAGTATAAACTAATTTTATCCTATGCATCATAAATTTATAAAAATAAAAAATTGTGATATCTAGGATATTTTATTCTAATACTCAAGATATTAGTTTCTAATACATGATATATTAAATAGTATTGTTTCAAATAAAAAAAAAATCTTTTGTTTTTCGGTGATGGTATATTGGAAATTATAACCTAAATAATCAAGTGTAACTTTTTCTAATATATGTATTAACACTTTTTTTACAATATTTATATGCATTTATAAATTTTATACATATCATACATAAATTAGAGTAAGCAAACGAAATATGGCAATGAAAATCCATCGATATTTAAAATATTATTACATAACATATACATGATGGTAATTCCTTTCATTTTTTTAGATTATAGATTTTACATAACCCACATATTTGTGCAAATATAAACTTATTTATATCTCCATGCTTATAGGTAATTTATAATAATAGAATTTCTATGGCTTGATATTATTTTTCTATAAAATCATCTTTAACAACTTTGTTTGTCCAATAAAGTTGATTTTTACACATGTCCTACATTTTTGATAGGGCATTGAGAAATAATTTTATTTATTTTAATGAAAAATTATATCTAGGAATCATGTTTCATGCTCTTTTTGTAAAATTATGAAAACTCCTCATGAAAATCCTACTACCTATTGACGTTCAATCACCCATTAGATCTTCTACTTGATAATACATTTAAAATATTTTGATAAAAGGATTAAGAATATGATCTTATACTTTTCCTCAAGTAATTTTCAATGCATAAGTTACCTTTGTAATTAGGGTTAAGTATAAAGCTTCCTTTTCCCCTTTTCAATGGGATACATAATATAGTCAAACCTCACTAGTCTAGTTCAAAATTTTCCACAACCCATAGAGATACATATATAAAGGAGAATTTCTATTATAAAAAATTGACTTCCACTCTTAAGAGAATCACCATACAGTATATATAATTTAATATAGTTTCTATCAATTTTACCTAAAGTGTTCATCACTAGTGAGTAGGCAAATATCTTCATGTTTATGTAGAAATTCACAATAAAACACCCACTAAACTATGATAAAGAAGAGGATTCAACAATAAAATTTAGGACATACTCTAGTTTAATACCGAATGAGGATAACTTCTCAATAGGTGTTGATATCATTCATACTTTTATGGATAACATAATTATACCTTCTTCATTACAAACATCATCATTTACAAATTTTGTATACATAAATATTACAATAATACTAGATTATCTTCTAGATGAGCACTTAGAAGTTCAATACACAATTTCTATACATTAACTACTAGTAGGGATAATTTTAGACTACACAAAATATTCAGACGGTTTTGAGAAAAAAATAATCCTTCAATTTTATCTATACATGTACCCTACCCATACAATTGGTAGAGATTTAAATAACTCTAACTTGGTTTGAGGAGATTATGAACTAACCTATAGGTGCTTAAATATTTTTGTTATTTTATGTTAACACAATTTTATTTGATCCAATGAACATAAACATAATTAGCTTATCTTATCATATCATCTATTTTTTTTCACATGCATATCATGGAAATTCTTCCATATCAACCATATTATGAATTTTATAAAGTAGATCACAATTAAACTTCTCAAGAACATGATAATAGAAAGGTTTTAGATATCAATATATATATATATATATATATATATATATATATAAATAGAGTGCATAATGAGAATGTGTTAGGATTCACTATCCTAACCCTTATCATTAATTAATCATTCACTTATGTTTATTAATTCATATGGACCATTGTGTCCTTTCACACATAACCTTAGAATAGGTATAAAATATAATTCGATAGGGTGTAGGAAAGCATCCATCAAATAAAAGAATATATAAATATAATTTATCCATTGGAAGGATTTCCTCCAGTGCAAAAGTGATTCGATTCCAAAGGTGATTCAGTGTGTATTCTATATTTTCTAACATTAAATTCAAATATTTCATTGCATTATATAAGATAGGTTCTAGAAACCTATCATATGGTATTAGAGCAAACATTTCAAGGATTTGTTCAATGTTTTTCTACCAGCATTTTCAAAATAATCTATCACCATTCGCCTTCACCCCAGTCTCACATCAACTTATATACACCACAAAATCTACATCAGCTTTAGAACTAGCATGTAAAGGTGCTTCTCGTTACACCAGTAAACAAATAAATTAATTACCATGATTCAGAGCAAGAGATCTGATTGGATGTCATCTCCAAGTAGGGCATCTTAGGAACAAGCCTCTAAAGGGATAGGACAAACATAACTTCCTTGTGCTATAAGTGCTTCTACTATTTCTTCTTGTTCTAGATCACCATTATCCTATTTTCGTTGATCATTACCCAACAAACATTCGCGCTTGTCAGCAGCAATAGCGTGAACCAAGTCATGTTACTATGAAATTTTCATCACTATTCTCTACAAGGATACAAATCTAGTATCAATAAAAATCAACCTTGGATCTATAAAAAACCTAGGAGTAATTCTTCTCAGTAGTGGAATGAAGGATCACCCAAAAAATTCGATCAGGATAATAAAAAAAAATGATAATCTCTACGTAGGCATAGTTTTTTGGAAAGCAATAAAAATTACAGGGAAAAAAATTAAATATTAAGCTAAAACTTAAGGTTCAAAAACATTTTTCGTCATCAAAAAAACTTATTAATGTCATCGAAAAAATTGTAAGGTTACAATCGTCATTTTCATTATGGAAGAAGTAGGAAATTATCCCACATTATTCCCTACAAATGGAAGAGAACAATTTAAAAAGGTTTTACCATACCTTAAGGATCATGACCACCTAGTGGTAGTCACATAGCCACCCAACACCAACGACTGTGCCCTCCTTGATCTCATTCAGCCCTATCTCCACGTGCTCTACTGCTAGGTTTTACATACCCCCTCCTTGATTAGTACTCCTTTCTCTTATTACCACCTGTTCTGTTTCAACATTTTACTCATCCAGTTGTCATGCACTCACACATGGTCCTCCTTGTCTAGTTGACCACTCAATTCACATGCCCTCGCATGTTCCTCCTTGTACAAGTTGGCCACTTGATTTGTGTACCGCTTTGTCTAGTTTGACCATGTCTCTATTGTTCATTCATTTTCCAACAATTTGATTACAATATAAACTAAATATTTAATAAAAAATTTCAACAAATTGATAAATCTGCATCATTTGTCAACAAATTGCAAAATTTGCACTATTTTTCAACAAATTGTAAATTTTGCAATATTTGTCAACCAATTACAAAATTTACATTATTTATCAACAAAATTTGCAACCTATTACAAAAATTTGAATAATTATTTTACACATTTGCAAATAAAATGGACAAAAAATTCTTGATTATTTTTTGTTGTGAAAATTAACGACTTTTAGAAAATTTTGTTGATGACTTTTTACGAAAATTTTGGTGATAATTTTTTAGTAATTTTTTGTGACACCTCTTTTCACCAAATTACTACGCAAATGGCTGACGGAGGAAGATATCATGATACCAACATATTTTTGCTGATTAATATTACCACCCTTCATTAAATCACTTTTGTGCATGCGTATTAGAATTAGTTCAAGGATATCATTGATCGTATCTCAGGGTTAGATGAATCATTTCTCATCAGTTTCTTTATTATGGGATTAAAGGATAAAATTAATAAGGAGTTGGTAAAGTTCAATCCTCGCACAATGATGTAGACCTTTGGATTATATTTGTTAGCCGAATATAAATTCAATGTTCAATGTCGATTAGTAAAACCACCTATAGGGAAATCACAAACCACTTACACCACCCCCAAATCTAACTAAAATTTACCAGTTAAATGTCTCAGCCTTGAGGAGATGAAGGAATAATGAGTGAAGGACCTTTGTGATACTTGTGATGAGCAATTTGGACCCCACCATAAATGGGCTACACAAACATTGTATTTATTAAAGGTAGTTGATCATTTTCAATCCATAAAGGGTGAAGATGAGGAAGATGAGCAAGAAATGACAAAAACACCTGATCATAGTCATTTATGATAATGAGGTCGATGTGCAAGTAGTGACCAAAGCACTTGATCCCAACAATGAAGGCAATAAGGTCGATGTACAAGAAGTGATCGATGCACCAAGAAAGGATGAGGTCAACATACACAAAGTTATCAATGACGGTCAGACATACACTCTACAAGAACTACACACAAGTTTCTCACCAATAGTGAGTTATCACCACATGGTAAAACCTATCTGAAAACAAGGTAGAAAGATGACTACACACTCATTTTTCATTGACTCTCCCAGGGAACAATAGAAATATGTGGAAGTGTTACCACCACTTTGGATGCATCATTATTAAGTGTTTGAGGAACCCCAAGGGTTGCCCCCCACCGTCATCATGATCCTACTATTCTACCCGATGACCCCCCACTAACGCTTAGCTTCTCAAGATATCCCTACCTTCAAAAAAGTGATATTAAAATTATGCAAGTACTTGTGCAAATACTACTTGGAAAGTGCCTCATCAATTTCAACAATTTTCTTAGTCCTATATTTGAGGATAAAACTCCTTTTAAGGAGGATGACATGTTAGGATTCACTATCCTAACCTGTATCGTTAATTAATCACTCACTTATGTTATTAATTCATATGTACCATTGTTTTCTTTCACACATAACCTTAGAATAGGTATAAAATATAATTCGATAGGGTGTAGGAAAGCATCCATCAAATAAAAGAATATATAAATATAATTTATCCATTGGAAGGATTTCCTCCAGTGCAAAAGTGATTCAATTCCAAAGGTGATTCAGTGTGTATTTTGTATTTTCTAACATTAAATTTAAATATTTCTTTGCATTAAATAAGATAGGTTCTAGAAACCTACTAGACCACATAGTAAAACATACTCAAAACATCTATATTCATAAGTTTCTAAATAGTACCCTCTATTTTTATTTTTTAATAGGTTATATGTGGCTTCTATTGAGAGCCACTCCCATCAAAATACCAAATTATTACATTTGCTGAAGGATACCTTTTAATCACAATTTTTTCATTTATTTTTTCTCTTAAATATTTTCTTCAACTTCCTTGAAGTGTTATGTTTCCACAATTAGGTCCTTGACATCATTTTGATTAAGATATAAAATATCATTTGACTAGTTGCCTTATAAAATTTTAATTTCATCAGGATGGAGATCAACACCTTAATTTTATAATTTATCAGCCACCCAATTTCTTTCTCTATAAATATGCTCACACTAGCAAGAGATTACCTTAGTAATAGATGATGAACATCAACAATATTATTATTTTTATCTAGTATCCACATCCATTTTTATTAATAGCATTGATGATAATTTGTGCAACCCCCTCAATTGAAATATATTTCCATCCCCTTCTTAAGTTATTAATAAAAAATATATATTTCCATCATTTTTTGTTGTAATTTTAATCCCTATAAGAAGTACCCTAGCCTTTACATAGTTGTTAGTTGAAGTTCCACATGATTTTGAATAAGTGAAGGGAATTTTGTCTACACTAATTCTAAAAATACCACCTCCACAAAATTTTCCTGGATTTCCTTTAGAAGCACCATCAAAATTAATTTTGATAAACCTAATTTCTAGACATTTCCATTTTACCATAGATTGAATAAAATCCTTTGTTTTAATTTTGTTATCACAAATGACTCTTCCATGTATGTTTAAATCATATAGCTAAGTTATTAGAACCTCTTTTTTCGTTATTGAGACTTCCCATGATGAGCACCATATTTATAAATATTTTGCAAGAGAGGCAATAATATGATTACAAACTTGGGTATGATTTTAGTATCTATTTTTAAAAAAATTGTTATTCCTTTCAAGCCATAAATTCCAACAAGTAGTGGTAGGGCCAATCCTCCAAAAAATACAAAATTATTTAGCTTTGAAAAAATTATCCAACATTTTATCAACTATTTTAATGTTTATGGAGTTACCCAATATAATTTCATATTTTTTTAAAAATAAACCCAACTGGTGTGAGAAAATGGAAAATGAAGAAGTAAATGGTCTAATGTTTCTAAATCCTTCTCGCATAAGGCACATATAAAGGGTTCCATAATATCCTCTTCTTTATAGGCTCTCTCTCATAAGAATCTATTGGTCATGAATCCACCTAGTTACAAAATCTATGCTTTGTGTGCCCTAGATCCAACCAACATTGAAATACCAGAGGAAAGATATGTCCTCCAAGCCAATCTCCATAGAGGGTCGGCTCCCTTCCTAATCTAATTTGGTTGAAAGCTTTGGGTAACAGGAAATAAATAGGTAAATATGGCTATAATTCGGTTATATATTATGGGGATAGAATAATAGTTGAAATTCCTCCAAGCATTAATTAGCATCATACAACAAAAATACAAGCACAAAAACTTCTTGCATTTATGCAAGGACAACCTCTAGAGAACATCTCAGTATTCACTCCCTCACTAGCAAAGATTAAATTCAGAAGCAAATTTAAACACAACAAATAACAAAAATGAATATAATTAGAAATGACACATAGAAGATTGTCAAATGAAACACCACTAAAAGAACCAGAAGTAGGAGTCTTTCTATTGATGCAAAAAACTTGAAGTGTTTTTCTACAGAGTGTCCATCCTATTTTACAATGAAAAATAATTATTATTTATAGAGGGTTGCACCTCTTTCATTTAATGCACTTACAAACAAAATGCTTGTAGATCAAAAACCAACGAGAATAATTTTCCTCCTCAGCATCAGCAATCTTCTGGTAAAAATATTCTTCATGGAAACTATGATTTGGCTTTAGTGGGAGAATTGCATGGAAAATCTCCATGGAAAGTAGGCTTGTGCATCGGTGCATTGGGATGCAACGAAATCACCTAAAAATTAGGATCTTGGTCATTGAATTTTCTCCACCCTTATGCCTTGGAACTCCTCCTTCACCAGGCAAGCTAATAGAGCATTAAATTTGCTTTCAGAAACAACAAGATCAGTGGATATTACATTGGAAATGAACAAGAATAGCCTCTGATCTTGTAAAGTTGAAGCAGAAATCCTAGAAGTTCTACTTTCATTGATTAGAAAATTAAATTCCATATTCCTTCACCCTTTCCCAAGAGAATCTATAAAGACAATACCTTTGGAAACAACACCCTTAGGAATTCAATGCAAATAAATTGATTTCACCCAAAATGAGGTGAAACAAGCTTTTTGGGGCCACAATGGATGACAACGTAACTTACTGGTTCTCTAACTGATGTTTTGGTAATTTCATCCCAAATTCTTCTTCTTCGAATCATCATGCCCAAAATAAACACTTTAATTATTCTTTGAAATTTATCGGTGCTTAAATTTCACCATAAAAAAATGATAGATTGCAATTTAGAATAATGGCAAATTTAACTGATTTCACCCTAGAGGAGGGCGACAGGAATTTTTTCTCCCTCTAGGAGGTGACATCACCTTCAAATTATTTACTTCAAAGTAGCATGCGTTGTAACCCTTTTTTGCCCAAAATTTGGTTTAAAAACTCATTCGCCCCCTGAAGAGGTGAAACCAAATCATGCCTCTCAATAGGGGTGCCTTCAACTTTGCTATGCTTTAAAATTAGCACCAAGCACTACTTTTATCTTTACCTTCCCCATGGGTGAAAACACCAAACATATTTGAAAAGGGCCCCATGATGTCAATCATCTCCTTTGACTTTAGAATATTCAATATTACCATTTTACCCCAAAGAGAGGTGACAATGAGTTTCGCCCCTCACTTGGGGCGAAATCCTTCTTGAAAACCTACTTCAATTCGCTCACGTCGGGCCCACAACGTGTCATATTTAAAAAATTTCTCCATGCTATGTTTCACCCCAAAGAGGTGTGAAAGGGAGTTTCACCCCTCACTTCGAGCAAAAGCCCTTTTGTTTTGTTTTTTTTTTAAATGTTAGCTCTTTTTACCGATGTATCCACTTGCGCTTTAACATGATGTTCATCCCAAAGAGGGGTGACAAGGGTTCTCACCCCTCACTTGGGGTGGAAATATTTTGCTCCTAAAATTTATGACTTTTGCCCCTTTTCTTATGTTGGGTGATTTTATTGCTTTTCAATTATGTTTCGCATCCAAGAGGAGCGAAAGGGATTTTCATCCCTCAATTGGGGCAAAACTCATCTTATTACTCCCTTTAACTTTCGTCTTGGATTATATTATGATTTCATATTTTCTTGGGGTGAAATTCCTCTAAAAACGAAGCTTGGGGTGAAAATTCGTTGCTCTTCCTTATGATTCTACTGTCAATTCAGAACCAAGTATTATTTCATTACCTTTTTTTATTTTTAGTGAAACCATACTTGTGTTGTAGTTCACCTCTAAAATAGGAAAAAAGGACTTTCGCCCTAGTCTAGGGGTGAAACGAGTTGTTTATTTTTTTTGTGGTGCTTCTCCCTTTAAAATTAATCTCCTACTGATGCTTTTACCCCTTAAATGTTTTTCAACAGTTCTTCATTGCATTCATGACTTCCACTTTATTTATAGCAATATTATTTAAAAGAAGGGTAAAACAAAATTAAAGTAAAATAGACAACAAAACTATAGTGCCTTCTTTTAGTAAATTTATCAAAATTTTACAATTAAAATTCAATAACAAAAAAATTCAATGTGGTAAAGTAATAAAACTACCAACATTGCTAGTGACTCAAGGGATATCTAGTTTCCATTGGGATCATATGTCTACTCCACTTGGTGCATTAGGCTACTTACTGATCACTTTGGCATTTGGCTCCTCTACCTCCTTCTTAGCTTCTTCTTCCAACTTTAAAATATGAGAGACTATAGCCTCATGCACTACGATGACCTTGATCCAAGCATCTCCACTGATAAGCTTTGGGTCATTAAGTGAATCCACAAGGTGCCTGAATATCTCCACTTGCTCCATATCAATGTAATTCACCCACTGGCAAAGCTCTAGCAAACCAGATTTGATGCGTGTAAGTTTTTCATCAGAGGCAGCATATGGTCCTTAGTGAGAGGCTCATCCTAATCATAAATTTTGGAGGTGTCATCAAAAAATATTTTCCAAACTACTTCTAGGTCCTATTTTGATAGAATGTTCTCCTCATCATAAGTGAAACTAGGGAAACCATTTTTGGCTACTACATTAAAGTAGAGTGTTGAAACTCTTCTCTCCTGCTGAAACACATCAAGTAGCTTACGAGCCTCTTTAACTTGGTCCAACTTAGAAAAATATTGGTGTAGTATAATTTTGGTACTTGTATAAGCTCAAGCCATATCGCTCATGGGATGGAATCTGAGGTCTGATCTAGCAGCGCTTGCATTTGTGTCACTTTTACTAGGAGGGGATCCATGTGATCTTCACCATACTCCACCATATTTCAGCCATATGAGACAACTATTTTTATCTCTTGTAAGTACATGAGGACCTATGTCACCTTTGCTACCATAGTATTACAATCAACAAGCAAATGGCTTCTGAACCTAGGAAACATTTTCACTGTATGGGTCTCCATGGCATTAGGATCAAAGGAAACCTTTTTCAATGGCTTTGCTGGTGCTAGAGCCTCCCTTATTTTATGACACTTAAACCACTATAATGAACTCAAGTGAGCTTGACTGATATTTGCTGCAATGGGTTGTTCTAGTACAAATTCCATCTATGCTTCATGAAACACCTGTAGCTCTAAAAATGGGGTAAAAAGAAGATGAACCTATTGTGAAATCATCTCGAGGGAAGTGGAAACTAGCATAGTAGAAACAACTAATGAAATTGAGGTGGTGGTAGGAATGGAAGCAATGGGTTCAGTCATGGTCACACTCACTCGAAGAGGAGATTGTGTGCTTATATTCATAGCAGAGGCTACTGGAATGGATGATACGAAAAACAAAAATGGATTTGGGGTAGATGTGAAAGAACTAAAAGAAAGGTAAGTAGAAGAAATGGGAATAGAAAAAGAGGGAGTATTGGTGATTGGTGGTTGGGAGATTGTTGGCAATTTTGGGTACCTTGAGTACATTGCATTTGCTCAAGTGAATTAGTTGTCATTGATGTCAAGAAGCTTTTGAAAGAATTTGATTTGATGTAAAAATAATGTGTTTTGTTGAAGGTTCGGCTTGAGAGGTTCGAAAGAAAGTAAGTTGAAAAAGTGTCGCGATATCGCGACATGTCGCATTTTCGCGACTTAGGCAGGAGAGAGAAAGCTTTTTGAAAAAGTGTCGCGATATCACGACATGTCGCATTTTCGCGACTTAGGCAGGAGAGAGAAAGCTTTTTGAAAAACTGTCACGATTTCGCGACATGTTGGCAGAGAAAGAGAGCAAGGTGGAAAGTGTCACGATTTCGCGACATGTCGCATTTTTGCGACTCGAAAAGTGCAGGAAGGCAAAGAAGGAAAAGTGTCACGATTTCGCGACATAATGCAAGGAAGGTTGTATGGACGAAAAAGTGTCACGATTTCGCGACATGATGCAGAAGGGAGAGTCCGTAGTGTGAACTGTCATGATTTCGTGACAAGTTCGAAGAGAGATAAAGTATCTCGAAAAGTGTCATGATTTTGCGACATGCTGCAAAAGACTAAGTGAGGACTGTCATGATTTTGTGACATGCTACAAAAGACTAAGTGAGGACTGTCACGATTTTGCGACATGCTGAAAAGCTCGAAGTGAGAACTGTCACGATTTCGTGACATGCAGCAAAAGGAAGAGGCTGAAATGAGAAGCGTCACGATTTTGCAACAGGCTACAAAGAAGTTGTACGGATGCAGAAAGTGTCACGATTTCATGACGAGGTTGAAGAGAAAGCTTGCGAATGCGAGAAAGTGTCACGATTTCGTGACGAGGTTGAGATGGCGGCTTGCAGTTGGAGAAAGTGTCACGATTTCATGACAGAAACAGTTAGCAAGTCTTCAACAGAAGAAGCGTCATGATTTCATGATGAATTGAAGAAGGAAGAGCTCGAAGGCGAAAGCGTCACGATTTCGTGACATGTTCCAGTTTCACGGGTGTAAGGCAGAGAGAAGCTCAAGGCAACGAAAGTGTCACGATTTCGTGACATGCTCCATTTTCGCTAGTGCAAGCCTAGAAGAAGACCAAGAAGACTAAAGTGTCACGATTTCACGACAGGAGTGAAGATGACGTCAGCAAAGATAGAAGTGTCACGATTTCACGACAAGAACGTAGTCAAGGTAGACAAAAGCAAAAGTGTCGTGATATCGCGACAATAGCCAAACGAAAGTGTACGGCTGCAAAAATGTCATGATATCATGACATGTTGTGGTTTCACGGCAGAAGCTACTGAACCACAGAGGCGGTTGAAGTCGACAGAGTTAAAATTGGGCCGACGGAGATTAGGGCATGCAGTCGATGGAGTTAGGGTTTTGCATTTGCATAACAGCCGACTAAGACCAAGGTTTAGATCTTGATTATGTTAGTATAAAAGGAGGGTTGTTTGAAGAGATTTGGCATCGATCGAAGTGTGCGTTCGAAGTGCGATATTCGTAGATAGAGTGCGAGGGAGAAGTTCGATCATCAAAAAGCAGAGTGTGCAAAGACTGTGCTGCTGTGATTGCATAGAGGTGCATAAGTTGATGTTCGATCGAGTGTTGCTGTGTTTGCGCAGTCAGTGCAAAAGTTGGTTTCGACCAAATGCGGTTGTAACAAAATAGAAAGAGATTTGAGGACAGACTTGTGCCAGACCGAAGGACTGTGTTTGGTGCAGACCAGAGAAAGAGGAAGAGGACAGACTTGTGCCAGACCGAAGGACTGTGTTTGGTGCAGATCAGAGAAAAATATAGAGGACATTTGTGCTAGACCGAAGGACTGTGTTTAGTGCATTTTTGAGGACCAGCTTTGAGGTGATAGAGTTGAGGACAGAGGTCTCCAGCCAGAGCAGGGAAGACAGGTGTCTTCTGTGGATAGAGTTCCACTTGCTAAGGGCAGCAGAGGCAGAGGTCTTCTAGAGGATCACCAACCAGAGCAGAGTTAGGGGATTGGTGTCTCCTTTGGGTTGGTACCCATAAACATTGTAATCGGGAAAGGTTTTCCCAGATTTGGTTGATAAAATTTTAGTGAAAATTTTATCCATGGAGTAGCCCACCTTGGGTGAACCACGTAAATTGTTGTGTCTCTATTGTGGATGGTGTTTTTTGTATTGCTTTGATTTCTGCTTGATATTGCTTTCTATACACTGCATAATATTGTATTAAAAGTTAAGTTGAAGGAAAAAGTAAAAAGTGGTCTTATACTGTTCACCCCCCCTCTCAGTATAAGCTTGTGTTCTTCAATTGGTATCAGAGCGGGTTCCTTCGAAAAGTTTAAATAGCTTGAAGGAAAAGCTTGATAAGAACACAATGGATTATTCAAGCGAAAATGCAGCACCTATTCTTGATGGATCAGATTTTGGTCTTTGGAGTGCAAGGATGAAGGTTCATCTAATGGCACTTGGGAATGAGGTGTGGGAAGTGATTGAAGATGGGTATACTATTCCTGTAAATGGTCCATATACTAAAGAAGATAGGCTTCTACATCACAGCAATTCAAAAGCAATGAATGCAATCCTGAAAGGCTTACAAAAAGCAGATCTCACCAAAGTAATTCACTACAAGACAGCTAGTGAAATGTGGAAACGATTGCGAGGTGGTTCATACAGGTGATGCAAATGTCAAAAAGGCCAAGTTGAGACATTTCAAAGGTATGTTTGAACAACTCAAGATGAATGATGATGAAAATATTAGTGACTACATGCTTCGCATGGATGAGGTTGTTAACTCCATGAAAGACTTAGGTCTTGAACTTGCTGAAAATGATGTTTGTGATAAAATCTTAAGATCTCTTCCTAATAGATTCAGTGAAAATATTTCTGCTATTGAGGAAGCTAAAGATTTGGATAAGCTAAAAAAGGATGAGCTTCATAGCATTCTTGCAGCATTTGAGTTGAGAACTCAGGTGAAGGTTGACGTCAAGAAAGAGGCGACTTTCAAGGCTACCAAGAAATCTAAGGGTAAACAACTTCAAGAGAGTGATGAGTCTTCTAGTGATGAAGAGGCATATTACAACAAGAAAGGCAAGTTATCTAGAAAGCACAAAAGCATGAAAAATATAAGATGCTTCAATTGTGGAAAGTTCGGTCATTATGCTATTGACTGTACTATTTCCAAGAATGAAAGTGATGAAGAGAAACAGGATGTTAAGAGCAAGGATTCTGAAAAGCACAGGTATTACAGAAAGAACAAAGATGAGCACAACAATCAAGGAAAGAGGTATTCACACAAGAACAAGAAGAGTTTCTACCTAGACAAAGCAAGTAAGTGTTCTAGCAGTGATAGTGAAAGCTCTTCAAGTGATGAGGAAAATGAGATGTTGTTCATATCAGAAAAAGAGGAAGAACCGAAACATAGATTCATTATTATGAAATGTCTTAGATGTGGAAATTTTGGTCACCTTGAGGATGACTGTACAAATAATGATTTGGTTTCCAGTATGTATAAGGATGCTTCAGAAAACTATCAAGAAGATGCTTGTATGGTTTTTGAAAAAGGTAGCACCTCTAGTGATAAGAAATCTGGAAAAGGCCTTGAGGATTCGGAAAGCAAACAAATAAAAGATCTTGAAAGTGAACTTAATAATGCTCTTAGTGTTTTGAAAAAGGAAAGAAAGAAGAATGATAGACTCAAGGATAAGTTAGATGAATGTTGTATGGAGAGAGACGATCTTATAGAAAGTCTTGACTTCTCTATAGCTAAAACACAGGAACTCAAGGATGAGTTAGAGTCTAAGATTCTTGAGTATAATGAGTTGGAACAGAAAATGGCTTTTCTGGAAGTGGAAACTAAAGAGTACAAGGATAAGTTGTACAGGTTTCAAGATAGCTCCAAAAGGGTTAAGTCTCTCATCAAAGGTCAAAGAAATCCAACAGATAAAATAGGTCTTGGTTTTGTTAAGCCGCACAAAGAACAGGTTGGGGAATCTAGCAAGAGATTCCAAAAGGAAGAGAGTTCTGATGAAGAAAGTACTTCAGAACATGAGTCCGTGAGTGATCGATGTGCAAAAATAGAAAATGAAATTCAGAATGCGAAGAAGAAGTTTTCAGGACCCAAGAGGTCGTATAAAGGAAAATTTCACGGCAGATGTTTTGCGTGTTACAGGTTTGGTCACATGGCTGCACATTGCATGTCTCAAATGAAGAAGGTTAACAACAATTTCAGAAGTGGTAATTTCTTCCAAGGGTATTGCTACTCTTGTAATCAGTTTGGGCATAAGGCAATTGTCTGCAAGGCTAATATCAGGTTCACGGTTAGTCAGAACAGGTGGATTCAAAGAACAGGTATGCCTAAAAGAAATTACAGTGTTACTTGTTATAAATGCAACAATGCAGGTCACACAGCTAGACAGTGTAGAGCTGATCTTCCAAGGTACAGGAACAGGAATAGTAGCATGATCAGGTCCAAGGATCAAGGCATGAAAAAGGACAGGGATGAGAACAAGAACAAGAACAGTGACAAAAATAGGAATGCGGGCAAAAAGTTCAAGAAAAGGCCGGGCAAGGAAATTATAGACACTGATGATGATCAGTGCCTAATGGGAGTTTTACTCCCACCCCGGTTTTAATCTCCTCATGAGGAAGTGGGGGAGGGACTAAGCTAAGAGGCTCATTCTTAGTCCCAAGCCCCAAAGGTGACCCTTTGCCATTGATGACAAAGGGGGAGAGATTTGAGTAAGGGGGAGAGATATGAGTAAGGGGGAGAGCTTCAATGTAAAGAGGAAAGCTTCAAGTCAGGGGGAGCAAAACTTCAATAGGAGATTTTTAGCTGTTAGCACAGTTGGTTTCAGTTTTTGCTCCTGAGACGTGTTTTTAGTAAAGGGTTGCCATCAATGACAAAGGGGGAGATTGTTGGCAATTTTGGGTACCTTGAGTACATTGCATTTGCTCAAGTGAATTAGTTGTCATTGATGTCAAGAAGCTTTTGAAAGAATTTGATTTGATGTAAAAATAATGTGTTTTGTTGAAGGTTCGGCTTGACAGGTTCGAAAGAAAGTAAGTTGAAAAAGTGTCGCGATATCGCGACATGTCGCATTTTCGCGACTTAGGCAGGAGAGAGAAAGCTTTTTGAAAAAGTGTCGCGATATCGCGACATGTCGCATTTTCGCGACTTAGGCAGGAGAGAGAAAGCTTTTTGAAAAATTGTCGCGATTTCGCGACATGTTGGCAGAGAAAGAGAGCAAGGTGGAAAGTGTCGCGATTTCGTGACATGTCGCATTTTTGCGACTCGAAAAGTGCAGGAAGGCAAAGAAGGAAAAGTGTCACGATTTCGTGACATAATGCAAGGAAGGTTGTATGGACGAAAAAGTGTCACGATTTCACGACATGATGCAGAAGGGAGAGTCCGCAGTGTGAACTGTCACGATTTCGCGACAAGTTCGAAGAGAGATAAAGTATCTCGAAAAGTGTCACGATTTCGTGACATGCTGCAAAAGACTAAGTGAGGACTGTCACGATTTCGTGACATGCTACAAAAGACTAAGTGAGGACTATCACGATTTTGTGACATGCTGAAAAGCTCGAAGTGAGAACTATCACGATTTCGTGACATGCAGCAAAAGGAAGAGGCTGAAATGAGAAGCGTCATGATTTCGCAACAGGCTACAAAGAAGTTGTACGGATGCAGAAAGTGTCACGATTTCGTGACAGGTTGAAGAGAAAGCTTGCGAATGCAGAAAGTGTCACGATTTCATGACAGGTTGAGATGGCAGCTTGCAGTTGGAGAAAGTGTCACGATTTCATGACAGAAATAGTTAGCAAGTCTTCAACAGAAGAAGCATCACGATTTCACGACGAATTGAAGAAGGAAGAGCTCGAAGGCGAAAGCGTCACGATTTCGTGACATGTTCCAGTTTCACGGGTGTAAGGCAGAGAGAAGCTCAAGGCAGCGAAAGTGTCACGATTTTGCGACATGCTCCATTTTCGCTAGTGCAAGCCTAGAAGAAGACCAAGAAGACTAAAGTGTCACGATTTCACGACAGGAGTGAAGATGACGTCAGCAAAGACAGAAGTGTCACGATTTCGTGACAAGAACGTAGTCAAGGCAGACAAAAGCAAAAGTGTCACGATATCGCGACAATAGCCAAACGAAAGTGTACGACTACAAAAATGTCATGATATCGTGACATGTTGTGGTTTCACGACAGAAGCTACTGAACCACAGAGGCGGTTGAAGCCGACAGAGTTAAAATTGGGCCGGAAGAGATTAGGGCATGCAACCGACGGAGTTAGGGTTTTGCATTTGCATAACATCCGACTAAGACCAAGGTTTAGATCTTGATTATGTTAGTATAAAAGGAGGGCTGTTTGAAGAGATTTGGCATCGATCGAAGTGTGCGTTCAAAGTGCGATATTCATAGATAGAGTGCGGGGGAGAAGTTCGATCATCAAAAAGTAGAGTGTGCGAAGACTGTGCTGTTGTGATTGCACAGAGGTGCATAAGTTGATGTTCGATCGAGTGCTACTGTGTTTGCGTAGTCAGTGCAAAAGTTGGTTTCGACCAAATGCGGTCGTAATAGAACAGAAAGAGATTTGAGGACAGACTTGTGCCAGATCGAAGGATTGTGTTTGGTGCAGACCAGAGAAAGAGGAAGAGGACAGACTTGTGCCAAACCGAAGGACTGTGTTTGGTGCAGATCAGAGAAAAATATAGAGGACATTTGTGCTAGACCGAAGGACTGTGTTTAGTGCATTTTTGAGGACCAGCTTTGAGGTGATAGAGTTGAGGACAGAGGTCTCCGACCGGAGCGGGGAAGACAGGTGTCTTCTGTGGATAGAGTTCCACTTGCTAAGGGCAGCGAGAGGCAGAGGTCTTCTAGAGGATCACCAGCCAGAGCAGAGTTAGGGGATTGGTGTCTCCTTTGGGTTGGTACCCATAAACATTGTAATCGGGAAAGGTTTTCCCAGATTTGGTTGATAAAATTTTAGTGAAAATTTTATCCGTGGAGTAGCCCACCTTGGGTGAACCACGTAAATTGTTGTGTCTCTATTGTGGATGGTGTTTTTTGTATTGCTTTGATTTCTGCTTGATACTTCTTTCTATACACTTGCATAATATTGTATTAAAAGTTAAGTTGAAGGAAAAAGTAAAAAGTGGTCTTATACTGTTCACCCCCCCTCTCAGTATAAGCTTGTGTTCTTCAAAGATAGGAATCAATATTGAAGTAGAGGTTATGCCAAATGGAGGTGAAACAAAAGTGGGAACTAGAGGAGGAGATGCAATAGTCACCAACTGCTTAGGAATGGGAGAAGGAGGAGAAAACTTACATTCAGACTTTGCCACCATTTGAGCTGACGAGGATGAAGGTGGTTGTGGCACTGACTCCTTCTCTACCTGGTCCTTTGGCTCTACTACAATGTCTTCCTAAAGATCTACAATCTTGGTAGTTTGGCCCAACGACTTTATTAAAACCAAAGAAATATATTCTAACACTTATGTCCATTCAACAAAAATTACAGGAGGAGGGTTTTATGAAACTACACCAGTTATCCACTTTTTTGAGATCTTTATAATGAGAATTTTTTTTTTTCTTTCTCCTAATGCTGCAGTGGCTCTTCTGGCACTTATCATTCTTCTTATTCTACAAGTTCCTAGGCCATGGGTTGTTCTTTTTTAGCCACGCTTTCCTCACTACTATATTTTTGAAGACTTCGAGTTACAATACCAAAAAAAGTAATCGGTTGGTAACTAGTATAAAATTCATCATAATTTTCTAAAAATGTTTCATCCATCACCAAGCCATATGGTGACTGATTTTTTCCTTGATGAGCTCTCATAATCCACCAGTTTGTGATATTTTTCATGGACCAACCCAAAAGTTGCTCCTTCATCTGACTAAATAACCCTGGATGAGGAATCTAATGTTTATATATTGTAGGGTTATACTTAGTCTCCATCTCATAAAATTCGTGCCATGGTGGGAGCGACATCATATTTTCCACATGCCACTCTAAGTCATGCCCCTTCGAATTATTTTGATGTTTCTCAATATCTGGCTTGGGGAAATAATGAAAAATATTGGTCTTAATTTAATCCATGAAGTGGTCTAAAGGATCATACTTCCATCGCTATGGAAACTCCATAATATCGATGTCGTATAAGGTTTCAGTAATTAACTAATTCTAGCCCGTGTGGCTCACCTCAATGCCTCTGAAGTGAAAAGGCATAGTGCATGTGGTTCTTTTTCCTTGTCCTACCATGGTTATATTGTTGATAAAATCATGTTATTTAACAACCTCCAAGGAAAAAAGGTAACCTATGACAAAATATGGAAGAAGAACTGGCTTGCCAGTGTAGTCAAAAATACGCCAAACAACGCCCTGCATTAGCAAAAATATATCTCCCCTCTCCTTTGATATGATTTCCTCTCTCATTGCCCTTGGTACCCTATAAATTTTATAGAAAATTAACTCTAGGGAAGGACCCATAAAAATGCGGTTAAAATTATAAAAAGACTCCTTCCTTGACAAACTAGAGGTCCACATATATAATAGCAATATTTTATTTTCTCTGTCCACCTACCTAACTGCTATGAAAGAAAATTTTTGGTACATGTGAAAGAAGAAATACCATATTAAAAATGATGTGTGCTTGAAAACCATGGTTCATTCACTCTGCATTTTATCCAACTATGTATGCATCCTTATGACAATGTAGTCAACCCAATAAAATAAAATTGGGGTTCTCCTCACCGTCATTGCAATGGGGGCATAGAACTCGACCTGGAAAATGTACTGCACCAATGTTGCCCACCACTTGTGCACTATTGAATTGGTTGAAAGACCCACAATCCAAGCCACCATAGAAAATAAATTTGGGCTCTTGAAATCCATCAATGACTTTAGTAAATTTGGCAATTCGCCATGCTAGGGTATTTTTATCAGTTGGGTCTCTATAAATTGATGCAGTGTAACTATTGACTGATATTTTTCCTCCTATTCACCTAGGTGCAATATCTTAAAAATAAAATTGAAATGAGGTTTAATTCCACAAGCAAATGCCTCTTGGACGTCATTATATGAGATGGTAAATAACACATCTTCTTTTACATTCTCCATAGCTCTAGTTTTGAGATTGTAAAACTTTGAAATTACCTCCACCAAATTTGGGCAATAATGGACTGGCATGCATAAATACTAGAATCTAAGCATAATATGCAATAGTGAGAGGACTTTTCGACATCAATCCCTTCATAAATACAATGTCTACATTTTGGCACATCTTCTCAATGCCCTTGTTTGTAATAACGTAGTCTCCAACTTGAGCCAGTGCATCAGAATATGGGTCCAGGTCAATATTTTCATGGTGCATGGCTTTCTTAGACTTCTTGCCTCCTTCAGATTTCTTCTGCACCTTCTTCTATTCTACAACACTCTTTGATTCTATAGCTTTTTTACCCATCTTTGATAATACTTAAACGCCCTGAAATTTCTACTCAATTAATCATACACAACAATACTTACAAAGAATATAAAACTTTTACCTCCTCTACGTGGGTGCACCAAATTTATAATTGTACCTTCATCTACCAAATTTAATGCATGTTATGATTTTTGAAGAATTTGGGTGAACATGCATCTCGATACTTGCACCAGGAATGATTTTTAATATTTTTTTAAAACTATTTTTAACCTCCTCTTGCCCAAAATATTCCTTGAAACTCATGCTTTGATCGCCCTCAATATTTAAAAAATGCACCGTAGATATCAATGACTAGCCCTGAGAATTAAAATGTCATGTGTTGATGAAATATGCTCCTCAGGATGAAAATAAATCAACTCTAATGCTTTAAATATTCATAATGTCAATCTAGACGAATCGGGTGAAATTTAAATTTTTTTGAGAACACTTATTTCTTCAATGATGTTAAAGGGCACTCCAAAATCGTTCTTTGCCCAAAAAAGTCTTTAATGGTGCACTTCCTTTCTTAAAACTCTTCATCAAACAAGGTCTGATGTGTAGACCAATTGGTTCATCCAAACCCTATAAGTGGGGCATAGGTCCAAGGTTCAAATATCGGGCCTCGCTGGACTAAACACTTGTCCCTTTCCTCGTGCTTTCAGTGGTGTAAAAGGTTTAAAATGATTGTGGCATGGTGGTTATAGGGGTGGACTGCATGAAGATTTGTGTGGTGGCTTCTAGGGTAGACATCGTAGAATACTATGGTGGCCATAAAAAGTTGGACAGCCTGCCCGGATTCATGGCGGCTACCGATTCCACCATGTAAATTCAAAAAAAAAAAAAAACTTTTCACCGAACAAAAATAGTCTCGTAACTTACTCCTTCCTTCAAATTGCACTTTAGTAAAGTCATCCTGCTTGTTTTCTTGATGAAATCATAAGATGGGCAGCCTTTTAAAACTATTCTTCTTCCCTGATTTCACCTCCAAAAAGTGCCTTGCTAAAAAAAATAGCTTTTAAGTGCTACTGCTTTTACCGAAAAAGCAAATAATAAATCAATTCTCCTTTCATTATCGGAGATATATCTTTTTTTTTTTAATTGGGAGCTTTTTAAAATGCATATGATTTTTATTTTCCTTCTCTAGGAGTTTCACCCCATAATATAATTTCTCCCACGAAATAAAATACTTGCATGATAAAATTAAACTTGGAAAAAATTTTAAAACTTCGTTGTTTTTTTTTCTCCTTTCGCCTTAATGGGGGTCAAAAGTGATTTTTGTCCCTTACTTGGGGTGAAATTAATTTTATTATTATTATTATTAATTACTTATTCCCTCCTTAACTCATGTTAATAAAATAATTTCACTGAACTTGCCTTACCAAAAGCTTTTTAAATGATTTCACTCGAAATCAAAACTGAGGTCTTTAAAACTCTTTTTATGGTGAAATAGAATTTTATCATTAAGGATGTACTTTTAGGGTGAAACTACTTTCTTGGGGTGGAATAAGATCATTTCCTTATCTCTTTTTTTATAAGCATAACATACTCAAAAAATAAAAGCAAAATTTGTACATATATACATACTTGTGTCTAAAATTTTTAATGATAATAGGCCTTCATATGAAGACCATTTACCAAAATTGGTAGCTCCCGACCATCCATGTCCTAGAGATAATAGGCATTGACTGAATTCATACTAGACACTAGGAATGGGCCTTCCCAAATTGCCTCAATATTTATGTTACTTTTCAGGCTTGGCTTTGATCTCATTCCACTTAAGCACCAAATCTCCAAATTTAAATTTTTGTTCAGTCATCCATTTTCCAAACCACTTCTACGTCATCTTGGCATGTTCAGTGAAAGCAACATATTCCTTATCTCTTTCTTCCTCAAGCTGCAAACAATGGTCTAACCTTGCGCTCATGGGGTTAGATTCATCATCCTCATCACTGAGCATATCCAAGGTCTGGAGAACTAGGAGTTCAATGTGGGTGGGCAAAACCACTTCCTTGCCATACACCAGGGAGTAGGGAAAAGTTTTAATGGACTTCTTAGCTGATATGCGATCCACCCATAGAGCTTGATTCATCAATAGATGCCAACTTATTTTGTTGCTTCTGAGTGTTCTCTTTAAAATTTGAAGCAAGTTCTAGTTTGTGGACTTGGCTAGACCATTTCCCTATAGGTAATAACTAGAGGAAGTTTTTAGATAAATTTTTTACCTACTCAAAAACTCAGTAATATTTGCTCCAATAAAGAGAATCCCATTATATATCATAATGACATCTGGTACATCAAATGAATAATCAACCATTCGAGGAAAGAGATGGCTATCGCCTGATCTACTTTCTTCATTAGAATAGCCTCCGACCATCGAGTAAAGTAGTCAGTTGCTATCAAAATATATTTATATTCAACAGAAGAATGGGGATAAATAACCCTAATAAAATCTAAGCCCCACTATTGAAACAGATATTCTACCTAGATCAGATGTAGAGGCAAGAATGTCTTCTTACTCCTATCGATATATCGCTGATATTTATAATAGCTTTGACTCACTTTGTGTTTGTTTGCAAAAAGAGTGGGCAAAAAATATCCAGTCCATATGATTTTCAAAGCCATAGGCCTCCCTGCATAGTGTCCACCAGACAAGCTAGAGTGGAACTCCTCCAAAATCTTCTATTTTTTAGATTCTTTAATGCACCTGAGGAGTACTCCATATATGTTCTTATGGAACAATCCACTCAATAGCAAGGCATATCTAAGGGTCTGTAGTCTAAAAATTCACCTTTGTGAGAGATTGAGGTGAGATGGACACCTTCCAGATGTAAAAAATATTACTAGGTCTTCTATCCAGTCGTGATTACCTACTGCTTGATTAGCAAGATTGCTCTTTCTAATAACCTCATCATGTGATGGTACTGTAAACTAATAAGTTGTGCTTTTATCCAACTCTTGATAGAGTGCTTGACCACAAACCAATTTGGTCGATCGAATATCTATATCATACTCCTAAATCTTGGAGATCCAACCTGCTCTTTTGTCACCAAGCTCTCCTTGAATGATAAAAATCTTGACATTTGTATGAATAACATAGATAACTATCTTGCTTTGTGAGATGAAATATCAGAATTTCTTCAGGGACTTCATAACTGCATAAACCTAATTTTTGATTAAAATTATATTTTTCCTTATGTGGTTGAATGAATTGACTTAGGAAAGCGATTGGCTATTCATCCTCATCATCTCACTTTTGTGTAAGCATGACAACATAAATTTCCTACTCATCCACTACATAAAGGATAAAATCCATAGAATAATTTGTATTGATCAGGAGAGGGGCTTGGACAATTCTTTCTTTGATCTCCTAGAAAGCTCACTTTCTCTATTCGGTCCACTTAAAATCTGCATTCTTCTTAAGGAGCTTGGTCATCGGCTTCATGACTTGAGAAAAGTTTGTAATGAACTTTTAGATGAAATTAATCTACCCAAAAAATGAGTGCTGTTATTTCTTATTGGTAGGTAGTGGTAGCTTCAAGAGATCTTAAGCTCTCGCAGGATCAATGGCTAATACCTCCTTCAAAATGACATATCCCAAGATCTTTTCCTCCTTGACAACAAAGATAGATTTATTTGGGTTGATGGAGATACCAAACTCTCGATACTTTTCATACACCTGTATTAGATGAGAACCATGCTCTTTCCTGTCATGAGAAAAAATGGTCATATCATCAAGGTATATCACAATTATTCAATTCAACAACTCACCAAAGGCGACATCTATTGCTTATTGAAATGTGGCACCAACATTTGATAACCAAAAGGCATTCATTGGTAGGTGAAAGTGCCTCACTTGGTAGTAAATGTTGTTTTATGATGGTCTTCATACTTTACCCAGATTTGATTGTAGCTAGATAAACTGTCTAAAAATGAGAATATTTGCAATTCAGTAACTACATGAAGGATATGGTCAATCCATAGTAAGAGATAATGATATTTTAATGATGCCTAGTTCCAATTATAGAAATCCATGCATAAGCAAATATTCCCTTTATTATTTTTGCACTGGGACCAAATTCACCACCCAAGTTGTTAGGATCCTCAATCCTAACATTATTAGTTAGTATTATTAATCATTTAATTATTATATTATTAACTCATAAAGTGAACCATCACATCTCTTCATAACGTGAACCATCACGTCTCTTCATAACGTGAACCATCACGTCTCTTCACCAAAGTAGCTTTAGGGTATATATATTACATTGGCCATCATACAAATCAGCCAATAAGAATAATAAGAATAAGAATCATAGATTCTAAAGGATGGAGCCCCCTATAGCGGCAAAGCGATTACAAGGGAGCCCCCTTTAAGTGGCTTGCAATTACATTTACATTAATTTATTAATATTTTTATAGTAAGACCTTGGGGTATTACCATTTGGTATCAGAGCCATGTGGGACCTAGTCATGTGGGAATTGCCCAAAGATCTTCATCAAATCACTTCTGTGCGTGAGTATCAAACTCGATTTGAGGATATCACAAAATACAACACAAGATTGGATGAATCAATTCTCATCAATGGCTTCATTAGGGGATTAAAATATGAAATTAGAATGGAGGTGACAAGGTTCAATCCCTATACCATGATGTAGACCTATGGATTGGTAAAATTAGCTAAATATAAAATCAATGCACAACAAAAATTAGGGAAACCACTTATGAAAAAATCGTCGACCACTTACATCACTCCCAAACCTATGCATAATGGAAGGGCACAAAGCACTTACACAACCCCCAAATCTAACTAAACTTTATGAATTAAACATCTTAGCTTTAAGGAGATGAAGGAACGATGAGCAAAAGGACTCTATGATAATTGTGATGAACAATTTGTACCCCACCATAAATGTGCTACACTAACATTGTATTTATTGAAGGAAGTTGATCCCTGTCTCTCCATAGAGCAATCAGATGAGGTAGTTGTGTCTGAAGCGATCAGTGCACCTACTCACCGTAATGAAGACAATGAGGTCGATGTGCAAGAAGTGATTGATGTACCAAGCAAGGATGAGGTAGACATACCCAAAGTGATCAATGCTAGCCAAACATGCACTCTACAAGACCTACACATACCTTCCTCACCAATAGTGAGTTCTTGCCATATGACCAAACCTATTTAGAACCAACGTAGAGTGACTACACAATCCTTCTTCGTTGGCTCTACCAAGGAACCAAAAAAGGATATGAAATTATTACCATCACTTTTGATGCATCATTCTAAAGTATTTGAGGAACCCCAAGGTTTTCCCTCCCATCATCATCATGATTATCCCAAGGAAGATTCTACTATTGTTCTTGGCAACCCCCCGCTAATGCTTCATCCTTATCGATATCCCTGCCTATGAAAGGATGCCATTAAAAGAGTCCAAGAACTTACACAAATCCTTCTTGGAAAACAAAGGACAAAGCTTCTCACTTTGAGCTTTGAGGACAAAGCTCTTTTTAAGGAGGGTGGCATGTTATGATCCTCAATCCTAACATTATTAGTTAGTATTATTAATCATTTAATTATTATATTATTAACTCATAAAGTGAACCATCACATCTCTTCATAACATGAACCATCACGTCTCTTCATAACGTGAACCATAACGTCGCTTCACCAACATAGCTTTAGGGTATATATATTACGTTGGCCATCATACAAACTAGACAATAAGAAGAATAAGAATAAGAATCATATATTCTAAAGCAGGGAGCCTCCTATAGCGACAAAGCGATTACAAGGGAACCCCCTTTAAGTAGCCTACGATTACATTTACATTAATTTATTAATATTTTTATAGTAAGACCTTGGGGTCTTACCACAAGTTGAGTGCTTGATTCCGTATATGATTTTCACCTCCAACATTTTTAGCAACTCCACCTTCATTAGCACTTCAATATTTGGATTAACAGGCTGCTACTTCTGTCTAAAGGGTTTTACCCCTTCCTGTAACTCAATGGTATGTTGGATAACCTCTTTTTTATAGCCTTTAATATTGTGATAGCTCTAGGAAATAATATCTAGAAACTCAAAACACAATTTCTTAATTTTTTTGAGCTCTTCTAGAGAGCAATCCATCTTGACTTTGATTATCTTGTCAGGTTCCAACTTTAGCTCAATGTACTCTTTCTAATACACCTTGATCCTATGCTTTTATGCTCTATCATTCTGATCAAAGAGGATCTCTAGAGTAATAAATCCTTTTGGGATATGATTATTTCAGAGTTGGATTAAACCCTCAGCTTTATCTTTGTCCAACGCCATTCCCTCCACACTATCTAGTTCTTTAATCAAAAAATTCACAATATGCTCATCATTGTCAAAAAATTTCTAGTAGATGTTTTTGTCTAGAATTGAAGGTTTATAAATTAACCTTACAAACTTGGGCTTTCATACCACACTCTCAATAGGAGATAAGTTCACACCAAGGTATGCCAAGAGATCTACATGTTTATTTCATTCTCATAAAATTGCTTGAATATTCAATGCATCAAATGACTCAAACAAATCTCATACCTTTTTGCGGTACAAATTCAGGTAGAGCTACTTCAAAATGCACTTTCTGGTCACCTGGTTGACAATTAACTTAGAATTTTTAAAAACTTGCAACTGTTTGATTTTGCACTTTTTTGGTTTTTTCAAGCCCAAGCACAGTGCTTCATACTCGATGGCATTATTTGTATAGCTCCAAGTAAATTGGTATGAATATATTCTAAATTCCCAAAATAGAGATAAATACTACTCTATCTCTGATACCATTCTTGCATCTAGCATCATTAAAATACATTTTCCATAATTGGTTAGAGGTGGAACCTAGATCATCAAACACCTTTTCTTCAACCTTATCAGGCTTAGTTATGGTGTAGCAACCAATTTTAGTTTCCATAATTGCATTAAAATTGAGCATTGAAAATTCATCCTCTAATTGTAGTTCATCCATAGCTTCCTTCATAATATCAAACTCATCTAGCTATTAAATCACCATATTGATTAAGTCTACAACCTTTTATTCCTCTTCAATATTTTTGATATGATACGTAGAGGGCTTCTCATTGTAAATCTAGATTCTCCTCCCTTTGAATGGAATATCTAGGTGAGAATATTCTAGAGATAGATAGCCTTCTAACTTGGCTGTGAACTCCCTTGATAAGCACATGCTGAAGTACAGATCTAATTCTACCATAATAAATTCTTGAATGACAGTTATCTGAGGCATGTTGTGTAAGAAAATTAGGATATCTTTGATCACCCCACTATTTTGATAGGAGTGCCATCCAACTACAAGATGTATGGGATGCTTCTTATATATTCCATCCCAATGATTTCATAAACTACCTTTAGTATGATAGTTTTTGTTGCACTAGAGTTGATCATATAGTTTTGCATGATCCAACCCTCCATCCTGGGAGATAGATAGAATGGGGGAGGTCTATTTTTTACCATGGTAGAAGTGGGTAGTATTTGATTTAGAACTATCTACGTAGGGTTTTTCTTCTTATCCTTCACTGATTTCAATGATTCCTACAACAAATCCACTTTTCTAGGTATTTGTAGCGCATCATAGAGGCTCACCTTAGAAGGAATCCTATTTATTTTTTCGATGATATTATATGACTATGCGTTAGACTCATTTCCCTCACTAGAAGCTTTGTACTTGCTTTGGTACTACTGTGTAGCTTCTACCCTCTAACGCTTGGTCAAGGACGAGTATTTGATCTTCTCCTTCACTTGCTTTTTTATTTCTATCTATGCTTGTGCATCCGAAGGTTTTAAAGTTGATGGTTTTGTGTGTAATTTGTACTTTTCCAATGTAGGCAAAATATATTTCAATAATATCATCTTGTATACTTTTTGTGCTGGTATAGGAACTTTCACCTGTGATTGCCTCTTGTCATATTGCACCTTATTCTTAGCTGGTACCTTCAATGGTTCCATTTCAGTTGGATCTATAGTGATAGGATTTTTCCCAGATCTTGTTAGAACTAAAAATTTCTCAATAGATGGGACCATGAAATTGTGATCTATTTTCATAATCATATTGACTTGACCATTAGAAGAGATATCTACCAATGTTTACACATATTTCAAATGAACCATGTAGGTATCTTCGCCATGTGAGTCATTATAGGTAGAACACCAAAATATTCTCTCTGATGGTCCAACTTCCTCATTCACAAACAAAGTAGTACCTCTTTTAGGAGCTTTACTGGGAGTAGTCGCTTGTTCTCTAGTAATGGTTGGGAGTAGCCGCTTGTTCGAAAGTCACTCTTAGCTTACTTCTTCTTAATGGTTGTGATTTCCTTTGACATTGTCTTCACTATCGAATTAATTGATTTCATCTCCTACAATCATTTTATTTAATAATCAAGATTTAAGGGCATCGAAGGTATTGGAAAAAGTAAAGGTATTGGCAAAGAAGATGATGCTGGAATAGGAAGAGGAGTAGGTGGTTGTGGAATAGTTAGAGTCAATAATTGCGGAATGACTAGAGTAGGGAGTCGATGGACAGATATTGTTGATGTTTTTTGGGATATACTTGGATTTCATGAAGGAATTGGGTACATGGTAACATGGGAAAATTCTAAGAATATGCACTAGCATACAAATACTACGAAAGATTAGGGAAAATAGGCATGGCCATTTTTAGCAGAAGCTTACCGATAGCTATCATATTAGCTTCAACCTTTTGTGTTGTAGAGTGCAACTTGGGAAATGTATTGGCATTCGACTATCAGATGGTCATACTGATGTTGGAGTTGAAAGCTTGGAGGTAGTAAAAGGCTGCTTGTTTGGGAGTCAAGCAAAGATCATTAGGAACCCTATGCCAAGTTTGGGTGAACCTATTATTAAATTCCATGATTTCCTCATGTGGATGCCTTTGAATGGTAGTAAACTAATGCAACAGGGATAATATATCTGCTTGTTCATTGAACCCTTTGATCAACAGTTCAACTAACTAGTCCCAGGTAGTGATGGTCATAGGTTTCAATGACCAGTACCAGTAAAGTAATTTCTCTCAAAGAGAGGACAAGCAATATTACCATTATGTCTTCTTCTATGATGCCATGAATTGTCACCAAAATAGCTACATCTTGAACATGCTCATAGGCCATATTTCTCATACTGTCATAAGTTGGAAAAGTCTTCATCGTCGCTTGTGGGATCGACTTCTGAGCTTACATATTTAGAGGTCCAAAATGGTTTCATGATATAAACTACCTTGGTGATGGCTGCTATGGTGGTGTATTTTAAGCCATGTGGACTAGTGTGTGTGTTTGAGGAGGTGGATAACTAATGATTGTACTAGTAGGACTCAAAGAAATAGAAAATACACTAGCTAACTGAGAAGATGTACTTAATGGGATAGCTGGAGTAACTAACCTAGGGTGTTCTCCTAGAACCTGGGTGTCAAGTTCATAAAATGCAATAGGATCTTCTAGATTTTTAGTCTTAGATCTTGTGATCATGAAGAAAGCTTTCACTTCACATTCATAGGCTTTTGGGTAGATCTGAATCGCCATATGTTCTAACAATACAACACAAAGGTGAACATAAAACCTCAATACTATTGAAAGTGGAACTTTTTAAGAGTCACACCGGGTATGCCAAAAACTATTGGTCATGAATCCACCTAGTTACAAAATCTATGCTTTGTGCACCCTAGACCTAGCCAACATTGAAAGGTCGGAGGAAAGAGATGTCCTTCGGGCCAATATCTAGAGAGGGCTAGCTCCCTTCCTAATATACATTGGTTAAAATATTTGGGTAATAGAAAATAAATAGGGAAATATGGCTATAAACCGGTAGTATAATATGGGGATAGACTAACAACAAAAATTCCTCCAAGCAGCAACTAGCATCATACAACAAAAATACAAGCACATAAACTTCTTGTAGTTATGCAAGGACAACCTCCATAGAACATCTTAGTATTCACTCCCTCACCAAAAAATATTAAATTCAAAAGTAGAATTTAAACACAGTAAATAATGGAAATGAATGTAATTAGAAGTGACACATAGAATATTGTCAAATGCAACACCACTCAAAGAAAAAAATGCCGAAATCTTTCTATTGATGTTGAAAACTTGAAGTGTTTTTTTGTAGAGTGTCCATCCTATTTTACAATAAAAAATGATTAGTATTTATAGAGTGTTGCACATTTTTCATTTAATGCACTTACAAACAATATGTTGGTAGATACAAAACTAGCGAGAATAATTTTCGTCCTTAGTATCAACAATGTTTTGGTCAAAGTATTCTTCATGAAAACTATGATCTAGCTTTGGTGGGAGAATTGCATGGGAAATCAGCATGGAAAGCAGCCTTGTGCATCGTTGCATTGGGACATAATGAAATCACCTAAAAATTAGGATTTTGGTCATTGAATTTGCTCCATCCCTATGCCTTGGAAATACTCCTTCACCAAGCAAGTCCATTGAGCATTAAATCTTCTTTGATAAACAACAAGGTCGGTGGGCATTGTGTTGGAAATGAACAAGAATAGCCTTTGATCTTGCAAAGTTGAAGCAAAAATCCTAGAGGTTCTACTTGCATTGATTTTAAAATTAAATTCCATCTTCCTTCACCCTTTCCCAAGAGAATCTATAAAAATAGCACCTTTAGAAGCAACGCCCCTGGGAATTCAATGCAAATAAATTGATTTGACTCAAAACAAGACGAAACGATCTTTTCGGGGCCACAATGGGTGATAGTGCAGCTTGTTGGTCCTCTGAATGATGTTTTGGTAATTTCACCCCAAATTCTTCTCCTTCGAATCATCATGCCTGAAAGAAAACACTTTTATTATTTTTTGAAATTCATCGGTGTTTAAATTTCATCATTAAAAATGATAGAAATACATTAAAATTTGGAATAATGGCAAATTTAACTAATTTCGTCCTAGAGGAGGGTGGCAAGGATTTTTACCCCCTTTGGGAGGAGACATCATATTTAACTTCTTTACTTCGAAGTAGCATTCATTGCAACCATTTTCACCTGAAATTTGGTTTAAAAAACTCCATTCGCCCCTTGGAGAGGTGAAACCACATGGCACCTCTCAACAAGGGCACCTTCGACTTTGCTATGCTTTAAAATTGGCACCAAGTGCTACTTTTATTTTTACTTTCCCCATGGGTGAAAACACCAAACATAATTGAAAAGAGCCCCACAAAATCAATCATCTCCATTGAATTTAGATAATTCAATATTGTTCTCGCCCCAAAGAGAGGTAAAAATGAGTTTCACCCATAACTTGGGGCGAAAGCCTTCTTTGAAACCTGCTTCGATTCGCTCACGTCAGGCCCATGATGTGTCATCTTTAAAAATATTCTCCACGCTATATTTCACCCCAAAGAGGAGCAAAAGTGGGTTTCACCCCTCACTTGGGGTGAAAGCCCTTTTGTTTTTTGTTTTTTTTAAATGTTAGCTCTTTTTTCTTATGTAGCCACTTGCGCTTTAAAACGATGTTCATCCCAAAGAGGGGTGACATGGGTTTTCACCCCTAACTTGGGGCAAAAGTATTTTGTTCATTTTAAAATTCATAACTTTCTTCCCTTGGCTTCTATTGGTCAAATGTACTACCTTTCAAGTACATTCCACCTCCAAGAGGGGCAAAAGGGATTTTCACCCCTCAATTGGGGTGAAACTCATCTTATTCCTCCCTTTAACTTTCCTCTTGGATTAAATTATGATTTCATATTTTCTTGGGGTGAAACTCCTCTACAAGCGAATCTTGGGGTGAAAATTCGTTGCTCTTCCTTATGATTCTTCTGCCAATTCAAAACCAAGTATTAATTCATTACCTTTGCTTTGTTTTAGGAAAAACCATCCTTGTGTTGTGCTTCACCTCTAAAAGAGGTGAAAAGGAATTTCACCCTAGGCTAGGGGCGGAACAAGTTGTTTCTTTTTTTTGGGGTGCTTCTCCCTTTAAAATTAATCTCCTACCGATGCTTTTACCCCTTAAACATTTTTCAACATAGTTCTTCATTGCATTCATGAATTCCATTTTATTTATAGCAATATTATTTTAAAAAAGGGTAAAACAAAATTACAATAAAATAGACAACAAAACTATAGCACCTTTTTTTAGTAAATTTATCAAAATTTTACAATTGAAATTCAAAAACAAAAAAATTCAATGTGGTAAAGTAACAAAACTGCCAACAAAATCTTGATTTGACCAAAGAAATGTTGAGGCCTTAGGGAGAGCCTCTAATGACCAAACATTCTTTCAAGGAAAATATTTGGGAGAAGGAAATTTTGATTGCTCTAAATCCTCATTTCCCAACTTGATCGAGTATCCACCATCCTTTGATAAGTTCCAAACCAACTCATCCTTTCATGTAAAAATCACCAAATAAAACTTTCAAAGTATCTTTTGATGTTTGTCTACAATTTTTTTGAGTTACTCTCCCTCATCCAGGTTTCTCAAATAAATCCATGATCTAGAGTTAAATATAAGATGATAAGGCTTCAACCAAGCATCATACCAAAAATTTGCATAATCCCCTCATTGAATGACCATCTAATATGTTTTTGTATCAATCATAAACTCTTTGATATGAATTTCCATATTGATAATCCTTTGGGTAGATTTATTTTTCTAAACAATTTTATTGCATCAAGAGAACCTATATATTTTTGAAGTAATATTTTTGCCCAATTATTTCATTGATCTCTGAATAATATCCACCCAAATTGTTTTCCTAATGCCAAATTCATAAGTCTACAATTATGCAAGCCTGCTCCACCAATATTCTTTCCTTTGTAAACCCTATCCCATTTACAAAGAGGAAACCTAAATTTTTCCTCACAACCTTTCGATAGAAAGTCTTTAAATTTTATCAATTTTTGATGCAATACATATCAGTAGTCTTAAAAGTGACATCATATAAATAGGAATGGATTTAAATGTAGTGTTTATGAGTTGTAGCCTTCCTGCCATGGTCAATAACTTACCTTTTCAACCTACCAAGCAAGATTTCATTCTATCCAAAAAAGAGATCTAAAGCTCCTTTTTATTTCCTTTATCAAACAAAGGAATACCCAAGTAGGTTGATGAAAAATTTTCAATTTTAAACCCTAAAATATTCATAATATTTTTTTGTCAATCTAGGGTAGTATTAATAAAAAATATTAGATTTTGAAGTATTTACCAACTATCAGTAGCCTTCTCATAGGATGATAATATGGATTTAAACTCCAAGGCCTCACTGACTGAGGGATGGCCCAAAAGAAAAGTACCATAAATAAATTGGATGGTGTAAATCTACCTGCAAGAGATCATAAAAAAAAACCTCCAGTCACATAAAAACTATGACAAATAGAAATAAAGTAGTAAAATCCCCCAATCACATAAGAGTTGCAATGGAAATAAACTAAAACATGATTTATTTTCTCATTCTTGGATTTCACCTTCACAATGCGATACCAATGGAATATATATCCCAAAATAAACCCTAAAATGAAACCCTAAATAGTAAGCCCTAAAAATAAAAAAATTACATTTTTTTAATTAATTAATTAATTATTTTTTTGGCTATTTTATCTTTAGTGCCAAAACCTAAATCACCCAAAAAATCTCGAGTAGCCCCTTAAATTAATACACACCATCGTTTTAAGCCTCCTAGAAAATCTCAACACCTACTTATGCCTAAATAAGAAGTTATTCCAAATATGTTCTCTTTCGTATTTACAAAAAACACTAAATCCCATTTTTGGGGCACTAGATGAAGGAATTAGGGCCCGAAATAAGCCTAAAAACCATCTATATAATTATAATAATCTAGTCGCGGTATGTCCACCTCTTTATCCATCTCCTTGTTAAATTTAAAGCTAATCCAATGGTCGGATCAAAAGTTATGTCCTCCAGAATATAGGCTCCTGCATTATTAGAGATGAGATTCAAAGGGACCATTTTTTGCAACTTGAATACCCTTGATTTTTCCTTCCATTTTTTCTTTTGAAAAGGCTCTCCCTAATGCTTTTCTAGAATAATGAATAGATAAGGAGAAAGAGGATCACCTTGACAAAGTCCATAAGATGACTTGAAGTACCCAATAGGAGAACCATTGATCAAAATATAAAATTTTTCAGTGCTATAACAACATTTAATCCACTCACACCAACTATAATCAAAGTCAAACTTCCTGAGAATAGCATGTAGAAAATTCCAAGAAACCCTATCATATGCTTTGTTCATATCTAATTTCAAAAGCATACCTGGTTTTTTCATGTAATGAAGAGAGTGTATGGCCTCTTGTGCAATAATTATACCATAAAGAATTTGTTTACCATGAAAAAATACACCTTGCTTCTTTGAGATAAGACACCCTAGATGCCCTTCAACTTGTTTTCCATAATTTTTAAAAATGATTTTATAAATAATATTACAAAGCCTTATTGGACGATCATTATTAAAATATTTTGTGTTGCATTTCTTGGGAACCTAGGTAATAAAAGTAGCATTGATATCACTTATTATAGAATTCCTTTTTTGGGCCTCTTCAACCACATCTAACATATCACTCTTCAATAAATCCCAAAATATTTGAAAGAAAATTGTAGGAAAACCATCAGGGCCAGGTGCCTTGCTAGGATGGAAAGATAAAAATGTTGCATGGAACTCTTCCGTAGATATCTTCTTCATAAAAAAATTATTTTGTTTGTGAGTGATAATTGATGGAGTATTTTGCAAAAGTTTTTGTGCCTGCTTATCTTGCCTCGAATATGAAAAATATTTTTGAAATAATTAATTGCTTCCTTGCTTATATTTTCTTCATCCTTAATATTTCTTTTATCTGGAGTTATAATATTTTTGATACAACAAAGAGAATTTTTTTTTGTTATAGAGTACCCTCTATTTTTTTATTTAACCATATCATCTTATTTTAAAAACCTCCTTTTATAGAACCACCCCTATTTAATCAATTTAATAGTAAAACATTTATATTATATGTAAACATTCCTTATATGCTCAAACATGATATTTATCAATTATTATAGACGAACTTCTCATGTTATAGCCACACTAAAATATACTTATTATAATAAGCACAAGATAACAAAATGAGATGCCTACCTAGGAGTAATCAATGATGATGATATCTTAAGATAAATAACTATTCTACACAGTTTAAATCTATTTATAATTCATATTTAGATATAAATAAATATCAAGTTATTCTATTATAACACTTAAAAGCATACTATGTTTAATGTAATAAAATGCATCATATTATTGATATTTGGACATTATGGAATTATATTATATAAAAGTTTAATTACAACAATTTTTAATTGATTGTCTTTACTTCTAGCATACAATTCAACACAACCTAGTAATCTTATAAATACGTAAAAAGGATAATAACCTTAGTAATATTCTTGACAAAAAGGGATAGTATAGTTATTTTCAATCACAACCTTAATTTTTATGCCTTTCATTCAAAAAATATTTAGATAAAACTAAAGAAGGAATTAGGAATAGAAATATTGTCCACAAATCATGGTAATATCCATAGGAATCATTCAAATCAAATAATAAAATAGATATAATTTTAAAAATATTTGTAAATGTTTGTTAAATCTTATCTAATTATTTGATCAATTGATAGATTTTGATCCATTGATCCTCCCAATCTATTCATGGTGATGATATTAGCATGACATTATTTTTTGTCCATTGATCCTTTTGACCCATCAATTCTCCTAATTTACTAATTCTCTTGATTCATTGATCTAGTGATATTTACATAATATTATCCCAAAAAAATAAATTTATGGTTGGAAGAGTTGAAGAATAATTATTTAATAAAGGATTAATTTTTTTAGTCAATTATGATGTGACATAATCATGGCAAATTCTAGTTGTCCTTGGGTAGTGTGCCTGGATTTTGTTCTAGGAATTGCTCAATTTTACTCTTTGTAAAAGGTTTGGGGATCCTTTCAAAACCCATTCTTATATCTAAGATATATATATATATATATATATATATATATATATATAATCATGGCCAACATAATGAAAATAACACTCCCCTTGGTAATTGGACCTTGCCTGATGGGATAATCATCATCCATGAACTCATCTATTCTATTAATAAGAGTGGTAAAGCTAGTTTGTTTCTAAATTTGAATATGAACAAAGTCTTTGATAGAGTCTCTTGGGAGTTCCTATTCTCAATTCTAGCTTTTGGATTTCAATATGATTTTATAAATCTTATCAAAGAATGCATCAATTATACCAGGTTTTCTGTTATTGTGAGTGGTTCAATAGTTGGATACTTAAAAATTTCTAAAGGACTAATGCAAGGAGACCCCCTCTCACCATTTATTTTCATCATACTAGTAGAGGCTCTAGGAAAATATTTAAAAGCTACATGTATCCAAGGACCCATTTCATGGATCCAACCAACCTCAACCCTTAATTCCATTACTCATAAATAATTTGTAGATGACACCATCCTTGCTACCTTATCCTTAGTTACACAAACCAAATCCATTAAAGCCATCATCGCCCTCTATGAAGAAGCATTTGGACAAAAAGTCATTTTTTGCAAAAGTAATATCTTCTTCCTAAAAACTCCCCTTAGAAGATAGTTAAAAATAGCCAAAATTTAGAGATTTACCAATTTTTATCTTCCTTCCAGCTACCTTGGATTCCCTCTCTTATTTAGAAATGCTATCAAAGGGATGTGGACCCCCATCCTAGGAAAAATGTAAAATAAATATTATGGATGGAAAGGTTCTCTTCTTAAGCAAGTCGAGAAAGCTTAGCTTGTTCAAGCCACCTTGCAAAGCATCCCATTTTTTCCTCTCTCTCTTCAAAATGCCCTCATTTGTTTTCCAATAAATTGAGAAAATCCAAAGAGCTTTCCTATGGTCTACTTCTAAAAACCATAAGATATTATTGTTGGTCATTTGGGATCAAATTTACTCCAAGAAAGAATTTAGCAGATTAGTGTATCACTCCAAATTTTTTGCATCCTTACCTTCAAGGCTAAAGGATCCGTGCCCGAAAGGAGGATGGGAAAAGGATGGGATGGTACCTCGAAATGAGAGGCCATTTGAAGGTCCCGCCTCTCGGGGGAGGGGTATTAAGGTGATTTTTCGATGGATGGTGGGGTTCACCAGGAAACGTTTAGTGGCAGTTTCCACGCCTAGGTTGGGAATGAGTTTAATGTGTTCAATTTTAGCTTTAAACATCCAAGTCCTAGGTTTTTCCAAATGAATATAAGCTAATCTATATGAAATGTTGATTATATGAATACAAAAAATAGAATTAAATAGAAAATACAAGAAATATACTAGATTAGAAAAGCCATACCTGATCCGGATGTTTGATGGAGGTTCTAATTTTTGAAGCAGTCCAGATCATTTGGAATTTGACAGGATCATATCTGATCTGACAGGATCGTCTGAGATCTGATGAATTCATCAGAAAAATTCGTCGGAGACCTCAAATTGCAGAAATGGATACCAAGAACAAAAAATACAATTGCAAAAGCAAGGGAAAATGATAGAAATGAAAGTATGAATGCTAGAATGACAACTTTAGATAACAAATTAAGTAAAACGCATGGTTTTAATGACTAACTTTGACTTTATTATGCATCTAGGCTACATGAGGTGAACTCTAAGATGCAAAGCAGTAATAAGCTTAACTAATGCAAAGCAAAACAACAAAAAAGAGTAAAGAAATGCAAACTTTGGGCACTGATTGCCCCCAATGTTGACTGCAGTTGAAATCGTCTCGGATTGGTACGAAATCGTCTCAAATTGGACAGGATCATCTACGACGATCTGAGCTTTGCTCCAGCTGAAGAATAACAAAGTTCCTGCAAGAAAATTCAAAAAGGGACAAAGGCGAACAATAATCTAGGATATCCTGAAGCATGTAAAACTTAAAGTATAGAAAAATTTAGCCAGGGGAATGTTAAGGGGAGGGCCTAAGATTAAATAGGCATAGGAAAGAGGTTGGGAGGTTGGAGATCATACCATTTTTGGAGATATCCAACGGGGGAGACTCTAACGGTGTAGATGCGTCTCTGCCCGAGTTAGAGAAGCTGTTGAAACAGAAGCTAATTATGAAAAATCAATTTTGGGACAAAATCGTCTGGACGTTTTGCTCCAGATGAAATCGTCTGATCTGAGGTGATATCATCTAATCGAAGACGATATCGTCCAACAAACGAAACAAACTCTAAAAATGCCATGAAAAACAAGGAAACAAGTAGCAGGCGGTTTGGAAGCGATTTTGGGGTTGAAATTTGAATTTGAATTATTACTAAGGTAATTTTAATTATTTACTAAGTTTTACTGCGCCAATTTTAGGGTGCTACATTTTGCCCCCTCTTTAGCGAATTTTTTGAAGAAAATGCGTTAAAGATGAGTTCTTCTCGATTTACGAGAAAGCAAAAATTATTCCCATTTTTAGGCGACGATTCTTGGTCGAATCGTACGATAGCTTACTATGATGCCCCCTCCGTGTTTTTACCCAAATCGAACGTTTGAGGTAAAAACGTGGAAAAGCAAAAAATTAAAATGTTTTTAATTGTTTTTGAATAAAATTAAAAAAATAGGGAAAAACCCTAATTCATTGTTACTGTTCATTTTTAGTTTCTGGTTTGTGGAGCTCTGCAAACAAAATGGTTGAGACAACACACAGATCGATAGAGGTTCGGCACGGGCTACGGGTAAGAGTCTAAACTTAGTTTAGAATGCTTGAATTTTGATTTTCTATGCTTTGTAGATTAAATTTTGATGATTTTTGAGCATCGCGGCCATTTTTGGGCCATCGACGTCATTAGGACAAAATCCTCTCGATTTTGTCAAAATCGTCTCGATATCGCCGATTTCATCTAGGGGCGAAATCGGCAAAATGGGGACGATTTCGTCAAAAAATGGACGATTTTAGCTTGCAAAATCGAAGACGAATTTGCTCAAATTTTGGACGATATCATCCAATAGTGGACGATATCATCATTGATGAAATTGAACTTGCTTTACTTGCATTTTTAATCACTGTTTTATTAATGATTTTTATTGTTTTGTTGTTTATGTTGCAGAGAGGATTACTAAAGAGCAGAGAATGGAAATACGGTGGGCTGAGGGAGGACTTGGCTACTCTATCTCAGGTAGAGTGAGATCAATTGGCACAAGTTATCTTGCAGCATGTGGCAGAGATGCCATAGGTTTCTACAGATATGGGGCTATTGACAGCCCTAGCAGAGAGGTGGTATCCGGGTTCTTCCTATTTTTGGTTATCGACAGGGAAGATGACTCCCACACTAGAGGATGTATGGAGGATTTTGAGGATCCCCATACAAGGATGGTTAATAACTCCCATGGCCAATTATGGCCACGCGATGATGCGACTGTGCAGAGATCCAAGCTTTGACCTGGAGAAGGGCGGAGTGAACATCGAGTCACTATGCCAGATGCCTGGGGCATCTAGACTGACACAGGTTTTGGCTGGGGTGGTAGGTGGTCTACTGCTATGCCATCAGAGTGGATGCAGAGTACCATGGCTACTATGTCGATTGTATAAGATCCTGCATGAGGTCGTATACAAGCGTGGTCGATGTCTGGTCATGACATCACTACTACAGGTTTGGTGCTAGGAGCACATCACGATGCGGAGGCCAGTAGGGCTCCCACTAATAGGGATTGATAGGGAGAGACCCCAAGCTTTTTACTAGTGGCTCCAGAGAGGGTCATAGCGGTGGATAGATTTGCCAATGTCCTAGAGACTACTTGACGACCTTGTCTCCAACCAGATCACCTGGAGGCCTTGGAGAGATCATCCAGGGTGGGCCGAGGATGAACAGGAGCTGGCTCACATTAGGCAAACCTGTTGGCTAAGGATGGATAGGGGAGAGGTGGAGCTCCACCACTACAACCAAGTTTTGAGGCATTTTGGTCTATAGCAGGGGATCCCATCTCTTAGAGACTACAAGTTTTCCCGGACCATCCGAGATAACATTATAGTTAGTAGGGCTCCAGATATGCAGTGCTTCTAGAGTCAGGATGTAGATGATACCCCCATTCAGCCAGTGGATGAGGATGACGTAGGGGTTACTGACGGCTACAATGCTTGGTACAGCTCAGGGTCTGATTCATGCAGTTGTGCGTCGGATGGGGAGGCGATGCCAGGTGGCCATTGAGGTGGCACAGGGTCATAGAGGGAGAGAGCAGATGAGACCATAGGCTCAGTAGAGGCCATGGTAGCAAGAGAGGAGGGAGGAGAGACCCCCTTCTCCATAGAGAGAGAGGCCACCATCGCTCGATAAGGGCAAGGGTGTGGACATAGGAGAGAGTAGTGAGATGGCTACTCTCTTGGCAGAGACTGTCTGTCTCTAGGCACAGGTGTAGACTCTACAAGATGAGGCTACATGCCATCGAGCAGAGGCTACACAGCTCAGAGATGAGGTTGCATGCCTCAGAGCATGTAGTAAAGGAGCAAGCACTCAGGAGCTGGCACGGTCGATTGCTCAAACCGCATTCTATCAAGGTATCTACTTCTAGATGGTGCTAGAGGGTACAGCTACCAGTCGGCATTGCGGATCCAATCAAGGTTGGGTCATCGAGGACTTCATCTTGATCGATGACTAGGACTCGCAGTACTACACATACTGTGATGGGACCACCTCGTCCACCTCAAGGCTAGGGAGGAGATGAGGCTGAGAGCTCGAGGGGTTCTCGAGGCTAGGCTACTACATTGTACAGACTGATTATATGATTTGAGAATATTGAGTATGCCAAGATGTAGATTATGGCATACCAATCCAGTTTTGATATGATGTACATATATTGTTGAGATATATATATATATATATATATATGATATTTTTGATCATATGACTTGTCTTATGTGTTTGTATGATGCTTTATTGTTGTGGTGTGATTGATTTGATGATTCATGTAATTATGTTGGTTGGAAATATTATGGTTTGAATGTCATGTTTTTTAAAACTTAAATGAAATAATCTGATGTAAACAAATTGGTTGTTTCTGATGTGATTTGATAAAAAAGAAAAGGGACTTCTAACAATAATTTCAAAGGACATTGTCGCTATTATAGAGCATTTCATGGAGTCACCGCTCACTCGGTCGTCAAGCTAATCCCAGTATAGAAATATTATTAAAAGTAAAAGAGTGCTTAAGAGACTGTCTTAAGACTTTGGTGTGATGATGCAAATGATGATGATGATAATGATGATTTGTTTTCAAATTTTCATGAAAATATTATGCATGAAATATTTTAAAATGACTTTTGCTAGGCATAAATTCCTAAGTGTGATAAATTTTTTGGATAATTCCCTAGGAATTATACCATCATTGCAAAATTGAAGTTTGACATAATGACATGAAAATAGAATAAGTGTTTGTTTTGTTTTAAAGCATAATTGTGTAACATAATGATTTAAGTCATATGTTTTTATGATAATAAATGGAAAATAAAATTGGTACAATGGTTTGCGCTAGGCATAGAATATTTAGATATAGAATTATACCATCATCGCGAAATCCAAAGAAGAAAATAATATAATAGTTTTATTGCATGGTTGATTTTTTTTTTAAATAGTAAGAAAATATGAAGATGAGGACTTGCGCTAGGCATAAAATTTCAATTTTGGTTTTGGAACTATACCATCGTTGCGAAAGTCAAAAGTTATATATAAATGTAACTTTATTGCATGTTTTGAAAATGATTTTGATTTTTGATAATGCATATAGTTGTCTTTATACTAAACAACTATTCTGTAAAGAGGAAAATGAATTTATTCCAAACAATTTGCAGAAATATTTCAAAGTATCTTAAAGACAAAAGTTAGATTTATAAGGAATCCCATGTGCGTAGGTGAGTTCATTACCAATCTTGATTTATCATAATGATATACAAAATCTCTCAAATACAAAATGTGTGTGCAATTGCATTGTTCATTGACCAGTTTTGAGCAAGATAATTTGATACAAGTGATTTGAATTAACCAAATAAGTGTTCGTTAACCATGATTTAGATGCATATAACCATACCAGACTACTATGTAGGTCAGGTTATCAAGAGCTAGCTAATCCATAAGCAGACATAGGTCTATACAAAAGAAGGTCTCTAATGTGACAGACATATCGCCACGCTAGGAGTTACCCAAGGCCAAGCGGGTTGGGCACAAACCACCTATTATGGGGCTTACATCACAGTTTTTGAATAATTGAGAATTCCAGGGATTCAAGCTCATCAACCCTTCTTTTATTTTCAATGGGTAGGGAAAGGGATTTTATTGCTTTTGCTTTTGTTTGTTTCTTTTTCTTTGCTTTTGCTTTTCTTTTTCTCTCTTTTTTTTTGTATTTTTGTATTTTGGCTTGATATTTGAGATAATGCTGAAATAACTTGTTTCTTTTTCTCTTTTTCTTGAACTTTTCTTTTCTTCCTATACTAGGGATACTTGCTCGGATTAGCTGTAGAGCAAGGGATTTTTATTCCGGGTAGGGGTGAGCTTGTCCTTTTGTCAATTCTCAAATATTCTAGACCATGTGCATGATAGGGTAGCAGGGGAAACTTTTCACTCAAGAAACCACTTCTACTATGTAGCATAGCATGGACATTACAAATATAATCATTTTATTATGAAAGGATATGTTTGGCTTAAGTAAATAACAAGATCAATTCTCTATGCTCAAAACTTTATTTAATTGAATTTTGTGGACTTTGATATAAGAGATATTAGTAATCATGCCAGATAAAATCAAGATATTTATTTTTGTGTTTGTGATAGTGAGGGATTCCAAATAAATGCTAATTTATCCAAAATAACTTGAAAATATAACTGCAATACTTGAAGAAGAAATATATATAACAAATATTTTTGAGGAGTTTGATGATTTTGACTCTCTCTTTCTTCTTTATTTTTTTGGTTTTGAAAGGAGTCAATAATATTGTTGTTTTGACTTTATTTTATTTTTTATTTTTTTATTTTTTGTTTGTTTTTGTTTAAAGAGTTTTATATATATTTTTAAAATGAGACAACATGCAAAATATGTACAAATGATGAAATGACCAAATTTTATGCGTAATATCGCTTAAGATGCATAATATTCATAGGTTCTTTTAAATATTTACCATCTAAGGTAGCTAATTTGTATGCTCCCGATTCAAATTTAGCAAGTGATAATCTATGGTTCAAGCCAGTTGGGCTCAAATTTACCTTTAAGGTCTTTAGTTGCATTAGTATTTTTTTGATTTTCTTTTAAAACAAGGTCGCCGACCTCAAAGGATCAATGACGAACTTTCTTGGCATATGATCTTTTAAGCTTGTTTTGGTAAGCACGAAGATGCTCCAAAGCATTGATGCACTTTTCATCTAGGAGTTCCAGCTGACTGAGTCTGCCAGCTCGATATTCATCTCCTACTTCGATATCTTGAAGTAGTAGAGCCAAAGAAGGAACTTCTAATTCAAAAGGAAAAATGGCTTCAACACCATAAACCAAGACAAAAGGTGAAGTTCAAGTGGGAGTTCGAACACTAGTTCGATAGGCCCACAAAGCTGGATATAATTGAATGTGCCAGTCGTGGCCAGATTTATTGACCAATATTTTAAGAATTTTGATTAAGGTTTTATTAGATGCTTCTGCTTGGCCATTACCTTGAGGATAATAGGGAGTGGACCATCGATGTTGAATCTTATATTTTTGGCATAATTTCTTGACATCTTTATTTTTGAAACAAGTTCCATTGTCTAAGATGAGATTTGCAGGAATTCCAAACCTACAAATGATTTGATTAAAAATAAATTTGGAGACTTGTGTTCTAGTGTAGGAAGCTAAAGGCATAGCTTCAACCCACTTCATGAAATACTCAGTGGTGGTTATGATGAATTTGTGTCCATCAGATGACACAAGATTAATTTTGCCAATAATGTCTAAGCCCCATTTTGAAAAGGGCCAAGGAGATGAAATAGCTTGCAGCTCTTGTGCAGGTGCATAGACAAGGTCAACATGCTTCTGGCACTTGTCGCAATGGCGCACATACTCATGTGCATTTACATGGTAGGCAAAAAGTAGCCTATCCTAAGGAGCTTTTTAGCAATGACACTACCACTGAAGTGTCCTCCACAAGAGCCATCATGGACTTAACTTAAAGCTGATTTGGATTCTTCTAGATTCAAACATATCAATAGGATACCTTCAAAATATCTCCTATATAAAGTATTGCCAATTATTACAAATCGACTTGCTCGTCTACGTAATAACCGACGTTGGTTTCTATTAGAATTGGCAGGGAAAGTCCCATTGTGAAGAAAATCAAATATATCTATATACCAAGGGTCAAGAGTAGTTTCATTGATTAGAAACACATCCAAAGGTTCTAAACATGACTTATTTGAAGCGGGTTCCTAGAGTCGACAAATAATGATGGTGGCATATTCGTCATCTATATCCAAGGGCAGAAGAGATGCAGTTGCGGCCATAGCGTCAGCCGCACGGTTGCTAGTTCGCGAAATAGCTTCCAAAGTAACTTTATCAAACAAGGATAACAATTGCAAAACATATGCTTTATATGGGCACAATTTATCATCTCTGGTCTGATAAAATTCATTAATTTGATTTATGACAAGTTGAGAATCACCAAAAACTAGCAGATGTTTGATTTTTAATGCCAAGGCAACTCATAATCCAAGGATTAGAGCCTCATATTCGGCAGTATTATTGGTGTAAGCAAATGTTAATTTAACAGACAAAGGTATAATGTGTTTTTGTGGAGATATTAAAATAATACCTGTACCAGTCCCACTCATGCATCGGGCTCCATAAAAGTTTAAGGACCATTGTTCAACATGGTCTGCCTCTAATTGAAGGCATTCATTAGGAAACTCAATGATGAGGGGATGGGTAGACTCTAAGGGTGCAGCAACTAACTGATATGCTATGATTTGACCCTTAACAAAATTGTGTCCTATGAATGTGAGTTCAAACTTGCTTAGAGCAAGAACCCACTTGGCTGTGCGACCCGATAAATAAGGTCGACTCATAAGATACCGCAAGGGATCATATTTAGCGATGACATATGTTTTTTGACTAAGCATATAATGGCGTAATTTTTGCGTAGAAAATATGACTGCTAGACATAGTTTTTCTAATGAGGTATAACGAGTTTCATAACTAATTAAAGTTTGGCTAATGTAATAATTAGCACGTTCTTTCTTCTCATCATCAAGCTAAGCTAACATAGCTCCTAAAGCAAAATCTAAAGCTAAAATATATAGGAGAAACGAGCGATCAGGTCTAGGCGATGAAAGCATGGGTGGGTTAAGGAGGTATTGTTTGAGAAGTTCAAAAGCTTCTGTACATTTGTTGTCCCAGTTAAAAGGGACATCCTTCTTAAGGAGCTTAAGAAAGGGAGTGGTTTTGTCCGCCAGCTTATCGATGAAGCGACGGATGGCTTGAAGCTTACCTTGTAAACTTCATAACTCAGATATATTGGTAGGTGCAGGCATATCAGTGATAGCCGTAATCTTGAGAGGGTCAATTTCAATGCCACGTAAAGAAACTATAACCCCTAATAGTTTACCGAACTTAACTCCGAATATGCATTTGGCTGGATTTAATCGAATAAGGTATTCTCTTAACCGATTAAATACTTTTCTCAAATCATCTAAATGATCATCTTCTTTAATAGAGCAAGCTATAATATCATCTACGTAATCATGTAGGATATCATGCATCATATCATGAAAGATATAAGTCATGGCTCGTTGATATGTTGTGCCTGCATTCTTTAAACCAAATGGCATCACTTTCCAACAAAAGGTACCCCAAGGGGTAATAAAGGCTATTTTAGCCTGATCTTCAGGAGCTATCCTAATCTGATTATAGCCGAAAAATCCATCCATTAGGGACATCATTCCACTCCCGATGGTAAATTCAATGATTTGGTCCATGTTTGGAAGAGGAAAATCATCTTTAGGGCATGCAACGTTAATATCTCTAAAGTCCATGCAAACCCTAACTTTGGTAGCTTCTTTCTTGGTGACTGGAACTATATTCGAGAGCCATTCAGCATAATCAATAGCTTGTATGAAAATAACATTTAGGAGTTTTTCTAACTCCCCTTTGACTAGCAGGGCCACTTTGGGATGCATTTTTCTAAGTTTCTGTTTAACAGGTTTAGTATCCGGATGGACTACCAGATGATGCATGACTACAAAAGGGTCCAGACCTGGCATATCTTCATATGTCCAAGCGAAGACATCTTTATATTCTTTAAGGAATGCAATGTATTCATATTGTTTTTCTTGACTTAATGTTGATCCAATATTGATTATGTGAGGATTATCCTCAGTTCCAATGTTAACTTTAATGACGTTTTCTACTTCCATGTGTAGATCTCTTTCAAATTAGGTGGGGCGGGTGAAACGCCCAATTCTTGTAATTCTTTTAAGGTTAAGTTGGATAATTCATCTTGATGAGTGGTGGCCTCAAGTTGGGCTATAGTTGGTATAGGACCATCAAAATAAAAACCATTGTGTAATAACTCTTCAAAGGAGATATCATGGAAAATATTTCCTTCCAACTCCTCATCAAATTCAGCAATCAATTCAGGGTAAGCTATGGATAGAATATTGCAGGTAAAGGGATTATTCTTAGAACACAAAGAATCTTGTTTATCTAGATAATCTTGATAACATATGAGTTGATCATCATCTTCAAAAGGGAAGGGTTGACCCTTACTAGGAAATAGGCCCACACCACATCGGTCGGGCCATGGCTCTACCTCAATAGGTTCTTTCATACCATTTTGGAAAGGTCCCAAGCCTTTCCCTTTATAACCCATTTTAAGCATTATGGGATTAGCTTTAATATATTCATTAGCAAAATAACATCGGGCATATCCCTCATGATGAGTTTTGATATTCCTAGGTATTCTTCCCCAATCATATCCTTTATAAATAAAAGCACAACTACCGACTTGGTAAGTACTTCCCATAGGTTGTGGGAGGCCCAAAGTACGAGGATATGGCGGTAAGTTATTTAAAAGAATTGAATCTTGCATAAAAGCATTTGTTTTTTCTGATATTAATATTGTGGATAAATCCGGTAAAAGTTCATCAGAAAGAGCATAAGATGTAGAAGGATCATTCCCTATATCTTTAGATGTGGAAGGTATGATAGATGTTGATAATGTGGAGGTGTCAATAAATGGGTCTATAGGTTTTGAAATTATAGGGATAGAACATGAAGGATTGGTTGTGGATTGAAGATCTTTTTGAGGTTTTAGTGTGGTTTGTTTAGAAGATGGTTGAGTTAAATGTATAGGTGTAGTTGATGGGGTAGATGAGGTTATGTGTGTGTGTTTCACACGTTTAGATGAAAAATAAGAATTAGGATGTGTGGATGATAGAGCAGGGCAAAATTGCACTCCAACAGGTTCTGCCAAAGCACACATATCAAAGGGTCTAGGGTCACCATGGATAGTGACCAACTGATTTTTAAATTCAAATTTAACACACTGATGTAAAGTGGAAGGAACCGCTCACATCGCATTGATCCAAGGGCGACCCAAAAGTATATTGTATTATGCATGGCAATGTACAATAAACACGATTGTATCTAGGGTTCTAGGACCAACTTGCAAGGGTAAGGTAATGACTCCACACGTTTCTTATGTCTCGTCATTGAAAGCTTTGATAATCATGTCAGTTTTCTTCATTTCATCACTTCTAAACCCAAATCGTTGGTAGAAGTCAAAAGTGCAAATGTTTAGAGATGAACCATTATCAATCAAGACTCTTTTAACAGCTACATCTCCAATTAGAGCAGTAATATATAAGGGGTTATCCTTATGTAAACTATGTTGTGGGATATCTTTATCCCGAAAGTCAATACAATCAACTTCTCGAGTGATGATAGTATTGGACATGGCTTCGGGTTGAATATTTTGAGGTACCATCATTTGGTTTAATGTAAGCATTAACTCATCCCTATGGGTAGGAGAAGATCTCAACAAGTCCAAAATGGAAATTCTGTCTGTAGTATTGGATAATTGTTCATTAATATTGTAAGGAGGTTTTGGTTGAACATTAGACATATGATTCCCTTTATTGGGATTTTTCAAAATAAATGGAGCCGATCCATCATTCTGAGTTTGATCTTGTTGAAAGTTTTGAGCCTGTTGTCTGGTAACAACTCCGATGGTACCCACAATGTTATATTGAAGACGATGAATTGGTCTTGGTTGAGCGTTTATGGCTTGTTCATTAGGAAGGAACTAATTAGAAGAGGGTCGAGTAGTAACTCTTCTAGGAAATGGTTCTTCTGGAACCATAGAATTTGTGATGGGTTGAATAGGATCTGATTCGTTTTTAGAACTATTCGATTGGTTTGAGGTGATGTCTATTTCACTTTCAGTATCTGATTCTACATCACTAGGATCAAGAATTTGAATATTATGTAGGGGTCTCGTCGTGACCATGGATAAAGTTGTGCCAAATATTTGAGGATCCTGAATAGATAATTGTCCGCTAATAGTCCCTACATATCGGGTAGGAGGGGGAACATTATGATGTTCGATTTGATTGGCTACTTCTTTACCATGTTTTGGTAAAGGATGTTGAAATATATCTAATGATTGATTAGCATTTTGATTCTAATTTTGGGGAATGGTCTTTTGAGCATTATTAGGAGCATTTTGTTTAGGTTGGAAGGCTTGCACCTCCATTTCATTATTATCAATCAGATCTTGTATTTTATGTTTCAATATTTTGCAATAATTTGTAGCATGTCTAGGTCTTCTATGAAAGTCACAATGTAAATCAACTCTGTATCCGGGTATAGTTGGATCAGGTTCCCGGATAGCTGGTAATTGAATCAAGCCTCATGCTAATAATTGAGGAAGAATGGTTGATAAAGGTTGATTCAATCTAGTAAATTCTCGAGGAGGTTTATCAGGAGGTTTTAATATAAAATTTTCTATTGTCTTCGTTGTATTGATATTAGCAACGTTTCTACTATTAGTGACTCCGTCACCTACAACTTGTTTGTTTTTATACTGATTTCTAGATGTTTTCTCATCATCTTTCTTTTTGATCTGACCTCTTCTAATGAGAGCATCTTCTACCCTTCGAGCTAAGTCTATAGCTTGATCGAAGGTAGTTAAGGTGGCAGTTGATAACTCATAAGATATTTGTTCTTGTAAATTATTAATAAAAATGTCCAACATTTCCCTATAAGGTAGCACAAAGTGCAGTTTTCTTGTCAACTGCCTCCATCTGGCTAAGAAATCAGCAAAAATTTCATCTTTGTCTTGTTTTAAGTTGTACAAATCTTTAATGGTGACATGCCTCTCGATGTAGGCACTAAATTGATGAACAAAATATTCAGTTGTTTCTTCAAAATTTCTCAAAGAATGAGTGGGCAATTGATAGTACCACTCTAATGCCATTCCTCCTAAGATTTTTGGGAACATTTTTAGTAATAGCAAGTCATCATGTGATATATCATGACATGCTATCCTAAACATGCAAAGATGCTCTATGGGATCTTCAGTTCCTTTATATATAGGTAGGACGGGCATGGGAAAGTGTTTAGGGTATGGTTGTGCTACAACTATGGGATCCAGAGGTTGACTACATATCTCTCGATAATTGTACGAGGGACGGTAGGGATCTATCTGGTGCATGCGCGAAGCTAACTGTTTCACCATGGCTTCCAGATTACTGGTTTGCCCACCATATTGATTCGATAGGGCATTAATATGGGATTTGTGAGCAAATGATGGAGGGACATGGAGATTAGATGCTATATTGCTATTGTGTAAATTGTTGGTAGGAAGGGTGTTATGAAGAAATTTTGAAGTTGTATTATGTTGTATGCCCGATTGTTGAAAATTGGTGTTTGGTTTCATTTTAGGTTTTTGTCTACTTGAAGCATATTGATCAATAGTTTGGTGAAGTAAAGTAGTGAAGGAATGTTTCTTTTGTGTGGGAATTATTTTAGGCTCAATAACAGGTTCCTTAGAGGGTTGGGTAACCTATTGTTTTGGCATGTTATGAATCATAGTGACCATATCTCTATTGGATGGTCCAACTTTATCACTTTATTGATCAATGAAAGACAAGGGATTAGTGTGTATGTCAAACATATGTTCCATGGCTGCTTGAGTGTCACTAATTTGTCCTTTATCAATACGAACTGCCATATTAAGAGCACCAATGTTATTATTAAAAAATTTCCAAAAAATGATCTAAATTATCAAAAGCAATAGTTCCATCTGGAGCTATTCTAGGGGATGAGGATCCTTCCTCTTTAAGATTTTCTTGTTGTTCATTTTCTTCAGCCAAGTCATCTTCTGGCTGTTCTAGAGTTTCTCCTTCTAGAATTGATTCCTCAGGAAGGACATTTGGGTTTTTTGTTTTGTCTCCTAACCAATCTTCTCCTTCTTCTTCAGTTTGTTTACCACTCCTAAGTTTAGGCATTGTGGTTAAATTTAGATTTCAGCAAATATATATATATATATATATATATATATATATATATATATATATATATATATATATATATGCAACAAGCTTAAGAGGTATATATTTTAATTATATACCTACTATAGTATTTGAAATAAAAATGTTTTTGGTTTTTGTTATGTTTTGGTTTTTCTTTTTTGTGTAACAATATTATAAAGATAACAAAAATCACACTAAATGCAAGAAATAATAATAATGAAAGTAATGATCTAGTTTTCTATAAACAATTTATAAATATCATTAATGGGCTCGAGTTCTTTAGGAGTCATGAAGTGTTCTTCTTCAAATTGAAAATTTTCTTTCAATAATTTGACAAAAAGTGCTATAGTGATATTATCTATCTCAGATTTTGGTTGGTAGAAATAAATTTCGTGGCAATACTCTCGATATAACACAGCCCTAGGAACTATATTCCATATTTCCCTATCTATAAGAACGACCTCTTGATCTTCTACATGACCTAAGAATTGGTGTATAACAGCTACGTTCTCGAGGTTTTCCTCGAAGGTGAACAATTTTGAAGACACAAGAGCTCTCCTATAAGCTAACCACCTATGGCAGGCTCTCTGAAGTTCATGATAAAAAATGAGTTGATGAGGATCCAGGATTCTATCTAGGATAAGCCTCTTGATTTGTTTAAGTTCTGTTGACCTAGATGAAATGACACCTAGTCTTCTATCAAGTTCGTCCCACAAAAGTTGGACTCTGTATGTTTGAGATGTTCTAAACAAAGAATCAACCTCTATGGCTATTAATTGATTTGCAACATTTATAGTAACTGCTAGTATTTTCTTAGGAGCTACCATCTAGACATGATATGCAACTCGGTAGTTTTCTAATGATTTTAAATGCATCTATGTTAGTTTCACGTTGGGTTCACCAAAATGTATCGCTCCAAATTTTTTGCATCCTTACCTTCAGGCTAAAGGATCTGTGCCCAGAAGGAGGATGGGAAAAGGATGAGACGGTACCTCAGATTGACATGCCCTTTGAAGGTCCTACCTCTCGGGGGAGGGATATTAAGGTGATTTTTTGATGGATGGTGGGGTTCACTAGGAAACGTTTAGTGGCAGTTTCCACGCCTAGGTTGGGAATGAGTTTAATGTGTTCAATTTTAGCTTTAAAAATCCAAGTCCTAGGTTTGGCCAAATGAATCTAAGCTAAGCTATATGAAATGCTGATTATATGAATACAAAAAATAGAATTAAACAAAAAATATAGGAAATATACTAGATTAGAAAAGCCATACCTGATCCGGATGTCTGATGGAGGTTTTGATTTTTGAAGCAGTCCAGATCGTCTGGAATTTGACAAGATCATCTCTGATCTGACAGGATCGTCTGAGATCTGATGAATTCATCAGACGAATTCATCAGAGACCTGCAATTGCAGAAATGGATACCAAGAACAAAAAATACAATTGCAAAAGCAAGGGAAAATGATAGAAATGAAAGTATGAATGCTAGAATGACAACTTTAGATAACAAATTAAGTAAAATGCATGGTTTTAATGACTAAATTTGACTTTATTATGCATCTAGGCTACATGAGGTGAACTCCAAGATGCAAAGAAGTAATAAGCTTAACTAATGCAAAGCAAAACAACAAAAAAGAGTAAAGAAATGCAAACTTTGGGCACTGACTGCCCCCAATGTTGATTGCAGTCGAAATCATCTCGGATTGGTATGAAATCATCTCAAATTGGACAGGATCATCTGCGACGATCTGAACTTTGCTCCAGCTGAAGAATAACAAAGTTCCTGTAAGAAAATTCAAAAAGGGACAAAGGCGAACAATAATCTAGGATATCCTGAAGCATGTAAAACTTAAAGTACAAAAAAATTCAGCCAGGGGAATGTTAAGGGGAGGGCCTAAGATTAAATAGGCATAGGAAAGAGGTTGGGAGGTTGGAGATCATCCCATTTTGGGAGATCTCCAACGGGGGGAGACTCTAACGGTGCAGACGCGTCTCTGCCTGAGTTAGAGAAGCTGTTGAAACATAAGCTAATTATGAAAAGTCAATTTTGGGACGAAATCATCTGGATGTTCTGCTCCAGACAAAATTGTCTGATCTGAGGCGATATCGTCTGATCGAATATGATATCGTCCAATGGATGAAACAAACTCTAAAAATGACACAGAAAACAAGGAAACGGGTAACAGGCGGTTTGGGAGCGGTTTTGGGGTTGAAATTTAAATTTGAATTATTAATAAGGTAATTTTAATTATTTACTAAGTTTTACTACACCAATTTTAGGGTGCTACAATTAGAGTTTAGTAAATTTAAATAGATGAATTTAGCCCTCATAGCTAAACAAGGTTGGAGATTGATCAACAAGAATAAACCTAGTTGGATCAACATCATTAATGAAAAATATTTATGGAAAGCTAATTCTATTTTGGAGAAACCCTCCTCCCCAAGTGGGTTGTCTTTTTGGAACTCACTCCTCAAAACTAAATATCTCCTCCCAAATGGGATTAGATAGAAGCTAGGCAAGGGAAATAAAATTAAATTTTGGAAATACTCCTATATTATTGACTCTCCTCTCATCATGAATTCCAACCTTGACATATTAAAACCCATAATAGACCTGATATTAAAAGAATAAGTCAACAACTTCATTGAATTAAACCAAAGAATAAAATGCTAGAAAGCTATACTAGTATACAATCTCAATGTCAGAGAAGTTGAAGCAAGAAAAAATATCTCCAAGAGCCTAAATTCTTAACTTATTCCTAGTGTTGGTAAATAATATTCCCTTGTCTAGAAGCTAAAAGATAATGGTTCTTTCTATGTCAAGTATGCATACTATCTATTAAAATAAGAAAGGGATAACTAGTTCCTAGTTAAACAAATATGGCTTAAGCTTCTCACTCTCAATATTGCTTTCTTTTTTTTTGGTTGGTGGTCCAAAAAATCTTAACTATTGATAATCTCAAATCTAAAGGCATGGAAATCCCAAATAGGTGTTGATGAGCACCAAAAATGCTCATTTTTTGTATGCTTTAATAACATAAATGTGTGGCATTATTATATTAGAAATGCATTTTTATGAGATTTTTGTATACATTTAATGGAAAATGATGTATTATGCCTAATGTGTGTTTTGAGTGAAAATTATGTGTAGATGCAGTACCTTATGATTTTTTTGCACCTTTTAGTCAAGGTCCCATGCGGACCTGGCATTTGATACTTTCATAACATGATTAAGGAATGGTTGGTGATTAAACGATGATAGTGGCAAAGGAGTAAGGTGTTCTAAAAAATGCTAAGGTACAATGCCTATCTCCCAGCCATAGGCTGGAAGGCACCTATCTCCCAGTGAAAAGGAAGCACCTATATCCTAGTACATAGGATGATGCCTATCTCCCAATAATAGGTTGGATTATGCCTATCTCCTAGTACATAGGATAAGTGCCTATCTCCCAACAATAGGCTGGACGATGCTTGTCTCCCGATGATAGAATAAAAGTGCTCACTATTCGATACCCAAAAAAAAGTGATGATCTTCAGTGAACAAGAGAAGGCTAAATACGATGCCTTTATCCTGATGATAGGCTGGAAAGGTACCTATTTTCTAGCGATGGGCTAAATAGTGTATGCACTCAATAAAATAAAAACATGCACGTTGACTATAAATATTGAAGACCATGTATAAAATTAGATGCATTTTGTTAAGGAAACATAGGAAATGCTATGATTATCCTGTGAGGGTTAATTTTAGCATGACTTCTCTTTTATTAGGTATTTAATTAATTTTATGCATGCCCACCATAGCAAATCATGTTAGAATGGATAAAATTGGTAGCATCTAAATTTGTAAATAGGGGATGACTGCATTTTGTATAAAAACGTAGGCCGCCCCTGAAGAAAGGATCTGAACTTGCTTTGTAAAATTGGTACTGCATAATAAAATCTCGAGTGTTTGATTATTTTTTTGTGTTTGGAGAGTGATCACGTGAATTAATCGAGTGGATGTCTACAGGAGCCTGGGCCCACTCCAAGCAGTATTCCTCCCCTGTTTCATTCTACTTTCATTAATTAGTTTCTATCATTTATTTTCTGCAAGTGTGTCTTTCTTATTTTTATTTATTTCTACACAGAGTGTTTTAATTCTGCATTTTCCTACTTTATTTAATTTTTGCAAGTGTGTTTTGCTTTCTTGCAATTTACTTTTTTACACATTTCCTTTCAATCATGTGTTTGATAGTTTAAATTAGTTTTCCTACAATTTCCTATAGAATTTACTTTCCTGCAATTCAATTCTACTGGTTTGGCTGAACTCCAACTACACCAACAACCACCCCCCAAACCAAAGTGACACATAGGACTCATCTCTAGTTTACTACAGGCATATACTTTGCACTGGTACTCAACAAGTTTATGAACCTCTAGATTGATAAAATTAAATGGAAGCATAATTAGCTATTTTTATAAACATATTTTTTACTCACCATTTTGGCACCATTGCTAGGGAGTGCCAACTATAGTATTCAAATCTATAGGTTAGTCAAACCTAAAACTTACAGTTCATATTAGCTTACCCATAGATTTTCTACCTGATATTGTATGAGTCCATCGAGATTAAGAGGATCGGATGGTCATTTTCTGAAAAGCAAAGATATTACTTCACAAGTACCTAAAAAACCTTCTAAAATTCCTTTCGAAACATCTAAAACAAATCCTAAAACTGAATTACCATCTCCTCCAGTAGTACATTGGCATAGTCACCCAATATTTGAACAAAGCTCTTCTCACCAATTAAGGCAAACATATTTTGATGAAGGACTAGTTTCAAACTTTGGTTTAGGACATCTATTTGAAAGAACTCAATCTGAGGAAGATTTATTGAATATTCAATGATGGAAAGTAGTTGAAGAAGGAACCATTTCAAACGTTGACCTAGGAATACTTTTAGAGGATAAACAAAATGAGTGTGAAGCCTTGAAAGTTTCCCTAGAAGTAGTAGGTGTAGAACCTACATTACCTAAAAATATGGCTGAAATTGAAGAAGCTTCAACCAGATTTGACTTCCCAATTGAGGAAGCAAGGGGAGAAACTAAGATGAAACACATATCTCTCACTCATATTCCTACCTTTAGGGGACTTCCAATTGAAGACCCTGACCTGTTCCTTTTTAAATTTGATGTATTATGCAGGTCAATGGATTACAAATTAGATGCCCAAAAGTTAAAATTATTTCCCTCCACTTTAGATGATTCAGCACTATGTTGGTTCATCAGTCTGGGAAACAAACACATTGCAACCTAGGAAGATATGAAAAGGATCTTCCTAGACCAATACCAAAACTTTGGGAGGGCACGAGATGTCAGGGAAGAAGTCTTGGATATGACTCAAAAAGAGGAAGAATCATTGGAAGACTATTGGGATAGATTTAGCTTTAATTTGCAAAGATCACCCCATGCAAAGTTGGGTGAGAAGTCCTTAAGAAGCATATTCTTGAGGGGTCTCACAAATGAGTCTCTAGAAGCTTTGAATTTGATATCAAGAGGGGATATTTACCAACATCAGATGTCAGACATCCGATAATTGTGTTAAAATTATTCTCATAGAAAAGGTAAACCAACCACTCGAGTCACAAAAACTACAACCTCAGTAACTAAGGCTAAAATAGGCAACATGTTGGATGATATGAAGAGTGAGATGCTCTCATCTCTCACACTTCAATTGGATACACTCTTGCTTCAGAAAAATAAGCAGGAAACTGAAGTAGCACTAGCCTACTTTTACCCAAAATGTAGGAGAAAACATCCTAAAAATGAGTGTCCAAAAAATAAAGTTAGAGTGTGTGTGATCTATCAAAGGGATCATAAAATGAGGTTGTGTCCATGAATAGAAAATTTCAAAGAGGAACTTGAAGTAGCAAAAACCTATTTCATGGGTAATAGGAGAAACTGACAATAATTTCCTATGGGAAATAGTATGCCAGGAGGAGTGCCACCTTATGGGGGAAATAACTATATGAACCAAGGTCAGACTCAACCACCCAATATGGGATGGTGGGGTCAACCTCCTTGGATGAATGCCACCCAAGGGTCTACTCCTTACAACCCATATCCATGGATGCCTTATCAAAAAATTGGACCATAATGGAGGAATTACAATGCATGGACTTCACCTCCACAAAATACAACTCAAACCCCACCGCAACCCAGCTTGCTTGCACCTCCTACTTCAAGACCAATTCAACTACCTGCACAACCAACTCCAAATCTGAACAACAAGATAAATCATCCCACCTATCAGGTAGACACAAAGATGTTTCCCATGTATCATATTAGAGTAGATTGCAACCCTGTACAACTTAGATCAGGTAGACAATTAGGAGTAGAACCAACTCCTCCTGTAGTGGAGGAAGAGGATGTAGAGTTAGAAGTAGAAGAACCACCTTTGGTAGAAGAGGTGGAAGAAAAATAAACTACTGAGAAACACAAAAATGAAGGGGTTCCACCTTTTCTGAAAAGATTATAGGAACCCAGAAAGCCAATGCAATTAAAATTTGACATTATGGAAGGCTTAAAAAACTTGATAGTCATGATTCCCCTTTATCAGGCCATTAGAGATGTTCCCATCTACACGAAGGCCATAAGAGAATTATGTTTGAAAAAAATAGGAAGAAAACCATCAAAAGTAGTAAGTATGGTAGGACAATTGGTTGATCTCATGTTAGGCAATACCTACCATCCCAAATACTTTGATCCAGGAAGCCTAGTGCTAATAGTTAAAATTGTAGGCTTCCAATTACCCAACACATTAGTAGATCTAGGGGCTGCCATAAACGTCATGCCCCAAGAAACCATGCAAAAACTACAACTCATAGATATGAGGCCAACTAAAATTATCCTTCAATTGGTTGACCGATCCATAGTACTCCTGGAGGGAATACTGGAAGATGTTGTCACAGTGGATGCATGGGAGTATCCGATAGATTTTCTAGTGTTGCAATCTAGATCTGGATTGGGTGGTTATCCACTTATATTAGGTAGACCTTGGCTGGCCATAATTGATGCTTATATAAGTTGTAGGATAGGATAGATGATGATCTCAGATGGACAAAATATCAAAAACTTGATCATTTATCCACCTGCATAGTCCATTGATTTGTTGGGAGAACCAAATTGTGAAGTCTTAAATAATGATGCCTTGTCGATGCTTCAACCTATAATGGCTCTAGATGAGATTGAGGATGACATTGATGAAGAACAAGTCATAACACACTTTTTCCAAGGGGAATCTTCCCATCCTCCTCTAGAATCCCCACTTGTAGGCAACAAAGATAATCATGTCAAACAAATAGAGGTAGCACCTGATAGAGTATTGAATATTGATAATGAGTTGTCAATTATTCAAGAGGATAAATTAAAGGAAATACTAGTCAAACATCAAACTACTTTTGCATGGGATTACATAGACATGAGGGGGATTGCACCCAAATTCTGCACTCACAGGATATATTTGGAAGATGATGTGAGACCGGTAAGATAACCCCAAAGAAGAATGAATCCAACCATGAAAGAAATTGTCAAAGTTGAATTACAAAAACTTTTGTCAGCTGGGTTTATTTATCCAATATCGGATAGTCAATGGGTATCACCTTTAGTGGTGGTGCCTAAGAAAAATGGCAAGTGGTGCATTTGTGTTGATTACAAGATGCTCAATAAAGCCACTAGGAAAGACCATTTCCCCTTACCCTTTATTGACCAAGTCCTCGACACCTTGGTAGGATGAAAATATTTTTCATTCCTAGATGGGTTTAGTGGATACAATCAAATTCAAATAGGGGATGAAGACCAGGACAAAACCACATTTACTTGTCCATGGGGGACTTTTGCTTACCGGGTCTTACCATTTGGGTTGTGTAATGCACCTACCACCTTTCAAAGGGTGGTGCTTAGTATCTTTTCAGACATGGTTGGAGAAACTGTAGAAGTGTACATGGATGATTTCACCATTTATGATGAAACTTTTGAAGAAGCTACAACCAATCTGGAGAAAGTACTCCAACGGTGTCAAGAGATAAACTTGTCCCTTAGTAATGAAAAGTGTTTTATGCTAATGCAAGAAGGGATAGTGTTAGGACATCATATATCTATGGAGGGGATTAAAGTAGATAAACGAAAAATTGAAGTAATTAAAAATCTACCTACTCCCCAAACACAGAGAGATGTTCATAGTTTTCTAGGTTCTATTGGATACTATAGGCGGTTTATCCAAGACTTTAGCAAGACTACCAAACCTCTACATACATTATTGTCTAAAAATATTGAGTTTTTCTGGACCAGTGAGTGTGAACAAGCATTTCAGATTTTAAAGGAAATATTGACCATTGCTCCTGTGCTGAGAGGTCCAAATTGGACCCTCCCCTTTCACATTTACGTTGATGCATCTAACAATGTGATAGGGGTTGCATTAGGACAAAAATATGGAGATGAGTTTTACACCATCTACTATGTCAGTAAACATCTTATAGGTGTTGAGTTCAACTATACTATCATGGAGAAATAATTCCTTGTAGTAGTGCACACTATTAATAAATTCTGCCATTACATTACAAGTTATAAGATTTTTGTGCATACATATCATACAACCATCAGGTACCTGATGAATAAACCTGCAGTGAGTGGTAGAATTATTAGGTGGCTTTTATTATTGTAGGAATTTGATGTAACCATTGTTGACAAACCTAGTAAGGATAATGTTGTTGCAGATTTTCTCTCTAGGTTAATATCTTAGGACCATACAACCACTGAGGATCAATTTTTAGATGAGCATATTTTTTCTCTGGATGAACATATTCCATGGTATGCAGATATGGCTAATTACTTAGCCACCAGTAAAGTATCTCCTGCACTCTCACCCTGAGAAGCTCAAACTTTGATAGAAAAGAGTGCAGCCTTCTCATGGATTGATGGATGCCTGTTTAGAACTAGGCCCGATCAAATCATGCGAAGGTGTGTTGCAAAAAATGAAACCATATAAATCCTCAAGGCTTGCCATGATGAACCATGTGGTGGTCATTTTTTAGGGAAAAGGATTGCATTTAAAGTTTTGTAGGCTAGATATTTTTGGCCTTCTTTATTTAAATATGCAGTCAAACATGTTAACCAATGTGATCAATGCCAATGAATGGGTAGACCAACTCTCCGAGATGAGATGCCACTTCAGCCCCATGTGCACATTGAACCTTTCGATAAATGGGGGATGGATTTTGTGGGTCCCATCAATCCATAGTCAGGTGAAAAAAGGTATATTCTGGTTTGTACTATGTGACTAAATGGGTTGAAGTGTAGGCACTACGAGATTCAAAGGAGAAGATTATAGTCAATTTCCTGTATGAATCTATTTTCACCTGATTTGGGGTTCCTAGAGAAATTACCATTGATCAGGGACCTCAATTCACCTTAAAAGTGATTCAAGAGTTGATGCAATAGTATCAAATTTGACACAACAAAACTACCCCTATCATCCACAAGCAAATGGGCAAGTGGAAGTCACAAATCAGGAGTTAGAAAATATTCTTACTAAGATGGTACAACAACACCAAAAGGATTGGGCAACTCATTTACCGAAAGTAGTGTGGGCATATCGCACTACCTGGAAAACTACCACTGGATTTACACCATTCCAATTGGTGTATAAGAAAAATGCCATGATGCCCATTGAATTCAAAATCAAAACCCTACGGAACTATGTAGAATTAAATTTAAATCTGGATGTTGCATAGAAAGACCATATTCAATAACTCAACTAGTTGGATGAGTACCGATAGGATGCTTTGTAGTGAATGAAAATCATGCAAAAATAGAGGGCTCGATGGCATGACCACCACATACGACCAAAATAGTTCAAAGTGGGAGATTGGGTATTGTTGTATGACTCTTAGTTCTAGGAGTGAAAGGGAAAGCTTATGCAACATTGGATGGGACCGTACGAAGTGGTTGAAATTATCAATAATGGTGTTGTGCGCATCCAAACCATAGATGGAAGTGACATTGTGTTGATAGTCAATGACCACTAGTTGTGGTCATATCATACACCACTAGTCCATGCGATTGAATCCAAAGTAGGCATGGGGGAGACCCCATCATAATAAAAATTCCTCTCTAGTAGTTGATGGATGCGTGTGCATCTGCAAAAAAAATATTTTATTTAGATTTTTTTGGTTTTGTTTTATTTATTACTTTGTAGGAAATCATGCCCTGAATGCAATCTGTAGGCATCCTAGGAAACCTAGGCCTATCAGGCATAGGATCCATGATTCTTGTTTTATGTTTTATGTGTGCATTTATTATTTTGTAGGAAATCATGCCTTGAATGCAATATGTAGGTATCCTAGGAAACCTAGGCCTATCAGGCATAGGATCCATGGTGCCCTACATATTTTTAGCTTTCTAGGAGGATAAATGAATGAAAGAAGTACCAATACCTACTAGGAGGGGGTACTTATAGCTGGACATGTATACATGTGTCTACTTCCTCAGGGAAGAAAATACCTGTATACGGGTCAAGGTGATGGATGCTGACTTTGTCACCAAGGAGAAGCACCTGTATTCGAATCGATGAAAGGTGCCTGACTGTGGGTCAACTTAATGGATGTTGATTGTCTAGCCAAGATAAGGTACCTATATCCCACATATAGCAAAAGGTACCTACATCCATAACATTTTGAAGGTGCCTGTATTCACAAAGGTGCCTATCTCCCATATATAACATGAATTTATTTTTTTATATTTTGTAGGTACCAATATGTCCAATAAAGGCACCTGTATTCACAATAATAGATAACATGTGTATCCAATAATATAGAGAAGGGTTCTTATCTTCCAAAAAAATGAGCATCTATATCCACAATACAGAGAAGGGTACCTATCTTCTAGAAAATTAGGCACATGTATCTATAATATAGAGAAGGGCACCTATCTTCTAGTAAACCTAGTGCTTGTATTCACAATACAAAGAAGGGCATCTATCTTCCAGTAAATCAAGCACTTGTATCCACCATATAGAGAAGTTTTAAAAGGTGCCTATCTTCCATACAAATAAAGGTACCTGTATTCCAATGTAGTGATGACTCCTATCTTCGACATCGAAGAAGCGATCGGAGCCACGTTGGCACCAAAATCCATGTGCAATCAGAGTCAAACTTTTCATGGATAAAAGTATGTTTGTTTATCTTTTTATCAATGAAATCCATTTACTTCTCGGTTGTTGATCGAAGGAGTTCACGATTTTCCATCGATGACCCATGCATGCTCCCAAGGCAAATAAAACAACTTCCAAGGAGGGGACGTGTGTCGTCCCATGGTAAAATAAAAATTCCATGTTTTCTTCAATTTTTTTGCATGAGACCTCGAGATTAATAAAATTGTAGTACCCAATGATGATTCAATTTGATATGATTTTTGCATGAAAAAATGCACACCGTTCATTTGTCCTGGAGACACTATTGTCATGCATCGGCCAATCAAATTGCATCACCGACATTTGCATATGATAAATCATGAAACACCATCCAGGTATGTACCAAACTTTCTATTATGTGTGTGCATGATTTTCATAAAGAAAATATTTATGTATAATGTGTCAGCACATGTCCCACGAAACTCGTATCCAATCATACAAGCCCCAAATATGTACTATACCACGTGGTGCCAATCGGATGGAAGGAAGTGGTTGTAATGGTACCTATCTAAAATCTGGCACATAATTTTAGATTTAATTATGTAGATTACCCATAATTACTATTGATTATGGGGAGATAGGTGCCCTGTATGCACGGATACAGTCACACACTTTGGCATGTTATAAACCAAAAATAGTGCCTATTTTGCAAACACAACGAAATCCAGAGAATAGAGCCAATAACCACCATGGGAAGACCTTCAACTAATCATGCGTTGAAGAAGAATGAGCCCTAGGAGGTATAACTAGCGATGTCATGAACCAGTTTGAGGTTCTAGGATGGATGGAGTATTACCGCCTGGTTAGCCAAGATCAAGACCCTAAGGCGGCACATGAATTTGCAGCCTCAATGGATGATGGTGTCATACGGATGCACGGACTGGTCATACCAGTCACAGAAGCATATATTGTGGAGGTGACTGGTCTTCCATGCATAGGGGACTAGACATATAAGGAGGATAGTATAGTATGATGCATACAACAATTTTTTGGGCAGCCATCAATGCAGACAACATGCCAAGGGTTATCGAAATAACATATGCTAGACCTTTGGAGGAATGTGTTCGAGCAAGTGGCTCGATTTTTCACTTGCACTGGCAAGTATTCTTGGTTGAATGCCAACCATTTTAGATTTCTCAATCATCTACTGCATGGGGATAAAATCAATATTCCCTACTACTTAATGTGTGCCCTAAAAGATGAATCCAATCGGTACCAAGTAGGAACAATAATGATATTAGCACATCACGGGCTGATTTCAGCCCTAGTTCGATATGTCGAGGCACATAGGGATGTAGATGATTAGAGATAATATTGCAGATATAATTGAAGAGCAATAGGGAGATGTAGAGGATGAAGAAGGTATTGTTGCAGATACAGCTAAGGAGTAGTAGGGGGAAGAAGAGGTACCTGACTCCCATAGCCACCAAGCTACAAAAATAATAGGGCAAGCAAAATCAGGCCCTTCTTCCCCAATACCATCACCTACCTCCCAGCATAGCCATTCTATAGGGGAGGTAGGACAAGCTGAATAGAGTTTATCATAGGTAATATCATCACCTATCTCCCAACATTCAAATTGGGAGGTAGACCAAATTATTCCAAGCCCATTTTGGGCTTCATCACCACTAACAACTAGAAGCAGAGCACAGAAGGAGCATCTGGTTGATTACAGTTCATCTGAAGAAGAAGATGCAGAGGATGAACTAGTTTCTCAAGTGTTGCATGGCATGGCCAATGGTGAGACATTCTATCAGAATGCTCAAGAAGAAGACCTGTAGAGCCAATTGTAGAACATGAAAGAACAAGCCTCCAATTGGGAGGAAAAATATAAAAAGGAGTAAGTCAAATTTTAGGAATCTCGATGGGCTACTGTAGCAAGGTAGCAAGAAGCGAATGATGCTTTGTGATAGCTACGAGAAATGGTGTGGTAGTTGGAAAATAGGGTCCTACAACTACATGCCACCAAACTAGATAAGGTCGATGCTGTCATGTAAAAATATTGGGCAATGGATGCAACATTTTCTTTCATGGACTCAAAGGAGAAAATTACATCCATAGGAGCATTTCACTCTAATGCTAGAAGGGCATCAGGCAACCAAAATATCAAAATAGGGGACCAATCAGAGGCCCTTATGAAGACTACTTCCCAGGAATAAGGGAGCCCTGTTGTGCAATAGGAACCCCCTATAATAGAAATCAATGATAGTGAGGTTGAGGAGTCATCTAGAACACCTGTTGCTACCCAATCAGATGGTCAACCACCAGATGACCAAGCAAGAACTTCCCAATCAACTAGGGAGTCTAAGGCACAATTATATGCCACTCAACCTATTGATGACATACATATATCTGACCCTACTATCTAGTCAAAAGGTAGGGTAAGAGCAAGAACATGAGGTGGACCACCCACAGGATTCAGTCGATCCCATAGAGGCTGTATAGTCAATTGGTCAACCATCGGTTGACCAAACCATGGTTGGTCAGTTTGATGGGTAGACCATGGTTGAACCAATTGGGAACACACTAGTGGACCAGGATATGCAAGAAATAAAGTCTTTCGAGGTCTAGGAAATACCACCTCTATAGAAGGTAGAGGAGGTTGGTCCCTCAACATCCACAACTGATGTAGTAACACCTAGACCAACCAAGAAATTATGGCCCAAATGAAAAGTAGAGAGAGCACCATAGAGAAGGTGAAAGACAAGGGCTAGAATAATAACCCAATGAAAGTAAAAAGCACCCCAACAAAAGTTGAAGGTGCAACCAGACCTAAATTAGATGAAGAGTGGGTTGCATCCATGAAAGCCTTCACCAACTAGAAAGAGTAGTTCCAGGAGCTCAAGAAGAACTTGAAGGAGGCTAAGAAGGAGCGAAAGGCTCACAAATGGATGGCTAGAGAGCTAGGTATTTCTATCAATCCTGCCCAACCAAAATAATTTTGGAACTTGTATGGTTCAACTGATGGCAATCCCTCAAGGATGTAAGAATATCTATAGAAGATGGGTATATTTAATAAAGAACCAATGATGCCATCACTAGTTTGAGCACCCAAGTCTCTACCACCTGAAGATGTAGAGGAGAATGATGTAGAGGACACAATGCTCAACCCAAAGGAGGTAGAATTTCCAAAGGCCTAGGTACATGATACATCCCATTATCCACCTTGGGATAAGCCTAAATTCCCAGTGGCAGATCAACTTCCCCCAAACCATCAATACTGGAAGCAAGTTGAGCCTGCATTCCAAAAGGATGCCACTACATTCACAGGGTTCTACATGGAGGAAGTTGCAGGCAAGAAGGGGTGGAGCAAAACAAAGTCGGATACAGGGGTAGGGCCCAACCAACCCTTATGTTGCAGTAAATGCTAGAAAGCACCTAAGATAGAAGTAGGTCCCACTCAACCAAAATAATATGGCAAACGGAAGCATAACAAGGAATGAGATAGAGCCACAACCAAGGAGAGAAAGCGTTGGAATAGGGAATACTGGCAGGTCATTGCTAAAATAGGGGATTATCAGCAACAGGTGCCATGAGGATGTGGCAACAATTAGGCATGGGGGGATGATGAGCACCAAAAATGCTCATTTTTTGTATGCTTTAATAACATAAATGTGCGACATTATTATATTAGAAATACATTTTTATGAGATTTTTGTATACATTTAATGGAAAATGACGTATTATGCCTAATGTGTGTTTTGAGTGAAAATTGTGTGTAGATGCAATACCTTATGACATTTTTGCACCTTTTAGTCAAGGTCCCATGCGGACCTAGCATTTGATACTTTCATAACGTGATTAAGGAATGGTTGGTGATTAAACGATGATAGTGGCAAAGGAGTAAGGCATTCTAAAACATGCTAAGGTATGATGCCTATCTCTCAGCCATAGGTTAGAAGGTACCTATCTCCCAATAAAAAGGAAGTACCTATCTCCTAGTACATATGATGATGCTTGTCTCCCGATAACAAGTTGGATGATGCTTGTCTCCCAGTACATAGGACAAGCACCTATCTCCCAACAATAGGTTGGACGATGCCTGTCTCTCGATGATAGAATAAAAGTGCTCACTGTGATGCTCAAAATAAAGCGATGATCTTCATTGAACAAGAAAAGGCTAAATACGATGCCTTTATCTTGATGACAAGTTCAAAAGGTTCCTATTTTCCAGTGATGGGTCGAACAACGTGTGCACCCTATAGAATAAAAACATGCGCATTGATTGTAAATATTGAAGACCATGTATAAAATTAGATGCATTTTGTTAAGGAAACATAGGAAATGCTATGATTATCCTATGAGGGTTAATTTTAGTGTGACTTCTCTTTTATTAGGTATTTAATAAATTTATGTGCACTTGCCATAGAAAATCATGTTAGAATGGATAAAATTAGTAGCATCTAAATTTGTAAATAGGGGATGACCATGTTCTGTATACAAATGTAGGCCACCCTTGAAGAGGAGATGAAAACTTGCTTTGTAAAACTGGTAATGCATAATAAAATCTCGAGTGTTTGATTATTTCATTGTGTTCGAAGAGTGATCACATGAATTAATCGAGCAGATGTCTGTAAGAGCCTAGGCCCACTCCAGGCAGTATTCCTCCCCTATTTCATTCTACTTTCATTAATTAGTTTCTGTCATTTATTTTCTACAAGTGTGTCTTTCCTATTTTTATTTATTTCTGCATAGAGTGTTTTAATTCTACATTTTCCTACTTTATTTAATTCTGCAAGTGTGTTTTGCTTTCCTACAATTTACTTTTCTGCACATTTCCTTTCAATCATGTGTTTGATAGTTTAAATTAGTTTTCCTACAATTTCCTGTAGAATTTACTTTCCTGCAATTCAATTCTGTTGGTTTGGCTGAACTCCAACTACACCAACAACCACCCCCCAAACCAAAGTGACACATAGGACTCATCTCTAGTTTACTGCAGGCATATACTTTGCACTGGTACTCAACAAGTTTACGAACCTCCAGATTGATAAAATTAAATGGAAGCATAATTAGTTGTTTTCAGAAACATATTTTCTGCTCACCAGGTGTCATATCTAGAAATCTAAAGTTGAATATACCTATAACCTATATCTTGGTTGCTCATTTTAGCAAGATGTCCTCCATTTTCTTCTCAACTCCTTTGGCTTCTCCTGGACCCAACCAAATAATATCATAGATTTTTGTCTTCAATGGTCCTCCCATTTTTATGATTACAAATTGAAATATTTGTGGATATTTTGTCTTCCCCATTTACTTTAGGTAATTTGGAAAGAGAGAAATAATAGAATTTTTTGGAATGAATCCAAAGATCAACTTTTTTTTAGAGTCAAAATTCTAGAAGCCACCAAATAAAACTCCAAGTTGGTTCCCACTTTAGGCAATAAAGGCAACCCTTCAAAGGTTAGGTTAGTGTCTTCTCTTGGAATCCAATATTTCCCCTAGGTCCTCCAAATGCCAATACTATGAAAATATCCAAAGTCAAGTGGGTTCCCCTCTAGGTTGGATTAAACTAAATTTTAAAGGATCTTTCAAGGGTAACCCTGGTTAGGCGGGCGTAGGTGGAGTCCTTAGAAATAACAAAGGCCAAATTTTGTTTACCTTTGTAGAAAACATCAAATTTTAGACAAGTCATTTTGTTGAAGTCCATGTTATTTTTCAAGTTTTGAATCTCCTATAAAACATCCCCTCCAATAATATCATCATTGAAGGTGCTACCATGAATATTATCAACATGCTAAAAGGCCCATAAACCCCCACTTGGAGCATTGATAATTTCATAAGATTCTAAAGAGGCTTTGTGAAAATTTGATAATATTATTATTTAGCATGTCTATTGTGAAGGCACTCACATATTAGATACTATGGGAAATATGGGTCTTATCGATGAATATATTTCCTTATGGAATTACAATTTTCTCCAGTCTCTTTGAGACTATTATTCCCTTGATGGAATCCTTTTGGATTAATCCTAGCCTCACGATCCTAACCCCCCTAAGACTCCATATTCATTATCCCCTCATGAGCTTATCATTTTATTAGTCCTAACTCATTTTTACCACCTTCCCTTCCTCATCTTTCACCTTAGTTTATCATCATGTTCCCCTCCAATTAGCCGTATGGATCTTCCTATCTCCTACTTGGGAATACCCTTATCTAAGGTTGTTGACTTTCCACTCCCCTATCTGGCCCATGCTTGATCACATTTAAAATTTATCTCCCATTTAATTTCATTGTGACCCTTTATAATTTTTTTGATATCCTATCATTTATTCTCTCCAATTGTCATGCTTTGGAACAATAATCATTACCTAATCATGGTTAGCCCATCCCTTGATACGACGAGAATTGAAATTATTCCTTTGTGGTTGAATTGTGAGTGCCACTATCCTCAAGATTATATTTCAATATGAGGTTCTTGTGACGAGTTTCAATCTCAAGTCTCTAACCCCTCTATGAGGTTGTGCCATGATGCCTTCATTTTATCTTATCATGATGTGCCAAAGAAGTCTAATGACCTTACTTGTTTCCCTCTCAATAGCCATTGTTCAAAGTTTTATCCCTATAAATCATCCCAAATTTTAGTTCTGATGTTGATGAGGATTTATTAGCATGATAACAATTACCATCATATCGAGAAAGTTATTTCCCCGAGGTGCTATGGTACATTTGTCAAAACTTTTCTAAACCTTGCCAATGGTAGTTTTTTTAATCTTGATTTGCATTCCCTTCGTCCATGCTCTACCTTTTCACCCAATTGGTTGCTATTTTGGTTTTTTTTCTCATCTCACTATACACCACATTTTTCCCCCCTCTATCCTCTTGGTTCCTCTCCATCCATCAGTCTTATTTTCCCGTGTTTGTGTCAACTTATTGATATTCATAGCTAACAATGACTCTAGATTTGAGCTTGAGGTTCTTCAACTTGACAAACTTGTGGACGAAGTTTTTTATTATGTGGAATTTCTCCCCTTACTTAAGAAGTTCAATGGGCATGAAATTGATATTTCCAAAGATCTTTCTCATAGCTTGGTTAATGATAGAGTTCCTAGACAATGGATAAATTATCCAAAGAGAAAACATTTACTGGAAACTGATTTATTGTTTAAGGACAATTGGAAGAGTATTAGTAAAGACAAAGGGCGAATTGTTAGAGAATCCCTCTTGAATCCTTGGGATAAGGTAATGGTATCCATTATTAATTACTTCACTATGGACAGGCAGACAAACATACTAAAAAGTTTCCACCTAGATTTTATCAACCACATTCATGGAAATAAAAGCATCAACATACCAAAACACCTCTTCAAATTTATGGAGATATTGGTTAGAAATACTTAGAAGGGATCCTCATCCTTCCCAATACACCAAGGTTTGCACTTAATAATTTATAGGTACGTCCGCCAAAGATAATATCATATGGTAGTGATTATCCCAAACAACCCTAAGAATGATTCTTAGTAGACCTCTCATCAATCTGAACTGACCCATACAAGAAGACAAATTATTTCCCTTCATGTCTATATAAACGATCAGTTCACCTTATGTTTAAATATGGTAAAAGAAAGAATTTACCTATTCATATCAATATTGATTAACTTTTAGATGAAGAGATAGACTTTCCTCCTTTGTATTAGTAGTCTAAGCTCGACATTACACCTATTTGCACCTCTTCTCAAAAGGTGATCCCTCAAAGTTGTTCTCACATACCTTCAAAATGTTCCCTTCATGAATCCTGCATTCCCTTCATTAGTAGGAAGTGATACATTCAAGGGCTATATGATCTATTGGGATCCCTGACTAGAGAAATGAATATGAGCACTACTCTCACACAACAATCCACCACCCTATTTGATGAATTCAATAAGAAATTTGATGGTGTCCTTAAGGACATAATTGAATCCCTTGATATTAGAGATGCTGACAAAATTGGGTGGTGATGTGCCTTCCTACTTGACAATCTTTGTTTCCTCCTTTTTTTGTTGATTATGCTTAATTCTAGTTTCAGGGACATCCTTATCTTATTTTATTTGTAGGATATCCTTTATTTAGGTTCAGTTCTAGTTTTAGGGACCTCTTTGTTTTGTGTTGTTTCAGGGATACCCTTTGTTTAAGTCTTTTTTTTGCTCTTCTACTCTTTATTTTTGGAATATCTCCTCATAATACCCTATCCAAGGATCTCCTTTTGTAAATATTTGGGGATGTTTTCAAAATCCCTTCTATTAATCAATCATTTTTTTTCCCAAAAATGCTTTTAAAGTATTTTGAATGAATGATAATATTTTAAACGTTAATAAGCTATGCATTCAATTTGGACAAATCTGACAAGGTAAGAATCAAGAAGAGAAAATTTTAAAATTTAAGGCCCTTTTGATGTTAAATTTTGAGGAGCTATTTCTCACATTAAGATTCTATTAAATCAAGGAATAGTTTGACTTCTAATTTGATCAATAATGCACCCCAATAATAGCCTTTAAACAAGTCAATGGATAAAAGGGTTTGTACCCTCTTCCAAGATCTAAATTTAGGCTGACTCCCCACTATCCTTACTAATTACTAATTTAACCCACTCTAGTTGCAAAAAATTAAAATACATAAAAATTATATTTTAAAGTTTAATCATGCAAAGAAATTAAAATAAATGCAGTTATAACCATAGCAAGGAAGTGCATTATTAGACAATATATGAGAATCTAAATAACAACAATGCTCTCTTTTTGTCAATATAAAACTATAAAATGAATGACAAAATGGGAAAAAGGACTATTCCTCGATCACCATGAATTATGTAATTCAATAGGGTAGTTTCACTAATGGAAATCAAAATACTTGTCAATATCATCCCAATTTCACGAGTTATAAAGCAAAATGTGGGTTTCATAGAGTGTAGATTTAAATTCCAATGGTTAAAATCTTTTTACAGTAGATCCCATGGCTTCTATTTAATTTAGGAGTTTACCCAAGTTACCTAGGGTGAGAAACTATTTTTTTGACTAGGATAAAAACTAGGTTTTTGAAAGGGCCCAAACCCTTTTACACTTTTCAACTAGCATCACTAGTCCTATTGCACAAAACCTCTTCTTATAGGACTACAAAATTTTGGGTTATTTCTAATATTTTTCAACCATTTTAAAATCATTCCATACTACCATAATAATTCTAATAGCGATGGTTTTTACACTACTCCACCTATTAATGAAACATCAAGAGAGAAGAACTACAAAACACATATTATTATGTGAATAGAAATAATGCTACAATACAGATGTAACTATGAGTTTATTATATAGGCAGAGAGGTTTCTTGGTCCTTACTATTCCTATGACACTTGGTACAATTTACACAACACTTGGCATGGATACCAAATAATGGAATATATTCCAACACCCCCTATATTACATTATTTGGTATGAAGTTCCCTTGAATTGCATAGATGATATTTGAATGTCTGAAACTTGGTTTTTCCAAGTGATTTTATGAAAATATCTGCTAGATGATCTTTAGTAAAAACATTTTTAAGGATGATATGATGGTTTTGAAAGTGATATCCTATGAAGTGACATTGTTCTTCAATATGTTTAGTTTTTCATGTACAATCAGATTTTTTATCAAGTTGAATACCCCTTGATTATCATAAAATATTAGGGTTGGATTTCATATGATGCCCATGTTTGATAATATGAATTGTAACCACAATGCTTCATAGGTTGCATCTCTTTTGATCAATATTCTACTTCAGTTGATGATTGAACCACTGCATGTTGTTTCTTACTGTGCCAAGATATCGGTCCTAACCCAAGATAAAAGATGTATCCTGAAGTAGACTTTTTTTCATCAACAGAGCCAACATAATATGAGTTTGTGTAACCCTATATACAAAAATCCTTAACATTCTTCATATAAGTTAGTACATAATCAATATTCTTCTTGATAAATTACAATATTCTTTTTGTAGCTTTCCAATGACTTTCTCTTGGTTCTTTCATAAAATGTGAAAGATAGTTTACTGCAAAACCTAAGTCAGTTTGGCTATTTTTTAAGTATAGGAAAATTCCCAATTAGTTGATGATACATGGTTGTTGAGACTAGAGGTGTTTCATAATTTTTAGATAATTGAATTCCTTGTTCCATTGGTGTATCTTTTGGCTTGAATTACTTCATTCTATATTTTCAAGTAGAGTTTTTTGCATATTTTGATTGAGTGATAGTAATTTTATCTTCACTCTTATATATTTATAAACCAAGACAATAGTTCAATAATACTAAATCAATCATCTCAAATTCTCTTTCTAGATTCCTTTTAATATCACTTATTAGTTTTCTAAAAATTCTAGTAATTACTTTGTCATAAACATATGCTATGAGAATTTGTATATCATCTCCAGTGTTCTTTGTATACAGACTGGTATTGGATGTGCTTATTTTGAAGCTATGCTATAATAAGTGATTGTTGATCTTTGTATTCCATGCTCTGGGAGCTTACTTTAGATCTTATAGATATTTTTTCAATTTACACACTTTATTTTTTTGTCCTTTAATAACAAATCCTTCTAGTTGTGACATATAGACCTCCTCTTCTAAATCACCATGAAGGAAGATACTTTTTATATCCATTTGATGAAGCTTCCAATCCTGATGAGCTGCTAGTGCACAAAATATCCTCATAGTAGTCATTCTAGCTATTGAAGTAAATTATTCTTCATATTCAATTCCTTCAGTCTGATTATATCCTTTTGCTACTAATCAATCTTTGTACCTATCAAGTGTTCCATCTACTTTATATTTGATCTTGTAAACCCATTTGCAACCCACTATTTTATTTCCTAGAGGTAACCTCACTAAGTCCCATGTTTTATTATTTTGAAGTGGTGTATATTCAGATTTCATAGCTCCCCTCCAATGAGGGTCATTCAGTGCTTGAAGTGTTGACATCAGTTCTATAGTATTGCTCAACAATCCTTTGTTTATTCTGGTTTGACTACAATTTTGAGGTCTAGTAGTGATAAGATCTGACATTATTTCTAGGTTTGATTCTTTGAGAGTGTCTCTGAGCCATATTGATCTTCTTATAGATGCTTTTGTGTATTATCTATCTTCTTCTCGTGATTCTAATTTTGATTCTTCACTTTTTGTGTCTTCTTAAAGATAGTTTACAATAATTTCTATATCATTACTAGGTTTTTTGTGTCAATTTTATTTTTTTGTCAAATATTACATGTCTACTAATGTAAACCTTTTTTGTATGTGGATATAGTATTTTGTATCCTATATATTCATTGTCATAACCAAAAAATATTCCTACCATAGTTTTTTCATCTAATTTTATCCCTTTTTGTTTTAGAATATGCATGTAAGCTTTGCATCCAAAATCTGTAGTTTTTCTATATTTGTTTTTTGTCCTAACCATGCTTATTCTAGTGTAACATGTTTGAGTACTCTTGTTGGTAATATATTTTGTATTAAAATATTGTTTGTACAACATCTTACCAATATTTATGATCAAGTTGAGCCTCTTTTAACATACATCTCACCATTTACATTATTTATCTATTCCTTCTTTCAACAATTCCATTTTTTTGTGGTGAATAAGTTGTAGTGAGTTGTCTTTTAATCCATTTTTTCCTCCAAGAATGAATCAAAATATTTATATACAAATTCACCTCTTCTGTCTGAGCAAAGTTTTTTTATAGTCTTTCCTACTCTTTTTCTACTTGAAGTTTGAATTATTTAAAACGACTAAATGCTTATAATTTATACTTCATGAATTATACCCACATTTTTTGGGTGTGATCATAAACAAATAATTTAAAGTACTTATATCCTCAAATACTATTGATCTTCATTGGTTTGTATAAATATGTATATTATTTCTAATGGCTATAGAGTCATGTATTGACAAATTTCAAAAGGAATTCTATGTTGTTTTTCTACTAAGTATTCTGGACACACGGTAGATTCTGGAGATAAGTTAGGTATTCCTTCTACCATTTGATATTTGAGTAGCTATTTCATAGAGGATTCACTAGTATGTCCTAAATATTTGTGCCATAGATCTAAAGCTTTAACTGAAAGAGTTGAGTGAGTGGTAATATCAAGAACAAATAGACCACTTATATAAGATCCTGATGCTATCTTTTATCCTTGTTTAAGAATCTAATATTGTTATCTTCCAATCCAAACTTTGAATTCTATAGTCATGTTTTGATCCATGAATTGGGAAACTAAAAGAATACTAGTAGTTAATTCTAGGACATATAATACATTCTTTATTATTCCTTTTCCATTTATCAAATCTACTGGAATATTTCCTATCCCTTTTACTTCATATGTTTTACTATCTGCTACAAAAATTGGCTTCTCATTTACCTTTTGAAGGGAATTGAACCAATGTATGTTTCCTATCATATGCTTACTTGCCCCTGAGTCTATATACCAATAATCCATGACTTAATATCTATCTTGATAAAACATTTAATTGTTTTATTCTTGTAGGATCCCTTGTGTCTCCCTAATGGTAAAACAAACTTTTAATTTTAGCTTATATCTCCTAATTCTCCAATGGAGTTCTTATGGTTGGATTTATTTTTGTCTCCTTAGTTTGAGTATGAGACAAGAATTAGCAATTAATTCCAACTCTATATGTAAGCAATAGATTTATTTTATTCAATAATTTAATTTTCTAAATTCCAATTATCTATAGTCTAGTGTTGTAAGCATTATAACTCCCTACTTAGGAATATTTAGAAAATAATAATATTTGCAAATTGATATTTTAATTTATCAAGGTTGGCAACATTATATCTCCTACTTGATTATTGCAAAATATGTATGTGTACTTCAAATATTGTATCTTGAAATATCACTTGCTTTATAATCCACTAGTGCTTGGTTAATCTATGTTATTCCAATGCAGTAATAGATTCAATCCTTATAAGGTTTACATTATAGTTCCTTTAATATTAATATAAATAAGTAAATAAATTGATAATGCCTTTATGTTGCTATATGTAATATTATTTTCCTCTATAGTCGCTACTTCATTGAATCACACGAATGTTGTAGCTCCTTGATAATCATTTATCCAATGAACGTTGTATGTCTAGAGCAATATTGAGCATTCAATGCTCATTTACTTCATCAAAGTTTTCAACTCTTGAATGGAGTTTAACCTTGCTACAAATTGTGCTTCAACATTGTACTTGCATACTCCTTCCTGCATGTATTAAATGCTATGTGTTCCTTCCAAGGTGGTCTATTAATGGGTTCGTTCTTGGGTGTGTTACTCTTCTTCCTTGATGTATTCAAAACTTGGTGGATGTGTTATGTAGGTGATAGATGTGTTATTGTTCGTCCTTCTAATTTCAACACTTGGTATAGGTGTTACTCAAGTGTGTGAGTGGCTAATGAATGTTGTTTTTTATTCTTGAAAACGTTATACAATAATGTAATGTTTCTTATATTTCAAGCACCATTTCCATTTAAATATGCTCTTCAAAATAATGCTTCTAGACTGAGCATTATCTAACCTTGAGTATTTTATTACAACCCAAACATTAGAGAGATAAGTGGTGCATCTCATTTTGCATGTAGAGATATCCCAATACTCTTTTAAACATTATATTGCAAGATATTAATTGTTTTCTTCAATGCTTATTTCTTCTTGCTGATGATTGCACTAATGATTCTTTCTTCTTGCCAATCAAATGCTAGTTGTGTTATCTAAAATTTGTCTCTAGTTGTATAGTTCTAGGTGATGCAACGATGGTTATATGGTGATCTAGGGATGGATTTAAGCACTTCTTATTTATGGAAATATTCTCCAAGTTTGATCATGGGTATTTATCCTTTTGCTTAACCTTATGCTTTATCCTTCTATGCTTTCAATATGTTGGTTCAAACGTTGCCCTTGCAATGTATAGTAGATGATGGTTGATGTAGATGAAGGATAGCTTCTCTGTGATATATTTTTTGTGCTATGCAGTAATTAATTACTCCCTTGTGCTTCAAGTTGCTATTGTGACTGCCTGAATCCATGGCTTATGGAGGTGTCTTTGTACACCAAAATATGAGCTTCTTGAAATCTCTTCAACCTTGCATGGATAGTGCTCCTCTAGCAGTCGCTTATGTGACGTTCCTTTTGCTTGCAATAGATGTGTATTTAATACACTCAAATTTTATCCCATTTTCTATGTAGGATAAGATGTTATGGTACAAAAGAATAATATAAATAGATTTACAATAGAATACCTTGATTTTGTACCTTTACCTAAGATATCTAAATTTCTTTTGTAAGATTTTTTTTTGTTGGTTTTTATGGTGACTTGTTTTATTATACCTTGTAGGGAAGAGATGATTTGATGTTGCCTTATTTTCTAGACAACTATCTCCTTTGCTTGGTTAATCTAATAATGAACCCAAGATAATAATCATGTAGTTAATACACCTTTAAGGTGGCTTAATATTGCACTACTCCTTAGTGCAAGTCTAATAAGCTTATGATGGATTAATATAGTGCAATTGTAATATCCTTATTACTCCAAAAATTAATCTTTAATATGCACTAATGATAATTCTTCAAAAAAATTCAAAGTGCAACTACTTAATTGCAACTATCTTTGTTGGATCCATCTTCAACCCTTATCTTAAGATAATTAATCCCAAGTATATAAGTTCCTCCTTCAAGAATGATAATTTATTGGATTTTATTAGTAGCTTATCTCCTTTAACTTTTTTAAACTTATTTTATATACCGTAAGTTCTCTTCCTTACTCCTATATATTAATATATCATCAAATATACTACAACAAATCTTCATATAAATGGTTTCAACACTTTTTTCATCAATATAATGAATATACTTAGGGTATTGATTAACCCAAAGGGCATAACCAACCACTCATACAATCCATAATTTGTCCTAAAGGTAGCCTTCCACTCATCACCCTCTCTTATTCTAAGTTGGTGATAGCCTCCTTTTAAATCTACCTTGGATAAGTACTTAGCACCACTTAGAAAATCCAAAAAATCATCTTGTGATAGCCTCCTTTTAAATATACATTGTATAAGTACTTAGCACCTCTTATAAAATCTAAACCAAATGGTAATCTTGTTGATGGCTATAGAATTGGTGCACATTCTCTATTCTTCATCCTTATTTGATGTTAATACTATTGGTATTGCACAAGGACTCAAACTCTCCCTAATAAATCCTCTATCTAATAATTCTTGCACTTGTTGGTTCAACTCTACCATAATATTAGGATCTATCTAGTGAGGTGTATTTTTAGGAAAAATAGCTCCCACGATAAAATCAATTCGATAAAAAATCTTTCTCATAGGTGGCAGTACTGCCAACAAGTCTTAAGAGATAATGTCTATATATTCATCTAGAATATTTTCTACTTTAACCAATATCTCTTCTTCCCTCTATTCTTCTTGAGGAGATATAGGATAGCAAATCTTAGTCTCCTTAGCTTATCTTAAGAATTACTTTCTATTCAACACTACTACTCCAATCCTAGCCTCCTCTATTTCTTATTTTAGTGGAAACAACTCTAATTTTTTGCCATCTTTGAATATTGTGACACTATTCTTATTTCTATCATGGATTGCATTTTTGTCATATTGCTATGATCTTTCCAAAAGAGCATAACAAGCATCCATTGGGATCACATCACACCATACTTTATTATGTTAAGGACCAATACTAAAATTGATCTTACATTACCTTATAACCATTATTTGAGGACCCTTTTGTAGCCATAAAAACTTGTAGGTGTTTGGAAGTGCTACAATGTTTAATGTCAGCTTACCCACCATCTCTAATGGTTAATCTATGAAACTCCTTAATATATTCCTCTTCACTCAACTTTTTCTACCAAATATTTTATAACTTCTTAAACAAAGATATGGAATATTAAAAATACTAAGTCTTCTAGATAAAAATTACTTATTAAATGTTATTTATTATCATTAACTATATAAAACCTTAAATAATATTTAAGTTTTATTTATAATAAAAAACAAACAAAATAAAAATGTAAAGAAATAAATTAAACATATAATAAAAATTTACAATATATTTTACTTTAAAATTTATAAGTAAAATATTTTCAAAATATGTATAAAATTCTTGAAAAAGAAAAAATTAACTTCTAAAATATAATAAAATTCTCACATGATCATTCATCGTGGTTCTCATATCATATCCCGAACGAAAGCCAAGAAGGAGAATTTGATTCTTACATGATCATATATGTTTATGTTTTTTTTACACAAGCTTACACATGCACACACCACTCTTTAGAGTGGTTTGAATTTGGGTTTTTTGAAAGAAAGCCTAAAGTCCTAACCACTATTGGGATTAAGGTGCCATCAACCTTGTAAATCTCATGTAATTTTAATACTCCTAATATTGTTTGTAATTCACTCATAAGGGATGGAGGGGATTTACCGGTAGTTGTACAATCATCATGATAATTACTAAAAGGTGGTTATTTGGAGCTTATCCCATGGGAGACAATCTAGGAGGATATGGGAGATAATTTCTATATTGGGCGCCTAGTTTGTTATGCAAGATTTGGTGGATAGGAAGTTGTGGATCACCTTGCTATTGATAGGTTGTAAGATGGATGCCCATGTGGAGTCATTTAATGCTTTTTTATCTCCATGGATAAGGTTGGTTAGGTGGGTGTGGATTTTTTGCTAGTGGTTTTATCCACTTGTTTTGGGATACTATGGTGGTATTCCATCCACCTCTCATCTATAAATTGAGTTGTGGAGGTAGTGGAAGTATTGTATTATTTTTGCAGGTTCACAGGGTGTTGGTGAAGGATAGAGAGAAGGATATTGTTGTACAACTTCTTCAGTTTAATAATATACTTGGCCTCTCTTTTCCTGTGGAGTTTTTTTCTCGAAAGGGTTTTTCTCCACATAAATATGGTGTTAATTGTGTTGCTGATTTCTTTTATGTGATGTTATGTGCAATCACTTTCATTGTTTCAGTTTTGGATTAACTTATTTTTCAGATTTGCATACACATAACTGAGTTATTGCTGCTATCTTCACCTTGTTTTTTCAACATTTGGTATCAGAGCCATTCGGTTATGTTGAGAGGGGGATGCCTTTCTCTTAAGTGTTGAAGGTTTTTTGTTGCAGTGGGAGCTTTTGTTGTGTGGTTTTGCAGATTTGTGAAGTAGGTTTTGAAAACCATGGCCTCTACTTCTCGCATGGACATTGAAAAGTTTAATGGCACTGGCTACGAGATGTGGAAACTGAAGATGGAGGATCTCTTGGAAGAAAGAGATCAGTGGTTGCCAGTTTCACAAGCTATGAAACCTTCAGACATGAAAGATGAAGATTGGGTTAAGTTGGACAAGAAGGCACGAGGAACCATTCGGTTGTGTCTTTCAGATTTTGTCCTCTTGAATGTCTCCACAGAAGACTCTGCATACAAGTTGTGGAAGAGGATAGGTGATATCTATCAAACTAAAAGTTTGTCTAACAAGTTATATCTCAAACGAAGGTTGTATTCATTAAAAATGAAATATGGTGAATCTATTGTTGATCATTTGAATGCATTTAATCTGATTTTAAGTCAGCTTGCATCAATAGATGTTAAGATAGAAGAAGAAGATAAATGTATTTTATTGCTTTGCTCTTTGCCCGAATCTTGGGAAAATCTAATTGTTGCTATTAGTGGTGGTGCTACAGAGGTAAATTTAGATAATCTTATTTCTATCCTTCTCTCAGAGGAGATGAGGAGAAAGACCATGAATAGTGGCTCCCAAGATGCCTTGCATGTTCGGGGAAGGTCCAAAGAAAGAGGGCCTAAAGGGGATAAAAATAAGGATAAGTCAAAAGGATGTTCTAAGACCCCCGGAAAGAGTAAAGTGAAGTGTTGGAATTGTGGTAAGAGAGGGCATGTGAAGGAGTGTAAAGCAAAGAAAAAGAATGCAGATTCCTCCACAGAAAAAGCCTCTGATGATGATTCTGATGCCTTTACTATTTTTGCTAACACTGTGAGTAATGATGCTTGGCTTATTGATTCAGGTTGCTCCTACCATATGACTCCTAACAAGGAGTGGTTTGCCACGTATAAAGCAATTGATGGGGGAGAAGTTTTCCTTGGTGATAACAACACGAAAAGGATTATTGGTAAGGGAAAGGTAAAGTTGTGTTTCAGTGATGGGAGTATTAAAACCCTTGATAATGTTTTGCATATTCCAGGACTTGCGAGAAATCTACTTTTTGTATCCAAGTTGAATGATTCTGGAATGCATGTGACATTTGACAAGTCTGGTTGCAGGTTGGTAAGAGGGAGTTTGGTGATAGCTAAAGGATCTCGGATTGGGACCTTGTTTAGGCTAAATGCTTCTACTTTCAGTAACTCTACCAATGTAACTAGCACTAAAAATGCATGTATGTTGTGGCACCATAGATTGGGTCACATTGGTGAAAAAGGTCTTAAGACCATTCTAAATAAAAACTTGGTTGATGGTATTTCTGATTATTCTATTGGTAAAAATGATTTTTGTGAGCATTGTGTGTTTGGTAAACAGAATAGATCATCATTTCCTAAAGGTGTTCATAAAGCTAAGAGACCATTGGAACTTATTCATTCGGATGTATGTGGTCCAGTGGATGTTCCTTCATTGGGTAAATCTCGATATTACGTTTCCTTCATTGATGATGTCTCAAGATACACTTGGATTTATTTTATGCACTCTAAATCTGAAGTTTTCACTAAATTTAAGGAATTTAAGGCATTAGTTGAGAAGCAATCAGATTATAAGATAAAAGTGTTGAGATCTGACAATGGGGGTGAATATTGTTCTAGGGAATTTGATGAATTCTGTAAGCATGCAGGTATTATCCGACAGAAGACTACTCCTTACACTCCCCAACAAAATGGGGTTGCAGAAAGAATGAACCGAACCTTAATGGAAAGAGCTAGGAGCATGTTGAGTAGTGCTAAGCTAGATAAATGCTTTTGGGTAGAAGTTGTTGGTACTGCTTGTTATGTAATTAATAGATCTCCTTGTTCAGCTCTTATTGACAAAACTCCTTATGAAGAGTGGACAGGTAGAAAGCCTTCGGTTTCACACTTAAGGGTCTTTGGTTGTGAGGCTTTTGTTCATGTGCCTCAGGAGAAGCGATCTAAACTGGATCCAAAAGCACAGAGATGCATCTTCATGGGATATGGTGAGAATGTAAAAGGTTACAAGCTTTGGAATCCTTTAACCCGTAGCATGGTATTTTCTAGAGATGTTGTTTTTAGGGAGTTTAGAGCTTTTCCAGATGAAGAACAACCAAAGGAGAAGACAAAGACAATGCACTTCGAGATAAAGAATGAAAAGTAGGAAGATGCACATGTGGAAGAATAGTTAGATGGATCTGAGGATGGAGAAGTAGAGGAGGGTTCAGAGAGTTCAAAGAGCTCAGATGATGTGCAACATGAGCACACAGAGGGAGAAGAAGAATAGGAAAATCCCACTACTCCTACCTTGAGGAGATCCACAAGGCAACAAAAACCAGTTAAAAGGTATGGCCCACCAGATTTTTGGTGTGTATTTGCTTTGTTGAGTACTGACGATGAACCTAGATCCTATAGGGAAGCTCTCTCTTTGGAGGAAAGTGAGTCTTGGATGCAGGCCATGCAGGAGGAGATGATGGCCTTGGATAGTTGTGACACCTGGGATCTTGTTAGTTTACCCAAAGGAAGAAATCCCATTGGATGCAAGTGGGTATTTAAGAAGAAATTTGGTGCAAATGGTCGGTTAGAGTGGTACAAGGCCAGACTGGTGGCCAAGGGCTACTCCTAGAGAGAGGGAGTTGATTTTGGTGAAATTTTCTCTCCTATTGCTAAGTTAACTTCTATTAGATTCCTTTTGTCTATTGTTGCTGCTTATGATTATGAGATAGAGCAAATGGATGTTAAAACTGCTTTCTTGCATGGGGATCTTGAGGAGGAAATTTATATGCGACAACCTGATGGTTTTGTTGTGAAAGGAAAAGAACAATTGGTTTGCAGGTTAAAGAGATCTTTGTATGGTTTGAAATAGTCACCTAGGATGTGGTATCAAAATTTTGATGCTTTCGCATTGAAGTTGGGTTTTATGAGGAGTGAGGAAGATCATTGTGTATATTTTAAAAATATTGATGATCAGATACTAATCATTGTCTTGTATGTTGATGACATGTTGTTTATTGGTAACAACAAGGTGATGATTAGAGAACTCAAGACTCAGCTTTCTGGCACATTTGATATGAAGGACTTGGGGGCTGCAAAATATATTCTTGGGATGGAAATCAGTAGAGATCGAGCTAACAAAAAGCTTTGGTTAAGTCAGAGTAAGTATGTTGATACTATTTTGCAGAGGTTTAATATGCATGACTGTAAGCCAGTTAATATTCCATTTCCTATTGGTACTAAGTTGAGTTCAGATATGAGTCCTAGTAGTGATGATGATTTTGAGGATATGTCTAACGTTCCTTATGCTAGTGTCATTGGGAGTTTAATGTATGCAATGGTTTGCACTAGACCAGATATTGCCCAAGTAGTGGGAGTTCTGAGCAGGTTTATGTCTAACCCTGGTAGAGAGCATTGGACTTATGTTAAGAGGGTATTCAGATATTTATGAGGTACTTCAGATCATTGTTTGGTTTATTGTGGTACTAATGGTGTTGTTGAGTCATTGGACATACAGGGGTTTGTTGATGCTGATTGGGCAGGTGACTTGGATAGTCGAAGGTCCACAAGTGGCTATGTGTTTACTTTGTTTGGAGGTGCAGTGAGTTGGATGAGTAAGAGGTAGCCCACGGTTGCTTTATCCACCATAGAAGTAGAGTATATGGCTGCTACGCATACCTCTAAGGAGGTGGTATGGTTACAGAGACTTGGTGTTGGTATTGGTTTTGATTGCAGGATTGTGAGGATCGGATGTGATAGTCAGAGTGCTATCTGTTTGACCAAGAATCCTATGTATCATGCTCGTACTAAGCATATTGATGTTTAGTATCACTTTGTGCGAGAAATGGTTGAGGGCAGGAAGGTCCTGATACAGAAGGTTGACACTTTGGAGAATGTTGTAGATTCTCTCACGAAGCCAGTAACCACGAAGAAGTTCACTTGGTGCAGGAAGGCCATGGGTCTTGATCACTGTGCTTGATTTATTTTATGTTTTCCTATGGGTGTATTTACAATGTATGATGTCAAGTGGGAGAATGTTGGGATTAAGGTGCCATCAACCTTGTAAATCTCATGTAATTTTAATACTCCTAATATTGTTTGTAATTCACTCATAAGGGATGGAGGGGATTTACCGGTATTTGTATAGTCATCATGGTAATTGCTAAAAGGTGGTTATTTGGAGCTTATCCCATGGGAGACAATCTAGGAGGATATGGGAGATAATTTCTATATTGGGCGCCTAGTTTATTTTTTATGCAAGATTTGGTGGATAGGAAGTTGTGGATCACCTTGCTATTGATAGGTTGTAAGATGGATGCCCATGTGGAGTCATTTAATGCTTTTTTATCTCCATGGATAAGGTTGGTTAGGTGGGTGTGGATTTTTTGCTAGTGGTTTTATCCACTTGTTTTGGGATACTATGGTGGTATTCCATCCACCTCTCATCTATAAATTGAGTTGTGGAGGTAGTGGAAGTATTGTATTATTTTTGCAGGTTCACAGGGTGTTGGTGAAGGATAGAGAGAAGGATATTGTTGTACAACTTCTTCTAGTTTTAATAATATACTTGGCCTCTCTTTTCTTGTGGTTTTTTTCCGAAAGGGTTTTCTCCACATAAATCTGGTGTTAATTGTGTTGCTGATTTCTTTTATGTGATGTTATGTGCAATCACTTTCATTGTTTCAGTTTTGGATTAACTTATTTTTCAGATTTGCATACACATAACTAAGTTATTGCTGCTATCTTCACCTTGTTTTTTCAACAACCACATAGGTGTCTCATAGGGACCTGATCATATTTTTGGTGAAATAGTTTTCACCTTTACCTATATGTTAGTAGAAAAGAGCAATTCAGGTTTTTATGTATATCCACATTTATTTATTAAATTTTATGGTTAAGTATCTTATTTTTTTTTATATCAAATTGGTATGGCTTTGGATTTTCATTGGTAAGACCTAAGTTTAAACCATAGCACCTGTATCAAACAACCACTCTTTTTACCAATACTAGGATTAGATAGCAAATATTTTTCCTTAATATTTTCTCACAAAAATATTTGACCAAGTTAAAATATCATAAACGTACTCAACCTTATTTCTCCTTTCAATGCAATTTTTATTAACTTTGTTTTAACAAAAATATCTAACTCCCTTGGCACACCTTATTACTCCTCTTATAAACTCTAAACACTCAAAAATTAACACCCAAAAATAACACTATGCATATCCTTTTATCTCCCTTTGTATAACTCACAAAAACCTTATAATATGCAATTTCCACTTTATACAACCTTTAAGAAATTAAAAAATTAATTTTCGCAATTTTTGCAACCTTGCAATTATGAGCGCATACCTTACATCCTTACCCATAGACCATATTCATGTAGATATTAAAGTTTAATTAAATAATAAAAGTTTTTTTTTTTTTTTAAGATTTGGTTAATGTGAGAAACCCTACAACCAACACATTTGGTTAGGCATATCCATCCCACCACGACCTCTCATAAGAGGGAGAGTTGAACTTCTCAATAGGTAATTTAACATATAGACACACACACACCAAGGTTTGAACCTTGGACCTCTTGAAAAAGAGCCAAAGCTGAAACTGTTGCCCAATGCCCTAAGAAAAGTAAATAATAAATTGTTTTTTTGGTTAAGATTAAGATTGAAAGGTTTTTCATTATACTAAAGAAGGTATACACAATCTAGTCAAAACATTGAACATATAAAATGCATAAAATTTAATAGAGATATTCAATTGGACCTCAATATTTTTAGTTTATTTTTGTTTTTATAATATGGATTTCAGCAATTGCAATATGCTTATAACATAGAACTTCAAAAAAATAATTGATTCTTAAAAAATAGCATTATACAAAATTAATCATGATCAAATGAACAATTTTGTAAAAGAAAAATCGTCACCTATATGAGTTATCTTGGCTTCATTGTTGAAACATCCAAGCATTTTATAGTTAAGAGTTTATCTCTCCACATAATTGATTAAAATATTTCTTCAAAGAGAACTATAGAAATTACATTGTAAAACATAGTTTGCATGCCCTTGCATTGTTCTTCATAGATGGTATTCTTAAGGTTCATGTGTAGTTCATATACCATGAGGATTTTAAGATATTTGTGGAGCTTTTTCATTACAAAAGCTCAAAATTTTCTAACTATATATTTCATTTACTAGCCTTGATCCTTGACTATCATTTAAAAAATATATATATTTGTACTCATAACACCAAAAGCACCACTCTCTCATTATGTTAGTATTGTTAGTCAAAATCATTGGCTAAAATCTATATATTTTTTTGTCAAGGATATACCTTAAGCTAGGAAAATTGTATAAATGTTGGGGCTAAATAGGATTTTCTCGTCACCTATAGGCCCTTCCACAATGTGCTTTCCATTTGAAACTATTTTTCATTTATAGTTTTTAGTTGCTAACTGTTGGTCTTTTAAGCCTTAATACTTCCACAAATCTCACAGGTTAAATATCACAAGATCAAATATAATATATCCACAATACAATAAGGTCAAGATAATAATATGAGTAAATTAATATGTTAATAAAGGCTAATAAAATATCAAATAACATTTAATAATAAACAAAAATATGAATGTAAATAGCCTAAATCATACATGTACTAAGCATGTAGAACAACTTACAATATTAATTGCTCAAAATGTATGCAACCTTTATTACTCCACTTTCTCTTGCAATTATAATGCTCTTCTCTATAATGTGATGATATTCAGATATATGGATCTTCCTATATGGAGTACTATATAGCCATAGTAGAATGACTCTGGATACTTGACTATTCCTTTCCATATGCTAAGTCTCATGAATTTTGGATTATGTACTTGACACTTGCATACTTGATGAGCACTTGACTCTCTAATATATGCACACCTATACATGACTCTTACACTCCCATAACTTGCACACTCTAACCTAAGACACTTGTGCACATATTTACATTACATATTTGCACTCTTACATATAAGATACTTATGCACATAGACTCAACTTACACTTGCACACTAAGTCACATGACACTTGTGCATTTTATACACATTACAACTTTACATAAAATGGGACATATAACTCACACTCTAAACTATGAGTCAATCCTAATCTATTATTTAGATGGATCATGAAGGTACAATGCAGGTACATTAGCATGTACCAAGTAATGTAATATACTCCAATACTTTCTTGTATTACATTATTTGGATATTGAAGACATTAGTCTTCAATCATAGTCTTCATATTAATATTCAATATTCAAGTTTCCTTGCAATGCATGTGATATTTGTATTTTCTCATATTTATTTCATCATCTTAAACTTCGGATTTACCCAATCCTTGCATTGGTAGAATGGTTTTTGAATCCAAGTTCCTATATTCTAACTTTAGAACAATCAACACTTTTATCTTAAGATAAAGAAAGTTCTTAAGAAAAACCAATTGAATCTAAAGCACATATTCCATTTTTGATTGATCTTATAGCCTATGTTATATTTCCATTCTTGATAACAAATTTACTATACTCATTTATACATTTGAATTCAATTGACATCCCACTTTCAACAAATTTAGTAACTGAAATGAGATTGAATTATAGAACATACATAATATCCTCTAGTACAAAGTGTAAAAATGGTAAACTAGGTGTTACAATACCACTTCCATGAACTAGATATCTCTTATCATATACAATATTTAAATAGAATTATTCTTGACTTCTAAACAATCAAACCATTGTAAATTACTACACATATGATGACTAGCTCCCTAATATATGTACCAAATATTTTTTTTATTTTTGAACTATTTAATTAGATTCACATGAAACTATCTTGCATCTTTGATAGGAGTTTTGAAAAGCATGATGTTGCACATTAAAAAGATTTTGTTTTTAACTTTTCTTTTTATGAAATATGGATTTGTATTTTTATAATGTCTCCTATGTTAAAATGTTCTTCTTGATAACTTATCCATGTTTGTATCTTTTTAAGTAGAAGATATTACAACTGCTAAGTTAATTCAAAACAATGTTTTTAGTTTAATTCCTATGAAGTAGAAAATCTTCTCCCTAGTCTTAGAAAATTATAAATAAATGTTTTCAAATTTATATTTTTTAAGATTTTGAAGTTGAAATCATTTTGTCTCCCAAATAACTAAATTTGTAAATATTATTATAGTTTTTCAATTTTCTCAAAATTTTGAAACTTCAAAACACTTGAATAAAAACTTCAAATTTGAAGAACTTCACAAAATTAAGTATCCTAGACCTTATTACTCCAAACTAATGAAATTTTTTTTCTTAAAACTTTAATCTACTAAAAAATTAAATTACTATAAACAAACCTTATTACTCCAAATGAAGAATGAAAGAAACTTAAATAAAATCTATTCTACTTATCACTCCAAATATTTTATAAAATACTTATTACTTTCAAATATTTCTACAAAGCCTTATTACTCCTAAATAACAATACTAAAAACTTATTTCTCTTGATTTATAAAACTTAATATTCTAAAAATATTCTCTCCAAAAATAAAATTTCAATTTTAAAAATGTTAAAATACAAACTTATCACTCTAAATATAATAACTTTAAATTTAAATTTATAGAACCCTAATTATTTTTGTAAATAAATTACTCCACCAACCTTTGCAAACAAAAAATACTCAAACATGAAAACTCTACTATGATTCAAACTACTACTTTCAAAAACCCTCATGCACGCTTTAATGCTTGCCTTCTTCATATGAAATTTGTAAGCATGTACACATTATAGTTTCTATTTCATTTCCAGTTGGCACTACCTTAAGCATTACTCACTTTCTTACTCTACAATAGATGTTACCAAATCTAGTCTTGGTTATTACATTGCTTGGAATGTTCTCTTGCAAAAACACTTGGCACTTGATCGCTCTCTTCCTTTGTAACCACTTGATAATTTCTTTCTATCTCCTTTAAATTAAGCACTTAGTACTTTATTACTTTCACCTTATAATGAGGCACTTAGCACTTGATTGATTTCAATGAAGTGCTTGGATCTTGATATTCCAATGAAGCACTTAAAGATTGACTACTCACCTTCCTCAATGCTACACTACATTTTATCTTTTGGTATTGCAAACTACTTTGATGTGGATAATCCAATGTTGGAATAAATTTTAACATGGCTATTCCATCCTCTTGCATCATATTCCACCTTATTGCATTGGTTTAAGTTCACACATTATTGTTTTTTATTTGCCTAATATGTTGGTTATTCTTTTTGTAGGTCAAATAGTACTTATCTTTGTGCTAACTTCATGTTTGGTAGGTGGATCATTGTTTGGTCACAATAGCTATATCTTCTCTTATGAGATCCACAACATTTCTACTCTACTTTGAGCTAAATAGCTTGCAACTCACAACACCAAAAAGGGGCTTTAATGAAGGTTCTTAACCACCCTTAAAGGCCTTTAAAGGCATTTATTTAGTCATCATCTATGAGGGTATCGTAAAAAGTTTATGATATATAAAAACATATAAAAATCATCTCAAAAATCCATCCTATTTTTTTGGTTGGTTGAATCAACGTAAATACATATGGGTTGACTAGCATTCTAGACTTTCATATGAAATAAAACAATTCAAGGATAGAGATCCTCCTTGAGCATCCTAATATGTGGTAGTGCCATGGTCTCTATTAGTCAAGGTGTCAAGGTAGAGTTCTCACTTTACAAGATAAATTTTATAGGAATAACATAGGTAACTCATGCTACCAAGAAAGTTGATGCTTTTGATGATCAAATCACATAAACATAGAAATACTACTACAACTCTATGTTCTTGAGTGATGCAACAAAGATGGGTTGATCAACTGGAAATGGAAGATAATGACATATTTGTAACATCTAAGTTGGTATTGTTGCATTATCAAGTGAAGCACTTGATAGATGTAGTTGCTTGGACCTCCTTGTCAGATGGATCTTTGTACCAATTTTATCTTTTGGAATGGTGAGATCAAGAACCATATTGAAGAGTTGAAACAAAAGGGATACATATAATTGAGTGCATCACCTTACAAGAGTTTGATTGAATATAAAGTTTTGAATAAAATCATTATGAAAAATAAGTACCCAATTACTTTTTGAACCAACTTAGAGATGCCAACTATTTCATTAATATCAACCTCAAGTTAGGATAGTGGAAGACAAGATTTACATCCAAGTATTTTGAGTTGTTGGGCATAACCAAATGCATTTTGAATGACAATGTAGACACCAAAATCTAGCCACTTATTGCCCATCCATAGTTCCCTACCATATTTACCCATTATTTATATATATTTTTAATATATATTTAAATAATATTATTTTACACATTATATTAATATATACTTAATAAATGTATGTATATATGTATGAATTAATATCTACTATCCATAATGTTTTAATTCTAACCACTTATCTACCTTAATCCATGCCACATGCCTAGATTTAATATCCACCCTCCATCATGTTTTAATCTTGACCACACAAATTGTGTCATTGAAACCCTAACATGCCCTAGGAGATATTATAAAAGAAATTCATTTTGATGAATCAAAACCTAAGTTTTTTAAGTCCTCAAACATCTAAGCATTCTCACCACATCTATCTTCCATCGCTCATTGTCACCTTTGCATCCACTGCCACCTATATCGCCTGAACTAGATATGCTTCTATAGCTTCTAGTTTAATCCTTGAATGCCCCTCCAAGTTCCCCTAAGCACCTTTGGGCACTTCCTATCATCACCGAGCATATCTCGGCACCTCCTACCATCACCGAGCACCCACAATTGTTCGCTAGGGTATCTACACACTATTTTTTGCAACAACAACGAAGATTAGAAGACAAAAAGTTAGAGTGAGATAAGGTAAATAGTTGTGTGTATTTATTTCATTCTTGTATTATTGCTTTTAATATTATTCTACAATATCTAGGGTTAGTAATCATATTTTTAGAGGGTCTCATGTGTTGGAGCCCTCACAAGTATTATTGACTATTTGTATGTTGTCTATTGTTTGTAGGTGCAAGGATCATATTATTGGTAGCTACTAAAGCTAGAGTGGTCCTACATAGGATATCAGAAAGCCCACTCACCTCTATTGGGATCATATCAAACGTGAAGACATCGCCACTATTTGTTTACTAAGGTTTCAAATAACCCTAGTGTATTGTAATCATTGTATCAAGCATAATAAGCTTTGTAACTCCATATTTGGGGCACATTTTACTATAACATTGAATATCCATGATAAAAATAATAAAATTTTATTTCATTATGCAATTTTATGTGTATTACATTGCTTATTTAATTCTATAGTTCATATTTTAGTGTTGTTCGATTTGCATTCACAAACAAAAGTTTTTCTACTATTGACTGAATCATTTGTAGCTTGTCTAATTTCTCAACATGTGTCTTTACTCTTCAACAGGATATGAGAGGAATAAATGGAGCATGTTGGGCAAGTTATTGAAACCCTATGTAAACACTAATTGGATACCAAATTGGAAAAGTATTTTTTTGGTATGCAAAAATCAAATGTGCAGGTTGCATTATCAGTAAGGAAGGAGTACATATTGAAAAATTTAGGCAATTTGAGACTGGCCTGCACAAATGACCTTCATAGAGCTTTGTATATTCTTATGTCTAATTGACTTTTATGATTGGTTTGTGATAGGCTTCTACCACACCGCATGGCACTTAAATTAAGTGAGAAAAGTAAGAGTAAAAACAAAGTTTGTGTGGAATGAGGTACCACAAAGAGCATTTTGATACTTGACTCATTAACTTAGTTTGGTACTAATACTTACCTTTTTAGATCTGCAAAAACCATCATGGTACTTAAATAAAGTGAGAAAAGAAAGAACAAAATCAAATTTTATGTGGATTGAGGTACCTTAAAGAGCATTCTGAGACTTGATTCATTGACTTAGCTTGACACTAATACTTTGGATATGCAATAAAGATTTGAGATAAAACTATCAACATATGTACTTGGTACATTCCTTGCTCAACTTAAGCTTCTTGTTGCCTACCAAGTGATATATTCAATGATATATTATAAAGGTATCCTGTATAGGACAAATAAATCCATGCCATGTCCCAAGCATCTTAGTGAAAATATTATATTTTGAGTAATGAGAGAATCATACATATTGATAATAGACCCTAGCAATTCTTGTATATAGAAAGCAAAGTCTAAAATGAATGTCATCAAAATAGGTCAATATACCTGCAATAATTCCACCTAAGCATAAAATATAATAAAGTAGTACAAATATGGTTGCTAATGGCTTGAATTAAGATATTCTTGGAGCATTCATTATCATTTTTACTCTTGTGTCAATTTGAGTTCCACTTGTTAGTGATTATACAAGAGTAGCCTTGTCTTCACAAATGCATGCCAAACACTACTTGTAATGAAATAAATAATCAACTACCATCTACATGAAACTTGCACTTGAATATGATTATACCAGTTGAGCATATTCATGTGTCCATGTAGTTTCAATAGGAAGTTTGTAAGAGGCTTTGGATGGCTTGCAACACCTCTTATTGATCTTAAAAAATATCAAATTCATTAGATAGAGGAAATGGAGGTTACATTCAACTCATAAAAAAATAACAATATCCAACTCAATTTCAACACTTGTAGATTATTTTTCCTGCTTTTGTGTGGTTCAATACAGTCCTTCAAGTACAATAATAAGGGAATTTATTATGCAAAATGGGAAACCTATTTATTTTAGAAGTAGAAAGTGGACAAGTAAAGAACTTGAGCTTGTATAATAAGAAAAAATTTATTTAAATGCATACAATCTACAACTACCAAGATAGTATGTGCAAACCTTCCTTCCTTCATCTCTATTACCTATTATTTGATAGAAAATAAAATTTGTACTAATAATAGCCTTCACTGCTTCATTAGACCATGTGTCTCTATTAATATCATGGGAGGTAAAATCTTCAATGGATTGTACATTTGCTATTAGCCATTTATTTTTATGTAGAACCCTCTACTTTTGCTTGCTCAAAATTACCTTTGAACATCAATTCAAAAGGTGGTTTGAAGAGCCCTACAAGCCTGTCCTAGGGTTCATTCCCATTGCCATTCCCAGAAGAAGAAGAAGATGTGGAGGATGTATTTCCATTTTTGTTTCCATACCAAACATAACTATAGTTTTCTTCATCTACAAAATTAGCCCCAAAATTATTTCAAATGTAGTCATCACTGCATAGTGCTTCTCTCCTAACAAAACTATAGTTGTCTTCATGTACAAATTTGGCTCTAGAATATCTCCATTCCTACCCAACATGGGCCTCAAGGACGTGGAGCTCAAAATCCGAATATCATAGACCCTATTCGCCCTATTGTAAGCAAGAGGTAATGTTATAACCCTCATTCCAAAAATACCTATGCCCCAAAACCATCTTATAGGGGAGATGTTCCCTTAGATGGGAACCCTCAAGCTCAACCTGCTCCTAAGATGATATAGCAAGCCTCAGAGCCAAATCACAAAGGAAAGAACCCCATAGATCAATGCCCTAGGGCAAGTAAGTTTGATTGGGTAATACGAGAGGCCTATGGAGGCTCGATGGAAGTGGTCCCATGTACTACAGAGGAATTTATGGGAAGAAATTCCAAGGAGATCAACATCCCAGTGGAGAACAATTTTGATGCATTAAATCATCTAAAGGGAGATCAGATGGATAGCCAAGAAGTGGAATATGAGGTAGAGGAGACTCAAGAGAAGGATTTAGAGGAGAAAAATTAGAGGAAGGAGCAGGAAACTAATAATACAGGAAAGGATACTCAGGAGGAAGAGGTGAACCACCAAGATCAGTGTAACCCCAAAGCAGGGAAAAAAAAATCTACTAATCAAGAGGCTAAGAGCACATAATCATCTCCACTGTCAGAAAGACCAGTTAACATGGAAATCTAGATTGTTACCCCAAAGACCAAGACTAACCTATCCAAGATGGTTACTAGAATCCAAGTGAATCCCAAGCAACCCCATCCTAGAGCAGATGTATGGGGATATGGTTCGGTAGGAAGAGGGAAACCTGGCAATGTTGCCTTAAGGCAGAAAGAATCAGAGCGAGGAGTGGCTGATGACACTCAAGAAGTATTGCTCTTTGGGGTGAAGGCTCGAGGATCCAAATCCCACAAATGAATATTATTTCATGGAATATTCGCAGGAGTAATCCTGCAAAAATAAGAGTTTTGTATGCTCTTAGACAAGAACACAAACTAGATATGATTTTACTGCAAGAAACTAAAATGGAGGAGAGTAGAGTTATTCCTTTTAAGAATAGGACTTGGCGAGAAGCTAAAGTAGTAGGCCAAGAGGCCACTAGAACAACAAGAGGGTTGCTGGTTATGTGGAACAAGAATGTGATTGATAGTAGAGTGATTCTGATGTCTAGTTGGTTTATTTGTCTCTTATGTGTGGATAAAACCACGCAGGAAGAGTGGATCTTAACGAATGTATATGCTCTAGTTAGATAGGGACTAAGAAGGGTTCTTTGGAGTTAGCTAGCTGAATTGAGGGAGATGGTCCCCAACTACCCTTGGATTGTGGTGGGGGATTTCAATTGCTACCTTAATCCTGTAGATAAATTGGGGGGCTCTCAAAGAATAACTACTGATATCTACGAGTTTAGAGATTTTGTTGAGTAACATGAGCTGATGGATGTGGACCTGCGTAGGTTCTCCTATACATGGTCTAACAAAATATTGAAGGAAAACCAAATTCGGATCAGATTAGATAGGTTTCTTATTTCTCAAGAATGCCTGGAGTGGTTTGGGGACTCTTCATTAACGACACTCCCAAGAATCGGGTTTGATCACAACCCAATTATGTGGGAAACAGGGGAGGAATCTAAGAAAAGATACATCTGACCCTTTCGATTCAAACTTATGTGGTTCCAACATCAAGATCTCAAGGATCTGGTTGCCCAATGGTTTGACAAAAAGTATAATGGTTCAAAACTGGCCCAAGTGGCATGTAAACTAAGGAATATGAAGGCTAACATTAGAGAGTGGAACAAAACTTCCTTTGGCAATATTTTTGTTAAAAATATAGAACTAAAAGACAAGATCAATGAACTACAGGAGAAGCTGAAGTCAGAGCAGCTTACAGAGGATCTGAGAAACTAGGAGAGGGAGCTGTTAGCCGAATACCACATGATGCTAGAATTTGAAGAAACCTTTTGGAGTCAAAAATCCAGACTGCGTTGGTTAAAGGAGGGTGACAAAAATACAAAGTTCTTCCATGTCTCTACTCTTCGCCATAGGAGTACTAACAAAATTAAGGATATCAAGATGGTCGATGGGTCTAACACCAAAGATATGGAAGACATAAGGAGGGAAGCAGTTGAGTACTTTAAATCGTTGCTAGAAGATGTAAATCCGACTATTTAAGAAGAGGACTCTCTGTTGGCAACCATTCCACCCCTCATAACTAAGAATCTTAATGGATTCTTACTTAGTCCTTACACAAAGGAGGAAATCAAGAAGGTGGTTTTTGACATGGATGGTAACAGCTCCCCAGGACCGGATGGCTTCCCCACAGCTTTCTTCCAAAAATTTTGGGATATCCTAGGCAATGATGTAGTGGAAGCTATAATTGAGGCTCAAAAGGACATGGAAATCCTAGAAGGAGTTAATGCTACATTTTTAGTCCTCATCCCTAAACTAGTGGGAGCAATGGAATTTTCTAGTTTTTGCCCTATCACTTTATGTAACACTCTGATGAAGATTCTCACAAAAACAATCGCCAATAGGCTCAAGGTTATCCTTCCTTTCATCATTGATATGAACTAAGGAGGCTTTGTGAAAGGGCGACAAATACTGGATGGTATCATTACAATTCATGAGGTTATTCATTCAATGGTGGCTAGTAAGGAAGTAGGTATGTTACTAAAGCTTGATATGAATAAAGCCTACGACCGGGTCTCATGGCGGTTCCTCACCAAGTTTTTGGGTAAGTTTGGTTTTTGTCCCTAGTGGATTAAGTTGATTTTTAGTTGTATCTCTACTACAAGATTTTTTGTCATGGTGAATGGGTCACCCTCCCGTTACTTTAAGAGTGAAAGGGGGTTGCGACAAGGAGATCCTTTGTCTCCATACTTGTTTATTATTTTAGTGGAAGCATTGGGTAGGAAAATTTCAGCAGCGGTGGTAGATGGTCAATTGGAAGGTTTCAAACCAGCCTCAACAGCAAAGCCAGTGTCTCACCAACAGTTTGTGGACGATACAATCATTGTGTCCAAAGCCTCAGTGCCTTAGGCTAGGAAGCTGAAGAGAATTCTAACCAAGTATGAGATAGAATAAGGACGAAGACATAAACTATAAGAAGAGTAGCATCTATTTCTTTAACACGCCCGGTGGGAGGGAGGAAATAATTGCTAACCTCTTCGGTTGTGGAAAGGAGCTTCTACCAGCGACTTATCTAGGCATGCCTATGTTCGAAGGAATAATGAAGGCTACATTGTGGAACTCAGCCATTGACAAGATCTCCAAAAAGTTAGCAGGGTGGAAGGGCAGCCTTCTCAGCTCCACAAGGAAAGCCTTATTAGTTCAAACTACTTTATAGAGCATTCCAATTTATTGCATGTCTCTATTTAGAATGCCTACAAAGGTCCGAGCTACATTGGAGCAAATTCAATGCAACTTCTTGTGGTCAGGTTCATAGGAGAGAAAGAGAATTTTGTTGGTAGCATGGAATCAGGTGTGTGCAAGCAAGGATCAGGGGGGCCTGGGGCTAAAGAGAATGAAAGAAATGAATCAAGCTCTGATTGGCAAACAGGTATGGAGATTTATCAATAATGATCAATTGGGATGGGTAAAACTTCTTAAGGCAAAATATATAAAAAATAATCAGGACTCCCTGAAAGCTGATAATCTCCCTAGAGGATTCTATTTCTGGAATTATTTGCTCAAATGTCGGGAGGTAGTCAGGAAAGGCATCAGATGAAGAATTGGTAATGGAAGACAAGTGGAATTTTGGCAAGACCCGTGGTTGGAAGAGGCCCCTCTGAAAGATAACTTAGACATTTAGGTCCTCCAACATAAACTTTTTAAGGAAATGGGAGGAAAAGTAGGGGATTTTATTGCTGTAGCACAGGAAACTTCCTCTTGGAAGAAAATCACAGTTCATAATCTGTCAGAGCAAGAGAAGGTGGCCCTAAACAAACTCAATGATGCTTTAAGGGTGTTCCTGATCATTCCTGGGGAAGGAAGATACAAGGCAATTTGGGGAAAATCTACAAGTGGGATCTATTCAGTAAAAACTGCCTATAAGTTAATCCACTCAGGATTCAATGGCTGGACTCCAACTTCTATTATTTGGTTAAATAATTTAACCCCAAAAATAGCTTTCTTCTTTTGGTTGGTAGTTCAAAATAAGATTCTGACAACAGATAATCTGCAAAGGAGAGGTTTCCAATTTATCAATTGATGTATCTTGTGTGAGAAGGCGATAGAATCTGTAAGTCAAATATTTATAACTTGTGAATTTTATTGTACAATCTTCCAAATGATCCTGTCCAAATTTCATATAGATTGGGTCTGTCCAAATAGCATGTCTGACTTCTACATACAGTGGGATTCCCCCTTTCGAGCGAAACTTTTGACTTGGCTTTGGAAGCTCAACTTACCCCATTTTTTATGGGGGATATGGAATGAGAGAAATAAGAGAGTATTTAAAGGACGTAAGAAAGATCCCAGGTTATGTGGTAATAAAATAATCAGATATTTGAAAGAAAATTGGAAAACTTTCTTCTTCAAAAATGAGACCATGTCTCTAAGGGAAAGGAGGATTTTGCGAAACTGGGGAGAGGAACTTCCAGACCTAGAAATTACAACCAACCCACGGGATGGTGTCAAGTGGATACCCCCCACACAAAAGTGGGTTAAGTTTAATTTTTACGGGGTAGCTAAAGGAAATCCGGGGGCTACAAGATCAGGAGGAGTTCTGAGAAATGAGGAAGGAAAAGTGGTCCTTGCCTTTGCAGAGCCTTTGGGAACTCAAACAAATCATTTTGTAGAAGCCCGAGCCTACATGTAGGCAATGAGAATTTCCAGACTTGAGGGTTATAAGGAAGTTATCTTTGAAGGGGATTCGCTTAATATAATCAAGGCAATTAAGGAGGATAAAGACCCTAGTCGGACCATCTTGGAGCTTATCCTAGAAGCAAATATTCATAAATCTCATTTGGTTAATGCCCAAATCCAACACACCTTCAGAGAAGGGAACCAGGCAGCGGATCTAATGGCAAATATTGTAGTTTCTGTTGGGGAGATGCAAATTTGGAAGGATAACTTCCGTCAAGAACTATTGGTGTTGGCTTCTAGAGAAGAGATAAGATCAAACCTGTTAGAGCATCAGGAGATCAGAGGGGTTGATGTTGAGTAATCTAACATATGGAATTAGGCAGAAAAGGCATCCCATTTGCTGGGGCCTGGGAGGTGACAAGTGTATAGTACAACAACCTAGTGGTATTAGTAAGTGCTAGGTGTTGTTTGGTTTTTGTTTTATCCTAAATAGTCAAGCAACAAGTATAGGACTGTGGACTCTAAGTATGGCTTAATGTGGGTCTTAGAAAGATCCATTTTGTATTTTGATTATACGGGCTTAATGCTAGAACCAGCCCATTTTGACTATGTAAAAGGTTTGTGGACCTTATAACCACCTCTACCTTATACCAAAAAAAAATTAGCTCTAGAATTATTTAATATGTAGTCATCACTATATAGTGTTTCTATCCTAATTGGAAAGGGTACCCAGATGTTTTGGTCTCTGTCTCCAACATCACCATTGTGTAGAATAGATGTATTGCTTCTTCCAACTGTCAATTAGTCCCTTGGAGAAATTGCTCTACCTTATCTATTGATTATCCAACTATTTCAACGAAGGAAGTAATATTTTCTTGCTTATAAATATCAATATTAGTATCCATATATATCCAGTTCTTTAACCCTGATCAATATGATTGAAACAAAGTTACCAAATAATCTAAGAGTATGTTTCTACCTAATAAAAATGAAAATCTCGAACAATTTTTTCAAGTCTCAAAATAAAATATTCCTACCCACCCAAATGTCATGCTCAATGACATGAAAAATAGTGTGACTGATTTTATTGAATGATTATGGTTGTTGGGTAAAATATTGGTTAATTTATATGGTTTAATTCATTGCATCCATTTAATTTTCAACCTGGGACAACTCGTAAATTTGTGAAAAGACATGCACAATGTATGCCTGTAATTCCTAATGAGATGAGTCATATAGATTCTATGGTTTGAGGGGTTGTTGTTACATTGGATTTCTTGTTATTTATCCAAAATATTAATCTATTTTATATTATAAAAGACATGACTAAAATAAACTATAAAAATAAAAATGCACACTTGTTGGAAAAGTACAAAAAATAGAGGAAAGCTATAGAACTAAATGAATTTGCAAAAAAAATAGAAAACAAGAATAAATAAAATACTAGAAATCAAGGGAAAAGGTGGGATAAATACTGTTGATAGTGGGTTGAGGCTTCCAACATATTCTACCCAAATCAATGCATTCATCAGATGCTAGTTTGAGACTTATAAATCAGTCAAATGAATTGTATTGTATTGCAGCTTCAGAAAAATTACATTAATAATATGGGATTCTATTTTAGGGGTGGTTTGTACATTTATATAGTGCATGACCATCCCTGATTACAAGTTTAGAAAAATCTATTTTAGACTTCTGGTTACAACAAACATACATAAAATAATCATAGATAATGAACGCACACTAATTTTATCCTTCACAAGATAAATTAGGCGTGTTCTATTTATTGATGGAATATGCCTATAATTATATCACAAATCGACATCAGTATAATAGATTTACATGTTTGCTCTATTTACATGTTTGTTTAGCCATTAATGAGAAATGAATAATTTATTCTTGTTCACACTATTGTCTTTCATCTGCATATATCGCTAGAAACCATCATTATGTTTCTTTTGAAAACATGGTTCTTGTTATACTTCTGCTCAACGGGAGTCAGGTGCCGTCTAGCCTATCACTGGGAATCATGCGTTGTTGACTCCAAATTCAGGAGTTAGGCATCATCGATCCTGAAGCTGGAAGTCAGGCACCTTTGGTATCAAAGTCGGGAATCATGCGCCTTTGACCCTAAAGCTGGGAGTCAGGTGCCTTTGATCCTGAAGTCGAGAGTTAGGCACCTTTGATCCCAAAGTTGGGATTCATGCACCTTAACTCAGTGTATGTATCCTTTGTTGCATTCACCGTTTCCATTATATTTCCACCATAAAACATGAAATGCCAGGTCCACATGGGACCTTGACGTAAATATGCAAAAAATATAGCAAAATCATTGAATCTACACATAAATCACACTAAAAAATATATTAGAGAATATACCCAATTTGTATTAAATATATATAAAACTTTCATTAAAAAGTACATTTTATCAAAATAATGCTGCACTATATTATAAATCCATACAAAAATATGAGCATTTTTTGTGCTCATCATCCCCCCATGCTTAGATTTTGCCATGCCCTCGTGGTGCCTTTTTTTGGTAATCTCTTGTTCTGTCAAAATCCTTCTAGTATGCCATGTTTCTTTATTTTATTTCTAGGGTGGTGGATTTATCTCATTTCTTGTCACGTTTTTGTTTACCTCCTTTTTTTGGTTGATTGGGACCTACTTTTATTTTGGGTGCCTCCATGGACTAGACCATAGGGGTTGACTAGGTCCTACTTCAATGTGTGGCTTTGTTCTGATCCATTTATTTCTACCTATTACTTCATCTACGTAAAAACCTATAAATGTAGTGGCATCCTTCTAGAATGTAGGCTTAGCCTGCTTCCAATACTAATGGTTTGGAGGTAGCTGGACTACCATTGGAAAATTAAGTTTATACCATGGTGGATAATGGGACGTATCATGAACTTGGGATTTTGGAAATTTTTCCTTTTTAGGGTCGAGCATTGTGTCCTCTACAACATTCTTATTTTCATCATTTTCCTCTATAGCATTGTCTTCTACATCTTTAGGGGCAAATATTCATCTACTCTCTCTAGTGGTGACATCATTGGCTCTTTACCGAATATACCCATATTGTCTAGATATTCCCTCATCCTTTAGGGATTGTCATCTTGTGAACCATATATACTCCAAAAATATTTTGGTTGTTTAGGGGTAATAGAGATACCTGGCTCTCGAGTTTTTTTCTTATAAGCCTTTCACTCCTTTTTGGCCTCCTTCAAGTTATTTTAGAGCTCTTGGAACTACCCCTTCTAGCTAGAAAGGAATTTCATGGATGCAACCCATTCTTCATCTGAGTTTGGGTCTGGTTGCACCTTCAATTTTTGTTGTATGGCATTCTAATTTAGCTATTTTTTACTCTAGCCTTTGTCTTCCATCTCTTCTATGGTGCCCTTTCTACTTTCCTCTTGGGCCTCACCTTCTTTGATGGTTCAGGTGCTACTACTTCAACTGTGGGTGCTGAAGGACCAACCTCTTATTCCTTCTATAGGGATAATTATTTCGAGGTCTCAGAGGACTTTGCTTCTTATTTTTATGGGTCCCCTGGTGTCTCCAGCTAGTTTAGATGTAGTTTGATCATCCAACTGTTCAACCTTGGTTTTATCAACCAATGGCTAAATAGTTGACTATGCATTCTATGTGGGACCAACTGAATCCTAAGAGTGATCCTTTCTAGAGCTTTGCTATTATCCTACTTCTATCTAAATAGTAGGGTTAACTGTATATGTATCATAAAATGGATGAGTAGCACCCAATAGTGGTTTAGCTTCCCTAGCTGACTATACCACTCATGGTTGATCATCTTGTAGCTAACCATTTGATTGGGCAACATTAGACATACTAGATGACTCTTTCCCCTCATTATCTTAAATATCTACTTTAGGAGGATTTATTTGTGGAATTGGTCCTTCTTGTTCTTCATAGATTGTTTTAGTAGAGGTTTCAAAAATATCTATTGCTTCAACTATTAGGCCTATTTCTATTCGGGCATTATATCGAAACTGACCAGAAGAAGCAATATTTTCCTCGAAATATGAAGAAGTTGTAGGCACCCATTTCCCAATATGTTTGAACCGTAACATCAATATTTGTTGGCTGACCAAACTTTGTTCACTGAACCTATGATTTCAATTACTTCAAAGTGTTCTGTAGTTGGCAGATGGTGTTATACATCTCCAATTATTTCTCTGTAGTTGCCTTTCTGGACACCTCAAAGAGGGTTTGCTCCACCTTGTATTTTCTTTTCCAAATGAAAGCCTGCTCCTTTAATATTTGCACCTATTTATGTAGGTCCTCTTCTTGGACTTCTAGCCTAGAAGGCTCACTAGGGTTATGCATAGCAGCTATTTATCACCAAATTGGCTAAAATTAGGATTTTTGAAATTTAGAATTGACTAATATTTGGGACCCTTGACCAGGGCCGATTAGCCAAAAAAATCTGGGTGCAAATTGTTTTTTGGGTTGATTCACCCTAATTTTATAATAATTTGACCATTTTAAGTTTAAATTTCCAACATTGCTCCTACTAAAAGTGAACCTTCTACATGCATTTGGATACTATATACTTGGATTTCAAAACTGATTTGCCAAATTTTTATAAATACATTTTGGTACCAACCCCTTAAGTATAACCTTGAGGTTCATCTATAGCCATGTTCTGCAACACCTGAGCAATAAATTCATTCTCAATTATGCCAATGACATATTCATCATTGGATGAACTAGGGATGGCCAAGGACACATTCCTTGTCTTGCTCCTAGTCCTTGGGTATTTCAGCACAAGAACAGGGCTTGGCATGCTCTATTCTACTTCCTAAAACACAAGGTATAGAGTTTTTCCTATCTCCCCTATTGGTTGATATTTATGGGAGGTAGGTGCTAACTTTTTTAGCCCTGATGCACCTGTAGTCGATTGACCATGAGATTTGGGAACCTCTATCATCTTCTGTTGTTCTTGAAAAGAGATACATTCTTCAATTGATGCCTCTTTATGTGCCTCTACATGATTGATTAGGGCTGAAATCAACCCATGGTGTGCTAGGGTAGTATTTGTCCCTACCTGGTGTCACCTAACCTCATCATTTATGGCACATGCTAGGTAATAGGGGATATTTATTTGGTCCCCATGTAACAAATGATTCAAAAAACTAAAATTATTTATGTTGAGCCATAAGTACCTACCAGTACATGTGAAGAATCTAGCTATCTACTTGAAAAATTGGTTCCAAAGATCCACGAGATGCTACCTCGATAATATAGAATGTGTCAGATATGTCATTGATCATCCAAAAATTCTTTCTGCACAATCTGTAGGGTTTTCATATTTGTATACACAATCCCCTTTCTGAGGGAGACCAGTAACTACTGCAATATGGGTCTCTATGACTAGAATTTCCAGTCCACACATTCAAGCAACCCCATCCTTTAAAGACTCTATGAATTCCTTGGTAGCCTCAGCATCTTGGTTGTGAGGAACCAACCAACAAAAATCCATCTATATGATTGTTTCAAATTGCCTCTAAACATTTTTATTAATTCCTAGGATATCTTGAGGGTCATTCTTTTTTAGTGGATGATTTGTAGATTTTTCTCCCATGGCAAATTACTCTCTATTTTTTTCTGTAATTTTTTTGGTTTTTCTTTACAACTTACCCTAGCTTTACAAGTTCTTAAACATATCATTTCAATGGAACCATATCCATGCTATCAGGTATCCTTACACCATAATTAGAAATAATTATGGTTATTGGTGTGAACATCATAAAATCGTGTGCCAGATTTCCAAAGGGTGATTGTTATAAATTTTCATCCAATTACTTGCTGGCATGTGGAAAAGTGTAGAGTTGGGTATGTCGATTGGATGGATATTTGTTTTTTAAACAATGTGATGGCAATATTGAAAATATTTCTTTTTCTAATGAAAATTATATACATACAAAATAGAAAATTTAGTACATACCTAATTAGTATTTCATGCATGCATGATATGTAGACACTTGTGGTGCAGATGGATTGTTCGTCGTATGATGACTGTGATTACCAAAAAAACAATGGCATGCATATTTCCCATGTGAGAAAATGTTAATATGAACAATTCATTCTTGAATGTTGTAATTTATTTCATTTGAGGTTCCCTGCTACAAAAAATGCAATAAAAATATTAAATTAATATTTTTTCTTGGGACGACACACATCCCTCCTTAGAAGTCTTGGAGCATGCATAAATCTCCAATGGAAAAAGTGTTTTTTTCACGAGAAATTTAACTTTTAATCATGTGGATAAAAATACTGACATGGCTTTAGTCGCTTCCTGATGTTGAAGGTTTATTTCATATACTAGAAATCAAATGTTTATTAGAATGGAATTCAGGTGCCCTTTTGGTGGAAATTAGGTGCCTACCAAAGTATAAAACAAGCACCTTCTTGAACAAAATATAGGCACCTTATCACTAGAAATCAAGTGCCTTATAAAACAGAATATAGGTGCCTTCTCGCTAGAAATCAAGCACCTTTTTTTTTTAAAACTCTTCAATAATAGGATTCAGGCGCCTTTATGATGTGTGGGAGTTAGATGTCTTCCTGTCATTTGAATAGTCAACATTTTTTGGTATGTCTAAAGTTGAGCACTTTTGGTTTATTAGACTGTCAACGTTCATCATTAAATAACAACATCAACATAATCACTTCATATGGCCCCATATAGCACTGCATAAGTTTTTATTTCCTTTTCTAAAATCAAGAGTCATACAATAATGGCCATTCTCCCACTTTAAATTGCATTAGCTTGTTGTGACAATCGTGCTACTTGAACCTTTGTTTTTGGATGACCTTTGTTTTATGAAGAGCATCACATCGGTATTAATCCAGTTGGTTAATCTACTAAATATATTCATTTTATGCCTCATCCAGATTCAAATCTAAATCTACTATAGTTCTAAGAGTCTTAATTTCAAATTATATGGGTATCATAGCATTCTTCCCATATACTAACTGGAATGGTGTAAAACCAGTGGTAGTTTTCCAGGTGGTTCTATAATCCCACACTACTTTTGGTAATCTTATGGCCCAATATTTCCTATGTTGCTATATCATCTTTGTGAGAATGTTCTCCAATTCAAGGTTGGTGACCTCTACTTTCCCATATGCTTGTGGATGGTAAGGAGTGGTTTGTTGTACTTGAGTTTGTACTACTACATTATTTACTAAATTATAATTGAAGTAAATTGAGGCCCTTGATAAGTAGTGATCTCCCTTGGAACCCCAAATCTTGTAAATATAGATGAAAATAGGAAATCTACTACAACATTCTCTTTAGAATCATGCAATGTCTACACTTCAACCCACTTGGTCACATAGTTAATGCAAACTAAGATATATCTCTTACCTACTAACTGTGGATTAATGGGTCCTACAAAATCCATCCCCCATTTGTCAAATGGCTCAATGTGCACATGTGGTTGGAGTGGAAATTCATCTCTAAGAGTTGGTCTACCCATCCTTTGACACTGTTCACGTTGGCTCACATGTTTTGCTGTATATTTAAATAGTGAAGGTCAGAAGTATCCAACTTACAATACTTTGAATGCAGTTATTTTTCTTGCAAAATTGCCACCATAAGGTTCATTATGGTAAGATTTTAGTATTTATATAATCTCATTATCGGTAACACATCTTCTCATGATTTGATTAGACCTTGTTTTAAATAGACATCCCTCAATCCATGAGAAGTTTACACTTTTCTCTATTAATGTTTATTTCTTATGTGGTAAAAGTGTAGGGGATACTTTACTAGTGGCTAATTAATTAGCCATATCTATGTATCATGATATCTATTCATTTAGAGCAAACAAATGCTCATCTAGAAATTGATATTCTATGGCTGTATGATCTGGTGGCATCAATATGGAAAGAAAATTTACAACCACATTATCCTTACCTAGTTTATATACAATTATCATATCAAATTCCTATAGAAGTAACAACCATTTGATAATTCTAGCATTAATTCTAGTTTTATTTGTCAACTACCTAATGGCTGAATGGTGAGTATGCACAAAAAATAGATTACTTGTAATATAGTGGTAAAATTTGTTAAGAGCATGTATGACTACAAGAAATTATTTTTTTGTGACAGAATAATTGAACTCATCACATGTAATATGTTCACTGACATAATAAATGGCATAGAAGTCATCACCATCCTTTTATCCCAGTACTGGCCCTATTGCATTATTGGATGCATCTACATATATGTGAAAGTGAATGGTCCAATCTGGACCTTTTAGTACTAGATAAATGGTTAGTTTTTCTTTCAAAGTGTTAAATTTTTGTTCACATTCATCTATTTAGACAAACTCTACATTATTTGATAACAATGTGCTTAGGGGTTTAACAATTTTTTTAAAGTCTGCTATAAACATCCTATAGAAACTAGTTGATCCAAGGAAACTTCAAAAATATTTTTGAGTTTTGGGAGTGGGTATATTTTGGATTACCTCTATATTATTTTTATCTACTTTTATCCTATTATTAGAAATATTATGTCCCAATAATATTCTCTTCTACATTAACATAAAATAAAAATCATTACTCAGGGACATATTAGTTTCCTTACACAGTTGAAGTGTTCTTTCTAAATTTGCTATGTCTTCATCAAAAGTCTCACCATAAATGATGAAATCATCCATATATACATCCATAGTTTCTCCAATAATATTAGAGAATATTCTTAATACTATCATTTTATATTTTGCAGGTGCATTACACAAACTAAAGGATAAAACTCGGTAAGAAAAGGTTCCCCATGGACAAGTGAATGTGGTCTTATCTTGATCCTCTTTCCCAATCTAAATCTGATTGTATCCACTAAACCCATCCAAAAAATAAAAGTATTTATTTCCTGCTAAGGTATCAAGGACCTGATCTATGAAAGGTAAGGGAAAGTTGTCTTTCTTTGTTACCTTGTTGAGTGATTTGTAGTCAACACATATACACTAATTTCCATTTTTCTTAAGCACCACCACCAAAGGTGATACCCACTCACTATCAAAGATAGAGTAGATAAACCCAATTTTTAGGAGTTTCTACAATTTAGCTTTAACAAACTCCTATAGTTGGATTCATCCTGCATTGTGGTTGTCTTACCAATTTCATTTTTTCTTCTAGATATATGCAATGAGTACAAAATTTTGGAGCAATTCCTCTCATGTATAAATACTCCCAAGAAAAGCATGTTTATATTTGATTAATATTTATTTTAGTTTGATCTACTAATCAAATGTCAACTCATCATCTATATTCAATACCCTCCCAGGTGCAACCTCAATTTTTTTGATATGGTGATTTTTCCTTGAACATGTGGTAGCTCTGGAGGAGGATAGGAGTATTCACCTTGGAAAAGGTTTGATATAACTCTTTCCTTGTCACTCTCATCCTTCAAATCATCAAATTCCATGATGGATTGAATTATTGATAAATAACCAATATTTTGGTTTTCACAATTAGGTTCTCTCAACAAGTCTATAGATTGTGTAGGTGGATGCATAATCAGTTTATTCACATTATAACCATCATAAATGGTCATTTGTCCATTCCTGAAACTTATGTAGGCATCAACTATTGTAAGCCAAGGTCTACCTAAGATGAGTGGATAACCACCCAACTCAAAATTGGATTGTAACACTAGAAAATATGTTGGGTATTCCCATGCATCCACTATGACTGTTATGTCTTTCAGCATTCCCTTAGGAAGCACTTTAGATCTATCAGCCAATTGAAGGACAATTTTAGATTGGTCAATCTAATTTTCTACATGGTATCCTTAGGAATGACATTAATGGTAGCCCCATATATACTAATGTATTAGTTAAGATAACCTCTAATTTATACAATTAAAGTAGGGCTTCTTGGGTATGAATATTTCTAGTTGTAGATTTTTCCTTGCATTAGATCAACTAACTCACCTACCAAATTGATTGCCTTTGCTGGATTTTTTCCAAGTTTTCTTAGATTCAATTACCTTATGAACTTTGTATATATTAGAATGTCTCTTATGGCCTAAAAAATAAGGATTGTGATTGTCAAATTTTTTAAACTGGAAAGAATGTCAAATTCTAGTTGTACTATCTTTCTAGGTTCCTACATCCTTTTTAGAAAATGTGGAACCTCTTATATGGTATTTATAGTTACTAGTTCATCTTCTACTTCCTCTATAAGAGGTGATTCCTCTTTTCCTAAATCTATTTTTTCCTCGTCTTCTAACGAAGGAGCTATTTCTACACCTACTTGTTTACTTGACCTCAATTGTACAGGACTACAATATACTTATATAATATACATGGGGTACATCTCATTTTTCCTTTGGTATGTTGGGTGTTTTTGGTTGTTTGGATTAGACGTGGGTTGTTTCATAAGTTGAGCAGGTCTCAAAGGAAGGGAAGCTGCTAAACTCTATTGTAGTGGTACTTGTGTTGCATGTTGTGGAGTTAGGCTCCAAGCATTATTATTTCTCCACTGTAGTACAAACTATTGATGTGGCATCCATTGGTAGGGACCAAGGTTGTCCCCACAAACCCAAATTGGGTGGTTGAACTTGACCTTGGTTCTGATAATTTTTTCCTCCTTAGGATAACATTCTTGTTGGCATGTTGTTTCCCATAGAAGAATGTTGTCAATTTCTCCTATTTACCATGAAGTATGCTTCCATTACTTCAAGATATTCTCTAGATTTTGGCAATTGCAGGTACAATTTTATCTTATAATATTTTTGACACATCGCATACTTTAACTTTGTTCTCTGAATATTTGTTTCTGGGGTGCTTTCCTCTACATTTAGTACAAAAATAGGCTAATTCTACCTCATTCTCCTACTTATTTCTTTGAAGCAGAAGAGTGTCCATTTGAATTGTAAGAGATGATAATATCTCACTCTTGAGGTCTTCTAGCATATTTCCTATATCTATTTTAGTGAGTGTGGTTGATTGTTTTATATTTCTAGAGGTTAATTTACCCTTTATTCTTGAATAGTTATGGTATAACTGTCATATATTAGTAATCTCATTCAAAAAAATACTTCTTAAGGACCTATCACCTAGTTTTGCAGGGGGAGATCTTTGCAGGTTAAAGCTAAATCTATCCCAATATTCTTCTAATGATTCACCTTACTTCTGAATCATATCCAGGACATATTATTTGGAATCTCATGCTCTATCAAAGTTTTGGTACTAATATAGGAAGAGTTTTTTATGTCCTCACAATTAGTAATTTGTTTATTTCCTAAACTAATGAACCAGTGCAGGGTTGAATCATCTAGAGTGGAGGGGAACAATTTTAATTTATGAGCATCAATTTTGTAATTTACTAACATGCATAGTACATCAAAATTGAAAAGGAACAAGTCAGGATATTTTGTTTAAAATTCTCTTAATATTGGAAGGTGGGTAGGAGAGATATATTTCACCTTTGTATCTCCTCTTGCCTCCTCGATTGGAAAATTAAAACAAGTGGATGTCTCTTCTACTTCAGCCATATTTTTTGAATACAAGGTTTCAACACCTGCTACTTCCAGATAAACTTTCAAGGCTTCTAAATTATTTCTTTTATCCTCTATAAGGATTCCTAAATTAGTGTTTGAAATAGTTCCATATTTAACTGCTTGAAAAAATTAAATGTTCAACAAATCTTCCTCATATTGAATTCTTTCTACCATTAATCCTTTCTTAGGATTTTGTTGGTTTGGTAAAAAAGGATCTTGTGCAAAAAGTGGATGTTGACTCCAATGCATAGGTGGAGATAGTGGTGGGGATATATCAATGTCAGGATTTGGTATAACTGAAATAGAGGCTTCTTGAGAAATATAATTTTGCTCTTGATAAAACGACCATCCGATCCTCTATTTTTAGGTGGACTCATACAAAATTAAATTGGACCAGTTCTGTAGAAAGTAACCTAAACTAATTTAGATGCGCTTTATTTAGAACTAGATATTATAGTTGGATTTTTCTCGGCAATTGTGCCAAAATTTTGGGCAAAACATTGGTTAATTCCTATAATTTAATTCATTATCTCCATTTAATTATCAACTTGGGACAACTTTTAAACTTGTGAATAGTCGTGCACAATGTATACCTGTAATTCCTAATGAGATGAGTCCTCCAAATTCTATGGTTTGGGAGGGTGTGTTGTTGTGGTGGAGTTCTTGTTCTTTATCCAAACCATTAATCTATTTTATATTATCAAAGACATGATTGAAATAAACTATAAAAATAAAAATGCACTCTTGTTGGAAAAGTACTGAAAATAGGGGAAAGCTATAGAACTAAACTAATTTGAAAAAAATATAGAAAATAGGAAATAAATAAAATAACAAAAAGCAAGAAAAAAGATCGAAGGAATACTATTTAGAGTGGGTCCAGGCTTCCAACATATTCCACCCAAATCAATTCATTCGTTGGATCCTAGTTTTTTTGAGACTGATAAAACAATCAAATCAATTATATTGTATTGCAACTTCAAAAAAATTACATAGATAATCTAGGATTCTATTTTAGGGTTTATTCATGTATTTATATAGTGCACGACCATCCCCGATTACAAGCTTAGGCAAATCTATTTTAGACTTGTGGTTACAACAAAGACGCACAAAATAATCACAAACAACGAATGTGCACTAATTTTATCCTCTACAAGATAAATTAGGCATGTTCTATTGATGGAATATGCTTATAGTTATATCGCAAATCGATATCAGTATAATAAATTTGTGTGTTTTCTCTATTTACATGTTTGTTTATCCATTAATGAGAAATGGATAATTTATTCTGATTCACACTATTGTATTTCATCCACATATATCATTGGAAACAACCATTCTATTTCTTCTGAAAATATGGTTCTTGTTATAATTCTACTTGATGAGAGTCAGACATCATCCAATCCATCAATGCAAATCTGATGCTATTGAATCCAAAGTTTGGAGTCAGGCACCATCGACCCCGAAGCTGGAAGTCAAATTTCTTTGGTCCTAAAGTCGAGAATAAGACACCTTTGACCATAAAGCTGGGAGTTAGGCTCCTTTGATCCTGAAGTTGAGATTCAGACACCTTTGATCCTGAAGTTGGGAGTTAGGCACCTTTTATCCCAAAGTCGGGAGTCAGGCACCTTAACTCAGGGTATGTATCCTTTGTTGCAGTCAATGTTGCCCTTATGTTTCCACCATGAAACATGAAGTGCTAGGTCCACATGGGACCTTGACGTAAATATGCAAAAAATGTAGCAATATCACTAAATATACACACAAATCACATTAAAAACACATATTAGAGAATATACCCAATTTATATTAAATATATATAAAACTTTCATTAAAAAGTACATCTTATCAAAATAATGTCGCACTATATATTATAAATCCATACAAAAATATGAGCATTTTTTGTGTTCATAAATGGTTATAAATATAATTCATCGTGATTCTCATATCATCTCGAGAGCAAAATTTGACTCCCAAAATGAGAAATTGGTGGCAATTGCTTACTTGATCATATGTGTTTGGTAAAGTGTCCACCCTACTTATGCATTAAAAGAAGACAACAATTAATTTTCTATCTATACCTAAATTTGTGTATTAAATGTCATAATATTATATATATATATATATATATATAAAGAATGATTACATTTAATATTATTAACATTTTTTTTGTAATACTTTTAATGCATATCCGTCATGGGGATTGAACCCGGATCACATCACCATAATGCAAGTGATGTCCTTGCCAATAGACCACACTCACATGGATATAATTAAATTTTAATTAAATATATATATATATTTTAATTTGGTTAGTGTGAGAAACCCTACAACCAACGTTTGGGTTAGGCATATTCATTCCACCATGACCTCTCATAAGAGGTAGAGCTAAGCTTCTCAATAGGAAATTTAACACATAGACACACACCAAGGTTTGTACCTTGGACCTCTTGAAAAAGATCCAAAGCCAAAACCATTGCGCAATCCCCCCAAGAAAAGTAAATAATAAATTTCTAAAAACCTTTATTTTGTTAAGATTAAGATTGAAAGGATTTTCATCACACTAAAGAAAGGTATACACAAGCTAGTCAAAACATTGAACATATAAAATGCATAGAAATTAATAGATATATTGAATTAGACCTCAAATTTTTTATTTTTGTTTTTATAATATGGATTTTAGCAATTGCAATATGTTTATAACATAAAACTTTAAAACAATAATTGAACCTTAAAAAATAGCATTATAAAAAATTAATCATGATCAAATGAATAATTTTGTAAAAGAAAACCCATCACCTTTATGATTTATCTTGGCTTCATTGTTGACACATCCAAGCATTTTATAGTTAAGAGTTTATCTCTCCACATAATTGATTAAAATATTTATTCAAATACAACTATAGAAATTACATTGTAAAATATGTTTTTCATTTTCCATGCCCTTGCATTGTTCTTCTTAGATGGTATTCTTAAGTTTCATGTGTAGTTCATCTACCATGAGGATTTTTAGATATTTGTGGAGATTTTTCATTACAAAATCTCAAAAAAAATTAACTATATATTTCATTTACTAGCCTTGATCCTTGACTATCATTTTTAAACGAATGATATTTATACTCATAACACAAAAAACACCATTCTCTCATCATGTTAGTATTGTTATTCAAAATCATTGGCTAAAATCTCTATAATGTTTGTCTAGGATCTACCTTAATCTATAAAAATTATATAAATGTTGGGACTAAATAGGATTTTCTCGTCACTTATAGGCCTTTCCACAATGTCCTTTCCATTTGAAACTAATTTTCACTTCTAGTTTTTATTTGTTAACTGATGGTCTTTTAAGCCTTAATACTTCCACAAATCTAATAGGTTAAATATCACAAGATCAAATATAATATATCCACAATACAATAAGGTCAAGATAATAATATGAGTAAATTAATATGTTAATCAAGGCTAATAATATATCAAATAACATTTAATAATAAACAACAATATGAATGTAAATAGTCTAAATCATACATGTACTAAGCATGTAGAACAACTTACAATATTAATTGCTCAAAATGTATGCAACCTTTATTACTCCATTTTATCTTACAATGATAATGCTCTTCTCTATAATATGATGATATTTAAATATATGGATCTTCATCTATGGAGTACTATATAGCCATAGTAGAATGACTCTGGATACTTGACTAGTCCTTTCCATATGCTAAGTCTCATGACTCTTGTATTATGTACTTGAAACTTGCATACTTGATGAGCACTTGACTCTCTAATATATGCACACCTATACATGACTCTTACACTCCCATAACTTGCACACTCTAACCTAACACACCTCTGCACATATTTACATTGCATATTTGCACTCTTACATATAAGATACTTGTGCACATAGACTTAACTTACACTTGAACTCTAAGTCACATGACACTTGTGCATTTCCTACACATTATAACTTTACATAAAATGGGACATATAACTTACACTCTAAACTATGATTCAATCCTAATATATTATTTAGATGTACCATGAAGGTACCATGGGGGTATATTAGCATGTACCAAATAATATAATATACTCCAACACTTCCTTGTATTACATTATTTGGTTATTGAAGACTTTAGTCTTCATTCATATTCTTCATCTTCATCTTCAATCTTCAAGTATCCTTTCAATGCATGTGATATTCTAATTTTCTCATATTTATTTCATCATATTAAACTTTGGATTTACCCAATGCTTGCATTAGTAGAATGATTGTTGAATTCAAGTTCCTATATTCTAACTTTAGAACAATCAACACTTTCATCTTAAGATAAAGAAAGTTCTTAAGAAAAACCAATTGAATCTAAAGCATATATTCTATTTTTAATTGATCCTATAGCCTCTGTTATATTTTCATTCTTGATAACACATTTATTATGCTCATTTATACATTTTAATTCAATTGATCTTCCACTTTCAACCAATTTAGTAACTTAAATGAGATTGAATTATGGAACATACATAATATCCTCTAGTACAAAGTGTAAAAATGGTAAACTAGGTGTCACAATACCACTTCCATGAACTAGATATCTCTTATCATATACAATATTTAAATAGAAATTATCCTTGACTTCTAGACAATCAAACCATTGCAAATTACTAGTCATATGATAACTAGCTCCCGAATCTATGTACCAAATATTTTTTTATGTTTGAACCATCTAATTAGGTTCACATGAAACTATCTTGCATCTTTGATTGGATTTTTGAAGAGTATGATGTTGCCCATTAACAAGATTTTGTTTCTTAAAATTTTCTTTTATGAAATGTGGTTTTGTATTTTGATAATACCTCCTATGTTAAAAAGTTCCTCTTGATAACTTATCCATGTATGTATCTTTTGAATTAGAAGATATTACGACTTCTAAGTTAATTCAAAACAATATTTCTAGTTTAATTCCTATGAAGTAGAAAACCTTGTCTCCCTAGTTTTAGAAATTATAAATAAATGTTTGCAAATTTATATTTTTTAATTTTTTGAAGTTGAAATAATTTTGTCTCCAAAATAACTAAATTTGCAAATATTATTATAGTTTTTCAATTTTCTCAAAATTTTGAAACTTCAAAACACTTGAAAAAAAACTCCAAATTTGAAGAACTTCACAAAATTAAGTATCCTAGTTGAAAACCTTATTACTCCAAACTTATGAAAATATTTTTCATAAAAATTTAATCTACTAAAAAATTAAATTACTATAAACAAACCTTATTACTCCAAATGAAGAACAAAAGAAACTTAGATAAACTCTATTATAATTATCACTCCAAATATTTTATAAAAAACTTATTACTTTCAAATATTACTACAAAGCCTTATTAATCCTAAATAACAATACTAAAACTTATTACTCTTGATATATAAAACTTAATATTCTAAGAATCTTCTCTCCTAAAATAACTTTTCAATTTCAAAAAATTTAAAATACAAACTTATCACTCTAACTACAATAACTTTAAATTTAAATTTATAAAACACTAATTATTTTTGCAAATAAATTACTCCACCAACCTTTGCAAATGAAAAATATTCAAGCATGCAAACTATACTATGATTCAAACTATCACTTTCAAAAAACCTCATGCATACTTTAATGCTTGCCTTCCTTAGATGAAATTTGTAAGCATGTAAACATTATAGTTTCTATTTCATTTCTAGTTGGTGCTACCTTAGGCATTACTCACTTGATTAATCTACAATAGATGTTACCAAATCTAGTCTTGGCTATTAAATTTCTTGGCATGTTCTCTTACAAAGACACTTGGCACTTGATCACTCTCTTCCTTGCTAACCATTCGATACTTGTTTTCTATCTCCTTTTAATGAAGCATTCAATACTTGATTACTTTCACCTTATAATGAGGCACTTAGAACTTGATTGATTTTAATGAAGTTCTTAGCTCTTTATGTTCCAATGAAGCACTTAGAGATTGACTACTCACCTTCCTCGATGTTACACTATGCTTTCTCTTTTGGCATTGCAAACTACTCTGATGTGGATAATCTAATGTTGGACTAAATTTTAATGTGGCTATTCCATATTCTTGCATCATATTCCACATTATTGCATTGGTTTACGTTCACATATTATTGTTTTTTATTTCCCTAATATGTTGATTACTCCTTTTGTAGGTCAGATAGTAATTATATTTGTGCTAACTCCATGTTTGATAGGTGGCTCTTTGTTTGGTCACAATAGCTCTATCTTATTTTTGACACACAACCTTTCTATTCTAGTTTGAGATAAATAGCTTACAACTCACTACACCAAAAAAGGGCTTTAATAAATATTCTTAACCATCCTTAAATACCTTTAAATATGGTTATTCAATCATCATCTATAAAGGTATCATAAAAACTTTATGACATATGACAATGGCTAAAAATCACCTCAAAAATCCATCCTCTTAGGGCCTAAGAGAGTGGTTTAAAACCACCCTATTAAGGCTATGAGGGTGGTTAGGAACCACCCTCTTAGGTCCAATAGGGTGGATAAAAAATACCCTCTTAGGGTTAAGATATTTTAGACCTAAGAGGACGGTTTATAACTGTAACCACCAGAAAGGCTCACACCCGAGGCAAGAATCCCGTTATTGCAATAGTAAATGAATAAGCAACATGCATAAAAGATAAAATTGACAACAAGATGTATGATAAACACTTTATTTATTCATGAAGTCCAATTTGTGTTACAATTACGTCCCTCTTAGGGATAATCACGTTGATACAATATTACAATAAGGTTTCTTGTGATTGTAATCCTCTTCAAGATAGGTGTGATGCTCAATGTGCCTTTATAGGGTGACACAAACTGCTCTAGGGTGGAGATGCCCTCTTCTTCATGATGGGGAAGGAACTTGATAGTTGGTTCTCCTTTGAAACTATTCCCTGCGGTCAAGAAACAACACAAGAATATCAAAAATATAGGCAACCTCTCATGATGAGGCCCTTTTAGGTAAATTGCATAATGACATCCTTAAACATGCACAATCAAGAAAGTATAAAATATGCTTCTAAACTATGCAAATCGAATCAAGATTTATACAATAGCGTAAAGAAAGACAACAACTACTCTATGCATGGATCAGATATGTGAAATAAGGCATGAAAGTGCATAAAGAACTTATTAATGTCCTAATTGAAGCATAAACATAAAGAAGCTAAATTAACCTAATTCTATGATCATAAATCTGCTAAAATGCCATAAAATCATGAAAACAACCAATCTAAGCTATTTAACTGGACATAAATGAAAATAGGAAGGTGGTTATACCTCTGTTGCAAACCGTAGCTCTAATGAGCGATCTGCACTGTAAACCATGGCTGAGAGCCATGGTTAGCACTCTGATAGGCTTACCCTCAATTCCAAGGGTAGTGGGCTTGACCTCCTTGTCCAATTGATGTTCAAGGGTCACCTTTGATGTCCTTTCGATAGATTTGGTGGTTGAATCATTTTATTGGGCCTTTGTTTACCCAAATTTACACTTCTTGATTCTCCTAGGCACCTAGGGCATCCATGACTAATTGATCTTTAGATTATTGGCAAAGTAGCTCTCAAATGCATGTGTTCAGTATGCAATTCGATAGGGCTTCAGTTGCTTGATCACTTACTCATGATAATTCAACTTCTATATATATCTCTTCCCCATTATTGAAGGGGGTATTTATAGCATGTCCCTAGGGCTAGGGGTGGCTTCATGGAGAAGCCAAGATCAAGAAGGGGTGGTTAGGATAGTTGGAATGGAAGCTTCCACCCTTCAACCACCTTCTTCTAGATCAAATGGCCGTTCCAACCGATTTGGCTCGGATGAAGGCCAACTAAACTTCAGTTAAGACCATAGGTCACAACTATGGTCTAGACTATAAACCATAGGTCTCAGTCATGGTTCAGCTGTAGACCATAGGTCTGGGCTACGGTTCAGACTGATTAGGCCAAGGAGCCCAAATTGAGTGGTTAGAACCATTGCTCTATCTTGGAGTCTGTCCAAGATCTTCCATATGGTCTTGTAGCATGTCCATATGAGTAGTCGCCCTCGACATGACGTATTTTAGGTGTCTACAGATGCCCCTTTTGAGATGCATTGTGAGATCGAACAACGCTGAGAAAAAATAGACCTCCTAAAATGATGTCGAAGGTTCTATGATGATCATTAGTCGGATCAACATTAGATGCCCCAAGTCTAGAAAAAGGATGCGCATCCTGGAATCATTGCTTCCAACTCTTTGGAGGCTTAAACTTGAAAAGCTTGCACTCACCATCAGTCATTCGGGTAGCATTTTTATGCTACAATAGGATTGGCCTATATAACCAAAAGGAGGAGAGATACAAACAAATTATCATATTTGCTATTTTCCCCAAGAAAAGGGGTAAGCTTATGATAGTTGTTTACAATGATTCGCAAGGACGAACACAATTTTGACAAGATCAAGGGATCTACGATCTCTGGGATCTTCTATCGATTTTGATTATGATTTGATATTATGACTACCCCCTCAAGTGATGAGTCGATGAGGGTAATGACAATGTATGAAGTGATGATGTCGCTTGACCACCATGGATGATCTAAAAAAATTTAGATTTGAGCACATTAAATGCTTGGCTATGCCTAGTTCAGCTTTTGATTCCAACTATTAATAATGATTTGCACATTCCTATCCCATGGAGCAGTCAGGCTACAATAGCCATCTTAGGGAATCAAAATGGTACAAATCCAATCAGATTTGTGTTGAATCAAATTGTCGATGATTTGTTGAAAATATGTCATAGGAGACATGACATGAAATGCCTCGTTCCCATGGAGCAGTCCAACCACGAAGGCTTTCTTAGGGATTGAGAAGAAGCATATCAGATCAATGATGAACATTTTTGCCCCAAATGTCCTTATGGTTATTTACTCATCTTGTCGGATTGCATGGATCGCAAGTCATTGCAACCGCCAAGTGTATAGGGTAAATAGTTGAATACGAGGTGCATTTGGATTTCAAATTATTTGAATTTTTTTTTTGAATTTAATCATGGTGCTTGAACATCACCAAATTTGCAACATTGATTGCTTTTATTGAAATTTTGATCCAATGGGAGTCATTGATTTACCTTTTTAGACCTTCCCATGGTGGGATTTTACTAGTTTTTCTTCCAGTTGCTAACCACAACCATGATGTGCGGTTCCCATTTTGCAAATTTGGGAACCGCGGCTAAGATCTGCGATCGCAAAACCCTAATTACTGGACCACAGGTTTTAGCTACGGTCCACGTGGAATAGTAAAAAGTTATAAAATTTCAAATTTTCACTTTTTACCTCATTATTCTTTTATAGTTTTAGAGCTCTGACAGTGACAACTTTAAACCTGCTCTGAAACCCTACCTGATCACATCGACATTCTACCTATCGCACGATGGCAGCATGGGAGGAAGCTTCATCCAGCCAAGGTCGGAGCGAGGGCAAGGTAATTCGATACCTAGACCACGCATTTTTTACCAATAAAATTAACCTCACTAAGAAATGAGATAAATGAACCCAATTAAACTACTGGCAATGAACCTCAGACTTAGATTAGGCTAGCTAGATTAGGTTTTTAATTTTTTTTCTATTTTTTGGGTAGGGAATTAGCCCTGTCCGAGGTTTGAATGGAGACCGTAGGTACCAGTTATGGTGCCCAATTGACTGATTGGGGGCCATAACTGACAGTTGCGATCAACATTCAAAATTCCAACAGTCAAATTTTGACCGTATGCGGACCGCAAGGTTGACCCATGGTTCGCGACTTTAGAAAAAAATTTCCTAATTTTTTTAAATTTTTTCTAAGTTTAATAGGCAATTAATATTATTTAATGCATTTTTGAATCGCCTAAGTATTTTTGCTATTTTTGATGAATGTCTTATGACATGTTTTTGCCTTTTTATCAGTTTTTTAAATGTTTTTGTTATTTTTAGTTAGCTTTTTCCTTATAGTATGCTTTTATTCCAGACATTGACCTCTAGGGTGAGAGAGCCAGATCTACTTAAGACTCTCCATGGATGGCTCATGGGTGGTGAGCGTGACTGGTTTCGAGCCATTGGATTCGGCTATGTCTTGGATTTACCCACTATTCGGGTAAACCAAGCTTACTTGACTGCATTGTCCAGGTGTTGGAATGCCTAGACAAATACATTTCACCTACCCACAAGTGAAATGACTGTTACCTTAGAGGACGTATATCAGATCTTTAGGATCCCTATCGATGGTGAGGCCATCGTATCCTCTAGTTCTGGGGCTAAGAAGCCCATTTTTGATGCTATATTTGGAGACTGGAGCCAACAGGCTCAGGATGCTATTGACCATGGAGGAGTCCACATTGCTTACTGGGAGGGTAAGCACATATTTTTAGTCCATGTTATTGTCTTCATGATCCTCATGGTACAGATTGTGCTTCCAGACTCCTCGAGCATGAGGATTCCTTGGAACCTCTTGGCTAGCATCTGGAGAGTCATCCAGAGTTCTACTAGGCAGCCATTGCACTTAGCTTGGGGTAGCACACTATTATGCCACCTCTATAGGGAGCTATACCAGTTTACTGAGCGGAGCCATAAGGGCATGAGTTGCAGTCTACTATTGTAGATCTAGGGTTGGCAGCATATTAGGATAGAGCATCCTAAGGATCTACCATTAGATATTACTACTATTGTTATCGAGCACTAGTGCTATGCCACCTACTGGCCTCGTGAGGAGGAGGGCACCCACAATAGGATTCATGCTGGTGATATCCAACATTATATTACTCAGTTCATGGCACTTGGCCCGAATGATGTTTAGTGGCGGCCATACATGGATTGTCCTAACTGGCCGGAGGTGGGTGATTGGCTTCGATAGGCTCATCGAGATAGATGGTTGATCGGTCGTAAGGCCGAGATTTGAGAGTACCAATTTTTCTCTCATGTCCTACGATAGTTTGGGATGGTGTAGGACATTCTTGAGATGCCCTTCAGATATCGACGCTTGGCATTAGAGCATGATCTATAGTGGATTCAGCCTATGGCTCTAGGAGATGAGGCTGATGATTACCAGGAGACTAGTGTTGAGATGACTGTGACTACCCTAACATATGATGGATGGTGGTCATTGTTCAGGTGGTACGGGATAGGGCCTTTGGGTTGAGAGCTAGACTAGGCAATAGTAGAGGTAGAGGTGGATCTCGATGGGTGTAGGGTGTGCTAGAGGACAGAGGGTGATTGGGGGGTAGAGGCTGCCATTGAGGAGGCTCTTGAGGTTGACCTAGAGGAGGAGGCTTTCGAGGAGGGTGAGGTCCCTCTTGACAGTGTAGAGGGGGTGCTCCTAGCATAGGTGGCTAACTTGTAGAGTCAGCTTGGTAGGTTCTAGACTCAGCAACGAGAGCGAGATACGATGATTGCTACTCTACAGGCTCAGTTAATTGATAGGGATAGGCGCTTGACTAAGGTGTAGGGATAGATTGAGACTCTGACTACATGGGCTACAACTATAGAGACATAGATTTAGACATTGTAGACTACACTAGAGCTAGCTCAGGCATAGTGAGATGTGGTAGTAGTGGAGAGAGATCTGATCAGGGCATCGAGGGAGGCTATACCGCCTCCTCAGGCTATCATGGGGCCTCCGGTAGCACCAGTAGTAGTTGTACCAGGTGGCCAGGATCCTATGGCTGAGGTCAAGCGATTACGGGATATGGTCATGAGGACCAATGATATGCATGCATCCCGGGTTGCTCGAGTGGACCAGCTGGTAGGTTACATAGAGATGCATGGGTTACAGGTTCCTAAGGATCCTTTCACTCTCGAGTCTCAGTGGACCAGGACTAGGACTACAGGATAGTCTACTACTAGCTCGAGCCATCGTACCCATCGAAGTGAGAGGACACATAGGTCCTCTAGTACACATGGTGATAGTAGTCATACCAGGACTAGGGAGGTAGGGCAGTCTACTACCACATCCAACCATAGGTCCCGATGCACAAAGGTGCCCATCACTCAGGGGGTAGTTGGACGAGTGCTAGGCCTCTTCGGGCTAGGTGGCACACAGGGTGCTCAGTAGGGTCCACAGTAGATAGTAGGGCAGTAGGGAGAGCAGGCTCCTGAGCATAGTACTGAGGGAGGCGGTGAGAGCTCTAGTATAGGGGGAGCAGATCGAGCTAGGGCTTTTATAGCACAGACTACTATTTTGATATATCATCATTTTTGGTGTAAGGTCAAGGACCTACATGATTGTAGCCTATGGGCATTTTTGCATACTCCCTATGTACTCATTTGGACACATATTTATATGATATGATCATTCTAGCTCATTCTATGTACATGTGTATATATTTATTTTTGATCTTATGTTTATGTGATGCACATGGATGCAATGCTTATGTTATGTTGATACTATATGATGCGATGGTGATGTCATGCATTAGATAGCTATTTATTTTATGATGATGATATGCAGTGATCTAGATGCTTAGATATGCTTTTTGATAAATGCATATGGATGCGATGTTTTTCTCTTAATGCATATTTGATATTGCTTCATTGTATGCATTATTTTATGGAAATGCTTTATTTACATGATGTTATTCTAATGTAAATGAACCTGTATGCTTTAATCACTTAAAACATAAGGAATGAATGCAGTGTGTATTTGAAAATTTAATGGATGACGCCACAGGATGTGTAAAAATCATGACTATAATTGAAAATCCTTAAGATAAGAATTTAATCAATTAATCACCCATATATGAAATGTAATGGTATGAAGCTGTATGATGCGAATGAGATAATATGTCATTCTATTTTCTTTCGCACTTTGAATGATATGCATGATATAGTCAGTGGCCATCTAAACATCATTGTTGATATTTATCCGGTATCTATCCTATATCTTGATTGTGCTTTATGCAATGATGTATCATTTCTTGGATACTTTGTAATTTGATAATTTGCAATGACTTTTACCATTTACTGGTTTATGCTTTTGTAGCATTTGTTGCTTTTTAGAGAGATTTTGAGGTTTTTCATGATACTCAAACACCCTAATAAACTTATCAAAAGTTGCATACTAACCACACTAGACTTCTGAGATAAAAGGCTTTTGCTAGGATAGACCCTAACTGTTCATTATCCCTGTGTGTGCAAATGAATATTTTAAGATAAGACACGAGCGTTCCCCGATGTCAAGCGGGATTCTTTCAGCCCATTGCTAAGATAGGGGTTCCACAAATGTCTTATCCAATCTCAAGTTTAGATTTTAGTTGGACTAAGCCACTAAGCAATGCAGGACACCTGAAGCTAGCTCTTCCACATTCAAACATTGGTCTTGTTCATAAGCGAGGTGCTAATGCGTCAGACATATCGTCATGCATAAGGTACAGTAGTGCTGACAATTCTAGGGATTCGGGCTCATTCCTTTCTATCCTTCAATTTTTGGGATACTTGCTCATATGTAGTGAAGCAAGGGAGTCGATTCCATCTTCTTTTTGAACTATCTTTGGATCTTCATTTGATCTCTCTTCGAACTGGATTTTGGATCTTCATTTGATCTCTGCTCGAACTTTTGATTTATGATCTTAATTTGATCTTCACTTTGAACTTTGATTTAAGCCTATTTTCTGATCTTCACTCGATCTTCACTTTTTGGCATTTACATTTGATACTCTTCTTCAAAAACTTTCCTTTGGGAGGATTTACTTGGAAAAACTATTTCTGGTATATCGATTGAGAATATCGATCTTATGATATCAATATGGGATATCACTCTAGGGAGTCGAGCTATGATATCGATCTAGGGGCTCAATCATGAGGATTGATATGGGATATCTCTTTGGTATATTGCTCATTTTATCGTAAGCAAGGGATTCTGAATAGGGAACTAACCTGTCCTTTTGCCAACTGCCAACATTTCCCATATCGTTCGCATAGAGGGATAAGCAAGAATAACTCTTTTCGCTTCAGGATACCCGGTCCTGCTTCATGGCTTTCATCTTCCCCTAGTCCTTGTTAGGATTGTTTAAATTTGTTGATTAGTGATAGGCTTATGATATGCTAAGGGCTATACTAACTGAACCTTAGCTACAAAAGCAAAGTGAGCTTTCTACCAACTCTTGATAAGACTACTAGGTATGATTGAGTGACCAAAAAACCCTAGTATATCTCCATAGCAACATTATAGGTTGTGTTGAAAAACACAATTACTCACATGAATGATGGATCATGATAAATGCAGAGATGCATGATTTAAACACAAACATGGCATCATTTGTAAGATTGACAAACACAAATGCCTTCTATTACGGAATGCAACGGATGACGAATGCCTATATGCAATGCAGTAATGCGGTGGATGCATGAGTGAATGCAAAATTAAAATGCAAATGCAAATGTTTTTGGATTTTATGCTTTACCAATTTTTTTGGATTTTATTGATTTTATAATTTTTATGGGTTTTGAGCCTCATAATTGACCAAACGACGAGTACATGCCTCTGGAGCCTTTAGATTGACCAAGCGATTTTTAGGAATCCTTGGAGCTTTTAGGATTGACCAAAGGGATTATGGGTACCTTTGGGGCATTTTGGGATGACCAAGCAATTTTGAGAATCCTTGGAGCCTTTGGGGTTGACCAAGTAGTTTTTTAAAAACTCTTGGTGCCTTTTGCATTTGACCAAAGGGCTTACATATGCCTTTGGAGCTTTTGGGTTGACCAAGTAATTTTTTAGAAAACTCTTGGTGCCTTTTTGAGTTTGACCAAAGGGCTTACAGATGCCTTTGGAGCTTTTTAGGATGATCGAGTGATTACAAGAAAATCCTTAGGGCTTTTGACTGACATGACCAAGTGGTTTTAGGGACCCTTGGAGCCTTTTGGGATGACCGAGTGGTTTTGACCAAACCCTCGGAGCTTTTGAGGTTGACCAAAGGGCTTATAGATGCCTTTGGAGCTTTTTGACTTGACCAAACCACTAATGAAAGTGTTTGGAGCTTTTTAGGATGATCGAGTTACAAAATCGGTGGGGGGTTTGGAACTCTTGGTGCCTTTTGGGAAGGGCATGCTGCCCTATATACCCCTAGTGAGTGTGCCATTCGATGATGGTGAGGGAGGTGCAATACCTCTAGATTCCTCATTTTTCCTTATCGAATGTGGCGTGGTTGGTGGGAAAGGTATGCTACCTTGAAGACCCCCAGCGTGCATGCTATTTACTAAAAAGTAATCAGCTTTTTTAGGAAGAGTGATAGAACTCAACTCCCCTAGGTGAATATTGGACCTCACTGGTGTGCCTATGCTTCAGCATGGGTGAATAAGAGAGCCATCCTCATGGATCTCATCCCGTTCGACTAGGTCTTCAATGACCCTCTTAAATGACTGGCAACTCCGAATGTCATGTCCATGCACTCGATGATACACACAAAAGGGACCTCTATCAGGTGACCCAGTTTTGGATGCCCTACGCTTAACTTCAGGTAATATGAATGCCTGTGCCTCATGTAACTTTTGAAACAAAGTTAGAGTAGTCATCTGAAATGAAACTACTCATTGCACTGGCCTATTGGGCCTACGAGGTGATTGATGACTCCGAGGTCACTCTTGAGGAGGCGTGACCTCCACTTCATCATATTGGGGCACTCTAAGAGAACCATCTACATGGTAAACCCCCTTATCTATCAAATTTTGCACCACACTCTTAAATTCATGATAATATCGAATGCCATGACCCTCTATTCGATGGTAGAGATAGTAGTGATGCTCCCTGTAACCCATAGGTTTAACTCTATTTGGGTTCAAAGGGATGACATTAGGCAAGGTGATGACCTTAGCCTCTTGCAGCTTCTAAAAAATATCAGACATAGACTCTTGTAATGGAGTCCCACTATGTTGTGACTATTTTGGGCTCTTGCCCCACATTGGTTTGCTTTGAGAATCCAATGGTTGGGTTGGCCACATGGGCTTTTGCTTCCATTGAGGCTTTTCTTGTACTTGCATAGGAAGCGATTCATCCTCAAGTAAGGGTTGCTTTTGTAATTCTAAATTTTCAATCTGGTTCTTGATAAAATGCAATGACTTATCTTGCTCATCCATTCGATGCTCCATCCATTCTAGATGACTTAAAATGGATCGCAAGATTGACAAAGAATTCATATGTATTTCCAATGGGACTGATTCGAAATACCTTTGTCATTTGAAGGAAATAGAAAAGTGGATGCTATGGATCCATTAGGTAATTGCAAATCACCTATTTCCTTCACTTGAGTTGATGTGGATGCTTCTTGATGATACATTTCATCAATGTTATCCACATGCTCATGCATATGACTCAGCTCAAGCTCTTGTTTCACTTCGTTGTGTTGAACTGTGTCACTTTCAGTACCCCCAATATGATGTGAGGAACCTACTTGTTTGTGCTCTCGAGATGGCACCTTGAGAAATGAGTCAGGAGTGACCAATTTCAAAATTTCTGGCCTCGATAGTGTGAAAACATCATTGGATTCCCCCATCTCCTACTTTATGTGATTAAGAATCATTTGATCATCTAGCCTAATGTCGACCATCCCCACAAACTCATGAGAAAACTCCACAACTTCATGCATCATGGGTAATTCATCCACATACTGAGGTTGTTCTATTTTAGTTGTGATAACTGAACCTTCCTCATGCTCATACGATGTCTCCGAGATAGGATCCATAGATGGAGATTCGATGAAAAGTTGACCTAAATCTTCAGTGGACTCTATGGTGGGAAGCATCATAATACTAGCCTCTATAAGCTCTTCATATTCACCATAGTCCTCATAAGAACTATCTGGTGTCATGATGGATGAAGAGGGTGTGATACACTCGGGTGCATCCATGACCATGCTAGGTTCTTCCTCCTTGATAGGAGTGTGAAGATCCTCTAATGATACCTTCGAAGTAGCTATGAGCAACTCTGTAAGGGCATTCATTAATCCTTCCCTGCTAAGCGATGTCGAGAGTGTAGGGGTTGTAGGTGACTCCATAGGTGATAGCGATGGGGATGGTAATTCCAACACCGTCTATGAAGCTGCATCCACACTTTGGATAGGCTCATCCAATTGGGCTTGCAGATGCATAGGCGTCTCACCTGGTTCCTATGGATGATCCTCAGGCTTATAATACTTGAAGGGATCTGGGTCCACTTCAACTACATGAACTTCACCTCCATGGGTGTACTTAATGCATTGATGCACTATTGATGGTATGCACTCCATGGCTCTTATCCATGGTCTACCAAGCAGCAGATTATACTATCTTGATCCCTCTAAAATGTAGCACAATGTAGGAATAATATTTTGTCCCACCTCGATGGGGAGGACTATTGTGCCTACTGTAGGGGATTCCACATCATTAAAGGCTTGCAATATGAAATTTGTTTCCTTGATGTGAGAAAGTGGAATTTTGAGATGTTTGAATGCTGAGGTGGTAATGATATTAATCGATGATCCTGTATCCACCAACACTCGCTTATACGCAATTTATTGTATCCTCACTATGATATGCAATGGAGGATCAGATTCCTTGATAGGGATAGGTTTGACTTCTTATTTATGGAAAGTAATCATAGGTTCCTTATATGGTGGAATAGACTGTATATGCCCCAAGGATTGTGATGACCTTCGAGCGTTGACACTGCTCACCTATCGGACTTGACTACTCTCGACCTCACGCTTATGCATGGGATCCCTAGATGTCTCTTTCGATTGCTCTTCGATAACCCTAGGCATGTCTATCTATCTATAAGCATGGCTATCTACTTGCTTAAGTGGCAACTCTTGACGATGCACTAGGTGCATCACGTTGACTTGTTGCCTGAACACTCTAGGTATGAGCTTCTTTTTGGAAATTACCTCACATGATTGCTCTTCACATGCTTTTTATTGGTAAATCCTCTCCTCACACCATTGGAGCTCATCCAACCTTTGTTGATGCACTCTCTTTCTCTCTATGGACTCACGCTCTAGGCGCTTATGACGACGATGCACCTCCTCCAATTGGTCTTGGAGTAGCTGCCTCTCATGGGCTGCATGAGACTTAGATTCCCTATAGGACTGACTCATGGAGTATGATCCATGACTCTCTATCTCCTTAGATGGAGACCTAGGGACTTGGGTTCTCACCAAATGTGAAGAAACCCCATGATCTATATGGGTGAACCCCCTACGTGATGAAGGGAGCTCACGATGACTCTCAGAAGGTCACGCTTGGAGGATTAGATCCTCAGGTGCACAATGAGTGTGATGCCTAGCAAGGAGGTGTACGAGGTTTGAAAGATCCTCAGGAGAACATCGGGAGCATTCAGAGCCCCTCCATGAACTCTCCAACTCATTAGCTTGTGATTGAGCTCTATCATGCCTAGTCATCATGATGAACCGACTAAACAAGACTCGAGAGGTTTCCTCTCTTACTAAAAATTGTGGCCTCAAGGAGGGCCTTATCTTGATGAATTAAGCAATAAAGAAGCATACAAAGTAAACAATGTGATTATCTCCTTTATATTTTAAAATTTGAGCCCTAAACTATTTGATGTGTTTTCAATATGTGTTGTATCAGTTGTAGAAACTCTTATCGTGTTTTTGTAAAACTTGTTGGATTTTATTCTTGGTTTAATGGATTTCACCTATATACTCACACAAGCCAAATATGGTAATGAAGCCCACACTCAGACAAGGAGCATAGGTCCTGCCAGATCCTCACCCAATCTCACCCTGCGAGTGATATACTCTTTCGAAGAGGAGTACATGCAAATTTTGCTAGCTAGGATGGTTCTTGGATCGTTGGTCATTGGTCCATATATCAAGGGTTCATAGGATTTGGGCCAACGGAGTGGAAGTTACGCCCACCGTCAGTTGGACCCAACCCTACTAGTGGTTGGATGCCAAGCCCAACTCACTAGCGTTTAAGTGTTTCATGGTGTGTGTGGTTCTTTTTAATTGTACAAAAAGAAATGCATCATGTAGCACTCATGCTCATTCTCTATATGATATGCAAAATGAAAGAACGTTTCAAATTTAGAGAATGCAAATTAATGTAGATGCTATTTCAGACAATGCACATTACAATGATGAATGGCCTCTAATCGGGCCTCAAACATGCAAACCGACACACAATATTTATCAAGCACATTGTATTCTAGGGTGGACTGCAATCAGAGATCCGTTGTTCCTAGCAACGCCTTTCTAATGATGCAAAAATAGAATGCTAATCTAGGACTTAATTCATTTTCCTTTTTCTTAAAATGTCCTAATTAAATTTCGTTTTATGCATTCTGGAAAAACACAAGACAGTAAGAACAGAGACAGAGACTAAAAATTGGACCTACCTCAGACCCTCATCTGATGGAGATTTATCCCTCTGCTATCTGTTGTGTCTACTGTAAACCGTAGGTTGGGTCTACGGGCTGCAGTATGAACCATGGGTTGCAGCTGCGGGCCAACAATTAGACCACAACTGTCATCTGCGGTTTGCACCTGATATCAGAAAAAACACATGGGTTAAAAATTAGGGGCATAAAATGTGGAGTTCCACCATGATCGCCATCTGTAACCACCAGAAAGGCTCACACCCGAGGCAAGAATCCCGTTATTGCAATAGTAAATGAATAAGCAACATGCATAAAAGACAAAATTGACAACAAGATGTATGATAAACACTTTATTTATTCATGAAGTCCAATTTGTGTTACAATTACGTCCCTCTTAGGGATAATCACGTTGATACAATATTACAAATCTCTTAGGGATAATCTCTGCATTGAGTATAGTAATTTCGGACCAACTTGCAATGGTATAGTAATAACTCCACACATTTCCTGCGTTTTGTCATTGAAGGATTTTATGATCATATCAGTTCTTTTCATTTCATCACTTCTAAACCCAAATATTTGGTAGAATTCAAAAGTGTAAATGTTTAAAGATGAACCGTTATCAATCAAGACTCGTTTAACTACTACATCTCTAATTAGGGCAGTAATATATAAGGGGTTATCCTTATGTAAACTATGTTGTGGTATATCTCTATCCCGAAAGTCAATACAATCGACTTCTCGAGTTATGATAGTATTGGCCATGGCTTCAGGTTGAATATTTTGTGGTACCATCATTTGGCTTAATGTGGGCATTAACTCATCCCTATGTGTAGGAGAAGATCTTAAAAGGTCCAAAAGGGAAATTATAGCTGTGGTATTTGATAATTGTTCATTAATATTATAAGGAGGTTTAGGTTGAACATTAGGCGTGTGATTCCCTTTATTAGGAACTTTCAAAACAAATGGAGTTGATCCATCATTCTAAGTTTGATCTTGTTGAGAATATTGGGCTTGTTGTCAAGTAACAGCTCCGATGGTACTGAAAATATTTTTTTGCGGATGATGAATGGGTCTTGGTCTAGCATTTATGGCTTGTTCATTAGAAATTAATTGGTGAGAAGATGGTCTAGTAGTGACTCTTCTTGGAAATGGTTCTTCTGGAACCATAGAACTTGTGATAGGTTTAATAGGATCTGATTCATCTTCAGAGCTATTCGATTGATTTGAGGTGATTTCCATGTCACTTTCAGTATCATATTCTACATCGCTAAGATCAGGTGTCTGAGTGTTATATAGAGGTTTGGTCATAACCATGGATAAAGTTGTGTCAAATATTTCCAAATCATGAGTAGGTAAATGCCCATTAATATTTCCTACATATCGGGTAGGAGGGGGAACATTATGATGCTCAATTTGATTAGCCACTTCTTTACCATGCTTTGGTAAAGGATTTTGAAATATGTCCAATGATTGATTGGCATTCTGATTCTGATTTTGGGGGATGTTCTTTTGAGCATTATTAGGAGGATTTTGTTTAGGTTGGAAGGCTTGTACCTCCATCTCATTGTTATCAATCAGGTATTGTATTTTATATTTTAATCTTTTACAAGCGTTGGTAGCGTGTCCAGGTCCTCTATGGAAATTACAGTGTAGATTACCTGTGTATCCGGGTATAGTTGGATCAGGTTCCCGGATATTTGGTAATTGGATCAAACCTCGTGCTAGTAATTGCGGGAGAATGGTTGATAGAGGTTGATTTAACCTAGTAAATTCTTGAGGTGGTTTATCAGGAGGTTTTAATATAAATTTCTCTGTTGTTTTTGCAGTATTAAAATTGGCAACGTTTCTGCTATCGGTGACTCCGTCACCCACAAATTGTTTATTTTTATATTGATTTTTGGATTTTTTCTCATCATCTTTCTTTTTAAGTTGTCCTCTCCTAATGAGAGCATCTTCCACTCTTCGGGCTAAGTCTATAGCCTGATCGAAGGAGGTCAAGGTAGCGGTTGATAACTCATAGGATAGTTGTTCTTGCAAATTATTGATAAAGATATCCAACATTTCCCGATAAGGTAACACAAAGTGTAATTTTCCTATCAACTGTCTCCACCGAGCTAGGAAATCAGCAAAACATTCATCTTTGTCTTGTTTTAAGTTGTACAAATCTTTGATGGTTACATGCATTTCGATGTAGGCACTAAATTTATGAACAAAAGACTCGGCGGTTTCTTTGAAATTCCTCAAAGAATGAATGGGTAGTTGATAATACCACTCCAATGCCATTCCTCATAAACTCTTCGAGAACATTTTTAGTAATAACAATTCATCATGTGATATATCATGACAGGCTATCCTAAACATACGAAGATGCTCTATGGGATCTTCGGTTCCTTTGTATATAGGTAGGATAGGCATAGGAAAGTGTTTAGGATATGGCTATGCTACAACTATAGGATCTAAATGCTAACTACACATCTCTCGATAATTGTACAAGGGACGGTAGGGATCTATCTGGTCCATGCGGGAGACTAACTATTTCACCATGGCTTCCAGATTACTAGTTTGTCCACCATATTGGTTTGGTGGTATTTGAGCATATGATGGTGTGACGTAAGGATTGGATGCTATATTGCTATTATGCAAATGGTTGGTAGGGAGAGTATTATGAAGAATATTTGTAGTAGCATTATGTTGTATCCCATATTGTTGGAAATTGGTGTTTGGTTTCTTTTTAGGTTTTTGTTGATTTGAGGTATGTTGATCAATAAATTGGCAAAATAGAGCAGTGAATGAAGGTTTATTTTGTGTGGGAATAACCATAGTCTTGGTAACAGGCACTCTAGGTGGTTGGGTAACCTGTTGTTGTTGCATGTTCTGGATTATAGCAACCATATCTAAATTGGATGGTCCAGCTTGATCACTTTCTTGATCAATGAAGGACAAGGGATTGGTGCATGTGTGATATATTTCTTCTAGGGTTGCTTGAGTGTCACTAATTTGATCCTTGTCCATATGGATTGCTCTATTAAGAGTGCCAATATTAGTATTGAGGAACTTCCAGAAATGTTCCATGTTATCAAAAGTAACAGCTCCTTCCGGAGACATTTTAGGGGATGAGGATCCTTCCTCTCTAACAGTTTCTCTTTGTTCATTTCCTTTAGAAAACTCTTCTTCTTGTTGGTCTAGGGTTCCTTCTTCCTGAATTGGGTCTTTAGGAAGGACATCTGGTTTATTTATTGGTTTTCCTAACCAATCTTCTTCTACTTCAGTCTGTTTCCCTTTCTTGAGTCTAGTCATTATGCTTAAACTTAGATTTTAGCAAATATATATATATATATATATATATATATATTTGCAACAAGTTTGGGAGGTATATATTTTAATTATATACCTACTATAATACTTAAAAGAAAACATTTTAACTTTTTGTTAACTTTTTGTTTTTGTTTTTTTTTATGATAATATTATAAAGAGAACAAACAACATACTAAATGCAAGAAATAATAAAATAATGGCTTAGTTTTCTATAAATAGTTTATAGATGTCATTGATGGGATCAAGTTCATCAGGAGTCATGAAATGCTCCTCTTCAAGTTGGAAATGGTTTTTCAAGAATTTGACAAAGTGTGCTATGGCGATGTTATCTACTTCTGACTTTGACTTGTAAAAATAGAGCTCATGGCAATACTCTCGATATAACATAGCTCTAGGAACTCTATTCCATCTCTTTCTATCCGTAATAATGACCTCTTGATCCTCTATACGAGATAGAAATTTATGTACTATAACTGCATTGTCAAGGTATTCCTCAAAGGTGTACAACTCGAAAGACACAAGGGATCTTTTATCTGCTAACCACCTATGGCAAGCTCTCTGAAGCTCATGATATAAGGTCACTTGATCAGGATCCAGGATTCTATCTAGGACAAATCTCTTAATTTGCCTAAGTTCGGTTGATCTAGATCCAATGATACCCAATCTCCTATCAAGTTCGTCCCACAAAGGTTGAACCCTATTTGTTTGAGGTACTCTAAGTACAAAAGTAATCTCTATGGCTATTAATTTATTTTCAACATTAATGGTGATAGCTCATCTTTTATTATAATCTACCATCTAAATATGATATGCAATCTTTAATTGTTTGTCTGATGATTCTAAATGCATTTATATTTTTGTTTTTCTTTATTATTTTTATTATTATATATATATTTTTTGGATTGTTTTCAAAAGGTTTTTAGTTTTCACATCGGGTTCACCAAAATGTATCGCTCCAAATTTTTCGCATCCTTACCTTCAGGCTATAGGATCCGCGCTCAAAATGTGAATGCGAGAAGGATGGGACAATACCTCAGACTGAGATGTCCTTTGAAGGTCACGCCTCTCGGGGGATGGGTATAAGGGTGAATTTTTGACAGATGGTGGGTTCACCAGGAAACTTTTGAGTGGCAGTTTCCACGCCTAGGTTGAGAGTAGGTTTGATGTGTTCATTTTATGCTTTAATCATTCAATTCCTAGGTTTGGCCAAGATGAATCTAAGCTATTCTATATGCCAATGATGATTTATATGAATACAAAGAACATAAATAAGTGCTAAACATAGAAAATATGCTAAATGAGACAGAATATACCTGATTTCGAATGTCTGATGTAGATTCTAAGTTTTGTAGAAGTCCAAATCATCTCAAATCATACGTAATCATCTAAAATGTCATAGAATCATCTTATATCTCAATTGGTCATCTAAGATCAGACGAGATCATCATCGATCTGATGAATTCATCAGACGAATTTGTCAGAAACTTGCAGTCACAAAGATAGATACCAAAAACCAAAAATGCAACTACAAAAGTAAGGGGAAATGATAGAAATAATAGTAAATTTTCCTAAATGATAGATCCAGATAGCAATTAAAGGAAAATGTGTTACTTTAATAATTTATTTTAACTTTAGCATGCATCTGTACTAAATGAGGTGAACTCCGGGATGCATAAATAAAATAAACCAAGTTAATGCATAAGAAAATGAAGAGAAAAGATAAGAAAATTGCAAACTTCGGGCTCTGATTGCCCCCAATATGGACTACATTCAGGATCACCTCCAATCATACAAGATCATCTTCGATCCTCGACAGGATCATCCGAAATCGTCTAGAATCGCCTTCGACAATCCGAGCTTGCTTTGGCTGAAAAATAGTAAAATTCCTACAAGAAAACTTGAAATATAGAATGCAAATGATGGTGCGAGGATGTTCTAATGCACAAGGAACTAAATTTATAGGGAAATCAGTTAGCCAAGGGGTTTAGGGGGATAAATTGAGAAAATCCTAGTTTATATAGGATTAGGGAGAGGTTAGGAGGCTGGAGATCATCCCAATTTGGGAGATCTCCAATGGGGGAGACTCTAACTGCACAAACATGCTTTCTACCCAAGTTAGAGAAGTCATTGAAACAGAAGCTAATTATGAAAATTTAGTTTTGGGATGAAATCGTCTGGACGTTCTATTCCAAACGAATTCGTCAGATCTGGGATGATTTCGTCTGATCAGCGACGATATCTTCCAATGGTCAAAACAAATCCTAAAAATGGTGCGGAAAACAAGGTGAGCGGGTAACGGGCAGTTTTGGGTTAAAATTCAAATTTTTATCTTTTTACTAAGATTTAACTGTGCCAATTTTAGGGTGCTACACTTAGTCTCTCTTGACCTATTCTGATTGTTGTTCCATCTATTTAATTTTTGTGCGTTGTTCCTATCCTTGTTGAAATTTTTATTGTCCAACTCATCCTTAGATATCTCACTTTCTCTTACATTGTCTTCTTCTGAAGTGTCTTCATCCGAATTTTCTTCTCCTTTAGAACTTGAGGTTGACTTTCCTTCCCATTTATTTTGTTCTTGTTCAAATCCAAGACCTTTTTTGCTTGATGTAGGATTTTGTATATCGATGAACTTATCTAAGTTATTTGATCTATTTTTGAACCCTTATATCTTGACTTTGGAGTTTTCTAAATCTTCCCTTAATAGAGCTACTTCTTGTACTAACATTTCACATTCTAACACCTTTTCTTCTATCTTATCCTTGAACTTATTTGTATTAGCCTTTGATTTTTCTAGATCCTCTATAAGCATTCTTCTCTCTTCATCACATTCTTGAAACTGAAAGTCAAGTTTAGAGTTTTGCTTTCTTACCTTATTTACTGTTTCAAGAGCATAAATAAGTTCTCTTTTGAGATCATATCCTTCTTTATCTGATTCTTCCTCTATTTGTTTGCCTTTTTCCACATATTTATTTTCTTTTGAATTTTCTTCTATAGGATTACTTTCTTCTTCTTCTAGTGCCATTAGAATATTCTCTTATGGTCCTTCAAGTGCATCCTCATATTCATCATCATTGAAACTATAACCATTCCTTGTACAACTATCTTTAAGATATCCAAAGTTACCACATATAAAAAACTTGAGGATTATTAGTGTCCTTTTTTGTACTTCTTTTTCTTCAATCATAAATAAGACTTCATCTCGATCATCATCTGAAAAACTAGAACCACTATCACTTGAGTAATTACTTGCCTTATCCGTATAGTAGCTCCTATTTTGTCTTTGAAAGAACTTCTTTCCTTGTATTCTTTGTTCATCCTTGCTTTTATTTTGGTACCTGTATATTTTTGATTCCATGTTTTTGTGATCTTGTTTTTCTTCATCATTGCTATTCTTAGCTTCTTGACAATCAGTTGCATAATTACCACACTTTCCACAATTGAAACATTTCATGGATTTTATATCTCTATATCTTCTTGAATACTTATTCCTTCTACCATAATTAGCTTCTTCATAACTGGATGACTCATTTCTTGATTCTGAATTCTTAACCTTTGTCTTCTTAATTGCTTTGAAGGTTTCTTCCTTCTAGGAATTAGGTTATTTTTTTCTCATCTCAAAAGTTGTAAGAATACCAAGCAACATATCTCTTGTCAAATAATCACCATCCTTTGATTCTTCTATAGCTAAAATTATTTCACTAAACCTTGTTGAAAGAGACCTTAAGATCTTATCACAAACATTCGATTCATCCACATTAATTCCTATTCCTTGCATAGCATTAACAACCTCATGGATTCTAAGTAGATAAGTACTAATGTTTTTTTCATCCTTCATTATTAACTCTTCAAATTGTCCTTTGAGATTTCGTATCTTTATTTTCTTGATGCCTTTATCTCTTTTATATATATTCTACAACTTATTCCACATTTATTTTGTATTTTGATAATGCATAACTTTTATGGACTCTATTCTATGCAAACCTCTCAAAAGTGAATTCATTGCTTTTGAATTGTAATGTTGTAGAAGCTTACCTTCCTTATCTATAGGTGGATCAGCTGAGGAGTCACATCCATTTTCAACTGCTTTCCAATTTTCATTGCCAAGTGCCTTCAGATAAATCTTCATCCTCAAACTCCAATATATATAATCACTTCCATCAAATACAGGTGTTGGATTATCTGATGATCCATTCTTAGAATCCATTACATTATTGTAAGTTTTTCCTTCAAGCTGTTAATTTTTTTTGAAGAAACCCACTCTGATACTAATTGAAGAACACAAGTTTATATTGAGAGGGGGGTGAATAGTATAATACCACTTTTTACTTTTCTTTCCCAATAAATATTATGTAATGTATAGATAACAATATCAATAGCAGTAATCAAAGCAATGCACAAATCACCACATACAATTTAGACATCATAATTTCCGTGGTTCACCCAATGTGGGCTACTCCACGAAGAAAATATTTCACTAAAATTTCCTCAATCAATCTCTTGGGAATCCTTTCCCTATTACAATGTTTATGGACCTCTGTCCATAGGAGATACCAATACCCTACTCAAGTTTATGAATATCTATCCACATGAGATACCAATATCCTAACTCTACTCTGGCTAAAGATCCTCTAGAAGACCTCTGCCTCCACTACCCTTAGAAAATTAAACTCTATCCATAGAAGACACCTGTCCTCCATGATTTGGCTGGAGATATTTTTCCTCAACTCTATCACCTCCAAATATCTATCTCAAATCTACACTAAACACGATCCTTTGGTCTAGCACAAATATATACTCATTATTTGTCTCTAATCTGGTACAACCCTATCCTCAAATCTACATCAAACTCTATCCTCGAATCTACACTAAACATAGTCCTTCGGTCTAGCATAAATATGTCCTTAATATTTGTACTCAAGGCTTAACTCAAAGCTTGACTCAATCTTAGATAAAATAAGCTAGATCTGTCCCAAACCCTAACTCAATTTTTGAACAAATCAATCAATCAAATCTGATCACAAATCTTCACAAAGACTTGTCTCAAATCTACCTTACAAGCTTCCACAAAATATCACAACAATATATCCTCAAGTCCTTCATAGAACTTGTCCAATCTATTCTACAAGTCCTCACTAAAACTTGTCCAAATCTTCTCAATAAATTCTCTCAAGAACTTATCCAAATCTGCTCTCAATATGTATTGTAAGCTTCCATAAAAGCTTACCCAAATCTATCCACAAGTCTTCTCAAAGACTTACCTTAAATATGCTCAACAAGTCCACACTAGAACTTGTCCAATCTCATAGAAACATAAAGAGAATTTTTAGAGACTAAATATGCTCTATACTAATCACAATTCTCAATCACTTTCAATCACTCTTTTAGAAACATACAAAGAATTATTAGAGACTCAATATGCTTCAATTCAATACTCAATCACTCTCTCAAATTTAGAATATAGAATATTTTTTTTATGCAACTTGAACAATCACTTCACACATCTACTTGACTAGGATCAACCAATCACTCAATAAAACAATCTTTGCTTACAAACCCTAGTCCAAACATATGAACACTCACTCAAAATGTCTTCCAACAATGCTCAACAACCAATCTCACATAACAATGATACTCATGTTATTTTCAAACCCTAGTTCAATTTATTCACTCAACAACTTACTTCAACAACAATGCTTATAAAATAATCTTCACATAACAATGATACTCATGTTCTTTTCAAACCCTAGTTCAAGTTCTTCACACAACCAATGGCTTCAAAAATAATGCTTATAAAATAATCTTCACATAACAATGATACTCATGTTCTTTTCAAACCCTAGTTCAAGTTCTTAACACAATCAATGGCTTTAACAACAATGCTTATAAAATAAGGTTTTAACAAAAAACTCTTTATTCCAAAAAACCTTGAATAATTAACTCAACACACTTAAAAGGAAACCCTAATCAAGTCCTTTTCACTCCAATATTATTTTCCAGAAAACCAACCAATCAACTCAACTATGGAAGAATGTGCCCATACATTTTTCTTGATGATGAAGGAATCTCATAAATCTGCCACAACCACAAAAACTTCTTTGCCAAGCTCAAAGAAGTTATAAGATGATAAACTCCCTCAAAAATACAATGTAAATATCAAAACACACATAGTATCACTCCATATTTAATAAAATATTCATCAACATATAAAATTAATTGGCCAAATACACCTTATAATCTCCCAATTAAAATAATATTCAATACCAAGCATAATATCAATACACTCTCCTTTTCAAAATAACTCAATGCAAGAAGTCCTCTCAACACTTTAAATCTCCAATAGACCAATGTGACACAAATCCTTTATTCAAAAATAAAGATAACTCCTTATTCCTCCAATTTACCAAAAATAATGATTAATTAAAAAACTTTTCAACTAAACCTTTTAACTCCCTAAGACATCATGTCAAACCTTAGACATCATAAAAATTATATTCAAAATTTATTACCTTTGCCTTGGTGGGACTTGAACTCACGATGCAGCCTCAACCAGCGCCCTAGCCGTGGCTCCAATCACCTCGTGAGCTAAGGGCTCGCTTGGGGAGTAAAGAGCACCACATGCTCTATAATGCCCCTCTAGTGTTCCTAAGAAAAAACGTATGTCGCTTCCTTTGACATTTCCAATACTACCAACAAAACAATGCTTCCATCGTGATTTGATTGTAGGTCACTTTGCACCCAAAACTCTAGCCTCTGTCCACTTGCCACTAGGCCATGCTACTTGGATGGCTCTTGAATTTTGGTTCTTGTCAATTTTATCCTTATTCGTTGGCACTTAAAACAATACACTTGTCTCTTTATTTGCACGAGTTCTTACACACACGATTGCATGCTTTTATCATTTGAGAAAAAGGATGATTAAATGCCTCTAAGGCATATTGTTTTTATACTGAATTCTTCCTTCAAACATAAATGTTGGTGCTTCGATTTTCCTTCAAACTTAAATGTCGACACTTCAATTTTTATTCAAACTTATTAATTTATAAATTATTTAAATTCTTTAGAATTTAAATTTTATAAATTAATTTTTTAAATCCCTTTGGCTTTATTAAAGCCTTTTTTATTTTACCACTTTGTATAAATAATATTTATTTAATTCAATTTGAATTTAAATAAATATTAAAACTCCCTTGGGCTTTTATGAAAAACATTTTATTTTCGCTCACCCATGGTTTTAATAAAAACCCTTCTGACTTATGCTTCCACATAATATCAATAATATTATGAAGCTTTTTGCCTTTAACCCGTGCATTGTTCCTCTTGACCTTTTGACCTCAACAGTAGCTTATTCCTTGACATCAATGATAACTTTGACTCAAAATGTCTAAAATTTCATTCATCATTACACCTTCATTCAATATGTTTCAAATACATTTGCAAGTACAAGTGAATCTTGTATTTAGTGGTTTATCCAAGTCACCTGGTGATTGCAACAACTAGTTATCCATGAAATTTGGTAGGATGGATAAATTACCATAAGTACACTTACATTATCATAAACCCTATCATCTATTAGGGAAAAAATAGATCACATTCACATTCAACATCATCAATATCATTAATCATTACACCTTCATTCAACATTTACCAAATACATTTGCAAGTACAAGTGAACCTTGTATTTAGTGGTTTATCCTAGTCACCTAGCGGTTGCAGCGACTATTTATCCATACAATTCGGTAGGATGGGTAGATCACCATAAGGACACTTACATTTTCACAAAATCTCTTTTCTGGTGGGGCAAAAACAGACTCAATCATTGCATTTTTCCAGGTCAAAAACCCCTTCATTTGTTGTGGCAAAAACATATTTATTCATTACATTATCCATATCATCCGCATTTAACATCATCAATTTTATTCATCATTATACCTTCATTCAATATTCATTTTCCAAGTTCAAATACAAATTTCAAGTGAACCTTGTATTTAGTGATTTATCCTAGTCACCTAGAAGTTGCAGTGACTGGTTATCTATGCAATTCAGTAGGATGGGTAGATCACCATAAGGAAACTTACATTTTCATAAAAACCCTTTTTTTAGGGCAAAAATAGAACCAATCATCCTATACATGTCAAAAACCCCTTCGTCTATTGGGGCAAAAAAAGAATCAATCATTTACATTTTCAAAAACCCTTTCATCTATTGGGGCAAAAATAGAATCAATCATCTGCATTTTCATAAACCCCTTTTTTTTTGTTAGGGAAAAAACAAAATCAATCATACACATGTCAAAAACTCCTTCTTCTACTGGGACAAAAATAGAATCAACCACTTGCATTTTACAAAAATTAATTTACATCATTCATATCATCTATATTCAACATCATCAAATTCATTCATCATTACACCTTCATTCAACATTTATATTTCAACACCATAAAATACATAAATAATTGCATTTACATTCAAAATTTTCTAAGTTCACCTACAAATTCAAGTGAACCTCGTATCTAGTGGTCTATTCTATCTCCTTGGTGATTGCAGTGATTGGCTATCCATGCAATTCGGTAAGATGAGTAAATCACCATAAGGACACTTGGCCATATTCATCATCCAATATCTCACTTTTCAAAAAACAAAATCACTTTTTGTCCTTCATATTTTGAGTGAGACTATGCCAAGACAAATTTTCTCAATAACTGTCATTGATGCCCTTTTCCATGGGGTTCCCAACATGGATAACTTTCATCATTTCCTTTGCAATTACACTAGTCTCCGAGGATGCGGGTTGAGTAAAGTTATTGAGCAACCATTTAGAAATTTCGTGTGGGCTACAATCATGAGTGGCCCTGAGGGTAAGACTTTTTTCTTTTCTTTTTGCATTTCCATCCTTGCATTTCAATGATGCCAAAAGGCACTTTCTTCAACAACATGGAATCACCCTAAATTTGGGGCAGCCAAAATTTGATTTTGATTTCCCACAATGGGATACATCTTACATGATCATGACATATACACTCTAAAAAAACCCCTTTATCTTTTGGAAAAAATAGAATCAATCACTTGCATTTACACCAATCCCCTCTCTTTGTTGGGGTAAAAACGATATCAATTTACATCATTCATATCATCCACACTTACATCATTCATATCATCTAAATTTACACCATGCACTTACATTTGCAAAATTCACATACATAATTTTCCATCATTATATCAATTGGATCGTGAGATTCATTCTTTAATTGAGAGGGTAAGCTACACACAAACAAATTTTTTGTCTTCCAAGATCATCTTCACATCCTAATGAAATAAAGTTGCATCTTCATCAGGCCAAACCAGATGTTTCCTATTTTTGCACCACATTGTGTTTCATGCAACATGGTACAAAAAGGAGCATTTATAGAAACAAAAATCTAGCCACTCATCCTCCATCCATAGCTTCCATCCACACATATCCATTATATATATATAATAATTTTTTATATTGTATGTATATATATATTTAATAAATGTATAATTATTTATATAATTAATCCTAGCCATCCATCATGTTTTAATATTAGCTATCTATCTATCTTAATCCATGCCACTTACCCCACTTTAATCTCCATCCTTCCTCATATAATAATCTCAGCCACACATTTCGTTTTGTTGAAACAATAACACATCTAAGGGAATATTATTAAGAGGAGTTATTTTGATGACTCAACCCCTAAGTCTTGGAATTCTCTAAGTTCTTTGAGTTCCCAAGTTCCCTAAGAACGTTTGGAATCCTAAGTCTCCTAAGTTCTAGAGTCCAAATATTATCTCCATCATACCCATCCTCGCATACCCTCACCATCATTCGCATCCACCGTCACCCACCCTGCGTGAACCAGATATGGTTCTGCAACCCTCTCCTCAGTGATCAAACACCCTCTAGAGCTTCCTGAGTGCCCACCAGAGTCTCTAGAGCACCTCTAGGTGTTCCTATCAGGTCCAAGTACCCACAAGAATTTTTTGTTTAGATCTGTATCCCTATGGCCCTCAATCGACTGTTAGGGCATCTATGTAATCACTTCCTAAATTAGCAATGAAGACAGAAACAATGTTATTGGACAAGGTAAATATTCATTGTATTTCATTTACATTTGTATGCTTATGTTCATAGTTTTCATTGCAAAATTAGGGTTTAGTTATTTTATTTTTTCTGAGGGTCTCACGTAGTGGAGCTCTCATAGATATTATTGATCCTTGTTATTATTTGGTTGTGTACAGGTGTAAATACTACATTCTTTGGAAGATGTTGAAGCTCAAGTGGCTCTGCATAGGATACCAAATCCCACTTACTACTCTATTGGGATTGAATCAAGCACGAAGACACGCCATTTATGTCTAAATAGGGTTTTGAAGAACCCAAGTGCTTTGTAACAATTTTATAAAAAAATAATAAGCATTGTAAAACCCCCCATTTGGGGTAAATTGATTGTAACACAAGAGATCCACTGATAATAATAAAAGAGTTCATTTCTTTGTGCAATCATTTACGTTACTTTGCTTATTCATTTATTTCATATTTTATTTCATTAATTTCTAGGTTCAAAAGGTTATGTCTTTTTGTCAAAGGTTTCATCCTTTTGTCAAAGGTTGAGCCATTTGCCTCGTATACACACATCAATGTCAAAAAGCTCCAAAGGGCCTAACCACTTTGGTCACATTTCAATTCAAAAGGCTCCAAAGGAACGAAAAATCCTTTGGTCACATCCACATTACATCAAAAATTAGTCAATTGTCAAGTTTAAAAGGTTATACCCTTTTGTCAAAGGTTGAGCCCTTTGCCTCGCATACACACATCAAATTCAAAAGGCTCGAAAGGAACCAAAATAATTTGGTCACAATTACATCACATCATCAAAAATTCAATTGCTAGGTTCAAATAGTTACATCCTTTTGTCAAATTTTGTGCCCTTTGACTTGCATTCACATCATCAACACATCAATTTCTAGGTTCAAAAGGTTGTATAATTTTATAAAAAATTGTGCCATTTGCCTTGCATTCACATCAAAAACACATTATTTTCTAGGTTCAAAAGGTTATTTTATTTTATCAAAGGTTGCACCCTTTGCCTTGCATTCATTCCTTATCAAAAATCCCTTTTCTATTAGGGCAAAAACAAAATCATTCATTACATCATTTATATTCCTTGCATTCAACATCATCAATTTTACTCACCATTGCATTTATCAAATTCCTTGGCACTTTCCAAGTGAACCTTGTATTTAGTGGTTTATCCTATTAACCTGGTGGTTGCAACAACTGGTTATCCATGCAATCTGGTAGGATGGACAAATCACCATAAGGACACTTGAATTTTTCAAAAAATCCCTTCATCTATTGGGGCAAAAACAAAATCAATCATTTACATTTTCAAAAACCCTGTCATCTATTGGGGAAAAAATAGATCACATTCACATTTACATTCAACATCATCAATTTCATTCATCATTACACCTTCATTCAATATTTTTCAAGTACATTTGCAAGTACAAGTGAACCTTGTATTTAGTGGTTTATCCTAGTCACCTGGCGGTTGCAACGATTGGTTATCCATGCAATTTGGTAGGATGGGTAAATCACCATAAGGACACTTACATTATCAAAAAACCCTTCATATGTTGGGCAAAAAATAGAATAATTCCTTGAATTATCCATACATCAACATCTAGCATTATCCCTTTCATTCATCATTACACCTTCATTCAACATTTTCCAAATACATTTGCAAGTACAAGTGAACCTTGTATTTAGTGATTTATCCTAGTCACCTAGCGGTTGCAGTGACTGGTTATCCATGCAATTTGGTAGGATGGATAGATCACCATAAGGACACTTAATTTTTCAAATACCCATTTTATGTTAGGAAAAAACATAATTAATATTACATTATCACAAACCCCTTCTCTATTAGGTAAAAAATAGAATCAATCATCTGCATTATCAAAAATCCCTTCATCTATTGGGACAAAAACAAAAGCATTCCTTGTATTATCCATATATAAACATTCAACAACATCAATTTCATTCATCATTACATATTTATTGAACATTTTCCAAATACATTTCCAAGTACAAGTGAACCTTGTATTTAGTGGTTTATCCTAGCCACCTTGCAGTTGCAGTGACTGGTTATCAATGCAATCTGGTAGGATGGATAAATCACTATAAGGAAACTTAAATTTTCAAAAACCCCTTTCTATTGGGGAAAAAATAGACTCAATCACTTGCATTTAAAAAAAAAACCCTTCATCTATTGGGACAAAAATAGATTCAATCACTCACATTTTCACAAACCCCTTCTCTGTTGGGGTAAAAATAAAATCAATCATTGAATTTGCATATTTTTCCAAGTTTATATACAATTTCAAGTGAACCTTGTATCTAGTGATCTATTCTATCTCCTTGGCTATTGCAACGATTTACATCCATGCAATTCGGTAAGATGAGTAAATCACCATAAGAACACTTAGCCATCTTCATCATCCAATATCTCATTGTTAGAAAACAAAATCAATTTTGGTAATTCATATTTTGAGTGAGACTATGCCAAGACCAATTTTCTCAACAATTGTCATTGATGACCTTTTCCATGGGGTTCCCAACATGGATAACTTTCATTATTTCATTTACAATTACACCAATCTCTGAGGATGAAAGCTGAGTACAGTGATTGAGCAACCGTTTAGAAATTCCGTGTGGGAATTAGCTATAATCATGAGTGGCCCTAAGGGCAAGACTATTTTATTTTTATTTTTGCATTTGCATATTTGTATTTTAATGATGCCAAATGGCACTTTCTTCAACAACGTGGTATCACCCCAAACTTGGGGCAACAAAATTTTATTTTGATTTTCCATAATCAGATACATTTTACATGATCATGGAATTTACACTTGGCAATAATCCGCTTCCATCATTAGAGAAAAAATAAATTCAAATGTACATCATTCATATCATTCGCATTTACATCTTACATTTGCACTTACATCATTCAATCATATTTTACATCAAATAACTCTGTCAATTGGCTTGTGAGATTTATTCTTCACTCATTCACCAATTGATGGGGTAAGGTACACAATCAAATTATTTTGTCTTCCAATATTATTTTCGCATCCCAATGAAAGAAAGTTGCGTCTTCATCAGGCCAAACCAGGTGTCTCATATTTTGCACCACATTGTGTTTCATGCAATGTGGTACAAAAAGGGGCATCTGTAGACACCAAAATCTAGCCACTTGTCCTCCATCCATAGCTTCTCACCACACATACCCATTATTTATATATATTTATATATATTTGTTTAATATATATTTAAATAATAATATTTTATATATTATATTTATATATATTTATATGAATTAATCCAAGCCAGACGTCATATTTTAATCTTAGCCATCCATCTACCTTAATCCATACCACTCTACCTGCTTTAATCTCCACCCTTCCTCATGTTCTAATCTCATCCACACATTTCGTGTCATTGAAACCCTAACATGTCTAAGATAAGATTATAAAGAGGAGTCATTTTGACGACTCAACCCCTAAGTCTTGGAATTCTCCAAGTTCTTTGAGTACCCAAGTTCCCTAAGCACATTTGGAATCCTAAGTCTCCTAAGTTCTTTAATATATTTCTGGAGTCCAAACCCTATCTCCATCATACCCATACTTGCATCCCCTCGCTGCCATTCACATCCTCCACATCTATTGCACCCACCTCGTGTGAACCAAATCTAGTTCTACAACTCTCTCCTCAGCTATTGAATGCCCTCCAAAGCTTATCGAGCACCCATCAAAGTCTCCAAAGCACCTCTAGATATTTTTGGTTAGCACAAAGTACCCACATGTGTTTTCCATTCAGATATGTAGCCCTACAACCCTCGGGTGATTGTTAGGGCATCTGCATAATCACTCCCTACATCAACGACAAAGACAAAAATAATGTTATTGGACAAGGTAAAAGTTCATTGTATTTCATTTACATTTTTATGCTTATGTTCATAGTTTTCATTACAATATTAGGGTTTAGTTATTTTATTTTTTTTGAGGGTCTCATACAGTGGAGCCCTCACAGATATTACTGATCCTTATTATTTTTGGCTATGTGCAGGTGTAAAGACTACATTCTTTGGAAGATGTTGAAGCATGGGTGGTCCTGCATAGGATACCAAAGCCTACTCACCATTATATTGGGATCAAATCAAGTGCGAAGACATCCTTTTTATGTCTAACTAGGGTTTTGGAGAACCCTTGTGCTTTGTAACAACTGTATTAAAAATAATAAGTATTGTAAAACCCCCCATTTAGGGTAAATTGATTGTAACATAGGAGATCCACCAGCAATAATAAAAGAGTTCATTTATTTATGCAATCATTTGTGTTACTTTACTTATTTATTTATTTCATAGTTTATGTTTGGTGTTGCTTGATTTTTGTATTCACAAATGGCAATCACGGTCGGACCAAAAATAATAAGCATAGAATACTCTCAAGTGTATTATGTTCAATGGATCAGGTTCTTTTACTTACCCTAGCCTCGTAAGTTAATGTGTACCTTGAATCTTGTGAACTCAGATAGCAACAAGCAATATGTATAGATGCAAATGACTTTGGGTTGACGTGTGACCAAAGGTGTTAAGTAACTTTGGAGCCTTTTGAAATTGAAATGTGACCAAAGATATTAGGTACCTTTGGAGGTTTTTGGAATTGATATGTGACCAAAGGGATTTTAATTCCTTTGGAGCCTTTTGAAATTGAGATGTGACCAAAGGGATTATGTACCTTTGGAGATTTTTGAAATTGAGATGTGACCAAAGGTGTTAAGTGCCTTTGGAGCTTTTTAAAATTGATATGTGACCAAAGGGATTAGGTGCCTTTGGAGTTTTTTTAATTGAGATGTGACCAAAGGTGATAAGTGCCTTTGGAGCCTTTTGATATATTGAAATGTGACCAAAAGTGTTATATGCCTTGGATATTTTTTGAAATGAAATGTGACCAAAGGTGTTAGGTACCTTCGAAGCTTTTTGGAAATGAAATGTTACCAAAGGGATTTGGTACCTTTGGAGATTTTTAAAATTGAGATGTGACCAAAGGAATTAGGTGCATTTGGAGCTCTTCTTTTTAAATTGAGATGTACCAAAGGGATTAGGTACCTTTGGAGCTTTTTTGTTTTGCATGGGGAAGGTGAAATACCTTAAGCATCCCCAATTTTCTTGATGATTGATTATGTGAGTGATTGGGAGGATACGATATCCTAAGAATCCTTAGTATTCTTGATGACTAATGATGTGAGTGATTGGGAGGATGTGATATCGTGAGAATCCCTAGTATGCTTGATGACAGATGATGTGAGTGACTCAAAGGATGCGATATCCTAAGAATCCCCAGTATGCTTGATGATTGAGTTGGTACCAATGTTCTGATCATATGGTTTGGATAGATCATTTGTGGGAAAGACTTTCATATCAATAAGATCTTGGACAATGTTTTTAAATATATGGCAATTGTTGATGTCATGGCCCGCTTGTTGATGATAAGGGAAATACAAGTACTTCTTATAACCTTTTCCATGTGGTTTGTTAGGATCTCTTGGTTTGATTTCTAGAAGTGAAATCTCTTATGCTTCATAAAGCCTTCAAAAAATGGTTGAATAAGATTTTGAAACCATGTAGTCTCAACATAGCTTTGTAGGATGATTGTTGTGTTTGTTCAATTGTGTTGGATGTTGAATTTGTGGTATAAGTATCATGACCTGAGATGTATATTATAAAATTGGATGTTGCAATTGTTGTGGTTAAAATGGATGATGATGAAGTTGATGATGACTCAACTGTAACTCAATGTTAGTGAGTCAAGTTAATTTTTTTTGTAAAATTTTAGTGTGTTGACAATCTGAATGTAAGCTTTGATTTATCTGTTGAGTGTATTGAGATATGGTGAATGGATTATATTGAGTGTGGTGTTGATAGTGTGATGAATTGGGGGGCATGGATTAAAATTGATGATGATGAGGTTGGTGAAGAAATAATTGTGAATGAATAAAATGAGATGATGTATGAGGAATATGGATGGGTTGACTCATGGGAATAGAATGAGTATGGGTAGATGGTGGCATGGGAACGAAATGTGCAGATTTAATTAAATGAAATGTAGATATTTAATTAAAATGCAACATATAAATTTAACTAAATAAAATGTAAATATTTAACTAGATAAAATGAACAAATTTAAATAAATTAAAGGCACAAATTTAATTAAAATGAAATGTACAAATTTAACTAAATGAAATGAAAATATTTAACTAAATAAATTGCACATATTTAAATAAATGAAATAAAAAAATTTAATTAAAATAAAGGCACAAATTAAATTAAATGAATTGCAAGCAAAATAGAATGATCAAAACCAAAAACATAATATGGAGCAACACACCACAAGAACATAAATTGAAACCCTAGGATTTGGGGATAAATGCCTACCCCAAGCCTATTTGGACCGAATTCACATCCTAGAGCAGATAGAGCACAAATTCACACAAGAGTATTAAAAACCCTATGACAAAGATGAAAAGCAACAATAACTGAACAAAAATGATTTACGCGGACACAAGAATAAAAGATATGATATGATAAGCTTGTGGAAGCAACAAGATCCAAGGAATAAGACTCCTTTAAGTAGACAAGTCATCTTCAAGGTCTTCTTTTCTTACAACTCACTATAGAACACACAAAAAAAACTAAGAGCATTAGAAGAAGATTGCATAATAATATCACTAAGGATTACCAAAAGGAATTTGTAGATTATCTTTGCCAAAATAGCTAGGGTGTCAAAAGGATAATCTAATCCCTTTATTTATAAATGTTTCGGAGGCCTAAAATGTAGGAAAACAAAAACTTAACCGCAAAGGAGGGCCGACCTAAAAAAGAACCCTAGAAGTTTAAGAAACTTCTAGAAAACCAAAATCATACCATAGACTTTAGACTGATGTGCAATATTTTACATTTTGAGTGACCAAATGGTGTCAAAATGGGATAAAAATTATGCTGTTGAAATCTCTTTTTGATCCCTATCCAATGATATAATCTTTGAGAAGAATGGAGAAGGTTTGGTGGGGGAAAAGTTGGCTCAAATATAACCTTACTTTTTCAAGTAATAAATTCCTGATTTTAGGTCATCAAAAGGTGGAATTGTCTTGGTTGGTTATACGATTGATCTATGAGGATGAATTGATGAAAAGTGGGTCAATTTTCCATGTCTACATTTCGCCCCCTCTTTGATGTATTTATGATCTAATAAATTCATCAAAAAAATATGTTGACACCTATGGGCATAAGACGACAAACATAAGGGAAGAAAAAGGAAAAGAAATGCCTAAAATAATGTTAGGACAAGTTTAAGGATCTTTCCAAGGCTCTAGGAAAAATGAATCACTTAGGTGGGTCAATTTTCCATGACTAAAATTATAAATATTCATTTTTCCCTTTGGATATTTCATCTTTTGAACAAACTTGCACATACACAATCCTTTAAATTTGTTGCATCCTACCATAACATAACCATAACGAAGAAAACAACATCTTGGAAACACATGGTTTGTTATTTGATCCTACTCATAATAAATACCTGAAAATATTGTATACTCTATTTGTAGCCATGTGTTGAATAATAAAAGTGTATCCAATATTTATATTATATGAGTTTTTACAATGTATTGTTTTTTAATATTTGGATAGTGTAAGAAACTCGTATAACCAATGCTTAGGGTTGAGCATTTCCATCCCATCCATGACCTCTTGTAAGACCACAATCTAAGTTTATCAATAGGTAATTAACACACAAATACACACATCACTATTTGAACCTTTATTCTCTTAAAGAAGAGCTAAATATTGAATCATTGCACTTTATCCCTTGGGATAAAACTCTTGGGTAGAGAGAAACATCTAGAGCCTCTATTAGGTAGTTGACAATGATATCCCATTCAAGTATACTACTATTTGGAGGGAAGCCACAAGAGATTTTTTAAAATCTTCTTGGATGTCATGTTTATATAGGGATTCAAAATCGAGACCTCTCAAATGGAGAGAGTTGTTTGTAATTATAAAAGTGCCACCCTTGTAATTTTCCAATGTATTTATTAGCCCATGTATGTTGAAAACTTAAAGAAATAGCATTCCAAAGGCCATTTGAATTGATAAGAAACAAATGTTACATTTATTTAGACCATTAAGGAGTACTATAGGTGTGATGCTCAATGTGCCTTTATAAGGTGACACGAACTACTCTAGGGTGGAGATGCCCTCTTCTTCGCGATGGGGAAGGAACTTGATAGTTGGTTCTTCTTTGAAACTATTCCCTACAGTCAAGAAACAACACAAGAATGTCAAAAAGATAGGCAACCCCTCATGATGAGGCCCTTTTAGGTAAATTTCATAATGACATCCTTAAACATGCACAATCAAGAAAGTATAAAAGGTGCTTCTAAACTATGCAAATCGAATCAAGATTTATACAATAGTGTAAAGAAAGACAACAACTACTCTATGCATGGATTAGATATATGAAATAAGGCATGAAAGTGCATAAAGAACTTATTAATGTCCTAATTGAAGCATAAACATAAAGAAGCTATACTAACCTAAATCTATGGTCATAAGTCTGCTAAAATGTATTTTAACCATGAAAATAACTAAACTAACCTAATTAACCAAAAAACTAAAATTAGGAAGGTAGTTATACCTCTACTGCAAACCGTAGCTTTGATGAGTGGTCTGCATTGTAAACCGTGGCTAAGAGCCGCAGTTAGCACTTTGATAGGCTTACCCTCAATTCCAAGGGTAGTGGTCTTGACATCCTTGTCCAATTGATGTTCAAGGGTTTCCTTCGATGTCCTTTCAACATATTTGATGATCAAATCACTGTGATGGGCCTTTGTTTACCCAAATTTGCATTTCTTGATCCTCCTAGGCTCCTAGGGCTTCCATGGAAAACTAATCATTGGATGAATAGCAAATTAGCCTTCAAATGCACAAATTTAGTATGCAATCCTATAGGGCTTCAATGCTCGCTTGATCACTTCACACTCACTCGATAATTCATTAGTGCTTCGCTATACAAATCATCTCTATCTCTGCCCTTATTTTTAGGGGTACTTATAGGACTACCCAAGGGCTAGGGGTGGCTTCCTAGAGAAGCCAAGATCAAGAAGGGGTGGTTAGGATAGTTGGAATGGAATCTTTCATCATCTAACCACATTCTTCTAGATCCAATGGCCATTTCAATCGATTTGGCTCAGATTGAAGGTCAACTGAACTTTAGTTAAGACCGTAGGTCACAGTTGTGGTCTAGACTACAAACTGCAAGTCTCAGTCGTGACTCAGTTGTAAACTACAGGTTTGGGCTGTAATTTAGACTGATTAGGCCAAGGAGCCCAAATTGAGTGGTTAGAACCATTGCTCTATCTTGGAGTTTGTCCAATATCTTCCATATGGTCTTGTAGCATGTCCATATGAGTAGTCATCCTTGACATGATGTATTTTAGGTGTCTACAATAACCACCTTCTTAGATCCTAAGAGGCCAATTTATAACCTCCCTCTTAGATACTAATAGGGAGGTTATAATTTGCCCTCTTAGGATAAGAGGGTGGTTTTAAACTACTATATTAGGGTGACCTAAGAGGGTGGTTTATAACCGATGTCTTAGGTCTAAGAGGGCATTCCAAAACTACCCTCTTAGGGTCTCGCCTAAAAAAATATAAAAGATACCTCAGCTGAAATAACATAGAACTCAACAGTGGTTTGTTGTTTTCGCTGAAGCGGCCTTTATTTCTCATGGTCATTTCATGGACAAGGTAAATTTCCATTAGAAAAAAGAGGAATAGACTTTTAAATTACCTCCAAGGGACAAAAGTTTCCATGGAAGCATCAGAATATGTATGAATTCGTAATGCACCATTTTGCTCTTGTTGGAGTGCATAAAACCAATGTGGTCCTAGCCATACCATGTTACGAAAAAAATTACACTTGATAGATGACCACATGCATACTATCCTGTGGGATATAGAAATAAACAATGTATGTATGTATAAAAGACCATGATAAGAAGTCATCCAAATCCTTAGGTGCTGGAAATTCTTTACAGTTTGAAGATAGCATTATTCAAAAGAATCTTAATTTCAATAGGCTAAAACTTACCAATGATATCCCATTATATACCCTATTTTTTTGGTTGGTTGAATCAAGGTAAAGATATATGAGTCGACTAACATCCTAGACTTTCATATGCAATAAAATAATTCAAATATAGAGATCCTCCTTGAGCAACCCAATATGTGGTAATGCCATGGTGTCTACTAGTCAATGTGTCAAGGAAAAGTTCTCATTTTATGAGATAAATTTTATAGGGATGACAGAGGTAACTCATGCTACAAAGAAGGTTGATAATTTTTATGATTAAATCACATAAATACGAAAAGGCTACTGCAACTCTATGTTCTTGAGTGATGCAACAAAGATGAGTTGATCAACTGGTAATGGAAGACAAGGACTAATTTCTAACATCTAATTTGGTATTGTTGCATTATCAGGTGAAGCACTTGATAGATGTAGTTGCTTGGGCCTCCTTGTAAAATGAATCTTTGTACCAATTTTATCTTTTGAAATGGTGAGATCAAACACCACATTGAAGAGTTGAGACAAAAGGGATGCATATGGTTGAGTGCACCACCTTTCAAGAGTTTTATTGAATATAAATATTTGAATAAAATCATTGTGAAAAATAGGTACCCAATTACTTGTTGAATCAACTTAGAGATGCCAACTATTTCATTAAGATCAACCTCAAGTTAGGATTGTGGAAGAAATATTTACATCCAAGTATTTTGAGTTGTTGGGCATAACCAAATGCATTTTGAATGACAATTGTTTTCTAATGTTTATTGAATCATTTGTAGCTTGTCTACTTGCTCAACATGTGTCTTTACTCTTCAAAAAAACATGAGAGGAACAAATGGAGCATGTTGGGAAAGTTTTTATTACCTTATATAAACACTAATTGGATACCAAATTGGAAAAGTGTTTGTTTAATATAAAAAAATCAAATGTGTAGGTTGCATTATCAGTAAGGAAGGCGTTCATGTTAAAAAATTTAGATAATTTGAGATTGGCCTGCACAAATGACCTTCATAGATCTTTGTATATTCTTAGGTATAACTTATTTTTATGATTGGTTTAGGATAGCTTCTCCCACACCACATGGTACTTAAATTAAGTTTGAAAAGAAATAGCCAAACCAAAGTTTATGTGGATTGAGGTACCACGAAAAACATTCTGAGACTTGACTAATTAATTTAGATTAGCACTAATACTTACCTTTTTGGATCTGTAACAACCATCATCATACTTAAATCAAGTGAGAAAAGAAAGAGCCAAATCAAAGTTCATGTGGACTGAGTTACCACAAAGAGCATTCTGAGACTTGATTCATTGGCTTAGCTTGGCACTAATACTTACCTTTTTGGATCTACAACAATGATTTAAGATAAAATTATCAACATATGCACTTGGTACATTCCTTTCTCAACTTAAGCATCTTGTTGTCTACCAAGTCAGATATTCGGTGATATATTCTGAACGTATCTTGCATAGGACAAATAAATCCATGCCATGTCCCAAGCATGTTAGTGAAAACATTATATTTTGAGTAATGAGAGAATCATACATATTGAAAAATAAACCCTTGCAATTCTTGTAGATAGAGATCAAAGTGTACAATGAATGTCATAAAAAGAGATCAATATACCTACAAGAGTTCCACCTAAGCATCAAATATAAGAAGGTAGTACAAATATGGTTGTTGGTGGCTTGAATCTTCTTAGAGCATTCATTATAATTTTTTACTCTTGTGTCCATTTGAGTTCCACTTGTTAGTGATTATACAAGAGTAGCTCTATATTCACAAATGCATGCCAAACACTACTCATAATGAAACAAACAATTAACTACCATCTGCATAAAAGTTGCACTTGAATATTATATCGGTTGAGGGTATTCATGTGTCCATGTAGTTTCAATAGGAAGTTTGTAAGAGGATTTGGATGGCTTGCAATACCTCTTATTGATCTTAAAAAATATTAAATTCATTAGATAGAGGCAATAGAGGTTACATTCAACTCATGAAAAAATAATAATATCCAACTCAGTTTCAACACTTGTAGATTCTTTTTCCCTCTTCTTTGTGGTTCAATATGATCCTTCAAATATAGTCATAAGGGAATTTCTTATGCAAAATGGGAAACCTATTCTTTTTAGAAGCAAAAAGTGGACAAGTAAATAACTTGAGCTTGTATACTATAGATAATTTTATTTAAATTCATGCAATCTATAGTTACCAAGATTGCCATCAAAATATTGATAAATTGGATCTTGAAGCTTAGCATTACACAGTTTATTTTGAATAATATATGGAATATTTTCTCTTAGATTGTTGGATGAAAACCAAGTTATTATTTATGAATAAAAATGATCTATTTCACCTCTTACATGTACAAAAGCAAGAAAGAAATTATATTATGTCCAAGAGTGACCAAGAAAAAAAAAGAAATTATATTATGAGAAAATAGCAACTAAAAACCAATAGGATATGTCCCATAGTAAACCACTAATTTCAAAAATATATATGTGAAAATTTAATTTGTTCTCATTCCTCCAATGCTGAGGATGAAAGAATACAAAAATATTGTTATATCTACTAGCTATAAATGATTCAAACCAATAGAACTATATAGTTTTAAATACATATAGTTATAGTTTTACTCTAATAGAATATTAACAAAATGCTCTCATATTTAAAAGATACAATTTTACTCTAAGAAAATATCAACAAAATCCTGTAATATTCAAAAGATAATAATCTTCAGATCAAAAATCAATTCAATACATGTAAATATAACAAACTTCAACAATGAACAATTTACTTTCTATAGTGTATAAAATCAAGACCTTTCTAGTTAATTGGTTTGTTGTCAAAACCTAAAATTCTAATCATTCCCTGCATTATAAAAAAAATATGAAAATAAAAATATCCATTCAATGGTCATATTAATCAAATAAAATATACTGATGGCTTACGTTGCTACAAGTAAAACATAAGCAACTAATGGTACATGTATTGTAGCAATATTTAATCATGTCAATTCCTTCTTGATCTTGGATTATTTAAGTAAACCATAGATCTCAGCACCAAGGCAAGTCATGTTGCTTCAACTTTAAACCAGGTAAGTTGTAGTTACATGCTAATGTTCCTTTTTGGACCTGGCCTTGGTTGCTTTTGGTGGCTTCAAAACAAATGGTACTAGTGTCCCTACAAAGTGAACACTACTATATGAAGCCAACATCTCATGTAGGCTCAATAGCTTGCACATATTGAATAGAGTGAGTTAGAAGTATGGCTAAAAAGAAGTTGTAAACTTTATTGTTAAATAATAAGACTATGACTCTATCAACCTAACAACATTCGAGGAACATAAAACTTGGTAGAATTTTATAGTCTTACTCCTAGATACAGTTATGTATACAAACTGTAATCTTTTCCATATAAATTTCTAAAATTGAACACTATTGAATCAAGTTAAAGAATATTTTAAAAAAACTACTTATTCACAAAAGCCCTTCCAGTTAGTTAAAAATAGGACCACAAAAATGCATATCCTTTTCCATTTTTCTCGAGACCATTCAAAAATTGAAGATTTGATAAACATCAATCAAAATAATCCAATAAGCATTTAACTTGATTACCCTAAAACTCAATATAATGAAGGATTTGGAAAATATTATAATTATGATCAGTTATGATTATATATGTAAATGGAATATTCTTATTTTAAGTGCAATTCTTATTTACAGATATAGGTGAATGGACAACTTGAGCCCTCCATATAATGATTAGGTGTCTAAACATCCCTACCCACCCCAACCATCAAAGATGAGGTGAGAGGATATCCTAAGACTTTCGTCAAATACATAAATATCCATCAATGCAAATCAAGTACTGTTGCTAAGGATAAATTATAACATGCATGCATGATTAGACTCTTAATCCTATGTCCTAACAACACTTATGTTCTCTCTTTTTTTTTACCAAATTACCTTCTTGTATCTAACTGGCCAACCTTATGTTGAGGATACCTACTCACCTCACTCCTAGCTTGGATGCCCATTATTTGTAAAAAATATTTGATATAGGCTAGGCAATGAAGGAGCCCACAACATACTTCATTGTGGCCATCTCATAAATTCCTTCTAAACAATATTGTTTCCTCTTTATAGGCAATGTGTACATTGATTTTGCAATAATCCTAACCCAAATGTTGACCATGTACAAGAGTCTTTAGGGTCAATACTGATCATTGTGCCTTCGATCACTATGTTATCCTAATGGATTTGATTCAAGTGGTATTTCCTTCTCTCAGTTTGAGTGATCAGTATCATTTTCATTTCCTTTTCTCAGGATGTGGAACCTCAATCGAGTCATTTTATTGAAGCTTGTGTTCTCTCCCAAAGGATTTATCTATTGAGTGGCTTCGAGAAGAGTAATATCATCATTGAGGGTGATTCCCTTCATATCATAAATCTAATGAAAGGCTATCAAAATCCTAGTCCTTTTGTTGTTAATATTATTTTTAAGGTAAAAAGAATCCTTCATGTCTTTGAGGATGTTTTTATCAAGCACATGTACAGGGAAGGTAATAAATCGATTGATTTCCTAGCAAATTTGGGGTTAAGCTAGGATGGTCTAACTATTTGGAGAGAGGATTTTCCACTAGATATCAATAATTTAGAGATTGGGGGTACATTTTTTGAGCTAGATACAGGTAGGTCATCTTTTGGAGGACTTTAGTAAGGACAACCTAGACATCAATGAATAGTAATGCTCAAGGCCTTATTTTTTTTGGGTTTTTCTAAGTTTTTTATTTTTATTTTGGTTGTTATCTATGCATGGGTGCCCCTGCATGAGTTTATTTGTATGGATTATGGAGGCTGATTGTAGACCGTCTAGTCTTCCTTATGTCTATCTATTTTTTTTTTTGTCTACACTGGTGATGGTTGTGCTAGTTTCCCCTGTGTGGGTTCTATATGTTGATCTCTATTTAGCTTGCTAACATCCCTTTCCCTAATAGGGTGTTAGTTTTTCCTTTTTTAATAAGGTTCAGGGATCCTTTCAAAACCCCTTCTTTCAACTAATAAAAAAATAGAAAATAATATATATTAAAATTATTTAATTTTTTTTTAAATTAAATATTAAATTTATTTTGTAGATAAAAAATGATAAATTAATTAAAACTAAATTAAAAAATAGGATAAAGTGTGAATTCTTTAAAGAGTTTAGCCCCTTGTATAATGGTTTGAACATGGGTCTCTTATTGAGAACCCAAAGCCATACCATTATGGTGTCCCAACGTGGATGGCAATGCATCGAGACTTTTTTTTTGATCTAGTTGATATTTGGCCTTTGCAATTGCACAAGTCTCTTGATCGTGTTGATCAATTTGCTAGCAAAAAATTTCATTATTGATATTCATTTGATCGATTCAAGATATTCCTCTATGGACAGTGAGCCCACACACTACCCCATCTAAACATATGGTTACTACATCAAAACTTGGATAGATAGTTTGAACACAATAATCAACAATTTGTGGGAATATTGGAAAAATTTTGAGGACATAAAGTTTCTAGTGATTAATTGGTTGAGGGAAGTCCCTATAAATAACTGAACTTACTGATACTATTAAAGGTTGGTAGGTGGTGTGATTAGATGGCGGTTTGGATTGGGAGCATATCAATGATCTATAAATTAATGTTGTAACCTATAATAATTTAAAATAAGTTGAAAATGATTGAAAACTAATGAAAATAATCCCAAATTTTATAATATTATAAAAAAAAGTTTTATAAAAGATACCACTTAAAATGTTTTTTTTTTATCTAAAACTAAAAAAAACATTAAAGATAAATAAATAAAAAACAAATTATGAATAAAAATTGTGTTTAACTTATTTATTTATATATATAGTATAATAATAATAATTTTATTGTTTTTTTTTTTAATATTAAGTAATGGAGGTTTTGAAGAGGAATCCCCCAACCTGTCACAACAACTTCACCAGGGAGACACACACCCACACCCCCTCACACACTCACCCACACCACGGTTTGAACCTTGGACCTTCCGAAGAAGAGCAAAAACCCAAACCACACAGCGCAATAATAATTTCATTGTTAAAATAGTAATATAAATCGAATTTTGTTACATCTCTTCAAATTTTAAAATAAAATGTTTATTTATCTTAAAACTCGGGGTACACATCCCTTCCTCTCATTCCACTTTTTGTAGGAGGAAACAAGCAAATTTGATTAATGCCCAATTAACAGGAATTTGAATTGGAAACACCTGCTTTCATCTTTTTGCGCGTAAATCATATTAATAAATATTATCGGTTGACCACTATTAAACTTTTGTTTTGGCTGGTTCTTTAAAATTGAATAAAACTTCCGCATGTATATAATATTAATAAGTCAGTTGATCATTGTCAATCCCACATCCAAAATTCAATATGCTTACATCTCTTAACTCCGATTAAAGGAGTGTTGCTTAGCTCTCAAGTTCTTATTGAAAAGGCATGGCATCTTCCAGCACATTGAAAATCGAAAACAAATGAGAAAAATCAAAATCATTTTGGTTTTGATTGCATGAATTAAAGAATATCAACGAGAAATCTATGGATACAGGTTGAGGACAACCGTTCTGAACAAGCAGCATTAACACTGGGTTAGCGCTAACATCATCTGTAATAACGTGTGCAGAAAAAAAACACGAGCTTTGTTAACTTCCATGTGATGAAATCCCTGTGAAGGAAACACGATTTATTTATATGAAGGTGTCGAGTATACTATCCACCACATCAGAGATGGCATCGTTAATTGCAAGGTCGTCTGTCGCAATCGCCGCCGCTGCCGTATGTGTATCTCTGTTTCTAATAATGTCCATTGCAAATGCTGAGCCATATTCGTCGAAATGGAGGGCGAAGCCGATGATGAGCAGGTTTCTCCAAGAGCGGGTGAACGGGGGAGGGAGAGGCATGAGCTGCAGCGCTTTCACCAACGTCTGCGAGCAGAATGACGTTCTGGGCACTGTGGAATCGCGGTGCTGTAACGAAATTTGTACCAATGTGTTGACAGACGGCAACAACTGCGGGCGTTGCGGCAATTTGTGTTCCTTCGGATACGCTTGCTGTGGCGGTACGTGCGTCAACCCGTCCTATCATACGGAACACTGTGGCCGATGCGGCGCCCGATGCGAGGGAAACCACAAATGCAATTATGGTATGTGCTCCTATGGTTAATCTACTTCATCATCGACACCAACAAGCTTTAATGGCAGATTTCGTAGATAGAAATATTGAAACTCAAAGGGAGGCAATTACTCCTTGGCTCGGTGGTTTTAGGTTTGTCTTTGTTATTAGAATTTGTGATGCAAGCGATTCGTCATATGTCATATGTCTATTATTATATGTCTGTCATCCTATTGGATTGGATTATTCACTTATTTAAACTGTTATTATGGCCTCTTCGGCCCTCTGCCAATAAAATCTTTACAATAATAATAATAAACAGTCAATTTCAATAATGTTATTGCTATGGCGTAGTCTACATTTTCAATTACAGTTCCAAATTGCAATGTTTAATGAATTTGGTGATGAAAGCATGGCACGATCAATCCAATAGGCAGGAGGAACATGCTATAAACAGATTGACCTGTTTTCAGATAATTGGTAGAAGTTTTAGTGGTTATGGATTGCTTTGGGATAAAGATCTGACGTGCTTAATTAAAAGTCACCTTTGGTGGCATCGTGAATAGGAGTAAATATGAAGTTGTTAATGGTGGCTGACGGTTTCCCATTTGTAGATTCGTTATACACAAAAAAGTGACGCCCATTTATGGTTTCGTTACAGGTAATTGTGAAGTTGATGGCATATTATGTGAACCTCCCAGGAATCAACATTAAGCAATTTATGTTTTACATTGTTAAACTAATTTTAAAACTTTGATTTAGTGATTCTTAATGCATTGGTTTCAATATCCAAAATAAATTGGAGGGTACCAATTTTTTCGTTAAATTTGAAATCGTATTGTAAATTGGATCCTGAGTCTAATCTCGCACTTTTAGTTTATCAATATTGTTTTATAAGTTGTTTTAGTTCATTTATTAGGCATATTAGCAATGTATAAAAAAACATTTTCTATGCAAACCATAAAGTATTCAAAGTAAAGTAGTTTTTAATATGGAACAGTTAATTATATTAGACATTTTTTATAGAGGATATTTATTTAATGTATGGTTATGTGAACATATTTTTAGTACCAAAGTATGATGTACACCCTTACCTTCTTCAGAATTCAAATATTAGATTTTTATTTAAATTTCTAAAATCTTCATTTATACTATTAGGTTATATTACACTTGTATGATTTAAATGAAATAAATAATAATATGTATTTTTATATAATTATAAATAAATTATAATTTAAAAAAAAATTCTCATGAAAATTATATAACTTATTTGTATAAAATTTTGAGAGACGCAAGAACAATGATATTATATAATTGGAACGAACACAAATGCTATTGAAAAGGTTATTAAATAAAGCATATTTTATATTAAATTTGATAACTTTTCACAAAAATTGATCTTTAATAATGATTAAAATTAATTAAACATAATATAGATTTTTTAAATAATCATAAAGATATTGTCCATTAGAACATATTACTTGACCATATTTGAATGTAACTTTCTTTGATCAAAACTTATGTTTTTTTTTTAGTAATATTTCTTATACACATTCACTATAGGGATTGAACCCATGCACATCAATGCAAGTGCAAGTGGTGTCCTGGCCAATAAACGACAAAACCAAGTGGTGTCTTGGCCAATAAATGACAAAACCACACTCACAGGGATAAAACCTATATTTTTAACAGTTTAACTCATACAATTTGATATTGTCAAATTAACTTTAAATGAAAATATTAGTTACTATATCCCTTAGATAAATTCTAATTAAAATTAGTGTTATAATATAATTAGTTTTAAATAATAAAGATATTTTACTTGTTGCAATTATAAGACTATAAATTAGCAAAACATTAAGGCAAAGGTATAAATTCTATTAACTAAAAAGCAGGACATTTAATACAATGCTAAATCCACCATAATTGATGTTAGGGTAAATTTAGCTATGAGATGTTTGTCAAATTAGTAAAATACAATATGTGATAACTATCTCCTCCATGTATAATAAAAAGGTTTTAGATTGATCTATTTCAATTTTTACTTGATCTAAAATCTTGAATTTTGCAAACATTTTATAGTAACATATTTTATTTTAATATGTATTATTTTGCAAGTGGGTAGTTAAAACTCTCTAGTTATGGAGAGGCCCAAGTTCAAATCTCTCCCCTCACATTTTGCGGATATGTTGTATATAAAAGGTTCCTCATCAAAATATATATATATATATATATATATATATATATATATATATATATATATATATATATATATATATATATATAATATTTATTTCTTCATGATCTCGATGAGGCCTAATCACTTATTAAAGTGAAGCTGGACTTTTTATTAGCACTCTAATACCTTTTAGAAGCAACCAAAGATAAAAAGCTAAAATCTATAGAAGTGTTTCAACATTAAATACATGGTATTATTATTAATGAGTTTCTTATCCTATTATAATACTTGTAATTCACTTTTGGATAAAAAAATTTCTTGATCAAAATCCTTGAATTCTATGTGATTTTCTTGAATCATATAAAAAAGAAATTTATTATATGATTCTATATAATATATTTTATGTTAATGTGCATTATCTTAAAATATGATGTTTTTTTTTTGAAAGAGGGGTAAAAATTTATTAGATCAAAGAAACCTTACAGTAGAGAACAAACAACTAGCAAAAATAGCCAACAAAAACCTCAAACAGACATATCCTCAGCAAGTAAATTATGAAGTTGCTGAGAACAGCCTAAAGGGAGGTTATCCCAACCCTTAACAGACCAATTCCCCTGGAACTGAGAAGCCCATTTGGCCAAACAATCCGCAACCCTATTCCATTCCCGAGGAATGTGAACAAAAGAGATAAACTCCAAATTACAACAGATTTGAAGAATCTGTCGAACAACCAAAGTCAATCTCTAGTGAACATTATCAAGATGGTGAGTCCTTAACAAATTTATAATAATCTGTGAATCAGACTCACAGATTATCCTCCGCCAACCCTTGTTCCAAAGCACAACAGATAGCAAGAGCCTCCATATAATTATTAGAGTGTATCCCCTTATAGCATGAAAAAATGAAACAAGCATTCCTAGCACTATCTCTCCCAACTCCTCCGATACCAGCATGCCCAGGATTACCTCGAGAAGACCCATCCGTATTGATCTTGAACACCCCTAGAGGAGGAGGATGCCATCTCCCATCTCTCTGCATTTTTTTTCCATCTCGGTTTCTAGATGAAATAACAGGACGAGGACCATTCTCCACAAATCCCAAATTTTGCATCATCAAAATCTCTGACTGCACCAAAGGAAGACTAATCTGGCATGTGGAAGAGACAGTTTCCTAGATCATACCAATGATTCGCTGCCAAAGCTGATGAACAGTAAGCTTGTTATCATGAAAAAATTGTCGATTTCTTTCCAACCAAATCTGCCATAAAATGCAAGAAGGACCAATAGTCCAAGCAACCTGGAGAAATAAAGACTTAGCGGGAGGTCTCCCTAAACTCCTCCAGAACTCCAAAAGAGAAGAAGCATGGGAACAAGGCTGCTTCCACACCTCCCACCAAAGATGCCAAATATCCCGTGCAAAAGAACACTGAAAAAGAATATGACCTGAAGACTCTTCATTGTTCGCACATAAAAAACAAAAAGAGGGTCCTTGAAAACCTCTCTTTTGCACATTATCCCAAGTAAGGCATCTATTGTGAGTAGCTAACCATAGATAAAAATTGCATTTAGGCCAAGAGAACTTAGACCACACTTGCTTCCACCAAGGCACCTCATCATCCCCAAAATGTTGTCGATCCAACTCCCTGTATCCCGAAGCCACCGAATAGACCCCTCTAGGATCCAAGCCCCAAGCCAAAACATCATCATCCTATAAAGAAGAGCAGGCCCTACAAGCCAAAATACGAGTCAACTCCTCTCTTTCCTGAAAAGTACCCCCTACTGGCCAATCTATAGTATCCTTCCAACGAACAACCTCAACCTTCCCAACTCTTTCAACAAATTTGTAGTCCATAACCCGATTCCAACTGGCATCCAAAATTTATAGACGAATATGATGTTGGGAAAACTTAAAATATGATGTTGGGAAAACTTTGTAGAAGAATTTTATTATGGAAAATATGATGCTTTTATTCATAACTTGGGTGATGCATTATAATTCTTATAATACAAAAAAATTATATTTATTAAGAATACATTAAATATTTTGCATAAAATTTATCATAGTTAACAATTACTTAGTAAGTCCAAAAGTATAATGATATGAGAGATCAAATATAATTCCAAGCATTTTTAAAACCACCTCTTTAGGTACATCTCTCTAAGGATCATAATTCTTCAAATACCAAAAAAATATTTTTATTTAACATATATTAAATATCCTGCATAAAAATTATCTAAATAATAGTAAATAATTATTCAGTAAGTCCAAAAATATTTGTGTGATAATACGAGAGATCAAAATATAATTCCAAGTATTTTTAAAACCAACCTATGAGCTATATCTCTCTCTATGACCATCTATTATTTTGAAAAACAAACTCAACATTAAAAATAAGTACCCACTCATATCTCAAGATTATTATTTTTCAATAAATTCTTAATATCACATGTCATTTAGTAAATATTTATCTCCTTTATTCAAAATCTAGAGTTTTTATTATGTAGGAGTGAGCAAGGTTTTTTATTTATCCTTTTAGAAAATATTTAACAATTCTCTAACATGTTTAAATGGATAAAGATATATGATATGTTAAATATTACACATATGAATATTGTGGAGGGACTGAAGGAAACCATGATTCTCATTTCAAACTCATATTTTAAGTGTTTATATTTCTTATTGATGTATTATATCAATAATTTTAATAATACTTATTGCTTATTGTCAAATGGCATTAGTTCAACTTGTTAAATATCCAAAATTTCAAGGAAATCAAGGTTCAAATCTTGCCAAGGGATACATGCATAGTTACTATGATGTTATACCACTATGTGTCAATGATGTAGTATGAGTAAGAACCATTTCAATCCTAAATAACCCATAAAAATGTTAATTGGTTATCATCATACATGACCAACATTGCTACTCTATTTCTCTTCAACCACAAATACATGAAAGCAAGTCATTTTTAAAATATCTAGTTTATCTAAATTATACATCATGGTTAAATCAAGTTGTATACTTTAACCAAAAGTATACAACTTGATGTAACCAAGTTATATACTTTATATTCTTCATGATCCACATTGAAGTCTTATGGGTGTCTTTATGGAATTATCTATTCCAAATGGAATTTTATATCCATCTAATAAAACCTTCAATATTTATATTCAACAACAATAAATGACATTCAAATAGTATTTCACTCTAGTACAAGAACAAAAATCACTAGGTAACCTATGCCTTCCTATTATAAATAGTATTTAACAACCAATATTAACTTAAATGTATAAAAGGGTTATTGACCTTAAAATTAACATGATAAATCTATAGATATAGTTGATGGGTTTTATTCTATGTGGAAAACAAAAAGAATTTGAGTGTCATCAATTACAACTGTATTGAAATGTTAACATTAATAGAAATTATTCAAACATCTTATTTTGTTGCTACTTCCAATGACATATGTTGATCAACCAATTGGTAAACATTATATAACAATGTTTATTTTCTAATATCTTAAGATGGTACTTCATTCATTTTGTTTATTCTAATAAATATAATAATTTTTTATAGCCTACTTAGGAATATTTTGAAATTGTATCGATATTTTCTATTTATCCACAACACTTCAATATTTTACAATATTCAATAGTGAAAGTCAAAATATTATGTTAATTATATCACTTATTTGGACCTAGAAAATTTTCATGATTTCAAAATTATCAAGGTTAATTTTTAAGGGGGGATTAATTAAACCACCAAATGAAATGCTAGATACTTATCTTGTATTACATGTTAACTTTTTATCTTTAATGCCAATCAAACATGCCATACCCCATTATTAGGTTAACTAGTTTTTTCTTCTCCATAGATTGATATGTTTTATGCATACCATTATGAAACATTTTTTTCTGTTTGATAATAAGGGGTTGTACTTAGGTCCCCCACCCTTGAAAAATTACAATTTTCTTCTTTAGAGCTTGAGAGTTTACAAATAAATACACTTATCATCTCAATTGAGATGCTATAGCTAGAAAACTACATCATTTTACATAAAATGTCTAAATTATTGATTTTTATTTTTTGGATCTTTTCAATTTTCTTTATGAATACAAATATTCTAGAATTCGGCATCCTGATTGACACTTTTCTATAACAGGATTCACAATACCAAAACTTCACCTCTACTATCTATGCATTGCATCTTAGTAGAGTAATATTTTAAAACATTGCACTATCATAGTCCACTTTACCAAATCTACATTGCTAGTTTCCTTCCTAAAACACAAGTGTAACCACAAAAAAATTATAATAAAATAGTTTATGTGAAAACACATTATTATTATAAAATAAAATAGATATTACCAATGGAACACATTAAAGTAAATCTTAATCATTATTTGATTTAGGCAGTCAATATTTTCTTTTCAACTTCAACTAAACTTACTACTTCCTCTAACCATGGAAAGGAGAATTTAACTTCATGACCCTCAATAAAAACTCCTCTATTGGCTATACTATTTGCATATTTGTTTCCTTCCCTTAATGTATGTGTAAACCTGATTTCTTCAAACTCTTTAGCAAGATCTTGAATTTCCACAACTATCTCTTTTATGTTCTATGGAGCCTTTGCTTTCTTAAAAATTATATTTTTTAGTATGAGATAATCACCTTCCATCCATACTCTATTCCATTACATTTTTTTACATTTTTTTAACCCTTCTAAAGCCACTCAAGCTTCAACTTTATTATTTATCTTGAATATACCATTGAAAGCATAATGAGATAAAATATCTCCTCTATTATTTCTAATTATTCCTCCTCCTTATGTTGGTATTGAATTTCCTTTAGATGCTCCATCAAATTCAATTTAACCAACTCCACATCTGGTGGTCTCCACTTTATATTCTTTACCCTCTTTTTGCTTCCCTTGTACCTAACATCATAATTCTATTTAATGACTTGACTCCATATATCAAGGATCTCTAGTTCTAGATTAGGGATTGGGTGATTTGATAGGGTTGGTTTAGATTCCTATATGGCTAAACATCTCTTCCTTTTAATTACATCTAAATTACTTTTCTTTCCTTTAAATATTCTTCTATTTCTTTCTAGCCATGCAGTACAAAGTATTGTATCTTTTGATATATTTCATATTGTTTGTAAAACCTCACTTTTATAAGTGCTATATCATTTCTTTAACTAATATTCAATTCTACTATTCATCACCATTCATTTACCAAAAATATTAATAATATATTGTTGTAGTTTAAAGAATATTGATCAATATCCCAAGAGATGGTCTATACTCTCCTCCTCATTTTCACAAAGAATAGATTGAGAGGGGCCATGAAAACCCCTTTTCATAAGGTTATACTAGGATAAAATTCTTCTATGACCTACTATCCAAACAATTATTTTAACTTTAGGAATGCTTGGGATATCCCAAATATCTGTCTATACTCTAGTGATATTACTATTATGTTGATGCTTTACATTATATCCACTTATTGTTGTGTATTATCCTAAGCTATTCAACTCCCAAATAAATTTATCCTTGGCTCCCCTTGCAATAATCACAATTGTTATTTTTCTAGTCAATTGCCTCATAGCATGAATATCTTGTATACTTGTAAAAAATATTATTTTCATTTGTATCTTCCTTCCTGATCCTTTTATAAAATGTTTAAAACTCTATCACCATAGTTGTCTTGGAGCAATCTCATCCAAGGTTTCAAAATTGGATCTAAATTGAGTGGTTTTTTATCACATCAAGTATCCATCCAAATAGAAATTTTTTATCCAGTTCCTACCACCCATCTTAAACCTTTAACCATTAGATCAATAGTTTTTTTTTAAACCATTCCAAAGTGCAAAACCATTTGGTAAAGAGAATACAGTAAATATTAAACTTGGATCATTAGGATCAACAAACTTACTTAGAATAATTCTTTCCCATTATATTTTACTCTCTTTGTACAATATCCAGATTATTTTTCCCCTAAGAGCTAAGTTTGTATTTATAAGAACTCTGAAATCAATACCTCTCTTAGTTTTATCATCACACACCTTGCTCCATTTCACCAAAGGAAATTCCCTTTTATCATGTAAACTTGACCATAAAAAGGATTGCATAATATAGATTAAAAAATTTCAACTAATTTTGGCATAGTGTACAATGACATATAATATGTTGGAATGGCTTCTAAGATTGATTTAATTAACCATAATATTTTTACTAATGATGACCATCTACCTTTCCAAGCTGGTAGTTTATTCTGAACTTTACTAATAACTAGATTCCATAATTATATCCTCATTCTCCCCTAAAATAAATGCATCCCTAGATAAGTTGCTAGAAAATTTGTCTCCTCCATTTGAAGTAACCTAAAAATTATTGCTTTGATATTAGTTGTAGTTTTAAGGAAGTAAATTTTATATTTTGTCTTATTAACTTTTTGCCCTCATGCTATTTTGTATTCATTTAAAACATTATTCAAAACTCTGGCCTCATTTATCCTTGCCCTCCCAAAAAGGGTTGTATCATCTACAAATTGTTGATGGGTGATGTTGTAGATGTTATTACTAAACTTATGTCCACTTATAAACCCATATTTGTAAGTCTTCTTTAGGTTCCTACTCAAAACCTCTACCATAATAATGAAATAATAAGGGGATAGAGTATCTCTTTGTCTAAGGCCTCTCAGGGATTTGAAATATTTTGTTACTAACCCATTGACCAAAACTGAAAAATAAACTATAAATACATAAGCTCTAATCCATCCATTTCTTTCTAAATCTAAAATTTTCTAAAATTGCAAAAAGAAATTCCCATTTAACCCTATCATAGGATTTACTCATATCAAGTTTTAAGATCATTGCTTTCTCTTTTCTTGAAGTTTTTGAATGTATAACTTCATGAGATACTATGATATCATCTAAAATTTGTCTCCCTTTCACAAATCCTTCTTGCTCTTCTAAAATAATTTTGTCTAACAATGGTCTTAATCTATTCACCACCACTTTGGAGATAGTTTTATATGCCATATTGTATAGGCATATGGGCCTAAAAAAATCAAGCAATTCAACATCCTTATTTTTTGAAATTAGGATAAGATATGTTGCATTTATTTTATAAGGTATGTATTATTTTACCCTAGATTGTTTCACAACCACCAATAAATAATTCTTCACTATATCCATATTATGTTGGTAAAAATTTGTAAAAATTCCATCTGGACATGGGTATTTATCTTTATTTTAAGATAAAAGAGCTAAATGCACTTCTTATAGATTAATAGGCTCCATAAGTTTCCTATTGTTTTCATTCATTATAATTGAAGTTGCATCTTGAAGAAGTTTATCAATAAGAACTTCAATCTCCTTTGATCCTAGAATATTCTGATAAAAAAATTTGCTTCATTTCTAATTTCACTTTGATCTTCAATCCAAACACCTTCTATTAATTTAATTCTACTAATTTTGGATGTTGATTTTTGTACTATAGCCATCCTATAAAAAATATTTGTATTTTTATTCCTTTTAACCAAGTTTATCTTCATTTTAATCTCCAAAATTTCTCTTCCTTACTCAAAATATTATGATATTCACTAAGCAACTCCCTTTCCTTTAAGCTTGGATTATTATGATCACCTTCTTGGAATTTTGAAATTTTATCTTTTAGTTCTTTTTTCTTCTAAAAAATATTTCCAAAAGTTTTCTTGTTCCATTCTTTTAATCTAGATGTCATAAATTTAATTTGTTTTGAAAGAGCATACAACCCACCATTTCTTAAAGAATTTCACATTTATGCTATCATATCAAAAAATTGAGGATGGTCTTCCCACATCTAATCATATTTAAAATATGATATTTTTTAATTCACTTACCACCATTTTAACTCTTATTGGCCAATGATCTAAACCAGTATTTGTTAAGGTATTAATTTTAGCACAAGTTCTTTCATCTAGCCAATGATATGAGAGTATGCATTTGTCTAATTTTTTTACTTTTATGTTTTGGCCTCTCCTATTGTTGGTCCATGTATACTTTTCTTCTTAAAACTCTACCTCCCATAGATTATTATTTTGAATAAAAGCTAAGAAATATCTAATACTTTGGGATAATTTCCTAATTCCTCTAATATTTTTATCCACCTTGGTTATGACATTAAAATCTCCTATGATCATGAAACATGTTTTTTGGTCTTTACTTCTTATAAAGGCTTCAATCCCACTCCAAAATTCTAATCTACCTAATTGAGTTGTAGTTCTGTAGACATTGATTAGGATGAAATGAATGTCTGCAAAGTAGCAAGTGACTAAAGAGGTTATCTAATGCCTAGTTTTATGAATGGCTACACATGAGGTTATAAAAGGATTCCAACAAGTTAGAATTCTCCCTACCACTCCTTTAGAATCCATAGCATCCCATTCACATCTTGCCCATACTCCTTTCATAGTTTAAAACTTTTTATTTTCTTATTTTAATTTTCTAGGTCAAGGGCTTATTAGTTAAACATAGATCCTTGATACACCTCTACTTTTAGGGGGCATTATCACCCCTTATATTCCATAATATGATAACCATGTCTCATTAGGGTATATTGGCCCTACCTGCGTATTACTAATATCATTTTGTTGTTTGGTAAAGAGAAGTTCAACGAACTTAGTTTGTATTCTTTTATCTATATTTGCTCTTGCTTCCTTGGATCTTGCTTGATAATTTGAGGGTTTTCCTCTTTTTGTCTTACCTATATTAGGAGTAGGTCTTATTATTCTATTCCTCAATATTATTTCACAATTTTATTTTTCATCATATTTATCCTCTCCATGCTCTACTACAAAATATTTTGAGTTGTCCTACTCTTTTTTTGGTATTTCCTTATTAATGGTGGAGGTATTAACTTCTAAAACTACAGTTTCATTACCAATTTTTTTTCTCCTAAATGGTGCATGGTACTTCAAGAGAGTCTTCAAAATTTTATGACACACATTCCTTAGGTTCATCGAGAATTTTCTTCCTTAAATTAGGATCATACTGAACAAATGATTCCTTGTTAATATGTTGAATCTAATATATTGTATCCTATAAGTTTTTATATATTTTTTCTTCATTGTATAAAGCCTAAAAAAAGTTGGTATTTCTTCCAATATCCTTCTTTACTAGTCTCCACTATTTATTTTCTTTCATTTTTCTGGATCTATTTTTTGGAAGTTTAAAACCATCTTCATCCATAACCATTTGTAAATTTCTCTTACAATTTTCTACATATGATTTTGTTGGGCTCTTCTTAGGGCATGATATTTCAATATGCCCCACCTTATGAAATATTCTACATCTAAAATATATATTTCATAATCTATGGTTTGGATCCACATATTATCCACATCCTTAATAATGATTGATTATGGTAAAGCTTTACTTATATCGATCATGACCAAATATGAGCATAAATAGCCAAGAATCCATATTTCGCAAGGAATTCTACTAGAGAATTGCTTATTTCCTTAAAGACATCTATTTTCTAAAATTCAATGGGTAACCCAAAAATCCTAACCCAGACTAGTACTAGGGATAGATTTATATTTTTAGGTGAAAATCCTTCATACCGATGGGTAAGGAAGAGTCCTACTCTTCCCATAAACCAAGGACCCCTTTTAGGATTTTTTCTCTTTCTTCCCTAGAACAATAAATTTCTAGGAAGAAACCTTTGGGAACAAAGGATAGAATCACTCCTAGAGACTTCCAACTCCTATCAACACATTTTCTCAAGGTTGAAGCCTTTGACCAATACCCATTAAATTTACAAAAAAATTTACCCTATCTTGGAGCAACAAGGATCTCTATGAGATGCGCTCACTAACCTCTACCACTAGAGATGATTCTAAGAATTTAATTATAAATCAGTCCATGAAAAGGAAACTAAAACTTAAAATCTATTGAAATTTATCAGGATATCCTATAGCAAATATAATATTTGATAAAAAAAATAATAATAATGTGCATGCAAAATTTCAATGATAAAGAAGGGAAAAAAATTAGCTGAAAAATTCTATGTCCAAATAGAAAGTCTTGCCTCACTAAAATTCCTAGCCCATCATTGATCTTCCCATCATCCGAACCCTAGTTGATAAATATTTATAATTTTATTTTCCATGACTTGAAAAATTGTCACTACCCTTCTTCTGAATGGTTGGCTTCATAGGGTCATATCTCCCTCAATATTACTTGGATTCATTCATCTAACCACTCATTTTAAATCTATACAAATTCAGCACAAGTTGGTCCATGAATCAGCTAAATCGAATAACCCTTCACAAAGATATGGCTCTTAAAATATGAGATGTTTTTTAGACAAAAACCCTCCATACCATTATGAAACATTGTTGACAATTTCTTCGACACATTATATAATCATTACTACATTTATTGAGGCTTCACACTAATATTCATCATGATAAAGTGAGCGATGAATGATATATTTTATAGTTATGTTTTTATGGATGACTTATCACGTGTGTATATATATATATATATAATTGATCAAAACAGTTTATGTTGATGGATTTTATGAAAACTTTCTGTAATATGATAATTATTTAAAATTTAAAATTTGTGTATATTTAACTTTAGAATTGTAATTAGCTCTACCTTAATAATTATTTAAAATATTATTATTATATTATAGAAAAAAAAAAGTTAGAGGTGTTAATAATTTATTTAATCTTCAATTAACTAGATTAAAGTTTATGATGTTAAAATTATAGTGTTTTCTAAATATTTTTGTTATGATAATAATAAGTGCTAAAATCTTAAATTTAGATTCATAAATAAAATCCAAAATCAAAGGGAAAATGTATTAAGTATCCTCAAGTGAGTAACCCCATAGAATGAATACATGTCAACATTTTGAAGGTCCTCTTCTTCCATATATCTTTGATATAAGGAAAGTTTCCAAACTTGAGAAATGATTCTATTTTTAGAAAATTTTATGGAGATATTTAGAGAGGGAGAGCAAGGAAAGGTGTGAACTCAAGGAAGAGTTACAATCTACATCAAACCATTTTTTAGTACTAGGCCTTTTAGAGGTATTTATATTAGACTTATAACATAGAAGTGTCTTGATTAAAGTATTAGGTATTTTAAATTTATGATACTGATATAGTTAAAATAAATAAATATGATTATACTTTATAAAAAAACCTTAGTTTTGTTTTGGTAGTATTAAAAATGAAGAGGGTTTTAAAGGATCCCACAACCAAAACAACCAAAAGCCACCAGGGTGAGAAGAACAGAATAGAACCTCACCAAGAGGACAAGAGGTAAACTCAAGAAATACTGCTTAGACCAAGCCCCCAGGGCACAAAAAGAGGAAGAACTAAGATAGTTCTACACCAACTTATCAAAACCCCGAGCAATAGAAGCAGCTAAGGTTTTATAAAAAAACCTTAGTTACTGATGAAGAAGTGTGAATTATTATTGAAAGGCATAAAAGATAAAAGATACGAAATATTATTAATTAAATTAGGGTAATATTTGGGCTCCCATTGTGATTCAAAGTAATATGTTCTAACCATTAACCTACATCCTAATTTATATTATTATATGTTTAATATAATTAAATTCAACATAGAGGAATTTGTTTCCCACATTTAGGGATAGAGGTCTCATTAATTTATTATGTTTACATACCCATGTTCATAGGAGAATGCATATTTCCACCCTAGATATTTGATGATGTCATTGCAAATATGATGCTTTCTCAAGAAGGATGTGATGACTATTGGATCATGCCACCTTGAGTAGGAGATGATGACTCATATTTAACCCATTGATTGAGCCAATCCAAATCAAATATTGATATTGGAATTAACAAGGTTTATTAGGTGAATTGTTTATAAGAAGAAGGGGAAGGATAGATGGTTTGTTACAAACCTCATAGTTTATTATTTAAGGGGACCTCTATTACCTTTATCATATAATACCATTTTAAAAAATTAAGGATTACCATAGTACATTTATTTTGATCTTTGGGGACTTCATCGTATTACCATTTGAATAATAGAGTAGGGTTGAATCTTATACCAGTGAAACTTTGGGTTAGATTTGAGTTTTAGATATATAATTACGAAGTATAAATTATTCTTTTTTGGTTTTGTGACATGGTGTGATTTATTATTTTATTGCTTATCTATTAGACTATATTATGATTTGTTACATACATACACTTCATTTTTCCATGCATTACTTTTTTGTATCCTCTTTTTTGGTCTAGTTTATATGTTACCATCCTATTTTATCATGGTATTATAGATTATTAGTTATTTGGTACCAAGATAATTTATTCTATATTTTGAAAAATAAAATTTCAAATTATAAATGTTATACCTTTACGTAATATCATTATTCACTTATGATTTTATCATGCTTGCATAACCTCACATAAAATTTAGATTTATTGTCATAATTGATCTACTCTTATTTCACTCCAAACTACTTGCTTCGTAGAGGAATAATTCCAAGATTTTATTCTAATAAGATTCTATTTTAGTATCAATACAACTCCTATATACAACTCCTATATAAATGATGGAGGTTGAATTGTCATAACTAACTTGTTCCTAGGATTTTAATGTTGAAACACCCAATGCAATTCTTCAATAGTTGATACTTTAGATGCATAATTGTAAAGTAGGTAAAATTATTCCTTTATTAATATAGTATTTTGATAATATTGAATGTAGAAGTGTTATAAAAATATTACAAACATTTCTATTGTAACTAAAAATTACCTCAACATCCTAATATGAAAAAAGGTGAACTAAATTTGTTAGTCTTTAGGTAGGATGTCATTGAAATTATTTTATTAAGATTTCATGCTTAATTTTGGGTATTTTCTCCTTTTATTTAAGTATCATAGTCACATATTTTATTGTTTAATTTAATCCATGTTGCTTTGATTTTAGCATAGGTGTTCACTTTATCATTCAATTTGTCATATAAATTTAATCCAATGGATATTACTCATTATATTTTTATCCATTGGATAACTTAAGTGCCAATGGAAAAGATAAGTACCAATGGATAAGGTTGCATTAAATTCTATAGGCAACAAAGCTTATCCAATACAACAACTATAAAATAAAACAAGTGGTTGTAAATAAAATATTATTTATCAACTTAATACATCATTCCCTATCAATGATAGCAATCCCTAATACATATCAACCACCAATAGACTCGACCTAGAACCTACAAGTCTAAATATCAAATTTAATAATTATAAAGTTAATAATATATAACTGAAAAGGTTAAAGTCCAATTGATAATATTGTTTGACTCATTAAAATCCCACTAAATTCAATATTTATAAATATTTTGATAATATAATTTATTATAATAACATCACATAGTTTATTAAAATACTATAATAATATAATGACAATCCAATATAATGTAAATGTACTTATTTCAATCTCATATAAAAATAAAAACATATAATAATTATTCAATTTTAACTACACAACCTAAATTTAAATTCTTCAATTATAACATACACTCTTTACTTGTAAGAACACAATGTATAACTATAATATGAAAATACTACACAAACTATTAAAAGTTATTACTCATTCACACCCCATTATACACTATAATCTATAGTGATATTATTAAGTAAATTGAAAATCTTCCTCCATGCACAAATTTGTCTATAAAATGAAAAATAAAGAAGAGTGAACTATTTTTTTTTAATAGGTTATATATGGATTTTATTGGGGGTTACTCCCATCACAATACCAAAATATTACATTTATTGTAGAATACATTTTTATCACAACTTTTTCATTTCTTTTTCCTCTTAAATATATTCTTCAAATTCCTTAAAGTGTTATTTTCAAAATCAACTCCTTGAAATTATTTTGATTAAGACATAAAATTTCACTTGGCCAATTGCCTTCTAAAATTTTAATTTCACTAGGATGAAAATCAACACCATAATTCAATAATTTATCTGCTACCTTCTCTGTAAATATGCTCACACTTCCAAGAGATTACCTCTAGTAATAGACAATGAACATCAACAATAATACTATTTTTATCCAGTCTCCACATCCATTTTTGTTAATAGCATTGATGATAATTTGTGAGTCCCCCTCAATTGAAATATATTTCCATCATTTTTCTATTACAATTTTAATCCATGTAAGAAGTGCCCTAGCCTCTGCATAGTTTTTAGTTGAAATTCCATATGATTCTGAATAAGTGAGGGGAATTTTTCCTTCACTATTTCTAGAAATACCACCTCCACAAGCTTTTCTAGGATTTCTTTTAGAAGAACCATCAAAATTAATTTTATAAACCTAATTTCTAAACATTTTCATTTTACCATAGATCGAAGTAAATCTTTTGTTTTAATTTCATTGTCGTAGATGACTCTTCCATGTATGTTCAAATCCTGTAGCCAAGTTATTAGCACCATTTTTTCTTTTTCTGCAATTGAGATTTCCCACGATGAGTACCATACTTTTAGACATTTTGGAAGAGAGGCACTAATACGATTCTAAACTTGGGCATGATTTTGATATTTATTTTTAAAAATTCTATTATTCCTTTCAAGCCATAATTTCCAACAAATAATGGCAAGGCCAATCCTCCAAAGAATACATATGCTTTAAATTTATTATAATTTATCCAATATTTTATCAACTCTTTCAATGTTGATGGAGCTACCCACTATAATTTCATATTTTTAAAAAAATATCGCCAAATGGTGTGAGAAAATGAATAATGAAGAAGTAAATGGTTTGAAGTTTCTAAATCCTTCTCACACAATGCACATCTAAAGGGTTCATAATATCCTCTTCTTTGTAGACTCTCTTTGGTAATGATATTACATTAAACTACTAACCAAAGAATTGTTGAGGCCTTAGGGAGAGCCTCTAATGACAAAATGTTCCTTCAAGGAAAATCATTGGGAGAAGGAAATTTTGATTGTTCTAAATCCTCATATCCCAACTTGAATGAGTATCCTCCATACTTTGATAAATTCCAATTCAACTCATTCTTTCATGTAAAATTTGGCAAATAAAACTCTCGAAGCATATTTTGAAGTTCATCTGCAATTTGTTTGAGTTCCTCTCCTTCAACCAAGTTACTAAAAGAAATCCATGTTCTGGTGCTTTTTATCATAATAATATAATCTTTGACCTTTGGACCTTTACATGCTATGCACGCTTGAGCCAATTTTTTCCCTTTTGAGTCAAAGATAAGAGGATAAGGCTTCAACCAAGCATGAGACAAAAAATTTGCATAACTCCCCTCATTGATTGACCATATAATATGTTTCTTTATCAAATGTAAACTCTCTAATATGAAGTTCAATGTTGATGATCCTTTGGGTAGAGTTATTTTCCTAAACAATTTAACTGCATCAAGAGAACCTATATATTTTTGAAGTAATATTTTTGCCCAATTTTTTCTTTGATCTCTAAATAGTCTCCACCCAATATTTTCTCCTAATGCCAAATTCATAAGTCTACAATTTTGCAAGCCTACTCCTTCAATATTCTTTCCTTTACAAACCCTATCCCACTTACAAAGAGAAAACCTAAATTTTTTCTCATAACATTTTCATAAAAAAGTCTTTTTGAATTTTATCCAATTATGATGCAATACCTATTGGTAGTCTTGAAAGTGACATCATATAAATAGGAATGGATTGCAAAGTAGTCTTAATGAGTTGTAGCCTTCTTGCCATGGTTAAGAACTTACCTTTCCAACCTGTCAAGCAAGATTTCATTATATCCAAAAAAGAGATCCAAAGCTCATTTTTATTCCCTTTATCACACAAAGGAATACCCATGTAGGTTGATGGAAATTTTTCAATTTTAAAACCTAAAATATTCATAATAATTTGTTGTAAATTTAGGGAAATATTAATGAAAAAGATCCTATATTTTGAAGTATTTACCAACTTGTCTAGTAGCCTTATCATAACATGATAATATTTATTTGAACTCCATGGCCTCATTGACTAAGGTATGGCCCAAAATAAAAGTATCATCAACAAATTGGAGATGAGATTCTAAGGGACCATTTTTTGCAACTTGAATACCCTTGATTTTTCCTTCCATTTTTAGCTTTGAAAAAGCTCTCGCTAATGCTTTTACCAAAATAATGAATAGATAATGAGAAAAAGGATCACCTTGACAAAGTTCACAAGATGACTTGAAGTACCCAATAGGAGAACCATTGATCAAAATAGAAAATTTTGCAATGCTATAACAACATTTAACCCACTCACACCAACTATAATCAAATCCAAACTTTCTATTAATAACATGTAGAAAATTCCAGGAAAACCTATCATATACTTTGTTCATATCTAACTTCAAAAGCATACCTAGTTTTTCATAGAATGAAGAGAATGTATGACCTCTTGTGTAATAATTATACCATGAAGAATTTTTTTACCCTGAACAAAGCCACCTTGTTCCTATGAGATAAGACACCCTAGAATACCCTTTAAGTTGTTTGCCATAAATTTTGAAATGGTCTTATAAATCATATTACAAAGGCTTATTGGATGAAAGTTATCAAAATATTTTATGTCATATTTCTTTGAAACCAAGGTAATAAAAGTAGCATTGATCTCACTTATTATAGCCTTTCTTATTTTAGCCTCTTCAACTGCATCTAAATATCACTCTTCAATAAATCCTAAAATTTTTGAAAGAAAATTGCAAGAAATCCATTGAGGTCAGGTGCCTTGTTAGGATGGAAAGAGAAAACTACTTCATGGAGCTCCTCCATAGAAATCTTCTTCATCAAGCTTTAATTTTATCCTTGAATGATAAGTGATGAAATATTTTGCAAAATTTTTTCTTGTGCCTCCTTATATTTCCTAGAATCTAATAAAATATTTTTAAAATAATTTATTGCTTCCTTCCTTATATCTTCTTCATCCTCAATATTTCTTCCATATAGAGTTATAATATTTTTAATATGACAAATAGAAAAATTTGTTTTTGTTGTAGCATGAAAAAATTGTATTTCTATCTCCTTCCTTGAGCCATTTCTCTCTAGATTTTTGGAACCAATATGACCTCTACTTCTTCAATGCATTATGATAAGCAGAAAGTAATTGTTTTTCTTTCACATAAGAATCCTGGTCCATTCCATTAATTTCTACTATCTCTTGTAAATTTTTTAGCTTGGATTAAATTTCTTTTATTTCTTTAAAAATGTTACGAAAATATTTGACATTTTATATATTCATTTTCTCCTTTAAATATTTCAACTTTTGAACAAACTTGTACATATATGATCCTTCAAATTTTGATTCATCCCACCATAACATAACCATCTAGAAAAAGTCAGGGTCTTGGAGCCATATAGATTGGAAGCGAAATGGATTTGGATGATCATTGTTAGGTGACTCACAAATTAAAATAATGGGTTTGTGATATGATCTTGCTCGTAATCAAATATTTGAATAGATTATATACTTTTTTTGTAACCATTTATTGAATAGCAAAAATATATCTAGTCTTTTTGCTATATGATTTTTTTTTCAATGCGCCTATTATCCCATGTGTATTGAAAGCTTGAGGGACTAACATCCCAAAGGTCATTTGAATTGAAAAATGAAGCATAATCTTGCATCAATTTCAACCATCCTAGAATGCCACCCTTCTTTCCAAAGGAGATATAACAGTATTAAAATCACCCTCAAGAATCCATAGATCAAAATGAATCATCATTGTATTTGATAAAAATATACTAAGGTCCTTCCAACATCTTTCACGAGGAGTAACTATAGTTGGAGCATACATTTATAACCCCAACTTTGATATTTTCATTTTTCCTGCAAAATAATCCAACAACCCAATTACTTTTTGTTTCTAATAGTTGTCCATCCCATTTGCATTTATCCTGTATTATTGTAATACCGCTTGAAGCTCCTATAGAAGAAACTTCTAAATAGTTACCTGCCTTCCAAATCTTCTTAAAAGCATCCTTACATTCATCACTGCTTAATTTTTTTTCTTGTTTTACAATAAACTTAGGGTTATAACAACCTATTAATTCCTTAGTATATATATTTTTAGGGGTTTTATTCATACTCCTAATACTTCATGATATCATTTTCATCATCAACACTTTTTATTTTTATTGGGCTTAACTCAACTTCTTGTTAACACCTGTGATATTTTTATTTGGCTTCCCATATCAATATCCTTTTGAGTTTTTTTTCTCTTTTTTCTTTCTATGATAGCCTTCCTATCCTTCTTCCATTATTGCTACCACTCTCATCTTCATAAATATCTTCTATTTTTTCATATTTTTCAAAATAGCACTAATATTCTAAATATTTATGTTGCCCTAAAGAGTCAAAAGTGCAAGGAATAGCCTCAATAACATTTTTCTTCTTTATGTTGCCCTGAAAACTCTAAACTGCATAGATGATCCTTCATAGTTATCACTTTATTATGTTGTACTGAAATACCTAAATTTCCTTGGATATCCTCTACAAGATTTTCTTTACTATACTGCTCTTGAAATCCTAAAGTGCAAGGAATATAGTTCATACTACTTTCATTTTTTTGTAAGGAGAAGATTTTAAGCTACTTGAGAAAAATAAAAGTGATTTACCTGGATTAAGTTTGACCTCCTTCACCTCATTTGCTTTAAAATTTGTCTCCCCATCTTCATTTATATTAAAATTTGTCTTCCCCTCTTCCTTTGCACCTTTAGCTCCTTTTATATATGAACTTGCACATTGTACTTCCTCATTTCCCATATCATTTTTCCTTCTAATGACTGATTCAAGTGAATTGTAATGGTCTTTGCCACCTAGTGATGTAGAGGGATTTTTCTAACCATTTTCTTAGGAGTAGAAAATTATTGATTTGACCTAGCTTCTCCTGTGATATGGTCTCCTTGTTTCAAATTGATACTACCCTCATTCCCAAAAAAATCCATCTCTTCCTCTATTTTCAATTTGTATTCTCTTGCCATGTGCCCAGTTTCATGAAATTTACATCATCGGAATGTAATGTTTTCATAATCCACTTGTTGATCTCATTCTCTTGATTTAGATTTAATCCTAATTGACTGTAGTAAAGGATTAGAAATATCCATGGCAACACATATTCGAGTGTATATAACATACCTTCTCTCCTTAGTAGTTGGTCCCTCTTGGATGAATTCACCTAGGGTATTACCAATATTCTTCAAAACCTCCTTATTGATGAGTTGATAAGGAATTTCAAAAATTCTAATCCATACTGGAAGCCTTTTAATAGTTTTTGTATTCATAGAAAAATTCTCACTCCAAGGTCTTAAATATACTGCATCTTTGCCCCTAAACCATGGGCCTTGATCTATTATTTTATCCCTTATTTCTAAACTATATAAAATAATGAGAAAACATATTTTTGGAAGAAAACTCATGGAGTAATTTGAATTCAATCCCCATTTCTACTTAATCCAATTTTGAATCTTAGAAAAACCTGGCCAATATCCATGAAACTTACAAATTAACCCTTTGGTTTTAAGAATCATTATATCATGCTCAATCATCTCATTCTTGATAATCACTTATGGCATAGAATATGCTACTTGGACTGGGTTTTCCATAGATTCTCTCTTCTTATTATTGCTAGGTAGGGCATCCAAAATTCCAACTTGGTCATTCACACTTTCAATAAGCACTTTCACAAATGACTTTCTTTCCATGTTACCTAAATTTTTTACACTCGCTACCAGTTGCACTCACTCTTGGCTCGTGCTTGCACTCGCTTCCAACTCACGTTTGCTGCTATCGGCTGCACTCACATTCACACTCGCTACCTACTGCATTCACTCCCAATTTGCGCTCGCACTCGCTACCAACTACACTCATTCCCATTCTCGGCTCTCAGTTGACTCGCATTTGCACTCCTACACTCAAGAAAAGTGAACTATTAAATGCCTTTCATTTTAAAACTTATTTTATAGGTCAACATATTACATTAAATAAGTGTATGAAATATCAAATAATAATTTAATTATTATTAGTTAAGAGAAATGAAATGCATTTAACTAAAATTTGTTTATTATTGTGAAATTTAAATGAGACTATATTTTCTTTGTCACAAACTCTTGAATATGCTATAATGGTGTGATCCCGTCATCACATTCAAAACATCATTTAAATTAAACAACTTATTTGATGTCGTTGAATTTTAATCCTTAATATAAACCTTAACCTTTATTTGTGAACCAAAATCATTCAACAAATTTTATTATATACTTAACCTTTGTATAATTATATATAAAACAAATATTTCATTTTTTTAATGTAATATAATTTATTTTTATTTTTTAATTAAAATATATATATTTACTTAGTGCGAGAAATCTTTATAATCAATACTTAGGGTTGGACATCCTCATTCTAGCGTGACCTCTCATAAAAAGGAGAGCTAAACTTAATAGTAGAAAATTTAACACCATAGCCACACATTCACACACCTGGTTTAAACTTTTAACTTTTTAAAGTAATATAATATAATAATAAATTAAGTTTTTAAGTTTTTTTTTTTAACTCGATTAATTTTTTTCTTTGTACTTAAAATATATTCTACAATATATATATATATATATATATATATATATATATATATATATATATATATATATATATATATATTGGTTACATTCAAGATTTGGTTACAACCATACTATTTTTAGTAACTAATAAGAACAGTTTCAAACCTCCCACCAAACCACACTATTTTTAGTAACTAAACAAGAGCGGTTTCAAACCTCCCACCAAACCTATTCCTCTTCATTATTGTTAGTGTGAACTTAAATTATATTCTACAACATTTTTTTTTTTTTGTTACAGACGAAAGTTGGTTACAACCACACTATTTTTAGTAACTAACAAGAAACCTCCCACCAAACCTATCCCTCTTCCAAAAATTTAGATCAAACTACTACCTTTATAAACAAGATGTCCCAAAATTTGAACTTAAATGTCTTCTTAGTAAATATCAGTCAAACAAATACTGCCAACCATTGCACTACCTTTCACTCCAAGAATTTTGACGATCATCCGATTTGTTTCAACGTACAATTTATATGGAAAATACGTCTATTTATACGTATAAGGCCCAATATGAACAGACTGGCATACATGGGCATTGACCTTGCACATTTAGATGGCTCTCTATATTTAATGATAGGTGCCTCCTCATGTTCTCGGAATGTAATTAAGATTCTGCGCGCATTAAAAGGTAATAAAATTTTCTTTGCAAATCATTTATTTGTTTTTTTCACTTCTGTAAATGACTGCCCCAAGAGATCTCCTGTGGGTTCCACTTAATAAGGTACTGTGACTTCCTAACCATACATAGCCAGCTATATATTAAACAAAAGCTCATTCTTAGATAATTTAACCAGCTTTAATAATAAGATTTTGAATGTGGAAATAAAAGGTTTTAAAATTCAAATATTTAAGAATATTAAAAAAAAAAAAAACACATATATTATATAAATAATATATTTTTTGGATGAAAAAGCCATTATATTAATAAATTAATGTTTAATCATACAAAAAAGGGTGGGTGGGATTAGCACACCCCGTAAACCAATACATTAACCATTGTGATTAAGAGTATATAAGAGTGTCAGAAACATGACCCACAAGCGCCAATAACAACTGCCAAAACAGTATTAAATATGCATTCAAAAAGAAAGAAGCCGAGAAATTACTGCCACCTGGAAGGGGAAGGAAGATGCACATGACTCATAATGCAGGGTGCATTCCCCCAATGATCCATTAGGGTACGCAAGTACTGTAGCTTCACCTGTACTTTTTTAACTTGTACTTGAATCTGTAACCAGTAATCAAAGAATATATCATATTTATCAGCAACAGAGAAGACATGTCCGACATCTTGCTGAGAAAAAATAGCTCTATTTCGGGACTTCCACAGATAAAACAAGGTACCAATTCTAAAAATATTCCAAACAACATCCAATTTGAAGGAAAAAGTAATAGGGTCACCCAAAATAGCATGCACCCAAGTAAAATCCTCCTGCAAAAGGTTTGAAAATTTCAAGAAGCCACTCCCAATCTGACTGAGCCCGATCACAAGACCAAAAAACATGCAATAAATCTTTCGCTTGTCCACAAACCAGGCAAATGAGATTATGAACACCCAGATGCTTGAGCCTACTGCCAACAGGTAATCCTTGATGTAAGAGACTCCAAGCAAAAAAACTCTATTTAGGTTCAATATAAGTAGCCCAAGCAATCTGAAACCTCTTATTCCATTGGGAGGGAAGAGAGACTAAATTCCATCTCAGAGTGAGCTTATCAACCATTGGAACTTGTGGGGTGAGCCATTTGTAACCAAGATGAGCTTTATATTGCAAAACAGGAAGCTCCCCAGGTCAACACCAATATGACCACCAGGGTTTTTGAAAATGCTTATGTAGTTTGCTCCAAATAGAAAACGGAATACTATCAATAACCACATCATAAGTGTCTCTATCACCAGGATTTAAATTGTGAATTTGACAAAAACTTTCCTAGGGTATCCAACACCTGGCATGTCGAGAGAAGAAATAAAAAATGGAAGCAATACCACACTTATAGAACCTCTGCGCTCTGACCCACTGCACCAGAGCTAAGGGAGAACCTTGCCAAGTGATAACAGGAGACCACCAAATATTCATGGAAGACAAAGAGGCACCTGCTTTACAAAAACTCCCTTTCCAACTAATCCAGGGTTTGAAGGCCTCCCAGGCTTTCCAAATACTCTGAATGACAAAAGAACCTTTAACTTTAATAGGGACAGGGGCAGTAAGAATAGATTGCATTCCCACCCCTTTCCAAATTTTCTTCCCCTAAAGCAAACCAGAAGAAATGCAATGCCTGACCAGCACTTTCCAAGATTCATCCCCAATTAAAGATTGGGTGATCCATTTAGCACAAAGGGCAAGACCTTGTCGATGACAATCAAACAAACCCATGCCTCCACAATCCTTGGGCAAACAACAAATTTTCTAGGCTACCCAATGAAAACCTTGCTTGACAAAGTCTTTGGCCCACAAGAAGTCTCTCAGAAGCTTATCCAGTTTTTTATAACAAGATTTGGATGGAACCCAACAAGATGAATAATAGACATGGGTAGTGGCTAAAACCTTAGAACAAATCTGAAATTTTCCTTCCAGAGAAAGTTTCTTACTAGTCCGATAAGAAAGCTTTTTTCCACTTTATCAATAACATACTACCACAATTGAGCAGAGGAACCATGAAATGCAAAAGGAATTCCAAGAAATTTAAACACCTCACCTAGATGAATCCAAGTCCATTGGAATTGATGTAACTAGTGTGGCAGTTGAGATTGAGATTGCCAAAAACAAGATGTTTTTTTCCATTGTATAGAAGAACTAGAGGCTAAACAGAACACCTCTAAGCAACTAATAGCCGAGGAAAGGGATTTCTCATCTTCTTGAAGTGTTAAGGAATCATCTGCAAAATGACCATTGACCAACTGACGGTCAAAATTAGGGAGAGCAATACCCTTGATTAATCCTTGATCCATATTATGGGCCAACAAATAGCCAAAAGCCTCTATAGCAAGAATGAAAAGAGATGGAGCAAGAGGGCACCCCTGTCTCACAGAGCAACCAAGAGAAATTGACTGAGATTGACTATTATTCAAGGTAAGAACAACTAAAGCATCTTGAAATAACATAAGAATGGTGCTCACAAATACTGGCCCAAAAACTAGAGCCTGAAGCATGGCAGTTATGAAGTACCAGTCCATATTATCATAGGATTTCTCAAAGTCTATCTTAATGAATAAAGCATCTTGTTCAGAATTTCTTGCCCACTCCATACCTTCCCAAACAGCAAGAACATTATCAAGAATGTATCTTCCCTTAACAAATCCAGTTTGTTCAGGTCTGACAATCAAAGGCAAAATAGATTTAAGCTTAAGCGCAAGGGCTTTAGCAATAATCTTGTAGCTCACATTAAGCGGGGTGATCGGCCTCCAATTGGTGATGAGCTCAGGATCTCCAGACTTAGGAATAAATTTAACATTGCCTTTGTTAATAATGGAACCCAGTGAACCACATTGCAGGGCTTCAATATAAACTTTGTGGAGATCAAAACCAAACATATCCCAAAATTCTTTATAGAATTCACATGGGAAGCCATCAAGCCCAGGCGCCTTCTCATTGGCCATAAGTGACAAGGCAGTTTTTAGATCTTCCAGAGAAAGAGGAGTGTCACAAAATAAGATTTGCTCAAGAGAAAGCTTTTTGGGGACAACAACGGTACAATCAGCAAGAGCTTGCCTTCTAGCTTCATCAAGGGGTTGAGAAGCAAAAACACCTTGATAATGTGAAACAAATACTTTGACAATGTCTGAAAGATCTGTAAATATTTGTCCATCAACTTGAATGGCTTGAAACTGAGAATGTTGAGCAGGAGGTCTGAGGCGCTGAAAAAATTCTTTGGTCACTTTGTCCCCCACTTTGAGCCAATGCATTCGAGCAAGTAATTGAGTCCCCTTGGCTTCATACAAATCAACCTTTTTTAGCTCATGCCGAATGGAAGAAACTTGATATTGAGCAACAGAGTTGAAAGGAAAGGCTTCAAGTCTAAGACAGGCTTTGGATAAATAAATAATATTTTTAATAAAATTGTTTAGTATAGTTTTTAATAATGTTTTAACTTTTTAATTACAAATTTTCTATGTTAATGTTATTTAAAATTATACAACATATCGCAACATTTTATTATTATTTTTTTTTATACATAGGGGAGTTGGTTACATCCACATTATTTTTAGTAATTGCTAAATGTAGGGTTCAAACCACATAGATTGCTCCCAACTAGCCTCGTTATTGTTATTGTTATTGTTGACCTGTTCTAAAGGGAACACCGGTCGTTGGGATTCATATTGTCAACGATTTATGCCTATACCACCTCGTTATTGTTGATCCAACACAAAGGGGACTACCCATCTCTCAAGAGGATTCATACTCTAGCGTTAGACTACTACCTTTGCAACATTCATGCCCCTAAGGCTTAAACCTAGATTTCTTCTTCATAAGTGTTGGTTAAACACACAATTATCAATCCCCTTAACCTTTAGGGGCTCACATCACCTTCATTATTAACAAAGTAGTAAAATTTTGGAAAAGCAAACATGTTAGAATTCTTATTCATGTGTAGCCTACTCTCTAAAATCTTTTTTCTAGAGTTCCATTTTATTTCTAAGATAAAGTTTAAGTAATTAAGTATAGGGACTTTTTTTCCCAAGAGATTCAAGGTTCAAACAGTGTGTATGAACGTGTGTTAATATCTTATTTTAACTTTTGTGTTAATCTCTTACCAAAAAGAAAATCTCGATATTACAAAAAAAAAAAAAAAAAAACATACCTAAAATCAAGATACCCAACCCTAAACATTTATCATAAAATTTCTAACACTAACCAAAACCAAAAAAAACCTTTGTCTTATAATTTCTAACACTACTTAAAAAAACTAACCCAAGGATAGCACCTTTTTTTCAAACGCTTGCTTTTAATTTTAGTTATCTTATTCATCCAAAGATAATATTAATCAATTAATTTATGATTTATTAATATTCAGAAAAAAACATAATGGGCAACCTCTTTTAAATGCAAATAAAAGGAATGCTTCTTAAAGAAGCAGCCACTTTGAGCTATCTAGGATTTATGTAAAACAGCTTATGCATATTTTCTTTAAAGATATTATTAAATAAATAAATAAAACAATAACTCAAGCATTTAAATGAGTTGACTCTATGTGAAAAAAAAACAATAACTCAAGCATTTAAATGAATTGACTCTTTACTATGTGAATTGACTTGTTCCTTATATAAAACGTAACCTTAAATTTGGGTCGCCTGGTCAGCTTTCTGGATTGAAGAAACGCAGGTCGAACGACGGCGACATTTAATGCAGAGACCAAGTAGAAATTAAGAAGACAGTCAATGGACAACGAAAATTTGCTGGCGCAGTCGCCTTCGCCTCGAGCGTTTCATGAATACAATCATTTCCATCTTCATCATATGGCGAAGTTAGCGACAGTAATCGCAATATTTGGGTTTCTGTTGTGTTTTCTGTAGCAACAAATTCAAATGCTGAGAAGCAATCCCAGTCCCTGAGAAGGAAGGGGAAGCCAGTGTTGAGCAGGTTTCTCGCAGAGCGTGTGAGGGGCAGAAAGAGGAGCTGCGACGCACTAAAAACGTGTGCGAGCACAACGACGTTCCTGGCGTCGTGGAATCCCGCTGCTGCAACGAAATTTGTACCAACCTGTTGACAGACAACAACAACTGTGGGCGATGCGGCATGTTGTGCTCCTTCGGATACGCTTGCTGTGGCGGTAAATGTGTGAACGTCGCCTACCATAAGGAAAATTGTGGCCAATGCGGTTTCAAATGTAATGGAAGGGAGAGATGTGTTTATGGTATGTGTTCCTACCACTAATTTGATAAGGGGTGGTGACTGTAAGGGTACTTATTGTATTTATCTACCTTGTAATGGGAAGCAGGAGAGGGAAAGGAAACATCAATTTGTTGACGCGGTTGTTAAAATGGGGCAAGGATTTTCACCAAGGTTGTCTGTTTCCGGGTCTCTGCACTAGACTGTATTGGAAGGTTTATGAGACTCTCTCTAGCATTCTGGGGACTTTATAATGTACAGTCTGCAACTCTGTTTTTATAAACAAAGATTTTAAGTTGTCTATTATGTACCAGTAAAACAACAGTTTCAATAGCAGTATTCCTTTGGATCTCGATCATTGACTCCAAATCTGGAAGTATATGCCAATATATTACAAGCATGCATATATTCATACATGTTTTCTACTTTCGTTTAGAAAGATTCACTGTTTTTAATGAAATAGGGAGCAGTAGATTCGTAGATCCTCATAGTCTTTGAATCCATGTTCATGTAAAGGCTGGCTGTGTTAACCAAAAATTTGGCTATCCAATTTTTTTTTTTATCTTGTTTCTTTTTAATTATTTTTTTATCTTGTTTCTTTTTAATTATTTTTTTAATTACACGTTGTGCAAATTTACAATAGAAGGGCATGCAAACCATTTCAAAATATTTGAAAAAAATACTCTTGCCTATGTTGTTATTTTTTTCCAATGCGATTAAAAAAATGGGTGTCACTAGACCCTTGTGAGATCTATACCATTGTGATCATCTCTATGAGATATTCAAAACAAGAGGTATCTCCAACACATTTTTTTCGTAAAGCAAGCATCCCAAGAGCCATGTAGGAGATCTATCCCATTGCGATCATCTCTTCAAGCTAATCAAAGTAACAAGTATTTTTGGCATCTTTTTTTTTACTAGCATTCCAAGTATTTTTTTTGGTTTTTACCAAGTGCCACTATTGTATGAATAAACTTCCTACCACTAATAGTTGATCAGGAATCAACAATCAATTACAATGCACCGTTCATTTGGAAGATGTAGTAAAAAGAAGCACCAAACCAACCTAGAAATCTTGGTAAGCATCACAACACTCTAAATATAATTATTTTTTATCAATGTCTTCTTTATTCCTTAAACATCATGGATTCACCTCCTCATAACACCTCGAGTTTTCCATCTTCTCCTCCTCCCAATAACACTCCTCCCAATATCCCTCCCTTGGTTACTCCTAATAACCTACTCACTTCTCTTGCTACCCTTATAATTGGTATTACACTTCTTCTTCCTTAAACATCATGGATTCACCTCCTCATAACACCTTGAGTTTTCCATCTTCTCCTCCTCCCAATAACACTCCTCCCAATATCCCTCCCTTGGTTACTCCTAATAACCTACTCACTTCTCTTGCTACCCCTCTAATTGGTATTACACTTCCCAATACTATTGACCCTTATCTGCGTTCTTATCTATTGCATTAAGAAAAAACAACTTCTTTTATTTTCAAATCCTTGGATAGTCAAGCACAAATGATTTATTACATTACCTATACCTTGGGTACAATTCTAAAATATCAAAAAATACCCACAACCACCCTTCCCCTTGTATAAGGGTTACAACAAATCATAAGGAAACAAATTATAATCACTCATCTAACACCAAATACAAATTTTCTTCCATAACCTCCACTTAGTCATAGCCCTCATATGGAAGTGTTATGACCTAGGCTTCACTTCTAATTTTGTTTTCTTGATAAGAGGTGCTTCTAATTTCCTTTAATGACCTCATTCCATTATTTTTCCTTGCATCGACATGTCCACTTTTTAAGGTATTGATCCTCGAGGATGATAGGCCTAAATGTAAAGTATCATTCATCTCTTGAAGCAATTCATGTTGCATTAACAACTTCTAAATTAGGAACCCAAGCTCATAAATGGTTATTGTGGTAGCTTTTCCAACATAGGGGTTCTCTTTTGTGGCCTAACTTCAAAGAAAAATTTCTATGAAGATTTGATAAAGAATCTTCCATATCATATGTGGTTTAAAAACAAATCAAACAAGAACAATGGAGTATTGCTTTGAGTTCATAAGTCTTCTCACCTATACCCACCAATTAAATCTAGAAGTGGTGGTCTTAGAATTTTGCTATGGGCTTAAGGATAAAATTTGAAAGGAAGTCAACATGCTCAACCCCTATACTCTTGATGATGCTTAACATATAGCTTTCATAACAAAATAAAAACTCCAAGATTTCGATCATCCACATAGATGTGACTTCAAATCTCATCATCAATAATGAGCATTACTAAGAATTCTTCTATTTCAAATATCATTCTCACCATCCCTATGATCAATCCTATTAAGAACACAATAAATTTCAAGTGGAAGATAAAGATATAGCATAATTAAAGATGAAGATTCATTATAGCAGGAGCATTCGACAGAAGTAGATGAGGTAGAACATGAAGATGATATCATGCCTCTCTCTGCTCATGCTCTTATGGGGATCCAAACTCACCATACCATCAAGGTACAAATATTTATAAAAAATAATGCCTTAGTATGTTTATTTATTCAAGTGTATTGTATAACTTTTTAGATAGTAAGATAGAAACTCCTTGGGATTGTATATCAATACTTAAAATCAAGATAAATATCAAGTCCAAATCATTAATGGTGGTACCACTCAGTGTGTTGGTCAAACATATAAATTTAGCATTGAAATGGGGAATTATACTTGGCTATATACTCTCTTTTCTATGAACCAAGGTAGTTTAGATGACATTTTGGGAGCATAATATTTATATCATCTTTGGTATGTTACTGTTAGTCTCAAACAACTATATGTCAAGTGGGTGCAAAATGAAAATTCATTTATATCCAAGGAAATCAACCCCCTCCGTCCATGGTGGTTAGTTCACATAGCATGGAAAATATATTGAAGAAATGTGGTTGAGGAGTCTTCACTCAGGTCAATTGCATGGAGGTTCAATTCAAAGGAATACCATCTTCAAAGCCAATTTTCTAACTATTTCTTCAATTTTATAGAACATCATGGATCAATATAGCAAGCTCTTTAATTAGCCTATGTGTATTCCTCATAAGTGCACATATATTCATGACATCCACCTTGTTCTAGGAATTCAACATCCTAATGTGCATCCTTACAATGATCCACAACACCAAAAGTCAAAAATTGAGAATCTAATGTTAGCTTTTGATGGTGTATGCCAAGGGAGAATGCAATCACAGGATGCTAAATATGTAAAAATGTAAGATGCTAAAATATGCTATCAATGGAAAGTAATAAAAATAATACAATGCAATATGGAGGAAATGAACACTCTAAAACTTATGGTTAAAGAACTATATTGTACCCCATCACCAATATATATGGTGATTTAAATAGTATACCTACTACTACCTACTATGATATATAATCACTCACTATGAGGCCCTTTATATAGAAATATGGATTGCTTGACCAAAACTCTACCTAGCTATACAAGGAGACACCTTGCACATTTACAACTTGCACATAGACACTTGTGCATTTATTATATTACTTGAAGTAACTAGCTAACTACCCCCTAAAATAATTTACTACTCTAGAAATGTACCATGTGTGGTACATTTACATGACCCAAATGATGTAATATACTCTAACACCCCCTGCATTACATTTGTGTATTGAAGACTTTTGTCTTCAATATGAATCTTTTTCTCTTTTTCCTGTATCTTGTTCAAGTGAGCAGTTAGTATCTTCATACCATGTTACCCTTGCTATAAGAGCTTTGAATTCTTGATCATCTATTGTATCTTCTAGTTCTTCAATTTCTTCATTCTTCTAAGCTAGATGTCCTTGTTGATTCCTTTTTCGATATTCCAATTATGGATAATAGTTCTGATTATGAGTTTATTACTGTTAGGTATTATTTTCATATTGCCTTGGTTCAAATTCCCTATTTGGTTGGCTTCCATAGTTCATTTAATTTCCTTTATTTTGATTTCTTGGATTGAATATGTAGTAACTTGGTGTTATACATTTTTCTCCTACATATTTGATAATATCTATTATTCCATGGTCTTCGATATTTTTATGATGAAGCAATGTTTCCCTATGGATTATCTTTTGAAACCAATTCATTGTTAGTCATTTCATACTTTATTGTATTTTTTATCTCATATTCTTGAATAATTTTGATTATTTCATCAAACTTTATATCTTTTCTTAGAACCTGTATGGATGTAAGTAGATGCTTGTAGCTATCTCAAAGTGCTCCCAAGGTTACTTGAACAAGGAATTTATCTCCAAAATTTTCTCCTAGGGTGAGTAGTTTTCCTTTGATATGTGTTATATTCCTTAAAAATAGTTCTATGCTTTCACCACTGTTAATTTTCAAAGAATGTAATTTAATTTGAAGATATAAGATTGTAGTTTTATTTTTCCCTTCAAATATTTTTTCTAATATTCTCCAATTATCTGTATATGTCCCCACTAAGCTAATGTAAGCTTGTATTTCATATATGATGGCAAATTTTATTATCATTAATGCCTTAGCATCACTTTCTTTAAACTTTTGAATCTTTGTTTCTTCTTGAGTTGGTTTAGTTTTTGCTCCTTTGACAATATCCCAAAGTTTTTCAAATATCAGAATAGCTCTCACTTTGTTTTTCCATGAGAATAAATTTAGGCCCTTAATTAGTTGAGATTATGTAAGGATGAATTTGTTTGTGGTCATGATGACTCTCTAGGTATAAACCCTTTCTTACCTTTAGGTTTTGTAGAATTCCTTATATCTCCCTAGTTAAGAGATGTGAACTAATTTGATAAAACCTTTTTTAGAATTAGGTTTTGTGGGCTTTCTTATATCTCTCTAATAATTAGAATATGCTTAGTTCACTTTCTAAGTTGATTTTATAATGTTTTGAGAATAATCAACCTTTTGATTTTGCCTTACCTTTCCCAATGAAGTAAGCTTTAATGGTTGGATTTATTTTTGTCTCCTTAGAATGAGTATGAGACATTTTTTACCAATTAATTTCAACTTTATAAGTACACAATTGATATGTTTCTCTATTCAATATATTAATTTTCTAAATTCTAATTATATGTATATAGTTTGAAGTAGTATGCCTTATATCTCCCTACTTTAGAATATTAGAAAACAATAATATTTGCAATAATAGAGTTTTAATTTTTCAAGTAGAAACCCTTATATCTCCTATTTTATTATTTTCAAATATGAGAATGTTCTTGGAATGAGATTTCTTTATGAGTTACTAGTGCTTTATGAATGCTTGCACTAATAAATATATTATATCTTTATAACTCAAACGTTCCTTAGCTTTAAAGCAAAAACTTTACCTTAGTAATCCTTGTGGATTATCTTCCCTTGATACGTTGATCCGATAAATTTGGTGGTAGTGAAGGGTTCTGGAATGTAGCACTAATGAGCATACAATGCTCTCTTTGACCGACATTGGTTTCCTCCTTATATGACACTTGTTTCCTCCTTGAATGGTGCTTGTTTAATGTAAGTATTCTCCAATTGAAGAGTGTTGGAGTTGTTGGTTTATGATAGGCCTTTAATGCAGGCTTACACTCCTATTGAATGGTGCACATTCTTGATTTAGCTCCTTCCTACAAATGTGCTTCCACACCTGTCAATGCTTGACCTTGCTTTGACTTCATCCTTTACCACAAGCTTTTAATGGTCTTATCTCCTCTTACACGTTGTGCTCTTTTGCTTGCTATGAATATGCCTTTCTTCCTTGAGTTTAGGTAACGTTAAAAAGTATGAATGACACTTGAATTTGGATAAGTGTTATGGAAGTTACATTCAATGCTCAAGAAACTTAGATGCTCTTCTATACATGGCAGTTAGATGTTAGGATCTTCTATGAGTGAATCTTCAATGCTCTTGGTTGGGAATAATGATGAATCTTTTTTAATAATACCTCTAATGCTTCTAATATGAGCATTATATTATGGATGCTTCTTCTAACACTCAATAATGAATATTTCAATTGTTATGAGCGCTCCTTTCAAATTTGCCAAGTGTTAGGTCCTTTGTATGCATGTAGAGCTTGCTTCAACATATATATTTCCTTTCCAACCCTTGCTCTATTGTATTTCCTCAATGCTTATTCTATAGATGATTTCAAATTCTCCTTCAAGATCTGGCCTAGAACTCCAAAGTCTTGTATCTAGTAATGCTATCTTTATTTTTGTTCTTTAGCAGTAAATCTATTCATTGAAATGTGTCTTCTTATCTATGAAACACAATCTCTAAATATTCTTAGATTTGATAGGTTTCTTCTATCTAAGTACTAAATTCAAACATGGCTTTCTTATCAAGAATCTAAATGTCTTGAGGTCTTCACGAATATTTTCTCTGAATTTTGACAAACTATTTACCAAATATTTCTCCTTTGGGATTGTTTTCATATTGCAATAATTATCCCAATTCTTTCACTATATTTTATAGTGAATTTCTCTAATGATTTATCCTAGGAGCTTCTTTTATGGCTTCTCCAATTTCTACAATGAGGCTCTCCAAGCCTTATCCTTGTTTCTCCTTGAGACCTCTCCAAGGTCTTAAGTCTTGCAACTTATCTAATCTTCATGATGAGACCTTTCCTTCAACCTTCAACTACAGAAGTGTTGGAAATTATATCTTCTTCATATATCTCTAGAACATGGTTTTTGATAGTCCTTCTCTATCTCTTCCAGGGATGGAAGTTATTCAATGAGACATTTTATGGGTCTCTTTATATTATTCTAGGGGAAGTCTTCAATCAACAAAGGATATCACAAATCTCATATATTTCATAGACACTTATTTGGATTCTTATTCAAGTTCAAGGCTTCTATGGCCTTTTATTCTATATCAAGGCTTCTATGGCCTTTTCTTCTAGATCAAGGCTTCTATGGTCTTTTCTTATGCAATAAGGCTTTTATGGCCTTTTCTTCTACAATGTGCAGGTCTATAACAAAGATTCCTTTAGTTTCCTTTTTTTGCAACAAGATATTAGTAAGATAATTCTAAATCTTGTCAATGATGAATCTTCACTAGTTGATTTATCAATCTATTGGAACAAATGTTGAGTCCTAGTCTTCACGAGTTTTTTTGCAACTCTATGGAAATACTCTAACCAAATTTAATCTCAAAATTTTTGGAATTGAGATTTGTTTTTCTTCTCTATCTCACTTGTAGCTATACCTAATCTTATCAACCTACCTTGGCTCTGATACCACTGTTAGCTTTTGATGATGTATTCCAAGGGAGAATGCAATCATAAGATGTTGAATATGTAGAAATGTAAGATGTTGAAATATGCTATTAATGGAAAGTGATAAAAATGATACAATGCAATATGGAAAAAATGAATACTCTAGAACTGATGCTTAAAAAACTATATTGTACCCCATCACCAATCTATATGGTGATATACATAGTATACCTACTAGTACCTCTATGATATATAATCACTCACTATGAGGTCCTTTATATAGAAATATGGATTTCTTGGCCAACACTCTACCTATATGTACAAGGGAACATATTGCACATTTACAACTTGCACATAGACATTTGTACATTTATTATATTACTTGAAGTAACTAGCTAACTACCCCCTAAATTAATTTACTACTCTAGCAATGTACCAAGGGTGGTATATTTACATGATCCAAATGATGTAATATACTCTAACAACTAATTCAAGAAATATTGGAGAAAGGAATCACTTATCCAAGCACTAGTCCATACTCCTCTCTAGTGGTGATGATATGACTCAAGGATAACTCATGGTGCATATGTCTTGATTTTTATCCTCTCAACAATATCACTATGAAAGATAAATTTTCTATCCTTGTTATAGATGATTTTTTGGATAAATTGCATGGTGTTAAATACTTTACTAATCTAGACTTGTATCTTGGGTTTCATCAAACTAGGGTTAGATAAGAGGATATCCCCAAGACTACTTTTTGTACATATGAGGACCATTATAAATTTATAGTCATGCATTCATCTCATTAATGCTCCTTCCTCTTTCCAAAGTCTCATGAACTTATCTTTTATCCTTTCCTTCAAAATTGTGTCTTGATTATCTTTGATGATATCTGTATTTATAGCAACTCCTGATTGGATTATCCACTTAGCATTTATATTTCTCTACTCTATTGGATGAAATTATTCTTTATGGTACTTATGGTTTTCTTCTATCATTTATGGCATCCACTTAGCATTCATGTTGATTTATCCTATTATATGGACCTATTCTTTATGGATATTGAGAGTCTTTTATCTTTTATTATTTAAGAATATGTAGTTTTTGGTAACATGGTCAGGCATAAACTTATTGAGATAGTTTTAATCTTCACTTGATTCAATGATAATATTTGTATTAATATTATTTTACTTTATCTTATGGCTCAGTGTGAACCTTCCAAGGACCTTTTATACCATTATATTATTGATCCATGGTATATCTTAATAATCCACATGGGAGAGTTGTATTTATCATGGGAAAGTACTTATACCCTCAATCACCCAACTATAGTTCATGAGTTGAAGATTATTCTTTCTTCGTTAGTGAGAGGTTATTGATATCTATGGACACATTTCATTATTTATGTTCTTCATTGTTTATATTTATGTTCTTCATTCTCTATATGTGTTATGTCATCTTCTATTTGTTGAGTAGCTTGATTAATTTTAATCATCCTAAATATATTACATAGTTTAAGATATTATTATATTCAGAATGAATCACCAATTCTTGATCCAAAATTTTGGTTCTTGATCACTTATAATAATGATTTTAAAGGAATAATATTTCTCTAATGGGATAGTTGTAAAAGTTAGATTTCTAAAAAGCTTAGTTTTTTAATTAGTCATAAGAGATTGAAGCAAAACCCATGCATATTACATTATGACCACATAGTGGTATTGGAACAACTTGAAAAGTATCTATTTATCCCTTGGAAATATTTAAACTTGGGTCTTATCCTTGAAATTTGAGGAATTCAATTGATTGAGCTCATGCCATTTAATCTAAAAAACTTACTTTTCTTGAGGTTATTTTTTGTTAATATCTTATAGTGACACTTTAGAAGACTTGTTATTTAAAGGAGTTGGTGTAGAATAAGTTTTTATTAAAAATATTATATTTCTCTCTTAGGGATATTTTATCTTAATACTTGTAAAAAAAAACTCTAGAGAAGTTGTGATTCTTAGAGGAGTGGCCATAGTACAAAGAATTTATTGATCATTAAGAGCTTATGATATTTTGTATGCACCCACAAATTCAAAAGAGGGGAGGTTAATCCTTTCAATATCTAGCTTAAAGTTAGCTCCTTGAGAATCTAAGAAATCAAACTAAATCACTTAAGGAAAAAATGTGAGAAAAAATAAATGCATAAAATATAAATGCAGTAAGGCAATTATAGCCAATCTAGTTGAAATATCCTAAAGAACTTGTCACTTCAATCCATAAAATATCAAAACCAACAATATAATGCATGAAAATAAATAATTAGGGACAAAAGGATAAATCCAGCATCATCGCACATTAAAATATAATAATATATAAACACATAATCAATCTTTGAAATTCATGCTAAATTTATCCATTGATTGTACTGTGTAATTATGTATAACAATATGATTTAAAATAATAGATCTAATTTTTTGAATAGCCATAGGGATCCTTATAAATGAGCCTTGAGTTATTATTTATAGAAAAATACATAAAATGTAATTCTAACTATAGTAAATACATTATAATGTTAGTTACCATGAGTTAGTATGATCATTTTTAAAATGGATTCTAATCATACAAATTCAGCAATAAAACTCTTCTTCATGCATTATAGTCACCCTTCATACCACTAGGAGTGAGAAATACCATTATCTAGGTAATTTTTAATTTTTACACTTTAAAATCCACACCCATGATGTTTGATCAATAAATCACCCCCTTAACAACATTGGCTCACTAAAATTTCCAAAATCAATGATTCATCATTCTTGACAATCAATAAATCATTGAATACCTAATGAATTACCATCCTTTGGTGAATCTACAAATTATTCACAAGTTGTTTTTTGAATTATTAACATTGGATTTGAGAAATTTTCCCTACAAATTATTAGGTTCTGACTTTGAACCCTCATAATTAGACTACTTATATCATTTTTTGGTATCCTATAATATTTTCCAAATACCTCTAGCCATTTTATAGTTTAAATTATCACAATTTCAAGTTTATCCTCTTGCATGATAATTTTTTACCTATAGAGTGTAATGGTAGTAGTTAAACTACTATAATTACAGTTACTTATAAAAAATCAAGCTTTATTGATAGCAAATCCTAGACTATAGCTTATTCCATTATACATAGTCTTCAAAATTGGATCAACTAAAAACCAAAATTATAAAATTATGGGATTTATTCTATATGAGAGGCTTTGGCAAGATAACATGTCTACAATGCTACTCATATGGCATCCAAAGGAATCTACTTTTCATTTAGCCCTTTTATCAATCTCCCCAAATATTCATAATTCTTTTTGGGAAGGTCACCTTCTTTATGTAACTCTGATTAATATTTTTAGCAACATGTCTAAATTAACAAATGTATTTGAGGTATCTATTTTTTTCTTCCTCGGAGACAATACTCTTGACCTTAGCAACTCTTTTCTTTTTTGCCTTGTTTAAGCTAACATATTTATCATCAATAATGAGTTGTCCTTGATATAAAAGGAGAGTAAGAAATACACAACTTGCTAACTACAATGTCTCTTATTTCATCTCATTTAAGGATGTTTTTAGAGTGTCACAAGATGTTATGAAGTGTTTTTGTTCCTTTTTTTGGAAGTTAAAATATTTAATAATAATTTTACTAGATTCCTATTCACAATGCCTAATTATAAAGCTTGTTCGCTTGGTGCTTACTTTATTTATTTTCTTCAATTGGTTATTGTAGACACCTAAAACATGTCATGTTTAGGAGGCTACTCATATGGAAACCTTTATAAGCCATATTACTAATCTTAGACCTTTCCAAGATCCAACAGTGGTTCTAGCCACTCAAATAGGGTATTCTAGTCCTAGTAAACCATAGCCACTGATGAAATCAACGGTTGACTTTCTAGTCATTGATGATCAGAGAGGCTACGGGCTAGCTGCATCTATCGATAGCAGCTATGAGCAACTTGCCCATAGTTGTGCCTATCGATAGCGACTAACCCTGTAACCAACTTGGGCTACCAAAGCTGAGTGAAATACATTGAGCATAACTAATTCTTGGATGGTTAGGAAATCAAATCTTCTGGAAGGATCCTTGAAACTACCCAAGCATAACCATTTCTTGTTCTTGACTTCCCTGTGAAGCTAGGATCAAAAATTGGGTGTCTATTTAAGGCCTAAATTTTATATGCTAACCCTAGATAAATTCATGTGCTAATGCCATAGTAGAGCTTTGCTATATTGATGAGAGAATCAACATCCCTCTAAGGCATAGTGAATCACTGTCGAATTGCATAATGATATGTTTTTTCACCAATGGAGACTACCCTAGCTTGAATATCGACACTTAGTTGTTCAAGTATCAAATTGCAATGGAGTGAAGCAAATTCCATCACAAAATCGTATTCCAAGACACAAGCAACCCCTGAACATCAATTTTTCATCATAATTGATCATCCTCAAGCCCATGATTCAAAGGATACAGTATCTTTCCTACAACCACTATTTTTAACAGTGGCCCGTAGGTGTAGCCACAAATATTGATAGCGGCTAACGGAGCCAACTGCTCTAATCATCAGTGACTATGATTTGACGAATATTTTCTCTTTTTTTAGTCATATATTTTACATTATTATCCTTTCAGTTATTTTCTAACCTAGAATAGATTGCTTTAAATTCTATTTTTAAGAATTTCTTTCTATTTTACAAGCATTCCTTTCAATATTTTCATGCATTTCATTGTTTCTTCACATATTTCCTTCATGTTTCACAATATTCATGAAATGAGGCTGTACTCTTGCTATTGATGCTTTTCAAGTTTCCTTGTGTGTAGGTTTAGATTTTATTAGGAGCATATCACCTTCAAGATCATCTTCAATAGCATCACAAAGAGGAGGTTCCAGGGATAATCCCTCCTATAATCAATTTTTGAGGATTCTAAGAATATTTTGAAGGTATTTATCACATGGAGTGATTTTATTATAATATGTATCAAATGGTCAATCCCTCAGAGGGATGCTCTTGTAACCTCATGTAAAAGAGAACTTATGAATATGAATAAAATGGGCACTATTTCTTATATTTCCTTCTCTTTGCATTGATTTCATGTTATATCTTATGAATTTGATTACATATTGCCATAGATGTTATATTTTTAGCTTCTTTCAATGGCAATCATGGTGGGCCTAGCCTATTTTTTGGTTGTTAACTATGTTTCTTTGTGTTTTTCTCATTGCAGATATAACCGCTCTGAGCAACAATAACTAATAGTCATTGCCACTCTGAGCGATAGTAGATAGCACCATAGCTACCCTGATAATCAGTGGATATGGTAAAGATAGAGAAAAATACAATCTAAAACATTCTTATTTGGATGAGGATTCACCTGTAAGTGATTCTCTCCCTGTTTTTCTATTTCTTGTGTGTCTTTATTTTTTGTATGCAATTATTTAGGGACTAATCAAATAACATAGATAAAATTTTAAAGATTAAATCATTAGGTTTTATGTGTTTGTTGCTATCTACTGTTGGGAATAGTGACTATTGCTGTTAGCCACCCCAAAAGCTAGCGACTACAAATTCTTGTTGATCCTGTGTACAACAGCTAATACTGTTGCCTGTTATTCACAAAATTGGATATTGTTAGATTTATTTGTAGTTTTTCTTGATCTGAATCCTGCTCAAAGGCTAACTCATATGAGTTGCATCTACATATTTATGAACCTAAACCATCTTTTCATACTACATTTCTAAATATAAAACATACTTTTATTTGCATGTAGTGGAAAAATCATGGTGTGCTCTTTGATGCATATTTGCTTTTTGTTTATAAAATGAACACTTCACACACCATTTTTCAAGTGTAAACATTAGTTGCATTGGGCTCTCACATCCAACCAACTAATCAAGACAAATGGTGGATGTCATTACCACTTGTTTGACTTGCTTATTGAGTTTTTTGTTACTTTTCTGTGGTCAAGACCAATCCAAGAACCATCGAAGTCATGGAAAATAGTATGCATTTCTCTTCTAAGAGTGTATCGTTACCCATGATGGATTAGGTGAGGATCGGTAGGACCTATGCTCCCTGATCGAATATGAGTTTCATATCCATATCTCAATGGGTATGACAACTTGGACTTCCTTATACATTACGAGTATACATGTGAAAATCTTAAAAAAACAAGAGTATCATCAACAATTATCAAACACAATAAGAGAAAAATCTAATTTCTAATAAACCATAACACACAAAATGAGTTTTAGAAAACACAAATAAAATTTAAAAGAGATAACCATTTTTCTACTTTGTTTATTTCTATAATCTACATACAAAATAAATTCACAAGGTTATGATCACCACACAGAGCTAACCTCAATCTACAACTGAGGTGGTATCCAATGCACCACAAAACACAAATAACACTAGATTTGATCCACCTACACAAAATGCTCCTAAATGAAATTCAGGTAGTCTTAGAGGGGATAATTCTACACATAATTTATCTCACCAAGAAACTCCAACTAGGAGACAAAATACAGGATATTATCGTGACCTAAATGAGGGTGTTTCAAGACCCTAATCATCTCATTATGGTTATGGATAAAACCTACCTAGTGAGGGGTAAAAAAAGGGGTGCACCTAATCGCATACCCACACAAGCTCCAAATTACTCCGAGCATGGAGCAGATCTAATAGACTTATATAGTATCGATATGAATGTTACACCTCCTGATCGACCATGGAGAACTCATCAACTTGATCACATTGAACAAGCTCCTGGATGATAAACACATAAAGCTACTTCCACTGCCCATTCTCATTTTGATAGCATGAATAGTGAATATGTAGTACGGGATACTTATGCTCAAGGAGAGAGCTCCAAGTTCCCACATACTACAAATACCCCATCAACACATGAGGGTACAAAGCAAAGAGTTGAATATAATGTCAATGTACCTTAAATAGATAGTGAAAAGAGTATAGCAGATCCTTCTGCTAGAACTCACACTGCTAAGACTCTTTGCACGAAATTAGGTAGACAAATACCTTATATTATAGACTGATCAAATCAGATACGTAGGCTTTGCGTAGTCCAGAGAGCAAATACTCCAAGATAAATTAGAGTATTTGCTTGTAGATCATAAGCATTTAGAGCAAGAAGACATAGAATAATAAAGGCTACTTCACCAATATTTGTATGAACACCACCAAAGAGAGCAATGCATCCTTGATCAAAATAAGTAAGAAGAGTGATCTAACAGATTGGCTCGAGCAGAATTACCCCCACATAGTGAGTATAGGCAATATCACAACTAGATATGTGCTATGTCTCACCCTGATCTACATGCTAGACAAGTAGACAATAATACTCATCGCACATCACAACATGCTTCTAGGCAACAATAGTGCCAAGCACCAAATCCACCTGAGCATGATCAATATGAAGATTCAGAGCAAGATGATCAGGAACAACAATATCCTATTCCATCATTTGTAGACATGGTTGATGAATACAATTAACCACCTTGATCCCAAAGTAACCTACCACCTCCTACTCCCTGAATCTCTTTGGAAGGAAGATATCATCACTTATCAGTCTTATAGAGTGCTTACTGAGAGAATAAAATCCCTCATGAAATGAGGAAGAGCTTACCAAAAGCCTAGTTTAAGCAAGATCTACCACCAACCTATTTATCCTTCGATCTTGAGTCCTGTGTATCTCAAATATTTAAAGATATCCAAGCTAGATAAAATTTGAGGTGATGATGATGCACAAGAGCATGTAACTAGTTTTAGGAACATGTGCTTTCAATTGCAAAACAATGATACCTTTTTGTTATGAACATTCATGATTACCCTTTTAGGCGCAACTCTTGAATGCTATAATCAATTACCAAGGCACAACATCACTATATTTGAGCATCTAGCGAATACTTTTCTTGAATACTTCTCATTTGTCATCGAGAAGAAAAAAATCTATCCGACCTGCATAATTTATAACAATACGATGACAAGCCAGTGATGTATTTGGAAACAAATGATGAAAACTCATGGTAAAACTTCCATTCACCATTTCCACAACTGAACTTACTCGAATGTTTACAAAAATTTGTGCTAAACATATACTATTGTTGCTCCAACTACAATAGTATAAAACATTTGAGGAGGCTTTGATGCAAGTCAAAGTGATCAAATATATAAAAATCCAAGAAGGATATTTGAAGCTTTGAACAAAAAAAATGTAATAACAAGAACAGATGCAATCAACTACATCATACCAAGCCTACACTGATCAATCATGTTGTGTTTAATATTCCAAAAGTAGAGGGGTCATAGTGACAACAAAATTATCAATATCAACCCCCTCCAACATACTATAATAATCAACATGCTAAAACTTAGGGCAGAGACAAACATCGCCACTTGTCTTACCATTTTACGCTATTTTCTAAGTCTATGACATCCATATTCAATCAGTTGTGTGAGGACAAGGTACTTAAACTTATAGAAGTTCAGTTGTTATACCCTAATCACCCTAAACCAAAGGGATATAGGTAAGATCAATACTGTATTTATCATAGATAGAAAGACCATTATATTAAAGTGTACTATGTATTCAAAAATGTGGTACAAAACATGATAGATAGGGATCAAATATAATTTGATAGCCCCTTAGCACCTGATAGTCATAACATGGAAATATTTAAATATCCTTCACCTAATTATGAACCTCCAAGGAATCATGCAATCCAGGTAAACCAAGTTTAGATAGATCCTTCCACGCAAGTATTTTTTGGTATGGTTAATATTGTCACAAGAAATAGGAGATACAACCAACCAGAGCCACTTGTGGCTCCCATTCGTATTCCAGTTGTGCCTCAGCAAAGGCTAGCACAAAACCAACTACCAGACCCTCCATTAAGACCAGTGGTTACTATTAGGAATAGACTCACTCATATTTTGCAGACACCCTCGATAAAATTATCCATATATGAGCTCATCCAATAGTCCCCTAGGCATACGGGGACTTTAATGGAGATTTTGAGATCTATAAAGCTCTAGCCCCAGGATCCCAATGCATTCAAAAATTTTGTGGGGCATGTCCAATAGTGCAAAGAGCTAGTGATCACTTTCCATGATCATGAAATAAATAAAGTGTCAGCTAGCATAGCAGACCCACCGTTGCATATAATCACTTGTATAAATTGAATCTCATTCAAGTGAGTATTGATTGACATAGGATCATCAATTAATATTATAACAATGAGTACCTTAAGATACCTTAGCATCTCTCAGTCACACATTGTAGTATTCACATTCACTTTATGAGCATTCAATGATGCATTATGTTTGATTGTTGGAACCATTGTTCTTTCTATCCAAGTAGGAATGAAGACTATATTTATGTTATATCATGTTATTGAAGGCAACATGCAATACAATATCCTACTTGATAGACCCTAGATTCATGACATGAAATATGTTCCTTATATCCTTCATCAATGCATTAAGTATATTCATGAAGTAAATGTTCGTGTCATCCCCTTAAACAAAGAGCCCTTCAAATATGTCAATCAGGTTAAAAATCATACAGAATTTGTCTTACCCTCTACCCATATGGACATAAGACCAACATCCCCTATTAAGTGTCTAGATCAAAAATCTAAAATAGTGTGAGTTGATCCATCTACATCAGTACCACCATTAGATCCTAAAACAAAACCTACTTATGATAAACCGTACTCATTGAAAAGTCCAAAACAAGGATAGAAACTAAAGCACCCATGGTCAATGACCTTGAAGTCATCTCCCATGTCTCAATTGTAGAGATTCCTACTCCCATGGGAGAGGAAGAGTCACCTAACCTGATGGAGAAGTTACCTCAACATGCATCCCCTACCTCATCATTAGGATCATTTGCTCCTCATGTGACAGTACATCTAGTCAACCCAGGACTTGCAAAATACTTAGTGTAGAATGTGACCTTCACACCTATCATAGAGTTTGCATAGGATTTGAGGAGACCATGTGTCCCCTCTTTTCCCATTGGGACAGTGGTTCCTATGGGCATACCCCCCAATCAGACCAAATTTATTTATGGAGGATTTTATTAGACCTCCAATAATTCTCCTAAAGATCACCATGATGATGACATATTCATAGGTAATGTCTACTACCTATTGAACCCTAAGTATGCTCTACATTACTTCGATCATTGCCATTGGTAGGTAAATAGTTTGGGTCTTTATGAGTAGGGTTTTAGGACACCTTAACAACCACAATACCAGTTACCTATAGATAGGTTTATATTAGGATATTATGTTTACATACTGGATGAAATTTTAGCTTATTCTCTACAACACCTAAGCTTGGGCTTTGAAGAGGATACTGATTGGAATTCGTATGCCTATCCCAATCCCTTGCACTTATGGAAGGACCATCACCCAGTTACAATGGTAGCTATAGATCCACTCTTATTATAGCATGAGAAAAATTCTATAGATTTCAACTCATAAAGTATTCCAAGAATTGATTGGATCATCAAGAATAATGAATACGTCGATGATGTCTACATTTTACCTCATAGGTCTAGCATAAATGAAGAGTCTAAATTAGAACCCATTTTTGAGGAGGATGAATAAGAGTACAAATCTGAGGAGGATGAGAGTGAATACATTTCAAATGATGATGAGTATGAATATGATACCGAAATGGCCTACTTAGGACCTTAGCACTTGCATCATCTTAACATTCCCTCGAGAGAAGCAAAGCCAATCAGGCGATCTATGAACATAGATAAAATCTATCACAAAGTCTTTCTTGTTCCTTATAATCTAAGATAGTTTCTTCCTCTAGAATATCCCATTGTCTTATCTATTCCTAGAGCAGATCCAAATATTCCCATACCTCCTGAGCCACATCTATAGCATGGGGGCAACCCATAAGTAGTAATTCTTATCCACATGGTCCTAGAGATTTCTTTCCATCCATAAACATGATATCCAATGATCTGAACATCCCACTCCATAATCCATCCGATCCTTCAAAACCATTGCACCTCCATCCTAGGGCCATTTATTTTGATCACACTAATTCACCCCTTGAGCCTAAGGATTTATTCTCTAATGAATAAATGTTGCAATCGTTCCATTTTGCACCAAGTTGTGCCCATGATATTTATCATGCTAAGGTTGACCTTGATATGGTAGATCATTTAAACCCATATGATGACATCCATCTGATCCCTATGCCTTATTAGCTTGAGGAGGTATCACATATGTCAATAGAGGAAACCTTAAAAATTGATATTAGCACAAATCCCATGAATCCAAATAAAGTTAAATTTGGAGAAATCTTATCTCTTGAGGAGTGATCCATCCTCATTCCTCTATTGAAATAGAGACCTAATCTATTTTCTTGGACCTACAAGGAAATGTCGGGTCTAGATCTGAAATTTGTTGTCCACAACCTTTCGTTGGACCTTACTAAAAAGTCAATCAAGCAAAAACTTAGAAAAATACATCCAAGCATCGCTTTGATGGTCAAAGATGAATTGTAAAATATCCTAGATGTAGAGTTTATAATTTTCATTGACTATATATATTGGGTATCAAACATGGTACCTGTAGAAAAAATTGATGGAAGAATCCGCATCTGCATAGATTTTCAAGACCTCAACAAGGCAACACCCAAGGATTCATTTCTATTTCCAAATATCAATGCTCTTGTAGACGTAACTACAGGTCATGAGATGCTATCACTCATGGATGATTTTTTTGGTTATAATCATATTCGGATCAAACTAAAGATCAACATAAAACCACTTTTACCACTTCATGGGAGATATTTTGTTATAAGTTTATGCCATTTGGTATTAAAAGCACTGGTGCCACATATCAGTGGGCTATAACATATATCTTTCATGACTATATGTGTAAGATACTAGAAGACTACATTGATAACTTACTAGCCAAGTCATTACTACATGAAGAGCATGTTGAGGTCCTTAGAAAGGTCTTCGATCACTTGATTGAGCATAACATCAGGTTGAATCCCAAGAACTGCATCTTTGGCATAACTTCAAAAAAATTCTTGGGATTCATCATTTCAAAATGAGGGATCAAAGTAGATCTAGCAAAAGTAAAATATATATTGGAAATGTGTCCTCCCACAAATATCAAAGAACTAAGAAGACTACAGGGAAAGGTAACATCCATAAAGCACTTCATTGCACAACTATCAGATAAATGTTGACCCATGAATTGACTGCTACGTAAAGAGATCTCATTTAATTAGGATGAAGATTACCAATATACTTTTGCTGAGATCAAGCAATATCTGGCATCACTACTAGTACTAGCTTCACCTAGACTAGATGTACCATTTTTGTTGTATATATCCATCATGAACTTTGCATTAGGAACCATGTTAGCCTAGAATAACAAGAAATACAAAGAACATGTGATATACTACATTAGTTGAACCCTAGTTAGCTATGATATAAGATATGAATACATCGAGAAACTATGTTTAGCAGTGGTTTTTACAACTAAGAAGTTGCACCACTATATGTTAAGTCATACAATTTATGTTATATAAAAAAAAAAAAATTATTGCATTATATGATGATAAGAACATATCATAATACATGTACTACAAAGTGGATCATGTCATTGACAAAATTCGATCTAGAATTCATAAGCTAAAATTCAATCAAAAGATAGGTCATAGTTGATCAACTGGTATAGGCACCTCTTTAGGATCACAAGCCTTTTATCATAGAACTTATCGATAATGCAATATTTGCATTATTGAAGTCACCCAAACCCGAAGAACCAAACAATAAAGCTGATATGAATTTTTTCTTTGACGGTTCAAAATGCGAGCAAGGGAGTGGCATAGAGATTGTGTTTTTCATGCTATAATGTGCTCCAATACCCTTGTCATTTAAACTCATTTTTCCTTGCACTATTAACAACGCTGAATACGAGGCCCTAATATTGGATCTCCAAACAACATTCACCAAGAAGATCAAAAATCTAAACATCTTTGGTGACTCCCTTCTCATAGTAAACTAGGTTAAGGGAATCTATCAGTGTAAGTGTCATATCTTGAAAGTGTATAAGGAACTTGTGGATACTTATTTAGCCCAACTGAATTGGTAAAACATCAAGGTAGTCCCTCATACATCAAACATATTTGTAAACACTATAGCATATTTGAGATCCTTAATCCCTTAGAATTCATCTATCGACTTTACTACTATCCAGGTGAAGACACTATCACAATCCATAATGTAGTGTGAGGCTCAAGACAACCATGAATCAATACACATGATTCATATAGAACTAAACCATGAGTACTTCTATAAATCCACAGACTTTCTAAAGAAGACATCCTGGGGGTCTTTGATCTCGTAGGGTCCCGTGGAGAGTGGTACTACCATTCACAATAGAGTTGTCTTCCAATATGCATTCATACATAATGAGTTACAATGAGAGCATGTCATCCAGTCTATCAAAGCTATCACTTATAAGGATTTGTTAATCTAATTATGTGATTACCTTAATCTTGGAATAATCTCGTAGGGATTATCACATACCACAAAAAGAGCATTCAATAAAAAAGCAACTAGATATGTCTTGTTAGGAGATATCTTGTATCATCAAAGCTACGATGAAATTCTCCTTCATTATCTCAATATCTAAGAATTATCTTGGGTGATTTCACAAGCTCATGATGGTATATGTGATGGACATTTTAGTGGCATGACCAATCATCAAGCACATCCTTTGAATGGTCTATTATTGGCCCACCATGGAGAAGGATTTTTGCACGTATATCATGAAATGTATTAAATACCAGCATCACACTAATATTACACACCTACCATCATGGGCCTTACAGCCCATCCAAGCGACTTGACCATTCTCTTAGTGGGGTTTTGATCTAATTGGTAATATCTATCTCTCGTCGTCAGGTTGACACACATTTATCATAATGTCCACTGATCATTTCACCAAGTGGGTGGAAATAATCCCCTTAACTTCTATGACTGGAGTACATATTGTGGATTTCATACTTCACAATACAATATGTCATTTTGGGATCCCATCCAAAATAATATCAAATAATTTTACCTTATTTAAGAACAAATATGTACGAGCTTTAACATACAAATACAATATTCAGCATAGCTTTGCCACACCATATTATCTATAGGTAAATGGGTAAGTAGAGGCCTCAAACAAAATAGTAGTAGTGATCTTTAAGAAAATTGTAAAAGAAAATATTAAGGATTAGCACATCCAGTTACCTCTTGCATTATGGGCTTATCAAACTAGTGTATGGATTTCGACTAGGGAAACCCTATTTTTTCTAGTCTATGGTACTAAGACCATCATGCCCTTGGAATTATAAATTCTAACACTGTGAAGTACATTGAAAGATTTCATTAATGATGACACTGCTTGGCAAGCTCACCTTGATCAACTAATCCTTCTTGATGAATGTCGAGTAAATGCCCTTGAGCATCTTTGTATTTACCAAGATCATCTAAAATGAGCTTACAATAACAAATATTACCTTAGGGAATTTAAATTTAGGGATATTATGCTCAAAGAGAACCAACAAAACTCAAACTTGTTGCCACATCTACGAGACAAATTTACGATCAACTGGTTAGGTCCTTTCATCATTATAGAAAATATTGGACCTAGAACTTACCGCCTGACATCGCTAGAAGGTGTTCCAAATCCTGAACCTCTCAACATTCTTATTTTAAAGGCGTTTCATACATAAAATCCAAAAAATCATAAAACATAAAATCCAAAAAATCATAAAACATCAAAATCCAAACAAATCAGAAAACAATAAAATCCAAAAACAATAAAATAATCAAAATCCAAACAAATCAGAAAATAATAAAACATAAAAACAATTTAAAACATCGAAAACTCAAAAACATTTGCATTGATCTGCTCACCTCGTTGTCAAAATATCAAAAACAAAATTTTGGTTTGTTTTAAAACAATGTTACAAACTGACACACACACCCAACTTTATATTAGTACATAGGCATAAAATTCTGCACTCTGAGATAAAATATCACTGTATATGGAATCACGAGTGCTCGATATTGGCTAAATCCCGTAATAGGCTACCATTTATGAGACCCACCTTATCCTAGCTCGAGTTTGAGGTTCTCGAAAAGGGGTTATACTAAAAGGGTCCAAAACACCCAGTAGGGTGGATGCATATTTTCTCTGTCTCATAGCATGGAGGACATTGGTCCACTAACCCTTTCTTTTTATGTCATAGTTCATAATTAAGCTTTAATACCATGCTAGAGTTAGCATTGTTATGTTCGGTTCCTGATAGTAATCCATCACTCTATAGATGCTATCAGAGCCCGCCAATACTCTGGCTTTGGGTCCAGGTATCTTAGATCATATTGCAATTGGTGATCAAACATCCCATACCATCTACCATTGGACTTTCTAACCTTAAGACTAGATCCCCTAGCCTCGAGTTATTTTTGGCTATTCTACAATTGGATTATGATTCGTGAGAACCCTCACATACTACCTCGTACAATAACCTGGAATGACGTCCCATACTTTTGTTCGTTACTCTCGTAGCATAAGTTCCAATTATCTATATAATATTTCTAGAGAAAAATTATCTTTGAATCACAAAAACCGCCACTTGTGAGCTATCGGAGTTGGGTGATGTTATCCTACTCGATAGCATATTCCATCCTTTTCGATGGTTTCATAATCCATCATTCTCTATGGTTTCATCTGGTTTGCATATTATTGGTGTCCAAGTTATTTTATTTTTAGGTTATAGTATTATTCTTCTTGGTCATGATTTCACATTAAAATTGTAAAACATCAATGGATTAAGATTGTTTCCATAGTATAAACCACTAATAAAACATATTAAACATAAAAGGGTTCATAAATCTTATTAACGAATCATATTGATATTTAATAAATTTTGATAAACTACTCTAATCTATAAACTCTAATTCACCAAAGACCAATTGTAAACACCTTGGCTATGATTAAAATAAAATCCAATTAAAGAATAATATTAATGAAAACACTCACAGAGACCAAATACGTTTATAATGTATTCTATATTAGACTTTTAAAGAAAACTATTCTAATATTTCGATAAGTTATAAAAAAAATCTATATGCTAAGCTTAATGCTCTGTCTTAATCATGAAAGAAAGGCATAAATTAAATAATCTATTTATTGAAATATAACATATAAACATAAATGAAAATATTTAAAAAGAGACTTTCTCCCTTATACTTACACTAAAAATAGCTTAGATAAAGAAAAATTTATAATAATCCAAATAAGTATTAAATAACTAAGGTGCATCTATATGAATGTATCTGAGTTTAATATTTCATTACATTTTATTATTCTAAGTAAATACCAAACCATGGAGTCCGAATTACTAAGAATCGAAAAGATGTTTCCATTATATTAAAAATTCATGCTTAATGATTCGTATTCACGGATACAAGAGTAAATGTAATACTCGACGATGGTTTTTAGTACAAATAATAAAAGGAAATTCCTTTCTAATATTAATTTTAACTAAATTGTACATTCCAAGACCTAACTTATAAAAGAACATATTTTAATATGCAACGATTAAATTATTATTGTTTCAATAAAAAATAATATGAGGAAACCAACTTACTAAATAGAAATTATAATGCACGCATAATGATTTAAATAAAACAAAACCAAACAAAGTGACTTATTTATTTGCCTCGAACAACACAAAATTTTCTTTTTAAAAGGATCACCATATTCATTATGATTTTACCTACTCTAGCATTATACCATTCTTTCGAGACATGACACAAGAGGTAAGATCGCAGCCAGGAAACATTAATTGGAGATATACCCTAAATATTTTTCATTTATCTAAAATACACAGTATTTAAATTCAAAGGAAAAATATGCTTGGGAAGATATTCATCAAAGGTGCTCTGCTACATTTTCAAAATGTGCATAGATAGGTGGTTAAAATTAAGTTTCGTCACTACCATACTGGAGAAGGTAACTTTAACTATTATAATATGATATTTTACTTAAAGGAAACTTATTGTTTACAACTCACTCCTTATCAGACATATGTTCTAATACAAACTCAAGTCATGGAAGGCTAAAATAGTAAGAAATATAATTTTCTATGTGACACACACCCTACAAACCAAAATATGGAATATCTTGTCTATGCACTTCCAAACAACAAAGGCATAATTTAAGAAGATTGGTGGCTAGAAAAGGTTTCCTAGAAAAAAATATAGTTTTCTTTTTAAAACATTAGAGGAAAAATTATAAGACATCTTCCTCTAATATAAATATATCACTCCATAAGAAAAAAAAATTCATTTCAATCGTGTGTGTGTATATATATATATATATATATATATATATATATATATATATATATATATATATATATATATATATATTTATTTATTTATTTATTTATTTATTTATTTATTTATTTATTGAAACCAACAAAAAGACACTACAACCTTCATTTAAAATTATAGAATCCACTATTTTTGTTATTGAAATAAAAATGAGGTTACAGAGTGATATCTTTTTACAATTCTTGCCCTGAATGCTACAATTGGACCTTCCCTAAGAAATCCCTTTTAGATGTGTATAAAGGCAGCAGGATCTATCTTCTTGATGTTCCTCAGTGCAGATGGGATTCTTGCACGTGAGCTATCGCTGGATTAATGTATTTTATGTACCTGTTGGCCTACAAAATGTGGTTAGAACATTTGGGGGTTCACCTCAGTCAAACCCCGTGTTTATAAAGACAAAACTCTCTAAATAAGCTTAAAATATAATATAAACTAATAAAAATAGTATAAAACTTTAAACTATGCCATACTTACCTACCTTGTAATCTTTGTTCTATTGTAGCAGAGGTTCGCACAAGGGGTGCAAACTTGGTTTAAACCAGGAGGTTCGCACGAGGGCATGCAAACCTATATTTTTGTGACCAAATTTACAAGATGTGACTTTTGATTTGTCCTTGTGCTCCTCCTCCTTTTGTTTTTTGATGGGTCACCTTCAAAAATTATCTTTTTGATGTTGAAAACCTGTCTCAATCACAAGGAATATTATAAAACCAACTAAACTACTATTACAGTATGAGTGTGATTTATGTGTGATGGATTTTTTATGGATGCTATGTTTGGAGTGATTTCGATAGAGTTTCTATAAGCTAAAGTTGATCTATCTAAAATGGTGAAAATGGCCTTCTACTTATAGACTTGGCCAAGGTGAGGGGAGAGGATGAGGTGTCCCCTATGAGGTGTGTGTGGTGAGGTATCCACCTAAGATGTGTCATAGCTCATAAATGAGATTGGATGAGAGAATCCTTCACCCATCCACAAGTCATGATGACTTGGATAAAAATCCTCATTTGGAATTTATTAGCACCTTTTTGAAAATATCATTTAATTTAAAGTTGTTTATTGTGTGCAAAAGTCTCCATCTTTCATTTATGACACAGGGTAATGTGAGGTGGAGAAATATCTGGGTGAGAGGTGGCAAAGCTAGGCTAGGCTAGTCAAAGTAGACTAGGTGAAGTGATAGGCTTAGCTTAAATTAAGATTAGATCTAATTAAGCATGTGTTTAGCCATAAAGCATACTTTGACAAAAAATGTTAACTTTTGACCATAAAGTGCTTTTTGACCATGGTGGAGAATTCAACCTTAGTTTAGTTGGAAATGAGGTCGCATGAGGACCTAAAGTTAAGCGTAGGAAGGGGCTTAGCTAGCCCAAGGGGGATAAGGATGATAAATAGTGATTTGATAAATGAATAGTGTTTTTAGTCAATTTATGAAATATTCGAGGGTTTTGCAAATTGATTGACCATGAAGATGAGGAAATGGGCAATGTGCAACTTTTGGGTGTCTACATTTTACCCCTTTTGTATTGAATTATGTGAAAACATGGTTTAGTACAAAAACTGATGATGTGTATTGATGGAATGATTTGAAAGACAAAAAATTTGTGATTGATGACTTGTGGATGATTGTGAGAGAGACGTAATGATAAAAATAGAAAGATAATTTGTGATTGAGGACAACACTTTGCAGTATTGCAATGATTACTTTTGAGCGAATGCATAATATTACCTTGTATTATGATCAACTTGAGATGTTTCAATTGTGGAGGAAACAAGTGCCTTTGCTAATTTTTGCTTTTGATTGATTGATGAGATATTTTGACAATATTTGACAAACCATTAGAGTCGTAGGGTAGAACTTTCAAGAGCTTCATTCGAAAGTGTTCTAACGACTACCACAATGAAGAGAGGAATCCATCAGATGTATACAGTCAGAGGTATTTTGAGGTCTATCAAACATTGATTTGTTTTGGATTGGAGTTTTAATTGAGAAGAGAAATTTCACTTTTTGTATTTGTCCTAGCATGAGGACTTGAGATAATCGTCAACAAAAAATTTCTTAGGTATTTTTTGTATCCATGATTGGATGTTTGGTTATTTAATCATGTGCAAGATAGGTTTTGATGTGTTGGATGACTACCCCATCAAGCGATGAGTTAACGATGGAGGAAATAAAAATTGGCAGCGAAATGATTGATAATGATGAGAGAGAATAGCAAAAAATTGATTGGTGAAACAAAAAAATGATAATTGGGAGGAATCCAAGAGGAATTTGATGTGGAAGTGGAAAATTTAACTAGGAAAAAGAGGTTTGCATGGGGTCATGTGAATGGGGGTGGTTCACACAGGGGCGTGTAAATCTATCAGTTCGCACGTGTGGGGTGTGAATCTACACAAAGTGGATTTTAAAATGTGAAAATGACATTTTGATATTATTTGCATGTAAAGGATGGATGAGAAGTAGCTGTGGAGGAGAAAAGTGGAAGCGAAGTGCTACCAAGCTATGAACCGGATAGGACAGAATGGCGAGTACATTAGCAAGTACAAGTGCAGGGGCGGTGATGCCAGAGGTGAGCGAATTATGCTTTCTTAAAATATGTGTAACTTTCTAGAGTAAATGAATATTGCATATGCTTGAAATGGAATAGATTATACGTATGTGCGAGATAGGAGTGAAATACGTAGACTTTATGACAAAAAAGCTAAATGGGTATCTCGGGATGCTGCTTGTTTTTGTATGTGAGTATTTTTAACCATTGGAAAGTGTGAATGAGATGTGATGTGTGGGTTTTGATGTAAGAATGCATGCATGTGAAAATTGATGAGTGAATAATGCTATTGGGCCAAATGGGTATCCAGATTTGTGTTTTTTTAATCGTTTTGACTTCTAGTTGATGACCTCATTTTACGTGCATGTGTGGATGGAGTTGTACATGTTTTTTCATGATTGGGCATATTTTTGATGTCTTTCATGAATGTGCAATACATTTTTAGACTGTGTGATGAGAGGTGAAAGTGTGTGTGTCAAAATTTTTGAAAATGGAAGGTTCACATAGGGTCATGTGAACCGAGTGGTTCGTATGAGGTTATGCGAACAGACCGATTCGCACGGGGTCGTGTGAATACGCATTTGTGTGTGTGTTTTTTTGACATGCAAATATGTATAATTTGAAAAATAAAATGCAATATACGGAGTGAGTGTATTTATTATGTGATGTAAAAATGTATGAATGATGAAATTTATGTATGTGAATTAGAAAATAAAATGCATGAATTTATGTTATTTACAATTATATTTTTAGAACCTGTGATTGGTATTTGACATGTGGTATGTGATCTATGGTAGGTGAAGAAGATATTTGTGGAAATTTAGAATGACACTATGGTGCACTAAGGATGGAGAGTGGTTGCCATAGGATTTTATGGTGTGTAGGAGATGCATGAGGTGTATGTGAACCACACGTATATATATGTACTATGTGAGAGGTGGGATCTTGATAGAAACACCTTCCACCTATCAATAGGGAAGATGATAGTGATCTCAAAGTATATTTTACTGCATCTATCAGCTATCGATAGAAGGGATTACAGTGATTACTACAGAGAAAGATGCATGAGATGGCATCTTATAAAGGGTGTTCGAGCATAGGTGGAGAAGGGTGGATGCGAAGGGTGGAGTGTACTATGTAAAGTATTAGCAAAATAAGTTCCTATCTAATCACCATGCAATGGTGATGTTGATGATAGCCAACCATGCTTTACCAGATACTTCAGGGATGATATTTCCCTGGAATATGATGGGGATAGTGTGTGACATGGTTGAGCATAGGATTGTACATGCATGGGCATCCACTTTACTAGAATAGGTATATAGAGAGCTTCATGGAGTGTTGAGAATGGAGTGAACAAACATAAGTGTTAGTCCATTACTACAGGTATGGGCTTGGGAGTATATCATGATTTTATAGCCATCAGAGTTACCACATGATGCACATAGCATGGATGGCCATAATGTGCCCTATGCAATGAAATGGAGGTAAGACCTGGAGAATAAAGTGAAGAGAGTGTGTGAGGGTAATTTGATGCATCATCAAGAGGAGCTAGGAGGCTTTAGGTTGGATCAGGTGATATGGAGACCTTGGCAAGGAGCACTTGAGTGGGTCGAAGATGTAGAGTAGCTAGTCCATATTAGGTGAGGGTGATGGATTATGGTGAAATACCTATGGTAGATAGAGTATTTTCCATTCTCACGGTTTCTTTGATAGTTTAGATTGTAGTAGGGGTGACCAGATCCACCCAAGGTGATCTATAGAATGGTAGGTGATCCAAGACCAGAGCCAATGGTGCCACCACTTGAATTGATGTCTGATGAGCCAGTAGTTGTTCCTAATGTGGAAAACATGAGGACCATGCCATATTATGATGTATGGTATTCTAGGTAGTAATGGGAGACTATGCTCAAAGTGGTGGATGGATGGGGTGAGGTGGTATAAGTGTTACCAGTAAGGGCATTTCTAGGTCGGACGAGGATAGCATCACTAGGATATATGGGAGGACATAGGGATAAGGGATCACTTGATCCTAGTGAGGAGGAGGAGGTAGAGTTAGATCATTTTATTAGGTAGGTGAGACCATGTCATGATGATCAAGATAGATTGGTGAGTGATAGTAGCATAGGACCATTCATGGAGGGCAGGGATGGGTAGTAGAGGGCACAACAATGATGGAGGATGTGCCATTTATGTATATTATTGATGATTCATCGAATAATGATGGTATAGTAGGGTTAGATGAGTCATCCTTTATGGAGGTGGGTGGCATTAGTGGTGATACTATGATAGAGTTAGCATATTTTGACTTTGCAGTAGAGCTGCAGGAGATGATGGTAGTAAAGGATGAGACGCAGTTATTACAAGTAGAGGTGAAGAAACTTAAGGATAAGCTTATAGAAATATGGTTGGATTAGGTGATGGATCACTCCATGTTAGATGAGGAGAGGCATGAGGTGGAGGTAAATGTGAAGGTCACCTTAGGGGAGCGAGATGAGGTGAGGGTGAGATTGGTGCAAGTAACCAAGGAGAGGTATGCACTGAGGATTGAGCGAGTTATGCTCATTGGTGAGTGAGATACACTCAGAAGTGAGTGGTATGCATTGATAAGTGAGCAAGGAATGCTTATAGGTGAGCGATATATGCTCCTATGTGAGAGATTTTGCAAGGATAGAGAGAGATGAGATGATTGAGGTCATTGAGTGAATGCAAGGGATTTTGGATGCAATGAGGATAGAGACAGAGGTTGTGAATACCAGTCATCTAGCAAGTATTGTAGAGATGGAGCAGTGTGTGCATGGTATGTAGGCTACTATGGGATGGGTGGCTAGGGATATTGAGGTATTTGGAGTGATGGTGCTATGTTTGGAGCAGACACGGGTGGAGGTGGGGTGTTTTCAGTAGGCAAATGCGATATTAGTAGAAACCCACATGAAGGGGGCTATGAAGAGGGCCAAGTATGAGGGAAAGTTATTGATGAATGGGATACATTTTCCTTCATATTTAGGGTTGGTGTCATTGTCATAAGCTCACTCACATTGAAGCTAGCAGATTTCACCATCGATAGTGAGAAGAATCTAGTAGATGGTGGCACCTATAGCATCACAGGCAATGAGGCTGGTACCAATGGTGCGGATGGAGTCACTAGTGGCACTAGAGATGGGGGATGCATAGTCAGTGCAAGGGACAGTAGAGAGATTGCCAATATATGAGGGAAGTAGAGAGACTCTCATGGGGTAGTGCACATGATGGAGCTATGAGGGTAGTGATAGAGGGTCAACCCACCATTTTGTATTTTGATGGATGTATAGATGATGAGTTGATTTTTGTGGTGGTGTACCCATAGAGGTACACACCTTATTGTAGCTATATGATATTTTTTGATAGATAGATATATACATGATATGGACATGTTGTGATGTACACATAAGGGCACACACACTTTATTGTATCTTGATGGTGCTTTTGAGATATATAGATATATACATGATATTTGGTGGCATTTGTGTAATATTGCATTAATGTGTTTATTTTTTATGCTTTTGATTATGTATGAGCATGAGTGATGTGTTTGTGGTAAAGGATAGTTGTGTATATGTATGCATGTAAAGTAGGTGATAGATGTGTATATAGATAGAATGTTGAATAAATAAAAAAATGGGAAATAATGCATGAAATGATGTGAAATGAGTATGCATAACATGAAAATGCAAGTGATAAAAATTATTGCTTGGAGAAAGTGTTTGCATCTTTTCAAAAATTAGATAATATAATTCGTTCCATTTTTCTAGGAAGTTGGATATGAAGATGTTATTAAAGAGATTCAAACATTACAGTCTTAAGTAATCAAACCCATTGAATAACTGAGCAAAATTTCTTTAACAAATCTAGGCTATATTGGTAAACAAAACCTCAAGCATAGATTAGTGTGTGTGAATTGATGTTCATTTATCCATTTTGAAAAGGGATGGCTTCAACTACATGGTAACTTAGCCTATAATCTATCTCATTAGTATGGACCTGAGGGTTGCAGGGATTCAAGCTTTTTTATGGTACTCTCAAGGCTTTTCCTTTTGTTTTCTACCTCTGTATTGTCTTTCTTTTATTTTCTTTTTGTAACATTTGATAGTGCTCTTTATGGGCATTGGCTTTTGTTTTCTGTCCTTTTTTCTTTTTCTTTTGAGCTTGTCTTTTTTTCAAAACTCAAGTGTGATATAGATCATGCAAATGATATGATGAGCAAGGTGAATTTTTCTAGGTGATCGATATGCATACAGTGTTGCTAGTCCTATTCTCAAAATTTGCTTAGTGTGTAGTGCGTGCAATTTAATCCATGAAGGAGAGAAATTCAACCAAGGGAAACCTTGAAATTCTTTTTGGAATTTGTCAACTTGGGATGGTTGTTGATTAAAATAACTGTATAGGGGAAAATGCTTAAAATATTTCAATAATTCTATCTCATGAAAATGGGATTGGGCACCAAAACTGTTGTACTAGTGTGTTTGTATTTAATTCTCCAAGTATGGTATTCACAATTATTATGTACAAATGCATGCATAAATGTAATTTATGAGTATGCAAAAATGCAAAAATGTGGAGCAAAATGTGAAGCAAATGATGTGATGTTGTAAATTAAGGAAAAGCAGGAATTTATGTACAAGGTTACCCCTGTATTATGTGCAATGAAATGAGGTGATGAAGTGAGTGGGGAGATGAAGGGGAAATAATATAAAAGAAATAATTATAGAAAACGAGGAGAAGGAGGGAAGGAAAAATAAGAAGAAGAAGAGAAGAGAATAACTGAAGCCAATCAAAGGTATGTATCGACTCGAAGCATGACCATACAACATTGATGAGTACCAATAAAAAAATAAAATAAAGGAGAAGAAGGGAATGAAGAGAAGAATGGGAATAAAAGGTATGTATTTGCTTGAATCATGACCATACAACATTCATTAAAGGAGGAGATAAAAAAGAAAGAAAATATGTATATGAAGCAGATTTTTATGTAAATAAAATTTGATCTAATGTTGCAGAATGCCAAAAAGGTATTATATTTATTTTTGTGTTTTTTTTGTTAATAATGATGATATGTACATAGATTGATGAGCTATAATGCCAAAACTTAGGCATAAAATTCTTGAAGATGAATAATGTTAATGGGCTCAAGGTCGGCAATGCCTTCCAATGTGGTAAGGCGATATGCCCCTGATCCAAACTTTTGAGTTACCATGTAAGGGCCTAGCTAATTAGGTGCAAATTTATCATGGAGATAATGTGGTTGGCTAGCAATTTTATGGTTCTCCTTGAGGACTAAATTTCCAACTTGAAATTCTTATTGGTGTACCTTAGAATTATAGGCACATTGAATATGATCTTGATAGACATGTGTATGTTCAATAACATGAACGTGGTGTTCATCCAATATGATCAATAGATCTAACCTAGCTTGATGAGCAGTGTCATCATCAATGATTTCTTGCATAAAGACTCGTAAGGATTGAATTTCAAGATCCAAGGGTATGATGGCCTCAACACCATATTCAAGAGAAAGTGGGGTTGTCCTAGTTGGAGTATGAATTCTTATGCAATAGACCCATAAGGCCAGGGGCATTTGATTATGCCAATCTTAATGTGAATTTGCAATAGTTTTGCAGAGAATGGTGTAAATGGTTTTGTTTGTAGATTTTGCTTGCCCATTACCCTGTCGGTAGTACGGAGTAGAAAGGCTATGGTGGATATTGAATTTCTCACATAATGCATGAAAATTATTGTTCTTTAATGGTGTACCATTGTTAGAGATGATCTTAGACAAGATTTCAAAATGATAAATGATATGTTGCATGATGAAATCAATAATTTTAAGCCTAGTCGCTTGGATTAAAGGGATGGCCTCAACCCATTTTGTGAAGTATTTGGTTGTTGTGATGATGAAATTATGATTGCTAAATGAGGTGGGAGTGATTTTACTAATAAGATCCAAAAACCATTGTGAAAAGAGCCACATTTATTGAATGGGTTGGAGAGCCTAAGCATGAAAATGTGTAATATTGGCATGGTTTTGACATTTGATACACTTTTTGATAAAATTATAGTATTCATGTTCCATTGTGGGCCAGTAATAGCCCATTCATAAAATACGTTTGGTAATGGCCACACCACTAAAGTTGCTTCCACAAGTGCCATCATGAGCCTCTTGGATAACACATCGAGCTTCGTATGGTTCAAGATCACGCAATAGGATGTCGTCATAACTTCACTTGTAAAGGATATCTCCTAGTAATGTATAGAAAATTGTGCATAGTTTGAAATCTCGTTTGTGAGTGTGAATTAGATCGGGTGGAAGAATACTAAGCTTGATGTAATATTTAACCAGAGAAAACCATGGGTTATGTGGTTCATCTTTGATGATATTGATGCCATTATCATGAGAAGGTGGGGTGGTAGAAATGGTAGAATGGAAGAGGGTGTGAATGGACACATGAGTTGTATCAAAAAGTGGATTTTGTAGAATGAGTGAGCCTAGATAAGCCATAGTTTCTGCAAAATTATTGGTAGAATGTGGAGTGGTAGTGATGTGTACCATTCAAATTGGGCAAGTAATTTCTTAGTGACCTGTTTATACTATTGAAGGACTGGATAAAGACATTGTCATTTACCCTTAGTTTGATTTACAATGGGGATGAAATCACCATATATGTCTAGGCGATGAATGTGCATTGAAATTTCTTGCTTCAAGCCAAGGATGAGAGCTTCATACTTGGCATTTTTATTGGTGCAAGGAAATACTAATTTGAAGGAAAAGAGGAGGGGATCCCCCTGTGATGTGAAAAATACTATACCTACACCCCCTCCATACTCACAATGAGAGCCATCAAAAAATAAAGTTAAATCAACAGTTGATTCAAGTTCCACAAATTCTTTAGCTTTAGTAGTATGAAATACATAATCGTCAGGAAGCTAAATGAGTAGTGTAACATTACTTCGTAAAGGTGCTTCAGTCAGCTGATCAGTAATGACCTGGCATTTGATGGATTTTTGACTAATAAATTCAAGGTCAAATTTCATAATAAGCATGATCCATTTGGCCATACGATTATTATGGTAGCTCTTACCCATAATGTAGAGAAGTGGATTATCATGGGCTACAATGTAAGTAGTGTTATTAATCATGTAATGTCATAGTTTCTGAGTGGCAAAGATAATTTTTGGACATTTTGAGTCCCTAAGTCAAAAGTTGTCATTGATGTCACCAAATGAAGTCATCATTAATTTCAAGGAATTCGGAAAAAAATAAAGTCGTCAAAGGTGTCATTAATATCCAGGAAGAAGCTTCAACAGTGCAAAAGTTAAAAGCAAAAGGGCTCCATAATATTTTAATATTATATGAGAGCATAAGTTAAAAAGGGTTTTCATAAATACCCAAGGAGGCCTATTGCAAAGTTCAAAGGAGGTCTAATATTTATTTTATAAAATATTAAAATTCAAAAGGAATTTAAATTTTATAAATAAATATCATCAATACAATGTTGTGCAATAAGAGAAGGCCTTAAAAGCCAAAGTTTATAATTATAATTTATAAAATTTTAATTCCTTGGAATTTAAATATTATAAATTACAAAGGTTAAATGTGCCGACGTTATTGAAAATTTTGGAGCGCCAATGTTTGAAGACAATGGCAGCTTTGTGTATAAAATGGAGGCCAAAATACTTTGCAAATTATCCCTCATCAAATTTATTTAATGCGAGAAAGTAAATTGCATGTGTGATTCGAAGTTTTGGGTGAGGAAAAATATGAACGACTTTTCGTCTTATGCGCAAGGGTTATAGCAGGGTAAGGTTGGTGCCCAAGATGAGTTGCACATGGTGGTACATTGGCAGTGCACATTTTTGCTAAGGCATTTGTGGGGAGATGAACCTACGTTCTAATCACGAGGAGTGTGTGCGCAAAGGAAAATATTTGAGTTTTTGCGTTTGTCATTTAATGCACCAAGAGGAATATAGTGCACAAAGAGCATTTTATCTCTCAATGTGCATTGAGCACACGTGGTTGAGGAGGCAAAGGTCAAGGGTTCGACACCCGTTGAGAGGCAAAGGTCAAGGGTTCGACACACGTGGTTGAGGAGGCCGTTGTTAGGGCATTTGCAGAGGCAAAGGTCAAGGGTTCGAAACCTGTTGAGAGGCAAAGGTAATTTTTTTTAAATAATTTTTATTGCCTAAAGTTTTAATTAAAGCCTTCATTAGGAGTTATAAGGGGTTTTTAAAAGGTTTTTAGTTAGGCAATAAAATTAGTGGTTAGGAGAAATAAGAAGTGAATATCAATTTGTTATGTGTTGAATTATGATTTATAAAAGAGGATATATTCTTTTTAAGTTGGAGTAATAAGGTAATAAGAGGTTTTGAATTTTAGTGAGTGTTGATATTATTTGTAAAATGATTTTTGCCAAAAATATTATTATGAGGGTATTGGATATTATTTTAAAGTTGGAGTGATAAGGTGTATTTTTTTTATATCATTTTGTATTGAGTTGTGTTGAGGAAATTATTATCTTCTAACCATTATTGAGATTGGCAAAAAAATAATTTTGAGTGTGACAGATTTGTGAGATCTACACCTTGTCAAGAAAAAAGGTATGGGCAAATTCTTCCTTAGTTGAGTTGATTGATTGGTTTTCTAAAAATATTTTTGGAGTGAAAAGGACTTGATTAGGGTTTTCTTTTCAAGAGTGTTGAGTTCATGCTTCAAGATTTTTTGGAATAAAGAGTTGTTGTTAAAACCTTATTTTATAATCATTGTTGTTGAAGCCATTGGTTGTGTGAAGAACTTGAGTTAGTATTGTGCAAAAGAACATGATTATCATTGTTATGTGAAGATTGATGTATAAGAATTGTTGTTGAAGCCATTGGTTGTGTGAAGAACTTGAGTTAGTATTGTGCAAAAGAACATGAGTATCATTGTTATGTGAAGATTGATGTATAAGCATTGTTGTTGAAGACATTGGTTGTGCAAAGAACTTGAACTAGGGTTTGAAAAGAACATGAGCATCATTGTTATGTGAGATTTGTGGTTGAGCATTTTTGAAAACATTTTGAGTTGGTGTTTACATGCTTGTACTAGTATTTATGAGCAAGGGTTGTTTCTTGAGTAATTAGTTGAGTAGAGTTGATTGAGCCTAGTCAAGTGGGTGTGTGAAGTGATTGTTCAAGTTCCATAAAAATAAACTAGTCTATATTCTAAATTGAGTTAAGAAAATGATTGATCAGATTGGAAAAGTTTTGGGTGAGCTTGTTGAGCAGATTTGAATAGGTTTTGAGTGGACCTATTGAGCATATTTGAATAAGTTCTATGTGGAATTATTGAGCAGATTTAAGCAAGTTTTGTGTGGACTTGTTGAGCATATTTGAGTAGGTTCTGAGTGGACCTATTGAGAAGATTTGAATAAGTTCTATGTGGACTTGTTGAGCATATTTGAGCAAGTTCTATGTGGACTTGTTGAGCATATTTGAGAAAGTTTTGAGTGGACTTGTTGAGTATATTTGAGCAGGTTCTTAGTGGACCTGTTGAGTAGATTTGAGAAAGTTTTATGTGGACTTGCTGAGCAAAATTGTGCTAGACAGAAGGACTGTGTTTAGTGTATATTTGAGATAGAGATTTGGAGGTGATAGAGTAGAGAGGACAGAGGTCTCCAGTGGATAGATATCCATCAGCCAGGGCATTCAGGATAGGTCTTTTGAGTGGGGATAATAGTCTTTAGTGGAGAGATATCCACAAGCTAGTGCAATAGAGGTAGTAATATTCTAGAGGATCACCAGCCAGAGCAGAGGAGAAAGAAATATCATGTGGATAGAGATCCATGAAATTGATTTAGGGGATTGGTGTCTCCTTTGGATAGAGGTCCATAAATATTGTAATTGGGAATGATTCCCAAGATATTGATTGAGAATATTTTATTGAAATATTTTCTCCATGGAGTAACCCACATTGGGTGAACCACGTAAATTGTGGTGTCTCTATTGTGTGTGGTTATTTATGCATTTCTTTTATTAATACTATCTATATTTCTATCTACGCATTGCTTAATATTGATTTGGAAAGAAAAGTAAAAGGTGGTCTTATATTTTCACCCCCCCTCTCAGTATAAGCTTGTGTTATTCAACAATGGCTAGCCAAAGTTTTTCCATGTAAGCATATCATATTTTTTAACTAATAAATGTACGATTTATGTAGTAAATGACATGTTCTTGGTTCATTTCATTATTTTTAGCAAGGAGAGTGCCCAACACAAAATTAATTGTGGAAATGTAGAGATGGAAAGGTCGATCTAGATGGGGTGGTGATAGAACCTGTGGAGATGTAAGGTATTATTTGATGGCATCAAAAGTAATTTGGCACTGATTATCCCACATGAAGGGGACCCCATTTTGAATAATATGGTTGAATGACTCACAATTTTTAGGATTTGGGTGATAAATCATCAGATGGATTGGATTCTTCCTTGCAAGTTGTGTAGTTGTTTGAGATTCGTAGGGGGGCATATCAATGATAGCTTGGAATTTTGGGGATCTACTTTGATACCTCTTTATGAAATGATAAAACCTAATATTTTGTCTGTGGTAATGCCAAAGACACATTTTTTGGATTTAATCGAACATTATGTTCCAAGAGGTGATCGAAGATTTGGTGAAGGTCCTCAAGATGTTGGCCATGGATTTCAGATTTAGCAATGAGATCATCAACATAGTCTTTGATGATTTTATGCATGAGATCATGAAATATATACGTCATTGCACATTGATAGGTTTCCCAAACATTCTTAAGGCCAAAGGGCATGACCTTGTAACAAAATTTTCCCCAAGGGGTCCTAATAGAAGTCTTATCCTGATCATTTTGGTTGACATGAATTTTATTGTAATCCAAAAAACTATCCATGAGTGATGGCATTTCATGTTTGGTTGTGGCATCGACCAATGTGTCGATATTGGGGAGTGGGAAATTTTCCTTGGGATAACCATCATGTGAGAACCATCATGAAGTTGAGTGGGTGTTGGGATGAGATGAAGGTCATAAATGGTATCAAGGAGCTGGAATTCATCATCAAGATAATAATATGTATGATTAATCCATGGGAGGTGTGGTGGAATGGAGGGAAGGAGTGCACTAGCGGATCGCAACAATTGAGGTTATGGAAGAATTTTTGTGGGTGAAGGTGTGGAGGAAATATCATCAAAATTGACAAAGTCGGTAATGAAGGGTGGAATGTAATTGGGATGGTTTGGATATCGGAGTAGGGCATATAAGTCAATAGATATCTTGTTAATATATACACTAGATATGGTGGAGGTGGGGGATGAAGGTGGGGAAGAATCAAAAGAGGATAACAATGAATCAGGAAATGGTTGGTGACGTCCAGGGAGTAAGACGATAGGTGGAGAAGGAGAACGAGAATTTGGGCCTCGAATGGGTGCTCTCTCATGGAGGGAGATAAATGGAATAGTTAGTAGAGGTGAAGAAGGTGTATCGACTAAGGGTGGATCAAGTGATAAGGTGGTGAATTGATCAGCCAGAGCTTCAAACTTGAAAGAAGATAGTGGTTCATGGTGTGGGTATGGCTGGAAGAAAGTAGAGGAGATATCAACTATAGAATGAGAGGGCAAATTATCTATCAAAATATTGAGCTCAAATTCATCATTAGTAAGGACCTCGAGGGGATCAATATTAATATTATGCAAATAATTCTTGAGGGTATTGATTGTTATAGGATGGTAACCAATTCCAGATCATTTGGTAAGCTTACGTGAGGGAGGATTGATGAGGGTACGACACCCTTGTTCATATCTCCATAGACCATAACCATGCCAGTTGTACATGCAAATATAATGCTAGGAAAAAATAGGATTTGACATGTGATTAATATTATGATAAAATCTTGTTTGTTATGGTGGAGGTACAATAATTTCCACAGATGAGTCAAGTACCCCATATATGAAATTGGTGTAATTATCGAGTGAACCAAGAGGAACAACTACCCCAATAGTCAAGGGCACATCATGAGGTTGACCAAAGTTGTGGGTGGACTGGATGGTGTGTGCAATAACTCGATTATTGCATATGTGATACTCACTAGGGCCAAGTGTGGTCATGAGTATAGATATGTGAGGAGAATCTAGATTCTCAGGTTGAGGGGAGGACCCCTTGGATTGCAAATATGGCAATGGGATAGGTGTATATGGGGTGGGGATAAATTGGATGAAGTAGGAGGATCCAATTGAGCTAATTGGTCATCAAGTCGAGCGGCACACCATGTCCACTCATAGAACTCAATAGGTATTCTAGTAATGGGATGATTCACATGGGTGAATTGAGAGGTTGGAATAGAATATGTGACTGGTGGGTTGGGGACCACCCATTCTCATGTGAAATGGAGCATGAAGTGGTAAAAATATGGATATGGGATAGAAATAATTATGTAGGAACAATAGCATGAAGCTATATTATTCATCATAATGCAAGTATATATAGAATTACATAGGAGTCTCACGTAGGTTAAGTGGTTGCAACAATATGCCAAAAATGGCCAACCACTTAACTACTAGTTAACCAAATACTAACTATGGATGTCCACTAACTGCTAGAAGACAAACAAGATCTCTAACAGTTAACTAACATCTAACAACATGCTAACAACATGCTAACAACCTATTTCTAACATGGGCATACTATGCCTCACGTGAATACAAAGTGCAAGAAATAGGAATAATAATAAATAATATATTAACTTAGGCTTAAGTGAATAATCCTAAGTTATCCTCAACACTCCTCCCAACCATATAAGCATTGGAACCCAATGCTCTCAACAAATGTGGAAAGTCATGGGCCATCTCATGGTGAGGAATCCAGCGATCCATGTGTGGAAAGTGACCGCGACAAGCGACAAGGTAAGTAGTGGAAGAACCCTGTCCCGTGTGATGAGTCTTCATCTCGAAAACTCTATCTAAAATGAGCGAAAGCTGACGATCAGGTGCCACTGCTACTGTAGGATTGAAAACAGGATCAGGTACCAAAAGAGGGTCCTAAAATGGTGTCTCTGGAAAGCGACACTCATCCAAAGGAACCCAAAATCTTCCTCCAACCTATGGTGAGTGAGGATTGTGATGCTTTTGCACCACTCCCTGTGGAGTCTCCTGCAAGTCATGTGGTATCTTGCATAGAAGGCTCTGTCGATGCTCAATAAGGGAAGTAACCTTAGATTGCTCCTCCATGTGTGCAATGGTGGGAGTGGGCAAAGCCAAAGGTAACTTCTGTGGAACAAGTGGTTCAGTAGTTGTAGGTGTACCCAAAATTATACCAATGGAATCAATGGTATCTTTCTCATAAGTGAGAATGGTGGGTTCCTTAACCACTTGCTCTTGTGATTGTTCATCATGTGGGAGTGAAACTTCTTCCTTTGCATGTTTCTTAGGTGGTGCTTTTTCTTCATTTTGTGTGGGACAAATGCTAGTAGGAGCTAAAATAAGTGCTTGACTCAATGGCTTCCTTACTTGCCTACAACTTAACATCAAATTGGAAGTAGGTGTAGTGCTTTGTATCAAGTAGTTTTTATCATGCAACTCCAATGTGTAGGTGTTCTTTTTAGCATGATAAATAGCATTCCTATAAAATTGATAGGGTTTACCTAGCAAGAGTCCACAACAATCCATAACTGTGACATCACACCTAACTTTGTCCACAAAATTGTCACCAAAAGCAAAATTCAAGGTGCAAGTATGGGTGATATTGGATGTGGAGTCTACATATTTCCACCCAAGTGCATAAGGTTGGTGATGTGGTTTGATGGGAAGTTTCAACTTCTCCAAAACAGACTTTGCAATGAGGTTCTTTTGCGATCCGTTATCAATGATACAATCAACATATAAATCATGCATCAAGTGGGCTCTAGTGACAAACAAATGATCATGCCCCCCTTGAGCAAACACATTGGACATTAGGGTAACTTTGTTCAGTTTACCCTTTAAAGCAGGATATTCTTCTTCTGTCCATATAGCCAAAATGGGACCATCTTGTGGTTCCTCATGTGTAGGATGTACAATTAGGGATTTCTTCTTCTTAAAATTCTCAAAAGTATAGCATTTGGATTTTACATGTCGATGCTTTTTACAAAAGTCACAATACAATGAAGAAGAAGAATCTTAAGCATGAAAGGAAGAAGAATATGCTTTAGGAGAAGTAGGAGGAGAAGAAGAATGAGGGGAATATTGAGAATTGTTCTTCACCTTCTGTTGATGCTGATTCCAACCTTTGGAAGAGCCCTCCTATGATGAACGAGACTTTTGATATGCACCAAATTTCTCCTCTGTAAGAATGGAATGATTGAATGCCACATCTAAGGTGAGGAAGACATTGAATTTGATCTCCCTGAAAATATGATTTTGCAAGCCACGAGTGAATTTATTAATCAAATCATCTTCTGAATCTTTCACACCAAGAAATACATTCAACCTATTAAATTGGAAAATGAAATTAGAAACTGACATTCCATAGGTTTGCCTCAATCTATACCACTTGGTAGTGAGGTCACCTTGGTAGTTTGGTGGAAAGAAGGTGTTTTCCAGAATTTGAGTTAATTCTTTCCAAGTCATGGTGGCATTATGACTCTGTCTTTCTACAATGATAACTTTTGCTAACCATGTGAGTTTTAGTGTAGCAAATGTGGCTTTTTCATCCTCTAGAATTTTAGCATAAGCAAACCAAGTTTGCATATCCAAAATCCATGCAGATAAGACATCGGGATCCCTAGATCCATCATACATTTTAACCTCACATTTGGCTTTGTTTGCATGATTATGGTGGATTTTGAGTTTACTGAGATTAAATTGCACAACAATGTCTCTCACTTTTTCTGCCAAAATGTCTACTGCTTCAGTGAGGTTTTCCATGTTTGTTCTGAGATCATGAGCCATATTTTTCCTAGTATATGCTAGACTAGGAGGATTACAAAATGGTCTTTGCAAGAACTAATCTAGGCTTAGGAACAATTTCAGTTTCCTATGTAGCCAAATTGCCTAGATTTTACAAGTTTTGCTCTCAAAATTACCAAATTAGGGCTAATTAGTGCTTTACAACTGAGAAATATTAGCACTAAGAAAATGCAATTTTTAGCCCTTAAAAATGCCACAAAATCTGGTTAGGAGCAAAAAATATGAATCTGCAAAAAATTTTGAACCCAACGCAAAAAATTTGGTCAAAAACGGACCAATAACGGAGGAGATATCACCTTTCAAAGTTTGACACCAATTTTGAATTTTGAATTTTGAATTTTGAATTTGTCCTCCTTGGTTTTCTCGCCAATTTTTGAATTTTAAATTCCTGGATTTCCTACCAAAATTCTGTGGGCTCCAAAAATAAAAAAATTGATTTGTGATTGGCAGCCACCCATTGGTCAACCATGGGTTGACTGTCAATAATGTGCTACAACTGCACCCAATAAGCAGCAAGGTCATGTCTGTCGAGGGCCTCTCTCCAACCGAGGCTAAAACCAACAGGTGCGTGTGGATTATCAACAGGCTGCCACTTGGTAGCGGCACCAAACCACTGGCACGTGCATAAGGGTGCACTCAAGAGTGACTACCGCAAGGTAGTCGAAACCTTTAGTGAGCACGAGCTCACTTAAGGCACTTAAGTGCCTTTCTCCTACTCTATGTGGGATAAAGAAACCCACAACGTAGCTTCCTCTATCTGATCGTCGACAGATTCCATGGTGACGGAAAAAAAAATTTGCGGTGGCCGACAAATATACAAAACCTTAGGATTTTGTAAATTATTCCTCCCGAGATTTGCCTATCTCATCAAAAAATCAAAAACGCGTCAGATTTTTCAAACCGCCTTCGTATTCTATCTGGTGGAGTCTGGAATCGATGCAGAGAATGGGATTTGATGCTGGTTTTTGACTGCTTGCGGGGAACTGTGGTTTTGGTTTGCTACGGGTCAGCGTCGGCAATGGCTGGCCATCGTCGCCTATGGCCGGGCTACCACGAGGTTGGTGTCGGTCTCGAGCTTGAAATGTGAGCCTGCTGGTTGGTATCCGATGCTGGCTGACAAAAGGCCCATCGACCGAGCTGTCGAGCTCCGGTGGTTGTCGGTGGTCGCCCGTCTGAATGTCATCGGTGTGTCCATCGGGTGCTTTTGATGGTGGTCTAGCTCGATGGGGACCCATCGACTGTTTTCAGGTGGCTGTTGATGGTGGTCCAGCCTGGTGGGGGCCCATCGGCTGTTGTCGGGTGGCTACCACTGGCCATTGGTATTTGGCCCCTGCTGCCACGTCCGGTGGTCAACGCTGCCGGCTGGTGGGGGCGATCACCGAGTGGCTGGCGGCACCGGCTGGTATGGCCACCAATTGCTGGACAGCGTCGGTCTCTGCGTGGCCTTATGGCCCACAAAAAAAATAATAGGTGGCCACTAATAGACTAAAAGCCTATTAAAATTTCATGCAATTTTTTTTTTTTTTTAATAAAATATTAATAAAAATTAATATTTTATAAATATTTTTCACCAAAGATGAAGAATCTTCTCATGCAAGGATGAACTCCTGTTAAGTGATGAAGAACTCAACTTCTTTTGGAATGCAAGTTGAAGCTCCCACTTGAACTCAACTGCAACTTGTTCTTTGGCAAAACCTTGGTGCTTCTTGGCAACCTTCGACAAACTTTAAGCAGATATGCAATATCCACCTCTTGGCCACAACTTGGCCTCAACTGATGCTTAACACCTGGTGTAGGGGTAATTTCTCCCTCTATCACCTCAGCTTCACTTGTGTTGTGGGTGACTTCAAGCCAACTCCAAACAACACCTCCTAGGATCTGCAATGAAGTGGTAGCTCTCTCCTCCTTCCTGCAATTCTCCTGAAGCTAACTGATACCAATGATGTAGGAACAATAGTATGAAGCTATATTATTCATCATAATGCAAGTATATATAGAATTACATAGGAATATCACGTAGGTTAAGTGGTTGCAACAATCTGCCAAACATGGCCAACCACTTAACTACTAGTTAACCAAATGCTAACTATGGATGTCCACTAACTGCTAGAAGACAAACAAGATCTCTAACAGTTAACTAACATCTAACAACATGCTAACAACCTATTTCTAACATGGGTATACTATGCCTCACGTGAATACAAAGTGCAAGAAATAGGAATAATAATAAATAATATATTAACTTAGGCTTAAGTGAATAAGCCTAAGTTATCCTCAACAAATAATTAGTGGGTTGTTGAAGGTGAAAGCTAGTGAAGGTGTAGCAGAAAATATGAATGGGGGAAATGGTGTAGAGGAAGATGATGGAAGATGTGAGAATGTAGGAATAATGGAAGCACTAGAATCCTGAGGTGGATGTGATTAAGATGATGCTATGTTGCTCAAGTTGGGTGTGGGATGTGAAAGGGAAGATGACGGGTAGGTGGTATCCAAAGAACGACGTGGAGTGGGAGTGAACTATGTAGATGATAAGGGTGGACTTGGTGGAAGAGTGACAATGTTGTAGAATTCAAATGGGTCACCGTCAGTGGGGATGTAGTGGACCAATCCATTATGAACATATTTGATACATTTATGTAGCGTGGAGGGGACACATTACATGTAACAAATCCATGAGCATCCCAAAAGGATATTAAACTGCATCTCACCTTCAATGACATGGAAGAGGGTGGAAATGGTTTTAGCACCAACCTTAATGGGAAGGATGATGGTGCAAATGGTAGGGTGCATAGAGCCATCAAAAGCTCAAAGTTCTATAGAAGGAGTAGCGATATGATAAGGAGGAAGGAAAATATGGCCAAGGATAATAGTAGAAATTATGTTGATGGAGGAATCAATGTCAATGAGAATACACTTATAAGTGATATAATTGGTGGAATCTTGAATTTGCAATGGTGGGTCCGCTCCCTCACCTACAAATTTAGTAATATCATGGTAATGGAAGCTAATAGGAGGTTTTAAGTATCTTTGAACATTGCCAAAAAAATTGGCAAAAGCATTGGTATCATGGGTCTCAATATCAAGAGAGCATATAATGGAATTTAGGGCCTCACAATGAGATTGGGATTGTTGTAGGAGATCATAGATGGATAACCTTGCAGGGTCAGTGTGGAGTTGATGGGAAATACCACCATAGATAGTGATGATATTTTGTGGTGTAGAAGGAGGAACTGGTGGAGGGATTGGGGGATTTGAATAAGGTACTGAAAGATAAGTAGAAGGGTGTTGGGCTTTAGTAGGAGGTGGATAGTGTTTATTTTGGGTAGCAATGTTGATCATACCCATGAAACCCTATTGAGAAGGACCTTAATTGACATGATTGACTTGGTTTGGATATGATTGAGGTGGATTATGCCCATTTTTGAGCAATGGATTTTGATAGATTTCCAAGTTTTAATTTTACGGTATGAGGGGATTACAAACATGAATGGTGCCACAGTTGATAAGATCTTACACAACATGGTGAAAGATATGGTATGCATCTATAGAATGGCCATGTTGGCAATGAAAATCACAAAATGCCTATGGATTATGGTACCAAGGGAGAAGATGATTTAGATAATTATTTTGTATGTTAGGAAAAGTGATAAGGCCTCCATCATATAATCGATGAAATAAGGTAGGCATGGGATCAAAAAAAGGTATCCAATTGTGATGTGGACAAGGTGGACAAGGATTATACCCCTGGTATGGATTAGAAGGCAATGGAAGGTTGAATTGGTATGAATTTTATGGAGGTCAAGGTGGTTCTGATTGTGGGGGTTGAGATGATGCGGCTTGAGGTGTTTGGGATGGAGAAGCGAGGAGCACTTGATTGTTTTGAGGTGGTTTGGAAGTATATGGTACATATAGATTGTTATTGTAGAGGTAATTTTATGGATAGGGCTACTTCAGATGGAGCTTGATCTTACTCATGTGGACCTTGATGTCCTCAATAATATTAGCTTGGGTAATAGCTTCCTAAAATATATGACTCTGATGGATTTGCAGCGTTTGAGATATTTTCTTGTGACAAATCTTGGAAAATAGTTTGACGAGCTCTAAATGTGGGAGAGTAAAAGCAAGATCATGAATTACCACTTTCCAATGAGAGACAAAATTAGTTATGGGTTTGTCATCAAACTGGTGTAAAGCATAGACATCTGATAATGTAGTCTTCATCTTGATGTTGATAAAAAAATGCTTAATATTGAGATTGGCCACCTGTTCAAATGTGAATAAGCTATGATGAGGAAAATAATTGTACCAATCTAATGCTTATTACCCAAGAGAAATTACAAACATGCAAAGCATAAAGGGATCACTACCATGAAGTTGGTAACAAGCAAAATGGTAATTGTTAAGATGCTCTCTAGGATCTTCCTTACTTTTGAATTTGTTGAATTTAGGGATCTCAAATCGGTAAGGGTAAGGATGCATGGGAACAATTGGGTGATTTGTTTCATCATGCAACTCATCATATGTAGTATTTTTAGGCCCATAACCAGTCATGCATAAATTTAGGGTACGGATATGTTCTTACATAGCTTGAAGTTCACTATAGAGAACCATGGTGGTATCTAGTGGAGTTAGAAATGGATGTGAAGAAGAATATGGAGGTAGTGGCTATGATGATGCTTATGAATAACCCAAATATGATGGGTATTGCATCTGTTGTTCTTCCCATTTATTATAGTAAGAAACATGTTGTGGATAAGGAACTGACATAGCTTGATATTATGGGAAAGGAACCTGATATGGATGTGGTGAAATATATGAATATTGGATTACAGGTGGTGGTTTTTTTTTATCATAATATCAATATTCCGTTGGTTATGCATGTATGACTACTGCTACTGTGCATATGAGAAAGTTGGTTGTGCTCGGGCAATGGTGGTGGAAGACCAAGTGGGTGGTGAGGTGAAGAAAGTGGGTGGTGTAGAAGATTGGGTTGGAAGAGATGAGGGTGTGGTGAAAGAGAATTAGTTTGAATATAAGGTAGTGACAGATGATAACTGGGGTGGTACAAAACTGATGGCAAGCAAGGATTTGAGCTGAATCAAATAGTGAGGTGGATTAATGAGATAGGATGGATTTGATGATGGGGATCAAAAGGGATGTGGTGGAGATAAGAAAAATGATGGAGGTACCAATGGGGGTCCATATGATGAGAATGGTGGGTAGATAGTAGGGATATGGGTAGTGAATTGTGGAGTGAATGTAGGTGGTTGTGGAGATGGGGTGACCTATTACTATTGAGCTTACTGTGAAGGATGGGATGAATTATGTGCCAGTATCTAGAAGTATTGAGGTGGATTTTGGGAATGTAGAGGGGAAAATTATGATGGTTGAAATGGGGGCTGAGAGCTCGATGAAGCCTACTGTGAAGGTAGGATTTAAGGTGAAGATGTGGTAGGGGATGGTGTGGAAGAAGGGGGTGTAGAAATCATACCTATGGTCTGGACAATAGTGATGACATTAGGTATGGTTTGGGAAATGATGACATTATAGTCATCCCCAAAAAGTGGATGATATGAATGCTCTAGAAAGGGATGAGTGGCAGATGGTGAAGGAGGTGGAGTGAACTCATAAGCAATAAGGATGGTCATAGGATGACAGAGAGGGGTGTAGATGACATGTTAGCAATAAGTGGATGGGGGATTAGGGGAGGAGAGATCATATGGAAGATAAGTCTCCTCAAAGGTCTCATCCAAGGTATGATATGGAGTGGAAGATACAATGTGAGATATAGGACTAGACCTAGGGGCTGAGGGTGCTATCAATAGATCAAGTGGAACAAAAAAAGCAACCTTATCAAACTCAAAAGGTGTATTAGTGGTCTAAGAAGAAGAGGCACCTACAATCATGACATGTCGATGAGCAGTCTCAATGGCACGGTGAAGGGTTTCACATGTCTAACTACACATAACTAACATGGTGATGTGTGTAGTAGTGCAGGAATAGCTAAAAGATATGAAATTTGAACTATAGGAATGTTTGTGGCTAAAAAAATAGATTCCTATGGGGGGTACGAACCTCTCCTACAACCAAAAATTTGCATAGGATCATAAAAACTTAATAAAATAGGAATAAATGATAGATAGGTGCTCTATAGAGTGTCTATGTGTTGTGTGGAAGATCTGTGACCTAGAAAGATGGTTCACATGGGGGGTGCAAATATCTTATGTAATCGAGTGTTCGCACGAGATCATGCAAACCTTGAGAAATAGGTAAAAAGGATGGATTTCTACTGTGGATATCATCTATGTACTATGTGGGACTAATCTATGCAGTTTTGTAGCTTGGAAACTAGGTTCACACGGGAGGTGCAAATTTATCTGAGCACAATAAATTTGCTCGGGGGGTGTGAACCACCTAAAAAAATATTGTGTAGTGTTTTTCATGAAAATACAACTATGAAACAACTAACCAATGAGTTATATAATTTTAATATGTCGCTGTAACCACTTTTTCGAGACTCAACAATAAGCAAATATTTTTCTTTTGGTTTTTTGTGTGTTTTTATGAGAGTACTGTAACCGCCCTAATAAAAAATTATCGAAATGGGTGAATGCTATTTGAAATAGATATGCCATAGCATAGGACATCCTACAAAACCCAAGGATGCGCATAATAGAACTATTCTTCCAATGGGTGAATGGCTACCTAGATGGAATAAGGTATAGTAAAATGGTATCTAAAAGTGGGTGACTCAAGATGTTCAAATGAGTCAATATGCTCTCATGAAGAGAGGTCACACTTTCAATGCACTGCTACTAACCCTACTCAAGGATTTTGCCTAACCCTCATGTTTAAGGCATGCACAATAATGATCAGTTGTGCCCACTAATTATTTTTAAAAACCCTATGGTAGAGGGGCTTACTTCAAAGGTACCTTTCAGTGATTAAATCTGGATAACCATATCTCAAGACTAGGGGATTTTTTGGTGATGAAGTCTGGCCAACCACTCCTAAGGGGATGCTATGGTGACTAAACAGGGAGTGAGTAGGTGGAGGGTAGAACTCTGACCTCACCAAACTCAAGTGTTGAATTGGTTATGAAATCCAATTCGCATTGGATATGAAAACCAATCGTTACACTATTTTTGTTGGAACTTGAGTGTGTGGTGTTTGTTGTGTGCAACTATTTTAGAAGTAAAACTATCCTAAGTGCCTTTTCAAAATAAACCTACACTAAGATGCCTTTTCAAAATAAATCTAATTAAATGCTTTTGAAATTGAAATCTAATTAGATGCTTTTGAAATTGAAATCTAATTAATTGCTTGTGAAATTGAAATCTAGATTAAATGCATCCTCACAAAACCAAATTTAGACTAATGCTTTTGAAATGGAAATCTAGATTAAGTACTTGGAATTAAAATCTATTTTAATACAGGGTATTCAAATCTAGGCTAGAAAGTTGTGGTAAAACTAATTAGAACAAATAAGCGTATGTGATAGGTCAGTTATCAACCCCAAATGATAATATTTACCTCAAAATGTAAATATAGCCATCGTATTAGCACAATACCTACATCCAATTGTATGTAGAATATTCTAGGTCTCTCTCCTATACAAATGTGTTTCTGTTTTGGAAGTTCACACCTTGGGATGTGAACCTATCCTCTGTAGGAAATTTCACACGGGCCTATGCAAACTGATTGCTAAGAACTGGGTTGACTTGTTTTGTGGCCCTGGTTATGATTTTGAAGCTTTCAAATGGTCCTAAGATAGTTACCTACATATAAAATATCCAAAAGTCAAGTGTGAACATGACAAGAGAATGCAAAACCTTAAGATATCACACATATACCTAAAATAAGCAAATTACTGGAAAGTAAAGCTAACTAGGTGCTACAGAAAAATACAAGGAATGATTTCACCTTGCATACACTGTGGTGAGAGGCAATTTGAGGTCTAATTATGGGGGAATGCAATCCCCAGGAACATAAGGTTTTTAACCTTCCCTGACTTACCTTACCAGTTTTTGGGGTGTCTGAAACCAATACATGTGTTTCAAGGATCAATTTTGAGGTAGATTGGGAAGTTCACACGCCCAAGTGTGTACTCTCTAACCTCTTTGAAGCTCGCTAGTGCACCAATAAAATTTTACGATGTGGCATGAGATGTGTTTTAGGGAATTTTTATTCGGGGTTCCTTCAAAGATGACAAATACCTGCCATACAAAAATAGTCCACAAAATGTGGTAGGTGATGATTAAGCTAGTTCTTGGTGGAGGTCCCATCGGGCATGCCAGAATGAAACCAACAAAAAGACACTACAAAATTCATTCAAAATTATAGAATCTACTACTTTTGTTATTGATTCAAAAAGGAGGCTACATAGTGATATCCTTTTACAATTCTTGCCTTGAAGGCTACAATTAGATCTTCCCTAAGGAAGCCATTTTAGATGTGTACAAAGGTAGTAGGATCTATCTTCTTAATGTTCCTTAGTGTAGATGGGCTTATTTCATGTGAGCCACTACTGGATTGATGTATTCTGTGTAACTATTGGCCTACAAAATATGGTTAGAACATTTGGGGGTTTACCTCAGTCAAAAATCATGTTTATAAAGATAAAATACTCCCTAAATAAGCTTAAAATATAATAAAAACTAATAAAAATAGTATAAAACTCTAAACTACATCATATTTACCTGCCTTGTAATCTCTATTCTATTGTAGCAGAGGTTCACACAGGGGTGAGAACCTGGTTTGAACAAGGATGGTTGCATAGGGGAATGCAAACCTATATTTTTGTGATTGAATTTGCAAGATGTGATTTTTTAGTTGTCCTAATCCTTCTGCTTCTTTTCACTTTTTACGGGTCACCTTCATAAATTATCTTTTTGATGTTGATAACCTGTATCAATCACAAGGAACATTATTAAAACAACTAAACTACTATTGTAGTATGAGTATGATGGATACTATATCTGGAGTAATTTCGGCAGAGTTTTTGTAAGCTAAATTTGGTCTCTCTAAAATGGTGGAAATGGCATTCTACTTATAGACTTGGCCAAGGTGAGGGGAGGGGATGAGGTGTCCCCTATGAGGTGTGTGTGGTGAGGTGTCCACCTAAGAGGTGTCCCCTGAGGTGTCATAGCTCATAAATTATATTAGGTGACAGAATCCCTCACCCATCCACAAGTCATGATGATCTGGATAAAAATCCTCATTTGTCATTTATTAACACCTTTTTGGAAATATCTTTTAATTTAAAATTGTTTTTTGTGTGCAAAAGTCTCCATATTTCATTTATGATCCAAGGGAATGTGAGGTGGAGAAATGTTTGGGTGAGAGGTGGCAAGGCTGGTCTAGACTAGTCAAAGTAGACTAGAAGAGGTGGTAGGCTTAGCTTAAATCAAGATTAGATCTAATTAAGCATGTGTTTAGCCATAAAGCATACTTTGACCAAAAATGTTGACTTTTAACCATAAAGTGCTTTTTGACCATGGTGGAGAATTCAATCTTAGTTGAGTTTAGAATGAGGTCGCATGAGAACCCAGAGTTAAGCATAGGAAGGGGCTTAGCTAGCCAAAGGGGGCTAAGGATGATGAATAGTGATTTTGTTAAATGAATAGTGTTTTTAGCCAATTTATGCAATTTTTGAGGGTTTTACAAATTGATTGACCATGAATATGAAGAAAGGGACAATGTGCAACCTTTGGGTGTCTACATATATATAATTAATGAAAGTTCATTACCTCATAGAACATAACCAATGCATATATATATACAAGAGGAAACAATATTCAATTTTTATATTATTTTTCATGACAAACTATTCCTCTCAACTACTTCACTATCTATTAAACTCATTCAATAATTAAAATACAATATGCATACGAATGGCTGCTACATGGGTTATGTGTAGAATTTTCTCATGGAGACAAATAATTTCAAAAGAAATAACATTCATCCTCTAGGTTTAACCCTGTGTAGTGGATTTGAAATATCTTCCAACAAAATAATTCTCTACTCCCTCGTGCGACAAGGAGACTGTGGGGGAAACACATATATTTTGGGTCAGCATGGCCCCATGAATGTAAACTAATATATGAAAATAACTATGTAGAAGATAGAAAAATAAAACAATTTCCATAAAATATAAATAACACAGGTAAATAACAACCATCTATTTATGTTCTCTATTGGGAATTACACATAGAAAACATTATTGAATTAGAATGAAGACAAAAATATTATACTCTTAAAATAAAAGCTAAGTACACCATGAAATTTTAGTGAGTCTTAAAGTTAAGGAAACACATTTTCCTACCACGGTTTGCTAGAGGACGATGATGATTATAATTTTATTTAACCAAATGACAAACACCAAAATTATAAATCTCTTATGCAACCATTCATACCATTATAGCTCAGCACGATTACGCATGAAACCAACCTGATACAAACTAGACATTGGCTCAAGATCAAAAATCAAATGAACATGGCGAACAAGCAACTTCTAGCATGGGTAACACACGAAAACAGAGACCTCCCTCATTTGATTTACCTCCTCAATTTAAAGAGACTAAAGTATTTCATAAAGAGGACACATAAGCTACTCATATAGAAGGTCTATCCTTTGCAACTGCCAACTGGTGATGTTTGTTCTTCTGAAAAAAAGGAGGAAAATTACACGAAATAAATACTTACATATCATTTTATTAAAAGAAAAATAAAAATATTATTATTTTATTTTATTACTATTATTTAATTTTTGCCAACTCACATATATATTCCGATTATTTTTCCTTATATTTATATCTGATAAAAATTTTCAATTTAATTATATTTATATAGATATTATTATTTATTATTTATTTATATATTTCAATAATTTCACTTATATATATATATATGTTTAAATATTTTACAAAAATAAACATTATACACAAATAGGTAATGCAATTCAATTTCACAATTAGACATAATGCAACTGACAGGTAAAATGTCCTACATGAACTTTTCTTAGTGGGATTCCATGTACCCACGGACCATGGTGCATTAAGCACAACATCATATCCCACCTTACTTGATGATTTCTACCATTATATCCTCCAGAGGTGAGTGCTCTACTCATCCATTCCAGCTTACCAAGAAGTGAAAATCTGCACCTACACTCACAAACATCTTCAGTAGTATCACATTCTTCAAGAATATTTTTAACCAAGTTACCAAATAGAGGGGATGTTACATTCTCCCCAATACAAATTTAACACAGTCCCTTTTTTAGCCTATCAAACTCTCTAGGATTTTAGTTTAGGTCAACATAGCTCTTCTAACGATCTTCAGCTTCTCATAGTCACTGGCAAATTTCTTTCAATCAGAAATCCATTCTTTTCACAACATTAGGACTGATTATTTCTCGATCATCCAAATTATACCATGTCAACTGTGTTCTACATCTGCATCCATATAGGGCTTCAAATGGTAACATGCCCAATGTGGCATGGTGATTATTATTATAAGAAGATTCCACCAAGAAGAGGTAATCTTTCCACTTACTCTGGTGATCCATGCAGTACATATGTAACATATCTTCCAGTACTTGTTTGACCCTCTCGGTATATCCATCCATTTTAGGATGATAGGTTGTGCTAATTTTAAGCTTTGTTTTTCGTGCTCGATGTAAATCTTACCAAAATTCAGAATAAAATCGTGAATCCCTATCAGAGATAATTATTTCAGTGAAACCATGCAGTATCACAATTTCTTGAGAAAAATTTTGAGCTATTATAGGAGCATCATCATGAAAATATCCAGGTATAAAATGTGCCACCTTAGTCAATTTATCAACTATGATAAAAATTACATCATGCCAAAACCGGTTCTTGGGAAGACCAACTATAAAGTCCATAGAAATGACTTGCCATTTTTGTGCCGATATATCAAAAGAGTATAGTCATCCCCCAGGGTGTTGATGTTCTACTTTAAATTTCTAGAATTCGAGACACCTTACAACAAAATGTGTTATGTCCCTCTTCATTCCAGGCTAGAAGTAATCCTTTTTCAAATTATCTTGTATTTTCACTACTCTTGGACGAGAAGAGTACAAAGAATAGTGTGCCTCTTGCAATATAATCCTTTTTATCTCACCATTATTTGGAACTATTATTTGATCTCTAAAATATAGTATATTCTATTTTATTTTGAAATCCATATCAATATTTGGTCCTTTCTTGAACTTAATCTAGCATTGATTACAAAATTCATCATATTTTTGCAATTATTTAATTTTCTCTGTCAGTTCATACTAGCATCATGTTAATGTAGTTACATGTCTAATTTTGCTGAGTACATTAGCCAACTTGTTCTATTTCCCATTAATATACTCTATCCCAAAATCATATTAGGACAAAAATTCCATCCACCATCATTGTCTAGCATTTAAAAATGGTTGGGTGAAGATATACTTCAAATTGTGATGATCTATTTTTAATTCAAAAATTTTACCCAACAGGTAGTGCTACCACATTTTGAGGGCATGAACTATGCCAACTAGCTCTAAATCATGAGTGGCATAATTAACCTCATGCTTCTTAAGTTTTCTAGATTCATATGCCACAACAGTATCATTTTGCATCAAGACACCTCCTAGTCCTTCTAGAGAAGCATTCGTACAAATTATGAATGGTTTACCTGGATATGGAATCTAAAGAATAGGTGTAGTTGTCAACTTTTATTTAAGTATTTTGAAAGCTTCCTCACATTGTGGAGTCCATTTGAAATTTTTTCCCTTTCTTTAAAAATTGGTTATGGGAAAGGTATTTTTTTTAAATACCTTTACAAATATCCTATAATATCCTGCCATTCCCATAAAAATTCTTACTTCAGACACATTGGTGGGAGCTGGCCAAATCACTATAGCTTCTATATTTTTGGGATCAACTGCAACTCCATCCGCTGAGACTATGTGACCCAAATACTGCACTTGTGAAAAATAAAACTCACACTTAGATAGCTTTCCATACAACTAATTTTTCCTAAGAATATCTAGGACTATATTCATATGTTGATCATGATCCTCCCATAGAAGGCTATGGAGACCACACATCTATTGATATTGCAACATGAAGAAAGAAAAACATGTAATCTAAGCATACATTTGACAAAATAAGGAAATAACAAAAGGAAGCTCTCTTTATTAATCAAATGGATCACTTATTACAGATTTGTCCCTCTTAGGGATACCAAATATTGATACAATTGTTACAATAAGAAAATAACCCCAAAATGGGGGAATATGTGTTTCAAAGTGGTCTTCATATCTCCATAAACTCTGCTTGAGGGCTTACAAGGATGCCTCCTTCTCCATTTTCCAAGAGGAACTTGATGTTGAGAGTGCCTTGTAGCTTGAAAGATCCTGTAACCTACAGACAAGAAACAACAAAGCACAATCAAATGCATAGAGAGCCTCTCATGATGAGGCCTTTGACAAGAAATGCAAGAAATAGGGCTAAACTTGAAATAAGCATAAATATATGCAAATATAACCAAGAAATAGCTAAATCAGTGCAAAGCATGAAGTAAAACACATAGATCTAGCTAATCTAACATGTTATTTGCAATAAAAGCATGAAATGAAGCTAATCTATGAAGATTAATGAAATCTAGAAAATATGACCAAGTGAAGGTAAAGCTACCTCTAATCTTGCTAATTAACCATACAAATGCATTGAAAATGGTAAATCTACTCTAATCTAAGCTGATAAAGCAAAAATAAATAGAAATCTAGACTAATAACTAAAGAAATGATGCATCAAACCCTAGTCATTGTCGCTTAGGGTAGTTGATCTGCTAGTCATTGTCATAAGTGGTTGAGGCCTGCGAGCCATTGTCAACGATAATAGCCATGAACTGTGACTTTTACCTCTTGAATTAGGGATTGTGACGCACAATTCACCAGTTGAATTGATGGTCAAGGATCTCCTTCTTGTCTAGAGATGGATTGGTGGTTGAATTCATTGATATTCATGTTAGATTGATGTGAATTTGTGATGTATGCTTCTCAGTCCTTTGGAAGCTCCATTGTTGTTTGCATGCTTGTCACTCCATAATTGGGCAGCATTTTGACACTCCTCAAGGGTTATCAAGTCGCTATCCAATACGATAGAGCTTCACTACATAAACATTCTCTCTTTTGCATTCATGGGAGGGCCTATAAATAGGCCTCCTAAATTCTAATCTTGGCTTCATGGAGAAGCCAAGATCAAGAATTGCCAGCCTATGGTAGTTGGGAGGAACCTTCCAAAAGATTCCTCCTCTAAAACCACCTAAGATAAGTTGCATTTTTCTGTTACAACTTTTTTTGGCTTGGTCGAGGAGGCCAAGGCAGCTTCAGAGCTAGTTGTTATCAGTAGGAGCAGCTAGGATAGTAGCCGCTCTGAGCGTCAACGACTAGGTTGGAAGCTACTCTGAGCATCAGTGGCTGAGCCTGAATAGGACAAGGCTACCCCAAATGAGTGGTTAGAACCACTACTACCTCTTGGAAAGGTCCAAGATCATTCATATGGTCTACAAAGTTGCCCATATGAGTAGTCTCCTAAACATGATGTGTTTTAGGTGTCTACAGATGCCCCTTTTGGGATGCATTGTGGGAAAACACAATGCTGAGAAAAAATAGACCACCTAAAGCCATGTTGTAGGTTAAATGATGATCATTAATCTGATCAACATTAGATGCCCAATCCTGCAAAGGATGCACATCCTAGAATCATTACTTCCAATGGGATGGAAGGCTTAAATTTGCAAAGCTTTCGTGGGTCCAGCTACGATCGGGTAGCACTTAAGCTACGATTGTTCCGATAGGTGGAGAGCTTCAAGATTTAAAATGGCATATTTTCTTTTGCCCCAATAGAAGGGTAAGCTTATGATAGTTGTTAGCAATGATTCGTAAGATGAATGCAATTTGACATGATCGAGTGATCCTTTGTTGATTTTGATTATGATTTTGATATTATGACTACCCCCTCAAGCGATGAGTCAATGAGGAAAGGATAATTAATTAAAGTGATGAGTCACTTGACCAAGATGAATAATTTGGATGATTTAAGACTTTTGCTTTGTTGTTATATGGCAGGTCCTATTACAGGTGTGATTTCAACCAATAATAGTAATTGTACATCTCTATCCCATGGAGCAGTCCGACTGTAATGGCCTTCTTAGGGAATCAAGATGATAGCAATTCCATTTAGCATGTGGTGAATCACTTGATGATATGATGAAAATGTCATAGAAGAAATGAAATGAATGCCTCGTTCCCATGGGGCAGTCCGGCCACCATGGCCTTCTTTGGGATTGAAGTGAAGCATTTCAATTTAATGATGACTAATTTGGTTCAAATGACCTTATGGTAATTTACTCATCTTGCCGGATTGCATGGAGCACAAGTCGCTACAACCACCAAGTGTATAGGGTAAATAACTGCGTACGAGGTGCATTTGAAATTTTGATGTTATTTGATTTTTTGTTATTTTGATGATTTTTGATGATTTTGGACTGGTAGATATGCTTAATTATCCATTTTGAATCTTCTCATGGTGAGAAATTTAGTGCATTTATTGCTTCTTCCTAGCCACTATCAGTAGTAGTGACCCATCTTTGCAATTTCTTAGCCGCTGTCAGCCTAGGTGGCCCACACTTTCTAGTCGTTGACATCATCAGTGGCCATGACAAAAATGAAAAATATAAAATAAAAATTAGGGTTTTTAATTTCATTATTTTCTAGCTGGCAATTTGCAATAGTGAGCTCTAAGGAGAGAGAGAAAAGTTGACCCAAAATGTTGCCGATATTACTTGACACCATGGCAGAGCAAGGTGAGGCATCTATGAGCGAAGGAGCCGGAGCTTCACGGGTATCTCTCAAACCCTAATATTTTCATTTAACTGGTAAAATGAACCTCATTAAGAAATTAGCTAAATGAACCTCATTAAACCTATTGGCAATGAACCGCACCCATAGCTAGGCTTAGAACTAGGCTAATTTAGGTGGGTATGGGTTAGATTTTAGGTTTTGTTAATTTTTTTGGGTTTTTGGGTGAGGGACAAACATCATTGGCATGTCACCTCATGGCCGTTGTCACTCAGGGTGGCCCCCAATTTGGCAAAGAGGGGTCATTGTCACTGAGGGTAGCTAGTTTAAATCCCAATGGTAAAAATTTTTACCATTGGTGGCTAGCCATTATCGATGTCAGTGGCTGCTACTACTATCAACTTAGGCGAGTCATAAAACCTTAGGAAATTTTTTTAATTTTTTCTTAGTTTTTTTTGGTGCAAATGCATCTGATTAGGCATTTTATTTTGCACATTTAGCTCTTGATAGCATGGGATCGGGAGCCTGATTTTCTTGTGGAGCTACTACCACTCATGGATCAGGAATACTAGGATGTTTCAATGCTCAGGGTTTGATGTATGCTATGAGATTGCCAACTACGATGTCGGATCAGGCATACATCACTGATTTGGCCCACATATGGGATTGTCAGACGAACACCTTTCATCTCCCAACTAGGGAGATGACCATCACACCTAAGGATGTCTATAGGATCTTCAAGATTCCCTTCTATGGATAGGCCATCATCTCATCATCTACCGATGCTAGGGTAGCAGTATTCGATAGGGTTTTTGATGACTAGGCATGTGCATCTTTAGCTATTTTCTGTTGGTATCAAGCTAGGGTCTTCTCATGGTTCCAGGCCATTTTGATGCATGTTATCTATAATATGCTTCTTCTAGACACATCAGGAGTGAGGTTCCCATGGAACCTCTTGGCTATGGTACAGGACCTGATTGACAGTGCACAACCTATCATTATGGCTTGGGGGAGTGCCCTACTAGTGCAACTCTATGATGAGTTATATAAGATTCAGTGATGGGGCCAGGCTAGGGTAGCATGCAGCTTGCTTCTATAGATCTAGGGTTGGGAGCATATTAGAGTAGACCGCCCAATAGGGTTACCCTAGGAGATTACTATGATAGTAGTGAGAGCACAATGCTATGGGGCTAGATGGCCATAGGATGTAGAGGAGCGATGGAGTCATCATCATGCAGGGGACTTGGCTCATTATGTAGGTTCTTTGACTGGGCTCTAGGCTCGAGATATTATATGGAGACCTTATGTAGATTGCCCTGCATGGCCAGAGGTGGATCAGTACTTTTCTTAGAGAAGGTACCACCGATGGGTTATCAGGTGTAAGGGAGGTATTAGAGAGTTATTACACTTCTCCCAGATGCTTAGGCAATTTGGGATTCAATAGGACATCCCACTAGAGCTAGTTTTGCACTAGTATATTTAGGTAGAGAGATATCTCCCAATGCCCTAGGTTACAACTTTAGTAGAGGAGGTAGATCCTCCTATAGTGTATACTAATATAGTAGATGTTGGTATGATAGAGGCCTACACTTAGTGATGGGTGATGCAACTATGGCATGGTAGTGGTAGCCTAGGATAATCTAGGGATGAGGTAGCTACAAAGGATCTTGATAGGAAATGAGTGTGGCCTAGGATAGAGGAGGAGTGGGGTCAAGTTGTAGAGGAGTAGGTAGCACTATAGGAGGGGGAGGATGTGGCTCTAGAGGATCAAAAGTCTCCTCTCCAAGTAGAGCTACACAGTTTAGAGGTCGAGCTATAGATGGTATAGTTGTAGATCTTAGAGAGATATACCTCTCTCGCCATAGTATAGAGCTAGTTGGGAGCTAGGTAGGCTAGATGGCAAGGTTATGAGGAGGATATGACCTCAATTTAGATATGTCTCAACTTAGATTTTCTCAAGATAGAGTAGCTCATTGAGGAGAGATTTGATGCATGCTACTATAGGTGCTTTGACTGGTGAGTGGGACACTCTACGGTATTAGTTAGGGGTTGCTCCTATAGGATAGGTTGCACCAGCTACTCTAGCTATTTAGGGCATAGGGTTGGATATAGGGGTAGAGCTCAAGTGATTGTAGGCCATACTAGTAGATGATGTAAGGTGGTAGGCATTAGATGCACATCATATTACTCTTCTAGAGGTTGAGGTTAGGTTATGTGGTGGCGTTGTGCTAGTCTAATTGACAACAATAGGGACTCATCAGACTAGGAGGAGTGAGTCTGGGCAGTCATCAGTGTGGCCCAGTCATAGGACTGCTAGCCGATCTGAGAGATCAGGAGGAGTGAGCTCTAGCCATCATCATAGAGATGGAGTTGAGGGTGGAGGTGAGCTAAGGGGTGTAAGCCTAGTTTGATATGTCTTGGTGATATGTATCATTTTTGAGTGTAAGGTCTAAGGACCTACATAGTTGTAGCCTATGGGCATTTTTGTACTATGATATTTGGACACACATATATATATGATATTATCTTTATTTCTCATTATGTGTATTATGTGTTTGCTTTTATGTTCATGTGATGCAATATGGATGCAATGCTTACATGATTTGATTATTGCTATATGATGTGATGTATTGATGACATGCACTAGCTAGATGATGTATGTATGATTAGATGCTATGATCTAGATGTGTAGATAGACTACTTATGATGTATGCATATATGGATGCAATGTGGGATGTTAAATGCATGTTTAATTTTGATTTAATTGTATGCATCTAATTTATGTTGTTATGATATGGTGAATGCAATGTATGTAATGCATTATTTACATGATGGTGATCTAATGTAAATGAACTTGTATGCTTTAATCACTTAAAACATAAGGAATGAATGTAATATGTGTTTAAAAATCTAATGGATGACACCACAAAATGTATAAAAATCATGAATGAAAATGGTAACTCTTATCATAAGAATTAATCATTTAAGCATCCATATGTGATATGAGATGATGTGAGATGTATGGTTTTCTCTATAAGCTTTTGTAAATTAAAATATATGCACAAAATAGTTAGTGGTCATCTAAATATCATTTCTATATCCATTTAGTATCTATCCTATTTCATGAACATCATTTAATAAATAAAATTTCATAAGGAAAATTGATGTGATTGATGAGATGATTTGTTGCTATGAGGGAATTTTTGAGGTTTTCCATGAGACTCAAACACCCTAGTTGATTAATCAAAAGTTGTATAATGACTATACAGGACTCTTGAAAGATAAAAGTTTTTGTTATGAAGACCAAGATATTCATTATCCCTATGTGTGCAAATGAATATATTATATGAGACATAAGACTACCTCATTTCTAGGCGGGATTCATTCAGCCCATTTTTGTAATGAGGATCACCAAATGTTCACCTTGATCCTAAGTTTGGATGCAGTTGGACTAGACCACTAGGTAATACAGGCCACCTAAAGCTAGCTCATTTGTAAATTGCTTAGAACTACCCCAATGCCAGGTGGGATTCATTCAGCCCATTGTTGTATTGGGGATCACTCAATGGCTTTGAGTAGTGACCATTCCAGGGATTCAAGCTCTTCACCCCCTTCTTTTCTTCACATTTATTGGGATACTTGCTCATGCTTAGTGATGAAAATCATTATTTATTTTGCATGTATTTTTTTTGAGCAAGGGATTTGCTTTGATTTTAGGATTTTTCTTATTTTGTATGAAAGCAAGGGATTTCTTTGGGTAGGGGGGATCTTGTCCTTTTTTCAATGATCAACACTCTAGACCATGCGCATCACAATATGAGCAAGTAAAAACCTTTCACTTAAGGTGACTAGGACCACTTTGTAGTGTTCATATTTCCTTGTCCTAGACTAGGATTTGTTAATGTGTTTAATTAGTGATGGGATTTTGACATATGCTAGGTGCTATCAAAACTAGACCTCATCTCCAAAAGCAAATATAGATTTCTACAAAATCTGAGAAGATCACTAGGTATGGTTGAATTACCAAAAAACCCTAGTATATTCCTTATAGCAATAGGAAGGGGTTGTGTTGAGAAACACAATTACTCACAAGGGTGATGGATGAATGATGATGAATAGATGCATGATTAAGATACAAATATGGTGTCATTTGTAAGATTGTAAACACAACCTATCCTAATGCAAGTGCAATGGATGAACATGCCTAATGCAATGCAATTAAATGAATGCATATGCAAAATGTAAAATGTAAATGTTTTTGTATTTTTGATGCTTTCAATTGTTTTTGAATTTTTGATTTTCAATTATTTTTGAAATTTTGATTTATTTGAATGTTTTTGAATTTTTGAATTTTATGTGTGGAATGCCTTAAGATGAAGAATGTTGAGAGGCTCAGGCTCTTCAACACCTTCAAGCGATGTTAGGTGATATGTTCCAGGCCCTATCTTCTCTGAGATGATATATGGACCTAACCAATTGGCCACAAATTTATCTCGTAAGTGCGGTGGTAGGTTTGAGTTCTGTTGGTTTTCTTTCAACACAAGATCCCCAACTTTAAAGTCTCTCAGATGGAATTTATTGTTATAAGCTCATTTTAGGTATTCTTGATAAACTCGAAGATGCTCAAGGGCATTCATGCGACGTTCATCAAGAAGCATCAATTGGTCGAGGTGAGCTTGTCACGTAGTGTCATCATCGATGAACTCTTTCAATGCGATGCATAGGGTTGGAATTTCCAATTCCAAGGGCATAATGGCCTCAACACCATATACTAGTGAAAATGGGGTTGCCCTAGTGGGCATCCGTATACTAGTTCTGTAAGCCCATAATGCAAGGGGTAGTTGGATATGCCAATCTTTGTGGTTCTCTTGAATAGTATTTTTCAAGATAGCTACCACTATCTTGTTAGAAGCTTCAGCTTTCCCATTTGCTTGCGGATAGTATGGAGTCACAAAACTATGTTGTATATTATACTTGGATGTTAAAGCCCTTATAGTTTTATTTTTGAATGACGTTCCATTATCTGATATGATCTTGGATGGTATCCCAAAATGACATATGATATTGTGGAGTATGAACTCCACAATACGTGCTCCTATTGTCGTTGTTAAAGGGATTGCTTCCACCCATTTTTTAAAGTACTCAGTGGCCATTATAATGAATGTATGTCGACCCGATGATAAGGGGAGAGATCTTACCAATCAGATCCAGACCCCACTGAGAAAATGGCCAAGCCGCTTGGATGGGTTGTAAGGCCTATGATGGCAAGTGCATAAGATTAGCATGATGCTGATATTTGATGCATTTCTTGACATACATTGTGCAATCCTTCTCCATAGTGGGCCAATAATAACCCATTCGAAGGATGCGCTTGATGATGGCCATGCCATTGAAATGGCCACCGCATGTACCATCATGAGCTTGTGAGATTGCCCAAGTTGATTCTTGGGGCTCAAGGCAATGAAGGAGAATTCCATCATAGCTTCGATGATACAAGATGTCTCCTAGCAAGACATACTTAGTCACTTTCTATTTGAATGCTCATTTTGTGGCACACAACAATCCCTATGGGATTACACCAAGCTTAAGGAAATCATGTATTTGCGACATCCAATCTTGATAGGCAACAACTTCAACTGATTGAATGACATGTTCCCACTACAATTCAACTTGTACAAAATCCGATTGGGAAACTACCTTATGGAGAATAGTAGTACCATTCTCTGTAGGACCCTACGAAAGCAACGATCCCCAAGGCACCTTTTTTCAGAAAGTCTCTAGCTTTGTAGAACCATTCATGGGTTGGTTCTATTTGAATCATGTGGACTGATTCTTGATTGTTTTATGCCTCACATTGTATCATGGATTGCAATAGCATTTTCACTTGAATGGTAGTGAAGTCAGCATATGGATTCTGAGGGATTAAGGATCCCAAAGATGCCATGGTGTCTACAAATCTATTGGACGTTCGAGGGATTGCCTCGATGTCATACCATTCTAGCTGGGCTAGATATGTGTCCACAAGCTCTTTATATGCCTTCAAAATGGGACATCTACATTGATAGATCCCCTTAACTTGATTAACAATGAGCAAGGAGTCACCAAAGATATTTAGCTTTTTAATCTTCATGGCGAGCATTGTTTGGAGGCCCAAGATTAGGGCCTTGTATTCAACATTATTGTTGGTACAAGGGAAATTGAGCTTAAATGACAAGGGCATTGGAGCACCTTGTGGCATGAAGAACACAATTCCTGCACCACCCCCTTGCTCGCATTTGGAACCATCGAAGAACAAAGACATATCTGCTTGATTATCAAGTTCTTCAGGTTCTGGTGACTCCGATAATGCAAAGACTACATCATCGAGAAGCTCTATGACAAGAGGCCTATGATCCTAAAGAGGAGCCTCTACCAGTTGATCTACTATGACTTATCCCTTGATAGACTTTTGACTTATGAATTCTAGATCGAATTTCATCAATAGCATGATCCACTTTGTAGTACGCGTATTATGATATGTTTTGCTCATCATGTACTACAAAGGATTTTGTTTTGATACCACATATGTCGTATGGCTTAACATGTAGTGGCACAACTTCTTCATCGCAAAGACCACTGCTAAGCATAATTTTTCCACATATGCGTATCGTAGCTCATAGCTGACCAGAGTTCGACTGATGTAATATATTGCTTGCTCTTTGCCTTGCATATTATTTTGGGCTAACATGGTTCCCAATGCAAAGTCGATGGTAGATATATATAATAGGAATGGCACCTCTGGTCGAGGTGGAGCTAAAACTAGCGATGTTGCCAGGTACTACTTGATCTCAACAAAGGCCTTTTGATAGTCCTCATCCCAATTAAATGGGACCCCCTTGTGTAGCAGTCGATTCATGGGTCGACATTTGTTCGATAATTGTGTGATGAATCACTTTATGGATGCTACTTTGCCCTATAGGCTTCTCAATTCCTTGATATTAGTGGGAGGACACATTTCTAAAATGGCCTTGACCTTTTCTGGGTCAACTTTGATCCCTCGTTTAGAAATGATGAATCCCAAGAGTTTTCTTGATGTTACGCCAAAGATGCATTTCTTGGGATTCAACCTGACATTGTGCTCTATCAGGTGATCGAAGACTTTCCTAAGAACCTCGACATGCTCTGAATGCAACAATGACTTTGCCAATAAGTCATCGATATAATCCTCTAGGATCTTATGCATGTAGTCATGAAAGATATATGTCATGGCCCACTGATATGTAGCACCAGCATTTTTAAGACCGAATGGCATAACTTTGTAGCAAAATGTTCCCCATGGCATTGTGAAAGTGGTTTTATGTTGGTCTTCAGGTTTAATACAAATTTGATTGTAACCAAAAAAACCATCCATAAGGGAAAGCATCTCGTGACCTACAGTCGCGTCTACCAGAGCATCGATGTTAGGCAATGGGAATGAATCCTTTGGTGTTGCCTTATTGAGGTCTCTAAAATCTATACAAATATAGATTCTTCCATCAGGTTTTCCTATAGGTACCATGTTTGATACCCATTCTGGATAGTCGATGGAAATGATGAATTCTACATCCAATAGTTTTTGCAATTCATATTTAACCATCAAAGTGATGGTTGGATGCATCTTCTTGAGTTTTTGCTTCATAGGTTTCTTGTTGGGGTCCAATGAAAGGTTATGAGTAACCAATTTTGGATCTAGTCCTGGCATGTCCTTGTATGTCCAAGAAAAGAGATCAGGTCTCTCTTTCAATAGAGGAATGAGGGTGGCACGCTCCTCAGGAGATAAGCTCTCTCCAAATTTAACCTTCCTTGGATTCATGGGATCTTCGTTGATATCCACTTTGAAGGTTTCCTCTATTGACATGTGTGACCCCTCCTCAAGATGGTGAGGTGTAGGGATCAAATGGATGTCATCCACTAGGTTTAAAGGTTCCACTAAATCGGAATTACCCTCAACATGATAAACATCATATGCACAACCTGGCACAAAATGAAATGGTTGTAACATTTCTTCATTAGGGAAGAAATATTCAAGCTCTAAAGGTGAATTGGCATGATCAAAATCAATGGCCTCAGGATTGAGGAACAAAGGTTTTGAAGGGTCATATGGATTGCGGAGTGGAGTGGTCAAATCAATGGAGATCATGTTGATGGAATGGATGAAATCTCCAGGACCACGCGAATGCAACTCTACATTGTTGATGTGACTTCCATACCCAAGATGTGGCTCTAGGGGTATGGGGATCTCAATATCTGGTCTATGAATAGACATGAAGATGAGATCCTCTGGTTGCAGGAGTTGTTTAAATGTAGGAGGATTGAGGAAAACTATATGATAGATTTCATCTAAATTATTCGATCTCCCCCTAAGGTGAGGGCTAGGATATACTCTATGATACATCTCATCTATGTCAAATGGTTCATTGTGATGATGTAAGTGTTGAGGCCCAAGGTAGGCCATTTTGGTCTCATCCTCATAATCACTGTCATCTATGAAGTTTCCATTATCTATATCCACTAGCTATGAGGTGATGTGAATGTCAAGGCTCAAGGTAGGCCAATTTAGTCTCATCTTTGTATTCCTCATCCTCTAAGGAATGCTCATCATCATCTTCCCTATAATTGCTTTCTGGTCCACCTCTCTCAGATATGGATTCTAAATCTCCTTCCTCAAAAATGGCTTTTGATTTAGGCTCTACTATTGTTATATTAGAACTCTGGGTTTCAATGCTAATGTTGTCGATATATATATGGTTTTTGATAAGCCAATCAATTTCTAGCATATCATCTGGACTAGCCTCCACCGAGATGTTGTCATGATAGATCAAAGGTGGTTCTATGGCAACCATAGTCACCGACTAGTCACCCCTTCGAGAATATGAAGGGTTAGGATGGTAGGGATTCCAATCAACATCATCTACCCCCATGCTTAGGTTTAAGTGATCTAGAGATATAGCTAGAAGCTCATCCTGACCTCTTATGTCATAACCCAATCCAAACCTATTAGATGGTAGCTGATAGTGCAGTTGATATGGGGTTCACTACCCTTATTCAAATAGACCCAAATCATAACCATGCCAATGGTAACACTCAAAATATCTAAGGGTAAACTCTAGGTTAGACTACAAAATGAATGTTCACTACAAATGGTTCATCATCATCTTCCTCTATAGGTGTACGATCTGCAAGTTGATCTAGGCCTCCATAGATGAAGTTAGTTTGATTGGGTGGCACCCCTAGTGGTACCACCATCCCAATAGGAAAGTGATGGGCTTGAGGCCTACCCATATCCTGTGTAGATTTGATGATTGGTGTGAAAGTCACATTCTACACCAGGTATTCTGCTAACCTAGGATTGACTAAATGAATTGTCACCTATGGTGCAGATGACCTAGTTGAAGACATAGGTGAGGTAGGTTGAGGTACCTCCTCGACTTAATTTTGTGAGTTTCCCTCCTCCATGGGATTTGGGACCTCGGTAGTTGCTACGTTGGGGATTTATTTTGACTCTTTTTCACCCAATACTACCTTTAGCTTCTGATCATTCCTAAGAATTGTTGATGTCGTAGGCTTTATAGAAGTAGTTGTTGTATGTGTAGATGGTCGTGGGGCCAATGTTGAAGGATCGATGCACACTTCCTTTGATTTATCCATTGGATGCTGGATAGGCGATGTAGGTCTTACATCTAGATGCATCGATGGGAGGATAAAATCTCTCAGTAAATCCACTTGATTAACATACTTGAATGGCTCCTCATTCGAAGGAACCACATGCACTTGCCCCTCATGTACATATTTGATACACTGATGTAATATCGAGGGTACACATTGCATCTCTCTTATCCATGACCTACCTAAGAGAATGTTGTATTGCATCACACCTTCAAGTACATGACACATCATAGGGATGGTCTTCAATCCTACCTAAATAGGTAAAATTATAGTACCCACTATCGAGCATAATGCATCGTTAAATGCTCGTAGTGTGAATGTCGAAGGCACAATATGCGATTTAGGCAATTTTAAATGTGCCAAGGCCTTTGTGGTAATAATGTTGATCGAAGATCCTATGTCGATCAACACCCACTTGAAGGGTGTGTGGTTTACACATGCAATAATGTGAAGTGGTGGGTCCGCTATAGTAGTAGAGACTATCTTGATTTCGTGATCATAGAATTGGATCATAGGCTCTTGACACTACTGCACATGTCCCACAAAATTAGTGAATGCTTTTGGATCTTGGGATTGTACTTCTATGGACCTTAGAATATCCATTAGTATCTCCCTATGCCTAGGAGACTGCTATATTATCTCATAAATTGATAGCTTTTTTGAGGCCATCTGTAGGCTTTGAATAAGCCTATTTCTTATGGTCACCATCGGTCTAGTTGGTGGGCCTAGCAAGTTATTTTGTGCTAGCCTTTGAGGGGGTGCAACTTGAATTCTGACTGGAGCAGGAGGAGGATCTAGTTGATTATACCTCCTATTCCTAGTGATAATATTCACCATACCAATAAAACCTTGTGTGGGTGGTTCGATCCGCACTTGATTCACTTGTCCAAAATTATTCCTTGGAGGCTCATGGTTTGGTAGGGGATTTTTGAATATCCCCATATTTTTATTATCCAGAGCCAAAGGATTATCAATAATCAACTTGTTCCTATCAATCATGTTCTGTACTAGATGCTTGAAGCTATGGCACACTTCGATATCATGCCCTTTTTTCTATGGTATGAATAGTATTGATCTTCCCTAAATCCTTTCGATTTAGGTTGATTAGGATCGATTAATTTGACTTTGGGTAAAGTTATGGTGTTAGCCTCACATAATTGCTTGAATATTGATGCCATAGTCTCTAAAAGTGGCGTAAACTAGTGAGGAGGGTGTTGCTCTTTATTCTTACCCTACTTCTTGTTGTTGCATTGATTGTACTATGCAGGGGAGGTTGAGCTTGATAGTTTTGAGGTTGTTGGCCCTGATTCCCCTTTTGTTGATTCAACACCACCTGATTTACTTGTGAAGGCTTGGCCTACTGATGTTGGTTCTTTGTATTTTTATTATTCCACTCCTTTTTTGTCTAGAGTTTCAAGTCACCTTCTTGTAACTTGATATCCTCTATAACCTTGGCTTGTGCCAAAGCCTCCTCAAATGTCTGATACTGCTGCAATTGTAATAACAATGAGATGTATTTTGCGTAACTTTTGGTAAACATTCAAGTTAATTCGGTAGTAGGGATGGAAAATGGTAGCTTAGCCATTAGATTTCTCCATATGTTACCAAAATCCATGACTGGCTCATCATCATATTTCTTTAGAGCTGCCAAGTCAGTCAAATTGGTTTTCTTCTTGATGCCAAAGGAAAAGCATTCAAGAAATACATTTTCCAATTGTTCGAAGTTGGTAATGTTGTGCCTCTTCAATTGATTAAACCATTCTAGGGTGGGGCCTGAAAGGGTCATTATGAAGGTTCTTAGTAACAAAGCATCATTACTTTGGATCTGGAAGCACATGTTCATGAAGCTCATCACATGCTCTTGTGCATCTTCATCACCTTGGAATTTATCCAACTTGGGCATCTCGAAATGATCGGGATACGCTAGGCTAGGAACTAAAGGGCATAGAGGCGCATTATGAATTTTATTCAAGGTAGGCTTTTGATAAGCCATTCCTTGTTTCTCAATAGCCCTCACCTTTTCTTCCAAGGCTTTGTATGCTTACGAGGATAGAATTTCCTCTTCCCTAAGGGGTCTCTATGGAGCTACCAAGGGGTAGATTCTTTTTAGGCTGAGGTGGAGGATTAGGCTCATCATCCACATCTACTAAGGAGATCTCAGGATACTACTGATCTTGCTTATCTCCTTATAACTCTTCGTACTGGGTATGCCTAGGTTGTTCTAGCGCTTGGCACTATTGCATGTTCTGGGTCGTACGATGAGTATGATTTTCAACTTGGTTAGGGCATAGTTTAGGCTATGATGCAACACATCTTTGGTTGTGCTCCCTATACTCACTTTGAGGGGGTAGGTTAGCCTGAGCTAACCTATCCTCTCTCTCCTCATGCTCCTTTTGATCCAAGATGCATTTCTCTCACATGCACTGCTCATACAAATATTGCCTCAACAACCTTTGACATTGAGTATCCTCATTCTCAAGGTGCTCGCGCTCTACGCACACATCTTCCAATTGGTCTTGGAAGATACAATGCCTCTACTCTGAAGCCAGCCTCTGAGATCGATCTATAAGATCAGTAGTGTGAGGCCTCTGGTTGTTCAGCTCTGTTTGAGGGGCTTTATTAGTGTGATCCCCAATAGACTTATCCACCACACTCTTGCCCTTGTCTGTGTAGATGATATTCATGTTGTGTTGTAGTCTATTCTCTGTGCCCACCTGTGTGGATGGGGTACATGCGCTATAGGAGCACTTTGAGCACTCTCCTAGCTCAATGGTATGCCTATGTGTACTCTCACTATGTGAGCTCTCAAAACGAGAGTGAGAAGTAGAGGGCTCTATACCCTAGTTGCCCTAGGACTTGTTCTAGTCCATCAAGCTGCCTAGTTCTCCATGGTTCATTTGGGGGCATACCATTAACTCCAACTATGGCAAGATCTATCATGAACCTTCCAGGTCCATTAGGGTTTGGAGTTTTTAGGGGTTTGCACTCTGATGCAGCCCTATCTTCCTACCCCTGATTGGGTGGATTTTCTCTTTGTATACCATGGGATGATGGGGTCCTTGAGCCACCCTCAGTTCTATCCTGTGGGAGTGTATGTTACATCCTCTGACTGGGGTATTCTAAATAGAATCCCCATGTATCGAATTGTCACCTCTGATACTCGTCAAACATCATTCAGGAGGATCCTATGGTAGAGGTTCCAATGCATTATCTTGTGTGTGTCCTAGAGCTTCGACCTCCACCTCGGTTGTCTTTCGAGGTCGGCCTCTCCGTGTGTTGACCATAATGTGAATTATCTCTTTTGTAAATTTTAGGGAATACAAAGCATACAAGGGTGTTTATCTCTTTTAAATATTCTTTGTGAGCCCTAAAACTATTTTGTGATTTTTTTTTGTTGAATCATAAACTATCTCTCATCGTGTTTGCAATTTTGTTGATGATATACTTGTATAGTTTAAGGGTTTTCACCTGTATGCTCGTAGCTCGACAACCGACAATGAAAGTCCGGTCACGTAAACCCACAAAAGTATGGAGATGAAGCCCATACCCAGTCAAGGAGCACAGGTCCTACCAGTCCTCACCCAGTCTCACTTGGTCAATGTTATACCCTCCGAAGAGAAGTACATGCAAATTTTCCAAGCTACGTCGGTTCTTGGAGTCGACCTTGGCCAAAAATAGGGTTCATGGGATTTGAGCCAATGGATGGAGATGAAACCCACCATCGTTGGTCTCTATTAGTGGTTGGGTATGAAGTCCAACTCACTAATGTTTAAGTGTGATGTGGTGTGTGGTGGTTCTTTTTAATTTTGCATGAAAATAAAATGCATCATAGAGCACTCAAATGATTTTTCTATATGCTTAAAAAGAATGTTTCCATTTTAGAGAATGCACATCTAAAAGCTAGATGATATTCAGAGAATGCAAGACTAATTATGAAAAATAGCCTCTAATTGGACCTCAAGCATGCAAACCCTAACATACAATCTAGACCGCTGGAGACTAGGGTGGATTACAATCAGAGACCACTTTTCCTAGCAACGACTAGTAGAAAACCTAAGAGATCTTATAAATTTTGCTTTTAAAATTTCTCTATGTTCTCTAATTATCATTCATCTACTACATTTAGAAAATAAAAACATAGACAAAGAAGTAAAAATATAGAGAATTTCAACCTAGGTTTTTTTAGAAGGGAGTGAGCGGGAAGGAATGGAGGAGAGGAGCAGTGGAGGAAGTTTGAAAGTTTCGGGTGGGAATAGTAGAGAAGGCACAGAGGTTTTGGGAAGGAACCTCAAGAAGGAATTAGGTGAGGATCAAGAGGAAGGGAGGCCTTCGACGATAGGTGGGGCTACCCAAAGAGGGCTCGACCCTCCTCAAAAAAATTTGGACAAAGGGATCCAAAAGGGCGATGCGGGTCCTAGAGGTGGCCGGTCCTTTACGAAAACTGTTAAGGGGAGAAAGAGTGATTTCCTTTCACTCCTGCCTCTCATTACAGTGAATAATAGGATAATGGATCCTACTACTTTGATGGGTTCTTTTTTATCCATGGAAGAGTTTTCTTTAGTGGGTAAGTTTCTAGGTGGAAGGCCAGATATAGAGACTATATGATCCTGGGCTCTATCCAAATGGAGAACAATGGGGAGTATGGAGGTTGTTACCCTGTCCAGGGGGTTTTTCATCATAATATTTAATAACAAGGAGGATGTGAACCGCATTCTAACTGGAGGACCCTAGTTTTTAGGGAAATGCAGTCTATTCCTCAGGAAGTGGGGGGAGGATTTCGACCCTAAAAAATAGAATATCAATACTGCCCCTATTTGGGTTTGACTTCCTAACCTACCAGCTCAGTTTTTCAATGAGTATTGGCTGCAAGGCATCGCCAGGTGATTGGAGAACTGGTTTCCATAGATCATGCAACCTTGGCGAGGACAAGGATGACACATGCAAGAATATGCATCAACTCTAATTTAGACTCTGAGCTACCAAATATTGTGGAGCTAGGGTATGGAAACTACCTAAGAAAATAGGCGATGGAATATGAAAATAGGCCAAATTTTTTCCCTAAGTGCAAAACCCAAGGCCATTTGCAAAATTAGTGCCCTAATCTAGCAGCTAGCAAAGAAAACCAAAGGTGGAAGGCAAACGAGCAAATAAGAAAGGGTTTCCTAGGAACCTCCCTCTAAAAGGAGGCCCTATGGGCAAAGGAGGGTTTAGGCCATCTAAAAATAACCACATTTATCAGGAGAAGACAAAACAGGGGGTAGGTCAAGTTCAGAGCAAAGACAAGCAACATCTCACCGACGAACAGGAAAATTAGGTAAGCCCTAAAATTCAAAGCTCAAATAAGTTCAAAATTGTAGATGATCTAATGGTAGAAAGGGAGAGTGAGGATTTAGAGGAAGGAAACATGCAAGGTGAAATCCCTAAAACCCTAGAATCCCCATCAAGGGCGGGTCCTACAAACCCCATAACCAAGAACCCCTCAAGCCCCCAGGGAGGGGTAAGGCAAAATCCCATAGAATATAGAAAATGGGTGGATGAGATAGAGTCTTCAAAAATAGACCTTCCCAACATCATAGCCAGAAGCCCGTCAAACCATATAGAAGGTTCACTACAAAAATTAGGAGAATATAGGAAACGTATGGAGGAGTTAGAATCAAGGATTGAGGTGATAGAAATGAATTATGTTTAGGAATGCATTAGTCCAGTTCTACAATAGATAGTTCATCCACCTTTTACCCCCAAGCAGACTAGGAGTACTACTAAGTCACCTATTGACTATGGCAATGAGAGAAATAAGGGGAGGATATCAAATGCAGAGCACAACAGAATGAGGACTGATAATGAGATTGCCAGTGGCAAAATAAAAACATTGATACAACAAGTTATTCCAGGGCATGAAGATAACAAATCAGGAAAACCTCCTCAAGGGAGGGGGAAGGGGAAAAAATCTAAACAATCTAAATGAAGGTTCTCTCATGGAATGTGAGAGGCCTCAATGGCCGACCCACTCAGAGGGTGGTTAGCTCGTTAAGAAGGCAATACAATCCAACAATTTTAATGCTACAAGAGAAAAAATTAAATGAAGCCCAGTAAAAAACAATAGCAAAAAAGATGTGGATTCAAGGGGAGATGGTGTACAAACCAGCTAGAGGAGCTTCAGGGGGGCTCATGGTTCTTTGGGATCCTCGGGTGGTGGAAGGCAGCATTATCCAAGATGATGAGAGGGTGCTGAGTGTTTTTTTCCATGATATTGACAATAATAGATCATGGATCTTCTCAAATGTCTATGCTCCCAATTCTATTCAAGGGAGAGCTTCTTTGTGGGAGTACCTGGGTAAAATAGGTGATGCTTTCCATGACATCCCATGGGTGGTGGTAGGTGACTTCAACACGCCATTATACCCCTCAGACAAAAATGGTGGAACAGGGCTCCCAACCAGAAGTACGAAAGACTTCAATGAATTTGTAAACTTGAACCAACTGATGGATGTGAGGCTAAGAGGAGCCAAGTATACTTGGAGCAATAGGCAAACAGGGAGCCAACTTATCCAGGAAAGACTTGATAGGTTTTTCTTATCTAAGGAGGCAATTGCTAGGTTTGGAGACTCTACTCTGCAAACTCTTACCAAAATTTCCTCTGATTACAATCCCATACTTTTGGAGGTTCCAAAGTCAAATTCCTTCAAAAAACCTTTTTGATTCCAGTAAATGTTGATCAAGCACCCGAAGTTAAAATAAAATATTTCTAGATGGTGGCAGCAACCCTTTCAGGGAAGTTCAGGTTTCAAACTTGCTCAAAAGCTAAAATTAGTAAAGGATAATCTTAGAACTTGGAATACAGAGGTTTTTGGGAACCTTTTTGAGAAAAAGAAACAAGTGGGAGAAAGTCTATAGGTAATTAACAAATTGATACAAAATGGTAACGGTTATGAAGCTTCTAGGAATGAGGAGCAAGACAAGCTTTCAAAATATCACAATATTTTGGCTTGTGAAGAGATATACTGGAGACAGAAATCCAAGGTGCTATGGCTAAAGGATGGTGACTTGAACTCAAAGTTCTTTCATGTCACAACCTTGAGGAACAAAAGTAATAACAAGATCAGAGAGTTGACCAAAGTTGATGGATCCAAAACCCAAGATTTGATTGAGATCAGAGAGGAAGCAATTGCTTATTTCAGCTCCCTTCTCGAGGATGAATCCCAGTGTATAGAGGAAGCCAAGGACACTCTCCTCCAGTTCATTCCTAGCTTGGTTGATGAGGCCATTAATGGTAAGCTTATTGATCCCTTCACTGATGAAGAAATCAAAAATGCTTTGTTTAGTATGGAACTTGAGAAGGCCCCTGGCCCTGATGGGTTCCCTCCTCGGTTCTTCCAAGTTTTCTGGGATATTGTGGGAGAGGATGTCATTTATTCTATCAAAGAGTTTTAGGCTTCAAAACATATCCTACGAGGGTTCAAGTCCACATTTATTTCCCTGATTCCTAAGGGCCCAATGCCAGAGACAATGGCAGATTTTAGATCGGTTAGTTTATGTAACGTGTCCTACAAGATCTTAACAAAAGCCATTGCTAACAGGATGAAAGAAATATTGCCTCTCATTATTGACCCTGGTCAAGGAAGCTTAGGGGAGATCAATTGTGGATGGTGTGATCACAGTCCATGAAGCTCTGCACTCTACTAGGCAAACCAACAAGGAGGTCTTTGCCCTAAATCTTGATATGAATAAAGCTTTTGACCACATTAACTGGGATTTTTTTATGGTTGTTCTTCTAAAGTTTGGCTTTCATCCTAAGTGGGTCAGGCTGATAAAAGAGTACATATCCGAACCTTGGTTCTCAATTTTGGTCAATGGCATGATAGCTGGGTATTTCCATAGCCATAGGGGGCTCAGACAAGGAGATCCGATTAGCCCAATGTTGTTCATTATAGTAGCAGAGGCACTAGGTAGAACTAGTAAAACATCTTGCACTGCTGGATTAATTTCGAGGATTAAAGACACCTCTCTCACCAACCCAGTTACTCACCAATAATTTGTTGATGACACTATGATGTTGACCCAGTCGTCAGTGGTTGAAGCCAGAAGGATTAAGCACATTCTCCAACTCTATGAGGATGCGACAGGACATAAGGTGAAGTTCAACAAGAGTAAGCTTTACTTCCTCAACACCCCAATTCAGAGATAAGATAGAATAGCATAGATTTTGGGATGTTTGATAGCGACTCTTCCTACCTCTTATTTAGGCCTTCCCATTTTCTATGGTTCTCCGAGAAGATCTATGTGGGATAGAGTGGTAGAAAGAATCCAAAAGAAACTGGCTGGCTAGAAAGGACATTTTTTATCTTAGGCCAGGAAACTTACTCTCACTAAGGCTTCCTTACAGAGCATTATGGTTTACTTTCTATTTGTGTTTAAGGCCCCAACCAGAGTATACCAAAAAATTGAACAACTCCAAAATAATTTTCTCTGGTATGGGTCAGAGGAAAAACAGAGGATCCACCTTGTGGGCTGGGGCAAGGTTTGTAGGCTGAAAGAAAATGGGGGGCTAGGACTGAGAAGAGTTGGTCACCTAATGATATGGAAATTGAAGCTGACTTTATTAATAAAATTAAAGGGCTTAAATAAGCCTAAAACAAACAAATGTAATCCTGGAAATTTGCAACTACTCCAAGGATTACGTACACAAAATACGCAAGGGCTAAAATGAAAGCCCAAAAATGACGAAAAACAAAACACCTAGACTAGACTATTCAACGGAGGTTATCAAAACAACTCACGTTGATTATTCAACTAAAGCCTAATTATTATTTCCTAGGTCTAGAACATTATTCCTCATCATTCGTCCCAACAAAAGAAGCATTGGACTCCAATGCTTTTAACAAAGAGGGAAAATCTCGGGACAGAATGTGAGCAGAAATCCAGCGAGCCTGATGTGGAAATTGGCCTCGGCGGGCCACAAGATATGAAGTAGAAACACCTTGGCATGTTTGTCGAGTCTTCGTATCAAATACTGTATTGACGTCAAGTAGAAGCTGAGCATCAGGAACCACATCAACTGGATGAATGATGGTTGGAACTGTTTCCAATGTGGAATCATAGTATGGTTTGAGAAGATCAACATTGATGACATCATGAATGCCAAGATGAGTTGGAAGGTCCAAGTGAAAGACATTCTCAGAGATTTGTTGAAGAATAGTATAAGGCCCATAACGAAGAGGCTTGATTTTGCTATGTGCCTTATCTGCAAATTGGCATTTGTCAAGATGAAACCATACTTTGTCACCAACTTGAAAGGAATGAGGTGTGCGGTGCTTGTCCATCTATTGTTTCTGCTTTTGCTGAGTCTTCTAAATAATTTAAAACCACTTTGGCTTGAAGACTCTGCAAATGCTGCACAAAAGAGTTGGCCTTGTATTTTTCCTTCTGAATGTGCATTGTGGCTGAAGAAGGCAAAGACAAAGGTAACTCATAAGGAGCAAGTGGTTGAAAACCAAAACACACTTCAAATGGAGAGTGCCCTGTAGAACTATGGATGGCCCTGTTGTAGGCATGCTCAATGTGAGTGAGGCTTAAGTCCCACTTGGCTGGAGTGGAATGATGGTAAATCCTCAAACTCTGCATGAGAGTACGATTAACTACCTCTGTCTGCCCATCGGATTGAGGATGATAAGCAGTAGAGAAGTTAAGAGATACTCCCAAAATCTTCCAAAGTGATCACCAAAAGTGACCCACAAAGCGTGAGTCACGATCAGAGACAATACTGGTAGGAAGACCAAAAGAACGCCATACCACCTCAAAGAAGAGTTGGCCAAGATCCTGTGCAGTACTTGTCTTGCGACAAGGAATGAATTTGGCCATTTTGCTGAATGTATCCACCACAACAAAGACACAATCATGCTTGCGGATTGTCATTGGAAAACCACTCAAGATATCCATGGAAATGCTTTCCCACGGACGAGAAGGAATGGGCAAAGGCATGCTCATTCCCAATGTCCTATTGGCTGATTTGGAGCGATTACATACTGCACATTGTCACAAGAAGCAAATAACATCTCTTTGCATGTGTGGCCAAAAGAAAAACCACTGTAGATGATGAAGAGTTTTCTACCTACCAAAATTTCCCCCATAGAGTGTGGAATGAGCCTCCTTTAGTAGAGACTCCCTGTTCCCATGAGGAACACAAAGTTTGTCCAATTTGTACAACAGTCCATCTTGAATATGAAAGTCCTAAAGAGCTCTCAAATTTGAAGAAGAAGGATTGGAAAGTTGGTGGAAAACTTTGCCAAAATCTGGATCCATAGGATACTATGTAGGCCAAGTTTGGAAGCCAAGATGAGAAGTAGTGACAATTGTCAAAACAAGAGTAGAAGGAGGACAACTCAAACAATTAGCCACTACATTATTTCGTCCTTTCTTGTACTTGATTACCAAATGGAATTGTTGCAAGTATGATGCCCATTTCATGTGTCTAACTTCCTCAATTTTTGTTTGAGATTGAAGAAACTTAAGGGGCATGTGATCTGTATGAACAATTGTTTCTTTTCCCAAGAGATAATGCCTCCAATACTTGATTGCTTGAACCAAAGCATAAAACTCCTTATCATATGTAGAATAGTTCTTCTTGGCCTCTGAAAATGTCTCTGAATGATAGGCCATTTGGATGGCCATTCTGCATGAGAACGACTCCAAGTGCAACTTGTGAAGCATCAGTTTCTATCTCAAATGGTTGAAGGAAGAACAAGAACTGGTGCAGTACTCAATTTGTGTTTCAATGTGTCAAAGGCTTTTTGTTGATCCTTTGTCCACTAAAACTGAACTTTGATCTTCGTCAAATAGTGTAAAGGTGCAGCAATAGAAGAATATTCTCCAATGAACTTGCAATAGAAGTTAGCAAGTCCAAGAAAACTCCTTAACTCCGTGACTAAAGTAGGAGTTGGCCAAGAGAAGATAACTTCAACTTTGGAAGGATCTACTTGCACACCTTTTTCACTAATTACAAATCCAAGATAGGCAATGAATTTTTGCCCAAAGGAACACTTAGGAAAATTTGCATACAATTGGTTCTTTTGAAGAGTTTGAAGAACCATTTTCAAGTGTTCCAAATGATTCTCCCAAGTAGAAGAATATATAAGAATGTCATCCAAATAGATGATTACAAATTGATCCAAACAATCTCTGAATACTTCATTCATCAGCCGCATGAATGTAGCTGGAGCATTTGTAAGGCCAAAGGGCATGACAAGCCACTCAAAGAGTCCCATTTTGGTCTTAAATGCTATTTTCCAAGTGTCTTCTGCTTGAATTCTCACCTGATGATACCCACTTTTGAGATCAATTTTGGAGAAGAATTTTGCACCTTGCAATTGGTCCAAAAGATCATCAATGCGAGGAAGTGGATAACGATTCTTGATTGTAATCTTATTGAGTGCCCTGAAATCAATGCATAGTCTCCATGTGCCATCCTTCTTCAACACAAGCAAGATAGGAGAAGCACAAGGGGAAGTGTTGGGTTTGATGAACCCTTTAGTCAACAATGCTTGAATTTGCTTTTTAATTTCTTCCATTTGCACTATTGATTGTCTATACATTGAAGAGTTAGGAAGAGATGATGCAGGAACAATCTCAATACTATGATTAATATGTCTTTTAGGTGGAAGACTTGTGGGTTCTTGAAAAACATCAAAAAATGATTGAAGTATTAAATGAACTAAAGAACTCCTGTTATTAGTGTGCTTAGGTACTTGCTTTTCTTATTGAATTGGTCTAATGAAGATGAGTGCTAATTCCTTTGCTTGATTTACAGGTTTGCGTGCTTGTCTACAACTCAACATCAAATTATGTGGTGTTTGTTGTGTACTTATAATTATGAATGCTTTATTATCTTTGTGGAAAGTGTATGTATTTTTGTACCCATCATGTATAGACCTCCTATCGTATTGATAGGGTCTTCCAAGCAACAAGCCACAACAATCCATTGGAGTTACATCGCACACAACCGAGTCCACAAAAGAAGGACTAAAAGAAAAATTCACAGTGCAAGTGTGTGTGATGTCGGATGTAATCCCATTGTCCTTCCATCCCAAAGGATAAGGATGAGGATGGGGATTCATCGGTAACTTCAGTTTGTCAACAACGGACCTCGCAATTAGATTTTTTTGTGAGCCGCTATCGATTATACAATCAACCATAAAGGTGTCACTGAGATGGACCGTAGTCACAAACAAATTCTCACGATCACCTTGTGAAGTATTCATAAGGGTCAATTTGTTTAACCCTGCCAATTCCTTATAAGGCTTACGTTCCCCTGTAGCCTCAATGGGATTTTCTTGTGAATCCTCATTGGAAGGCTTTACAACTAGGGATTGTTTCTTCACATTTTGCAACTTAAAACACCTCTTTTGAGTATGCCCTGGCTTTTTACAATAATTACAAATCAAATGTGATTTAGAAGAAGAAGATTTTTGTGAAGAAGAAAAGGAAGATGAAGAAGAGGGATAAGGAGAAGAAGAAGATTTAGCTCCCTTAGAAGGTTGTGGAGAAGCCTTTTGATTTCCTCCCGACGTAGAAGAGCGAGTCCCACATGATTGCTCCCTCATTTCCTCCTCAGCAAGAAGGGCTTGATTGAAAGCCATGTCAATGTTTACAATCAACTTGTATTTCATATTCCTGTAAATGGGCTCCTGCAAACCACTTTTGAATTTGTTAACAAGTTGTGTTGCATTATCCTGTATAGAATTCAAAATCCGCAACTTGCTAAATTGAAAAATATAATCATGAACAGTCATATTGGAGGTTTGTCGAAGACGAAGCCACTTGATCTCAAGGTCAGTGGCATAGTTTGAAGGATAAAAATTATTCTTCAATACTCTTTGCAATTCATCCCACGTGTCAATGGGATTTTGGGTCCATTGTCGATCAGTGACAAGGACCTTGGCAATGCCAGAAAGTTTCAACTTTGCAAAGTTAACTTCCTGATCCTTTGCGATCTTGATATACTGAAACCAACTATCCATGTCCAAAATCCAACTGTTGAGGACCTCGGGATCTCGCGAACCAGTGTAAATCGAAACCTCACACTATTGTTGAACTTCATTGGAAGTAACCTTATCAGCCAAAATGCTGACAAGTTGGGTTACTTGAGCCAACTTATCGGCTAATTCGGAAGCCATTTGACCCCGAGTGATCGCCAGCAAGAATTGTCACAAAAAGACAAATTACAAAATGTGCAAAATAAAAATTGCCCAAATTAATTTGCAAAAATTGCAAATGTACAAGGGAAGGGCAAAATAAAAAAATTTGCACAATGCTTTAAAAGTCAAAATTGACTGGAAGTAAAGACAAAAAGGATTTTTTTTTTTTTTAAATGAATTTTCCTTTTTTTTTTTTTTTTTTAATATGAAAAAGGACAAAGTTTTTTTTTTTTTTTAAATTAAAATGGGTTATGGGCCCATGTGAATGGGTTATGCGTGCATGAGCAGTCCATGAACGCGTAGCTGTCCATGCCGAGAATAGCAATCTGGTCACACTGCATAGCAGATCCGGCTATGCGGTTCACAAACAGGAGAGCCCTCTAGTCGACCACGAACAACAGCTTCTTCCACGCGGGCCACGAATAGCAGATCCGTCATTGCTAGAAGTCGCCAGGAAAGAAATCGTGGGAAATCGGGTTTAGTTCCTGCGTAGCAAGAAACACCTGCTAGAATGCTGCAATCCGTCAGAAAACATAGAAGGTCCCGTCGTTGGTGGCGACACTGCCAAAAATGGCAGGAAAATAGCTTCCCGGAGATCTGTAAACAGATCGAGTCAGGCAACGTCGGCAAGGGAGGTTTTTTTTTTTTTTTAATTAAATCCGGTCGATGCACAGCAGAGCGTTCTAATTTATTTCAAATCAGAATTCTATGGCCTGGCGAGTGTGACAGGGGCAACGCAATCGACAGTGGCAGAAATCCATGCAGGATTAAGCGACCAGCGACTTCGAGAGACGGCCAAAAATTCACTGTATTGCTGTTGTTCGAGGCTGTAAGAAATTTTCGTCCAGTGGCATCGAAGAAAATTCAAATCACCGAATGCGCAAGAAATCGACAACGACAACGGCAAAGGCAGCGATAGAAAATGACGGTGGCAGTCGATCATCGCTTGTTCTCAAGATAGATCTAGGAACACCTGTAGAGTTCAGACAGCAACAACAATCCGTCGTCCATAGCAGACGATGTGGGCAGCATCGAGCAATGAAACAGGGGAGTGGGTCTGTGTCAATCGTAGAGGCAGCTGAGCCAAAAAATCGATAAGGGCCAAAAAATTATCGATTCATGCCCTGAGATGCCAAAAATGGCTGAAAACTGGCCAGTAAGGCCGGATCGCACCTGCGTCGGCCAGAAATGGGATCTGCAACGTCCAGAGGTTGGCAGAGAGTCGCCCGAAATGCGTCGGAATTAGCAGAACACGACCAAAAATCCAGATCACTGGATGATACTGAAAAATGCCAGAAAAACTACGATTTGTGTTGCGGAGGTCGAAAATAATTTTGTCACTTCAAAAGTTGACAAAATATTGTCGACGAAAATTGGCGACAATAATTTGTTGACACAAATTTGTCAACAATTCATAAGAAAAAAAACAAATGAAAATTGACAGCAAGTTGCTGCAATAATGGCAGCCTAACTCCAGCAATTCTCCTGAGCTTCAAACAGGAACGACAAACTATGGTGGTCGGAAATAACCCAACACCTCCAAAACAAACCGCTCTGATACCAACTGATATGGAAATTGAAGCTGACTTTATTAATAAAATTAAAGGGCTTAAATAAGCCTAAAACAAACAAATGTAATCCTGGAAATCTGCAACTACTCCAAGGATTACATACACAAAATACGCAAGGGCTAAAATGAAAGCCCAAAAATGACGAAAAACAAAACACCTAGACTAGACTATTCAACGGAGGTTATCAAAACAACTCACGTTGATTATTCAACTAAAGCCTAATTATTATTTCCTAGGTCTAGAACATTATTCCTCATCACCTAAACACAACCTTGCTAGCCAAACAAGCTTGGCGTCTCATTAACAATGAGGAGAATGAGTGGACTGCCATAATTAAAATAAAATATCTTCAAGATACTGAATTCATAAATGACATGGTGCACAGTAGAGGTTCAACGTTCTAGAATGTAATCTTAACAAGCAAAGAGGTCATAAAGAAAGGCCTAATATGGGTTCTAGGTAACGGGCAAAAGATCAAGTTTTGGGATGACAGGTGGGCCAAGGATGAAGCTTTATCTCAGTTTCCTCACCTAGCGAGGATCAAAAGAATCACAGAGGATCTCATAGGAAGGAAAGTAGTTGATTTCATGAGACAGGATAGAGGAAGGCTTATTTGGAAATAGATAAGGATTCAAGGATTTGAAGCTGAATCAGAAGAAATCCAAAGCATCCTACATCAACAATTCATTTCTATGAGACCTAAGCAGGATCATGTAATATGGGAAGCTATCAAAAATGGGTAGTTCTCAGTCAAATATGCATACATGCTAATGTTAGATACTGAGGACCCCACACTCTAGACACAACTGGTGTGGGTCAAAAATCTTATTCCTAAAGTTGCAATGTTCTCGTGGCTGGTGATCCAAGGTAGGATTCTTACTATTGACAGCTTGATAAGGAAAGGTGTGATAGTTTCTAACCATTTTTTTTTGTGCAGGGCCAATTGGGAGTCCACCCTCCATATTTTCCTTGAATGACCGGTCTCTCTGAGTATCCTCAATGGGTTATTTCAAGCCTTTAGCATTTGCTGGGTCAGACCAGCCACCATCATTGACCTCTTCCACCAATGGCCAAATCCATTTGTTAGCCCAAGGCTGAGGTTTTTTTGGAAGATTTTTCTCCATCATTTTCTTTGGCAGGTGTGGCTAGAAAGAAACCATAGAGCTTTCCATGAGTCGAGCCATGATGTCACATCCATCACCAATAAGATTCTTACCTTTGCCCATGAAAATGTTAGCCTTATTCCTCATGAAGCTCGAAATCCTTCCCCCTGGGAGAGGTTGATCGCTCAATCCTTAAATATTACTCTAGGCAAGAAACCTGTGTCTACCAAGGTCAATCCCAGATTAGATGTCAAGTGGAAATCGCCCCCGGTTGGTTGGTTCAAGATCAACTTCGATGGGGACTCTAAAGGTAACCCTGGCAAAGCAGGGGCTGGAGGAGCAGTGAGAGACCATCAAGGCAAGATGGTGATGACATTTTTTGAGCAACTAGGAACAAGGACTAACAACAAGGTAGAAGCAAGAGCGTTATGGATGGGTCTTTAGTTGGCTCAAGAGATTGAAGGTAAACTAATTATCGAAGGATATTTGATGCATGTCATAAACCTTCTCAGCAATGGGAAAAATCCTCTGTGGTGGATTAATACTATCATCGAAGAGGCTAGGATCCTCTACCAATCCAGGAATGATCGAAAGGCCCAACACGTGTTTAGGGAAGCAAATAAAATAACTGATATCTTGGCCAATATAGGGGTGGAAGTCGATGGGCTGGTCACTTGGGAACATGGGGTCCCAAGTGATGTGGACAAAATTATTCAAAATGATCACCAATGATGATGAAACTATGCGGTTCAAAAAAAGGGAGAGGAGTTTCATTTTTATTTTTTTAGTATTGCTTCGGTCCTTCTTGTGATGGCTTTAATTTTCTTTGCAATGGGGGAAGGATCCAGGTGGAATGGTGGCCTCATGTTATGGGGTTAGGGGCAAAGGCAGCTACCAAGGACCGATGTCACGATTTCGTGACATGTCGTAGTTTAAGGAAAAGCAAAATACAACAAGAAAGAAAAAGTGTCACGATATCGCGACATGTTGAGCAAGAAAGAAAAAGTGTCACAATATTGCGACATGTTGAGCAAGAAGGAAAAAGGGTAGCGATTTCGCGACATGTTGAGCAAGAAATAAAAAGTGTCAAGATTTCATGACAGGTAGAACAAGAAAGGAAAAGTGTCGTGATTTCGCAACATGTTGAGCAAGGAAGAAAAAGTGTCGTGATATCGTGACATGTTGAGCAAGAAGGAAAAAGTGTCGTGTTTTGGCGACATGTTGAGCAAGATGGAAAAAGTGTCGCGATATCGCGACATGTTGCAGTTTCACGACCAAAAGAGAAGAGAAAGAGCAAGAGGGAAAAAGTGTCGCGATATCGTGACATGTCGCATTTTTGTGACCAAAAGAGAAGAGAAAGAGTAAGAAGGAAAAATGTCACGATATCGCAACATGTTGAGCAAGAAGGAAAAAGTGTCACGATATCACGACATGTTGAGCAAGAAGGAAAAAGTGTCACGATATCGCAACATGTTGAGCAAGAAAGAAAAAGTGTCGCGATATCGCGACATGTTGAGCAAGAAGAAAAAAGGGTCGCGATTTCGCAACATGTTGAGCAAGAAAGAAAAAGTGTCGTGATTTCACGATAGGTAGAGCAAGAAATGAAATTGGTCACGATATCACAACATGTTGAGCAAGAAAGAATAAGTGTCGCTATTTCGCAACATGTTGAGCAAGAAAGAAAAAGTGTCACAATATCGCAACAAGTTGAGCAAGAAGGAAAAAGTGTCGCATTTTGGCGACATGTCAAGCAAGACAGAAAAAGTGTCGTGATATCGTGACATGTCGTAGTTTCATGACCAAAAGATAAGAGAAAGAGCAAGAGGGAAAAAGTGTCGCGATATCGCGACATGTCGCATTTTCACGACCAAAAGAGAAGAGAAAGAGTAAGAAGGAAAAATGTCACGATATCGCGACATGTTGAGCAAGAAGGAAAAAGTGTCGCATTTTGGTGACATGTTGAGCAAGACAGACAAAGTGTCGCGATATCGTGACATGTCGCAGTTTTGTGACCAAAATAGAAGAGAAAGAGCAAGAGGGAAAAAGTGTCGCGATATCGCGACATGTTGCATTTTCACGACCAAAAGAGAAGAGAAAGAGTAAGAAGTAAAAATGTCGCGATATCAAGACATGTCGCATTTTCACGACCAAAAGAGAAGACAAAGAGTAGGAAGGAAAAAGTGTCGCGATATCGCGACATGTCACTTTTTTGCGACCAAAAGAGAAGAGAAAGAGTAAGGAGGCAAAAGTGTCGTGATATCACGACATGTTGGATTTTCGTGGGCAAAAGCCAAGAAACGGAGCAAGGAAGCGATTGTGTCATGATATCGCGACATGTTGCCTTTTCGTGTCCAAAAGCAATTTTTGCGACCAAAAGAGAAGAGAAAGAGTAAGGACGCAAAAGTGTCGCGATATCACGACATGTTGGATTTTCGTGGGCAAAAGCCAAGAAAAGGAGCAAGGAAGCGATTGTGTCATGATATCGCGACATGTTGCCTTTTCGTGTCCAAAAGCAACAAAAGAGGACAAAGAGGTAGAAGTGTCGTGATGTCGCGACATGTCGCATTTTTGACATGTCGTAGTTTCATGATGATCTAGAGCAAATGAAGGAAAAGACTCAAGGATGATGTGATTTCATGACTTCTCGATTCTTCGTGGCTAGAAGCGACAAGAGAACAAAACGGGAAACAAATGTCGTGATTTCATGACATGTCTCAGTTTCATGACAGGCAGTGGCAAAGGAGCAGAACGAAGGTAGATTTTCATGATTTTGCGACAGGTCTCACTATCGTGACATGTCGTATTTTCGCGACTATCCAGAGCAATTGATGGAAAAGACTTAAGGACGTCGCGATTTTGTGACATGTCACACTTTCATGGATGGAAGCGACAAGAGTGCAAAATGGGAGATGAATGTTGCGATGTTGCGACATGTCTCATTGTCACGACATGTTGCATTTTCACGACATGCAGCGGCAAAGGAGCGAAATGTAGGCAAAATATCACGATTTCGTGACATGTCTATTTTTTACGACAGGTCGTATTTTCACGACTATCCAAAGTAAAACATGGAAACGACTTAAGGACATCGCAATTTCATGACATGTCACATTTTCATGGCTGGAAGCAGAAAGAGTGCAAAATGGGAGACAAATTTCATGATTTCATGAAAAGAGTGCAAAATGGGAGACGAATGTCATGATTTCATGACATGGCTCATTTTCATGACATGTCGCATTTACATGACTTATAGCGGCAAAGGAGCAGAACGAAGGCAGAATGTCGTGATTTCGTGACATGTCTCATTTTCGTGACATGTCACCATTTCGTGACTCTCTAGAGAAAATGAAGGAGAAGACTTAAGGACATCACAATTTTGTGAAAGGTCATATTTTTACGGTTGGGGCAGCAAGAAAGCATTGCGGTGGGCTGCTGCCTATGTTCTAAGGGGTTTTTAAATATGTGTAAGGGGTTGTTCTCTTTCTTGGTAGGGTGGCCTCAGAAGGGTACTAGTAGCGAAGGACATACTATCCCTATTGAGGTTTTGATCCGTAATAGCATAGTGCTGATTTTTGTAAAAGGTTTTGGGTCAACCTAGAAAACCCGGATGTAATGAAATTGTTCCTTAATTACCAAATATATATATATATATATATATATATATATATATATATATAAATAATTTCATCCAACCTGAAATCCAAGTCTGCTGTTGATCTAACTATCTATTGTTTGTAAGTTTTTCTTCCAGCCGCTATAACTTAGGATGGCTCTAAATATGACCATTGTCTTCAAAAATGGCTATGATATACTAGCTAATATCGATCAAAGCAGCTACACTTGTGTGAAAAAACATGCAACTGATCATCAAACAATGTAAATTTTAGGTGTATTCATCATGATCACCACTGTAGAAGGCTACACAGACCACACATCTAATGATATTGCAACATGAATAAAGAAAAACATGTAATCTAAGCATACATTTGACAAAATAAGGAAATAACAAAATGAATCTCTCTTTATTAATCAAATGGATCACTTATTATATATTTATACCTCTTAAGGATACCAAATATTGATACAATTGTTAAAATAAGCAAATAACCCCAAATGGAGGAAGATGTGTTTCAATTTGTCTTCATATCTTCATCAACTCTGCTTGAGGGCTTACAAGGATGTCTCCTTATCCATTTCCAAGAGGAACTTGATGTTGAGAGTTCCTTGTAGCTTGAAATATCCTATAAACTACATAAAAGAAACAACAAAGCACAATCAAATGCATAGAGAGCCTCTCATGATGAGGCCTTTAACAAGATATGTAAGGGATAGTTCTAAACTTGAAATATGCATAAAGATATGAAAATATAACCAGGAAATAGCTAAATCAGTGCAAAGCACAAAGTAAAACATAGAGATATAGCTAATATAACATGTTATTTACAATAAAAGCATGACATTAAGCTAACCTATGAATATTAATGAAATCTAGCAAATATGACCAAGTAAAGGCAAAGATACCTCTAATATTGCTAATTAATCATACAAATGTGTTGAAAATGGTAAACCTACTCTAATATAAATTGATAAAGTATAAATAAATGGAAATATAGACTAATAATTGAAGAAATTATGCATCAAACCCTAGTTGTAGCTGATCTACTAGTCATTACTGCCATCGGTGGCTGAGGCCTGCGAGACGCTGTTAGCAATAGCGATCATGAAATATGAATTTTGCTTCTTGAATTAGTATTTGTGACACACAATTATTTGGTTGAGTTGATAGTCAAGGATCACCTACTTATCCATTGATGAATTGGCAGTTGAATTTATTGATATTCATGTTAGATTGATGTGAATTTGTGATGTATACTTCTCAGTCCTTTGGAAAATCCATTGTTGCTTGTCACTCCATAATTGGGTAGCATTTCGATAATCCTAAAGGGTTATCAAGTCACTATCCAATCTAGCAGAGCTTTTATACATTAAACATTCTCTCTTCCGTATTCATGGGAGGACCTATAAATAGGCTTCCCAAATTCCAATCTTGACTTCATGGAGAAGCCATGATCAAGAATTGCTAGCCTATGGTAGTTGGGAGGAATATTTTAAAAGATTCCTCACCTAAAACCATATAATATCAGTTGCATTTGGCCATGAAAATTGATTTTGGCTCAGCCTGGGAGGCCGAGATAGATTTAGAGCTAGCCGCTATCAGTAGGAGTGACTAGGATCATAGTCGCTTTGATTGTCTATGACTGGGTTGGTAGCTTCTCTGATTATTAGTGGCTAAGCTTAAATAGGAGAAGGCCACCCCAAATGAGTGGTTAGAAACACTGCTACCTCTTGGAAAGGTCCAATATCATTCATATGGTCTGCAAAGTTGCCATATGAGTAGTATCCTAAATATAACACATTTTAGGTGTCTACACCTCCCTATTCCAGAAATAAATTAGGATATCATCCAAAAATATTAACACAAACTGATCTAATTATTCTTTAAATACATTGTTCATAAAATTCATGAAGGCAGCAGGAGCATTTTTTAAATCGAAAGCTAGCACTGTGAAATTATAATGCCCATAACGGGTTCTAAAGGTAGTTTTAAAAGTATATTCCTCCTTGATTCTTAATTGATGATATCCTAACCTAAGGTTAATTTTTGGAAAATTATTGCTCCTCTTAGTTGATCAAAGAGATCATCAATCCTTGGTAAGGAATACTTGTTTTTCATAGTCATCTTGTTGAGCATATGATAGTCAATACACAATATAAAGGATCCATATTTCTTCTTAACAAATAAAATTGGTGCTCCCCATGGTGAAACACTAGGCTTGATGTGCCCTTTCTCCAATAAATCCTAAAGTTGGGTCTTGAGCTCTTGCAATTCAATGGGAGTCATTCGATAAGAGGTTCTAGCTATGGGTGATGCTCCTGGTAAGAGCTCAATAGAAAAGTCAAATTCTCATTTTGGAGGAATTTTGGGTGGGTCTTTAGGAAAAACATCTCTAAACTCATTTAGGACTAGATATTGTTGGAATAAAGCAAAGCTAGACTCAGTTTCTTCTTTCTTGTTTATTTTGACCACATAAATCCTACATCCCTTCCTTAAGGCCCTTTTAACTTACATAGCAGATAGTAAGTGGGGTTCTAGGGCAACTCAATTACAATGGACTCAAATTTTTTGTTTGAAATCATCAATGAAATCAAGCCATCTCTCTTCAAAATTTAGCAGGGCTTTGTGAGCTTTTAACCAATCTACACCTAAGATGATATCAAAAACATGTAAAGGTGCTACATACAAGTGCTAATTTATTTTTCCTTGGGGTATATCTATTTGGGAGTTGAATAAACATTGGTTGATCATATAGTTTTTTATTGATCCATATTCAACTTCCCATCCATTTGCCATAATCTTAGGTCTTACCGGTATGTCCCTCACAATACTAGAAGATATGAAACTATTAGTTGCACCACTATCTATCAAAACACGAACATTTTTCTCGCCTAATTTTTCTTTTAGAAGAAATGGAGTGGCTATTGGTGTTACCTTTGGTAGCATAAATTATTTGAGGTGCTTCTTCAGCTGGTTTCTCTTATCTACTCTCTTTGAGCATTGGTTTGCATAATTATCTTTAGCTTCACAAACAAAGCATACATTTGGACCTTTGTTCTTCCATATGTCCCCATATTTGTTCTAAATAATAACATTATTTCCTTTTTATTTTGTCGCAGTTCTCTATGTAGTTTTCTCTAAAAAGTTTCTCCTATCTTGTTGCCATTTGTTACCCTGATATTTTCCTTTGTTCCTATTTTCCCCTTCAAAATGGTCACCTTAGCTAAATTTCTTGTATTGGTCCTTTCCTTTAATGGGTTTTGGGTATCTTATTTTCTTATATTCATCCTTTTCAAACCTTTGCTAATAAGCCTTCTTATTATTTTGTCTTAATTATTCATAATGTGCGACATCAAAAGCTTTAGTAAAATTATTTGGCTTGATTTGTCCAATAGGAGATCCAATTCTGGGATGCAATCCTAAAATAAATTATGAGCTTTGAACTCCTCACGTTTATCATATTCAGGTGCATACTTTAATAGTTGAACAAATATTTGATAATAATCTATTACTAACATGTTTTCTTGATCAAGATTGGTGAATTCTGCATATTTCTCAATATAAAATTGTGGTGTGAGGAATCTATCCCTAATTTCTTTCTCAATCACATCCCAAGGAATTTTAGCAACATCTTTTTGACTACTTTTCTTATATGTGGTCCACCAATATCTGGTAGGACCCTTTAAGTGTGCTACAACCCAGGTCATTTTATATTCAACACATAGAGTTTGAATGGAAAAGTACCCTTCAATGTCACTTAATCAATTTACAGGTACTTCATCATCCCCCTTCCCATAAAATGTATAGATATCTAACTTTTTTTATTTATTTTTGTAATTCCATGCCGAATTTTCTTCTTGATGATCCCTCAAGAAATTCACTTTGTATTCTTTCTAACTCTTTACTTTTTGTCAAATTTTCTGTTACCTTCTACTATTGAGCAATAATTTCTTGTTGCTAAGACAACTATACTCTCTACTATTCCATGTGCTCACTCATCTGAGCCCTTTGAATTTCCATTTTTTCCTTATGTTGATTCAATTGTTCTTGCATTAGCTAAATTATTTTAGTCATGTTATCATCATTTTATGCAGACCTTTCTATTGCTAGCTCCTTTTATTTTCTTCAAATATGCCAAGATGCTTCGGTTGTTTGCACATGATCTGAATCTCTCACAATTCATCTTAGTCCCTTTCTTAGAACCTCTGCAATCCCATCTTGTAGAGTAGCACTTACCCTTTTCAAGGTCCCCGCCATTATACCTAGTGACAAAAGAGCTATGTCAATCCAAAATATTTTAAATATTTACTTGACCAGAGCACCAATTTTATGTAGTACCTTAGAGTGAAATTATTTCATAGTAAAATATAAATTTTTATTACGTTTTATAGATGGATATTTTATTCATATGTAAGTAAATAGGTTTTGTTGTATATAGGCATCATATAATACATTTTTATTAAGTTAAATGCATGTTTTTTCCCAAAATTTTCATTAATGTATTTCCTTAAGTATATTTATATATGATGATGATATGAAATACATTTTTATTAGGAATAGATTATATTAAAAGCATAATTTTTTTTCAGAGTTAAATTATATTTATATATGATGATGGTATGATAAGAACACCTAATATTTATTATTCCTTATATTTAGTATATAAAACTAATTATAAGTTTACTTTTATCATTTTAAAGAATATTTTAGCTAAACATAGCTTTCAAAACTTAGGTAAAGTTTTAGTATAATTTTTTAAAATTATGATATGGTGGTGTTATGCTTAACCGAGGATATTGATAAGATATTTAGTAAAATTATTCCATATTAGGAACTTTAACCATAGTTGATTTATTACTATGCACATTGTTGTTGGAGTACCAAAATGCTCGTCGAGAAGGATAGCATCCACCCAACTTCGACAACTTGCAGGTGGTAGTTGTTGTGATTTGAGGATAATTGTTCTCTAGAATATTTATAAGAGTAAGAGGACATTATGCTATGGAGAGTAACAAATGATGATATGGGACATCATTCCAGGTTATCACACAAGGTAGTATGTGAGGGTTTTCATGAATCATAATCCAGTTGTAGAATAGCCAACAATAACTTGAGACTAGGGAAGTCAGTCTTAAGGTTGGAAATTCCAATGATATATGGTATAGACCATATGATAACCAACTATGATGTGATATGATATACCTGGACCCAAATACAGAGTATTTATAGGCCTTGATAGGATCTATGGAGTGATGGATTGCTATCAGACACCATGTATAACAACACTAACTCTAGCATAAGCTTAAATAAAAAACATGAACCAAGACAAAGTAAGGGTCAGTGAGACTACTATACTCCATGCTATGATATGAGAAAAATATGTATCCACCCTTCCAGGTGTTATGGAACCTAAAAATATAACCCCTTGTTGAGAACCCATAACTCAAGAATGAGAAGGTGGGTCTCAAAAAATGGTAGCAATATTGTGGGATTTGGTCAATATTGAGCACTCGTGATTCCGTTTGCAATGTTATTTTATATTGGAGTGCAGAATTTTATGCCTATGTACTAATATAAATTTGTGTGTGTGTGTTAGTTTGTAACATTGTTTAACAACAAATCAAAATTTTATTTTTGAGATTTTGACAACCAGGTGACCAGACCATATGCATTCATTTAATTGTATTGCATTAGGCATTTTCATCCATTTCATTCACATTAGGATAGTTTGTGTTTACAATATTACAAATGATACAATGTTTGTATGCCAATCATGCATCCTTACATTCATCATCATGTATCATCCACTATGAGTAATTATGTTTTTTAACACAACTCATCAGTTGCTATAAGAAATATACTAGGGTTTTTTGATCATTCATTCATACCTAGTGATATTTTCAGATTTTGTAGAAATATATCTTCACTTTTGAATATTAGGTCTACTTTTGATAGTACCTTGCATATCTCAAAATCTCTTGCATATCTCAAAATCTCATCACATTTTAAACATTAACAATCCTAGTTTGAACAAGGAAGGATGACACTAAAAAGTGGTCCTAGTCACCTTAAGATAAAGGTTTCCTTGATCATCCTATCATATGCATGGTCTAGAGTGTTGATTATTGGAAAAAGGACAAGCTCCCCCCTACCAAAGAAATCCCTTTATTTCACACAAAATAAGCAAATTCCCAAATCAAAACAAAGCAAAATAAATAGTGATTTTCATCACTAAGCAAATCCCTTGCTCCAAAATAAAATAGAATGTAAAATAAACAATGGTTATCATCACTAAGCATGAGAAATTATCCCAATAAATGAAAATAAAATAAGGAGGTGATGAGCTTGAATCCCTAGAATATTTAGTATTCGACCACCATGTGGTGATCCTCAGTACAATAATGGGTTGAATGAAACCACTGAAAATGGGGTATCCCTATGCATGACGATATGTCTATCACATTAGCGACCTTATTTTGTATAGACCAATGCCAACTTATGGATGACCAATGCCAACTTATGGATGAGCTAGATTTAGGTGGCTTGTATTACCTAGTAGTCTAATCCAACTACGTCCAATCTTAGGATTATGATGAACATATGGTGATCCTCATTACAACAATGGGTTGAATGAAACCCACCTGGCAATGAGGTAGTCTTATGCCTCATCTAATATATTCATTTCCACATGCATGGGTAATGAATATCTTGGTTTTCTTAACAAATGTTTTATCTTTCAAAAGTCTTGTGTAGTCATTATATGACTTCTAATTAAACAACTAGGGTGTTTGAGTCTCATGGTAAACATCAAAAATTCCCCTATAGCAATAAATTATCTCATCAATCATACACAATTTTCCTTATGATTTTTTTTTATTAAGGGGTGTTCATAAAATCGGATAGATACTGGATGGATATCAACAATGATGTTTATATGGCCACTGACTATTTTGTGCATATCTTTTAATTTTTGGAAGCATATAGGGAAAGCCCCATACATATCACATCATCTCATTTCACATATGGATGCTTAAATAATTAATTCTTATAATAGGAGTTATCATTTCTATTCATGATTTTCATACATTCTATGGTGTCTTCCATTAGTTTGTAACACATATTAGATGTATTGTTTATATTTTAAATGATTAAATCATATAGGTTCATTTGCATCAGATCATCCTCATGTAATTAATGCATTACATACATTGCATTTACCATATCATAAACATAGATTAAATGCATAAACAATGGAAATAAACTAAACATGCATTTAACATTCACCATTGCATTCATATAAGCATATATAATAGTGCATCTACATATCTAGATCATAGCATCTAATCATACATCTATCATCTAACTAGTGCATGTCACTAATACATTGCATAAATATAGCATAATCACATAATAATATAAGCATTCCATCAATAATTGCATCACATGAACAATAAAGCAAAGACATAATACACATAATGATTCAATAATAGAGTATCATATATAAATGTGTGTACCAAAGTACATAAAGGTAAAAAATATCGAAGGCTACAATTGTGTAGGTCCTTAGACCTTACACTAAAAAATGATACAAGTCAGCATGACATATCAAATAGGACCGGAACCCCTTGAGTCACCTCCACCCTTATCTCCATCTCTACGAGGCTATATGGAGCTAGTACCTACCAATCTCTTGGATCGAGCACCTGACTTGTGATTGGGCCACACTGATGACTGCCCAGATTCACTTTGCTTACTCCATTGGGAGCCCCCTACTATGGACCTATCTAGAACAATGCCATTATGTATCCTGACCTTACCCTCTAGAAGAGATATATGTGTTGCATCCAATGCCTATATCCTCACATCATCTACTAAGAGACCATGTAGTCACCTAATATTTGTATTTGCATTTAAGACTACTAACCCATGAGCAGCTAGAGTAGCTGGTATAACCTGAGCAATAGGATAAAATAATAGTTGTGCCCTTAGAGCATCTACCTCAGTGGTCTTAGCCACCAACTACATTCATAGAGTATCTATCATGGTCTGAGCTAAGTCTACATGACCCTATAGAGTGGTCCTCTCATCTGTAAACCCCTACCACTACCACTAGCCTACACTCAATTGAATTTGCATAGTAGCAAGAGATTTATCTCACTCCATAACTTACCTTTGCATTATCTAAATCTATTCCTATAAGTTGTACACTTGAGCCCACAACTAGGATCCTCTCCTCACCCTCCTCATCATGAGGATCCTCCACTTGCCATGTAGCCTTGTCCCACTCATCCTCCACCCTATGATGCACTCATCATCCATCATCACCACCCTTAGCTACCATCTCATCTCTATATATGCCCAAGTTGTCACCACCCTAGCATAATTAAATGGTCCACCAAGTATCATACTTTACCATGGTACCATTATCCTCTGCACCTGTATCATCTATCATAGGATATGCCTCCTCAAATAGTGTTGTAATTGTTTGTAATCTCACAATGTAGCTGAGGCCAATCACCTCAAACCTATTATGTATCATCTAATAGAGGTTGGAGCTCCAAAAGTCGATCAGGATCTCACCCCAATGATATCAAGGTCTAATTTGTAGCAAAGATAATCAAATCAATCCCTCATCCAAAAACCCTCAACAAAAAAAATCAAGAAAAAATAAAAAATAAATCCTAAGGTTCTCAACTACTCACATCGATGGCAACTGCCATGACCATCACCGACATCATCAACAAAAATCACCAACAATCAATTTTTTTACTGTTGGGGTTTGAACCTAGTTGTCCATAGTAACGGTAGCCCCCAATTTCCAAATTGGGAGCCACCCACACCAACAACGACTATAGGATTGACCCCATGCAAGGTCGTATCCCACCCAAAAATACCTAAAATAAAAATCCTAATACCCTAAGCTAACATAAGCTATACCTAAACTAAGGGGTGAGGTTCATTTCTTATAGTTTTTTGAAGTTCAGTTAACCCATTACTTAATGAGGTTTATTTTAAATGGTTAATTCACTAGAGTAGGAGATGATGTATCTACCTTAGGAGCTCCAACTTAGCCACTTGTAGAGGCTTCTGGTTGATCCACCTTGGTAGTTTCGGGTAGTTTTGATAGCATTCTATATCAATTTTTAGCTTATCTCCCTCAAATCTCTCACTTTATCCACTGCCAATTGGAAATAATGAACTAAAAATTACCAAAATTCATATTTATATTTTACAATTTTGGCAGCAGCTCACTTTGACAGTGGTCGCTAATCAGGTCAACCCTACCCGCTAATTTTGATAGCAACTACTAGATTTACAAACCATGACTATCGTGCCTCACAGTGGCTAAGAAACAATAATAAATGCACCTAATTTCTCACCATAAGGATTTTCATAGTGTACATTAATGCATATCTACCAATCCATAATCATAAAAAATAACAATAAAATAAAATAAACACAAATTCAAATGTGCCTCGTATTTAGTTATTTACTCACTTGGTGGTTGTAGTGACTTGCACTCCATGCAATCCGATAAGATGAGTAAATTACCATAAGGCCATTTGAACCAAACCATTCATGGTTGAATTGAAATGTCTTCACTTCATTCCCTAAGAAGGCCATTTCCATTGGACTGCTCCATGAGAACGAGGTATTCATTTTATTTCTTCTATGAAATTTCATCAAATCATCGAACATAGTGATTCATCACATGATTAAATTGAATTACTATAATCTTTATTTCCTAATAAGTCCATTGTAGATGGACTGCTCCATAGGATAGATATGTACAATTGTTATTGGTGGTTGAAATCACAGCTATAATAGGACCTACTTTAAAACAATAATAATATTCTTGAACTAATCAAAATTAGTCATCTTGGTCAAGCAACTCGTCACTTTCATCACTTATCATTTTCCTCATCACCTCGTCACTTGAGGGGGTAGTCATAATCAAAGAATTCATAATCAAAATAAAAAATTGAATACTTAATTAATATAAGTTGTGTTCGTCCTATGAATCATTGCTAACATCTATCATAAGCTTCCCCATTTGCAGGGGCAAAAATAAAATATGTTGATTTAAAGTTTTGTCAATATGAATATCAATCCTTTGTTAGTGTAAATAATGTGATCCAATTTTATTTAGAGAGCTTCAAAGTTTTACTAATTGAAGCCTTCCATTCCATTGGAAGCAATGATTCATAGATGCACATCCTTTCCATGATTGGGCCATCTAACATTGACCATGTCAATGAACATCAATCAACCTATAACATGGATTTAGGTTGTCTATTTTTCTCAGTGTTGTATTTTCCCAGAATGCATCTCAAAAGGGGTATCCGTAGACACCTAAAATACATCATTTTTAGGAGGCTACTCATATGGACACCTTTGCAGGCCATATGATTGATCTTGGATATTTCCAAGATCTAACAGTGGTTCTAACCACTCAAATAGGGTAGTCTAGTCCTAGTCAGTCATATCGTCTAATGAAATTAGTGGTTGCCTTCATAGTCACTAATGATCAGAGCAACTACAGGCTAGTTGTGCCTATTGATAGCAGCTATGGGAAACTTGCCCATAGTCATGCCTGTCAATAGCAGCTAACCTTGTAACCAAATTGGGCTACCAAAACTGAGTGAAATCCATTGAGTATAACTAATTCTTTGATGGTTAGGAGATCAAAGCTTCTGGAAGCATCCCTGCAATTGCCCAAGAATAACTGTTTCTTGTTCTTGGCTTCCCTGTGAGGCTAGGATGAGAAATTTGGTGTCTATTTAAGGCCCCAATTTTATATGCAAACCCTAGAGAAATTCATGTGATAATTTCATAGCGAAGCTTTATCGTATTTATGAGAGAATCAACATCTCTATGAGGCACATTGAAGCCCTATCAATTTGCACAATGAGACATGTTTTTCCACCAATGGATACTGCCTTAGCTTGAATATCAACACCTAGCTGTTTAAGTGATAAATTGCAATGGAGTGAATCAAATTCCATCACAAAACCATGTTCCAAGATACAAGCAACCCTTGAACATAAATTCTACATTAGAATTTATCATCCTTAGACCTAGGATTCAAAGGATGGATCCTCTTTCCCATGACCACTATTTTTAACATTGGCCCACAAGAACATCCACCGATATTGATAGCAACTAACATAACCAGTTGCTTTGATAATCAATGACTATGGTTTGGGCGATCTTTTCTCTTATTTTAACTGTAAATTTTACATTATAAATATTTCAATTATTTTATAACCTATAATAGATTGTTTTACATTCTGTATTTAAGCATTTCTTTCTATTTTACAAGCACTCCTTTCAATCTTTTCATGCATTTCATTGTTTCTTCACATATTTCCTTCATGTTTCGTAATATTCATGAAATTGCCTCATCTTGAGAGGTTGCACTCTTGCTATTTATGTTTTTCAAGTTTCCTTGTGTGCAGGTTTAGATCTTATCAAGAGCATATCATCTTCAATAGCATTACAAAGAGGAGGTTCCAGGGATAATCCCTCCTATAATCAATTTTGAGGATTCTAAGAATCTGTTGAAGGCATCTATCACATGGAGTGATTTTATTGTAATATGTATCAAATGGTAAATCCCTTAGATGGATGCTATTGTAACCTCATGTAAAATAGAACTTATAAATATGAATAAAATGGGCACTATTTCTTGTATTTCCTTCTCTTTGCATTGATTTCATGTTATATATTATGAATTTGATTACATATTGCCATAGATGTTATATTTTTAGCTTCTTTTAGTTATATGGGATTGAAACAAACCCCACATGTATTACATCATAACCATATAGTGGTATTATAATAGATTAGATATTATCCATATATCATTTGATAAGATTCAATCCTAGATCTCCTCCTTGAATATTGAAAAACTTGACCAATTGAGCTAATGACATTTGATCTTAGTATGTTTATTTCAATATCTAGCAATGATCTATTTTTGGTATCAAGTCATATTATACACTATCAATTTTTGTATTATCCTATGTAGTTAATTATATGCATCCATTTGTGTAGGTTAGGTATCCTCTTAAATTCTTCACCTCTATGAAAATCTAGTCCCTAAGAGGTTTGATCAATTACATAGTAGATACCTATATTTTCATTCTTTCCATATCCTTATTTAAGTTATCATTTGTCTATTTAAAGGTTTTTATCTCTTCATACTTCTTCAAAAATCACTCATCAGGTTTTCTCTTAAGTTCATCCAATTGGCTTTGGAAGTTCTACCTTTCTTGATTGATTTATTGTTTCTATTGCTTCCTCTATTTTTGGCCCTAAACGAATTACACTAAAAGATTTATTTTCTTCCTCTAATTACTTATTCAAGTATTCATTGCCTTTGTGTAACTACTATGGGTGGTATTTTTTCTCTTTTTCAACTTCTAGATCCTTCTATAGTTGGGTAAATTAATCATTATTTACTTAGATGTTAACATCATTAAATACCAAGGTTGCAATCAATTATTGGGCTTATCTCTTGCATGAATTTTCCTTTACAACTACCTACAAGTACCTAGGGCCACTGCTTAATTAACATATTTGAAAAATTACACCATTGTAGGAGGGTTGACTCTGCTCAAGTCTAGTGTGCATAACATTGAGAAAATCAAAAGAGTTTATGGGTGGTTATTAGTACCTCATATCCTAGTCCTTTTTATATTATTGTAATAGTTTATTCGGTAATGAGTGGATATCCCTTTTTAATAAAAGAGTGACCCTCGATAATTAGGATTAGGATTAGATAGCTCAAATATTTATTTTGGGTTTAATCTAGTTTTTCATTGTAAGGGAGGTGAAGGCATGTTTAAGAATTATATTTTATTGATCATTGCTCATAAAGGATTATTTCCTCCTAAAGTTTCCTCTAATACTTTCTAAACTCTTTAGTATGATTAAAATAACTATTATTCATGTTCAACCTCTAGAATTGTTTTCTTATGCAATTTTTTTTTCTACTTCCAATTAATTTATGGAAGTAATATCCTTACAATTGGTATCAAATCTTGGTCTAGGGATAGTTTCATTGTGATAGTGAGGCCTTTATTTTATTTTTTAATGAAAACAATGCATCTATCTTGGTAATTTGTCTTGTTTTAAATTTTCATTTTTGCAATTTGTTTTACAACCATCTTAATAACTTTAATTTTTTTAACTCCCATGGATTCATTAGGTTAGAAACCTATATAAAGGGTTTAAAATATTATGGATTTTTTATTGACTAAGGAATATTTCCCATAAAGCATCTAAGTGAAGTGATAATTGATCATACTCTAATACTTAGGCCTTAAACAATACCCTCAAGAATATAGGGAGACCCCCCTAAAAGTAGGGTAAGCTTTCACCCATAAGAATATATTCATTGTGTGAATTTTATGGTGTATCAATTGTGACTAGCCTTGGAAAGGTACTCATATTGTACCTCAGATATGAGCACTGCAACTATGAAAATGGTGGAATCCTTCATAGTTAGTACCATGAAGTATTATATGGGCATTGTCTTTGAAAAATATAAGTATATCTACAAGCCCTAAAGCCAAAAAAATCTTAGCCTAGCACACCTAAAAAAATATCCCACAAGGACTTTTGGGCTGGAGAGAGAAATTCAAAAGATGCCACAATCCTAACTTAAGCAGAGAGTATTTTCAAAGAATATTCAAGGGTTTGTAGAACTAAAAATATCCTATAATAAATTTATATCATACTAAGAGAATGATTCAAAATACACTAGAACCTGACCTAAGCAAATTTTATTTTCAAATAATATTTAGGATTTTGAAAAACTTTAAAAAAAATCTTAGGAATTTTTTATATACTAAGAGTGATTTTTTTGAGAATATTCAAAGCAATATAGGGATCACAACCATGAATTGTAGGGATTTTTATAGGCAATGATTATTGTTTTGAAAATATACCTATGGTTAAAATGTGTGCCTAAAAACCTTGACCAGCATTGAATGACCTAGTAATTACGAGGCTTTAGAAGTCAATCTCTGGAGTAGGTCGATTCCTTTAAGTCCTAAGTAACCTAATCCTAAAATTAAGGGGGGAGGGTACTAAAATTAATAAACAAATATGAATCTAAACTTATAATGGTGTAGATTAATCCACATCAAAATGTATATAATGTGAAAATCCTATGCATTTGAAACCCAATTGAATTGCCTAATAGACCAACCAGTTTTTTTTTATCAATCACAGAATATTCATTCATACATTTTAAACCTATCATATTGAAAATTATAGAACTAGGGTATGGACATATGCATAAATCTAAAAAAATAGAATTAATACTATGATAATTCACTTAGCCAATATTATAAAAAAACAACCATTCATACATACATATTCTACAATGAAGTTGAACGAAATGCCAAGCAATAATTTCTTTGTATTTCTTGAAATGCAATATACTTTTGTACATGCAAATTGTAAAAGCTTAAGATCCAGCCATTTTAACTTCCTACATTCAATTATATATATTTTCTACAATTAGTTATATTATCTAGGCATCATTATTCTAAGTGTGGATTGTGTTATGTTAGGAGCCTTGCCAGCCTGTGTAGGTGCTCAGCAACATGCTTAATGTAACCACTTGGTTGTGACCTACTGACATGACAAAGTTGTGCTTCATTTAGATAAGTAGTGGCCCTTATTTTTTGCATCTGGTTCATTGATTTTTTTTTATATTTTTTACGCTACCAACAACATTCACATGAACACATTGGTAGTGGAGTAGTGGCTCATATTATTTGATCAATGATCTTATCAAGTTGGAGCTGATGATGGTGACTATTTGCATGTGATTGAATTGCTACCATATATTAATATTGTTAGTGTTTGATGGTGCATGCCAAAGGAGAATACAATCATAGGATATGAAATATGAAAAAATGTAAGATGTTGAAATATTCTATTAATGGAAAGTGATGCAAATGATACAATGTAATATAGAGGAAATGAATACTCTAGAACGAAAACTAAAAAACTACATTGTACCCCATAACCAATCTATATGGTGATGCACACAATATACCTACTACTACCTATAGTGATATATCATCACTCACTATGAGACCATTTATATAGAAATATGGATTGCTTGGCCAACACTCTGCCTAGCTGTACAAGGGGACACCTTGCAAATTTACAACTTGCACATAAAAACTTGTGAATTTATTATATTCCTTGAAGTAACTAGCTAAATACCCCCTAAAGTAATATACTACTCTAATTATGTACCAAGGGTGGTACATTTACATGACCCAAATGATATAATATACTCTAACACCCCCTGTATTACATTATTTGGGTATTGAAGACTTTAATATTCAATATGGATATTTTATATTCAGACATTTTTTATCTTGATCTAGTCCTTTGTATTATCTTTAATTCACATTGCATTGTATACCTCCTTGAATTGGATCTTCTTCTTCTTTATTGGAGTCAATACTTTCATAGGTGGATGTACTATCATTAGATTCTTGCAAGAGTATTTTCTCTTTGCCTTTATCCTTGTTATCATTCTCCATGTCTTGTATAGAAGCTTATGAACATACACTAAGAGCATCATGATAAGATTTTGTGTTAGTAGAACTTGAAGTGCTAATATTGCATGAGGATTGAAATATCTTTGCTAGGGATGATTCATCCATTTTTGTTTTCAATTTAAGTAATTCTATCAGTCCTCTCTATTCTACATTTTTATCCTTATAACATTTGAATGTAAATAGTGCCATATATTATATACTTCTATAATATAAAGGAATTTGAATGTCATTCTTTCCATTATCAATTACTTCAGTGAGTTGAACTTGTAGATAATGTTCCATCATTTCAAAGCTATATTTTAAAGCTTCACTGTGTATCCTTTTTGAAATAATATCTAAGTTTCCTTTAGATTTTATAAGTAGATTCTTGATTCCACTTTTTATGACACTTGCTCTTTCTTTTCTAATAATGTTGTTCATATCATTGTTCATTGTATTCCTTGAGGTAGACATATCTCTTAGTTTTAGATTTTTCTATTTTAAGAATACTTTTCTTAGATCCTTTGTAGTAGACTATCTTATGACTCCCTAGTATATGAAGTGTAGTATTTATTTTGTTTCCTTTATATATTTCTCAAGTAAATTGAGTATATGGTCCAATTTTATAAACCTATCCAAGTCTTAGCTTTTGTAGAATCCCTTATTTCTCCTTAGTTAAGATATGTGAACTAATTTGATAAAACCATTTTAGAATTAAGTTTTTAAGGCTTCCTTATATCTCCCTAATTATTAGAATATGATTAGTTCACCTTCTAAGTTGATTTTATAATGTATTGATAATAATCAACCTTTTAGTTTTACCTTATCTATCCCAATTAAGTAAGCTTTAATGGTTAGATTTCTTTTTGTCTCCTTAGAATGAGTATGAGATAATTTTTATCAATTAATTCCAACTCTATATGTAGGTAATTGATTTTCTTCTCTTTCCAATAGATTAATTTTCTACATTCTGATTATATGTATATAGTTTGAAGTAGTAAGCCTTATATCTCCCTAATTTTTGGAATATTAGAAAATAATGATATTTGAAATTTAAGTAATAATTTAATCAAGGTTGAAAACCTTACATCTCCTACTTAAATATTGAAAATATTGTATTATGTGTATGCACCTCAATAATTAATTTTCTGAAATATAAACTTGATTTATTATCTACTAATGCTTTGGCTGAATTTGTATTATCCAATGCAATAGTAAACATTATAAAAATCACCTTATATATCCTTTAATAAAAGCAAGTAAATAACCTTAGTAATATGGGCACATGATATACCTTTACATGGGCTTTCTTCAATGTATATTTTGCAATATTGTATTCGTTGTGTAGTGCTCCTTAAATGGGCATTGATATTATTTGGTGTCATTGAGTATTTAATGCTCCTTTGTTAATGGATGCTTTATCTAAATCTTGCACCTCCTTGTGTGGAATTTTGACCTCGTTGGGTGTCTAATTCTAGTGTTGAATCTTTGTGTCTTGAATGCACTCTTACATAGTGCTTGCTATGAACACGCTTCCATACCTTGCAGGCTTGATTGTGTACTTTGAATTCTATTATCGTTCTCCAATAATAGGTTCTATTAAATAGTGAATATTCCTTCCTCCTTATGAAAAGTAGTGTGTGGGAGTTATACTAAGGTGATATTTGACATATGAGATCTTCTAGAACTCATTTTCCTATGAAATGATGGTTGGGCATTCGTAACCTTCAATGATAGCTAATACTTGAGAAATATGAGGGCACCAAGAAGGAATGTGCCAAGTGGTGCTTATATTTTTTGCATGTGAGTCTTCTACAACATATATGTCTTTCCTCTTCTTTTTATAGCCAATGCTTTGATATCTTATCTCCAACGCCTTCTTCCAATCTAACATATTTCCTATATAGGTGGATTCATCTAATATGATGAGCTATGATGGAGGTTCTTTTGCACTCCAATGGTGTCTTTTAGCTAGGATGGTGAGCAATGCTTCAGTGGAATTTTGAGATACTCTAGTGGTGGCTTTGAGCTCTCCTTTCAGACGAACATCTATCTCTTGGGTATTGCTCCCTTTGTTTACCCTTATAATTTAATATTCTCCTATTTTCAAGCTACTATTTTTCTACCTTTGTAGATGATATATCCTTCCTTGTTCTATGTTATGTATGTTTGCAATTTGCTCATTGTAACTATCCAAAATCGTGGGTGATGTGAGCTTCTTGAAGGCTCTTTTGACCTTTCTTGGATAGTGCTTCTCTATGGACGCTTATGAGATGATCCTTGCTTGTGAAGGATGTGTCTTTATGATATTTAGACTCTATCATTTTTGCTATGTAGGATAGGATATTATGGTGTAAAATAATGTAAATATTCTTATAATAGAATACCTTACTTTTGCACCTTCTTTAGCAATATTCTCCTGTTGGTTTTGATGGTGACTTTTCTATATTAATCCTTGTAGGCAAGGGTTGATTTGATGTTGTCTTCTTTGCTAGACAAATCTCTCCTTTTCCTTGTTAATTTGGTAATGAATACAAGCTAATAATCTCGTAGATAGTATGTTTTTGAAGGAGTAATTTCTACACTAATATTTTATCTCTAAATACTCTTAGTGCACCTCGAATCTGAGACTCACCAAGTCTCTATTTGTAGCTTCTATCACCGATTTAATGGATACCTTTTTCTTATCCACTCCTTGGAGGATTTTTGATCTGCTTTGTGGCTTCTATAGGCCACAATACCTTGCAAGTATAAATTTTTGAATAGTGTATTTAGAAATTTTGATTATTTATAGATTTGTACCTCTGATCTGAACAATCAATACATAAAATAACCCTTTGAGAGTAACTAGTTTAATGAAAAACTACTATAGTGAAATAAACCAATAATATTTCTAACTTAATGCACTTTAATAATTTCACCATATTGCTCTTTTAATAAGATCTCAAAGTAGTTTCAAATGCACTAATGATCACTACAAATTTCTTAATGTAGTTCTCTTCTCATTAATTAGATAATAGGAAAAATGTATAATGAACCTTAACATAAACTATATTTTGCACTTTCTTTGAGGACTTAAAATGCAACCTTATATTTTGCAACTTCCAAATTATATTAAGGGGCTTAATGATGTTAAGTAGTAATCCAAATTAAGTGTTCAAGTAATGAACCTTTCCCACCTAAGTTGCTTACCTTTAATGATGAATATCTTGATGAGTCGATTCGCCAAATTTCTTGTCTATAATGGTGGTTTTTCACAGTTGTGAATGCTTTTAGTATGCTACTCTAAAATTATAGTAGATAATTTAAAATTATTCTTCAGGATCTAGCTTGGAACTTCTAAGTCTTGTAGCTAGTAATGCTATCTTGATTGTTGTCCTTTAGCAGTAAATCTATTCACTAAAATGTGCCTCCTTAGCTATCAAGGAAAATATCCAAATATTCTTATATTTGGTAGGTTTATTCTATCTGATTTTTGACTTCAAATAGGTATTTCTTATCAAGAATATGGAGGTCTTGAGGTCTTCAATATTCTTCTTCAAAATTTGGCACTCCTTGCCAAATTCTTCTTGTTTTGCGCTTGTTTTTGGATGGCGATAATTGCCCCAAATATTCCACTATATTTTGTAGTGAATTTATCCAATGAGTTCTCCTAGGAACTTATTTTATGCCTTATCTAATTTTTGCAATGAGGATCTCCAAGCCTTCTCCTTGTTTCTCCTTGAGACCTCTACAAGGTCTTTAATCTTGCAGCTTCTCTAGTATTCTAAATGAGACCTTTTCTTTAATATTATTCTTGTGGAAATGTTGGTGATGAGATATTCTTATTGGATCTTTGAGTTTTTATGCTTCTTTGATCAAGAAAAATATTTTACTAGTTCCTCTATATCTCTTCCAAGATTGGATTTTTTCCAATGATATATTCTATAGATATCTTTAGCTTCTTTTGGAACATATCTTCAATATTCTATTTCCAATGAGGTCTTTTCTTAGAATTTTTCAACTTCACTAGTTATTCTTGAAACAAGTGGTATGAGTTATGTGTTGAGTCATGGTATTCATAGTATTGTGAAAATACTCTAGCTAATATGTAATTCACAGTCTTCAATGGATATCACCAATATCTTATCTTCTATTTCTCATAGACTCTTCTCTAGAGTCTTCTTCAGTTTCAGTGACTCTTCTCTGGAGTCTTCTTTAGGTTCAAGGCTTATATGGCCTTTTATTTTGGATTAAGGCTTCTGTGACCTTTTCTTCTATAAGAAGGATTTTGTGGCCTTCTCTTCTACAATAAGGCATTTGTGGCCTTTTCTTCTTCAATAATGCTTCTATGGCCATTTTTTATGCAATGTGCAGGTCTACAGCATGGCTTCATTTATTTTTCTTTTTCTAAAACAAGATATTAGTAAGATGATTCTAAATCTTACAATGATGAATATTCACTAGTTGATTTATCAATCTAGTGGAATGAATGCTAAGTCCTAGTCTTCATGAGTTTTTTGTAACTCTGTGGAAAGACTAGCTAAATGCAATCTCAAAATTTTTGGAACTAATATTTTCTTCTCCTCTCTATCTCTCTTATGATTTTTCTATTCAAAAATTTATTGTTGTGGTGTTTGCATACAACAAACACAATGTTAGATCTGGTTTGTAAAGAAATAGTAGAGTTCAGACCTATACTGGTAATGGAGGTCTATTATGGCTCTCCCTATTCCTATTGACCTACTATGACTCTGGTACCACTATTAGATTTTTTATTGTGTATGCCAAGGGAGAATACAATCATAGGATATGAAATATGCATAAATGTAAGATGTTGAAATATGTTATTAATGGAAAGTGACAAAAATGATACAATGCAATATGGAGGAAATGAACACTCCATAACTGATACTAAAAAACTACATTGTACCCCATAACCAATCTATATGGTGATACACACAGTATATCTAGTACTACCTATAACGATATATTATCACTCACTATAAGGCCCTTTATATAGAAATATGGATTTCTTGGCCAACACTCTACCTAGATGTACAAGGGGACACCTTGCAAATTTACAACTTGCACATAGACACTTGTGCATTTATTATATTCCTTGAAGTAACTTGCTAACTACCCCCTAAAGTAATCTACTACTCTAGTTATGTACCAAGGGTGGTAAATTTACATGATCCATATGATGTAATATAGTCTAACAGATCTTTGAACTACACTTACCCCTTCTTGACTATTGAGTGGTGGGAGTCTCCAAATGGAGTATGAACACTTTGTTGTATCTTTTGTTTTTTTGAATGATAAAAATTTTAGCAATCAAATACCTATGTCCTAGGTGCAATATTTTTTATAGTCATTGTACTTAGCAAAATTTGACCTACTACATATTTTTATCACTTGATAGAAGATGGATTTCTAGTACCCTTTTGTTATATGGCTAGGTAGATCATCTCTAATGGGCTCCACACTTGGCTTAATATTCATTTTATTTTCTATCGATCGACAAGTTTCATGTACATGCTATGATTTCCATCAGGTACCATTTTCTTGGTAGCTCAAATACTTGGTGAAATAAAGCCTTTTAGCTCTTGAGATTTTTGGGTGATGGATTATTTGGATTTTATCCTTGCTTGTCTTGGTGCATAATTTTTGGTGCCTTCATGATGGCAAAATTTTTTATCTATTTTTTGCTCATGCTGATAGGTGATGAGTTTTTTGTACCCTTGCTTCTCCACTATGAGGGAAAAGTATCTGATATTATTGTGACTTGGGAAAATTTCACCCTCTTCTACTTATCTCACTAATGGATGATAAAATTTTGGTACCCATTTTTGAGTGGTTTGGTACATCATATTTGATAGGATCCACACTTAAATAATTTTGTGCTTCTTACTTATAGGTTAATGGGTTTTTAGAACCCATTAGCTTCCATCCTTTGTACAAATATTTTGGTAGCTTTCAAACATAGTGGATTATAGAAATTTTGGTACCCATCTCCTGCTAGGTAGGGTACAAGATTTTTTATGACTTATTGAATTGGCCAAATATTGTTCTTGCTTCAAGAAGGTGACAAATATTTGGTTCTCACCAACTACTTCTCAAGTTGTAAAATATCTGATGACTTTGATACTTGGGTAGTTTTTCTTTCCATCGAATGATAGGTTTTGTACACCCACTTGCTACTTAGTTGGGTACATATTTTTTGGCAAGTCCCTAACTTAGCCAAATCCTCACTCCCCTTATTCTTGCAAGTTCTTGGGCAATGAAAATCTTGTACCTATTTGTTGCTTGGTCTGATACCAATTGTTCAATGACTTCCCAACTTAGATAATTTTAGCTTTGTTTTTCATTATTTGGTGGGTTTTGTGTACTCATCCATTTATAGTAGGGATAAAACTTTCATCAATAGTTGTACTTAGCCAATTTTTGTATCCCTTATCTTCCATATGGTACCAATGTTTTGGGGATTCATCATTAACATGCGTAGGAAAAAATATTTGACCTTATCTAGATTTGGTTGTTTGAGCCTCTAATACCATTCTTTGCACTTTATACAAAAGTGTGTGTGGGTAAAGTTCAAAAGTACCCACATTCTTGGTGACTTAAAAGGACTTTTCCTTAGTGAAAAATGAGAGCTTAGACTCTTCTTATTACTAAGGATACTGATTATATGCTAAGACATTCCCATAAAATTATATCATGTTGAGAAAACATGACCACAAATAGCTATTGCTCCATATCCAAGCCAAATCCCCTTGATCATATCCATTGGGTTATGGAGTCATAATTACATTAAAAGAGAAGGTTCACTATATACAAAGATAAAATTATTAGAGTATGGTGTCTTATTTCTCTTGATGTATCTACTATACATCACCCATTTTTAGAGGGTGTTCTAGTTCTTCTTTCTCATGGCATTATGATTCAAAAATTGCTTTGGATTATTCACCATATCGAGCAACTGGTTGATTAACTATAGTTATGGGGATTTGGAATATCTGACATATTCTACTTCAAGTCTCCACTAAAGGTATTAGAATTCCCTTGAGATCAAACAATATGCTTTTCAATTTATATTAGTTCTCATAAGGGGGACCATTATATATTCTAGAAATTTCCTTAGATTTGGATAAGAGATGAGAAATCTTGTGGAATATTGCAATAATATTCTCAATCTCTAGTGGTTTTGATAACTCCTCGATCTCACTATCATCTTAAAGTCATTGATAAAATAACTAGCTAACCTATCCTAGAGTGTAGATATGCTTATTATTATCCTAGAATCTCAAAGCACCCAGTATCCTAACTTCACTAGTGAGCGTGCTCATTTATTTAGATTCTCATATCAAGGTGGCTTGTATGTCATATAATTCAAAAAATAGTTATGTTGCATGAAATGCTTGGTTGGCTAGTAATTTGCAATCCTCCAAGAATTTATTTGACTATTTTTTCACATGAGGATGATTTGTCCTATTTCTTATCATCCTCTTGATTATTTGTGCTACTATAACTTTTCTCAATAGGTTCTTTCTATATTTAACAAATTCCACATTTTCCTTAGTAGATATCGCAGTAGTTTCATTTACATTTTCTATGAAAGGAGGAAGATTTTTTAGATTGACTTCCTTAATATTCTACCAATAATACCTCTTGATTTGCTTTAGCCACTCCTTTGAAATATTCAGGCCTTGAGGTTTCTCCCTTTATTCTTGTATTTGAGCCAAGGCAATATCAAAGTCATCCTCTTATTTTTGAAGTTTTATTTTCAAGTCCAACAACTATGAGTATTTATTTTGCCTTATTTGCAACTCTATCTCTAGGGTCTTGATTTTTTCCTCCTTTTGTTGTAATTTTTCTTCATAAGGAGACTTGAAAATAATTTTCTTAAGCCTCTATATTTCATTTTTGAGGGATTTCTAATCTATTTATTCTCTATTGAGCTTCACCTCCAAGGTTTCAATAATTTTTCTTAGTGGCTTTCAGTCCTCTATCTGTCTTCCTAGTCTGCAAGAATGGAGTATTTTCCTCAATATGAATAACCTAGATTGTCTCTACCTTGGATATCTTAGAGATATACTAGCTTTACATTTCTAACTACCAATATTTAGACCTCACCTCTGAGAATATTCTTTTGACCTTTGGTTGGGCAATCAATTTTATTATTTTTCCTTCAATTGGGTCCAAGGTATCATAGGTCAAAGTGATTGATTGATCCTCATTTTCTTGTTGTTGTAGTCGTTATTCTTCATCCATCCACTTATGATGGAGAATACTTCTAGGAGTAGTTCTTCAATAATGGGGAAAGGAGGGAGGTGGCTAGGAATGTAGATATTGATGTAATACGGTAAGACATCATAACCTTTACAAGAGTGTAGCTACCCTGCATCTCCTAGCACTTGTAACTTGTGGACAGATGTGTGATCAATGGTAGGTGTGTTAGTGGTGATGAGAGAGTGGGTGATAGTACTTACTGGTTGATTGATGGAGGTTACGATGATGTTTTCAATGGTGACCAAGGTATGGATGAGATAACTTCTAATGAATATGATGATTAAGGGATGATGAAAAGGTATTAAAGGATGTATCTTACTCTTTCACTTCAAGCTTTGGCTTCATTTGTGTGGTTTTAGCCATTATCATTTCTATATCTTTCCTCTTTTCCACTTGAGCCCCTACTAGTGCAACTGATTTCTCAACCTTTTGTATTCCATGTTATAGTTGTTGCCTCTTATGCACAACTATTTCTAATTCCTCCTATAGTCACTATTTTATGGCTACAAATTTTTCTTCATTAAAGCTTCCAAGACCTAAGTGATTCTCTCACATTTTCTTGACTTAGGGTTTTTCTCAGGGGATCCTAGTTGCACTACTAAGTATGCTCTATGTGGCTTAGTAGTTCTAGACCTCCTTTTATATGTATTTGGTTGCACCTCCTCAATGCTTGTGAAATATCCCCTAAAAATTGTTGAGGTAGAGGTAAGGATTCCTCTTTAGCTTCAATGTCATCAACAATGGGGGGAACTTGAGACTATGTCTAGATTTTTGGCTCAAATTTTTCTTCCTCTTCTTCCTCATAAAACTTTGATAGCCTTTCAACTTCTACAAATATTTATATCTTGTGGTCTCTTATCTAGTTGATGTATTTCTTGTTAAATTCTGATCTAAAATCCTCGTTAGACTCGTTTGGTAAGGTTTTCTCTATCAGGTCACGCTCACACCATGAGACCCACCATTCTTCTATTTTGTGCTCTTCCTAACCCTTATTATCTATGATTTATTTAATGAGGTATTGGCTAATACATTGGTTTAGATTTCTTCCTGGATCAAAAACCTACTTGTATTCATAGCATACCCTCCATGGTGGCCTCTTCTACATTATAATGATAGTGAGCGGTGCTACTTGAGCTTCTACCATATTAATGAACCTTTTAATTTTTATGTTTTGCATGTGCTCAAATGATGGTTTTTTTTATATTTATGCTTGAAAAAATTGCTTTGAAAATATTGTATGAGTCATAGTGCCATAGATGATGAACTACTAGTAGCTACAAGACCATCAAATTCCCTTCTAGATCTTGATACTATTTTGGATTTCTTTTTGATATAGCGATATCTTAAATCTTAATTAGAAACTTGAAAATTATCATCTTCTTCACTCCAAGGCTGAAATGCTACTCTATGATGTATATCTACCTATAAAACTCCAACCCAAAGAGCTAGTTTGTAACATAGTAAGGAAGTAGATACAAGAAACCCAAGAAATTGTATAACCTAATAATTATTCCCTCCTTGAGGAAATACTAGTCCTCTAGCTCTCATTTATGTTCCCTCATTGTGTTCACAATTTTTTTAGGATATGCAAGGGCACGTTCCATAGAATTCAGCCATAATAGGCCCCAGGAATTACTTATTGAACTTAAGATATGAAGAGCTTTATCTTAGCACATGGGTTCAGTCCACTACTATGTGTGCTAATCCTTATTCATCCATATCTAGATTCATGTTGTGTTGGTTCTTGTGCATTTGAAATAACCTGAGATAGGATAAATATGATGTATATGTAAATAAATCATAGGAGCCCCTTTTTAAAGCAATCAAATACTCATGTATGCTTTATACCAAAAATAATTCCCAAACAAACATGATAGGGTTATATGCTAACTTCCCCCCATAGTTGCAAACATCCATGATAATATTAGCTAGACCTAGTTGATAGGAATAAATTAAAGCATTCCTTGTTAGTCCTAGAACAATCTCTAAAATGGATAATATTGATTGTGCATCAAATTTAAAGGCTCTCAACTTCCTTGGTTTCTCCATATAATCATCAGGGATCTTGTTGAGCAAGTTGATGAGATAGATAACTTCTTTGACCTTATAGGATTATTATTTTTAGCTTTTATTTTGGTGTATCTTTTACTAAAAAATCCCAAATGACCTTATCCCTTGAGAGTATAAATAGTCACTCTAATTTAGAATAATAGATTATTTTTGTATCTGGATCATATAATTTTGTGATGGCTTTTACCAACTCCAAGAATGGGTGTATTGGTCTAGTCTTGTACTTAGCCAGTATTGAGCTCCATTCAATACTAGATGGGTGGTTGGGTGAATATATTTTTCCTTTATCTTTTGGCCCATCTCTAAATCTATCGTGTTTTTCTTTACTAGTGATTACAATATCATGAATTCCTTCCAGTTTATATTGCAATTCATTAGATGATTTCTTGACTGTTGCACTTTTATTTCCCTTGGTCATCACTATAAAATTTTCTATTCATCTTCTATAACCTCTTTACTCAATTTCAAAGTGGTCATCTCTCTTTACAATAAATATCATAGAAAATTTTTGTAGCTTGGGCTTGAGCAATATTTATATCTTTTAAATACAAACTTAAAAGGTAAACAATTGTTATTTTTCACATGCCAAATATTTTGCATGCTAAGGAAGATTTTCTTGGGAGTGACTATAATTTTAGATAATATTAACACATACTTTTAGGAAGCACAACACCTCCCAATGCATTTTTATTGTGCTTACAATTCAGCAGCTTGCATCATCTTGTTTCATTGTTAGAAGTTATTTCTACCCAACTACATCTAGCAACTATGTTTATTACTGCATTAACTACCAACCTACAAGGGTATACTCACCTAGGAAAATCTTATTGGGGATCATGTATCATTATAGTATTAATGGTACATGTTTTATTTTTTCTATCTGATTGGCCAGCTAGGAGGGTTGCACGTGTCTACATTGTGGTGATTATTACACTAGTAGTGACATAGGTTTATAGCATTATCATCAACCAATAGCATTTTATAGATCATGTACCTAGGATATTTTGAGTGATCTGCAATCTTCCACCTAAGCATCCCTACTGGTAGGTTTCATATTTGGCCTACACTCTCATTAGCATTTACATGACTATTGAGCCTTTTTGCATGAGTAAAGTGCTTATCATTTGGTGGAATGAGATTTATCTTACATTCCAATGATGAAATTTTTCCATGCATTTGCCTTGTGATCCAAGATGAAATTTATGGCTATTTTTTCTTCTTGATAGATATTTTGTATGTATTTGATTCCTTGTAGGGTACCAAATATTTGGTAGTCATTAAAATTAGTCAAATTATTATCCCTACTAGGCGACATGTATTTTGCACTAGCTCGTTTTCCTAAATGGTACTAAATATACCTAATAGACCAACCAAGTTTTTCATCAATCATAAAATATTTATTCATATATTTTAAAGCTATGGGGATGAATATATGCGTAAATCTAGAAAATAGTATTAATACTATGATCATTCACTTAGCCAATATTAGAAATAAGAAACCATTCATACATACATGTTCTACAATGAAGTTGAACTAGAGGCCAAACAACAATTCCTTTGTATTTCTTGAAATGCAATATACTTTTGTACATGCCCAAAAATATAATTATTATTCCTATTAAGTGGTAGGTTTTATTACTTTTCACACCCTTTTCCACCATATTTTACACCAAAAACCATAGAAATGTTGAGGGGAAATAGATGGGAATTAGGAGATTGTTTCTTTTTAGAAAAAATGAATTATTATTAGGCTTCTTGGTTTCTTGTGTTATCTATATTTTCTTCCATACTATGTTACAAACTAGTTGTTCAGGCTCGAATTTTGCAAAAAAATATACATAAGGGAGTAGCACTTTGGATTGAGATTCAATAAGACTATGATTTTTAGGCTTCCCATAAAGTTTGAATATATCACCATAACAAAATAGGATGTAGATCAATATCAGGTCTTAGAAGGGAAGTTGGCAGCCTTGTAGCTACCAAAAGTGCCCCACATGTGGCACTATGATACAAATTGTATTTTTAATGTGAAGCTATCCAAAATAAACAACATAATATCTCCATTTGAACATGTGGAAAATGCAAATATCAATTTTTTTAGGAACTTGGTAGAGGATTAGGTGGTGCCATTAATTTTTATGGTGATGCAAGTAAGACCACCATGGAGATCTTGTTATGATTTTAACTAGTTTTTTGACCTAGAAAGAAATCTGACCAATGGATCAGCCCAAGCCTAATTGAAAAAATAGAAAGAAAATTTTGGGAAGAGCATAAAATAGAAGAATGGTGGATCTCACAATGTGAATATGACCAGATCAAGAAGGGCTTTCCTTATAAGTTGTATGAAGATTTTATTTTAAACTTCTACAAGAAATATATGAGTTGGACAAGAGACCATGAAAAAGAAATCTATCCAAAGGTAAAAAGGTTGTTAGAATTTGATTAAAATGAATAAGAAGAGTATGAGAAGATGGAAAATTTGTCATAATAATAAGCACACCTTGCTACTGATGATTTAGAAGCTAAGGAAGAATTCCTACCTCTATCCCATCAAGCTATATAAGAACATGTTGTAGAAGATTTTGAGATACAACCAATAGTATACACCAAAAGGTCAAGTACTTCTAAAACAACTAGAGCACAACCATTACCACCACCTAAATCACCTAAACAAGGCCCCAAATTAGAAATAAAGTGAAAGGACCACCTAGGTCCTAGAAGCTTTGACACAAAAAGGGTTACGATTAGAAAGCAATGGCTACAAGAGGAATCAAAGAAAGCCACACTCAAGAGACACCAATTATAGTGAGAGATTCAAAATGATGAAGTAGTGATTGCACACATGGAGGATCGAGAGTGGGAAGTGCAAGAACAAGGTATGTTACCAAATTCCTCTTCATAGTCCCCTTAATCCTCTTCCTCTTTAAAAATTATATCATAAATATCCTAGCCTCCATTAGTAACACCATCGCAACCTCCATCAGTTGACATGCAATCAACACCATCACAACCTCCATTAGTCAACCTATAGGCACCATCTTCCATTCCTCCATTACCACTAACACACCTACCATTGTTCACCCCTATATCCATAAGTCATAAGCACCAAGAGGTATAGGGTAGCTTCACCTTGGTAAAGGCAATGACATCTTACCCACTTATGTCTATGCCTATTTTTATAGATATTCCCCTCCTTCCCCTCATCATTGAAGAAACACTCCTAGAAGTCTTATACATGATATAAAATATGGAGGATAACCAACAAAAATGGATGGAGGAAGAACAATAGTAGCATCTATAGGAAGAGAATGAAGAAGCAGACACTTTGACCTATGATACATTGGATCCAATTGAAGGGAAAATAATAAGAGTGACTACACAACCTAAGGTAAAGAAGGCAGTCTCAAAAATGATACCAAAATATTGGTAGCTAGAAGTGCAAACCCGAGATATCTCAAACATATCCAAGGTAGAAACAGTTTGGGCTATCTATACTGAGGCAAATACTTTATATTTGTACACAAGAAATATGGATAAATACCTGTTGGTACAAAATCTACCTTTGGTTACGTTTGCACCTAAGACTTTACCAACAATGAATGATCAAGTTTAAAAAAAAGATCATCTGGTTCAATCTCTAAAGAAGGTTGGTTCCTTGCTTTGTTATAGGAAAAGAGGGTAGAGTAAAGTGCATAAAGAAAGAGAAATATAGCTATTAATAAGAATGTTAAATGGTACATTTTAGACAAAAACAAGGAAATGCATACAATTTTTATAGATAAGTATTCTTTGAACCATTAAAATAAGAATAACCAATCCTCTAGTGCATATTTAAACAATCTTAAATCAACTAGAATTGTTAACTTCACTAGTGAAACTTAAAGTACATAAATCTAGAAAGATAATTAAAGTGATTTATATCCAGCATAGTTTATATAGAATTTAACAATCCATACATACATGATCAAACACCATTGAGCCTAAAACCAGAATGAGTAGTCTTTTATTGCTTTTTAAAGTTTATATACATTGCCTTGTAAATTTCCAAGATATGACCATTATTTAGGTTCACTCATCCTATATATATATCTTTTTTAATAATAGAAAAACTAAAATGTGTTACAAAAATATGCCCGTAGGCTCATTCTAGTAAATTGATAGTTAAAAGAGTATGGGGTCTTCAACAAAAAATGATTGAGATATTCTTGTTAAAAATTATTGAGATCTTCAACAACAATTAGACCAACAAGAGCCATCAATTCTCAATGCATGCAAAAATTACACCAAAAAGTGCACTTCAAAAGTTATCCATCAAATTTTCATAGAACAATCCATATAAGTTGATCAAATTGATCCATACACAATATTGAAAATATTAATTAAAAAGTATACCTAGGTGTTTGATGAATATTAGGGGTTTGATCATACCATAGTGATTAAAATTTATTCTTACCTATCCTTCTATTCAAAAATTACAAATTACAAATTACAAAGTTGATGTAAGAACTTTTGAAAATAAAAGTTATGAAATGATTTATTCAACATTGTAATATTTGTTAGCATTACAAATGGGAGACACTTCTATCTCTAGGTATGATCCACTTGTTACTGATTATATTAGCAATATGGACTAAAATTTCCATGGATTTAATTGGGGAATTAGTTAATATAATATACAAGTTTGTTATTTTGGTTGTTGTGGATTACCTCTTAAGTTATGCCCACTTTTGGATAGCTTTTTAGCTATATTAGATCCTATTTCTTGATATCTAGGATCAATTATTAATCAAAATATTAATGCATATAAGATATTCTATCAATATAAAATTCACAAAATAGCAATATTTCAATATAAAAACTCACAATAATATAGATCAAATACGCAATATCTCTATTACAATCTTCATACAATTTTATCATACATTTCTTGATATATTTCATGGAGCTTTGTCTCCATAATATAACCTCAGAAGATGACTCTTAAGTACTTAAATATTTCTCTCCTCACATATCCAAGAGATGCATCCTTTCATATTCCACATATAAGAAAAATCTCTCATGTCTCTTGACCTTACATCTTGCCACATACATGTGACTTTTCACTTGTATACTTGGTACATACACACATGGCTCTTCACTTGTATTCATGGCACATACACACATGAATCTTGACTAACTTATATAACACATTGCACACACTTTCACACTTAATTAAATGATACTTGTACACTTTATCACATTACACTTGCATTCATCTTACACATTAACGCTTACTTTAGGGGAAATATAAATCAGACTTCCTAAACTAATAACTCACACCCTATTCTAATATTTACAATAGTACAAATGTACCATAGGGGAACTTTAGCATAGTACCAAATAATATAATATTTTTCAACACTTTTTCCATCTTGCACATTGCCCAAACAATAATTTACCATTATTTTACTCCCTTAAATTCCATCCTCTATAGTTTATGACCATGATCTCACTCTCACCAATAATGTTTTAAAGAAAGTCTTCAAGTTGCAAGGAATTCAATTAAATATGAGTTTGAAATACCACCTCTAAACAAATGGCCAAACTAAAATTATCACAGAGTACCCAAAGATTTAATTATGATGTTTTTCTTTGGGGCATCAAGTGTGATGGAATAAATGATAGCCACCACCAACTATCATCCCTTATCTTATAGACATTTCTAGTGGACCAAATGGTGGTAAGAGTTTTCTAAAGGTTCAATTATTCTTGAACCAAATTTTATTTTGAATTGATAATCATGAAAACTATGCAACCATACCATTACATATTTTTTGGTTAAATAATGAAATTGCATCATAATGCTACCACATAGTATCTACCACACTAACTTCCATAAATTTTTCCTCATCTTTAGCTTTGAGGATAATGATTATTTTGAAGGGGGGTAGTGTTAGGACCCCATGTCCTAACTCTTTTTATTTTATTATATAATTCTAGTTAGTAATGAGTAGGCACCCTATTTTTAATGTAAATTTAACCCTTGATGATTAAGATTAGGGCTAGATAACTTAGTTATTTTTTATTAAACTTATTTTTGCATTGTCAGCTATTTTGGGTAGAGTAATATTTGCATATCACATTGTAAGAGAGGCAAAGGCATATTTAATAGTTATATTATATTGAGCATAAATCATAAAGGAGGTTTATCCCTTGAATCAACCTATGATAAAGGAGATTACCCCCTCAAAGTGAACTATGATACTTTGTAAACTCTTAAATATGATTAATAAAATATTTTTTATTTGTGTTTAGTCTCCAAAATTATATTACATGTAAATTTATTTCTATTTCTAGTTGATTTATGGAAGCAAAATCCTTACATCACTCTACTTTGGTCAAGAGGACACACATATGTGAACAATAGTAGTTGTCCCCTCTCTACCAACTTGGTTCAAGGGATTTTTTTTATTGAGGATGATGATGTAAAATTACATGTAACAAGTTGACCTATCTACATTGTTGCACTTTGTAAGTGTGCATATTTAATCCATGCTTTTATTCCTTGGATTCTTAATTATTTACAATGGAACTTATATAATGGCTTTAGAAATTAAAAAAAAAAATATCATCTCTCATCATCATTTAAGATAGCCTCATGGATGATCTAAGATAATTTGATATTAATCTTCCCTATAATAGTTTTCAACCTTTGTCTATTTCATATCTCATCTTGTGCTATACCACTATTTTTCTAGAATTTATTTATGAGTATATTTTAATTATGTAATTACCTAGTGATAGGCTTCTGATATGGATTAAAATTGTTCTTCAACTATAGATCCCTATAGAAATTAAAGCATGGGAATGATTTTTGTTGAATACCTTTAACTTTTGGTTCCTAGGACTTTGAGTTGTTCTATTTTACCATGGTTACCATTTCTTTTAAGTTTCTCTTGTTTTCTATGTTAGGTATTTTTGTATGAATGTAAAAGGTCTTGATCCTTATTTCATTTGGATCATAATACCAATAATTAAAAAATTTCTTTAATTCTATCTTCCTCAACCTCTTTTCTAATGGATCAACACATTTCCTACCAATGGGTGTTATCTTGAGATACTTATCATGAGTTGGAAATAAGCTAAATTTTGTTTACCCCTTACAATACACCTTATCAATAAGGTCAATATGGAACACAAATTCCAAGGAAAACACATAATCTAGAATATATGTTGGACATATAAAGGGATATTTAAAAAATCCATACAACTTGAAGAATTTCTTACTACCTAGATAAATATTTTATTTTTTCCATGCCTATAAGGTCTTATTAAATCTTCGCTCTCATTTGATAGCCTCAACATCTACCCAAAAGTAGTTTTCATGATGGGCACATACCTCTGTATAAAAGTGGTAATTGGTTTTATATTTTTCCTTGCAAATATAGTCTAATGATTGGTAAAGGTTTACCATCAAGTCTAGTCTAATCCAACTACATGGGGAAGTCTAATCTAACTACGACTTTTACAACTAGTATTTTTTTTCTACATTATGAACCACCTAGAGACTCATCTATAGAATAAAAATACGAGGAAAAATCTAAGATATTTCCTACTAAGAGAGGTAGAACATAGGGTAAAAAGAAAATCCTAGGTGTTAAATTGTACCTCCCAAGACAACTACTAGATCCAAGTGAATCCCTAATATGAAAGCATTGTTAGCAAGTTTTCTCCTCTTATAACTAGGGCTTCACTTTGAAAGTAGTCACCCCAAGTAATTCCAAAGAAAAGGGTTGCATTAATAAATATTGTTGACTCTATTGAGGTAAACTCAAAACCTCTAATAAAAAAATAAAATATTGAAGAAAAATAATAAGAGGCATAAGGGATAGGAAAAAACATAATCGTTTTGGTGCAATAACTCAAGGAGGAGTTAATATAGCTTAAGAGGCAGACTATTGATAAAAATTACTAATTTTAAAAAATGGTTGATTGATTTAGAAACAATGAAAACCTTACAAAAATGTACACCCAAGCTACATATTTTAATAAAGAGGTAGAGGATATTACTGTAGTAAAACCTAAGGCTCCCTCACCTTTTATCCAAACTAAAATAGGTGTTAAGAAGGAGAATAATAATAAAGAGGGTAAACAAGATAGTGAAGAGAAAAATTCTAAGCAACAATAGAAAACCCTTGTAGCCATATAAATACAAAATAAGGGAGAAGAGGCCACAACATCTGAAGGTGTCAAAATGAGGTCCAAAAAGATAGCCAAAAAGAATTATGCCCTTGGATATTTAAAAGCACTAAAGAAAAAATGGGTTGAAGTTCCAAAAGCTGGTAAAACTACTCCCAAAAATGAGGGTAGTTTAGCAAAGGGGAAGTATTAAAAAAGGAAACCCATGTGTTGTAGGTGAGTTGGAGAGGAGAGTGCAATACTCCAAGGGAGGTCCCTAGTTTGAATCTCTACGTTACCAAAAAGTTGAATTGAGTACCCAAATTCCAATTGATAATGTTGGTGTGGGCAAGGTTGGGTGTGACTCTCGAGTGACTTTGATGGTGTAGAACCCCCTGGTCATGGTCTCTCATACCAATGCAGCCCAACAAGGGGTTTTTCACTTAAAAAGTCTTCAATAAGAACATAGGATTCTAATATAGCATCTCCTCCATCCAATCCAGCACCTCCTCCAGCCAAGCTAGCACTAGCTACCTCAACCAAGATGTTGGAAATTTGAGCAAGTTTTGTTGTCATTGATGTCAAGAAGTTTGATGTCCAGTTTTATCGTCATTGATGTCACAAGGTTGATTTTCCAAAAGGCAAGGAAGTGGTTAAAGGAAAAAGGATATAATATTTATTTTAAATATTATATGCCTAAAGAGGCCTAAAAGATTGAAGACCCAAGGAAAGAGAAGCAGGTTTAAAAAGGAATAATAATATTATAATATTTCAGGAAAAAAAGATGAGGTGAAGAAAAATGAGGTCCAAGGAATCATTAAAAAATATATCCTTGAAAAGACCCATTGAGCAGATTATAAAGGTTTTTATTTAATTTATTTAAATTAAAATATTTTAACCTATGGTTAAAATTTTAATTTAAATAAACAAAAGGTGCCAAGGTTTAATTTTTAAATTCGAATTAGAAATTCAAAAAATCGAATGTGCCAACGTGTTGAAGTGCAAAGAACAAAGTATAAAAAGGGGAAATGAATTTCATTTCAAAATTACCTATGCTATTCGAATGCCTAAGTTGAAATATAATTCGTGCACTGCATTGTGAAGGGAGAAGAGGATTCGTGTGTTTTTAATTGAGGGAGGCAAAAATCATGTTGAAATTTGAGTGAAGCACAAAACCCATTGCCAAGGCATTGGGTAGCATAGACAGTGGTCAAAGGCTTGCTAAGACACTCGTGCAGGAGAGGTCATGGTTTTGAATCCCACGTGATCCATTTTGCAAAGGAGGAATACGTGTTTTGGTTTTTGCCAAATTCCTATGAAGGCATTAGTAGGAGTGCATGGACTTAGGTTCACATCTGGGCGTGTAGCCCAGGTGGTAGCTTAGCCTTGGGCTAAGGCACTACGGTGGTAGTTGGTCATGGGTTCGAGTTTGGGCATAGTCAAAAGATGTGCGCAATAGTTTTTGAGATGTGGGCCAAATATTATAAGGTAAGCACTTTTTATTTTTAATTAAATTCACCAAGGTTTGGAAGGCGCAAATGATATAGAGGCCACATGATAATTTTAAATGCATAGGTGGAATGCATAGGGAGTCATAAGGTTAATTGAAAAATATTTTATATTTTTGTTGCTTAGAAAAATAAATAAAAGGATTGGAGTTATAAGGTGTTAACAAAGGAATTTGATTTTATGTTGAATGTTATTTTGAGAAGTTTGGAGTTTATAAGGTGTTAATAAAGGAATTTGATTTTTATGTATTGAATATTATTTTGAGAAGTTTGGAGATTATAAGGTGTACTTGAGACTTGATATTTTTGTATGGTGAAATAATTATTGAGGAGAATATTTGTGTGGAAATTTTGAGATAGATTGTTGCTATCTAACCTTGAAATTGGCAAAGAGGATTTGATTGTGATTAAGACAGGTTTTGAAGACATATCTCCATCAAAGCAAAAAGGTATGGGCACATCATATTTTGTTTGAAATATTGGAATGAATGTTGTGAAATACAAGGTGGAGTGAAAAGGATTGTTTGATAAGCATTGTTGGAAATATTGAGTGAATTATTATATGCTTCATTGGTGAATGTTTAGAGAACATTTGAGATAGAGATTGAGGACTATTTGAGTTAGGGTTTGAAACCCACTTTGTGCACCTTGTTTGAAGAAGTATGAAAACACTTGTTTAGGGTTTGTGAGCAAGTTGTGTTTCATTGATTGAATGAATGAGTGAAATTCTTGAGCATTGGTTTTGAGTGATATTGAAAGTGATTGTGCAAACTTTAGAAACCAGATTTGTGAAAGCGATAGACTTAATGATTGAGTAGAACATATTGAGTTTTTGATAGAGTACATCATTCTCTATATGTTCTAGAGGTTAAAAAAATTCTGAGTAGAATATGTCTAAACTGCTTCAAGTTAAAGGAATTACTTTGAAGATTAGACAAAGCAATTGATAGCATTGTGTGCAATATTTGAGATTGATTGAGCATATCTTGTGAGATGTTTTGAGCATGTGTTTGAGCATATTTGAGTAAGCTTTTGTTAAAGCTTAAGGACATATTTGAGTAAGCTTTTGTGAAAGCTTAAGGATAGATTTGAGCAAGATTTTGTGAAAGCTTGTAGGTAGATTTGAGGTAAGTCTTTGTGAAGACTTGAGAGTAGATTTGAGATAAGTCTTAGTGAAGACTTGAGAGCAGATTTGAGATAAGTCTTAGTGAAGACTTGAGAGTATATTTGAGGTAAGTCTTAGTGAAGACTTGAGAGCAGATTTGAGACAAGTCTTAGTGAAGACTTGAGAGTAGATTTGAGGTAAGTCTTAGTGAAGACTTGAGAGTAGATTTGAGGTAAGTCTTAGTGAAGACTTGAGATAAAATTTGAGGTAAGTCTTTGTGAATACTTGAGAGCAGAGTTGATTGATTGATTTGTTCAAGATTTGTGTTAAGGCTTGGGGTAAATCTAAGTAGAGTTGATTTGTGATTGGATCAAGCTTTGTGTTAAGGTTTGAGGATAGATTTTGGTGCATATTTGAGAGCAAATTTGTGCTAGACATGAGTATAGTTACTAGATCAAGGATAGTGTTTGGTGCAGATTTGAGATAGAGTTGAGAGTAATATTTGGAGGTGATAGAGTAGAGGATAGTAGTCTCTAGTGGATAGAGATCCATTATATAGGTTGAGTGAGGATAAAGGTCTTCTATGGAGAGAGATCCACAAGCTAGTGTAGTGGGGGTAATAGTCTTCTAGAAGATCACCAACCAGAGTAGAGGAGAAAGAGTTCTCCTATGGATAGAGATCCATGAACTAGAGCAAGGGGAAAGAGTTCTCCTATGGAGTGTGATCCATGAAGTAGCTAGGAAGATAGAGTTCTTCTATGGAGAGAGATCCACGAACCAGTTGAGGAGAAAGAGTTCTCCTGGGTCAAGTTCCACGAACTAGAGAAAAGGGGAAAGAGTTCTCTTATGGAGAGAGATCCACAAATCAGAGCATTAGGGGATTGGTGTCTCCTTTGGATAGAGGTCCATAAACATTGTAATAGGGAAGTGATTCCCAAGAGGATTTGTTGAGAAAATTTAGTAGAAATATTTTCTCCGTGGAGTAGCCCACATTGGGTGAACCACGTTAAATTGGTGTCTCTATTGTGTGTGATGATTTATGCATTACTTTGATTACTTCTATTGATATTGCCATTGATAATATTGGATAATATTGTTTGGGAAAGAAAAGTAAAAGTTGATCTTATACTGTTCACCCCCCTCTCAGTATAATCTTGTGTTCTTCAATTGGTATCAGAGTGGGTTCCTTCGAAAGAGTTTAACAGCTTGAAGGAAAAGTATACAGGAACATAGATGGCATATCAAAGTGGATCTTCAACAAATAAGGCACCATTGTTCGATGGGAATAATTATGCATTTTGGAGTGTAAGAATGAAGGTTTATCTAATGGCATAAGGAAATGAGATATGGCAAGCAGTTGAGGATGGGTACACACTACCAGCTACTCCTCCTATAGATAAATATGGTAAGCTTCTACATCTGAATAATTCAAAGGCAATGAATGCAATATTAAGTGGTTTATGTGAAGCAGATTTTGTAAAAGTTATGCATTGCACATCAGCAAAAGAGATTTGGGAAAAGTTGAAGAAAATATATGAGGGAGACAAAAAGGTCAAGATGGCAAAATTACAAAATCACAAGAAAAAATTTGAAGACTTGAAGATGAAGGATGAGGAAGACATTGCTACATACTTACTTCATGTGGATGAGGTTGTTAACTCCATGCAAGGACTTGGGTTTAAAGTTGAAGAATCAGATGTTTGTCAAAATGTTTTAAGGTCACTCCCTAAGAGGTATAGTGAAAAGGTTTTAGCCATAGAAGAAATAAGAGATATTGAAACTTTGACTAGGGATGAGTTACATGGAACTCTCACAGATTTTGAGATGAGAATAGGAAAGGATCCTATCCCCAAGATAGAGGTAGCCTTCAAAGTAGCAAAGAAGACAAAGGATAAGAAATCAGATTCAAGTAATGAGTCATCCAGTGATGAAGAAGCAAACTATGGCAGAAGGAACAAGGACTCAAGAAAGCACAAAGGTACAAAAATAGTTAAGTGTTTCAATTGTGGTAAATATGGTCACTATGCATCTAACTATCCAGAAGCTGGAAGTAGCAGTGGTGAAGAAAAACAGGATCATAGGAACAAGGAAGCAGGAAAATCCAGGTATCAAAAGAAAAATAGGTATGGACAAAACAAGCATGAAAAGAAGTTTTTCCAGAGGCATAAGAAGAGTTTCTATGCAGATAATACAGGCAAGAGTTCAAGTGATAGTGATGAAATATCTTCAGGTAATGATGAAGAAGAAATTATCTTCTTGGCAATAGAGGAAGAAGGAAGTGCTTCTATTGGAGATAAATCTGAAAGGTATGAAGATGCTCTTGAAGACAAAGGAGTAGAGGAAGAATCAGAAAATGAAGAAGAAGGAGAAGTTGATCTAGAAGGTGAGCTTATTTCTACTCTTAAGGAATTAAGAAAGGTTAGAAAGCAGAACTCAAAACTCAAGGTTCAATTTCAAGAATGTGATGAAGAGAAAGGAAAGCTTATACAAGATCTGACAAACTCAATATCTAAGACAAGGATATTTAAAGAAAGGTTAGAGGCAAAAGTCTTAGAATGTGAAAAATTAGAGCATGAGGTAGCTTCACTAAGAAAGGAAGTGAAAGAGTCTAAATACAAGCTACACAAGTTTGGGAAAAGCTCAAAGACCTTGGATAAGATTATCAGTGTACAAAGATCTTCATTCATAAGGACTAGACTTGGTTTTGAAGAGGAACAAAGAGAACAAGGAGAGGAGTCAAGCTCAAGCTCCAAAGAAGAAGAAGCTTCAGAAGAAGAAAGTAAAGGAGAAAGTGAGACTTATGAGGATAAGTTGAAAAATAGAAGGTTCACCAAGGAAGGAAACAATGCACAAATGAGGAATAGAGAACATCACAGGGAAGAAAGGACTAAGAGACCAATGGGGTCAAGGCAATATTTCTTCAAAGGATGTTGCTTCTCATGTCACAGGTTTGGACACAAGGCTATGCAGTGCAGGACACATGAAAAGAAGGAATATGGTTTTGGTATTGGCTTCACCAAGAGAAATTTCAGAAATGGGCATCTATTTCAAGGGTATTGTTACTCTTGTAATCATTTTGGTCATAAAGCAGTTAATTGCAGGGTTCATGATAGGAATGGATATGGCTTCACCAGGAGGAACTTCAAGATATTTGCACCTTCAAGGAACCACAACATTAAGTGTTATAAGTGCAATAATGTTGGGCATATGGCTAAGTGGTGTAGAACAGAATTTCCAGAGACAAGCAAGAACATGAATACTCAAAGGAATCAGAAGGATCAGTTGAGGAAGAAGGTGGACAAAGAAAAACAACATTGTATGCTAGGAGTAGAAATACTCCCACCCCAAAATTAATCACCTCAAGGAAAGGAGGTGGGGAGGGGGCTGAGCTAAGAGTCTTATATTTAGCCCCAAAGGTGGCCCTTTGCCATTGATGTCAAAGGGGGAGAGATTTGAGTTAGGGGGAGAGCATTCAGCCAGCAAGGGGAGCAGAACTAAAAAAGTAAAAGGAATGTTAAAAAAAAAGGGGTTGCCATCAATGACAAAGGGGGAGATTGTTGGAAATTTGAGCAAGTTTTGTTGTCATTGATGTCAAGAGGTTTGATGTCTAGTTTTGTCGTCATTGATGTCACAAGGTTGATTTTCCAAAAGGCAAGGAAGTGGTTAAAGGAAAAAGGGTATAATATTTATTTTAAATATTATATGCCTAAAGAGACCTAAAATATTGAAGACCCAAGGGAAGAGAAGCAGGTTTAAAAAGAAATAATAATATTATAATATTTCAGGGAAAAAAAGATGAGGTGAAGAAAAACAAGGTCCAAGGAATCATTAAAAAATATATCCTTGAAAAGACCCATTGAGCAGATTATAAAGGTTTTTATTTAATTTATTTAAATTAAAATATTTTAACCTATGGTTAAAATTTTAATTTAAATAAACAAAAGGTACCAAGGTTTAATTTTTAAATTTGAATTAGAAATTCAAAAATCAAATGTGCCGACATGTTGAAGTGCAAAGAACAAAGTATAAAAAGGGGAAATGAATTTCATTTCAAAATTACCTATGCTATTTGAATGCCTAAGTTGAAATATAATTTGTGCGTTGCATTGTGAAGGGAGAAGAGGATTCATGTGTTTTTATTTGAGGGAGGCAAAAATCATGTTGAAATTTGAGTGAAGCACAAAATCCATTGCCAAGGCACTGGGTAGCGCAGACGATGGTCAAAGGCTTGCTAAGATGCTCGTGCAAGAGAGGTCATGGTTTTGAATCCCATGCGATCCATTTTGCAAAGGAGGAAGACATGTTTTGGTTTTCATCGAATTCCTATGGAGGCATTAGTAGGAGTGCATGGACTTAGGTTCACATCTGGGCATGTAGCCCAAGTGGTAGCTTAGCCTTGGGCTAAGGCACTACGATGGTAGTTGGTCATGGGTTCGAGTTTGGGCGTAGTCAAAAGATGTGCGCAATAGTTTTTGAGACATGGGCCAAAGATTATAAGGTAAGTGCTTTTTATTTTTAATTAAATTCACCAAGGTTTGGAAGGCGCAAATGATATAGAGGCCACGTGATAATTTTAAATGCATAGGTGGAATGCATAGGGAGTCATAAGGTTAATTGAAAAATATTTTATATTTTTGTTGCTTAGAAAAATAAATAAAGGATTGGAGTTATAAGGTGTTAACAAAGGAATTTGATATGTTGAATGTTATTTTAAAAGTTTGGAGTTTATAAGGTGTTAACAAAGGAATTTGATTTTTATATGTTGAATGTTATTTTGAGAAGTTTGGAGATTATAAGGTGTACTTGAGACTTGATATTTTTGTATGGTGAAATAAATATTGAGGAGAATATTTGTGTGGAAATTTTGAGATAGATTGTTGCTATCTAACCTTGAAATTGGCAAAGAGGATTTGATTGTGATTAAGATAGGTTTTGAAGACATATCTCCATCAAAGAAAAAATGTATGGGCACATCATATTTTGTTTGAAATATTGGAATGAATGTTGTGAAATACAAGGTGGAGTGAAAAGGATTGTTTGATAAGCATTGTTGGAAATATTGAGTGAATTATTATATGCTTCATTGGTGAATGTTTAGAGAACATTTGAGATAGATATTGAGGACTATTTGAGTTAGGGTTTGAAACCCACTTTGTGCACCTTGTTTGAAGAAGTATGAAAATACTTGTTTAGGGTTTGTGAGCAAGTTGTGTTTCATTGATTGAATGAATGAGTGAAATTCTTGAGCATTGGTTTTGAGTGATATTGAAAGTGATTGTGCAAACTTTAGAAACCAGATTTGTGAAAGCGATAGACTTAATGATTGAGTAGAACATATTGAGTTTTTGATAGAGTACATCATTCTCTATATGTTCCAGAGGTTAAAATAATTCTGAGTAGAATATGTCTAAACTGCTTCAAGTTAAAGGAATTACTTTGAAGATTAGACAAAGCAATTGATAACATTGTGTGCAAGATTTGAGATTGATTGAGCATATCTTGTGAGTTGTTTTGAGCATGTGTTTGAATATATTTGAGTAAGCTTTTGTTAAATCTTAAGGATATATTTGAGTAAGATTTTGTGAAAGCTTAAGGACATATTTGAGCAAGCTTTTGTGAAAGCTTGTAGGTATATTTGAGGTAAGTCTTTGTGAAGACTTGAGAGTAGATTTGAGATAAGTCTTTGTGAAGACTTGAGAGCATATTTGAGGTAAGTCTTAGTGAAGACTTGTAGAGCAGATTTGAGGTAAGTCTTAGTGAAGACTTGAGAGTAGATTTGAGACAAGTCTTAGTGAAGACTTGAGAGAGATTTGAGGTAAGTCTTAGTGAAGACTTGAGAGTATATTTGAGGTAAGTCTTGGTGAAGACTTGTAGAGAATATTTGAGATAAGTCTTAGTGAAGACTTGAGAGCAGAGTTGATTGATTTGTTCAAGATTTGTGTTAAGGCTTGGGGTAAATCTAAGCAGAGTTGATTTGTGATTGGATCAAGCTTTGTGTTAAGGCTTGAGGATAGATTTGAGGATAGAGTTTGGTGTATATTTGAGAGTAGATTTGTGCTAGACCTGAGATAGAGTTAGAGCAAATTTGTACTAGACCGAGGATAGTGTTTGGTGCAGATTTGAGATAGAGTTGAGAGCAAGATTTGGAGGTGACAAAGTAGAGGATAGTAGTCTCCAGTGGATAGAGATCCATTAGCCAAGGCAATGAGGATAGAGGTCTTCTAAGTGAGGATAGAGGTCTTCTATGGAGAGAGATCCACAAGCCAGTGTAGTGGGGGTAGTAGTCTTCTAGAAGATCACCAACCAGAGTAGAGGAGAAAGAGTTCTCCTGTGGATAGAGATCCATGAACTAGAGCAAGGGGAAAGAGTTCTCCTATGGAGAGTGATCCACGAAGTAGCTAGGAAGATAGAGTTCTTCTATGGAGAGAGATCCACGAACCAGTTGAGGAGAAAGAGTTCTCTTGGGTCAAGTTCCATGAACCAAAGAAAAGGGGAAAGAGTTCTCCTATGGAGAGAGATCCACAAATCAGAGCATTAGGGGATTGGTGTCTCCTTTGGATAGAGGTCCATAAACATTGTAATAGGGAAGTGATTCCCAAGAGGATTTGTTGAGAAAATTTAGTAGAAATATTTTCTCCGTGGAGTAGCCCACATTGGGTGAACCACGTTAAATTGGTGTCTCTATTGTGTGTGATGATTTGTGCATTGCTTTGATTACTGCTATTGATATTGCCATTGATAATATTGGATAATATTGTTTGGGAAAGAAAAGTAAAAGTTGGTCTTATATTGTTCACCTCCCCCTCTCAAGTATAAGCTTGTGTTCTTCACAAGATTGTTAAGAAAATAGTTAAGAAAAATAAAATTGATGCTAGTAGCTGATAGGATAAATGAAATTGCATGAGGACATGTGATTAAGTTAGTTGGGTGAATGATGATTTAGGAAAATAGGTTGGGGGATTACATTTATTAGCCTTAATTTCATACTCAAACTGATTAATTTTGAAGCATTTTATGGACAGTTTTACTAGTTTTTGTTAAATGAAATGTTTTACACTTAAATGTTAATGGAGTAGATGTAAAGGGTAAATGTGATTAGTATTGTTGTTATTTGATTTATTTCTATGTACTTTGTTTCCTTGGAGTGTTGTTATATACATAGGTCATTTTTCAATACTATAAAATGTATTACAAAAGGATCTTGATGCAGGAGCATCCGACGGCAGCAGAGCAATCTTGCATCAACCAAATTTTTCTAAGTGTTTCCAAAATTTGGTTCTGTTTCGAAGTATTTAGCAAAAAAAAGGTAGAATTTGGAGGGTCGCAAAATCGCGACACAAAAGTGGAGTACAAGCTCGCAGCAAAAAATGGTTGCGATATCATGACACGCAATATCGTGACATAAACACGAAACAAATGCCGAGGGCAAAAGTGGTCATGATATTGCGATGCGCAATATCGTGACAGAAAATAAAAATCAAGGATCAAAGGCAGAAAACATAAGGCATGGGCTCGAAGGCAGAAGGCAGAAGGCAGAAGCAAAACTCAAAGGTGGAAAACTCAAGGCAAAGGTTTTGTCGCAAAATCATGGCATCTAAAGGAGATTAAGGCAAGTCAGAGTTTTTGTCACGATATCGCGACGTTTTTTGGAAGTTAAGGCACGGAGGGGGTTTTTCATCATGATATCGCGACATCACGATATCGCGACGTCGCGATGTCACGACGTTTTTGAAGCTAAGGTACGAAGGGGGTTTTTTGTCATGACATCACGACGTCACGATATCACGACGTCGTGATATCGCGACATTCTTTGCAGACTAAGGCATGGAGAAATTTTCATCATGATGTCGCGACATCGCGATGTCGTGACGTCATGATATTGCGACGTCGTGATATCACAACGTTATTTGTGGACTAAGGTGTGGGGGCATTTTGGTTGCGATATCGTGACATTATTTGCAGACGAAGGCAAGGTGATAGTTTGGTCATGATATCACGACATGTCATGATTTCACGGCCAGTTGAAGACAAATAAAAAATGGACACATGGACAGGCCATGCGCACGGGAAAAGAGACAGCTATTACAGATAAATATTTTGACAAAGTGATGGTTGTAGGTGAAGGACCTATTAAATGCATGCTTTCATGGAGGGTCAGGGAGTTGGTCAATCACGGAAGAAAAATTTAAGATTCAGCAAGGGAAGCCGATTTTGGCAGGTTTTAATTTAATGTATTTTCTAGAAGGGTGATTAATGACATCGAGGGTCGAGACCTCAATAAAAACTTGGGAAATTGTAATAGATCGGGGGTGGATCGGGGAATGGAGGCGATGGTGTGATTTTGAAGACCAAGCGGAGCGCTGGTCATTTGGAAGCCTACGGACTGTTTGTAATGTATTTTTATAGATTTAATATAGAGGAAATTTGAAATTTGTGAGTCTGCCTGTGTGTTTATTTCTTGGTCCCCCATCAGTGGTATCAGAGTCGAAAGTTCCTGAGTGTGTAACAGATCGTTGGACGTGAGGCAGTTACACCAGGATCTATGGAACAGATCATGAGAAAGTGAGTAGAATGCCTCCGAGAAGAAACCCTATTGGTGGGGGAGGCATGATGACAGCACTAGATTTTTGAGCTTTGCAGCGGCAAGTTCAGGCCCTGCAAGAAGAACTGTGCAAAGGACATGAACCAAGAAGAGATGCAGACAGTGAAGACGAAGTAGATGAATAAGAAAATCAGTCTGAAGAAGAAGAGGAGGCTATAGATCCAACACAAGCCAGACTGTACAAAGCGATATCCCAGATTGGGAAAAGGTCGAAGATGGAAGTCTCCACGTATTTCAAGAATCTAGATCCGGAGGAATTGATCGACTAGATCAATGATCTGGAAGAGTACTTTGAGTATGAAGAAGTTGAAGATCCCGAGAGGGTCAGATTCACTAAGACCAAGCTGAAGGGTCATGCCAGCTTATGGTGGAAGGGAGTACAGCTGGAACATAATAGAAGAGGAAAAGAGAGAATAACAAGATGGGAACGGATGGTAGAAAAATTAAAAATACAATTTATTCTAGCAGATTACGAGTTGGATTGCTAAGAAAAATGCAGAGTTTGAGACAGATGAATAAAACTGTCCAAGAATACACGAAGGATTTTTATAAGATCTCCATCAGAACTGGACATTTAGAAGCAAGTAAGGAGAAGGTGGCCCGTTATATTAATGGGTTGAGACCCAGTATCCAGGAAGAGTTGAGCTTAGTTCGGGTGAGCACCATTGAAGATGCTTACCAGTTTGCTCTAAAAGTTGAAGAAAAACTGAACAGAAGGTTTGAGAGCAAGCAAAGAGGAAGAGGGCACGGAGGAAAGACTGGTGGAAGAAAAGATGAAGGAAAAGAGAAGAAATAAGAGGTTAGCAGCAGTCGGGATCAGAAGGAAAATGAGGAACCCAAACTGCAAGTTCAGAACAATGGCTACCCAAGAGGAAGAGGTGGATCTGGATGAGGAAACAGAGGAGGAGTGTTCTGGGGAACCTGTTTCCACTACAAAGAAGAGGGACATCGGGCATATGAGTGTCCCCAGCACCCCGAGAGGGTGAACAAGAAACATGTGGGTCTTGCCAGAGCTGCTGTGGTAGAGGAAGATGTTGAATCAGAACATTCTAAAGAAGCTGAGAAAGGAGAAGCAATGATCATGAGGAGAACCATGCTGATTGAGGAAGACAAACCAGAGCAGAGAAGAAGCCCGTTTTGCACACGATGCAAAAGTGCAGGCAAATTCTATAATGTTATTATAGATAATGGGAGTACAGATAACTTATGCTCCGAGGAGATGGTTGCTAAGTTATAGCTGGAGAGGAAGAGACACCCACATCCATACCGGATTGCATGGTTGCGGAAGGACCACAGAGCATGGGTCCGTGAACAGTGCTTAGTCACGTTCAATATTAGGAAGTACCAGGATGAGGTCCTGTGTGATGTTTTCCCCATGGATGCTTGCCATTTTTTGTTAGGAAGGCCATGGAAGTTTGATCGGAGTGCAGTGCATGATGGCCGTGCAAATACGTACTCCTTGACGAAAGATGGAGTGCACCACAAGTTAAAGCCAATACAGGCAGTGGACGAGAAGGTGTGTAGTAGTGCCAGAATTTGTCTGGTAGAAGGCAAAAAATATTTTTTCCAGGAGACGGGGTTTAAGTGGGCTGCAGAGGTAGGTGCACATTTGGAGCTAATACAAGAGATGCGGACCGAACAACATAGAAGTGAAGGTCACTTCTCCATTTACCCAAGGTGTCTGATGCAGGAGCATCCGACGACAGTAGAGCAATCCTGCATCAACCAAATTTTTCTAAGTGTTTCCAAAATTTGGTTCTGTTTCGAAGTATTTAGCAAAAAAAAGGCAGAAGTTGGAGGGTCGCGAAATCGTGACATAAAAGCGGAGTATAGGCTTGCAGCCAAAAATGGTCACGATATCGCGATGCGTGATATCACGACAGAAACATGGAACGAAGGCCAAGGGCAAAAGTGGTCGCGATATCGCGACGCGCGATATCGCGATAGAAAATCAAAAGCAAGGATCAAAGGTAGAAAACATAAGGCATGGGCTCAAAGGTGGAAGGCAGAAGGCAGAAGCAAAACTCAAAGGCGAAAAACTCAAGGCAAAGGTTTTGTCACAAAATCGTGGCATCTAAAGGAGATTAAGGCAAGTCAGAGTTTTTGTCATGATATCGCGACGAGGCATGGGCTCAAAGGTGGAAGGCAGAAGGCAGAAGGAAAACTCAAAGGCGAAAAACTCAAGGCAAAGGTTTTGTCACAAAATCGTGGCATCTAAAGGAGATTAAGGCAAGTCAGAGTTTTTGTCATGATATCGCGACTTCGCGATATCACGACGTCGCGATATCGCGACGTTTTTTGGAAGTTAAGGCATGGAGGGGGTTTTTTGTCGTGATGTCATGACATTTTTGAAGCTAAGGTACAGAGGGGGTTTTTTGTCATGACATCACAATGTCGCGATATCACGATGTTATTTATGGACTAAGGCACGGAGGCATTTTCATCACGATGTCGTGACGTTGCGATATCACGACATCGTGATATCGCAACGTTATTTACGGACTAAGGCACGGGGGAATTTTGGTCATTATATCATGATGTTATTTGTAGACGAAGGCAAGGCAACAGTTTGGTCGTGATATCGCGACATGTCACGATATCACGACATGTCACGATTTCGTGTCCAGTTGAAGACAAATAAAAAATGGACACGTGGACAGGCCATGCATGCGGGAAAAGAGACAGTTGTAGATAAATATTCTGACAAAGCGATGGTTGCAGGTGAAGGACCTATTAAATGCGTGCTTTCATGGAGGGTCAGGGAGTTGGCCAATCACGAAAGAAAAATTTAAGATTCGACAGGGGAAGCCAATTTTGGCAGGTTTTAATTTAATGTATTTTCCAGAAGGGTGATTAATGACATCGAGGGCCGAGACCTCGATAAAAACTCAGGAAATTGTAATAGATCGGGGGTGGATTGGGGAATGGATGCGGTGGTGTGATTTTGAAGACCAAGTGGAGCGCTGGTCATTTGGAAGCCTACGGGCTATTTGTAATGTATTTTTCCAGATTTAATACAGAGGAAATTTGAAATTTGTGAGTGTGCCTATGTGTTTATTTCTCGGTCCCCCATCAGATCTATAGCTACATTCTTATTCCAAAAAAGCAAGAAATTCCTATAAATTTAGTTATGCATGAAACAAACCCAAGATAATAGGATGGGTTTCCTATAAAATAAGAGTTAAAATCTCCTAAAATTTAGGGAACCGCTCCTAGAAATAAGGGAGTTGTATAAATGGAAGAACATATCAATGACAACTGGGTAGAACCTATTAGCAGTAGTAGTTACAACAAGGCATAATTTGTTTGACATCAACAAGACAACTTAGGTAGTTAGGAAGTAGTTAGGAATAAGTTGAGACAACTCATACCTTTTGTTGGTTAGTAATAACCAATAGAGGATGTTTTGTCTCTCCTGTAGATTAGCAACAAACTTGATTTTATTTCTAAAATAGACTGTAACAAAACCTTTATTTTTGTAGCTAATTTCTAAATTAGTTTTCACAATTAGTTAAGTTTGTTATACAATAAGGAGTCTGGTACGTTAATACCAAAGAAGGCATTGTAATGTGAAGAAAAATATTTATAAATATCACATTCTGGTTTTTGTATGGACTATCATGATTGTGCATTTCTAGCCATGACAATATTTAACTTTCTAAAGGAATAATAGTTATTTTTGGTTTATTTGATGTCTGCAACTTTTGTATGATGGTGTATAATTAATGTAAGTTCTTTGAATTAAATTTAGGGACTATGAAGTAGGTTTAGAGAGGGCCCATTAAACCTAGATAGCCCATAAACTCTCTCTCCTGTTAGCTTTAGTATAAATGTAGATAGTTGATAAGTTGGTTTATTTTGAGTGGATTCCTTTTAGTTGATAAGTAGGAGTTGATTTGTTGTTATTTTAGCATTAATTAGGAGTAATATGGTTGCATTCAACCTAGATAATTGTTAAACTAGTTACAGGCCTATGTAGTTTTAGGATTTTCTTTCAGCACATGCTTTCATTTTCTAGTTTGTTTCAAGTTGTTTCTTACTTTCTTAGGTAGGAGTTAGTGTATGCAAGAGAAAATAGTGGCTCATATAGAAAAATACCCCTATTAAATCAAACCTAGTGGATAATTTGAGTGGTTAGCACAAACCCATTAGGATCAATGTGAATCTTTTAAGGACCTTTTATACAATCATATTATTTATACAATTGTCTATCTTAATAATTGACATGGGGGAGTTGTATTTATTGTGGGTAGGTATTTATATGCTCAATAACCTAACTATCATCATAAGTTAAAGATTATTATTTTCATTAGTGAGAGGTTATTTATATCTATAAACACATTTCCTTATTTATGTTCTTATTTCTCTATATATATTTTCTTTATTATCTATAAGTGCTATGACATATAATATTTTTTGAGTAGTTTGATTAATTTAATTCATCCTAAATATATTGCATAGTTCAAGATAGTATTAAATTAATATTGAATCACCATTGCTGCATCCAAAAGTATGGTTCTTTATATCTTATAATAGTGATTTTAAAGGAATTATGTTTGTCTAATGGGGTGGTTGTAAAAGTGATTTTTCTAAGAATATATTTTTTTAAATTGTTCATATGGGAATGAAACAAGCCACACCCATACTACATTGTGTCCATATAGTGGTATTTCAACAACTTTTAAATTGTGTATTTATCCCTTGGAAATGTTTAAACTTGGGTCTTCTCCTTGAAAGTTGAGGAATTTAACCAGTTGAGCTCATGCAATTTAATCTAAAATGCTTTCTTTTCTTGAGGATTTTTGTGTGATTATCTTATATTGACACTTTATAAAACTCATTATTTAGAGGAGTTGGCATAGAATGAAATTTTATTAAAATTTTATTATATTTCTCTTAGAGATATTTGATTTTAAGTCTTACATTAACAAACTCTGGGGAAGTGGTGTTTCTTAGAGGAGTGGTCATAGGACAAAGGATTTATTGATCCTTAAGAGCTTATGATCTTCTACATGCATCCACAACATCATAAGAGGGGAGGTTAATCCTCTCAATATCTAGATTGTAGCTAGCTCTTTTCTAATATAACAAACTAAAATAAAATACTTAAGGGAAAAAGATTTGAGAAAGAAATTAAATGCATAAAATATAAATGTAGTTAGTTTATTATAGTCATATTACTATGATCTAGTTGAAATATCCTAAATAACTTGTATATTTCATCCATAAAATCTTGTAACCAACAATATAATGCATATAAATAACTAACGGGGGAAAAAAGGGTAAATCCACTAGTATCACATATTCGAATATAATAAGGTGCATATATGCAATCAATAGTTGAAATCCATGGTCAAATTATCCATTGTTTGTAATGTGTAATTTTTTTATAAGAATATGATTTAAAGGAGTATATCTATATTTTTGAATAGCCATAGAGATCCTTGAAAATGACCCTTGAGTTTTTATTTATAGAAAAATTAATTAACTCTACTTCTAACTATATTAAATGCCTTTTAATTCTAATTAACATGGCTTAATATGATCATTTGATAAAATGGTTCGTAATCATTCAAATTTGGCAATAAAGCTCTTATTCATGCATTACAATCACCATTGATATTACTAGGAGTTTGAAATGTCATTAGCTATGCCATTTTTTTTTTTAATTTTACCCTTTGAAACCCACACCCATGATATTTGATCAACAAATCACCCCTTAAAAATATTGGATCACTAAATTTCCAAAATCAATGATTCATCATTATTGATAATAGATAAATCATTGACTAGCTTTTGAATTATCATCCTTTGGCGAGTCTACAAATTACTAACAAGTTGTTTGTTTAATCATTGACATAATATTTAAGAAAATTTCCCTATATATTCTTGGGTTCTAACTTTCACACTTAAAAATTAGGCCACTTATATAATTTTAGGTATCCTATCATATTTTCTAATTACCTCTAGTCATTTTATAGCTTAAATTACCCTAATTTCAAGTTTATCCTCTTGTACATGATAGTTTTTACTTATAGAGTATAATGGTAGCAGTCAAACTAATATAATTATAGTTGCAAAAAAATCAAGCTTTATTAATGATAAATCCTAGACTATACCTTATTCCATTAGACACAAAGTCTTCAAAACTAGATCAACTAAAATATAAAATTATAACATTGTAGGACTTATTATATATGAGAGGCTTTGATAAGATAAAAGGGTCTACAATGCTACTCATTTTGCATCCAAAGGCATCTACATTTCACTTATACCTATTATCAATCTTCTCAATTATTCATAATTATATTTGGAAAGGTCATATTCATGTACACACTATTTAATATTTTTAGCAACATCTCCAAATTGATAATTGTATTTTAGGTCTCTAATTTTGTATTCCTAGGAGAAAACTCTCTTGATAACAAATATTTTTTCTCTACCTTGATCAAGATAACATATTTATCACCAACAATGAGTTCTCCTTGATCAATGAGGGGAGTAGGAAATCCACTACTTACAAACTACAATGCCTTTTCTTTCATCTCATCTAAGGATGTCTTTAAAGTGTCATGAGATTCTATGAATTCATTTTATTCCTTTTTTGGAAGGTATATTATTCAATAATAATTGTACTAACTTATTATTTGTAATAACTAATTATAGAACTTGTTAGCTTTGTGCTTAGTATATTTCATTTTTTCAATTGGTTATATGGTATTGAAATAGGCCCCACTCATATTACATCATCACTAGATAGTGGTATTATAGTAGCTTTGATATTATGCATGTATCATTTGAAAATATTCAAATCTAGGTCTTCTCCTTGAATATTGAAGAATCTAACTAGTTGAGCTAATGATATTTGATCTTCATATGTTCATTTTAATATCTATACATGATCTAATTTGGGGCTCAACTCATCTTGTACACTATAAATTGTTGTATTATCCTCTAATTAATTTTATGCATCCATTTTTGTAGGTTAGATATCCTCTCAAACACTTCACCTCTATATAAATCTAGTCTCATAAAGGCTTGATCAAGTCCATAGTAGATACTTATATTTTAATTCTTTCCATATCCTTCAAGTTATTTTTTTATTTCAAGGATGTTATATATTCATCCTTCTTTGATGCTCACTCACCATATGTCTCTTAATTTCATCCAATTGAACTTGGAATTTCTATATTTCTTGCCTGATTTTTTGTTTCTATTGGTTCCTCTAGTTTCTTCTTCAAGTCTTCATTTCCTTGGTGTAACTACTATTGGAGGTCTTTTTTCTCTTTTTAACATCCTCTAGATCCTTTTGTAGTTGGGTAATTTTATTATTCTTTACTTAGATCTCTACATCAATAACTACCATAATTACAAGGCCAAATTGATCCAAGTGCTATTATAAATCCATGTAAAATAAATATTTCTTTAGAAAAAAAAATCGAATAATCATAATGGTATAAAATACTTATAAAAATCATAAGAAACATATCATAAAAAGTATATCACAAGATAACATTTATTTACAAAAACAATAGGAACAATTGGAAAAATAAATATCATAATTCCAAAACCTCCTTTGCTTTTGTGCAAAAAACAAACTATCTCCATCTTACAAAACTGCCATACTCTAAAATAATTCTTGAAAAGTTTCATATAGATAATGCAAAACAATTTTTTTTCTTCATAACAAATTTTGTCTTATTGGTACAACAAAACTAATCCGCCTAAGTGGTCTCTATACCATTTTTTAACAAACTTATTCATAAAAGTAATATTTATCAAACTTAGAAACACTTAGGGTGAATACAACTATTTATGCAATGCATTTTAACATGCTCTATGTATTTGCAAGCAAACATGCACAATACATTTCAACAATCAAGAGTGGATCTCATGTTCTTTACTTAACATGCTCTATGTAATTGCAAGAAAACATGCACAATACATTTAAAACAACCAAAGAGAGTTTTAAAAATATTATAATGTGTACCTTTACCTTATTTTACCTTGACATGTGTCCATAATATGTGTCATTTGTTTTTTCATATGGTGACATGTGTCACCAACCTTTATCCTTCTCCTTTTCTATAAAGGTATTGTAATATGTTACTTTTCTTTGAGATTTTAGTTTATCCATTCAGCATATTGCCTAGTGCCTCCATGTCTATGTTATGTGTCTTGTTTTGACTCCAAGTGATGTTTTTTTCATAATAGGATATAGTTAAAATCCAATAGAGAAGATCCTATACTTCTCTCTATAATGATATCCCTACCTACTCAAGTCTCAGAAAACCATCATAAATATTTTTCTTCTAAACCAAACCTTTCCCAAAATTCAATCAACAAACATAGTAGATCAAATATTTTCTTTTCTAATATTCCCTTAAGGAATAATATCAACATAAATGGGTTATCTTAATGTATTCTAAAAATGACTTCATAAGTAATACTCTAAAAAGTAAACAATACTATCTTTCTTGTTTCAATTTTCATAAGAGATGTTCTTTTGATCCTTCTATTATTTCTTTCATTCAATTATTATTTACATAAAACCTAATTTTTCCATACACTTAGTTAAATATAATATAGAACCTACATAATTTTTTTGGAAAATTATAATAAAAAAATGAATCACAAGCAAAATTCAATCATACAGCAAAGACAATCCTTCAAATGCACTTACCAAACATGTTTCCAAGGTAAAGCATTCATCCAACAACATAAAACTAAACTTACATAAATAAAAAGGTCTAACAAAGTTAATAATAAACTCAGACAATAGTGATCAACATCAAAACACAATGGTTTAAATATGCACAAGGAAAACATTTATGCATATTTGGTAGTCTTTAATCTACCTTAGGTTTACTCAGCCACTACCCAAGATGAAAAAGATCTGAGAAGATAATTAAAAATCCAACATCTATGCACCCAATGGCTACAACAAGGATGCTACAAGACAAAAGCAAAAATTATAACAACATGCACAAATGGGTGCCACAATATCAACAACAAACACTCTAGTAACATATGCAAAAGGTACTAAAATGACAATAATAAACACTATAGCAACATATACCAAAGGGGTACTAAAATGGAAATGGTGTTTGCATTGGCAACCACTACAATGTATCAAGGTAACCATAGAGTGTAGGGAGCTATGACTCATAAATCTAGAATAATAAAAAAAACAAACCAAAAAGGATCTATCCAGAGATAAACCAAAGACAAGACACCAAAAGATAAAGCTCTCAAAACCAAGGGAAGAATGCAAAAAACATAACCAAAATTTAAATAAAGAGTATGGTGAAAGTGAGAATGAATTATAAATCATATAGTAGTTATTAAAGTTACTAAACCAATCCTTCTACACCCATCAAAGCAATAGAGTACCTCTCAATGTTAGATTTGATAGAATACTTGATTCATCATTCCATGCTTCCTCCTTCTAGCTCCAAGAGTGTCTCCCCCAAAAATTCCCAAAACCCATCCAAATATTCCTTAAAATAACTTGAGAGGGAAGAAGTAAGGTTGATCAAGAATCGAGCATTCATCCATGATGAAGCCTTTTGAGCTAACCACATTTTACCCATAACATTATTTAATGAACATTGACAAAAATGCTCAAGAATACTATATATGCTTAATTAAAGCATGGTTGAGCAAGAATATTAATTCCTTTAATAATTTCAAAACTATGCAATATTATATTCCTAATGTTTTCAACATTAGTAATTCAAACAATCACATTATTTTCTTAATGTACCAACAAAGCAATTATAAGCAAATAAATCATTTTAAGCAACTATAATAATTAATATATTATCTCCATCCTAAACTTATTATTTCTAGCAATAAGGTAGTTAGATTAATTACTTATCAAATAATATAAATTGTTAATATTAATTATTAACATTGATACTAATATTTTCAAGTATTAATATTACCAACATAATAATACTTTATTGATTTAATCCATAAATCTATGCTTACAACATACAAGCATAAAAGTCACTCAAATACACAATATTGCACACCACTATTTTATCCTTAAGTAGGTAGCTCTTTTAAGATAGTCAATCACTATCACCAATCTATTGAGGATACTCATTGCACAAGCAACTTCTCATCCAAATGGTGTGACCATACAATAAACACAAATGCAATTCATCTACATGAAGGGTATTTTATTACCCCTTGAGCTATCAAGGAATACATCATCCATCATTTTTCCAAAGTTTATCTCAACTCAGATGGTTATCCCATATTAATCCACTGGTGAGGGCACCTAGTTTTGCAACCACAAATACATCAATAGTACCATATTCCAAGAATAGAATCAAATCATAAAGTGCAACTACCCATTCTTATTGCCATTATAATATAAAAATATGCATTAGATATCCACACATCAATACATAATTCATTGTCAATAAATCCTACCAAGGAGGGTTGTTACATACTCATCCCCTTAGACTACACAAAAATACTCTATGTTTCCTACAAGTGAGTAAATAAATGTTTCATTCAAATAAATATGGGAATTGCTTTCTCATTTCTTCAACATCTTCCCATGTTGCACAATTTTTAGAATACTAATCCCACTAGAACTTACATTGATCTAGGGTTCATTTCCTTAACATATTTAAATTAAACCCTAGAATATTTATTGATCTCACATAAATGGTTGAGGTATCTACATTTTACAATTTAGAAACATTCCAAACATGTGTAGGATCAGCAATATATTTCCTAAGTAGGGATATGTGGAAATTATCATGGATCTTTTATAGGTTGGAAAACAAGGCAAGCCTATAGGCTATTAAACTAATATTAATAATGATATCAAAGGGCCTAACATAGTGAGGATTCAACTTAGTTGACTTGATGGCACTTTCCATGGGTCCTACCCTCAAAAAAAAATTATCCTTCATAAATAATTCTCTTGGTAATATTTTCAGATCAACATAGCTCTTTTGGCGATCGACTGCTTCCTTGAGATTAAATTGGATTACTCTGAGTTGTTCCTCCATATCTATAATAGTGTTTTGTTTGATCATCACTCGATTCTTTATATTATCCCATGATAGATATGTTTTGCATATTCTACCATACAAGGCTTCAAATGTGACCATTCCCAATGATGCATGGTAGTCATTATTATATACAAATTCAACAAGATGCAAAAACTCTTCCCACTTAGACTTTTGGTCCATGTAGTAGCTGTAGAGCATGTCCTATAAAACTTGGTTTACCCTTTCCATTTGACCTTAAATTTATAGATGATATGTATAATTTATGTTCATATTAGTACCTACTACATGGTGAAAAGCCTTCTAGAATTTTGTCTTATTGGTACAACAAAACTAATCCGCCTAAGTGGTCTCTATACCATTTTTTAACAAACTTCTTCATAAAAGTAATATTTCTCAAACTTAGAAACACTTAGGGTGAATACAAATCTTTATGCAATGCATTTTAGCATACTCTAAGTATTTGCAAGCAAGCATGCACAATACATTTCAACAATCAAGAGTGGATGTCATGTTCTTTAATTAACATGTTCTATGCAATTGCAAGAAAACATGCACAATACATTTAAAACAACCAAAGAGAGTGTTAAAAATATTATAATGTGTACCTTTACCTTATTTTACCTTGATATGTGTCCATAATATGTGTCATTTGGTTTTTCATATGGTGACATGTGTCACCAACCTTTATCCTTCTCCTTTTCTATAAAGGTATTGTAATATGTTACTTTTCTTTGAGATTTTAGTTTATCCATTCAGCATATTGCCTAGTGCCTCCATGTCTGTGTTATGTGTCTTGTTTTGACTCCATGTGATGTTTTTTTCATAATAGGATATAGTTAAAATCCAATAGAGAAGATCCTATACTTCTCTCTATAATGATATCCCTACCTACTCAAGTCTCAAAAAACCATCATAAATATTTTTCTTCTAAACCAAACCTTTCCCAAAATTCAATCAACAAACATAGTAGATCAAATATTTTCTTTTCTAATATTACCTTAAGGAAGAATATCAACATAAAAGGGTTATCTTAATGTATTCTAAAAATGACTTCATAAGTAATACTCTAAAAAATAAACAATACTATCTTTCTTGTTTCAATTTTCATAAGAGATGTTATTTTGATCCTTCTATTATTTCTTTCATTCAATTATTATTTACATAAAACCTAAGTTTTCCATACACTTAGTTAAATATAAAATATAACCTACATAAATTTTTTGGAAAATTATAATAAAAAAATGAATCACAAGCAAAATTCAATCATACAGCAAAGACAATCCTTCAAATGCACTTACCAAACATGTTTCCAAGGTAAAGCATTCATCCAACAACATAAAACTAAACTTACATAAATAAAAAGGTCTAACAAAGTTAATAATAAACTCAAAAAATAGTGATCAACATCAAAACACAATGGTTTAAATATGCACAAGGAAAATATTTATGCATATTTGGTAGTCTTTAATCTACCTTAGGTTTACTCAGCCACTACCCAAGATGAAAAAGATTTGAGAATATAATAAAAAAACCAACATCTATGCACCCAATGGCTACAACAAGGATGCTACAAGACAAAAACAAAAATTATAACAACATGCACAAATGGGTGCCACAATATCAACAACAAACACTCTAGTAACATATGCAAAAGGTACTAAAATGACAATAATAAACACTATAGCAACATATACCAAAGGGGTGCTAAAATGGAAATGGTGTTTGCATTGGCAACCACTACAATGTATCAAGGTAACCATAGAGGGTAGGGAGCTATGACTCATAAATCTAGAATAATAAAAAAAACAAACCAAAAAGGATCTATCCAGAGATAAACCAAAGACAAGACACCAAAAGATAAAGCTCTCAAAACCAAGGGAAGAATGCAAAAAACATAACCAAAATTTAAATAAAGAGTATGGTGAAAGTGAGAATGAATTATAAATCATCTAGTAGATATTAAAGTTACTAAACCAATGCTTCTACACCCATCAAAGCAATAGAGTACCTCTCAATGTTAGATTTGATAGAATACTTGATTCATCATTCCATGCTTCCTCCTTCTAGCTCCAAGAGTGTCTCCCCCAAAAATTCCCAAAACCCATCCAAATATTCCTTAAAATAACTTGAGAGGGAAGAAGTAAGGTTGATCAAGAATCGAGCATTCATCCATGATGAAGCATTTTGAGCTAACCACATTTTACCCATAACATTCTTTAATGAACATTGACAAAAATGCTCAAGAATACTATATATGCTTAATTAAAGCATGGTTGAGCAAGAATATTAATTCCTTTAATAATTACATAACTATGCATAATTATATTCCTAATATTTTCAACATTAGTAATTGAAACAATCACATTATTTTCGTAATGTACCAAAAAAACAATTATAAGCAATTAAATCATTTTAAGAAACTATAGTAATTAATATTTTACCTCCATCCTAACCTTATTATTTCTAGCAATAAGGTAGTTAGATTAATTACTTATCAAATAATATAAATTGTTAATATTAATTATTAACATTGATACTAATATTTTCAAGTATTAATATTACCAACATATTAATACTTTATTGATTTAATCCATAAATCTATGCTTACAACATACAAGCATAAAAGCCACTCAAATAGACAATATTGCACACCATTATTTTATCCTTAAGTAGGTAGCTCTTTTAAGATAGTCAATCACTATCACCAACCTATTGAGGAGACTCATTGCACAAGCAACTTCTCATCCCAATGGTGTGACCATACAATAAGCACAAATGCAATGCATCTACATGAAGGGTATTTTATTACCCCTTGAGCTATCAATGAATACATCATCCATCATTTTTCCAAAGTTTATCTCAACTCAGATGGTTATCCCATATTAATCCACTGGTGAGGGCACCTAATTTTGCAACCACAAATACATCAATAGTACCATATTCCAAGAATAGAATCAAAGCATAAAGTGCAACTACCCATTCTTATTGACATTATAAAATAAAACTATGCATTAGATATCCACACATCAATACATAATTCATTGTCAATAAATCCTACCAAGGAGGGTTGTTACATACTCATCCCCTTAGACTAAACACAATCCTCTATGTTTCCTACAAGTGAGTAAATAAATGTTTCATTCAAATAAATATGGGAATTGCTTTCTCATTTCTTCAACATCTTCCCATGTTGCACAATTTTTAGAATACTAATCCCACTAGAACTTACATTGATCTAGGGTTCATTTCCTTAACATATTTAAATTAAACCCTAGAATATTTATTGATCTCACATAAATGGTTGAGGTATCTACATTTTACAATTTAGAAATATTCCAAACATGAGTAGGATCAGCAATATATTTCCTAAGTAGGGATATGTGGAAATTATCATGGATCTTTTATAGGTTGGACAACAAGGCAAGCCTACAGGCTATTAAACTAATATTAATAATGATATCAAAGGGCCTAACATAGTGAGGATTCAACTTAGTTGACTTGATGGCACTTTCCATGGGTCCTACCCTCAAGAAAAAATTATCCTTCATAAATAATTCTCTTGGTAATATTTTCAGATCAACATAGCTCTTTTGGCGAGACTGCTTCCTTGAGATTAAATTGGATTACTCTGAGTTGTTCCTTCATATCTATAATAGTTTTTTTTTTATCATCACTCGATGCTTTAGATTATCCCATGATAGATATGTTTTGCATATTCTACCATACAAGGCTTCAAATGTGACCATTCCCAATGATGCATGGTAGTCATTATTATATGCAAATTCAACAAGATGCAAAAAGTCTTCCCACTTAGACTTTTGGTCCATGTAGTACATGTAGAGCATGTCCTCTAAAACTTGGTTTACCCTCTCCATTTGACCATAAATTTCTAGATGATATGTATAATTTATGTTCATGTTAGTACCTACTACATGGTGAAAAGCCTTCTAGAATTCTGATGATCCTTGTCTAATATGATCACCTCAAGAAACCCATGTAACCTAAAAAATTCTTTGGTAAACTTATTTTCTACCATAAATGCATCATCCTTGATGTTCCTCGATATGAAATATGAAACGCTTGTCAACTTATCAACCACTACCATGATTAAATTATGTTGGTACCTAGTCTTAGGTAAACCCATAATAAAATCCATAAATATCACCTACCTTTTTTGTGTAGGTATATCATGTGGGTATAATTTCCTTGCTAGGTATCAATGTTTTGCCTTAACATTTTGGTATTCCAAACATATTGTAATGAAAATAGTGATATCATGCTTCGTTCCTGCCCAATAGAAGATATTTTTCATGTTTTCCATCATTTTTTATCCTCCTCGATAGGTAGAATAGGGAGAATTATGTGTCTCTTGCATAATCAATCTCCTTAAGTCACCAATTTTGGGTATAACCACCCTATCCTTGAAGTATAAAAGTATATATTTTATGCTAAAATACTTTTTCTCTTTAATATTTCTCATTTTTATCCTATATTTCTATGCAATATGAGTCCTAAAGCTACATTTTTTTACTTTATCCATTAAGTCTATATGACTCTAATTCAGAACTACTATGTGCCTTCTCCTACTCAAGGCATCTACAATTTTATTTTCCTTTGATATGGTCAATACCAAAGTTGTATTTTACTAATAAATATATCGATCTTCTCATTCTTGCATTCACCATAGGTTGGGTAAAAATATACCTTAGGATTTGATGGTTTGTCCTTAGCTCAAAAGGTGTACCCAACAAATAATGTTTCTAGAACTTTCGTGCATGCACAACTACTGCCAATTCTATGTCATGCATAGATAATTTACCTCATGCTTCTTGCATTTTCTAGACTCATAAGCTAATTTAACCTCTTTCTAGGAAAATAAACCATCCAAAACTTATAAGGAAGCATCTATACATACGTTAAAGTTCCCAAGAGGATCAAGTAACTTGAGAATTTATGTCATAGTTACCTTATTCTTTAGAGCCTCAAAGGCGACCTCACACATATCTATCAATTTTAACTCCTTTAATTTTCTTTTAAGGTTGGTGATTGAATTGGTAACCTTGGAATAATATTTCACAAAATGCCTATAATAGCCAGTGAGTCCAATGAAACTCCTAACTTATAACACATTTGTTCATGTAGGCCAACTTAATATAGCATCAATTTTTTTTAGATCTAAAACAATTTCTTCTACTAAGACTCACACTTGGACAACTTTCCATATAGCTAGTTTTTCCTCAACACCTCTAACACTAACCTCAAATGATGGTCATGTTCTTCTTTGGTGTGAGAATATATCAAAATATCATCTAAGAATACCAAAAAAAACTGATCTAGATATTTTTTGAACACACTATTCATCAAATTCATAAAAGTTGTTGGTGCATTCATTAGTCCAAATGGCAACATTGTGAACTCATAGTGTCCATATATGGTCTTAAATGATATCTTATGATTATCCTATTATTAAATACTTAATTGATGATATCCATATCTTAGATCTATTTTTAAAAATATAGTAGCATCATTTAGTTGACAAAGAGGTAGCCAATCATTGGAAAATAATACTTATTCTTAATGGTTACCTTATTTATCATTCTATAATCTATGTGTAACCTTAAGGAACCATCCTTATTTTTAATAAATAGTATCAGAACACCCTAATACAACACACTAGGTTTGATCAGACCCTTTTTTAACAAATATATTGAAGTTGCATCTTCAATTCTTGCAACTCAAATGGATTCACTTTGTAAGGTATCCTCATAATAGGTTTAGCCCTTTACATTAACTCAATAGTGAAGTCAAATTCTTGTTGAGGTTGTAGACCTAGGAGATCTTCTAGAAATACATCCATGAATGCATGAAAAATTTGATGTTTCTTAAACATTTTCTCATCCCTCATTTCTCCATTCTTTTCATTATTATTGACTGCATACATCATACCACCTATTTTAATGGATTTCTTTAGTTTTATAGTTGATAATAAGTAAGGTTGAAAATTTACTTGCCTTCTTTGGACTCTTACCCTCCTATTATCCTTGTTGGTGTATGTTGGAAATTTTGAGTAGTTGTGTTGCCATTGATGTCAAGAGTCAATGTTAGCGATCAATGCAAGTATTTGGTAAAAGAAGGGTTAAAATATTTATATTTTAAGCCTAAGAGATTTGGTTTAAAAGCTTCACATGATTGGTCAAAAGGATGGCTAAATACCCTTAAGGAAGAAAAATACCTAGGCCCAAAGGAAATAATATATATATAATTTGGTTATTGTGAGCAACGCCTATGATCGACGTACAAGGCTGAGCAGTCTCCTCCCAACCATGATCCCTCATAAAGTTGAGAGCTATACTTATCAATACCAAAGGAAATAATATTATAATATTAAAGGTTTAAAAATAAAGCCTAAGGTCATTAATAAATTATTTATAATATTTATATTATAAATTAATTTATAAAATAAAATTATTAAACCCAAAGTAGGGTTGGGCACAAATTCGATTTAAATATTTCTTCCCCCTGCCGATATTAGAAGTGGCATATGGTATAAATACCATAAGACTTGCCACATTAATGCAAGTCTCCGATTTTCATGCATGTGCGAATATTGGAAAGTGTGTGGAATGCAAAATTTGTGAGCGCATAAGACAAAGGTTTTTTAATTTTTTTAAAAGATGACAGGAAATGCAACAATAAATTGACAAAGGCCTAAAGCCTTATCACCAACCAATTGGTTGGGCTAGTGGCAAGTCATCGGTGTGTAAGATATAGGGTGAGCGAAGGTTCTGCGTTCGAGTCTCGATGGTAGCAAGGGCAAAAGTTTTTTATTTTATTTTTCTTTTTGGTGCCAAGGAAGGAACAATGTGCACGAGGTGCTTTCACTTCCCACATGAGCACCTAGCTCATACGGTAGTTAGGCCATGACTAGGGCACTTGCAAAAGCTCGATAGGGGATCAAATCCCACCAAGGAGTGTGTAAAGGTACTTTAATTTTTTATTTTTTTTATAGTGTGTGCATGGTCTAAGGTTGAATAGTGAGCACATTGGGAGATATAAGGTAATTAAGGTAAATTGTATTTTTACCTTAGTTAAAGTTTGTGAATTATTTAATGTTGGCTTAAAAGGTGAATTGCATTATTTCTGGATAATGATGTTAATTATTTTGAAATGCAATTTTTGAGTTGGGAGAGATAAGGTGATTAAGGTTTATTTTTTCCTTAGTTAAATATTGTGAATGATTTAATTTTGGGTTAAAAAGTGAATTGCATTATTTCTGGGTATTGATGTTAATTATTTTTGAAATGCAATTTTTGAGTAGGGAGATATAAGTAAGAAATTTGATTATCCTATGCATTAAATTTTGAAGGAGGTTATAGTGAAAGTGATTAAGTGAAAGTTTGTTTAATCATACTTTGAGAAGTTTGGATATTATAAGGTGTACTTGAGACTTGTTACTTTTGTATGGTGAAATAAATATTGAGGAGAATTTTGAGTGGATATTTTGAGATAGATTGTTGCTACCTAAAATTTAAATTGGCAAAGAGGATTTGATTGTGATTGAGACAGATTTTGAAGACATATCTCCATCAAAACAAAAGGTATGGGCACATCTTCCTTATGAGTGAAATATTATGAAATACAAAGTTGGAGTGAAAAGGATTGTTTGATAAGCATTTTTGGAAATGTTTGAGTGAGTTTTCATATGCATGATTTGTGGATGTTGAAAGAACATGAGTATCATTGTTATGTGATATTAAGAACTATCTTGAACTGGGATTTGTGAAAGAATATGAGTATAATTGATATGTGATATTGAGAACTATCTTGAACTAGGGTTTGTGAAATAACATGAGTATCATTGTTATGTGAGATTGAGAACTATCTTGAGCTAGGATTTGTGAAATAACATGAGTATCATTGTTATGTGAATTTGAAATCATCTTGAGTCAAGACTTGAGTTCCATAGTGTGAGTTGTTGGAAGTAAAGTGAAACACTTGGTTAGGTTTTGTAAGCAAGTTGTGTTTCATTGAGTGGATGTTTGAGTGAGGTTGGTTGAGCATTATTGATTGAAAGCATTGGAGTGTTAGTTCAAGATTTGTGAAAAAAATTATTCTTTATTTCTGAATTGATTTGAAAGAGAGTTTGAAAGTGATAGAGTGATTTGTGAGTGTAAAACATATTAGTCTCTTACCATTATCTATATCTTTCTATGGTTAAACAAGATTCTGAGTGAAAATTTTTTGTGTGATTGAAGAGGTTTTCTAAAAATGATTAAGTTGAGTTTTGTATGCAAGTATTGCAATTGTTTGAGTAAGATTTTGTGAAATCTTGTGAGCAGATTTGAGTAAGTCCTAGAGGGGACTTAAGGACAAATGATCCTATCCTTTTCCAATGAGAATGTGAACCTTATCCCTTTTGATAGTCGTAAACCTCATCTACAGGAGACCATGATTACTCAATATTTAAGCTTAACCTTGTTATATGAGTTTGTGCCTAGGGTAGTCAACCCCAGAGCCAATGTTAAGTGGTCCCCACCTCCTACGGGTTGGTTTAAGCTTAATTTTTATGGAGTGGCTAAGGAAAATCCTAGTAGAGTAGGCATTGGCGGCATTATGCGAGATCATAATGGGAATATGATGCTTGCATTTTCTAAATATTTGGGAACAAGGACGAACAACGAAGTTGAAGCTAGAGCTATGTGGAGAGGCCTTCAAATGAATCAAGACTTAGAAGGCAATTTGATCATAGAAGGAGATTTTATGCATGTTATAAATATCCTTTATAATTGGAAAACACCTCCTTGGAGGATTAAAAAAATTATTGAAGATGCTAGGATCCTTTTCCAGGGAAAACAAGATAGAAAAGCCCAACATGTCTTTCGAGAAGCTAAAAAAGTTGTTGATAAGTTGGCCAATTTGGGTGTCGATGGTGACAAACTTTTAAAATGGGAACATGGTGTCCTGAGTGAAGTAGAGGAGCTTATTCAACAAGAATTCCAAGAATGATAGTCAAATTTACCAACAGGGAAGGCACTATAATTTCGAAGGCTATGAGTATTCCCATCTCTTTTTTGAAATGGACTCACAATAAAAATTATCCGAGCTATCAGTCTTGGTGGATGCTGCTTGGAAATACCACAAAGACTAATGGGGATAGTCACATGTTAAATAACATGGCTCCTAGTCATCTTAGTAATTTGAGGTTGGTTGATAATCATAGGGTAGGAAAGAAACAAAAATATAAGACTTCAAACTAGAGCCACGTGGACCACCAAATAGCCACCGCCATAAATCTAGCCAACAGGTTCACTTCTCTAAGGCTGATTGGCCAAGACGGGATGTGGTCCCAAAGCATGTCATATACGAAAGAAAGCAAATACTAAAGAATTATCAAGAGTAACTTTCAATATAGAGCTTGTGGGAGTTTTTTCAGTACTCTGCTATGTGTGTCTGCAACTTTTTGTTTCTCCACTATTTCAAGGAAGGGATCTGTGTCTGTTTATTTTTTTGTAATTATGATGAAGTGTGTTTTCTCGGGGTATACCCAAAATGTTGTATGGGAAGTTTCTTTTTTATAATAGGCTATGTGCCTTACAGGATGTAATGGCTTTGGTGACATGTATATTTTACATATATAGGATCCTTAGTAAGGACATGTTCATCAATAGCACTAGGCTGATTTTTATAAAAGGTTTTGGGTCAACCTGTAAAACCCAGTACTAATGCTATTGTATATTATCTACCAAAAAAAAAGAATTGAGTAAGCTTTTGTGAAAGCTTAAGGACATATTTATGTGATCTTTTGAGAAATATTGCAAGTAAATTTGAGGTAAGTCTTGGTGAATACTCGTTGAGAATATTTAAGGCCAGTCTTGGTGAAGACTTGTTGAGCAAATTGGACAAGTTATAGGGAGAGCTTGTTGAGTAGATTTGAGGTAAGTCTTGGTGAAGAATTATTGAGCAGATTTGAGGTAAGTCTTGGTAAAAACTTATTGAGAAGATTGGAAAAGTTCTAGGGAGAGTTTGTTGAGCAGATTTGAGGTAAGTCTTAGTGAAGACTTGTTGAGCATATTTGAGGTAAGTCTTGGTAAAGACTTGTTGAGTAGATTGGACAAGTTCTAGGGAGGACTTGTTGAGCATATTGGACAAGTTCTAGGGAGGACTTGTTGAGCATATTTGAGGTAAGTCTTAGTGGAGACTTGAGAGAATATTGAGCAAGTTATTGAGAGGACTTGTGGAAAAAATTGATGCAAGTCTTTGAGAAGACTTGAGAGTAGGTTTGATTGTTTGATTTGTTCAAGCTTTGAGTTAAGGCTTGGGGCAGATCTAGCAGAGTTGATTTTTTATTGGATCAAGATTTGTGTTAAGGTTTAAGGATATATTTGAGGATAGAGTTTGGTGCAGATTTGAGGGTATATTTATGCCAGACCAGAGATAGAATTATGAGCAGATTTGTGCTATAATGAAGGAAAATGTTTAGTGTAAATTTGAGATAGAGATTGAGCAAAGCTAAGAGTAATATTTGGAGGTGATAGAGTAGAGGATAGTAGTCTCCAGTGGATAGATATCCATTAGTCAGGGTAGTGAGGACATAGGTATTTTGAGTGAGGATATAGGTCTTATTTGGAGAGAGATCCATAAGCTAGAGTAGTGGGGGCAGACGTCTTCTAGAATATCGTCAACCATAGTAGAGGAGAAGGAGTTCTCCTGTGGATAGTCTAGACACCTAAAACATATCATGTCAAGGGTGAATACTGATATGGATATACTACAAAACCATATGGAGAATCTTGGACAGACTCTAAGATAGAGCAGTGGTTCTAACCACTCAATTTAGGTATTTTGGCCTAAGCAGTCTGAACCGCAGCCTAGACCTATGGTCTCTAGTCTAAACCATGGTTGACATCAGTTGTTTACGGTTTGGACCACAACTATGACCTACGATCTTAACTGAAGTTCAATTAGGCCTTCCATCTGAGACAAATTGGTTGGAACAACTAAAATATCTAGAAGGAGGCATTTGAAGGACGAAATATTCCAGAGGCTTCCATCCCAACTGTCCTAACCACCCTTCTTGGTCTTGGCTTCTCTATGAAACCACACCTAGCCCTAGGGGCATGCTATAAATACCCCTCAAAATGGGGAGAAAGAGAGAGTTAATTGATCAAGAGAGCAATGAAGCCCTGTCAAATTGCACACTAAATCTATGTATTTGAGAGCCCCTTTGCTATTCACCTAAAGACCAATTAGCCATGGATACCCTAGGTGCTTAGGATATTCAATAAACATAAATCCAGGCAAATTAATGCCATTCATAGTGATTTGACCACCAAATCTTTCAGAGGACAACAAAGGCGACCCTTGAACATCAATTTGGATAAGGATGTCAAGCCCACTACCCCTAATTTTGAGGGTAAACCTATCAGAGGTCAAATTGTGACTATCAACCATGGTTCATGATGTAGAACACCCACCATAGATGTGGTTTGCAATAGGTGACTGATCACCTTACTTGCTTTGCTTTTGACCGCATAGATTAGTTATATTAGTCTTTTCATAGGTTTAATTGCATTTTAGAGAAACTCTGACCGTAGTAATTAGTCGTTTCATGCATTGTATTAAGTAGGATTATATTGGATCTTTAATGCACTTTATTACTCCTAACTTGATATTTTATCCATGCATCATTTGCTTATTCATGTCCTTCATGTTGTAGTATAATTCTTGATCAAATTAGAATAGTTTAAAGTCTTTCTTTATGTTTTCTTGTTTTACTAGTTTAGTGGCATTTACATACATATTTCCTTAAAGGGCCTCATCACGAGAGGCTATCAATATTTTTAATCATGTGTTGTTGTTTCTTGTTCGCAGGGAGACAGGTGCAAGAGGAGCTTGTGTCATAATCCTTCCACATCGCGAAGAAGGGGGTCAACTCCACCCCAAGGTAGTTTGTGACTAATAAATAGAGCACTATAAGTGCACCTACCCTATTGAGGGCATTGACAATTGTAATATCAGTATCATCTTTCAAGTGACCCTAAGAAGGCATCTTTGTAATCAAAGCTCACTAAAATATTAATACAAGAAACCTTACGTTGTTTTGTTCAAATTATGTACTTGTGAATCTTTATGCTTTCATGATGGTATAGATCAATACAGTAGCTAGGTGCATAATCTGTGATTAGGTAAGATGGCAATCATAGCGAAACTCTACATTTCTAGCCCCTGAGTATTGACATATTTGGTTTTTTCATCTCAGGTGCTAACCGCAACTAACAACTATGATTATTTTTTGGCTCGTGGCTATAACCTGCGGTCACTACTGTAGCCCGTAGATCAGACCTACGATTAACAGAGGAAAATGTAGACAACAGGAAACTCAGTGGGCATCAGATCAGGAGCTAAGGTAGGCCCCAATTTCACTATCTATTTTGAAGTTTTTTCTCTATGTTTTTCTAGAAAGCATTGAACTGTTGCAAACTAGGAACTTAAATAAAAAAAAATTCAATGAACAAGTCTTAGTTTGTTTCCATTTTCCTTTCATTAGAAAGGCATTGTTGGGAAAAATGGACCTCTAAGTGTAGTCTGCCCCTAAATACAGTGACCTTGATAGAGATTGTGTGTTGTTTGTATGCTTGAGGCCCAATTAGTGGCCATGTCATTGTAATTGCATCGTCAAAATATCATATAGGACATTAGCATGCATTATTTCTAAATTTGAAACATTCCTTTCTTTTCATGCATATCATGTAGGAATGATCATTATGCTCTTCTATGCATTTTTAATTTTTGCAAAGTAAAAGGAACCACACACACCACCTGGCACTTAAACGCTAGTGAGTTGGGCTTCATCTCCAACCACTAGTAGGGTTCAACGACGGTGGGTGTAATTTCCATCCATTGGACCAAATCCCACGTACCTTGTGTTACTAGAACATATCAAGTCCAAGATCCTTTCATACCCTAAAAAATTTGCATATACTCCTCTTCGAAGGGTATGACACTGATTAGGGGAAAATGGGTGAGGAATTGGGAGGACCTGTGCCCCATGACCGTGTGTGGACTTCACTTCCACACATTATAGGTTGGTTTACGTGACTTGGGTTTCATCACCAAGTTGTCGAGCTATGGGTATACAGGTGAAAGCCAATTTAACTGAGTATAAAATCCAACAATCTTTCAAAACACGTGATAATTTCTAACACTGATACAACACATCTGAAAACAACATCAAAAATTTTAGGGCTCACAATAAAAATTTAAAAGGATATAATAATCATTTGTATACCTTGTTTGCATAATAAAACACATCTAGACATTAGGTACACAAATGGTGAACACACAAGGTGATCGACAAAGGTCTAGGACCGATACCCATGATCAACCCCCAACTGGTTCACAACAGCATGTGTCGAGTCCTCATACACATGAGCGAACCAAACAACATTCGATGAGCATTAGAGGTGACAACTCGACACGGGGAGATCCCGTTGAGCGGACCCTCGATAGAGGAGTTTCATTATACTCCTCTAGGCACAAGACTGAATGCAAATCTTCTCAGCATGAGGATGCTCTACTCCAAATTCATTATTGATACCGCACTACATATGCATCCATAGGATCGACCGAGGAATATGTTGTGTAGGGGACCAAGTTGGTTCCCATATGTACTAGGTCCATAGGAGGTTCTAACCATCCACAGTCAGAGTATAGACAGACTAGAGATCCACCCATTCATGGGAAAGAGAACATGCTCCCTTCCAAGCATAGGTCCACCCATACTCTTATGCATGACCCACCATGCAAGATCACCATTGATATATCAAAGGTGGGAGCTAATGGAACACCACTGCATGAGTGGTGGAGGTCTAGACAGTTAGATGGTCTAGGTAGTATTCTTGAGTAGCTAGGATGCAAGCCTACAACTCCGCCCACTCATGCTCCGAGTGAGCATAGCGGTAGTTGTATCAAGATCACTAGAGAGCATGGAGAGGCTTCTAAGTGCCCTCATGTCACATGTCTACCATCAGCACATTTTTCTAATGGGTACAAAACCCATAAGGTAGCTCGCATAGAGCATACACACTAGAGGTCTCCCACGGCCAACCAGATCCATAGATCACATAGACTAGTGTCTAAGAAAAGACATCAACTCCTCCAAGATAAATTAGAGGATGCTCTCCTAGAGAGGCAACATATTGAATATGAAAATATTCAAGTGCAAAGGCTCCTACGACAGATATTATATGAGCAGCTCATGCGTGAGGAGAGTATTCTAGCTCATAAATAGCACATAGAGCAGGAGGATCAGCTAGCCAGGGTTGTCCTATACCCTCCCGAGGATAATAGAGAGCATGTGTATAGGAGGGTTGTATCCCTAGCTGACATGCATGAAGAGCGCAGAGACACTCGTACTCATGTAAGTGCCCAACAAAGGGAGCGACTGTCATCACTCAATGATATTAGATAGAGGTAGCATGAACATGTAGATGTAGACAGATATAATTAGGAGTATCCTGAGAGTTATTGAGTTGAGGAGGATGAAGAGACACATCCTCCACCTCCCCTAAAAAAGACCTTACCTCCTAAACCACCTCCATGTTAGCTTAGGGAGGAGGATTTTTTGACTTTTGAGGCATACAATTTTTTTGCTAATAAGGTCAAAGCAATAGAGAGGCAAGGCGTGGCTATGTAAAATCCGACACTGAGAAAGATACACAATGAACCTCTAGACCCCTCGGTGCCTACGCCTCCATATCTTGAGCATTTTGATATGCCCAAGTTAGAAAAATTCAAGGGTGATGAGGATGCCCAAGAGCATGTTACAAGTTTTTTGGATGCTTGTTTCTAGATAAAGAGTCATGATGCCTTGTTGTTGTGCACCTTCATTACGACACTCTTCATCTTGGCCCGAGAGTGGTTCAGCCAACTGAAGAAACACAATATTACTAGTTTCGAGCAGTTAGCTGATGCATTTATTGAATGCTATTCATTTGGCATTAACAAATAGGCCAACCTTTCTAATTTGGCTATGCTAGCTCAGTGCGATGATGAGCCCATCAAGGAATATTAAAAGAGATGGCATAGAATAATGGCAAAGCTGCCATTCCCTATTCTTGTAGCCGAACTGACCCAAACATTTACAAATATTTGTGCCAACCACATCTTGCTATTATTGCAGTTGTAGCAGTATGCTACATTCAAGGAAGTTGTGGCACAAGCCAAGGTGATAGATAACATCAAGTTGCAATAAGGAAAATTGAAGCTCAAGACCAGGAAAGAAGGGTTTAAAAAGAGAACTGCGAAGCAATAGGGCAAGTAGGCCCACGTGAATCAAGTAGTACTTAAAATTGGAGGAAAGGACAAGGGACAACAAAAGCCTAATTATCAGGCTCAACCTCCTCCTACATGTTATGAGACACACAAAAATAACTATAAGGGTAAAAATAGAGAACGCCCACCTCGCTAGTTCACACCTCTGACAAAATTTATGAATTTGATTTTCCATCAACTGTGTGAGGCCAAGGCCATACAATTTCCCGAGGTCAAATTAATAGATCCGAATGTGCCAAAGTTGAAGTGGCATCAAGATGATCTGTTCTACATATTCCATAGAGCAAAAGGCCATGACATTGAGACATGTTGGTCCTTCAAACACATTGTACAGAACATGATAGAAAAAGGAGAGCTTGTAGTACCAGACAATCCATAGGCACCCGACAATAAAAACATGGGAATTTTCAAGAATACACTACCTAATCACGAGGCACCTCATAACAATGCTGACCAGGTCAATCAAGTGAGAATTGAACCACATACCCAGAGGTTCGTAGACATGGTCAATGTTGTTACTAGACATGGGAGGTACAATCAACTGAATCAACCTCATGCTCCCATTAGAATACAAGCCATGTCAGATCAACGACTAGCTCAGAAGGCCCACCAACTAGACTGGTGGTGACCATAAGGAGCAGGTTAGTTTAGAACCTATAGACAACTCCTGTGAAGTTGTTAATATATGAGCTTATTTAGTAGTCCCCTAGACATAGGGAGACTCTTATGGACATTCTGAGGTTCATTGAGGTATAGTCCCAAGAAGTGCACACATTTACAAATTTTGTGGGACATGTACAACAGTGTCAGAAACCCACAATACAATTTTATGATCATGAAGTGAAAATGATTCCTACTATTATGGCCAACCCGTTGCTACATATTATCGCGTGTGTTAACCACATGCCTTTCAAAAGGGTCTTGATTGACACTGGGTCCTCGATCAATATAATTACGACCAAGGCATCGAGCCATCTCAAGTTACCCAAATCACACATTATGCCTACCACCTTTACATTGAGAGCATTTAACGATGCACTATGCTTGACGATTGGTAAAATTATTCCACCTGTTCAGGTGGGACTCAAGACCATCTTTGTGATGTGTCACATGATAGAGGGTGCCATGCAGTACAAAATTTTGCTCAGAAGGCCTTGGATTCATGAAATGCGTTGTGTCCCATATATCTTGCATCAATGCATGAAGTACATTCATGAGGAACAGGTTCACGTAGTGTCCTCAGATGAAGAACCATTCAAGTTTGTGAACCTAGTATATTTGCATGGGGGTTTTGTACTCCCGTCGATGCACTTGGATATCTGGCTTGCTTCACCTGTTAAGATTCCAAGAGGTAAACCAATAGCCTGTGCTCAACCATCGACATCTATGTCATACAGATCTGAGCATATGACTGCAACTTCTCTAAAACTGACTACATCGGCAATGCATCAACAAGATGAGAAGCTAAAGGTGAAATTGGGTGAGAAAGTAGAAGATCATATGCCTGGACCAGTCGCCAATGAGACTCCCACTCCCATGGATGTGGAAGAACCTCAATACAAAGTCGATGAGGCACCTCATCCTGCTTCGCCTGCATATTTAGTAGGTTCATCTGGCTAGCACAAGGTTGGGTGAGTATCTTGTGTAAAATGTTACTTTCAAACCTATCCTGAATACTGCACAAGATATGGGCTGACCGCACACCCATAAATTTTTTATTGGATATGTAGTGTTGTTGGCTGAGCCACCCAACCAAACAAACTTTGTCTACGTAGGGCTAGATCAGGCACCCACCATAATTTCTATAGACGAGGGCGATGACAAGCCATTCACTGTAAATATGCCCTATTTGTCCAACCCAGAATATGCCATGCATATTTTTGAGTCATATCATTGGCATGGACATGACCTTGGTATTTTTTAAAAATGACGTAGGACTTCACTTGAACCTCATTATCAGTTAGCTAATGATAGGTTCAGGTTAGGGTTACAGGTATAGGATCATGATGATTTGCTTATTGCAACCTTAGATCATATGTACCTGAGTCTGGGGGATGATGTGGATTTTAATCCATATCACCCTAATCCTTCCAACTATTGGAGGACTCGCTAGATGGTATTGTTTGTTAGGGCCACCCAATTCATATCATGATGGGCCGTTAGAGGACAACCCTAGAGACAACCTGGGTAACCAAATTCGTAATGCTACCAATGACATTGGTATGTAAGGGCATAACCCCACTACTATAGGTGATATTGAGTTAGGATATCTTTGTGATGATGATAGAGAGGAGTCCAACTTTGAAATGAGTGGACCTAGTTATGATGCAGATGATGAGTCCTCAAATGATGATCAATCTAAAGAGTAAATTGAGCCAACCTTTCCAGGTTCAATGTTTATACGCCATATGCTACCTATGGAACAAGTGGAAGAGACGAATGAGCGCTTCATAGTCGATAGTGATTATAAATATGAAACAGAGGAGGCCTATTTAAGGCCTTGCCTAGATAATCTTCCACTATGCATAGACACAATAGAGTGGTCCATCCATGGTAGTGACCATAGTTATGTAGATGAGATGACCTATTCCAGGCTCGTGTATCCACAATATATATTGCCTAGGGAATCAAAGCATGTTATGGAGGAAATCCCTCCCAACACTAAGCACTCTAAGGAAGAAGCAGTGCTATTTTACATGGTAGTATCATATATACGATTGTTCTATCATATTTATCCGAATAGTGATGATAGCGACTACAAAATAAGATACATGGGGCCACATCTAGTAGATCACCCCTTAGAAGAGGGGGGAAGTGACAGATGGTATTTGTACAGTGATGATGATGATTCATTGGAGATGGCCTATTTGAGACCTCATCACCTATGTAATAAGCCTCCACCTCGAGGTACCCCACCTATTATAAATGTAGGTTTGCATCAGGAGATTAATCTCCATCGTAGCCTGAGGGAAAAAGAGAGCTCAAAGAGAGGTATCATAAACTGTTTTCCCATCTGCCTATGTACATGGAGATCCATGAGTTGAGAGATCCCATTTTGCAGTTAGTGCACCAGGAGGATCCAGTTATATGGGCATCCCATAGAGAGGATCCGTTTGTGCCCGTACCATCCAAGCCAAATCTTGGGTATAGAAGCTACACTTTAGATATAGAGTTTTGTTTGTGTGGTTATAGATATAAATTCCATTCCATCAGTATGGTATCCATTGATTTGACCACTCCACTCTGCAATCCAGTAGATCCATCCAAACCACTACATCTAAACATGGATGCTATTGATTGGGATCATGCTAACTCACTAGTCTAGCCTGAAGATTTCCTCCCTAATGAATAAATGCTACAACCATTTCATTTTGTGCCAGGCTGTGATTATTATGTTTATCACACTGAGGGTGCTTCCTGTGAGGAACATGTGAATCCGATTGATGACATCCATCTGATTCCTACGCCTCACCAACTTAAGGAGGGATCACATATGTTAGTAGATAAAACATTTGATGTGGATATCAGTAAAGATCCCACCAATCCAAAGAAGGTTAGATTTGGAGAGAGTCTCACTCTAGATGAGCGCAATAGCATAATACCTCTATTGAAAGAGAGACTTGATATTTTTGCTTGGACTTACAAAGACATGTCGGGTCTAGATCCAAAATTGGTTACTCATAAACTTTCGCTAGATTTGTCAAAGAATCCAGTCAAGAAAAAACTTAGAAAAATGCATCCAATGGTAGCCTTAATGGTGATAAATGAGTTGCAAAAGTTGTTGGACGTAGAGTTTGTCATCTCCATCGACTATATAGAATGGGTGTCCAATATGGTACCTGTAGGAAAGCTAGATGGAAGGTTCTGTATTTGTACGGATTTTAGAGATCTCAATAAGGCAACACCCAAAAATTAATTTCAGTTGCCAAATATTGATGCTCTGGTAGACGCTACTATATGTCATGAAATGCTCTCCCTTATGGATGATTTTTCTAGATACAATCAGATTCAGATTAAACCCAAAGATCAGCATAAAATCGTGTTTATAACGCCATGGGGGAAATTTTGCTACAAAGTTATGCCATTCAATTTTAAAAATGTTGGTGCCACATATCAGCAGGCAATGACATATATATTTCATGACTACATGCATAAAATCTTAGAATATTATATCGATGACTTACTAGCTAAGTCATTGCTGCAAGCAGAGCATGCAGAGGTCTTCGATTTCCTGATAGAGCATAATGTTAGGTTGAATCCTAAGAAGTGCGTATTTGATGTAACTTCAGGTAAACTCTTGAGATTCATCATTTCTAAATGAGGCATCGAAGTAGACCCAACAAAGTTCAAGGCTATTCTAGAGATGCGTCCTCCCACTAATATCAAAGAGCTAAGAAGCCTTTAGGGAAAAGTAGCATCCATAAAGTGATTCATCCCTCAATTATCAGATAAATTTTGACCCATGAATTGACTGCTACACAAGGGGGTCCCATTTTATTGGGATGAGGACTACTAAGTATCCTTTGCTGAGATTAAGCAATACCTGGAAACACCGCCAGTACTAGCTCCACCAAGGCCAGACGTACCTTTTATGCTATATATATCGGCAACCAACTTTGCATTAGGGACCATGTTAGCCCAAAAGAACATGCAAGGCAAAGATCAAACCGTATATTACATCAGTCGCACCTTGGTGAGTTATGAGTCAAGATATGCATATGTTGAGAAGCTTTGTTTAGCAATGGTGTTCACTACTAAGAAATTGTGGCATTACATGCTAAGTCATACAACATATGTTATATAAAAATAGAATCATTTGTAGTATATGATGATCAAGGCATATCATAACACACGTACTACAAATTGGATCATGTTATTGATAGAATTCGATTTTTAATTCATCAGCCAAAAGTCCATCAAGGGACAAGTCATAGCTGATCAACTGGCTGAAGCACCACTGTCCAAAAGTAGGCCTCTAACCATTGAGCTTCCAGATGATGTGATCTTTGTAATATATGAAGCTTCCAAACCCGAAGAACCAAATAATAATACTGATATGACATTTTTCTTCTATGGTTCAAAGTGTGAGCAAGGGGGTGGTGCAAGAATAGTGTTTCTCACACTACAAGTAGCTTCAATACCCTTGTTGTTCAAGTTAGACTTTTCATGCACCAAAAATAATGTTGAGTATGAAGCCCTACTTTTGGGCCTCCACACAGCCATCGCCATGGGTATTAAAATATTAAATTTTTTTGGCAATTCTCTGCTCATAGTTAACCAAGTTAAGGGGCTTTTTTAGTGTCGATGTCCCGTACTGAAAGCCTACAAAGAACTTGTTGCCACTTATCTCATTAAATTTGAATGGTATGACATCGAGGCAATCCCTCGTTCATCAAATAGGTTCACAAAAACCATGGCATCTTTGGGGTCCTTTATCCTTCAGAATCTATCTACCGATTTTACTACCATCCATGTTAGAATGCTCTCACACCTAGCAGCGAAGCGTGTAGACTTTGATAATAAAGATTCAGTCAACATGATTGTTATGGAATCAACAACTGATTGGTTCCATAGAGTGGAAGAATTTATTAAGCAGGCACCCTGGGAGTCATTGACTTCTTAAAGTCCTATGGGGAGTGGTACTACCATTCACCATAAGGTTATTTCCCAGTCTGCATTTACAAAATTAAATATGCAGGGGGAGCAAGTCGTATTAGCAGTCAAGGTTGAGGTTTTTCAAAGCTAGATGTTGCAAATTTAAGACTTCTTAAAACTTGGTATGATCCCAGAGGGATTTTCACGTGCTGTAAGACACACATTCAAACAAAAAGTGACTAAGTATGTCTTTATAGGAGACATTTTGTACCGACGTAGCTACGAAGGAGTTATCCTTCGATGTCTTGAGCCCCAAGAGTCATCTTGGGCAATTTTAGAACCTCACAATGGTACGTGCGATGGACATTTCAGTGGCATGGCTATCTTAAAATGCATCCTTTGCATGGTTTATTATTGGCCCACTATGGAGAAGGATTGTAATGTGTATGTCAAGAAATGCATTAAATGTCAACATCATGCTAATATTACGCACTTGCCATCATAGGCCTTACAACCCATTCAAGCGGCTTGGTCATTTGATTAGTGGGGACTAGATCTTATTGGCAATATTTCTCTTGCATTTTCAGGCCGACATACATTCATTATCATGGCTACTGAGTATTTTACAAAGTGGGTGGAAGCCATTCCCCTTACAATGACCACTAGAGCTCACATCGCAGAATTTATTCTCGAGCATATCATATGTCATTTTGGGATACCATCCAAAATAATTTTGGATAATGGAACTTCTTTTAAGAACAAAATTGTGTGGGATTTAACATCTAAATACCGCATTAAACATAGTTTGTAACTCCATACTACCCACAAGCAAATGGGCAAGCTGATACCTTAAACAAGACTATGGTAGCCATCTTGAAAAAGATAGTGCAAGAACACCATAAGGATTGGCATATACAGTTACCCCTTGCATTATGGTCTTATAGGATTAGCATTCGAACACCCATTAGGGCAACACCATTTTCACTAGTATATGGTGTTGAGGCCATTATGCCCTTAGAGTTGGAAATTTCAATTCTGCATGTCACATTGAAATAGTTCATCGATGACGACACCGCATGGCAAGCTCACCTCGATCAATTGACGTTACTCGATGAACGTCGTGTGAATTCCCTTGAGCATCTCCACATTTATCAGGAGTGATTAAAATGAGCTTACAATGTCAAAGTCCACCAAAGAGACTTTGAAGTTGGGGATCTTGTGCTGAAACAGAACCAATAGAACTTAAATTTATTACCTGATATGCAAGACAAATTCATGGCTAATTGCCTAGGGCCTTACATCATATCTAAAAATATTGGTTTAGGTACCTATCACCTAACATCGCTAGAGGGTGAGGAAGAGCTTGAGCCTCTCAATATCATCCATCTTAAGGTATTCTATGCTTGAGAGTGTAGTAAAGGCCCCAAAGGCATCTGTAAGCCCTTTGGTCAACCCAAAAGCTTCGAGGGTTTGTCCATAACATCTTGATCATCTCAAAAGGGTTCGAGTTCTCGAATTGAGAAGCTTGGTTAAGTAAATACACCAAAGGCATCTGTAAGCCCTTTGGTCAACCCAAAAGCTCTAAGGGTTTTGTCTCAACCACTCGATCATCCCGAAATGCCCCAAGCTCTCCATTGAGTAGCTTGGTCAAGTAAAATCTTCAAAGGTGGTTCCTCACCATTTGGTCATCCTTAAAATCTCCAAGGACATGTACTCGTCATTTGGTCAAATATGAAAGCTCCAAAATGCATAAAAATTTGAAAATATATAAAATTCCAAAAAAAAATTTGGTAAAGCATAAAATTCAAAAACATTTACTTTTACAGTTTGCATTTTCATACATGCATTCACATCATCATATTGCATTTAGGCATTTTTCATCCATTGCATTCCACAGTAGAGCATAATGTGTATATCAAAATATTACAAATGATTGCATGTTTGTGTTTCAATCATGCACCCTTGCATTTATCATAATTCATTGCATTCATACACGATACTTGTTGCGGAGAAATATGTATGTTTTCTAGTCACTCAGCCATACTTAGTGGGTTCTTTAGATATTGTAGAAAGCTTGCTTTGCTATTATAGACAAGGTCATTAGTTGGGATAGTGCTTCAACATATTAGAATCCTATCACTAATAAAAACAATATAAAATCCTGCTAAGACAAGAGAGGATGAAAGCTACGAAAGCAGTCTTAGGTATCTAGAGAGATGGGTTTCACGACCTACTTATCTTGAAAATAGTCGGTCTAGAAAGGTGTACTTTTGCAAAAGGACAAGATTTTCCCCTATAAATCCCAAAGTCACAAAGTTTAAATCCCAAGTTACAAAGTGCAAGAGTACAAATTTCAAGTTCAAAATGTAAAGTGACATAGTGAATCAAAAGCACTATAAAAATCCCTTGCTCACATAAAATGGTAACACGTGGACTAACAGTGATTTTTATCACTACATATGAGCAAGTAAGAAGGATGAGAACTTGAATCCCTAGATTTTCCACCTTTTAAAATCCATAGAGTGATCCTCGATCGCAATAATGGGTTGGAAGAGTCCCGCCTACAATCGAAGGGGTAGTTCTATTGGGTGATCCCAAAACGTAGCAATGGGTTGAAAGAGTCCCGCCTACATTTTGAGGGGTAGCCCTAATCAATTTGCAAGATGAGATAGCTCTAGGTACCTAGGATTGTCTAGTTGTATAAATCTAATCAAAGCTGAAACAAGGATGGTACGATCGTATGAGGAACCCTATCTCACATATGGGTTGAAAGAGTCCCGACTGACATACGGGGTATGCTTATGATCTATCTAAAAATACTCACATGCACACACAACGATAATGAATAGTTGGGTCTGTCATGGCAAAAACCTTGTCCAATATAATCCTTGTACAGTTAGTATGTGATTTTTGGAGAAGTCTACTAGGGTGTTTGAGTCTCAAGGAAAACCCCAAAAAGTTCTCCATTAGCAAAAAGATACCAAATATCATTAAAATTTAGAAATACGAGTCATTCATTCATCAGAATGCATTTTACAAAGCACAATCAAACATATAGGATAGATACTGCATGAATATCAGAAATGATGTTTAGACGGCCACTGACTATTTAGTGCAGCAAAGAAGAAATATACAAAATGACATATTCATTCATTAGCATTATATCAATTCATTTCACTGCATTTCATACATGGGTGATTAATTTATTAAGTTCTTGTAATGAGAATTATCAATTATTTTGCATGATTTTTATACATTTTGTGGTGTCATATTTTAAAAATTGATATACACAGTTTACATTCATTCCTTATGTTTTAAGTGATTAAAGCATAGAGGTTCATTTCCATTAGATTATGATTATGTACATAATGCATTACCATACATTGCATAGCATACCATAAACTGCATAAAATAAATGCATGCCCACAAAGCAAAAGTAAATATGCATTTAAAAATAAACATCGCATCCATATGCATATATCATATCTCGCATATCTAATCATCTAGATCACTGCATATCATCATCATAAATTAAAATAGCTATTTAGTGCATGTCATCCATACATCACATCATATAAACATAGCATTTACATAAGCCTTGCATCCATGTGCATCAAATAAACATAAAATCAAAAACAAATAAATAAACATGTACACATAATGAGCCATAAAATATCATATCATATATATGTGTCCAAAAGAGTACATAGGGAGTAAAAAATGCCCGTAGACTACAACTGTGTAGGTCCTCAACCTTACACACAAAATTATATATCAAAAATGTAGTCAAAATTTGATATAACCCAGATCTAGGCTGCTCCCCCTGTACTGGAGCTCTCGTCACCTCCCTCATTACTATGCTCTGGAGCGTGCTGTCTTGGTTGACCTAGCACCTATGGTGGATCCTACTATGGATCCTACCTACCTACAAAGCCTAAAGCACCCAGCACATGATAAAATGGTAACTACAGTAGGCTAGTCCTCTGATTGGAAGCCCTTGATGTCTACCCTGGATCTCTAGTCCTGGCCTATGATCTTACTGTGTGTGTGCTAGAGGACTTGTGCATCCTCTCATTCCTATGAGTCCTATGACTCAAGCTTGCTGTAGACTGTCCTGAGGTCCTAGACCTAGTACACTATGAATCTGAGGAGAAAGGATCCTCTAGAACCTGTATCCCATGCATCTCTATATAACCGACTAGCTGATCAATGCAAGTAAGCCAGGCTACGTGCATCTCATTGGTCCTCATGACCATACCATGCAGTTGCTTTACCTTAGTTGTCAGATACTGTGTAGCTACTCTACCTACTACTGTTGTTGCAAGAGGTCTCGTAGTCACCTGAGGAGGTGATATAGGCCCCCTCAATGCTCGAGCAAGATCCCACTCTACCTCTACTACAATCCATTGCACCTATGCTAACTCCAAGGTAGTATATAGTCTCTACACTTGGGCATTTGCATTTGTGGCCTGAGTCATGAGCTCCTATACCTGGTCCTACGCCTTAGTTAGGCACCGCTCCCTATCAGCCACCTTCACCTCCAAAATGGCAATGGTAGTGTCTCTCTCAAGATGTTGTGTGTGAAACCACCTGAGCTGACTTTGCAAGTCAGCCACCTAAGCCAACAGTTGTCCCTCTATGCTATCAAGAGGGACCTCACCCTCCTCTGGAGTATCCTCCTCAGGGTCAATCTCTAGAATATCCTTAGTGGCGGCCTCTACACCCCAATCACCCTCTGTACACTGGTGCACCCTACGCTCATCAAGATCTGCCTCTGCCTCTGCCTAAGCTAGCTCTCGATCTAGAGGCCCTATCCCATGCCATATGAATAAGGACAACCACCCATCATAGTCTGGAATGGTCCCAATTGTCTCAACCCATGACTCCTGGAATTCATTGGGTGCATATCCTAGTGGTGGAGGAACTATCAACTAGAGATCCCTCTCTAGAGCTAGGTTTCTGTAGCTTAGTGGCATCTCTAGTATATCCTGCACCATGCCAAACTATCGTAGGACATTATAAAATAATTGATACTCTCTAACCTCTAGCTTATGCCAGATAAGCCATCTATCTCTATGGGCCCATCGTAGCCACTCGTACACCTCAAGCCATGCAGGGCAATCCATGTATGGGTGCTAGACAATGTCCCCCGACCCAAGTTATGCAAACCTAATGATATAGTGCTTAGTTTTCCCAGCATGAGCCCTACTATAGATACCCTCCTCAGCATAAGGCCAACATGTAATATAACAATGATGGTCAAAATATATAGCAGTGATGCATAGTGGTAGCTCTGTAGGATGCTTGATCTAGATGTGCTACCACCCCTAGATCTGTAACAAAAGGCTACAGTTGATGCCCTTACGACTACGCTCTGTAATTTGGTATAGCTCCTTGTAGAGCTGGCATAATAGGGTGCTCCCCCAAGCTAATCATAGTGGTTCCTCTGTAGAGCTCTAAAGCACCCTCCAAGTAGTGGCTAACATGTTCTAGGGAATCCTCATGTTTGAGGATTTTGGAAGGAAAATCTGCACAATGAGATGCATGAAGAGGGCCTCTCATACAGAAAAGACATCATCACGATACCAGTCATCGATGTGCACCCCTCCATGGTCAGCATCATCCTGTGCATCGGTGCTCTAGTCATCGAATATGGTGTCGAAGACAACATCCTTTACCATGGAGGTAGAGGAGATGATAGCCTCACCATCGATGGGGATCTTGAAGATCCTATAGACATCCTCCAGAGTGATAGTCATCTCACCAGGAGGAAGGTGGAAGGTTTTGGTCTGTGCATTCCAACGTTGGGCCAATGTAGTAAGATAGGCTTGATCTACCCTAATGGTGGGTATATCCATGATGAAATCAAACTCGACAACTCAAAACCAAGCTCGATCATCATCAAACAAAACCTCATGGATAGTATTCACAAGGTTAGGCTCCCGCACTCTAGAAGTTAACTTTTAAAAACAAAAAGCATAATGTAAGCTAAATCTAGCTAAGCATAGCTAAAGAAACTTTAAAATTTTAATTAGACAACCTAGAAAAAAAAATACAACAATAGCAAACTGAAGCTGAAACCTACGGTCCCTAATTTGCAAATTGGGAACCACATCTAAAACCTGCGGTCCCTAATTTGCAAATTGGGAACTGCAACTGAAACCTGCAGTCCCCAATTTCCCAACTAGGAACCACAGCTACCAGCTATGGTTTAGGAGTGGCACCCATTTTAGGTACCCTCCTAGACCACTAAGGCATAAAATTAAATCCTACAGCTAGCCTAAACTAGTGGGGTTCATTACCAACAGTTTAGTGAGGTTCATTTTTTGGCATTACTTAATGTAGTTCATTTTACTGGTATTGAGTGTGTGGTATCAGTTTTGAGTTACCTTGCCCACACCCTGGCCCCAGCTAGTAGATGGTTGATCAGGATCCACCATCGAGGTAGATGAGTATAATTGCGGTAGACTTTGGCAGCATTCCAGATCGAGGAATGTTATCTCTCGCAAAGCTTCCAAATTGCTAGTAGTTCTAAGAAAAATAATGAAAATTTCAAATGGGAATTCAATTTATAGGTCCTCCTAGTCTCTATGAACCGTAGATGACACCTGCGATTCTGGCACTAGGGTTTTCCACCTGCAAGTCTGACCCACGGTTCCCAAAATTTGGAAATGTAAACTACAGACCGTACCTGCGGTTTGTAGCTAGCAATAAATGCACTCAAAACCCACTGTAGGAAGGTCTAAAAAGACAAATTAATGACTCCCATTGGATAAAAATTCAAAATCAATGATCAAAATTGTAAATTGGTGATGTTAAAAGCACTAGGATCAATCAAATAAATGTAAAATTAAACAAAAAAAAAATCAAATAATGAAAAACCAAATGCGCCTCGTATTCAGTGATTTGTCCTATAAAATTGGTGGTTGCAGCGACTTGTGATCCATGCAACCTGACAAGATGAGTAAATAACCATAAGGACATTTGGTGCAAACTTGTAATTTATTTTATGACATATTTCAGCAAATCATCGACAATATGATTCAACACAAGTCTAATTGCATTTGTATTACTTTGATTCCCTAAGATGGCTATCGTAGCTTGACTGCTCCATGGGATAGAGATGTGCAAGTACTACTAAGAGTTGCAATCATAAGATGAACTAGGCCTAGCCAAGGCATTAAAAGGATCGAATCTAAAGTTATTCAAGATCATTCATTATGGTCAAGCGATTTCATCGCTTCATACATTATCATTACCCTCATCAATTTTGTTGCTTGAGAGGGTAGTCATAATTTCATGTCATAATAAAAATCAACAGAAGATCCTAGAGATTTTAGATCCTTTGATCTTGTCAAAATTTAGTTCATTCTTGCGAATCATTGCTAACAACTATCATAAGCTTCCCCATTTGCTTGGGGAAAATAGCAAAAATGAAATTTTGTTTGTAACTCTCATCCTTAGGTTATATAGGCCTAACTCCTATTGTAGCACCAAATCTATCCGAACATCTCATGGTGAGTGTAGACTTTTCAAATGTAAGCCTTTCCAAGTTGGAAGCAATGATTCCAGGATGCACGTCCTTTTTTTGGACGTGGGGCATCTAATTTTGATCAAACTAATGATAATCATAGAACCTTCAACATTGTTTTAGGATGTATATTTTTGCTCAACGTTGTTCAATCTCACAACGCATATCAAAATGGGCATCTATAGACACCTAAAATGTGTCATGTCGAGGGTGACTACTCATATGGACATGCTACAAAACCATATGGAGGATCTTGGACAGACTCCAAGATAGAGCAGTGGTTCTAACCACTCAATTTAGGCATTTTGGCCTAAGTAGTTTGAACCGCAGCCCAGACCTACGGTCTCCAATCTAAACCATGGTTGACACCTATGGTCTATAGTCTAGACCACAACTATGACCTTTAATATTAACTAAAGTTCAATTAGGCCTTCCATCCAAGCCAAATCGGTTGGAACGGCCAAAATATCTAGGAGGTAGTTGAAGGATGAAAGATTCCAGAGGCTTCCATCCCAACTGTCCTAACCACCCTTCTTGGTATTGGCTTCTCCATGAAGCCACCCCTAGCCCTAGGGGCATGCTATAAATACCCCATACAAATGGGGAGAAAGAGAGAGTTAATTTATCGAGAGAGCAGTGAAGCCCTATCAAATTGCATACTGAATCTATGTATTTGAGAGCCCCTTTGCTATTCACCTAAATACCAATTAGCCATGGATGCCCTAGGTGCCTACGAGATTCAAGAAACACAAATCCAAGCAAATTAAGGCCCTTCACAGTTATTTGACCACCAAATCTATCAAAGGCCAACAAAGGTGACCCTTGAACATCAATTTGGATAAGGAGGTCAAGGCCACTGCTCCTAATTCTGAGGGTAAACCTATCAGAGGTCAAACCGTGTTTGTCAACCGCGGTTCACGTTGTAGACCACCCACCATAGCTACGGTTTGCAATAGGTGACTGATCACCTTACTTACTTTGCTTTTGACCACATAGATTAGTTATATTAGTCTTTTCATAGGTTTAATTGCATTTTAGAGAAACTCTAACCATAGGAATTAGTCTTTTCATGCATTGTATTAAGTAGGATTATATTGGATATTTTATGCACTTTATTGCTCCTAACTTGATATTTTATCCATGCATCACTTGCTTATTCATGTCCTTCATGTTTTAGTATAATTTTTGATCAAATTAGAATAGTTTAAAGTCTTTCTTATGTTTTCTTGTTTTACTAGTTTAATGGCATTTAAATACATATTTCCTTAAAGGGCCTCATTACGAGAGGCTATCAATATTTTTAATCGTATGCTATTGTTTCTTGTTCGTAGGGAGACAGGTTCAAGAGGAGATTATGTCATAATCCTTCCACATCACGAAGAAGGGGGTCAGCTCCACCCCAAGGTAGTTTGTGACTAATCAATAGAGTACTATAAGTGCGCCTAGCCTATTGAGGGCATTGGCAATTGTAATATCGTTATCATATTTCAAGTGACCCAAAGAGGGCATCTTTGTAATCAAAGCTCATTCAAAGATTAATACAATAAACCTTACTTACGTTGTTTTATTCAAATTATGTACTTGTGTGAATCTTTATGCTTTCATGATGGTATAGATCAATACAGTAGCTAGGTGCATGCTTCGTGATTAGGTCAGATAGAGATCCATGAACCAGTAAAGTAGAAGGAGTTCTTCTATGAATAGAGATCCACAAACTATAAAATGAGTTCTCCTGTAGATCTAGATTCTTAAGCCAACAAAGGAGAAGGAGTTCTCTTGTCGATAGAGATCCACAAACTAGCAAAGGAGAAGGAGTTCTCCTATGGATAGAGATCCATGAACCAGTAAGAAAGAGTTATATTGTTGATAGATATCCACAAACTTGATTAGGGGATTGGTGTATCCTTTGGATAGAGGTCCATAATAATTGTAATAGGGAAGGATTCCCAAGAGATTTATTGAGAAAATTTTAGTGGAATATTTTCTCCGTGGAGTAGCCCACATTGGATGAACCATGTTAAATTGGTGTCTCTATTGTGTGTGATGATTTATGCATTTATTTTATTACTTCTATTGCTATTGCCATTGATTACATTGGATAATATTATTTTGGAAATAAAAGTAAAAAGTGATCATATACTATTCACCCCCCCTCTTAGTATAAGTTTGTCTTCTTCAGTGTAATCCATCCACATTTCTTGGAAGTTGATTAAGGCTCCATGAGCCTTTAACTAGTTTATCCCTAGAATAATATCAAAGGCATGGAGTCGTGCTACATATAAGTGCTATATTGTGGATCCATTGGGTAAGGTTATCTTAGTAGGTAAGCATTGATCCATTGAGTAGGTTTTTCTAGAACCATTCTTGAATTTCCACCCTTGTGCCAAACATCCAGGCCTTTCTAGCATATACCAAATAATACTAAGTGTAAATAAAACTATATGTAGCTCAAATATCTATTAAAATCTTAACATCATTGTCAAATAACTTGTCTACTTATCCATATAGGTTTTGATTCCCAATAGTAGCATATATTTAATGCAACTGCTCCTCTATTCTATTACATTGTTTTGATATTTGGAGACACTTATTGGCATAATGAGGACCCCCAAATATGTATCAACCTATCCTATGTGCCTAAGATATCTCCCACCTTTTATCACCTATTTCCTCTTTATGTGTTGACTCATTTTTATTCAAAGGACGAGGGTTGGAATTGTCATTTTTTCAAAAATTTCTTCTTGTTTTTTATTGGTTCCCATTGATCTTGTTATTAAATTTTAGGTTCCCTTTGCTCTTCATATTTTGTTCCTTATACAATTCCCTAAACCCCACACTATTTCTTGAAAGCCTTGATGAAACTATCCCACTTAACATCTTTAGCTTAGATATTTTTTCCAATTTTGAATGTGTTACACTATTCTAGGGCTGCATCTTGAATATGAAGAGTAGCCCACATAGTCTAAGTTTTAGAAGAGTAAATTTTTATGGAATATAAAGTTTCCAAATAATTCAACCATTATTTTGCTACATATCCTCTTTACTTTCCATTAAATTTACTTACTTAATCTTCTCAAGGTATTTAGCTAGCTTAGCCTCTATTCGTAATTTTTCCTCATGACTTCTTATAACAAGATTCTCTTTCTATATACCTTCTAAATATTTGGTACCAATTTACCTATTGAACAAAGTTTCTATTATTTTTGTTATTGTTCCATCCATTCCTAAAGCAACTTTACTATGAAAGAGATATCTTCCACTCTCTTATTGGAATGTATTGTTCCTTTGGTTTTCTTGTTGGGGCTCATTGCCATCCTAGACTTCTTACTAGGATCCATTGTTCTCCTAGTTTCTTGCTAGAGTCCACAGTTCATTTAGACTCCATTTGGATACACACTATAATTTTCTCATGTGTAACTAATATTTCTTTATTGTATGAACCTCATATTAATGTAGGTGTCATATCTTATCCACATAAAAGAGTTGGGTAAGTTATAAATTCCATTAATTGTACTTATAATTAATTTCATTCTTACCATGAACTAACATAGACCATCATCACTAATTTGATAATGATCATGGTCACGCTTGCCCCACTACAAGGTTTCACTCCCCAATAAGAAACTATACTCTCTAGGAGTTGTACTTCTTGGTATGATAGGTTTAGTTGACATGCAATACCTAGCTTATCCCAACCACATTAAGGTCCCTAGTAGAGTAAGTCTCCTAAAAGTAGCACATCAAGTCAAGGCTCATCCTAGGCACACTCCATAGAAACTACTAGTCCTATGACCTAAAGCTCTAAGATATATATATATATATATATATATCCCCCACCATTCCTATACCCTCATCAATATAGGAAATTATAACCATAGCATAAGGATTATCCTTTAAGGCCCATAATACTTAAATGGAAATGCATATTCCCTAACCTTACCCTAAGTCCATTTAGATAGTTTTAATTAAGCATAAGACTTGGTTCTTAGTTACCACACATCCATGGGCTAACTAAGGTCATTACCACTCATATGGAAATGAATATGATCACCTGAACCTACACATTCAAGGTACAACTATTGTTGTATTATGAATGATTTCTATAACCTCTTAGTTATGGAACACCTAATATTCAATGTTCAAGGTATATCAAAACAAAATAATCTAGCTATTGCATCACCATAACACTTTCCATATTCATGAGCTCCTCGCTATTGTATTCTCACAACTCCTAGGACTCATTTCTACCTGCTTATTACATCACCACAACTCCTTCCAAGAGTGGGTTAATTTATATGACTCAAGTTCTGAAATAAGATCTAAATACATAACAAGAAATCCCTTATTAACCCCAAATAGAATTAAACAATAATAATAAATCTCTCTAGAATCAAATGCTTCAATTGAAATTAACATGCTTATGCTATAACACCATATCAAACTTGAGAAACAGATTGATACATTACATTTCTAATTAAACATAAGATTCAACATAGAGCTACCAAAACCAAAGCTAAATTGATCTAAGTGCTATTATAAATCTATGTAAAAGAAGCATTTCTTTAGAAAATAAAATTGAATAATCATAATGCTATCAAATCCACTTAAAGATCATATGAAACATCCCATCAAAAGTAGATCACAAGATAACATTTATTTACAAAAAAATAGGAACAATTGGAAAAATAAATATCATAATTCCAAAACCTCCTTTGATTTTGTTCAAAAATCAAACTATCTCCATCTTACAAAACTTCCATACTCTAAAATAATTTTTGAAAGTTTCATCTAGACAATACAAAGCAAATATTTCTTCTTCATAACAACTTTTATTTTCTTGGTACAACAAAACTAATCTACTTAAGTGATCTTTATACCATCTCTTTTTCACAAACGTATTCATGAAAAGAATATTTCTTGAACTTGAGAAACACTTAGTGATCATGAAAACTCTTTAACAATGCATTTTAACATGCTCTATGTATTTGCAAATAAATATGCATAATATATTTCAATAATCAGGAGTGGATGTCATGTTCTTTACTTAACTTGCTTTATGTAATTTCAAGAAAACATGCACAATAGATTTAAAACAACCAAAGAGAGAATTACATACTTCTTTCTATAATTATTTCCATACCTACTCAAGTATGATAAAACAATTATAAATATTTTTCTTCTAAACCAATACCTTTCCCAAAATTTAATCAACAAATATAGCAAATCAAAGCTTTTCATTTTTAATATTCCCATAAGGAAGAACATCAACATCAAAGGGTTAAATTACTTGATTCTAAAAATAATTTCACAAGTAATATTCTAACAAAATAAACAATACTATCTTTCTTGTTGCAATTTTCATAAGAGATGTTCTTTTGATCCTTCTATTCTTTCTTTCATTCAATTCTTATTTACATAAAACCTAAGTTTTCCATACACTTAGTTAAATATAATATAGAACCTACTTAAAATTATTGGTATATTATAATAGGGAAATGAATCACAAGCAAAAATTTATCATACAACAAAGATAATCCTTCAAATGTGCTTACCAAACATGGTTCCAAGGTAAAGCATCGATCCAATATCATAAAACTGAACTAAGATAAACAAAAAGGTCTAAAAGAGTTAAGCATAAATCTAGTCAATAATTACCAATGTCAAAATACAATGGCTTAAATATGCAAAAGAAAAATATTTATGCACATTTGGTAGTCTTCAATCTGCCTCAGATTTACTCGACCACTACCTACTATAAAATGTGTTTGAGCAGAGAACAAAAAAGTCAACAACTATGCACCCAATGGCTACAACCAATATGCTGCAAGAAAAAATAATGTATTCTAACAACATATGCAAAGGAGAACCAAAATGACAACAAAAAACACTCTAGAAACATACGCAAAAGGTGCTAAAATAGAAACAACAAACACTTTAAGAACATGCATCAAAGGGGTACTAAAATGACAATGATGCTTGCATTGGCATCCAATGTAGTGTATCAAGGAAACCATAGACCAAAGGGAGCTATGAATCATAAATTTAGAATTAACAAAAAAATAAAAATAAAAAGGAACTATACAAAGATAAAACAGAGACAAGACATCAAAATATCAACCTATAAAAACCAAGGTGGCAATGGGAGAATGCAAAAAGTACAACAAAAAGTTAAACAAAGAAGAACAAAGTCTAAACCATATAATAGAAATTACAGTTACTAAACCAACATTTCTAAGGCCATCAAAACAGCAAAGTACCTCTCAATGCTATATCCAGTAGACTCCTTGATTCATCCTTCCATGCTTCCTCATTTTATCTTCAAGAATATCTTCCCCTAAAATCCTCAAAACCCATCCAAATATACCTTCAAATAACTTGAGGGGTAAGAAGGGTGGTTTCTCGAGAACAAAGTTTTTATCCATGATGAAGCCTTTAGAGTTGACCACCTCCATATCATAATGTTATTTAATGAGTCTTGAAAAAATGCTCAAGAATACTATTCTTAATTAAAGCATGGTTGAGAAAGAATATTAAGTCCTTAAATAATTTCAAAACTATGCAAAATTATGTATGTTGTTAATGTTTTCAACATTAGTAATTCAAACAATCACATTATTTCCTTAATGTACCAACAAATCAATTATAAGGAAATAAATCATTTTAAGCAACTATAAGAATTAATCTATTATCTCCATCCTAACCTTATTATTTCTAGAAATAAGGTATTTAGATTAATTACTTATCAATTAATATCAATTGTTAATATTAATTATTAACATTGATACTAATATTTTCAAGTATTAATATTACCAAAATTAATCCTTTATTAATTTAATCCATCAATCTATGCTTACAACATACAAGCATAAAAGCCACTCAAATAGACAATATTGCACACCATTATTTTATCCTTAAGTAGATGGATCTTTTAAGATAGCCAATCACTATCACCAACCTATTGAGGAGACTCATTATGCAAGCAACTTTCCAGCACAATGGTGTGACCATACAACAAGCACAAATGCAATGCATCTACATGAAGGGTATTTTGTTACCCCTTGAGCTATCAATGAACAAGTCATCCATCATTTTCTCAAAATTTCTCTCAACTCAGGTGGTTATCCCATATAAATCCATTGATGAGAGAACCTAGTTTTGTAACCACAAATACATCAATAGTACCATATTCTATGAATATAATCAATGTATAAAGTGTAATTATCCATTCTTATTTACATAATGAAATAGAACTATGCATTAGTTATCTATTAATCAATACATAATTCATTGTCAATAATAAGCTCTACCAAGGAAGGTTGTTACACTGCCTATCTAGCTACCTATAAGTACCTAGGACTATTACTTAATTAACATGTTCAAAATATTGGATTGTTGTAGGAGGGTTGACTCTACTCAAGTCTACTATGCATAGCATTGAGAAATTCAAAAGATTTTATGGTTGGTTATTAGGACCTCACATCCTAGTCATTTTTATTTCATTGTAATAGTTTAGCTAGTAATGAGTCAACATCCCCTTTTGAATGTAAAGGTGATCATTGATCATGAAGGTTGGTTTAGATAGCTCAAATATTTATTTTGAGTTTAATCTGGTTTTGCATTATAAGATAATTTAGAAATAGTTATCTTTATACATTGCATTGTAAGCGAAGTGAAGGCATCTCGAAAAAAATATATTTTATTAACCATTTCTCATGAACTATATTTTCCCCTCAAAGTATACTTTAATACTTTCTAAACTCTTTAGCATGATTAAGAAAAAAAATGTTATTCATGTTTAGTCTCTAGAATTACGATTTTGTGAAAATTTATTTCTTGTTTAAAATAATTCATGCAAGAAAAATCCTTACAACTAGTATCAAATCTTGGTCTAGGGATATCTTTGTTGTTACTACAAGGCTTCTATTCAAATTATTTTCCATGACCAGAATGCATCCATCTTGGTAATTTTTCTTTTTTTGCATTTTTGTTTAATTTTTATTTTTACTATTTGTTTTACAACCATTTGAATCACTTAAAAAATTTATATCCCCTATATTCATTAGGTTAGAAACCAATATCATGTGTTTTCAAATATTATTGAGTTATTATTGGCTAAACTAGATTGCCCATAAAGAATCTAGGTGAAGTGACAAGTTATTTGACTCTAATACTTAGGTCTTAGACACCATGTGTATATAGCTATGATATCCCACATACCCTCGAGAATATAGGGATATCCCCCTAAAAATAAGGTAATATTTAATCCATAAGAAGATATTGGTTATTTGAGTTTTGTAGCATATTAGTAAGAGACTATCCTGGGGAAGGTACTCACATTGTACCTTAGATATGAGAAGTGAGGCTATGAAAATTATGGAATCCTTCATAGTTAATACCTTCAAAAAATAGGCATATGTTATCTTTGAATAAGATAAGTATATATACAATCCCAAAACCCAAACAAACCCCTATATAGCACACACAAAAAAAAATATCCCACAAGGACTTTTTTTCATATTGAGAAAGAAATTTGAATGATGTTGAAATCCTAACTTAAGCAGAGTGTATTTTCAAAGAATAGTTACGGATTTGTAGAATTGAGAATAATATTACAAAAAAAAATTGTCATACTAAGAGAATAATTCAAAAGACACTAGAACTTGACCTGAGTAGAGTTTATTTCAAATATTATTTAGGAGTTTGTAAAAATTAAAATAATTATCTGAGGATTTTTTGGCACACTAAAAGTAATGTTTTAAAGAATATTTAGAAGTTTATATACCTAAGAAATAGAGGGATTATAAGCATAAATTATAGGGGTTTATAGGTAGGAATTGTAGGGGTTTTCAATAGGGAACTAATCTATAGGAGAAAACTTCTTGATGCAATATCTAACAATCTATGAAAATAGGAAGTATTAGGCTCCAAAAAAAAGTGTACCAATAACTAGAAAAAAGAGCAAAAAGCACCAAAAATTATCATCAAAAGGTGTCATACCTAAGTTTAAGAGGTGAATAGGAGAAAAAATGGTTACAAGGCAATGATCATATCATAGTTACAAGAAATTAGAGATCAATTTCAAGGTTTTGACTAGAACTATTGATTAATGGGATAAAAAACTTGAATATGATAAATCAAATTATTTTCTTATTAATAATGGTAACAAGCCTTTGATAATTCAATTTCATGATTGGAGGCCTTGTATGGAGGAGCTTCACCGAGCTAACTGGATAAAGATGGCTAATTATTGTCAATACCATACTATTAATTCAAAGGTTGGTAGATATTGGATCCCTATTGAGGATTGGCCTATTCAAATCCTAGAAAGGCAAAGACAAGATATCCATTTCATCCTTCATATGATATCTTTATCTTGGTCCCATGATAAATATTGTTTTGGATGGAACAACACTACTAAGGGTGAGTATTCAGTTGCTCAAGGTTATTTGACCTTATGCCATAATAATCCCAACCAATCATCTGACATATTTTCTCAGTTGTGGGTTCAAAAGCTCTAGCCAAAGGTGAGGTTCTTTACTTGGATTTTATTGCATTACAAGGTGCTTACTGGGGAGCATATTATGAAGCATGGTTTTCATGGCCCTTTTAGATGTGAAATGTGTGAAGAGAATGTGGAAAATTTCAGCCATATTTTTATTGAGTGTTCTTTAGCCTTTGATCTTTGGAGGAGAATGGCCACTTTACTTGTATTATAGTGGTCTTTTTTTTACTTTTGAACATTTTTTTAGGGATTGGCCTAATAAAGAGGGTGTTGATAATTTTATTAGGCAGTTATTTTGGATGGGTTCTACCATTTTTCTTTGGAATATATGGAATTAAAGGAACAAACAAAATTTTAATCAAAAAAGGAAGGATATTCACTATATCTAGAAAAATACAATTTCCAACTTAGTTTAATCAATCCATAAGCTCCTTAATCACCTCCAAAACTCCCACAAAATATGGGATCAAGTGATGTAAATATTGAAGATTAACTCTTCTAAGATAAACCAGCTTAAATGGAATGTGAGTAATTGTAATATGGATAGAACAAGGAATTGGCAACCTCCTCCTAAGGATTTTGGAAAAGTCAATACTAATGGAGCCTCTAGAAGGAACCCTGGAAAATATAGTGTGGGAGGAATCGGTAGACTTTCATAAGGCTCTCTGGTTTTTAATTTTATTGAGAATTTGGGTATTCTATCCAATAACCTTGCTAAGGGGTATGGTATCCTTAGAGGCCTTCAAGAGGCTACTAAGTTTGGATGGGAAAAGGTACTAGTTGAGTCTAAATCTCAACTCATGATTAATATTTTGAAGACTCCTTCTAAGAATCATAAGGTTTATTAGAGGATAAAAATAATTATTGAGAAGATTTGGTTAATCCATATGGGATTTTTAAAATTTGATTACAATCATGTGGTTAGAGATCAAAATGAGAGTGATGTTGCTTTAGCTAATTGGGCTTTGTATAAAGGTGGTCTTACTTGCTACATCCACCCTCCTAGACGGTGGGCTTCACAAATAAGGGAAGTTCTTCTTTCTATCATTTCTTTGGATGTCTCAAGTTATGAAGGTACCTAGTTTCTTCTTTATTTATTTTTGCTTATATTTAGTTTGGTCAGGGTATTTTAGTTCCCTAGATCAAACTAATATCTCTTTTGTTTCCTCTGTTGATTTTTGCCTCAATAGTCTTTTGGTCTATAAAGGTCATTTTTGTGTTCTATTTTTTCTTTTTTCTTTTCTATTTATGTGTGTGTTTTTTTTTGTTGTTTTGTTTTTGTATTTTTGTGTTGTTTTTTGTTGTTCTTGTGTTTTTGTTGTTTTGTGTTTTTTGTTGTGGTTCTTGTGCTTTTTATGTTCTTGTGCTTGTGTTTGTGTGTGTTTTTGTGTGTTTGTGTTAATTGGTGTTTTTGTGTTTTGGTGTGTGAGTGTTTTCTATGTTTTTATTTTTCTATGTTGTCTATTTTATTATTATTTAGGTTTTGGTTGTTTTTGTTTTTCATGTTTTTTTTTTGTTGTGTCTTTGTAGCGTTCTATTATTTTTTGTTATGTTTGTGTTTTTTTATGTTGTTCTTGTGTTTTTTTTGTGTGGTTTGTATTGTGTTTTTTAATATTATTGTGGGTGTGTTTGGTTGTGCTCTATATTTTTGACACACTCGAGGAGCATGTTTTTTTATTTTTTTGTTTTTAATATGTTTGTGTGTTTGTATTTGTTTGTTCTTGTTTTTGTTGTTTTAGGTTTGCTGCTTAAGTATGTCAAATATGGTAGGCCAGGTGCGAGCCCTGGGTGATTTTTGCAGAATAGATACCCTTGCCTCCTTAGTTTTTACCCAAAATTGGCATCCCTTCTAGGATGTTTTCAACAAAAAAAGAGATAAATCAAATGCAACACAATATACAAAACATCTATATGTTCACCATTAATGTCTAAAAAATTATCCAAGAAGTATGAGAAGCATGAAAACATGTTGAAAATAATCCTATATTTAATAAAATTGTAGGAAGTCCACAAAATATTATGGGTGGACAACATACTTTACCGAATGCACCTTGCACCATAAAATTGGACTTCCACAAGTTTTATGGTAAGGATCCTACTAGTTGGATATATCTTGCAAATCAATATATTTATCTATATCAAACTCAATATACTCTAAAAGTACGTATAGCATCTTTCAATCCATATAAGGAAGAAATACAATGGTATTACTTATTACATAAATCTAAGGAAGCAACACCTTCTTGGAATGAATTTATGAAATTTTTACTAAGCTTTGATGATAGTAAAGGAGCTTTGACTAAGCTCAAACAAACTCACATAGTTCTATACTACTAGAAAGAATTTGAAATTTTGACCAGCAGGATAAAAGGTTAACTAAAATATTTTTTGCAAGTTGCTTTGTCAGTGGGATGAAGAAATGAATCCAAATAGATGTGTGAATACTAAACCCCATGAACATAGTGGAAATCATTAGGCTAAAGAAAATTATGGATATTACTAGGCTAACAAGATTGGCTAAAGATAAGCTAGTAGCACATTGCCACACAAATAAGTCATCCCAATTTTATAATTTTCCAACATCTTTAGTATCTCTCAGTTTAGGAAAGACAACCATAACCATCATATAGTTGAGTGAGGAAGAGATTATAGCTCACTAATATAAGTTCATATGTTCTAATTGTGATGAAAAATACAATCCAATTCATAAGGGCATTCAACAAATGTCATACCTACTAGATGGCGAGTCAACCACTATCCTCACGCATAAAGCACCCACTAACAACTCAAATGATGAATAACATGAGGACAAAAATACTTTAGAAGAACCTATTCATGATATATCCTTAAAGCCTTGACAACTATGATTACACCAAGGATTTTGTGAATGCATGTCTTAAAAGACAACACAAAATGGCATAAATGAAAACTTCAAATTGCATTAATCAAAAACATATTTATAGGTATGTCTTCCTTTACAATTGACATTTAATACATAGGATCTGTATGGGTATTAAATGCAATATAACATGATCCATGTGAGGAGGGGTAATATTATAGAATATAATATTAATCCCTATCATTCCTCCCCACTGTAGAAGCATTGGAATCCAATGCATTCCAAAGGGAAGAAAAATTTGGTTTTGATGCACATTAAATGACAATTATAGTGGTTATTGATTACATTAAGTTGAATAACAGTTTATTTTATTTTAATAAATGCATTAATGAATGCAATTTAATGATGGAAAAATTAAATTAAATTAAAATTTTAATTTAATTTAATAAATGCATTAATGAATGCAGTTTAATGATAGAAAAATTAAATTAAATTAAAAATTTAATTTAATTTAATTTATGGAAATGTGTCCAAGTATGTGCAACACCCGTCAGGATCAAATGGTCATCACCATGGTTTCAAGGTGGAAGTTGAAAGAAAATATTCTCGTAGCTCGTCATCTAGAAACAAAGCAAACTTGCCAGAAATGTGATCGGTTATGCTAGATAGAAGGTTGTGACCAAGAGGAAAAAATGTGCACGATAATGGAATGAATGAAACGAATAAGTAAGCAGTTACTTTAGACTGAAAAGAGACATCATCGATTAAATATGGTAGATCAATACCGAAAAATAATAGATTAGGCTTAAATGAGAAAGAAAATGTTGAAAATACATAGAGACACTACGAAGCCACCAAGGACAATGGCACGAAAACCATATGCAATGGATCAATATACAAAATCAAGAGGTCAAAAATCCTTAGTTGTAAAGCCGCAAGAATCACATGAACCATGGTAGATGGTGAAACATATTCTAGCTCAGCAAATGAACTTGAATATGCATCATAAGCCACATCATCTAATGGAAATATGTTGGTTATTTCACCCAGATACCATGGTTCAAATTCAAATGTGGCTATAAATTCCTTAATTTTTGGATCAAGAGTGGAATCCTAATATTCTTCAATGAGATCTTTAGTAGGAATGAGATCATCAATAGTAATTTTTTTAAAAATAGCAACGAGAATTTTAGCTATAAGCTATTGAACATTGGTAGCCATTGTTTCTTGGAATTGTTGAAGTACAACCATTTTTGTATGGAGTTGTTAAAATTTAACGGTGAATTCATCAAGAGAAATGGTCGACATTATGAATGATGGTCATAAACGGAGTTTGCATCAATAAATGAAAAATCCAATATGAATGATCGGATCAATATATGAGGTTCAATAGTGAGAGGGACCCAAGATGAGAGTTTTCAATATTAGAAGTGCACAAAGGTGTCTATGAAAAAAGAAATAATGTTCACCTGATGTAAAGATCCATTGCTGGTTTTCCCGTTCCTCTTTTGAACCACTAGCCTAGAGGAAGAGGATACTCACCTAACCAAAACTTAGATCTGATACCACTGATGTGGGAAACACTCTTAAAATATAACACAAAATGTCACAAATGAAAACTTTGAATTGCATTAATCAAAAATATATTTATAGGCATGTATGCCTTTACAATTGGCATTTAATACACATGATCCATGTGAGGAGGGGTAATATTATAGAATATAATATTAATCCATATAAATTACTTCAATAAATATTCTTTAATCGTTCTCATCGACATAAGTAGCACTCATAATTTTAATGATCTCGAGGAAAAATAAGGAGACTACTATTTGTATCCTTACAACAAATTTACGGTCATCATAGCAAATGGAGGTACTCTTTCTTACAAAAACAAATTTTTAAATGTTAATCTTATTCTTGAAGGCTATCATCTAAAAATCATTATGTTTGTTTTCCCATTAGAAGGATGGAACATAGTCTCAGGTGCTAAGTGGTTATGCACAATGATTCATATCCTATGGGAATTTTTAGAAATATTTATGCAATTTATAATGGAGGATAAATAATTCACTCTCAAATCTGCTTGTTGTGGTGTAGTGGTAAATGCCCTGGGTGTTGGTAGAGGGCGACCTAGGTTCTATTCCCCTTGTCTCCATCCTACAGATATATGGTATAGTTAGGAATGTCCTATTTGCTGGTAGAGGCCAACAAGGCTCCATTTCTCCTATGCCCAAACTATTGAAAGTGGCACCTCGAAAGGGGTGTTTTCCACTATAAATTAAATTTTCACCTAGGTGTTGTAGGTGAGTTGGAGAGGAGAGGGCAATCCTCCAAGGGAGGTACCAGGTTCGAATCTCCACCCTACCAAAAAGCTGAATTGGGTACCCAATATCCAATTGATAATGTTGGTGCGGGCAGGGCTGGGTGCGACCCCCGAGTGACTTTGACAGTGTAGAACCCCCTGTTCATGGTATCTTAGACCATGGCGGCCCTGCAAGGGGTTTTTCGCATTAAAAAAAAAAAAAATTCACTCTCAAGGGGTTGATAGTTAGACCAACAAGGGTGATATATTATCATACCATAACAATATTACATAAAAATTACACTCTAAAAGTCATTGATCATATTTTCTTAGCATAGTTTATATAAGTTAATCAAATTGATCCATCTGTAGCATAGAAAATATTTCGTAATAAGTATGCCTAGGTGTTTTAGGAATAGAATGGACTTGATCATACTAGTCCAAGGATTCTACCATTCAAAATCTATTATGACCATTATCCTTCTATTAAAAAAATTGAACCTTCTATTAAAAGTTTATCAAAGAAATATTAAAAAAAAATGATTAAATGATATGTTCAACAATGTGATATTTGTTCGCATTTCAAAGGGGAGACATTTTAGTTCTAAGTATGCTCTATTTTTTACTAATTCAAAGAGCAATATGGACTAATATTTCCATGGATTTCATTGAGGTATTTGTTAAGATAGTAGGCATGTTAGTTATTTTGGTTGTTGTATATTATCTCTTAAAATATACCTACTTTTTCCCTCTTGTACATCCCTACCAATCTTCCACATTACCGAAATAGTCATTGACCATATTTTTTGAATCCCATAAATGTCATCATTTATAGTCTATTACCATAACCCTACACTCACCAATAATTTTTTAAAGGAAGTCTTCAAGTGGAAAGGAACCCACATTAAGATGATCTTGACTTACCACCCCTAGAAGAATGACCTAACTAAATTTATCACTAAGTGATCAAAGTGTTAATTATATTTTTTTCTTTGGAGCATAAAATGTAGTGGACTGAATAAAAATGACCACCAACTCTCACTCCTTATATTATAGGTAGTTATAGTTGACCAAATGATAGCAAGAGTTTTCTAAAGGTTCAATCATTTTTGAACTAGAGTTTATTTTGTATGAAAAATCATGACAACTATGTAGTCAAACCATTATAAATATTTTGGTGTAATAAATCATATTACATCCTAAGTATACCATATAGTAACTACAACACTAACTTCCACAAAATTCTCCTTATCTTCAACTTCGAGGACAAAGCTTGTTTTGAATGGGGGATAGTGTTAGGACCTCACACCTTAAATATTTTTATTTTATTGTAATAATCTAGTTAGTAATATGTGGGCACCTCATTTTTTAATGTAAAGGTGACCCTTGATCACTAGGGTTAGGGTTTGAGTTCTTTATGCTTTTCATTTAATTTTCTCACCTTTTCTCTATTGGGTATTTTCTTATGTATGTACAAGGTATTTATCCTTATTACATTCATATCATAGGACCAACAATTAAGGGTTTTTTTCAATTCTAGATTCCTCAACCTCTTTTCTAATGTATTGAAGCATTCCATGCCAATGGGTGTTATCTTGAGATACTTCTCATGAGTTGGAAATAAGCTAAATATATTTTGAACCTTACCATACTTCCTATAAATAAGGTCAATATAGAATACAAATTCCAAGGGAAAAATATAATTTGGCATATATATTGGAAGAATAAAGGGATGCTTAAAATATTAGTACAATTTAGTAAACACTTTCTTACTACCTAGATAGAATTTTTTTTTCTCATGCCTAGTTCTTATATAATATTTGTTCTCATATGATAGCCTTGGAATCCACCCAAAAAAATTCCTCATGATTGGCTCATATACCTATGTATAAAATTGGTAGTTTTATTTTTGCCTTTGCAAGAGATTTTTGTACAATCAATGATTGGTAAAGATTTACCATCAAGTCTAATCTGATAAAACTACATGGGGAAGTGTGATCTAACTATAACTGTAGGAAATGGTGTTTTGTTGTGTACATGATGAACCAAGTCTATTAGGAAGTGTAATTAAATTTAAGCTTCTGCTTGAAATTCTCCAATTGATAAGTTATTCTCTCCACTTTATAGGAGGTGTAGTTGTGAAGCTTTAGATAACTAGTAAAATTTTGTACAATATTTAACATGGAAATATGTTCTTCATGTACCGTCCTATCACTTCATCCAACCATTAAAAATTTCAGCCTTGATAACATACATTGTGCATTAGGCTTGAAATTATAAATACTTAAGAGGATCTTATAACAATGTGCATCATGTGGATGATTCATCTATTATGCCAATAAGTTGGACCACTCAATTTCATATTTTCTTCTAAAGATATCTAGTTGGTTTTTAGGTATGTATATGATACATTAGATAACTTCCTCATCAACACACAATATTATTTGAAACCCTCAAGAGTTATCCTTATAAAAGGATTATCCGATTTGGTCACTTAAATGGTCTTTATTTCTTTTTTGTATTCCTTGAAACATGCGTGCAAAATACCAAGAACCTCCTAGAATTGGGGAACTAGAAACTATCCTAATATTAAAGACCAAATTTGACTAATTATTTTATAATCACTTTGGTGGAATTCATATTAATGTTTAGCATATTTCCTTGAGAACCCAAGAGTATACTTCTAATTTACGTTCTTTAATATTTTCATTAATATTTATATAACATTTTAGGCCTTCTCTTCCTCTTCTAATAACTCTTTATAAATTGTGTGATAGAAGGGATAGCTTAGTTTTTTAGATCCTTTATGGATAGGCACTAATTTATTCTCCCAATATCCTACCAGTACTTGTGCTTTAAATTGGTCATAAGTGGGTTTGTGGAGATTGTCAATACCTTATTCTAACTTAATTTAGACACTATACTATTGCTAGAAGTTCCATATATGTCCACCTATATTGAACTAAAAATATGTACCAACAATAAAAAATTGGCTGGGAAGAATTTTTTACCAACTCCAAAAATCAATGATTCACCATATTCACTTCTAACTCCTAGTCAATGATTTGCTAACTTTAGTATCAATTATTTTTTAACTACCCTCAATGATTAACTATTTTTATGACTTTGAAGTACTTTTACAATGTTTTTATTCTATTGATGATTTGGTATTTATAAAATAAAATAAAAATGTTCCATATTATCCTTTTTTATGCTTATTCCTTCTCTTACCTCATAATAGCTTGGTGGTCTATTCTTTAGAAAATGATTATAGGTGTATCTTGGACACTTCAATAAAATTTGGTTGGTGAATCATGATATTTGATGATCACTCACATGGAAATTTGCTATAGTAAATAATTAAGCAACTTCTAGGAACCATTAGTCTTCTTCGTAAGCAAAAAACCTTCAATAATGGGTTAAAAAATGAGTCATCCTTCTTTGAACCTAATGTATTTTTCCCACTATGGAGCTCATAAATTTGGACACTTCAGATTGATTTTATATGGGTGTTAATAACTATTTTTATCTTCGCTTGAATCCACTACTTCCACCTCCTCCCCTTATGATAAACTTAACATTTTTTTTTTCATTATTAGGAAGCATCTATGGAAATTATTTGACAATATGTCGAATTTACTCAATAATTTCTCAAATAAGTATCTTCTAGTTTAGGAACTAATACTCAAGTCTTATTTCTTGCTTGATATTTCAATAGAAACCAAGTATTTTTACAAATTTTTAGAGGGGAATGATTTTAATTATGATGGAGTGCTATGGTTATATTGAGTTTTATAAATACCTCATAGGCACCATAAGTACCATTAATGATACCTTACTCTATTGCACAATGAATATGAAAATATAACTAGTACTATATTCCTAATCATTACTCATACCTCTAATTATTTCATAGCTATAAAATGATAACATATTAAGATAGAAAGTAAACCCATCCTAGGTCTTCTATGGCTACATATTTTATGCTTTACCGACCTTCCACCTAGTACCTTGTTGAATTTTTCTAAGGTATATGATACCTTTGCATCCTCCTAGGATGGGTTGGTCTTTTAAATCCTATGCAACCTATCTTCATAAATGGTGTTGATCTTGTGTCATATGACTAGTATGGCATCCTCCATATTCATAATTGAATATTGATCCTCAAGCAAATCAACACCAAACTTGGTGATATCATTAAGTTATTTGTGTGATGTTATCCCCCATTAACTTAGAACCTTTACCATAGAATTGACGAATCTCCTTACACAAACTTTGATACAATAATGCTATTATATCTCCAAAATTTATCTTTTTCTACTTTACAAGTCAATGAATTATTGGTAGGTTAGTGAATCCTTTGACCTAGCCTTAGTACTTGTTTAATAAAGGAATTGTGGTAACTTCTAAATTAGGGTTTGCACCCCAAATCTAAGTTTTAGAAAGGTTGGAAAAAATTTCCAATCACTTATCCTAACCTCTAGATTTATTTTCACTCATTTTTTTCCTTGTATAAAAACTATACACCAATCAAAATAAACTTGCATAAAAGTAAAGTGCAAAAAGGAAAAATCCATGAAAAGCAAAATACAAAAATAATGTTATCTCTAAAGTTTAAAGTGATAAAATGAAACCAAATATGAAATTTACACATAGATAAGGGAGTATATGATCAATCAACACATGATAATTTGACTAACATTAATTTCCACCTATATTATGAAATTGATAAGCAAATAACAAGATTGGCTAGAAGGGCCATGCCACAACTGTTGTGCACATACAACTATGAGGGTGGTGCCACTACTTAAATACCTAAGTACTTGTACATTTCTCATAGAATTATGAGTACAAAGCACAATATCAATTTCACAAATTCTACCTCTAAATTATCCTGCCAAAAAGATGAATACAATGTGGGCACTAAGCCTTTATTTGTAGTAAAAATTTATCTCTGAGTTGCCTGGGCTAAAAAATAATTACTCCTAATAAAATAAAACATATAGGGTTAAATTTAGTAAAATTTTACACTAGAATAATTTAAAAAATGCTTAGTGCACTGGTACATGCCAAAATGTTACTTTTTAAAACATGTAATTTGCTCAAATCTAGCAATTGGGTTGCCTCAATTTTGTAAGCGAATCACTTGCATTTGTAGGTAGATCAACAAATTTTGTTGACCGATTGGTCCTTTGATCTAATTAGTATCCTTAAGAAATAGAATAAAATTTTGGATTCAATTGATAGAATATTATAAGCAAACCTATCATTATTCATACTTATCCAGATTTTGGAAAATTTGGGATGCCTTTTGCTTGTTCATCTCTATCATTGCATTCTCTAAAATTTGCAAAATTTGCAAAGGTACTATTGAGGTACTAAGTTTATGGAAACTTAATGGGACACCATGATCAACTGGTATAAGATCCCAAATACTTCCTTTATATTTGTGTATGAATTTTAAGTATTTGGGACCCATGTTACAAAATTATTAAAATTGTTGTTTCTCCTTTAACTACTCTTTGGTGGTAGCAACCCCAACAATTTCTACCATTTATTATAATTTGGAAAATGTATTGCTTTGAGGTCTTCTAACTCTCCTATCAAGTCTTCAAAAGGATTTTTTGATAGTTCCTACTATCATGGAACTAGCTTATATAGTTGACCTAAATTGTATTTAGCCTCTCATAGATTTTAGGTGCATTCCATTGGTTAGATTGTTCCTGTTTCTCAATAATGGATCTTATGACATTATCATATAGGATGTGTTTCTTTTCATCAAAATTATTGGGAATTATACCAATAATTAACCCTTGGATATCCTTATCAATTTTTGACACTTTGGTTTCCAATGATTCTAGGTTATCTTTGGAGATGTGTAGGTTCCTTTGAATATTTAAGATCTTTCTCGACTTCTTGACTAGTTCCATGTGATATACCACTTGCTAATGTGCCTGCATTATGGTCATTGATGCAAGGACTTTAAGGACTTCCTAATATTAACTCCTCATAGATAGTTTCTCTTCCACATATAATATGATTTAGTCAATCTATTCTAGAATTTATTTTATGAATAAGGTAAATAAAAAATATTCATAAGTATTCTTCATATCTTCCTTGATTTGGTCCCAAAATATCTTGTTATTTTAAATTTTATATGCTAACACTTAGCCTACAACTATATCTTCAGGTATTGGGGCTATCAACTCCTTGATATGTTGGTTTTTTAATCAAGGCTTTCTATGAGACAACTCTATTCTTTGGTCAATTGCTGCATAGATTTTTCAATTTTGACAATCCATGTTTCAAGATACTTGACTTGCTTTTTTAAATGATATTTCATAGAGATATTTTTCTTCAACCGCTACTTATCTTGTTGGATCTACTTTGTTTATTGCTTTAGTAGTGTCAATTTTACTTTTAATTTCCTAATTTTGATCTACATGGCTTCATCCTTAATTGATAGTTGTCCATATTTCAAAATCACACCATGTTTGAGTTGGTTAGCCAATCACATCATTTTTTATGGTTCCATATTTCCTACATCTAGTTAGGATACCCTAGCAGCTAAGTTAGTAAAGGTTGATTCTACCTTGGTTGGGTCAATTTATATTACCTTGGTAAAGTATAATTTGTTTTCCTTTATTGATAATTATGAAAGGTATTCTCACTGAGTCATTTGTATTCCTTCTTCCATGTATTTTATTATCAATAAGGATGTCCAACATCTTGAAAATATAAGTTTCTCCATCCTTGTATAAAAATATTGACCCAAGTCCTATAGTCACACTTATAGATGGGGGAGCTCTCAAAAACTTAGCTCCTTGGGAAAGGGTATTAAGCATCATTGCCTATAGGAAAATTTTTCATGATTAGGATGGTGGGTGTATAGAGGTGGATAGTGTAGCTAAAGGGTTAAATTGAGTGGAGGTGGTAAGAAATAGATCAAAAGTGGTGGAAGTGGGATGAGATGCCAATCCAACCAAGGTCGCTAAAAGGGGAGACATGTATTACAAGACTCATGGTTTCAAGGTAATGGCTTGGACAAGTGGATATTGAAATTATGTGATGCGAGTGGTTACCATAATGACCATAACTATTAGTGGTAAGATACCTCTAGGGAATCCATGAGGTAGTGTACCTCTTAGAGAAGTAGGTGTTGCACTAGTGGATGGTGAGAGAAGTGTAATAAAAGAATAGGAAGGGGAGAAGAAATTATAGAGGAAGAAAAAGAGATAGAGAGATAAAGGGTAGTGGAAATAGAATAAGAATGGACATAAAGATAATGAATATTAGTGGATGATGAAAGAGAAATTGGAGTGGGTACAATTGTGGCCACTAGATTAGTTGTTCCCAATTCAAGAAGGAAGATTACTTAAGGGATTTGACCCTTATCAAGTTGGATTTTCCACATTTTTTTCTATTTTTCTACTATAGCCACCTCCCCAAACACACCCATACTTTTCAAATTTCTTTTTCCCCTTTATTGTCTATCCAATTACTAACCAACTATTGCTAGAGTTGCTGAAACTACTAAAATAGTGACTACTAGTATAACTTGCTTCTTGGGATTCTCTTCACGATGGGTTTGAGTTATTGCTAAAAAATCCATGATGATATTATCCCTTTTAATTCTATTTTGATACCTTTTGTTCAATGTGGCAAAAAATTAAGCATCAAATAGACCATCTTTTATGGATTTGGTAATTATGTTTATTTTGCACCTCATTATTTGCCATGTAAGGATATTATTATCCATATGCGTAGCTTTTGGAGTGCCCCCAAACTTTAAAACTTTAGATTTATGTTAGCATAGAATTAATCCTTCCAATTTTTGTAAAAAGTGTTCCACTCTAGGGGGTTATCATTCCAATTCTAAATTTTATCTTCATATCCTTCGTTGCTTCCCAGATTGACAAGGGTTTTCTTTTCATCTAGATTGGTCTATTCTTAAATATTATACCTCTTCTTATGAGTGTAGAAGGTTTCTATATTCTTATCCCTAAGGGTATTATCAAGTAATCCTTTTGGATCATAGGATAGATGATATTTAAGTTTGTTAAGACCTATTTCCTAGAACCATACCTCTATTATTTAAGGGAATCCATATAGCTTAGGTGTTATGCTCATTATTTACTACTTGAGTATATACAAGATGGTTTTATTCTATCCCTTGAAGTACTTCAAGTCTGCAAAGTCAAGTTGTACATACTCCAAATTAAACATGTAGTTCAATGCTTTTATGAGTAAGTTGAAAGGTATGGCTAAGAATCCATATAGGCAGATAAACCCTTTCTCTCCTAAGTAGAAATATCCTTTTAACCAATTTTACTCTATTAATAGTTGTCATGTATTGTTAGTTAGTCTTGGCATTTTCAACCTAAACTTCTTCATTATAATGTTATACACCTTAGCATACAAGCAATAGAAAGTCTTTTCCACTTCTCAATAGAGTATGCCCATGCGCTTTACTATGCTTAGAGGTTGTTTGTCTTTCACTACCTGGTCTAGTTATAGGGTGACAAATAACATTTTCTTATGGTAAAGGATTAACCAAAATAGGTGTGAATTATAGATGGACTTTTTCTCTGTTGAGCAAGGTGCAGCAAAAGTATTGTCATTGTTGTCAACATAGACAGATAGATCAGTTGATGCAGTTGATGCAGTGGACAGGAGTTCAGAGGTCAGTCAGAACATGTACAGTGAATTTCCAAGAAGACAAAAGTGGCCCAGATTTAAAAAATCAAAGAAAAAGACAAGTAAGAAAACTGTCGCGATATCGCGACATGTTTTCTGTCACGATATCGCGACATGTTGAGAAGAAAGAAGGCAGAAAGAAAAACGTCATGATTTCATGACATGGATGAGGAGAGAGAAGGCGCAAGAAAAATTGTCATGATTTCACGACATGGACGAGGAGAGAGAAGGCGCAAGCAAAATTGTCATGATTTCATGACATGAACGAGGAGAGAGAAGGCACAAGAAAAATTGTCATGATTTCATGACATGGATGAGGAGAGAGAAGGCACAAGCAAAATTGTCATGATTTCATGACATGAACGAGGAGAGAGAAGGCGCAAGAAAAATTGTCACGATTTCACGACATGTTTGAGGAGAGAGAAGGCACAAGGAAAACTGTCATGATTTCGTGACATGTTGGCAGAAGGAGGCAAGTAGAAAAATTGTCATGATTTCGTGACATGTTTGAAGAAGAGGTAGAAAGAAAACTATGATGATTTCATGACATGCTTGAGGAGAAGGAGCTCAAAAGAGAAAGTGTCATGATTTCATGACATGATCGAAGAGAAAGTGCCAAGGAGAGAAAGTGTCATGATTTCGTGACATGATCGAAGAGAAAGTGCCAAGGAGAGAAAGTGTCACGATTTCGTGACAGGATCGAAGAGAAAGTGCCAAGGAGAGAAAGTGTCATGATTTCATGACAGGATCGAAGAGAAAGTGCCAAGGAGAGAAAGTGTCACGATTTCGATAGATCGAAGAGAAAGTGCCAAGGAAGAGAAAGATGTCACGATTTCGTGACATGTCGAAGAGAAAGTGCAAGGAAGAGAAAGATGTCATGATTTGTGACATTGCGAAAGACAGAAAAGTGCACAAGGCAGAGAAAGATGTCACGATTTCGTGACATGTTCCATTTTTGTGGGAAGGAAGAAAAGGCACAAGGCAGAGAAAGATGTCACGATTTTGTGACATGTTCCATTTTTGGCGAAAGGAAGAAAAGGCACAAGGCAGAGAAAGATGTCACGATTTTGTGACATGTTTCATTTTCATGGGAAGGAAGAAAAGGCACAAGGCAGAGAAAGATGTCATGATTTTGTGACATGTTCCGTTTTCGCTAGTTGAAGCCAAGAAGAGTAGCGAGAAGGCGAAAGATGTCACGATTTCATGACATGTCTGGTTTTCGCTAGAGCAAGCCAAGAAGAGTAGCGAGAAGGCGAAAGTGTCATGATTTCGTGACATGTCTGGTTTTCATGAGTGCAAGCGAAGAAGTGGACAAGGAGGCAGAAACTGTCATGATTTCATGACATGCTATTTTTGTGGGTAAAATGCGAGAAGGGCAGAAAGATACAGAAGTGTCACGATTTCATGATAGGTCGCAACAACACGATAATAGACAGTTAACTGGAACAGAACAATAGTTAAAGGGGCAGTTGTAGAGGAAAAGCATGCAGCCAAAATAAGAAGAGTTAACTAGAGTAAATGCGACAGTTATAGATGCAGTCATGCAGCTTTTTAAGAACTGGAGTTAACTGGAGTAAATCGAATAGTCGCATTAATAGAATCGTAAAATACATGCATGCACATAAATGAATTCGTACAGTCATGGTAGAGATATACGTTGCATGTAACGTAATAATGCACACTCTATAAATACAGAAGGAGTTACAGTTGACAAGTGGCAGAAGAGAATATTAAAAGAACAGTTACGGGTTGCATGCGTAAATATGGAAGCTAAAAATAGAGACTTATTTGTTATAAAAGCAGGTCTACGTGAAGTATATTGCTGCTGTTGTAAGTGAGAATTTGCTGCGTAAAGAGGGTTAGAAGAGGGCCGAGAGAGAGATAAGCAGAGCCGTGAGAGCGTGCAGAGTTTAATCAAGTTTAATTAATTGCAGACCAGTCAGGGTCGTGTAAACAATGAAGGCATTTTTATGTCACTGAATTAAATCAGAATTGCAGTCCAAGTTGGTGCTTGGCATTAGGGGTTGGTGCTCCTATCTGTTGCAGCAGAAAAACAAGGGGTTGGTGCTCCTTCCAGTGGGTGCTGGTAAAGTGTTTGTAAAATTGGTGTTTTGCAAAGGCTGGATTTGGATTGAAGTCCAAGCAGTCATTTTTGAGGAGTAGCCAAATTGGTGAACCTCGTTACATTGTGTGTTGTGGTGTGCTCTCTTGTGATTATTGCTTTATCTATTTTCTAGTTCTTTAAGAATTGTAGATCAGATTTTTAGCTACACCGATTCACCCCCCTCTCAGTTGTCATTGTGAGAATATCAATTGGTATCGGAGCAAGGTTCCTGAACTAAGCTTAATCAGCTAAGGTGATCTTGGAAGGAACACAATGGCATGTAGTGAAGGATTCTCATCAAACAAAGCTCCTTTGTTCAATGGAACTAATTACTCATTCTGGAGACTCAGGATGCAGACATATCTGAGTGCGTTAGGATACGACATTTGGGATTCAGTAGAAAGTGGATACACAAGACCCGCTACTCCTCCAATAGATACTATCGATAAGAAACTGCTTGAGAATAACTCCAAAGCAAAGAATGCCATAATGTGTGGGCTAGTAGATAAGTGAACTGATAAGGGTCATGAGCTAGTAAATCGGCAAAAGACATGTGGGACAAATTGAAGAGCATCCATGAAGGAGACAACAAGATCAAGGAAGCCAAGCTGCAAACGCATCGAGCTCAGTTCGAGGCATTACAAATGAATGACGATGAGAACATAGAGGCCTATATGCTAAGAGTCAATGGAGTCATTAATGCAATCAGAGGACTCGGCGAAGAGATCGAAGATGCGGTTGTCATGAAAAAGGTACTTAGAACTCTTCACAAAAGATTTAATTCTAAAGTTTCTGCAATAGAAGAGGCTAAAGATCTAAATAATTTTAGCATGGATGAGATGCATGGTTCCTTGACTGCATACAAAATGAGAATAGGACAAACTAAGCCCATAGACAGAGAAGCTACTTTTAAAGCACACAAGAATACAAAAGTTGAACAAGAATCTGAGGATGAAGAGACATCGGATGAAACGGAAGCCAACTTTGTTCGAAAACTTACAAAGGGAAAAGGAAAGTATAGAGGAAAGTTACCGTTTAAGTGTTTCAATTATGGAGGGGTTGGTCACTTTGCAGCTAAGTGTCCAATGAATGAGAAAACCAAAAGTGATGAAGGGTCACACCAAGAAAGAAGTGACTGGAAGAAGAAACCAAATTTTAGGAAAAGCAATTTCAAAAAGAAAAGTTTCATATCCAAGAATGTCAACTCTTCTGAAGATAGCTCAGGTGAAGATTCTCAAGAAGAAATAGGTGAAGCTCTGTTCATGGCATTTGAAGAAGCAAAAATAGAAGAAAAATAGGAAGGTGATACAAAAAGTAAGGATGAGGTTGAAGTTTATCTGGAAGGAGAGTTGGTTGCTGCACTTAAAGAGTTGAAGACAGAAAGGAAAAAGAATAATAAGGTCTCAAGAAAGCTTGAGGATGCGAATGACATAATAAATAGTTTGAAAGTATAGATAGAAGAATTTAAGAAAATGTCTGAAGAACTTGAAGTACAATTAACCATGAGAATAGATGAGTGCAAAAAACTAGAAGAAGAGATTGTTGTTTTAAGAATGCGGCTAGAAGAAAAGAATCAAAAATTGAGTTGCTATCACAAACTTGAAGGAAGTTCTACAAAGCTTGAAAAGATTATAAATAGTCAGAGGACTACAGGCATCAAGTTTGGCTTGGGGTTTGTCGAAGGAGAATCATCAAGTGGATCAAAGGCCATGACTGTAGAACCAGTAAAGAAAGAGGATAAGATCAAGGTTGACCAAAGAAAAATAAATCTTGCAAAAGAAAGCAACAATGCCATGCACGAGAAGACTATTGACAATGAGGGATTCACAAAAGTCACACATCAAAGGAGAAGAAAATTTGTGGCTCCTACTACAAATTGGCAAAGACCAACTCCCAGGTTCAATCATTCCTTTTCTCGTTATTGTTTTAAATGCAATACTTACGGTCATAAGATTTCAGACCGCATTTATAATATAGGACAAAGAAATTTTTCCAAGTAGAAATGTATTTTCACCCTTGATGGATTATGCAAGTAGAATGCTATAACTCGCTATAACTTTGGACACATTGCAAGAAATTGTAGAAGCACATATGCAGCAAATAAATATCAAGGAAGAAGAACTCAACCAAACAGTTTAAGGCAAAATAGAAAATTCCTAGATAAACATGCATAGGCCACTGACAAAGAAAAGTCTAAACAAGTGACCAAAACTACAGTCAAATCAGAATGGAAAGAAAAAGAGCAACTCAAGGAAGAAAAGGAATCCTTGATTGTACAGACAACATTCAAAGCATAGAACAAATCTGCACCATGGATATTGGATAGTGGATGCTCCAATCACATGACAGGAGATAAACAAAAATTTGAAAAATTATAGAAATATGAAGGGGGCTCTGTAAAGTTTGGAAATAATGATGGAGCCAAAATAGTTGGCAAAGGATCAATCAAGATAAGTGATGGAAAGATCAATTCCAAAGAAGTTCTGTTTGTAGTTGGTTTGAAGCACAACTTACTGAGCGTAAGTCAAATCTATGACAGAGGTCATGAAGTCATCTTTAAAAAGTAGGGTCATGAAGTCGAAAAGCACACAAGTGGGAAGCTGATAGCTACTGGATCGAGGACTTCTGGAAATCTATATACTCTCTCAAAAACTTCAGAAGGATCATGCTTGATTGGATAGGAAGATGAAAATTGGCTGTGGCACAAGAGGCTCGGTCATATTAGCTTTGACAATCTGGTAAAAATAAGTTCAAAAAGAGCAAGTAAGAGATATACCTACCATTGGCAAACCAGGAAATAGCATCCGTGCTTCATGCCAAAAAGGGAAGGAAACCAGATCCACATTTAAAGCAAAGGAATACTTCACCAAAGAAACCGTTAGAGCTGATACATACTGATTTATGTGGACCCATGAGAACACAAAGCATAAATGGTGACAAATACTTTATGCTGTTCATAGATGACTACTCCAGAATGACATGGGTACTATTTTTAAAGCTTAAATCAGATGCCTTTGAGATGTTCAAGATTTTTAAAAAATAGGTTGAGAATCAAATTGGAAAAAGAATTAAATGCCTAAGATCATATAGAGGAGGAGAGTTTATCTCAGAGGAGTTTGCAGAATACTATCAAAAATATGGGATCGAAGACAGTTTTCAGCGAGCAAGGACACCTCAAAGTAATGGTGTTGTTGAAAGGAAGAACAGGACTGTGCAAGAAATGGCATGGACAATGTTGGCTGAGAACAAAATAGCTGACAGATTTTGGAAAGAGGCAGTACATACTGCAGTTTACATTCAAAACAGGTGCATGCTAAGAACGCATGAAAGCAAAACACCGTATGAGCTATGGTTCGACAGAAAGGCAACAACAAGATATTTCAAAGTGTTCGGCAGCAAGTGTTACATCAAACGAACTGAAGATAATCTCGGTAAATTTGAAGATAGAGTTGACGAAGGTATTTTTCTTGGATACTCAACAAAAAGCAAAGCCTACACGTGTTACAACAAGAGGCTAAAGAAAATTGTGGAGAGTGCAGATGTTAAAGTTGATGAAGGTAGAGATCGAGAAACAACTTATCAAGAAAACTACCCTATTTATGAAGAAGTCATTGAAGGAGATGAAGAAATGGAAACAGAAGAAAATCAAAAAATTGACCCAGCTGATTTAAGAATTGACTCAGAAGAAGAGAACAAGAAATTCAAAACAGGCAACTGGCAGAAAAATCATCCCAGAGAACAGATTATTGGGGACCCAACAGTTGGTATTCAGACAAGAAGAGCAGTAATACGGAACTACTCTCTATTATCCAACATTGAACCCAAAAATATTGCTGAAGCAAGCACAGATGAAAGTTGGATGAAGGCAATTAATGAAGAACTAGATCAGATTGAGAAAAACAAAACCTGGGAATTAGTACCACGACCAGCAAATAAAAACATAATCGGTACTAAATGGATTTTTCGAAATAAATTAAATGAAGACGGACAAGTTGTCAAAAATAAGGCAAGATTGGTCTATAAAGGCTATGCTCAGGTTGAAGGCATTGATTTTGAGGAAACATTTGCACCAAAGAGCCGTACTAGAGGCAATCAGAATGTTTCTGGCTTTAGCAGTCCATAAAAATTTCAAAGTATATCAAATGGACGTAAAATCAGCATTTCTGAATGGAAAACTGGAAGAAGAGGTTTACATTGAACAACCAGATGGCTTCCAACTCGGTGACAATCCTGATTTTGTTTGCAGGTTAAAGAAAGCATTGTATGGTCTGAAATAGGCACCCAGAGCATGGTATGCAAGGCTGGATAACTATCTTATTAAACAGGGGTTCAAGAAAGGTATGGTGGACAACAATTTATATATCAAAATAGAGAATGGCCATCTTATTGTACTTGTTGTTTATGTAGATGATATAATATTTGGTAGCAACATGGATGAATATTGTAGAGACATAGCAAATAAAATGAAGACAGAATTTGAGATGTCAATGATTGGTGAACTTTCTTATTTCCTCGACCGCAAGTCAATCAAAGTGAAAAGGGCATTTTTATCTCTCAAGTAAAATATGTGAAAGAAATGCTGAAAAAGTTCACAATGGAGGATAGTAAACTCGTCAAGACTCCCATGACAACAAAGTTGCAAGTTGAGCAAGGATGACAAATCTCCAGATGTAGATCAAACCATGTACAGGTCTATGATTGGAAGCCTCATCGTATTTGACAACCACTAGACCAGATATATTACAGGCAAGATGCATGGTAGCAAGATTTCAGGCTAGTCCCAAAGAGACTCATGTGACAATCTGTAAAGAGGATTTTTAGGTACCTCAAGGGTACTATGGAGTATGGGTTGTGGTACCCAAAAGGTAAGGACTTCACTCTTATTGCATATTCTGATGCAGATTGGGCAGGATGTATTGATGATAGAAAGAGTACCAAGTGGAGGAGCATTTTATCTTGGAGACAGGTCGGTAGCATGGCACAACAAGAAACAAGAATCAGTCTCTCTATCCACAGCAGAGGCAGAATACATTGCAACAACAACATGTTGTACACAGATATTATGGATGAGACAAACACTAAAAGATCTTGGTATTCACTTCAAAGAGCCAATTTCAGTTAAATGTGATAACACCAGTGCTATAAACATATCAAAGAATCCGGTTATGCATTCTCGAACCAAACATATTGCAATCCGGTATCACTTCTTGAAGGATAAAGTTGCAGAAGGTGAGGTCAAATTGGATTTTGTTCCGACTACAGAGCAAGTAGCATATATATTCACAAAACCATTGCCAAAGGAAGTTTTTGAGTACCTTCGGAGTAAGTTGGGAGTAGTCACATTTCCCAAGAACTGACTATCAATTGGGATCACATTCTCAGGGGGAGTATTTATGCCTATGTTTATAGTTTTGCTCATATTCATGATTTTTGCTAACTATAACAATGTGTATCTGAGAATGTTGTGCATAGACTCGTGGGGAGTCTGCAAGCAGCCCTTTGGTATTATTGTCAAAGGGGGAGAAGAATTACAGGAGAGTGCATGAGTGTTGCCAACAATTCCAAAGGGGGAGATTGTTGAGCAAGGTGCAGCAAAAGTATTGTCATTGTTGTCAACACATACAGATAGATCATTGATGCAGTTGATGCAATGGACAGGAGTTCAGAGGTCAGTCAGAACATGTACAATGAATTTCCAAGAAGATAGAAGTGGCCCAGATTCAGAAAATCAAAGAAAAAGACAAGTAAGAAAACTGTCGCGATATCGCGACATGTTTTCTGTCGCGATATCGCGACAGGTTGAGAAGAAAGAAGGCAGAAAGAAAAATGTCATGATTTCATGACATATCGAAGGAGAGAGAAGGCGTAAGAAAAATTGTCATGATTTCATGACATGGACGAGGAGAGAGAAGGCACAAGCAAAATTGTCATGATTTCATGACATGAACGAGGAGAGAGAAGGCACAAGCAAAATTGTCATGATTTCGTGACATGAACGAGGAGAGAGAAGGCACAAGCAAAATTGTCATGATTTCGTGACATGAACGAGGAGAGAGAAGGCATAAGAAAAATTGTCATGATTTCGTGACATGGCTGAGGAGAGAGAAGGCACAAGGAAAACTGTCATGATTTCATGACATGTTGGCAGAGAAGGAGGCAAGTAGAAAAACTGTCACGATTTCGTGACATGTTTGAAGAAGAGGTGCAGGCAAAGAAAACTGTCATGATTTCATGACATGTTTGAGGAGAAGGAGCTCGCAAAGAAAAGTGTCACGATTTCGTGACAGTATCGAAGAGAAAGTGCCAAGGAGAGAAAGTGTCACGATTTCGTGACATGATCGAAGAGAAAGTGCCAAGGAGAGAAAGTGTCACGATTTCATGATAGGATCGAAGAGAAAGTGCCAAGGAGAGAAAGTGTCACGATTTCACGATAGGATCGAAGAGAAAGTGCCAAGGAGAGAAAGTGTCACGATTTCATGATAGGATCGAAGAGAAAGTGCCAAGGAGAGAAAGTGTCACGATTTCGTGATAGGTCGAAGAGAAAGTGCAAGGAAGAGAAAGATGTCATGATTTCGTGACATGTTTTGCAAAGGAAGAAAAGGCACAAGGCAGAGAAAGATGTCACGATTTCGTGACATGTTCCATTTTACGGCGAAAGGAAGAAAAGGCACAAGGCAGAGAAAGATGTCACGATTTCGTGACATGTTCCATTTTCAGGCGGAAGGAAGAAAAGGCACAAGGCAGAGAAAGATGTCATGATTTCGTGACATGTTTCATTTTCACGGAAGGAAGAAAAGGCACAAGGCAGAGAAAGATGTCATGATTTCGTGACATGTTCCATTTTCGCTAGTTGAAGCCAAGAAGAGTAGCGAGAAGGCGAAAGTGTCACGATTTCGTGACATGTCTGGTTTTCGCTAGAGCAAGCCAAGAAGAGTAGCGAGAAGGCGAAAGTGTCACGATTTCGTGACATGTCTAGTTTTTGTGGGTGCAAGCGAAGAAGTGGACAAGGAGGTAAAATTGTCATGATTTCGTGACATGTATTTTCATGGGTAAAAGGCGAGAAGGGCAGAAAGATACAGAAGTGTCACGATTTCATGATAGGTCGCAACAACACGATAACAGACAGTTAACTGGAATAGAACAATAGTTAAAGGGGCAGTTGTAGAGGAAAAGCATGCAACCAAAATAAGAAGAGTTAACTGGAGTAAATGCGATAGTTACAGATGCAGTCATGCAGCTTTTTAAGAACTGGAGTTAACTAGAGTAAATCGAATAGTCGCATTAATAGAATCGTAAAATACATGCATGCACATAAATGAATTCATACAGTCATGGTAGAGATATACGTTGCATGTAACGTAATAATGCACACTCTATAAATACATAAGGAGTTACAGTTGACAAGTGGCAGAAGAGAATATTAAAAGAATAGTTACGGGTTGCATGCGTAAATATGGAAGCTAAAAATAGAGACTTATTTGTTATAAAAGTAGGTCTACGTGAAGTATATTGCTGCTGCTGTAAGTGAGAATTTGTTGCGTAAAGAGGGTTAGAAGAGGGCCGAGAGAGAGATAAGCAGAGCTGTGAGAGCGTGCAGAGTTTAATCAAGTTTAATTAATTGTAGACTAGTCAGGGTCATGTAAACAGCGAAGGCATTTTTATGTCATTGAATTAAATCAGAATTGCAGTCCAAGTTGGTGCTTGGCATTAGGGGTTGGTGCTCCTATCTCTTGTAGTATAAAAACAAGGGGTTGGTGCTCCTTCCAGTGGGTGCCGGTAAAGTGTTTGTAAAATTGGTGTTTTGCAAAGGCTGGATTTGGATTGAAGTCCAAGCAGTCATTTTTGAGGAGTAGCCAAATTGGTGAACCTCGTTACATTGTGTGTTGTGGTGTGCTCTCTTGTGATTATTGCTTTATCTATTTTCTAGTTCTCTTTGCTTCAGCTTTAAGAATTGCAGATCAGATTTTTAGCTACACTGATTCACCCCCCCCTCTCAGTGTCATTGTGAAAATATCATTATCTTCATTAAATTCTGAGTTAAGTATCCATCTAGTCTAAAATATATTTTTTATAGTTACGAATGCCCTAGATAGGTATGGATGGCATGTAGAAAGGCTCTATGATCCTCATAAATATTCTTATTGATATTTTCCTCTAGCACTATGGATATCCTTGATATTACCATATACATATCTTATTGAGTTGGTCTAACTCTAGGGCGATACTAAAGTTGAATAGTAGATTCTCCTTCTTTAGGTAAGTAGTCAGGAATTTATACCAATAGGTATTGGTATATCCATAGTGAAAGTATTTCTAGATATTTAAACTACAAAATATCCACATGGATGGGTCAAAAATGGCCTTAAACATATTTCCTACAACTCCATGCCTAATATAGAAAGCCTCTTCTATCCATTAATGAAGATGGAAACTTAATGTGGTTGGGTCATATTTTCTACCACCACTTTTACTAGCTATGGGTAGCTCCACACTTGTGGCACTAAATTAATTTCTAATTTCGAGGTCCAAATTTGGAATATACACCATAATTTTTTTTATGGACCTTGCTTGTACCTTCTAAGGACCTATTTTATTGCCTACCCCATTAGATGGGTATAAATACCCTCCTCCACCCTCTAACATGGATCCTAAAATTATTCCTCTAGGTTTTTTTGGGGTGGGGCTCCCTAATTATTTCTCTTTTCTCTCCTTTTAATTTATTTTTCCCTTTTAATAGTCTAGATCCTACTACGATGACTACAACTAGCGCTAATGGAACAATGAGGGGTAGGCCAATAGTTATGGAAGATTCTAATCTAGATTGCGTTTTTAAAAATTAAGGGCTACTTGTTGTAGATGTGTTTTCCATAACATGAAAATAGAATAAAATTGCACAAACTAGGTATTTTTTATAGTTTTTATGGGAGGAGAAATTTGTGCACTAATTTGGAGTAATTTACACATAAAAAATGAAGTGATTCGCTTGCTAAAAGTGCCTAGAAGAGAGGGTGTGAAGGAAAAATTTGCTTGAAAAGTTAGAATAATTTGTTTGAGTAATATAGATGATTCACTTGCCAAATGGAGCTTTGGTAAGGAAAATAGAGAGCAATTTGCTTGATAGTCATGAGCAATTAGATTATTTAATAATGCATCAAGCCAAATAATATCTAATTAGATTTTTAATTACTCATACATTTAAAGGGATCAAAATGGGACCTAATCAATATACATCATCACATAGGTATACAATATGCACATACACTTAGTATAATCCATAGGATGATGCATCATATATCTTGAAACTAGTACACTCCACCTCAATGATACACAAATACACTAATGTAAAACTAGCAGCTAGTCTCTCAAAATAACAATCAAAATGTAGACCTTATATCATCCCTATATACCTCTAAAAATGCCTCATCATAAATTGTAATCTCAATTGAGTCCTCAATCATGTAAGAGAAGGAATTGTAGCTCAATTTCATGACCTCAATTGTAATTCAAAAGGTTCGATTATTTTTTGTAAAATTTGGCTAAGTGTTTCCATGGCTTCAATACTATGTAAAGTTGTGCACAAATATGAGATATTTCTTGGAGTGACATCAGTATAGCCACACTAAAATACAATATCATAAAAATTCAATGCACAAAATTAGGATAATCAAATTCAAAGCAAAGGATAACAATTGCACAAAACCAAGCTTCTTCAAGCATTAACGTCAACATGACATCATGCATATCTAAGAATGTTTAGGCTCAATGTACAATAATGTAATTTCATAAATTCATGGTCATGTGGATAATTACATCAACAAAAATAAAGGAACATGCACTAAGAGTTGAAGTGCACAAAACCATGATGCATGATATTGAGCTACATAAAGTTGGGATTATGTCAAGAATAACATAAGCGTTAAAAGAAAAATTTTGAGAGTACACAAGAAAAGCATTCCAAGTCTTCTTGCACGATATCGAGATGCACAAATCTAGGCCTCCCTTAGTGATTATGTCAACACCCTCATTCCTAAGACCAACTTTATGCAGAAAGCATAAGATCATAACTGCTCACTGCACAAAGCTACAATAGTGGTGCTCAAAGCCAAAATAGTTCTAAGAAGACCATGTAACTACATCAATACCCTTTAGATAGTAAATCAAGTACCACCCAAGCATAAAGGTGATAGCCCTAACAAATTTGTTGTAATTATTTAGGCTAATTCCAAAAAATAATTGTAAATCGATAAAGCTAGTTTCATAAGAATTCAAATCCAAATGTAGAATGAGATTTGGGATGACCACCTCAAATTTTAGAACCTCTCTACCAATCTATATTTGTAATAGTTTTATAATTAATTATAAATCTTATGTTGCACATTTCAAGATGTAACCTATAAATAATCCAAAATACCTCTGATACAGGAGTCAAATCTATAGACCTTGCCAGGTATTGTTATGTAATATTGCTAATGACTAATGAAATGATAGTTGTTTGGATTCCATTATTGTTCAATTGAAAGGGTTTATGTATGTAATATTTTTTTGAATTAATTTTTGTTACACTTAAAGCTTAGTCTATTCTATTAAAGTAAATTTTTCCTTTTGGATCACTATTGGATTACTAATTATTTAAGTACTTGGAATGATTAAAACAAATATTTAAAGTTGAATGAATCTGTAATTGTATCTAATAATGGTTGGTATGTTAAGTATCATGTAAATTGGTTTTGATAGAATATTACTTAGTGATACCCAATTTTGTTATACTATATTACATACACTTTTATTAAATATTTCTAACCCTTACTCCTCTCTAACTAATCATATTGAGTCAGCCTTCTCTAGAGGTTGAAATTGAGAGCAATTTCATTACATCCAATACTAAACTTTGGCTAGAGTCTAGGGTGCATTTCCTATCCATAAATATGGAATATTTTGGTCTAATAGGGACCCTCTAATTTGGTGGTACAATAGCATAGTATTGTAGGTCAAATTAATGACCTAATTTGCAAGTCCCTTTTTACAAATATATCCCATGCTTCAACTCAAAAATAAATCTTATAGTGGTTAGGCACTTCCTCATTTATTGGCTAAGTCCCAAAAGGAATTTTAGGGTTGTGTAAATATGAAAAAATTATTCTAGACTATTTTTCATGATGACATCAACACATCTCAAAAGTTAAAAAATGCAACAAGTTGAATAAAGTTTTATTTTTTAAGGACAAGGAAATGCATCTCTCGTATTTATTAAATATTGCTCCCTCGACCGAAAGACAAAATGGAATTATCCTAGATATATTTGGATGATGATGTTAGCACTCCTACATCAAAGTAAAAAAATTCACAAAAAGAACTATAGCAAAATAAAATTGAAACTTCTAACATAGAGATACCAATGAAACCAAGAGTGCATAAAGTTGAGAAAATAAAAATACTAGCCAAAGATGAATGAAATATGGACTTATCCAATAGTGATATTATCAAACTATTCCAAAATTCTAGATTTGATTCAAGAATTTCTCCAAGCAATCAAGAAGTTAGATATTATCATGATCCCAACTTTGATACGTATCACCCTAGAACATCCCTTTTAGAGCTACAACTACCTCAATGCCTTCCAACTATGCAAGCTAATACCATTAAGATAAAAGAATGGCATCCTTTATAGATAGTTGTAGTGGCCCAACCATTTGCAAAAGATAGTTGAAGATCCATGGAGCAAATTGCAGACACATTTGAATTCAAAAGAAAGGTGAAATTACAACTAGCCACCTCAACAACACAAGATTCCATGAAGGCTATCTACTTGGCTATTTCTCTCAAATAAATATAATCATATTGTAAATATTATGCTATAAGATTCAAAAGGTAACCTATAAATACCCCAGTGCACCTTTAAGTGAGGGTCAACTTTGTAGCAATTTTCTTGGGTGTATGTTGTGTAATATCTACAAATTAATGAAATTAAAAGCTAATTGGCCTCCATTACAATGGTGACTATAGGTTTCTAAGAATGTTTATGTTACACTTGTGACTGGTTTATTCTTATAAAGTTCATTATGCTCTTTTTATCATTAATGGATTACTTTTCATCAAGTTTTTTGAATTATTAGAGCATATAATTGTAGTTGAATAGCTTTATTTTGCATTTTACAATGGCTAGTTTGTTATTTTTTTGTTTAAGCTAGTTGTGTTACGCTCTTGTGCAGTGTGTATCCAATGTTTTTACACTATACCCCATTCATGCTTTAGCAATTTCTCTAAACCCTTACTCTTTCCTAACCTTTCCATCTCTCACTTTTATATTAAACCCCTATTTCAATTTTATAAGTATTCCAAGGAGCCAGCCTTCTCTAGAGGTTGAATTGAAAGGAATCTCAATCATAAAATGTTGTCTAAAGTCTAAGTATCTCTTCATAGACTTGGGAAAATTTTATGCCAACATTATTTGGCATACCCTATGGGATGAATTGTATCAATTCACCCATCTTTTTTATTGAGAAGAATCTTGGTGAAAGTTTTCCCTTAACGATCATATAATTATTCACTTAGTGACTCTATTCTATTACAATTGTATTTAAACATCCAATTTCCACTTTATATTATGTTTTTATGCTGACAAGGTAAGTAGCCAAGAAGCTTGATAATATATTACTATTTCTTGAGTTATCAAATCTTAGGTCAAGACAAACCAAATATTTAGCACCTAAGCTTCTATAAAAAATCATAGATTCCACATATTCCAATCCTAAAAAATTCTTAGGAACATCTAGTTTTGAATCCATGGCTCAACAATAGAAACAACTTCCTCAAAATTTCCCTAAATATAATATTATCCTACCACTTGGTTTGGCACTTCCCAATGACATCCTTCAAGTAGCACTTAAAGTTTTGCCTACCTATGATGGTATAGGTAAAATGGAAAATGAACTCTATAAAAAAATAATTTCATTGGCCATTGTTCACAAAATCCAAGAAGAGGACATTATTGTTAGACTCCTTGTCTTATACTTTAGAGGAAAGATACTACATTGGTATCATACTTTGGAATATTGAAGTATTTGATTGTGAGATAATTTGTCTAGATTCTTTGTCAAATATTTTAATGAGCTAGTTGATCATATCTTGTTACTGACCCAATTAACCATTATTCAAAGGTATCCTTAGGAGGTCATCACTTATTTCAATATTAGGTTTAGTTGGACATATAAAATAATTCCTTAAGATATCAAACCACTTGGTCCCCTGGCATACATTTATTATATTAGAGCTCTAGGTCCTAATCTAGAACCCTAAATATAGTAATCTAATGTGATGACCTTCCCTTAGATCTACCAAGCTCTTATAATTGTAGAGAATGCTCTAATTTTTGTAGGAAGGCTATGCCCTAGGGTTGTTATGCCATATTTCCCAAAAATTGGCCATCCCACTCAACATAAAAAAATCTCAATCATGATCATGCATCTCCCTTCAATAGCTCAAATCCTTACCCCCAATATGTTACCCCTAGTACAAACCTTTCTAGTATTACCTACCTCAAACCCAAAGAAATCTTCAATAATGCAAGAGGTACTAACAATACTAAAAACCTTTAGCTATAAGGTGATAGCTATTGGAATAAAAGAGACTAAAATATACCATCCTAGAGGATTTATCTATGTTATCAAGGATAAAAAGTATTCTACTAGAAATATAGATGTATAGGATTATAATTTCTATAATGATCAAGAATAGGAACCATCATTCTTAACACCAAAAGGCAGCCCTTGGTGTATAGTATGCAGTGATCCTCATAATGCTAACACCTACATAATGTAATACATTAATATTCATTAGCTATTATAGATAAAGCTAAAAGGGCACAAAAGGGTGAATGAAATATGTTTTGGGACCTAGAACAAGTTATGATCGCATCATATCCTTTAGAATAAAAATGCATAGCGATGCTGACCAGGTCTAAAAAGAAACCATTACAAATATATCCATATAAGTTAGGATCATTTCAAGTTCCATCCCAACTTCAAAATTAAAAAGAGTAAACATCACTTTATTTTGGAAAATATCCAATTTGACCAAGACCTAAAGAAACCCTACCTCTTCTAGAGATAGAAACCAAATCCAAAAAGTAAATGATAAAAAGGTAAAGAAAAGTTCACTCGAGTCCAAATAAAAATCCTAGGATAAATGCATATCCTTCTATAACAAATTTATAGAGGATTGAATCCACTCAAGAGTATAGAAAAAGGTTTGATGAACCAAATATGAAAGAAAATAAGTAGCCAAAGTTATCCAAATATAACATTGATGAATAATTAAACAAGGTTGCCTCAAAAGTAGGCATGTATGACCTCCTAATGATTCTTAGATTGACCTACTCAAAGTTTTTTTAGACCAACTCCTAAGGTACACTAGGTTCAGAGTATAATCTAGGTCAATACTTATTGGCTCTCAAAACTAGGAAAATATTTGCTTTAAGCCTATCTAAAAATATCATAGGTCCCAATATAATTAAGACATAATATTATAGATAAAAATATCAATAATCAAGATTAGAATTATATATGAGCAATCCAAGCAGATCTGGAGCTGATGCTATTTTTAATAATGATAAGAGAGAAATTATTCTAGCCTATGCTAAAAATTTGGGCATCTAGGCAAACCATTTTGTGGAAGCCAGAGCATTATTTTAGGGGACTGTGTTGCTGAATTCCCTTAGTTGCAAGAAAATTATCATTGAAGAAGACTCCCTCAACATAGTTTACTTAGCTTTGGTATCTCAAAGCCCTAGATAGAATATTTTTAATATTATTGGAGAATCTAGAATTCAGTTGTAAACTTTAGAAGAATTCCAAATTAAGCATATTTACATAGATTTCTTGGCCAATTTGGGCATCATGTAAGAAGGATTGTCGATTTGGAGGGAATATTTTTCTTAAGCTCTTTTGCAAACATCTTAAGAATTGCTACCCCCTTGCTTTGGCCTCATTTTGCTTTTTATTTTTGCATTCTCATGTATTATTTTCTTGTTGATTTTAAGGGTCCTATTATGCTCACAGGTGGTAGATACTTTTAAAAAAATTGTAGCTCCTTTGGTGCCATAATAACTTAGAAAATTTTGAAGTTCCTTTGGGTAGTAATGATTCAAATAAATAATGGATAACCTAGCTAGGTTAGCTCACTCTCAAGATATATATGGCTGTATTTGGGACTTTTAATAGTCCATGATGCTTTTGTGAACCTCATTACCTTAGACTATGGTGGATGTGATCACATTTTTTTGAGCTGGCAGTTCCTATTTTATCTTGGAAAAAGTCACTCCCTCTCCCATTCAACCCCATATTGGTGTCCCCTTAAATATTTGATTCATGTTAATTTATCCTATAAATCTATTCGTCCCATGGCTAACTACTGTTTGAAGACCCTCCAAGTTAATTACAAAGTGGTTAGTTGTCCTTTCCTAAGGATGTGGCAAATCTTGCTTGTATCTAGTAATCCCCTTGGTTATATTAGCCATATGATAGGGAGTGTATTATACCTCAATGTTCCTAATATATCTTCACTTATTTAGTGGATTTCCCCTTGCAAAGTATTTTGGTATTAGCTTCCATTAAGACCTTTTTAAGAATGTTCTAGAGCTCCTTCCTTGAGCATAATGATTTTTTGATGAGGTGGTTATCCATGATCTTTTTCATGTCTATATCCCTATTAGATTGCACCATAAGTAATATTCACATATCTTATCCCTCAAGGATGCATGGTTATCATTTCTCGGAGTGGAATTTTATCTCCCATTATTTCCCAAGGCTTACTATTTTATTGTTTCCTTGGAACTCACTAATTTTTACCTCTCTCATTTTTGCTAATATTTTCCAGAAGCTCTATCACTACTATCATGCTCTTTCTTGAAAATATTATTTATCTTGGGTTACTTAATGCCTCTAGGGTGAGGTAATTTTTGAAAGTTGAGGGAGTTTGTTTTCACTATTATGACAATCAAATGATTTTATTAGGAGATTTATCTACTTAATAAACATGCTTAAAATAGCCAAAAATTTAAAGGTTGAACCTATGTTACTAAATGTGGATGATGAAGTGAAGAAAATTTTGGAGAAATATAGGCTTTTGAATTGATTATAGATATTTAATGGATATGACAAAGGCATATCCTTGCAAATGGTTCACATCTAGAAATATGGGAATTTTAAAGTCAATGGATTTGATTTCTAAATTTCAATTCTTCTCATTGTTGAAGTTACGGGTCTACTACTTGAAGGGGATTGTCTCAATAGAAAGAAACACTCCCTCACTAAGGATCTTAGAACCTTCTTGAGAGGTGAATAAAAACTACCTAAGAGTAAAAATGGGTACTTGAGAACCTCTCTCAAGTCATCTTAGGATAGGTACACTCTAGTTATTATGGAGTATTTTAATCTAGATATCAATCCCAAGATTGTAAAAATATTTCACTTTTCCATATTTAACTATCTAAGGAGAAAGATAAGGATGAACATATCAACCTTCTTGTACAAGTCCCTGGAAAAAAATCTTACTCAAACTAAGAAGAGAGATTCCATTGACCTATATTACTAGGGCCTCATTAAGATGATTTGCAACTTTGTGGTATTGAGGGGTGGTAGAGTGGATGAATTCAACTAGTAATTATTTAGTGCATTGTCACTTTCTGTAATGAGGGCCTCTCCCTCACCTTCTAAGAGTTCCATAAATATTTTTTTGTTGGTTAAATTAGAATTTTATCCATTTGAAGGGATTCCAAAGTTCTTGGTCTCAACCTAGAATTTCGGGAATCTTGGGGATATTTTGAGTGGCTTTAGAGGATGTGAGGATGGAGGTAAGAATTCTAAACACCTGAAAGATTTGGTCATGAAAGATGATAAATCTCATCTCTACATACCTAACTCCAAATATTTAGAATACACTTCCCATTTAGTGAGAAATAATCCCAAAGCCTCCTTAGGAGAATCTATGTGTAAAAGTAAGCTTCTAAACTTTCCCTAAGGTCCCCTCAAGACCCTATTTCTACTAGGGAAGTGATGTGTAATGTCCTAAAATCTATGAAAAATTCCCTACATATGGTTGCTTCATTCATTAATGAAACTAATGTATTAATGGATTGGATGTAGTGGGATAAAACAGTACTGAGGAGGACTAAAGTCTTTTGTGAATGGTGGTGTTGATTTTTTGGCATTCTCTTAATTCTCTATATTATTTGATTCTCCCTTTTCTTGTCTTGTTCTTGTTTGTACTAGTTTTTTGTTCCTATAGGTGAACCCTTATTTGGGGTCGGTCTCTTGTATCATTTTTGGGTAGCTTTTTAGTTTGTTCTTTGGAATTTTTCCTTCTAGTTTTAAAAGTTTCAGGTGCCCTTTCAAAACTCCTTATTTTAATTAATCTATATATCTATATATATGAGCAATCAAATATATATCCAATCCAATGTAATAATGAAATAAAAATAACTTATAATATCAAATATAAATGTAAATGACCAAAATAATTCATGTACATGCATGAAGAATACTTACAATAAAATTGCTCAAAATATGTATACAAGCTTTGTTATAGATGTTTTTTATGTGGTGATTGCTATAGACCATTTTTCCTTATATTGTTTGGAGCTTTTTCTCTATAATTTAGACATAGTAATGTTAAATCTTAAATACTTATCTATTGCACTTCTCACATTATTGGGAGATGCAAACTTTCCTATTCTTGACCTTTGGATTCACATCTTACCACTTCTATACTAGACTCTTCACTCTCTTCTTACATGCATACTTGACTTTATGATACTTGCACACTTCTACATGACTCTTCCTCTCCTACATGAATGCCTAATACAAGATACTTGTGCACATCCTCACACTATATAATTTCATACTTATATACATGATTTTTGTGCATACATTTACACTCGTACTTACATGACACTTGTGCACATCCTACACATAGAAACTTACATAAAGAACAAATATAAATCACTCATCTAAACCATATACACAAATAATAATCTATTATATTTTTATATTTTTACCATGAATTTACCATGGGGGTGCATTTACATATACCAAATAATGTAATATTCTCCAATAGGCCACCATATCTCTACATGTTATTATGCATGGAGGTTTGGATTGTATGCAATTGCATGATTGATTTCAGAGTTGAAACTAACATGATGTCTAAAGCAATGTGTGAAGCTATGGGAATGGAGTATACCAATTCATACCCTAGATTTTTACAATTGGATGGCACCCTTGTGAAGAAAATAAGAGTAATCAAATATTTTTTTGTGGCACTACACAAAGCACAAAAAATCACTATAATATAGGAGGTGGTGATTGTAAAATTTGATCCATTTCTTAGCCTTTACATTTCCCAAGAATTTATAGTAAAATTATGAGGCTATATGTATCTAGATAATTCTCATATGATAGTCCCAAATAATAGGAAATAGATTAAAATCTACCCAAAGAATCCAATATATTATCACATATAAAAGATAGAGGAGGAATGCATTAACATGATCAATGAAGAGATAGACCCTCTAGAAGATATCCTAGAAGAATTACAAATAGAAGATGAGTTTTCTCTTAAGTATTACAATGCCATAATTAGAACTAGAATCAACACATATCGCATAACAAATATAGAAAAACAAAAGGTCCTAGATATGACAAATCAAGAACTCTAGAAGATAGAGCTTTGGAAGCTATACTTTTGTAGAGCTAGATGTAATAATGGGGATATAGGTAAAATAGTATAATTATCTTCTTTGAAGTGGAGCGAAGAATTCTCCTACAAATTAACATGGAGTTACACCAACAATGTAGTTGAATATGAAGTTGTGTCTAGGCTTGATGTGGACAAAGACAATGGGGATTAAATTGTTATCCATTTTTAGTGACTCTAATATTTTAGTTAATCAAGCAATAGAAAATTAATTAATAATCACCACTACCTGAAAGTATACCATAATAGGATGTGGGACCTAATGCAAATTTTGTAAGCTTTGAGTATAAAAGTTATTCCCATAGAACAAAATGAACTAAATTATGCACTAGTTTCTCAAGGAGAAAATTTTATAGCTTCCACCAGTTATTGTGATAAATAAAATAAATTCAGGATGATATTTAGACCCATTGTTCTAGAAAAAGAAATAATTTGGTGAGTATTTGAAAATGATCAACAAATTATTGATTTCTTAACAAGAGAAGCAGTTTACACAACATAGTCAGAAAAAATGATACAAGATGTTGACCAAGAAGAAGTCATACAAATTAAAAATAATCATATACCTAAAGGAATTTTCACTTTAGAGAGCTATTTTGACAATAATTATTGAGTTATTGGGTTCATATCAAACTAGAAAAAAGTATAAAAATTAGGATATATTGCTCCATAAAAGAGGTAAACAATTTTATGTTGCTATGTAAATGGTTCCAAGATAAAATAGCATGGAGCTATGATGAACTCATATTTATAACAAAAATATTATCCATAATACTATATAAATGACGTCTGATGCCAAGCCATTTAGGTAAAAGTAAAGGTTGATCAATCCTAAAATAGAAGAAGTAATGAAACATTTTCTCAAACTGCTAAATGCTAAAAATATATGTCTAGCCAAACATTCTACATGGGTAGAAAATTTAGTTCTAGTGGGTATTGAACCTCTACATTGATTTTTAGAATCTAAGCAAGCCATCATTGAAATACCATTACCCCTTGTCACAAATCGATCAAATATTGTAGGCCATATAAGGAAAAAAAATATTTTCACTCCTTAATGGTTTTTAGGATATAATTAGATATGGGTAAAACATAAATATCGACACAAAATAACCTTCACCACCAAATGGAAAATATTTGCATATTAGAGGTTACCATTTAGTTTGTCTAACATCAAAGCAAATCTAATGAGCAATGGACTTTGCTTTTGGTGAGTTGGTCGATAAAATAATCTTAATTTAATTAGATGACATGAAAATTTTATCTCATGATAAGAAAACACATCTAGATCACCTAGAGATGATTTACCAAAAATATTATGAATTTGGAATATCATTGAATCCCAAGAAATCAATATTTATTGTGCATGAGGAAAAATTGTTGGGACATGTTGTCTCTAAATAAGGTCTAGTTATTGATCCAAAAATAATCTAAGCTATTATAGCCTTATCACTTCCCATTAGTAAGAAAGCTTTGGAGTCCATTTTTGGGTAGATTGACTTTGTCCAAAAAATTATTTCTAACTTTGTGCAAATAGTCAAGCCTATGATGAAACTCTTGAAGAAGAACATAGTATTTGCATGGACCCTAGAAATGAGAAAAGTATTCAAACAAACCAAGTAAGATATAATGCAATATCCAATTTATGTCAACCCAAATTTTAAAAAAGACTTCATCTTATATGTGTATGGGTTTGAAGATAGCTATGTTATAGTTTTGACTAAAAAATATGATAATAAAGAAGAACATCCAATATATTTTCTAAGTCAGACATTTCATGATTATCAAAAGAACTACAAATTCATAGAAAATAGTATTTTCCATCATGAAGTTGCTTACGAAACTTAGGCATTATGTGTCTCAAAATAGAATAATAGTCTATGTAGTTCATTCAAATGTCAAATATTTCATTCTTTAAGGAGAGTTGGGAGAAAAGAGAGATATATGGATCACTAAAATATAAGATTATGGCATTGAGATACACCCTAGTAATATGGTCAACGGAAAAATATGTAATAACCCAAAATTACCCAACCAAAACTAACCATCACATCCATACTTTTTTTTTTTATAACTTACATATGAGAGTCTTTTTATATAGTTTTCCATTGAGCAAGTAGTCCCATGAGTTTCCAAGGCTATGCACCACACAGGAATCAACTTGATCAGAGTTTATCCATGTGCATGGGAGTGGCCAATGTCCCATAATGATCAACAGGAATTTTCCAATCTATTTCAACCAGAACATGCATTTCCCTTATTGTTTAACCCCACATTAAACTAGTTCCAACCATAGGTGTCTTTCAACCTAACCTTAAGCATGTGCCTTGTTGACTACTCATTGTTTTCCAATGAGATAATATTTTTAGGTGCAATGCTTAACCAACTAACCATACCATATATGGTTTGTTAAGGGAATCATCCAACATATTCTCATAGGTATATTGTTGCCTACCATTATGTCTCATTGACTACTACTCTTTAGATCTCTCATTTATATATTCTTTGATATGTTTATGTTCATCCTATGTTTCCACATTTTTACTTATAGAATGTAAAGATCTAATTTAGCCATTTATAAACAAAGCATCCACTTGAGAATTCAAGCAACATATTAGATCATGTAAACAACTTGATTTTTCAGAACATAAAACTTCAAAGAGATTACATTGTTCATATCCAATACAATAAGATACTTGGGAGTTATATTTTTGATACTTCCATAAATAAATCATAAACTCCTACAAGCTATTACATCATTTCTTCCACAAGAAATATTTTTATGTTACAACCATAGTCTCAAATCTCTTTCAGGTTCAACAAGTACTTCAGGTACTAGTTGTCTCAGTTCCACCAGTACTAAGTGAATGGTTACTTGGGATCAGGATAATCCAATTTATGAACATGCATAACTAATTACACAATGCCATGTAGCAATAATCCATAGAATGCAAAATAGTTTTCTAACAAACACCTTACGCATTTGTAAATAAACATGCATTCAACTCAATTCAAGAGTAGGAAATCCCATACTTTTCTAAGGATGAAACTTTTCCCATTCCTTTCATCCCATATCCCATCACACAAGAAACATGCTCTCAAATCTATACTAACTACATCCATTGACATGGCCATGGAGAACCCCCATAAGTTCCATAGAAATGCAACCTAGTTACCCTTTCTCCCACATTAGTTTATGCCATCATAATATTTCATTCCTCATTTTAGCATGCATGATTGCATATAAATGATTCTATTTGTTCAATGCATTGTAATCACAATATTGCAAATATTCTATTATTTTCTTCTCCTAGGTTATCAAAACTTTAAGATAAAAGCACCCAAAAATAGCATTCAAACAAACTTGTGCACAACTCAAAATCACAATATCAAAGGAGAACATTCCTTCATTCAACCCCTTAAGTGTGACCACAATCCTTAAGAGCCCTTTTTTTTTCTTTTTAATATACTGGCATCTTACTTAGTTTGTTAAAGAGCATTCATCATAACAATCAAAACCTTCTATGAATAGGTTAATCTATTTTTGCCTTGTACACGTATAATCAAACCTATAATATTCTACACTATTTAGAACAATTCAATCTAAGTTTCCACTATAGATTTAACTTCTTCATTGAGACATATAGCATTAGATTCCCTCAAACAAGTTTGAGTCATAACATTATTGTACTAGGCTAGGGATATTTATAACCCCTTAAATATTTCAAGCCCTATTCAATAGGTGGATATGGTTTAGATACAAATTTTCCTTTGTTGGACTTTAACTTTTAGCTAAAGTATAAATCGGAGTTTTTTTTAAGATAATTATCTAATATCACTATTTAGACCCTTTTACCCTTTTATATTTATTTCAATATAAATTTAAGACCCAAAGTTGTTATAGTGAGATAACTTATTAATCCAAACCATAAATCCTAGATCTATGATTTTTATCCATAAACCCTATCATATTTGCCAAAATACCACTACACTTTATTTCACCTATAGCACGAGTGGAGTGTAGTTTTCCTAGAGGGGGTGGAATGAGAGATTTTAAGATGAATTCCCACTATTTGCACTTAACTTAATCCAATTTGTATAGTTGTATGGTTCACAATAGTACAATTCCTAAAATATACAACTAAATATTGTACAATCCCTAAAACGTATAGTTATATGGTTCACAACTATACAATTCCTAAAATGTACAATTGAAGACTATACAATTCCTAAATCCCAACCACTTGGCAACTATTCACCTGGAAACTCATTGATCTACCTTCAAAATGCTTAAAAATTTAATCTCAGGCCAAAACTCATCAACTATACGAATTTACAAACCCTTGTATAGTTTGGTACGCTGCTTGTACGGTTTGGTGAAAACCCTTGTTCTACCCAATAACTTAATCTTGGAAAATACCCATTTGCATGTTAATCACACAAATATCATTTCCAATAATGGGTAACAACCATTAATCCTATTTTCTCTTTATTTATCTATTTCACACAATGGCATATGGATGGTTGTATGTTTTTTGGGTATGCACTTCTAACACAGAACCGAAATCAACAACACCTACAATATCACTAAAACTTCTACACATGATATAATTATTGATATTGCACTTGGATTCCCACACATGCATGCATAGATTTGACTAAATTGGAGATTTATATTATTCTTGTTACTGTACATAGGCAATGTATGTTACAACACAAACTGCAGCATTAAATCCTTCTTCTAAATCCATGAACTGCACATGAATGGACCACCATGAATAACAAACAATTCATCAACAATCCCCCAACAACACAACCATCAATAAATTTCCTACACACACCTCTTTTCTTTATTCCACATTAAAACCTTTAACCTTAACAACAAGAAAGGTTGTTATTGTAACATTAACTCAATCACCAAACAAGCATACTCATCATTCATACTATAGTTGGGATCTTAACCCTAACCTAAATTTTTCATAGACTTTCTCTGATCCAAGCTCCGGAAAGTCTTCCAATACTTTGACTTATATGCGACTCTTTTTTTTTTAGCAAAGCAACGAGGCGAGGAAAAACTATGGTAAATCACAAGGCCCATCTAGTTTTTGATCCAAGCAAAGCTCAGAGAGCATACTCCCTAGGAACCTCTAGATTTCCAAAGCCAATTTGCGAAGAATGCAAGATTTTTGGTTTCTGATCCAACTCAGTTGGAGAGCATAATCCTTGATCTCACTCCACAAAATATCTCTCTCCCTTTGCCTTCCCAAATACCTCTATTTATAATGGAACTCACCCTCCCCCCATAACCATTTTTTTATTATTAAAAATTGTTGGGGATGAGCCCATCATAAATGCTATCTAGAAATTGGAGTTATCTTTGACTTTGCAACCGAGGTGGTCCAATCACAATCAAACACATACCAGTTCTTCAACTAATCTTTACTTCATTTCTAAGCAACTAATTAATTAACCTAGTTAATCACAATTAACTTGTAACTAATCTAGGGATAAAATAGCACTAGATTTAATGCTTCTTCAATGCTGTCCACTAATCAAGCTTAACACAAGTTAAATACCTTGGTTAACCAAATAAACCAATATTTGCAATTATTTTTCTAACTAAGGAGACAAAGAAACATTCCAAGTAAATGCCTTAAATGCCACTAACAATTCATGTTTAGCAACAAATTCTCCTAATTTAGCAAAGCATACTTAACCATTTCTATTTCACAATCACCTCTATGAAATCAAACCTTAAGAGATATAATGCAAACACAAAGTAGGGGGTAAAAATTGGGATGTTACAAAATATGAAAGGTAGTCATGCAGTATGAAAAAGCAAGGGTGGATGCAATCTGTGAACTAAACTAGATGAATGTGCAACATCATTAAAATTGGTTAAATCTGATTGTACCACACTTAGTCGTATGAAAGTCACATGTCATACACATTCTTTGAGAAATGCCATATGCAATTCATTGCAAAATCAGCACAAATCGAAAGATGTCGTACAAATGTGTTATTGTTATTTATCACTTTTGGTTAAAATTGGTTCTTAAAGTTTGCACAAATTATGAGTGTGTCACCTATTATTTTTTGTTTTTTTGAGTAATAATTCTTATACACCTCCACCATGGGGATCAAACCCGAGTCACATCATCGATAATGCAAGTGGCATCCTTGCCGATAGACCACACTCACAAGGATATGTGCTGCCTATTTTAACAAACATGATGATAGTACAAGGATCTGACCCTTCAAATAAAGAACTATAATGGAAAGTATCTTCATGACTCACATCACGAAGAGGTTCCACCACAACACATTCTCTAGGATATGTTGTACAACAATTAGTCCAAAATCTGACTATGCTATCCTTTTTTATGAAATGGTGAGTGATTCCCAACTTTGTAAGATCTCTATAAGATAGAGGAATAAGGTTTTCATGAGAACAAGGAAACTCGATAGACACAAAATTAGGGATAGACCTAGAAAATTAGAAGCTACTTTGGGTAATATATTCATGAGTTATGTCATAAAGGGTATTCTTTTTAGCATTTTTCTTTGGGGTCACACTAGACTCAGGATGCCCAGTGATTACCATATTGTAAAATAGAATATATGAGGTATAAGGAGGTCCTTCATCCTCATCACTCCACTCCAAGCTTTGATGATCTAAATATTTGATATAAGTAACAATATGTCATCATTATTGTATGGAAAAGGTTGGTTTTTATTAGGGATGTAGCCTATGCCACATCTCCTAGGAAAAATATCCACATCTAAAGGCTCTTGAATGCCTTTCTATCATGGTCTGAAACCTTTATTGATATATCCCATGGTAGGTAGGATTTTCTTAGGAAATGGGTAATCATTGGACAGGTAACAATGGGTAAAAGAAAGCTCTATAGGAGGAGGGTTACTACCATAGATATTTTCTTCAAAGTTTGTACCAATAAATATAAAGGTACACATTCCAATATGTACTACTTCATCCTTCTTATGAGGTAAACCCATAGTATTTGGTGAAGGTGGTATCTTGGTAAGATCTAAAAGAGGCTCTAAAAAATGATGATTAACTTGATCCCATGATGAAACATTGATTACTAGTTCCTCACTCATTTTAATATTTTCAAGTTGTTTGGTTATTTGAGATGAGATTGATGGGTATAAATTGAAACCAAATTGAGCTTGCTCAACCATCAAGCAATATTCAAATGGGTGAGGATCACCTAGAATGTTGACCAATTGATTTTTACATTTGAAATTCAAACATTGACAAAAAGTAGAAGGGATCACCCTCATTGCAGGAATCCAAGGACATCCAAGAAGTAGATTAAAATATGCAAGGCATGACACTGCATAGAACAAGGTATCTAATATCTTAGTTTAGACCCTAAGGGGGAGGGATATAATTTCATAAGCCTCTTGGGACTCATTTTTGAAATATTTGATGATGATATTACACTTAGTTAAATCTTCCTATATTAATATAAACTTTTGGAAAATTTTATCAATGCATAACAATTATCAATCAAAATATATAAATGTAGTAATGTAGAGAGAATAATCCCTTAGTAAATATGAGTAAGGCATATCGTAGTCCAAAAATGTGATATGATGTATCCCAAGAGAACTTACAACACTTGTTATAGCACTAGGGAAAATATCTTGAGGAATATATTATTGTCTTAGAAGCTTCAACAAGTCTTCTCTTTGAATAGGAGAAATTTGTAAAAGTTCTAAGAGAGATATCTTAGCCAAGGTACTAGCTATCTATTGTGAATGTCAAAGGAGACTTTAGGTTGATGTTTCAACACTAAGGGTGGGGTTTCTAATCTTGTGCTCCTTTTTTGGGTGTTCTTTAGAACGAAGGTGGGTTGGATGAAGAACCTATCTCCTACTAAGAATGTTGAGTCAGTTGATTCTGTGCTTGTTGTATTGTATTTATTGCTATCATAGGGAGGTGGCACATTATGATATACCACTTGATTAAATGCCTGTTAACCACGCTTAGGTAAGGGATCTTGGAATATTCCCATATATTGATTGGTTGTGGGTGCTTGTCTTGTAGGAGGTTGATTGTTTGTTGGAGGAATGGGTTGAGAACCTTCTATAACAATACATCCTGCATCAATTAGGCCCTGAACTACATGTTTCAACCTCTTACAAGATGTTTTCCAATGCCCCTCCACTTTATGATACTTACAATGTTGATCGAGATTATACCAATCACTCATGGCATCGGGTTGCCTTATGGAAGGCAACACAATCATTTTAGCTTCTAGAAATTGTTGTAGGACCAAATTCATAGGCATGTTGAGTCTTCTAAAATTTCTTAGTGGGAGTTTTTGAGGTTGGCAAACCACCATATTTTATAGGGTATTAACCACATTGTTAATAGGCCTACTATATGTTATCCTATCACCAACTACATGCTTGTTCTTATACTATGCTTTTGTAGTCCTATCCTCTTTTAATTTAAGTTGTCCTCTTCTAATAAGGACTTGCTATACCTTTCTTGTTAAATCTATTGCTTGATGAAAATATGTGATAATTGTTATTTCCAATTCATAAGAGATATGTTCTTGTAAATCTCCAATAAATATCTCAAGCATGTCTTGAGGAGACAAGGTATATCTTAAGAGTCCAACCAACCTCCTCCACCAAGATAATTTTTTTTTTTTAAATCATCTTTGATTTTCTTTAACATATATAAATATTTCATAGTCACATTCCTTTCAACATAAACACCAAATTATTTGAACAAAAATTTCAGCCATCTCTTCAAAATTCCTCAAAGAATGATTAGGAAAATTATAATACCACTCTAATGATATACCACCAAGGCTATTAGGAAACATATTTAGCAAAAACATGTCATCATATATGATATCATGGCATGTTGTACTAAACATTCTTAAATTCTCAATCAGATCTTTTGTTCCCTTATAGATAGGAAAAATAAATATTGGAAAATTCTTAGGGTAGGGCCTCGAGGTAATGATAGGGTCTAAGGGTTGATTGCACAATTCTCTATAATTGTAGGTGAAACTAGACAATTGAATCATATCCACTCTAGAAACCAATTATTTCACCACATTATTTAAACTTTACATCTCAGGATTATTGTTGTGCAATACCCCTAGGTTCCCTAAGGGAGGGGTATAGGTAGGTTGTTGAAAAGGAACTTGGCCTATGTTGGAGGTATTAATATTGTTATGGTATGGGTTATGATATGTGGTATCTTGTTGTGGAGGATAATTAACAATTGGTAGAATAGAAGAATAAATATCGATATTAGTTGAATGAGGAGGAAATTAGACATAATATTGAGATGAAATACTAGTTGGAGGAACTTGTGGAATTCTTCCAACGTTGGTTGTCATAGTAGTAGCATACGATGGGTTATGAACAAGGTTACCATGATGTAAAGATTCAAATAAGGGGTTGTTATAAATATTCCTATGAGATATTGTAGAAGGAGGAGGTACCTCACCTATTTCAAGTCAAGCCTCCTCATCCATAACTCTAGACAAAGTCTCTTTGTGGTATTTTATGAAACCCCATAAATGATCGATTAATATAAAGTGAAGCCACCATTAGGCCCCTTAAAGGGATCATAGTTAGTATAAATCTCAACATATTCTTTCTCTTCTACATCAAGGTTGGGATTATATCTATCAACTTGTTCATCTTCTTGAGGAATTTGATCATATTCTAGATGCCTTCGCTAACTTCTAAGGAAAGGAGCCAATAGAAGAAGAAAAAGGATAGAGGAGAAAATTGAGGAAAGATACACAAGAATATTATTAAGATGTTTTAAAATATTTTTTTATCTAAAAATTAGAATTAGTGGTCTTATTTAATTTTTCAAAATAGCAAAGGAAGAGGCTTCATATTTTTTTCCACTAACATGTGTCTTCACGTCGGGTTCACCAAATATGTAGAGAGGGAAAATTGTGCATCGCGTACAATTTTTGGTTGGATCTGTTGGGAGACTTAGGTGATCATGGTGGTTGTTATATTCTCTACACTTGGGAACATGAAAGAATGGATTCACTAGGATCAGTTTTAGGACTCACTTCAATTCTAGGGTGGAAATGTTTAATGTGTTTAATTTAAGCAAATCACCTATGTTTGGCCTCTATAAACTAAACTGTGCAAAATGAAAGGAGAATGCAAAACACACAAGATGCAAGAAAAAAATGTTTAACCCTAGTATGATTATTTTATTGGATTATTTCTAACCCTAGGCTCCATTAGTAAAATTATTTGTCTTTTGACCAAGAGCACAAGTGAAATGCACAAACAAGACTAACCCTAGACGCACACTATATCTTTGAAGAACACAAGCTTATACTGAGAGGGGGGTGAACAGTATAAGACCTATTTTTACTTTTTCCTTTATACTTCAAAATAGTAAAGCAATATACCCAAAGCAATATCAAAGCAATGCACAATATCATCCACAAAGTGACATTGATTTTAACGTGGTTCACCCAGAATGGCTGGGCTACGTCCACAAAACTTTTCTCTAAAAGTTATCTCAAAGTTCTTTGGGAATCCTTCCCAATTACAATGTTTATGAGCCTCATCCCAAAGGAGATACCTTCCCCCAATCAAAATTTATGAGCCTCTGATCAAAGGAGATACCTTCCCCCAATCAGAATTTATGAGCCTCTGCTCAAAGGAGATACCTTCCCCTCTGCTCTGGAAATGATCCCTCAGAAGATCAACTACCTCTACCTCTTTCCAGCATGTGGACCTCATTTCCATCGAAGACCTCCTGTCCTCAATGCTTAGCCTAAGATACCTTTGCCTTCTATGATCACGTCCACAGTAGCTCAACAACCTATACCAAACATAGTCAATCGGTCTAGTACAAGTCTTCCTCTGTTTGTTAGATCTGTCCAACTCTTGAACAAATCAATCCTTTGCATACAAGCCTTCTCAAAGACTTGCCAAATCTATCCTCAGGTTCTTATCATAGAACCAATGCACCTCTGTCCTCAAGTTCTCTGATAGAACTATCAAACTCAGCTCACAAGTCCTCTGCTAGGACCTGTCCAAATCTGCTCACAAGTCCCCACCGGAACCTGTCCAAAACTACTCACAAGTCCCCATCGAAACTTGTCCAAAATTGCTCACAAGTCCCCACTAGAACCTGTCCAAAAACTCAGCAAGCTCACCAAGAAAAACTTTCTTAGTAGGAAATCACAAAGTGAATTGTTAGAGACCCAATGTGATTTTTCAAACTCATAGAAGCATAAAGAGAATTTTTAGAGACTCAATATGTTCTATACTCAAATCCCAATCTCAAAACTCAAATCAAATCAACTTAGCTCAATCTCAATCTCAAATCTGAAAACTCAACTCAATATCTGAAATGGATAGGATAGAATGTTTTCTTTCAAGAACATGAAACCCCAACAATTTCCAACTATGCAAAAAATCACATAACAATGATACTCATGTTATTTTCACCATCAATTAGGGTTTCAACAACAATGCTCATCAAACAAGGTTTAGTCAACCAACACCATTCAACTCAACATCAACCTTGAAGCATTCAACCAATCATCACAAGAAAATGAAACAAGTAGAAATCCTTTTCCCTCCAAGGATATTTGAACAAAACGACCACCAACACAATATCACCAAATGCAAAGAATAACTTGCTCAAATCAACTCAATGGAGTAAGCCCAATATCATGAATCAAGTAAAGCAATAATTTGATCAAAAAACCTCTATGGAAGCAACTCAACCATCAAACTCAAAACAACCAACCAAGGGTTCCACCAACTCAATGCAAGTAGCTAGACTCACAAATATAAACCCTAGTGCACAAAGCTTCCTCTATCTCAAACCAGAAATTATGCATTCACCAAAAACTCTCCTTAAGGATAACAATGCATAAGTAGTCTTCAACAAACCAAAAAATAGGATTTACACCTAGCCAAAGGATACCTAGTAGAATACCTTTTCACTCCAACCTTATTTTAGAAAACATACATCAATCATACTCATAAGAAGAATGTGCCCATACCTTATTGGAGTAGAAGATAATTGAACCTTCAAGTTGTCACCACATACAACTCTCAAACTTCCAACCAAGTTAGGGTTAGAATAAAAAGAAATGAGCAATAATATAAACTTCCTTTATTACACCTTTTAGCTCCACTTCTTTAAACACAACCACAATAACATGCCAATAAATCAACAATCACAGAATCAGACCTTATACCTCCATTTTTAATTTTAGCATAGCAAAGAATAATCGTAAAAATACATCCAAAGAAATATGCCCTTATTTCTCCTAAGCTTTTATTCAATGCTAATCACAAAAGCCAAAACTCATAAAATTTAATCACACCTTATAAATCGCTATCCAAGAAACTTCGAATTTTGTGGCATAAAGACGTTTTAATAAAAATGTGTGTTACTCTCCTCCGCCAATGCAGCGCCCAACAGTAGCCTTCGCTGCCACTAGCCCATGCGGGCTACGAAGTTCACAAGTGAACTTCCCTCCACTTCACCCTCGAAAAAACTCCTAAAGACTTTTCAACCGCACATGCTTCTAAGTCTTCCTTCGATCGCAGCGAATATAGAGCACAAACACCGCAAATTGCATTTGGGTAATTTTGAATTAATTAGCCTTCCAACCTTAGGAGTTGGAGAATAAATAGTCTCTTCAAAGACACCTTGACGTCGGAGAAAATAAAGACCATTTCGAAATTAATCAAAATTCTTTTAAAAAAGGGTTTAAAAACCCTTAAATAATTTTAAGAAATTAAGAATAAAAAAAGGTTTTAAAACATTTAAGTATTTTTAATAAATTAAAAATAATTTCTCCCTTAATTAATTAAATAATTAATTAATTAAAACCTTGAAGGGTTTTAAATAATAATTAAATAAATAATAAAGAGAACCTCCATTGGTTTTAATAAAAACCATTTAACTTGGTTTTAATAAAAACCCTATCCAACTTGGTTTTAATAAAAACCGGTGCCAATGGAATCTCTCTGGATTCTCTTAAAAATATTCTCTTGGAATATTCCACCTTTGAAGCCAACACATCCTCTTAACATTAATGCCATTTCCTTTTGACATCAATGACAACTCATAGACAAGAAGCTAGGATCTCAAACCCAAAATTACCAACAATCTCCCCCTTTGTCATTTATGGCAAACCATGCTTCTCAACAACACATAAACTCAACATAAACAGCTCCCCCTATCTTGAGGCTCTCCCCATTACTCAAATCTCTCCCCCTTTGTCATCAATGGCAAAGGGTCACCTTTGGGGCTCGGGACTAAGAATGAGCCTCTTAGCTTAGTCCCTCCCCTACCTCCTGATGAGGTGATTAATTCTTGGGTGGGAGTAAAACTCCCATTAGGCACTGATCATCATCAACATATATAACTTCCTTGCTGGGCCTTCTCTTGAACTCTTTTTCCATATTCTTGTTCCTGTCACTATTCTTGTTCTTGTTCTCATCCCTGTTCTTGTCCATGCCTTGATCCTTAGACCTGATCATGCCATTGTTCCTGTTCCTGTATTCTGGAATTTTAGCTCTACACTGTCTGATTGTGTGACCTTCATTGTTGCACTTGAAACACTTGATGATGTTGTTTCTTTGAGGTAAACTTGATCTTTGAATCCACTAGTTTTGACCAAACATGTTCTGACCAAACCTGTTCTGGCCAAACCTGTTCTGACCAAACCTGTTTTGGCCAAACCTGTTCTGACCAAACCTGTTCCTATTATTTGCCTTGCAATAAACTGCCTTGTGCCCAAACTGTTGACAAGAGTAGCAATACCCTTGAAAGTAACTAGCACTTCTAAAATTGTCATTTACCTCCTTCACTTGAGCCATGCAATGTGAAGCCATGTGACCAAACCTGTGACAAGCAAAACATCTGCCTTGAAACTTTCCTTTAATTGATCTCTTAGGTTTTGAAAACTTCTTCTTCTCATTCCGAATTCTATTTTCTATTTTGTGCATCTATCATTCAAGGACTCCTTTTCTGAAATACTTTCCTCATCAGAACTCTCTTCCTTTTGGAGTCTCTTACTAGACTCTCCAACTTGTTCCTTGTGTGGCTTAACAAAACCAAGGCCTGTTTTATCTGTTGTCTTTATTTGACCTTTTATGAGTGACTTAACCCTTTTGGAGCTATCTTGGAACCTGTAAAGCTTATCCTTGTACTCTTTAGTTTCCTCTTTCAAATAAACCATTTTCTATTCTAACTCACTATACTCAAGAACCTTAGACTCTAACTCATCCTTGAGTTCTTGTGTCTTAGCCATAGAGAAGTCAAGACTTTCTATAAGATCATCTCTCTCCATACAAAATTCATCTAACTTATCCTTAAGTCTAGCATTCTTCTTTCTTTCCTTTTTCAAAGCACTAAGAGCACTAATAAGTTCAACTTCAAGATATACTTCACCTTCCTCTATATCTTCCTCTATTTTTTTGCTTTTTGAATCATCAAAGCCTTTTTCAGATTTCTTATCACTAGAGGTGCTACCCTTTTCAAAAACCATACATGCATCTTCCTTATAGTTTTCTGAAGCATCCTCATACATACTAGAAACCAAATCATTATTTGTGCAATCATCCTCAAGGTGACCAAAATTTCCACATCTAAGAAATTTCATGATAATGAATCTATGTTTCGGTTCTTCCTCTTTTTCTGATATGAACAACATCTCATTTTCATTGTCACTTGAAGAACTTTCACTATCACTACTAGAACACTTACTTGCTTTGTCTAGGTAGAAACTATTCTTGTGCTTGTGAGAATACCTCTTTCCTTGATTGTTGTGCTCATATTTGGTTTTCCTGTGATGCTTGTGCTTTTCAGAATCCTTGCTCTTAGAATCATTTTTATCTTCATCACTTTCATTCTTGGGAACAGTACAGTCAGTAGCATAATGACCAAAATTTCCACAATTGAAACATCTTATATTTTTCATACTTTTGTGCTTTCTAGAGAACTTGCATTTCTTGCTGTAATATGCCTCTTCATCACTAGAAGACTCATCACTATCTTGAAGTTGTTTACCCTTGGAATTCTTAGTAGCCTTGAAAGTCGCCTCTTTCTTGACATCAACCTTCACTTGAGTTCTCAACTCAAATCTTGCAAGTATACTATGGAGCTCATCCTTTTTCAACTTATCCAAATCTTTAGCTTCCTCAATAGCAGAAATATTTTCACTAAATCTATTAGGAAGAGATCTTAAAATCTTATCACAAACATCATTTTCAGCAAGCTCAAGACCTAAGTCTTTCATGGAGTTAACAACCTCATCCTTTCGAAGCATGTAGTCACTAATATTTTCATCATCATTCATCTTGAGTTGTTCAAACATACCTTTTAAGTGTCTCAACTTGGCCTTTCTGACATTTGTATCACCTGTATGAACCACCTTCAATTGTTTCCACATTTCACTAGTCTGTCTTGTAGTGAATCACTTTGGTGAGATCCGCTTTACGAAGCCTTTCAGGATTGCATTCATTGCTTTTGAATTGCTTTGATGTAGGAGCCTTTCTTCTTTAGTATTAGGACCATGTTCATGAATAGTGTACTCATCTTCAATCACTTCCCAAACCTCATTCCCAAGTGCCATTAGATGAACCTTCATCCTTGCACTCCAAAGACCAAAATCTGACCCATCAAGAATAGGTGCTGCATTGCCACTTGAATGATCCATTGTGTTCTTTACTAGCTTTTCCTTCAAGATGTTAAACTTTTTGAAGGCACCTGCTATGATACCAATTGAAGAACACAAGCTTATACTAAGAGGGGGGTGAACAGTATATGATGGCGGAAAAGAAAATCAAGCACACATAAACTCCTGGGAAAATTTCTTAGATTAAACTAAAAGTTATTTACAATCCAGATGAAACAGCCGCAGGATTTAATAACCAGTTGTTGTCTGGTATTTTTCACGCACACTCCCTATCTCCTCGACCTTCAATTTGTTGTGCCCTTTGCTTTGTTCTCCGCCTTGCTTTAGCTTTTGAAGCTGTCTCAAAACCATGCCACATGGCAGCCTACCACTGATCGCGATATCACGACAGGTCACGAAATCGTGACCTGTCGTGATATCATGATGGGACTTCCCCCTTGCTTCAGTTTTGAAATACCGTCGCGATATCGTGACGTCACGATATCGCGACAACACAGCCGCTTCACTCTGCACTCCCAATGACGTCGCGATATCATGACGAAACACCCTCCAAGCCTCAGCCTCCAGAAAACGTCGCGATATCGCGACAAAAATGCTGACTTACCTTAACTTCCCTGAGACACCGTGACTTTACGACAAAATTTTTGACTTGATGCAATATTACCTTGTTAACACCGGATTCTCCTGCATCAGACATATCATGACGTCATGATATTGCGATGTTAACGCTGACTTACCTTAACTTCCCTGAGATGCCGCGACTTTGCGACAAAATTTTTGACTTGATGCAAGATTACCTTGTTAACGTCGGATGCTCCTGCATCAGACACCCGGGGTAAAATGGAGAAGTGACCTTCACTTCTGTGTTGTTCGGTCCACGTATTTTGTAATATCTCCAAACACTCATCAACCTTTGCAACCTGCTCAAATCCTGTCTCTTGGAAAAAAAAATTTGCCTTCTACCAGACAAATTTTGGCATTGCTGCACACCTTCTCATCCACTATCTGTAATGGCTTCAACTTGTGCCGCACTCCATATTTCATCAAGGAGTACGTATTTGCATGACCATCATGCACCGCACTCTGATAAAACTGCCATGGCCTTCCCAATAGCAAATGGCAAGCATCCATGGGGAAAACATCACACAGGACTTCATCCTGGTATCTTCCAATCTGGAACGTGACTAAACACTGTTCACGGACCCATGCTCTATGGTCCTTCCGCAACCATGCAATTCGGTATGGATGCGGGTGTCTCCTTATCTCCAGATGTAACTTAGCAACCATCTCCTCGAAGACTAAGTTATCTGTACTCCCATGATCTATAATAACATTACAAACTTTGCCTGCACTTTTGCACTGTATGCGGAACAGGCTCCTCCTTTATTTTGGTTTGTCTTCATCAATCAACATGGTTCTCCTCACTATCATTGCTTCTCCTTTCTTAGCTTCTTCAAAATGTTCTGAGTTAGCATCTTCTGTTGTCATAATAGCTCTGGCAGGACCGAATTTTTTCTTGTTCACTCTCTCGGGGTGCTGGGGACACTCATATGCCTGATGCCCCTCTTCCCCATAGTGGAAACATGTTCCTCGAAACACTCCTCTTCCATACCCACGTCCAGATCTACCTCTTCCTCTTGGGTAGCCATTGTTCTGAACTTGCGGTTTGGGTTCTTCATCCTCCTTCTGATCCCGACTGCTGCTAACCTCCTCCTTCTTCTCCTCTTTTCCTTCCTCTTTTCTTCCACTAGTCTTTCCTCCATTTCCTCTTCCTCCTTGCTTGCTCTCAAACCTTCTGTTCAGTTTTTCTTCAACCTTCAGAGCAAACTGGTAAGCATCTTCAATGGTGCTCACCTGCACTAAGCTCAACTCTTCCTGGATACTGGGCCTCAACCCATTAATATAACAGGCCACCTTTTCCTTACTTGCTTCTAAATGGCCGATTCAGATGGAGATTTTATAAAATTCCTCTGTATATTCTTGGATAGTTTTATTCATCTATCTTAAACCCTGCATTTTTCGTAGTAGATCCAACTCGTAATCTGTCGAAATAAACTATCTTTTTAGCTTTTCCACCATTCTATCCCATCTGGTTATCTATTATTTTCCTCTTCTGTTTCGTTCCAGCTGTACCCCCTTCCACCATATGCTGGAATGACCTTTTAATTTAGTTTTGGCAAATCTGACCCTCTTGGGATCTTCAACTTCATCATACTCGAAGTATTCTTCCAGGTCATTTATCCAGTCAATCAATTCCTCCGGATCCAGGTTCCCAAAATACGTGGAAACTTCCATCTTCGGCCTCTTCCCAATCTGATATATGGCCCTGTACAACCTGGCTTGTGCTGAATCTACAACTTCTTCTTCTTCTTCTTCAAACTGGTTTTCTTCTTCATCTAATTCATCTTCACTATCTGCATCTCTTCTTGGTTTGTGTCCTCTACGCAGTTCTTCTTGCAGGGCCTGAACTTGTCACTGCAAAGCTCAGAAATCTGCTACTGCCATGCCTCTCCCACCAATGGGGTTTTTTCTCGGAGGCATATTATCACTTTCTCACGAGCCTTCCCACAGATCCTGGTGTAACTGCCTCACGTCCGGCGATCTGTTACACACTCAGGAACTTTCGGCTCTGATACCACTGATGGCAGACAAGAAAATCAAGCACACATAAACTCCAGGAAAATTTCTTAGATTAAGCTGAAAGTTATTTACAATCCAGATGAAACAGCCATAGGCTTTAATAACCAGCTATTGTCTGGTATTTTTCAAGCACACTCCCTATCTCCTCGACCTTCACTTTGCCATGCCCTTTGCTTTGTTCTCTGCCTTGCTTTAGCTTTTGAAGATGTCTCGAAACCATGCCACATGGCAGCCTACCACTGGTCGCGATATCACGATAGGTCATGAAATCACGACCTATTGTGATATCACGATGGGACTTCCCCCTCGCTTCAATTTTGAAATACCGTCGCAATATCACGACGTCGTGATATCATGACGTCGCAATATTGCGACAACACAGCCGCTTCACTCTGCACTCCTAATGACGTCATGATATCATGACGAAACACCCTCCAAGCCTTAGCCTCCAAAAAACGTCGCGATATCGCGACGTCGCGATATCATGACAAAAACGCTGACTTACCTTAACTTCCCTGAGACGCCATGACTTTGCGACAAAATTTTTGCCTTGATGCAAGATTACCTTGTTAACGCCGGATGCTCCTGCATCAGTATAAGACCTCTTTTTACTTTTTACTTTATACTTCAAAATAGTAAAACAATATACCCAAAGCAATATCAAAGCAATGCACAATATCATCCACAAAGTGACACCGATTTTAACATGGTTCACCCAGAATGGCTGGGCTACGTCCATAAAATTTTTCTCTAAAAGTTATCTCAAAGTTCTTTGGGAATCCTTCCTAATTACAATTTTTATGAGCCTCGACCCAAAGGAGATACCTTCCCCCAATCAGAATTTATGAGCCTCTGATCAAAGGAGATACCTTCCCCCAATCAAAATTTATGAGCCTCTGCTCAAAGGAGATACCTTCCCCTCTACTCTAGAAATTATCCTTCAGAAGATCAACTGCCTCTACCTCTTACCAGCACGTGGAACTCCTTTCCATTGAAGACCTCCTATCCTCAATGCTTAGCCTAAGAGACCTCTGCCTTCTATGATCACGTCCATGGCAGCTCAGCAACCTGTACCAAACATAGTTAGTCAGTCTAGTACAAGTCTTCCTCTGTCTGTCAAATCTGTCCAACTCTTGAAAAAATCAATCCTCTCGCATACAAGCCTTCTCAAAGACTTGCCAAATCTGTCCTCAGGTTCTTCTCATAGAACCAATGCACCTCTGTCCTCAAGTTCTCTGATAGAACTATCAAACTCAGCTCACAAGTCCTCTGCTAAGACCTGTCCAAATCTGCTCATAAGTCCCCATCGAAACCTGTCCAAAATTGCTCACAAGTCCCCACCGAAACCTGTCCAAAACTGCTCACAAGTCCCCACTGGAACCTGTCCGAAAACTTAGCAAGCTCACCAAGAAAAACTTTCTTAGTAGGAAATCACAAAGTGAATTGTTAGAGACCCAATGTGATTTGTCAAACTCATAGAAGCATAAAGAGAATTGTTAGAGACTCAATATGTTCTATACTCAAATCCCAATCTCAAAACTCAACTCAAATCAACTCAGCTCAATATCAATCTCAAATCTGAAAACTCAACTCAATATCTAAAATGGATAGGATAGAATGTTTTCTTTCAAGAACATGAAACCCCAACAATTGCCAACTATGCAAAGAATCACATAACAATGATACTCATGTTATTTTCACCATCAATTAGGGTTTCAACAACAATGCTCATCAAACAAGGTTTAGTCAACCAACACCATTCAACTCAACATCAACCTTGAAGCATTCAACCAATCATCACAAGAAAAGGAAACAAGTAGAAATCCTTTTCCCTCCAAATATTTCTGAACAAAATAGCCACCAACATAATATCACCAAATGCAAAGAATAACTTGCTCAAATCAACTCAATGGAGTAAGCCCAATATCATGAATCAAGTAAAGTAATAACTTGATCAAACAACCTCTATGGAAGCAACTCAACCATCAAACTCAAAACAGCCAACCAAGGGTTCCACCAACTCAATGCAAGTAGCTAGACTCACAAATATAAACCTTAGTGCACAAATCTTCCACTATCTCAAACCAGAAATTATGCATTCACCAAAAACTCTCCTTAAGGATAACAATGCATAAGTAGTCTTCAACAAACCAAAAAATAGGATTTACACCTAGCCAAAGGATACCTAGTAGAATACCTTTTCACTCCAACCTTATTTCAGAAAACATACACCAATCATACTCATAAGAAGAATGTGCCCATACCTTATTGGAGTAGAAGATAATTGAACCTTCAAGTTGTCACCACACACAACTCTCAAACTTCCAACCAAGTTAGGGTTAGAATAAAAAGAAATGAGCAATAATATAAACTTCCTTTATTACACCTTTTAGCTCCACTTCTTTAAACACAACTACCATAACATGCCAATAAATCAACAATCACAGACTCACACCTTATACCTCCATTTTTTATTTTAGCATAGCAAAGAATAATCTTAAAAATACATCTAAAGAAATATGCCCTTATTTCTCTTAAGCTTTTATTCAATGCTAATCACAAAAGCCAAAACTCATAAAATTTAATCACACCTTATAAATCGTTATCCAAGAAACTCCGAATTTCGTGGCATAAAGATGTTTTAATAAAAACATGTGTTACTCTAGCAAAGCACCCCCACGAGACTCGAAACGATGACCTCCGCTAATGCAGCGCCCAATAGCAGCCTTCGCTGCCACTAGCCCACGTGGGCTACGAAGTTCACAAGTGAACTTCCCTCCACTTCACCCTCGCAAAAACTCTCGAAGACTTTTCAACCGCACGTGCTCCTAAGTCTTCCTTCGATCACAAAGAATACAGAGCACAAACACCGCAAATTGCATTTGAGGAATTTCAAATTAATTAGCCTTCCAACCTTAGGAGTTGGAGAATAAATAGTCTCTTCGAAGACACCTTGATGTCGGTGGAAATAAAGACCATTTCGAAATTAATCAAAAGTCTTTTAAAAAAAGGTTTAAAAACCCTTAAATAATTTTAATAAATTAAGAATAAAAAAAGGTTTAAAAACCTTTAAGTATTTTTAATAAATTAAAAATAATTTCTCCCTTAATTAATTAAATAATTAATTAATTAAAACCTTGAAGGGTTTTAAATAATAATTAAATAAATAATAAAGAGAACCTCCATTGGTTTTAATAAAAACCCTATCCAACTTGGTTTTAATAAAAACCCTTGCCAATGGAATCTCTCCGGATTCTCTTAAAAATATTCTCTTGGAATCTTCCACCTTTGAAGCCAACACATCTTCTTAACATTAATGCCATTTCCTTTTGACATCAATGACAACTCATAGACAAGAAGCTAGGATCTCAAACCCAAAATTGCCAACATATGCTCTTATTACTTTAAATGCCTAGAAAAAAATAATTTTTTTTTACCTTTATCTCTTTGTCTATTTTTAAAATAGAAATAAAAAATAACATAGTAGAAAATAACCTAAATTGTTGCCAAGGGTACTTATCTATTTTGGTGTTTGATCCAATCTTTATCTTATGTCCAAAAATATCCCACAACTTCAAACTGCAAAATAACTTTTACAAAACCCTATAAAATGTTACCAATGTTAGGGAGCTTGCTTAGGCCATTATATAGCAAAGCCTGGGAGCACACTAGTCAAGTCCCCTAGGTCCTTTTAGTTTAAATTTAGAAATCAAGAGTGAAAATTGACCTTTTTTGGAAATGAACAAACATAATGCAATGAAACATAACAATGCGAAAAATAGAATGTAAATAGTAGTGTTATCTCCTAAATGCAACATTCAATAAGATATTTAGGGTTTGGGAATGAATCTTACCCCTAATATTAATGCAACTAAAATCGTGCCTTGTAAATACGAGGTACAATTTTGTAAAATACCAAAGAAACAATAGATCAATGCGAAATGAACTACAACAAAAATACAATTAAATAATCTAGAATGATAATATGCAAGAAATAACCTAGAAGTAGCAAAAGAGGTAGACAAGAAGATAAACATCTCCACAAGATAGTTGACTTCTCCTCAATGCTCCAACACTTATCCACCAAAGGTAGTAAAATAAACAATGCAACAGAATAACAACAAAAAACTTGTCAAAGATCACTTGAATACTTGAGTAATAAGATTACCCAAAATCCTTGATTTAGTTCTTAGCTTGTTTATTTTCTTTATTTTTTTATTTCTAGGAGAAAAGGAGATCCAAAACCCTCTACTTATAAGGGTTTTGAAACACAAATGGGTGGTAAAATTCTAAGGGATGACCAAATTTAAGGAAGTCATCTCAAAAGGTGGGTTTTCTAAGAGAAAACCCTAGCTTGCTGAAATTGCACCCCGTAAGAGCTGAATTTGATTTTTGAAAAATTAGAAAAAAAAGGAAAAATGGGAGGTAAGAGTCCCAAACTTGTACTTGAGCAATTTGGAGGATCTCTTTAACGGTCTAGGGAAAATGACTCACTTAGGTGGGTCAATTTTCCATGTTTATAGTATCATTGTTAGAACAATTGGTAACAATCAAAAGGGACCTTATGGAAGTCAAGGATGACTTCAATGCTAGATTCTATAAGTCTTGGTACAAAATCCTAGAAGAAATTTGGCCCATACTAGGTATGAATTTCATGTACTATCTAAAGGTAATCAATTATAAAATAGACATGATGGTCAAAACTAGGGGAGGCAACTCATTGCCAGCACCCTATGAGACAACCATTCAAGTTGAGATATATCACATCCATATTGGGAGGTTAACCTCTATACCAACTATACCTATTTTCCTTGATGTTTAGCCACCATATTAGTCTGATTTGACCATAAAATCCATCATTTTCTAGTCAACCACTATTTTTGGCTTGACCTTTATGCAAACATCCCCATATACCACTACCACTACCTTCCTGACCTCTAAATTCTTAAAAATAGAAAGAATACAAAATACTATGAGGACATGATCAATGATATTATATCCTTAAAGTGTCAACAAAAAATTTAAATTTTTGGATATCAAAACTACCCGTGGCCCTCATACCATCAAGGCAACCAAGGATATTGACCTCCTATAAATGGATATTATGGATACCCAACTCAAACCAAAAGAGAGTTTTGACCACCCCAAGATCTTATGAGTAAAATTGTACCATGTTCCCATGAATATGTAGTCAATGCCCTCCAATCTAGTGAGATACATGGGTCCTACTCAAAATAATTACATAGGGGATCCACATGGTTAGCCATATTACTATCTTAATACGTACTACCCAAACTATGGAATTATCCAATAGGAGACATGTTTGATGCCTTAAACCACATATCAAAGTAATATTACTCATGCACCAAACCTAACTGTTCAAAGCACATCACTAGAAGTTCCATCTATTTTGAGAACTAGGACACTAAAACAAACCTTGTTAACATGGGATGAGGAAGAGGTCTATACCATCCCAAAATCAACAAGCACTCCATTGGACAACCAAGCTTAGTTTTAGTCTATATTCTTATAAGGGGTAAAATAAGGGTGATGGAGGAAGCTCAAAGGTAACAAGAATTAGCATCAAAGGTTAGGAGACCAAAAAACAATAAAACATAGGGGGAAAACAAGGAAGGGCCAAGACTTCCAGCATCTAAGAAACCATCACCAAAATAACTGCTATCAAAATGTTATATTTTTATAACATATGATATAGGCAAGAAATCATAAGATGTAAACTATGCAGAAAAGTAAGATAATGGAAAATTCTGCAATAAGACTAAAATATGCTATTAATGGAAAGTCACAAAAATAGTACAATGTAATATAATGAAGGAAATGAACACTCTAGAACACTAATGGAAACTACATTACTACTCTGTAGTAGTCTCACTTATACTTCACACACACATACACCTTCTAATCACTATGGGACCTATATATAAGAATATAAGTAAATTGACCCTTACTCTTCCTAACTACCTTTCCTACTACTCATGTACAAGTGGACTCCTTGTACATTTACATCATTGCACATTGACACTTATGCATTTATTACTTTCTCCTCAAGTAACCTAAGATATACTTCTAATCTAACAATGTACCCAAGGTGGTACATTTACATATACCTAAATAGTGTAATATACTCTCTTATGAAATGAGTCTAGGCATCCAACCTTGGCATTGAGTGATCTAATACCTAGTGGATCTCAAGCAACTTGTTGAAGGCCTAGCCACTAGAATAATTCAATGTGGATATGAACGTAAGGAGTTTCAATATACCTTTACCACTATGGGATGTCCTCACCCTCCTGAAGTAGATTATGCATCTAGAGCAAGCCCTAGAGAAGCAACATATTATAAAGAAGTAGAAAGAGTAGGCCATTCTATAGATATCTAGTCCCAATTCCAATAGACCTAAGTGATAACCTTTTTACAAGACACTCATATGTACAAAAAAACCATTCACCATTGAATAGTGGAATCTGAGACAAGCACCTTAGTCATGCCTAAAAGGGTGGTCAATGTCTTGAAGCTAGCCTACAAACTGGGGTTTGTTGAGTTGTTTGGGATACCAATCCCCATCCATGGTATTATTAAGGACTTGTAACTAAAATTGTATGCCTACCCCAATATTATTATTATTCAAGAGGTGGTAGTAATTGATTTTTACATGTATTTTGTCGTATGCCTCTCCTATTGCTTCACTATAATGATTGAGGGATATTTTTCTCTAGATTAGACATACATGCTCCTTAGAACCTACTATGGGAATGATATGAAGGTTCTCTTAGATAATTTTCACATGCATCATGTGGAGCATATTCTCGCAATCAAGGCCAAAGTGGAATGATATTTCCTATTCATTGAAGGAGAGACAAAGCTGAAGAAACTTAGAGATAAAGTGCACACTTAGGTGTTAGATGACCAGATGGACAAGTGGACTAATGGTACATAGGGAGTAGACCTATATATGGAATTTAAGATAGCAAAAGCTAAATCAAACCTGATATAAGAAGAGAAACTCACCATACTAGGGCCCACTATTCTTATAAGTACCTACCACTTTGCAAATCTCTTGGGGTTCAAATTGAAACTAGGAGTACACACATCCCCATAGTTGAGCCACCCATATCAATAAAATTTTGGATCACTATGGTCTAGGTATTATAGTTTTTATGAGGAGGTTTTCCAAAAAGTATTTGACATGTGAAGACACGTTAGGCCATGTACTCTATTTTACATAATTAGCTTTTAAATAAAGATAGCAACATCCAAGTACTATGATTATTGGTTGATGTAAATAGGCAACATCCAAGTACTATGATTATTGGTTGATGTAAATAGGCAACATGTAAATAAAAGATAAAATATCCAAATTTACATGCAAAATATTTTGAAAAACATGCCACATGCCTATAAGTATAAAATAATGTTGCATGAAATAAAAGGACATGTAATAAATTGAAATCACTCGAGACAATTATTTCATGTGTTACACTCAATGGTCATCAAAATAATAAAGGGATATATTTCATTTCCTATGAGTGACATCATAGCAAATAACAATGTTATCACTAATACAACCATAGGAGAAATATTGAGGAGAAAGATAGACACTACAAAGGCCTTCAATGCTTTATCAATCAAAAGTCTATAAAATGAGGGTTCCCCTTGATGCATATTAATAAACACATATGTTTTTCTCTCTAAAGTTCTAAATCTTCTAAATTATTCCCTAGATACTTTGTACCCAAAGGATAAGGATACTATTTGTTGGGTTCTTTAAATCCTACAAGCAAAAGTCTCCTATGAGTTTCCAAACTATAGTGAAAATTTCATTACAAGAGGATAAAATTCTATACCAAAAATAAAGATAAGCAAAGCAACTATTGAAACTAATTATATGAGGGGCCTTGAAGCTCCATACACTTATCAAGTATCTAATTTGAAGAAGACACTAGTGGAGGATAGTCTATACCAAAGACTGCTAACATGCTCGAAGCTCCCCATCACTGAAATGTAAATTCATTCACCTAGATCAAACCAAAAAAGGATCATAGCCTTTCCTATGGTAAGTAAGTTGCATCTCATTATAAACAAGAACCTTGAAACCCTTATAGTGGAGACTAAATGGGTTTTGTTGATGGTAGGGCCTCTAATAACTTGATTTACTAAGACCCATCTACTAATTTGGGAGATGGGACCTAAGTCTAAGCTCCCCTTCTCTAGTAATTGGGTTGCAGTACTCGATATACCTATGGGTAGTTGTCAGTGGTATCAGCACCACACCCATAAGAGGAATCCTAAGTACCTTAGAGGAAAATAATAAGGGGACGAGACGAGTCAAGTAAGGATTCAATAAGATCACCAGGTCTTATTGGCCCACTTATAGATACCCTAAAGGCTTAGTGGAAGGAGGGGTGAGAAGAGCATCAAAAATACATGCAATACTAGAAGCATGCCCATCAAAAAAGGTCTACTAGAATCCTATTAAAGGCATCTTCAAAAATTTAGCAATCAGGAGGGACAAGGCACCATTAGAAGTGGCACCAATCAAGCTAGAGGTTGACTAAAAGCACAAGGATAGGATCCACTAGATAAACCAAGTCACTTAAGGAGAGGTTTGTGACCAAACCATTATTGAGATCTTGTAAACCAACATAAAAATGGTGGAAAGCACCAATATAGGCTAGAAATCAATAAAGGGCTAGGCCACAACCACTAGAGTGGACTAGCAATAGTAAAATTCATCACCCAAGCTCGAGTTTCCATAGAGGAAAGTAACTTATTAATGTGATTTCCATATGGAATTTATGCCACATGTGAAGGCATTTATGGTGACTTGACTCCTTCATCATAGTTAGATAGGGTTATGCGTAAGGAGTCAGACCCAAAATGTATTTATAAAAAATTGGTGAATCAGTTTCAAAATCCAAGTGAATAGTGTCCAAACGCATGTAGAAGGTTTAATATTATTAGAGGTAATGTTGGAAATTTAAACTTTAAATTTTTAAATTGTTATAAAATTAGGGCAAATTGACCCAAAAAATTTACACCCAATTTTTTTTGGCAAATGGGCCCTGTTCAAGGGTCCCAAATATTAGCCAATTCTAGATTTTGAAAATCCTAATTTTAGCCAATTTAGCGATAAATAGACACTATGCATAACCATGTAGTTGGACCTTCCAAAAATAAATGCAATGAGGTACCTCTAATTTAGAAACCATAAATGATGTAGGTGATCCCACCTATATCCATTTTGGGTGGATTTTTTAATTTTAAATTTTGTTATAATATTATAAATAAACATATTCATGGTAAGAAAAGGAGGTTGAATTGTTATCATTTCTAGTATCTGATCTTGAGCACTACTCTCTCTTTCCATTTTGTACTCCAATCTATACTCAATACTTGGGCTATTGTATGTATAGGACACCAATCCTCTTTTAGTCATGTATAAATGTAATGCACTTAAATACAAATGCAAGGTGTTGACTACTTTAGAATTTTATTATGGTTTGATGGTTTGTATATCTCTTTGTGGGAAGTTTTGACTATCCTATTACTTCTATCCTAGACTTCACAAGAGATTATTCAATTTATAGTTGTGTATGACTAGGATCATGTTCAATTTTTTTGGTATGCTCATTCATCCCACTAGAATGTAAAATTGGAATTATAGTATTTTGGCGCACTGTCACCTATAACTTAGGATAGTTAGGTTAGTTAGGTTTACTTAGTTTTTTTATTTCCATTCATTTATTACATTTTTCTTCTTCCCTTCTTTCTAAGAAAAGCAACCAACACAATAGGATAGCTTAGGAGGAATAGCCTCAAATATTGTATCCAAGCAAGGATCTAACCTTTGCTAAAAAATCCCAAAGGTCGCCTAAAGGATCCACATCCCATGCTCCTAAACTTCCTAATACTAGCACCCCAAGCCAGGCATAGAGCATTGGATACCCCTACTCAAAGAGATCACATCTATAGGGAGTCATGACACCCAAGGCACAAGGGTTGTGTTCGGCCCCCAAAAAGCCCTTTCTATTGTTTCACTCCCAATTTTATTCTCCTTGAATCTAGTTCATGTGTCCCTACCATGTCAAGGTTTCTAAGATATAAATTATTTCATGCATGTAGGATGGCTATTTAGGTTTAATGCCCTCAATAAATTGGATTTGATTTCCATGTAGATGGTTAATTTAGAATGTTCAAGGTAGAGGAAAATACTGACAACACTTTTCCCCCCAAACCCCTAAAAAAAATTCTCCAAAACCCTCACCATTGTCCCTCCAAAATTATTTCCTTTCCAAGTAACACTTTGTTCCCTAATGACAAAAAGAAAGTAAATTAGTTTCCCATTTTGGCACTAACAAACTTTTTACGCCTTTAAACACAATTTCACCCTCTTTTTTTAAATTTTAAATATGTTTGCAACTTGAAAGGTTATCATACATTGTGAAAAGAGACCTTTACTCCTAATGAGACACAATCATAATCCCTCCCTTTTATCAAATAAAGTCCATATACAACTATAACAATTATTGTTGAGATAGCCAATTTACTCATATAGACAATACCACCCAATGCACTCAAGCTAAATTCACTCTAAAACCTGATGTATATGAAATTTGTGCATTCATTTCATTTTAGCAAGCATAATTTAAAGTACACAATCAAGCAACTATGCAATTCAATTCATGTGCAAACGGTATATGAGGTCCGATGGGATGAATGCTTCTTTTGGATTTGTCACCTTCTACCAAGTGATACCTTTTATATTTTACCTCCTAGAGGGTGTTCTATATTTTTTTTATTTGTGGAAAACATCCCAAAAGGGATGCCACTTTCGGGTAAGACCCAAGGAGGCAGGGGTATCCATTCCGCCAAAAATGCCCAGGACTCGGACCTGGCCTACCACCTTTGACATACTCAAGGAGCAAACAAACACACAAAACCAATTTAAAAATAAGTAAATAACAACAAAAATAATAAAATAAAATAAAAAACATGCTCCTTGAGTGTGTCAAAAACAAAAGCACAACCAAACACGCACAATAAGATAAAAGAAACCACAACACAAACCACATAGAAAAACACAAGAACCACATAACAAAACACAAACAAGACAAAAACAATAGAACACTACAAAGACATAACCCAAAAAAAACATGAAAAATAAACACAACCAAAACCTAAAAAATAAAATAAATAAAATAAAAATAAAAATAAAAAACAACCAACAACAAACAATAAACAAAAACAAAAAACATAGAAAACACTCACACATAAAAACACGAAATAACACAAACAAAGAGAAACCCAAGAACAAGAACGAAAAAAACACAAGAACAATAACAAAAAACATTAAAAAAAAAAACAAAAAAACAACAAAAACACAAGAACAACAAAAAACAACACAAAGAACACAAAAACAAAACAAAACAAAAGAACCCACCCACCTTAAAAAACTAAACAAAAAAAAACAAAGAAGAAAAAAAAAAAAAAATGAACAAAACAATGACCTATCTAGACCAGAAGACTATTAAGGCAAGAATCAACAGAGGAAACAAAATAAAGAATAGAATGAGCTAGGGAACTAAAAAAAATTGAATGAACCAAAGAGAAGCAAAAAAAAAAAACAAGAAGAAACTAGGTACCTTCAGAACTGGAGCCATCCAAAGAAATGATAGAAAGAAGAGCTTCCCTAATTTGAGAAGCCCACCATATAGGAGGGTGGCCATAACAAGTAAGATCACCTTTGTCCAAAGCCCAATTAGCTAAAGCATCAACACTCTTGTTTTGATCTCTGACCACATGATTGTAATCAACTTTCAAAAATCCCATCTGGATTAACTGAATCTTCTCAATAATTCTTTTTATTCTCCAATCCACCTTATGATTCTTAGAAGGAGTCTTCAAGAGATTAATCATAAGTTGAGAGTCGGACTCAACTAACACCTTTTCCCATCCAACCTTAGTAGCCTCCTGAAGGCCTCCGAGGATACCATACCCCTCAGCAAGGTTATTGGAAAGAATACCCAAATTCTCAGCAAAAGTAAAAACCAGGGAGCCATCCGAAAGTCTACCAATTCCTCCCACACTGGCTTTTCTAGGGTTCCCTCTAGAGGCTCCATCGGTATTGACTTTTCCAAAATCCTTAGGAGGAGGTTGCCAATTTCTAGTCCTATCCATCTTACTAATACTCACATTCCCTTTAAGTTGGTTGCCCTTAGAAGGTTTAATCTTCAATATTTGCATCACTTGATCCCATATTTGGTGGGAGTTTTGGGGGTGATTAAGGAGTTGATGGACTGATTCAACTAAGTTGGCTATGGTCTTTTGCCAAATATAGTGAATATCCTTCCTATCTTGATTAAAAATTTGGTTGTTCCTTTCATTCCAAATATTCCAAAGAAGAATGGTAGAACCCATCCAAACTAACTGCCTAATAAAATGATCAACACCCTCTTGATTAGGCCAATCCCTCCAAAGTTGTTCAAAAGTAAAAAAATTGGACCACTGTAAGCCAAGTAAAGTGGCCATTCTCCTCCATAGCTCAGAGGCTAAAGTACACTCAATAAAAATATGGTTGATATTTTCTACATTCTCTTCACACATTTCACATCTAAAAGGGCCATGAAAACCACGCTTCATAAGTTGCTCACCGAGTAAGCACCCTACGATGCAATAAAATCCAATTAAAGAACCTCACCTTAGGCCAGAGCTTTTGAGCCCACAATTGAGAAAATATGTCAAAAGAATGGTTGGGATTATTATGGCATAAGGTCAAATAACCTTGAGCAACTGAATACTCACCCTTAGTAGTGTTGTTCCATCCAAAACAATCTTTTTCATGGGACCAAGAGAGGGATCTCATATGAAGGATGCCTTGGATATCTTGTCTTTGCCTTTCTAGGATTTGAATAGGCCAGTCCTCAATAGGGATCCAATATCTACCAACCTTTGAATTACCGAGTATGGTACCGACAGTAATTAGCCACCTTTATCCAATTAGCTCGGTGAAGCTCCTCCATCCAAGGCCTCCAATCGGGAAACTGAGTTATCAAAGGCTTGTGACCATCCCAAGAATCTATCCAAAAATTTGCATGTTGACCATTATGAATGATCCAAAATAATTTTTTCTTTATCAAATCCTCACCAGTCTTAAGAACTGCTAAAATGGGAGAACCTTTGGTAGGAAGTTGATAGCGAACAAGGTCTTCAGGACTTTTGTTCTCAGCATATTTAGCACGAATATTATTGGCCCAAAGAGCATTGGGGTTATGCAACATCCTCCAATATAATTTAGCAGCTAAAGCTTTGTTGTTATTAATTGAAGACCGGAATCCTAACCCCCTTCACTCTTAGGAAGACATAAAGTATCCCATTTCACCAAGGCCCATTTTCTTTTCTCCTTAGTACCACTCCAAAGGAAACGATGACTGATTTGATCCAATTCTCGAAGAACAGCCTTTGGGATATTCAAAATGGAAGAAACATAAATAGGAATAGCTTGAAGGACTGATTTTACCAAGGTGATTCTACCCCTAGAAGAAAGCCACTTGTTGGTCCACTTTCCAATTTTCTTCTTGACTTTGTCCAACAACCAATTCCAATATTTATTTTTCTGCCTTTGAATATTTATGGGAATACCTAAATAAGTGATTGGAAGAGAGGTCTTCTTATATCTTAATTTATCCAAGACCATGGATTCCTGTCTAGCAGAGCAATGAAAGAAAATAACTTTAGATTTGTCTTCATTGATCAACTGCCCAATAGCCTTAGAAAAATAGCTAATGATTTGCTTAATATTAGAAGCTTCCTTAACTGTAGCTTTACCTAAAAGAGTAGAGTCATCCACAAATTGAAGATGAGAGATAGGTCTAGCTCCATGAGCAATGGTAACTCCCTCAAGGGTTTTGTTTTCCCTCTTTTTGGTTATAGTCCTACCCAAGCATTCAGCAAGAATGATGAATAAATAAGGGGATAGCGGGTCACCTTGCCTAATACCTCTGGAAGCTGGGAAAGACTGAGAAGGCCTGCCATTGATAAGAACTAAGTAGGAAACTGAAGAGATACATCCCATAATCCAATCCATCCAATCCTTAGAGAAACCAAATTGCCTCAAAACTTTGATAAGGAAGTGCCAATCCACTCTGTCATAAGCTTTGGATAAGTCTAACCGAATGAACATAGAAGGAGAATTTTGCATATCCATGGAATGGATGGCTTCCTGAGCAAGAACTATCTCATCTACTATTTGACGTCCTTCCACATATCCCCCTTGCTCTGGGGAAAATAATCTTATGCAAAAGAGGCTTCAACCTTTCTGCCATGATTTTAGTAATGATTTTGAGAAGAACATTACATAAAGCAATAGGTCTAAAAGCTGAGATATGATCAACCTCTTGAGCTTTTGGAACAAGAGTAATATAAGTTTTATTGATAACCTTCAAAATTTCTTTGGCTTTCCTGGCTTCTTCCACCACCTCTAATAAATCAACATGAAGGATATCCCAGAACTCTTGGTAGAACTCAATAGGAAAACCATCAGGACTTGGGGTTTTCCCTTTTTGCATTTTAAAAACTACTTGTTGAAGCTCATTGATAGTAACAGGAGCAATCAAAATAGAGTTCTCCTCGAAGTGATAAGAGAAGGGATTGCTTGAAGAACATTTTGTTGTGAAGCTGAGTCAAGAGGAGTAGCAACAAAAATATTGGAAAAGTAATCAACAACAATAGAGTTCATGCCATCCCAAGTATAAACAACATCTCCAGAATCTGATTTTAAGGAAGAAATAAAGTTGTGAGATCTTCGAGCTAGAAGAGATTTGTGGAAGAAATTTGTGTTTCGATCTCCTTCTTTGAGCCATTGAATTCTAGATTTTTGCTTCCATAAGATTTCTTCTCTTTTTTCCCATTCCTCTAGCTGAGTTGTGAGTTTAATTTCATCTGCACTTCTCTTCTCTGTGAGGCCATCTAAATGGATTTTCTTATTCAAATTTTCAATATGAGCAATAACTTCATGTTTTTTTTATGAACATCCCCAAACTCTTTCCAGTTCCAAGTCTTGATTTTGGATTTAATGTATTGCAGTCTTTTGGAAAAATAGAACATCTTAGTCCCATGCCTAGGTTTACCTTCCTTCCACCATTGTTGCACACGAGGTCTGAAGGAAATGTCTCTAAGCCACATTAATTGAAAACGAAAAGGAGAGAAACTCACATTGGTTTTCCACATTTCCACCATGATCGGCCAATGATCCGAACCAACATTATTAAGAGTCTTCACTTTAGGAATGTGACCATGGATTAAGAAATTTTTAGAGAGCAAAAACCTATCCAATCTCTCCATTATACAAGCTAAGCCTTGCCTTCTGTTAGACCAAGTCATAAGGCCATTATCCGGTTGGATATCCACAAGATGGAGGTTTGCAATATATTCGCTCATGAGGTCAGTGCTTTTGTCCAAATTTCTATTTCCCCCCTTTTCTCATCCAGAGAGAGGATGGTATTGAAATCTCCTCCGATCAAGATCCAAGCTTTAGGAAAATGAGAGATAATATGAGTAATATCCTTCCACTGTCTTCTTTTTTCCTCCAAAGAAGTCGGGGCATAAAAAGTAATGTAGAGCATAATCTGGTTGGAATGTCTACTTTGAATAGCTATAGCCAACAAACCCCAACTGCCAACCATATGGTGAATAACTACCTCTTTTGGGTCCCAAAGACAAGCAATGCCACCCGAAGTCCCTTGGGAACTGAGGAAAACCACTTTTCCAGTTGGCCAAATTTTGTAGGCAATTAAGTCCATATCCTCCATTGACATCTTTGTTTCTTGAAGGAAAACAAGATGTGGATGATTTATCTGAATCATTCTTCTAATTTCATTTTGTTTTGAAAGACTCCCTTTGAGTCCTCTAATATTCCAAGTGATGATCTTCATTAATACCAGGGCTAAAAAATTTGGGAAGGGCATTAATCTTACCTTCCTCTACAAGCTTTTCACCTTCTTTTACCATATGATATTGATTGGTCTTGCGACCTACTTTTTGATTAGAATCCATCTTCAATTTTTTTTCCCTGTTTCTTGACTTATTCCAATTGAATCTGAGATGGCTTCTAACCTTGAAGAATGCTCATACACAGCCAAAATTTTACTAGATGGTTCAATGGAGTCTATATTGGGACCTGCATTATTTGAAGTTTTGACATTTGAAATATTGTTTTTCTTGTGTAAATTTTCTCCTTTTTTTCTATTGAAAACCTTTGATTTGTTGGTTTGTCTCTGAGTTCTTCCCTTCATATTTAAATTGTGTTTCTAAGATTTCAGTTTCCATTATTTCCTCTTCCTCACTTGGGACATCATTTGTGGAAAGGATTTCAAACATATTAGCAAATGACTTTGATTGATCCTTCATAACTGGTTTTTTCTAAGTGTTCTTCTTCTTAGGTATTTGGAAACCTGCTGAGTTTATATCTTCTTTCTTTTGATCAGGAATTTTATTTGGGCAAGCATCGGCCAAATGACCATATTCATGGCAAATTCTACAACGAAAAGGAATGTTCTCATAGTCCACTACTTGCTCCCAAGTGTCTTCCCCAAATTGTAATGTGATCTTTTTAGGTAGGGGTTTGTCAAAATCCATTAAAACACAAATTCGAGCATAAATAATATGTTCAAAATTTTGAGTACAATCGAAGTCATCATAAAAGTTCCTAAAGAGTTTCCAATTGAAGAAAAAATAGTAGGATTCCAAAATTCAATAGGGAGGCCAAAGAGTCTAACCCACACGGGAGCTATAGAAGGCATCTCTTCTTCGGCTTTAAATTTAGTATGCCAGGGCTTCATGAAAAGCCCTGCCCTTCCAAAAAACCAAGGACCCCCTTGAAAAGTTTTCTCTCTATCTTCATTATTAGCAAATAAAACAAGAAAATAACCATTTGGATAAATAGAGATTTGTAACTCACCTTTAGTTTTCCAGCTTTTTGCAGCCCAGACTTTGAAAGCGAGATAGACTCGAGACGAAAACCCACGAACCGACAAATTAGTCCTCTTTTTTCCAAATCTTCAATGCCAATCTGAATGTTACCCATATCAAGCTTAACAATAGGAGTTCCATCAGCTGCTTTAAGACATCCTGACTCCGTTTTCCTGGGATCAATCTTAGGCATTCTTAGAGGTTTATGGGAAGCCCTAATATTGATATTAGCATTGGGCTGAGTCTGTCCACCATGAAGGGCATCCCTAAAATTCATTTTTGGGACTGAGTCTTCGAAATTCTTACCCTTGATAGGGGTTTTCATAGTAGAATTATTTTGTGGGTGCACCTTAGCACCAGATTCACTTGAGATATGAGCCATTTTTTGATCAACTACTTGAAACTTGTTTCGTGATCTCTTTAATCCTTGCCCTAGACGCCGTGGAAAGGTATGGTTTTCACTTTTCTTTTGTGCAACAAATTGGAAGCCGTTGTCACTCAAGTTCATAGTATGATCTATTGAAAGACAAATTTCTAACCCATCTTGTATCCCCTGCAACATTTCCTGCTAAAATATTGAGCATAAACCACAAAAATATTGGCCGCTAGGGCCCGAAGGCCCTAAAAACCAACCTCTGGAGCTGCTTGCACTCAACCCAGATGAAACCCTCGCATAGCCGCTTGCCAAATATATCGTTCACACATAGGGATGCGCTAGGATCTGTGTTGCTCCAAATGATATGAAAATTGGTGGAGACGTTCTAGGGTTTTTCAGGCATCTACCCTCAAAATTTCAGCTCAATCCGAGTTCGGATGAGTGAGATATGGCCGAAACGAGTTCGACGGTTTGGGCAGTCCTACTAATTTAAATCATTTCATTTCTCTTCTCATGTATTACAGTTTTTATGAGAATCTAGAGGGTGTTCTATCAACATTGATATTTATAGTTCAAATATATCATTAATTTTCTAAAATTAAATATTCCATATTATATAGTAACTTCTAGGATGTGACATATTTCCCCTCTAAAAATATTTGTTGTCCCAATGACTTAACATAAAATAATTGGTAGAAATTTAATTATTCACACACAATTTCAAAAACAAAAAATATAAATTCCTTCTCTTCCTAGGAGTATACCAAATATTATAAGTCCTTCCTATATGAGTAAACCACCTAATTCCTTCCCTAAGGTATTTTTGGTTACTATAAATTCATCATTAGGGTTAGACACCTTTAAGATTGGGGTCATTGTAATGTTTTTGTAAGAATTTGAGAAGCTTTCTCACTTTGTTCTGACCATTCAAATAATCTTCTTTTTTATTGAATATATGCAATAGGGTTAAATATTTTAGAAAACCCTTCAATAAACCTCTTGTAAAATTCTACTAATCCCATAAAACTATACACCTCATGAATAGTTTTCTAAGTTGAATTTTCTAGAATAACTTCTATATTTATTAGATACACTACTATTCCCTCAACAAATAGTTTTTGGCCTAGATAGTCTATTTTATTCTACAAAATACATATTTGGATAACTTTCCATAAACATGATTTTCCTTTAGCTTGTTCATCACCATTCAAATGTGATCAAAATGCTTCCTCTTATTTTGGGAGTATATCAGAATGTCATCTAGAAATATTATAAAGAACTTATATAAAATGTCCTAGAACTCACTGTTTATAAATTCATAAAATTTGTAGGTGTGTTTGTAAGGCCAAAATGTATGACTATAAATTCATAATTCTTGTACCTAGTTCTAAATCAATTTTAGGAATGTCCTCTCTTTTATCATTAACAAATGAAAGGACACACCATCAAGAATTGCATTTCAAGGCTAATGGAGATAAATATAAATGCTTAAGGGATGGACACAAGATTTTTGATAATGAAGATGAGGATGAAGGAGAATAGTGGAGGCCCACTAGAGCATCCATTATCAAGAGGAGATGTTACATTTAATGCATTATCTTATTGGACCTATCATATTATATTATGTGGGGGTTTTAAATTTATGTAATCTTATCTTGTTTATGCCAAGGTCAAATATTTGACAAGGTTATTATGAATACCATTTATGTAGCCTGTGGGCATGTGATTATAAAATCCTATGGGCATTCCTCATTTATGTAAGCCTATAGGAATGTTTAGTGAGTATATGGCTCCATTTATATTTCACCCTTAGTAAGATTAGTTAATCCACCTTTATGGATAAACTTCACTTAAGAGGATAATTTAATATTATTTTATTATAAGGTTAACCTCAATTTTAAGTTTATGTCAACCTAAGGATAACCTTTTATTGAGGATTTGGTATCACTATATATACCCTTTAATGAGGATCCATTTGTATGACATGTATGAATAAAATATAATATATTGGGGTTCCCATGGGCACCCACCTTATATTTGTTGTAATCTCCATTCCTTTGTTTATGTTATTATTTCTATCTTTTAATCACCTTATTCCTTCATTGCGACATACGATTGTGGTGAATGCATGTTTTTGAATGTTTCTAAAAAACTATTACAAATTCAAACAAAAATAAATCTTTGAGAAGACCATAAAGCAAGAGCAAAAAATACAATCTATCTATTCTTATTATAAGGAATTAAAATAAAATTAAAAAGACAACTTGGTAGCAACCTACTTTATTCTTCAAGATAAATTTAAAAAAAAAACACCATTTAATGGGAATAAAGAAAATAATATATCCCAAGAATATTAGAATTTTAGATATGAAAGCAAGAAAGGGCTCAAGGGTGGGTGTTATAAATGAGGTGGAGAACATTATGCAAATTAGTGTCCATAGAGAAGCAATGAATCAAGTGTAAAATCACAAACCCAAACCCTACAACAATCCCATTTAATTAATGTGGTCATGGACAATGGAAAGGTATAATAATACTATAATATACCCATTCAAACATCAAGTGTACTTTATGGTAGTCTTGTTTCTAAATTTATTGATATGGAAGCAACTAAAAGTTTCATCTCACAATATGCTTTATAAAAGATAAATATAAAGGATATATTTATGTCAAAGTTATGGAACATCTGATATGAAAATTGAGTAGAATGAGAATGGAACAATATCTTTTATGGCTAAGTTAAAATTTACTTCACCGATATCATCATAGGTATAAATTGAATATTTTGATTAAAATAGTAGATTTTTTTTAATGATGAGGGCTATAATACCATCATTAAAGGAATTTACAAGTATGTTAGTTTTAGGTAAATCTTAAAAATGCAACGTAAAATGGCTTGGAGGAAGGGATGTCATTTAAACATGGTATATATAAATGAGATGGAGGAGAAGAAAAATCCTACTTATGAGGACTATCCTTTCCTAAATGAATATTTAGATGTTTTTATAGAGGAACTTCTAATATTACCTCCCACAAAAAGTTTTATTTTTCTTTAGATATATTTTTAAGAGCTAAATTGTAGTTTAAGGCACCAATTAGGATGACTACAACTAAGCTTTTTGAATTGAAAAATCAATTGAATGAGATTTTATCAAAAGGTTTTATTTGACCTAGTATATCATCATAGGATGATATAGTCATATTTGTGAAGAATAAGGATGGAACCTTATTACATTGCATTGATTATTGAATGCTCAGTAAAGACACACTAAATAATGAATACCCTCTTCCTTAAATTGACAATTTGTTTGACCAAATGAAGGAAGCAACCATATTATCAAAAATAGATAAATTTTCTATAGATATATTTTTAAGATCTAAACTATAGTTTAAGGAACCAATTAGGATGACTACAACTAAGCTTTTTAAGTAGAAAAATCAATTGAATGATTTTTTATCAAAATGTTTTATTTGACCTAATGTATCATAAGAGTATGATCAAGTCATCTATGTAAAGAAGAAGGATGGAAACTTATGACTTTGCATTGATTATTGAATGCTAAATAAAGACACACTAAAGAACCAATGCCCTCTTCCTTAAATTGATAATTTGTTGGACCAAATTAAGGAAGCAACCATATTCTAAAAAATGGACCTTAGATCAAGGTATCACTAGATCTTAGATCAAGGTATTACTAGTCAACATACCCTCTTTCTTAAATTGAAAATTTGTTTGACCAAATTAAGGAAACAACCATATTCTCAAAAATTAGATCTTATATCAAGTTATCACTAGATATTAGATCAAGGTATTAGTAGTCAACCCTAGCCTAGTGGATTAGATGAAGTCAATAGGACCTTGACCCTCCAAGGCATTGAACTGGGACAACCAATGAAAAACACTCCACTTCTACCATCTAGAATATTCCCTTTTGGCTACACTGTAGTTTGAACCTTGGACCTCCTTGAAGATAGGCCAAAGCCCTAACCACTACATTGTCCTTGTCAGACAAAAATGTTAAGGTAAAATGTAGGTTTTTATAAAGAATCCCAAAAATGCAAGAACTTACCACTACAATATTTCTCCCCTATAAAAAAATTTAAATGTCATAATTCCAAACAAATTTTCTCAAATATGCCACCATGTCTAGTTCACATAGAGCTAAGTAAACATTGCCCAATATTGGACCAATGTGATACATTTAAGATAGGATGATTTTTAAATTTGTGGTTACAGACTGGAAGGAATTGTTTACGGCCTTTCACTTTCATTTGGAAAAAAATTAACTATTAAAATAAATGCCTATTTATCACTAACACATTTTTTAGTCATCATTATCTAGCTAAGCCTTAATATAATACAAGAGGATCCTGAAAAATAAGCTTAAAACTTTGAATCTTGTAGCTAAAACAAATTAACAATATATATAATTAGATTTATATTAGTATAAGTGATAAGCTTGTCCATTGAGAGTCAAAAAATCAATTATAATAGCCAAATTTGCAACCATAACATCTTAACTCAGTTTAAATTAGTCAATAAAACAATATTCTATACTATGTATTGCAGTGAACTCAAACAAATTTCTTAACAATTTTGTTTTTGAAAGTTCAAAGTTTAAAAATTGTTAACCCACTGCAATTTGGTTCTTCCAATGTTTATTCTAGGTTGTTATTAGTGGGTGCTCACCTTCAAATATCTTAAGATAATAATCACAGTTATAGTGTTGGTTTTATGATAAACTAGACTACAACAATACTTTCCTTATGTAGGGATTAATTCATTTTTATAGAAAAATAAGGATTAAAGATTTGGAGGCATAAGAAGAAAGGTCCCATTGAGATATTTTCATACTGAAGACTCCTAGTTTAAATATTAATGAGATATCTGTAAAGCCACATTGAATATTATAAATCTAGGAAGGATATCCTAGGAAGAAGACCCCATTGAAGATTTAAGATACTCAAGGAGAGGAGTCCTAGCAAATATTGGATATTGGTGATCTCCATTGAAGATTGAAAACTTCACATTGAATAAGATGTCCATAGAAGGCCCTATTGAATAACTTCCATAGTGTAATATTGAGCATTAAGAAGAACTAAAAAAAGTTCTATTGTAGATTTTAGTGATTCAAGAGATCCTAGAAGAAGATATCACTATAAAAATTCCATAGTTGAAGATTGAAGAGCCTAAGGAAGGTCTTATTGAAGGTTTTTAAGCTACAATATTTAAGACCTTGGAGAGGTCTCAAGGATAAATAATAATAAGGTGTGGTGAGCTTCTTTGAAGGAGTTTCTAGAAGAACTCATTAGAGAAATTACTACCAAGGGAGAATCTCATGATAGCTAAGGAATTGGGAAAATTATCACCATCTGAAAACAATCCCAAAGGAGAAGGTTTGGAAAGAATATTTTAAAATTTCAAGGTAGTTTGAAATAGATCTCAAGATTATTATAGTAAGGAGAAGATCTAGTTTAAAATCAGAATTCAGCAAGATAAAGGAGATATAAAAACCACCAAATCTGAGATATTTGGGGACCATCATTGAAGAGTTCTTGAGTGAACATCTCAAATGCGATTTGTAGGAGGATCCTACCAATTTTTTTGGATTCAAGGGCAATATTTTAGTGAAGGTATTGACTTCTTTACAATCTGAAAATTTTCATATTTGAGGACAGAAAAAGGCAACAATTTTGGCAACGTTAGTAGTTGCTAAAGATCAGATTTTAGAGGTATATTCTGAAGGAGAATTTAAGCCTCCAAGTTATAGTATTGACAACACATTAGTCAAGTATTGAAGCTTAAAAAAGGTGAGCAAGTAAGTTTTTTTGGATATCCTAGAAGAGCTACAATAACATCTACAAAAGGCAACAAATTTATGTGACCAAAATTACTATCATCATCATCATCTACAAGAAAAAAAGGTATGCAACAAAAGGTGCAAAATTTCATTAGTTGAGATTTTTGTATTTGGATTTTTAAAGTTATAAAGCACTAGTTACAAAATTTAAAGGTTGCATCAAATTTTTTATTTCAAGTCTTCATAGGTAGTGTAGAAGTTATAGTCTACAAGGTTCAAACTTTAAAATATAATAAAATAGAAGTTATGTATATTTCGAGAGAAATAAATGTATCAACATTCTATTCTTTATTCTAAGTAAAAGAAGACCATACAAGTTTGCATATACAATACTGCAAAACTTAGTGGGAATCTTGGGTTTCTAAGAGTAAGAATAACCAAGCAGAGAAAGTATTGCCAAAATATAGAAGGCAACATTGGCTTTAAAGCATATCAATCAGTAAAGGAAGTTGAAGCCTACATTTCAAGAAGTCAAGGGGCTCTATTTGAGAGCACAAGGGGGAAAATGTCTAAATCATTCTATACTACGTTATAGAATATTGTTAGAGCTATTCAATAGAGCTCTACAAGAAAAGTATATTCAAGGTTAAAAGGTAGATTACATAGCAAAAGGAAGACGTATCAAAGTCTTCAAGTGGGCACCCTATGAAGCCCTAAGAGAAAGCTTCAACAAGAAAGAGAGATATCCATACAAAGGCTCAATATCCAAATCATTTTAGGTGTCTAAATACACCCAATGTATTGCCAAAGCCACCATATTCATTACCTACATGGATCATAAGGAACGAACCTTCAAATTAAGAAGAGAAGCTATTAGTCATACGAAGGATGTTAAGCATCAAAAAAACCTTTAGTGAAAGAATCATAAGGATCAAACCAAGTATACCTCGGAGTGATAGAATAAAATCCATAGAATAGATTAATCAGTGAAAGCACTATAAGGTTCTATCCACATAAGAGAAGAATTGGGAATAGCAATGTTGGAATCTAGAACAAGTATTACATTTGGTCCAGGTATACAACATCAAAAGGAGTCATCAACTAACTGAATATATCTTACAAGATTTAGCACAATTGTCGTTGTCACTTGAAATAAGTGTTAGAGAACATCATATATCTTCCAAAAAATAATAAAATATTATTTTTAAGCATTGATAAATAAGCATAGTAGGTGAACATTATATTAATGAGCAACAATTGAAACACATCCACCACATGTAGAAATCACCTCATGTCATTGGGACAAGTAAAAGAGGAGATATTGCATGCTTAAAGACATCTCAAGCTTATCAGCATGAAGGTAAGGTAAATAAGATACATTGAGTACTCATAATACAAACCAAAAATGCTCTAAGAGAACTGTTATACCTAACTCAAAGGCATTGAAGGTAGAAGAAAGTTTCAAGGTACCACTTGGAATAAGCATTGGGAGATTAAGGTGTTATAAAAGACAACAAAGATTCAAGGTTCCACTCAACACTACATACATTCCATGTCAGTGAAACAACAAGAGTAAAAACACATCCAAACATGCATTAAATTAGAGGTAATTATTATTAAGAAATATAAGCTCCAGGTGAACATAGAGAATCCAGTGAAGAGAATGATTTATAAGGAATAAAAGTATGACCAACCATTGGAGGAAAGACCAACATTGATAGTGGAAAACAACGCACATAAAATTCTAATACATGGCACAAGTTCAAGGTGTATAGTTGAAGAAAGAAACGTAGACCTGAGTGTTTACATTGAGTAAAGGTGCACAAGTATAGTGGGAAACCTACAAGAGCATTTATAATTTGATAAGGAGTAGTCAACCATTATCAATATGAAGAAAAAAACATTCATTTTTAGTCAACTTGCAAATCTGAATCAAGCATTTGAAAGGTGAGAATTAACTATAGTTATATTGCAAGTTTATTTAGGTTGATATCAACTACACTCCATTTTCTAGATATATTAGTGTTAGGAGTAATAAGGTGTTGAAAGAATCTCTAGAATAATTATTGGTTACATAAATAAAGAAGTTGAAACTTCAATCATCTAAACTATTTCTATTGCTTCATAATATTTGCAAATATTAAAGTCAAGGAGATAAAAGTATTAGTAAAACTTAATTTGCAAATATTTAGTATTTCTAAAATTTCTAACTAAGGAGATATAATAAATCCTACTTCAATTGAATTTCTAGAAGTTTAGAAATCTATCATTGCATTGATTCTTAGTTGAAGATATTGCTTACATCAAAATTATAGTTGGAAGATTGATTTAGAAGGACATAGACAATCCAAATAAAGATATTGAATTCTTATATTTGAAATTGTATTTCTAAAATCTTTATAGAATAAGAGATAAAAGTTTTAGAAGTGTTAGATTTGAATTTCATTCTAAAATATCTTAGCATATTTCAATCTATAGGGAGCCAAAATGGGATTATTCAAGATTATAAATTCAAGCATAAGCATCAAGTTCATAGCTTGAAAATATTGAGATTTATCTCCAAGATTAAAGAAGAATACTACACTTCATCTACTAAGGAAACATAAGGTAGTCTACTACAAAGGATTCATAAAAATATTTCTAAAATAGAAAAATCTAAACTAAGAGAAATGTCTACCTCACTTAATACAATGAACAATGATACGGACAACACTATTAGAAAGGAAAGAGCGAGAGTCATAAAAAGTGGAATCAAGAATTCATTTATAGTCTAAAGGAAACTTAGACCTGACTTCAAAAATGATACATAGTGAAGGTTTAAAATATAGCTTTGAAATGATGGAACATTATCTACATGCTTGAATCACTAAAGCAATTGATAATGGAAAGAATGACATTCAAATTCCTTTAGAATATGGAAGCATATTATATATGGCACTACTTACATTCAAATGTTATAAGGATGAAAATGTAGAATAGAAAGGATTGATAGAATTACTTAAACTAAAAACAAAAATGGATGAATCATCCCTAGCAAATATATTTCAATCCTCATGTAGTATTAGTACTTCAAGTTCTACTAACACAAAATATTATAAGTGTATGTTCAGAAGCTTCTATACAGGACATAGAGAATGATGACAAGGACAAAAGCAAAGAGAAATTACTCTTGCAAGAATTTGGTGATAGTACGTCCACCTATGAGAGTACTGACTCCAATAAAGAAGAAGAAGAACCAATTCAAGGAGGCATATAGTGCAATGTGAATTAAAGATAATACAAAGGACCAGATCAAGCTGAAGAACATCTAAAGAGAAAGATCCTTATCGAATACTAAAAGTATTCATCAACCAAATAATGTAATACAGGAGGGTGTTGGAATATATTACATTATTTGGTTCTTTACTAATGTACCTTCATGGGTACATATTTATATTAGGACTAGATTAGAAGATAAATGGTTTATTAGAGTAATTTAATAAATGCACAAGTGTTAGAATGTGTAAAGATGTAAATTTACATATAGTCCACATGTACATGAGTCTTAGGGTTGAGTAAGAGGAAACGAATCTATATTTCTATAAAAAGGCCTCATTTTGAGTGTTTGAGAGAGGGATTGTGGTGTGCATAGGTTAGAGTAGTAGTAGGAATAATGTAGTTACATTTTGTTTATATGGAGTAGTTGTAAAATCCATGAGAGGAGCATTGTAATTTTTGTGAACCTTCATATATGAGAATTTCTAGAGGATTGTATCAATTTTTCTATCATATTTTCATGCATGTTAAGTTGTCATTATCATAATAGTATTACATGATTATTTCAATACTTGTTATTGCATTTCATTTAAGTTTAAGGATCCAAAAGCTAACACCAAGAATATTGACCTCACCTAAATGGATATTATTGATACCCACCTCAACCTAGAAGATAATCTATACCACCTCAAGATATTGTGAGGAAACTGGTACCTGTTCCCATGCATATGTAGCCAATGCCCTCCAATATAGTGAGAGACATGGTCCCTACTCAAAAAAATTACATAGGAAATTTGTATAGTTAGCCATATTACTTTCTTGATCTCTACTATTCAAACTATGGAATTATCCAATAGGAGACATGTTTGATACCTCAACCCACATATCTGAGTAATATTACTCATGCACCAAACCTAACTATTCAAAGCACATTACTAGAAGTTACCTCCATTTTGAAAACTAGGGCACCAAAAAAAACCTTGGTAAAATGGGAAAAGGAAGAGGTCTATGCCATCACCAAATTAACAAGCACTCCATTAGACAACAAAACTCATTTTTAGTCTAGTATTATTATAAGGGGTAAAATAAGGGTGATGGAGGAAGATCATAGGAAACAAGAATTGGCATCAAAGATCAGGAGACCAAAAACCAATCAAACATAGGGGGCAAACAAGGAAGGACCAAGACTATTAGTACCTAAGCAACCAACATCAAAATAGCTTCTATCAAAACTAGTCTAGGCACCCAACCTTGGCATTGAGTGACCCAAGACTTAGTGGATATTGAGTAACTTGTTGAAGGTATAGCCACTAGAATCATTCTGTGTGGATAAGTTCCTAAAGAGTTTTGCTATATATTTTCCACTGTGGCATGTTCTCACCCTTTTGAAGTAGATGAAGTAGCTATATCAAGCCCTAGAGAAGAAAAATATTATCAAGAATCAAAAAGAGTAGGCCATTCTATAGATATCCAGTATCAATTCCAATAGGCCTAAGTCAAAACATTTTTACCTAACACTCATATGTAGAGATAAACCCATTAACCATTGCTTATTGGAATTTAAGGCAAGCACCTTGGTCATACCTAAAAGGGTGGTTGATGTCTTGAAGCTAGCCTACAAACTGGTCAAACAAGGGGTAGTGGAGTTGTATGGGACACAAATCCCTGTTCATGGTATCATAAAGGACTTGTAACTCTAATTTCATGCCTATCCCAATGTGATTGTTGTTCAGAAGGTGGCAGTAATTGATTTTCCCATGTATTATATCTTATTCCTATCCTATGGCTTCACTATAAAGATTGTGGGATATTTTGCCCTACATTAGACCCACATTCTCCTCAAAACCTACTATGGGACTGATATGAAGGTTCTCCTAGGGCCTTTTCACATGCATCATGTGGAGCATATTCTAGAAATAAATGCCAAAGGATAATGGTCATTCCTATTCATTGAAGGAGATATAAAGTTAGAGACACTCAGAGACAAAGTGCACACTCAAGTGTTAGATGACCATATGGACAAGTGGACTAATGGCACATGGGGAGTAGACCTATATAGAGAATTTAAGATAGCCAAAGCTAAATCAAACCTGATATAAGAAGAGAAAATCACCACACTAGGGTCCACTACGCCTATAAGTACCTACCACTTGGAAACTATATTAGGGATCAAATAAAAACTAGGAGTGCACACATCCCAATAGTTGAGACACCCATATGGATAAATTTTTGGATCACTATGGTGTAATAATTGTAGGTTTTGATGAGGAGGTTGTGCCAAAAGTGATTGGCATGTGAGAACAAGTCAGACCATGTAATATATTGTACATAAGTAGATTTTAAATAAATATAGCAACATCTAGGTACTATAATTATTGTCTGATGTAAACAAACGACATTTTAATAAAATATAAAAAGTCAAAATGTCCATGCAAGATATTTTGGAAAACATACCACATGCCTAGAAGTAAAAAATAAGGTTACATGAAATAAAAGGACTCGTAATCGATTAAAATCACTTTAGGTAATCATTTCATGTGTTGCACTCAGTGGTCATCAAAATAATAAAGGGACATCTACCATTTCCTATGAGTGACAACATAGCAAATAATTATGCTATCATCAATTCAACAAAATGGGAAATATTGAGGGAAATATAGATACTATAAAGGCCTTCAATGCTTTATTAATCAAAATTTTATAAAAGGAGGGCTCCCCTTGATGCATCTTAATAAGACTAGTTTTCTTCTCTCTCAAATTTTCAAGCTTTTGTAATCTTTCCTAGAGACTTTGTATCCAAAGGATAAGGCTACTATTTGTTGGGTTCTTTAAATACTACATGTAGAAGTCCCCTATTAGTTGCCAAACTATAGTGAAAAATTCACTACAAGGGGTCAAATTCTATCCAAAAAATACATATAAGCATAGCCACTATTGAAACTAATGAGATGAGGGGACCTAAAGCTCTAATCACTTATCAAGTAGCTAATTTTAAGAAGACACTAGTGGCAGAAAATCTATGCCAAATAATGCTAACATGCTCAAATCTCCCCTCAGCATAAGGTAAATTCATTCACCTAGATCAAACCAACAAAGGGTCATCACCTTTCCTATGGTGAGTAAGTTGCATCCCATCATCAAAAAGAACCATGAAACCCTTCTAGTGGAGACTAAAAGGGTTTTTTGATTATAGGGCCTCTAATAGATTTGTTTACTAAGATCCATTTACTAATTTGGTATATGGAACCTAGGACTGAGATTCCCTCCTCTAGTAATTGGGTTGCAACACTCCATATACCCATGGATAGTTGTCAATGGTATCAACACCACACCCATAAGAGGAAACCTAAGGACCTTAGAGAGAAATAATAAGGGGTGCAAGATGAGTCAAGTAAGGACTTAGTAAGATCATCAAGTCTTGTTGGCCCACTCATAGATCCCCTAGAGGCTTAGTGGAAGGAGGGGTGAGAAGAGAATAAAAAATCCATGCAATACTAGAAGCATACCCATAAAATGAGGTCTAGTGGAATCCTATTAGAGGTATATTGAAAATGTTAACAATCAGGAGGGACATGGAAACCTTAGAAGTGGCATTAATTGAGCTAGAGGTTGACTAAAAGCACTAGGATACGAGCCACTAGATCAACCAAGTCACTCAGGGAGAGGTTTGTGACCAAACCATTCTCAAGATTTGGTAAACCAACATGAAAATGGAGGAAAGCACCAAGATATGTTAGAAATAAAGAAAGGGCTAGGCCGCAACCATTAGAGTGAACTACCAATAAAAATCCATCACCCAAGCTCAAGTTTCCATAGAGGAAAGTGAACTTATTAATTTCATTTCCATATGGAATTTATGCCACCCGTGAAGCTATTTATGGTTACTTGATTCCCTTATCATATTTGGACCTTCCAAAAATAAATACAATGTAGTCCCTCTAATTTAGCATCCATAAATGACATAGGTTATCCTGCTCATATCTATTTTTGGGTGGATTTTTGAATTTTAAATTTTGTTATAAATAGTATAAATAGACATCTTCATGACAAGAAAAGGAGGTTGAATTGTTGTCATTTCTAGTATCTTATCTTAAGAAGTTCTCCATCCTATTTTTATTTTTGAATCCAATCTAGACTCAATCCTTGGGGTATTTTATGTATAGGAAACCAATCCTCTTCTAGTCATGTATAAATGTAATGCACTTAAATACAAATTCAAGAAGTTGTAATCATTTCGATTATGGTTTGAGTGTTTGTATATCTCTTTGTGGGAGGTTTTGACTATCCTAGTACTTTTATCCGAGCCTTCACAAGAGATTATTTGATTTATAGCCATGTACGACTAGGACCGAGTTAAATTTTATTGGAATACTCATTCATGTGTTCACTCATCCCACTAGAATGCAAAATTGGAATTATAGTCTTTTGGTGCATCACCACTTGTAGTATAGGATAGTTAGGATAGTCACATTTACTTTGTTGTTATTTTATTTCCATTCATTTATTGTATTTTTCTTCTTTTCCTTTTTATAATAAAAGCACCTAATGCAATAGGCTAGCCTAGAAATAAGAGCATCAAATACTATATCCAAGCAAGGATATAGCCTTGATAAAAAATCCAAAAGGTTACCTAAAGGAGTTGCATCCCATGCTCCTAAAACTTCTTAAGACTAGCACCCCAAGAAAGGCATAGAGCATTGGATACACTTTCTTGAAGAGATATTGCATCTATAGGGAGTCATGGCACCCAAGGAACAAGGGTTGTATTTGGCCCCCCAAAAGTCCTTGCTATTGTTTCACTCCCAATTTTCTTCTCCTTGATTCTAGTTCAGGTGTTCCTTCCATGTCAAGGTTTCTCAGATATAAATTATTTCATCCATGTTTGATGGCTATCCAGGTTTAATGCCCTCAAGAAATTGGATTTAATTTCCATGTAGATGGTTGGATTTAAAATTTGTAAGGTAGAGGAAAACAATGACAACACTTTTCCCCTAAACCCCTGAAACAAATTCTCCAAAACCTTGACCATTTTCCCTCAAAAATTATTTCATTTCCAAGTAACACTTCATTCCCTAATGACAAAAAAAGGAAATAAATTTTTCCTTTGGCACTAATAAGCTTTTTATACCTTTAAACATAATTTCACCCCCTATTTTAAATTTTAAATATGTTTGCAACTTGAAAGGTCATCATACATTGTGAAAAGGGACCTTTACTCCTAAGGATACACAATACTATTCCCTTCATTTTATCAAATAAAGTTCAAATACAACTATAAAAATCATTTTGGAGATAAATATATTTTATTCATAAATACAATGGCATCCAATGCACTCAAGCTAAATTCACTCTCAAACTTGACATATATGAAATTTGTGCATTCCTTTCATTTTAGCAAGAATCGTTTAAAGTGAAAAATAAAGCAACTATGCAATTCAATTGAAAACCATTATTTTCATGCATGTACAAATGGTGTATGAGGTCCAATGGGATGAATGCTTCTTTTGGATTTGTCACCTTGTACCAATTGATACCTTTTATTTTTTGCTTCCTAGATGGTGTTCTATCAACATTGACATTTATAGTTCAAATATATCATTAATTTTCTAAAATTAATTATTCCATATTATATAGTAACTTCTAGGATGTGACATACTTCCCCTATAAAAATATTCATTGTCGCAATGACTTGATAGAAAATAATTGCTAGAAATTTAATTATTCACATAAAATTTCAAAAACAAAAAATATAATTGATAGTACACCAAAAACTTTTGCTCCTATCAAGCATCTAACTACAAACATAAAAGATAAGTTGTGTATATATTTGTTGTTGAAATAAAATATTTTTCCTATAGTTTCTACTCAATAAATAAAATGGGAATATAGTTTATGGATATGCTTAGTATTATTCATGTGACATTATTCTTAGAATATTGGTCCCGTTAGACATTACAATGTGACAATTGTTTGTTCCTTAGCTACAAATTGTATCTCTGGTATATTCTATTTGGCTAAACCAAACATATGCTTTGATCCTAAACCTATAGTAATTTATAGTCAATAATATCTAGAACAATAGCATGATATGGTTTCAACAAAAATACATAAAAAATATCATTAATTTGCGAAAGAGCAATAGGTAGATAAAGTTACTATGCCATTGTGTTTACCACTTCTAGTACCTCAAATGGTCCCACAAAACTAGGAGCTAGCTTAACTAATTTTCCAAATTTAATAGAACTATTCATAAGTTTGACCTTAATAAAAACCTTATTTTCTTTAATAAACTACCTTGGAGTTTTGATTTTATTAGCATAAATTTTTAATCTATCAATTTTTTTTTCAACCACTATTTTATTTGTTTTATTTTTTCTTCCATTTATGTTAACATATTAGGCCCAACAAGTAATATATCCTCCACTTGGCCCCAAATAGGAGGTTTTTTGTATTTTATACCATATAATATTTTAAAAGGGTTGGTCCCTATATTGGAGTGGCAGGATTTATTATAAGTGAATTACACCAATGAAAGATAGTCCTCCTACCAATATTGTTGACCCATGTAGTACATTTTGAGTAAGTCCTCCAAGACGTTGTTTATTCATTATGTTTTTACATTTTTCTTTGGGTGATATGAAGAGTTGATGTTAATTTGGTGTTTATTAATATAGTCAAACTTTTCTAGAAATAAAGGTTAATTTTGTATCTCTATCTAAAATATTCACCTCTAGGATAAAATTGTGATATGGTTTCCATTTTTGCTTTGTCTAATTGACATCTTTGTATGTTTTGTTTTGTATCCAGTCTACTTGACCTAATGGTTTTATTCCTCACTTTGTAAGAAGGTTTTGGGTTCCTTTCAAAACCCCTCCTCAAATCAATAAAAAAAATATTGTCACCTCTAGTACTCCATGAATTTTGAATGTCTTGGAAAAATGATTTTACCATCATGGGAGAATTTTTTTTGTGGTTCCTTAATATAAAATGTGTTATATTTGTCAATTTGTCAACAACGACTAGTATAACATCACATCAATTCTTGGATAAATATGGTCCCTGTATAAAAATCCATACAAATAGTTTACCATTTACATTTGAGAATATATTGAGGATAAATCATCCCTACTAGAAGTATATTCTTAGAATTGACCTATAACACTTAATACATTTTGCTATAAAATTAGCTAAATCCTTATTTAGTCTAGGCTAAAATTATATCTTTTTTAGGTCACCCACCATATTTGTCACTCCTAGGTTATCTAAGTATGGGTAGAGAGTTTTTTTTTAGCACTATATATCTTAGTTATCCTTCATTAGGTACATACATGTAGCCCTTATGTATAAGAAACCCATCTAACTCAAATTAATATCCCTCATATCTATGATCCTTTACATTAGCTAATGAAGCACCCTTTACAAGGTTATAATGTGTATCATTTCTTAACTAATTTATCACTTAATACTTGAAGGTTGTCCACATAGTAATAAAGGTTTATATGTGTCTTATTTGGCTTAAAGCATCTACCACACTATTTTTATTTCCTTTTATATAATTAATATCAAAATCATACTCAAAGAAATTATAGTCACCTTCATTGTATTGAATTCAAATTATGTTAACAAAATATGTATCACAACCCTTGGTGATTTGTTTTTAATATAAAAGGTTTACCCATTAAATTATGGATCTAGATATATAGAGAATGAACTATTACTTCTAGTTGTAAATTATATGGGACATAGTTTAGCTTATAAGTCTTGATCTTGTGAGTTTTGTATGTTATTTTCTACTCCTACATGAGTACACCACCTAATTCCTTCCCTAATCTATGTGTGGTTACTATAAATTCATCATTAGGGTTAGACACCTTTAAAATTGGGATCTATTGGACTTAAAAAATCCAACTTAATCCACACCTATAATTTTTAAAAAGGGACTAATGGTCTAGGTGATTTTAGGGTTCAAGTTCGGTCTACAATGTTGAAAGTCATAAACTATGGTTCAAATTGTCCGAGTCTACCTAAATTTCATCCAAATAAGCTTCTTAAAATATCCCTAAGTCATCCACAAAAATTAAAAATCTCTAACCATTTTTCACCCTTTCAAAATCCCTTCATTGATCCCATCCATGACCACTCTAAGCCATCATCGACAGTTTTAACTCCAAAAGCCTCATTTCTCATCAAAATCCTTATCACAAATCCTATAAGCAATTCGAATCAGTAATAAGTGACAAATATTGATCATCACTCATCCAAACCATAGTTGCTAATACCATCATTGACAGTCTTTCTCATTCGATTAAAATGTAGCCTTAAAGTCAAAATATGTTGTCACACTTAAAATTCTACTATTACTGATCCTATCCATGACCAAATATATACATAAACGAGCATCCAAGTCTAAATATACACTAAATATGATCAAGGTTCTTCATAACCAATCAAATCAATGATAGATATTTCTCATCGACGATCACATTGAGACAAAAAAATGCAAAATACATAAGTCATTTTCACAAAGCATTGTCATTGATCTAATTAGCGATTACTATTCCCAATCAATGATAGCTCTAAGAAATAAATAAGGTAGCATATGTCATCACACTTGCAAAGCTCTGTCACAAATTCCATCAGTGACTTCCCTTCATAACTAGCGATAGTTGATTTCAAAACTAAGACAAGGGTCTCAACCATTTTAGCCTAGCAATTCCCACCATGGTATAATTTGGTCAAGCAAAGTTGTTTTAAAGATAAATTCATCACTCCTGAAAAGCCTTGTCATCAATCCAAATCAATGATAGGCTAAAAATCTCCCAAAACCATTTTTTCTCTTAATTTCTCCCATAATCGATCCATCATCAGTCCTATCAGTGATAATATTTTCCATCTGTAATAATGCCTGAAGCTAGGTTGACTTGTCACTAGTCCAAATCATTATCACTGATTCAATAAGCAAAGCCCTTCACTCATTAGCGAGTGTTATAGAGGTTATTCTAGGCATAGTCTCTCGTTGATGCATCAGTGAGCAAACCTAATCGCCATATTTGTAAAAGCATAGTCATTGATTCGATCAGTAATAGTTTAATATGATCAATGAGAAAATAATCTTGTCTATTCTTGTTGCTCATGAAGACTACCCATCACTAATTCAATCAGTAACATACCAATGCAAAATGCATCAATAACCTCGAACCATCATGGGAAAGATCGATGTAGCTTATTCTACATGGGAGGATGTGTAGCTCACTATCCAAGGACTGAAAGATAGTATGGAGTTCCAAGCATCCCATAAACCAAAAATGAAAAATCACAAGATTTATTGAGCATAATATATCTCCTTAAGGTAGATGAAGATCAGCCAAATAATTCATGACATGTTTCAAAATTATGGCTACTGCAAAATACAAGATCCCAAAGGAGTAATAAAATGCCATCGACTTAAGACTGCTAAGAAGGAAGGAAAAAAAACTGAGTGAATTAAGAAATTGCTCGAAGTAGAGATCACTAAGCCATGTGAATAAAATATTTCACACAAGCTCAAGTCCCTAAAATATACCAATAAAAACAACTCAAAGGATAGATTTAATGTAGAACTAAGATAGGCATATCTACTTTGCATATATAGAGCATGATGTTGTTGTCATCAATTGATGAAGAAGGTAGGCATGACAAAAGTATCAGTAGTAACAATTGGCCAGAGATTGCAAAAAGCAATAACCATGAAATATTGTGAGAAACACAAAATTTCCCATGTAAAAGACGTAGGAGGCACAATAAGAAGACAAAAGTGTCAAAACAATAGTAGGTTTTGTGCTTCAAAAGTATAACAACACCTAAAAGGAATGAAGTTATATAGGGACCACCCCGAGGGAATGTAGTTATGGAAGTGTGCCTTTATAGTAACTCATACCAATCTACACACTTCTAGATCTTGTTTTCCATTCTATCTTTCCTCTCATTTCTCTTTGCCCTCATCTTTCTGTGTACTCTCTCTTAATCACCATCACAGTTTGCTCAACAAAGTACCATCTCATGATCATTGTCTATAGCCTTCCACATCCATTGTGTCCAACTATTCCCACCACCATCGACATTGTCACCCATCTTGTTTCACCTTATTATGTTCTATATTCTTTATATGCACCATCACATCGGGTCCCCATCTGTTTCATCCTAAAAATATACCTACATCAGTCCTAGTCAAAGAGAACCTGAAGATGAGAAGTTAGATGACTAGGATAAAAAGAATTTAAAGGAATACACTCATATTACATTTTTGCATAAATTTAACAATATATTCAAAAGCCTGATCCACCACTATTAAAGAGCCCCCTTCAAATCAAAAGCTGAACATATAAGTCCTAGTAACAGATAGAGCAATTTTATTTTTTTAAACAAATAAGCAACCTAGCAAAGGTTTTGATAGTTGGAATAAAATGATTCTAATGTAACAAACTTAGGAAGTCAAAACAATGCTTGACCATGAAAATGTTCCAAGTGGCAGCCTTTGCACCAAGCATCTGTAACTGATTTTGGACAACCCAGTTATAAAATGAGCCAAACCAGCTAGGCTTCATCATCAAGAAAATTATGTAGAAAGGTCATGTGAGGTATTCTAAGTATTTTGTCTAGGTTTTCGTATCTTATCTATTTTTATTTGTTTTATCCATCTTCTCAAGTTTATCCCACCCTTGTGCAGGTGTTGCTAAAAGTGAGGTAGTCTATCTAAGATAATTTCCATAAGTTGTTCTAGAGATCTAGAGTCTATATGTCACTACTTTTAGGATAGTACATAGCAGTATCTTGTTATGTCATTTGAATGGGGTGACCAATGTACTATATTATTCAAAAAAACATAAGAATCCTTTTGGGTTCATTCATTGTAAACAATTCATTTTGAATATAATGCAAAATTATATGGTTCTCTCTTTCTGGAAAACTTTTGTACAATGTGTGTTTGTTATCTTGTCTATATATTGCATTATTTGAACATGTAGACAATGTTTCTTCATTGATTAAAAATTTTGTGTTTATTACGATATTCGAATAGGCATAGATTTATCAGTATTTCTTTCTCTTTCTGTTCTCTATCATATGAATGATTAAAACTGCTATGATAGCCCAATGGATAAGACACCAGTCTACCTTTAATAATGAATGCTTGTATCATATGCTTGGTCAATAATATTTCATTGCTTATTTTTATCTGGTTGAGCCAATTTTCTAAGAAATATTACATAATCTCATATTAGGGTGTCCAAACCTGGCCTGTTTAGCTTCAAAGTTATCCTAGGATGAAGTGGTTAGTCAACTAGAGCTCACATATCTACTTGTGGGCTGCCAAGGATTTGAAGAATGTGATAGTCTATAACGATATTCAAATATTTCCACAATAATTTTTTGGCCTTGTGGCTAGGGATAGAACCTTTTGTGTGTCAGTATCACCATTTGTTTTAGGGTTTATCTCCTATGACAATTTGTTCCTTAGAATTTATTTTTTGTTTGATGTAATCTTCTGAGAGCCTGTAAGTTCTGGGATTTTCAAAAGCTTGTCTAAGAGACTGAGGAAATTTTGGATCTGAGCAATCTTGGCTTGAGAGAGGTCATTCTCATACTAAAATTACTGGTGACTCTGAATGAACCCAAAATAATGAGGATCTGACCTGGTGCACACCAGACACAATGAAAAAAAGCTCTTCCTGGTATTTGAAGACGTAGAGTTATTTACCCATACCCGTAAGGGCCCATTTCTTAAAATTTTTATTTATTAGAGTAAGGCTTATATGATTAGTAATAAGTCTAGTAATAATTATGGTAAAAAATATATCCCTATAAGAAAATTTGTTGTTAACACTTTCATAGTCGGTACCCTTGTCATTTAAAAACTCCACCATTGGTGTATCAAGAACTAGTCATTTAAAAACTTTCTTGGTGTATTTGACCATTGGTGTTTCATGAGCACATAAGTAACTGTTGGAATTCAAATTTCTCCATAGGCATAGAGGAAAAATAAATTGTAAACCAAAATAGGATAACATTTTATATGTTATTTAAATATTAATTAATTAATTACATTAATTAGTTTGTGTCTTTTTGTATAAAACTAGTTTACCTTTTCATTAAATAGCCCATTATTTATAAACTAGTGACTTACTATATAATTTTACAAGCTTCACCTTTGAAATATACAAGAACTTTATCTTGTAATTGCTTGGAAATTACACAAGCTTTGTTAACACTTGTTGCGAACCATTTTGGTCCTTTAGGATAAATTGTTTAACTCCATATGATTATCACCTGTTCTACTATGGTTTCCAATTTAGTGAAAAAAATGGCTACATTAGCCAATATAGTTAGTGTCTTGGCCAATAAGGTGAATGAAATAACTATCCAAGATTCCCCAAGTGATATAGCAAACCTCCCCACTTCGTATCTTGGTCTCCCTCTTTTCATTGGTTCTATGAGAGAGTCAATGTGGGACAGGGTTATTGAAAGAATTCAAAAAAAACTTGTTGGATGGAAAGGTCATATTCTATCTCAAGCAAGAAAGCTGACCCTCACTAAGGCCTCTCTTCAGAGAATTCCAGTCTATTTCCTCTCTGTTTTCAAATTCCCTATGAAGGTTTTCCAAAAAATTGAGAAACTCCAAAAAGAATTTTTATGGACTGGATCAGAGGAGAAAAAAAGGATACACCTTGTAGGATGGACCAAAGTGTGCATACCCAGGGAAAATGGGGGCTTAGGTCTAAGGAGAATTGCTCATATGAATTTAGCTTTACTAGCTAAGTAGGCGTGGCACCTCATTTTTTGTGAAGAAAATGAATGGAAAGCTATCATCAAATGAAAGTATCTTCAAAATATGGAATTTCTAAGTGACTCAGTTCCAATCAGAGGTTTTGCTTTTTGGAAAGCAATTATCAATTGTAAGAAAATCATAAAAAAATGTTTAATATGGGTTTTAGGCAATGGTGAGAGGATAAATTGTTGGAATGACAGGTGGGCTAAGGATGAAACACTGACGCAATATCCTAACTTATCCCGAATCAAAGATATCACAGAAGAACTCATTAGCAGAAAAGTCTCCGACTATATGGTTAAGGACAAAGGCAGAATCAAATGATATTTGTAACATTATCGGGAAACAGTTTATCCCCATGAGACCCAAGGAAGATCAAGTGACCTGGGCTCCTACAAAAAATGGGCAATTAACTATTAAATCATCTTACAAGATTCTGTTTGATGATGAGGATTTTATCCTCCAAAAGGACTTAGTTTGGATAAACAATTTAATTCCAAAAATTACAGTCTTTTCATGGCTGGTTATCCAAGGAAGAATTCTAACCATTGATAATATGATGCATAAAGGTATTTGTATCACTAATCATTGTTATCTGTGTAGGGCTAATTGGGAGACCATTTATCACATTTTCCTTGAGTGCCCTTTTTCCTTGATTGTCCTAAGTGGGGTTTTTCATGCCTTCAATATTTCCTGGGTTAAACCAGCCACCATACTTGATTTTTTCGTCCAGTGGCCTTACCCATTTTCAAGCCAAAGACTTATATACATGTGGAAAATTTGTCTCAATCACTATCTTTGGTAGGTGTGGTTAGAAAGGAACCATAGAGTCTTTAATGAGTCTATCCATGATCATCAAACTATCATTGTCAGGATCCTATCCTTTGCCAATGAGAATGTGAACCTTATCCCTTTTGATAATCGTAAACCTCATCTTCAGGAGACCACGATTGCTCAATATTTAAGCTTAACCTTGTTAGATGAGTATGTTCCTAGGGTAGTCAACCCTAGAGCCAATTTTAAGTGGTCCCCACCTCCTACGTGTTGGTTTAAACTTAATTTTGATGGAGCGGCTAAGGAAAATCTTGGCAGAGCAAGCACTGACGGTATTATGTGAGATCATAATGGAAATATGATGCTTGCATTTTTCAAATATTTTGGAACAAGGACGAACAATGAAGCTGAAGCTAGAGCTATGTGGAGAGGCCTTCAAATGACTCAAGAATTAGAAGGCAATTTTAATGTAGAAGGAGACTCTATGCATGTTATAAATCTCCTCAATAATTGGAAAACACCTCCTTGGAGGATTAAAATAATTGTTGAAGAGGCTAGGACCCTTTTCTAGGAAATATAGGACAAAAAAGCCCAACATGTCTTTCGAGAAGCTAACAAAGTTGCTGATAAGGTGGCCAATTTGGGTGTCGGTGGTGACAAAGTTTTCAAATGGGAACACAGTGTCCCACGTGAAGTAGAGGAGCTTATTCAACAAGAATGCTAAGAATGATAGTCAAATTTACCAACAAGGAAGACACTGTAAGTTCGAAGGCTATGAGTATTCCCGTCCCTTTTTTGAAATGGACTCACAATAAAAATTATCCGAGCTGTCAGTCTTGGTGGATGTTTCTTGGAAATACCACAAAGACTAATGGGGATAGTCACATGTCAGATAACATGGCTCCTAGTCATCTTAGTAATTTAAGTTTAGTTGATAATCACAGGGCAAGAAATAAATGGTAATATAAGACTTTGAACCAGAGCCATGTGGACCACTAGATAGCCATCGCCATAAATCTAGCTAGAAGGTTCACTTCTCCAAGGCTGATTGGCCAAGACAAGATGTGGTCCCAAAGCATGTCATATATGAAAGAAAGCAATTACCAAAGAATTATTAAGAGTAACTATCAATACATAGCTTATGGGAGTTTTTTTTCAGTACTCTTCTATGTGTGTCTGCAGCTTTTTGTTTCTCCACTATTTCAAGGAAGGGATCTATGTCTATTTCTTTTTTTGTAATTATGATGCAGGTGTGTTTTCTCGGGGTATACCCAAAATGTTGTATGGGAAGTTTATTTTTTATAATATGCTATGTGCCTTACCAGATGTAATGGCTTTGACGGTATGTAGATTTTACATATATAAGATCCTTAGTAAGGACATGTTCATCAAAAGCCCTGGGCTGATTTTTGTAAAAGGTTTTGGGTCAACCTGTAAAACCTGATATTAATGCTATAGTATCTTATCTACCAAAAAAAAATATTCCCCAAGTGATATAAATATCTACAATAATAATATTTGCTCCAATATTAAATGTTAAGTCAAATTGTATGATGGTTCTCGAGGTCCAGATGTGTTCAGTAGTTGAATCCTTTATATGGAGATGTGGTTATCCTATACTTAGACTTGGATGAGGAGAAATTTCCCTTTACAAAACTCAAGATCTCTATGTTAGCAAATATTTTTATAATGGAATAATATGAAGGCCAAAATCTGCTCAACACTTAGGAAGACCTTATCAAGGCTTTGAAGGAGAATTTATATCCTTTTAACTATGAACAAGATCTCATTGTAAAGTGGTTTTGGTTGTGATAAAGTAACAATATGTTTGTGCAGGATTATGTTTTTTTAATTTAATAGGTTGTGCATCTTACTTGGTGTGGTGGATGTAGCTGCTACACTTATCATTAAGTTCAAAATTGGCTTATAAGAGCACCTGCATAGGAAATTGAAATATAGTTTCCTTTCCTTGCTATATGCACCCTTCAACCATGCATAACTTGCCAAAGAGAAACATGTTGCTCAATCTAGAGGGTATCGTTAAGGTACTTCCAAGTCTCTAAATTAGTAGCAATAGAAACAAAAGGTGAAAAGGTCTTCTTCCTCCTTTTCTTCTTATTCCCCCTCTCCATATACTTTCTCCTTTTCTTTTTCTTCCCCTTCTTAATTTCCTTCCTTTTCTTATTCATCATCCAAAACTTTTTCTTTCTATAAAACCAAAAAGGTTTATAATTTATACAAGAAGAAATAACATCTTTAGTTCCAACCTTACAAGTTTAAAAATATGAAGAAGAAATCATTGGTTGTACAATCTCCAAATGAGGACCCAAAATATTTTCCAATTGAGCCTATAGAGGAAGATAAACCATATAATAAGTTAGAATGTATACAATATAATATCACCTTAATGAATCACAACTCTTCAATAGGTAACCATGATAACTTGTTCATCACAAGAGCTCACCTTGCTCATGATTATTCTTTTGATTGAATAATCTACATCTCACAAAAAAATATTGATTATGAAATTAATTGTTTATAATTTGAAGCTACCTCTAAACCCACATCCTCATATTTATTCACTTGTATGGAAGTATAGAGTGATCACCTCTAGCATAACACACCTACGTAGTTTGCTTTTTGTCATAGTTTATGGACAATGTAATGTGTGATATCACTCCCATGGATTGTTATGGATTACTACTTGAAAAAACCTATCAATATGATAGGAATGCTACTTATGATGCATTCAAAAATACTTACACTTTGTTATTAGATAATAATTCATATCTAATTAAGTGCACTCAACAAACACCCAATTTGGTATTAAGCTATAGACAAGTGCAAAAAGCTATAAATATATAGACACCCAAAAGTTGTACATGCCCATTCTTATATACTTGTAGATCTGCATAGACACTTGTAGGTTTGCATAGGCCATCATAGGACATCATAGACTATCATAGGCAATCATATGCCATCGTAGTTATTTGTAGGCACGAAACCTAAAAAATTGTATAAAAACATGTCTAAAATGCTTTCTACCCACTAGGAGGCCATCTACTAGCTCCCTAAGGCCACCTAAGACCTTTCCTACACCTAATTAGGACCCCATGGGACCATTTCATACTAATAATTCTAATTAGGCTAATTAGGATTCTGATTTGAAAGTGAATTTCACTAAACATGCACTTTATCATTAATAGGATTTAATTAGGATTAATGATCTAATTAGTCTTAAGTATATCCTCACACATGTGTGCACCCTAAGTTAGTTAGGATATTTTATAGAAACCCTAACTAAACCTCAATCTAACCTAGGAGTTAGCTAACCCTATCTAACCCTAATATTTGCTCACACATATGTGAGGATGAAATATTTCTTTAGGGGATGTGGGAGGATGACTAAGCTTGCCACCTCCCAAACCCTAACCTAAAAATACTAGGAATTGAATCTAGGGTTTGGTATACCTAACCACCCCCCTTGACCTTGGATTTTCCTATAAATAGAGGACCCTTATCCTCATTTTATCTCTCTCCAATTTTGGTCAACTTACCAAAAATCTACAAAAATTGTGCCAGAATATCATCTACCATATTTGCATCCATCAAACATCGACAAATACTACCCAGACCGCTTTCAAATAGAAATTTTGCTTCAACAATCAACAGAAGTTCAATTCATCTCCCAACCTATGAATATGAGTCCAATTCATAGGTCACCCTTCTAACCATATCTACAACAACTTTGAAGCTCCAAATATGGTAGGCATACTTTATTTAGTGTTTTTACAATATTCCCTTCAATTTTTAGCACTTTTCTATATACTTTTCATGTCGATTTATCTTTATAATCACATGACTTGACCAAGGTAGGCCCCCAAACACACTAACAATATTTTATAGGTCCTAAATATGTACAAAGGAACACGCATTAGCAAACTACTAGTAGCACACATGCATAGAAGCCCACCCTCACTAAGGAGTTCTAAAGGATACCTTCGAAATATTTCATATTCATGAAGAAAATAGGGAGACCTATTTTGTAACCTAAAAACACTCTTTATGAATAAAAGTAGTATTTCTAAGAAATTTACATTTTATTAGTTGTTTGATCAAATGGTCATCTTGTGGTTTCTTCATTCTGGCACACCCAATGGGACCCCCAAAATATTTGTGTTAGACTAGTTCTTCTCACGAATCTGACATAATTTCTAGTTTTCTGTTGTTGTTACAGGTACTCTGAAAGCAGGATATGACCCTACAAAACCTTGATATACACTTCGGGTCAGTATAATAGGAATTTTAGGCTTCTAAATCCAATTCACTCCCCAACTTATAAATCAAAATCCAATTTGCAAGCCACCCTGCGAATTTTGTCAAACTATCTCAGAGAAACCTAAAATAGTTGAGTATCACAACAAAGATATCAAACAACTCATCTGACACCACAGGAGTCAGGTATTCCCCTTGGGACACCCTATTTTATCATTCTTTTACAAAGCGGTTTTACTAGAAAATGCATCACATCATTTTGTAAAATCCCCTTTCAAATACATCAATTAGGATTATCACATTATTGTAGAATCAGTTAGTTTGATTTGTTTCAGATTTATTTTCTATCATTTGAATCAAAGTTGCATTCCTTTTTATTCAAGTCATTAAAATAGGTTTTCATCTCTTTTCAACTTTTGCAAATCATTCCTTTCCAACCATCTTCTTCTCATACTAAATAACTATTTCAAATTTCCTTCCAAATTTACGTGTAGATCAGAAATTTTCATTTTCTCACTTCAACAAGCATTTCAAATTTCTTTCTCAGCTTGCATTTAGTATTAGATTTGAAATATCTTTCACATCATTTTGCAATTTCATTTCAAAAGCATTTTAAATTTCTTTCTCATCTTGCATTTAGGATTAGATTTTAAATATCTTTCACATCATTTTGTAATAAAATTTCAAAAGCATTTTAAATTTATTTCACACTTGCATTTAGGATAGTATTTACAATCTCTTTCATATAATTTTGCAATTTCATTTCAAAAGAATTTCAAATTATTTTGAAATTTGCATTTAGGATCAGTTTTACAATTTCTTTCATTTTATTTTCCAATTTCATTTTAAAAAGCACTTCAAATTTATTTCACACTTGCATCTAGAATTAGCTTTTGCAAATCTCTTTCATGTCCTTTACATTCCTTTTTGCAAATATTTTTCCAAAATCACATTTAGGTTAATCTTTCCAATTTATTTCAAGTCATTAGGGTTTACAATTCAAAACTTCTTTTCAAAATCCTTCGGGTACATTTCAATTTATTTTCACACAAATTAATTTCAAATCTCTTTCATGCTTCTAGATTAGGTTTTCATTTCCTTTTCACATCACTTACACTAGAATTTACATATTTTTTCAAAAAATCAATTTCAATCTCTTTCATGCTTCTAGATTAGGGTTTCATTTTATTATCACATATTTTAGCATAGCATCTATATCTCTTTTTGTACAATCAATTTCAATCTCTTTCACACATTTAAATTAGGGTTTTAATATTTTTCCAATGCACTTAGGTGAATTGTCAAATTCCTTTTTCATACACACTTTGACTTTATTGTTTCCATGCTTTCTAAAGTACATTCCTTTATTTTCACAAAGGCATCTAGGCTTAGTTTCATTTCCAAAGGTACTTAGGATCTAGTTTCATTTCTAAAAACACATCTAGGGCTAGTTTCATTTTTAAAAGGCATTTAGTTAGTTGCTTTGCTTTCACAACATCGGTAACAAACACACCTTCACACACCCACATGGTATACATAGTGGTGTTATTGGACTTTATCCCCAATCCATCACTTGAGACTGGTAACATTAGAATTCATATCCTTCCACCAGATCGTCCCCTAGACACCTTAGTAGCCCCTAGGAGTGGTTTTATAGACTTCATCACTATAAAATCCCCTACTCTTGAGGCTAGTTTTTTAAATTCATTACCAAAATGGACCTTTGGAGTAGGATAGTATTAGATGCCTTTGTTCACAAGGATCACATAATTAGTAAACATGGTAACTATCATTCTTTACTAAGCTCACCCAAGAGTGAAGCAAACGCCCGACTGGGCTAGTAGTAGGTCTTAGATAGTACCACATCTTCTCGTGAGAGGATATTGGACTCATTAGTATGTTTTGAGTTCCCCCAATTTGGATATCATTTTACTACATCTTCCATACAGGTTGTCACTTACCTGTTGAGATAGTGTTCTATTCTATGCACCCTTGGGTGTTGTAGGAGGTTTTGTACTGATGACACTATCATTATTTCTAGAATTTAACCCACTTTCCATGATATTTTCTAGGAGGTACATTTCAATATCAAAACACACAAAAAAACAAATATTGTATTTCCTTCATTTAGAACTGATTCTAGTTATGCATTATTTGTATGCTCACAAAACTGGTTTCAACACATTCGCTGATTAGTAGCATATAAATTCTCCAAATATCATAGGGTTACCTAAAAATATTACATAGGTCACACCCAAAACCTCAGATTTCTATTTTAAAATAGTTTTGAACACCAATTCACCACACATGGAACCATACCTATTGTCACACGTAGTCAAGCATATGAGCAAGTGCGTCTTGAGGAGTAGGCTTGTTTTATCACTTCCAACCAGTCTACTTATCCCCTTCCTCTAGATGGGAAGCTATTACAATGATAATAGACCCCCATGTAGATTCAAATTTACCTCCCATACACACTATATCTCATGATGAGACTCCCATTTCATCTGACGAATATTATCTACTTTGTCCCCATTCACCTTCACCTAAACCACCTTCCATATTTTGTGATCACATAATCTACACCACTCCAAGATATCCACATCCTCTCTTTACTGTTGATGAGGAGACCGCCCTACTTCACCTACCTTTACACATCCTTTCTTCTAGAGTCTATCTCAATCACTATTTGAGAATGACTCTTCCTTGCTCAATCGTACTCACCTTGAGGTCACCTCATTTAACCCTACCATAGGTATGATCTCAAATCCCTCATCTTCCACTCCAAGCATGCAAGTACCCTCCTCAAAAATCCCTCCACTACAACCTATTTTAGAGCCACAATATGCACCCCTCACATCATCATATCAAGATGCTTCTCAAGTGCCACAACCACCATATTCTCAACAATCCTTATTTGCATATTTTTATGCTAGATCACAACCACTTCCTCACTCCCAAAAATTCTCATATCAGTTATATCAACAGACCATATCCCCCTCATCTAGTAAGGATATTTTCACCACACCACCTCCTCAAGCTCCCACCATGAAAGCCCATGTTCCTTCCTTCTCATTGCCTCCATCTACATTCCACCTTCTTAGAGTGTATGATGTGCCACCCTCTATTCCAATTCCATCTTCATCTACTCCCATATTCTAAATCCCTCCACCCTCTCCATTTTGAACTCTATATCATGGTTTATTTTCTACCTATGACCCATGACCTATGTACTAACCCACCAATAATCTAGGCTATCCTACACCACTGGGCTTCTCCACTCATCACGCTTCTAGCTAGATGTAGGTACCATATTTTGATACCTCATCTTGCCCACCACTAGTACCATTCATCCAGATTCCACTACCCCCACCGTAGCCTACTACACCTATATTTTTCATGACACCTCCTTATTGGTCATCATCTCCTATGATCCAACCATTACAATAGGCCCCTCTCTAGAAGATCCTGGTTTAGCAACTTTAAAATATGCAACCACAATATTACTACCCCAAGAAGATGTTTTCTCTACAATAGAGTGTCTCATCAGCTTCACCATCCTACACCATCCAATAGCCTCACCTACAGGTACCATTGTAATATATCCCTTCCCCACATTGGGAGGAACAATAGCTCTAGTATCCACCATATTCTCAATCTCCACCTACCCCCACACAATCCTCTACATATTTAGCAGTCGAAATTCAAATTTTACAAGATTAAGTTAAGATGTTAAACCTCCATATGGTTGGTTATGGACCACAAAAACCCACCTACAACAAACTTTGCAACAAGCCAGTCCACCCTTCAGTTCCTATTTCTCCTTACCCTTATCGCTTTGAGATACCAAAGTTTAATAAATACAAAGGTAAACAGGATCCTCGTAAACATGTTAGCAATTATCACTCAACTTATTATCAATTTTATAGTAGCAACCCCCTCATGTTATGTACCTTTTCCCTCTCACTTGGGGTATAAGCACTATATTGGTACAACATGCTCCAACACCATAGCCTGTACACCTTCGATCAGCTGGCCAATTCATTATTGGAATATTTCTCCATTAACATCAAGAAGAAAACCAACTTTTAGATGTCTACATCTTATGAGAAGTCGATGGCGAGCCCATTACAGAGTTTTTTTCTCGATGGAGATTGGTCATCCATGACCTACCTCATAGCCTCCCATTTGTTGAACTAGTTACACTCTTCTCCAAGAGTTTTCACAAATATATCTTCACTTCCTTGCACCTTCATCAAAACTACATGTTTGAGGTAGCTATCACTCAAGCCAAGGTTATCAAGGACATAAAAGTCCAATATAGAAAAATCAAACTTCAATAAAAGCCATCTTATGCTTCAAATTCTTGCTTCAATTATAACGCACCAAATCAACCCTTCCCTAGACTACCATAAACTAATCAGGTGGCAGTAGCCTCTCCATTTTCCTCATCAATCTCACTGTAACATCCCAATTTTTACCCTACTTTGTGTTTTCATTATATAGCTTAAGGTTTGATTTCATAGAGGTAATCATGAAATAAAAATAGATAAAGTATGCTTGGCTAAACTAGGAGAATTTATTGCTAAATATAAATTGTTAGTGGCATTTAAGGCATTTACTTGGAATGTTTATTTGTATCCTTAGTTAGTTGAGAAATTAATTGCTAAGATTGGTTTACTTGGTTAATCAAGATATTTAATTTGTGTTAAGCTTGATTACTGAACAACATTAAAGAAGCATTAAATCTAGTGTTATTTTATCCCTAGATTAGTTACAAGTTAATTGTGATTAATGAAGTTAATTAATTAGTTTCTTAGCAATGAAGAAAATATTAGTTGAAGAATTGGTATGTTTTGGGTTGTGATTCGACCACCTCATTTTCAAAGTTAAAATAACTCTAATTTCTAGATAATATTTATTATGGGCTCATCATCAACAATTTTTTTAATAATAAAAAACGGTTATGGGGGGAGGGTGAGTTACATTATAAATAGAGGAATTTGGGAAGGCATGAGAGAGCGATATTTGCGGAGTGAGATCAGGGAGTATGCTATACAATAGAATTGTATTAGAAACCAAAATTCTCACATTTTTACAAATTAGTTTTAGAAATCTAGAGGTTCCTATGGAGTATGCTCTTCGGGTTTTACTCAAATCAGAAACTAGAAGGTCCTCATGATTTACCTTAGTTTTTCTCATCTCATTACTTTGTTGAAAGAAAAAAAATAAGCACGTGTAGGACAAAGAACTAGGAGACTTGACAGAGCTTGGGTCAAAGGAAGTCAACAAAATATCCATGTCATGCTTATAAATTCTAGATGCCATATAGATAATGAGTATGCTTGATTAAGGAATGAAGAGATAATATAGAAGTAGCCTTACTATTTTAAGGGATAAAGGGTTTAATGGAGTATAAATAAAAGCTTTGAATTTAAGAAGTTTGGTGTTCTGCAATTTTATAGGGTTCTTGTATGAAAACATGGTATGCATTAGCTTTATGTAAAAATGTTCTTCTAAAATAATTTAGATGTTTCAATTTTAATGGAACATTTTATAAAGAAAATTATGAAATTGAATATGACTTGATGTGAGCTTGTATGGGTAAGGTGGAAGCTTACGTATAGTAGGCACAAGGGCTAAGTCTAGGTTTTACTATAAAAAAAAGAAGATATAGTCTTGAATGTGTTATAGATAAAGTGGTCTCAAGTTTTATATATAAGAAGCCTTGTTCCAGATCTTGAGTGCAGGTTTACCTTTGGTAAGAGTGCTTAAGCTCCCATTAGAGGAGTATCATGCCCTATGTAGTATGTTTTGGGTATCCATATAATAAATCAAGCGATCTGGTTGTAGGATGAGGAATAAGAATCACTCTACTTGTAGATATGAAGGTCATTGGTGATATTTAGATTCATTTGTTGTCTAGAGGAGGTATGTCATAAAAAATGTAGACGCTATGGCCAAAACCTTCGATAGAAATTTTTTGAATGACGCCTTCTGCATGGGATGCAATACATCCTCTAAATGAACGTTGAAACCCTGGTCCTATCTGGTAAGTGCAAGGGACTTCCAATTTGACTTGGGTTGGATTTTAGAGAGCTTTATGTGATCCAGATTGTGTTCAGAAGAAATGCAGTCATTGTCTTGTGAAATACTGAAACAACATTGATTTTTGATAAATTAAAATTTAGGATTATTTCCCTAAAGGTCTTATGAAATAAAAATAAAATATATCTAACAATGACAAACCATAACCGCCAATGATGAGACCCATAAATGACTCATTTTGCACCACTTTTGACTACCTGGATTGTTACTTAGGGTTTGAGCTCCCCATGCATGAATGAAACACATGTAGGCATGAGGCTTCAGGCAAGAACCAGGGACCATGTCGCCAGAAGGCTTTAGGGAGGCTACCGCCTCGATTATCACACTAAGTTCTTAGCCATTACGCTAAAGTTCTAGCGCCAAGCGTAGACCTTACCTTGTAGAAATTAAAATTGATGGGAAGAATTTTTCTATCAATAGTAATGCTTTAAGGAAGTATGATAAGAGTTCAGTTAGAGTATGGGTGGTAAAATAAAACAAGGAGGTGTAACAAGGTTTGTGGATAGGAATCATAGACCTAAATTTTGTGATTATCATTTTGGGTCTTGGATTTGTTATGATATAAAAAAAGAAGTTTAAGTTCACCCAAGGAAAATTTATATGGGTACCTTGTCCATTTATGGTATTAAGTTTTGAAATGTTCCTGAGTCTATTAATATCTCTAGTCATGAAGAATATTTATATGACACAAAACTGTTTGATGAAATCCAATGCCATATATATATGTATATGTCACAATATAAGAAGTTAATTCTAGGTTGAAACTTAGTGTGACTTACATTAAAGGGTATAATACTTTTTGAAAATATGTGGTAAACATAGTTTGTTATACTCTTAGAGAGTTAGATTTATTATGATGGTTTGACCAAATATAGCAAAGATTCTAGTAGTGGATTCTTTTGACCTTGTGATTTTATGTTATGAACAATATTGTTTAAATGTTATTTCTGGGTGCTTATGTCTCTTGAGTCTTGGTAACAAAAATGTATAATGATACATTTTACCATACTGTGATTCCAATGCATTGTACAAATAGAGTCATGTATATCCAATCATGCATGCTAAATTAAGAAATGAAATATTGTGATGGCATAGTCTAATACGGGAGAAAGGGTAACTTACTTGCATTTATCAAGAACATATGGGGATTCTCCGTAGCCATGTCAATGGATGCAGTTAGTATAGATTTAAGAGCATGTTTCTTGTGTGATGAAATATGGGATGAAATGAATGGGAAAATTTTCATTCTTAGGAAAGTATGGGATTTCCTAATCTTGAATTGTGTTGAATGCTTGGTTTATGAAAAATTGTTTGTATTCTATGGATTACTATTGCATGGCATTTTGTAGATTAGATATGCATGTTCATAATTTGGATTGTCCTTATCTCGAGTAACCTATCACCTAGTACTGGTTGGATTGAGGCAACTATTCCTAAAGTACCTAGTGAACCTAAAAGAGATTTGAAGACTAGAAGAAGTTGTTATTATATTGAACTCAATGAGGCTATTGTTGTAACATTAAGAGCTTTCTTCAAAATAAATGATGTAATATCTTGTAAGAATTTATTATTCATTTAAAAAGGTTTCATAATGTAACTTCCAAATATCTGATTGTATAGGCTATAATAAGTGTAAATCTCTTTGAAGTATTATGTCCTGAAAACAAATTGTTTACCTGATCTAATATATATTACTTGAATTATCAAGTGGATTCTTTGAGTATGAATGGTTAATTTATATCTTTATAATTTTGTAAGTACAAATGTAAAAATACATGATGAACATAAACATATCAAAGATTATACAAATGAGAAATCTAAACGGTTAATAGTCAATGAGATAAAGTGGTAGACAACATATGCCTACAAGAATCGGTTGGATGATTTCCTTAAAAAACCATATGGGGTATGGTTGACTGGTTAAGCATTGCACCTAAAAATATTATATCATTGGAAAACAAGGAGTAGTCATCAAGGCATATGCTTAAAGTTAGATTGAAATATACCTATGGTTAGATTGAAATATACTTATGGTTAAGTTGAATGATACCTATGGTTAGGTTCAAAAGATACCTATGGTTGGAACTAGTTTAACTTGGGGTTAAATTTAAAAATGGAAATGAGAATTCTGGTTGAAACAGACTGGAAAATTCTTATTGATCATTATGGGACACTGGCCACTCCCTTAAACATGGATAAACTCTGATAAAGTTAATTCTTGTGTGGTGCATAGCCTTGGAAACTCATGTGACTATTTATTCAATGGTAAACTATATAAAAGACTCTCATACGTATGTAAGTTTTAAAAAAATTATGGTTAGTTTTGATTGGGTAATTTGGGATTATTACACTCACAACATCCTCCTTGAAAATAGTAGTTATCTCATACTAATATTCCTCCTCCATCCAATCCATAATGAGCTCGTGGTCCTCATCCTCCACGTTGACATCGTTGTTGGCAATTTTGGGTACCTTGGGTACATTGCCTTTGCTCAAGTGTAGAAGTTATCATTGATGTCAAGAAGCTCTTGAAGGAATTTGATTTAATGTCAGATTATTCAGAGCATGGTCAGTGAGTTTCCAAGAAGATCATAGTAGCCCATTTGCAAAATATCAAAGAAATAGACAAGTAAGAAAAGGTATGCAGCAGGCAAGAAAAACTGTCACGATTTCGCGACATGTTAGAGGAGAGAGAAAGTGCTGGAAAAACTATCACGATTTTGTGACATGTTTGAGGAGAGAGAAAGAGCTGGAAAAACTGTCATGATTTTGTGACATGTTGGCAGAAAAGAAGAGCAAGGTGGAAAGTGTTACGATTTTGTGACATGTCGCATTTTCACGACTCAAAAAGTGCAGGAAGGCAGAGAAGGAAAAGTGTCACGATTTCGTGACATATTGCAAAGAAGATTGTACGGACGAAAAAGTGTCATGATTTTGTGACATGTTGCAGAAGAGGGAGTCTAAAAGAAAAAGTGTTGTGATTTCACGACATGTTGCAGAAGAGAGAGTCCAAAAGAAAAAGTGTCATGATTTCACGACATAATGCTGAAAAGAGAGTCCGTAGTGTGAATTGTCGTGATTTCACGACAAGTTCGAAGAGAGAGAAAGTAGCAAGACAAAGTGTCATGATTTCGTGACATGCAGCAAAGGGAAGAGTCAAAAATGAGAACTGTCACGATTTCACGACAGGCTGCAAAGAAATCATACGGATGTAGAAAGTGTCATGATTTCGCGATAGGTTGAGATGGAAGCATTCAGTTGGAGAAAGTGTCATGATTTCGCGATAGGTTGAGATGACAACATTCAGTTGGAGAAAGTGTCATGATTTCACGACAGGTTGAGATGGAAGCATTCAGTTGGAGAAAGTGTCATGATTTTACGACAGGTTGAGATAACATTTAGTTGGATAAAGTGTCATGATTTTGTGACAGGTTGAGAAGGGGGCATTCAGTTGGAGAAAGTGTCACGATTTCATGATAGAGATAGTAAACAAGTCTTCAACAAAAGAAGCATCATGATTTTATGATGAATTCAAGAAGGAAGAGCTCAAAGGCAAAAGCATCATGATTTCGTGACATGTTCCAGTTTCATGGGCATAAGGCAGAGAAAAGCATAAGGCAGCGAAAGTGTCACGATTTCACGACATGTTCTGCTTTCGCTGGTGCAAGTTGAGAAGAGGGTAAGAAAGTGAGAAGTGTCACGATTTCATGACAAGAGCTTATTCAAAGTCATCAAAGGATAAAGTGTCATGATATCGTAACATGTTGTAGTTTCACGGCAGAAGCTACAGAAGAGTTGTAGAGGCGGTGAAGCCGACAAAGTTAAATTTGGGCCGACGAAGATTAGGGTTTGCAGCCGACGTGGTTTAGGGTTGTGCAGTCGACTAAGATCAAGGTTTTGATCTTGAAAGTATTAGTATAAAAGGAGGGTTGTTCGAAGAGTTAGAGTATCAATTTTTTGAAATGTACATTCGAAGTGCGGCATTCGCAGACAGTGTGCAGAGAAGAAGTTTGATCACTGAGAGTAGAGTGCAAAATTCAATAGCGATATACAGAGTGCATTCTATCGAATCTTCTAAGTGAGAGAGATCGCAAGGAATCAGAGTGTGCGAAGACAGTGCTACTATGTTTTGTGCAAAGAGAGCAGAGGGCATAGTAAGCACAATAGGCAAAGACGAAAGAGGACATTTGTGCTAGATCGAAGGACTGTGTTTAGTGCAAATTCGAGGACCAACTTTTGAGGTGATAGAGTTGAGGACAGAGGTCTCCAGCCAGAGCAGGGAAGACAGGTGTCTTCTATGGATAGAGTTCCATTTTCTAAGGGTAGCGGAGGCAGAGGTCTTCTAGAGGATCACCAGCCAGAATAGAGCTAGGGGATTGGTGTCTCCTTTGGGTTGGTGCCCATAAACATTGTAATCGGGAAAGGTTTTCCCAGAAATTGATTGATAAAATTTAGTGAAATATTTTATCCGTAGAGTAGCCCACATTGGGTGAACCACGTAAATTGTTGTGTCTCTTTGTGGATGGTGTTTTTATGCATTGCTTTGATTACGACTTTTGATACTGCTATCTATACTCTACATAATATTGAATTGAAAGTTGAATTGAAAGAAAAAGTAAAAAGTGGTCTTATACTATTCACCCCCCCTCTCAGTATAAGCTTGTGTTCTTCAATTGGTATCAGAGTGGGTTCCTTCAGAAATTTTAACAGCTTGAAGGAAAAGCTAGCAAAGAACACAATGGATTATTCAAGTGGCAATGTAGCACCTATTCTTGATGGATCAGATTTTGGTCTTTGGAGTGCAAGAATGAAGGTTCATCTAATGGCACTTGGTAATGAGGTATGGGAAGTGATTGAAGATGGGTACACTATTCCTGAACATGGTCCTTATACTAAAGAAGACAGGCTCCTACATCACAACAATTCAAAAGCAATGAATGCAATCCTGAAAGGCTTACAGAAAGCAGATCTCACCAAAGTGATTCACTGCAAGACAGCTAGTGAAATGTGGAAACGGTTGAAAGTGGTTCATACAGGTGATGCAAATGTCCGAAAGGCCAAGTTGAGACACTTCAAAGGTATGTTCGAACAAATCCAGGATGAATTATGATGAAAATATTAGTGACTACATGCTTTGTATGGATGAGGTTGTTAACTCCATGAAAGACTTAGGTCTTGAGCTTGCTGAAAATGATGTTTGTGATAAGATTTTAAGATCTCTTCCTAATAGATTTAGTGAAAATATTTTTGCTATTGAGGAAGCTAAAGATTTGGATAAGTTGAAAAAGGATGAGCTCCATAGTATACTTGCAGAATTTGAGTTGAGAATTCAAGTGAAGGTTGATGTCAAGAAAGAGGCAGCTTTCAAGGCTACCAAGAAATCAAAAGGCAAACAACTTAAAGAGAGTGATGAGTCTTCTAGTGATGAAGAAGCATATTACAGCAAGAAATACAAGTTCTCTAGAAAGAGCAAAAACATGAAAAATATAAGATGTTTTAATTGCAAAAAGTTTGGTCATTATGCTACTGACTGTACTATTTCCAAGAATGAAAGTGATGAAGATAAACAGGATTCTAAGAGCAAGGAATCTGAAAAGAACAAGCATCGCAGGAAATACAAAGATGAGCACAAAAATCAAGGAAAGAGGTATTCTCACAAGAACAAGAAGAGTTTCTACCTAGACAAAGCAAGTAAGTGTTCGAGTAGTGATAGTGAAAGTTCTTCGAGTGATGATGAAAATGAGATGTTGTTTATTTCAGAAAAAGAGGAAGAACCGAAACATAGATTCATTATCATGAAATGTCTTAGATGTGGAATTTGGTCCTTGGGTGTTGTCAAATAATGATTTGGTTTCGTGAGGGATGCTTCAAACTATAAGGAAGATGCATGATGGTTTTGAAGAGGGAGAACCTCTAGTGAAAAAAAAAGGCTTTGATGATCAAAGGATCTTGAAAGTGGACTTTTTGTATCGCTCCAAATTTTTCACACCCTTACCTTCAGGCTATAGGATCCGTGCCCGAAAGGGGGATGTGAAAAGGATGGCGCGGTACCTCGGACTGAGAGGCCTTGCGAAGGTCCCGCCTCTCGGGGGAGGTGTATTATGGTGATTTTTTGATGGATGGTGGGTTCACCAGGAAACGTTTGAATGGCAGTTTCCACGCCTAGGTTGGGAATGTGTTTAATGTGTTCAGTTTTATCTTTAAACATTCGAGTCCTAGGTTTGGCCAAATGAATCTAAGTTGATCTATTATGAAAATGCAGGCTAAATGAAATACAAAAAACAGAGGGAAAAAGCTAAATTACAGAGCCATACCTGATCCGGATGTCTGATGGAGATTCTGATTTTTGAAGCAGTCCAGATCGTCTGGAATTTGATAGGATCGTCTCCGACCTGCAGGATCGTCTGAGATCTGACGAATTCATCAGAGACCTGCAAACAGAGAAATAGACACAAAATACAAAAAATACAGCAATGCTAATAGAGGATAAAGATGTAAAATGACAATAAAGATGTTAACAGATAATCCTAAATAGGAATGCAAGCAAATTACAATGTTTTAATAATTAATCATGATTTCATTATGCAATTAAACTACATGGGTGAACTCCAAGATGCAAAATAGCAAAAAATAATAAATAAACTAACTAAATGCAGAATAGAACAGGAGCTGAAAAGAGAAAAATGCAAACTCTGGGCAGTGATTGCCCCCAATGCAGACTACAGTCGAAATCATCTCGGATTGGTACGAAATCATCTCGAATTGAACAGGATCGTCCACGACGAACTGAGCTTGCTCCGGCTGAAAAATACTAAGGTTCCTGCAACAAAATTTGGATAGGACAAGTGCAGATGGTAATTCAGAATGTTTTAATGCGTGTAAAGTCAAGTTACAGGAAATATCAGCCAGGGGTAGGTTAAGGGGAGGGCCTAAGTTTAAATAGGCTTAGGAGGGAGGTTAGGAGGTTGGAGATCATCCCAATTTGGGAGATCTCCAACGGGGAGGGTCTCTAACGGCGTAGACACGCTTCTGCCTGGATTAGAGACGCTCGTTGGAACAAAGGCTAATTGAGAAAAATTAGTTTTGGGACAAGATCGTCCGGACGTCCTAGTCCAGATGAAATCGTCCGATCCGAGGCGATATCGTCTGATCGGCGACGATATCGTCAAACGGTCAAAACAAACTCTAAAAATGGCACGGGAAAGGAGGAAACGGGTTAAACGACGGTTTGGGAGCGGTTTTGGGGGTTGAAATTTGAATTTGAATATTTACTAGAGTAATTGTAATTATTAAGGTTTTATTGCGCCAATTTTAGGGTGCTACATTTTGCCCCCTCTTTAGCAAATTTTTCGAAGAAAATGCGTTAAAGATGAGTTCTTCTCGATCTACGAGAAAGCAAAAATTATTCCCATTTTTAGGCGACGATTCTTGGTCGAATCGTACGTACGACTTACTATGGTGCCCCCTCCGTGTTTTTACCCAAATCGAACGTTTGAGGTAAAAACGCGGAAAAGCAAAATTTTAAAATGTTTTTAATTGTTTTTTGAATAAAATTAAGAAAAATAGGGTAAAACCCTAATTCATTGTTACTGTTCATTTTTCTAGTTTTCTGGTTTTTAGAGCTCTGGAGACAAAAATGGTCGAGACAGCGCACAGATCGACAGAGGTCCGACATGGGCTACGGGTAAGGGTCTAAACTTAGTTTAGAATGCTTTACTTTAGAATTTAATGCTTTTTAGATTAGATTTGCTTGATTTTTGAGCATCGCGGCCATTTTTGGGCCGTCGACGTCGTCGAGACGAAATCGTCTCGATTTCGCCAAAATCGTCTCGATAACGCCGATTTCGTCCAGAGGCGAAATCGATGAAATGGGGACGATTTCATCAAAAAGGGGACGATTTCGGTTGGCAAAATCGAAGATGAATTTGCTCAAATTGGGGACGATATCGTCCAATTGTGGACGATATCATCATTTATAAAATTGAACTTATTTTGACTTGCATTTTTAATTAATGATTTATTAATGATTTTTATTGTTGATTTTGTTTATGTTGCAGAGAGGATTACTAAAGAGCAGAGAATGGAAATATGGCGGGTTGAGGGATGACTTGGCCGCCCTGTCTCAGGTAGAGCGAGATCAGCTGGCATAGGTCGGCTTGCAGCACGTGGCAGACATGCCACAAGTTTCTACAGATATGGGGCTATTGACAGCCCTAGCAGAGAGGTGGTATCCGGGTTCTTCCTATTTTTGGTTATCGATAGGGGAGATGACTCCCACACTAGGAGGATGTATGGAGGATTTTGAGGATCCCCATACAAGGATGATTGATCACTCCCACGGCCAATCAGGGCCACGCGATGATGCGACTGTGTGGCGATCCGAGCTTCGCCCTGGAGAAGGGCGGAGTGAATATCGAGTCACTACGCCAGATGCCTGGGGCATCTAGACTCACACGGGTTTTGGCTGGGGTGGTAGGTGGACTTCTACTGTGCCACCAGAGCGGATGCAGGGTACCATGGGTACTGATAGATGTGGTCTGTGACATGAGAGACCACGGATACAGATTTGCTTGGGGGAGCTTTGTACTCTATCGGTTGTATAGGATCCTTCATGGGGTCGTATACAAGGGCGACCGATGTCTGGTTATGACATCACTACTACAGGTTTGGTGTTGGGAGCACATTGCGGTGCGAAGGCCGATAGGGCTCCCACTGACAGGGATTGATGGGGAGAGGCCCCGAGTTTTCTACTGGTGGCTCTAGAGAGGGGCACAATGACGGATAGATCTACCAGTGTCCCGGAGACTACTAGATGACCTCGTCTCCGACCAGATCACCTGGAGGCCTTGGAGAGATCATCCAGGGTGGGCCGAGGATGGACAGGAGCTGGCTCACATCAGGGGAGTCTCTTTGGCTGAGGATGGAGAGGGGAGAGGTGGAGCTCCACCGGTATGACCGAGTTTTGAGGCAGTTCGGTCTACAGCAAGGGATTCCATCTCTGAGAGACTACGAGTTTTCTCGGACTATCCGGGATAACACTATAGTTAGCGGGGCTCCAGATATGCAACGATTCTGGAGTCAGGACGTAGATGATGCCCCCATTCAGCCAGTGGATGGGGACGACGTTGGGGTAGCCGACGGCTATGATGCCTGGTACACAGGCATCCGCCCTCCTCGGATGATGAGGGCTCAGGGTCCGATTCATGTAGTTGTGCATCGGATGGGGAGGCGGTGCCAGGCGGCCATTGAGGTGGCACAGGGTCACGGCGGGAGAGAGCAGAGGAGACCACAGGCGCAGCAGAGGCCACGACAGCGGGAGAGGAGGGAGGAGAGACCCCCTTCTCCATAGAGAGAGAGGCCACCATCGCCCGATAAGGGCAAGGGTGTTGACACTAGGGAGAGCAGCGAGACAACGACTCTCCGAGCGAAGACAGTCCATCTCCAAGCACAGGTGCAGACATTGCAGGATGAGGCTGCACGCCACCGAGCTGAGGTTACACAGCTCAGAGATGAGATTGCACGCCTCAGAGCATGGGGCGGAGGAGCGAGCACTCAGGAGCTGGCACGGTCGATTGCTCAGACCACGTTCTACCAGGGTATCTACTTCCAGATAGTGCCAGAGGGTCGGAGGGTACACTGCTAGCCGGCATTGCTGACCCGATCAGGATTGGGTCATCGAGGACTTCATCTCGATCGACAACTAGGACTCGTAGTACCACACATACTACGATGGGGCCACCTCGTCCACCTCAGGGTGGGGGAGGAGATGAGGCTGAGAGCTCGAGGGGTTCTCGAGGCTAGGCTACTGCACTGTACAGACTGATTATATGATTTGAGAGGATTGAGTATGCCAAGATGTAGATTGTGGCATACCAATCTATTTTTGAGATGATGTACATATATTTGATATATATATAGATGAGATATTTTTTGATCATATGACTTGTCTTATGCGTTTGTATAATGCTTTAATGTTTGAAGTGTGATTGATTTAATAATTCATGTAATTATGTCGTTGGAAATATTATGGTTGAAATGTCATGCTTGAAAAATTTAAATGAAATAATCTGATGGAACAAATTGGTTGTTTGTGATGTGGTGATTTGATAAAAATAAAAAGACTTTTAACAATAATTTCAAAGGACATTGTCGCTATTATAGACCATTTCATGGAGTCACCGCTCACTCGGTCGTCAAGCTAATCCCAGTATAGAAATATTGTTAAAAAGTAAAAGAGTGCTTAAGAGACTGTCTTAAGACTTTGGTGCAATGATGCAAATGATGATGATGATGGTGATTTGTTTTTCAGACTTTCATAAAAATAGTATGCATGAAATAATGTTAAAATGATTTTTGCTAGGCATAAATTCCTAAGTGTGATAAAATTTTTGGATAATTCCCTAGGAATTATACCATCATTGCAAAATTGAAGGTTGACATAATGACATGAAATAGTGATAATGTGCATGTCTTTTGTTTAAAAACATAATTGTATAACAGAATGATTTAAGTCATATGTTTTTTATGATTTGATTTGAAATAAATGGAGAATAAAAATTGGTACAATGGTTTGCGCTAGGCATAGAATATGTAGGTATAGACTTATACCATCATCGCGAAAATCAAAGAAGAAAATAGATAGTTTTATTGCATGGTTGATTTTTAATAAATGAAAAATATGAAGATGAGGACTTGCGCTAGGCATAAAATTCCAATTTTGGTTTTGGAACTATACCATCGTCGCGAAAGTCGACAATATATATATATATATATATATTTTTTTTTTGTGTGTGTGTGTGTGTTTTGATTGTATGGTTTTGAAAGAAATTTTGATTTTTTCTATTATGTATGTAGTTGTCTTTATACTAAACAACTATTCTCAAATAAGAAAATGAAATTATTCCAGACAATTTGCAAAAAATATTTCAAAGTATCTTAAAGACAAAAGTTAGATTTATAAGGAATCCCATGTGCATATGTGAGTTCATTTCCAATCTTGATTTATCATAATGATACACAAAATCTCTCAAATACAAAATGTGTGTGCAATTGCTATGTTCGTTTACCAGTTTTGAGCAAGATAATATGATACAAGTGATTTGAATGAACCAAATAAGTGTTCATTAACCATGATTTAGATGCATATAACCATACTAGACTACTATGTAAGTCGGATTATCAAGAGCTAGCTAATCCATAAGCAGACATAGGTCTATACAAAAGAAGGTCGCTAATGTGACAGACATATCGCCACGCTAGGAGTTACCCAAGGCCAAGCAAGTTGGGCACAAACCACCTGTTATGGGGCTTACCTCACAGTTTTCGAATAATTGAGAATTCCAGGGATTCAAGCTCATCAACCCTTCTTTTCTTTTCAAAGGGTAGGGAAAGGGATTTTATTGCTTTTGCTTTTGCTTTCTTTTCTTTTCTTTTGCTTTCTTTTGTATTTTTGCTTGATAATGCTTGGAACATTGCTGTAATGATATAAAATAACATTTTTCTTTTTCTCTTTTTCTTGAACTTTGCTTTTTTTTTTCTATGCTAGGGATACTTGCTCGGATTAGTTGTAGAGCAAGGGATTTTTATTCTGGGTAGGGGTGAGCTTGTCCTTTTGCCAATTCTCAAAGATTCTAGACCATGTGCATGATAGGATAGCAGGGGAAACTTTTCGCTCAAGAAACCACTTCTACTATGTAGCATAGCATGGACATTACAAATATAATCATTTTATTGTGAAAGGATGTGCTTGGTTTAAGTAAATAACAAGATCAATTCTCTGTGCTCAAACTTTATTTAATTGAATTTTGTGGACTTTTGATATAAGAGAGATTAGTAATCATGCCGGATAAAAATCAAGATATTTATTTTTGTGTTTGTGAAAGTGAGGGATTCCAAATAAATGCTAATTTATCCAAAATAATTTGAAACATATAACTGCAACATTTGTAAGAAGAAATATATACAAATACTTTTTGAGAAGTTTGAGAATGTTGACTCTCTCTTTCTTCTTTATTTTGTTTTGGTTTCGAAAGAGTCAAGAATATCGTTGTTTTTATTTTTGTTTGTTTTTTTTTTTGTTGAAAGATTTAACAAGTGCCATAAATAAATACAACAAATAGTTTTGAATATTTTGATGATTATGAATGTTTTTGGTATTTTTGAATTTATAAATTGAAAGAAATACAAGATAGTGATTTTGAAATATTTTAAACAAATATATACAAGGATGAAATGACCAAATTTATACATAGTAACGTTTAAGATGCATAATATTCATAGGTTCTTTAAGTTCTTTACCATCTAAGGTAGATAATTTATATGCTCCCGATTCAAATTTAGTAGTGATAATGTATGGTCCAAGCCAGTTGGGCTCAAATTTACCTTTAAGGTCTTTAGTTGCATTAGTATTTTTTGATTTTCTTTTAAAACAAGGTCACCGATCTCAAAGGATCGATGACGAACTTTTTTAGCATATGATCTTTTAAGCTTGTTTTGGTAGGCACGGAGATGCTCCAAAGCATTGATGCATTTTTCATCTAGGAGTTCCAGTTGACTGAGTCTGCAAGCTCGATATTCATCTCCTACTTCGGTATCTTGAAGTAGTAGAGCCAAAGAAGGAACTTCTAATTCAAAGGGAAAAACGGCTTTAGACACCATAAACCAAAACAAAAGGTGAAGTTCGAGTGGGAGTTCGAACACTAGTTCGATAGGCCCACAAGGTTGGATATAACTGAATGTGCCGGTCGCGGCCGTTTATTGACCAATATTTTGAGAATTTTGATTAAGGTTTTGTTAGATGCTTCCGCTTGACCATTACCCTGAGGATAATAGGGAGTGGACCAGTGATGTTGAATCTTATATTTTTGGCATAATTTCTTGACATCTTTATTTTTGAAACAAGTTCCATTATCAGAGATGAGATTTGCAGGAATTCTGAACCTACAAATGATTTGATTAAAAATAAATTTAGAGACTTGTGTGCCAGTGCAGGAAGCTAAAGGCATAGCTTCAACCCACTTCGTGAAATACTCGATGGCGGTTATGATGAATTTGTGTCCATCAGATGACACAGGATTGATTTTGCCAATAATGTCTAAGCCCCATTTGGAAAAGGGCCAAGGAGATGAAATAGCTTGCAGTTCTTGTGCGAGGGCATGGACAAGGTCAGCATGCTTCGGCACTTGTCGCAATGGCGCACATACTCATGTGCATCATTCTCCATGGTAGGCCAAAAGTATCCTATCCTAAGGAGCTTTTTAGCAATGACACTACCACTGAAGTGTCCTCCACAAGATCCATCGTGGGCTTCACTCAAGGCTGATTTGGATTCTTCTAGATTCAAACATCTCAATAGGATACCTTCAAAAGATCTCCTATACAAAGTATTGCCAATTATTACAAATCGACTTGCTCGTCTACGTAATAACCGACGCTGGTTTCTATTAGAATTGGCAGGGAAAGTCCCATTTTGAAGAAAATCAAATATATCTGTATACCAAGGTGCAGGAGTAGTTTCATTGATTAGAAACACATCCAAAGGTTCTAAGCATGACTTATTTGAAGCGGGTTCCTGGAGTCGACGAATAATGATAGTGGCATATTCGTCATCTAACTCCAAGGGCAGGAGAGATGCAGCTGCGGCCATAGCATCACTGCACGGTTGCAAGTTCGAGGAATAGCTTCCAAGGAAACTTGATCAAATAGAGACATTAATTGTAAAACATAGGCTTTATATGGGCACAGTTTATCATCTCTGGTCTGATAAACTTCATTAATTTGGTTTATGACAAGTTGAGAATCACCAAAAACTAGCAGATGTTTAATTTTTAGCGCCAAGGCAGCTCGTAATCCAAGGATTAGAGCTTCATATTCAGCAGTATTGTTGGTGCAAGCAAATGTTAATTTGAAGGATAGAGGAATAAGATGTTTTTGCAGGGATATTAAAATAATACCCGCACCAGCCCCACTCATGCATCGGGCTCCATCAAAGTATAAGGACCATTGTTCAATATGGTCCGCCTCTAATTGAAGGCATTCATCAGGAAACTCAATGATGAGGGGATGGGTAGACTCTAAGGGTGCAAGCAGCTAATTGATCTGCTATGATTTGACCCTTAACAGACTTCTGTCCTATGAATGTGAGGTCAAACTCGCTTAGAGCAAGAACCCACTTGGCTGTGCGACCCGATAAATAAGGTCGACTCATGAGATACCTCAAGGGATCATATTTAGCAATGACATAAGTTTTTTGACTAAGCATATAATGGCATAATTTTTGCGTAGCAAAAATGACTGCTAGACATAGTTTTTCCAACGTTGTGTAGCGGGTTTCATAACTGATGAAGGTTCGGCTAATATAATAATTAGCACGTTCTCTCTTTTCATCATCAAGTTGAGCTAACATAGCTCCTAAGGCAGAATCTGAAGCTGAAATATACAGGAGAAATGGGCGATCAGGTCTAGGTGGTGAAAGCACAGGTGGGTTAAGGAGGTATTGTTTGAGAAGTTCAAAAGCTTCTTTACATTCGTCATCCCAATTAAAAGGGACATCCTTCTTAAGGAGCTTAAGAAAGGGACCGGTTTTGTCCGCCAACTTATCGATGAAGCGACTGGATAGCTTGAAGCTTACCTTGTAAACTTCGTAACTCAGATATATTGGTAGGTGCGGGCATATCAGTGATAGCCGCAATCTTAAGAGGGTCAATTTTGATACCACGTAAAGAAACTATAACCCCTAATAGTTTACCGGACTTAACTCCAAATATGCATTTGGCTGGATTTAATCGAATAAGATATTCTCTTAATCGATTAAAAACTTTTCTCAAATCATCTAAATGATTATCTTCATTAATAGAGCGAGCTATAATATCATCTACATAATCATGTAGGATATCATGCATCATATCATGAAAAATATAAGTCATAGCTCGTTGATAGGTTGCACCTGCGTTCTTTAAGCCGAATGGCATCACTTTCCAACAAAAGGTACCCCAAGGGGTAATAAAGGTCTATTTTAGCCTGATCTTCGAGAGCTATCCTGATCCGATTATAACCGAAGAATCCATCCATTAAGGACATCATCCCACTCTCGACAATAAATTCAATGATTTGATCCATGTTTGGAAGAGGAAAATCATCTTTAGGGCATGCAAGCGTTAATATCTCTAAAATCTATGCAAACCCTAACTTTGGTGGCTTCTTTCTTGGTGACTGGAACTACATTTGAGATCCATTCAAGCATAATCAATAGCTTGTATAAAAACAACATTCAGGAGTTTTTCTAACTCCCCTTTGACTAGCAGGGCCACTTTGGGATGCATTTTTCTAAGTTTTTGTTTAACAGGTTTAGCATCCGGATGGACTACTAGATGATGCATGACTACGGAAGGGTCTAGACTTGGCATATCTTCGTATGTCCAAGCGAAGACATCTTCATATTCTTTAAGGAATGCAATGTATTGCTCTTGTTTTTCTTGACTTAATTCTGATCCAATATTGATTATGTGAGGACTATCCTCAGTTCCAATATTAATTTTAATGACGTTTTCTACCTCCATGTGTAGATCTCTTTCAAAATTAGGTGGGGCGGGTGAAACGCCCAATTCTTGTAATTCTTTTAAGGTTAAGTTGGATAATTCATCTTGAGGATTAGTGGTCTCAAGTTGGGCTATAGTTGGTATAGAACCATCAAAATAAAATCCATTGTGTAAAATCTCTTCAACGGAGACATCGTGGAAGATATCTCCTTCCAACTCCTCATCGGATTCAACAATCATTTCAGGGTAAGCTATGGATAGCATGTTACATGTAAATGGCTGATTTTTTAGAGGCAAATCATCACGCCTATCCAAATAATCTTGATAACATATGAGTTGATCATCATCTTCAAAAGGAAAGGGTTGACCCTTACTAGGAAATAGGCCCACACCACAGCGAGCAAGCCACGGTTCTACCTCGAAAGGTTCTTTCATGCCATTTTGGAAAGGTCCCAAGCCTTTCCCTTTATATCCCATTTTAAGCATTATGGGTTTAGCTTTAATATACTCATTAGTAAAATAACATCGAGCATATCCATCATGATGAGTTTTGATATTTCGAGGTATTCTTCCCCAGTCATATCCTTTATAAATGAAGGCACAACTCCCGACTTGGTAAGTACTTCCCATAGGTTGTGGGAGGCCCAAAGTACGAGGAGATGGCGGCAAGTTATTTAAAAGAATTGAATCTTGCATGAAAGCATTTGTTTTTTCTGATATTAAGATTGTGGATAAATCCGGTAAAAGTTCATCAGAAAGAGCATAAGATGTAGAAGGATCATTCCCTATATCTTTAGATGTGGAAGGTATGATAGATGTTGATAATGTGGAAGTGTTAATAGATGGGTCTATAGGTTTTGAAATTATAGGGATAGAACATGAAGGATTGGTTGTGGATTGAAGATCTTTTTGAGGTTCTAGAGTGGTTTGTTTAGAAGATTGTTGATCTATATATGAGGATGAAATTAATGGAGGAGAAATAGGTGAAGCTATGGGTGTGTGTTTCACAGTTTTAGATGAAAAATAAGAATTAGGATGTGTGGATGACAGAGCAGGGCAAAATTGCACTCCAACAGGCTCTGCCAAAGCACACATATCAAAGGGTCTAGGATCACCATGGATAGTGACCAACTGATTTTTAAATTCGAATTTAACACATTGGTGTAAAGTTGATGGGACAGCCCGCATTGCATTGATCCAAGGATGACCCAAGAGTATATTGTACGATGCGGGGCAATGTACAATAAACACGGTCGTATCTAAGGTTCGAGGACCAACTTGCAATGGGATGGTAATAACTCCACACGTTTCTTGTGTTTCGTCATTGAAAGCTTTGATAATCATGTCACTTTTCTTCATTTCATCACTTCTAAAGCCAAATCGTTGGTAGAAGTCAAAAGTGCAAATGTTTAGAGATGAACCATTATCAATCAGGACTCTTTTAACAACTACATCTCCAATTAGAGCAGTAATATATAAGGGATTATCCTTATGTAAACTGTGTTGTGGGATATCTTTATCCCGGAAGTCAATACAATCGACTTCTCTAGTGATGATAGTATTGGCCATGGCTTCAGGTTGAATGTTTTGAGGTACCATCATTTGGCTTAATGTAAGCATCAACTCATCCCTATGGGTAGGAGAAGATCTTAATAAATCCAAAAGGGAAATTCTGGTTGTAGTATTAGATAATTGCTCATTAATATTGTAAGGGGGTTTAGGTTGAACATTGGGAGCATGATTCCCTTTATTGGGATTTTTCAAAACAAATGGAGCTGATCCATCATTCTGGTTTGGTTCTTGTTGAGAATTTTGAGCCTGTTGTCGGGTAACGACTCCGATGGTACCTACAATGTTATATTGAAGACGTTGAACTGGTCTCGGTTGAGCGTTTATGGCTTGTTCATTTGGGAGGAATTGATTAGAAGAGGGTCGAGTAGTAACTCTTCTAGGAAATGGTTCTTCTGGAACCATAGCATCTGTGATGGGTTGAATAGGATCTGATTCATTTTTAGAACTATTCGATTGGTTTGAAGTGATTTCCATGTCACTTTCAGTATCTGATTCTATATCACTAGGATCTGGAGTTTGAATATTATGTAGGGGCCTGGTTGTGACCATGGATAAAGTTGTGTCAAATTTTTGAGGATCATGATTAGGTAAATGTCCGCTAATAGTTCCTACATATCGGGTAGGAGGAGGAACATTATGATGTTCGATTTGATTGGCCACCTCTTTACCATGTCTTGGTAAAGGGTGTTGAAATATGTCTAATGATTGATTAGCATTTTGATTTTGATTTTGGGGAATGTTCTTTTGAGGATTATTAGGAGCATTTTGTTTAGGTTGGAAGGCTTGCACCTCCATTTCATTATTATCAATCAGATCTTGTATTTTATGTTTCAACCTTTTACAAGCGTTGGTAGAGTGTCCAGGTCCTCTATGGAAATCACAGTGTAAGTCAACTCTGTATCCGGGTATAGTTGGATCAGGTTCCTGGATAGTTGGTAATTGGATCAAACCTCTTTCGAGTAATTGAGGTAAAATAGTTGATAATGGTTGATTCAATCTAGTAAATTCTCGAGGAGGTTTATCAGGAGGTTTCAATATAAATTTTTTTGTTGTTTTCGTTGCATTGATATTAGCAACATTTTTGCTATCAATGACTCCGTCACCTACGACTTGTTTGTTTTTATATTGATTTCTGGAGGTTTTCTCATCATCTTTCTTCCTAAGTTGGCCTCTCCTAATGAGGGCATCTTCTACTCTTCGAGCTAAATCTATAGCTTGATCGAAGGTAGTTAAAGTAGCAGTTGATAACTCATAAGATATTTGTTCTTGCAAATTATTGATAAAAATGTCCAACATTTCCCTATAAGGTAGCACAAAGTGCAGTTTTCCTGTCAACTGCCTCCATCTAGCTAAGAAATCAGCAAAACATTCATCCTTGTCTTGTTTTAAGTTGTATAAATCTTTAATGGTTACATGCCTCTCGATGTAGGCACTAAATTGATGGACAAAAGATTCATCTGTTTCTTCAAAGTTTCTCAAAGAATGAGTGGGTAATTGATAGTACCACTCTAATGCCATTCCACCTAAACTTTTCGGGAACATTTTTAGTAATAGCAAGTCATCATGTGATATATCATGACATGCTATCCTAAACATGCGAAGATGCTCTATGGGATCTTCGATTCCTTTATATATAGGCAGGATGGGCATGGGAAAATGCTTAGGGTACGGTTGTGCTACAACTATGGGATCCAAAGGTTGACTACATATCTCTCGATAATTGTACGAGGGACGGTAGGGATCTATCTGGTCCATACGCGAAGCTAATTGTTTCACCATGGCTTCCAGATTACTAGTTTGCCCACCATATTGGTTCGGTAGGGCATTGATATGGGATTTGTGAGCATATGATGGAGGGACATGGAGATTAGATGCTATATTGCTATTGTGTAAATTGTTGGTAGGAAAGGTGTTATGAAGGAATTTTGAAGTTGTATTATGTTGTATTCCGGATTGTTGAAAATTGGTGTTTGGCTTCATTTTAGGTTTTTGTTTACTTGAAGCATATTGATCAATAGTTTGGCGAAGTAAAGCAGTGAAGGAAGTTTTCTTTTGTGTGGGAATGATTTTAGGCTCAATAACAGGTTCCTTAGGAGGTTGGGTAACCTGTTGTTTTGGCATGTTTTGAATCATAGTGACCATATCTCTATTGGATGGTCCAGCCTTATCACTTTCTTGATCAATGAAAGACAAGGGATTAGTGTGCACATCAAACATATGTTCCATGGCTGCTTGAGTGTCACTAATTTGCCCTTTATCAATACGAACCGCCATATTAAGAGCGCCAATGTTATTATTGAAAAATTTCCAGAAATGATCTAAGTTATCAAAAGCAATAGTTCCATCTGGAGCTACTCTAGGGGATGAGGATCCATCCTCTTTAACATTTTCTTCTTGTTCATTGTCTTCACCTAGGTCATCTTCTGGTTGATCTAGAGTTTCTCCTTCCGAAATTGGATCCTCAGGAAGGACATTTGGGTTTCTAGTTTTATCTTCTAACCAATCTTCTTCTTCTCCTTCAGTTTGTTTACCATTCCTAAGTTTAGGCATTGTGCTTAATTTAGATTTCAGCAAATATATATATATATATATATATATATATATATATATATATATATATATATATATGCAACAAGCTTAAGAGGTATATATTAATTATATACCTACTACAATATTTAAAATGAAATGTTTTGGTTTTTATTATGTTTTTTAGTTTTTCTTGTTTTTGTAATAATATTGTAAAGATAACAAACAACACAATAAATGCAAGAAATAATACTGAAAGTAATGATCTAGTTTTCTATAAATAATTTATAAATATCATTAATGGGCTCAAGTTCTTCAGGAGTCATGAAGTGTTCTTCTTCAAATTGAAAATTTTCTTTCAAAAATTTAATGAAAAGGGCTATAGTGATATTATCTATCTCAGATTCTGGTTGATAGAAGTAAATCTCATGGCAATACTCTTGATATAACATAGCTCTAGGAACTCTATTCCATCTTCCTCTAATCAGTAAGAACGACCTCTTGGTCTTCTACATGACCTAGGAACTGGTGTATAGTGGCTGCGTTCTCGAGGTATTCCTCGAAGGTGAACAATTCTGAAGACACAAGAGCTCTCCTATAAGCTAACCATCTATGGCAGGCTCTCTGAAGTTCATGATAAAAGATGAGTTGATGAGGATCCAGGATTCTATCTAGGACAAGCCTCTTGATTTGTTTAAGTTTTGTTGACCTAGATGAAATGGCACCTAGTCTTCTATCAAGTTCGTCCCACAAAAGTTGATTTCTATCTATTTCAGGCACACTAAGCACATAATTGATTTCTATGGCTGCTAATTGGTTTTCAACATTTATAGTAACTGCTAATATTTTCTTAGGAGCTACCATCTAAACATGATATGCAACTTATTAATTTTAAATGATTTGAAATGCATCTATGTTTTTGGTTGTTTTATTTTTTGTTTTGTTTTCAAAAGGTTTTAAATGCATTCACGTCGGGTTCACCAAAATGTATCGCTCCAAATTTTTCACACCCTTACCTTCAGGCTATAGGATCCGTGCCCGAAGGGGGATGTGAAAAGGATGGTGCAGATACCTCGAGATCGAGAGGCCTTGCGAAGGTCCCACCTCTCGGGGGAGGTGTATTATGGTGATTTTTTGATGGATGGTGGGTTCACCAGGAAACGTTTGAATGGCAGTTTCCATGCCTAGGTTGGGAATGTGTTTAATGTGTTCAGTTTTATCTTTAAACATTCGAGTCCTAGGTTTGGCCAAATGAATCTAAGTTGATCTATTATGAAAATGTAGACTAAATGAAATACATAAAATAGATTTTAAACAAAAAATAGAGGGAAAAAGCTAAATTATAGAGCCATACCTGATCCGGATGTCTGATGAAGATTCTAATTTTTGAAGCAGTCCAGATCATCTAGAATTTGATGAGATCGTCTCCGACCTGCAGGATCGTCTGAGATCTAACGAATTCGTCATAGACCCTGCAAACAGAGAAATAGACACAAAATACAAAAAATACAGCAATGCTAATAGAGGATAAAGATGTAAAATGACAATAAAGATGTTAACAGATAATCCTAAATAGGAATGCAAGCAAATTACAATGTTTTAATAATTAATCATGATTTCATTATGCAATTAAACTACATGGGTGAACTCCAAGATGCAGAATAGCAGAAAATAATAAATAAACTAACTAGATGCAGAATAGAACAGGAGCTGAAAAGAGAAAAATGCAAACTCTGGGCAGTGATTGCCCCCAATGCAGACTGCAGTCGAAATCATCTCGGATTGGTACGAAATCGTCTCGAATTGAACAGGATCGTCCACGATGAACTGAGCTTGCTCCGGCTGAAAAATACTAAGGTTCCTGCAACAAAATTTGGATAGGACAAGTGCAGATGGTAATTCAGAATGTTTTAATGCGTGTAAAGTCGAGTTACAGGAAATATCAGCCAGGGGTAGGTTAAGGGGAGGGCCTAAGTTTAAATAGGCTTAGGAGGGAGGTTAGGAGGTTGGAGATCATCCCAATTTGGGAGATCTCCAATGGGGAGGGTCTCTAACGATGCAGACACGCTTCTGCCCGGATTAGAGACGTCGTTGGAACAGAGGCTAATTGAGAAAAATTAGTTTTGGGACAAGATCGTCTGGACGTCCTAGTCCAGACGAAATCGTCCGATCTGAGGCGATATCGTCTGATCGACGACGATATCGTCAAACGGTCAAAACAAACTCTAAAAATGGCGCGGGAAAGGAGGAAACGGGTTAAACGACGGTTTGGGAGCGGTTTTGGGGGTTGAAATTTGAATTTGAATATTTACTAGAGTAATTGTAATTATTAAGGTTTTACTGCGCCAATTTTAGGGTGCTACACTTGGGGGGGTTCCCCGGGGGGGGTAAAATAATGATTGGTGCCGAAGAGGGGGGAGGGCGGAAGACTACAGGAGGGGGGGGGCTGGGGTTTTGTATGAGGGGGGCCCCCCTCGAGAGAGAAAAAAAAAAAGGGGCTGGTGGACCCGGAAAGCAATCAAATAAAGGATCTTGAAAGTGAACTTTCTAATGCTCTAAGTGCTTTGAAAAAGGAAAGAAAGAAGAATGCTAGACTCAAGGATAAGTTAGATGAATGTTGTATGGAGAGAGATGATCTTACAGAAAGTCTTGACTTCTCTATGGCTAAGACACAAGAACTCAAGGACGAGTTAGAGTCTAAGATTCTTGAGTATAGTGAGTTAGAAAATAAAATGGCTTCTTTGAAAGAGGAAACTAAAGAGTACAAGGATAAGCTTTACAGGTTTCAAGATAGCTCCAAAAAGGTTAAGTCACTCATCAAAGGTCAAATAAAGACAACAGATAAAATAGGCCTTGGCTTTGTTAAACCGCACAAGGAACAGGTTGGGGAATCTAGTAAGAGATTTCAAAAAGAAGAGAGTTCTGATGAGGAGAGTATTTCAGAGAAATAGTCCATGGATGATAGATGCGTAGAAACAGAAAACATAATTCAGAATAAGAAGAAGAAGTTTTTGGGACCCATGAGGTCGAATAAAAGAAAATTTCACGACAGATGTTTTGCGTGTTACAGGTTTGGTCACATGGCTACACATTGCATGGATCAAATGAAGAAGGTAAACAACAATTTTAGAAGTGCTAGTTTCTTTCAAGGATATTGCTACTCTTGTCAATAGTTTGGGCACAAGGTAGTTTATTGCAAGGTAAATAACAGGAACAGGTTTGGTCAGAACTAGTGGATTCAAAAAGCAGGTATGCCTAAAAGAAATAATTTTGTTACTTGTTATAAGTGCAACAATGAAGGTCACATAGCTAGACAGTGTAGAGCTAAACTTCCAAGGTACAGAATAGAAATAGTAGTATGAACAGGTCCAAGGATCAAGGCATGGATAAGAACAGTGATAGGAATAAGAACATGAATATTGACAAAGAGTTCAAGAGAAGGCCCGACAAGGAAATTGTAGACGCTGATGATGATCAGTGCATAATGGGAGTTTTACTCCCACCCCTATTTTAATCACCTCATCAGGAGGTGGGGGAGGGACTAAGCTAAGATGCTCATTCTTAGTCCCGAGCCCCAAAGGTGACCCTTTGCCATTGATGACAAAGGGGGAGAGATATGAGTAAGGGAGAGAGCTTCAAGTAAAGAGAAGAGCTTCTAGTCAGGGGGAGCAAAACCTTAAAGGCAGATTCTCAGTTGTGAGCATAGTTGGTTTCAATTTTGGCTTTTTGAGATGTGTTTTCAGTAAAGGTTTGCCATCAATGACAAAGGGGGAGATTGCATCTCAAAAAGCCAAAATTGAAACCAACTGTGCTCACAACTAAGAATTTGCCTTTAAGGTTTTTCTCCCCCTAACTAGAAGCTCTTCTCTTCACTTGAAGCTCTCCCCCTTACTCATATCTCTCCCCCTTTGTCATCAATGGCAAAGGGTCACCTTTGGGGCTTAGGACTAAGAATGAGCATCTTAGCTTAGTCCCTCCCCCATAGGTGACCCTTTGCCATTGATGACAAACGGGGAGAGATATGAGTAAGGGGGAGAGCTTCAAGTGAAGATAAGAGCTTCTAGTCAGGGGGAGCAAAACCTTAAAGGCAGATTCTCAGTTGTGAGCATAGTTGGTTTGAACCACGTAAATTGTTGTCTTTTTGTGGATGGTGTTTTTATGCATTGCTTTGATTACGACTTTTGATACTGCTATCTATACTCTACATAATATTGAATTGAAAGTTGAATTGAAAGAAAAAGTAAAAAGTGGTCTTATACTGTTCACCCCCCCTCTCAGTATAAGCTTGTGTTCTTCAATCGTAATTGGACTCCACTTTCTGAGCCTCTACCTACTTTATTCTAGAGCTTCTTTGATTTTGGTCATGTCATGTTACTGAACATTCAACCTATAGATCCAAATTGACCCAACCCTTGTGGGCACATCAAACATGCCTTTTGTGTTTACCATCACCAGCATGGCCATGACGTCAATTCTTGTCACACCTTTTGTGACTATTAGGAATGAACAGAGATGAGATATATTATACATGAAATGAGATACAATATATAGGCATAAGCCTATATGAAATGCATGACACTTGTCAAGATAAACTGACAAGTGTCACGAAAGGCATAGTGCACATTACATTAATTCTAACATTCCCCCTTAATGTACACTATCCTAACTAAAGAAAAAAACAAGTCAACATTAGGTAACATTCCCCCTTAATGTTGACTTCTATAAAAACAACCTATCATCCTCCTTTATTGTTGATTTGGTCTAGGCTTGTGCTCCTTGCGCTTGGCTCTCCAACTATGAATAATGCTAGATCAACTATGTATACATCTCGGTATGTTGCCTCAAGGTCAGCCACTTCCATGGGTCTGTTACCACTGGGTCAGCCATCTAAGTGCCTTAGGGTCATCATGGGTGCCTCAGGGTCAGCCACTTTTGGGTCTGTTACCTCTGTAGGTCACTGACTAGATTCACCATGAATATCAAATCTCTCTTCATGGTGAACTCAATCTAGAAGGTGTCGGTCTCTGCCAAAAATGCACCTTAATACATAAGAAACAATGAGCCATGAAATACAATAAAGTGAGCCATAGAAGCCAAGTATGGAGGAGAAGAAAGAAGAAGAATAGAAGAGAATATTCTGAAGTGTCTTCATCTGTAGTATTTAGAAGTAAATCTAGGAAAAAAACTCGAATAGAGTCTAGGGTGTCTATGTCTGTAGTCCCTAGAATAAGTGTCCTTATGGTAGTCACCTCATCTTATCGGAATGCATGGGTAACCATCCGCTGCATCCGCCAAGTAGAAAGAGGATAATACTTGATACTAGGTTCACTTACAAGTGCCTTTGGAGTGTCGGGTACAACCGAGAGTGCACTCCAAGGTAGAAAAACTTTGAGGCTAAAAAACTCAATTGAAACAGCCTCAAAATTACAAATGGATACTACTAATGTGTCTATCATGGAAAAATGTTTCCAAAAACTATAAATACCCCTATATTCCACCATCAAAGGGGCCTTCATCATGTGGAAAAAACCATCATGCCTATCTAAGGCATCAAATAATCATCGCACTGAGGCGGAATAAAAAATAGACATTTTTCAATTTTCCCATGCAGGGGAATTACATGGGCCATTTAGGCCTTCCACATCGACTCTTCATTTGGAAAAATACAAAAAATGGCCTGATGCCATACTGTCGGCCAATAAGCATGGGCACTTCAATAAATTCTTCATACAATTTAAAAAATTATAAAGTGGTCCTCCACTTTTTTAAAAAATTCCCCTTACTTTTCAAGAAATAAAAAGCCCCCTTCACTTCTTATGAAATAAATTAAGTGCCCCGTGCTTTAATTGTAAGTGGAGTAATCATAGAGGATGACCCCACAACGCTGTCATTACCTCCAAAGCATCGGCAGAAATAGGAAACAACACAGATTGGCATAAATTTTAGCAAACAGATACCAAGAACTCTACTAAATCAGCAGTTTTAATGAACTTGGAGTTATCTAGCCATCACTGTCAACAGTGGTTTATTCTCTACCTTCCACACGAGATTCACCAGGAGTTTCACATTGACTAGCATCCATGAATCATGCCATAGCAAAACAAATCAGGTCATGGGGGAGGTCAAAAAACAATGGGAAGGAGGTCTGTCAGTTGCATCCTTAGTTCTCACAACACATTTCTAAATGGGTGAGGAGGCAAACACATGGTGGTTGAATTATTCCCACTCCTCATCCTCCATCTCCTTGATACTTCGAGCAAACTTAGCATCATGGTTTTTCCTACGTATTTGTTGCGATAAGTGCTGCATTTCCTCCACGGCCTGCAAGCGATCCGCAACATCTTGCTTGTAATTGTTGAACTCCAGCACCTGCAATTTTAATAGCAATGTCATCTCATATCCCTCCCTGTCGATATTTGTCTGTACGTTGACGGAAGGGATTTCAATTGGGGCTTCGCTTTGTGCGAAAACCCGCAAAGCCTCCTCCAACTGCAATCGTAAGGCATAATTGAAGTCGCCTGGTGGTCCAAAATAGTTGGACATGAAATCATAAACAAGGAGTTTCTATGTTCCAAATAAACATCAACTTGTAATATCTCTCGATATGAGACCCCCTGAGGCTCAAACCTATGATGTCGTAGGACCCACAACACTCAATCTCCCTATATTCCTCCTCAGATCCTTCTACATCTCTCCACTCTTTCGCAGCTGCCAAAGTCATCGATGTCTGAAAATTCCTGCTCTGAAGATTTTGTGGATTCTTGAAAATATTTTTGGGCATCCTACCATCGCTCGGATTTGGAATCAGTGAATTCATTCTCGAGCATTTGCCAGAACTACAGGGCTATTACAAAATCCAAGTCCATTAGATCCCAAGTTGAACACAAGATGGTTGGATACACACTTATTGTTGTTTCTCGAAAGCCGGCCTGGCTGGAGGCACTGTTAATGGACCAATTTTTCATACCGTGTTCCATTCACTTAGAGCACAAGAAGAATGAACTTAACATATTCTGTGTGGACTGCATCACCAACATTTGCCAACATTGCCTTGCATCCCACACTTCCCATCGCCTTCTGCAGGTCCGAAGGTATATGTATTACGATGTTATTCGCCTTCACGACATGCAAAAGCTCATATATTGTTCTCTGGTTTAGACGTATATTACAAATAGTGCGAGGGTTGTCTTTCTAAATCAATGGTCGTAATATCGACACTCAAAAGGTTTGGGGAATTCCTGCAAGACATGTGACAGGGTATTACAGGAACCATACCATTACTGTTTCGTCAGATGCAAGGTAGATGCAGTGAAGAACATAGCAAATGTGCTTCAGTCTTGTAATACACTGGAGTTGCTGGAGTTATTAGAGCCATGAGCCCTGGTGTGAAGAGGGTGATGATGTATCAATAGGGTTGCTTCTTCGGTGGCACAGTCCTTCGGGTTGCAAAGGACCATGCCAAGAACAACTGGGAAGCTGTGAATAGGCGTGATGCAGCTCGAGTTGCAACATTGAAGACGCTGCAGGAATCCTCTACAACAAGAAGTTTACAAAACTTTGTTCTTCTGTAGATCTAGCAGTCCTAGGAACTTTTGTGGAACAGTTCCTGCATCTACACAATCAAATCTCACAGGCGCTGGCCAACATGGAAACCCTCACCAGGACTTCAACTTCAACTTCAGAAAAACAGCCCAACACAGAATGCTCTGTTCTCAATGAAATAGAATGCAACAACTCAACCACTTAAAATATAAAATTAGAAGTTTGAAAAAAAAAAAGGTCTTCCTTCATGCAAGAACAGCCAGGGTGACCATTAATTTTCAAAAATCTGGTTTCTGATTCATCCATGATGGATGAAGAGCATACTCCCTATTTTGAAAAAAAAATGGGGGATAAAAAAATGGGAAAATGGGGGGAAAGGATGAGGGGGGATTTCCAATGATGGAAATCCCCCCTCAAGCTCATAGGGTAGGGAAAGCCTAGAGCTCTGATACCAAATGTTTGGAATGAACAGAGATGAGATATATTATACATGAAATGAGATACAATATATAGGCATAAGCCTATATGAAACACATGACACTTGTCAAGAGAAACTGACAAGTGTCAAGGAAGGCATAGTGCACATTACATTAATTCTAGCAGTGAATTAGTCAAGGATATTATCGATCATGGTACTATTCAAGTTTCCAACCCCCTCACACCACAAAATCAAAATCTGAGTATTTATCATAACCCATTACTTGAACACAGGGGGACTAATCCTCATGGGGCTCAACCCACTCAACAAGCTTAATCAAGATAAGTCAATAATATCCACAATAATCCTCCTTCCCATGTAGTTATTGGTATTATTAGCATCACTACTTGTAATCAAAACTATCCACAACATCAAGATGTGCCCATTCCCCCACTTCCACTTTTTACCTTATACCTACATAGCATTCCTTTTTGTTATGTTGCATTAACTATTCTTCCTTCTCTTATATCTTCTCCTACTTCCTCACTTCTTCACTTTCCCTTTCTTATTTTCTATCATCACCCATTGACCATTTCACTGATCATGTCAATTTAACCTTTCAAAAGGCTTGATATCACACATTCATCACTTCTAAAATAAGTGTCATATTTGACCCAAAATTTCTCCCATCATATCATATCCAAATTTTCCAAAACTTTCACCATTTTATCAAGCTCAAAAATATCTTTTTAACGATATATGTTTTGTCCAATTATGACATTTTTTGGTCCCCAAAAGTGCCAAAACATTGCATAGGGGTCAAACAGTCCAATTCGTAGGTCAACCTAAAAACTTAGGTCCAATTCACAGGTCACCCTGTGAACTCAAGTCTAGTTTGTAGGTCATCCTACAAACCCCATTTTTTCTATTCTATTGTTCATATTATGCATAGCTATGGCCCTGTACAACACCCACTTTCCTTTTCTACCATTTTTGACATCTCATCATTCATCATTTTTCAATCACATCTTCATCATTCCACCATTAATTTCATCAAGCTTCTATAATGGTTCTATCCATTTGATCTACATATTCTACAACTAGGTAATTCCCTCATATTATTCCAATCCATCATTCATGATTTGGAGGAGTGTCTCTCTTTCCACCACACCCTCCACATCTAGTGGAGTTTCACTTCCTTGCATCCCTTATTTCAAAAACTAGGGAAATTTCATCTTCTCCCTGTCCATCATTCAAAAGCGGGGTAATTTCATCTTATACCAATACATCATTCAATATCGGGGGTAACTTCATCCTCTCTCTAATCCATCATTCAAAATTGGGGTAATCTTATCTTCTACCTATTCATTATTTAAAACTGGGGGTGATTTCATCTTCTCCCAATACATCATTGAACACTAGGGGCAACTTCATCCTCTCCCCAATCCATCATTCAAAATTGAGGTAATTTCATCTTCTCCTCATACATCATTCAACATAGGGGTAGGTTCACCCTCTCCCAACCCATCATCTAAAATTGGGGTAATTTCATCTTGTCCCCATACATAATTCAAAATTGGGGTAATTTCATCTTCTCCCCATACATCATTCAAACATGAGGACAAATTCACCCTCTTCCAATTCATCATTCAAAATTGGGGTAACTTCATCTTTTCCCCATCCATCATTCCAAAATTGGGGCAACATCATATTCTCCCCATACATCATTCAAAACTAAGGCAATTTCATCTTCTCCTCATCCATCATTCAAAACTGGGGGTAATTTCATCTTCTCCCAATCCATAATTCAAACACTGGGGGTAATTTCATCTTCTTCCAAGGCATCATTCACAATTGGTATTTTACCTCTTTCCACTTCATCATTCACAACTAACACAATTCATCTCATTTCCACAAAATCTTTATGATTGGGGGAATTTTCTCCCCCTCCTAAATTATTTTGCAATTTGAGGATTGCATTCCCTTTTTAGACCACTTCTATACTTGGGAGAGGATTTTCCCTCTTTCCAACCATAGTTATCTTTCACGAAGTTAATCCTCCTTGCACATTCGTACTTCATCACCTCTCATATACTCATGATGGTGCCACCCAACATTGCACTCACAAATAAATCACCATCAATCACATAATATTACTTGATCCTAACAAACGGTATCCCTTTATTCCAGGTTGCACCCATTGCCATACATCAATAATTCATTCAATAATCATAGGTTTTGCTACAATACTTATGACATTTGGCCATAACAATAAATCACTAGGTTTAAAAAGGTTGTATCCTTTTATCAAAGGTGGTTCCATTTAACTCACCCTCATCAAATCAAATCAATATCTAGGTTAAAAAGGTTGCACCCTTTGTCTTGCCTTTATCACGATGGCTTTTCCAAAAAACCAGGTTTCTCCAAAATCCTTAGTAAAATTTTGGAATATTATTTTTAGAATCTCTTAGCAAACCAAGTTTCTTCAAAATCCTCAAAAAAAATTTGGATAGGTTTTCCAAAAACCTCAACAAAAAAATCAACACATAGGTTTGTCCAAAAACCTTAGCAAAAATTTGGATAGGGTTTTCCAAAAACCTCAACAAAAATTTGGATAGGTTTGTCCAAAAACCTTAGAAAAAATTTGGATAGGGTTTTCCAAAAACCTCAAAAAAAATTTGGATAGGGTTTTCCAAAAACCTCAGCAAAAATTTGGATAGGTTTTTCCAAAAACCTCAACAAAAATTTGGATAGGTTTTTCCAAAAACCTTAACAAAAATTTGGATAGGTTTCTCCAAAAACCTCAGTAAAAATTTGGATAGGTTTTTCCAAAAACCTCAAAAAAAATTTGGATAGGTTTCTCCCAAAACCTCAACACAAATTTGGATAGGTTTCTCCCAAAACCTTAGCAAAAAATTGGATAGAGTTTTCCAAAAACCTCAGCAAACACTTAGATAGGTTTATCCAAAAACCTCAGCAAAAATTTGGATAGGTTTCTCCAAAATCCTCAACAAACATTTGGATAGGTTTCTCCAAAAACCTCAGTAAAAAATTGGATAGGTTTGTCCAAAAACCCTTAGCAAAAATTTGGATAGTTTTTTTCTAAAAACATCAGCAAAAATTTGGAACTAGGTTTCTCCATAGATATAGATTAACATAGCATACACTAGCATAACATAATCCTAGCCTATCATAGACATAGCATATATATAGCCTAGCATAGGCATAGCATAGACATAGCCTATCATAACATAGCCTAGCATAGCATACTTATAGTATAGCATAGCCTAGCATAGCATACTCATAGCCTAGTATAGGTGTAACATCAGCGTAGCCTAGACATAGTCTAGCATAGCATAGCTTAGCCTAGTCATAGTCTAGAATAGAATAGCTTAGCCTATACATAGTCTATCATAGCATAGTCTAGCCATATACATAGCATAGCATAACCTAGCCTAGCAATTTTTCACTTATTGTAGACTTTCCGGTCTTAGCAGAAAGTTTGCTTCAAGGGGTAGCTTTCATCACTTGTAAATTCTTGTACATTCGACATCAAACACAAAACACATCTACAAAAAAAAACAAAAATACAAACAAGTCAAAATTGTCCATTGGCAACGTATCTTGAATTTCATTTTCCTCTTCTCCATTAATCTTCTACTTCATCTTCTCCCGCATCCACCTCTTTCTAGATCTATAAAAATGTTGTATGGTCATGCTTGGAGTGGCTACATACCTTTGATTTGACCCTATTATTACCTTCCCCTTTCTCCTCCATTTCATAGGCTCACTTCCCCACCTCTTCCATCCTAATCATCTACATCCATCAATCACATTGATGACCATAAAATATTGGCATTTAGTTTGACTATTTCATGCATCCATCCACACCTTTTGGATTTGGTCCTATACATGGAAGCCCACATTTTGAGTACACCTTCTTGCATCTATCTGTCTCACTTACTTTGCATTGTCAAGAACCACATTAGTTGCATACTCCTATATGTTTTTAGGTATTTTTCTGCATCATGTAGACATCACCCCTAGTCATGTTCTTTGTCCTTATTGTACATAAGCATTTCATTGCTCGTATACATCACAATATCAAATCTATTCTTAGATGCATGTTTACAAAAAGTTTTTTTTTTCTCAACCATTCATGGTTAGTTTAATCAACCTATATCAAATATCATCAAAATCTGCAAGATTTCAAGATTTTATCTAGCTTAATTGATTTTTTTCATGGACCACTCACACTACATATTAAATAAATTTTGAGTCTAGGGAGGACAACACCTTGTGTAAGCCTCACCATGTAGCGAATGGTTTCCCCTACTCACCCTATCATTTGAATTATCAAAATATGACATAGGGATAAACAAAGGGACAAGCATAAGAAAAAATAGAAAATGGGCAAAAAACAAAAGCCAATGGTCACAAAAAAAAAGAAAAAATAATATAAAAGAGCATAAAAAAATCAAAAGGAAGTGGAGCAAAAAATTACAAAAAAAATCCTCCAAGAGTACTACAACTATGCTTGACTACCTTTGGTCCTTTAGTTTAACATAACATCATGGGATGATTTCCATCTCTATAAATAGGCTCCAAGAGCCTACCTACTAGTGGAATAGTCTTCCAAGTGATGACACCTCTGTCACATTAGTGACATTCTCTTGTACAGATCACTGTGCGCTTGTGGATGAACTAGCTACTTTGGCTAAGTTTTAAATGGGTTAGTCCAACCTCCCTCAAAATGGATAAGTGAACATCATGTGCACACATAGGTCATTGAGTGATTCAACCTCAATTATGGTAGTTAAGATATCTTCATGATATTTCTTGAAAATTAGATTAGTTTGATTCTTCATACTATGTCATTTGAGCTCCTAGAAACTCTTTTAAATATTCACTATGCTTGATAATTAGGTTCGTGTAGCATCATCAATCACTCTATTTGTCATATATATATTCTCATTCACACTTGTATTTCTCATACACCGCACCAGCTCATGATTTGTTACATATCTTTCATGTGCATCTTGTACACCTCAGTCAGTTTGTACACCACATATTTTCTTGTTTCATGTTCTGATCATTAGGTAGTGTACTTCTTAATTGTCACCTCTAGGATAAAATTTTGATTTGGTTTCGCTTTTTGCTTTTTCTAATTGACATATTTGTATGTTGTTTTTTGTATCCCGTCTACTTGACCTAATGGTTTTATTCCTCACTTTGTAAGAAGGTTTTGGGTTCATTTCAAAACTCCTCAAATCAATTAAAAACAATTATCACCTCTAGTACTCAATGAATTTTAAATATGTCTTGAACAAATATTTTTACCATCATGAGAGCATCATTTTTGTGGTTCCCTAATATAAAATGTGTTATCTTTGTCAATTTGTCAACAATGACTAGTATAACATCACATCAATTCTTGGATAAACATGGTCCCTATATAAAAATCCATACTAATAATTTACCATTTACATTTGAGAATATCATGAGGATAAATCATCCTTACTATATGTATAAGCTTAGCATTTACCTATAACACTCAATACATTTGGCTATAAAAGTAGCTAAATCCTTATTTAGTCTAGGCCAAAAATATATATTTTTTAGATCAACCACCATCTTTGTCACTCCTAGGTTCTCTAAGTATGGGTAGAGAGTATTTTTTTAGCACTATATATCTTATTTATCCTTCATTAGGTACATACATGTAGCCCTCATATATAAGCAACCCGCCTAACTCAAATTAATATCCCTCAAATCTATGATCCTTTATATTAGCTAATGAAGCACCCTTTACATGGTTATAATGTGTATCATTTCTTAACTAATTTATCACTTAATCCCTGAAGGTTTTCCACATAGTAATTAAGGTTTATATGTGTCTCCTTTGGCTTAAATTATCTACCACCATTTTTTTCTTTCCTTTAATATAATTAATATCAAAATCATACTCAGAGAAATTATAGTCACATTCATTGTCTTGAATTCAAATTATGTTGGAAAAATATGTATCACAACCCTTGGTGATTTATTTTTAATATAAAAGGTTTACCCATTAAATTATGGATCTAGATCTATAGAGCATGAACTATTACTCCTAGTTACAAATTATATGGGATATATTTTAGTTTATAATTTTTGATCTTGTGAGTTTTTCATGTTACTTTCTGCTCCTACATGAGTACACCACCTAATTCCTTCCTTAAGCTATGTGTGGTTACTATAAATTCATCATTACAGTTAGACACCTTTAATATTGGGATCTGTTGGACTTAAAAAATACAACTTAATCCACACCCATAATTTTAAAAAAGGGACTAATGGTCTAGGTGATTTTAGGGTTCAAGTTCGGTCTACAATGTTGAAAGTCATAAACTATGGTTCAAATTATCCAAGTCTACCTAAATTTCACCCAAATAAGCTTCTTAAAATATCCCTAAGTCATCCATGAAAATTAAAATCTCTAACCATCCATCACCCTTTCAAAAGTAATTCACTGATCCCATCTGTGACCACTCTAAGCCATCGTAGATAGTATTAACTACAAAAGCCTCATCACTTATCAAAATCCTTATCACAAATCCTATAAACAGTCTGAGTTAGTCATCAGTAACAAATATTGATCATCTCTCATCCAAACCATTGTATCTTATCCCATATTCAATGGTATTTCTCATCAACAATCGATTAAAATGTAGCCTTAAAGACAAAATATTTTGTCACGCTTAAAAATCTATTGTCACCGATCCTATCCATGACTAAATATAGACATAAATAAGTAGCCAAGTCTAAAGATACACTATCACTTATCAAGGCTCTTCATTGCCAATCAAATCAACGATAGATATTTCTCATCGGTGATCGCGTTGACACAAAAAAAGGAAAAATGCATGACACTCTTGCAAAGCATTATTGCTAATACGATCATCAATCACTCTTCCCAATCAATGATAGCTTGAGATATAAAGAATGTAGTGTATGTCATCACCCTTAGAAAGCTCTATCACCAATTCTATAAATGACTACCCTTCTTAATTAGCAATAACCAATTTAAAAACTAAGATAAGGGTCTTAAAAATGTTAGCTTAGCAAGTCCCCCCCATAGTAGAATTTGGTCAAGCAAAGTTGTTTTAAAGATAAAGTCGTTGCTCCTGCAAAGCCTTGTCATTGATCCAAATCAATGACAGGCTAAAATTCTCCTAAAATCATTGTTGCTCTTCATTGCTCCCATTGTTGATCCATAATTAGTCCTATCAATGATAGTCTTTTCCATTAGCAATAATTCCCAAATCTAGGTTAAATCATCACTAGTCCAAAGCATTATCTTTGATTCAATCAATGAAGCCCTTCCCTCATCAGCAAGCATTAAAAATGTCAGTATAGACATAGTATCTCATTTAAAAATTAGTGATTAAGCCTAATCATCATATTTTCAAAATCATGGTCGTCAATCCAATCAAAAATAGTTTAAGAAAATCGATGATACAATGTACTCCTACCTATTCTTGTCACTCATGAAGAATACCCATCACCGATTCAATCAGTGATAGACCAAGGCAAAATATGCAAAAAGAGATCAATGGCCCTAGACCATCCTGGGCAAGATCGATGAAGCTTGTTCTACATGGGAGGATGTGTGGCTCACTATTCAAGGACTAATAGATAGTATGGAGTGCCAAGCATCCCATGAACCAAAAGTAGTAAAATCACAAGGTGTCTCGAGCATAATATATCTCTTTGAGGTAGATGAAGATCAACTAGATCATTCATGACAAGTTTCAAAATTATGGCTACTACAAAATACAAGAGCCCAAAGGAGTAATGCAATGCCATCAGCTTAAGACCACTCAGAAGGAAGGCAAGGAAATTGAGTAAATTAAGAAATTGCTCAAAGTAGAGATCATTGAGCCATGTGAATAAAATATTTCACACAAGCTCAAGTCCTTGAATTGTACCAAGAAAAGCAAGATCATGAAATGAGCAACTCAAAGGATAGATTCAATGCAGACCCAAGATAGGCAGATCTACTCGTATATACAGAGCATGATGTTGTTGTCATCAGTTGATAAAGTGGACTATCTCTATGCAGCTTTAAATAAAGAAGGTAGGCATGACAAAAGGATCAATAGTAATGATGGGCTAGAGCATGCAAAAAGCAATGATCATGGAAGACTATGAGCAAGGCAAAAATTTCCTGTGTAGAATACGTAGAAGGCATAGTAAGAAGAAGAAAGTGCTCAAACAACAACATTTTCTATGCTTCAAAAGGATAGTAACGCCTCAATGGAATATAGTTATAGAGGGATCACCTCAATGGAATGTAGTTATGGAAGTGTACCTTTATAGTCACTCCTACCAATCTGCACACTTCTAGATCTCATTTTCCATTCTATATTTCCTCTCATTTCTCTTTTCCCTCCCCTTTCTAGGCATTCTCTCTTAATCACCATCACAGTCTACTCCACAAAGCACCATCTCACCACCATTATCTATAGTCTTCCACATCCATTGTGCTCAATTATTCCCACCACCATCCACATTGTCTCCCATCTTGTTCCATCTTATTGTATTCTTTCTTTCCTATCTTCACCATCACATTGGGTCCCCCTCTATTTCATCCTAAAAATATACCTACATCAGTCCTAGTCAAAGAGCACCTGAATATGAGAAGGTAGATGACTAGGATAATAGGAATTCAAAGGAATACACTCATATTACCTTTTTACATAAATTCAATAGTATATTCAAAGGCCTGGCCCACCACTATTAAAGAGCCCCCTTCAAATCAAAAGTTGAACATATAAGTCCTAATAATAGATAGAGCAATTTTCTTTTTTAAACAAATAAGTAGCCTAGCAAAGGTTTTGATAGTTGGCATCAATTGATTCTACTGTAACAAACTCAGGAAGCTGAAATGATGCCCGACCATGAAAATGTTCCAAGTGGTAGCCTCTGCACCAAGCATCTATAACTGATTTTGGATAGCCTAGTTATAAAAGGAGTCAAAGCAGTCAAGCTTCATCATCAAGCAAATCACGTAACAAGCTCATGTGAGGTATTCTGAGTGTTCTATCTAGGTTATCGTATCTTCTCTATTTTTCTTTGTTTTAGCCATCTTCTCAATTTCTTCCCACCCTTGTGCAGGTATTGCTAAAAGTAGGACAGTCTATCTGAGATGATTTCTAGAAGTTGTTCTAGAGAGCCAAAGTCTATATGTCACTACTTTTAGAATAGTAGATAGTAATCCCCTGTTACATCATTTGAATGGGGTGACCATTGTATTGTATTGTTCAAAAAACTTGAGTGATATACCAAGTTTATTCATTGTAAATGCTTCATTTTGAATATAATACAAACTATCTGGTTCTCTCTTTCTAGAAAGCTTTGTGCAATGTGTGTATGTTATCTTGTCTACATTTTACATTATTTGAACATGTAGACAACGTTTCTTCGTTGATTAATGAGTCTATGTTTGTTATGATATTTGAATGAGCATAGATTCATTAGTCTTTCTTTCTCTTTCTGTTCTCTGTCATATGAATGATTAAAATTGCTATGATAGCCCAATGGATAAGGCATCGGTCTATCTTTAATAATATGCTTGTATCATATGCTTGGTCAATCATATTTTACTATTTAATTAAATCTAGTTGAGCTATTTTTTGAGAAACATTGTAGAAGCTCATATTAGGGTGTCTAGACCTGGCCTGTTTAGCTTTCAAGTTATCCTAGGATGAAGTGGTGAGTCAACTAGAGCTCACATATCTGCTTGTGGGTCTTCAAGGATTTGAATAGTGTGATAGTCTATAAGGATATTCAAATATTTCCACAATAGTTTTTTGGCATCGTTGCCAAATATTGAACCTTTTGTGTGTCAATCTCACCATTTTTTTTAGAGTTTATCTCCTACGACAACTTATTACTTAGAATTTAATTTTTTTCTGATGAAATATAATATTCTAATATCCTATAAGTTCTAGGATTTTCAAAATATTGTCTAAGAGACTGAGGAAATTTTAAGCTGAGCAATCTTGGCTTGAGTGAGATTCTACTTGCACCAAAAGTGTGACTGAATGAACCCAAAAGAAGATAAAGAAGAATCTAACTTGGTGCACACTAGATGTAGTAACAAAGAGCTCTTCCCAGTATTTGAAGACCTAGAGGTATTTACTCATAAAGGCCCAGTCCTTAAAAATTTTGTTTATCATAATAAGGCTTATATAGTTAGTAATAAGTCTAGTAAGAAGTCTATCCCTATAAGCAACTCTATTATTAGCACTCCCATAGTCAGTACCCCTATCATCACTATGGCACAACCAAATCAGAACCTACAAGTATGGAGGACTAATAGGTATAGACCTTTCCAACTACCTCAGAACTTACATCCCTTGCCAACCAAAGCCCATAAATATTTGCCTAAATTCTAAGGTAATACGGTTGTCTCTAGAGAAGATCATATCAAAAGCTTCTTATATGCATTAGATAGCCTAGAGGTTGAACATGAGGATGTAGTTCTCAGACTATTCTTACAAATATTAGAGGGTGATGCAAGAGACTGGTTCAATTCTCTCCCTACTGATCAAATCCTCGATTTCTAGACTATGGAAGGAATATTTTTAAAGAAATATGAGGAAAGAAAGAATGAGTAGTCTTTATTGATAGAGCTCGTGATAGTAAAGAAGAAAGAAAATGAGTCTGTAGAAGATTTTAATAGATGATTTTTCAAAATTAGAAATAAAATTCCAATTACCCTAAGACCCACTGATCATCAAGCCATATGCTTCTATAAGAATGCTTTCTCTGGAGAATTCAGCTATGAGTTAAGGTAACATAGGGCCAACACCATTGATGATTGTATGGAACAAGCCCTAGAAATAGAAAGAAATATGTTAGATAGTGGGAAGATGAAGCCATATACCTCTGAGTCAAGTTCCAGCCAAGTGGATAGGAAACCTAAGAAGGTTGGGTTCACAATGTTGAGGAAAATTGAGGTTGACCCTCTAGAAATATTATCCAACCAATTCACCAAAATGTTTAATACAATTAATAATAGGTTATCTATAATTGAGAGGGATAAGTTTGTAATTGATGAACAACCAACCCAAATGTAGATTGATAATAGACCCCAATTTTGGAGGAACTTTAATAGAAATTGGACAAGAAATAATGGGGAAGAAGGAAGTAAAAGTAAAAATAATGGTTGGAAAAGGAGAGAAGGTCCAAAAGATATGGATGTAGTCCCAAATCCCATGGCCACTACTAATATTATCTCTAACTTTTGATACTATTGTAGTGAGTGTGATGCACCCCATAACCCATTTGACTATGCAATCTATCTAGGGGCACATCCTAATGATAATGTAGAGGAAGAATCAGATGAAGAAATAAGAATAAATGCCTGTTGGACTAAAGAAGATGAAGAAAGAGAAAAATAGTTTGAAAAAGAAATGGAAGAATTACCTAAGTCAGAAAAAGAACCTAGAGCTATGGTCTTAGAAAATCTGGAAATCCTTAAAAGACCTCAGGATGATAGATATGAAATGATGAAATTAGGAAAGATCACTCCAATAACTGAAGAGGTGGAAAGCCTAGAAAGAATGCATGCTATTAACCTGAGAGGTAGAATAGTGCCTGATAGGATAAATAAAGCTAACAAAGTTGATACAATTCAACAAACTCCAAATAGAGATAAAGCTACCAAGAACCAAATAATTGGTAATCATCAAGTAGCCCTAAAATTGAAACAAGAAATGAGGTTCAAAAACAACCAGAGTTTGACAAGAGTGTTGAAGTAAAAAAGTCTGAATTTGATGCAGGCCAAGAGCTGGCCAAACAAAAAATAAATATCACCTTTGGAGAGTTAATGACTATACCCAAGTATAGAGATCAGGTGTGTCAAGCCTTTGGTTTGGTTGAGCCATCTCATAATCACATATGCAATTTCTCAGTAGTGGAAAAGCCCAAACCCATTCCTAGAAATCCTTCAATAGTCAGACCTTTCTATATATCCTTGAGATATAATTCTGACTTTGGGGAATAATATGTAATTCATAACTGTATGTTAGATAGTGGAGCTTCACATAATGTCATGCCTAAACAAGTGGTAGATCAGTTAGGTCTAATATGCACCAAAGACTCTCCCCCAATATCTATTATGGATAGTAGACAAATCCCATGTGCAGGAATTATTATAGGACTACTTGTCTATCTAGACCAATACCCAAAGAAGGGCATAGTCATGGATGTAGTTGTAGTTGATGTAGATCCATTTTTCTTGCTACTACTCAAGACATTGGGCTGAACAATTAGGAGGATCCATCCAATTAGATTGGTCTTATGCCACTATTCCCCTTATAGCTAAAGAGCAAGTTACCCTCAGGAGGGAACCCTTCCATAGATATTTTGTTGAGCTCAAGAAGTCTGATAATACCACTGTCAATTTAGTCTAGTATTTTGAGGAGAAAGAGATAGGAGTCTACTCTATCTGGCATTCCCCATTCTTAGATAAGGTACCCACAGTAGTTGATATGGACCCACAAACAGCCATAGAGGTTGATGTCGAGTCCACAAGAATTTTGACATCAAAAATGTGGACCCTCACATTTGATGGAGCTAAGTCACACACTAGGGTAGGAGTTGGGGTCAACTTGACTGACATCAATGGAAACTATCTAGGCATACCATACAGACTGCACTTTCCTTGCACAAATAATGTGGTAGAATATGAAGCATTATTGTTAGGCTTAAGAAAGGCTAAAGAATTAGGGATTAACTATCTGACTGTATATGGAGATGTTAAATTAATAATATAATAGATCAAAGGTAAATATCAAGTTAAATACCCTAGACTCAAATAGTATAAATAGGTTGTGCAAGAAGAAATAAATAAGTTTTTGGCTTTCAACATCACTTACATCCCACGAGAAAAAAATTAGGTAGCCAACCTATTGGCAATTAATGCTTTCGGTTTAGATAGTCTAGAGATAGACACTAAATATCAAGAAAGGTTCCCTACTATTTTAGTATATCATCCTTCTATCCCAGACAACATAGTGTATCTACAAGTCTTTCAGGATGACATTGACATCAAAGATTTTATGACACTACAGAATCAATATGCTGAGATTATTTGTGATGAGGAAGATGAAGAAAAGCTTAAGAAAGTGATTGGAGAACCTATGGAAGTGATACAATTAAAGACTAACAAGCTACCCAAAGGACTGATATCATTGGAGAGTTTGTTTGATGATTTTGATAAAGCCCATAAACCAACCTTGCAAGGATTGGAAGTAGAAGAAATTAATATTGGCATCGAGCAAGAACCTAAAATGGTGAAGGTTGAAAAATCTATGTCAGAAAAAGAAAAAAGAGAATACATAAAATATCTAAAAAAGCATAAGGATGCCTTTGCTTGGAGTTATGAAGACCTCAAAACTTTTAACATCGAGGTAATGAAGCATATTATCCCACTCAAGGAGGGTACTAAACCACATAGATAGAAATAGAGGAAGTTTAATCCAACATTGCACCCCATAATGTAGAAAGAAGTTCAAAAGCTATTAGATGCCAAGATTATTAGAAAAGTTAGGTTTTCAACTTGGATAGCAAATTTGGTGCCAGTAAGGAAGAAAAATGGAGATATCAGACTGTGTGTAGACTTTAGAAATTTAAATAAAAACTCCTTGAAAGATAATTATCCACTTCCAAACATGGAACAACTGTTACAGGCTATTGCAGGATCAACCAGAATGTCTCTGCTAGATGGATTCTCAGGCTATAACCAAATTCAAGTGAACCCTAAAGATAGGCATAAGACAACCTTCACTACTCCTTGGGGAATATTTGAGTATCTCAGAATACCTTTTGGATTGATGAATGCTAGGGCCACATTCCAAAGAGCTATGGATTTTGCTTTCAAAGGTCTGATGTTTAAAATGGTGGTAGTCTATTTGGATGACATAATTATTTTCTCTAAAAACCTTGAAGATCACTTTGAGCATCTCACCCAAGTATTTTCTAGGTGTAAAGAATTTGGTATTTCACTAAATCCCAAAAAGTGTATCTTTGGAGCAAAATAGGGCAAGTTGTTGGGACACATTATCTCTAAAGAAGGGATTAGTATAGACCCTGAAAGAACTGAGGCCATTGCCAAAATTCCCCCACCCAAGAATTTGAAAGGAGTCAGATCATTCTTTGGGAAAATTAATTTCGTCAGAAGGTTTGTGCCAAATTTTACCCAAATTGCAAAGCCTATAAACAACATGATCAAGAAAGAAGGTATTATTAGATGGATAGAAGAAAATTTGTAAGCTTTTCAAAAAATCAAAGATGCTATTACCCAAGCTCCTGTATTAGCCTATCCAAATTATCACAAAGATTTTAATATTTACTCTTTCTCTTCAGAAGATGCCATTGTTATTGTATTGTCATAAAAGGATACAGAAAATATAGAAAGACCAGTGGCATTCATGAGCTCAGGATTGAAAGGATCACAACTAAAGTACACCATGATAGAGAAGTAGGCCTTCACACTCATAAAAGCTTTAGAGCACTTCAAAGGAATTTTTGGAGCTAATAAAGTCATAGCTTGTATTCCCTTCTCAGCTGTCAAAGATGTTTTCACTCAGAATGAGCCTACAAGTAGTTCATCTAGATGGACGGTCAAGCTACAACAATATATGGTGGAATTCAAAGTTGTGAAGACCATCAAAGGACAAGGCCTAGCAAAATATATAGCAACTAAAGGGGGAGAAGACTTCAATAATATAGTAAAGAATATTAATATACATCAAACTGATAAAAAGAGAGCATCTGAAGATGACTGGTATAAAGACATTGTGAAATACTTGTAGATATTAACACTCCCTACTGGTTGCACTCAGAATAGAATGAGAAGTATCAAATTACAAGCACAAAAATATTATGTCCAAGAAGATAAGTTGTATTGGAGACACCCAAGTGGTGTACTACTGCTCTATCTTTTTCAAGAAGAGGTAGCTGGAATCATTGAGGAATTTCATGTTAGATTTTGTGGAGGACATTTTGCACCAAAGGCAACTACTAACAACATCATGAGGGTAGGATATTATTGGCCTTCCATGTTCAAATATGTACACCAACTAGTAAGAAAATGTCAAAACTATCAGATATTTGATGGTAAGAAAAAGTTGCCTGCTATACCTTTAAAACTTGTGATAGTAGAAGCTCCTTTCACTCAATGGGGTCTAGACCTGATAGGAGAGATTAATCCAAACTCATCAGGAGGTCATCGATGGATAATAACTACCACAGATTATTTCACCAAATGGGTGGAAGCTGCTCCATTAAAAATATCTACTATATAAGTCATTATTAAATTCTTGGAAGAAAATATCCTGACCAGATTTGGGGTACCCAGAAAATTGGTAACTGACAATGGCAGTAGTTTTATTTCCTATGAGATGGTAGATTTTTGTAGTAAGTATAGTATTGAACTAACTCATTCAGCCAACTACTATCCTCAAGGAAATGGCTTGGCATAATCCTCAAATAAAAATATTATAACCAGGATAAAAATATCTCTAGGCAGAAATAAAAAGAGTTGGGATAATGAGCTAAAATTTGCTCTGTGGGCTGATAGAATTTCCATCAAGAGAGCTATAGGAAGAACACCTTATGAATTGGTATATGGAGAACATGCCTTACTTCCCCCACAAGTTGAGAGACTTGCCTTGGCTTTGTTACTCCAAGATCACAAAAATCCTGACAGTCTACAGAGAAGAATGGATCAGATTGTCAAATTGGAAGAAGATAGAAGAGATGCTCTTAATAGAATGACCCAAGAAATACATAAAACTACACAAGTATTCAATAAGAAGGCTAGGGGAAAGCCATTTGTAGAAGGAGACATAGTATTGTATTGGGACCCAAAAAATGATAAACCAGGAGAAAAAGGCAAGTTAGAGCCCAAATGGCTAGGCCCTTATCAGATTTTCTAGAAGATAGGCCAACACACCTATAGGTTGCAGACCCTACAAGGTGAAGAGATGCAATTCTCGATAAATGGCCAACATTTGAAGATCTACCATCCCTGTAATGGAGATTAGTTTTGTATGAACTATTTTTGTCTACCTTTGTACATATGTATATATTATTCAATTAGTTTCAGTTCTTTTATATTCTATGTGTTTCCATTAAATTTTATAATAATAAGTTTTGGTTTGTTATGTTGTTAAGTGTTTAGTTTTTTTATTATGTTCAGTCTTAGCCAAGATGGTCATGAAGCAAGAATGTTGTAGATATTGTGTCTAGAAGTAAGTCCTTAAGAGCAATAGGTCCATAGGAGAAAGTTTTAGTCAAGGATATATTGCTTGTAACTAGAGATTCTAGAGTTCTCAAGAGAAATTTTTATCTTGTTAGACTCAAAATTTCTCTTGTCCCAGATAGAGCCTGTGTTGGGCTTCAAAAATCCCAACTTAATTCACACCCCTAATTTTCAACAAGGACTAGTGGTCTAGGTGATTGTAGGGTATAAGTTCGGTCTACAATGATTGAAAGTCATAAACTATGGTTCAAAAAATATCCAAGTATACCTTATTTTCACTCAAATAATCTTCCTAAGGTTTCCCTAAATCATTCATCAAAATCTAAAAATCTCTAACCATCCATTGCCCTTTCAAAAGCCCTTCATCGATCCCATCCACGACCACTCTAAGTCATCATCGATAGAATTAACTCCAAAAAGCATCATCGCTCATCAAAACCCTTATCATCGATCCTATCAATGACCTGAGTTAATCATCAATGATAAAATATTACCCATCTCTCATCCAAACCATAGTCACTAATCCCATCTCCAATAGTCTTTCTCATCAATGACCAATTAAAATGTAACCTTAAAGCTAAAATATACTATCGCACTTAAAATTCTACTATCATCGATCCTATCTATGACCAAAGGTAGACATCAATGAGTAGCCAAGTCTAAAGATACACTATCGCTCATCAAGGCTCTTCGTCATCGATCGAATCAATGATAGATATTTCTCATCAATGATCACATTAAGATAGAAAAAGGAAAATACATAAGTCACTCTCATAAAGCATTATCATCGATCCGATCAATGATCACTCTTCCTAATCAATGATAGCTTCGAGACATAAAGAAGTCAGTGCATGTCATCACCCTTAAAAATATCTGTCAAATTCCATCAGTGATCACCCTTCTTAATTAGTGATAACCAATTTCAAAACTAAGACAAGGGTCTTAACCATGTCAACCTAGCAAGTCCCTCCCATGGTGGAATTTGGTCAAGCAAAGTTGTTTTTAAAGATAAAGTCATCACTCTTGCAAAGCCTTATCATCGATCTAAATCAATGACCATAACACCCATCAACGATAGGCTAAAATTCTCTTAAAATCATTATTGCTCTTCATTGCTCCCATCATCGATCCATCATTAGTCTCATCAATGATAGTCTTTTCCATCAATGATAATGCTTAGAGCTAGGTTAACTCATCGCTAGTCTAAAGCATTGTTATTGATTCAATCAACAAAGCCCTTCCATCACTAACAAGTATTAAAAATATTAGTCTAGGCACAATATCTCATTTATGCATTAGTGATCAAGCCTAACTGTCATCTTTGCAAAATTATAGTTATTGATCCGATTGACGACAATTTAAGATGATTAGCAATGCAATATTCATGCCTATTCTTGTCGCTCATGAAGAATACCCATCACTGATTCAATCAATGACAGACCAAGGTAAAAGGTGAAAAAGAGATCAATGATCCTAGACCATCCTGGGCAAGATCGATGAAGCTTGTTCTACATGGGAGGATGTGTGGCTCACTGTTCAAGGATTGATAGATAGTATGGAGTGCCAAGCATCCCATGAACCAAAAGTGATAAAATCACAAGGTGTCTCGAGCATAATATATCTCTTTGAGGTAGATGAAGATCAACCAGATCATTCATGACAAGTTTCAAAATTATGGTTGCTATAAAATACAAGAGCCCAAAGGAGTAATGCAATGCCATCGACTTAAGACCGCTCAAAAGGAAGGCAAGAAAACTGAGTAAATTGAGAAATTTCTTGAAGTAGAGATCACTGAGCCACGTGAATAAAATCTTTCACACAAGCTCAAGTCCTCGAATTGTACCAAGAAAAGACAACTCAAAGGATAAATTCAATGCAGACCCAAGATAGGCAGATCTACTCGTATATACAGAGCATGATGTTGTTGTCTTTAGTTGATAAAGTGGACTATCTCTATGCGGCTTTAAATAAAGAAGGTAGGCATGATAAAAGGATCAATAGTAATGATAGGGCAGAGCATGCAAAAAGTAATGATCATGGAAGACTGTGAGCAAGGTAGAAAGTTCCTGTGTAGAAGATGTAGAAGGTGTAGTAAGAAGAAGAAAGTGCTCAAACAACAACATTTTCTATGCTTCAAAAGGATAGTAATACCTCAACGGAATGTAGTTATAGAGGGATCACCCCGATGGAATGTAGTTATGGAAGTGTACCTTTATAGTCACTCCTACCAATCTGCGCACTTCCAGATCTCATTTTCCATTCTGTCTTTCCTCTCATTTCCCTTTGCCCTTCCCTTTTTGGGTATTCTCTCTTAATCACCATCATAGTATACTCCACAACACACCATCTCACCACCATTGTCTATAGTCTTCCACATCCATTGTGCTCAACTATTTCCACCACCATCCATATTGTCTCTCATCTTGTTCCATCTCATTATGTTCTTTCTTCCCTATCTTCACCATCACGTCGGGTCCCCCTCTATTTCATCCTAAAAATATACCTACATCAGTCCTAGTCAAAGAGCACCTGAAGATGAGAAGGCAGATGACTAGGATAACAGGAATTCAAAGGAATACACTCATATTACCTTTTTGCATAAATTCAATAGTATATTCAAAGGCCTGGCCCACCACTATTAAAGAGCCCCCTTCAAATCAAAAGTTAAACATATAAGTCCTAATAACAGACAGAGCAATTTTATCCTTAAACAAATAAGTAGCCTGGCAAAGGTTTTGATAGTTGGCATCAACTGATTCTACTGTAACAAACTCAGGAAGCCTGAAATGATGCCCGACCATGAAAATGTTCCAAGTGGCAGCCTCTACACCAAGCATCTGTAACTGATTTTGGATAGCCCAGTTATAAAAGGAGCCAAGGCAACCAGGCTTCATCATCAAGCAATCACACAACAAGCTCATGAGAGGTATTCTGAGTGCTTTATCTAGGTTATCGTATTTTCTCTATTTCTTTGTTTTAGCCATCTTCTCAATTTCTTCCCACCCTTGTGCAGGTGTTGCTGAAAGTGAGGCAGTCTGTCTAAGATGATTTCCAAAAGTTGTTCCAGAGAGCCAGAGTCTATATGTCACTACTTTTAGGATAGTAGATAGCAATCCCCTGTTACATCATTTGAACGGGGTGATCCATTGTATTGTATTGTTCAGAAAAACTTGAGTATTATATTGGGTTCATTCATTGTAAATGCTTCATTCTGAATATAATACAAACTATCTGGTTCTCTCTTTCTAGAAAACTTTTGTGCAATGTGTATGTTATCTTGTCTACATCTTACATTATTTGAACATGTAGACAATGTCTCTTCGTTGATTAATGAGTCTGTGTTTGTTACGATATTCGAATGAGCATAGATTCATCAGTTTTTCTTTCTCTTTATGTTCTCTATCATATGAATGGTTAAAAATTGCTACGATAACCCAATGGATAAGGCATCGGTCTACCTTTAATAATGAATGCTTGTATCATATGCTTGGTCAATCATATTTCATTGCTTATTTTAATCTGGTTGAGCTATTTCTTGAATAAATAGTTAGCAAGCTCATATTAGGGTGTCCAGACCTGGCCTGTTTAGCTTCCAAGTTATCCTAGGATGAAGTGGTGAGTCAACCAGAGCTCACATATCTGCTTGTGGGCCTTCAAGGATTTGAAGAACGTGATAGTCTGTAAGGATATTCAAATATTTCCACAACATGATCATTGTAATATATTCGTAAGAATTTGAAAAGCTTTCTCACTTTTTTTCGAACTATTCAAATATTTTTCCTTCTATTGAAGATATGCAATAGGGTTGGCTATTTTTGAAAAGCCTTCAATAAACCTCTTGTAATATTTTACTAACCCCATAAAAATATACACCTCATGAATAATTTTTTAAGTTGGATTTTCTAGAATAACTTTTATATTTATTAGATCCACTACTATTCCCTCAACAAATAGTGTTTCACCTAGATAGTCTATTTTCTTCTACAAAAATGCATATTTGGATAACTTTCCATAAACTTGATGTTCCTTTAGCCTATTCATCACCATTCAAATGTGCTCAAAATGCTTCCTCTTATTTTGGGAGTAGATTAGAATGTCATCTAGAAAGATGATAAAGAACTTATACAAAATATCTTAGAACTCACTATTTATAAATTCATAAAAGTTGTGGGTATGTTTGTAAGACCAAAAGGTACCACTATAAACTCATAATGTTTGTACCTAGTGTAGAGTAGCAAAAACCATACACCTAAACATTTATGAAATCAAATTGACAAATGCAAATTATGTAACCATAATGAGACAAAAGAATGAAGAAAATAGTGTCCTTCTCATTAATATTTGAAATTATCTTTTACAAAGCGGTTACAAAGATATCCCTCTTAGGGATAGATAACTATTTGATATAAATTACAATAGAAGACCAAAATATAGGTGTAATTTTTAGAGTCTTTGATTTTTTGTTCTTTTCCAACCATACAATCCAAAGTATTGTATCTTTCGATATATCCTAGATTGTTTGTAATGCCTAACTTTTAAAAGTACTTTTAACCATTCTTCAATTTTGTCATTCATCACAATGCATTTACCAAACATATTAATAATCAATTGTCAAAGTTCCTAGTCTATTGAACAATGTCAAGGAATATACTCGGAATGAGAAAAGATAGATGAGATGTTTTTCGCAGGACTGCCCAAACCGCCGAACTCATTTCAGCCATATCTCACTCATACGGACTCGGATTGAGCTAAAATTTTGAGGGTAGATGCCTGAAAAACCCTAGAACGTCTCCACAAATTTTTTTATCATTTGGAACAACACAGATCCTAGCACAGCCCTATGTTTTAAAAACATATTTGGCAAGTAGCTATGCGAGGGTTTCATCTGGGTTGACTGCAAGCAGCTCCAGAGGTTGGTTTTTAGGGCCTTCAGGCCCTAGCGGCAAATATTTTTGTGGTTTATGCTCAATATTTTAGTAGGAAATGTTGCAAGGGATACAATATGGGTTAGAAATTTGTCTTTCAATAGATCATACTATGAACTTGAATGACAACGGCTTCCAATTTACTGCACAAAAGAAAAGTGAAAACCATACCTTTCCACGATGTCTAGGGTAAGTATTAAAGAGATCACGAAACAAGTTTCAAGAAATTGATCAAAAAATGGCTCATATATCAAGTGAATCTGGTGCTAAGGTGCACCCACAAAATAATTCTACTGTGAAAACCCCTATCAAGGGTAAGAATTTCGAATACTCAATACCAAAAATTAATTTTAGGGATGCCCTTCGTGGTGGACAGCCTCAACCCAATGCTAATATCAATATTAGGGCTTCCCATAAACCTGTAAGAATGCCTAATATTGATCCCAAGAAAATAGAGTCAGGATGTCTTAAAGCGGTGATGGAACTCCTATTGTTAAGCTTGATATGGGTAACATTCAGACTGACATTGAAGATTTGGAAAAAAGAGGACTAATTTTTCGATTCGTGGGTTTTCGTCCGAGTCTATCTACTTTCAAAGTCTAGGTTGCAAAAAGCTGGAAAACTAAAGGTGAGTTACAAATCTCTATATATCCAAACGGTTATTTTCTTGTTTTATTTGCTAATAATGCAGATAGAGAGAAAACTTTTCAAGGGGGTCCTTGGTTTTTTGGAAGGACAGGGCTTTTCATGAAGCCCTGGCATACTAAATTTAAAACCAAAGAAGAGATGCCTTCTATAGCTCCCGTGTGGGTTAGACTCTTTGGCATCCCTATTGAATTTTGGAATCCTACTATTTTTTCTTCAATTGGAAACTCTTTAGGAACTTTTATGATGACTGCTGATTGTACTCAAAATTTTGAACATATTATTTATGCTCGGATTTGTGTTTTAATGGATTTTGACAAACCCCTACCTAAAAATATCACATTACAATTTGGGGAAGACACTTGGGAGCAAGTAGTGGACTATGAGAACATTCCTTTTCGTTTTAGATTTTGCCATGAATATGGTCATTTGGCCAGTGGTTACCCAAATAAAATTTCTGATCAATAGAAAGAAGATATAAACTCAACAGGTTTCCAAATACCTAAGAAGAACACTCAGAAAAACCAGTTATGAAGGATCAATCAAATTCATCTGCTAATATGTTTGAAATCCTTTCCACAAATGATGTCCCAAGTGAGGAAGAGGAAATAATGGAAACTAAAATCTTAGAAACACAATTTAAATATGAAGGGAAGAAATCAGAGACAAACCAACAAATCAAAGGTTTTCAACAGAAAAAAAAAGAGAAAATTTACACAAGAAAAACAATATTTCAAATGTCAAAACTTCAAATAATGCAGGTCCTAATATATACTCCATTGAACCATCTAGTAAAATTTTGGCTATGTAAGAGCATTCTTCAAGTGTAGAAGCCATCTCAGATTCAATTGGAATAAGTCAAGAAACAGGGAAAAAAAATTGAATATGGATTCTAATCAAAAAGTAGGTCGTAAGACCAATCAATATCATATGGTAAAAGAAGGTGAAAAGCTTGTAGAGGAAGGTAAGATTAATGCCCTTCCCAACTTTTTTAGCCCTGGTACCTTTCACACGCTTCATAAGTTGCTCTGATACCAAATGTGAAAGGTGAGTGTGGATGAAAAAGGATTAATTGCATTAACATTAAAACTTAGGTTACATAGATTAAATAGGCAGTAAATAACCTATTTGAGAAAGAAAGGGGGAAAGGAGAAATTGGGGGAAAGGAAAGATGAATAGAATTCTCTTGCCGCCCAAATGCTGCTGTCCACTGCCGTCCAGGTAAGGTAAAAGGTAAGTTACCTTTACCCAAGGTAAAAACAAATTTTTTAACCTTTTACTAATGGTAATATTCCAACAAAGCGTGGTTTTCATGGCCCTTTTAGATGTGAAATGTGTGAAGAGAATGTAGAAAATATCAACCATATTTTTATTGAGTGTACTTTAGTCTTTGAGCTATGGAGGAGAATGGTCACTTTACTTGGCTTACAATGGTCCAATTTTTTTACTTTTGAACAACTTTGGAGGGATTGACCTAATCAAGAGGGTGTTGATAATTTTATTAGGTAGTTAGTTTGGATGGGTTCTACCATTATTCTTTGGAATATTTGGAATGAAAGGAACAACCAAATTTTTAATCAAGATAGGAAGGATATTCACTATATTTGGCAAAAGACCATAGCCAACTTAGTTGAATCAGTCCATCATCTCCTTAATTACACCCAAAACTCCCACCAAATATGGGATCAAGTGATGCAAATATTGAAGATTAAACCTTCTAAGAGCAACCAACTTAAAGGGAATGCGAGTATTAGTAAGATGGATAGGAATAGAAATTGGCAACCTCATCCTAAGGATTTTGGAAAAGTCAATATTGATGGAGCCTCTAGAGGGAACCCTGGAAAATCCAGTGTGGGAGGAATTGGTAGACTTTCATATGGCTCCCTGGTTTTTACTTTTGCTAAGAATTTGGGTATTCTTTCCAATAACCTTGCTGAGGGGTATGGTATCCTCAGAGGCCTTCAGGAGGCTACTAAGTTTGGATGGGAAAAGGTGTTAGTTGAGTCTGACTCTCAACTTATGATTAATCTCTTGAAGAATCCTTCTAAGAATAATAAGGTGGATTGGAGAATAAAAAGAATTATTGAGAAGATTCAGTTAATCCAGATGGGATTTTTGAAATTTGATTATAATCATGTGGTCAGAGATCAAAACAAGAGTGTTGATGCTTTAGCTAATTGGGCTTTGGACAAAGGTGATCTTACTTGTTATGGCCACCCTCCTATATGGTGGGCTTCTCAAATTAGGGAAGCTCTTCTTTCTATCATTTCTTTGGATGGCTCAAGTTCTGAAGGTACCTAGTTTCTTCTTGTTTTTTTTTTTGCTTCTCTTTGGTTCATTTAGTTTTTTTTAGTTCCCTAGCTCATTTTATTCTTTATTTTGTTTCCTCTGTTGATTCTTTCCTTAATAGTCTTCTGGTCTAGATAGGTCATTGTTTTGTTCATTTTTTATTTCTTTTTTGTTTTTTGTTTTTTTTTGTTTACTTTTTTGAGGTGGGTGGTTTTTTTTTTGTTTTTGTTTTTTTTTTGTGTTCTTTGTGTTGTTTTTTGTTGTTCTTGTGTTTTTGTTGTTTTTTTTTGTTTTTTTAATGTTTTTTGTTATTGTTCTTGTGTTTTTTTCGTTCTTGTTCTTGGGTCTCTCTTTGTTTGTGTTATTTCATGTTTTTATGTGTGAGTGTTTTATATGTTTTTTGTTTTTGTTTATTGTCTGTTGTTGGTTGCTTTTTATTTTTATTTTTATTTTATTTTTTAATTTTTTAGGTTTTGGTTGTGTTTATTTTTCATGTTCTTTTTGGGTTATGTATTTGTAGTTTTCTGTTGTTTTTGTCTTGTTTGTGTTTTGTTATGTGGTTCTTGTGTTTTTCTATGTGGTTTGTGTTGTGGTTTATTTTATCTTATTGTGCGTGTTTGGTTGTGCTTTTATTTTTGACACACTCAAGGAGCATGTTTTTTATTTTATTTTATTATTTTTGTTGTTATTTACTTATTTTTAAATTGGTTTTGTGTGTTTGTTTACTCCTTGAGTATGTCAAAGGTGGTAGGCCAAGTCCGAGTCCTGGGTGTTTTTGGTAGAATGGATACCCCTACCTCCTTGGGTCTTACCCGAAAGTGGCATCCCTTTTGGGATGTTTTCCACAAATAAAAAAAAAAATTGTAGAGTCTTTGCTCTCTCAAAATTGATTATGGAGGGTTTCTTTGCAACCTTTGCTTGATGAGATAAAGCTTGAAGGATCATTATGATCAAGAGCTCCTGTTGAGATGTAAAAATTTCACACAAGAGCACTTACAAGATATCAATAGAAATTTTGGAACCTCTCATGATGATGTCCATTTCCATGATAAGCAATTGAAATAAATATGCTAAAAATAATAAATAAATGCATGAAAACTATACTAAACTATGTTAGAAATCAAAGTAAATGCTGCTAAAGCTAATGTAACTAAGAAAACATAGAAAAATAGATATCACTGAAAGGTTGTCATAGGGTGAAATGGTCAGCTCTGTTACTCATCAGAGGGTCCAATGGCTATACCTGTGGATCACTTCAAGGTGAAGTGATAGTTGAACATAGAGTCTTTTCTTAGTGTTCGATACGGGGTTACATATAATTTATCTATAAAATTGATGTTCAAGGGTCTTGCTCTTAGAAACACAACTAAATCGTGAAAATTGGCTCAAATTTGGGATGATTGATGATGCACAATGGTTGAATTTGATCTTCAAGCTCCAAAGAACTCCATTGATGCGAATGTAAGCTTCATGGTTGGATTTGGGTAGCACTATGTTGCTTATAAGATAATGTTCTCTCTATTACATAAATCGATAGCACTTCATTACACTCTTATTCGATCTATTATCATGAAGGCTTGGGCTCTTCTTATGAGTTTCTAAATTGGTAATCTTTGCTTGCAAGAGAAGCCAAGACCAAGATTTTGTTAGGATCTAGGCAAACATCACTTCTAGAACCTTCTCGCGGTTAGTCGTTATGCTTAACTTGTCTTGTAACTAATTTTGCTAAGCTCAGGAAACCCAAGTTTGTTACAAGCACATCCATCTCAAGGTGGAATGGATAGGATTGGGGGCCATCACAAGGTCCAATGATTGCTAGAGGCCAATCCTGGGTATGATGATCTAGGCTGTAAAGGGACAAGGTACCCCTGTTGAAGTGATACAAATCATTTTTAAGCCATGAGGCTACCCCAAGGGGGGCATATGGTCTGCAAATGTTTCCATATGGGTAATATTCTCAAAATAACGTGCTTTAGGTGTCTACACCTAGTTCTAAAGTAATTTTAGGAATGTCCTCTATTTTATCCTTAACAATGGAAGGACACTTCATCAGGAATTGCATTTCAAGGCTAAAGGAGACCAAGATAGAATTCTTGAGGTATGAACACAAGCTTTTTGATAATGAATATGAGAACGAAGGATAATAGTGGAGGCCCACTAGAGCATCCATTATCAAGAGGAGATGTTACCTTTAACACCTTGTCTTCTTAGACCTCTTAGCTTAGATTATGGGGGGTTTCAAATTTATGTAATCTGATCTTGTTTAGGCTAAGGTCAAATATTTGAAAAGTGCTTATGATCACCATTTATGTAGCCTATGGGCCTGTGATTATAAAATCGTATGGGTATTCCTCATTTATGTAAGCCTATAGGCATTTTTAGTAAGCCTATGGGCCCCATTCATATTTCACCCTTAGTAAGATTAGTTAATTCACATTTATGGATAACCTTAACTTAAGAGGATAATTTATTATTATTTTATTGTAAGTTTAATCTCAATTTTAAGTTTATGTCAACCTAAGGTTAACCTTTCATTGAGGATTTGGTATCACTATATATACCCCTTAATGAGGATCCATTTGTATGACACGTGTGAATAAAAATTATATATTGGGGTGTTCATGGGCACCCACCTTATACTTCTTACCATCTCCCTTCCTTTGTTCATGTCATTATTGCTATATTTTAATCATCATATTTCTTCTTTGCGATATACGATTATGGTGAATACATGTTTTGGAATGTTTCTAAAAAACTATTGCAAATTCAAACAAAAATAGATCTTTGAGAAGGCCATCAAGTAAGAGCAAAAAATCCAATCTATTTATGCTTATTATAAGGAATTAAAAGAAAATCAAAAGACAACTTGGTAACAACCTACTTTATTCTTCAAGAAAAAATTCTAAAAGGAACACCATTTAATGGGAATACGAGAAATAATATATCCAAAGAATATCAAGAAGGTAGAGATGAAAGCAAGAAAGAGCTCACGGGTGGGTGTTATAAATGATTTGGAGAACATTATGCAAATCAGTGTCCATAGAGAAGCAATGAATCAAGTGTAAAATCACAAACCCAAATGCTACAACAGACCCATTTAATTAATGTGGTCATGGATAATATAAAGGTATAATACCATAATGTACCCATTGAAACATCAAGTATGCTTTATGATAGTCTTATTTCTAAATTGATTGATATGGAAGCAACTAAAAGTTTCATCTCACCATATGCTTTATAAAAGATAAATATAAAGGATACATTTATGTCAAAGTTATGGAACATATAATATGAAAATTGAGTAGAATTAGAATGGAGCAATGCCTTTTATGGATAAGTTAAAACTTACTTCACTATATAAGTAAATCTATATGAGGATCCTCTAGGATCCTATGATGTCATCATAGATATCAATTGAATATTTTGATAAAATAGTAGAGTTTTTTAATGATGAGGGCTATAATATCATCATTCAAGAAATTTACAAGTATGTTAGTTTGAGGTAAATCTCAACAATGCAACGTAAAATGGTTTGAAGGAAGGGATGTACTTTATAGATAGTATATATGAATGAGATGGTGGAGGAGAAAGATCCTACCTATGAGGACTATACTTTTCTAAATGAATATTTAGATGTTTTTATAGAGGAACTTCTAATATTACCTCCCCATAAAAGTTTGATTTTCTATAAATATTTTTTTAAGAGCTAAATTGTGTTTTAAGGCACCAATTAGGATGACTACAACTAAGCTTTTTGAATTGAAAAAATCAATTGAATGAGATTTTATCAAAATGTTTTATTTGACCTAGTGTATCATCATAAGATGATATAGTCATATTTGTGAAGAAGAAGGATGGAACCTTATGACTTTGCAATGATTATTGAATGTTCAATAAAGACACGCTAAGAACCAATACCCTCTCTTTTAAATTGACAATCTGTTTGACCAAATGAATGAAGCAACCATATTCTCAAAAATAAATCTTTTATTTTTCTATAGATATATTTTTAAGAGTTAAACTGTAGTTTAAGACATTAATTAGGATGAATACAACTAATCTATTTGAATAGAAAAATCAATTGAATGAGTTTTTATCAAAAAAAAATTATTTGACCTAATGTATCATGATAGGATGATCTAATTATCTATGTAAAGAAGGATGAAATCATGAAACCTTATGACTTTGCATTGATTATTGAATGCTCAATAAAGACACTAAATAGCCAATACCCTCTTCCTTAAATTGGTCAATTATTTGACCAAATGAAGGAAGCAAACATATTCTCAAAAATAGATCGTAGATCATGTATTACTAGTCAACATACCCTCTTCCTTAAATTGACAATTTGTTTGAACAAATGAAAGAAGCAATCATATTCTCAAAAATAAATCTTAGATCAAAGTATCACTGGATCTTAAGATCCAGGTATTACTATTCAACATACCCTCTTCCCTAAATTGGCAATTTGTTTGACTAAATGAATGAAGCAACCATATTCTCAAAAATAGATCTTAGATCAAGCTATCACTAGATCTTAGATCAAGGTATTACTTGTCAACCCTAGCCTAGTGGATTAGATGAAGTCAAGAGAACCCTCACCCTTTAGGGCATTAAACTTGGACATCCAATTAACAAACACTCCACTGCTACCACTAACCTATCCCTTTCTCAGTACACTATGTCTGTCTTTGTCAGACAAGGATATTAAGGTAAAATGCAGTTTTGTATAAAAAATTCCAAAAACCCAACAACTTATCACTACAATATTCCTCCCCTATTAAAAAAAAATTAAATGTTATAATTTCAAACACATTTGCTCAAAGACGCCACCATGTCTAGTTCACATAGAGGTAAGTAAACATTGCCCAACATTGGGCCAACACGAGACATTTAAGATAGGATAATATACAAATTTGCGGTTACAGACCGGAAGGAATTGTTTACGGCCTTTCGCTTTCACTTTCAGTTGGGAATAAAATAAAAAAAGGGTTTTAACTATTAAAACGAATGCCTATTTATCGCCAACACATTTCTTAGTCATCATTCTCTAGCTAAGCCTTAATATAATAAAGAGGATCCTGGAAAAAAACCTTAAAACTTTGAATCTTGTAGCTAAAACAAAAATAAATATATATATAATTATATTTAGATTGGTATAAGTCATAAGCTTGTTCCTTGAGAGTCAATACCTCAATCATAATAACCAGATTTGCATCCATAACATCTCGGCTCGGTTTACATTAATCAATAAAACAATATTCTACACTTGCGTATTGCAGCGAACTCAAACAAATTTCTTAACAATTTTTTTTTTTTCAAAGTTCAAAGTTTAAAAAATATTAACCCACTACATTGCATTTCTGTTTCAGATCGTCACGGAAAACTAGACTCTCATCTTTCACGAAACTGCATCAACACTACTACTCTTGAATTGCAACAAATTATTGCGCTAACACGTGTACCACTTTTTCCACAGCCTAACAGATCTCGTCGCTGAGATCGTCAAGGCCTTATTTTACGTAAGATTGAACTGTATGCGGATCGAACATCAGACTAAGGCCTAAAGAATACAAGAGTGAATCTATTATTGAATCGATTAAGCATAAGAGCACATTCCATATATGCATTTCTCCTTTTCACTGCAGCGGACACCGCAACTGCCACAGTTATCCTTATGATAGGCCACGTTGACGCACTGACCGTCACAGCAGGCATATCCGAAGGAGCAATAGATGCCGCAGGAGCCACAGTGGTATCGATCCGTTAATACGTTTACACAGCGGTCCTTGCAGCACCGCGACTTCACGGCCCCCGGGACGTTGTTCTTCTTGCATATCGTGATCTTGTGGGCGGCGCACGATTCGCTTCTCGCCGACTGATTATCTTCCAGAAACCGACTCAACATTCCCTTCCTCGAATATGTCGTTGAACCTCCCTGTCCTCCTCCTATTTCTGCACTTGCTATCACTGCCATTACTGCAAACACGAGCAATACCATGGCAACCAACCTTCCAGCGAACGCCATGAACAATAATGCGATCGTGACCCTTTCAGATTGAACAAGTTGTTGATATGCAGATCCTGTCAGGTAGAAAGCGAACTCAGAAGTGAAGAGGCAGCTTCAATATTGAAAGCAAAGACGAGAGGAGGCACTTAAATAGAGGCCATGGAGAGCCCATCTCTATCTGGGAGAAATGACCGCTGCGGAAGAAGTTGCAAAGTTTGTGGCGAATTTCCTTCTGCATTTCTTTATAAATTTCTTTATTGTTTTTCGTTTTCAATTATTAGCCATCCTTGGCCCATGTGATATGACTTCTGAGTAACTTCCGGTAGACGCTTGAGTGAAGGGCCACCCAAATTTTTTTTTTTCTTATTATCCTTGTCTTCTTTTGTAAGAGTTAAGAGATGATTGACCTTTTGACAGCGGATTAAGCAAAAACACTAATCTAAAACCATTTCTGAAAGGCGCGACGCACCTTCCCAAGTCTCGAAGATGGGCAAAGCCTGTTTAGAGGGGAAAGGAGAAAGAGGATTAAATATAAGTAGAACCTAATTTTAAAAACAGTCCAAGCTTAAGCATCTCTCCGTTTTCAAAAATATTGTTAAAGTAGAAATTAGAATCTCCCGATTGTCCAAGGTGATTGTAAAGAAATAAAAAAAATGTTGTTACAGTAGAAATTATAATCTTTATTTTGAAGCTCAGGGGGTACATTTTCTGATCAGTACTCCCGGTTTGCTTTTGACAAATGATTTTTTTTTTTTCTTCTTTCTATTGAAGAATTTAGAGTTCAAGCAAATCATATTGAAGTTTCTTAATAGAAATAGAGCACTCTACGTGGGACCATCATTTAAGTCCCAATTTAAAAGGAAAGGAAATCATTTTTTTTTTCCTTATTTTGAATGCTAGTTTTTTTAAGGAGTTATTTAAAATTAAAATGTTTATTTTTAATAATATTATAATATAATTTTTTTATGTTATAAATTTGATTTGATCATACATGTTTGTTATGATTTAACGATCGTTTATCTTATATCAAACATTCATCGTGGTTAAACTAGCTAAGTCATATGAACATGAGACTTATCACAGTATTATCCAGAAAAAAACCTAGAGATGGTGTCTCATACCATCCTTTATTACAAATTTTGATCTAATCACTCCCGAGTCCCCTCGTTACAAGTTTTGATCTAGTCACTGGTTGTGACCAATTCTTGAGACTTATTGTGTGCATACCCGCAACTCAACAATATTGGGTGTTCTAACCAATTCTATCATACTACAGTTTCACTTGAAACTTATTGTGTGCATACCTGCACCTCAACAACATTGGGTGTTTTAATTACTCATTCTTTCTCGATGATGATGTTCATTCTAATTGTTCATCCAATTAAGGTTTACAAAGGTTTACTAAGTTTACTCCCTTAATTAAATATTTGATGTTCTATCACTTTTTAATCTGACATGCATTTTTCAACATCTTCAAAGAATAAAAGTTTAAGTCTAACATGAATTTAATTATATAATTCTATCATACCCAAATAGACAAAGCAAATGGATTATCCAACCCTAAATTTAAGCTCACTGCGGTCTCTTGATTCTCTATTAAGAACAACCATCTTCAAATAAAAGGTGGAAACCCTTGGTCCTTCTTATGTCGGACTCCTCATCCCTATTAACATCAAGTTGTGGCATGCGTGTGGGTGGTAGTTGGACCTCTTTCTTTCTAACCAGTTCATGAGATGTTGTTCCCATGCAAGTTGTTTATTTCTAGTGGCATATTCCTATGTTGGAATTTCGTTCCACTTTAATACATTTTCTTCTACTTGGTCATGGTTTGAACTTTGGTCTTCTTGAAAAAGCCTAGAACCTTAACTGTTGTTCCACAAAGACTATAACACATTATTAACAAATCATTAAATTATATTTATACGACAAAATCTCATATGTAATTTGATACTTTAAACAATAAAATTATATTTTAAATTATAAAATCTGAAAAATAATATAGTTATATATTATAATATTTTAATTATTTGTATCAAATAACATGCATTAATTTAACGGTTTGTATTCCTCATCTTTCAAGGTGGAGACTCATGTTCAAATATTGTCAAGAAACACATGCATAATTGTTAAACTATTATAATATAACTATGTAGTAATGATGTGATACAAATCGGATCCATTTCAATCCCAAATAGTCAATTTAAAAATATAGTTTAAGTATTTATGAGCCAAAAGAGAGTCATTTTTTCTTGTTGTTCTAGATCAGTGGGGAAGAGTAGGAAGAGAATGTGAATAAAAATCAAGTGTAAGAAATGAGCCTTAGCTTTTCTTGATCTAGATCTTTGACAAAAAGCAAAAACATAATAGGTCCATATGATGAAAAGCTAGGTAGCATAGAAAGAAAGCCATATTTGAAATATTCATTACAAGGATGCCTTAGTTGGAAGTATGGATGTCCAAGTTGGAGACAATAGGAAGGGTGAATATATGGTGATTTTGATCCAAATAATAGATGTTACACTAGAAGTGATTATTAAGGATGAGATAATCAATCATGATAATGGATTTTAAAATTAGATGGTTAATATGCAAGCTCCACATATACTAGATAGGGATTTTGGAGATTCAAAATTGAATCAAATGAAATTGGGGATTATATTCAAATTATTCCATGATATTTCTTCCTTATGGTTATTTTTTTCCTCATCATATTTTTCACTTAAAAAATTAGGGATAAAATAATGGGTGTTGATCCATGTATTAGGGAAGATATATCCTAAATTTAAGACCATATAGTGATAATATTTCTATCTAGACATAAACTATTAAAAAACTTCTAATGTGGGTTAGGCTTTTCAGACTTTCATGTCAACTTAACAATAAGAATGTTTTTGAAAAATATTGACAATACTCTAGGGTAGTTCATCCAAGAGGTACCAACTACTAATAAGTGAAAGCATACTATATATACTCACATATGTTTTGCTATAGATATTTGAATTCAAAATCTTTGTCATCATATATTAAGATTAAATTTAAATCAAGAGAATGATATTAACAAGTGCATTATGAAAACATAGTATTATGATGTTATAAATGTTATGAGGCTAGAAACATGGCAAGAGATTGCAAAGTAAAAATAATGGAAAAAAAAAATATTGACCATAAGATAAACTTCAATAGAAAGGAAGGAGATCATATTATATTGTAGTAAAAGTTGGATTAGATCAAGGATATTCCACTCCCAAAATGGAGACATAAATTTTATCTACAACATCATATGATAAATACCATCGTAGTTTACATGAATCAACCATTAGAATAACAAAGAAGGATACAAGGAATGATAGAGTATCATGTTCAAGTTAAAATTCAAAAGGAATTAAAGGTGCAAAGGAAGGCATGGGGGAAGCGCTTTAAACAAAGGATTATATTCATTTTCTTAAGTAGCATTAAATCCTCTCATTGCAATAAAAATGAAAGTAACGTAGATGTTATCCCTTGCACTTTAGGTTTTTAAGGGTAGCATAATAATGAAATGAATATGGGGATATCCAGAGAAATATAGGGTTTTTAAGGCACTATAAGAAGGTAATTAATATGGAGGAATGCCTTTGCACTTTAGGATTTCTAGGGTAATATAAAAAAGAAAATGCTTTTAAAGCTATTCCTTACACTTGAAATACTGATGAGGAATACTAATGATGCATGATGTAATAGTTAGGCTTAGATTTGTTTCTTAGGCTTAATAATATTTTTTTTCTCCTATGTACCACATGAAGCTTCTTACAGATCATGTTAGCTCTAGCTTTTTAGATTTTTGTTAGCTTCTAGCATTCGCTTGTTAGGTTGTTATGATATCTAGTTAGATGGTTGTTAGATTTCTTAGCTTGTTATCCAAATTTAGTAGATAAATATTGGTATGCTTCTTATTATTTTTTTCTTGTATGTTTCTTTTGGGTGCTTATTTAAGCATCCACTACAATGTAATTTATAGCTTCATGCCAGTTCCACATCAATAGTATTAGAGTAGGTGGTGATCAATGGCTTTGGGTTGGTTTTAGCCCTTATCTTGCTCACATTTTTTCTTAAGCCCATGCACAATGTCTAAGGAAGTGATAGTTGAGTTGGAAAATTATCATTTACATGATTTACATTTTCACAAGGATGAAACATCTTGTGGAAATTGAAGAACTTGTTTTAGAGTTTCATCTTCTTCTTCAAATGAAATATTTTTTCGACTTCTTCTAGACATTTAAGTAGCTCATTGCCTCGTCCATGTAGGTGGGGGATTATTTATATTAAGTTCAATTATAAGCACTTGTTTTAAATTATGTTTATAAGTCAATATCTTAAAATTAGTTTTATGATAATTTAACCTACCATATTATTGTAGTTGTTGTTTGATCTAGTGAATCATCATACTCTCCATTGACATGATCATCACTCGATCTGAGTGCACTATAGCTCCATTGTCACTCTAATGTTGCACAATAACAATAGTTATTTTAGGTTTTGAATAGACATGTTGTTTAGTATTGCTCTTAGTTGTCAATAGTTTTATTTGTTATCAGCCACTTGCACCAATTTGCACTTGTTTATTACGCATTATAGCTAATGTTTTGATGTTAAATATATGAATGTCAAGTTTCACAACAAGCCCTCTCTTTTCGATTAACTTATCAACATCAACATATATCAGTATTGTTGTTGGATGATCAAAGACACATTCATTTGAATTTTAACATGTTATCGATATCATTTTTCTTCATCAAGGCTGACAACTCTAGTCTTACATTTTTTAGGGGTAATTGACAGTAAAACAATTGTAGACAATCTTTTATATGGTAAAATTCTTGACAACCATATATAGACTTTGGATAACAACAAATGAATAGCAAATTAGCACTTCTAATTCCCTTGTCCTTGGCAGACTACAAGGAAAAATATGTTTGGCACACAACTTGATGGTGCAACATGTGGTGCTTGTCCATTTGCTTTGTTTAAAACTCCACCATTGGTGTATTAATAAATAGTCATTTAAAAACTTTCTTAGTGTTTTTGACCATTGGTGTTTTCTAAGCATGTAAGTAACTATTGGAATTCAAATTTCTCCATAGGCACAAAGGAAAAATAAATTGTAAACCAAAATGGGATAAAATTTTATATGTTATTTAAAGATTAATTAATTCATTACATTAATTAGTTTGTACCTTTTTGTATAAACTAGTTTACATTTTCATTAAATAGCCCATTATTTATGAACTAGTGACTTAGTATATAATTTTTCCAAGCTTCACCTTTGAAATATACAATAACTTTATCTTGTAATTGCTTGGAAATTGCACAAGCTTTTTTAACCCTTGTTGCGAACTGTTTTGGTCCTTTAGGATAAATTGTTTAACTCAATATGGTTATCACCTGTTCTACTATGGTTTCCAATTTAGTGAAACAAATGGCTGCATTAGCCAATATAGTTAGTGTCTTTTCCAATAAGGTGAATGAAATAACTATCCAAGATGACCCAAGTGATATAAAGATCTACAATAATAACCTTTGCTCTAATATTAAATGTTAAGTCAAATTATATGATGGTTCTCAAGGTCCATATGTTTTCAGTAGTTGGATCCTTGATATGGAGATGTGGTTACCCAGGTGTTTTAGGTGAGTTGGAGAGGAGAGGGCAATCCTCCAAGGGAGGTCCTAGGTTCAAATCTCCACCCTACCAAAAAGCTGAATTGGGTATCCAAAATCCAATTGATAATGTTCATGCGGGCAGGGTCGGGTGTGACTCCCGGGTGACTTTGATGGTGTAGAACCCCCTGTTCGTGGTCTCTCAGACCAAGGCTGCCCCGCAAGGGGTTTTTCACTTAAAAAAATATATATATATGGAGATGTGGTTATCCTATACTTAGACTTGGATGAGGAGAAATTCTCCTTTGCAAAACTCAAGCTCTATAGGTTAGCAAATATTTTTATAATGGAATGATATAAAGGCCAAAATCCGTTCAACACTTAGGAAGACCTTATCAAGGCTTTGAAGGAGAATTTCTATCCTTTTAACTATGAACAAGATCTCATTGTAAAGTGGTTTTTTTGTGAAAAAGTAACAATATGTTTGTGTAGGATTATATTTTTCAATTTAATAGGTTGTGCATCTTACTTGTTGTGGTGGATGTAGCTTCTACACTTATCATTAAGCTCAAAACTAGATTATAAGAGCACCTGCATAGGAAATTGAAATATAGTCTCCTTTCCTTGCTATATGCATCCTTCAACCATGCATAAATTGCCAAGGAGAAACATGTTGCTCAATTGAGAGGGTCTCGTTAAGGCACTTCCAAGTCTCTAAATTAGTAGCAATAGAAACAAAAGGTGAAAAAGTCTTCTTCCTCATTTTATTTTTCTTTCCCCTCTTCATATACTTTCTCATTTTCTTTTTCTTTCCCTTCTTCATTTAATTCCTTTTCTTCTTCATCGTCCAAAGATTTTTCTTTCTATAAAACCCAAAAGGTTTATAATTTATACAAGAAGAAAGGACATCTTTAGTTCCAACCTTACAAGTTTAAAAATATGAAGAAATCATTGGTTGTACAGTCTCCAAATGAGGATCCAAAATATGCTCCCATTGAGCCTATAGAGGAAGGTAAACCATATAATGAGTTAGAATGTATATAAAATAATGTCACCTTGATGAATCACAACTCTTCAATGCGTGACCATGACAACTTGTTCATCACAAGAGCTCACCTTGCTCATGATTATTTATTTGATTGAATTATCTACAATATATCACATAAAAATATTGATTATGAGATTATTTTTTGATAAGTTGAAGCTACCTCTAAACCCACATTCCCATATTTATTCACTTGGATGGAAGTATAGTGTGATCTCATCTAGCATCACACACCTACTTAGTTTTCTTTTGGTCTTAGTTTATGGATAATGTAATGTGTGATATCACTCCCATGGATTGTTGTGGATTACTATTTGACAAACCCTATCAATATGATAGGAATGCTGCTTATGATGCATTAAAAAATACTTACACTTTGTTATTAGATAATAATTCATATCTAATTAAGTGCACTCAACAAAAAACCAATTTGGTATTACGCTATAGACAAGCACAAAAGCTATAAATCTGTAGGCACTCAAAAGTTGCACATGCTCATTATTATATACTTGTAGATCCACATAGACACTTTTAGGTTTGCATAGGCCATCATAGGCCATCATATGATTTCATAGGCCACCGTAGTTATTTGTAGGCACAAAACCTACAAAAATGTATAAAAAAACATCTAAAATGCTTTCTACCCAGTAGGAGGCCATCTACTAGCTCCCTAAGGCCACCTAAGACCTTTCCTACACCTAATTAGGACCCCATGGGACCATTCCCTACTAATAATCCTAATTAGGCTAATTATGATATTAATTTGAAATTGAATTTCACTAAACATGCACTTTATGATTAATAGGGTTTAATTAGGATTAATGATCTAATTAGTCCTAAGTATATCCTCACAAAGTGCACCCTAAGTTAGTTAGGATATTTCCTAGAAACCCTAACTAAAACCTCAATCTAACCTAGGAGTTATCTAATGCTAGCTAACTCTAATCCTTGCTCACACATGTGTTGAAATGAGATATTCCTTTAGGGGATGTGGGAGGATGACTAAGCTTACCATCTCCCAAACCCTAACCTAAAATTACTAGGAATTGAATCTAGGGTTTGGTATACCTAACCACCCCCATTGACCTTGGATTTTCCTATAAATAGAGGGCCCTTCCCATAATTTTACCTCTCTCCAATTTTGGTCAACTTACTCATTGAGTGGTATTTTCACCCAGTTGTGAAAACACACTCTCCGATAGGATTTGGGTTCTAAATCCTCTGCTTGCAAAGAAATTTAATAAACAATTTCTCCAAGGTTCCGCTATGTTAGCATTTTGCATCTGTGTATTAATGATCTCAAATGAAGATATTCAATTAAAATGCTTGGAACACCTTAGTGGTTGCAAGTAACTGAAAACAAGGGGCAATGTTGGTTTATTTTACTGTGAAACTGTAATGATTGTTTGTTGAACCCGAATAAAGCAAATGTGATTTGATCCCTTTATGACTATACTGTAACTTCAAAATGGAAATTGATGAAATGTCATAAAACATAACCCCTTCAATGAAATTGGAGTTTTATGAAGGGAATTTCATCATCTACTCATGAATGAAAAACAAAACTGAAAAATGAAACTCTGGCCTTGAAATGGAAATTTTCTATTTTCTGACTTTGAAATTTTTAATTTTTTTTATTTTTATTTTAATGCCTGTAAATGAAAATAAAGTGCAAAAAAAATGAAAATAAAATGCAAAAGAAAAATGAAATGCATTCAGGGTGATGCAATCCTATTCTGACAAAACCGAAGCTAATGAGGTTTCCATGCATGCAACCTAACTTATTGAACCTGCAAAACACGCACAATCCAGATAAGTTAAGTGTTGATCCCTAGGGTTTTAATTACGGTTTTCAGATTTAGACATTCGCTTGAAGCAACCAAGATAACTTGCATTAAACTTCACCTATAAGTCTAAAAATCTGAAAGGGGAGAGATAAACATTCAATCTTGCATGCAAAAAATAACTCCTTCTTTCTTGCCAATGAGATGCAACTCTCTAAATTTTTTGTATTAAAAATTAATCATTTTACAATAACAGAATCTCTAGTTTTCTCAAAACCAGAAAAAGGGGAAGAAAAACACTCCCAAGCAGGCCCAGAATGGCTTCTCGCCTTCGGCACTGCAACTCTGCTCGTAGCGGTTTCTGACCTCCGTACCTGTCCTGTGCTTCTGCTTTTAAACCTTCTGGTGCGGTTCTCTGCTACACTCTATGACGCTTCGTTTCATTTCCCAGATTGCATCATTTCATATTCCCTGCCTTTTCATTGCTTTTGACTTTATGCTCGACATTGAGATGCTTGATCTTCTCTGTGAACTGTAACGCTTCTGTAGCCCTTACACCTGTACGCCACGTGTTCGCATTTCTCTGCATGTTCCATAATGGCCCCCTGTAAATCATGACCAAAAATAGCATGTCACGATATCACGACATTTTTCTGCATGCAACTTCGTTCCTTTACCTGCATCGTGAAAATAAGACATGTCATGAAATCGTGACATTTTTTGGCCAACAACCTTGTCCGCCACCATGCACAGCGAAAATGAGACATGTCATGAAATCGTGACATTTTCTGTATGCACTTGTCCGCCTCCTCATGCATGCGAAAATGATACATGTCACGAAATCGTGACATTTTTATGCTATCGGGCCATGTGGGTGCAACCTGTCGTGAAATCGTGACGTTTTTTTTTGGTTTTGTTGCACTTAGCCAGAAACGTGACATGTCATGAAATCGTGACACTTTTCTCTTGCACCATCTTCTGCTTTTTCGCGAAATCGTGACGCTTTTCTTTCTTTGTTTTCTCCTTCCTTTTGATGCTTTTATCTTTTTTTTCGCTTTTTGTGACACTTTTTTTTTCATCTAATTTTTATCCTCTTTTCATGTCTGTCTTGTCTTGGTCGCAACGTGACATGTCGCGATATCGTGACAATTTTAGTGCTCACCTTTTTGTTTGACCACGATTTTGTGACATGTCACGATTTCGCGATAATTTTCCATTCTGTCTTTCTCTCTGTATGGACCATGATTTCACAACACATCGTGATATCGTGACATTTTCTCTTCATGATGCATTCTGCTGCTCCTAGTCGTGAAAACACGACATGTCGTGAAATCGTGACACTTTTTATCTTCTCATTTTCTTGTCCGAGCCAAAGCGACTGTCGTGATATCGTGACACTTTCCTTTTGCAACACGTCGTGATAATCAGACACTTTCTTTTTTTGGAGCAACACGTCGTGATATCGTGACAACTTTTCATTTCTAGAGCAACATGTCGCGATATCGCGACAATTTTTCATTTTTCGCGATGGAGCAACATGTCGCGATATCGTGACACTTTTTATTTTTTGCCGCGATGGAGCAACATGTCGCGATATCGTGACACTTTTTCATTTTTTGCCGCGATGGAGCAACATGTCGCGATATCGCGACACTTTTTTTTTTTTGCTTTTTCTTTGATTTTGAGCATCTGGGCCACTGAGATCTTCTTTGAAAGCATGCAAAAAAGGTGGGTCCCCAATTTTGGGGTGTGTTGTGGATCAGCCACAACAAATGGCGACTCTACTGTCAAATGCTCCTGAGCATTTTGGTGAGAACCCAACCTGAAATATACAAGCTTAGATACAGGTGTCAGCACATAAAAGATAAACAAATACCGATAGATCAGAAATACATGAAACATCAGAATCATTAAGTATCAGCTCGGTGTGTGCAATGTGTTTTCATTCCCTATCATTTGAACTTGATCAACATTCCATTGTCAGTTTCACTTATGATTTGTATGCAAGGCTATGAATGATTTGTGCAGGATTTGATGCATGATGAAGATGCTAGAGATGTAACAACCTGCTTTATAAATGCTCAAACCTTCTAATATCATGGACAAACATATTAAAGATGTCAAACCCTCTTAGGACCAAATATATGTCTACTAAATTAATTCATTAGATCCCAAAGTTGGTTATGTGTCACTACCATCTTGAACCCATGTGCAAGTGTAAGTGAAATCAGAACTTTGGGGAATAGGATTCCCAACCTAAGCGAGATGGGAATTTAACCCTATCCTTACTATTCTGATTTGGAGTTCATTACCTCATCTTGAACAAAATGATTTAACTCTGTTATGGATGAAATGGTCAGGCTAGTCTATCCATATGAGCAATCAGTGGTCTTGCTTTTAGACAAGACATGTTGCCATGCATGAGCATACTTAACCCCATAATCCATGACTTGGCTTTATTCATTCTCTTCTTTTTTTCTTTGGACCTTTGGGATGACTACCCATCCTTGCTAGGGACATGTAGTACGATCCCTCCAATCCAATATTAATATGAAATGGAAAATATTATCTTTTATCTCTTGGACCTTGGGGATGACTACCCATCCTGGCTAGGGACATGTAGTACGATCCTTCCAATCCAAGATTTAGATGAAAATGGGAAATATTAATTTTATTTCTTGGACCTTGGGGATGACTACCCATCCTTTGCAGAGGACATGTAGTACGATCCTTCCAATCCAAGATTTATGATGAAATGAGACATAGGAGCTTTGGGGAATCAGATTCTCAACCTAGGCGAGATGAGAATTATGCCCTATCCTTACTACTCCATGTGGGTCAAATCAGAGCTTTGGGGAATTGGATCCTCAACCTAAGTTCGATGAGGATTTAATCCTATCCTTACTACTCTGGTTTTAGACTTTAAGCTTGATGGAAGTGGTAAAAACCATTGTTTTAAGGATTATGTTGCATGATAGGACAGACATGAAATATTCTTTTCACCTTACCTTTTCATCCAAGTATGGTTTTGACCATTTTGCTCAAGATTCTTTTTAATGTGCATGGAATGTGCTTGGTTCAAGATAGTTTGGGCATCAGTTCCCAACCTTAGGATTTTTTATGTTTTCTGTTATAGAATAACCCTAAGAGGATTCGACACCTTCTCAATGATTGCATATGAAATGAAAATGTAACTGAGATGACATGTATATGCAATGAGGAATGTGACATGAGATATGAATGCACTGCTTCTTTTGGAATGTGGATGGAATATATCATCTTCTTTACCATAATGTGTAAAACTGACAACTTCATGCATCACAAGATTCAAACGATATTACTTAAAATGTTTGTGTTACTTGTGGAGCTTCTACAACACAATTCCAATGTTTCATATTCTCCTAGTCTTAGGCATAAGTTGACATCTCAATTTTTTTTTTTTTTCATAAACAAACCAAAAATGTCCAAAGGACCAACACACAACTTAAATCCAAATCCAAATAGCAATCCCTAAAAGGAAACTTGAAAACACAAACCAAAACCAAAAATCAAAACCTATATACAAATGTACAATATAATACAAGATGATGCAAAGCTTGGATTATCACTTTCCTGGATCCCAAACATGATTAGAACATTTCAACAAAAATATAACATGATATGCATGCCAAATGTTGTGGGAATCCAACACAAACAAGACTAGACCAAACAATGCAACCCACTTCAACTTTCCTCTCTCACCCCACCAATTAAATTCAGTTCCATTAATATTCTCATAGGTGAGATTCAAATTTTCAAATTGATTAGACAATGATTGATTTTCAATTTTATCATGTCTATTCTTTAAAATGTAAATTTCATAATTCCCTCCTTGATTTAGAATTAGGCTATCTTTTTCAAATATGCAATTTTGTAAGTAGGAGCCTATTTCTACAAATTTCAAAGCCAAATCATTTTCCAAATTTGTAGGCCAATCAAATTTGTGCAACAATTTACAAGCATCTAGGATATTTACTAAATTAGGATTAAAAGTTTTTATCCTAGATTCAATTAGTAATTGTTGATGAATTTGATTTAACAGTTCAAGTGCATCAACTTCTTTTTCATTCATTAAAACAATGTTATCAAAGGTGTGATTAGAAATTATACCCTGTTTTTCATTCACCTTTAATGACATTTCATCATAAACATCATTCAAATTCAAAACATGGTCATGCAAATTTTCACCTAAATCTTGGATGTTTGAACACAAAAGGTTAGACTCTACCTTTTGAACATTTTTGTTTACCAAAAATTGGTGAGAAATTACAATTTCTTCTTTTACCTCATGATCTTCATATTCTTCATTGATTACTTGTTCATTAAACATACCAAAATTGGGCACCCAATTGAAAACATGCCCATCCTTTTCAACCCTCAAATGTTTTTGGTCAAAGTGTATGTCCCATGACTCATCTTGATGATCCTTCATTTGAGTTGCTTCCAATTGATCAATCTCTTTGTCATTTGGTTCTAATTCTTTGTTCACTATCCATGGTATCTCTTCATGTGAGGTAGAAGTTTCAACATCCTGCATATCAAGTGAAATATGAGTTTCATCTATAGGGGTGTGAGAAAAGAATGCATTATCATATCTCCCCCAACCATTATAAAAATTGTCATCCAAATCCATGGAATGAAATTCCATGATGTTTGTGGCATGATCTTTTGATTCATTCATAAATTCTTTTTCTTCTTTGTCCTTGGCAATAGGATCATTATAATCTTCCAAAATTTGATGAGATTTGAAACCCTCTTCCAAAACATCCTCAAATTGTACAGGAGTTGTAATATCTTCCTTTGAGTAGGCGATTATGTTGTCCTGTATATCAATTGGCACCCAAGTTTCATTAGTAGTTTTGGATTGAGTGTAGTCCTCCCACTTCTTCCAAGCATCATAATAATCATCTTTCAAAATCAAGTGGTGACGTTCAACTACTTCTTCAACATCTTCCAATTCATCAATGTGTTTCTCATCAAATTCATCTTCACCTTCCTTAGATGGTTCAATTATTTCCAAAAGTGGGTTATTTCTTGAATTCAAATTTATAAGGCTATCATCGTCCAAATTAGTAACCCATGATTCAATTTTTTCATAATTTGGAGGGTGAAGAATTTCTTGATCATTAATTTTACACATCTCATCAATAGTATCTTCCAAGAACAAGTGGTGAAACTCTATCATGTCTTCAAATTCATTTATTGGTTTTCTCCCAATTTCACTTTCAACCACTTCATTCAATTCTATGGTAGGTTCTGTCCTATCACATATTTCAAACATTGTTGAATTTAGAACCCCTTCATCCGAATAATCGTGTATCTCTATGAATGAGATCATTTCTGCATAATCCTCACTAGTGGATGTTGGCTTAGCAATTTGCACCTCCTCGTGGACTACATCTAAGGTGGTTGTAAGATTTGGATATTCAAATTCATCCCCTTGATCATTTACCTTAGATATCATTGGAGTGGAGGGTGCTATATTTGATGGTTGGTGTAGGTTGGCATCAATATCTTTAGAAGGACAATCTCTTATGTGAACATGTTGTGCCTTTTCTTCTTCAAGACCTTGTCGTTCTATCTCTTCTAAGATCTCATGGATTTTCTCTAGAGACAAGCCACCCATTTTTTCCTCAATGAATGAAGCAAGTGTGGGGTGTATGGCTCCTAGGTATACTTCCATGGCTTCCTCTTCTAATGTGTTAAAATTTTCCCACATTTGGGAGTGCAACTCATGAAATCTTCCATTGAATTGACTCAAGGATTCATTAGGCTCCTTACATATGGAGGTAAACTGATTTTTCAGGATTTCTAAGTCAACCTGATTACCAAAATGGTAAAGATAGGCTGCTTCTAGTTGTATCCAAGAAGTCCTAACCTCCATGGGTAGTTGGCTGTACCAAAAGAATGGTTTATCATCCAAAATGTATGCAAATAACCTACAAGCTACCTCCTCATAGAAAATCTGGAATTGACATAATGTATCCTTGTAGACATGCAGTTTTTGCAAGTATCCTAGTGGCACCTCTTGATTAAAACATCGTAAAAACTCCAATAACATTTTAGGAATTTGATAGGGTACCACATGTATAGACAAACCCTTATAATGATCCTCCATCATTGATACCATTCTTTCTCTTAGAGACATCATTTCTTTTCTCAGGGATACCATTTGCTCCTCAAGTGTTGCCATTAGTGAAACTCAAAATGTAACTTTAGAACCAAATCTGTTGAATATTCAACCTGCAATGTATAAACAAAATCAAGTTAGCATCAACTAAGAGATGTATTCATTAAAATCAAATGAAAAGTAATTGCATGAGACCAAAATTTTCAAAGTTAAATCAAATCACATTATTTCTGTATGAACAATCAGAAAAGTGTTAGAATAATATGCAGCATACCTGAATTGCTTAAAATAGAATAAAGTAAACCAATTCAGGCTGTCCTTTTAACAATCTGCTGAGTGTTAGAGGACTAAAGCATACATAAATTTTAAATCTCACTAAAATAAACCCATTCATGCCCTCCTTCTAGCGCCAATCTGTTGAGTGGTATTTTCACCCAATTGTGAAAACACACTCTCCGATAGGATTTGGGTTCTAAATCCTCTGCTTGCAAAGAAATTAAATAAGTAACTTCTCCAAGGTTCCGCTATGTTAGCATTTTGCATCTGTGTATTAATGATCTCAAATGAAGATATTCAATTAAAATGCTTGGAACACCTTAGTGGTTGCAAGTAACTGAAAACAAGGGGCAATGTTGGTTTATTTTACTGTGAAACTTTAATGATTGTTCATTGAACCCGAATAAAGCAAATGTGATTTGATCCCTTTATGACTATACTGTAACTTCAAAATGGAAATTGATGAAATGTCATAAAACATAACCCCTTCAATGAAATTGGAGTTTTATGAAGGGAATTTCATCATCTACTCATGAATGAAAAACAAAACTGAAAAATGAAACTCTGGCCTTGAAATGGAAATTTTCTATTTTCTGACTTTGAAATTTTTAATTTTTTAATTTTTATTTTAATGCCTGTAAATGAAAATAAAGTGCAGAAAAAATGAAAATAAAATGCAAAAGAAAAATGAAATGCATTCAGGGTGATGCAATCCTATTCTGACAAAACCGAAGCTAATGAGGTTTCCATGCATGCAACCTAACTTATTGAACCTGCAAAACATGCACAATCCAGATAAGTTAAGTGCTGATCCCTAGGGTTTTAATTATGGTTTTTAGATTTAGACATTCGCTTGAAGCAACCAAGATAACTTGCATTAAACTTCACCTATAAGTCTAAAAATCTGAAAGGGGAGAGATAAACATTCAATCTTGCATGCAGAAAATAACTCCTTCTTTCTTGCCAATGAGATGCAACTCTCTGAATTTTTTGTATTAAAAATTGATCATTTTACAATAATAGAATCTCTAGTTTTCTCAAAACCAAAAAAAGGGGAAGAAAAACACTCCCAAGCAGGCCCAGAATGGCTTCTCGCCTTCGGCACTACAACTCTGCTCACAACGGTTTTGACCTCCGTACTTGTCTTGTGCTTCTGCTTTTAAACCTTCTAGCAATGCGTCCTCTGTTTTCTCTCGGCCTTCGTTTCATTTCCCAGATTGCATCATTTCATCTTCCTCGCCTTTTCGTTGCTTTTGACTTTATGCTTGACATTGAGACGCTTGATCTTCTCTATGAACTGTAACGCTTCTGCAGCCCTTACACCTGTACGCCACGTGTTCCGCGTTTCTCTGCATGTTCCATAATGGCCCCTGTAAATCATGACCAAAAATAGCATGTCACGATATCGTGACATTTTTTTGCATGCAACTTTCCTTCTACCTCGATCACAAACAAGACATGTCATGAAATCATGACATTTTTCGCCAACAGCCTTGTCCGCCACCATGCACGTAAAAATGAGACATGTCATGAAATCGTGACATTTTCTATGTATGCAACCTTGTCAACCTTCATGCATAGCAAAAATGATACATGTCACGAAATCACGACATTTTTATGCTATCGGGCCGTGTGGGTGCAACCTGTCGTGAAATCACGACATTTTTCTCTTTGTTGGGTTTTGTTGCACTTAGCCGTGAAAACGTGACATGTCATGAAATCATGACACTTTTCTCTTCTGCACCATCTTCTGCTTTCTATCGTGAAATCATGACACTTTTCATTCCGGGCTGTCTCACTGCTTTTTGTCGTGAAATCACGATGCCTTTTCATTCCTTTCACTCTGCTTTCTCATCGTGACTTTTTTTTATTTTTTCCGTTTCTTCTTTTTTAAATCGTGATGCTTTTCATCTTCGTCCCTTTTCTCTCCTCGGCTCTAAATCGTGACGCTTTTCATCTTCGTACCCCTTGGCTGCTTCTTGTCATGAAATCGCGACGCTTTCTCTTTTCGTACCACTTGGCTGCTTTCTGTCACGAAATCGTGACATCTTTTCATTTGGCATGTCTTGCTGCTTCAGGTCATGAAAATGCGACATGTCGCGATATCGCGACAACTTTAGTGCCTCGCCCTGTTTGACTAGTTTGACCGCGATTTTGTGACATGTCACGATTTCACGACAATTTTCCATTCTATCTTTCTCTCTCCTCTATGGACCGCGATTTCACAACACGTCGCGATATCGTGACATTTTCTCTTCATGATGCATTCTGCTACTCCTAGCCATGAAAATGTGACATGTCACGAAATCACGACACTTTTTATCCTTCGCTGCATTTTGCTTGTCTGAGCCGCGAAAACGCGACCTGTCACGATATCGCGACACTTTCCCATTTTGCTGCAACAACACGTCACGAAATCGTGACACTTTTCCTTTTCTTGTCAGCAACATGTCACGATTTCGTGACACTTTCTTTGAACACGCACAATTGTGACACTTTCTTTTTTCCAGCAACACGTCGCGATATCGTGACACCTTTTCATTCCGACGTACTTTGCTATTTTGAGCCACGAAAATGCGACATGTCGTGATATCGCGACAATTTTTCATTTTCTGCCGCGATGGAGCAACATGTCGCGATATCGCGACACTTTTCATTTTTTTGCCGCGATGGAGCAACATGTCGCGATATCGCGACACTTTTTCATTTTTGGCCGCGATGGAGCAACATGTCGCGATATCGCGACACTTTTTCTCTTTTGTGATATTTTGCTTTTTTCCTTGATTTTGAGCATCTGGGCCACTGCAGTTCTTCTTGGAAAGCATGCAAAAAAGGTGGGTCCCCAATTTTGGGGTGTGTTGTGGATCAGCCACAACATTACCAAAACTCTACAAAAATTGTGCCAGAATATCATCTATCGTATTTGCATCCATCAAACATTGAAAAATACTACCCGGATCGCTTTTAGATAGAAATTTTGCTTCAACAATTAATATAATTTCAATTCATCTCCCGACCTACAAATTTGAGTCCAATTCATAGGTCACCCTACTAACCAGGTCTACAACAACTTTGAATCTCCAAATCTAGTAGGTATACTTTATTTAGTATTTTTATTGTATTCCCTTCAATTTTCACCACTTTTCAATATAGTTTTCATATCAATTTTTCTTTATAATCATAGGGCTTGACCAAGGTAGGCCCCCAAATGCACTAATAATATTTTATAAGCCCTAAATAGGTACAAAGGAACACACATAAGAAAACTACTAGTAGCACACGTGCATAGAAACCCACCTTCACTAAGGATCTCTAAAGGATACCATCAGAATATTTCATATTCGTGAAGAAAATAGGGAGACCTATTTTGTAACCTAAAAACACTCTTTATGAATAAAAGTAGTATTTCTGAGAAATTTACATTTTATCAATTGTTTTATCAAATGGTCATCTTGCGGTTGCTTCATTATAACACATCGAATGGGACCCCCATAATAATTGTGTTAAACTAGTTCTTCTCACGAATTTGAAATAATTTCTAGTTTTTTGTTGTTGTTACAGGTACTATGAAAGCATGATATGACCCTACAAAACCTTGATATACACTTCAAGTCAATAGAATAGGAGTTTCAGGCTTCTAAATCCAATTCACCCCCCAACTTGTAAATCAAAATCCAATTTGCAAGCCACCCTACGAATTTTTGTCAAAATATCTTAGAGAAACCTAAAATAGTAGGGTATCACAACGGAGATATGAAACAACTCATCTAACACCATAGGAGTCAGGTATTCCCCTTGGGACACCATGTTTTGTCATTCTTTTGAAAATTAATTTTACTGGAAAATGCATCACATTATTTTGTAAAATCCCCTTTCAAATACATCAATTAGGATTATCACATTATTGTAGAATTAGTTAGTTTGATTTGTTTCAAATTTATTTTCTATCATATAAATCAAAGTTGCATTATTTTTTATTCAAGTCATTAAAATAGGTTTTCATCCTTTTCCAAATTTTGCAAATCATTCCTTTCCAAGCATATTCTTCTCATACTAAATAACTCTTTCAAAATTCTTTCTAAATTTATGTGTAGATCAGAAATTTTCATTTTCTCACTTCAACAAGCATTTCAAATTTCTTTCTTAGCTTACATTTAGTATTAGATTTGAAATGTATTTCTCATCATTTTGTAATTTCATTTCAAAAATATTTCAAATTTCTTTCTCAACTTGCATTTAGGATTGGATTTGAAATCTCTTTCACATCATTTTGTAATTTCATTTCAAAAGAATTTCAAATTTATTTCACACTTGTATTTAGGATAGTTTTTACAATCTCTTTCATATCATTTTGCAATTTCATTTTAAAAGCATTTCAAATTCTTTTCACATTTGCATTTAGGATCAGTTTTACAATTTCTTTCATTTCATTTTCCAATTTCATTTCAAAAAGCACTTCAAATTTCTTTCACACTTGCATCTAGAATTAGCTTTTACAAATCTCTTTCATGTCCTTTACATTCCTTTTTGCAAATATTTTTCCAAAATCACATTTAGGTTAATCTTTCCAATTTCTTTCAAGTCATTAGGGTTTACAATTCAAAATTTCTTTTCAAAATTCTTTGGGTACATTTCAATTTCTTTTCACACAAATCAATTTCAAATCTCTTTCATGCTTATAGATTAGGTTTTCATTTCCTTTTTGCATCACTTACACTAGAATTTACATCCCTTTTTGCAAAATCAATTTCAGTATCTTTCATTCTTATAGATTAGGGTTTCATTTTCTTATCACATCTTTTAGCATAGCATCTATATATCTTTTTGTAAAATCAATTTCAATCTATTTCACACGTTTAAATTAGGGTTTTAATTTCTTTCCAACGCACTTAGGTGAATTATCAAATTCCTTTTTCATACACACTTTGACTTTCTTGTTTCCATGCTTTCTAGAGTACATTCCTTTCTTTTTACAAAGGCGTCTAGGCTTAGTTTCATTTCCAAAGGCACTTAGAATCTAGTTTCATTTTTAAAAATGCATCTAGGGCTAGTTTCATTTTGAAAATGCATTTAGTTAGTTACTTTGCTTTCACAACAACAGTAACAAACACACCTTCACACACCCACATGGTATACATAGTGGTGAGATTAGACTTCATCCGCAATCCATCACTTGAGATTGGTGATGTTGGAATTCATATCCTTCGACCAGATCACCCCCTAAACACATTAGTAGCCCCCAGGAGTGGTTTTATGGACTTCATCACCAAAAAATCCTCTACCCTTGAGACTGGTTTTTTGAAATTCATCACCAAAAGGGACCTTTGGAGTAGGATAGGATTATAAGCCTTTGTTCACAAGGCTCACATAATTAGTGAACATGGTAACTATAATTCTTAACTAAGCTCACCTAAGAGTGAAGCAAACTCCCAACTAGGATAGTAGTAGGTCTCAGATAGTACCACCTCTTCTTGTGAGAGGATATTGGAATAATTAGCATGTTTTAAGTTCCCCCCATTTGGATATCATTTTACTACACCTTCCATACAGGTTGTCACTTACCCGTTAAGATAGTGTTCTATTTTGTGCACCCTTGGGTGTTGTAGGAGGTTCAGTTTCGATGACACTCCCATTATTTCTAGAATTTCACTCACTTTCCATGATATTTTTCTAGGAGGTACATTTCAACATCGAAACACACAAAATAAAAAAATATTTTTTTTTCTGCATTTGGAACTTATTCTAGTTATGCATTGTTTGCATGCTCAAAAAATTGGCTTCAGCACATTCACTAATTAGTAGCATATCTATTGGTTTTATATATCCTATCACTTTTGATTTTCTATATGAGTCATAGTTTGAATCCAATTCACAGGTCAACCTATGAATCAGGTCTCAATTTGCATAATGACTTGTGAATCCTACTTCCAAGCACATAAATTCTCTAGATTTCATAGGGTTACCTAAAAACCTTATATATATCACACCCAAAACCTTAGATTTCCATTTTAAAATAGTTTTGAACACCAATTCACCACACATGACACCATACATGTTGTCACACGTAGTCAAGCATGCGAGAAAGCACGTCTCGAGGAGGAGGTTTCTTTTGCCTCTTCCAACCAGTCTACTTCTCCCATTCCTCTATAGGGGAAGCTATTACACTCATAGTAGACCTCCCCATAGATTCAAATTTACCTCCCATAAACACTAGTCTCATGATGAGGCTCCCACTTTATCTGATGAATATTACCCACTTTGTCCCCATTCACCTTCACCTAATCCACCTTCCATATTTTGTGATCACATCATCTACATCACTCCAAGATATCCACCTCATCTCTTTACTATTGAATAGAATACCCCCCCTACTTCACCTACCTTTACGCATCCTTTCTTATAGATTCTATCTCAATCACTATTTTATAATGACTCTTCCTTGCTCAATCATACTCACCTTGAGGTCACCTCATTTACCCCTACCATAGGGATGATCCAAATCTCTTATCTTCCACTCCAAGCATTAAAGCACCCTCCTCACAAATCCCTCCACTACAACCTCTTTTAGAGCCAAAATATGCACCCTTCACATCATCATATCAAGATGCTTCTCAAGCATCACAACCACCATCTTCTCAACAACTCTTCTTTACATATTTTGATGCTACATCACAACCACTTCCTCACTCCCAACATTTCTTATATTAGTTATATCAACAAACCCTATCCCCTTTATCCAGTAAGGATATTCTCACCACACCACCTCCTCATGCTCCCACCATGAAAGCCCATGTTCCTTCCTTGTCATTGCCTCCACCTACATTCCACCTTCCTGGAGTGTATGATGTGCCACCCTCTATTCCACTTCCATATTCATATGCTCCCATATTATGAATCCATACATCCTCTCCATTTTGAGATCTGTCACCTGGTTTCTTTCCTACCTATGACCCATGACCTAAGTCTTATCCCACCAATCCTCCAGGCTATCCTACACCATTGGGCTTCTCCACTCATCACACTTCTAGCTATATGTAGGTACCATATTTTGATACCTCATCTCACCCATCACTAGTACCATTCATCCAGATGCCACTGCCCACATCGTATCCTGCTACACCTACATTTTTCATGACACCTCCTTCTTGGCCATCATCTCCTATGATCCAACCATTATAGTAGGCCCCTCTATAGAAGATCTTGGTTTAGCAACCGTAAACTATGCAACCATAATATTACTACCCCTTGTAGATGTTCGCTCTACAACATAGTGTTTCATCAACTTCACCATCCTACACCATCCAATAACCTCACCTATAGGAACCATTGTAATATATCCCTTCCCCACATTGGGAGGAACAATATCTCTAGTATCCACCACATTCTCAGGCTCCACCTACCCCCACACAATCCTTTACACCTTTAGTAGCCTAACTTCAACTTTTACAGGCTGAATTTAAGATGGTAAACCTCCATATGGTTGGTTATGGACCACAAAAACCCACTTACAACAAAATCTACAACAAGATATTCCACCCTTTAATTCCTATTCCTCCTTACCCTTATCACTTTGAGATCCCAAATTTCAATAAATACAAAGGTAAAGAGGTTCCTTGTGAACATGTCAGAAATTATCGCTCAGCTTGTTATCAATTTTATAGTAGCAACCCCCTCATGTTACGTACATTTTACCTCTCACTTGGTGTATAATACCTATATTGGTACAACATGCTCCAGCACCATAGCATGTACACCTTCAATCAACTAGCCAATTTATTCTTGGAATATTTCTCCATTAACATCAAGAAGAAAACTAACTTTTTGAATGTCTACACCTTGCAACAAGCCGATGATGAGCTCATTATAGAGTTTATTTCTTGAAGGATATTGGTCATCCATGATCTAGCTCATAGCCTCTCATCTGTTGAACTAGTTACACTCTTATCCAATAGTTTTCATGAACATATCTTATCTTCCTTGCACCTTCATCAAAACTGCATGTTTGAGGAAGCTATCACTGAATCCAAGGTTATCAAGGACATCAAAGTATAATATGAAAAAATTAAACTTCAAAAAAAGCCATCTTATGCTTAAAATTCATGCTTCAATTACAATGCCCCAAATCACCCTTTCCTAGACTACCACAAACTAATCAGGTGGAAGTAGCCTCTCCATTTTCCTCATCAATCTCACTGTAACATTCCAATTTTTACCCGACTTTGTGTTTGCATTATATAGATTAAGGTTTGATTTCATAGAGGTAATTATGAAATAAAAAGAGATAAAGTATGCTTGGCTAAACTAGGAAAATTTGTTGCTAAATATAAATTGTTAGTGGCATTTAAGACATTTACTTGGAATGTTTCTTTGTCTCCGTAGTTAGTTGAGAAATTAATTGCTAAGATTGGTTAACTTGGTTAATCAAGATATTTAATTTGTGTTAAGTTTGATTAGTTAACAACATTAAAGAAGCATTAAATCTAGTGTTATTTTGTTCCTAGATTAGTTACAAGTTAATTGTGATTAATTAATTTAATTAATTAGTTGCTTAGCAACGAAGAAAATATTAGTTGAAGAATTGGTATGTGTTGGGTTGTGATTTGAGCACCTCGTTTTCAAAGTCAAAATAACTCCAATTTCTAGATAATATTTATGATGGGCTCATCTTCAACATTTTTTAATAACAAAAAATGGGTATGGGGGGAGGGTGAGTTCCATTATAAATAGAGGAATTTGGGAAGGCATGAGAGAGAAATATTTACGGAGTGATATCAGGGAGTATAGTCTCCAATAGAACTGGATTAGAAACCAAAAGTCTCATTTTTTTCACAAATTAATTTTGAAAATTTAGAGGTTCCTAGGGAGTATGCTCTCTGGGTTTTACTCGAATCATAAACTAGAATGACCTCATGAATTATATTAGTTTTTCTCACCTCATTGCTTTTTTGAAATAAAAAAATAATAGTCATGTGTAGGACAAAGAACTGGGAGAATTTCCATATCTTGGGTCAGAGGAAGTCACTGAAAGATCTAGGTCAGGCTTATGAATTCCACATACCATATAGATAATGAGTATGCTTGATTAAGGAATGAAGATATAATATAGAAGTAGCCTTACTATTGTAAGGGATAAAGGATTTAATGGAGTATAAATAAAAGCTTGAATTTAAGAAGTTTGGTGTTCTGCAATTTTATAGGGTTCTTGTCTGAAGACATGGTTTGCATTAGCTTTATGTAAAAATGTTCTTTAAAAATAATTTAGAGGTTTCAAGTTTAATGGAACATTTTATAAATAAAATCACAAAATTGAATATGACTTGATATGATCTTGTATGGGTAAGGTGGAAGCTTACGTATAGTAGGCACAAGGGCTAAGTCTAGGTTTTACTATAAAAAAAGAAGAGAGACTCTTGAATGTGTTATAGATAGAGTGGTCTCAAGTTTTATATATAAGAAGCCTTGTTCCATGATCTTGAGTGCAGGTTTACCTTTGGTAAGAGTTCTTAAGCTCCCCTTAGAGGACTCTCATGCCCTATGTAGTATTTTTTGGGTAGCCATATCATAAATAGAGTGATTTGGTTGTGGGATGAGGAACAATAATCATTCTACTTGTAGATATGACGGTCATTGGTGTTATTTAGATTCATTTGTCATCTAGAGGGGGTATGTCATAAAAATGTAGACGCTATGGTCAGCACCTTCAATAGAAATTTTTTGAAATACATCTTCTGGATGGGATGCAATGCATCCTCTAGATGAATGTTGAAACCCTAGTCCTATTCGGCAAGTGCAAGGGACTTCAAATTAGACTTGGGTTGGATTTTAAAGAGATTTTACATGATGCATATCATGTTCTGAATAAACACAATCGTTGTCCTATGAAATCCTGAAATAACATTGATTTTTGGTAAATTAAAACTTAGGGTTATTTCCCTAAAGGTCTTATGAAATAAAAATAATATATATATCTAACAATGACAAACCATAACCACCGATGATGAGACCTATCTATGAATTAGTTTGCACCACTTTTCACTACCCAGATTACTACTTAGTGTTTGAGATCCCCATGTGTGAATGAAATTCACGTAGGCATAAGGCGTCAAGCAAGAACTGGAGGCCATGTTGTTGAAAGGCTTCAGGGAGGCTACCACCTCAAGTAGCATGCTAAGCACTTAGTCGTTAGGCTAAAGTGCTAGCACCAAACATAGACCTTCCCTTGTAGAAATTAAAATAGGTGGGAAGAATTTTTCTATCAATAGTAATGCTTTAAGGAAGTATGATAAGAGTTCAGTTAGAGTATGGGTGGTGAAGTGAAACAAGGAGGTGTAACAAGGTTTGTGGATAGGAATCATAGACCTAAGTTTTGTGATTATCACTTTGAGTCTTGGATTTGTTATTAAATAAAAAAATAAGTTTAAGTTCATCGAAGAAAAAATTATATGGGTACCTTGTCCATTTATGGTATTAAGTTTTTAAATGTTCGTGAGTCTATGAATATCTCTAGTCATGAACAATATTTATATGACACAAAATTGTTTTATGAAATCCAATACTACATATATATGTATATGTTATAATATAAGAAGTTAATTCTAGGTTGAAACTTAGAGTGACTTACATTAAAGGGTATAATCCTTTTTGAAAATATGTGATAAACATAGTTTGGTCTCCTCTTAGAGAGTTTGATTGATTATGATGGTTTGGCCAAATCTAGAAAATATGCTAGTAGTGGATTCTTTTGACATTGTGATTTTATGTTATGAAAAATATTGTTTAAATATTATTTCTGGGTGCTTATGTCTCTTGATTCTTGGTAACAAAAATGTATAATGGTACATTTTACCATACTATGATTCCAATGCATTGTATAAATAGAGTCATGTATATGCAATCATGCACTCTAAATTAAGAAATAGAATATTGTGATGGCATAGTCTAATATGGAGAAAGGGTAACTAGGTTGCATTTATCGGGAACATATGGGGGTTCTATGTAGCCATGTCAATGGATGTAGTTAGTATAGATTTAAGAGCATGTTTCTTGTGTGATGAAATATGGGATGAAAGGAATGAGAAAAGTTTCATTCTTAGGAAATTATGGTATTTCCTAGTCTTGAATTGTGTTGAATGCTTGATTGATGATTTTTTTTTTGTATTCTATGGATTACTGTTGCATGGCATTTTGTAGATTAGATATGCATTTTCATAATTTGGATTGTTCGGATCCTGAGTAACCTATAACCTAGTACTGGTTGGACTGAGGCAACTATTCTTGAAGTACCTAATGAACCTAAAAGATATTTGAAGACCAGAAGAAGTTTTTATTATATTGAACTCAATGAGGCTATTTTTGTAACATTAAGAGCTTTCTAAAAAATAATTGATGTAATAGCTTGTAGGAATTTATGATTAATTGAAAAAGTTTCATAATGTAACTTCCAAATATCTGATTGTATAGGCTATAATCAGTGTAAATCTCTTTGAAGTATTATGTTCTGAAAACAAATTGTTTACCTGATCTAATATATATTACTTGAATTCTCAAGTGGATGCTTTGAGTATTAATGGTTAAATTATATCTTTATAATTTTTTAAGTACAAATGCGGAAACACATGATGAACATACACATATAAAATATTATAAAAATGAGAGATCTAAATGGTTAATAGTCAATGCGATAAAGTGGTAGACAACATATGCCTACGAGAATCGATTGGATGATTATCTTAACAAACCATATGGGGTATGGTTGTATGGTTAAGCAATACACCTAAAAATATTATATCATTGGAAAACAATGAGTAGTCATCAAGGCATATGTTTAAAGTTAGGTTGAAAGATACCTATGGTTAGGTTGAAATATACATATGGTTAAGTTGAATTATACCTATGGTTAGGTTGAAAAGATACCTATGGTTGGAACTAGTTTAAATTAGGGTTAAACTTAAAAAGGGAAATGATTGTTCTGATTGAAACAGACTGGAAAATTCTCATTGATCATTATGGGACACTGGCAACTCCATACACATGGATAAACTCTTATAAAGTTGATTCTTGTGTGGTGCATAGCCTTGGAAACTCACATAACTATTTATTAAATGGAAAACTATATAAAATACTCTCATACATATGTAAGTTTTTAAAAAAATTATGGCTAGTTTTTATTGGGTAATTTGGGATTATTACACTCACAAAATCCTCCTTGAAAATAGTAGCTATCTCATACTAATGTTCCTCCTCCATCCAATCCACAATGAGCTCGTGGTCCTCATCCTTCACGTCAAAATTATAATTGGACTCCACTTTTTTAGCCTCTACCTACTTTATTCTAGAGTTTTTTTGATGTTGGTCATGTCACGTTATCGGACATTCAACCTATAGATCCAAATTGACCTAATCCTTGTGGGTACATCAAACATGCCTTTTTTTTACCATCGCCACCATGGCCATGACGTCCATTCTTGTTACACCTTTTATGACTTACTTGAGGATCTTATTGATCATGGTACTATTCAATTTTCCAACCCCCTCACACCATAAAATCAAAATCTGAGTATTTATCATAACCCATTTCCTGAACACAGGGGGACTAATCCTCATGGGGCTCAACCCACTCAACAGCTTAATCAAGACAATTCAATCATATCCACCATAATCTTCATTCCCATGTAGTTATTGGTATAATTAGCATCACTACTCATAATCAACACTATCCACCACATTAGGATGTGCCCATTCCACCACTTCCACCATCATCCGCTTCCACTTTTTACCTTATAAATACATAGCATTCCTTTTTGTTATGTTGTATTCACCATTATTCCTTCCCTTACATCTTCTCCTCCTTCCTCACTTCTTAACTTTATCTTTCTTCTTCTGTATTATCACCCATTTCCCACTTCACTAATCATGTCAATTTTCCCTTTCAAAAGGCTTGATATCACACATTCATCACTTCTAAAAGAAGTGTCATATTTGACCCAGATTTTCTACCATCATATCATCTCCAAATTTTCCAAAACTTTCACCATTGTATCAGGCTCAAAAATAGCTTTCTAACGGTATATAGTTTATCCAATTCTAACTTCGTTTGGTCCCCCAAAGTGCCAAAATATTGCATAGTGATCAAACAGTCCAATTCACAGGTCAACCTGTGAACTTAGGTCCAATTAATATTTCACCCTAAGAACTCAATTATAGTTCACAGGTCACCCTACAAACCCCAATTTTTCTATTCTATTGTTCATATTATGCATAGATATGGCCCTGTACAACACCCACTTTTATTTTCTACCATTATTGACATCTCATCGTTCATCATTTTTCAATCACATCTTCATCATTCCACCATTCATTTCATCAACCTTCTACAATGGTTCTATCCATTTGTTCTACATATTCCACAACTAGGGAATTTTCTCATATCCTTCCAATCCATCATTCATGATTTTGAGAAGTGTCTCTATTTCCACCACACCCTACACATCTAATGGAGTTTCACTTCCTTGCATTACTTATTTCAAAAACCAGGGAAATTCGATATTATCCCTATCCATAATTCAAAACTGGGGGTAATTTCATCTTCTCCCAATACATCATTCAACACTAGGGGTAACTTCATCCTCTCCCAAATCCATCATTCAAAATTGAGGTAATTTCATCTTCTCCCTGTCCATAATTCAAAACTGGGGGTGACTTCATCTTCTCCCAATACATCATTCAAAATTGGAGGAAACTTCATCATCTCCCCAATCCATCATTCAAAATTGGGGTAATTTCATCTTCTCATACATCATTCAATACAGGGGCAGGTTCACACTTTCCCAACCAATCATCCAAAATTGAGGTAATTTCATCTTCTCCCCATACATCATTCAAAATTGGGGTAATTTCATATTCTCCCCATACATCATTCAAAAATGAGGGCAAATTTACCCTCTTGCAATCCATAATTCAAAATTGGGGCAACTTCATATTTTTTCCATCCATCATTCTAAAATTGGGGCAACATCATCTTCTCCCCATACATCATTCAAAACTAAGGCAATTTCATTTTCTCCTCGTCCATCATTCAAAACTAGGGGTAATTTCATATTCTCCCAATCCATCATTCAAACATTGGGGGTAATTTCATCTTCTTCCAGGTCATCATTCACAATTGGGATTTTACCTCCTTCCACTTCATCATTCACAACTAACAGAATTCATCTCATTTCCAAAAATCTTTATGACTAGGGGAATTTTCTCCCCCTCCTAAATTATTTTGTAATTCGAGGATTGTATTCCATTTTTATACCACTTCTATGCTTGGGAGAGGATTTTCCATTATTACAACCATATTTCTCTTTCACAGAGTTAATCATCCTTGCACATTTACACTTCATAACCTCTCATCTACTCATGGTGGTGCCACCCAACATTGCACTCAGAAATAAATCATCATCAATCACATAACATTACTTTATCCTAATAAAAGATATTCCTTTATTACAGGTTGCACCCATTTCCATACATCAATAATTAATTCAACAATCATATGTTTTGCAACAAACCTTATGGGATTTGGTCATCACAATCAATCATTAGTTTTAAAAAGGTTGTATCCTTTTGTCAAAGGTGGTTCCCTTTACCTCACCCTCATAAAATCAAATCAATTACTAGGTTAAAAATGTTACACCCTTTGTCTTGCCTTCATCATGATGGATTTTCCAAAAAACTAGGTTTCTCCAAAATCCTTAGAAAAATTTTGGAACATTCTTTTTAGAATCTCTTAGCAAACCAGGTTTCTCCAAAATCCTCAAAAAAAATCAGATAGGTTTTTCCAAAAACCTCAACAAAAAAATCAACACATAGTTTTTTCCAAAAAAAAAACCTCAATAAAAATTTGGATAGGGTTTTCCAAAAACTTCACCAAAGATTTGGATAGTTTGTCCAAAAACCTTAGAATAAATTTGGATAGGGTTTTCAAAAAACCTCAATAAAAATTTGGATAGGGTATTCCAAAAACCTCAACAAAAATTTGGATAGGTTTTTCAAAAAACCTCAGCAAAAATTTGGATAGGTTTCTCCAAAAACCTCAGTAAAAATTTGGATAGGTTTTTCCAAAAACCTCAACAAAAATTTGGATAGGTTTATCCCAAAATCTCAACAAAAATTTGGATAGAGTTTTCCAAAAACCTTAGTAAAAATTTGTAAAGGGTTTTCCAAAAACCTCAGCAAACATTTGGATAGGTTTCTCCAAAAACATCAGCAAAAATTTGGATAGGTTTCTACAAAATCCTCATCAAACATTTGGATAGGTTTCTCAAAAAACATCAAAAAGAAATTTGGAAATGTTTGTCAAAAAATCCTTTCCAATAATTTGGATAGGTTTTTTCTAAAAACCTCAACAAAAATTAGGAACTACGTTTCTCCATAGATATAGTCTAGCATAGCATATCCTAGCATAACATACTCATAGCCTATCATAGGTGTAGCATAGACATATCCTAGCATAGGCGTAGCATAGACATAGCCTAGCAGAACATAACCTAGCATAGCATACTTATAGCATAGCATAGCCTAGCATAGCCTAGTCATAGCCTAGCTTAGCATACTCATAGCCTAGTATAGGCATAGCATCAATGTAGCCTAGACATAGTCTAGCATAGCATAGTCTAGCCTAGTCATAGTCTAGAATAGAATAGCCTAGCCTATACATAGTCTATCATATCATAGCCTAGCCATAGATATAGCATAGCCTAACCTAGCATTTTTTTCACTTCTTGTAGACTTTTCGATTTTAGCAATAAGTTTTCTTCAAGGGATAACTTTCCTCGCTTGTAAATTCTTGTACATTCGACATCAAACACAACAAACATCTGCAAAATAAAAACAAAAATACAAATAAATAAAAATCATCTATTGGCAATGTATCTTGCATTTCATTTTCCTCTTCTCCATCAATCTTCTACTTCATATTCTCCCACATCCACCTCTTTCTGGATCTATATCAATGTTGTATGGTCATGCTTCGAGTGGCTACATACCTTTGGTTTGATCCTATTATTACCTTCCCCTTTATCCTCCATTTTACATGCTCACTTCCCCACATCTTCCATCCTAATCATCTACATCCATCAATCACATTGATGACCACACAATATTGGTATTTAGTTTAACTATTTCATGCATCCATCCACACCCTTTGGATTTGGTCCTATACATGGAAGCCCATATTTTGAGTACACCTTATTGCATCTACCTATCTCACTTTGCATTATCAAGAACCGCATTAGTCGCATCCTCCTATATATTTTCAGGTATTTTATCACATCATGTAGACATCACCCCTAGTCATGTTCTTTGTTGTCCTTCTACATAATCATTTTATTGCTTGTATACATCATGATATAGAACCTATTCTTAGATGCATTTTTACAAGAAGCCCTTTTTCTCAACCATTCATGGTTAGTTTAATAAACCTGTATCAAACGTCATCAAAATCTACAAGATTTCAAGACTTTCTCTAGTTGAATTGAGTTTGTTCACGGACCACTCACACTACATCTTAAATAAATTTTGAGTCTAGGGAGGACAACACCTTGCGTAAGCCTCACCATGTAGTGAATGGTTTCCCCTACTCACCCTATCATTTGCATGATCAAAATATGACCTGGGGATAAACAAAGGGACAAGCATAAGCAAAAATAGGAAATGGGAAAAAAACAAAATCCAATGCCCACAAAAAAAAAAACATAAAAGAGCATAAAAAAAATCAAAAGGAAGTGGGGTAGAAAACAAAAGGAAAAGCCTCCAAGATTACTGCAACTATGCTTGACTCCCTTTGGTCATTTAGTTTAACATAACATCATGGGATGATTTCCATCTCCAGGAATAGGCTCCAAGAGCCTACCTACCAATGGAATAGTCTTCCAAGTGACGACACATCTGTCACATTAGTGACCTTCTCTTGTACAAATCATTGTGCAATTGTGTATGAACTAGCTGCTTTGGCTAAGTTTGCAATGGGTTAGTCTAACCTCCCTAAAAATGGATAAATTAACATCATGTGCACATAGAGGTCCATGAGCGATTCAACCTCAATTATGGTAGTTAAGATATCTTCATGATATTGCTTGGTCATTAGATCAATTTTATTCTTCATACTATGTCATTTGAGCTCCTAGAAACTCTTTTAAACATTCACTATGCTTAATAATTAGGGTCATGTAGCATCATCACTGACTCTATTTGTCACATACATCTTCTCAATCACACTTGCATTTCTCATTCACCACATCAACTCATGATTTGTTACATCTCTTTCATGTGCATCTTGTACAACTCAGTCAGTTTGTACACCACATATTTTTGTGTTTCGTGTTTTGATCATTAGTTAGTGTACTTCTTAATTTTTTTCTTATTAACCATGATAAGTACGATGGTATCCATGCAAGGTGGAGTTCCCTATATTTTCTATATTATTTCACCCTACATGTACATAGGTTATCAAATATAAGATCTACACATCATCATTCATACATACTCGTGTTTAGTTAGGTTCTTTGTACCTAGTACACATAATTCATATCAAACACACTTCATTATATGTATACATTACATAAATTCAAAATCACACACATTGTATGTAGACACAACACAAAACCATAATGTGCACCCTTCACAAAACTTGAAGTTGTACATTCATCACTTATAAAGGTAGGGTCATATTTGGCCTAACTTTTCACCTATTAAATCATCTCCAAATTTCCCAAAACTTTTACTATTGGATCAATCTTAAAAACAACTTTCCAATGGTATAATATTTATCCAATTATGATATTATTTGGTCCCCCAAATTGCCAAAACACTATGCAGGGGTGAAATAGTCCAATTCGCAGGCCACCATGCAAACTCAAGTCTAGTTCATAGGCCGCCCTGCAAACCAAACCTCATGATACCATATTCACATTTTTCACTCCAGCATCTTTTTCTTCTTTCCTCGTTCTATCTGCCATATTTTCCCTACCTATTGCCATAAATTTCTTCTATCAATGAACTCATCACCACATCATCACATTTCATTTGTATCATTGATGATTCCTCGTTTGAGGTGGTATTCATATGCAAATTTGCTTTACATGCAACCAAACAATCAAACATCTAAATCATGGATATTGCATCTATCTACAAATTTTTTTGCTAAAGATTATCTCAAGATAAACCTCATCCCAAATTAGACATTTTTTAAGTCACGAAAGCCATGCGCAATAGTGGATATATCTTGCTTTCATTCATGTATATTGGTGGTGACCACATACTAAATGTTATGCATGATTCATCCATGCCACTCAGCTCAAATGGTTTAACAAGTGTTACCATGCACTCATCAATCAATCAGAAGTAAAAGTTTGAATAAGACATTGTTCTATTTGTATTTGTACCATCTTGCATTGATCATAAAAAGCAAAGTAATCATAAGTTTCCCTCATAGACAACTGGTACGATATTGCAAATATTGTACTAAATTGGTAAATTATTAGTTTGACCATCATGTTCCATCTACATCTCATAATTTGCATTCACCCATTCTTCTCTTTTTCTTCACTTTCTCTCTATCTCTTCTAGTTCTTGATCAATTTTTTATGGTCACGCTTTGAGTGGCTACATACCTTTGATTAGGATCATGTTCCTTGTTTGGACTTTATATCAATGGTGTATGGTCACACTTTGAGCATCTACATATCTTTGATTGGATTCCATTCTCATATTCCTTTTCTTATTCCCCTTCCACTTTTGGATTTATATTAATGTTGTATTGTCACACTTTGAGTGGGTACATACCTTTGATTGGATCCTATTTTTCTCTTCCCCTTCTATCTACCTTATTTGGTTCTCGATCAATGTTGTATGTTCATTCTTAGAGTGGCTATATACCTTTGATTAGATTCCATTATTCTCTTCTCCTTTTCTCCTCCTATTCACAAACATCTCACCACCTTCTCCCATCATATTTTTGCACTAAATTGTATTTCACATAATATAATACAAAAAGTGGTAAATGTAGACACCAAAATGTTGCACATGCTCATTCCTATTTACTTGTAGATCTGCATAGATACTTGTAGGTTTGCATAGGCCATCATAGGCCATCATAGGCCATCATAGACTATCATAGGCCATCATAGGCCATCATATACCATAATAGGTTGTCATAGGCCATCATAGGCCATCATAGTTATTTGTAGGCACAAAACCTACAAAACTATATAATAAACATCTAAAATGCCTTATATCCACTATGACGTCATATAATAGCTCTATAAGGCCACCTAAGCTCTTTCATACACCTAATTAGGACCCCATGAGACCATTCCCTACTAAAATTCCTAATTAGGCTAATTAGGCTTCTAATTTACAAGTCACTTTCACTAAACATGCACTTTATCATTAATAGGGTTTAATTGGGATTAATGATCTAATTAGTCCTAAGCATATCCTCACACATGTGTGCATCCTAATTTACTTAGTATATTTTCTAGAAATCCTAACTAAACCTCAATCTAACCTAGGATTTAGCTAACCTTAGCTAACCCTAATCCTTGCTCACACATGTGTGAGGATGAGATATTCCTTTAGGGCATGTGGGAGGATGACTAAGCTTACCACCTCCCAAAACCTAATCTAACCTTGCTAGGAATTGAATCTAGGTTTGGTATACCTAACCACTCCCCATGACCTTAGATTTTCTTATAAATAGAGGGCCCTTCCCCTCATTTTACCTCTATTCATTTTTGTTCAACTTACTAGAACTCTATAGAAATTGTGCTAGAATATCTTCTACTACATCAACATCCATAATATATCAAAAAATACTACCTGGATCACTTTCAAATAGAAAATTTTCTTCAACAGTCAATAGAAGTTTAATTCGTACCCCGACCTACAAATTCGAGTCCAATTCATAAGTAACACTGCTAACCAGGTCTACAACAACTTTGAAGCTCCCATTATGGTAGGTATATTTTATTTAGTTTTTTTACAGTATTCCCTTTAGTTTTTAGCACTTTTAAATGTAGTTTTCATGTCGATTTGTCTTTATAATCATCAGGCTTGACCAAGGCAGGCACCAAAATACACTAACAATATTTTGTATGCCCTAAATAGGTACAAAGTAATACACATAAGCAACTACCAGTGGCACATATGCATAGAATCACCATATATGAGCTAATCCAATAGTCAGCTCCACATCAGGAGGCTCTCATGGAAATTCTAAAGTTAATTGAACTACAACCAAAGGACCCTAACTCTTTCAATAATTTTGTGGAGTATATTCAAAATTGTAAGGAGCCTATTATAACATTCCATGATCAATAAATCAAGACATTACCCATTGACATAGTTGATCCCCCACTACATATCATTGCTAGTGTGAATCATATCCCTTATAAATGGGTCTTGATAGATATAGGTTCCTCCATTAACATTATTACCACTATTGCACTTCAACAGCTTAATCTACCACCATTACATATTATATTTTCTACATTCACTATTAAATATTTTAATGATGCTCTATGCTCCACTATTTGCACAATAGTTCTCCTTATTCAGGTTGGTATAAAGATAATTCCTACATTGTGCCACATCTTGGAGGGTGCAATGTAGTATAATATACTACTTGGTAGACCTTGGATCTATGATATGAAGTGTGTCCCTTCTATATTGCATAAATGCATCAAGAAAATCCATGAAGGGTAGGTTCATGTAGTTCCTATAAACTTATAGCCCTTCATTATTTATAATATAGTCAACCATCCACAAGAATCTACCTTGCCTTTGGTGCATCTGGACATACAACCCAATGATCCTATCAAATGTCTAGATCCCTCACCATAACCATCCACAAATATATCACCATCAACACCATCCCAGAAACCACCATTTGTCTCTTCTAATATTCCTTCATCATCATTGGATCCTCTAATTAGAAATATATCGAAGGTCCCAATCGATAAAATTACATCATACATCTTCACTATTTTTGAGGTAGTCATTCTAACTCCTATGGAAAAGTAAGAAGCACCTGTTACCATGGATGAGTTATCCTAATGTAAATCCCCATAATTATCATCCACCTTCCTAAAGATCACAATGCACATGACCAATTCTGAACGCGTTGAGTATTTAATACAAAATGTTACACTTACTCCTCTTATCGAATCAATGCAAGACATAAGTAGACCTCGTCAGTAACACCTACCCATCAATACCATTATTCCTCTAGTATGTCCTCCAAATTAGATAAAATTTATCTATGGGGTTTTTGATGTTACCTTAGAGTCGTATCCTATGATAGAAGATAATGAGCCATTCTTAGAAAACATTAGTTACATTTCAAACCTAATAGTTTTCCTATGGTACTTTTATCACTACTATTGACACAAAAGTGGTCTTGATCAGTATGAACAAGATATTTAGATCCCTTACCAACCATGTTATCAACTACCTAAAAATAGGTTTGTCTTAGGGCATTCCATCCATATGCCATATGAGCTCCTTACAGACTCACTCTAGTGCCTTACCATAGGATTTGGAGATGAGATTGCTAGGAATGAATATGTTGATACTAGTCATAGTCATATGTTGACTGATCATCTTCCAATCATGATGATAACTATTGAACTCTTCGACTCTTCTTGTGAGGAATTCAAATAAAACAAGGATGAGGAAGATTTAGAGTATCTCGATCCTAGCCATATTTAGTAGCTTAATGATTATGTTCAAATTGACTCTCTTAATCAAAATAATACAAGCGATTTTATCTCTAATGGTGAGTCTGATGCACAATAAGAGTCTAATCTAGGCAATGACCCTAAAAATAGATGAATAAAAGAGGATGGTGAATCTAACCAAGATTATGATGACATGTCTATCGACTCATCTTACCAAGAATATGATACAATATCTTTTTCTTTAGATAGATCAGATAATGAATTGGTTACTATCGATCATGTCATTGATCTTGATAAATTTTACCTTCATCTATTCCCTAGGTGGATTTCCATTTTACACTAGCTTCTTCCACCCAAAGATCTAGTTGTTTCTATTTTGTATAGCCCACACCCTATCATCCTACCACCATTGCAACCACCCACGATGCATATGCATCCCCCATATTTTATTTAATTTTCCTACCAATGATTGGATATTATCTACCCACCTTCAATATGATCTCCATTAATATTATCATGCCACTCCATTACCCATGTGACCTTCCAAAACCTTTGTATCTCAACCATGAGGCCATTGATTTTGATCACGCTATTTTTCTATCATCACCCTCAGATTTTTTTCCCTATGAATAAATTTTACAACCATTTTATTTCTCCTTGGAGTCATCTAACGATGTTTTTCAAGCTAAGATAAAACCTAATGACATGATAAATTCTCCAAATCAAGGTGATGATGTCCATTTGATCCTTACACCTCATCAACTCGAGGAGGGATCCCATATGTCAATTAAGAACACAATTGACGTAGATATCGGTACCGATCCTGAAGTTCCAAAAAATATCAATTTTATCCCTTACAAAATAATCTGATTACACAACTCTCTTAATGGAGAAGGAGGCTTTTTATTGGGCTTACAAAGACATGCCGGGTTTGACACAAATTTTGTCATCCACAACTTAACACTCAACCCAAAAATTAAACCAATAAATTAAAATCTTCACAATATGCATTTGATAATAGCCTTAATGGTTAAATATGAGCTTCAAAATTTGTTGGATGCAGGGTTCATTCAACCTATTGAATATCCTAATTGAGTGTCCAATATGGTTCCTATCAGAAAACCAGATGGGAAGGTTCACATATGTAATGATTTTTGTGATCTTAATAAAGCAAGTCCAAAGGATGAATTCCCACTCCCAAACATTGATGCACTTGTTGATGTGACTTCTAGTCATGAAACGTTATCCCTCATGGACGGTTTTTTGTATTACAACAAAATTTAAGTCAATCCAAAATGGCTTTCATAATGCCTTGGGGGACATTTTGCTATAAAGTCATGTCATTTGATCCTAAAACTATTGGTGCTACCTATCAGTGGACCATGAATTACATATTCCATGATTACATGCATAAAATATTGGAATATTACATGGATGACTTATTGGTCAAATCCCTTCTACATCACAAACACATCGATATTCTAAGAAAATTCTTCAATTGCCTCATAGATCATAACGTACGACTGAACCCTAAGAAGTATGTTTTTGGGGTAACATCTAGAAAAATATTGGGTTTTATAGTCTCTAAATGAGGAATCACAGTTGTTCTGGATAAATTCAAGGTAATCATATAAATTCTCCCCCCCACTAACCTTAATTAGTTTCACAACTTACAAGGAAAGATCACATCTATCTGATGCTTCATAGTGTAACTTTCAGATAAATTTTGACCAATGAATCAATTATTACAAAAGAGGGTTAACTTTAATTGAGATGACAAATGTTAAAAATAATTTTATTAAATCAAGCAATACTTGGTATCTCTACCAGTACTATCTCCACCTAGATCACATGTGTCATTATTATTATACATATCAGCTACTAACTTTGCCTTAGGGACCATGTTGTACTAGAAGAACAAGGTAAATAAAGAATAAGCTATTTACTACATAATTCACACATTGGTCAACTATGAGCTCAAGTATGCATATGTTGAGAAGCTTTTCTTAGTAGTAGTCTTTGCCAAAAAAATCTTTGATATTACATGCTAAATCAAACAATGTATGTCATTTCTAAAGAAAACCCTCTGCAGTACATGATGAGTCGAACATATCAAAATAGTTGTACTGCAAAGTAGATAATGTTGTTGATAGAATTTGACCTTGAGTTTATAGATCAAAAATATATTAAAGTTCAAGTTATTGTTGATTAACTAGAAGAGGCTCCTCTTAAGGATGATAAGCCTCTTACAATCAAGTTACTTGATGATGGAATATTTACATTATTAGAACTGCCAAAACTCGAAGAAACAGAAAATAAAGCTACTATGATGCTATTATTTGATGGTTCTAAATGTGAGCAAGGGAGTGCTACATGAATCATGTTATTCATACCATAAGAGGCTCCTATTCCCATTTCATTTAAACTTTATTTCCCATGCACCAACAACAATGTTGATTATGAAGCCCTTCTTCTAGGTCTTCAGATAGCTCTCACCATGAACATAAATAAGCTCAACATATTTGGTGATTCCTTGCTCATTATCAACCAAGTTAAGGAAATTTACCAATGCAAGTGTCCAATCTTGAAATCATATAAATCCCTTGTGGATAAATTATTAACTAAATTTGAATGGTATGACATCGAGGCAGTTCCTCACTCTTGCAATCATTTTGTAGATACAATGGCTTCCTTGGGATCCTTAATTTTACAAAACCTATTAGATGATGTCACTACCATTTAGGTTAAATTCTCTCCCAATTTGTAATCTCATGAGATACTTCTTAGATGAGAAAGATTTCCACGTGATTCATATTGAACCATACCAAGATCAGTTCTTTAAAATACATAATTTTTTGAAGCATGCATCCTGGGGGTCCTTGGACCCATATATTCCTTTTGATAACACCATGACCATCTATCTCAAGAACATATCCCAATATACATTTGTACAAGATGAGTTGCAATAGGAGCAAGCAGTTCATTCAGTCAAAACTCAACTATATCAAGACTGGTTCACTCAACTAAAATATTTTCTAAAACTTGGTAATATTCCTTTGGTATTGTTGCATGCCACCAAATGGAAATTCAATAAGCAATAAAATATATTTTATTAGAATACATACTTTAGCATTGAAGATACGATGGTCTTCTCCTTTGTTGCTTAGATCCCCAAGAATCTACTTGAGAACTCTCTCAAGCTCATGACAATACTTGTGATGGCCATTTTAGCAGTATGGCTATCACTAAGCACATCCTCCAAATGGGTTATTATTGGACCACCATGGAGAAATACTATTGCATTTATGTCAAAAAGTGTATTAAATGTCAACATCATGCAAATCTATCATACGTACCTTTGTAGGCCATACAACCGATACAATCATTACGACATTTTCACAATGGGGTTTTGACCTATTGGAAAAATCTCACCCCTTATTTGAGCCACCACACATTTATTCTAATAGCCACATAATATATTACCAAATGGGTGGAAGAAATTGATCTTACCACTAAAATTATACCTCGCATCACGGAGTTCATATTGCATAAGATCATATGTCATTTTGGTATCCCATATAAGATCATATTAGATAATGAACCTTCATTTAAGAATAGGGATATGAGAGCTTTGTGTACCAAGTACAACATACAACATAGTTTCTCAATACCTTATTATACAAATATTAATTGTCAAGAAAAGTTATCAAACAAAACAATCATTTCCATTTTTAAGAAAACTATTAAGGATAATCATAAATATTGGCACCTTCAACTACCTCTCACATTATGGGCTTATAGAACTAGCATTCAGACACCAACTAAGGAAACTATGTTTTGACTAGTCTATGGCATCAAAGTTGTCATGCCTTTGGAATATTGGCACCTTCTTCATTATGCATTGCTTTGCAAGAGTTCATCGATGATGACTTTGCATGACAAGCTCACCTCGATCAATTGACCCTTGATGAATGATGTGTTAAAAATCTTGAGCATCTTAACGTTTATCAATATGATATTAAAATATCTTATGATATGAAAGTCCACCTTAGGGACTTTAAATTTGGGGACCTTATCCTTAAATATAACCAACATAATTCAAACTTGTCATCCCACCTGCAGGATAAATTTATGGCAAATTGGATAGGCCCACTCATCGTCACACAAAAAATTAGGCCAAGGACTTATTGTTTAGCTTCTATCAAGGGTTTTGAGCCTAAACCTCTCAAAATTCTCCATTTGTGGGTATTTCATGCATAACACACAATGCATAAAAAAATAAATAACAAAAACAATACAAAATCTAAAATCACAAAAACATTGCATTGCTTACATTGTGCATTACACATTACTACATTTCATTGATTAATTGCATTAGGCATATTAGTCATTGCATACACCACACATTAATTTTCACTATTTACACTTTTTAGAGCACCATGCTTGTATGAATGTCATGAGTCCTAATCAAACTTTTTCCATCGTCATCATTTGCACCTTTTTCTTATGATATTTTAATTATTAAGAGGTCCTCGTAAGATAGGGTAGGTACTATATGACCATCAAAAATGATGTGTAGATGGCCATTGACTATTTTATGAACACATATTACTTTTAGAAAGTTTATAAAGAAAATACACACATCCATAGATTATATATATCCACATTCCCTGTCCTAGGTGTTTGAAGGTAGGGTCTTGCTTTGATAGTAGCTTGCATATCTCAAAATCCTAAACACATATTCACATATTAAACACTGAATTAGTAAAAGGAAAGATGAAACTATGAAATATTCATGGCCTCTTAAGTGAAACATCTCCCTTGATATCCTATTATGCATATAGTCCAACAAAAAAAATAACACAAATAGCGGTTTTCACCACTTAAGTTTTACAAAAAAAAAATAATGCAAATAGTGGTTTTCACCATATGTAATATTACAAAAATGATATAAAGATTAGTAAGGATGAAGGTAACATTCTCATCAAGATTAATTTCGAATGGTTGAGATTATGATTTCCCAAAGATCTAATTCTTGTCACAAAAGCAAAACAATCATGAAATGAGTAGTAAGGATAAGGGCTAAATTCTCATCAGGACTTGATTTGAGTGGTTGATAATATGATTTCCCAAAGCTCTAACTTTATTTATAAGCATAATATCAATGGACTTCAAGTAGTAAGTATAGTATTTCATTCTTATCAGTACTCGATTCAAGTGGTTGATAATCCAACTCCCCAAATCTTGAAGACCCTAGCATTGGACTATGCTCATACATGGCACATAAGGACTTGCTAGCTTTTGAGGTCTTGCATTACAAAGTAGTTGAGTCCAACCAAGTATAAAATCAAGGTAAAATTTGACCATAGGGTGATCCTCATTATAGCAATGGGCTCTAAGAGTTAGCCTAGCAATGGGGTAATCTTATGTCACATAAATAAATTCACTATGCACACATAGGGATAGTGAATATCTAGGTCTTCCTAGCATATTTTTATCTTTTATAAGTCAGGTATAATAAGTATACAAATTTTTATTGGTCAACTAGGGTGTTTGAGTCTCATGAAAAACCTTGTTGTTCCCTTGTGACATCTCATTGTTTCACATCCATCATTTACATTTTGCCATATTACATGTCATATCATACAGTCACCTTCAAATGTATGACTTTTACGAAAAGGTTAACATTTTGACTAATGAATTTTATACAATCAGTGGTTCTCACACTTAGGTTATTTTTACATCTTATTTTCATTCATTATGTTTCATATTTAAACATACAACTTATAGATTGCATCATCATGTCATTAGAACATAAAATACATGCATACATTTAGATATACATTCTAGATTTATAATATCAAAAACATATTACAAGTGCATCTAGGCATACATCTATATATAAATACTATAATTTCTAGGCATACATTGTCCATCATTGCATCCTTATGTGCATCAATACATGACATAAATAAAAGTAGTAAACAACATAATAAGATAACTAAAAAGACAATTATATATATATATATGTCATGGAAATTACATATTGGTACAAAAATACCCATAGGCTACAATGGAGTGGGTGCTCAAACCTCACACTCAAAAATATAAGCATATACATAACACAATTAGGCTAGCCCCACATCGTCGATCTCACCACCATCCTCAACCTCATCTCAATGAGGCTACCCCATTCCACTTGTACCTAAAGTCTGTGGATGGTCTGAGTATTTGGAAACCCACTATCTCACTGATGGTTGCCTAGAATTACTATAGTGGCTCTTTTGTGATGGGCCTACTAAAACCCGTGATGGTAGTCGACCCCCTAACCACTCCACTTCATCCTCTAGCAAAGAGATATAGTCTTGATCTAATAATTGGTGAGATGTATAGCATGATAGCATTCCCTATAGATTTATCACTTTAGCTTGAAGCCTAGCCACATTTCCTACAACCTGCCCACCTATGCCTTACCCTACAACCATCGATACCACTGTCTAGTCCTTTCCAACTACCATACCTACCAACTTAACCTATAGAGCATCACACTATATTGTAAAACCTATGAACCAAATCCATAGAGCATATCGCTCTACTGTGACTTCAATCACCTACACTCATAGAGCATCTCACTCTATAATCAGTATCCTAGCCTCATCCTTTAAGCTCTTAATATAAGCTTGAAGTATGTCCCCCTCCTTGCCAAATCCCCTCCACCACTGCCTATCACTATCTAACTAGATCTATAGATATGATACTATGGTATCCCTATCTGCTAGAGAAGCCTATAAATTTTGGATATAACCTCTTAGAGTAGCCTCCTAATCCTTAGGATCCTCCTCAATCCCACCCTCATTTTACTACTCCAATATCTCAAAAGTATCTTCCCACTACCCCTTAGTTTGGAAACATACTCACTGCTCTATAGAGTCCCCCTCCATCATTGTAGCTCTATCCTACCTACCACCACTAGTTCTACCTCCCTACCATAAAAAAGTGATCCACAAAGTATCATACATTGCATTCATCCTTGGGTTCTCCACTCTAGTATCAGCTAGCAATTGATCTACCTCCTCACCCATAGGCTCAACTTGAGGTCACTCCTATTGAGTCTCATTATTTTAGCATTGGTATATCATGAGCTCATTAGGTACACCTTGGTGTACCCTAAAATACTAATTCACACAATAATATTGAAAGTACTCCCTCTCAATGCCATGATGATCGATCAACTATCGATCATGCTTCACCTACCTCACCTACTAGGATACCTCTACCCATGGTGGAAAATCCCTGTAAGGTCATCATATCACATGTTTAGGCCTCAGCCTCCTAAAGGAGTCATAATAATATTGAATCCTACTTGAATTGGGATGACTTCATCCTTGCTCATGATCATGTTTCCAGTATATCGCATAGCCAATATCCTAGTCTACCAAATGATTCTAAGTCACCAAGGTAACCCATTTGATCTATCCACCAAAATGTGCTTCTAGACCTATATCTAAAGGATAAATTTGCATCCCAAGATGAGTCTACCTCACTGCCAGATCTTAAAGAGCTCATCATATACCTACACCAACAGTGTTGTACCCCATGCCATAATGATCAACTCATCCACTATGCACTCGACTAAGTCTTGAACCAAGTCAAGGAGGTTCCATGGGAACCTCACACCAAACGAATTAGGCAAAAATATGTTAGACATGAATGACATAATCACTACATGCCTAGCGATCAAGATATCTCTATCATACCCATCCTCCACAAAAAACCCTATCACTCTCCAAATCATGCTCTACTAACTCCCAATCCTATGAGAATATCCTCTAAATCATTATCCTCTAGTAACTAGTGTGATAAGAGACAATGGTATGTCCCTCAATAAAAATGTGGAGTATCCAATAGGCATCCTCCAATGTGACTATCATCTCACCAATCGAAAGATGAAAGGTGTTGGTTTTGCTATCCCACAAATCTATCAAGGCTATCAAGTAGGTCAGGTCTGCATGTACTAGCTCTAGTATAGAAATTTGCATAAGGCCTATGGCCTTCAGTACTAATCTATGTTGATATCTAAGGAGTTTCAATGCAAAAAAATGGCATAAATCAACAATCCAATCACAAAAAAAACACAAAAACAAAAACCAAAAACCAATAAATTCTTTGAGGTAAACTTCAACCCCAATGAGGTCATCTCATCCCAATACAATATCTAATTGAGGTCATCTCAGATTGAGATAGCCTTTAAAATGGTGATATTTTTAACTATTGGAATTCAAATGGGGTCATCTCACCTTGAGATGACCCCCAAATCCCAAAGAGGGACCATTCTACCTTGATATGGCCTCCAAATTGGGACATTTGCAACCAAAATTCAAAATCAAAAATTAAAAGCAAAAGTAGGTTTGTAACAAAAATCAAATTGTAACCTACACTACATTATTAATCTACGGTATGGTTCATTTCCTTAAAAAAAAATTGGTGATGTTCCTTTACCATATTAATTAGTGAGGTTCATTTTATATTTCAAAATCAACAAGGTGATAATGAGGTACTTACCCTTCTCTCTCCATATCCTCCACTCAAAGAGGTCTCGGGTTGGTCCATGGATGAGTTGAATCTATTTTTTAGTAGTGCTTCACTTCAAAATTCAACTCCCTCCTTCCTATATCTTTATTTTTCCAATCGTGCACGATGAGAATGACATCAAAAATCACAAAATTTGCATTTTATATTTTTCATAACTAGTGTGACCATCTGAGATGGTCGCCTAAGTGCTATGCGATTGTATCAAGACAATACAACCATGCATTTTGCAATAATTAAAAATAATAATAATTAAAATAAAATAAAAATAAAATTCACCAAAACAACATGGTTCACAATCATTGAGGTCATACGGATATCAATCTTTAGAATTGCATAATCACCCGGTAAAACTCAAATCAAGTCATATTTGTCAAGTGACTCGTCTCTTTCACCATTTTTTATCTCCTCTATCGACTCATCGCTTGAGGGGGTAGTTATATAATTGCAAAATTTATAATCAAGTCAACAATCAAACATCCAATAATGCAAATTGCATTTGTGAATCATTGCCAAAGACTATCATGTATCCTTCTTGCTTGGGGTAGATAACAAGAAAAAAATAACAAATTCAAACAAATTTGGTAGCTAAATTGCTTGATTGATATCCCCAAATTCTAAAGTGTAGAATCAATCTTGTCTTCCAATGCCCTAAAGGTTACCAAAAACGTAGTATGCTAAAGTGTGGATTCATATGATAATATCCACCAATGGTTGTAAAGTTTACTAAAACCAAAATCAAGTTTTTCAACTTGTCAAAAGTAATTGATTCAAATATGCATGCTCTTTCCATGATTGGGACATCTTACATTGATTAGATCAATGGACATCATCAACCATCAATGTGACTTTAGGTCATCTATTTTTGCTTTGTGTTATGCTTTCACACAACACATCCAAAAAGGGGCATCTGTAGACACCTAAAATACGTCATATTGAGGAGACTACCTAAATGGACTCCTTTAGACCATATGACCCACCTTGGACAACCTCAAGGCTAAAATAGTGGTTTTCACCACTTAAACAGGGATATTTTCCTTTGCAACCAGGGTTGTCTCACCCAATATGGCCTCCAGGTCGGGGTTGTCTCACCTCAAAACGATCGCATCAAAAACAAAATATAAAAATAAAGTGAATAACTGGTAGTCAAAACTATTAGTTAATCTTGTGCATGATCATATGCTGCAATTTAACACCTTGCATGAGCTAAAATATAAAAATGCATGCATTAATCAATTGCATAAAATTCTAATGATAAGCATTCGCTTTTCTTAATGTGAACTGCCTATTTGCTTTTTAATGCAAAGAGTTTGTGCCATTACTAGATTTTTTTGAGAAATCTATATATTGGCACTCATCCCCTCAATTTGAACCCTAGCTATTGCAATATTTGTTACCTTGATCTTTATAATTATAGAGTTCAATATTCTTTGCAATGAAGTGCTACCGCATTTTCAATTTGCCAATATTTCCTCTCATTGAAAGTCATCTTGTTGGATTGTTGCAAGGATTGAAAATGTGCTTCCATATTCCATGTGGATCAAACATTCATACTTTAGTGACTGATACAATCCACTAGATGATCTCACAGTGCACCAATCCACTGAAAAAACCTTAGATTGAACCCATAAGTCATCCCAACTCGGCCACAAGAAACGTAATCCTAGGATAGTGGTCGTCTCGGCCCAAGATGGCCCATAGGTAAGGTCATCCTATCTTGAGACATCCTCTAGAAGATATCTATTTTCCTATATTTTTCATTTAAAATGGTTAGAATTATTTTTAATGTTTCCAACATTAGATTAAATTTCCTTTACACAAGATCTATTCTGCTTTCAACTCATTTATTTTTGTATTCATTTCGTTTAATATGAGCCCAATCTGATTGGGACTTGCACATGCTATTGACATCATTTACTTTCTTTGTGTGTATATTATAGTATTCTACAAGGATAAAAGAGCACAAGAACTCTATATCATTACTTATTGTGACGGTTATGGAATCCCATTCCAAAACACTTGTGATTGTTATAAGACCTTGTAGAGTGTGCTAGGATTCATTTAAAAAGGGGACAAAGCCCTAGTTTATTGTAATTATTGTATCACATCATTGAACTCCCTCAAAGGGGACATATTTGTAATACATAGTGATATTTTCATTAATATAAAGGACTTGGCCCACTTGTTCTTATTATTTATCTTTGTGTATTGGTTATATGTTCATGTTCATTATTGCTTTACATTATCATTGGTTGCTTTTATCAGTGCACTGGTTTTTGAGCATATCACATTATACTAGATTGTTTGAGTCACCCTCCAACAACTTTAGCTTTGATATTTGTGAATATTTCCTACATTGGTTTCCAAACTTCCCCTACATGATATTCTCTTGATCCAGATTTTAGGAAATTTTACCAAAACCTTTTTCATCTTTTCTCTTCCAATCTATGTCCTTTTTAGAATATTTATATGAATTATGGTTTGTTGTATAGGTTGTATAAACATTGTGTGCAACAAGAGCATCATTTGCCTCTTCTCAAAAAGGTACATTCTATACTCTATGGTGGATATTTTGAGAAACACAAGACTCTTCATCACTTGTAGTGGTTTTTCTACTAGCAAATTGTATTGTGATATCTTGTATTTTTGGGGGTAGTATGCTATTTATTGTCTCTTGAAGCCATAATAGGAAGTTGGGCCTTAGTGTTCCCTTGTCTATTCCTTCTTGTCCTTGGAAAATTATTTTCATGGACTTGGTGAATAGTTTTCTCATGATAGTTTGATAAAATGATTGTGATTTTGTGGTTGTGGGCTGATTAAGTAACGCGGCTAATTTCATTCCATGCCAAAATACCAATTCTACACTTAATTTAGCATAACTTTTCTTTGATATAGTATGAAACTCCTTTGGTCTCTCTACTAGTCTTTTATTTGAGAGACATTCATGATTTGTGGGTTACTTTTGGCACACTTTGTGGAAGATTTTAGAAGTCTCTCTTAACTTCTCCATTTCCTGTCATCCACAATCAAATGGGAAAACCAAAGTGGTCAATCATACTCTTGTATAGAGTTTGAGGATCTATCACCACACTTCTCTAGTTAAGTAGGATTTGAGCCTCACATAGAGCATACCTACAATAGAGCATATTATACCTGCACATAACACCTTACTTTCGACATTTTTCTTATTTTTTATCCTTCTACCCCGTATGAGTTACCTTTATCCTTTACCTTTCTAGCTACTATACACATTCAAAAGGAGCAATATAAGGCAAAATATTTCATCCAACACTTGTAGAGTCTTTAGTCAAAGGTGGTTTATATTTTGTATAGGAATTGATAGTAGCAAAAGCAAGTAATGAATCAACATCAAACTCCTCATCATTTTTAGGTTTGAGATAAATTTTGGCTCTACTTGGATAAATGATATTTTTTATATAAATCACATAGCAAGATCAAACCTCTCCATTATAGGCCTTACATAATACTCCAACAAGTGTTTTTGAATGCTTTTCACCTTGATATTTTGGCTTACCTTGGCATTCAATGACATCATCAATGTGGATCTTCTAAGTTTGTATCATGATTCTACTTTGGATATCAATCCTATCATCATTCATCCTATAGATGTGGTACCTAATTTTTAGTTTTTGCTTTATTTTGACTGAGTTTTAGACACAAAGACTTCTCATAATTGATAGGTTTCTTACACTTCTTGCCTTTTTTCCCATTAAGACCAACTTCTACACCAAGCCTATTGGATATCACACCATCATATATCCTAAGATTTTCCTTTTATCTTGAAAGCATTGGAATCTAATGCTTTTATGGTGAGTATGGATGATGAGGAACACTAATGATGTATGATGTAATAGTTAGGCTTAGGATTGTTTCTTAGGATTAATAATTTGTATTCCTCCTATATATTACATGAAGCTTCTTATAGCTTATGTTAGCTCTAGTTTGTTAGATTTTTGTTAGCTTCTAGAATTAGCTTGTTAGGTTGTTATGATCTCTAGCTAGTTGGTTGTCAACTTTATTATCCTGCTATCCATATTTAGCAAGTAAATCTTTATATGCTTATTATTGTTTTTTCTTGTATGTCTCTTCTTGGTGCTTATTTAAGAATCCACTACAATGCAATTTGTAGATTCATGTTAGTTCCACATTAAATACCTTAGAGCAATATAATCCTATAGATAATAATTCTTACTATAAACAATATGAAAAATAAGAAATATCAACAAATATAGAAGTTTTGGTGAGAATAAAAAAGAATATAAATACCCACAAAAAAAAAGGAAACTCAGAGGGATATCAATAGGATCACAAAATAAAATATCACAAATGTTCAAAGAAGCAAGACTAATCCCATAAATAAAAACAAAAAGTGATCATGAAAAATGATATCTTGTAATATCATAGGCATGAATAAGACCCCTAAAAAAAGAGGTATTAGAGAATTGATAGGATGCCATAGCCAATATATTTATAATAAGAAAACCAAATAGATATTTGTGGTGTTGATATTTATTTTAAGGTTAGTTCTTGAACTTTGAATCCTGATGAGGAACACTAATGATGGTTGATGTAATAGTTAGGCTTAGGATTTTTTCTTAGGCTTAGTAATTTTTATATTATTCTATGTACCACATGAAGATTCTTATAGCTCACATTAGCTCAGGTTCAGTATATTTTTGTTAGATTCTAACATTAGGTTGTTAGGTTGTTATGATCTCTAGCTAGTTGGTTGTTAGCATTCTTATATTACTATCTAGATTTAGCAGATAGATATTTGTATGTTTCTTAATGTTTGTTTCTTGTATGTTTCTTCTTGGTGCTTATTTAAGTATCTACTATAATGTAATTTGTAGCTTAATGTTAGTTCTACATCAATGGTATTAAATTAGGTGGTGATCAATAGTTTTGGGTTAGTTTTTGTCCTTATCTTGCTCATGTTGTGTCTTAAGCCTATGCACAATGTATGAGGAAGTGGAAATTGAGTTGGAATATTGTCATATATATGAGTTATGTTTTCATGACGATGAAATAACTTTGGAAGTTGAGAAACTCATTATTTTGGAGAATCTTCTTCTTTGCATAATATCTTTAACTGACTTCTTCTAAACATTCAAGCAGCTTACCACCTCCTCCATATAGGTGTAGGATTATTTACCTCAAGCATATGTATAGGAACTTATTATCAATTGTATCGATGAGTTGGTGTCTTGAAATTAGTTTTATGATGATTTAACATACCATGTTGTTGTAGTTTTTTGATCTAATGAGTCATAATACTCTTCATTGGCATAGTATTTAGTTAATCTAAGTGTATTACAGCTCCATTGTTACTCTAATATTACGTAATAATAATGGTTATTTCAAAAATTAAATAGATGTGTTATCCAATATTACTCCTAGTTGTCATTATTATCAATTTTTCATTGCCCACTTGCACTAGTTTACAATTTTCTATTGCATGTGTTAGTCAAAATTTTGACATCAACTCTATCAATATCAAGTTTTATAGTAGGCTTTCTCTCTTTGATTAACTTACCAATGTCAACGCATGCCAAAATAATTGATGAATGGTCAAAGACACATTCATTTAAACCTTGATGCACTACCAATATCATTTTTTATCATCAGGATCAACAATTTCAAACTTATTTTTTTAGTAATAATTGACAATAAAACAACAACAAATGAACATCTCGATGGTAGACTTCTTGATAACCATATTTGGCCTTCGGATAAAAATTGACAAATAGAAAATTAACATTTCTAAATCCCTCGCCCTTGGTTTATTGGGTGGGAAAAATTTTTTGGCATACAATTTGATGGTGCAACGCATGACACTTGGTCATTATCACCATGTAAAACTCCTTCATCATTGGTGAATCAAGAACTAGTCATTGTAAAACCTTCTTGGCAAATTTCATCATTGGTGTTTCCTAGGCATGCAAGTAGCCATTGGAATTGAAATTTCTCCATAGGAACAAAGGAAAATCAAATTTCAAACCAAAAGGGGGTAAAATTTAATATGTTATTTAGTTATTAATTGACTAAGTACTTTTAATTAATTAATTACTTCAATTATCTTGTGAATTTGTGTATAAAACTAGTTTTCTTTTCATTAAATAACTAATTATTTATGAATTGGTTACTTAGTATATAATTTTCCAAGCCTCACCTTTGTAATATAGAATATTTTTTTCTTATATTTGATTGGAAATTGTACAAGATTTGTTACCCCTTATTGTGAACCCTTTTTTCCTTTAGGAAAAATTATTTAACTCCATAAAAATATAACCTCTTCTACTATGGCCATCAATTTAGTGGAACAAATGGTTTCATTAGTCAATGTAGTTAGTGTCTTGGCCAATAAGGTCAATGACACAACTATCCAAAATTCCTCAAGTGATGTAAAGATCTGCAATAATGACCTTCACTCCAAGACTAAATGCAAATTCAAATTGTATGATGGTTCTTGAGATCCAGATTTATTGAGTAGTTGGATTCTTGATATGGGGATGTGGTTCTCCTATACTCAAACTCTGGATGAGGAGAAATTTCCCTCTATGAAACTTAAGATTTTGTGTTAGAAAACATTTTGATAATGGAACGACATGAGGTCAAAATCCACTCAACACTTGGGAAGACCTTATCAAGGCTTTGAAGGAGAACTTATTTTTTTAAATTATGAATAATTTCTCATTATAAAATGGTTTTGGTTATGGCAAATTAAAAATATGTTTGTATAGGATTATATTTTTCAATTTAACAGGTTATGCATCTTACTTGGTGTAGTGAATGTAACTGTTGCACATATCATTAAGTTAAATTTTTGCTCTTAGAAGCACCAGTATAGGGATTTGAAATATACTTTCATTTATTCGCTAGAGATCACCTTCAACCATGCACAACTTGCCAAAGACAAACATGTTGCTTAATCGAGAGGGTCTTAATATTTTTTTTATTTAGGCACTTCCAAGGCTCTAAATTAGCAGCAATAAGAATAGAAGATGAAAATGTCTTCTTCCTCCTTTTCTTTTCCTTCTCCCTATTCATTTAATTTCACTTCCTCTTCATCGAAAAAAATTTCTTTCTCTAAATATCAAAAGGTTTTTAATTTTTTGTAAGATGAAATGATATGTTTAGTTCCAATGTTACAAGTTTAGAAATATGAGGAAGAAATCATTTGTTTTACAGTCTCCAAATGAGGACCTAAAATATGGTCCTATTGATACTATACGGGAACATAGTCATCTTGATGAATCACAACTCTTCAATAGGTTACTATGATAACTTGCTCATGTAGACACCTAAAAAATATCACATTTATAATGGTTAATATTAACATTTAATAATGTGTGCAATTATTTTAATTAATGCATTGAAAATCTTAGAAATTATTAATATTGGTTATTTTAGCCCCTTTGACCCACTTTGGCCCCTTGCTACACCTAACCATGGTCATTATGGGACCACTCGCTATTTTTAATTCTAGTTCACATTAACTTTGGTTAGCATTTATTTCCCCTCTTTCCTCCACATTCCATTCACATTAATGCACATGGGTGAGAATTACCTCCACCCAAGCACATTGATCAAGAACATCATTTTTGGTGGGTGAATAATCCCTTCATAAAAAAATAATTAGTGAGGAATGTTATTATGCATCATAATATGTCAGAATGTGTCATAGGGTGTCATAGCCCAAATAGGAAAATGTGTTTGCTTGTCCTTGATTTGGGGTAAGATTCCTCCCTTCCCTCCACCCAAGCACATTAATGAGAAATTACATTTTGGTGTGTGAGGAATATCTCCACAAAAATAGCATTAGTGAGGCATGTTATGATGCATAATAATGTATCTTAATGTTTCATAGGGTTTCATAGACCAAACAGAGAAACTTACACATTTATCCACTCCATGTGGAGAATCTCTAAGATGCCCTTCTTACATGACTATGTCACTTGTCACCCACTTTATTATATCCTAATAACCCTAATCCATCCATGGTAGACATTATAAATATTTATCCATTTCATTTTTAGGTGTGCACAAGAATTTTAACAAAACTCTACTCAAATTCTATTCGATTTTGTTGTATATGTGTTTTAATGTTGTGATTGCAGGTATACAATTTAGAGATCTCAAAGGATTTAACTATGGAGGCTCTTGAGAATGTTTTATAATACTTATTTTCTAGCCACACCCATAGGTTACATCCAATAGTGCACCGAATCTGCATCAAAGGCTCCAAAACATGTCTAAGAAATGCAAAATCCAACTAGACCCACATTCATTATTTTGGACATAACTTCCTCATCCAGATGTGGATTACTATAAAATTTTAAGGGAAGATTCCTAAAATATATAGGAAGGTCTCCAAAAAATTTAATATCATTTGGAGTAATATCAACCAGTAAAAAATTTGTTTTGTAATATATTGTATTTCTTTTTCATGATTTAAGGTCTTATCTTGAAAGGCCCCACAAAGGCTACTAATATTTTCAATGTGGGATTGTGTGTAGGTATTGGATATGCATGGAATATTGGGAGGTCAAGAAACACGTATTCTAAACCCACCAAAAACCTAATGTTCACTTGAGGATATAACTTAACACACCATAGATTTCACTTGTAAAAGAAAACCCTCCACTTTTGAAGGTCGATTGTAACTAAAAGTGCCTATTTGTAAAATATAAAGTGAAATATATTAAATATCTATTTTCATTACACTTTGTCTACTTTCAATTTTTATGGTGTATTTCCTCTTTCACACAAATGACGATCATGGTGGGACCCTTTTTCCCACAACACATTTTATGCTTATTATTTTGCATGACCTTTAGCACATGCATTAGGCATATAATTTCTTGTGTTTTTTTAGGGTTATTTGTGTTTGCATGTTTATTTAGCTTGATTTTCTACAAAATATTGTTTGTTGTCTCTATCACAGACACCTAAGGGTAGGATATACATAATTATACCTTTTAATTAGGTTTAATTCTTTCAAGATCTACCCTCATAGGCTAAGCCTCAACCACCTATGGTGGTTCTCAATCATAGCCTCAACCACCCGTGGTGGTTCTCAAGCTTAGACACAACTACCTAGGATGGTCTTCAATGTTAGAAAACAATTGCATAGGCTCAGGGATATGGTATACTTAGTTTCTATCTCTTTCAGGATAGGCTCACGGGCTAGTTGCTCATACCTTTTCAATTTGACACAAAAATTCCTAATAGTTTATTTTATTTGGTTGCTTGAATCTCTTTCCTCCCTTTTAAACTTCAAAAAAGCATTAGCATAGTTGCTTCATGATTTCTTTTTCAAAACTCAAAAGGTACATTTGCACCGCTTTTAAAACATTCAAACACACAACACCTTGTTTATCTCTTTCTATTCTCTCAAACAACCAATGCGCATTACATTAGTTGTCATTTATTAAAAAAAACTCAAATACTCTTTCAATTAATTATCATTTGCTTTTTCAATTGCACTGTCTTAATTTGTCATTTATTTTCAAAACTTAGTAAATTATTTTTTTCATGCTTTCAAAAACAAAATGAGGAACTTTAGATCATTGTTTTCCTTGCACCTTTAGGATTAGTTTTCAATTTGCATGGTAAGTAGGCATAAAAATAATAAAAGAAAAAATAAAATCAAAATAAAAAACACATCACACACTCTTGCACAATAAATATTATTTTAATATTTTGTGTGGAAAACCTCCCAATGATATTGGATTTCAACATCAACCATAAATTGAGCCCTTTTAGACACCATATCTAGAGCACATAGTTTCCTGTATTTCATCACCAGGAAGTTGGTTACCCTTAGGACTAACTTAGGGTAATTTTTGTGTTAGATTCCCTTTGACCATAATGCTTAGTAATTAGTTGAACCATAGTTGTTTTTGCCCAAGTCTAACCGAGGGTGAAGTGAAAGCTAAGGTAGGTCGATAGCAGGACATAGACAGTGTAGTCTCTCTTGAGGTTTGTTTTACTCCCTTAGGATACCTAAAGCCAATCCACCATCCTAGGAAGTCTTTTTTCCATTTGTGTCTTATTCCTCATTAAGGGAGTTAGCATAAACACATATTTTTATATTTCATTCCATTATTCCTCATAGTTCCTAGGTCTAGGGAACATCAAACACACAAAAATAAAAAATAAAATAAAAGCATTACAAAAAAATCAAAAATATCAAAATAAAAACTTCAAAACATTCATCGTTTATTTGCGTAGATAGTGTGTTTTCCTTAGAGAAAATTAAAAAAAGAAACAAAGGGAGAGAGAGAAAGAGCATTCACCAACATTATTTCATTTTAAATAGCCTATGGTAATGACCCACAGTCAATCCAAGGCTCACTCTCAAACCCAAGTTCCAATGGACCATTCAGATAAAACTACCTATTATTCAACTACTTCCCTAACTTATCTGAGAGACACATCCCAAATCCATAATGATAGCATGTCTACTAATGTCCATAATTACATCTATCTCCCACTTTAAAATCATCACATTAGTTCTGATCAATGTGGTAACCACCATACTACTTACACCACCCCATCTAGACCCCCTTGTCTTGAGACTCCCCTTTCTCCACCCAATCCAAACATCACATCCATTGATATCGATGATGCTAACCTCATTTTTACCAATCCAATATACCATGGAAAGTCACCTCATGCACCCTAGGACCCTTGTTCACATACCCTCCACCACCTAGCTCAATAATTCCATATTTACCCCTTCTCCACATCCTTGCTCATGTTGACACCATCCTTGTTCAAGTGCAAGCTTACAAGCCCTATCATCCTCCATCACCTCCTACATATTCTAGATTTCACATCTCTAGTGTATCAATTTTTGGAATGCCACCAATATCCTTGCCACCTAGGGGACCTAGTGCCATCCCTTTGTAGCACACCGTAGTCCCAATATCTGGGACCATCGACCCTAATCATATATCTTCCTCCAATAATGTTCATTCATCACAATTCTTGGGTATTTCTACATCACCCACACTTCTCAACCACATCATTTGACCCAAGTTTATTTCACCTCCCATTTACATTCATCCAGTCCATCTTCTTCTTTGCAATATCCTAATCTACCTCCTCAATCCACAACTTCTATACCACTCCTCCTACCACCACTTACCCTTCATATCCCACCATTCATGTTAATGGAGTGTATGCCACACACTCTTATAAAACATGTTCTGCTTGTCTCTCACCACTCTACATTACTAGGACATATTCTCATCAATTTCCTTCTCATAAAGCACTTCCTAATCATTGCCCATCCTATCACATCAATTATTCTCATGTTTCCCACATTCCCCAACAACCTTGTTAGTCTTACAATGACACTGAGAGGGGGGGTGAATCAGTGTAGCTCTTTAAACTTGAATTTACAGCTCTTAATACCGCAGCAATTAAAACTTATTACTAGATACAACAAGTATAACAAAAGAGCATCACACAACACAAGATTTAACGAGGTTCACCAATGTGGCTACTCCTCAAAAATTGACTGCTTGGACTACCATCCAAATCCAGCCTTTGCAAAGCACCAACTTTACAATCAATTTACCAGCACCAACTAGAAGGAGCACCAACCCTTGATTTATCTACACCAATAGAAAGGAGCACCAACCCCTGATTTACTAGCACCAACTAGAAGGAGCACCAACCCCTGATTTATTTGCACCAATAGAAAGGAGCACCAACCCCTGATTTATCTACACCAATAGAAAGGAGCACCAACCCCTGATTTACCAGCACCAAATGGAAGGAGCACCAACCCCTGATTTATCTGCACCAACAGAAAGGAGCACCAACCCTTGATTTGCACAAGAAGGAGCACCAACCCTGATTTACCAGCACCAACTAGAAGGAGCATCAAAGCCTGATGCCAAGCAGCAACGTGGACTTCAATTTGAATCTATAAGTTTGATAGTAAGATACCTTTGCTTTTGCAAGACCCCCGATTGGTCTTCTTCACCTTTGCGTTCTCTATGCACTCTGCTCTCTCTGCAATCACTTTGCACACTTGCCTCTGTTAGTCAAACTTCACGATCATCTTCTCCCTTTTGCGCACTCTGCTCTCTTTGCAAATTTTGCACTTAGCATGATTCGACATGACTTGCTCTCTACGCACAATGACCGTATTTCACACACATTCCACCCGTCTCTCAATTCTCCAAACAACCCTCCTTTTATAACAATATTTTTTATGATGAAAACCCTAATCTTAGTCGTTGTAAATCCTAATCTTAGTCGGCTTTCATAAAACTAAACACCTAATTTTAGTCTATCATCCTTCTCATTTAGTCGGGTTCTCCTTCTTGACTTGCGCATTTATGACCTATCATGAAATCATGACATTTCTACCTCTGTAGCTTCTTTTGTTGTTGTTGCCATGAAAATACAACATGTCACGATATCGTGACACTTTCACCTCCGTACGCTTTCTCTATTATTTTGTCATGATATCATGACATTTCTACCTCTGCAGACTTCATCTTTTCTTTTGTCATGATATCACGACATTTTTGCCTCCGTATACTTCATCTTTGCTTTTGTCATGATATCACGACACTTCTACTTCCATAGACTTTGACTTTGCTTTTGTCATGATATCATGACACTTCTGCCTCCATAGTCTTCAACTTAGCTTTTGTCATGAAATCATGACACTTCTGCTTCCATACTTAGCTTCTTTGCTTTTGTCATGAAATCGTGACACTTCTACCTTCGAAGTCTTCTTCTCTGCTTTTGTCATGAAATCATGACACTTCTCTTCGTACTTTACTTCTTTCTTTTGTCATGAAATCATGACACTTCTCCTTCAAGATCTTCTTCTCTTTTGTCATGAAATCGTGACACTTCTTTCTTTCTTTTCTTTTCATGAATCCTTTTTTTTTGAAATCGTATATTTTTCTTTACTTCCTCTCTTTCTTTTGTCAAAAAAATGCGACATGTCGCGATATCATGACACTTTTCAAACTTACTTTCTCTCTCCTATTTTAGTCGCAAAAAAATGCGACATGTCACGCGAAGTCGACACTTTTCAAACAACTTACTTTCTCTCTCCTATTTTAGTCATGAATGTGGACATGTCACGAAATCGTGACACTTTTCTTTTTTTTTTTTTCTCACTTTTCATTATTTTCTCTCTTTTTAAAGACATGTCATGAAATCGTGACACTTTTCTTACTTGTTCTCTTTCTTCGAACTTGTCATGAAATCGTGACACTTTTTCCTTTCTCTTTCTCTTCCAACATGTCAGTGAAATCATGCGTTTTTTCCACTTGCTTTTTTCTCTTCCAACATGTCACGAAATCGTGACAGTTTTTCTTGCTTTTTCTCTCTTCCAACATGTCGCGAAATCGTGACAGTTTTTCCTGCTTTTTCTCTCTCTTCCAACATGTCGCGAAATCGTGACAGTTTTTCCTGCTTTTTCTCTCTCTTCCAACATGTCGCGAAATCGCGATAGTTTTTCCTGCTTTTTCTCTCTCTTCCAACATGTCACGAAATCGTGATAGTTTTTCTTGCCTGTTGTATATGTCGCGATATCGCGACACTTTTCTTACTTGTCTTTTTCTTTGATCTTTTGCATATGGGCCACTTCGGTCTTCTTGGAAAATCACTGTACATACTCTGAATAACCTTTGAACTCCTGTCTTCTGCATCTGAATAGCTTTTGAACTTCCTATCCACTTGCATCAACAGATCTATCTGATCGTGTTGACAACAATGACAATATTGTTGTTGCACCTTGCTCAACAATCTCCCCCTTTGGAATTGTTGGCAACACATGTGCAATTTCTCGTAACTCTTCTCCCCCTTTGACAATAATACCAAAGGGCTACTACGAGACTCCCCCTGAGTCCATGCACAACATTCTCGAGGCAAAATTTATTACACTTAGCAAAAATCATGAACATGAGCAAAAAGATAATCAAATACTTAAATGCTCCCCCTAAGAATGTGATCCCTGTAGCTAGTCAATTCTTGGGAAGTGTGACCACTCCCAATTTATTGTGAAGGTACTCAAAAACTTCCTTGGGCAATGGTTTTGTGAAGATATCTGCTACTTGCTCTGTAGTTGGAACAAAATCCAACTTAACCTCACCTTCCACAACTTTCTCCTTCAAAAAGTGATACCTGTGTACAACATGTTGTCATTGTAATATATTCTGCCTCTGTTGTCGATAAAGAAACTGACTCTTGTTTCTTACTGTGCCACGCGACCAATCTGTCTCCAAGATAGAATGCACCTCCACTGGTACTCTTTCTGTCATCGACACCTCCTACCCAATCTGCATCTGAATATGAAATAAGGGTGAAGTCTTTACCTTTCGGATACCATAACCCATACTCCATAGTACCCTTGAGGTACCGAAGAATCCTCTTCACTGTTGTCACATGAGTCTCCTTGGGATTAGCCTGAAATCATGCTACCATGCATACTGCCTACAAAATATCTGGTCTGGTAGTTGTCAGGTACAGTAAGCTCCCAATCATAGATCTGTACATGGTTTGATCAACAGGTGGAGATTTTTCATCCTTGCTCAACTTGCAACCTGTCGTCATGGGAGTGCTAGCTGGCTTACAATCCTCCATTGTGAACTTTTTTAACATCTCTTTCACTAAACCAAATTATCAAAACTGTTATAATCCATAACTTTGAACAATGGCAGTAAGAACCATCAAAAAGTACAACACTGACATATAGCAATACTACCAATGGTGACAACTCTCAATTTAATCACCACCCTTCACGGTACCTCCACAAACAACTACATGAACTGAAACACACTTTGACAACTATACGACAACTCCCCCTGACTACTTGCCTTTCATCCTCAGATAACCAAACAAATACATAGGAGCATTAAAATAAAACTTTAAGATTGCTCCCCCTGAGGATGTGCTACCTGGAGTTGCTTAGTGCAATAGAGGAGTAGTCTCCTTCAGTCCAAGGAGACACGATTTCCTTTCTTCTTTCTTTCTCCACTCTGGTTTGATTACCGTTTTGGGCTCTTGTTTTGCCTTTCCCTTATCAATAGCTTGTGCATGTTTTTCGAGAAGTTTTCTATTTTGTCTCATCCTATTTGGTTGAAATTTTCTTCCCTAAAACTGATTTGATGCAAGTGTACTTCTACAGTTTCTTGCAATGTGCCCAAAATTATGATAGTTATAACATTCTACCGTATAATTCATCAGAGGAGAAAAAGCATTTCTACTGGTGAAATTCCTTGGTCTTACATTATATTTGTAGACTGAGATTTTATGTCCATAGCCATTGCATTTAAAATAGAAACCGAGAAAAGGGATAATTGAACCTGGGTGATGGTCTTTGCCATGTTTCCATAGGAGCCATAGGTCTTCTTCTTCTTTGATGTGTGACATTGGTGAATCCATCATTGTCAATTCTCCTTTCGTGCCTGGCATTATTGCTTTCTTTTGCATGAGACGTTTTTCCTTGATCAACCTATTTCTTATCTTCATTCTTTATGGATTCTACATTTTTGGCCTTTGATCCATTTGATGATTCTCCTTCGATGAAACCCAGACCAAATTTGATGCCTGCAGGCCTTTGGTCATTTATAATCTTATCCAGCTTCATAGAACTTTCTTCGCGTTTGTGATAGCAACTAATTTTGTGATTCATCTCTTCTATCTGCGTCCGTAAACCAACATTCTCTTCTTCTAGTTTGTAGCAATAATCTATTTTCATGGTAATTTGTACTTCGAGATCTTCAGATATTTTCTTGTATTCTTCTGTCTGTACTTTCAGACTGGTTATGATTTCGTTTGCATCCTCAAGCTTTTTTGAAATTTTCTTATTCTTTTTCCTCTCTATTTTCCACTCTTCAAGTGCAGAGATCAACTCACCTTCTAGATCTACTTCAGCCTCAGGGTTTTCACCACATACTTCAGAGTTCACTCCTTCTTCCTTTTCTGATTTTACTTCTTCAAATGCCATGAAAAGAGCTTCACCTGTTTCCTCTTCAGAATCCTCATCGGAGCTGTCTTCTATTGAACTGGCATTCCTGGAGATGAAACTTTTCTTCTTGAAGTTGCCTTTTCTGAAATTCGTTTTCTTCTTCCAGTCACTTCTTTCTTGGTGCGATCCTTCATCATTTTTGTTCTTCTCATTAAGTGGACATTTAGTCGCAAAATGCCCAATGCCTCCATAGTTGAAACATTTAAACGGTAGCTTTCCTCCATATTTTCCTTTTCCCCTTTTTAGTTTTCTAACAAAGTTTGCTTCCATTTCATCTCGATGTCTCTTCTTCCTCGGACTCTTGTTTTGCATTTTTATTTTTAAGGGCTTTAAAAGCCGCTTCTCTGTCTGTGGGTTTAGATCTTCCTATCCTCATCTCATATGCAGTCAAAGAACCATACATCTCATCTATACTAAAATAATTTAGATTTTTAGCTTCTTCTATCGCTGAGACTTTAGAATCAAACCTTTGAGGAAGAGATCTTAATACCTTTTTCATGACGGTAGAGTCTTCGATATCCTCATCGAGTCCTCTGATCGCATTAATGATTCCATTAACTCTCAGCATATATGCCTCAATGTTTTCATCGTCATTCATCTTTAATGCTTCGAACTGAGCTCGATGTGTCTATAACTTGGCCTCCTTGATCTTATCGTCTCCTTCATGAATACTCCTCAGTTTGTCCCATATTTCTTTTGTCATTTTATAGCTCATGATCTTTACTAGTTCACTGTCTGCTAATCCGCACATGATAGCATTCTTTGCTTTTGAGTTATTTTCAAACAGTTTCTTTTTGTCAGCCTCTTTTGGAGGAGTGATGGGTATTGTGTATCCACTAACTACTGAATCCCAGATGTTGTATCCCAAAGCACAGAGATATGTCTGCATCCTGATTCTCTAGAATGCGTAATTAGATCCATCAAACAATGGTGCTTTGTTTGATGAGAAGCCTTCACCACCTGCCATTGTGTTACTTCCAAGATCACCCTAGCCGGTTAAGCTTGTACAGAAACTTAGCTCTGATACCAATTGTTAGTCTTACAATGACACTGAGAGGGGGGGTGAATCAGTGTAGCTCTTTAAACTTGAATTTACAGCTCTTAATACCGTAGCAATTAAAACTTATTACTAGATACAACAAGTATAACAAAAGAGCATCACACAACACAAGATTTAACGAGGTTCACCAATGTGGCTACTCCTCAAAAATTGACTGCTTGGACTACCATCCAAATCCAGCCTTTGCAAAGCACCAACTTTACAATCAATTTACCAACACCAACTGGAAGGAGCACCAACCCCTGATTTATCTACACCAATAGAAAGGAGCACCAACCCCTGATTTATCTGCACCAACAGAAAGGAGCACCAACCCCTGATTTATTTGCACCAACAAAAAGGAGCACCAACCCCTGATTTATCTGCACCAATAGAAAGGAGCACCAACCCCTGATTTACCAACACCAACTGGAAGGAGCACCAACCCCTAATTTATCTGCACCAATAGAAAGGAGCACCAACCGAAAGGAGCACCAACCCCCGATGCCAAGCTCCAACTTGGACTTCAATTTGAATCTATAAGTTTTGATAGTAAGATACCTTTGCTTTTGCAAGACCCTGATTGGTCTTCTTCACCTTTGCGTTCTCTGCGCACTCTCTCTCTCTACGCAATCACTTCGCACACTCTTTTTTTAACTTCAATCAAACTTATTTTCTTCTCCCTTTTCCACTCCTCTCTTTGCAAATTTTGCACTTAGCATGATTCGACACGACTTGCTCTCTACGCACAATGATCGTATTTCACACACATTCCACCCTCTCTCAATTCTCCAAACAGCCCTCCTTTTATAACAATATTTTTTATGATGAAAACCCTAATCTTAGTCGGCTATAAATCCTAATCTTAGTCGGCTTTCATAACAATTGTAAACCCTAATTTTAGTCGATTGTCATCCTTCTCATTTTATTCGGGTTCTCCTTCTTGACTTGCGCATTTACGACCTATCATGAAATCATGACATTTCTGCCTCTATAGCTTCTTTTGTTGTTGTTGCCATGAAAATACATGTCACGATATCATGACACTTTCTCCTCCGTACACTTTCTCTATTCTTTTGTCATGATATCATGACATTTCTGCCTCTGTAGACTTCGTCTTTTCTTTTGTCATGATATCATGACATTTTTGCCTCTGTATACTTCATCTTTGCTTTTGTCGTGATATCGTGACACTTCTACTTCCATAGACTTCGACTTTGCTTTTGTCGCGATATCGCGACACTTCTGCCTCCGTAGTCTTCAACTTAGCTTTTGTCATGAAATCATGACACTTCTACTTTCGTACTTAGCTTCTTTGCTTTTGTCATGAAATCATGACACTTCTGCCTTCGAAGTCTTCTTCTCTACTTTTGTCATGAAATCGTGACACTTCTTTTTTTGTACTTTACTTCTTTTTGTCATGAAATCTTCTTTAAGTCTTCTTCTTTCTTTTGTATGAAATCATCGACATTCTTTTACTTTACTTCTTTGCTTTTGTCATGAAATCGTGACACTTTTAAGTCTTGCTTTCTGCTTTTGTCATGAAATCGTGACAGTTCTACTTTCGTACACTTCCTCTCTTTCTTTTGTCATGAAAATGCGACATGTCACGATATCATGACACTTTTCAAACTTACTTTCTCTCTCCTATTTTAGTCATGAAAATGCGACATGTCGTGAAATCGTGACACTTTTCAAACTTACTTTCTCTCTCCTATTTTAGTCGCGAAAATGCGACATGTCACGAAATCGTGACACTTTCCAAACTTACTTTCTCTCTCCTATTTTAGTCGAAAGTGCGACATGTCAGCAAATCGGACACTTTTCCAACTTACTTTCTCTCTCCTATTTTAGTCGCGAAAATGTGACATGTCGCGAAATCGTGACACTTTTCTTACTTGTTCTCTTTCTTCGAACTTGTCACGAAATCGTGACACTTTTTCCTGCTTTCTCTTTCTCTTCCAACATGTCGCGAAATCATGACATTTTTTCCACTTGCCTTTTTCTCTTCCAACATGTCACGAAATCGTGACAGTTTTTCCTGCTTTTTCTCTCTCTTCCAACATGTCACGAAATCGTGACAGTTTTTCCACTTGCCTTTTTCTCTTCCAACATGTCGCAAAATCGTGACAGTTTTTCTTGCTTTTTCTCTCTCTTCCAACATGTCGCGAAATCGCGACAGTTTTTCCTGCTTTTTCTCTCTCTTCCAACATGTCGCGAAATCGTGACAGTTTTTCTTGCTTTTTCTCTCTCTTCCAACATGTCACGAAATCGTGACAGTTTTTCTTGCCTGCTGTATATGTCGCGATATCGCGACACTTTTCTTACTTGTCTTTTTCTTTGATCTTTTGCATATGGGCCACTTCGGTCTTCTTGGAAAATCACTCGTACATACTCTGAATAACCTTTGAACTCCTATCTTCTGCATCTGAATAGCTTTTGAACTTCCTATCCACTGCATCAATAGATCTATCTGACTATGTTGACAACAATGACAATACTGTTGTTGCATCTTGCTCAACAAAACCACCTCAAACTCCTCATCCTTCCTCTCATATGTTGGTCCAAGGATCATTATTTTCTCAATAACCATATTGGGCCTTATTGAGTATATATTTTTCTTAATTGCAAAATACCACCACATGCATAGTATTGAACAAAAAACTCAATCTTGAAAAGAAACCAAATGACAAACATTCAAATTATCCAAGGTTCTGGTAAAATATCTAAAAGATTACAATAATGCTAGAAATAATTCAATGATGCATGTGACCATAAACAAAGGGCCTTTGTTGGTTCTAAACAATGCTTAGTGATTGAAAGATCTAACTAAAAGTAAATGTAAAATAAAAGTAGTTATTTTTAGGTTTTTTAAATTGGTGCTACCCTAAATCCCTATTAGTAAAGTATTTTATCTTCACTTAAAAGGTTTCAAATGATAAAATGTGGAATTCTCCACCTTATTTTAATGTCTGTGCCTTTAAGATGAAGTAAATTCCATATAGTGGGTTCATTTTATCTTCCTTATGTTGATGCCACTACCCTAATAGTGATTAGTAGAAGTTAGCATGTTAGCAATGTTAGCAAAGTTAGCTTTCACTTATTATCTTAACTTAATGTGAAATTTTAGGTTAGTATCCCTCCTAAACCATGTGTTTTATCTAAAAATTTAGATTAATGAAGTTTGGCTATGCAGAAATTCTGGAAAATGACTAGAATGAAAACAACTTGAAAGCTTAACAATTCTAAAAATGAACCAAAATAGAAATGAAACTGAAATAAAATTAGCAAAATTTTTGGAAAAGGACTAGAATGGAAATAAAAAGAAAATGAAATTCTAGATGGACCAGAATGGAATGATTGAGTGCTTGAAATAAAATGAACTTAAAAAATATATATAAATTTGGTTGGCTAAAAAAGTCAAATTTTGAATCAGTTTAGCAAGCTCCTCCCTGAAAAATCCCAAGTTATGAGGTAATCATAAAAAAACCTGAATTAATGGACCTGCAACATAAGCACAATACCATTAAATCAAGTGCGAGACTCAAAGGAAACATAGATAAACTGCATCATCTTGACCTTTGCCTATTGCAACCATTTCATGGCATAAGACAATGGCTATAAGTCACTAAAATGCATAAATGATAAGACACTAAAAACGTTAGTTTTATGATAAAAAACCCTCCTTTTTATTTTGCTCGCTAAAGTTTACTATTTCAAAATTTGAAAATGCTCTTTCTTATTGCTTTTCGGAATGTTACATCATTTCTAGCCCCCTATTAAAAAGGTAGGATAGCAAGGTATAAATAATGCTTGGAATTCCTTTCACTTCAACTTCTTTCACAATAAAAATAATGAATGGATATAAGAAGATAATCCATCATCATTTTCTGTGATTTAATACAATAAAAATAACACTTCTAAACATTTTTTTTTAAACAATAATAAAACCAACAAAAAACATAGCCTTGCATGACTCCTTAAGTCTCCCATTTATCTTATCACATAAGCATTCTACCCAAGAACATCCATTTGCATCCATCAAAACGAATGATAAAAAATATATATTCAATTCTACCTTATAAACCCTACGATTTTAAACTTCCTTCAAAACATTGAATGTAATCAAACCACATTCACATAAATTAAAATAAGGTAGGCCAATCTTATTCAACAAAATTTTCATTGTTGCTCTTCGAAACCAAGACCTGGTGGTATCCCTTCGAAGCCATACCCACGTGCCCAAGGACTGGGATGGCATTCCCCATATTGGGCACTTTGGTGTCCACATAACCAAATGACGCCATAATGTTATTGATGCATCCATGGCGCTATCCAATACATTGCCATGGTGTTGTGATCAATGCAGCCATGGCATTGTCCAATGCGTTGCCATGGTGATGCAATCGATGAAACCATGGAATTTTCCAATGCATTACCATGGTGTTGTGAACGATGCAGCCATGGCACTGTTAAACCCACATAGCCATGGTGTTTCCATCAATCTATGCAACTATGGTGCTACCATCGATCTATGCAATCATGGTGCTACCAACCTCATGTCGCCATGGTGTTGTCGAGCTTGCACTCACACTACACAATAAAAAAAATCTCCATGCACTCGAGGCAGGCCTTTAACTCTATCGATTAGAGTTACAGGTTTCCTTAATAATGCTTTTTTGTCCTTGTTCGATGGTATGCCTCTGTTTCACTATTGAATTTGGTGCCTTACATGCTGTCCTCCTGAAAACCTAATGCTATCTTTGGATTTCTTCCTTGTCGGTGTTACTCCATGACGTCTCACGTTTCCATGGCATTGAACATTTTCAGAATAGCCACCCTTGCATTCGAATGTTTTTGAATGGCCACCATTGCCTTCTCCTACAATGACATGCAATATGATTAAACATTAACTTAAATATTATTATCATATTCTTTGTAAGGTATATTATAATAATATTATATATAATATAATAATATTATTATAATAATAATATTTTAGAAAATTATAATATAATCTTAGTAATATTACTATTATGTACATAATATAATTAATGCAATTATATTATTTAGATAATAGCATATTACTTTCTATCTCAATCTCTTTGCCCCTTTTGCATTCTCTTATTGTTTTAGGTAATGTTTTGATCAGGACTTGCTTTGTTGAACACATTCCGTCACTTTAGACAATATGAAAAGCATTAAAATCTATTTATCAAAATAGATTTTAATTAATCTGAGCATTAATTCCTAGATTAATTAATCATTTAAATATCAAATAACTAACTAAATAAAAATAATTAAAATAAAATGGTAAAACATCACTATTATTATAATCCCAAAGAAAACCAAAAACCTTTAATACCAAAACATGACAAGTGGGTCCCCAAAAAGTTTGGAGTAGTTGTGGAAACTCCACAACAAAATGGCGACTTTGCTGGGAAATGCTCCTGAGCATTTCGATGAAAACCCAAAAATAAAATATGAAAACACACTCCAAACCAAGAAGTAGAAAGCGTTAGCAAATGCATGAATAATGTCAATAGACTCATAAGAACATCAAAACATTAGAATCATGCAATATTAGCTCTGTGTGTGTGAAGCACTTCACACCTTATTGTTTGTAACTTTTCGGTATTGCATCACCAATTTTACTTGACTAGAATTATTGCAAAGAATATGGAGAGCTTTGAGGGTAAAAATTTTTATAGCATGGGCAACACATTCTATGGTGGCTTGAGCAAACACCTCAAAATGTCTAACCATATTAGGATCAAATGTGTGTGCGATGAATTCATTGACCATATTTGGGGCTTGGTTATGAGCCATCATCATAAAGGACCAGTGTGTGCAAGTGGAACTTAGAGCTTTGGGGACTTGGATTCTCAACCAAGGTGTGATGATAATATAACCCTATCCTTTACTACTCTCATATTTGATCAAAATAATTAAACTAGTTATGTATGAGGTCATCAGACTAATCTATCCTCATGGCGGACATAAATCTCAACATTATGGGAGTCATGTCACCAGGCATGAGTGTACTCCACTACCAGTCAAGCATCTATAGCCCTGGTGGAGGTTAACCCCATAGTCCAATCCTCTTTGCTTGGTTTTTCTCCATATTTTTTTTTAAGAATTATGGGGATGACTACCCATCCTTCTGAGGGGGCAAGTAGTACGATCCTTAAAATTTAGTTTGGAGTTTTGGGGAATCAGATTCTCAACCAAGGTGTGATGAGAATTTGACCCCATCCTTACTACTCTTATTTGTAAATCATGCTACTGGTGATAACCACTATTTATATGAGAATAAATATTGTAGTGATAAAAACAACTATTCATGGACTATGTGTAGGGTGGGATAGACTAGAATTACCTTTTCGCCTCACATCCCCATTCAAGTATGGTTTCATATTATTTTACCCAAGATGTTGGACATGGACAAAAATGTGATAGACCCAAGGCAACTTCGGCAACAAATTCCAAACCTAAGATCTTCTTAGTGTTCTTTGTGTCTTTGATCCCAATATAATTGGACATCACTTTCAGTGTTTGGGTTTAGAATATGGAGGTGGATTGGTCATGATGTTTATGTAATAATAATGTTCCTTTGAGACATGGGTGGATGATATGCAAAATGAAAGACTTCATGCTTCATGAGTTGTAACCAATATTCACATGTTCAAGCATTTTTGCCATATGATTCCAATGTTTCACATCCTTTTAGTCTTGGTTGACATTCGTATACACATAGAATGACCTCTTACTCCTACAATCAAATCCAAATTGGACAACCTTGACATACTATAAACTCTTGAAATCAAAGAAACAAGATCAAATAAACAGGAAATAAAACTGACAAGACAAACAATCAAACAAGTTGATTAGTGTACATATAATACGACTCTACCCTTAGGCCTGAAAATAATGCTTTAAATGAAGTCCATTGATGGGTAAGGCCAAATATTTTCCATCCAAGGTTTTTAATCTAAAACTATTTTCACCTAGGAATTCAGATATTAGATAGGGTCCCAGCCACAAATAGTCAAAATTTTCATGTTCTCCTTTTTTCTCATGCCTTTTATCCCACAACAAAACTAAATCTAAAACTTTAAAGACCTTAATTTTGGACCATTTATCAAACCACATTTTAATTATGTCTTGATGTTTTCTAAAATGGAGCATGGCTTCCTCCCTCTTCTCATCAAGATGCATTAATTGGGTTAATCTGGTTTCAAGTTTATTATCAGTCCCAATATAGTCTTTTATAAAATGTAAAATTTGCAACTTCAGATTAGTGGGAAAAATAGGGTCTTGCCCATATATTAAGTGATAAGGAGATGTCCCAATTGACTCCTTGCTTCTGGTCCTATTTTCCCAACGGGCAAATTTTAACTTACTATGCCAATCTCTAGGGTTCTTTTCAAGTAATTTTTTGATTATGTATAATAAAATTTTATTTTATGATTCTACCAAACCATTGCCTTAGGGGTAATAATTGGAAGAGAATTTTAGACTCGCCTTATTGTAGTATGCCCAATTTACAAAATTTAAAGAGGAAAATGCAGAACCGTTATCACTTACTATGGAGTTAGGCATTCCAAAATGAGTGACTATGTTTTCCTCTAGAAATATAATCACAACCTCGGAGGTGGCATTCTTAGTAGGTATAGCCTCTTTCCACCTTGTGCAGTAATCAATAGCGATGAGGATGAACTTATGGAAATTGAACGAGTTAGGATTTATCACCCCAAAAAATTCTAATCCCCATTGTGCAAATGGTCTCGTCTCTACCACTGACTGTAATGACATTGTTGCATTCCACTCTCTATTGGTTGCCACTTGGCATATGTGACATGTTCTTGCATGTGCATGTGCATCTTTAAACAATTGGGGCCAATAATATCCAGCTCTAATATTCTTGTGTGTTGCCACATTTTTTGACCCATGTCCATTTCTATACTTACCATGGAAGTCTTTGAGTACTTGGGTTGTTTTATCTTGAGTAATGCAATGAAGAAAAATTCCTTCATGATTCTTCCTGTACAACACACCATATTTAATTCAAAATCTAGCTGATTTTAAATGTAGTGCCCTGCACTGAGTGGAATTAAAATGAGAAGGGCACTTACCATGCAACAAAAAATATACAATATATATGTACCATTCCTCTGTAGTGATATCATTGTAGACACAAAAACAACACCAATCCGATTATGTGGCTACAAACACTAATTGCACTGGCATACACAGCCTCCAGTGCAGCCCCCAGAGGTTAAACAGTGGTCCTAACCACTCTCACGGTAGTTTTGGAAGTTCAAAGGTCAATTTGGCACCTTTTAGGCACTCTACTCGTTATTCGTTCCACCCAGGGACAATGACAAATTGGTATTCGTTCCACACAGGGACGATTAGCAGCATTCACCCCTAAGTGGGGCAAATAGCAAGTTTGATGGGAAAAATGTCAAACCTTGACAAATGGCAGCTCATATCTGCAACTTAACTCCTCCTTCATCGCATGGGAGTGCGAGTGAGGATTTTTGAGCTCAAAGAGGCAGTCATAGAGGCAGTCATGGAGTCCTTAATCAGGGAGGAATCTTCTCTTCCCTAAGAAGGCATGATCGCCAAGTGGCGCCTCTGCATGCTCATTCACAAAGACCCTCAAGTCTATAAAATGGTGATTCTTCTCACCCCAAAAAATGAGGACAGGTCAGGAGCATTTGGAGCAATGGAGTGCTGCCGATTTACATCCTCACCCTTTTTGCTTGTGCCTTTCACATCCTTGATCTCTCTTTTGGAAGGGAGGTTATTGGGTGATTATTGGAAGCACAATCCATACCCAAAATCCAAAATTTGGCAATAGTATCCCACCCAAATTTACCAAAAATACCCCAAAAGAGGTTTTGGACCCATCCCAAGTGGATTGGTGCTGAAATCGGGCCCCAAACGGTGGGCGTCCTGCCATCGGGTGCCCCCTGCACTGCTGCAGTCCTAATCGCCCTACCCCGAAGTGATTAGAAATCTGTAGAAAATTTCATTTCTATTTTTATTGCATTTTTTTCTAGGTTGTTCAAATAGGCTCATTCAAATTTCATGTTATTCTGAGCAGTTTTGATCATGCTTTTGTTATTTCTCACTTTCACTAACATGCATGGATCATCATCATATTACGGGTGATAGAGGTCGAATTGGAAAAATATGACCTTCTGGGTTTCTCCAAAATACCCCATTTTACCTAACACCTAACTTTTCAGGTGATTTGGAGCCTCCCATATGGGATATTTAGGAGGGTACTTTTTGACATTTTTATGTCTAATCGTCCCACCCCGGAGTGATTAGAAATCAGTGGTGAATTTCTTGACTGTTTCTTTTGTAGTGCCTTCCTGATAATGTTATCATGCCTCTGTCAAGTTTTCATCTCATTCTAATATGTTTTAGTTATCATTTTATTTATTTTATGCATGCATTAATCGTAGGCTTTGGGGATCGCATGTTTTACTTCATCCGCAGGTGTTACTAATCCTTTTTTGTTTCTCTAAATGCATGATCTCAACACCAAAGTAGAAATTAATCAAAGACATGTTCATGCAAGTGGTGGTGACATTTGGCCCATCCACTTTACATGTTGGCACGCGGAAGAAAGCATACCAATCCATGGTGTAGTAGAGCCCTACTTAACACTCCTAGCCCCAAAAAGTGAGAGGACGTATTGTAACCCAATTTTAAAGCAAATTAATAAAAATGGTTGAAATCGACATTTGATTTCTATCTTGTTTCAATTCATTTATGTTTCTCTCATTTCATGCATTTCAGTTCGTAGGACTTAGCGTTACGTTTTGCTTTTGCATACACCGCACTTGGCATTTCCGTTTTGTTTTCGTATCCTCATGCTTTCAATCATTAACCTCGTAGTTTTGGCATGTTATTAAAGGGTCAATTTCTGCGATAGCCTTGACCAAACCTTGTCCACGCACTATCTTCATGGGATTTATCTCTAAGTCAAATTATTGAAGGGTGGAAAGCCATTTCCCCCTTCTTTCACCTAGCTCACTCTGTAAGAACATGGAATTTACTGTAGGGTCAAGAACTATAGCAAAAACTCTACTATGCACAATGTAATTCCTAAAATTTTTAATAGTTTTAAACAAGGCATACATTTGCTTGTCTAGGATAGAATACCTCAGTTTTGCATCCTTCAAAGGAGAACTCAGAAAGGCTATAGGATTTTCAATGTTGTCTTCACTTTTCTGAGTTAACACACTTGCAAAAGAATTATTTGAAGCAAATGTGTAAACATAAAATGGTTTAGCATAGTCTGGACTAATGAGAATAGGGGCTTTGGAAATAGCATCCTTGATGCTTGTGAAGGCATCCCTATTCTCACTGGTCCACTTTATCTGAACATATTTTTTCAGCATGTCATTTAGGGGCTTGGCGATCTCGGCAAAACCTAAAATGAATTTTCTCACAAAGTTAATCTTATCAAAAAAGGACCTAATTTCCTTTTTGCTATTGGGATGAGGAATATCCCGGATAGTGGCTATCCACTCTGGGTCTATAGCAATCCCATATTTTGAAATGACATGTCCTAATAGCTTACCCTCTGTTACCCCAAAGATGCACTTTTTTGGATTTAGGGAAATTCCATGTTCCCTGCACCTTTGGAGCACTTTCCTCAAGTCTCTAACATGATATTCCCTCTTCTTGGAGAAGATAGGAATATCATCCACATAGACAATAATGCACTTACCACTGAGCCCCTTGAATGCAAAATCCATGGCTCTTTGGAAAGTGGCTCCAACGTTCAACAAACCAAACGACATCCTCCGGTAGGCAAATGTTCCCCACTTCATGGTGAAGGCCATATTCATCCTATCATTTGGATGTATGAGAATTTGATTATATCTTGAGTATCCATCCAATAATGACATCATTTCAGACCCATTTACCTTTTGGAGTATCTCATCAATGGTGGGTAATGGGTAATTGTCTTTTTGGCAAGCTTTGTTCAGATTTCTAAAATCTATGCACAACCGAATCTCTCCACTCTTCTTCCTAACAGGAACAATATTAGCCACCCATGTGGAATGCCTAACAAGGAAGATGATTTTGGCTTCCAACAGCCTCTTCACTTCCTTCTCTATCAGGGGCTCTAGGATTGGGTTAACCATTCTCTGTCTCTGTCTAAAAGGCTTGGAATCAGGCTTCAAAGGAATAGTATGCATGATTACATTCGGGTCATAAGTTTTCAGCTCTTCATAGCTCCAAGCTATGCAATCAATGTATTCTCCTAAAACCTGAGCTATTGACTCCTTCTCTCATTGTGTGCATGCCTTTGCAATGAACACTTCACGTGGATCTACTGCACTCCCCAAATTGACTAAATTGCATGATTCCTTGGGGGATGGTATTTTTCTTTCTTTTTTCTTTTGATATCCAATATCAAACAACTTTTCTAGAGAGGCCCTATCACTTGGCATCTCGTTCCATACTCTAGTTGTTCCTACTTCTACTTGCCTCCTCTCTTCTTCGTCTATAACCTGATTTTCAAATATACCAAAATTAGTGACAAAACTAAAAATGTGTCTATCACTATCAAAGACCTGTAAATTCGTGACATTGTCTAGTATGGAGGGGCAAGGCACTAGCTCTATGGAAATTTTTTTACATTTTTTATGGTCATCAGGTGAAAGCATGCTGGCCGCTATGGCTAATGAATCAGCCATTTTATTATTTTTTCTTGAGATGAGGGAAATATTGAAAGCATCAAACTCATTAATTAATTCCCTCACTCTGGTTTTATAGAGGTTCAACCTCTTGTATCTATAGGTATACTGCTCCTTGACCTATTTGACTACTAACTCTAAGTCTCCCGATGCCTTAAGGCATTTTACCTTTTCTCTTAGGGCCAACTGAAGTCCAAAAATTAGGGCTTCATACTCCGCCACATTATTGGTGGTTAGGAACTGTAATCTGTAGGCAACAAGCAAAGGCTTACTACCAGGACATGTGAGCTCTATCCCAGCTCCCACACCTTGTTTTTATTTGGACCCATCAAACTTTAGGGTCCACACCCTCTTGTTTTCTTCCAAAGTACAATGGTAAAGATTATCATTTTGGGACCCTTCGGCTATGTCCTCTATGTCAAAATTGTAAACCCCCAATTCTATTTTAGTAAACTGAATCTCATTGGGTTTATTATACTCTGTAATCATCTCCCTAAGTCTGGGCTCTCTGTCTACCCAGATTTGGTTTGCAACTCCTCTCCATGGCAACCACATATGGGAGGAATCAGTCACCACATAACCATTGAGATTTCTGCTCCAATCCCTGCCCAAAACCATGCCATACTTGGCAGCAATATTTAGCACAAGGATATCCATGTAATGTTGGACCCTAGGCTCTGAGTTTGATCTGAACTAGGACATATTTTACAACACCTACTACATCCACCATAGATCTGTCCAATTGGACCACTTTGCTATTCGAATGAACAGGCTTAAGTCCTAGCTTTTGGCTTATCTCAAGAGGCATGATGTTGGCCGAGGCACCAGAATCAATCAAACAGTTGTGTAAATTCTTGCCTGTGATCCTAATAGTTATGAGAAAAGGGGGACCTCTGGTTTCTCTTTCATCATAGCAAGTTGGGGTTCTATAGATTTAACCTCATGAATTTGACTCGGGGAATTCAATCTCTTCCCCATGATTTTATCTTGCCCCAACAATTGAGAGACCTCATACATTGAGATATTGGCCTTGGTCCTTTTCATGTCTTCTTCCAAGTCATAAGTGGATGTTCCAGGATTTGAAACTTTTGGCATTGTCCTAGGTGCTTCCAACAATGGAGGTGGTGGATTCACATCACCTTTTGTATCAGGAGGAACTAAAGGGTTGTTTGGGGGAGTAGAGGAGGTTTTGGGATCCTTAGAACTCCTAGTAAAATACTTGTGATTAGCTTTCCCAAAATTTCTAGCGGCCTGGGCTTCCAAAGCTTCATCCTCTTCCTCTCCTAACACATTCATATCTTCCTCCATCTCATCATTTTCTAAATAATGGATGACTTCAGACACCAAAGTGTCTAACTTTCTATGGCAACAATGATGCATTTCCTCATCACATGACTCTGACTCATCACAATCCCCTAACGCATCGGCCTGATTGGCTACCAGATTGGGTACGCACCCATTGTTAGGCTGCGTATTGTATGGTCCTGTTCTCCTATGGTCATGGTTTCTATTGGGCATGGGATTTTGGGCAACTTGCTTCTGTAATCGAATGATGTCATTGCCCTATTTGATGGTCATTCTCTTGAGCTCTTCTAGCTCAGAATTGGATCCTTGTGGTTGGGACATGACAACCCCAGATCCACTGACATTTTTGACATTAGCAACCTCTAGATTAGGCACTAAGGTTTGACTCTGGGTGTTTTGGGTCCACCATGGACCCTTGGCCTAAAGAGGCACAACCATGGGATATGCATTTGAGGTTTGAGTACTACTCACCTCAAATCTTGGCAAGGTTATCTTATTAGCAACCATTGTTTGCGGAGTGGGTGGAATGGCAGCACTAGGGTATGTCAAAAAATATGGAAGCATGGGAGCGAATGGGTATGACTGATGATATGGAAAAGCATTCATCATGGGCATATAAGGTGTCACAACTTGATTCATCATGGCAAATTGATTGTAAGGGCCATATTTCCCTAACATGGGAAATTGAGGCATAGTGCCACCTTGTGGTGTCATTTGTTGCTCAATAGTCATGGCTTCAGCATAGGCTAAGGCCAACGTTGTAACTTGAGGATTTCTCCTGGTAAACATGGTTGTCATCGGGTCTAAGGCTGTGAGGTATAATTGCAATGCCACAACAACATCTATTGCAAAATGATGAGTCACATTTGTGTAAAGCTTTTGGAATCTAGCATTAAATGTTTTGATAGGTTCATTAGGATACCTCTTGCATGACACGAATTGGTTATACATGATGGTAGGATCTAGCAATGACCTAAATTGATTAACAAAGGTAACTTCCAACTAGGCCCAAGATGTAATGGACCCTGCAGGAAGATTCTTGTACCATTCATGAGCCATTTGGTCAAAGCTATTAGGGAAGAGTCGACAAGCGACATCTTCATGATTGACTCCCTGCCTAATCATGTGATCCTTGTAAATTTGAATGTGCTCTTCAGCTAAAATGGGACCATCATGGAAAAACTTAGGGATAGACCTCTCAAGGTGCCTAGGTATGTCATGGACATCCCCAGGTATACTTAACGGAGAACTTTGGGTACCAAACCAGGGAACTGGTTGTTGTTGCTATTATTGTTGGGCCATATTAACCAAAGGTAATGACCCTACTAAAGCAGTTGACACACTCAGGATGACGGAGATGGGTACACTTGATGTAGCTCTTGCGGTGGAACTAATGGGTGCACACCCACTAAAGGTATTCAGATTCAGAGGTCTGAGAGCTAGCCTTTCCAAATCTTGGCAAAGCATCTCTAAACCTAATGTATCAGAAGGCTCAGACGGGATTTCGATCCCCTGGATTTTGTATCTCGGTTTCCTAGGTTTGGGAGAAAGACTTTGAAAAATGGTTTCCTTAGTGGTTTTGGACCTAGTAGCAATGCGTCTAGGTGGGTCCATCTTGGGAAACTTAAATCTATTCTATTAAGGCTTCTCACAAACTAGTCAAGAGTAACATGTTGCACCTGCAAACACAATATTGTTGAATCAAAACTAACCACGTTAGCATTAGCAAGGACTAAATCACAAAGCATAAAAGAAGGCCCTCCTTCTAGCACCAAAAATGTTGAGTGTATATTTTTCCCAATTGCAAAATACCACCACATGCAGAGTATTGAACAGAAAACTCTCTCTTGAAAAGAAACCAAATGACAAACATTCAACTTCTCCAAGGTTCTGGTAAAATATCTAAAAGATTACAATAATGCCAGAAATAATTCAATGATGCATGTGACCATAAACAAGGGGCCTTTGTTGGTTCTAAACAATGCTTAGTGATTGAAAGATCTAACTAAAAGCAAATGTAAAATAAAAGTAGTTCTTTTTAGGGTTTTTTAAATTGGTGCTACCCTGAATCCCTATTAGTAAAGTATTTTATCTTCACTTAAAAGGTTTCAAATGATAAAATGTGGAATTTTCCACCTTATTTTAATGCCCGTGCCTTTAAGATGAAGTAAATTTTAGATAGTGGGTTCATTTTATCTTCCTTATGTTGATGCCACTACCCTAATAGTGATTAGTAGAAGTTAGCATGTTAGCAATGTTAGCAAAGTTAGCTTTCACTTCTTATCTTAACTTAATGTGAAATTGTAGGTTAGTATCCCTCCTAAACCATGTGTTTTATCTAAAAATTTAGATTAATGAAGTTTGGAGGTGCAGAAATTCTGGAAAATGACCAGAATGAAAACAACTTGAAAGCTTAACAATTCTGGAAATGGACCAGAATAGAAATGAAACTAAAATGAAATTAGCAAAAATTTTGGAAAAGGACCAGAATGGAAATAAAAATAAAATGAAATTCTGGATGGACCAGAATGGAATGATTGAGTGCTTGAAATAAAATGAACTTAAAAATAAATAAATAAAAATGCAAATTTGGTTAGCTAAAAAAGTCAAATTCTGAATCAGTTTAGCAAGCTCCTCCCTGCAAAATCCCAAGTTATGAGGTAATCATAAAACAACCTGAATTAATGGACCTGCAACATAAGCACAATACCATTAAATCAAGTGCGAGACTCAAAGGAAATATAGAGAAACCGCATCATCTTGACCTTCGCCTATTGCAACCCATTTCATGGCATAAGACAATGGCTAGAAGTCACTAAAATGCAGAAATGATAAGACACTAAAAACGTTAGTTTTATGATAAAAAACCCTCCTTTTGATTTTTCTCACAAAATTTTGCTACTCTTTCAAAATTTGAAAATGCTCTTTCTTATTGCTTTTCGGAATGTTACATCATTTCCAGCCCCCCTAAAAAGGTAGGATAGCAAGGTATAAATAATGCTTGGAAGTCCTTTCGCTTCAGCTTCTTTCACAATCAAAATAATGAATGGATATAAGAAGATAATCCATCATCATTTTCTGTGATTTAATACAATAAAAATAACACTTCTAAACATTTTTTTTAAACAATAATAAAACCAACAAAAAACATAGCCTTGCATGACTCCTTATGTCTCCCCTTTCTCTTATCACATAAGCATTCTACCCAAGAACACCCCTTTGCATCCATCAAAATGAATGATAAAAAAAAAACATTTAACTCTACCTTATAACCCCTACGATTTTAAACTTCCTTTAAAACATTGAATGTAATCAAACCACATTCACATAAATTAAAATAAGGTAGGCCAATATTATTCAGTGAAATTTTTGTTGTTGCTCTTCGAAACCAAGACCCGGTGGTATCCCTTCGAATCCATACCCACGTGCCCAAGGATTGGGATGGCATTCCCCATCCTGGGCACTTTGGTGTCCACATAACCAAATGATGCCATCATGTTATTGACATAGCCATGGCGTTGTCCAATACGTCACCATGGTGCTGTGATCGACGTAGCCATGGCATTGTCCAATGCGTTGCCATGGTGATGTGATCAATGCAGCCATGGCACTATCCAATGCGTTGCCATGGTGCTACGAATGATGCAGCCATGGCACTGTTAAACCCATGCAGCCATGGTGCTGCCATCGATCTACGTAGCCATGGCGCTGCCATCGATCTATGCAGCCATGGCACTGCCAACCTCATGTCACCATGGTGTTGTCGAGCTCACACTCATGCTGCACAACAAAAAAATCTCCATGCACTCGAGGTAGGCCTTTAACTCCATCGATTAGGGTTACAGGTTGCCCTAATAATGCTTCTTTGTCCTTGTTCGATGGCATGCCTCTGTTTCACTATCAAATCTGGTGCCTTACGTGTTGTCCTCCTGAAACCCTAATGCTATCTTTGGATTTCTTCCTTGTCGGCGTTACTCCATGACGTCTCATGCCGCCATGGCATCGAACATTTTTAGAATAGCCACCCTTGCCTTCGAACATTTTTGAATGGCCACCATCGCCTTCTCCTGCAATCACACACAATATGATTAAACATTACCTTAAATATTATTATCATATCCTTTGTAAAGTATATTATAATAATATTATTATATACAATATAATAATATTATTAATAATAATAATATTTTAGAACATTATAATATAATATTAATAATATTACTATTATGTACATAATATAATTAATGCAATTATATTATGTAGATAATAGCATATTACTTTCTATCTCAATCTCTTTGTCCCTTTTGCATTCTCTTATTGTTTTAGGTAATGTTTTGGTCAGGCCTTGCTTTGTTGAACACATTCCGTCACTTTAGACAATATGAAGAACATTAAACTCTATTTATCAAAATGGATTTTAATTAATCTAAGCATTAATGCCTAGATTAATTAATCATTTAAATATCAAATAACTAACTAAAAAAAATCATTAAAATAAAATGGTAAAACATCACTATTCTTATAAGCCCAAAGAAAACCAAAAACCTTTAATACCAAAACATGACAAGTGGGTCCCCAAGAAGTTTGGGGTAGTTGTGGAAACTCCACAATAGACCTCTTGCCCACTCATGATACCTACAATTTACCCCATCGTCATGACTCTCATCAATGTCCTATGATGCAGTTACATAATCCACACCCGTATCCACCACCACCTCATCAACACCATGTCACTCCTGATCCATATCATCCCACTTCTCAACCATACAAATCACACCCCACCCAAAACACACATCATTTGACTTCTACACAATCCTTTCATTCCTACCCATCATCATATCCCCAATTTCAACCACCTACCTATCATTAACACTACACTCAACAACAACTATCACACCCCCCTCAGATCCATAATCATTCTCATCAGCATCATTTATATCTACCCTCAAGATCTAAGGCTCCACAAGCACCGTATTCTTATCCTCACCACCATCATCATCATATCTATTCACATCAATTATATCCCCCCATTGAGCCATATCATCTAACTCATCATGACACCCACTACTCAGCTCCTCAAACTGCTCTTGATGCATTCCAATAAATTCAATATCTTGGAATCATAATTCATGGGCACAGGGTATCAAAAGCCAACCTTGAGTCAACTTCAAAACTACCCCATAAACCCCTTGGTTATAGCACTATCGTATCCTCCCTTGTTTGAAATACCTAAATTTGGAAAGTTCAAGAGAAAAGAGGATTCTTAGGATAACTTGATAACATTCATATATGCTTGTTATCTCATCAATGAGATATACCCCATCATGCTCTATACCTTTTCTCTTTCATTTGTAGGAGGAGCTTTGGATTGGTACAACCATTTCCCAAACATAGCTTATATAATTTTGAACAACTAGCCAATATATTTTTAGAGTGTTTCACTCTAAACATTAAGAAGAATACCACCTTAAAAAATCTCACCAACCTTCATCAATTTGATGATGATTCTATCCTCAATTATGGTAGTTGATGGAGAGTGGTGCTGACTAAGTTACCCTTCTCCACCTCATCACTAATCTAACTCATATTTTCACACAAAGTTATTCCAAATCAATATTCCTTCTTATTCAACTCCAACAATACTGAAATCTTGAAGAAGATCTCACTCAAGCCACAACCATTGAGGATATCAATATCCAAGAAGGAAAAATCAAGCTCCAAAATAAGTAATGGCTAGGTAAAAATACCAAGGGTAACAACACAAATAATCAATCCAAGCCTTCCCAAATCAACCGGGTATTGTTGAGTAACCTGATCACTCAACCTTCCCAACAAAAAAATCAACCTCCACCACAATAACCTTATTATCCACCATAGTATCTGGCATACAATATCGTAACACCACCTACCTCATCAAGCAACATGCCCTCAATAGCCCCAATGTATTTTCACACCCCTCCCAGAGCCCTTGTTCAACATATTTCATAGAATCATGGATGCACAGCTAATATCTTTTTCTAATATAAAACCCAAGGATCCAAACAAACCTTGAGGAAGAGGATATAGAGAATATAGGTATTGTATCTACCATCGAAAAAAGGTCATGATGTCAATATATGTATCCTACTTAAACACAAAGTGCAGGATTTGATTCAAAGGGGGATTATCTAAGTTAATAATTGTATTGCTCCCCGTAATAAAAATTTGGATATTTATCAAACCTCATTACAATAACATGGTACAACACAACCAGATACTGGAGACACTATGGTTGTCCCTAAACCAAATTAGGTTAATCATGTCAACAATAAACCTAGTTATCAAGGTTTTATTGCCATGATTCATGTGGTCACCAGAAATTGAAGATACCTAGACACATATACACAAATAATTGATCCCTCAAATGTGCCATCCTCATCAACTATTCCACCTCCACTAGTGCAAGTCACCATTGCACCTCAACCCTGGCTAGTCATCCATATCAAAAGTAGGCTTACCCATAGCCTCAAAATAGCCTTAGCTAAGCTCTCAATTTATGAGTTAATCCAAAAATTGCCTACCCATCGAGAGGTAATAATGGAAATACTCAAATCTATAGAGCTACAAACCCACAATCCCAACACATTTTCCAATTTTAAGGATAACATTTAAACTTGCACCTCGTCGGCCATCACATTCTATGACACTAAAATTAAGACTATCCCAGTGGAAGGACCAAACCCACCATTGCATATTATGGTAATTATTGATAATAAAATAATTAAATGTGTCCTCATTGACATGAGTTCTTCCATTAATATCATCATATCATCTACCCTCAAACATCTCAATCTTCCACCCCATCACATTGTTGATTCTACTTTCACTATGCGAGCATTCATCAACTCTAGGAATAGTTATCCTCCCTATGCAAGTAGGAATTTTAACTATCCACACTCTATGTCATATCCTAGATGGAGATATGAAATACAATGTACTCCTAGACATACCATGAATATGGGATATGAAATGCATATCCTTAACTTTACATCATTACCTTAAGTACACACATGAGGATCACATCCATTGTATTCTAGCTAATGATGAACCATTCAAGTATTACCCTATGGTCACACACTTGCAAGAGTCTCCCCTGTGTTAAATGCATTTATCTCTCACCTATCGCTAGCTCAACTCATCATACCATTCAAACTCATCTTCTACTCCCTCACCTATCCCTCACATTGACAATCTACAACTCACTCACTCAATCTCACCCAATCCAATTCATGCTTTTTCATATTTAGGCACCAAATACCCCCCTCATTTTTCTCAAAATAATAACCATCCATATTATTAATTCTCTTTAAATATTCCTCCTCAATACTATCCACATTCTTCCTATCCTTCAACCAATGCTCAACCATTCCACCCTTCTTATAGCATGCAAGTTGCTTCACCCAATCCCCAACCTCTTCATCCTTCACATTCTTCATACACCTCTCTCTTATCCTTAGTGGCTCAAAATTTGTCTTCCACCATGTATATCGCATCCACACTACATCATCCTCGACCTCTAGATCTAGTTTTCAATCACCATCCACCAACTCCATTTAAATCACACCCTTTGATTTCTTCTACTAATCCCAACCACCATCTTAGAGCTTCTAATTCTACTTCCATCATTTATCTTATCAAATATCCTACCACTCCTCTCCCTTCTTACACCATCACTCCTTCTACCTCCCTTACACTTGTGCCTACACAAGCATCCCAAACCATATCTTCTTCCATGGAACCTAATCCACCCCCACCATTAAATCCATCTAAGATACATCCAACCATATTGGAATTTATTCAAGGGACATCCACTCTCATTCTACCACCCTCTGCACATCACTCCATTTTCATTGATAACACAGAGTCAAGGTTATGCATAAGGGGTCAGCCCTGAAAAATTTTAATAAATTAAAGGTGATTTATCTTGGAATCTCAGAAAAAAATGGAGAAGTATACATGGTGAATTCCAATTATTTTTCTCCAAAAATTTTCAAACCGTGGTGAATTGCAATAATTTTTCTCCAAAAATTTTCAAACCGTGGCAGTTTTTTCTATTTTTGGGGCCATGAATATCTGTTTTGCAAAATCTAAAAAAGTATGGCATACTTAAAAGCTTTAGGCCAATATGAAATACATCAGGATGACATGACGATAAATGTAATATCGATCGGTTGTAATCATGACGATCGGTTACAAGCATATTGATCGGTTGTAGCCACGACGATCGATTTTAGTCATGATGATCGATTGCAGTCATGACAATCGATTGTAACCATGATGATCGGTTGTAACCATGTTGATTTATTGCATATATGATGATACATTGCAGCCATGACAATCAGTTTTAGCCATGATGATTGGTTGTAGCCATGTCGATTGGTTGCAGCCATGTCGATCGGTTGAAACCATGTCGATCGATTGCATACATGATGATCTATTGTAGCATGTCGATCGATTTCAGACATGATGATCAGTTGCAGCATGATGATCAATTGTAGTATGATGATCAATTGTAGCCATGATGATTAGTTACAACCATGCCGATCGGTTGTAGCCATGTTGATTGATTGCAACCATTTCGATCAGTTGTAGCCATGACGATCTGTTGCAACCATGTCGATCGGTTGTAGTCATGATGATCGGTGCAGCCATGATAATCGGTTGTAACCATTAAAATTGATTATAGCCATGAAGATCAATTGCATCCATGACAATATTTTGTGGCCATGCAAATCGATTATAGCCATACCGATCGATTGCAGCCATGCCTACCAGTTGCAGCTATGACAATCGGTTACAGCCATGCTGATCAGTTGTAGCCATGCCAATCGGTTGTAGCCATGCCTACCAATTGCAACCATATCGATCGGTTGTAGCCATGCCTACCAGTTGTAGACATGATGATTGATTGTATCCATGATGATCGATTGCAGCCATTCTAATGTGCTACAACAGTTGAGATCCCATCAGTAGCAACGGTGCTCTATGCCATGTGTCATCCATCTATTAAACGATTGCATGTAGAAAAGTATATATAAATGGAATTAACAGTCATGTTTCTCTAGTTTTAACACTTTCTTAACCATTTTTCTCTCATTTTAACACTTTCTTAAGTATTTTCCTCTCATTTTAACGTGATCTGAACCCTCTTCCTCCACTTTTATCTTGGTGTTTATAATTTACCTTTATTTTTAAGCATTTTTTAACCATTTTTCTCTTGTTTGAGACCTTTTCCATTGTATCTTATTATCCATACTCGTACACCCTATGGCATCCCCTACAACCCCTGAAGTGTTTAAAGTTAATTATAAGAACTTGGTTTACCACTTGATTTCAGAAATTTTATCAACACCGGGTTACAACATGTCTTGGGTCACAGACTCTGGTCTTTGGGGTCTTGTTTCAATGCCCCATTTCGATACTGACGTTAAACTGGTGGAGAGGATCATTGCAGCTTATGATATGGATTTAGGTAATTTAAATCTTGTCACCGATAAAAAAAACATCATTCTTTCTTTCTTAGCCATTGATGTCGCCAGATTGATAATATTGCCCCACGTTGGTGTTGAGCCAGTCACTTCAAAATACCAGTTAACTGATGACAATAAACTCTACTTGGAGACCAACTTCAAAGTGCAGTCGAAATATTTTTAAGGTATAACTATTTTTTAATTTAATTGATTTTAAATTATTATCAGTGATTGAACGTACAATTACTAATTTTAGTTTTTTTGCAGTTAATTCCACCAAGTCCAGAAGGGGTTTGACCGTACCGGCGATTGAAAATAAATTTCTTCGGGCATGTTGCAAATTCTTCCTCATTAGAATTTTTCTGAAAGGAAGGCCAACATAAATTTTGATGTGGGCCTTAGCCTATTTGATTCGTTGTATAGGACACCAAAAATTCGACTAGTGCACCTATGTCTCAAATCAGATCAAATTGGAAATAGAGAATGTGAAAACCCACATTTCACCCTCACCGATAGTTAGTACATGTAATTATATTATTGCATTTTTTATGAATCTTTTCATAATTTGCAGAACACTCCAGTACCAACATCTTAGCACTCAATCCTTGTCAATTTAGCCATGACAGAACAATAGGTTCAGGTAATTTTTTAATATTTAAGTAATTTTTTATTTATTTTCCATTGTTTGTCTTTTTGTAATTTTGACATTTTATAGCAAACACAAAAAAAGGCTTCCTCTTCCTCTTCAAAATGGGATGTTGATGTCAGAGGTTATAATCCAGAGGAATCAGGAGACTTAGAAACACCTACAGAGGAAGAATCACCACTGATAAGGAAAATATCATCAAGGAAACATAGATCTATTTCTTCTATTTGTCGACGATCTCCACATGTTGCTACATGTCCATTTCCAATGGACGTAGTTATGCATAAGGTTTCATCTTCTGGGAGTAAGTTTTAATTACTATCGAAATAAATTTTATACAATATTTTTACTATTTTTAATTAATTTTGTTTTTTTTTTTCAGATGTACAGCATGACCACATTCTATTTGCAGCAACATCTATGCAAGATGTTTTTTCTTCTGCTTGTAAGTGTTATAACAATGTTTGCAACCAATTTTCATAATGTAATTCTATTACTAGTTTTTATTTTCTACTTTCACAAAAATTTTAACTATTTTTTATTTTTATGTTTTAAGGTCCCTCGCAACAATGTCGTCAACAAAATCAAGAAATGCCACCCCCTCCTCCACAATGCCCAAATCAAATGCGAGGTCAATGCTTCCCAGTTGGAAAACACTTTCTTCCATCTAGGCCACAGAGAGAAGCAACACAAAAAATTTCAGAGAGAGAAGCATCAAAGACTTTTTTGGTTTCAACCATATATTTGTAAATAATTTTACTTTTAAGGATATACCAGAAGCTTCTGGTACTGGATTGGTTGATGTTCCACTTGATAAAGATTATTTTTTGCAAGATAACATACACACTCAATTTCAACTATCATAATTGGTTCAAGAAAAAGTAAATGAAGGTGCATAATGTTCAAGAAAATCTTCTCCAAGGGAAATAAGCACCCGTCAGGCTCCTCCTTGATAAGAAGATGATATAATAATTTTTTTAGAAAAAGATTTGGTTTTTGATAACGTTGAATCTACAATTAAATATTTGCTACTTCTAGATATAATAGAAATGAAAAATGGGAGTATCGGGCTAAGGTATTGATAAAAGAAATTAATGCCCAATAAAATAATTTTTCAAAAAGAGAAAATTTTCTATTGTTGAAAATGAACCAAAAAATATAGACTCTGCTACAGTAAGTAAAATCTAGCATTTTTGAGTTGAATACATCATACACAGATGAAATTTTAAAGTTTATAATGAAAATATTGGATAATATAAATGGTGAGGTCCAAACTTATTACAATGAATGGGCAAATGATAAGAAAAATGTTGTTGTTGTTGTAGCTACAAAGAATGTTGCTGAGGTTTGACTCAATAGCTTTTGTGTTCAAAAATGTGTTGTTATATTTTTTAAAATGTAATTATATTTTCATGTTGATTAAATTTTATCTCTTTTGCAGGTAAAGTATGGAAATCTCAAGAAGCAGGTTCAAAACCTGCAAGACTATCTTAAGGTGGCAAAGGAGTTTTTAAACGCTTCCATGGCAATGAAAAAAAGAGCATAAGAATCAGTTCGAAAAAATAACATTTTGCAGAAAATCATTATCTGCAATGGATTGGATCTTGATGTTCTGCTTAAGGATAAGGGTAAATAAGTTCAAGGACCAACATCTTAAGATGTTGGAAAAGAAGAAAAAACCCTTCTTTATGGAATGCAAAATGTTGAGATGATCCTTGTCAATTATGGAGCAATTGATAGTACTATTACCCAGCCCGAGAAAAGAGTTGTCAAAATGTAGGATGTGGTAATCATGGAAGTAGTGGATGTGGAAAAAGGATCTGAACAAGGGAAATATGAGGGAGGGGTCATTGCTATGGAGAATGCGAAAGCCAATGAGAAGGCAATTAGTAGAGGAAGGGAGAAAATATTCTGAGGAGAAAAAATGAATTTTAAAAACAATTTTAAGACATTTCATATGTTTCATTGGAAAAGAAGATACTTGATTTTATTATTTTACTATTACACTATTTACATTTATAATTGTGTGTTATTTTCATCTCTTAAGTATTGTGGTGTTTCAACTTTCAAATATGCTTGAGTTTACATAGAATATATTCATACATATATATTTACATGTTATTCAATGTTATTCATGTTGTGATATAAAAATGAGTTTTGTCTTGTGGATTTTAATGTGTTATTTTCTATTTCAATATTCAAATGAGTTTAGTTTATTGAAAGTCATTCTTGTTGTTGTATAGAAATGTGTTTTGTCTTTTTTATTATGCTATATTATTTCATATTGTTGCATGTGTTTAAATTTTAGTTTATTCATATTCATTCTTGTTGTAGTATAAAAGTGAGTAATTTCATTTCTATTTTACAATATTGTTTTTATATTTCAAGTGAATATGGTCATTTGTATTATAGTTGTATATATCTACGTATGGGTTTCCATGCCGATCGGTTGCAACCATGTTGATCGATTGTAGAGATGTCGATCAGCTGTAGACACGTCGATTGATTGTTGACATATCGATCGGCTATAGAAATGTATATTGGCTATAGACATACCTATTTTCTACAAATATGCCTATCAACTACAGGTATACCAATCAATTTTAGGTAAGATGATCAGCTGTAGATATACCAATCAGTTGCAAACATACCGATCAGTTGCAGACATGTCGATCGATTGCAGGCATAGCGTTGTATCTATGCCACGTGTCTACCATCTATGAAATGATTGCATTCAAAGACCACGTGTCAACCCTCTATGAAATGATTGCATGTAGAGGCCACGTGTCACCCATCCAAAAGTTGATTGTATGTAGAGAGTTCTATATAAAAGGATTATCAATCATTTTTTCTTCTATTCTATCATAGTCTTAATCAGTTTCTTACCTTTTTAACATATTCTTACCCTTTTTACTCTTGTTTTAACACATTCTTAACCTTTTTCATCCATATTTATCTTAGTTTTAACCTTTTATCATAAGTTTTAATCCAGTTTTAACCCTTTTCCTTCATTTTGAATCAATTTTTGTCAAGTGTCACGTGTCATTCTCTATGTCTTCTTATCCATACCCGTACATCCTATGGCATCCCTTGCAACCCCTGGAATGTTTAAAGTTAATTATAAGAACCTATTTTGCCCATTGATTTTAGATATTTTATCAACATCAAGTTACGACATGTCTTGGGTCACGGACTCTGGTCTTCGGGGTCTTGTTTCAATACCCCATTTCAATACGGACGTTAAACTAGTGGAGAGGATCATTGCAGCTTATGATATGGATTCAAGTAAGGTAAATATTTTTATCGACAATAAAAACATTGTTATTTCTTTCATAGTCGTAGATGTTGCCAGATTGACAACATTGCCCCACGCTGGTGTTGAGCCTATCACTTTCAAATACCAATTAACTAATGAATACAAAATCTACTTGGAGACCAACTTCAATGTGCAGTTAGAATATTTTCAAGGTATAACTAGCTTTTTATTTAATTGAATTTAAATTCTAGTCACTGGTGTATTACTGATTTTATTTTTTTGCAATTACATCCACCAAGTCTAGAAGGGGTTTGACCGTACTGGCGATTGAAAATAAATTTCTTCGAGCATGGTGCGAATTCTTCCTTGCTAGAATTGTTCTACAAGGAAGGCTGATAAAAAAAATTATGTGGGCCTTAGCATATTTGGTCCGTTGTTTTTCACACCAAAAATTTGACTAGTCCACCTATGTCTCACATCGGATCAGATTGGAAATAGAGAACGTGATAACCCACGCTTCACCCTCACCAATAGTTAGCACATGTAATTATATTATTACTTTTTTTTATGAATCTTTTTATAATTTGCAAAACACTCCAGTACCAACATCATGGCACTCAATCCTGGATAATGCAACCATGAGAGAACAATAGGTTCAAATAATTTTTTAATCAATATTTAAATAAATTTTTTTATTTTTATATAATTTATCTTTTTGTAATTTTGACATTTTATATATACACAGAAAAATGCATCATCTTTCTCTTCAAAGCGGGGTGCTGTTGTCAAAGGTTATAATCAAGAGGAATCAGGAGACTCCAAAACACCTTCAAAGGAAACAACACTACTTGTATGGAGAATATCAACAAGGAAACCTAGAACATCTAGTTCTTCTGATATTTGAAAACCCCCACCTGGGGCTGCATTACGTCCACTACCAACGAGAAAATATTTTGGAGCAAGAAATTGAATTTTAAAGTTTGATATTTTGAAAGACAATTTTATGACATTTCATATGTTTTCATTTGAAAACAAGATACTTGCTTTTATTATTTTACTTTTAGGAAATACACTTTTATAATTGTGTGTTATTTTCATCTTTTAAGTATTATGGTGTTTCAAATATGCTATGATGTTTTTATATTTCAATTTTTAAATGATTTTATGAATGATATATTCATGCATGTGTTTAAATTTCAGTTTATTCATATTCATTCCTATTGTAGTATAAAAGTGAGTATTTTAATTTCTATTAAGCTATATTATTTTTATTTTTCAAGTGAGTTTATAAATGATATATCTATGAATGGGTTTCAATTTTCAGTGCATTCATACTCATAGTTAGTCATTATAGTTGTATAAAAATGAATATGGTAATTTGGATATATCTATGAATGGGTTTAAATTTTTGTTTTCCATATCTAGAGTAATATACTACATGCATTTTTCATACATATGTACAAAAAATTTTAATATGCATACACGGTTTACTCAATGACAAAGCATAAATCATAAAAAATCACTATATTTTGTCATATCATACAACTAATGATACTAATGATACATACATACATTTAAATTCAAAGGAAAAATAACTATTTTTTGTCAACATATACATTTAGTTCAATAACATAGCATCATTACGTATACATGGTTTTCAAATTTTCAACTTACTCAAAGCTATAGCATACATCATAAATTTTGAAAACATAGACAATCCATAACATTAAAAAGCAAACATGCATAATCATTGAAAATTGAATTATTATATGATTTTACAACAAATCAAATACAAAAAATCTTTGATAATATGAAATATTTCAAATCCGGAAAATCACTGTTAATATGAATTTATTCAAATCACTAAAATTTTACAAAATGATTTCAAATCTAAAAAATCTTAGATTATATGAATTTGTCATATAATCATTGCAATTTTTACATTTATGGAAGGTAATACAAAGCTTTATCAACTTCTCCACAAGAACTGAGAATCTATGAATTCTACGTTTCCATAATCTCATCATCACTCCTAGCTGAATCATTTTCGTCATTATCAACCATATTAGAGAGACCTCTTCTTTCTGCTAGGGACTTCCAATATGTCAACGCTCTATCATAGGGAAAGTTACCCACCTCGTACGATGACACATACATTCTCAAACAATTTTCCAAATTTCTGTCCAACCTGTTACGAACTTTTGATTTAACAAAAGTTAATGCACTAAAAACCCTTTCGTCTTCAACAGATCCCAAAATCATTGTCTGACATAATTCATATAAAACAAAGTATTCACTCATAGTATCTTGCAAGACACTACTTCGATACAATTTTTGCTAGAAACGCGTGATTGAACCAGTCTCATGTGGATTTTTGAATTGTGCAATTTGATTATCCATTGTTATTCCAAAATTGGTTGACTGATGTCTCAAAAGATCTTTGTTTAGAATACCATTGATTTCAATGCCATTTATTTCCACACTTTTAGAGAAATGTTTCATAATATTACCCATATATTTTACAAACAACTCACTTCTACTACTTTGGTCACCACAAGGATTCCAAAAATTAGGATTAACAACAACCATGGCCTCAAGTGTCTCATCTCTCTTAAAACGATCTCTTATTTCACTTGTTAATGCATTTGCAATTCTTTTCAATTTATTCTTAGTGTTATCCAAAACCTCATCGAATCTGGAATGGGTAACGGGCACTTGTTCAACATCATCTGTTAGAGTATTTAATCACTTTTCAAAATGATATACAGGAATCAACTTTCCATGGATAGCAATACAAATATTATCGTTGATGTTGAACTTTAAAAAGTTGTTCGGTTCATTGACATTAATTAACGTATTCCAACTATCAAACTTGGGATCCTCAAAATGTTTTTGGATAAATAAATCCTGTCAATAACCATACATATTTGTTTTCTCATCCTCATGAAATCGACAATATAAATTGCCCTTTCCTGTGCAAGTTTAATCATAGTATTCATTTCTTGTAACATTGGTAGAATACCACATAATGTGAGAAGAGTTTCCAAGTCAGTCATACGAAAAAGCAAATATTTTGCCTTGTCAACATCTCTACGATGTGCATACATAAACCCAACCAAGGATTGATATTCTGAAAATACCCTTTTTGTAGGAAGAAACAGTGAAATCCACCTGGTTTCCACATATTTTAACATTTTTCTGCCTTCCGTTACACCTAGAGAAAACTATTGAAACTCTACAAACCTTTTTGGACTGCATGAAAAGTATGAGTGTATATCACGGATGAGTTCTTCCACTCTGGCTACATTATCAAAATTGCTCACAATTTTGTATGCAAGATTCATTCGATGAGCCATGCAATGAATAGGAATCACATATGGGGCAATGGAAGTCTGAAGCCTAACACAAAGACCATTCCTTTGTCCTTGCATTGTAGCCGCACCATCAACTCCAACACAAATTAACTTTGTGGCAATTTCCTTTTCATCCATTCTAGAAATATCCTTTAAACTGGTTACAACAACATTATAAATGTTTTTCGCATTACAATTTTCAATCATCTTATGTAGTGCTAGTAAATGAGGTTGTCTCAAATGATTTTTGAATGTGTAAACATGTATGCAAATCCAAGATGTGTTGTCAACAGTTGTTACCTCATCAATGGAAAGTGAAATAAATTTGGCTTGTTTCACATTCTCTCTCGGGTCTTCCTTCTCAACCAGTGATAGACATTTTGCCATTTCCCAACCACTTCGATCTGACCAATGTGAACTGGTAAGGTTTTGTACATTGGCTAGTTGAAGTATTTCCTTAAAATCAACAAAATCAGACATGGGTCGACCTTTTTTTAGAATATTGTATACAATAGCAAACTGCAATTTCTTTGAGGCTAATAAAGTATTATTAACTTTTTGAAATTGTGCCTCGATTGTTCCACCCTTCTCAATGAGAGTTTGTTTTTGTTTCATTGCTTTATCATATTCAAGAGCATATCTCACATGCACACATTTTGTTGCATCCTTCCACCTATGAATTCTGTTAATTGTTCCATCACTTCGTATTTCTTTGATGTAAACTTTCCCACAGTGTTTTTCTATTGTGTCTTTCTTATTTTGTAATAAATGATCCTTTCCCAGCTTCCATGTACAAATAATACATTTACACACATTCAGTTTCTCATCTCGCTCAATAAAGGGGTATAATCGTGCCCATTCATTTTTAAAATCCCTTCCAATAGTCCATTCGCTTATCTTTTGACGTTTAGATTTTTGACTAGAAGATTCCCCAGAGGTCTAAATTTTAATTGTACTATCTTTTTCTTTTTCGGTTGATGTGTCTGAATTTAAAATCTCCTGAAGTGGTTGTTGAATGTCGTTATTAGGAAAATTATCATGTGGTCCCATCTCATCTTCTGGAATATCTTCGAGTGAACGCACATTAGGGTCGACAATGTTAACTGCATTCAATGTTTGGTGTTCTCTATCATTTTTTGTTGTAAAAAAGGCACTATTTTAAAGAATTAACAGAATACAGTTTTAGAAAGCATTTAAAAAGAGGTAGATAAGTAGAAAACCATTTATCTATTAATAGAGAAAGGTTTTACATTTAAGAAGAACAGAAATTTTAGAAAATTGATGGTAAAAGGTGTTTGTACCTGCAATTTGTGTAGAATCTATAGAGATTGATGTCTCATTGCATTTTGGTGTAAAATATTTTAGAATTGTCTTTTTACAAGAAGATTGGCCTCCCTTCTTTCCATATTCAGTAGGTGACATTGTATCTGTAAAGAAAAACCTTCAGATGTTAGGAAATGTATATGAATTTGAAGGAAAATAGCAAACATCCCTCAAGATGAACATATGATCCTAACACACAACATGACAGGGAATACTTATCGACCAGAGTTGCAGATAGTGCTTCTACACTACGTATGAAACATACTCTAAGAGACAAGAAGCAGTCTCTAACAAAAGAAATGCTCCTGACACACAACCAGATGACATTGATAGTTGTCTACCACTATTGCGTATAGTTCACCTACAGTGCCTATGAAACTATAGAAAAAGAGATTTGGACAAAAGAACAATGGAATAAGAATACTCTACCAATTTTTAGTCGTGAATCCTCTACAACCGATACGCTTTTATCGATAAACACTTCCCTACAATCGATCGACTTATACCGATCGATAGTCACTACAAGCAACAGAATGCCGACCACACGTCCCTACAACCGACAGAGTTATACCAACAACACTACAACCAATAACCTAACGCCGATCGACACGACCCTACAACCGATAGACTAATGTCGATCGACACATCTACAACTGACCTACCAAGGCCGATCGACACCTCTACAATCGATAGATGAATGTCGATCGACACCTCTACAATCGATCGACTAAAGATGATCAAGATGGTTCTACAATCGATAGACCAATGTCGATCGACACCTCTACAACCGATAGGCAAATGCCAATCGATAAACTCTACAATCGATCAACTTATATCGATAGACATGGCTCTACAACCGATCAGCTTATACCAATAGACATGGCTCTATAATCGATCATCTTATGTCGATAGACATGACTCTACAATCGATCGACTTATATCGATAGACATGACTCTACAACCGATCAACTTCTATCGATAGACACGACTCTACAATCGATCGGCTTCTACCGATAGACACAACTCTATAATCGATCGACTTATGCCGATCGACATGGCTCTACAATCGATCGACTTATGTCGACATACACGACTCTACAACCGATCGGCTTATACCGATAGACATGACTCTGCAATCGATCGTCTTGCATCGATCGACACTCGTCTGCAACCGATCGATTTATTTTGATAGTCACGGCTCTGCAATCGATCGTCTTGCACCGATCGACACTCCTCTACAACCTTCTCAAGTTTTTCGTTGTTTTAGAGCTATTTTTGAGTTAGAGTATTTTTGATGTATGTTTATCGGTACCCAGTATAGTATATATACATGTAGTATATGAGGCGATTTGGGCGGGAAAAATAAAATCATTTATAATTTGAAGGCGATTTGGGCGGAAAATATAAAATCATTTATAATTTGAAGGCGAATTGGGCGGGAAAATCAAAATCATATGTATTTTGAGGTCGACGAATTAAAATAAAGTTAGGTTCCTGATTATCAACGATGGGTGAATTTACCCCCAAAAAATTTCATCCCGTAAATTTCGGGCGAATGGGCCCTAGTGAAATGATCCAAAATTAGCCTTTTCAAAATTTTAAAAATCCTAAATAGAGCCAATTTACGATATTTCGTGCTTGTGCATAACCCTACATAGAGTCATCCGCCTCCACCCCTACTTTGATGCTCTCATACTAATCATCCAGTGTTGTTGTACATATGACTACTCCTAGTATAGAAGAGTACCTTGTACATAACATAGTGTTTTTACCTATAGCTATAGAATTGGTTAGGGATTTTGGTTGCCCTAGTCATACCCCTTTAACCATCAACGTTGTTGTCCTAGTAGGATCTTCCTCCAATCACATGAATTTTTTGTATGGAGGAATAGATTCTTCAATAGGTAAACCTCCTAACAAATAGCCTAAAGCCTTATTTTTTGGTAATGTTGACTTTGTGTATAATCCTAAATTCACCATGAAGTGTTTCCATCATATCAACTAGCGAGGATGCAGTCTTGGCCACTACAGATAAGGAATATGGACTATTATAGAGCTCCATTATCAGCCTCCTTAGTATAAGTATATCTTAGGCTATTATCAACATTCTCTAATAGATCCTCTCAAGGATGATCTTCAATGTATCACCATTGGCCTTGAGGAGGAAAATGAGGATAAATACCTTGATCTAGAGAATTCTCCCATAATATTGACAAATATCTTCCATGTTGCCACCATCCACACCATATCCTATAACACTTAATATGATGAATGGGTTGAGCCATTTGAGGTATTCTTTATTACCTTTAATATCTCTAAATATGACTCATCTCCTATTATCCCCATCACAAATGCAGATGACTTTTTTCCGTGTATGTGCCCCCTACTGCTACCCATTTTTTCCTTTCTCCTTCTATTGGAGCAACCAAACACACCCAACCATCCTCCACCTCCACCTTGATCACATTTTCTTGATCCTCATCATTTATCCTCAATTATATCCTTCCTTAATAGCATGTGTAAGGGAACCCAAACTTTGATTCGTAACCCCCTTCATGTCCCCAAGTAAACACAATTTATATTGACTTATGCACACCCCTCCATAATCCATATGATCTTGCACATCCCATCCACATTGATACAAATCTCATTGAATTCAAGTAGATTCCATCCCCTACAATTACCTCATATTTTTATTCCTTAGAGTAATTGATTAGGGACTCGAATTTCTACTTTTCTACTTCACCCTTTTCTTTGCCTTATTTTGTTTAAAATACTAAATTTAATGATATTGCACCACCACTTCTAGATAATACCATATATGACATCCATATTATTCTCATACCTCATCAGTTTGAGGAGGGTTACCACATGATCATCGAGGAAACCAGATAACCCCAAAATCATCAAACTTGAGAAGTCTCTCAATCGAAGAGTAATGAATATTTGTCACACTCCTAACAGAGTATCAAGAGGTCTTCACATGGTCCTGTAAATATGTTTTTGTCCTTGACACAAACCTTATCTTCCATAACCTCATGTTGAACCCTAATGCTAAGTCAATAAAACATAATTTAAGGAAACTACATCCTATTATAGCCCTCATGGTTAAATAAGAGTTGCAAAAACTCTTAGACATGGGCTTTATTCAACCAATTTACTATCTAGAGTGGATTTCATATATGGTACCTATTGGAAACCCTAATGGGGGAATACATATTTACACTTACTTTCGAGATATCAACAAAGCATGTCCTAAAGATGAATTTTATCTCTCTAACACTGATAAACTCATGGATTTCATCATGGGCCATGAAATACTCTCCTTAATGGATGGTTTCTCAAGATATAACCAAATTCAGGTCAATCCTGATGACCAACACAAAATAGATTTTATATTTTACTACAAAGTCATGTTATTGGTCTCAATATTGTAGGATCCATGTACCAACAGGCCATGACTTACATCTTCCATGATTACATGCATAAAATAATTGAATTTTACATTGATGATATCTTGGCCAAAATATGCCATAGGCATATCAATATTTTAGGTAAAGTTTTTGACAACCTTCTTGAGCATAACGTGTGGTTTAATCCCAAAAAGTGTGTCTTTCATGTCACTTTAGAGAATCTTTTGGGTTTCACAGTCTCTAAGAGAGGAATAAAACTATATCCCAATAAGGTCAAGGCCATAGTCGAAGTGCAACCCTCTATGACCCTTAAATAAATTTACAAATTGCAAGGTAAGATTCAAGCAATTCAACACTTTATCGCTCAATTGTCAAATAAATACATGTTGTTCAATCATTTTTTACAAAATAGGATCACACTTTAATGGACCATCGAGTGTTAATAAGCATTTGATATTATCAAGTTTTATCGTGGTTTTGCCTTGCTTCCCCTCTATTTTTATCTTCACCTAAATTAGGCATCTCCTTCCATATGTACATATCTACCACTAACTTTCCTTTAGGGACCATGTTGACTCAAAATAATGAAGCCAATAAAGAGTAGGGTATTTATTACATTAGTTACACCTTGGTGAGTTATGAAACAATATATGCATATGTGGAGAAGCTATACCTTGTTATGGTTTTTACCACCAAAAATCTCCATCGTTATATGCTCAACCATACAATGTATTTCATTGCTAGAGAGAATCCTTTGCATTATATGATGAGTCACACTTACACATATACTTGCACTGTAAAATGGATAATGCTATTAATGGTATTTGATCTAAATTCATAAGCCAAAAATCCATAAATAATAAAGTGATCGTCAACCAACTTGCTAAAACTCCTCTTCAATATGAGAAGCATCTTATCATAGAGCTTCCATATGACTCTATCTTTAGTATTATCAGGCTTGAAGAGCATGCCAAACCTAAATATGAAGTTGACATTATCTAAGTGTGAACAAGGGGGAGGTGTGGAAATTATTTTCTTCACACCTCAAAGGGTTCCTATCCCTTTGTAATTCAAGCTTGAGTTCCCTTCTACCAACAACAACATAGAGTATGAGGTATTAACTTTAAGCATTCATTTAATTGTGGTCATGCGCATCAAGTGTATCCACATCATAGGAGACTCCCAAATCATTGTCAATCAAGTTAAGAGAATCTACCAATGCAAGTACCTAATATTAAAATCCTACAAGCAAATCGTTGATAAGTTGCTCATCAATTTTGATTGGTATGATATAGAGAATTTACCAAGGTCATCCAATTGTTGGAAATTTTGAGTCAAAGTTGTCATTGATGTCAAAGAACGAAGTTGTCATTGATGTCAAGGAATAAACTACAGTTGATGTCAAAAGGTCAAAAGGAATAATGCAAAGGTTAATGGCAAAATAGCTTCACAATATTTTTAATATTATGTGGAAGCATAAGTAGAAGGGTTTTTATTAAAACCATGGATGAGCAAAAAATAAAAGTTTTTTTATAAAAACACAAGGAAGCTTTTAAATTCATGCTAAAAATCCCAAGGAAGTTTTAATATTTATTTTATAAAATATTTAAATTCAAATTGAATTTAAATGTTATAAGGAAGGTAAAACCTAAGAAGGCTTTAATCCTTAATAAATCCAAAAGGATTTAAAATATTAATTTATAATATTTAAATTCTAAAGAATTTAAATAATTTATAAATTAATTATTTAAGGCACCGACGTCTAAGAGAAAAAGGTATCCGTCGACGTTTGAAAGTATGGTGGCATATAGGTATAAAAACCATATGCCAAAGTTATAAATGATTATCCCTTGATCGATTTAATAAGGACTGCGAGTTGTGTGTTTCGTGCGATTTCGTGCAAGGTAGAAGACAAAAGTTTTTTTCTTAAAGTGTGCCAGTGAAGAAATAAGATGAACGTAGCCCTAAAACTTATAACCATCCAGCTTGGTGGTCTGGTGGAAATTTGGAGTGAGCTAGGGTGCTTGAGAGCGGGAGGACCCATGTTCGAATTGTGAAAGGTAGCATTTTGTGTGGATTTGGTTAAGCACCAAAGGAAGCAGCGTAAATATTTTTGGGTGAGGTGCCAAGAGGAAGAAGATAGAGAATGTGGTGCTCTTCCCTCCCAAGGTGAGTACCTAGCTCACATGACGGTTGGAGCTGTAGATAGGGTGTTGGTAGATATGGCGTCGTGAGTTCGAATCTCACCAAGGTAAAGGTAATAAATTTTTTAATATATTTTGTGATGCCTAAGGTTTTGACATGAGGTCCTAGGGAGTTAAAAAGGGTAGATAAAAAGTATTTTTAATCAATCATTATTCTAGTTAATTGGAGAAATAAGGAGTTAGATTTATTTTTAAATAAAGTATTTGTGACATATTGGTTATTGGAGATTAAAGTGTTGGTTAAATTTTGAAGTGGACTTCTTGCCATTGAGTTATTTTGAGAAGGTGATTTTATTGACATTATTTTTGGTATTGGAAATTATATTAATTGGGAGATTATAAGGTGTATTTGATCAATTATTTTTGTATATGTTGATGAATTATTTCCTAAATATGGAGTGCGAAGGTGTATGTATGTTTTGATATTTAAATTATATTTTTGAGAGATTTTATCATCTTATAACTTCTTTGAGTTTGGTAAAGAAGTATTTGTGGTTGTGGTAGATTTTTGAGGTTCCTTAATAATAAAGAAAAAGGTATGGGCACATTCTTCCATAGTTGAATTGATTGGTTGGTTTTCTAAAAAACAAGTTTGGAGTGAAAATGACTTAATTAGGTTTCCTTATTGAATGTGTTGAGTTAATGCTTCAAGGTTTTCTAGAATAAAGAGTTGTTAAAACCTTTTTTGATAAGCATTGTTGTTGAAGCTATTTGTTAAGTGAAGAACTTGAAATAGGGTTTAAAAAGAACAGGAATATCATTATTATGTGATATTGGTTGATAAGCATTGTCAAAAATATTTTGAGTGAGTGTTCATATACTTAAACTAGGGTTTGTGAGCAAGGATTATCTCATTAAGTGATTAGTTGAGTAGAGTTGGTTGAGCCTAGTCAAGTGGATGTATGAAGTGATTGTTCAAGTTCCATAAAGCAAATTATTCTATATTCTTAATTGAGTTGAGAAAGTTATTGAAAGTCTTATGAATGTGAATCATAGTGAGTCTCTAACAATTCTCTATATGTTTCTAATAGAGTGATTGAAAGTGATTGAGTATTAAGGTGAATGTCAGGCATATTGAGTCTCTAACAATTCTCTATATGTTTCTAAGAGAGTGATTGAAAGAAATTGATTATTGAAGTGAATGTGAAGCATATTGAGTCTCTAAAAATTCTCTTTATGTTTATATGATATTGGATAAGTTCTAGTGTGGACTTGTTGAACATATTTGAGGTAAGTCTTTGAGAAGACTTGTGGACAGATTTGTGTGAGATTTTGTGGAAGATTACAATACAGATTGAGAGCATATTTGGATAAGTTCTTGTGAGGACTTATTGAGTAGATTTAGAAAATTTCTAGAGAGAACTTGTAGAAAAATTTGTATGATATTTTGTTGAAGCTTACAAGAAATATTTGAGACAAGCCTTTGAGAAGACTTGTGAGCAGAGTTGATTGATTTATTTGTTCAAACCTTGAGTTAAGGTTTGGGGCAGATCCAGAAGATTTGATTTGGGATTGAGTCAAGCTTTGAGTTAATGCTTGAGGATAGATATTGAGGATAGATTTGTGCTAGACCAAAGGACTATGTTTAGTATAGATTTGATGACATATTTTGGTACAAATTTGAGGATAGGTTTGTGCCATACAAGAGATAGAGACTGAGTATATTTGTGCTAGACCGAAGGATTGTGTTTAGTACAGATTTGAGATATATATTTGGAGGTGATAGAGTATAGAGGACAACAATATCCATTGGATAGAGATACATTAACCAGGGTAGTGAGGATAGGTGTCTTTATTGGATAGAGATCCATTAGCCAGAGTAGTGGGGGTAACAGTTCTTCTAGAAGATCAATGGCCAGAGCAAGAGGACAAAGGAGTTCTCCTGTGGATAGAGATCCACAAACTTTATTAAGGGGATTGGTGTCTCCTTTGTATAGAGGTCCATAAAAATTGAAATAGGGAAAGGATTCCCAAAAGATTTATTGAGAAAATATTAGTGAAAGATTTTCTTTGTGGAGTAGCCCACATTGGGTGAACCACATTAAATTGATGTCTCTATTGTGTGTGATGATTTGTGCATTACTTTAGTTATTTTTATTTATATTACCATTGATTATATTTGATAATACTATTTGGGAAAGAAAAGTAAAAAGTGATCTTATACTGTTCAACCCCCATCTTAGTATAAGCTTGTGTTCTTCAATTGGTATCAAAGCAGATTCCTTCATAAAGGGTTTAATAGCTTGAAAAAATATCTTACAAGAACACAAATGGAAAATAAAGGCAGAGGCAAAACCATGAGATACAAGAAGAAAAGAACACACATGGTCATCAAAGAAAAGGAAAATGAGTTTGATATTGTTGTGTTGGGGGGAAAATGAAAATAGATTCAAAAGATGAATCAAGCAGTGGAGAAGAGATAAGATTGATAAATTTTTGTACCAGATGTAGGAATATTGGTCACCATGCAGCTTATTGTCCACAAGAAGGTGAAAATTTCTTTATTTGTGGTCAACTCATTCACGATGCAAGATATTGTCATGGTTTCAGTAGTAGTAAAGATAAAAAGATTCTGAATGATAACATGGATAGTCAAAATAGGTATGAAGAAGAAAATCTACTTTAAATAATAGAAGAAAAAGGAGATGATCCTATAGAATATAAATGCCTCTATTCTTCTTGTTACTGAATCCTTTTAGGACTTCCTCTTTCATTTCCTTGAAGCTGTTTATCAATGGGTTTGAGAAATTTTGGCTTCATGAGCAATTTTATGCAACATCCTTTCAATTTTTGGGGTTTGTTGTGTGCTTTCTATTGTGACTATGCTCTTTGGATTCATGGTATTGGTTCCTGTAGGTTCTCAGTTCCTTTTGTGGCTTCAGGGATGGGACTCTGCTTCTCTTGCTAATGGTTCCTTACAGGTTTTCCTTCTATGCATCCTTGAATATTTGGTGTTGAAGATTGTCTGGGATGCCTGAATTCTTCCTTTAATTTTTGGCTCTTATGTTTGCAGTCATGCCTCCTCGTGACTCCTTGAATTTTTGTGGAACTTTCTTGCCTTTCCTTATGACGTGTTGTTCCACTATTGTTGTTTCCTATGTTGGATTGTTGTTTCTCGAAGACTTCCTTTTTCCTTCTTGAGGACTTCATAGCCAAGGAAGTTCCTCTTGTTTCTATTCCACTGATGCACCATCCTCCAGGTTGTTGTTCCACTACATGAGGATTTCATAGCCTACGATTTTCCTCTTTATGTTGTTTTATTTTTTAAAGGCTTTCAGGGAGTGGTCTTTTTAGCATTCTTAATATTGCACTCTCCCTGTATGATTCATTATGCTTCACTGATCCACCCCTTTTTTCATGGTGGAATTTAGTTTCTTCTCTCAGGATTGTTTTCCAAGGGTGGTTTCTGGTTTTCCCACCCTTAGGTTGTTTCAAAATTTAAAATCCTAGCCTTGTTTTCTTTTCCTGCCCTTGGAAAAGTTTTAATTTGGTTTTTAGTGGATGGGACGATTTTGTGCTTTCTCCCGCACTTGGTTTGCTTGAAATTATTGATTGGCACCATTTGATTAAAATTTGGTTCTTTTGTGGGCTTTCCCTTCTTGCCCATTTTTTCCTTGGTGCGTAGGAAGTCATCTTCCTCTGGTGCAAAGGACTACACCTTCCTTTGGCATTTGGGATGGTGCATCCCTTTTATTTTTTGTGTTCCTCTAATGTTTCTTTTTGATTCATTCTGATGTATCATGTTGCAATATGATCCTTTGTAATCAAGTTTCGGTATCCTTGATAAAAATCCACTTTTAATATATAACTTAAAAAAAAGCAATAAAGAAGAGGAAAAATAGGAAGCCACTCTTAAGGATCTTGTTGAATTGAGAAGAGAGAATTTAGAATTTAAGGCTCAAATACAAGAATATGATAAATGTAAGATAAATCTTCTACAATATCTGTATGACTTAAGAGATAAGGTTGAAAAGGCAAGGAGAGTTGAAAAGGATATGGTTGAATAGTCAAAGTTAAAAGAGCAAGAATTTAAATTTCTTAGTGTTGATCTCAAAGAATTAAAAAATGAGAACTTATAATTAAGGATTCAAGCTCAATAATATGAGAAAACAAAAATAAAGTTTCTACAGGAACTCACCAACTTCAAAATCAAGATTGAAGAGGCAAGGAAAATTGAAGAAGGTATGACCAAAAAATTAAAGATAAAAGATATAGAGTGTGAAAGGTTAGAGCATGAGATAGTTTCACTAAGGATAGAAGTAAAAGGTTATAAGGACAAGCTACACAAGTTTGAGAAAAATTCAAATACTTTGGATAGGATTATCAATGCACAAATATCATCAGTCACCAAAATAGGACTTAGTTCTGAAGAAGAACAATGGAAACAACAAAGCAAACAAGGAAATAAGTTCTTTCAAAGGCAAAAGAGGAGCTACTATGCATACAAGGCAAGTACGTAATCAAGTGATAGTGATAATAATTTTTCAGATAATGATAGAGATGAAGTCTTATTTATGATTGAAGAAAAGAAAGAGGTCAAGAAAATGTCACCAATAATTCTCAAGCGTTTTAGATGTGGTAACTTTGGACATCTTGAAGATAGTTGTACAAGGAATGGTTATAGTTTCAGTGATTATGAATATAAATATACATTTGAAGGACCAGAAGAGAATATTCTAATGGCACTAGAAGAAGAAGAAGGTGATCCTATAGAAGACAAGTAAAAAAAAAAATGAATATGTAGACAAAGGTAAACAAATAGAGGAAGAATCAGATAAAGAATGATATGATCTCAAGGGAGAACTTATTTATGCTCTTGAAATAATAAAGAAGGTAAGAAAGCAAAAATCTAAACTTGAGTTTCAATTTTAAGAATGTGATGAAGAGATAATAATGCTTATAGAGGATCTAGACAAATAAAAGGCTAAGACAAAGAAGTTCAAGGATAAGTTAGAAGCAAATGTCCTAGAATGTGAAAGGTTAGAACAAGAAGTAGCCCTACTAAGGGAAGATTTAGAAAATTCCAAGAGTAAGCTACAAAAGTTTGGAAAGATCTCAAATATTGTGGATAAGATGATCAAGGTACAAAGAAGGTCAACAAATAAAATAGGTCTTGGTTTTGAATAGACTCAAAAGAAACAGGAAGAGAAGTCAACCTCAAGCTCTGAAGGAGAAGAAACTTCAAAAGAAGAAACTTCAAAAGAAGAAACTTCAGAAGAAGATAGTGTAAGAGAAAGTGAGACATCTAAGGATGATTTAGACAATAAAAATTTCAATAAGGACAGGAACAATGCAGAAAGAAGAAACAAATGGAATAACAAACAAAATAGGTTAAAAGAGACTAAGAGACCAATGAGGTCAAGACAAGGAAGATGTTTTTCATGTCATAGGTTTGGGAACATGGCTTCATAGTGTAGGACACATGAAAGACAGGAAAATGGGGATTTCAAAAACATGCAACTTTTCCATGGGTATTGAAACTCATGTAATCAATTTGATCACAAGTGGTGTAAACTTGGCTATAATAGACTAAAAAAAATGGACTCCACTCACATAATATAAATGAAATATAATGGAAGAAACCTGAAAATCAATATTCTTCTCATTCCTTAATTCACACCCCTTATCCAAAAGAATACAATCCGTCATATAGCAACCAAAAACCAAAGAAACCCTAAAAACGTCTCTTTTTCTAAAAATTGCTAAAAATAGAAATGATTCAGATTGCACCCAAATTCGGTGCACATGTTGAGCAAGGTGCAGAAACAGTATTGTCATTGTTGTCAACACAGACAGACAGATCATATGATGCAGTGGACAGGAGTTCAGAGGTCAATCAGAGCATGTACAGTGAATATCCAAGAAGACAGAAGTGGCCAACATTTGAAAGCTCAAATAAAAAGACAAGTAAGAAAACTGTCGCGATATCGTGACATGTTTGATCGAAAAGAAAAATTGTCATGATTTTGTGACATATCGGAGGAGAGAGAAAATGCTAGCAAAACTGTCATGATTTCACGACATATCGGAGGAGAGAGAAAATGCTAGCAAAACTGTCGTGATTTCATGACATATCGGAGGAGAGAGAAAATGCTGGCAAAACTATCACAATTTCGTGACATGTTTAGAAAGTGCAAGGAAAACTATCATGATATTGCGACATGTTTAGAAAGCACAAGGAAAACTATCACAATTTCGTGACATGTTGGAAGAGAGAAAGTGCAAGAAAAATTGTCGCGATTTTGCTACATGTTCGGAAAGAAGGAGCTCACAAAGAAAAGTGTCACGATTTCATGACAATATGCAAGAGAGGCAGTACGAATGAAAATGTGTTGTTATTTTGCAACATGTTTGAGAGAAGGAGCTCACAAAGAAAAGTGTCACGATTTCGTGACATTCTGCAAGAGAGGCAGTACGGACGAAAATGTGTCGTGATTTCACGACATGTTTGAGAGAAAGATATTGCAAGGAAAAGTGTCACGATTTCATGACAATTTGCAAGAGGAAGCACTAAGAAGAAAGAGTGTCGCGATTTCATGATGTGTCTGGTTTTCACGACCCGAAGAGGAGAGATAGAGTAAGGAAGCAAAAGTGTCATGATTTCGTGACATGTTCTATTTTCACAAGGTCAAGGCAAGAAAAGAGACAAGGCAGCGCATGTGTCAAGATTTCATGACATGTGTTTTCATGAGCGAAAGACAGAGAAAGGCACAAGGCAACGAATGTGTCATAATTTTGTGACATGTCCTATTTTTGGTAGTGCTTGCAAAGAAGAGTGTACAAAAGCGAAAGATGTCACTATTTCATGACATGTCATGTTTTCGCTAGTGCTTGCAGAGAAGAGTGTACGAAAGCGAGAGGTGTCATGATTTCACGACATGTCATGTTTTCACTAGTGCAAACAGAGAAAAGTGCAAGGAAGTGAAAGTGTCATGATTTCATGACATGTTCTATTTTCGCTAGTGCAAGCAGAGAAAAGTGCAAGAAAGTGAAAGTGTCGTGATTTTGTGACATGTTCTTTTTGTTGGTGCAAGCCAAGAAGAGTGTACGAAGGCAAAAAGTGTCACGATTTCACAACATGTCATGTTTTCATGGGTGCAAGATGAGAAATGGTCAAAGGAGCAAAAATGTTACGATATCGCGACATGTCATGTTTTCACGGATAAAAGGCGAGAATAGTACAAAGAGATAGAAGTGTCACGATTTCGTGACAGGTCACAACAGCACAATAATGAATAGTTAATTGAAGAAGAACAACAGTTACAGGGGTAGTTGTAGAAGAAATACATGCAACTAAAATAAGAAGAGCTAACTGAAGTTATACAGTAGTTACAAGTGCATTTACAGAGAAAAATCATGCAGCTAAAATAAGAACAGTGAACTAGAGTCAGAATGATAGTTACAAGGTCAGTTACGGAGTGAATGCATCGAGCGGCGATTAAACTAAAAGTCATCAGTCGAAGACCAAACAAGAGATCGTAACTATTTATAGGATGCATGAAAGAATACTGTGAGATAAAGGAAGTTGAATATAGAACTTTCTATTAATAAGCTGCATGTGAAAATATGGAAGCTAAAAATAGAATCAGAATTTTGTTATAAAAGGGCAGTTGCATGGAGAATTAGGTTGCCACTGAATGTGTGAAAGTGCTACCGAGAGAGGGTTAGAAGAGTGCTATAAGAGAGTGACAAGAAGAGCTGTAAGTGTTTACTATGTTTTGATAAATTGTAGACCAGTCAGGGTCTTGTAAAAGCGAAGGCATTCTTATGTCAATCTGATAGTTTCAAAAGTGTAGTTCAAGTTGTTGCTTGAATTAGGGGTTGGTGCTCCTTTCTGTTGGTGCAGATAAACTAGGGGTTGGTGCTCCTTCCAGTGGGTGCTGGTAAATAGATTGTAAAATTGGTGTTTTGCAAAGGCTAGATTTGGACCGTAGTCCAAGCAGTCATTCTTGAGGAGTAGCCAAATTGGTGAACCTTGTTACATTATGTGTTGTGGTGTGCTCTCTTGTGATAATTGCTTTATCTACTTTTTAGTTCTCTTTGCTTCAGCTTTAAGAGTTGTAGATTTGAATTTAAATAGCTACACTGATTCACCCCCCATCTCAGTGTCATTGTGAGAATATCAATTGGTATCAGAGCCAGGTTCTTGAATAAGCTTAATTAGTTAAGGTGATCTAGGAAGGAACACAATGGTAGGTGGTGAAGGATTCTCATCAAATAAAGCTCCATTGTTCGACGAAACTAATTATTCATTTTGGAAAATTAGGATGCAGACATATCTTTGTGCTCTAGGATACGACATCTGGGAGTCAGTAGAAAGTGGATACATAATACTCGCCATACCTCCAACCGATGCTACTGGTAAGAAACAATTTGAGAATAACTCTAAAGCACAGAATGCTATAATGTGTGGTTTAGTGGATAGTGAACTAATAAGGATCATGAGCTATAAAACTACAAAAGACGTGGGACAAACTGAAGAGCATTCATGAAGGAGACGGTAATATCAAGGAAGCCAAGCTACAAATGCATCGAGATCAGTTCGAAGAATTAAGAATGAATGATGATGAGAACATAGAAGCCTATATTATAATAGTCAATAGAATCATTATTGCGATTAGAGGACTCAACGAGGAAATGGAAGATGCGATCGTCATGAAAAAGGTACTAAGAACTCTTCAAAAAATATTTAATTCTAAAGTTTCTACTATAGAAGAAGCTAAAGATCTCAATACTTTTAGCATGGATGAGATGCATGGTTATTTGACTGCATACAAAATTAGAATAGCACAAGCTAAGCCCACAGACAGAGAAGCTACTTTTAAAGCACACAAAAATATAAAAACTAAACAAGAATCTGAGGATGAAGAGACATCTGATGAAATGGAAGCTAACTTTGTTTGGAAACTTATAAAGGGAAAAGGAAAATATAGAGGAAAGTTACTATTTAAGTGCTTCAACTGTGGAGGCATTGGGCACTTTGCAGCTAAATTTCCAATGAATGAGAAAACCAAAAATGATGAAGGGTCACACCAAGAAAAAGGTGACTGGAAGAAGAAACCAAATTTTAGAAAAAGCAACTTCAAGAAGAAAAGTTTCATATCCAAGAATGTCAGCTCTTCTGAAGAAGAAATAGGTGAAGCTCTTTTCATGGCATTTGAAGAAGAAAAAATAGAAGAAAAATAGTAAGGTGATGAAAACCTTAAGGATGAGGCTGAAGTATATCTAGAAGGTGAGTTGCTTGCTACATTTGAAGATTTGAGTACAGAAAGGAAAAAGAATAAAAAGGTTTCAATAAAGCTAGAGGATGCCAATGACATAATAAACAGTTTGAAAGTATAGACAGAAGAATTTAAGAAAATGTCTGAAGAACTCGAAGGATAATTAACCATGAAAATAGATGAGTGCAGCAAACTAGAAGATATTGTTATTTTAAGAATGCAGCTAGAAGAAAAGAATAAAAAATTGAGGTTCTATCACAAACTTGAAGGAAGTTCTGTGAAGCTTGAAAATATTATAAATAGTCAGAGGACTACAGGCATCAAATTTGGCTTGGGCTTTGTCAAAGGAGAATCGTCAAGTGGATCAAAGGCCATAACTATAGAACCAGTAAAGAAAGAAGATAAGATCAAGGTTGATCAAGGAAAAATGAATCATGCAAAAGAAAGCAACAATGTCAGGCACGAGAAGAGTGCTGACAATGAGGGATTCACAAATGTCACACATCAAAGGAGAAGAAAATTTGTGGCTCCTACTACAAAATGGCAAATACCAACTCCTAGGTTCAATCATTCCTTTTTTGGTTATTGTTTTAAATGCAATACTTATGGTCATAAGATTTCAAACTGCATTTATAATATAGGACAAAGAAATTTCACTAGTAGAAATGTCTTTTCACCCTTGATGGATTATGCAGTAGAATTCTATAACTGTCATAACTTTGGACATATTGCAAGAAACGTAGAAGCACATATGCAACAAATAAATATCGAGGAAGAAGATCTCAACCAAACAGTTTAAGGCAAAATAAAAAATTCCTAGAAAAACATGCACAGGCCACTGACAAAGAAAAGTCTAAACAAGTGACAAAAACTATAGCCAAACCAGAGTGGAAAGAAAAGGAGCGACCCAAGGAAGAAAAGGAATCCTTGATTGTACAAATAGCATTCAAAGCACAAAACAAATATGCACCATGGATATTGGATAGTGGATGCTCCAGTCACATGATAGGAGATAAACAAAAATTTGAAAAGCTACAGAAATATGAAGGGGGCTCAGTAAAGTTTGGAAATAATGATGGAGCCAAGATAGTTGGCAAAGGATCAGTCAAGATAAGTGATGGAAAGATCAATTCCAAAGAAGTTATGTTTGTTATTAGTTTGAAGCACAACTTACTGAGTGTAAGTCAAATCTGTGACAGAGGTCATGAAGTCATTTTTAAGAAGCAAGGTGAAGAACATGGACTTATACTGAGAGGGGGGTGAACAGTATAAGACTTAACCAATTAATAATTTTAACTTTAGATAGCAAGTGGCATCAACACAACATTAATCAAGACAGAAAGCATCACACATTGAAGACCCATTTTTAACGTGGTTCACCCAAAATGGTTGGGCTACGTCCACAAAAACTTTTCTCTAAAAGTTATCTCAAAGTTCTTTGGGAATCCTTCCCAATTACAATGTTTATGAGCCTCGGCCCAAAGGAGATACCTTCCCCTCTGCTCTAGAAATGATCCCTCAGGAAGATCAACTGCCTCTACCTCTTGCCAGCACGTGGAACTCCTTTCCATCGAAGACCTCCTATCCTCAATGCTTAGCCTAAGAGACCTCTGCCTTCTATGATCACGTCCTTAATAGCTCAGCAACCTTTACCAAACATAGTCAGTCGGTCTAGTACAAGTCTTCCTCTGTCTATCAGATCTGTCCAACTCTTGAACAAATCAATCCTCTGCATACAAGCCTTCTCAAAGACTTGCCAAATCTGTCCTCAGGTTCTTCTCATAGAACCAATGCACCTCTGTCCTCAAGTTCTCTGATAGAACTATCAAACTCAGCTCACAAGTCCTCTGCTAGGACCTGTCCAAATCTGCTCACAAGTCCCCATCGAACCTGTCCAAAAATTGCTCACAAGTCCCCACTGGAACCTATCCAAAATGCTCACAAGTCCCCATGGAACTTGTCCAAAAACTGCTCACAAGCTCACCAAGAAAAACTTTCTTAGTAGGAAATCACAAAGTGAATTGTTAGAGACCCAATGTGATTTGTCAAACTCATAGAAGCATAAAGAGAATTGTTAGAGACTCAATATGTTCTATACTCAAATCCCAATCTCAAAACTCAACTCAAATCAACTCAGCTCAATCTCAATCTCAAATCTGAAAACTCAACTCAATATCTGAAATGGATAGGATAGAATGTTTTCTTTCAAGAACATGAAACCCCAACAATTGCCAACTATGCAAAGAATCACATAACAATGATACTCATGTTCTTTTCACCATCAATTAGGGTTTCAACAACAATGCTCATCAAACAAGGTTTAGTCAACCAACACCATTCAACTCAACATCAACCTTGAAGCATTCAACCAATCATCACAAGAAAAGGAAACAAGTAGAAATCCTTTTCCCTCCAAAGATATTTGAACAAAACAGCCACCAACACAATATCACCAAATGCAAAGAATAACTTGCTCAAATCAACTCAATGGAGTAAGCCCAATATCATGAATCAAGTAAAGCAATAACTTGATCAAACAACCTCTATGGAAGCAACTCAACCATCAAACTCAAAACAGCCAACCAAGGGTTCCACCAACTCAATGCAAGTAGCTAGACTCACAAATATAAACCCTAGTGCACAAAGCTTCCACTATCTCAAACCAAAAATTATGCATTCACCAAAAACTCTCCTTAAGGATAACAATGCATAAGTAGTCTTCAACAAACCAGAAAATAGGATTTACACCTAGCCAAAGGATACCTAGTAGAATACCTTTTCACTCCAACCTTATTTCAGAAAACATACACCAATCATACTCATAAGAAGAATGTGCCCATACCTTATTGGAGTAGAAGATAATTGAACCTTCAAGCTTATAAATCGCTGTCCAAGAAACTCTGAATTTCATGGCATAAAGACGTTTTAATAAAAACATGTGTTACTCTAGCAAAGCACCCCCGCGAGACTCGAAACGGTGACCTCCGCCAATGCAGCGCCCAACAGAAGCCTTCACTGCCACTAGCCCATGCGGGCTATGAAGTTCACAAGTGAACTTCCCTCCACTTCACCCTCAAAAAAACTCTCGAAGACTTTTCAACCGCACGTGCTTCTAAGTCTTCCTTCGATCGTAGCGAATACAGAGCACAAACACCGCAAATTGCATTCGAGGAATTTCGAATTAATTAGCCTTCCAACCTTAGGAGTTGGAGAATAAATAGTCTCTTCGAAGACACCTTGACGTCGGTGAAAATAAAGACCATTTCGAAAATTAATCAAAAGTCTTTTCAAAAAGGGTTTAAAAACCCTTAAATAATTTTAATAAATTAAGAATAAAAAAGGTTTAAAAACCTTTAAGTATTTTTAATAAATTAAAAATAATTTCTCCCTTAATAATTAAATAATTAATTAATTAAAACCTTGAAGGGTTTTAAATAATAATTAAATAAATAATAAAGAGAACCTCCATTGGTTTTAATAAAAACCATTTAACTTGGTTTTAATAAAACCGGTTTGGTTTTAATGAAAAACCCTTGCCAATGGAATCTCTCCGGATTCTCTTAAAAATATTCTCTTGGAATCTTCCACCTTTGAAGCCAACACATCCTCTTAACATTAATGCCATTTCCTTTTGACATCAATGACAACTCATAGACAAGAAGCTAGGATCTCAAACCCAAAATTGCCAACAATCTCCCCCTTTGTCATTGATGGCAAACCATGCTTCTCAACAACACAAAAACTCAACATAAATAGCTCCCCCTGTCTTGAGGCTTTCCTCTTCACTTTGAAGCTCTCCCCCTTACTCATATCTCTCCCCCTTTGTCATCAATGGCAAAGGGTCACCTTTGGGGCTCGGGACTAAGAATGAGCCTCTTAGCTTAGTCCCTCCCCCACCTCTCGATGAGGTGATTAATTCTGGGGTGGGAGTACAACTCCCAATTTCTCCCTTAGATACTCAAACGTATCTCTTGGAAGAGGTTTGGTGAAGATATCTGCAATCTGCTCTTTAGTAGACACATACTCTACCTTGACCTGCTTGTCTTGCACTTTCTCCCTTAGAAAGTGATACTTGATGGAAATATGCTTTGTCCTTGAGTGCATTACCGGATTTTTGGAAATACTTATGGCACTTGTATTATCACAAAGTATGGAGATGGGTTGTTCATGCTTGACTTTGAAATCCTCCAAGGTGGTTTTCATCCATAAAACCTGTGTACACCCGACCACTCTGCTATGTATTCAGCCTCTGTGTAGATAAGGAAACTGAAGGTTGTTTCTTACTTAGCCAAGAAACCAAACTCTTTCCCAGAAAGAATGCTCCACCACTAGTGCTTTTCCTATCATCAATATGCCTGCCCAATCTGCATCTGTATAAGCTGTGAGGGTGAAATCATCACCTTTGGGATACCAAAGCCCAAAGTCCATAGTGCCCTTCAGATATCTGAATATCCTCTTAACTGCTATAACATGAGAATATTTTGGAGCTGCCTGAAATCTTGCTACTAACCCAACTGCCTGCATGATATCTGGTCTGGTAGCTGTAATATATAATAAACTGCCAATCATAGATCTGTACAACCTCTGATCTGCCATTGGAGATTCATCATCTTTACTCATCTTGCACCCTGTAATCATTGGAGTACACACTGGTTTGTTGTCCATCATCCCAAATTTCTTCAACATTTCTTTGATATACTTTCCTTGAGAGAGAAATATACCATCCTTTGATTGAGCAATCTGAAGACCTAAAAATAATGACAGCTCTCCAATCATAGACATCTCAAATTCCTTCTGCATGGTGTTAGCAAAAACTTTGCACATCTGAGTATTATTTCCCCCAAAAATAATATCATCAACATAGACAACCATAATCAACATATCATCATTTTCATTCTTAATATACAAATTGCTATCTGCCACGCCTTTCCTGAAGCCTTGCTCATGAAGATACCTGTCAAGTCTTGAGTACCAAGCCCTAGGTGCTTGCTTTAACCCATACAAGGCCTTTTTCAGTTTACACACATAGTCTGACTATTTCGAGAGAGACACTCCTTCTGGCTGTTCTATGTAGACTTCTTCTACCAACACCCCATTTAGAAAAGCTGACTTTACATCCATTTGATATACCTTGAATGATTTGAAGCTTGAAAGGGCCAAAAATATTCTGATAGCTTCAAGACGAGCAACAAGAGCAAACGTCTCTTCGAAATCAACACCTTCTACTTGAGCATAACCTTTGCAGACTAACCTAGCTTTGTTTCTGACAATATTTCCATCCTCATTGAGTTTATTTCTGAATATCCATTTTGTGCCAATGACATTCTTGTCCTTAGGTCTTGGAACCAATTCCCAAGTTTCACTTTTCTCTATTTGATTTAGCTCTTCATCCATTGCTTTTACCCAAAACTTATCTGCACATGCTTCATTGAAATCTTTTGGCTCAATCTGAGATAATAATGAAACATTTGTAGAATCATGTGAAGGAATGACTCTTCTTCTTGTTTGCCTGCTATTTGGATCACCAATGATCAAATATTTGGGATGATGTTTCTGAACATATCGTGAAGGAGTTTTGGGAAGCAGTTGTTGTCTTTCCTCTTCTTCATCTGAAACCTCTCTGAATTCTTCTTGACAAATTTCATCACTGAGTTCCTTGATTGGTTCTCTTATCCCTGTCTTTTCATCAACTGTTACATTTATGCTCTCTACAACTGTATGAGTTCTTTTGTTGAAGCATCTGTAGGCCTTGCTTCTACTGGAATATCCAAGAAAGATTCCCTCATCACACCTAGGATCAAACTTACCCAAATTCTGATCTTCCCTTCTGATGAAGCACTTACTCCCAAACACTTTGAAGTATTTTACTGTAGTTGGTCTTCCTTTCCACAACTCATAAGGAGTTTTATGATGATTGACTCTAAGTTGGGCCCTGGTGATAATGTAGACTATCGTATTGACTGCCTCTTTCCAAAAACCATCTAAAAGTTTTGACTCATTTAACATAGCTCTAGCCATATTTTCAATAGTTCTATTTTTCCTTTCAACTACTCCATTTTGTTGAGGAGTTCTTGCTATTGAATATTCTCTTTTGATTCCTTGTTGCTCATAGTATTCCACAAATTCATTTGAAGTGAACTCTCCTCCTCTATCTGATCTTAAGCATTTGATTCTCTTGTCGGTCTCATTTTCAATCATTTCTTTGAAAGCTTTAAATTTTTCAAAAGCTTCAGATTTTTCTTTGAGAAAAGTAACCCAAGTCATTCTAGAATAATCATCTATAAACAACATGAAGTAGCTTTCTCCCTGAATGCTCTGAGTTCTGGTAGGGCCACATAAATCAGTATGAATAAGATCCAATGGTTTTGAAGAAGTATACCCTTTTGATTTGAAACTGGTTCTGGTCTGTTTTCCATGTTGACAAGGACCGCAAATGATGTTATGGGGCCTTTTTATTTTGGGCAAGTCTCTAACTGCTTCCTTGTTACTAATATTGACAAGATTATCAAAGCTCAAATGCCCCAATATTTTATGCCATAACCAACTCTCATCTTCTTGAGTTAGAAAACACTTTTCCTTTTTTATCTCACTTAGCATGTAAAGATTGTTTGGAGTCCTTGTAGCACTAGCAATGAGTTTTCCATTTTTTTCTTTACTTATCTCACATCTATCTGAAAAGAAAGATACTATGTGCCCTTGATCACAAAGTTGACTCACACTTAGAAGATTATGTCTTAGGCCTTCTACATAAAGCACATTTTCTATTTTGGATTTCCCATCCAAACTAAGAGTCCCTTTACCACAGATTTTAGCTGACCTGTTATCTCCAAAATTGACTGTTCCTCTGTTTGTTTCTTTTAAGACCAAAAACTTTTCCTTTTCACCAGTCATATGTTTTGAACAACCACTATCAAGATACCATTTTTCTACTTTGTCTTGAGCATGAAAAGCAGTTTGAACTATCATTGACTTAGATTTGATCTCATTTCTCTTTTTAGTGAACTCAAGGCTAGATCTATCCAAACTGCACATCCTTGCTATATGCCCAAAATTCTTGCACTTGTAACACATGACATTTTTATTCATAAGAGGTGCAAAAGAGTTAACATTTTCCTTACTATGGCTATTCAAAGACTTATTGCAATGCATAGCTTTGTGACCAAATTTCTTGCAGGAAAAACAATAGCCATGGAAAGTATTATGTAACCTGTTTTGATGCCTTGGATGATTGTTCTTCTTGTGACCAACTGGAATCCACCGCTCTTCAGGATGAAGATTGATCTTGCTCGAAGACCCTATTTCATGAATGGTGATACAATCCTTCTTTTGCTTTTCACACGGAGTATTCTATCTGAGAGCCAACTGTTCCAACTTCACTCTAAGAGACATAACCTCTTCTTCTAGTTTCTCGCAATCAGCTTCCTTTCCTTTGAGAGCCTCTGTCAGAACTCTGTTCAACCTTCTTCCCTTCTTCAACTAGAATTTTGAAGTCTATAACACTTTGAGACAATTCTGATCTTGCTATCTCTTCTTCCTGACATTGATGCTTGAGAACAGAATTCTCTTCCCTAAATTTCTCAAGCTTTCTTAAAGCCAAGAAGAATTCACCTTTGAGATCGAACTCAACCTCTTCATCTCTTTCTGAATCTGTATGTTCCTCTGATAGATCCTTCTCCAAGCTGTTAGGCTCTTTCTAGAGAGACCGACTCTGATACCAATTGAAGAACATGGACTTATACTGAGAGGGGGGTGAACAGTATAAGACTTAACCAATTAATAATTTTAACTTTAGATAGCAATGGCATCAACACAACATTAATCAAGATAGAAAGCATCACACATTGAAGACCCATTTTTAACGTGGTTCACCCAAAATGGTTGGGCTACATCCACAAAAACTTTTCTCTAAAAGTTATCTCAAAGTTCTTTGGGAATCCTTCCCAATTACAATGTTTATGAGCCTCGGCCCAAAGGAGATACCTTCCCCTTTGCTCGGAAATGATCCCTCAGAAGATCAACTGCCTCTACCTCTTGCCAGCACGTGGAACTCCTTTCCATCGAAGACCTCCTGTCCTCAATGCTTAGCCTAAGAGACCTCTGCCTTCTATGATCACGTCCATAGTAGCTCAACAACCTGTACCAAACATAGTCAGTCGGTCTAGTACAAGTCTTCCTCTGTCTGTCAGATCTGTCCAACTCTTGAACAAATCAATCCTCTGCATACAAGCCTTCTCAAAGACTTGCCAAATCTGTCCTCAGGTTCTTCTCATAGAACCAATGCACCTCTGTCCTCAAGTTCTCTGATAGAACTATCAAACTCAGCTCACAAGTCCTCTGCTAGGACCTGTCCAAATCTCAAGTCAAAAGCTCACAAGTCCCCACAAACTTCAAACCACAAGTCCCCATGAACTGTCCAAAACTCACAAGTCCCCACTGGAACCTGTCCAAAAACTCAACAAGCTCACCAAGAAAAACTTTCTTAGTAGGAAATCACAAAGTGAATTGTTAGAGACCCAATGTGATTTTTCAAACTCATAGAAGCATAAAGAGAATTGTTAGAGACTCAATATGTTCTATACTCAAATCCCAATCTCAAAACTCAACTCAAATCAACTCAGCTCAATCTCAATCTCAAATCTGAAAACTCAACTCAATATCTGAAATGGATAGGATAGAATGTTTTCTTTCAAGAACATGAAACCCCAACAATTGCCAACTATGCAAAGAATCACATAACAATGATACTCATGTTCTTTTCACCATCAATTAGGGTTTCAACAACAATGCTCATCAAACAAGGTTTAGTCAACCAACACCATTCAACTCAACATCAACCTTGAAGCATTCAACCAATCATCACAAGAAAAGGAAACAAGTAGAAATCCTTTTCCCTCCAAAGATATTTGAACAAAACAGCCACCAACACAATATCACCAAATGCAAAGAATAACTTGCTCAAATCAACTCAATGGAGTAAGCCCAATATCATGAATCAAGTAAAGCAATAACTTGATCAAACAACCTCTATGGAAGCAACTCAACCATCAAACTCAAAACAGCCAACCAAGGGTTCCACCAACTCAATGCAAGTAGCTAGACTCACAAATATAAACCCTAGTGCACAAAGCTTCCACTATCTCAAACCAAAAATTATGCATTCACCAAAAACTCTCCTTAAGGATAACAATGCATAAGTAGTCTTCAACAAACCAGAAAATAGGATTTACACCTAGCCAAAGGATACCTAGTAGAATACCTTTTCACTCCAACCTTATTTTAGAAAACATACACCAATCATACTCATAAGAAGAATGTGCCCATACCTTATTGGAGTAGAAGATAATTGAACCTTCAAGATGTCACCACACAACTCTCAAACTTATAAATCGCTGTCCAAGAAACTCCGAATTTCATGGCATAAAGACGTTTTAATAAAAACGTGTGTTACTCTAGCAAAGCACCCTCGTGAGACTCGAAACGGTGACCTCCGCCAATGCAGCGCCCAATAGTAGCCTTCGCTGCCACTAGCCCACGTGGGCTACGAAGTTCACAAGTGAACTTCCCTCCACTTCACCCTCAAAAAACTCTCGAAGACTTTTCAACCGCACGTGCTTCTAAGTCTTCCTTCGATCACAGCGAATACAGAGCACAAACACCGCAAATTGCATTCGAGGAATTTCGAATTAATTAGCCTTCCAACCTTAGGAGTTGGAGAATAAATAGTCTCTTCGAAGACACCTTGACGTCGGCGAAAATAAAGACCATTTCCAAATTAATCAAAAGTCTTTTCAAAAAGGGTTTAAAAACCCTTAAATAATTTTAATAAATTAAGAATAAAAAAAGGTTTAAAAACCTTTAAGTATTTTTAATAAATTAAAAATAATTTCTCCCTTAATTAATTAAATAATTAATTAATTAAAACCTTGAAGGGTTTTAAATAATAATTAAATAAATAATAAAGAGAACCTCCATTGGTTTTAATAAAAACCATTTAACTTGGTTTTAATAAAAACCGGTTTGGTTTTAATGAAAAACCCTTGCCAATGGAATCTCTCCGGATTCTCTTAAAAATATTCTCTTGGAATCTTCCACCTTTGAAGCCAACACATCCTCTTAACATTAATGCCATTTCCTTTTGACATCAATGACAACTCATAGACAAGAAGCTAGGATCTCAAACCCAAAATTGCCAACAATCTCCCCCTTTGTCATTGATGGCAAACCATGCTTCTCAACAACACAGAAACTCAACATAAACAACTCCCCCTATCTTGAGGCTTTCCTCTTCACTTTGAAGCTCTCCCCCTTACTCATATCTCTCCCCCTTTGTCATCAATGGCAAAGGGTCACCTTTGGGGCTCGGGACTAAGAATGAGCCTCTTAGCTTAGTCCCTCCCCCACCTCCTGATGAGGTGATTAATTCTGGGGTGGGAGTACAACTCCCAATTTCTCCCTTAGATACTCAAACGTATCTCTTGGAAGAGGTTTGGTGAAGATATCTGCAATCTGCTCTTTAGTAGACACATACTCTACCTTGACTTGCTTGTCTTGCACTTTCTCCCTTAGAAAGTGATACTTGATGGAAATATGCTTTGTCCTTGAGTGCATTACCGGATTTTTGGAAATACTTATGGCACTTGTATTATCACAAAGTATGGAGATGGGTTGTTCATGCTTGACTTTGAAATCCTCCAAGGTGGTTTTCATCCATAAAACCTATGTACACCTAGCCACTGCTGCTATGTATTCAGCCTCTGCTGTAGATAAGGAAACTGAAGGTTGTTTCTTACTTAGCCAAGAAACCAAACTCTTTCCTAGAAAGAATGCTCCACCACTAGTGCTTTTCCTGTCATCAATACTTGCCTGCCCAATCTGCATCTCGTATAAGCTGTGAGGGTGAAATCATCACCTTTGGGATACCAAAGCCCAAAGTCCATAGTGCCCTTCAGATATCTGAATATCCTCTTAACTGCTATAACATGAGAATATTTTGGAGCTGCCTGAAATCTTGCTACTAACCCAACTGCCTGCATGATATCTGGTCTGGTAGCTGTAATATATAATAAACTGCCAATCATAGATCTGTACAACCTCTGATCTGCCGCTGGAGATTCATCATCTTTACTCATCTTGCACCCTGTAATCATTGGAGTACACACTGGTTTGCTGTCCATCATCCCAAATTTCTTCAACATTTCTTTGATATACTTTCCTTGAGAGAGAAATATACCATCCTTTGATTGAGCAATCTGAAGACCTAAAAAGAATGACAGCTCTCCAATCATAGACATCTCAAATTCCTTCTGCATGGTGTTAGCAAAAACTTTGCACATCTGAGTATTATTTCCCCCAAAAATAATATCATCAACATAGACAACCATAATCAACATATCATCATTTTCATTCTTAATATACAAATTGCTATCTGCCACGCCTTTCCTGAAGCCTTGCTCATGAAGATACCTGTCAAGTCTTGAGTACCAAGCCCTAGGTGCTTGCTTTAACCCATACAAGGCCTTTTTTAGTTTACACACATAGTCTGACTGTTCCGAGAGAGACACTCCTTCTGGCTGTTCTATGTAGACTTCTTCTACCAACACCCCATTTAGAAAAGCTGACTTTACATCCATTTGATATACCTTGAATGATTTGAAGCTTGAAAGGGCCAAAAATATTCTGATAGCTTCAAGACGAGCAACAGGAGCAAACGTCTCTTCGAAATCAACACCTTCTACTTGAGCATAACCTTTGCAGACTAACCTAGCTTTGTTTTCGACAATATTTCCATCCTCATTGAGTTTATTTCTGAATATCCATTTTGTGCCAATGACATTCTTGTCCTTAGGTCTTGGAACCAATTCCCAAGTTTCACTTTTCTCTATTTGATTTAGCTCTTCATCCATTGCTTTTACCCAAAACTTATCCGCACATGCTTCACTGAAATATTTTGGCTCAATCTGAGATAATAATGAAACATTTGTAGAATCATGTGAAGGAATGACTCTTCTTCTTGTTTGCCTGCTATTTGGATCACCAATGATCAAATATTTGGGATGATGTTTCTGAACATATCGTGAAGGAGTTTTGGGAAGCAGTTGTTGTCTTTCCTCTTCTTCATCTGAAACCTCTCTGAATTCTTCTTGACAAATTTCACCATTGAGTTCCTTGACTGGTTCTCTTATCCCTGTCTTTTCATCAATTGTTACATTTATGCTCTCTACAACTGTATGAGTTCTTTTGTTGAAGCATCTCGTAGGCCTTGCTTCTCTGGAATATCCAAGAAATATTCCCTCATCACACCTAGGATCAAACTTACCCAAATTCTGATCTTCCCTTTCGATGAAGCACTTACTCCCAAACACTTTGAAGTATTTTACTGTAGTTGGTCTTCCTTTCCACAACTCATAAGGAGTTTTATGATGATTGACTCTAAGTTGGGCCCCGGTGATAATGTAGACTAGCCGATCTTGATCGCCTCTTTCCAAAAACCATCTGAAAGTTTTGACTCATTTAACATAGCTCTAGCCATATTTTCAATAGTTCTATTTTTCCTTTCAACTACTCCATTTTGTTGAGGAGTTCTTGCTGTTGAATATTCTCTTTTGATTCCTTGTTGCTCATAGTATTCCACAAATTCATTTGAAGTGAACTCTCCTCCTCTATCTGATCTTAAGCATTTGATTCTCTTGTCAGTCTCATTTTCAATCATTTCTTTGAAAGCTTTAAATTTTTCAAAAGCTTCAGATTTTTCTTTGAGAAAAGTAACCCAAGTCATTCTAGAATAATCATCTATAAACAACATGAAGTAGCTTTCTCCCTGAATGCTCTGAGTTCCGGTAGGGCCACATAAATCAGTATGAATAAGATCCAATGGTTTTGAAGAAGTATACCCTTTTGATTTGAAACTGGTTCTGGTCCTATTTTCCATGTTGACAAGGACCGCAAATGATGTTATGGGGCCTTTTTATTTTGGGCAAGTCTCTAATCGCTTCCTTGTTACTAATATTGACAAGATTATCAAAGCTCAAATGCCCCAATATTTTATGCCATAACCAACTCTCATCTTCTTGAGTTAGAAAACACTTTTCCTTTTTTATCTCACTTAGCATGTAAAGATTGTTTGGAGTCCTTGTAGCACTAGCAATGAGTTTTCCATTTTTTTCTTTACTTATCTCACATCTATCTGAAAAGAAAGATACTATGTGCCCTTGATCACAAAGTTGACTCACACTTAGAAGATTATGTCTTAGGCCTTCTACATAAAGCACATTTTCTATTTTGGATTTCCCATCCAAACTAAGAGTCCCTTTACCACAGATTTTAGCTGACTTGTTATCTCCAAAACCGATTGTTCCTCTGTTTGTTTCTTTTAAGACCAAAAACTTTTCCTTTTCACCAGTCATATGTTTTGAACAACCACTATCAAGATACCATTTTTCTACTTTGTCTTGAGCATGAAAAGCAGTTTGAACTATCATTGACTTAGATTTGATCTCATTTCTCTTTTTAGTGAACTCAAGGCTAGATCTATCCAAACCGCACATCCTTGCTATATGCCCAAAATTCTTGCACTTGTAACACATGACATTTTTATTCATAAGAGGTGCAAAAGAGTTAACATTTTCCTTACTATGGCTATTCAAAGACTTATTGCAATGCATAGCTTTGTGACCAAATTTCTTGCAGGAAAAACAATAGCCATGGAAAGTATTATGTAACCTGTTTTGATGCCTTGGATGATTGTTCTTCTTGTGACCAGCTGGAATCCACCGCTCTTCAGGATGAAGATTGATCTTGCTCGAAGACCCTATTTCATGAATGGTGATACAATCCTTCTTTTGCTTTTCACACGGAGTATTCTGTCTGAGAGCCAACTGTTCCAACTTCACTCTAAGAGACATAACCTCTTCTTCTAGTTTCTCGCAATCAGCTTCCTTTCCTTTGAGAGCCTCTGTCAAAACCTGTTCAACCTTCTTCCCTTCTTCAACTAGAATTTTGAAGTCTATAACACTTTGAGACAATTCTGATCTTGCTATCTCTTCTTCCTGACATTGATGCTTGAGAACATAATTCTCTTCCCTGAATTTCTCAAGCTTTCTTAAAGCCAAGAAGAATTCACCTTTGAGATCGAACTCAACCTCTTCATCTCTTTCTAAATCTGTATGTTCCTCTGATAGATCCTTCTCCAAGTTGTTAGGCTCTTTCTGGAGAGACCGGCTCTGATACCAATTGAAGAACATGGACTTATACTGAGAGGGGGGGTGAACAGTATAAGACTTAACCAATTAATAATTTTAACTTTAGATAGCAGTGGCATCAACACAACATTAATCAAGACAGAAAGCATCACACATTGAAGACCCATTTTTAACGTGGTTCACCCAAAATGGTTGGGCTACGTCCACAAAAACTTTTCTCTAAAAGTTATCTCAAAGTTCTTTGGGAATCCTTCCCAATTACAATGTTTATGAGCCTCGGCCCAAAGGAGATACCTTCCCCTCTACTCTGGAAATGATCCCTCAGAAGATCAACTGCCTCTACCTCTTGCCAGCACGTGGAACTCCTTTCCATCGAAGACCTCCTGTCCTCAATGCTTAGCCTAAGAGACCTTCGCCTTCTATGATCACGTCCACAGCAGCTCAAGCAACTCTGTACCAAACATAGTCGATCGATCTAGTACAAGTCTTCCTCTGTCCGTCGGATCTGTCCAACTCTTGAACAAATCAATCCTCTCCATAAAAACTTTTTTTTTTTTTTTTTTTTTTTTTTTTTTTTTTTTTTTTTTTTTTTTTTTTTTTTTTTTTTTTTTTATTTTTTTTTTTTTTTTTTTTTTTTTTTTTTTTTTTTTTTCTTTTTTTCCTCCCCCACCCACCCAAAAAAAAAACAAAAAAAAAACCCCCCCCCCCCCCCCCCCCCCCCCCCCCCCCCCCCCCCCCAAAAAAACCCCCCCCCAACAAAAAAGATAGAATAGAATTTTCAAGAACATGAAACCCCAACAATCCAACTAGCAAAGAATCACATAACAATGATACTCATGTTCTTTTCACCATCAATTAGGGTTTCAACAACAATGCTCATCAAACAAGGTTTAGTCAACCAACACCATTCAACTCAACATCAACCTTGAAGCATTCAACCAATCATCACAAGAAAAGGAAACAAGTAGAAATCCTTTTCCCTCCAAAGATATTTGAACAAAATAGCCACCAACACAATATCACCAAATGCAAAGAATAACTTGCTCAAATCAACTCAATGGAGTAAGCCCAATATCATGAATCAAGTAAAGCAATAACTTGATCAAACAACCTCTATGGAAGCAACTCAACCATCAAACTCAAAACAGCCAACCAAGGGTTCCACCAACTCAATGCAAGTAGCTAGACTCACAAATATAAACCCTAGTGCACAAAGCTTCCACTATCTCAAACCAAAAATTATGCATTCACCAAAAACTCTCCTTAAGGATAACAATGCATAAGTAGTCTTCAACAAACCAGAAAATAGGATTTACACCTAGCCAAAGGATACCTAGTAGAATACCTTTTCACTCCAACCTTATTTTAGAAAACATACACCAATCATACTCATAAGAAGAATGTGCCCATACCTTATTGGAGTAGAAGATAATTGAACCTTCAAGATGTCACCACACACAACTCTCAAACTTGGGGGGGAAAAAAAAAAAAAAAAAAAAAAAAAAAAATTTTTTTTCTCTTTTTCCCCCCCCTCCTCAACCCCCCCCCCACCCCCCCAAAAAAAAAAAAACCCCCCCCCCCCCCCCCCCCCCTTTTTTTTTTATAAAGAAAAAAAATAAAAAAAAAACCAAAAAAAAACCCCTTTTTCCCCCATTTTATTCAAGCTAATCACAAAAGCCAAAACTCATAAAATTTAATCACACCTTATAAATCGTTGTCCAAGAAACTCCGAATTTCGTGGCATAAAGACGTTTTAATAAAAACGTGTGTTACTCTAGCAAAGCACCCCCACGAGACTCGAAACGGCGACCTCCGCCAATGCAGCGCCCAACAGCAGCCTTCGCTGCCACTAGCCCACGTGGGCTACGAAGTTCACAAGTGAACTTCCCTCCACTTCACCCTCGAAAAAACTCCCGAAGACTTTTCAACCGCACGTGCTTCTAAGTCTTCCTTCGATCGCAGCGAATACAGAGCACAAACACCGCAAATTGCATTCGGGGAATTTCGAATTAATTAGCCTTCCAACCTTAGGAGTTGGAGAATAAATAGTCTCTTCGAAGACACCTTGACGTCGGCAGAAATAAAGACCATTTCGAAATTAATCAAAAGTCTTTTCAAAAAGGGTTTAAAAACCCTTAAATAATTTTAATAAATTAAGAATAAAAAAAGGTTTAAAAACCTTTAAGTATTTTTAATAAATTAAAAATAATTTCTCCCTTAATTAATTAAATAATTAATTAATTAAAACCTTGAAGGGTTTTAAATAATAATTAAATAAATAATAAAGAGAACCTCCATTGGTTTTAATAAAAACCATATCCAACTTGGTTTTAATAAAAACCGGTTTGGTTTTAATGAAAAACCCTTGCCAATGGAATCTCTCCGGATTCTCTTAAAAATATTCTCTTGGAATCTTCCACCTTTGAAGCCAACACATCCTCTTAACATTAATGCCATTTCCTTTTGACATCAATGACAACTCATAGACAAGAAGCTAGGATCTCAAACCCAAAATTGCCAACACAAGGCTGTGAAGTCAGAAAAGCTCACAGTGGGAAGCTGATAGCTAATGGATCGAGGACTTCTGGAAACCTGTATACTCTATTAGAGACTACAGAAGGAGCATGTTTGATTGGATAGGAAGATGAAAATTGGTTGTGGCATAAGAATCTCGGTCATATTAGCTTTGATAATCTGGTAAAAATAAGTTCAAAAAGGGTAGTAAGAGATATACCCACCATTGGCAAACCATTAAATAACATCTGTGCTTCATGCCAAAAAGGGAAGCAAACTAGATCCACATTTAAATCAAAGGAATACTTCACTAGCAAACCATCAGAGCTAATACATACTGATTTATGTGGACCCATGAGAACACAAAGCATAAATGATGATAAATACTTTATGCTGTGCATAGATGATTATTCCAGGATGACATGGGTACTATTTTTAAAGCTTAAATCAGATGCATTTGAAATGTTCAAGACTTTCAAAAAATTGGTTGAGAATCAAACATAAAAAAAAATTAAATGCCTAAGATCAGATAGAGGAGGAGAGTTTATCTCAGAGGAGTTTGTAGAGTACTATCAAAAATATGGGATCAAAAGACAGTTTTCAGCAGCAAGGACACCTCAACAGAATGGTGTTGTTGAAAGAAAGAACAAGACAGTGCAGGAAATGGCACGAACAATGTTGACAGAGAACAAAATAGCAGACAAATTTTGGAAAGAGGCAGTTCATACTACGGTTTACATCCAAAACAGGTGCATGTTGAGGACACATGAAAGCAAAACTCCTTATGAGCTATGGTTCGGCAAAAAGGCAACAACAAGATACTTCAAAGTCTTTGGCAACAAGTGCTACATAAAAAGAACTGAAGATAATCTTGGTATGTTTGAAGATAGAGCTGATGAAGGAATTTTTCTTGGCTATTCGACAAAAAGCAAAGCCTACACATGCTATAACAAAAGGCTAAAAAAAATTGTGGAGAGTGTCGATGTTAAGGTTGATGAAGGTAGGGAATGAAAAATTATCAATGAAGAAAAATACCCTATTTATGAAGAAGTTATTGAAGGAGATGAAGAAAAGGAAACATAAGAGAATAAGGAAATTGACTCAGAAGTAGAAGAAAACAAGAAATTCAAAACAGGCAGCTGGCAGAAAAATCATCCCAGAGAGCAAATTATTGAGGACCCCACAGTTGGTATTCATACAAGGAGAACAGTAGTAAGGAACTACTCTCTATTATCCAGCATTGAGCCCAAAAATGTTGTTGAAGCAAGCATAGATGAAATTTGGATGAAGGCAATTAATGAAGAACTAGATCAGATTGAGAAAAACAAAACCTGGGAGTTAGTACCAAGGCCAACAAATAAAAATATAATCGGTACTAAATGGATTTTTCGAAACAAATTGAACGAAGATGGACAGGTTGTAAGGAATAAAGCAAGACTGGTTTGTAAAGGCTATGCATAGGTTGAAGGTATTGATTTTGAGGAAACCTTTGCACCAGTAGCTAGACTAGAGGCAATTAGAATGTTTCTGGCTTTAGCAGTTCATAAAAATTTCAAAGTATATCAAATGGACGTGAAATCAACATTTTTGAATGGAAAACTAGAAGAGGTTTACATTGAGCAGCCAGATGGTTTCCAACTCGGTGATAATCCCAACTTTGTTTACAAGTTGAAGAAAGCTTTGTATGGCTTGAAACAGACACCCAGAGCATGGTATGCAAGGTTGGATAACTATCTTATTCAACAGGGGTTCAAGAAAGGTATGGTGGACAGCAATTTGTATGTCAAAATAAAGAATGACCATCTTATTGTACTTGTTGTTTATGTAGATGATATCATATTTGGCAGCAGCATGGATGAGTCTTGTAGAGACATGGCAAATAAAATGAAAAAATAATTTGAGATGTCTATGATTGGTGAACTTTCATATTTCCTCGGACTGCAAGTTAATCAAAGTGAAAAGGGCATTTTTATCTCTCAAGTTAAATATGTGAAGGAAATGCTAAAAAAATTCATAATGGAGGATTGTAAACCTATTAGCACTCCCATGAAAACAGGTTGCAAGTTGAGCAAGGATGAAAAATATCCAGATGTTTATCAAACCATGTACAGATCTATGATTGGGAGCCTGCTGTATTTAACAGCTACAAGACCAGATATTTTATAGGCAGTATGCATGGTAGCAAGATTTCAGGCTAGTCCCAAAGAGACTCATGTGATAGATGTGAAGAGGATCTTTAGGTACCTCAAGGGTACTATGGAGTATGGGTTATGGTATCCAAAAGGTAAGGACTTCACTATTATTGCATATTCAGATGGAGATTGGACAGGATGTATAGATGACAAAAAGAGTACCAGTGGAGGAGCATTTTATCTTGGAGATAGGCTGGTAGCATGGCACAACAAAAAACAAGAATCAGTCTCTCTATCCACAACAGAGGTAAATGTTGTACACAGATTTTATGGATGAGACAAACCCTGAAAGATCTTGGTATTAAATTTAAAGAGCCAATTTCAGTTAAATATGATAACACTAGTGCTATAAACATCTCAAAGAATCCAGTTATGCATTCTCGAACCAAACATATTGCAATCCAGTATCACTTTTTGAAGGATAAAGTTGTGAAAGGTGAGGTTAAATTGGATTTTGTTCCAACTATAGATCAAGTAGCAGATATCTTCACAAAACCCTTGCCCAAAGAAGTTTTTGAGTACCTACGGAGTAAGTTGGGAGTGGTAACATTTCCCAAGAATTGACTAGCAATTAGGACCACATTCTCAGGGGAAGCCTTTATGCCTATGTTCATAGTTTTGGTCATATTCATGATTTTTGCTAACTATAACAATGTATGTCTGAGAATGTTGTGCATAGACTCAGGGGGAGTCTATAGCAGCCCTTTCGTATTATTGTCAAAGGGGGAGAAGAATTATAGGACATTGCACATGTGTTGCCAACAATTCCAAAGGGGGAGATTGTTGAGCAAGGTTTAGAAACAGTATTGTCATTGTTGTCAACACAGATAGACAGATCAAATGATGCAATGGATAGGAGTTCAGAGGTCAGTCAGAGCATGTACAGTGAATATCCAAGAAGATAGAAGTGGCCAACATTTGAAAGCTCAAAGAAAAATACAAGTAAGAAAACTATCGTGATATCGCGACATGTTTGGTCAAAAAGAAAAACTATCACGATTTTGCAACATATCAAAGGAGAGAGAAAATGCTGGCAAAACTGTCATGATTTCGTGACATATCGAAGGAGAGAGAAAATGCTGGCAAAACTGTTGCGATTTCGTGACATATCGGAGGAGAGAGAAAATGCTGGCAAAATTATCACGATTTTGTGACATATCAGAGGGAGAGAGAAAATGCTGGCAAAATTGTCACGATTTCGTGACATGTTTAGAAAGTGCAAGGAAAACTATCATGATTTCGTGACATGTTTAGAAAGTGCAAGGAAAACTGTCGTGATATCGTGACATGTTTAGAAAGCGCAAGGAAAACTGTCACGATTTTGCGACATGTTGGAAGAGAGAGAAAGCACAAGGAAAACTGTTGCGATTTCATGACATGTTTGGAAAGAAGGAGCTCACAAAGAAAAGTGTCACGATTTCATGACAATCTACAAGAGAGGCAGTACGGATGAAAATGTGTTATCATTTTGTGACATGTTTGAGAGAAGGAGCTCACAAAGAAAAGTGTCACGATTTTGCGACATTCTGCAAGAGAGGCAGTACGAACGAAAATGTGTCGCGATTTCGTGACTTGTTTGAGAGAAACAGCTTGCAAGGAAAAGTGTTGTGATTTCACAACAATTTGCAAGAGGAAGTGCTAAGAAGAAGAGTGTCACGATTTCATGACATGTCTGGTTTTCGCAACCCGAAGAGGAGAGATAGAGTAAGGAAGCAAAAGTGTCATGATTTCGTGACATGTTCTATTTTCATAGGGTCAAGGCAAGAAAAGAGACAAGGCAGCGCATGTGTCACGATTTCGTGACATGTGTTTTCACGGGCGAAAGACAGAGAAAGGCACAAGGTAGCGAATGTGTCACGATTTTGTGACATGTCCTATTTTTGCTAGTGCTTGCAGAGAAGAGTGTATGAAAGCAAAAGATGTCACGATTTTGCGACATGTCATGTTTTCGCTAGTGCTTGCAGAGAAGAGTGTACGAAAGCGAGAGATGTCGTGATTTCATGACATGTCATGTTTTTGCTAGTGCAAATAGAGAAAAGTGCAAGGAAGCGAAAGTGTCACGATTTTGTGACATGTTCTATTTTTGCTAGTGCAAGCAGAGAAAAGTGCAAGGAAGCGAGAGTGTCATGATTTCACGACATGTTCTATTTTCACTGGTGCAAGCCAAGAAGAATGTATGAAGGCCAAAAGTGTCACGATTTCGTGACATGTCATGTTTTCATGGGTGCAAGTTGAGTAATGGTCAAATGGGTAGAAATATCACGATATCGCGACATGTCATGTTTTCATGGGTAAAAGGCGAGAAGAGTACAAAGAGACAGAAGTGTCACGATTTCACGACAGGTCGCAACAAAGACGATAACAGACAGTTAACTGAAGAAGAATGACAATTACAGGGGCAGTTGCAGAAGAAATACATGTATCTAAAATAAGAAGAGCTAACTAAAGTTATATAGCAGTTACAAGTGCATTTACAGAGAAAAATCATGCAGCTAAAATAAGAACAGTGAATTGGAGTCAGAACGACAGTTACAAGGTCAGTTACGGAGTGAATGCATCGAGTGACGGTTAAACTAAAAGTCATCAGTCAAAGACCAAACAAAGAATCGTAACTATTTATAGGATGCATGAAAGAATACTATGAGATAAAGGAAGTTGAATATAGAACTTTCTATTAATAAGCTGCATGTGAAAATATGGAAGCTAAAAATAGAATCAAAATTTTGTTATAAAAGGGTAGTTGCGTGGAGAATTAGGTTGTCGCTGAATGTGTGAAAGTGCTACCGAGAGAGGGTTAGAAGAGTGTTGTAAGAGAGCGACAAGAAGAGCTATAAGTGTTTACTGTGTTTTGATAAATTGTATACCAGTCAGGGTCTTGTAAAAGTGAAGGCATTCTTATGTCAATCTGATAGTTTCAAAAGTGTAGTTCAAGTTGTTGCTTGAATTAGGGGTTGGTGCTCCTTTTTGTTGGTGCAGATAAACCAGGGGTTGGTGCTCCTTCCAGTGGGTGCTGGTAAACAGATTGTAAAATTGGTGTTTTGCAAAGGCTAGATTTGGACCGTAGTCCAAGTAGTCATTCTTGAGGAGTAGCCAAATTGGTGAACCTTGTTACATTGTGTGTTGTGGTGTGCTCTCTTGTGATAATTGCTTTATCTACTTTTCAGTTCTCTTTGCTTCAGCTTTAAGATTTGTAGATTTAAATTTAAATATCTACACTAATTCACCCCCCCTCCCTCTCAGTGTCATTGTGAGAATATCAGCACATATACCTCTTACAATAACGAACCTTAATAATATTATGTCTCAACTTAAGGTATAACAAAAGATAATAAAAAACTAATATTCAAAAAAACCTAAAAAACCTGGGAACCTATTCTAAAAGCTAATTTTGGGACACTAGAAGGAGGATTTAGGTCATGAAAGTATATTTTTTGGAGGGTTAAGCGAATCAGATATTATACTGATGCAAAAAATGTACGTGCAACCACCTGTTAAATTTCAAGGCAAATGGGTGTACGGTTCACAAGTTATGGCTCCGACAAGGTGCATCAACAAGGCAATGAATTGCAGGGTTCATGACAAAAAAGGATATGGCTTCACTAGGAGAAATCCTAAGACATTTGCACCTACAAGGAATAATAATATTAAGTGTTATAAGTGCAATAATCATGGGAACACAACAAAGTGGTGTAGAGAAAACATTCCAGAATCAAGTATAAACAAGAATAGGAACATAAATAGAAAAAGGGATATGGATATGAACAGGAACAAGAATAAAAAAAGGGATATGGATATAAACAGGAACAAGAATAGGAACATTGATATAAATATGAACAAGAATAGGAACAACGATAGAAACAAGAATATGGACATGGAAAGGAATAGTCAAAGGAATTAAAAGGATCAAATAAGAAGAAAAGAAGACAAAGGTAAAGACCAGTGCTTGCTGGGAGTATAAATACTCCCACCCCATAATTAACCACCTCAAGAGGAGGTGGGGGAGGGGCTAAGCTAAGAAACTCTTTTTTAGCCCCGAGCCCCAAAGGTGACCCTTTGCAATTGATGTCAAAGGGGAAGAGATTTGATTAAGGGGGAGAGATTTGGTATTTGAGTAAAGAGAAGAGATTTGAAGAGATAATTGAGCCAGGGGGAGCAATGTCCCAAGGAGAGCAAAACAAAGAAAAGGTTATGTTTTTGGTAAAAAGAATTTGGGTTGCCATCAATGACAAAGGGGGATATTGTTGGACATTTTGAGTCAAAGTTGTCATTGATGTCAAAGAATGAAGTTGTCATTGATGTCAAGGAATAAGCTACAGTTGATGTCAAAATATCAAAAGGAATAATGCAAAAGTTAATGGAAAAAGAGCTTCACAATATTTTTAATATTATGTGGAAGCATAAGTAGAAGGGTTTTTATTAAAACCATGGATGAGAAAAAATAAAAGGTTTTTCATAAAAACCCAAGGAGCCTTTTAAATTCATGCTAAAAAGCCCAAGGAAGTTTTAATATTTATTTTATAATATATTTAAATTCAAATTGAATTTAAATTTTATAAGGAAGGTAAAACCTAAGAAGGCTTTAATCCTTAATAAAGCCAAAAGGATTTAAAATATTAATTTATAATATTTAAATTCTAAAGAATTTAAATCATTTATAAATTAATTATTTAAGGCATCGAAATCTAAGAGAAAAAGATGTATGTCGATGTTTTAAAGTATGGTGGCATATAGGTATAAAAAACATATGCCAAAGTTACAAATTATTATCCCTTGCTCGATCTAATAAGGACTGTGAGTTGTGTGTTTCATGAGATTTCATGCAAGGTAGAAGACAATTTTTTTTATGTTAAAGTGTGTCAGTGAAGAAATAAGATGAATGAATCCCTAACCCTTATAACCATCCAACTTGGTGGTCTGGTGGCAATTTGGAGTGAGCTAGGGTGCTTGAGAGTGGAAGGACTCATGTTCGAATCATGACAGGTAGCATTTTGCATGGATTTGGTTAAGCGCCAAAGGAAGCAGCGTAAATATTTTTGGATGAGGTGCCAAGAGGGAGAAGATAGAGCATGTGGTGTTCTTCCCTCCCAAGGTGAGCACCTAGCTCACATGACTGTTGGAGGTGTAGCTAGGGCATTGGTAGAGATGGAATCGTGAGTTTGAATCTCACCAAGGTAAAGGTAATAATTTTTTTAATATATTCTATGATGCCTAAGGTTTTGACATGAGGTCCTAGGGAGTTAAAAGGGGTAGATAAAAAGTATTTTTAATTAATCATTATTCTGGTTAATTGGAGGAATAAGGAGTTAGATTTATTTTTAAATAAAGTATTTGTGACATATTGGTTATTGGAGATTAAAGTGTTGGTTAAATTTTGAAGTGGACTTCTTGCCATTGAGTTATTTTGAGAAGGTGATTTTATTGATATTATTTTTGGTATTAGAAATCATATTAATTGGGAGATTATAAGGTGTATTTGATCAATTATTTTTGTATATGTTGATGAATTCTTTCCTAAATATGGAGTGATAAGGTGTATGTATGTTTTGATATTTACATTATATTTTTGAGAGAGTTTATCATATTATAACTTCTTTGAGTTTGGTAAAGAAGTTTTGTGGTTGTGGTATATTTTTGAGGTTCCTTAATCATCAAGAAAAAATTATGGGCACATTATTCCATAGTTGAATTGATTAGTTGGTTATCTGGAAAACAAGTTTGGAGTGAAAAGGACTTAATTAGGTTTCCTGATTGAATGTGTTGAGTTAATACTTCAAGGTTTTATGGAATAAAGAGTTGTTGTTAAAACCTTGTTTGATAAGCATTTTTGTTGAAGCTATTTGTTAAGTGAAGAACTTGAACTAGGGTTTGAAAAGAACATGAATATCATTGTAATGTGAGATTGGTTGATAAGCATTGTTGGAAAAATTTTGAGTGAGTGTTCATATATTTGAACTAGGGTTTGTGAGCAAGGATGATTTCATTAAGTGATTAGTTGAGTAGAGTTGGTTGAGCCTATTCAAGTGGATGTATGAAGTGATTGTTCAAGTTCCATAAAACAAATTATTCTATATTATGAATTGAGTTGAGAAAGTGATTGAGAATCTTATAAATTTGAAGCATAGTGAATCTCTAACAACTCTCTATATGTTTCTAAGAGAGTGATTGAAAGTGATTGAGTATTAAGGTGAATGTGAAGAATATTGAGTCTCTAAAAATTCTTTAAGAGAGTGATTGAAATTAATTGAGTATTGAAGTGAATGTGAAGCATATTGAGTATATAACAATTCTCTTTATGTTTCTATGATATTGGAAAAGTTCTAGCGTGGACTTGTTGAGCATATTTAAGGCAAGTTTGAGAAGACTTGTGGACATATTTGTGTGAGTTTTTGTGGAAGCTTACAATACAAATTGAGAGAAAATTTGGATAAGTTCTTGTGAGGACTTATTGAGTATATTTGGATAAGTTCTAGAGAGAACTTGTGGACATATTGGTGTGAGTTTTTGTGGAATATTACAAGACATATTTGAGACAAGACTTTGAGAAGACTTGTGAGCAGAGTTGATTGATTGATTTGTTAAAACCTTGAGTTAAGGTTTGGGGCAGATCTAGTAGAGTTGATTTGAAATTAAGTCAATATTTGAGTTAAGGCTTGAGTATAGATATTGAGGATAAATTTGTGCTAGACCGAAGTAATATGTTTAGTATAGATTCGAGGATAGAGTTTGGTGCATATTTAAGGATAAGTTTATGCTAGACCATAGACAGAGACTAAGAAGATTTGTGCTAGATCGAGGGACTATGTTTAGTATAGATTTGAGATAGAGCTTTGGAGGTGACCGAGTATAGAGGATGAAAATATCATGTGGATAGAGATCCATTACCCAGGGCAGTGAGGATAGGTGTCTTCAGTGGATAAAGATCCATTAGCCAGAGCAATGGGGGCAATAGTTCTTCTAAAATATCACCATTCAAAGCAAGAGTAGAAAGGAGTTATCATGTGGATAGAGATCCATGAACTTGATTAAGAGGATTTGTGTCTCCTTTGGAAAGAGATCCATAAACATTGTAATAGAGAAAGGATTCCCAAAATATTTATTGAGAAAATATTAGTGAAATATTTTCTTCGTGGAGTAGTCCACATTGGGTGAACCAGGTTAGATTTGTGTCTCTATTGTGTGTGATAATTTTTACATTGCTTTGGTTATTGCTATTGATATTGCCATTGATTATATTGGATAATACTATTTGGGAAAGAAAAGTAAAAAATGATCTTATACTATTCACCCCCTTCTCAGTATAAGCTTGTGTTCTTCACCAATCATTTCGTAGATGCCATGGTATCTCTTGGGTTTCTTATCCTGTAGAACCCTACTGATAATTTCACCCTCGTTCATATCACTACATTGCCCAATTTAGCTATCTCTCGAGATTCATTTGATGATAAATGAGATGTATTTCTAATTCAAGTTGAGCCCTACCACCCTATTTTTATGCAAATCAATGATTCTCTAAAACCTGGTACCCTTCCTTTTTACTTATCACCAACAACCATATTCACATTAAAAAAAAAGATAGCTTGTTATACTCTAGTAGGAGATGTGCTTTATCATCGTGACTATGAGGGTGTCCTCCTTCATTATCTCAAACCAAATTAAGTCAATTGGGTGGTGACTCAAGCACACAATGGTACATGTGGTGGTCATTTTAGTGGGATGGTCATCACAAAGTACATTTTGCACATAGGTTACTATTGGCCCACTATGGAACATTATTGTTGCACATAACTCAAGAAATGCCACAAATATAAATACCCTTCCAACTTGACCCATATTCCATCACAAGCCTTACAACCCATTCAAACCTTGTGGCTATTCTCACAATGGATATTGGACCTGGTTGGGAAAATTTTCTCTTCATCTTTAGGAAATCACACCTTCATAATTACCACCACTGAATACTTCACCAAGTGGGTTGAGGCTATTACTCTTACCAATATGAAAAGACCTTGAAATACGAAGTTTATACTCCAGCACATCATTTGTCATTTTGGTATCCCCATGAAAATCATTTCTGATAATGGGACCCCATTCAAAAATAAGGATGTTCAAGAACTATGCAACAAGTATCATATTCAACACAAATTCTCGAAACCCTACTACCCTTAGATTAATGGACAAGCTGAGGCAACCAATAAGATTATTTGTACCATTCTCAAAAAAATGGTACAAGAGAATCATAAATATTGGCACCTTCAACTCCCTTTAACACTTTAAGCATATCAAACTAGCATTCAAATTTCAATAGGATAAATTCCATTCTCATTATTATATGGTTTCAAACCCATCATACCTCTTGAGTTCGAGATATCAACTTTGCACATATCTTTACAAACATTTATGGATGATGACACAACTCGCCAAGCTAGGCTTAATCAACTCACTCATCTTGATGAATGTCGAATTAGTGCTCTTGAGCATCTTTGCATTTACAAATATTGAATAAGACGAGCATATGATCATAAGATCCATCCACAAGAATTCCAATTGAGTGGCCTTTTCCTTAAAGAGAATCAAAAAAACTTAAATCTTCCACCGCATCTATGCAACAAGTTTACTTCTAACTAGCTTAGTCCATTCATTGTTAGGTAATCATTTGGTTCTAGTTACTATAAAATTACAAATCTCAAGGTATTTGAGGAACTTGATCCCATTAACATTCTCCATTTGTGCACATTCAACGTCTAACTACTACAAATCTGTAACATAATCTCTATTTTCTAAAAAAAACATCAAAATCAACACACACCACTCATATCATAATTATTTTTAATTTTCAAATCAACCACTTACCACCCATATCCTTGCTATTTTTATTTTTCCTTTCCCTTCTTATTTCTCTTCTCTCATTCCTTGCACATCAATCCTTGTTGTATTTTCACACTTTGAGAAAATATGTACCATGGACCAATGTGTTCCTCACTCCTTTTCTATTTTCCATATTTCTTTGTTCTTTGTATTTTCCTCTCTTTTTCTTCTCGTTCATTATTTCTTGTTCCTCACCCCATCACCAATTCATCATATTTTCATTTTTTCCCTAATGTTATTTTGATCATTGATCGCTTACGTTTGAAAAACATAATTATAAAGGATTGTGGTTGTCTTAATAAAGGGTGTCATCATAGTTGTAGCTATCTAACCTATTTATATGCACTTGTCCATCATATCCACTATATCCACCATCCATAGTTCACCATGCTTTATCACTTTCCTCTCATAGGTTTGGAGAATCTTTGGGTTCTTTTAGTTGTCCAGCCATACCTAGTGTCTTAGTAAACATTTATTGATATTCATGTATCCTTTGAGTGCTTTAGGCCTTCTTGGTTACATCAGAAATCATCTTGGACCATACAAATTTTACATATTAATCATATTTTGAGTCTAGGAAATATGAAGCCATGTGTAGCTTTAAGCCATAAAGCAAATAGTTTCCCCTACTCATCCTATCATGCCATAATATGATCCCAAGGGTACATTTTGAAAAAAAGAGAAGAAAAGAAAAAAAAAGCATCAGTGGTATCAATTATCATGGATCCTAGGGAATTTTAGATGTCTCCATCGGGGCTATAGACTCTTGGCTAGCAATGGAGCAATGTCGAAGTATTTTAGGGCTATCTCCATTGAGGTTATAGACACTTTATTGGTAGTGGAGGATGACCTAACGTGGTGATATGTCTATCACATTAGTTATATTATTTTGTATAGACCTATATATGCTCAAGGATGAGCTAGCTTATAATGTCTTGAGTTACAATTGGTCAGTCCTACCTATCAAAATAAAAAATGAACATCATTGCACACACATTGGTCTCTGAGTAACTTGACTCCCCTAGTTGACCTTAGTATCTTCAAGAGATTATTTTATTAGTAGATAAGTTTTATTGTTGTCACTAGGGTGTTTGAGCTTCCTAAAAGCACTTGTTGATTCTTCCTTTCTTGGAAAATGTAAAATGACAAGTCATGTCACCTTTGTTATTACAATGTATTTATCCCCTATTTCCATAGTATCACACTCACTCCTTTCTATTCCACGGTTATATAAATACCATTGTGTTAATGCCCTTGAATCACTTGACGAGTGGCCAAAATGTTGTTAAGAATTTTTGAACAATAATCAAATATGCATTTAGACACCTTGTGTTTTCATTCATAGTTTCATAAACTTTCTATTTCATGCTAGTCACATTTATTTTTTTATCAAAAAAACCATCCATCATGACTCTCTTCACATGCATCTCATTTCAATTGCTATATCTATTCACACATTATCAATAAATTAAAAACATACATCATCATCAATTGAATGCATAACACATCACATCATCCTCACAAACACCAAAAAAAAAATACACAAAATATGTATCTATATATCATCTCACAAGCATCTCGTACATTATAATAATGTTAAGCCCATAGGCCACATCATCAGCTACACAAGCTCCCAAATTTTATACATGACCACCAACATAACATTTTTTGCACCTTACCTTCTTCCATGATACTTTTTTCATTCATATTTTATCAATCGACTTGTTTTTGTCACCCATTTATTGTCATCCACTCACCATTTTAACGGGTTGACAAGTACCCTTGAATTTTATCTCAAATCAATTCAATGCGTAAACACCTAATTTTGAAGTTAAATGTGTGTCTGATAATATTTTCTTGAGTCTATCAGTAACCCTCCTTCTACTAGGTCAAAAAGCAGAACTCATATTTACTTGCTCTTTCAAAATTTCTAATCAAAACCCTAATTCCAAGACTCAAAATTCTAGTCAAATTGATCTCGTCAATTCATCAAAGACAAATATGTAAGTATATTTATTGCCTCCATAACTGGGATATCTTACATTGTTCTTGATTTGAGATAATATTGTGTCACTCTCCTTAATACAATGGTTGCTTTCAACATTCAACCATCATTTCCTCTATCCATCATCAAGCCAACAGTCGGTGTCATCAAATTTTTGTACCATATTATGTTTTCACACAATGTGGTATAAAAAGTGGTATTTGTAGACACCTAAAAAGTGTCACATTTGCAATGGTTAATATTAATATTTAATAATGTGTACAATTGTTTTAATTAGTGTATTGCAAACCTTAGAAATTATTAATACTGGCTATTTTAGTCCCTTTGACCTACTTTGGCCCCTTCCTACACGTAACTGTAGTCATCATGGAACCACTCACTATTTTTAACTATGGTTCACATTAAATCTGGTTGGCATTTATTTCCCCTCTTTCCTCCACATTCCAAGTGCATTAAATGCACATGGTTGAGGATTCCTCCACCCAAGCACATTGATCAAGCACATAATTTTTGGTAGGTGAGGAATCTCTCCACAAAAATAGCATTAGTGAGGCATTTTATGATACATCATAATGTATCATAATGTGTCATATGGTGTCATAGCCCAAATAGAGAAATATGTATGCTTGTCCTTGATTTGGGGAACCTAAGATTCCTCCCTTACCTCCACCCAAGAACATTGATGAGAAATGCCATTTTGGTGGGTGAGGAATATCTCCACAAAAAAACCATTAGTGAGGCATGTTATGATGTGTCATAATGTATCATAATATGTCATAGGGTGTCATAGCCCGAATAAATAAACTTGCACATTTATCCAATCCAAGAGGGGAATATCTAAGATGTCCCTCTTGTGCACCCATGCCACTTGTCACCCACTATCTTACATTCTTATCACCCTCCTCCATCCATGGGACACTTTATAAATGATATTCTCACAATGACACTGAGAGGGGGGGTGAATCAGTGTAACTATTTAAAACTTGAATCTGCAACTCTTAAAACTTAAAAATGCAAGCTTAAAAATAGATAAAGCAAGTATAACACAAGAGCATCACACAACACAAGATTTAACGAGGTTCACCGATGTGGCTACTCCTCAAATAATGACTGTTTGGACTACAATCCAAATCCGGTCTTTGCAAGGATTCAATCTTTACAAATAGTTTACCAGCACCCACTGGAAGGAGCACCAACCCCCGATTTTTCTGCTGCAACAGATAGGAGCACCAACCCCTTTTACCAAGCACCAACTTGGATTTCTATTTAGAAATAATAGTTTGACATAAAAATGCCTTCTCTTTTGCAAGACCCTCACTGGTCTATTGCTCATACAAATCAATCTCATAGAAGCATAAAGAGAATTGTTAGAAACTCAATATCTTCTATCACAGTCTAAAACCTCTCTTCTAATTTTTCAAGAAAAAAATACATTCAGGTTTTAGTTCTTTAGCTGTTATTCATACAGCACTCTTACTCAACCTTTTCTTTTGTTTTTCACAAATAACCACGGTTGCAGTAACCTCTCTTACTGTGCCTTTTTGATCTTTATCCTTGGTTCAATTGAACGGCTATTTTGAAAAATGGCTCTAATTTTTCCCTCCAATTTTTTTATGCGGTTACGGCTACGATCAATCTGTCAAACCCTCTCTGACGCGCTCTGTCTTTTAGCCGCTTCTTTCTGACTTATTCTGACAGTCTACTCTGCTCATACTGACAGATTTTTTTGTGCAAACTGACAGCCTTTTTGCGCGTTTCGATGCTCTTTGATTCTTTTCTCCTAAACTCTACGTAACTGCCCTCTTAGCACTTTTACACTTTCTGATGGCACTCTTTTCTATTCTGCCTCGATCCTTCTTTTCTGCCCGCTACTGCCATGTCTGACACACGCAACCACCGAGAAGATTTCTTGTTTTTCGAGATTATCTATAATTCTGCACTTTTCCCAGCCATGCAGCATCACGGCCCTGCAACAGCCGTTCTTTTCTTAAATGCGTTGTTTTGTAACTTTCCCTTGTAACTCCAGTTAACTGTTGCATGAATTTTCTCTAAGCTTTCCCCGACACCTGTCACTGGGTAACTGCATATCTGACTCCAGTTAACTCTTATGTAACTGGCTGTATGATTTTCCTTTGCGCTATTTGACACCTGTCACTGTGCATGCTTCTTCGGCTTTTTCTCGCCAAACTGTTACCTGTCGCGATATCACGACATTTCTACTCAGTTGACTAATTCTGGATTGTTGACCATGAAAACCTGACCTGTCGTGATATCGTGACGTTTTCTGCCTTCTAGACCTTATCTCGGCATGCACCATGAAAATGAGACATGTCACGAAATCGTGACGCTTTTGCTGCATCGAGCTCATTTCTGTCTCCTAGCCGTGAAAATGAGACATGTCATGAAATCGTGACACTTTTCGCTTTCCTGCACTCTCCTTCGCTTGCACCCATGAAAATGGAACATGTCACGAAATCGCGACGTTCTCGGCTTCGTACAACTCTCCTTCGCCAGCATCCACAAAAATGGAACATGTCACGAAATCGTGACACTTTGGGCTTCCGTACACTCTCCTTCGCTTGTAGCCACGAAAATGGAACATGTCGCGAAATCGTGACGCTTTTCTGCCTTAGCGTTGTTCTTTGTTTTTCGCCCACAAAAATGCAACATGTCACGAAATCGTGACATCTTTTGCGTCCGTACATTTTCCCTTCATGCACCAGCGAAATCAAGACATGTAGCGGAATCGCTACAACTTTGTGCCTTGCGCTTCCAACTTTGCTTCGACTTGCGAAACTTAGACTTGTAGCGAAATCGCTACACCTTTGTGTCTTGTGTTTCGAACTTGTAGCGAAATCGCTACACCTTTGCGCCTTGCATTTCGAACTTGTAGCGAAATCGCTACACCTTTGCGCCTTGCATTTTGAACTTGTAGCGAAATCGCTACACCTTTGTGCCTTGTGTTTCGAACTTGTAGCGAAATCGCTACACCTTTGCTCTTTGGCATTGAACTTGTAGCGAAATCGCTACACTTTCTTGACTTAGTGCTTTTCTTTGCTTTTGCGGTGAAACTCCGACATGTAGCGAAATCGCTACACTTTTGTTGCCGTACATTCTCTCTCTTCTTCGGGTCACGAAAACCCGACGTGTCGCGATATCGCGACACTTTTCGCCCTTAGTGCTTTTCTTCCGAAACTGTCGCGATATCGCGACACTTTCTCATGCACTTTCTCTCTCCTCTGTTTTGTCATGAAATCATGACATTTTTAGCTGTGCCTTCTCTCTCCTCATTTTTGTCATGAAATCATGACATTTTCGGTTGCGCCTTCTCTCTCCTCATTTTTGTCGTGAAATCATGACATTTTGGTGCCTTCTCTCTCTATGACTCTTTTTTCGTGAAATCGTGACATTTTCGGTTGTGCCTTCTCTCTCCTCGTTTTTGTCGTGAAATCGCGACAGAAAACATGTCGCGATATCGCGACAGTTTTCTTACTTGTCTTTTTCTGCAAATTTTTGAATCTGGCCCACTTCTTTCTTCTTGGAAATTCCCTGTACTTGTTCTGACTGACCTCTGAACTGCATCAACTGTATCAATCTGTCTGTGTTGACAACAATGACAATACTTTTGCAATGCTTTTGCTGCACCTTGCTCAACAATCTCCCCCTTTGGAATTGTTGGCAACACACTGCAACCTTGCTCAATTTCTTCTCCCCCTTTGCCAATAATACCAAAGGGCTGCTGCAGACTCCCCCTGAGTCTATGCACAACATTCTCAGGCATAAATAATTTTAATGCTCCCCCTGAGAATGTGTTCCCCATAGCTAGTCAGTGCTGGGGTAGTGTGACTACTCCCAACTTCTTTCGAAGGTACTCAAAAACTTCCTTGGGCAATGGTTTTGTGAATATGTCTGCTACTTGTTCTGTAGTTGGAACAAACTCCAATTTGACCTCTCCTTCTGCAACTTTATCTTTCAAAAAATGATACTCGGATTGCAATATGTTTGGTGCGGGAATGCATGACCGGATTCTTTGAGATGTTGATTGCACTAGTGTTATCACATTTAACTGAAATTGGCTCATTGAAGTGAATACCAAGGTCTTTTAGTGTTTGTCTCATCCATAATATCTGTGTACAACATGTTGTTGCTGCAATGTATTCAGCCTCTGCTGTGGATAGAGAGACTGATTCTTGCTTCTTGTTGTGCCATGCTACCAGTTTATCTCCAAGATAAAATGCTCCTCCACTGGTACTTTTTCTGTCATCAATACATCCTGCCCAATCTGCATCAGAATATGCAAAAAGAGTGAAGTCTTTTCCTTTTGGATACCATAGCCCATATTCCATAGTACCCTTGAGGTACCTAAAAATCCTTTTCACAGCTGTCACATGAGTCTCTTTGGGACTAGCCTGAAATCTTGCAACCATGCAAACTGCCTGTAAGATATCCGGTCTGGTGGCTGTCAAATACATCAGGCTCCCAATCATAGATCTGTACATTGTTTGATCAACATCTGGAGATTTGTCATCCTTGCTCAACTTGCAGCTTGTTGTCATGGGAGTGCTAACAGGTTTACTATCCTCCATTGTGAACTTTTTCAGCATTTCTTTCACATATTTAATTTGAGAAATAAAAATCCCTTTTTCGGTTTGATTAACTTGCAATCCAAGGAAATATGAAAGTTCACCAATCATAGACATTTCAAATTCTTTCTGCATTTTGTTTGCTATGTCTTTGCATGATTCATCATTGCTGCTCCCAAATATTATATCATCTACATAAACAACAAGGACAATGAAATTGCCATTTTCAGTTTTGATATATAAATTGCTATCCACCATACCTTTCTTGAATCCTTGCTTAGTGAGATAGCTGTCCAATCTTGCATACCAAGCTCTAGGTGCTTGTTTCAAGCCATACAATGCTTTCTTCAGCTTGCAAACAAAGTTAGGATTATCACAGAGTTGAAAGCCATCAGGCTGTTCAATATACACTTCTTCTTCAAGATTTCCATTTAGAAATGCTGATTTCACATCCATCTGATAAACTTTGAAATTCCTATGAACTGCTAAAGCCAAAAATAGTCTTATTGCTTCAAGTCTGGCCACTGGTGCAAAGGTCTCTTCAAAATCAATCCCCTCAACTTGAGCATATCCTTTATAGACCAATCTTGCTTTATTCCTCACAACCTGTCCGTCTTCATTCAGTTTGTTTCGAAATATCCATTTAGTACCGATTATGTTTTTATTTTCAGGCCTTGGTACTAATTCCCAGGTTTTGTTTTTCTCAATTTGATCTAGTTCTTCATTAACTGCCTCCATCCAGCTTTCATCTGTACTTGCTTCAATGATATTTTTGGGCTCAATGCTGGATAACAGAGAGTAGTTGTTTACTACTCTTCTTCTTGTTTGAATACCAATTGTGGGGTCCCCAATAATCTGCTCTCTGGGATGATTTTTCTAGCATTGCCTATTTTGGATTTCCTATTTTCTTCTCTTTCCAAATCATCTGAATCTGATTTCTGTCTCTCTTCCTTTTCTTGATCTTCATCTTCTTCAATAAATTCTTCATAAGTTGGGTAGTTTTCATTATGGCTGATTTCTTGTTTCCTACCTTCATCAACCTTAACATCCGCACTCTCCACAATTTTCTTAAGTCTTTTGTTGTAGCATGTGTAGGCTTTGCTTTTTGTTGAGTACCCAAGAAAGATACCTTCATCAGCTCTATCTTCGAATTTGCCAAGATTGGCTTCAGTCCGTTTAATGTAACACTTGTTGTCGAACACTTTGAAGTATTTTGTTGTAGCCTTTTTGCCAAACCATAGTTCATAAGGTGTTTTGCTTTCATGCGGCCTCAACATGCACCTATTCTGGATGTAAACTGCAGTATGAACTGCCTCTTTCCAAAATCTGTCAGCAATTCTGCTCTCTGTCAACATGGTCCGTGCCATTTCCTGCATAGTTCTGTTCTTCCTTTCTACTACTCCATTCTACTGAGGTGTTCTTGCTGCCAAAAACTGTCTTCTTATTCCATGTTTTTCACAGTATTCTGCAAACTCATCTGAAATAAACTCTCCTCCTCTATCTGATCTCAAACATTTAATTCTTTTTCCAGATTGATTCTCAACAAGATTTTTGAAAGTTTTAAACATCTCAAAGGCTTCTGATTTAAGTTTCAAAAAGAGTACCCATGTCATTCTGGAAAAGTCATCTATACACAACATAAAATATTTGTAGCCATTTATGCTTTCCGTTCTCATGGGTCCACATAAATCTGTGTGAATTAGTTCTAAAGGCTTGCTTGTAAAGTACTCTTTTGCTTTGAAAGTAGATCTGGTTTGCTTCCCCTTTTGGCATGACTCACAAATGTTGTTTGAAGGTTTACCAATAGTGGGTATGTCTCTTACTGCTCTTTTTGAGCTGATTTTTACCAGATTATCAAAGCTTATGTGACCGAGTCTCTTGTGCCACAACCAATTTTCTTCTTCTGTCCAACCAAGCAAGCTCCTTCCGAAGTCTCCGAGAGAGTATACTGATTTCCGAGAGGTTCTCAGTCCAGTGGCTATTAACTTTCCATTTTTTGTCTTTCTTACTTCACGACCCTCCTTCTTGAAAATTACTTCATGACCTCTGTCACAAATTTGACTTACACTCAGTAAGTTATGCTTCAGACCCACCACAAAAAGAACTTCCTTAGAGTTGATTTTTCTGTCACTTAACTTAAATGATCCTTTACCCACTATCTTGGCTCCATCATTGTTTCCAAATTTTACAGAACCACCTTCGTATGTCTGTAGCTTATCAAACTTCTGTTTATCTCCTGTCATATGATTGGAGCATCCACTGTCCCAGAATCCAAGGTGCAGATTTATTCTGGGCTTTGAGAGCTGTTTGAACGATTAGGGATTCCTTGTCTTTCTTAGGTTGCTCCTTTTCTTTCCACTGAGATTTGACAGTAGATCTGGTCACTTGTTTTACCTTCTCCCTTTCATTGGCTTGTGACAGTTTTTCGGAAATTTTTTGTTTTGTTTTAATCCAGTTGATTGATACTTTCTTCCCTGGTATTTATTTCCTGCAAAAGAGCTACGACAATTTCTTGCAATATGTCCGAAGTTATGACAGTTATAACATTCTACAACATAATCTATCAAAGGTGAAAAAATATTTCTACTAGTAAAATTTCTTTGTTCTACATTATATCTACAACTTGAGATTTTATGACCATATGCATTGCATTTAAAACAATAACCAGAAAAGGAACGAGTGTACCTAGGTAATGGTTGTTGCCATGTTGTAGTAGGAGCCATGGGTCTTCTTCTTCTTTGATATGTGACTTTGGTGAATCCATCATTTGCAGTACTCCTTTCAAGCTTGGCCTTATTGTTTTCTTTTGCATGATACGATTTATCTTGATCAACCCTGATCTTGTCTTTATTCTTTATTGGTTCTACAGTTACAGCCTTTGAGTCCTTTGAGGATTCTCCTTCATCAAAGCCCAAACCAAATTTGATGCCTGTAGGCCTTTGATTATTTAACATTTTATTCAGCTTTGCAGAACTGTCTTCAAATTTATGATGACAGCTCAATTTCCGATTCATCTCTTCTAGCTGCATCCTTAATCTAACTATGTCTTCTTCTAGCTTATTACACTCATCTATTTTCATGGTTAGCTGTGCTTCAAAATCTTCAGACTTTTTCTTAAATTCTTCAGTTTGTACTTTCAAACTGATTATTAATTCGCTAGCATCCTCAAATTTTCTTGAAATCTTTTTATTCTTTTTCCTTTCTGCACTTAACTCTTCAAGTGCAGCAACCAACTCACCTTCCAGATCTACCTCAGCCTCATCCTCTAATTTTTCCTCACACTCCTGGGTTTCCTCTGTTCTTTCTTCTTCAAAAGCCATGAACAAGGCTTCACCAGTTTCTTCTTCTGAGTCCTCACTGGAACTGTCTTCAGAAGAGTCAACATTCTTGGAAATGAAACTTTTCTTCTTGAAGTTCCTTTTTCTAAAATGTGGTTTCTTCTTCCAGACATTTCTTTCTTGGTGTGTCCCTTCATCACTTTTGTTTTTCTCATTCATTGGGCATTTTGTTGCAAAGTGCCCGATGCCTCCACAGTTAAAGCACTTGAACGGTAGCTTACCTCTGTACTTTCCTTTTCCCTTTACTAATTTCCTAACAAAGTTTGCTTCAGTTTCATCTGGAGATTCTTCTTCCTCAGATTCTTGTTTAGATTTTATATTTTTCTGTGCTTGAAAAGCCGCTTCTCTGTCTGAGGGCTTAGTTTGTCCAATTCTCATTTCATATGCTGTTAAGGAACCATGCATTTCATCCATACTAAAAAAATTTAAATCTTTAGCTTCTTCTATGGCAGAAACTTTTGCATCAAATCTTTTATGGAGAGTTCTTAGTACCTTTTTCACAACAATTGCATCTTCCATCTCCTCGTCGAGTCCTCTTATTGCATTAATGATTCCATTTACTCTCAGCATATAGGCCTCTATGTTCTCATCATCAGTCATCTTTAATGCTTCGAACTGGGCTCGATGTGTTTGCAGCTTGGCTTCCTTGATCTTGCCATCTCCTTCATGAATGCTCTGCAGTTTGTCCCATATATCTTTTGCTGATTTACAGTTCATGATCCTTATCAACTCATTGTCTACTAATCCACACATAATAGCATTCTTAGCTTTAGAGTTGTTCTCAAAATTTTTCTTCCCAGCCACATCTGTTGGAGAAACGAGAGGGTATTGTGTATCCATTTTCAACGGATTCCCAAATGTCATATCCCAATGCACACAGATATGTCTGCATCCTGAGTCTCCAGAAAGAGTAATTTGTTCCATCGAACAAAGGAGCTTTGTTGGAAGAAAATCCTTCACCGTCGGCCATTGTGTATCTTCCAAGATCACCTTAGCTGATTAAGCTTGTTCAGGTACCTTGCTATGATACCAATTGATATTCTCACAATGACACTAAGAGGGGGGGGTGAATCAGTGTAACTATTTAAAACTTGAATCTGCAACTCTTAAAACTTAAAAATGCAAGCTTAAAAATAGATAAAGCAAGTATAACACAAGAGCATCACACAACACAAGATTTAACGAGGTTCACCGATGTGGCTACTCCTCAAATAATGACTGTTTGGACTACAATCCAAATCCAGTCTTTGCAAGGATTCAATCTTTACAAATAGTTTACCAGCACCCACTGGAAGGAGCACCAACCCCTGATTTTTCTGCTGCAATAGATAGGAGCACCAACCCCTTTTACCAAGCACCAACTTGGATTTCTATTTTGAAAAATATATTGACATAAAAATGCCTTCTCTTTTACAAGACCCTCACTGGTCTATAGCTCATACAAATCAATCTCATAGAAGCATAAAGAGAATTGTCAGAAACTCAATATCTTCTATCACAGTCTAAAACCTCTCTTCTAATTTTTCAAGAAAAAATATTCAGGTTTTAGTTCTGTTGTTATTCATACAACACTCTTACTCAACCTTTTCTTTTGTTTTTCACAAATAACCACGGTTGCAGTAACCTCTCTTACTGTGCCTTTTTGATCTTTATCCTTGGTTCAATTGAACGACTATTTTGAAAAATGGCTCTAATTTTTCCCTCCAATTTTTTTATGCGGTTACGGCTACGATCAATCTGTCAAACCCTCTCTGACGCGCTCTGTCTTTTAGCCGCTTCTTTCTGACTTATTCTGACAGTCTGCTCTGCTCATACTGACAGCTTTTTCTGTGCAAACTAACATCATTTTTGCGCGTTTCGATGCTCTTTGATTCTTTTCTCCTAAACTCTACGTAACTTCCCTCTTAGCACTTTTACACTTTTGATGGCACTCTTTTCTATTCTGCCTCGATCCTTCTTTTCTGCCCGCTACTGCCATGTCTGACACACGCAACCATCGAGAAGATTTCTTGTTTTTCGAGATTATCTGTAATTCTGCACTTTTCCCAGCCATGCAGCATCACGGCCCTGCAACAGCCGTTCTTTTCTTAAATGCGTTGTTTTGTAACTTTCCCTTGTAACTCCAGTTAACTGCTGCATGAATTTTCTCTAAGCTTTCCCCGACACCTGTCACTAGGTAACTACATATCTGACTCTAGTTAACTCTTATGTAACTGGCTGTATGATTTTCCTTTGCGCTATTTGACACCTGTCACTGTGCATGCTTCTTCGGCTTTTTCCTGCCAAACTGTTACCTGTCGCGATATCGTGACATTTCTACTCAGTTGACTAATTCTGGATTGTTGACCGTGAAAACCCGACCTGTCGTGATATCGTGACGTTTTTTGCCTTCTAGACCTTATCTCGGCATGCACCCGTGAAAATGAGACATGTCACGAAATCGTGACGCTTTTGCTGCATCGAGCTCTTTTCTGTCTCCTAGCCACGAAAATGAGACATGTCACGAAATCGTGACACTTTTCGCTTTCCTGCACTCTCCTTCGCTTGCACCCATGAAAATGGAACATGTCACGAAATCGTGACGTTCTCGGCTTCCGTACAACTCTCCTTCGCCAGCATCCGCAAAAATGGAACATGTCACGAAATCGTGACACTTTGGGCTTCCCTGCACTCTACTTCGCTTGTAGCCGCGAAAATGGAACATGTCACGAAATCGTGACGCTTTTCTGCCTTGGCGCTGTTCTTTGTTTTTCGCCCGCGAAAATGCAACATGTCATGAAATCGTGACATCTTTTGCGTCCGTACATTTTTCCCTTCATGCACCAGCGAAATCAAGACATGTAGCGAAATCGCTACAACTTTGTGCCTTGCGCTTCCAACTTTGCTTCGACTTGCGAAACTTAGACTTGTAGCGAAATCGCTACACCTTTGTGTCTTGTGTTTCGAACTTGTAGCAAAATCGCTACACCTTTGCGCCTTGCATTTCGAACTTGTAGCGAAATCGCTACACCTTTGCGCCTTGCATTTTGAACTTGTAGCGAAATCGCTACACCTTTGTGCCTTGTGTTTCGAACTTGTAGCGAAAATCGCTACACCTTTGCTCTTTTGCATCGAACTCCTTGCCCTGAAAGTCGACATGTAGCGAAATCGCTACACTTTCTTGACTTAGTGCTTTTTCTTTGCTTTTGCCGGGAAACTCCGACATGTAGCGAAATCGCTACACTTTTGTTGCCGTACATTCTCTCTCTTCTTCGGGTCACGAAAACCCGACGTGTCGCGATATCGCGACACTTTTCGCCCTTAGTGCTTTTCTTTCGAAACTGTCGCGATATCGCGACACTTTCTCATGCACTTTCTCTCTCCTCTGTTTTGTCACGAAATCATGACATTTTTGGCTGCGCCTTCTCTCTCCTCGTTTTTGTCATGAAATCATGACATTTTCAGCTGCCTTCTCTCTCCTCATTTTTGTCACGAAATCGTGACAGTTTTGGCTGCGCCTTCTCTCTCCTCGTTTTTGTCATGAAATCATGACATTTTTGGCTGCGCCTTCTCTCTCCTTGTTTTTGTCATGAAATCATGACATTTTGCCCTTCTCTCTCCTCTTTTTTCAAATCTGACTTTTGTGCGCCTTCTCTCTCCTCATTTTTGTCATGAAATCATGACATTTTCAGCTATGCCTTCTCTCTCCTCGTTTTTGTCACGAAATCGCGACAGAAAACATGTCGCGATATCGCGACGGTTTTCTTACTTGTATTTTTCGCAAATTTTTGAATCTGGCCCACTTCTTTCTTCTTGGAAATTCCTTGTACTTGTTCTGACTGACCTCTGAACTGCATCAACTGTATCAATCTGTCTGTGTTGACAACAATGACAATACTTTTGCAATGCTTTTGCTGCACCTTGCTCAACAATAAATAGGTCTTATTTCATTTTTTAGGTGTGCACAAGAGTTATAATAAAACTCTACTCAAATTCTATTCGATTTTGTTGGTGTTTTAATATTGTGAATGTAGGTATACCATTCAGACAGATTGAAGGATTAAACCATGGAGACTCTTGGAAATATTTTTTAATCTTTTTTTTCATCCATACCCATAGGATACATCTAGCAGGATCTGCATCAAAGGCTCTAAAACACATTCAAGAAATGCATAATCCAACTAGACCCACCCTCATTATTTTGGGTATAAATTCCTCATCCAGACATATATTGCTTTGAATTTTTTATGGATAATTATTTACATATATAGGAAGTTCTCCACAAATTTGTATCTCATTTGGAGTAATATCAACCACTCTACAATTGGTTTTATAATATGTTGTATTTTTTTTTCATGATTTAAGGCTTTATCTTGAAAGACCATGCAAAGTCTACTAATATTTTTATTGTAGGCTTGTGTGTAGTGTTGAGTGGTATTTTCACCCAATTGTGAAAGTACACTCTCCCTTAGGATTTGGGTTCCAAATCCCCTCTTGCAAAGAAGTTAAACAAACAACTTCTCCAAGGTCTCCGCTATATTAGCATTTGCATATGTGTATTAGTAATCTCAAATAAAGATATTCAATTTAAATGCTTGGAACACCTTAGTGATTGCAAGTAATTGTAAACAAGGGGCAATGTTGGTTTATTTTACCATGAAACTTTAGTGATTGTTCATTGAACCAAAATAAAGCAAATGTGAGTTGGCCCTCATATGACCACGATGTAGTGCCTTAATTCCTTTTATCTTGAGGGTTTTAAAATAGATTTTATCTTCTTTATTAAGTCCAAATATGGCTTCTTATCATGAAGATGAAGATAGCTTTCAATGTGATCGATAAACCATCCCTCTTTGGTGAAATAGATTTTCACAAAGAAGCAATAATTTATGGCCTTAAATTAAGGGCTTTAAATGTCACTTTAACTTATCCCTCTTAAATGAAATCAAATTTTCATCAAGATGAACAATTAAGTGCTTTGAAGAAATGACCTTCAATGTAATACTCAAATTACCCCTCTTTCGTAAAATTAGAATTTTTTATGAAGAGAGGGTAATTTTAGGCTCAAAAATGGAAATTTGTGAAATGCCATAAAACATAACTCCTTCAATGAAATTGGAATTTTCATGAAGGGAATGTCATCATAGGCTCATGAATGAAACATGAAACTGAAAAAATGAAATTCGGCCCAAAAATGGAAATTTTCTATTTTCGGATTTTTTAAAATCTGTAATAAAACAACAACTTCGATGAATTTTTAAAAATACTAAACAACTCCGAAAATGAAATTTCAAAGTGCGTATTGGAAGTCTGAAGTATAACCTACGCAATGGTGAAATTATTTTTGGATTTTGAAATTTTTTAAATGTTTATTTTAATGCCTAAAAAAAAAAAAAAATTAAAATTTCTGGAAAAATAAAATGCAAAAAAATGAAAATGAAATGCAAAAAATGAAAATAAAATGCATTCAGTATGATGCTATCCTATTTCGACAAAACCGAAGATGTGAGGTTTTCATGCATGCAACCTAACCTATTGGACTTGCAAAACAAGCACAATCCGGATAAGCTAAGTGCTGGCTCCTAGGGTTTTAAATGAGGTTTTCAGATTTAAACATTCGCATGAAGCAACCAAGAAACTTGCATAAACTCCATTTACAAGCCTAAAATCTGAAAAGGGGAAAAATAGACATTTAATCTTGCATGCAAAAAATGACTCCTCCTTTCTTGTCCATAAGATGCAACTTTCTGAAATTTTCTGTATTAAAAATTTGTCATTTTACAATAACAGAAATTTTTGGTTTTCCCAAACCAGTCCATGGAAGAAAACAGCCCAAACAGGTCCAGAATGGCCCTCTTGCCTTCAACTCTGCAACTCTTCTCGCAGCAGTTTCCAACCCCTCAAAACATCCTTGCCTGGCGTATTTAAAATTTTTAGGAAGCTTTTCGTTTCATTTTCCAATGGCTGTTCGTTTCACCTTCCCTTGTGCATGCATGTGTTTTGGTTTCCAAAAAAGCTTTTCGTTTCTATTTTGTGGCCCTTCGTTTCATTCCCATGGTTTGGCTTCCTCTGTTTGGTTTTCTTCACTTTTCGTTTGATTTCAAAAAAAATGCTTCCTTTTCTCCACATGGGCATGCGTCCGCTTCCTTCCATGTGTAACGACCATCTTAAATGATTTCAAATCATTAAAGATTCCTTATGTAACGTTTTGTCTTATTCATTAGATTTTGTCCTTATGTGACAAATTACCTTATTCAATCTTTGATTTATTCCTTATAGGTCCACGTCATTATGCAGTCTTCAGTTTCACTATCCTGGTGTTCATCACTAATATCAGACGCACTGTCCACTACTCTATTCCCTTGGCAAAAATCAGACATGTCGCGAAATCGCGACACTCTTGTCTCTCTGCCGGCCTGCCCCTTTTGAGTCGCGAAAATGCAACATGTCGCGATATCGTGACACTTTTGTTTCTCTGTCTGCCTGCCCTTTTTGAGTCGCGAAAATGCAACATGTCACGATATCGCGACACTTTTGTTTCTCTGCCTGCTTGCCCTTTTTGAGTCATGAAAATGCAACATGTCGCGATATCACAACACTTTTGTTTCTCTGCCTGCCTTTTTGAGTCATGAAAATGCAACATGTCGCGATATCGCGACACTTTTGTTTCTTTGTCTGCCTGCCCTTTTTGAGTCACGAAAATGCAACATGTCACGATATCGCGACACTTTTTCCTTTGCTTTGGACCGTGAAAATGCAACATGTCACGATATCGTGACACTTTTTCCTTTGCTTTGGACCACGAAAATGCAACATGTCACGATATCGCGACACTTTTTCCTTTGCTTTGGACTGCGAAAATGCAACATGTCACGATATCGCGACACTTTTTCCTCCTTCTCTTTTCTCTTGGTCGCAAAAATGCAACATGTCGCGATATCATGACACTTTTTCTTTCTTGTTCTTTCTCTTCTCTTTTGGCTACGAAAATGCAACATGTCGCGATATCGCGACACTTTTTCCTCCTTGCTTTTTCTCTTCTCTTTTGGCCGTAAAAATGCAACATGTCGCGATATCGCGACACTTTTTTCTCCTTGTTCTTTCTCTTCTCTTTTGGCCATGAAAATGCAACATGTCGCGATATCGTGACACTTTTTCTTTCTTGTTCTTTCTCTTCTCTTTTGGCTGCAAAAATGCAACATGTCGCGATATCGCGACACTTTTTTCTCCTTGCTTTTTCTCTTTGCTTTGGACCACGAAAATGCAACATGTCGCGATATCGCGACACTTTTTCTCCTTGCGGTGTTTTGCTTTTTCTTTGATCTTTAGCATATGGGCCACTTCGGTCTTCTTGGAAAATATGCAAAAATGTGGGTCCCCAATTTTGGGGTACGTTGTGGAGCAACCACAACAAATGGTGACTCTACTGGGAAATGCTCTTGAGCATTTCGATGAGAACTCAACCTGAACACCTTCAAAACTCAAACACAAGCGTCAACAAATATCCCAAGAATGAAACTAGATGAGAAATACATGAAGCATTAGAATTATTAAGCATCGGCTCGGTGTGTGCAATGTGCTTCATTCCCTATCATTTGAAACTCGTTCAACTTTCCATTGTCATTTTCACTTATGATTCATGCGTATGAGAAGTTATGGATGATTCCTGTAGGATTTAACGTATGGTGAAGATGCTAGAGATATAACAAGCTTTGCAAAGGCTCAAACTTTCTAGTACCATGAACAAACATATTAAAACTATCAAATCCTCTTAGGACCAAATATGAGTATACTGAATTAATTTACTAGATCCCAAAGTTGGTTATGTGTCACTACCATTTTGAACCCATGTGCAAGTGTAAGTGAAATCAGAGCTTTGGGGAATAGGATTCCCAACCTAAGCGAGATGGGAATTTAACCCTATCCTTACTACTCTGATCTGGAGTTCATTACCTCATCTTGAACAAAATGATTTAACCTGTTATGGATGAAACTGTCAGGCTAGCCTATCCGTTTGAGCAGTTAGTGGTCTTGCTTTTAGACAAGACATGTTGCCACGCATGAGCATACTCCACTGCCAATCAGGCGTCTATAGCCCCGGTGGAGATCAACCCCATAATCCAGGATTTGACTTTACTTTTGATTTCTTGAACCTTGGGGATGACTACCCATCCTTGCAAGGGACATGTAGTACGATCCTTCCAATCCAATATCAATGATGCAATAAAAGTAGGATGAAAAATATTTGCTTTGGAACTTCAAGTTCTTGAGTGTAGATCACGCTTTTAATTTCTTAAAGCGTGATGGAGGCAAAATAGAAGCTTTGGGGAATCGGATTCTCAACCTAAGCGAGATGAGAATTAGACCCTATCCTTACTACTCCATGAAGATCAAATCGGAGCTTTGGGGAATTGGATCCTCAACCTAAGTTCGATGGGGATTTAACCCTATCCTTACTACTCTGATTTTAGGCTTTAAGCACTATAGGAGTGGTAAAAAGCCACTATTTTAAGGATTATGTTGCATGATAGGACAGACACGAAATACTCCTTTCGCCTCACCTTTTCTTCCAAGTATGGTTTTGACCATTTTGCTCAAGATCCTCTTTAAAATGTGTAGAACGTGCTTGGTTCAAGATAGTTCGGGCATCAGTTCCCAACCTTAGGATCCTTTTAATATATGTTATGTAATAACCCTAAGAGGATTCGACACCTTTTCAATGATTGTATTTGAAATGTAGATGCAACTGAGATGAAATGTATATGCAATGTCGAATGTAACATGAGATATGGATGAATGCATTGCTCTTTTTGAAATGCGGATGGAGTATACCACCTACTTTACCATAATGTGTAAAATTGACAACTTCATGCATCACAAGTTCCAAATGATATTCTTTAATGTGTTTGCGATACTCGTGGAGCTTTCTGCAATACAATTCCGATGTTTCATATTCTCTTAGTCTTAGTCAACATTCATAAGGACATAAGTTGACATCTCGCTTTTCTTTCTCTTTTTTTTTTTAAGACAAACCAAAAGTGTCCAAAGGACCAACACACAAAACTTAAAACCAAACCCAAAATACAATCCCAAAAAAGAAACTTGAAAACACAAACCAAAACCAAAAACCAAAGACTATATACAAATGTACAATATGGTACAAGATGATGCACAGTTTGAACTATCACTTCCCTGGATCCCAAACATGATTTGAGCATTCCAAAAGACATATAATGTGATACACATGCCAAATGTGGAAGGAATCAAACAAAAACAAGATTAGACCAAACAATGCAACCAACTTCAACTTTCCTCTCTCACCCCACCAATTAGATTTAGTTCCATTAGTATTCTCATAGGTGAGATTCAAATTACCAAATTGATTAGACAATGGTTGATTTTCAATTCTTTCTTGTCTATTCTTTAAGGTGTAAATTTCATAATTCCATTCATGATTTAGAACTAGGCTTTCTTTATTCAAAATGAAATTTTGTAAGCAAGAGCCTATTTCTAAAAATTTCAAAGCTAATTCATTTTCCATGTTCTTAGGCCAATCAAGATTGTGCAACAATTTACAAGCATCTAGGATATTTACTAAATGGGGATCATTAGAAGTTTTTATCCTAGGTTCAAGAATTAATTGTTGATGAATTTGATTTAGCAATTTAAGTGCATCAAGCTCCTTTTCATTCGTTAAAGTAATGTTATCAAAGGTGTGGTTAGAAATTAATCCTTGTTCTTCATTCACCTTCAATGGCATTTCATCATAAATATCATTTGAATTATACAAATCTTCACCTAAATCTTGGATGTTTGGACACAAAGGTTTAGATTTTACCTTTTTCACATTTTCATTTACCAAAATTTGATGAGGATTTGCAATTCCCTCTTTCACCTCATGGTCTTCATATTCTTCATTGATTACTTGTTCATCAAACATACCAAAATTGGGCACCCAATTGAAAACATGCCCATCCTTTTCAAACCTCAAATATTCTTGGTCAAAGTGTATGTCAAGTAACTCATCTTCATGATCAATCACTTGCGTTACTTCTAATAGATCAATCACTTTGTCATTTAATTCCCATTCTTTGTTCAGTATCCATGGTATCTCTTCATTTGAATCCTCAAAATAATCATGCAAACTTGTATCCGAATCTTCAATGAATTTATATTCAACATGATCGAATTTTGTAACCTTCTCAAATCTTGTGAATGTGAGATCTTCGTATGAAGTAGAAGTTTCAACATCCTGCATATAAATTGGAATAGAGGCTTCATCAATAAGGGTGTGAGGAAATAACACATCTTCATATCTTCCCCAACCATTGTAAAAATTATCTTCCAAATTTGTGGGATGAAACTCCATGGTATTTGTGACATGATTTTTTGATTCATTTGTCAATTCTTTTTCTTCTTTGTCCTTGGTCATAGGATCATTATAATCTTCCAAAATTTGATGAGATTTGAAACCCTCTTCCAAAACATCCTCAAATTGTACAGGAGTTGTAATATCTTCCTTTGAGTAGGCGATTATATTGTCCTGTATATCAATTGGCACACAAGTTTCATTAGCGAGTTTTGGAGTGAGTGTAGTCTTCCCACTTCTTCCAAGCATCATAATAATCATCTTCCAAAGTCAAGTGGTGACGTTCAACTACTTCTTCAACATCTTCCAATTCATCAATGTGTTTCTCATCAAATTCACCTTCACCTTCTTTAGATGGTTCAATAACTTTCAAAAGTGGGTTATTTCTTGAATTCAAATTTGTAAGGCTATCACAGTCCAAATTGGTAACCCATGATTTCGTTTTATCACAATTTGGAGGGTGAAGAATTTTTTGATCATTAGTTCCAAGCTTCTCATCGAGAGTGTCTTCCAAGAACAAGTGGTGAAATTCTATCATATCTTCAAATTCATTTATTGATTTTCTTCCAATTTCACTTTCAACCACTTCATCCAATTCTATGGTAGGTTTATGTCCTATCACCTATCTCAAACCTTGTTGAATTTAGGACCCCTTTATCCGAATAATCGTGTATCTCTATGAATGAGATCATTTCTGCATAATCCTCACTGGTGGATGTCGACTTAGCAATTTGCACCTCCTCTTGGACTACATCTAAGGTGGTTGTAACATTTGGACCTTCAAATTCATCCCCTTGATCATTTACCTTAGGTATCATTGGAGTGGAGGGTGCTATATTTAATGGTTGGTGTCGGTTGGCATCACTAACTCCAAAAGAACAATCTCTCATGTGAACATGTTGTGCCTTTTCTTCTTCCAAAACTTGTTCTACCTTTTCAAAGATCTCATAGATTGTCTCTAGAGACAGGTCATCCAAGTTTTCCTTAATGAGTGTAGCAAGTGTGGGGGGTATGGCTCTCAGGTATACTTCAATAGCTTCCTCTTCCGATGTACCCAAACTTTCCCACATTTGAGAGTACAATTCATGAAACCTCACACTGAATTGACTCATGGACTCATTAGGCTCTTTACACATAGAGGTGAATTGATTTTGCAACCTATCCAAGTCAACTTGATTACCAAAGTGATAAAGATAGGCTGCTTCTAATTGGCTCCAAGAAGTCTTAACCTCCATGGGTAGATGGCAATACCACGAGAATGATCTATCACCCACAATGTATGGGAAGAACCTACAAGCAATAGGCTCACAAAATATTTGAAATTGACATAATGTGAACTTATAGATATGTAGATTTTGTAGGTATCCTGATGCCACCTCTTGATTAAAAAGTCGTAGAAACTCCAATAACATTTCATGAATTTGATAAGGTGTTCCAAAGGTAGAATGACATTCATAATACTTTCCTAATGCAGATACCATCGTTTCTCTTAGGGACATCATTTCTTCTCTTAGGGATACAATTTGCTCCTCAGATGTTGCCATTAGTGAAACTCAAAGAATAACTTCAAAACCAATTTGTTAGTCATGAATAAAAGAAGGAACCATGACAAAGCAATATTCTAAAAATGTAAATTAGTTTCTGATTCACCAGATCGCATATGCGCAAGTGAAGAGCATACTCCTAGTGTTGTAGGCTTTCTGATTCACAAGATCGCATTACACGCAAGTGAAGAGCATAATACCGACAACAAATACGTTTTAGACAAAATAATTCCTTACAAATAAGCATGAAATGACTCGTAAATATCAAACATGTAACGTATGAATAATCATGTTAGCATCAACCAAGAGATGTATCCATTAAAATCCAATGAAAGTAATTGCATGGAGACAACCTCGTTAGTCAAGACCAAAATTTTTCAAAATCAAATCAAAACACATTATTCCTGTATGAACAATCAAAAGTGTTAGAACAATGCATAGCAATTCATGTCCTCCTTTTAACACTACAAGGTTGTATTGTTTAAAAGAGGGCTAAAGATAATAATCAATAGGGCATGAAATATTCAAAATTTAAATCCCTATAGCATTTAAATCACACTGAAATAAACCAAATCAGGCCCTCCTTCTAGCGCCAAAATGTTGAGTGGTATTTTCACCCAATTGTGAAAGTACACTCTCCCTTAGGATTTGGGTTCCAAATCCCCTCTTGCAAAGAAGTTAAACAAACAACTTCTCCAAGGTCTCCGCTATATTAGCATTTGCATATGTGTATTAGTAATCTCAAATAAAGATATTCAATTTTAAATGCTTGGAACACCTTAGTGATTGCAAGTAACTATAAACAAGGGGCAATGTTGGTTTATTTTACCATGAAACTTTAGTGATTGTTCATTGAACCAAAATAAAGCAAATGTGAGTTGGCCCTCATATGACCACGATGTAGTGCCTTAATTCCTTTTATCTTGAGGGTTTTAAAATAGATTTTATCTTCTTTATTAAGTCCAAATATGGCTTCTTATCATGAAGATGAAGATAGCTTTCAATGTGATCGATAAACCATCCCTCTTTGGTGAAATAGGTTTTCACAAAGAGGCAATAATTTATGGCCTTAAATTAAGGGCTTTAAATGTCACTTTAACTTATCCCTCTTAAATGAAATCAAATTTTCATTAAGATGAACAATTAAGTGCTTTGAAGAAATGACCTTCAATGTAATACTCAAATTACCCCTCTTTCGTAAAATTAGAATTTTTATGAAGAGAGGGTAATTTTAGGCTCAAAAATGGAAATTTGTGAAATGCCATAAAACATAACTCCTTCAATGAAATTGGAATTTTCATGAAGGGAATGTCATCATAGGCTCATGAATGAAACATGAAACTAAAAAAATGAAATTCGGCCCAAAAATGGAAATTTTCTATTTTCGGATTTTTTAAAATCTGTAATAAAACAACAACTTCGATGAATTTTTAAAAATACTAAACAACTCCAAAAATGAAATTTCAAAGTGCGTATTGGAAGTCTGAAGTATAACCTACGCAATGGTGAAATTATTTTTGGATTTTGAAATTTTTTAAATGTTTATTTTAATGCCTAAAAATTAAAAAAAAAGTTAAAATTTCTGGAAAAATAAAATGCAGAAAAATGAAAATGAAATGCAAAAAATGAAAATAAAATGCATTCAGTATGATGCTATCCTATTTCGACAAAACCGAAGATGTGAGGTTTTCATGCATGCAACCTAACCTATTGGACTTGCAAAACAAGCACAATCCGGATAAGCTAAGTGTTGGCTCCTAGGGTTTTAAATGAGGTTTTCAGATTTAAACATTCGCATGAAGCAACCAAGAAAACTTGCATAAACTCCATTTACAAGCCTAAAATCTGAAAAGGGGAAAAATAGACATTTAATCTTGCATGCAGAAAATGACTCCTCCTTTCTTGTCCATAAGATGCAACTTTCTGAAAATTTTTGTATTAAAAATTTGTCATTTTACAATAACAAAAATTTCTGGTTTTCCCAAACCAGTCCATGGAAGAAAAACAGCCCAAACAGGTCCAGAATGGCCCTCTTGCCTTCAAATCTGCAACTCTGCTCGCACCAATTTCCAACCCCTCAAAACATCCTTGCCTGGCGTATTTAAAATTTTCAGGAAGCTTTTCGTTTCATTTTCCAATGGTTGTTCGTTTCACCTTCCCTTGTGCATGCATGTGTTTTGGTTTCCAAAAAAAGCTTTTCGTTTCTATTTTGTGGCCCTTCGTTTCATTCCCATGGTTTGGCTTCCTCTGTTTGGTTTTCTTCACTTTTCGTTTGATTTCAAAAAAAAATGTTTCCTTTTCTCCACATGGGCATGCGTCCGCTTCCTTCCATGTGTAACGACCATCTTAAATGATTTCAAATCATTAAAGATTCCTTATGTAACATTTTTTCTTATTCATTGGATTTTGTCCTTATGTGACAAATTACCTTATTCAATCTTCGATTTATTCCTTATAGGTCCACGTCATTATGCAGTCTTCAGTTTCACTATCCTGGTGTTCATCACTAATATCAGACGCACTGTCCACTACTCTGTTCCCTTGGCAAAAATCGGACATGTCACGAAATCGTGACACTCTTGTCTCTCTGTCGCCTTGCCCCTTTTGAGTCACGAAAATGCAACATGTCACGATATCGTGACACTTTTGTTTCTCTTCCTGCCTACCCTTTTTGAGTCGCAAAAATGCAACATGTCACGATATCGCGACACTTTTGTTTCTCTGCCTGCATGCCCTTTTTGAGTTGCAAAAATGCAACATGTCGTGATATCGTGACACTTTTGTTTCTTGTTCTTTCTCTTCTCTTTTGGCCACGAAAATGCAACATGTCACGATATCATGACACTTTTTATTTCTTCTTCTTTCTCTTCTATTTTGAGTCACAAAAATGCAACATGTCGCGATATCGTGACACTTTTTCTTTCTTGTTCTTTCTCTTCTCTTTGAGTCGGAAAATGCAACATGTCACGATATCGTGACACTTTTTCCTTTGCTTTGGACCATGAAAATGCAACATGTCGCGATATCATGACACTTTTTCCTTTGCTTTGGACCGCGAAAATGCAACATGTCGCGATATCGCGACACTTTTTCCCCCTTCTGTTGCTCTTGGCCACGAAAATGCAACATGTCGCGATATCGCGACACTTTTTCTTTCTTGTTCTTTCTCTTCTCTTTTGGCCGCAAAAATGCAACATGTCGCGATATCGCGACACTTTTTCCTCCTTGCTCTTTCTCTTCTCTTTTGGCCGCAAAAATGCAACATGTCGCGATATCGCGACACTTTTTCCTCCTTGCTCTTTCTCTTCTCTTTTGGCCGTAAAAATGCAACATGTCACGATATCGCGACACTTTTTCTTTCTTGTTCTTTCTCTTCTCTTTTGGCCACGAAAATGCAACATGTCGCGATATCGCGACACTTTTTCCTCCTTGCTTTTTCTCTTTGCTTTGAACCACGAAAATGCAACATGTCGCGATATCGCGACACTTTTTCTCCTTGCGGTGTTTTGCTTTTTCTTTGATCTTTAGCATATGGGCCACTTCGGTCTTCTTGGAAAATATGCAAAAAGGTGGGTCCCCAATTTTGGGGTACGTTGTGGAACGACCACAACATGTAGGTATTGGATATTAATGGAAGCTTGGGATTTCAAGAAAAATGTCTTCTAAACCCTCCTACAACCAAATGTGCACTCAAGGAGATAACTTGCCACACCATAGGTTTCACTTGTAAAAGAAAACCCTTCATTTTGGGAGGTTGATTGTAACAAAAATGGCCTATTTGTAAAAGATATTTTTTATCAATTTCAAATATATTTAAAATCTCTATTTTTCACTACACTTTGTCTACTTTCAATTTGTATGGTTTATTTCCTCTTTTACACAATTCGGTATAAGAGCTCACCTTACTCATGATTATTCAATTGGTTTTTATAATCAACAACTCATAAAACAATTTGATTATGAGGCCCATTGTTGATAATTTGAATCTACCTCTAAACCCACATCCATGTAATTATTTACTTGGATAGAAGGCTAGTGGTACCACCTCTAGCATTTCACACACATGCATGGTCTCATTTGCTTTTTGTCCTATGTTTGTGGATAAAGTAGTGTGTGATGTCACTCCTAAGGATTGTTGTGGATATACTGCTTGGAAAAACCTATAAATATGATAGGAAAATTACTTATAATGCATGCAAACATAATTAAACTTTACTATTATATAATAAGTCATATCTAATTAAGTGCACTCAACAAAAAACCAATTTGGTATTAAGTTACAGATAAGCATATAAAGTTGTAAATCAAACAAAAGAATTGACACTCATCTTCATAAGGCCATAGAATGAAGGAATCCAAACACCACTTCACAAGTCTACCAAGCAAGCCTTACTAAATAAAATTTATCAATCATATTCTCATGTGTTTAAGGAATCATCCATGCTTCCTATTGTTCTAGATATCAATCATAGCATGGAGATTGTTCTTGGTGCTTCCCTTTCCAATGCATTAATGTATAGACAATCAGTGCTTCAAATGGAAAAATTAAAAATCAAATGCAATACTTGTTGTTTAAAATATTTATCAAACCAAATACATTTCATTATTCCTCACCAATCTTGTTTATGCTTAAGAAAGATGGTACTTATAGGATACATATTGATTTCAAGGCCTTAAATAAAATAACAATCAAATAATCAATATCCACTTCCTAGAATTGATTATCTTTTGGATCAGCTACAAGGGACTAAGTTTTTCTTCAAGCTTGATCCTAAGAGTGGGTATCATCAGGTCAGGATTCAGGGACACAATAAAAACACATTTAAGACTAAGGTGGGCCTTTTTGAATGGCTTATAATGCCCTTTGGTCTTACTAATACTCCAATTACACTCATGAGTTAAATGAATGAGGTGTTCAAAAATAGTCTAGATAGATTTGTGATCATTTATTTGAATGGAATTCTTGTTTACTCTCCTACTTTAAAGTTCCATTTAGAGCATCTAGAACAAGTTCTTAAAACCCTTCAAGGGAACCAATTGTATTCAAACCTTTCAAAATATTCTTTTACTCAATCCTCATTTTCTTATCTTGGTTTCATCATCAATGAGCAAGGCATTCATGTAGATCCTTACAAGGTCTAACTCCTTCTTAATTTTCCAACTCCTTACACCATTAGATAATTAAGGATTTTCCTTGGACATGCACATTTTTATCACAAGTTCATTCCTATATACTCCACTATTGCAACCCCCTTGCATCATTTAACCAAATCCAAAATTATGTTTCAATGGACAAAGGATTATGCTCATGAATTTGAAACATTGAATCACAAACTATGTACAACACCTTTATTTTTTCTTCCTAACCTTTCTTAGCCTTTTAATATAGAGATATATGCATCATAGTTTTCCTTTCGAGAAGTATTAAAGTAGAATGACCATCTAGTGGCCTGCCCTTCTAAAATATTTTAGCTACCAAACAAAAATATTCCACCTAAAACAAATATTTGTATGCTTTTATGCAAGCTATTAACTATTGAATACATTACCTTATTGGTAAATATACTATTTTATATATAGATCACATGCCCCTTAAGTTTCTTCAATCACAAAATAATATTAAGGAAACTTACCACATGAAGTGGACAACCTATTTTCAGTAATTTCACTTGGTGAGTAAGTACAAGAAAGGGACTAGCAATATTTTAGAAGATTTTTTGAGTCACCCTCTAGTAGATTTAGCTTTTATATTTGTGACTATTTTCCACATTGGTTTCCAAAATTGGCCTACACGATATGCTCTTGATCTAGATTTTGGAAAATTTTACTAACACCTATCATATCCTTCCTCTTGCAATATAAGTCCTTTTCAATATTTTTATATGAAGGATGTTTTGTTGTATAGGTTGGATAAATTTTGTGTATCTATAGAAGTACTCAACTAACCAAAGTTAGAATCCAAGTACTTCACTCTCCAAGATTCAAAAACCAAGAACTATCACAATAGCTGAATTGACAAGAGTGAAACCAACACAAGAATGCACAAAGCAATATCTCATATATTAAGTCACACTCCACCCACTAAACATGAGAAGGGAGGAATCACTTATATAGGAAGTGATTCCTCAATATGTATAAATAATAATCAATGTGGGACTAACAAATAATAATCAATGTGGGACTAACAAGCTTCCCACTAGAAGATAAAATAGCAAGCTCAAGAGGCATCTCTAGGCCTAGAAGGTGCTAGAGATGTCAAATCGAAGCCCAAAAGGACTCAAAAGAACCAGAGTGAGCTAAGCAAGCTAATGTAAAGGTGCAAATACTAAGCACAAGTGCAAAAAAGTATAAAATATGCACCAACACCCCCATAAGCGTAGCTTAGGTAGGTAGTGTTTTGTGAGTCCTGGCGGATGCGCCATAATGAACTCAATACAATGCAATGATCAACTCAATAGTAAAAATAAAGGAAACCCCCTAAAATAGAAGACCATGAAGAAAGAGAAGGAGGTGGGAGACCCCCCTAAAATAGAAGAGGTAGAAGACCCCCTAGCCAATGTCGATGTGCCTAACCCTAAGAAGAGCTCGTAACTGAGTGTACTTGCTCTCGATGAAGGATTTGGTGAAGATGTCAATGATCTACTCTGAAGTCGGACAATACTAAAGATCAATGATGCACTCCTGAATAAGATCTCTGATGTAGTGCATATGAATCTCGATGTGCTTGGTCCATTGGTGGTGGACCGGATTTCATGAAATGGTAATCGTACTCTAGTTGTCACAAAAAATGATCGATGGCCTACGAAATGCAATGCCAAACTCCATGAGAATATGCTGGAACCAGATGGCCTCTGTCATGTTTATAGCTCCTCGATATTCAACCTCAATAGATGATAGAGAAATAGCATGTTGCTTCTTACTCGACCAACATACTAGACCAGAACCCAAGTGAAAGTTGTAATCAAAAGTAGACTTGTGATCCAAAGAATCACCTGCCCAATCTGAATCAGTGTATCCCACAAGATCGATCTCAATGCCTATTGAATACTGGATGTCAAACTATAGTGTCACTTGTATGTAGTGTAGTATTCATTTTGTGGCCCTCCAATGAAGGTCATGTGGTTCTTGCATAAAGTGAGAAACCATGCCAACTAAATATGCTATATCAGGTCTGGTATGTGTCAGGTAGATAAGACTCCTGACAAGCTAATGGTATAGTGTCACATCTACCAGTGGTGTAGAGCAATCAACCTCAAGCTTTACCCCCAAAATAAAAGGAGTCAGAGATGGCTTGCAATCAGCCATGTGAAACCAAAGTAGAAGATCCCTAGCATATTTGGTCTGTGCAATGAATATCCCTATCGAAGACTGTGTGATCTCAATGCCAAGAAAGTAGTGCAACAACCCCAAATATACCATGGAAAAATGGTCCTAAAGGGTAGACTTAATTGCCTAAATGGATGATGTGGAACTCCCAGTGATAAGCAAATCATCAACATAAAGTACAAGGAGTAGAATATCATCACCCAAATGCAATATGTAGATGTTTGGATCAAAATGGCATCGTGAAAAGCCAAGGGAGAGAAGATAGGCATCCATATTGGCATACCAAGCCCATGGGGCCTACTTGAGGCCATAGATGGATTTTTGAAGTTGATAGACTAAGGAAGAATTTTGAATGAAGCCATGTGGCTGCTCCATGTAAATCTCCTCATGAAGAAATGCACTCTTTACATCCATCTGATGAACTTCCCATCTCTGAGAAGCAGCAATAGCAAGAACCAACTGAATAGATGTCATATTTGCTACAGGAGCAAAGGTCTCTGAATAGTCTATGCCATGTACTTGGGAAAAACCTTTGGCAACCAAGCATGCCTTGTGTTTTTCCACTGATCCATCTATTGCGAACTTAGTCCGATACACCCACTTGCATCGAACAAGTTTCCTTCCCTTAGGAAGGTCAACTAAATCCCAAGTGTGATTCCTAAGTAAGGAATCATACTCATCCTCCATAGCTACATCCCACTTGGGAATGCCTGATGCCTCTCTAAATGTCTATGGGTCAGAGGTTGTAGCTAGGAAGGCATGTGGATACTCAAGTGTCTTTGATCTAGTCCATCGTGTGTCAGAAGGATCTCCAACTAAACTTTCCACTTGACTCAAGAGTCTTGCAGACCCACAATGGTGTTGTGGTAGGTATAGTAGGAGCATGAGGAGAAGCCTCATCCTCTATGTCACTCAAAGTGGAGGGTTCAAAACCCTCTAAGTCACTATTGGATGAAGAAGTCTCTGAAGTTGAATCTAAACTATCTGGCAAAGAATCTGAATCTGATGAAAACACTGAATCCATTGTATCTACTATTGTAGATGTAGATGGGGAAGCATCTAAAGAAGGATCATGAATGGATTCCTTCATGCAAACACTTCTTGCAATGATAAGCTCATGAGTGGTGGGATCAAGAAGTTGGTACCCCTTTGTACCATCTGCATATCTGATAAAAATGCAAGGCCTACTTTGTGGTTGAATGGCTTTGCACTTTTTAGAAGGAATGCGGGCCCAAGCAAGAGACCCAAATACTTGAAAATGAGTGACTTTGGGTTTCTAGCCAAAGAAGGCCTCAAAAGGGGTGATATCTCCCACTACTCTATGTGGCATCTAATTTTGAATGTGGTTTGCATAGTTCATAGCCTCAACCCAAAACTATGCAGGAAGGGATCTAGATTGTATCATGCAGTTGCTCATCTCCTTGAGCGTTCGATTCTTCCTCTCTACCATGTCGTTCTGTTAGGGTGTGTATACAACTAAATGTTGAATCTGAATACCCTCTGAGGTGCAAAGCTCTATGAACCGATTGTTGACATATTCCTTGCCATTATCAGTCCAAAGAATCTGTATGTCTTTCTTTGTCTATTTCTCGACTAAGGCTTTGAAGCTTTGAAAGTTCACAAAGACTTCACTCTTCTTGCAAAGAAAGTAAATCCAAGTGTACCGAGAGAAGTCATCAACAAAGACTAAGGCATATCTAGACTTATCAAATGACAAGGAAGGAAATGGTCCCTGAAGATCACTGTGAATCAATTGTAGGATGTGAGTAGCCCTCCATGCATTTCCCTTCTCAAATCTCTCCTCGGGATGTTTTCCAAGGATACATCCTTTGCAAACTCCATCCGTAAAGTGTACAAGGGGTAATCCAATGACCATATCCTTCGAGTTGAGCTATTGAAGGTAGTGGTAGTTCAAGTGTCCATACCACTCATGCCACAATTTGCTCACTTGGTCTGAGTGAGCCAACAATGCCAAAGAAGGTGAATCGGGAGCAAAGTGAGTGAACTTATACAACCTTTCCTTCCTATCACAAATCTCGTGAGCCACTATAGTATCATTGTTCAACTCTCTGACTATCACTATCTCAGGTCCAAATTCAATTCTCTTCCTTGTACCACTATGTGCAATCTAAAATATGGATAGTAGATTTTTTGATAAGGAGGGAACATGTAGAACATCTTCAAAGGTGCCTTCACCAATTTCAATATCCCCTTTCCCAGCTACATCAACACTAGTGTTGTTTCCCAAAAGAATATGTGAAACATCACAAGGCTCCAAGGAAGAAAAGTTCTTCAAAGATGAGGCCATATGATGTGATGCACCCGAGTCAAATACCCAAGTGCTAGAAGGTGGAACTATCACTACCATTAGGGCTTTGCCTTTACCCTTTTCTTTCTTCTTTGTTGAGTCCTTTGTGCTTGAAGTAGATTCATTGATGTTGTTCTTAGCAAGAAGTTCCTTCAATTGATGTATCTCCTTTTTAAGGCACTTAGACTCATTATGGTTGCCTTTGCAAAAGCCACAAGTTAACTTCTCCTTCTTAGGTTTTCCATTTTTAGAAGTAGAAGTTTGTGAACTAGGTTTTGGAGTAGTAGAGGAAGGAGGTGATTGAGAGTTCTCCTTTTTAGGGCCTTTAAGTTTGTTCGACTCTTTGCTTCCATTTGTTTTCTCTTTTGTGTCATGTTGGGCAACTAAGGCATGAGACTTAGATACTTTCATGACTCCCATTTGTACAAGTTTATCTTGTTCCTTGCACAACTCATTGGAAAATTCATTGAAGGAAGGCATCTGATATGTTGTCCCTAATGCTCTTCTAGTAGAATGGAAAGTTGATACAAACACTGAAAAATCTACCCCAAGTTTGGATAGAACACATAAAACCATCTGCTGATATTTCTTCTCTACTCCACATTCTTTTAGTTCACTTCTTAAATGGTTGAATTTGGTCAAGTATTCATTGATATCCCCATAGTCATTAGGATCCAAACCCATAAGGTTATTTTCTAGCAAGTGCTCTCGGATATCATCTGTTTGACCAAATAGAGTTCCTAGCTTGTCCCATGCTTCTTTTGGAGTATCTAAGGTCACAATGTGAAACCTAATGTCTAGAGAAACACAACTACAAAGAAAGCCAAGGGCCATGTCACATTTTTTCAACCATTTTGTTTTGTGTGGTTCATCTGTTGGTTCAGTTTCATCCCCTTTCATGATTCTTGAATATCCCTTTTCCCTTAGTTTGCTCATTACTTCAATTTTCCAAGTAAAGTAATTATGTGTAGTTAACATGGGAAGAGAAGAAGAATCCATAGTGAGAGGAAAAGAAGCACAAGAACACAACAAGCACACTATTGCACCCCCTTGATTACTAATATGAAGAACCCCCCCAATTTGTAGTTTGGCACTTTATAACTCAGTGTATTTATAGATTTTGACCTTCAAAAAGGTGTATTAAGCTAGAAATTATAGTCTAGGTGTAGAATTTATGCAAACAGAATGCATAAATTTGAAGCTCTCAAAAAACTAAACACTTTTAAAAAATGACACTCAATTACGAGCTATCGTTTGAAAGTTATAAGCTTCTAAAACTGTAAAAAATGTGACTAAACATTTGCTGTTTGGAAAAATTAAGAATATAGAGAAATTGGGAAAGAGAAATCAAAAAGCCTAAAATTGCAAAGATTGAACAACTACTATCTAGAAAAACTAAGAATACAAAGAAACTAGGAAATGCCCCGGGATGCCGGTGATGAATCTGGACAAGTTTATAGGTTGTCTATAGGTTTTGGCATGTTTTGGATGCAATAGTGAGGTCCATTTGGGCTAAAAATGGATGGATTTTTTAGTGGTCTCCAAAAGTCTACCAAGAGCCCGATGTGAGTGCAACCTGAGATGAATACCTAAAAGAACAAGTCACCAAGAAATGTATATCTTTGATTTTTGAACTTTTTGATCACCAAGATCCGGAGTGGATGAGGTGAGAGCATATAGTTTCAAAAAATGGGTTATGCAAAACAATCTAGAAATGGATTAGTCCTTGAAATAACTTAAGCTCTGGTACCATGTAGAAGTACTCAACTAACCGAAGTTAGAATCCAAGTACTTCACTCTCCAAGATCCGAAAACCAAGAACTATCACAATAGCTGAATTGACAAGAGTGAAACCAACACAAGAATGCACAAAGCAATATCTCATATATTAAGTCACACTCCACACACCAAACATGAGAAGGGAGGAATCACTTATATAGGAAGTGATTCCTCAAGATGTACAAAGAATAATCAATGTGGGACTAACAAGCTTCCCACTAGAAGATAAAATAGCAAGCTCAAGAGGTATCTCTAGGCCTAGAAGGAGCTAGAGATGTTGGATCAAAGCCTAGAAGGACTCAAAAGAACCAGAGTGAGCTAAGCAAGCTAATGTAAAGGTGCAAATACTAAGCACAAGTGCAAAAAAGTATAAAATATACACTAATAGTACCATAGGAGAATCATTTGTCTCTTCTCAAAGAGGCACATTCTACACTGTATGGTGGACATTTTGGGAAACACAAGACTCTTCATCACTTGCAATATTTTTTCTACTAACCTCACATGCAGCATGATGTCTTGCAAATTTTGAAGCAGTGTGTTGTTTGTTGTCACTCAAAGTTACGTAACAGGAAGTTAGGCTTTAGTGTTCCATTATCTATTCCTTATCATCCTTGGGAAAGTATATCCATGGATGTGATGAGGTTTTCCCATGATAGTTCGACAACATGATTGCATTTTTTGTTGTATATTAATTTATTAAGATGACTAAGTTCATTCTATACCAAAAGATTAATTCTACACCTGAATTAAAACAATTTTTCTTTGAGATAGTATGGAGCTCCTTTGATCTCCCTACCAAAATTCTATTTGATAGAGATTAATGCTTTGTGGATCACTTTTGGTGCTTTTTGTGGAAGACTTTAGAAGTCTCTCTTAACTTCTCCATTGCCTTTCATCTATGTTCCAATGGGTAAGACAAAGTGGTTAATCATATTCTTATACAACGTTTAAGGATCTATCGCCATACTTTTCCAGCTAAGTGGCATTTGAGTCTCACTCACATAGAGCATACCTACAATAGAGTAGTTCACACCTCCATAAGACATTCTCCTTTTGAATTTTTTCTTGTTTTCAGCCTTTGGTGCCATTTTAATTACCTCTATCCTTGCCATCTCAAGCCACTATATATATTCAAAAGGACCAAGATCAAGAAAATTCTTTCATATAGCACTTGTAGAGTCTTCAGTCAAAGGTGGTCTAACTTTTAGAAAAGACTCGATAACAACAAAAGTGAGCAATGGATTGACACCAAATTCCTCATCATTTTCATGTTGAAGATAGAGTTTATCTCTATTTGAATAAACAATATTTTTTAGAGAAGGCACATAGTAAGATCAAACCACTCCACTATGAGCATTACACCATACTCCAACTAGTGTTTACAAATACCTTTACCTGGACCCTTTGGCTCACCTTGGCATTCATGATGTCATGAATGTGGATCTTTGAAGTTATTTCTTAATTCTACTTTGGAGACTACTATTGTCATCAACCATCCTACAGAAATGGTACCTAATTTTTAGCTTTCACTTGATTTTGACCAAGAGTTTGACATGAAGACTTGTTAAACTTGACAAGGTTCTTCCACTTCTTACATTGTTGCCCACCAAGATCAGTTTTCACACTAGGCTCATTGGATATCACACCATGAGTTATCTCAAAAAATTTCTTCTCTTGAGAGCATTGGAGTCTACTTTTATGGTGGGGAGGGATGATGAGGAGCACTGATGATGAATGATGTAATAGTTAGGCTTAGGATTTTTTCTTGGGCTTACTTATTTTTATTTTATCCTATGTACCACGTGAAACTTCGTATAGCTCAAATTAGCTCTATTTTGTTAGATTTTAGCATTATCTTGTTAGGTTATTATGATCTCTAGCTAGTTGGTTGTTAGCTTTCTTATCCTGTTATCCAGATTTAGCAGGTAGATCTTTATACGCTTCTTACTATTTGTTTCTTGTATATTTCTTCTTGGTGCTTATTTAAGCATCCACTATAATGCAATTTGCAGCTTCATGTGTGTTCCACATCAAATCCCTTAGAGCAAGATAAACCTCTAGATGATAATTCTTACTATAAAAATGTCAAATTTTTAAAAGATCAACAAATATAAATGTTAATCAAAATGAAAAGAAGAGAAAGATCCAAGAAGGAAAAAAGAAAAGAAAACTCAAAGGGATATTAATATGAAAAAACAAAAACAAATATCACAAGTATTTATAGGAAGCAGGGTTAAGTCCACAAATAAAAATAAAAAGTGATAATGAAAAATAATATCAAGGAAATAAATAAAACCCCTAAAAAAAAGTATTATAGAATTGATAAATTATTTTATTTATTATTTATTTAGTATGAAAAACCCCACTGCCAAAACTTAAGGTTGAACATTCCTATTCTAATCGGAACATAAGAGATGGATGGATTTAGTTTTCTACCTCAGTAGAAACGAAAGGTTGGTGGGTCTTCTAGATAGTCGAGGCGTTATCCTCGTGTAAATTGTGCTAAACACCCTTCCCTTTTATTCAATGTGCTCAACAATGCCAACACTCGTTGATTAAAAAAAATTGTCGCTTATGGACCTCACATATGGGGTTTGACTTACATCCCATACAACGTTAGCTGAAGACTCGGTTGCCCTTAACGTTAGGGGAAGACTCCGTTGCCCTTCCTACTTACTGGTAGTTTGGCATGAGTAGACCCCATTCCCACAAGGATTTTAGTACAATTCCACAAAATAAGCGTTAAAGCACCTCTGATCGAATTATGGGTTTAAAGTCCGATATCGTCTCTGGGTCCACGTAAAAGCCCTTTACTTTACATTCTAAGCCAATGCCCTTCTCTCCAACCCACATTCCACGCCCTTGACACAGCACCGCCTGCTATAAAATAGTATCCCCAACTCCTCCAGTTGTCCAGGTATTGGAAATATCTTAACTTCCTTTCTATAAAATGCTCTGACAGTTTGCAGCTCCAACTCTAACCGCCCTTTCAGCCGGGAATATCGTCAAAATGTGCAATACGATCGCACAAGTTCGCTCGATAACTGAAACGGGGGAACACTGTAGCAAACTTTTGAAACGTCGGGCAAATCCTTTTAGAACTTTTTCATGTCACGTGCTCACACGTTTTTAGGTCCACACCTCTTGGAGGCCTCAATTCCAGCTCTACATATCGTGCAAACCTTTAATATAAATATGATTTAGGGTGATGTTATGTTTATGTCATCATACTTGTATTGCTTTCTCCAATTCAATGTATAACACAACCACCACCCAAGCAATCACTTGCATACGTGCATCTGCTTCCACACTAGCATATGTCATCCATACTTTATATTGCTTTCTTCAATTCCGTGTATCTTTGCGACTTTTCAAGCAATCGCCAGACTCTATCTGACACAGTGGCGTATGAATGGCAAGGAGCAATAGCAAATTTTACACACATGGCATATATGATTTGTTTGATTTCACGATTACAGAATCTTGTTAATAGTTATTAATTTTAAACTGTTAAGACGATTAGTGGCTAACAGCATTTCTTAGTCATCATTCTCTGCCTAAGTCTTAATGTCATTTTGTTTCTTGTACATACAAGAGGATCCTGAAAATAAAAAACTTATAAGCTTTGAATCTTGAAGCTAAAACAAATTAACAATACATATACTTAGATTTAGATTGATGTAAGTGTCATAAGCTTGCGAATCAAAACTTCCATCAGAGTAATCAAATTTGCAACCATAACATCTCCACTGTGTTTGCATTACTCTATAAAACAATATTCTACGCTGCCAATTCAAACAATTTTCTTACCATTTTTTTTTGTAAGTTTAAATATTATTAAACCACTGCATTACATTTCTGTTGCAGGCAACACTGCATATAACAAAGATCGTCCCTGAAAACTAGACTCTCATCTTCCACGAAGCTGCATCAACACTACTGCTCTTTAATTGCAACAACTTATTGTCCTAACACGTGGACTGTAAGCGGATTCGACGTCAGACTAAGGCCTAAGCTAATTAAGCAGTCATAAAGAATAAAAGAGTAAATACATTATTGAATCGATTAAGCATAAGAGCACATTCCATAAATGCATTTCTCCTTTTCACTGCAGTGGACACCGCATCTGCCACAGTTGTCCGTATGGTAGGCCACGTTGACGCACTGACCGTCACAGCAGGCATATCCACTTTAACCACTCTTCCACAAAGATTATAATATAATATTAACAAATCACTAAATTTTTTTAATATAATAAAATGTCATTTATAATTTGATACTTTAAACAATAAATTATATCTTAAATTATAAAATTGATAAATAAAATAGTTATATATTATAATTTTTTAATTGCATGTATCAAATAGCATTAGCTTAAACAGTTATATTCTTTATCTTTCAAGGAGGATACTCATGTTTGAATCTTGTCAAGAGATGCATAATTGCTAAACTATTATAATACAACTATGTGGTAATGATGTAATACAAATTGGAACCATTTCAATCCTAAATAACCAATTAAAAAAATAGTTTAATTATTTTTTAGTCAAAATAGAGTTATTTTCATCTAAATAACTCTCTTTTGACTCACAAAAAATTAAATTATTTTTTTTATGCAAAACAGAAATTTGATTGTTGATAATTTATGTAAGAAAGGAATCCATCTAACCAATTCTTATCTCTTGTGTTCTAAGGATGTTGTGGTTCATCTTTTCATCCATTGTGATTTCTCAAATAAAATGCTCAATGCTTTATTGGATTTTTTTTATCAAATGGATATTACCTCAAACAAAATCCTCTTTCATCACTCACATCCTACCTAGGGTGTGGGATCTGGTTCTTTCTCATTTTTTATGGGGTATCTGGTGGGAGAGGAACAAAAGAATTTTTAAGGATATTGCTAGGGATGAATCCTTTGTTTTTAGAAGGATTAAAGTTGTTATTGAAAATAAAATGGTTGTCTTTGATGTTGGAAATAGTAGCGAGGAAGTTGTGGAGAAAGTGGTTATTGTTAGTTGGAATTTGAATCTAGGGAATTATGCTTCTATATCAGCTATTCAAAAAATATTGGCTACTAGATGGCACAAACTAGCTAAAGGGTGGGTCATTCTAAACTTGGATGGGACTGCTAAAGGTAACATTGAGAGGGCTGGTGGAGGGAGTGTTGTGAAAAATGATAATGGTGAAGATATTTGGGATTACGCTAAAGATTATGGTATTTAAACCAACCACCTAGCTTAAGCTAAGGAATTTTTCTCGATTGTTCATCAGCTTTTGAGAGGGGTTTCAGAAGACTTCTCGTTCAAGGTGACTCCTTGAACATCATTCGAGATCTGCAAGTTGGAAATATTGATAATTATTTCATCTTGAATATTATGAAGGACACCTTGAAGATTTTGGAAGGTATGTTAGAAGTTAAAATTGAGCATATTTATAGGGAAAGTATCTAGGTTACTAAAGTTATGGCTAATTTGGGGGTGGATAGTGGCCAATTCAAAATTTGGAAAGACAATTTTCCTTCACGGTTAATGATATTTTTTTCTTTGGAAGCATTAGATCTACCGCCTAGTAGGATTTTTTATTGTCTTTCTGCTTGGATGAGATCTCATTTTTGTTGCAGTGATCCTCTCTTTGGAGGGTATTTTTTGGGGGGTCGGCCCTTTTGCTCCCTGGTGGTTACCATTCTCAAGGAATATGCTTGGTGATTTGCTTTCACCCTTGCTCTCCAAGTTTAAAATTTTGTTATATGTATTTTAATGTATTTACTACCATTCTAGTATTATGCAAAAATAGAGCAAGATGTTGGTGTCTCTAAAAAAAAGTTGATTAATATTTCTCCTTTATACCCTGTTGGATGGTGGGATGGTCTTTGCTTTTGGATGGTTGTTTTGGTTTCATTTCTATTTATTTTGGCCTTGGATACTGACATGTGCTTAGTTGAACTTCTCTTTCTCTACCTCCTCTAATGTAAAGGTTATGAAACCTTTCAAATCCTTTTTTTTTCACCGTTAATAAAAAAAGAGTTATCTCTTCTTGTTGTTCTAGATCATTAGGGAAGAGTAGGGAGAGAATGTGAACAAAAAGCAAGTGTAAGTAAGGAATGACACTTAGTTTTTCTTGCTCTAGATCTTTGATAAAATTCAAAAAATAAAGGATTCATATGATGAAAATCTAGGTAGCATAGAAAGAAGGCCATATTTGAAATATCTAGTGAGAAGGCTATCTTAGTTGGAAGTATGGATGCCCAAGTTGGAGACAAGAAGAAGAGTAAATATATGGTGAGTTTGATCCAAATAATAGATGTTACACTAGAAGTGATTATTAAGGATGAGATAATCAAGCATGATAATGGCTTTTAAAAGTAGATGGTTAATATGTCAGTTCCATATATACTGGCTAGGGTTTTTGGATATTCAAAATTGAATTGATTGAAATTGGGGATTATATTCAAATTATTGCATGACTTTTCTTCCTAAAGGTTATTCTTTTCCTCATCATATTTTTCACTTCAAAAATTAGGGATAAAATAATGGGTGTTGGTCAATGGATTAAAGAAGATATATCCTAAATTTAAGATCATAAAGTGAGAGTTTTCTATTGATATAGAAACTATTAAAAAATTTAATGTGGGTTACGCTTTTCAGACTTTCATGTCAACTTATCAATAAGGATGTTTTTGAAGAATATTGACAATACTCCAGGGTAGTTCATCCAAGAGGGGCCAACTACTAAGAAGTGAAAGCATACTATATATATTCACACGTGTTTCTATAAATATTTCAAAATCTTTGTCATCATATATTAATATTATATTTAAATTAATATAATTATATTAACAAGTGGATTATGAAAACATAGTATTATGATGTTATAAATGTTATGAGGATAGACACATGACAAAAAATTGCAAAGTAAAAATAATGGAAAAAGAGAGAAAATATTGGGCATAAGACAAACTTCAAGATAAATGAAGGAGATCATATTATATTATAGTAAAATTTGGATTAGATCAAAGGTAATCCACTCCCAAAAAGGAGAGAAATAAATCCTATCTACAATATCATATGAGAAAGACCATCATAGTTTATCTAAATCAACTATTAGAATAACAAAGAAGGATACAAGGAATGAGGAAGTACCATGTGCAAGTTAAAATTCAAAAGGAATTATAGGTTGAAAGGGCAACAAGGAGGAAGTAGGTAAATTATCTTCATTTCCTTAAACAATATTAAATCCTCTAATTGCAATATAAATGAACGTAACATATATATTATCCCTTTCACTTTAGGTTTATAAGGGTAGCATAATAAAGAGATGAATATAGGGATATACACAACAATTTAGGGTTTTTAAGGCACCATAAGAAGGTAATTAATATGGAAGAATGCATTTGCACTTTAGGATTTCTAGGGTAATATAAAAATGAATGTGCTTTTAAGGCTATTACTTACACTTCAAATCCTTATAAGGAACACTAATGATGCAGGATGTAATACTTAGGCTTAGAATTGTTTCTTAGGCTTAATAATTTTTATTTTCTCCTATGTACCACATGAAGCTTCTTGCAACTCATGTTAGCTCTAATTTGTTAGATTTTTGTTAACTTATAGCATTATCTTGTTAGGTTGTTATGATCTCTAGTTAGTTGGTTGTTAGATTTATTATCCTACTATCTAGATTTAACAGGAAAATATTTGTATGCTTCTTATTATTTGTTTCTTGTATGTTTCTTCTTGGTGCTTATTTAAGCATCCACTATAATGCAATTCATAGCTTCATGTAAATTCCATATAAATGGTATTAGCGTAGGTGGTGATCACTGGATTTGGGTTATTTTTTGTCCTTATCCTACTCACTTTGTTGCTTAAGCCAATGAAAAATATCTAAGGAAGTGGCAGTTGAGTTGGCAAATTATCATTTGCATGAGTTGTATTTTCACAAGGATAAAACATCCTATGGAACTAAAGGAACTTGTTTTAGAGATTCATCTTCTTCTTCAAATGAAATATTTTTCTGACTTATTTTAGAAATTTAAGTAGCTCATTGGATCATCCATGTAGATGTAGTATTATTTTCCTCAAGCACAAGTATAAGAACTTATTGTCAATTACGTTGATGAGTCAGTGTGTTAAAATTAGTTTGAGATGATTTAACCTACCATATTACTATAGTTGTTTTTCAATCTAGTGAGTCATCATAATCTTCGTTGATATGATCATAACTTGATTTGAGTGTACTACAACTTCATTATCGCTCTAATGTTGCATAATAATAATGGTTATTTAAAGCATTGATTAGACATGTTGTCTGGCATTGCTCTCGGTTGTCATTGACATTGATTTGTTATCACCCACTTGCACCAGTTTGCACTTGTCTATTGCACATGATAGCTAACATTTTGATGTCAAATAGATCAATATCAAGTTTCACATCAATCCCTCTCTTTTCAATTAACTTATAGGAATCAACATATGTCAATATCATTATTGGACAATCAAAGATATGTTTATTTGAATTTTGATGTGCTATCGATATTATTTTTCTTCATCAAGGTTGACAAATATAGTCTTGCATTTTTTAGGGGTAGACAATAAAATAATAGTAGAAAATATTCTTTGTTGTAAAATTTTTGACATGCATAAAAAACCTTCAGAGAACAACATATTAATAGAAAATCAACACTACTAATTCCCTCGCCCTTGGCAAACTGCAAGGAAAAATATATTTAGCACACAAATTTATGGTGCAACATGTGGTGCTTGGCCATTGGAATTGTATAAAAGTCCGTCACCATTGGTGGATCAAGAACTCGTAATTGGAAAACTTTCTTGGTGCCTTTGACCATTAGTGTTTCTTAAGCACACAAGTAACCGTTGGAATTTAAATTTCTCCATATTCATAGAGGAAAAATAAAGTGAAAACCAAAAGGGGGTAAAATTTTATATGTTATTTAATGATTAATTAAATAATTACTTTTAATTAAATAATTGCTTTAGCTATCATGTACCTTTTTGTATAAAACTAGTTTACCTTTTCATTAAATAGCCCATTTATAATTTTCCAAGCTTTACATTTGTAATATACAAAAAAATATTCCTATAATTACATGGAAATTGCACTAGCTTTGTGAACCCTTGTTGTGAACCACTTTGGTCCTTTAGCATAAATTTTTTAACTCCATATGACTATCACATGTTCTGTGATGGCTATCAATTTAGTGAAACAAATGTTTAAATTAGCCAATATAGTTAGTGTCTTGGCAAATAAGGTGAATGACACAATTTTCCAAGATGCCCCAAGTGATATAAATATCTACAATAATAACCTTTTATCCAAGATTAAATGTTAAGTCAAATTATATGATGGTTCTAAGGTTCCAAATGTGTTTAGTAGTTGGATCCTTGATATGGAGTTGTGGTTAATTATCCTATACTCAAACTTCAAAAGAGGAGAAAATCCCCTTTGCAAAACTCAAGTTCTCTAGGTTAGCAAAGATTTTTATAATATAATGACATGAAGGGCAAAATCCACTCAAAACTTAGGAAGACCTTATCAAGGCTTTGAAGAAGAATTTATATCATTCTAATCATGAACATGATCTCATTGTAAAGTGGTTTTGGTTGCGATAAAGTAACAATATGTTTGTGCAAGATTACATTTTTCAATTTAAAATATTGTGCATATTACTTGGTATGGTGGATGTATCTGCTACACTTATCATTAAGTTAAAAATTAGCTTTTATGAGCACCTGTATAGGAAATTGAAATATAACCCCTTTCCTTGCTAGATGCATCCTTCAACCATGCACAACTTTCCAAAGAGAAACTTGTTGCTCAATTGATAGGGTCTCAATATTAATTTATTTAAGGTAAATACAAGGCTCTAAATTAGCAACAATAGAGATATAAGGTGAAAAGGTCTTTTTCCTCCTTTTATTTTCCTTCCCCCACTTCAATTACTTCCTCTTATTCTTCTTCATCCAAAAGTTTTTCTTTCTATAAAGCCCAAAAGGTTTGTAATTTTTGTAATAAGAAAAAAAAACTTTAGTTCCAACCTTACAAGTTTAAAAATATGAAGAAGAAATCATTGGTTGTACATTCTCCAAATGAGGATCCAAAAGATGGTATGATTAATCTTATACTATAGGAAAATAAAATATATAATGAGTTAGAAGGTATACAAAAAATGTCACTTTGATGAATAAAAAATATTTAGTATGTGATCGTGACAACTTGCTCATCACAAGAGCTCACCTTGCTCATGATTATTCAGTTGATTGAATAATCAATAATGGCTCACAAAAAAAAATTGATTGTGAGATTCAGTGTTGATAAGTTGAATCTACCTTTGAACCCACATTCTCATATTTATTTACTTGGATGGAAGTATAATGGGATCACCTCTAGCATCACACACACCTACATAGTCTCATTTAATTTTGATCATATTTTATGGATAATTTAATATGTGATATCACTCCCATGGATTGTTGTGGTTTACTAATTGACAAACCCTATCAATATGATATGAATGCTACTTAAGATACATAAAAAAATACTTACACTTTGCTATTAGATAGTAAGTCATACCCAATTGAGTGCACTAAATAAATAAACAATTTGGTATTAAGTTACAAACAAGCACACAAAGCTATAAATCAAGCACAATAATTGGAACTTATCTTCATATGACCATAAAATGAAGGAATCCAAGCACTACTTCACAATTCGACAAGGCATGCTTCACTAAACAAAATTTTGCAATCATATTATCATATGTTTAAGGAACCCTCCAAAACTCCTCATGTTAGATATATCAATCATAACATAGAGATTATTCCTCATGCTTCCCTTCCCAATGCACCAATATATAGACAATCGGTGCATCAATGGAAGAAATTAAAAATTAAATCCAAGACTTGTTTTCCAAAGGATTTATTAAACCAAGTACCTCTCCTTGTGCCTCACCAATCTTGCTTGTGCTCAAGAAATATGGTACTTGAAGGCTATGTATTGATTTCAAGGCCTTAAATAAAATAATAATTAGGAACCAATATCCACTTCCCAAAATTAATGATCTTTTCAATCAGCTACAAGGGACTAAGTACTTTCTCAATATTGATCTCAAAAGTGGGTATCATCAGGTTAGGTTTCAAGTCTAAGACACATGGAAAATGATATTTAAGACTAAGTTGAACTTTTTTTCATAGCTTGTAATACCATTTCCTCTTACTAATGCTCCAACTACATTCATGAGGTTAATGAATGAGGTGTTTACATATAATCTAGACAGATTTATTATCATTTATTTGGGTGATATTATTTTTTACTCTCCTAATTAGAATGTCCTTTTAGAGAATCTAGAGTAGGTTCTTAAATCATATAGAGAGCAAATTATATGCAAACCCTCAAAAATATTCTTTTGCTCAATCCTCCATTTCATATCTTGGTAATTGAATAAGGTATTCATGTGGATCCTACTAATTTTGAAGTCCTCCTCAATTAGCTAACTTCTTCCACCATTAAATAAATCAGTTTCCTTGGACTTGTGATTTTCTATCACAAGATCATTCCTAGATATTCCACTAGTGCATCCCCCTTGCATCATTTAACCAAAGCCAAAGTTGCATTTTAATGGGTAAAGGATCATGCTCACACCTTTGAAACATTGAATCATAAACTATGTACAACACCTATCATTGTCCGTATTTACATTTCTCATTCTTTTGAGATAGATACAAATGCTTCATTGTTTGCCCTAGGAGTAGTATTGCAACAGAATGACCATATAGTGGCCTACCATTTCGAGACATTATTAACTGCCAAAAAAGACTATTCCATTTGTGACAAAGAGTTGTATGATTTGGTAAAATCTATTAATTATTAAAGATATTACCTTCTTTGTAAATATACTATTGTATATACAAATCACATGTACTATGATGTATTGTATTTTTTTAGACAATGTGCTATTTATTGTTGCTCAAAGCTAGGTAATAGGAAGTTGGGCCTTAGTGTTCCCTTTTCTATCCCTTCTTGTCCTTGGAAAAGTATTTTCATGGACTTGGTGAATGGTTTTCCCATGACAGTTCGACAACATGATTATTCTTTTGTGGTTTTAGATTGATTAAGTAAGATGGCTAAGTTAATTCCATACAAAAAGACCAATTCTACACCTTACTTAGCATAACGTTTCTTTGAGATAGTATAACGCTCCTTTGGTCTCTATACCAGATTGTATTCTAAAGACATTCATGCTTTGTGGGTCACTTTTGACACTCTTCGTGGAATATTTTAGAAGTCTCCCTTAACTTATCCATTGCCTTTCATCCACAATAATATGGACATACTAAAGTTATTAATTACACTGTTGTATAGAGTTCGAGGATCTATCATCACACTTCTCCAACTAAGTGGGATTTGAACCTCACATAGAACATGCATATAGTATAACAGTTCATACCTATACATAACACTTTCCTTTTTAGGTTTATCTTAATTTTTAGGCTTCGGCCCCATATGAGTTACCTCTATCCTTTCCCTCACTAGCTACTATTCATATTCAAAAGGAGCAAGATAAAGTAAAATATTTCATACAACACGTGTAGAGTTTTTATTCAAAGTTGGCCTATATTTTATAGAAGACACGACAAGAACAAAAGTGAACAATGGATCGACATTAAATTCCTCATACTTTTTAGTTTGGAGATAAAATTTAGCTCTACTTGGATAAATGATATTTTTCAAAGACGAAACATAGTAAGATCAAACCACTCCACTATGGGCTTTACACCATACTCTAATAGGTGTTTGTAAATACCTTTCACCTTGATATTTTGGATCACCTTGGAATTCATGTCATCAATATGAATCTTCTATGGTTGTATAAATATTATACTTTAGAGATCAATATTATCATCACTCATCCTATAGATGTTGTACATGATTTTTAGCTTTTGCTTTATTTTGAATGAGTGTTAGACACGAAGGCTTGTTAGAATCGATAGGTTTCTTCCACTCCTTACCTTGTTTTCCATTGAGGTCAGCTTCCACACCAAGCTCTTTGGATATCACACCATCATATATCTTAAGATTTTCCTTTTCTTTTAAGAGCATTGGATGCCAATGCTTTTATGGTGGGGAGGGATGATGAGGAATATTAATGATGTATGATGTTATAGTTAGGCTTAGGATTGTTTATTAGGTTAATTTTTATTTTCTCTTATGTACCACATGAAGCTTCTTAAAACTTATGTTAATTCTAGTTTGTTAGATTTTTGTTAGCTTCTAGCATTAGCTTGTTAGTTTGTTATAATATCTAGCTAGCTGGTTGTTATATTTATTATCCTGTTATCCATATTTAGTAGTAGATATTTGTATGCTTCTTATTATTTATTACTTGTATGCTTCTTCATGGTGCTTATTTAAGCATCCACTATAATACAATTTGGAGCTTCATGTCAGTTCCACATCAAATCTCTTAGAGTAAGACAAGCCTATAGATAATAATTCTTACTATAAACAATATGAAAAATAAGAAATATTAACAAATATAAAAGTGTTGGTGGGAATGAAAAATAAGAGAAAGACCAATGAAGAAAAAAGAAAAGGAAACTCAGAGGAATATCAATATGGGAAACCAAAAGCAAATATCACAAATGTTCAAACAAGAAAGGCTAAGCCCATAAATAAAACAAAAAGTGATGATGAAAAATGATATCTTGGAATATCAAAGGCATGATCAGACCCCTAAAAATGAGGTATTGGGGAATTGATAGGATGTTATAGCCAATATGTTTATAATATGGAAACCAAGTAGGTGTTGATATTTATTTTTAGGTTATTTCTTGCACTTTGAATCCTAATAAGGAACACTAATGATGTTTGATGTAATAGTTAGGCTTGGGATTGATTCTTAGGCTTAGTACTTTTTATATTCTCCTATATACCACAATAAGATTCTTACAACTCACGTTATCTCTAGCTCATTAGATTTTTTTTAGCTTCTAAAATTAGCTTGTTAGGTTGTTATGATATCTAGCTAGTTGGTTGTTAGCTTTGTTATCTTACTATCTAGATTTAGCAGATAATATTTGTATTCTTCTTATTATTTATTTCTTGTATGCTTCATCTTGGTGCTTATTTAAGCATCCACTATAATGCAATTTGCAAATTCATGTCAGTTCTACATTAGTGGTATTAAAGTAGGTGGTTATCAATGGTTTCGGGTTAGTATCAATCATTATCTTACTCACATTGTGGCTTAATCCCATGCACAATATATGAGAAAGTTACAATTGAGTTGGAAGACTGTCTTCTATTTGAGTTATGTTTTCACAAGGATGATACAACTTTGTAACTTGGATAACTCATTGTTTTGGATATTCTTCTTCTATTTTGCATAATATCTTTGTATAAATTCTTCTGATTATTCGAGAAACTTACCACATCATCCACGTAGGTGTAATATTATTTACCTCAACCATAGGTATAGGAACTTATTATCAATTTTGTCAATGAGTTAGTGTCTTAAAATTAGTTTTATGATGATTTAAGCTACCACATTTTTGTAGTTGTTGTTTCATATGATGAGTCATCATACTCTCCATTGATATAGTATTTAGTTAATCTGAGTGCATTGTAGCTCCATTATCACTCTAATGTTGTGCAATAACAATTGTCATTTTGATCATTTAAAAAACATGTCCAATGTTACTCCTACTTATCATTAACATCAATTTGCTATCATCCACTTGCACCAGTTTGCAATTATCTATTGCATGTGACAGTCAAAATTTTGATATCAACTCTATCAATATCAAGTTTTGTAACAAGCTCTCTCTCATTGATTAACTTGATCATGTAAATGCATGATAGCATCATCGATGAACGATTGAAGACACATTCATTTAAACATTGATGCACTATCAATTTTATTTTTTGTCACTAAGGTCAACAACTCTGGTCTTGAAATTTTTAGCAATAATTAACAATAAAATAGCAATGAACGACCTTCTCCATAAAAAAGTTCTTGATAGCCACAAAATGCCTTTGGATAACAATGTACGAATAGCAAATTGGCATCACTAAGTCCCTCACCCTGGATATACTGGATGGGAAAAAACATTTGGCATACAACTTGATGATGCAACACATGACACTCAGCCATTACTGCCACGTAAACCTCCTTCACCATTGGTAAATCAAGAACTAGCCATTGGAAAACTTTCTTGCCATATTTCATCATTGGTGTTTCCTAGGTGTGCAAGTAGCCATTGGAATTCAAATTTCTCCATAAGCACAAACGAAAATCAAATTGTAAACCAAAAAGAGGTAAAATTTTATATGTTATTTAGTGATTGATTAACTAAGTACTTTTAATTAATTAATTACTTCAATTATCTTGTGCCTTTTTGTGTAAAACTAGTTTGTATTTCATTAATTAATCCATTATTTATAAATTGATGACTTAGTATATAAATTTACAAACCTCACATTTGTAATATACAAGATTGTTTTCTTATAATTTCTTGAAAATTGCATAAGATTTGTTACCCCTTGTTGTGAACCCTTTTAGTCCTTTAGGAAAAATAGTTTAACTCCATCAAAATATCACCCTCTTCTACTATGACTACCGATTTAGTGGAACAAATGGTTGCATTAGCTAATATAGTTAGTGTCTTGGCCAATAAGGTCAATGATATAATTGTCCAAAATACCCCAAGTGATGTAAAAGTCTACAATAATGATCTTTCCTCCAAAACTAAATGCAAAGTCAAATTGTACTATGGTTCTCGAGATCCAAATATATTGATTAGTTGGATTCTTGATATGAAGATGTGGTTCTCCTATACTCATACTCTGGATGAGGAGAAATTTCCCTTTACAAAATTTAAGATATTTGGTTTAGCAAATTTTTTTATAATACAATGACATGAAGGCCAAAATCCACTCAACACTTAGGAAAATATTATCAAAGCTTTGAAGGAAAACTTTTATTCTTCTAATTATGAACAATATCTCATTGTAAAATAGTTTTGGTTGTGACAAAGTAATAATATGTTTTTGTAGGATTATATTTTTCAATTTAGTAGGGTGTGCATCTTACTTAGTGTGGAAAATGCAAGTGTTGCACATATCATTAAGATAAAATTTGGCTTATAGAAGCACATGTATAGGTATTTGAAATATACTTCCCTTTCATCGCTAAAGGTGACCTCCAACCATGCACAACTTGACAAAGAGAAACATATTTCTTAATCAAGAGGGTCTTAATATTATTTTTCTTTAGGCACTTCCAAGGCTCCAAATTAGCAGCAATAAGAATAGAAGGTGAAAATTTCTTCTTCCTTATTTTATTTTCCTTCTCCCACTTCATTTACTTCCTCTTATTCTTCTTCATAAAAAAATTCTTCTTTATCTAAATATCAAAAGGATTGTAATTTTTGTAAGAAGAAAGGATATATTCAGTTCCAATATTACAAGTTCAAAAATATGAGGAAGAAATCATTGGTTGTACAATATCCAAATGAAGACCCAAAATATGGTTACATTGAGACTATAGGAGAATATATAACATATAATGAGTTAAAATGTAGATTAAACAATGTCATCTTGATGAATCAAAACTCTTCAATAAGTGACTATTATAACTTGTTTGTCATAAAAGCTCACCTTACTCATGATTATTCAATTGATTGTATAATCAACAATGACTCACAAAATAATTTAATTGTTAGGCCCATTGTTGATAAGTTGAAGCTACCTCTGAACCCATATCCTCGTACTTATTCATTTGGATGGAAGGATAGTGGGACCACCTCTAGCATCACACACATGCATGGTCTCATTTGCTTTTGGTTCTATGTTTGTGGATTAAGTAATGTATGATGTCACTCCAAAGGATTATTGTGGATATACTACTTGGTAAACCCTATTAATATGATATAAAAACTACTTAAATGCATACAAGAATAATTAAACTTTACTATTAGATACTAGGTCGTATCTAATTAAGTGAAATCAACAATTAATAAATTTGGTTTTACATTGTAGAAAAATATAGAAAGTTGTAAATCAAGTAAAAGAATTGGAACTCATCTTCATAAGGCCATAGAATGAAGGAATTGAAACACCACTTCATAAGTCTACCAAGCATGCCTTACTAAACAAAATTTAGCAATAATATTCTCATGTGCTTAAGGAACCATCCACACTTCCTTTTGTTTAAGATATCAATAACAACATGGATATTGTTCTTAGTGCTTCCATTCCCAATGCACCAATGTATAGAGAATCAATGCTTCAAATGGAAAAATTAAAAAATAAATCCAAGAATTTTTTCCAAAGAATTTATTAAACCAAATGCCTCTCCTAATTACTCACCAATATTTCTTGTGCTTAAGAAATATGGTACTTAGAGGCTACATACTGATTTCAAGGCCTTAAATAAAATAAAAATAAAAAGTCGATATCCACTTCCTAGAATTGATTATCTTTTGGATCAGCTACAAGGGACTAAGTTATTTTCCAAGATTGATCTCAAGAGTGGGTATCATTAGATCAAGTTTTAGGTAGAAGACACATGGAAAATAATATTTAAGACTAATTTGGGCCTTTTTGAATGGCTTGTAATACCCTTTGGTCTTACTAATGCTCCAGTTACATTCATGAGTTTAATGAATGAGGTGTTCAAAATTAGTCTAGATAGATTTGTGATCATTTATTTGAATGGAATTCTTGTTTACTCTCCTATTTTGAAGGTCCATTTAGATCATCTAGAACAAGTTTTTAAAATCTTTCAAGAGAACCAATTGTATGCAAACCTTCCAAAATACTATTTTACTCAATCATCCTTTTTTACCTTTGTTTCATCATCAATGATCAAGGCATTCATACGGATCCTTGCAAGGTCTAAGTCCTTCTTATTGGCCTACTCCTTCCACCATTAGAGAATTAAGGAGTTTCCTTGGACTTACAAATTTTATCACAAGTTCATTCTTGTATATTCCACTATTACAAACTCTATTGCATCATTTGAACAAATCCAAATTTAAGTTTCAATGGATAAAGGATCACTCTCATGCCTTTGAAAATTTGAATAAAAAATATGTACATGACTTGTCCTTTTCCTTCTTGACCTTTCTTAGACTTTTAAGATAGAGACAAATGCATCATAGTTTTCCTTTGGAGCATTATTAAAGTAGAATGACCATCTAGTGGCCTACCATTTTGAGATAAATTTTGCTACAAAATAGAACTATTCCACCTACAACATAGATTAGTATTCATTGGTGCAAGATATTAAGTATTGACTACATTATATTATTGGAAAAGAGGCTATTTTATATATAGATCACATGTCCATCAATTTTCTTCAATCACAAAATAAGATAGAGGAAACTTGTCACATGAAGTGGATAACCTATTTGCAATGATTTCACTTGGTAAGCAAGTACAAGAAAGGGACTAACAATATTTTAGTAGTTTTTTTATTCACCCTCTAGTAGCTTCAACTTTGATAGTTGGGAGTATTTTCCATATTGGTTTCCAAAATTGGCCTACGCGATATGCTCTTGATCCAAATTTTGGGAAAAATTACTAACATCTTTTACATCCTTCCCCTTTGTTAGGCAAAACATTGGTTAGTTTTCTATGCTTCAATTAATTACCTCCATCTAATTTTCAACTCGGGACAACTCATAAACTTGTGAGTGTCATGCACATTATCTACCTGTAGTGTGGGGAATGAATTCCTCTGTACCTATTTAGTTTGGTGGGGGTGTTTGTTCATTTTCATTTCAGCCAAACCAAATAAAATAAAGTGCAGAAAAATAAATAAATAAACTAAAACTAAAACTGAAATTAAAATGCTAAAATAAAAGTGCAAGAAATAAAAGTACAAGAAAATAAACACATATCTAAATTAAAATAAAGCAGAAAATAAAACAAGAAACTAATCTATTGAAAATAAATAACAAAAATAAAAAGGGGAGGACTACTATAGGGAGTGGGCCCAAGATCTCGTAGATAGTCCGCTCGACTAATTACGTAAAGCTTACTCTCAAAAAAATAAGAGTATTTGCAACTCTACAGAATAAAAAAATAGAATTATTCTATTAACTATTTAAAATTATCCTCTCCCTCCTTTCTTCTAGCTTGTGTTCTTATATAGAATGCAACTAGATCCTATTACAATAATAAATTGATCTATTTTCAATCACATAATGTGATTTATTACAATACATTTACACATAGATATTATTCTCCTATTTACAAGCATGTTCTTTCATGAAAAGGATAAATATAGTAATCCTTAGGTGTACATAACAATCTAATATTAAAAATAATGCTTTAAAAGCTTACATTGTCAACTAGTCAAGTTTTAATAATTAGAATAAAAGTGCTTTATTTTATTATAATCATAAAAATATAATATGCATAATAATACGAATATTTCTCCTTTATCTTTTGTGCAACAACCTCCTTCAAAAGTGCATGGTCAATTGGTCAATCGGTCAACGTTGAATTGGTCAACCGATCAACATTGACTTGGTCAACCACAACTTGTAGTTGGGAGGTAGGAACCACCAATAGCTGGGAAGTAGGCACTAGGTAATAGGTCGGGAAGTAGGCACCACCAACAATCAAGAAGCAGGTGCTAGGAAATAGGTTGGGAAGTAGGCACCACCAACATTTGGAAAGCAGGTGCCACCAACTGTCGGTAAGTAGGTGCCACCAATAATCAATAGTCGGGCACTTGCCTTCACCATTTACCATTGTTCTTTTTAGTATGTATTCATGCATTTCCAAGCCCAAATGGGATGTAGACTCAAAAATACCATATTAGTAGCAAAAATCTACATTTACACACACTTTCCACTAAAACACTAGTCAATTATAATACTTCATTTTCTATCAATTATATGTAAAAGCTATATAGAAATACATTTCAAATGTTATTTAAACCAATAATGATGCCCTTAAAATGTGTATGTAAAATGAGAATTTTTGGTGCTCATATTTCCCCCATGCCCAATATTTGGCATGTCCTCATGTTACAACCCCTTGGTATAGTTTTTTTTTTTTTTAAATATATATATTGGAAATAGGTGCCTGCATATATGGGATTCAAGTATTTTTTTTTTTTACAATGTTCCTTGGGTAATGAAAATTTTCTCATGTCTGAGTCATGCCATGTGGTTGAATTCTAATGAGAAAATTATTAAAGAGAAAGATGACGACATCTACTGGTATTAACATAGAAATTATTTTTTAAATAAATATGCAAATAATTAATGGAAAACTCAATACATACCTAGGTGAATTTCATAGATCATGATATGTACAATGCCTTATGGTGTAAAATGTCTACATGCATCCTGAAATTGTGATGTTCCAAAAAATGAATTTGTTGTGACCTTGATATATCTTGGAGATTTTTTTTTTCATTTTTTCTGTCTCTTTGTCTCTCTATTTTTTTTTTTTTTCATCTCATTATCTATTCTTCCATAGAAGGGAGCATGACCAGAACAAATCTTCTCAGCTCATCATTTTTTTTCTTTCTAAGACAATCATTTGTGTAATGGGAGGAAGCATGACCAGAATAGATTTTCTCAGCCCATATTTTTCTTCTTTTTGATTGCTTTCATCATCCACACCATTCACCATCTCTGTTGTTCTCCCACTGAGCGTTACTGCACCAACAGTGAATCCAATAAATTAAACATGTCATGATAAACCATCAAACTATGAGAAAATAGTAAAAGCATGGCCACCACAAAAAATAATGATATCTCTTGCTCCTTTGGGAATCAAACTCGTAGGCATCATCTAAATGTCCAAAATCTTCTTTGTAGTGGGGGTCCCCATCACTGCAACCAATTTTCTCCTCATAGCTTCACAACTTAGAAAAAATCATGTAGACTGAACTATTCTCCATCTCAACTACCCTTGGTAATAAAGACAACATTATTTCCTAGTGAGCATAGAAATCTGGAAATTAACACAATTGATTTTCCCACTGGTAAACTTTTCTACACAACTTTTGAAATACAATAGAGAATATGAAGTCTCTGTGCTCATCTACGTTGCTAAATAATAACTAGAAATTGATCGTGGTATTTTTTATGTGGTGTTCTCCCCAAATAAATAATGTGTTTCAAAATAATATTTTTGGTTTGCTAAGATCTGAACGATCTCCACAAAATACATTGGATACATCTCTCACCGAAATGAAAGAATTATAGTTGAATCAAACACAACATAAATAGGTCTACTCTATTTCCTCTTTTGGTGGTACCCTTTTTTTTGTGCATGATCATTTCCAAAAATTTTATTTGCTCACACAACTAATTTCTCCTCCATGTGCTGGGTAAAATTTTGATTTTCTAATGAAATTACTTCACCACCATCTGATTTGACCACATTTGTTTTTTAACTTATTAACAAAAATATCGTTGTTAGAAATGTTGCACTAAAAATACCTCATCTATTATACCTGATTCCATGTCGTCCCAACAACTTTCCTCAAATAATGTTCTTCAGAATCTTTCTCCAGTGACCTCTAAAGTTTTGGATATTTCTTTTGCCATGCCATTATTGGGAGTAAAAATTCCAATAATTTTACACAGGATCTTTGATTGTCTTCCCAATTGAAGCTAGCTTTTGTTGTACTAAGAGTTGTTGCAAACCTAGCTATGTCGCATTGGGTGTATGGTGAAATTTTGCTTGTCCCTTCAAAAAAATTGCCACATTGTCTAGAATCTTCTCATTTCTTGATCTTGCTATATCTGGGAGAAATATATCAAAATGGCCACACTATTCAAATGCAGATACAGGACCACATCACCACTGCACTGATTTTAATAAATGCTTCCTATATGGAGATGTATAAACTTAGCAAATATTTGAACAAAGCTACACCAATTGAGCAAAATTCAGCCATATTGTAGAGTTTACAACTACATAATCAAATCAAATCTTGAAAATAGATATGGTGTGATCATCAATAGCACCAGCATAGACCTGATGCTTAGAAAATATATATAGTTCTCCAAAGATAACGTTGCATTCTTAGAGGAAAATCCATTTGACCCATATACTTTCATCAAACAACAGGCTATAAAATCTACACTGCAATCCACTCATCAAATTTCTAGAATAATATTAAAAATAATAAATGTGTCCATCATTGTCTATGGCACGTGTTGGGTCAGGTGTGATGTCTTCACTGAATATGTTCTTAGAACTATATGTTGCTGGGTTTGGCCACTTTTAACTCCACTTATATTATCAATTGGGATCTAAGCACTATGTGGCTTATTTACAGATATTTGACATCTATGTGGCCATGTCCACAAAATTGCATCACATCCAGATCTCATACTTCTCCATTGCACCATCAACCAAGCTACTCTAGGTCCCTCCTCTGTTTTATCTTGCTACTGGTTGGAGATTTATCATTCCCCCTTTGGGCTAAGTTGGTCCTAGGGAAAGAGGATACTCTCTACAAAAAAGTAGCAAAAAATTAAACATGTTTTATATTTGTACACAACTGGAGCCTTCTCAATATCAAGGGTTGATACTTTCATCAAATGCTTCTGGTTGGCTGAAAATAGGTACTATTTTTTTTTTTTTATCTAGGCATCGCTCTTCTTGGTGGAAGATTGACATCGCTTATTGGTGCCTTCCTCTAGGTGGAAATAAGGCACTTCTACACTGGGCTGATTGAAGGCACTATATTCCTAGTGGTAAGTAAGTACATTTTTCTACATTACTACACTCCTAGCAAGGCACAGGATGACTATATCTATTAGGCCTAGTTTAAGCCAACTACCTACAAATTGTATTCAAGGTCATGTCCTACAAAACTAAAAACACAAAATTAGAAAAACAAGAATCCTAGAACATGTGCTTGATAGGCCTAGGTTACCCAAGCTACCTATAGATTGAATTTAGGGCATGATTTCCTGCAAAGCAAAAAGAAAAATTGCAAAGCAAAAATAAAAACTATGTTAAGGAGAATAGATTCCATATTTTTTTTTGGGGGGGGAAATAACTAACCATAGGGAGGATTTACATAGTTTTTTTCACGTATCCTCCATTTTTTTTAACCTCTTTTTTCTCAACGAATGTGTGAACATTCATCAAAACTATTGGTATGGTATGGGGTCTCCCCTATGCCGATGTCTGATCCAATATCGCAAATGTGAGGCGATTGTAAATGGAGCCCATTGAATGTTACTTGAACATCGTCTTGCCACTCCAATCCACTCTTGTGTAGCATTCATGACTCTGTATACCATCTACTCAGGTTGTAATAGTTATACACTTTGTAGCAAAAATTTTCTCAAGTTACATAAACACCTTGGGCTAGAAGCCTTTTGCTTGATCAGGGTTAGTTAACCTGCTTTCATGCACCTATGTTGTTAAGGTAAACTCTGCTCACTTCACCTATTTGTACTGGATGCTACATGATCGAGGTACACAAGATAGTTCGTATAGTGCTATTACGAACTCCATGTATAAATCTCACTTTACAAAATATTCATAGACAACTCCTTATTCATCTACATCACACTTCATTATGTCCTACAAAACATAAAAAATATAAACTAAAAGCATTAAATTAAAATTCTAAACTAATGATATTAAAATGAATTTTTAAACTATTTTTTTTTTTTTTCGCAGATGTTGATTTTTGGAAACAATGGCTACATCCTCTAGGAATTTTATCCCCTAACCTTCTACAATTTTTGTAGCTAGATTGTGTGGATAACATCCTCCACAATGGGCATGCCACATTGTTGTCATGATCTTTTCTGGTATCCAAAAATTGCTTGCTTGAATTAATCATTGCAAATTGGAGCCATATTTTCACAATATTTGTGATCATACATATCCCACCTGCAATCCGAATAGCTCAAAAATCATAGTTTACATAGTAATTTCACTTGATTTACCAGATACCTTGCATAGTCTACTATACCGTGGTTTTTAAAATTTTTATATTTTTTAATTGAACACTATGAACATCATCCATTGTTTTTGGTGGTAATAATGAAGGTGGGGTCTCCCCCATGCCTACAACTAACTAGTTTCTAAAAATTGAGGCTTATGATAAGTGTTTTTAGTCTGTGTCAAAAAATTAATGTGACTAAATTTTCATTTATCTTATCCTTTACTTCATCAACTAGTATGATATGTTGTAGCATGAGAAGAGCATGGCCTCAAAAAATTCTTCCAACTAATTAGCAAATTGTGCAAGTAGATAAATGACTACTTTTTTTTAACATAGTGCAGCAGTATTCTAAAAAACACATGCTAGTTTCTGATTCACCTGGTCGCCTTAAGCACACAAGTGAAAAGCATACTCCTGGCAAGATGTTATTTTTAAATTATGTTTTTTTCTTCTTCTTTTAAATGTCATTTTTCTTGCTACTAATGTCATCGTTAAAATTTTACCAATATGTTGAGAAATGTTAAGCCTGTAATTTTTTTATCATTAAAATTAGGCTTCTTGAGGCATAACTTTCTAATGGTTTCTCATGTAAATAAACACATTCCCAATAGTTTGACAGTAAAATTTTTTAATTGTTTCATAATATCAAATGAAGGTTGTGTCATTTCTCTAATTTCTTGAAACCATTAAAAATACAATGGAAATCCTTCATTGCCTATTTTTTTATTTTTCAACAACATAATTTATTCCTACTTCTACACTTAATATGGTACATCGGGTTCATTCCTATATTTACCTAATAAGCTGGTAAATTTAAACTGTTGCCTATGGGATTCAACTCTGGTTGTACCAACAACTATTTTGGTCTTGTAAAAAGACCCTTGGTGGACTCATGCTTCTCAGGTAAAGGATCTACAAGTAAGGTAATATGAATGTAATTTTCAAACTGACTGACCTGTGGATCATACACTATAGTTTTGACACTCCCCGACAATGGTGCCAAAATGTTGGGCAAAACATTGGTTAGTTTTCTACGGTTCAATTAATTGCCTCCATTTAATTGTCAACCCGGGATAACTTGTAAAATTGTGAGTGTCATGCATAGTATATGCCTACAGTGTGGGGAATAAATTCCTCTGTACCTATTTAGTTTGGTGGGGGTATTTGTTCATTTTAATTTCAGCCAAAACAAATAAAATAAAGTGCAAAAAAATAAATAAATAAACTAAAACTAAAACTAAAATTAAAATGCTAAAATAAAAATGCAAGAAATAAAAGTATAGGAAAATAAACACACATCTAAATTAAAATAAAGTAGGAAATCAAACAGAAACTGATATATTTAAAATAAATAACAAAAATAAAAATAGGAGGACTATTGTAGGGAGTGGGCCTAAGATCCCATAGATAGTCCGTCTGGCTAATTACGTAAAGCTAACTCTCAAAAAAATAAGAGTATTTACAACTCTCTAGAATAAAAGAAATAGAAATATTTTTAATGATTGTGTAAAATGATCCTCTCCCTCCTTTTGTATAGCTTGCATTCTTATAGAGAATGCAACTAGATCCTATTACAATAATAAAATGGTCTATTTTCAATCACATAACATGATTTTTTACAATAAGTTTACACATAGATAATATTCTCCTATTTATAAGCATGTTCGTTTACCAAAAGGATAAATATAGTAATCCTTAGGTGTACATAACAATCTAATCCTAAAAATAATGCTTTAAAATCTTACATGGTCAACTAGTCAAATTTTAATAATTAGAATAAAAGCATTTTATTCTATTATAATCATAAAAATCTAATATACATAAGAATACAAATATTTCTCCTTTATCTTTTGTGCAACAACCTCCTTCAAAAGTGCATGGTCAATTGGTCAACCAATCAATGTTGAATTGGTCAACCGGTCAATGTTGAATTGGTCAACCGATCAACATTGACTTGGTCAACCACAACTTGTAGTCGAGAGGCAGGTGCCACCAATAGTCGGGAAGCGAGCACTAGGTAATAGGTTAATAAATAGGAACCACCAACAATCAATAAGCAGGCACTAGGAAACAGGTCGAGAAGCATGCGCCACCAACAGTCGGGAAACAGGCACCACCAAAAGTCGAGAAGAGGTGCCACCAAAATTTGGGATTTGAACACCTGCTTTCACCATTTAGCATTATTATTTTCAAGATGTCTTCATGCATTGCCAAGCCCAAATGGGATGTAGACTCAAAAACACCATATTAGTAGCAAAAACCTACATTTACACACACTTTCCACTAAAAACACTAGTCAAGCATAATACTTCATTTTCTATCAATTATATGCAAAAGATATATAAAAATACATTTCAAATTCTAATTAAACCAATAATGATGCCCTTAAAAGTGTATGTAAAATGAGCATTTCTAGTGCTCATCACCCTTCCAATTTAAGTCCTTTTCAATATTTTCATATGAAGGATGTCTTGTTGCATAGGTTGGATAAAATTTGTGTACCATAGGAGCATCAATTATATCTTCTCAAAGAGACACATTCTACACTCTATGGTGGACATTTTGGAAAACACAAGACTCTTCATCACTTGCAATATTTTTTCTACTAGCCTCACATGCAACATTATGTCTTGCAAATTTTGAGGTAGTGTGTTGTTCATTGTCACTTGAAGATATGTAACATGAAATTGGGCTTTAGTGTTCCTTTTTCTATTCCTTCTCATCCTTGGGAAAGTATATCCATGTACGTGGTGAGAGTTTTTATCATGCTATTTCAAAAATATGATTGTGTTTTTGTTGTTGTAGATCGATTTAGTAAGATGGCTAAGTGCATCCTATGCCAAAAAATCAATTTTGGGCCTAACTTAACACAATTTTTCTTTGAGATAGTATGGAGCTCCTTTGGTCTCCCTACCAACATTATATTTGATAGATATTAATTCTTTTTGGGTCACTTTTGATGCTTTTTGTGGAATATTTTAGATGTTTCTCTTAACTTCTCAATTACCTTTCATCCACGGTCCAATGGGTAAACAAAAGTGGTTAATCACATTCTTGTACAAATTTTGAGGATCTATCACCATAATTTTCCAACTAAGTGGCATTTGAGACTCACTCACATAAATCATGCCTACAATAGAGTATTCTATACCTCCACAAGACACTCTTCTTTTGAGGTTTGTCTTGGTTTTCAACCTTTGGTCCAATATGAATTAACTCTATCCTTGCCCTCTCTAGCCCCTATACACATTTTGAAGGACCAATATCAAGAAAACTCTTTCATATAGCGCTTGTAGAGTCTTCAGTAAAAGGTGATCCAAATTTTATAAAATACTTAGCAACAACAAAAGTGAACAATGGATTGACACCAAATTCCTCATCATTTTCAAGTTCAAGGTTGATTTTATATCTACTTGGATAAACAACTTTTTTTAGAGAAGGCACATAGTAAGATCAAACCACTCCACTATAAGCCTTCCACCATACTCCAAAAAATGTTTACAAATACCTTTTACCTTGATATTTTGGCTCACCTTGACATTCATGATGTCATCAATGTGGATTTTTTGAAGTTCTATCATAATTCTACTTGGAAGACTAATCCCATCATCAACCATCCTATAGAAATGGTACCTAATTTTTAGCTTTTTCTTGATTTTGACCAAGTGTTTAAAGACTTATTAGACTTTACAAGGTTCTTCCACTTCTTACCTTGTTACCCATTGAGGTCAACTTCCACACTAGGCTCATTGGATATCACACCATGAGTTGTGTCAAAACACCATGAGTTGTCTTAAAATTTTCCTTCTCTCTTAAGAGCATTGGAATCCATTTCTATGGTGGGGAGGGATGATGAGGAACACTAATGGTGTATGATGTAATAGTTAGCCTTAAGATTTTTTCTTAGCCTTAATTATTTTTATTTTCTCCTATGTACCATGTGAAACTTCGTATAGCTCATATTAGCTCTATTTTGTTGACTTTTAGCATTAACGTCTTAAGTTATTATGATCTCTTGCTAGTTGGTTGTTAGTTTTCTTATCCTACTATCCAAATTTAGCAGGTAAATATTTATATGCTTCTTGCTATTTGTTTCTTGTATGTTTCTTCTTGATGCTTATTTAAGCATCCACTATAATGCAATTTGCAGCTTCATGTTTGTTCCACATCAAATCCCTTAGAGCAAGACAATCCTGTAGATGATAATTCTTACTATAAAAATATGAAATTTTAAAAATATTGACAAATATAAAAGTGTTGATGGGAATAAAAAGAAGATTCATGTTTGCTCCACATCAAATCCCTTAGAGAAAGACAAGGCTATAGATGATAATTCTTACTATAAAAATATGAAATTTTAAAAATATCGACAAATATAAAAGTGTTGATGGGATTAAAAAGAAGAGAAATACCTAAGAAGAAAAAAAAGAAAAGAAAACTCAAAGAGATATCAATATGAAAAAAAAAATAACAAGTGTTCATAGGAAGTGAGGTTAAGCCCACAAATAAAAACAAAAATGATGATGAAAAATGATATCTTGGAATATCAAGGACATGAATAAGACCCCTAAAAAAGAGGTATTATGGAATTGATAGGTTTTTTCTTTTTTTCTTTGGTTAGTGTCAGAAGCCCCTACAACCCATGCTTAGGGCTGAGCATTCCCATCCCAGCCATGACTTTTTCTAAGGCCAATAGCTAAACTTATCAATAGAGGATTAACACATGATAACATACACGCCACAATTTGAACCTTCGACCTCCCGAAGAAGATCCAAACCTCGAACCGTTGCGCTATCCCCTGGGATAAATTGATAGGTTGTTATAGCCAATATATTTATAAGCAGGAAACCAAAAAGATATTTGTGGTGTTGATATTTATTTTAATAAAAAAAATCTAAATTTAGAAGATAATTAGCTAAATAAGATTTTATTTTTTAATTAAAACAATATCAAAGAATGGACTGTATAAACATAAGAACCATAAGAAGACAAATGATATCTTTAGTAAAACACAAATAAAAAATATTTTTTCTTAAAAATAAGTTAGACATGATTCATTCATATAATTATTTTAATTATTTTGATAAACATTTCCAATAAAAACCACATATAACTGATTAAAATATATATATAAGAATTTTTAATATAATTTTTTTTAATTAACACTAAATTTGTATTTTGAATGTTAATTGTGTGAAGAACAATTTTTTGTTATATATCATTATTTTCATAAGAATGTATTTAAATTTTTTTTTAAATATATATATTTTCTTTTCAAGCGAAAAAACCTTGCGAAGCCGCCTTGGTCTGAGAGACCACGAACAGGAAGGTTCTACACCATCAAAGTCACCCGGGAGTCGCACCCGACCTTGCTCGCACCAACATTATCAATTAGATTTTGGATACCCAATTCCGCTTTTTGGTAGTGTGGAGATTTGAACCTGGAACCTCTTCTGGAGGATTTCCTCTCCTCTCCAACTCACCTACAACACCTGAATAAAAAATAAATTTAAAAAATATATAATAATTTAAAAAAATTAATATTGAAACTACTAAGGATAATTGTAACAAGTATTTCTTTTTTATTTTTAAATATTGTTTAAAGATTGTCAAATTCAATCCCCACTGCGGATATGTATATGTATAAGAAGTATTTACTCAATAATAAAGATTGTCAAGTATTTGGTTAGATTCCACAACATTTAAGAAGGAAACTAAGGTTCAAATTTTACATGGATAATACCTAAGTTTTGTTGTAATATCACTATATAAAAATGATATAAACTTTGTTATAATACCACTATATGACCATGATATAAACTTTGTAACTATAATAAAAGCCTTTGTTGTAATACCATGTAATACAGGGTGTGAGATCGATGGTTTTAGTTTTCTACCATAGTACGGACGAAAGGTTGGTGCATCTTCTAGATAGTCGAGGCGTTATCCTCCGTGTACACGTCAACACGCCCTTCCCTTTTATTCAATCTGCGCAACAATGCCAACACTCGTTGATTCAAAGAAATTGTCGCTTATGGACCTTAGATGTGGGGTTTGACTTACATCTCATACAACGTTAGAGGAAGACTCGGTTGCCCTTCCGTAGTTTAGCATGAGTAGACCCCATTCCTACACAAATTTTAGTACAATTCAACAAAATAAGCGTTAAAGCACCCCTGATCCAATTAAGGGTTTAGAGTCCGATTCCGTCTCTGGGTCCACGTAAAAACCCTTTACTTTCCGTGCAATTCCTTACATTCTAAGCCAATGCCCTTCTCTCCAACCCACATTCCACGCCCTTGATACATCACCGTCCTACTATAAAATGCTCTCACAGTTTGCAGCTCCAACTCTAACCGCCCTTTCAGCAGGGAATATCGTAAAAATGTGCAATACGATCGCACAAGTTCGCTCGATAACTGAAACGGGGGGACACTGTTGCAAACTTTTGAAACGTCGGGCAAATCCTTTTAGAACCTCTTTTATGTCACGTGCTCACATGTTGTTAGGTCCACACCTCTTGGAGGCCTCAATTCCAGCTCTACATATTGTGCAAACCTTTAATGCGATCTGTCACAGTAGAGATTAGAATATTTGAAGCTCAAGGGGTACATTTTCTTATCAAAGGAATTGTTCCGTAGGCTTGTATGTATTATGCACGCCAGGTTTGCTTTTGACAAATGGTTTTTTTCTTTTTCTTTCATTCTACTGAAAATTCAGAGTTCAACAAATCATATTGAAATTTTCTTAATAGAAATAGAGCGCTTACGTTCCAAATTAAAAGAAAAGGAAATCATATATATTTTTTCTTTCATATTGAATATTAATTATTTTAAATTGATTATATAAAATTAAAATGTTTATTTTTAATATTATTATAATATAATTTTTTTTTTTATCACAAAATTCATTGAGATAAATAAGTATACACATTTAGTTATGGTTTAAACTTTGTTTTAAAAAAAAAAAATCCTAAAACTTTAACAATTACCTCATAAAGACTATAATATAATATTAACAAGTCACTAAATTATATTTATATAATAAAATATTATTTATAATTTGATATTTTGAACAATAAAATTATATCTTAAATTATAAAATTGATAATAAAATAGTTACATATTATAATATTTTAATTACATGTATCAAATAACATTAGCTTAACCAATTACATTCGTTATCTTTCAAGGAGGATACCTATGTTCGAATCTTGTCAAGATATACATCCATAATTGCTAAACTATTATAATATATTTATGTGGTAATGATGTAAAAATTGGACCCATTTTAATCCCAAACAACAAATTAAAATAATAGTTTAATTATTTGTTAGTCAAAAGAGAGTTATTTTCATCTAAATAACTTTCTTTTTAATCACAAATAATTAAACTATTTTTTTAATGCAAAAAAGAATTTTGGATCATCTTTTCATCCATTGTGATTTCTCAAATAAGGTGTTCAATTTTCTATTGAATTATTTTTCTATTAAATAGATGTTACCTCAAACTTTCGAGGAACTTTTCACTCAGTGGAAATCCTCCTTCATCAGTCACAACCTCACTAAAGTTTGGGATATGGTTCTTCCTCATTTTTTATGAGGTATCTGGTGGGAGAGGAACAAAAGATTTTTCAAGGATATTGCTAGGGATTAATCCTTTGTCTTTAAAAGGACTAATGATGCTATTGAAAATAATCTGGCTATATTTGATGTTGGAAATGGTAGGGAGGAATTTTTGGAGAAAGGGGTTGTTGTTAGTCAAAATTTGAATCTAGGAAATTTTGCTTCTATATCCACTATTCAAAAAAGATTGGCTACTAGATGACATAAACCTGCTAAAGGGTGGGTCATTCTAAACTTTTATGGGGTTGCCAAAGGTAACCTCGAGAGGGCTAGTGGAGGGGGTGTTGTTAGAAATGATAATGGTGAGGTCATTTGGGCTTACGCTAAATATTATGGTATTTAAACCAACCACCTAGCTGAAGCTAAGGCACTTTTCTTGGGTGTTCATAAGGTTTTTGAGGGAGGATTTAGAAGAATTCTCATGCAAGGTGAATCTGTGAGCATCATTCGGGATCTATAGGTTGGAAAGACTGATAATTATTTCATCTATAATATTATTAAAGATGCCTCACAGATTCTAGAAGGTATGTTAGAAATTAAAATTGAGTATATTTATAGGGAAGGTAACCAGGTTGCTCATGTTATGGCCAATTTGGGGTTGGATAGTGGCCAATTCAAAATTTGGGAAGATAATTTCTCTTCATGATTAGTGATAATTGTTGCTTTGGAAGAATTGGGCCTACCTATCCATTGGTCTTTTTATTTTCTTTATACTTGGATGAGATCTTATTTTTGTTATAGTGATCCTCTCTTTGGGGGGTGTATCTTGGGGGTTGGCCCTTTTGCTATTTGATGGTTACCATTCTCAAGGAATATGCTTGATTTTTTGCCTTCACCCTTACTCTTTGAGTTTGGAGTTTTGTTATCTACATCTTTATGTATGTATTTACTGCCCTTCCAGTCTTATGCAAAAATAGAGTAGAACCATTAATATCTCTAAAGGAGAGTTGAGTAAAATTTCTCCTTTATGCCCTATTGGGTGGTGGGTTGGTATTTGATTTTGGATGGTTGTTTTGGTTTAAATTCTATTTATTTTGACCTTGGAGGTTGCCTTATGCTTAATTGGTCTTATATTTCCCTATCTCCTCTAATGTAAAAGGTTCTAGAACCTTTCAAAACCCTATTTTTCACCATAATAAAAAAGAGTTATTTTTTCTTTTTGTTCTAGATCACTTGGGAAGAGTAGGGAAAGAATGTGAATAAAAAGCAAGTGTAAGTAAGGAATAAGCCTTATTTTTATTGCTCTAAATATTTGATAAAATTCAAAAATATGATGAAATCTAGGTAGCATAGAAAGAAGGACATATTTGAAATCTCTAGTTAGAAGGTTGCCTTAGTTGGAAGTATGAATGCCCATGTTGGAGATAATAGGAAGAGTGAATATATGGTGATTTTGATCAAAACAATAGATGTTACACTAGAAGTGATTATTAAGAATGAGATAATCAAGCATGATAATATCTTTTAAAAGTAGATGGTTAATATGGCAATTCCATATATACTGGCTAGGGTTTTTGGAGATACAAAATTGAATCAATTGAAATTGAGGATTATATTCAAATTATTCCATGATTTTTTTCCTAAGGGTTATTTTTTTCCTCATCATATTTTTCACTTCAAAAATTAGAGATAAAATAATGGGTGTTGGTCCATGGATTAGGGAAGATATATCCTAAATTTAAGACCATAAAGTGAGTTTTTCTATCGAGACAGAAACAATTAAAAAACTTATAATGTGGGTTAGGCTTTTCAGACTTTCATGTCAACTTATCAATAAGGATGTTTTTGAAGAATATTGACAATACTCCAGGGTAGTTAATCCAAGAGGGATCAACTACTAAGAAGTGAAAGCATACTATATATATTCACACATGTGTTGCTATAGATATTTCAAAACCTTTGTCATCATATATGAAGATTATATTTAAATCAAGAGAATGATATTAACAAGTGGATTATGAAAGCATAGTATTATGATGTTATAAATGTTATGAGGCTAGACACATGACAAGATATTGCAAATTAAAAATAATGTAAAAAGAGAGAAAATACTTTTAATAAGATAAACTTCAAGATAATGGAAGGAGATCATATTATATTGTAGTAAAATTTAGATTAGATCAAATATATTCCACTCCCAAAAAGGAGATAAATAAATCCTATCTACAACATCATATGAGAAAGAACATCATAGTTTACCTGAATCCATCATTAGAATAACAAAGAAGGATACAAGGAATGAGAGAGTACCATGTGCAAGTTAAAATTCAAAAGGAATTAAAGGTTCAAAGGAAGACATGGAGGAAGATTTTTAAACAAAGGTAGAAGAGTTATTCTAGGTATATTATCTTCATTTTTAAATTTTTTATTAAATCCTTTCATTGCAATAAAAATAAAAGTAACATAGATATTATCCCTCACACTTTAGGTTTTTAAAGGTAGCATAATAAAGAGATGAATATGGGGGTATCCATAGAAATTTAGGGTTTTTAAGGCACCATAAGAAGGTAATTAATATAGAGGAATGCCTTTGCAATTTGGGATTTCTAGGGCAGTATAAAAAAGGAAGTGCTTTTAAGGCTAGTTATTACACTTCAAATCCTTATGAGGAACACTAATGATGCATGATGTAATAGTTAGGCTTATAATTGTTTATTAGGCTTAATAATTTTTATTTTCTCCTATGTACCACATGAAGCTTCTTAAAACTCATGTTAGCTATAATTTTTTAGATTTTTTTTAGCTTCTAGCATTAGCTCGTTAGGTTGTTATGATCTCTAGTTAGCTGGTTGTTAGATTTCTTATCCTGCTATCTAGATTTAGCAATAAAATATTTGTATGCCTCTTATGATTTATTTATTGTATGTTTATTCTTGGTACTTAATTAAGCATCCACTATAATGCAATTTACAGCTTCCTGTCAATTCCACATCAATGGTATTAGAGTAGGTGGTGATTAGTGGATTTGTAATAGTTTTAGCCCTTATCCTACTCACTTTATTGCTTAAGCCCATGAAAAATGTCTAGGTAAGTGGCAATTGAGTTGAAAATTTATCATTTGCATGAGTTGTGTTTTCACAAGAATGAAACATCCTATGGAGCTCAAGGAACTTTTTGTTTTAGAGATTCATATTATTCTTCAAATGAAATATTTGTCTGACTTATTTTAGAAATTTAAGTAGCTCATTGCCTCATCCATGTAGATGTAGGATTATTTACCTCAAGCACAAGTATAAGAACTTGTTGTCAATTACATCGATGATTTAGTGTCTTAAAATTAGTTTGATGATGATTTAACCTACCATATTACTATAGTTGTTGTTCGATCTAGTGATTCATCATACTCTCCATCGACATGATCATCACTCGATCTAAGTGTACCAAAAATTCATTATCGCTCTAATGTTGCACAATAACAATGATTATTTCAAACATTGACTAGACATGTTGTCTAGCATTGCTCTTAGTTGTCATTTACATTGATTTGTTATCACCTGCTTGCACCAGTTTGCACTTATCTATTGTACATGTTAGCTAACATTTCGATGTCAAATTTATCAATGTCGAGTTTCACAAAAAACCCTCTTTTCAATTAACTTATCAACATCAACATATGTTAGTATCATTGTTGGACGATAAAAGACACGTTCATTTGAATTTTGATGTGCTATCGGTATTATTTTTCTTTATCAAGGTTGAAAACTCTAGTCTTACATTTTTCAAGGGTAATTGACCATAAAATTATAGTAGAAAATCTTCTCTATCATAAAATTCTTGACAAGCATAGATGGCCTTCAAACAACAATAGATGAATAGCAAATTAGCACTACTAATTCCTTTGCCCTTGGTAGACTGCAAGGAAAAATATTTTTGGAACACAAATTGATGGTGCAACATGTGGTGCTTGGCCATTGGAATTATATAAAAATCCTTCACCATTGGTGGAGCAAGAACTAGTCATTGGAAAACTTTCTTGGTGCATTTGACCATTGGTGTTTCTTGAGCACACAAGTAACCATTGGAATTCAAACTTATCCATAAGCATAGAGGAAAAACAAAATGAAAACAAAAAGAGGGTACAAGTTTATATGTTATTTAATGATTAATTAATTAATTACTTTTAATTATATCATTATTTTAATTATCATGTGCATTTTGTATAAAAATAGTTTACCTTTTCATTAAATAGCCTATTATTTATGAACTGATGACTTAGTATATAATTTTCCAAGCTTTACCTTTGTATTATACAAGAACTTTTTCTTGTAATTACTTGAAAATTGTACAAGATTTGTTAACCTTTGTTGTGAACCACTTTGATTCTTTAGCATAAATTATATAACTCCATATGGCTATCACATGTTTTGTGATGGCTATCAATTTAGCAAAAAAATGGCTACATTAGCCAATATAGTTAGTGTCTTGGCCAATAAGGTGAATGACATAATTATACAAGATGCCCCAAGTGATATGAAGATCTACAATAATAACCTTTGATCCAATATTAAATTTTAAGTCAAATTGTATGATGGTTCTCAAGATCCAAATGTGTTCACTAGTTGGATCCTTGATATGGAGTTGTGGTTAATTATCTTATACTCAAAATTTGAATGAGGAGAAAATCTCTTTTGCATAACTCAAGCTCTCTAGGTTAGCAAATATTTTTATAATAGAATGACATGAAGGCCAAAATCCACTCAACACTTAGGAAATCTTATCAAGGCTTTTAATGAGAATTTCTATCCTTCTAATTATGAATAGGATCACATTGTAAAGTGGTTTTGGTTGCGATAAAGTAACAATATGTTTGTGCAGGATTATATTTTTCAAATTAATATCTTGAACATCTCACTTGGTGTGGTGGACGTAGTTTCTATACTTATCATTAAGTTAAAAATTGGCTTATAGGAGCACCCATATAGGAAATTGAAATATAGTCCCCTTTCCTTGCTAGATGCATCCTTCAACCATGCACAACTTGCCAAAGAGAAACATGTTGCTCAATTGATAGGATCTCGATCTTCATTTTTTTAAGGCACTTCCAAGGTTCTAAATTAGCAACAATAGAGATATAAGGTGAAAAGGTATTCTTCCTCATTTTATTTTCCTTCCCCCTCTTCATTTACTTCCTCTTCTTCTTATTCATCCAAAACTTTTTCTTTTTCTTCTTCATAAAATTACTCATCCTTTTCAGTTTGGATATAAAGTTTGGCTCTACTTGGATAAATGATATTTTTTAGAGAAGGCACATAGTAAGATCAAACCACTCCACTATGGGCCGTACACCATACTCCAATAGGTGTTTATGAATACCTTTCACCTTGATATTTTGGCTCACCTTAGCATTCATAACGTCATCAATATGGATCTTCTAAGGTTGTATCATGATTATACTTTGAAGATCAATCTTATCATCACTCATATTTTAGATATGGTACATGATTTTAGGTTTTATTTTATTTTGACTGAGTTTTAAACATGAATACTTGTCAGACTCAACATGTTTCTTCCACTTCTCACCTTGTTTCCCATTGAGATCAACTTCCATACTAGGCTCGTTGGATATCACACCATCATATACCCTAATATTTTCCTTTTTTCTTAAGAGCATTGGATGCCAATGCTTTTATGGTGGGGAGGGATGATGAGGAACACTAATGATGTAGGATGTAATAGTTAATCTTAGGATTTTTTATTAGGCTTAATAATTTTTATTTTCTCTTATGTACCACATGAAGCTTATTACAGCTTATGTTAAATCTAGTTTGTTATATATTTGTTAGCTTCTAGCATTAGCTTGTTAGTTTGTTACGATCTCTAGCTATTTTGTTGTTAGCTTTATTATCCCGTTATCCATATTTAGTAGGTAGGTATTTGTATGCTTCTTATTATTTATTTCTTGTATGTTTCTTCTTGGTGCTTATTTAAGCATCCACTATAATGTATTGCAACTTCATGTCAGTTACACATAAAATCCCTTAGAGAAAAACAAGCCTATAGATAATAATTCTTACTATAAACAATATTAAAAATAAGAAATATCAAAAAATATAAAAGTGTTGGTGGGAATGAAAAAGAAAAGAAAGACCCAAGAAGAAAAAAATAAAAGCAAACTCAGAGGAATATCAATATGGGAAAACAAAATCAAATATCACAAATTTTCAAATAAGCAAGGCTAAGCCCATAAATAAAAACAAAAAGTGATGATGAAAAATGAATATCAGAGGCATGAATAAGAACCTTGAAAAAAGAGGTATTGTGTAATTGATACGATGTTATAGCCAATTTTTTTATAATATGGAAACCAAGTAGATATTTGTGGTGTTGATCTTTATTTTTAGGTTATTTCTTGCAATTTGAATCCCGATGAGGAACACTAACGATGTTTGATGTAATAGTTAGGCTCAGGATTGATTCTTAGGCTTAGTAACTTTTATATTTCCCTATGTACCATAAGAAGATTATTACAACTCACGTTATCTCTAGTTCATTAGATTTTTATTATCTTATAATGTTAGCTTGTTAGGTTGTTATGATCTCTAGCTAGTTGGTTGTTAGATTTATTATCTTACTATCTAGATTTAGTAGTTAAATCTTTGTATGTCTCTTATTATTTTTTCTTGTATGTTTCTTCTTGGTTCTTATATAAGCATCCACTATAATGCAATTTGGAGCTTCATGTCAGTTCTACATCAATGGTATTACAGCAGGTGGTGATCAATGGTTTTGGGTTAGTATTAGTCCTTATCTTACTCACATTGTGGCTTAATCCCATGAATAATGCATGAGGAAGCAACAATTGAGTTTGAAGGCTATCGTATATATGAGTTATGTTTTCACAAGGATGATACAACTTCAAAACTTGGGTAACTCATTGTTTTGGAGATTCTTCTTCTACTTTGCATAATATCTATGTTTGACTTCTTCTAAATGTTTGAGCAACTTACAACCTCATCCACATAGCTGTAATATTATTTACCTCAAACATAGGTATAGGAACTTATTATCAATTACGTCAATGAGTTGGTGTCTTGAAATTAGTTCGATAATGAATTAACCTACCACATTGTTGTAGTTGTTGTTTGACCTGATAATTCATTATACTCTCCATTGACATAGTATTTAGTTAATTTGAGTGCATTGTACCTCCATTGTCACTCTAATATTGTGTAATAACAATGGCCATTTTTATCATTAAACAAACATGTTCAATGTTACTCCTATTTTTCATTAACATCAATTTGCTATCGCCCACTTGCACCAGTTTGCAATTATCTATTGCATGTGATAGTCAAAATTTTGATATCAACTCTATCAATATCAAGTTTTGTAACAAGTTCTCTCTCATTGAGTAACTTGTCAATGTCCATGTATGAAAACCTCATCGATGAACAGTTGAAGACACATTCATTTAAACTTTTATGCACTATCAATATCACTTTTTTTCATCGAGGTTAATAACTCTAGTCTTAAAAATTTTAGTGATAATTAACAATAAAATAGCAATGAACGATATTCTCCATGCAAAATTTCCTAATATCTATAAACGACCTTTGTACAACAATGGACGAATAGCAAATTGATATCGCTAAGTCCCTCACCCTTGGTAGACTGGATGGGAAAATATTTTTGGCATACAACTTGATGATGCAACACATTGCACTCAATCATTATTGCCACATAACTCCTTCACCATTGGCAAATCAAGAACTAGCCATTGGAAAACATTCTTATCATGTTTTATCATTGTTGTTTCCTAGGTAGCAAGTAGCCATTGGAATTTAAATTTCTCCATAAGCACAAAGGAAAATCAAATTGCAAACCAAAAAGGGGTAAAATTTTATATGTTATTTAGTGATTAATTAACTAAGTACTTTTAATTAATTAATTACTTCAATTATCTTGTGCTTTTTTGTGTCAAACTAGTTTGTATTTTCATTAAATAGTCCATTATTTATGAATTGGTGAGTTAGTATACAAGAATTTTTTCCATATAGTTTTCCAAACCTCACCTTTGTAATATACAAGAATTTATTCTTATAATTTCTTGGAAATTGCCCAAGCTTTGTCACCCCTTGTTGTGAACCCATTTAGTCCTTTAGGAATTATTTTTTATCTCCATCAAACTATCACCCTCTTCTACTATGGCTACCAATGTAATGGAACAAATGGTTGCATTAGCCAATATAGTTAGAGTCTTGGCCGATAAGGTCAATGACATAACTATACAAAATACCCCAAGTGATGTAAAGATCTACAATAATAACCTTTACTCCAAAACTAAATGCAAATTTAAATTGTATGATGGTTCTCGAGATCCAGATGTGTTGAATAGTTGGATCCTTGATATGGAGACGTGGTTATCTAATACTCAAACTTTGGATGAGGATAAATTCACCTTTACAAAACTTAAGCTATTTGGGTTAGCAAACATTTTGATAATGGAACGACATGAAGACCAAAATCCACTCAACACTTGGGAATATCTTATCAAGTATTTGAAGGAGAACTTCTCTTCTTATAATTATGAACAATATCTCATTGTAAAGTGTTTTTGGTTATGACAAAGTAATAGGTTGTGCATATTACTTGGTGTGGCAAATGCAACTATTGCACATATCATTAAGTTCAAATTTACCTTATAGGAGAACATGTATAGGGATTTGAAATATACTTCTTTTTCATCGCTAAATATGACCTTCAACCATGCATAACTTGACAAAGAGAAACATGTTGCTTAATCAAGATGGTCTCAATCTTCTTTTTATTTAGGCACTTCCAAGGCTCTAAATTAGCAGTAATAGGAATTGAAGGTGAAAAATTATTCTTCCTTCTTTTATTTTCCTTCTCCCACTTTATTTACTTCCTCTTCTTCTTCTTCATTAAAAACTTCTTCTTTCTGTAAATCTCAAAAGGATTGTAATTTTTTTAATAAGAAAGGATATCTTCAGTTCCAATGTTACGAGTTCAAAAATATGAGGAAGAAATCATTGGTTGTATAGTATCCAAATGAAGACCCAAAAGATAGTCTTATTGAAACTATAGGGGAATATAGAACATATAATTATTTAAAAGGTATATTAAACAATGTCATCTTGATGAATCAAAACTCTTAAATAGGTGACTATGATAACTTGTTCATCATAAGAGCTCACCTTGCTCATGATTATTCAATTGATTGTATAATAAAAAATGACTCAAAAATAATTTGATTGTGAGGCCTATTGTTGATAAGTTGAAGCTACCTCTAAACCCACATCCTCATACTTATTCATTTGGATGGAAGGATAGTGAGACCACCTCTAGCATCACACACACATGCATGGTCTCATTTGATTTTGACCCTATGTTTGTGGATAATGTAATGTGTGATGTCACTTCCAAGGATTGTTGTGGATATAATGCTTGGAAAACCTTATCAATATGATAGGAATATTACTTGTAATGCATACAAAAATACTTGAACTTTTCTATTATATACTAAGTCATATATAATTAAGTGCACTCAAAAAATAACCAATTTGGTATTACATTGCAGAAAAGAATAGAAAGTTGTAAATCAAGAAAAATAATTGGCACTCATCTTCATAGGACCATAGAATTAAGGAATCCAAGCACCACTTCACAAGTCTACCAAGCATGCCTTACTAAAAAAAAATTAGCAATCATATTCTCATGTGCTTAAGGAACCATCCACACTTCCACTACACCAAAAAAGGTATTTAAAAATGGTTATTAACCACGCTTAAAGATATTTAAGGGTGATTTTCAAACCATCATCTTTGAGGGCATCTTAAAAATTCCATGTTATACAATGGAAGTTAAACACCACCTCAAAAAACTGCCCTCTTAGGTTCTAATATGGTGGTTTATAACTATCATCTCGATAGTTAGTAGCTGCCATATTAGGGGCCTAAAATAGTGGTTTTCGCTACCATCTTAGAGGACTAAGACGATGTCTAAAATCCATCAATTTAGACCCCTAAGAAGATGGATACTGATCACCTTATAGGGTTCTAATATGATGGCTAAAACATATTGTCTTAGGTATCTAATATGGTGGCTAAGACCACCATATTAGATCTCTAGGAGAAAAAAAATAAAAACTTTGAAAGAATAATTTGAGATAAGGCCATTGATTTAAGTCCATAAGAGGTAGTACTAATCAAGAAGAAGGCCAAATCCATTCACTAGTAACTAGGTGAGTATATTCCATGTACATCTCTTAATTGTAAATGCAATTACTTGTTTTTATTGCCTTGCAATAAATCCTTATCTTATGGTCATTATTTTGGTGTCATTCACTTGAATTACTTTTGTGGCTAGTGTGTAGGTTGTATTTAGTTCATTTCAGTCAATTATACTAGAACATTAAAGGATGTCAAGCAACTAGAAGATCATAGTGCAGAGAAGACCCAGGGTGAAGTCTACTCAAGTGATAAGAGTTTATAGATGTCATTCAATTACCTATTAACAAGGCAAGTCCATACAAAGGAAGATAAAGCAAAAATATAAAAAGTGAGATTCTATAAAATAAAAGTTGAATATAAGTGTATTCAAAGGTTAAATATTCAACCTTCATATTCAATATACTATATTCAAAATGACATTTTCAAAAGAAGATATTGCTACAAGTAAGTTGAATTCAAGCATTGAACCTATGTCAAGCATAAATCATAAATCTAAAAATGTAATAGTCAATGCCAATGATAGCACCAAACATTAAAATCAAAACTATATAATCACTTGCAATATGGTTAAAATATGAAAGCATCAACTATATCTAGGGATTTGAAAACTATCCAATTTAAACCATATTTGAGAGAGACACAACAAAGTGATTATTGCTGGGAAGCAGATTGATTATGTGTTGGGAAGTAGATAATAACCCAATTCCATAGAAGTTGAAGTTGATGGTATTAAGAAGGAAACACAAAATTTAGATGCAATTTTACTTGTAGTCTATCATTTTGATTAAAATTTTCATAACATCATCCTCAAAAATTATCACAAGTATCCAAGAAATATTATGGTTCAATTTCTACCAAAATAATATAAGAGGTAACTATGTTTTGTGTATTAAATTAATAAGTAAAAATTGGCATCGATACTCAAGCAGACCAAAAAATAATTGTTAATAATTAATTGTATCTCAAACAGACATGTTTAATAAATTTTGTAACATACACACTATTCTTACCGTAACAATCAAGCCAAAAAAGTATGACATAGAAGCAAAGGAGTCAACAACACAATGATTTTCATCAATGCTTTGGAGGTAAATCATTTTTCAATAGGAAAGGGAATATGACATATCCCTAAGCAAGTATAATATAATAATTTTTTTCCCCAAGTATAATATAATATTAAATACAAGAGAGAAGTTATATTTCATCACACATCCATTCAAGCCAATGTGTCATTAGAGAACAAGAAATTTACACCAACTGAATAACATTGATTATCATGTATCTTGTATTTTTATCAAAATTTTCACACATGATATGCAATAGATGTTACTTAACAGACCTAATGAGTCCATTACATTCATCTCTACTCTTTTCAAGTTTCTCATTTGAAAGCTAAAGACACAAAGTTCCATCAATAGCTCCAGTACAAAGTTTTTCATTCAGTAAAAAAAGTTTGGATAAAAATTATATCTTACTTTGAATCTATTGAGGGTTTTAGATATTCCAAGAAAGGATCCTCTAATCCTTAGATTTCCAAAGAACCAAGAACTTCTTGGTTGTATGTTTTAACAGAGGGGAAGGGGATGACACTTGGGACTCCCTATTGCTTTCGTCACTAATATGGGAGAAACAAGGCTTGAGGAGAGGAAGAGGATACCCTCTCAACAGTTTTTGACAATATGGCTAATTATTCATATCATTAGCAAAAATAATATCAACAACAACCAAATGTTGAATCCAGTTTGAGTTGCAAGTTTTACTTTGCTTTGCAGGATTTTGTTTTGCTAGAGGATAAGCAAATATGTTCAGCTATAGTACCCATTTCTCACCATCTATGTATCTAAAGGTTATATTTTTATCTGTAAACACAAGATGATGCAAATATTTATTTGAACAAATGCTACCATTGGACCTGTTTAGTGTTTCTAATGTACACAACTCGTTTCTTTGTAGAAACATTGTTTCTTACCGTATTCAAGATAAGAAGAACAAGTATTAAAGGGGAACGAGACTCCATATACCAATCCAGTTAGAAAGCAAGGGGGCAACTAATCCTGATGAAAAGCAAAAATTAATAATGTCCCAAAACAAACCATAAATCCATTTTCAGACCAAATAATATATTTATAGAATAAAATATGTGTATTTACACCTGTAAGGAGGGGAAAAGTAAAGGTAAAGCTCTTCCTAAAAAATAAATTTGAAGTAGTTTGTCATTGGATTATAAAGAGTGTGGCACTAAGGGTATACATTTGATATTTTAGATTAAGCTTGACCTTTCTTTGGTGAAACACATCCATAGCTATAGCCACAATTTATGTCTAATGGAACTCTTAGCCATAGCCACAACGTATATCTAAAATACAACTAAAACAAAGTAAAAAATAGTTTAAGCATGTTTCTCTAATGGTTATATTTTTTTAAATATGTATGCAAATGTGTGCTTTTAACTCCCCAACCTACACAACTTCTTCCCTTCAGGTTGCTTTGTTGTTCTTCTATGGTTCTTGTTTCTTCTTCTCGGTATCACAAATTTAGGATATATACCCAAGTAAATGTAATATATTTGCAAGAAAGAGAAGGGGAGGGGAGAGAAGGAAGGTTGAGATTATATGAATTATACAAAAATTAAGAAAGCAGTTCAATTTGCAAGGAATAATGTCTGAAGGTTTCCTTTGGAGAAGGAAAAAATAAAAAATAGAACACTTACTGTATAAAATGACAATGTCCTTTGCAAGGCGATAGCTATCATAATAAAGTCCTATGAGATAATATATAACCCTTATACTCAGCCAGAATTTGGATACAAATGATAAATTCAATAGATGACCAAAATAGTTAAACAATAGCCAGAATTTTTTTTAATAAGCTAAAAAAAATTCTTGTGATTAGCCCCATTGATGTAATTCTTGTAAGTCAAAGTCAATATTTCTCAATGGTATGACAATGGATATTTTGTTCATCTTTGGATACAAAAGATAAATTCAACAGATGACCAAAATAGTTAAACAATAGCCAAAATTTTGATTTTTAATAAGCTAAAAAAAATTAAGTTTACATAGGTTTTTATGAGGGGTCCTGCTTCCCTCGTACCAAGTGGGGTTTGAACTTGGGTCTCCTAAATGAAAACCTAAAAACTTTACCACTACAGTAAGCTTGCAACTTAACAATAACCAAAATTTTTGGAATAAATACACTCAATGTAATATCTTGGTTGGTCTGTGCTGGGAATATTATTATTCACCTTACAGGTTTCACTAAAAGGTAAAGGTAAAGGTGGGTATTTTACATCCCAACCTACCCATCAAAACTAGTGGGCATATGGGATTATACTTTATCTTAGATATCTTGTTCAAATTTTGCACCTCAGATTCCAACCCTTTGACAAAGTTCATGTTAAATTGGGCTATCAAGCAATAACATCTATCACTATTCATATCTAATAATCTTCCTCATAGTTGCTTGCTTGTTTCATTATAAAATATATTCAGTGACTAATATATGAAATGAGATTTGAATTTCAGAACATTCATACCAATACCATATTATTAATACTCTTTGTGAACTTTGCAAGGAAATTGTGGATAAATACAATTCAAAAATTAAGAATCTTGCTCTAAAGTTGTTGAATTTAATTGTTGAGACTCTATGCTTGAAGACTGACTATTTTGAGCATTCTTTTGGAAATACCTATCAAAATATGTGGATAAATTACTATCCACCATGTTTGAGGCCTGATCTTGTTCTAGGCCTCAGCCCACATGCAAATGGATCTGGCATTACACTATTGCTATAGGACAATGATGGCAATTTGAGTTATTTTATGTTGTCATTGATGTCACATGGATCACATTGAGTTTTTGTGGCCAAAGCATTTCATAAATAAGCATTTATGATATTTTGGAGAGCATGGATATATACAGAGTTTTTGTGAAAACCAAGGCAGGAAAAATAAAAGGTTTTATTTAAAACCATGGATGGCAGATTTGAAATGGGTTTTTCTTAAAACCCAGATTGGCTTTTCATTTCGTCGAAAAAGGTGCCCCCATGATGGAGATATTTATTTTTAAATATTTAGTTTAAATTTTAAATTATTTAAAATTTTAATTTTAATTTTAAAATTAAATATATTAATTTTAGCACCGACTAAAGAAAGGAGGAAAGGCTATATTAATTTATAGCACCGACATCTAAAGAAATAGGAAAGGCATATATATATATATATATATATATATATATATATATTATATATATATATATATATATATATATATATATATATATATATATATATATTTAGTAGTTATGCCAACAAAATCTTAGACTTCATGATCCCAACGCTTATTTTTCGAATGCCTTCGATTGGGGAACGAATTGCGAAAAGAGAGAGAAGTGTGACTTTGGTCTATTGAAAAATCGTTTGCGGAGTTTAATAAGATGCATAGGCATCTTTGGCCTAGCGGTTCGTGCATTGTGTGTTACGCAGGAGGTCCTGCGATCGAGTCCCACCATGGTTATTTGCTTTGTTGAAGCGCTCGAAGCACTGTTAAGTTTTTCTAAGGGTGCAAAAGTTTATGATATAAGTTTTTGTTCGTGTCCCTTTGGACACATGAGGGCATGTGGCCCAATGGCAGGTTGGCTATGGTTAAAGCGCTGAGCAAGGAGATGTCACGAGATCGAATCCTGTCAAGGACAGAGGCAAGTTAATAATTTTTTTAATATATTTTATTTTTCTAAAGTTGCCCTAGGAGGAATAAGGGTTGTGATGCATGTTTAGAAAAAGAGAGATTTCTGGTGTTTCTCCTTTTGAAAGTATATCATATTATATATCGTTGGAAAGATTATTTTGAGGGCTATTTGATTAACTTTCTTAGAGGGAGAAATAAGGTGTATGTAAAGAGATATTTCTGTTTTTGTAAAGGGTTTCAAAAGTGAAGGTTGTTTTGTTCTTTTTCAAAGGTGATTAATTCTTTCATGAGGGGACATGTTGTATCTTATTGAGTAGGAGTGATAAGGTGTTATTTGGATATTATTGTTGTGATATTAATCATGATCTCTAACCCTTGTTGAAAGTTGAAAAATAAGTTTGTTGAGTGTGGCAGATTTAGTGGACATCCAATAAGGCATCAAAAGGTATGAGCAATATTCTCCATTGACTTTGTTTATGGTGGTTGATTTCTGAAATATCATTGGAGAGAAAATGATTGATTGTGGTTTCCTTTTTGAAAGTGGTTGGTTGAATGCTTCAAGGTTTTCTGGTTTGAGAGTTGTGTTTAAACCTTGTTTTATAAGCATAGTTGTTGAAGCCCATTGGTTATGCAAAGAACTTGAGTTAGAAAAGAACATGAGTATCATTGTTATGTGAGATTTGTGGTTGAGCATTGTTGGAAATATTTGAGTTGGTTGATACATGCTTGGACTAGGGTTTTGTGAGAAAGAGTTGTCCCTTGTGGTGATTGGTTGAGTTGAGTTGATTGAGCCTAGTCAAGTGATTGTGTGAGGTGATTTTTCAAGTCCCATGAAACAAACAATTCTATAATTCTGATTTGGGTTGAGATTGAGCTTTGATATTAGAACATATTGAGTCTCTAACAATTCTCTTTATGCTTCTATAATATTTGAGTTGAGTTAAGATTGACTTGAGTTGAGTTGAGATTGATTTGAGTTGAGATCATTGTGGATCATTGTTGTCATCCATTGTAGAGTGCATTGCCATTCATTGTTGAATTCATCATTGAGCCTTACCTTCATAGATTTGTGGATGAGATTTGAGTGCTACTTGAGCATGATTGGTTGAGCCTTTGAGAAGGCATTTTGGGATAGATTTGTGGACATATTTGTGGTAATTTTTGTGTATGATTGATTGAGCCTTTGAGAAGGCTTTTGGAAAAAAATTGTGGATAGTTTTGGGACAATATTTTGAGCAAGTTCTTGGTGAGCTTGTTGAGCAGATTTTGAGCAAGTTCTTGGTGAGCTTGTTGAGCATATTTTGAGCAAGTTCTTGGTGAGCTTGTTGAGCAAATTTTGAGCAAGTTCTTGGTGAGCTTGTTGAGCATATTTTGGGTAAGTTCTTAGTGAGCTTGCTAGAGCAGATTTTGGGCAAGTTCTTGGTGAGCTTGCTGAAGTAGTTTTGGGCAAGTTCTTAGTGAGCTTGCTAGAGCAATTTTGGGCAAGTTCTTGGTGAGCTTGTTGAAGCAGATCAGTGGATTACCTACCTAAGTAGATCAGTGTATTGCCTAGATTTGAGCAGATCAAAGTAATCATTTGTATTGGGATAAGGATCCTTATTTCTGTGTGAAATATTATAAGGAGATTATCTTGTGGAGTACCCCACATTGGGGGAACCACGTTAAATCTTGTGTCTCAATTGTGTGTGGTGATTTGTGCACTTGTTTACTATTGCTATCTATGTCATTAATGCACACTGCTATATTTGGTTATTGCAATTAAGGACACTAATTGATATTGGTTTGGAAAGAAAGTAAAAAGTGGGTGCTATACTGTTCACCCCCTCTCAAGTATAAGCTTGTGTTCTTCAATTGGTATCAGAGTGGGTTCCTTCGAAAAGGCTAACAACTTGAGGGTAGATTCTACAAGAACACAGATGGCTTCACAGAATGGATTATCTACAAATAAGGCTCCACTGTTTGACGATAACAATTATGCTTTCTAGAGCATGAGAATGAAGAACTACTTGATATCACAAGGATATGAGGTATGGCAGATGGTTGAAAAAGAGTATAAGGTTGAAGGTGATCCCGAGGTAGATAAGACTATCAAGAAATTGGTTGAGATCAATGCAAGGGCAATGAATTGTATTTTGAGTGGGCTACATGAAACAAATTTTGCAAAGGTCATGGTATGTAATTCAACTAATGAAATGTGGACCAAGTTACGGAATACTTATGAAGGAGATTCCAAGGTAAAGTTGGCAAAACTACAAACTCATAGAAAAATATTTGAGGAATTGAAAATGGAAGATTCTGAAGATATTGCAAAGTTTTTACTTCGAGTTGATGAGATTACTAACACCATGAGAGGCCTAGGATTTGAGATGAAAGAATCAGAAGTTACTCAAAATGTTTTGAGATCACTTCCCATGAAGTATGATGCAAAGGTTTCAGCAATAGAAGAAACAATGGATATCAACAAGCTAACAATGGAAGAACTACAAGGAACTCTCACAACTTATGAGATGAGGGTGAGTAAGCATCAAGTTCCAATAAAAGAGATTGCATTCAAGGCTTCAGAGAAAAATAAAGGGAAAGTTCTAGAGACAGATAAAGATTCAGATAATGATGAGGAAGCTAACTTCATCAAAAGGAAAAAGGACTTAAGAAATTACAGGGATATGAAGAAAGTCAAATGCTACAAGTGTGGTGATTTTGGTCACTATGCACACAAGTGTCCACATGAAGAAAACAATGATGATGAAAAGCAGGGTCACAAAAGAAAAGAATATGGAAAGCATAAGCATGACAAAGATGACAGATACAAGCAAAACAGGTATGAGAAGAAGAAAAGTTTTCGTAAGACAAAGAAAACTTTCTACATTGAAGAAGCAAGTGATGGTTCAGTTCACAACAATAAAGACCAGTCAGATGAAGAAGAATGTACATTCTTTGGAATAAGTGAAGAAAGGCAAGAACACCTATTCCTAGGTATTGAAGTTAAAGAAGAGGATATATCTATCGAAGAAAGACATGAAGAGCTTGCCATAGCCATTGAGCAAGAAAATAGGTACAAGAAGGGTCTAAGAATACTAAAATGCTTCATATGCAGAGATTTTGGGCATATAGATGATGATTGCACATACTACAACAATTGCAACAAGGAAAGTTTATTTGTTGAAAAAGAAAGCAACAGTTCCAGTAATAGTTCTAGCAGCAGTTCTAGTGACAATTCCAGCAGCAGTGATGATGAAGAAGAGGAATCCACAAAACAAGAGAATAAAATCAGGATATTGGAAAGGAAAATCAAAAGGCTTGAAAATAAGGTTCATGAAAATGAAAAGGTCAAAATGATGCTTAATCAACACATTCAAGATTTGGAAAAAGAGCTTCAAGAAACAAAAGAGCTTGGCATCACTATTTCTGAGAAATTGAAGGAGAAGAAAGAAAGATGTAATCAGTTAGAAGAAGAAGATCAGAAATGTTTGGGGACCTACATAAATGAGTTAGCACGATTTCAAAGGAATTCAAAAACTCTGGATAATTTTTTGGATTTACAACGAGATCCATTTATAAAGACAAGGCTTGGTTATGAAGAAGGGAAATAAAAAATAAGCACACAAGGACCTATATTTGTATCAGGAGGCTTTGTTTCAGAAATCTATAAGGAAGAACCGGTTCCCAAAGAAAAATAAGCAGCAGAAATGGATACTTGCATTTCAGAGGCTATAGAGATGTGTGCCAATTTGCTATTTGACACAAATGAAGAGAAAGAAGAGGAAGGTCCCAAAGCACCAAAGGTCTCATATTTCAGGTTTGGGGAATCACACTCAAAAGGAAAGGAAGTTCTAACAGATGAAAGCAAGGAAGCACCTAAGTTTTATGAAGAAAGTTCCAAAGTTCCTATGGCTCCTAATATTCAGTTTGGATCTTGTTTTGAGATAGGTGAATCAAGTTCAAAAGGAAAATAAATTCTTGAAGAGGAAAGCAAGGAAGAAACTAAGGAAGAGGATTTAGATACTACAAAGAAGGTTCAAGGATGCAATGCACAAGTTGAAAATGATCATAAGGATAATGGTCAAGAAAGGTATGAGGAACCAAGGCATGAACAAAGGGCTTTTCAAGGACATTGTTTTTCTTGTAATGAATTTGGACACAGGGCTATACACTGTAGGATCCATGGATCAAAGAAGTTTGATTTTTCTAGAAGAAACTTCAAAGGAAGAAGGTATGGTTTTTAGGGACATTGCTTCTTATGCAACAGGATTGGTCATAGAGCTTCTCAGTGCAAATATAATGAGCAACATGGTTTTGGTTTTAGAGCTACACAATTCAGAAGTCATGGTCATAATGATTATGAAAACAAAACTTCACAATACATGGTTCAGGAAAGGAATGGATATGGAAATTATTTCAAGAAAGAATTCAGGATATGGGCACCATCCAAAGGCTACAATATCAAGTGTTTTAATTGCAATAACTTTGGACATATTGCAAAATGGTGTAGGACTCAATTCCAAACAAGTTCAAGGCAAGAAGGTCAAACAGGTTCAAGACAAGAAGATCAAGTAATTCATCAAGAGAAGGATATCAAAAAAATATGGAAGGAAGTTGACAGAGGAAAGAAACAATGTAATATGGGAGTAAAAGTACTCCCACCCCAAAATTAATCACCTCAAGAGAGAAGGTGGTGAGGGGGCTAAGCTTAAGAGTCATATCTTTTAGCCCCATAGGTGTCCCTTTTGCCATTGATGTCAAAGGGGGAGAGATTTGAGTAAGGGGGAGAGCATTGAGTTAGGGGGAGCAGCCTCCAAAGAGAGCATTGAGTTAGGGGAGCAGCCTCCATAGAGAGTATTGAGTCATGGGGAGCAACTTTGATTCTCAGAGATGGTTTTTGCAGTGATTGTGGTTTTTGCATTAGAGGTGTTGCCATCAATGACAAAGGGGGAGATTGTTGGAAATTTGAGTTATTTTATGTTGTCATTGATGTCACATGGATCACATTGAGTTTTGGTGGCCAAAGCATTTCATAAATAAGCATTTATGATATTTTGGAGAGCATGGATATATACAGGGTTTTTGTGAAAACCAAGGCAGGAAAAATAAAAGGTTTTATTTAAAACCATGGATGGCAGATTTGAAATGGGTTTTTCTTAAAACCCATATTGGCTTTTTGTTTCGTCGAAAAAGGTGCCCCGGTGATGGAGATATTTATTTTTAAATATTTAGTTTAAATTTTAAATTATTTAAAATTTAAATTTTAATTTTAAAATTAAATATATTAATTTTAGCACCGACTAAAGAAAGGAGGAAAGGCTATATTAATTTATAGCGCCGACATCTAAAGAAAGAGGAAAGGCATATATATATGCCAACAAAAGCTTAGACTTCATGATCCCAACACTTATTTTTTGAATGCCTTCGATTGGGGAACAAATTGCGAAAAAGAGAGAAGTGTGACTTTGGTCTATTGAAAAATCATTCATGGAGTTTAATAAGATGCATAGGCATCTTTGGCCTAGCATTTCATGTGTTGTGTGTTACGCAGGAGGTCCTGCGATCGAGTCCCATTGTGGTTATTTGCTTTGTTGAAGCGCTCAAAGCGCTGTTAAGTTTTTTGAAGGGTGCAAAAGTTTATAGTATAAGTTTTTGTTCGTGTCCCTTTGGACACGTGAGGGCATGTGGCCCAATGACAGGTTGGTTGTGGTTAAGGCGCTGAGAAAGGAGACGTCACGAGATCAAATCCCATCAAGGACAGAGGCAAGTTAATAATTTTTAAATTTATTTTATTTTTCTAAAGTTACCCTAGGAGGAATAAGGGTTGTGATGCATGTTTAGAAAAAGAGAGATTTTTGGTGTTTCTCCTTTTGAAAGTATATCATATTATATATCGTTGGAAATATTATTTCGAGGGCTATTTGATTAACTTTATTAGAGGGAGAAATAAGGTGTATGTAAAGAGATATTTATATTTTTGTAAAGGGTTTCAAAAGTGAAGGTTGTTTTGTTCTTTTTCAAAGGTGATTAATTCTTTCATGAGGGGACATGTTGTATCTTATTGAGTAGGAGTGATAAGGTGTTATTTGGATATTATTTTTGTGATATTAATCATGATATCTAACCCTTTTTTAAATTTTAAAAAGAATTTTGTTGAGTGTGGCATATTTAGTGGACATCCAATAAGGCATCAAAAGGTATGAGCAATATTCTCCATTGACTTTTTTATGGTGGTTGATTTCTAAAATATCATTGGAGAAAAAAGGATTGATTGTGGTTTCCTTTTCAAAAGTGGTTGGTTGAATGCTTCAATGTTTTCTGGTTTGAGATTTGTGTTTAAACCTTATTTTCTAAGCATAGTTGTTGAATCCCATTGGTTATACAAAGAACTTAAGTTAGAAAAGAACATGAGTATCATTGTTATGTGAGATTTGTGGTTGAGAATTGTTGGAAACATTTGAGTTGGTTGATACATGCTTGGACTAGGGTTTTGTGAGAAATAGTTATCCCTTGTGGTGATTGGTTGAGTTGAGTTGATTGAGCCTAGTCAAGTGATTGTGTGAGGTGATTGTTCAAGTCCCATTGTATCGCTCCAAATTTTTCACACCCTTACCTTCAGGCTATAGGATCCGTGCCCGGAAGGGGGATGTGAAAAGGATGGGACAATACCTCGGACTGAGAGGCCTTGCGAAGGTCCCGCCTCTCGGGGGAGGTGTATTATGGTGATTTTTTGATGGATGGTGGGTTCACCAGGAAACGTTTGAATGGCAGTTTCCACGCCTAGGTTGGGAATGTGTTTAATGTGTTCAGTTTTATCTTTAAACATTCAAGTCCTAGGTTTGGCCAAATGAATCTAAGTTGTTCTATTATGAAAATGCAGACTAAATGAAATACAAAAAACAGATTTGAACAAAAAATAGAGAGAAAAAGCTAAATTAAAGAGCCATACCTGATCCGGATGTCTGATGGAGGTTCTGATTCTTGAAGCAGTCAGGATCGTCTGGAATTTGACAAGATCGTCTCCGACCTGCAGGATCGTCTGAGATCTGACGAATTCGTCAGACGAATTCGTCAGAGACCTGCAAACAGAGAAATAGACACAAAATACAAAAAATGCAGCAATGCTAATAGAGGATAATGATGTAAAATGACAATAAGGATGTTAACATGATAATCCTAAATAGAAATGCAAGTAAGTTGCAACACTTTAATAGCTAATCATGACCTTATTATGCAATTAAACTACATGGGTGAACTCCAAGATGCAAAATAATAAAGAATAATCATAAGATTAACTAAATGCAGAATAATGCAGCAGAAAAGAATGAAGAAACGCAAACTCTGGGCACTGATTGCCCCCAATGCAGACTGCAGTCGAAATCATCTCGAATTGGTGCGAAATCGTCTCGAATTGAACAGGATCGTCCACGACGAACTGAGCTTGCTCCGGCTGAAAAATACTAAGGTTCCTGCAAATAAACTTGGACAAATATGGAGGCAAATAGTAATTTAGGATGGTCTAATGCACGTAGAACTTGTGTTACAGGAAATTTCAGCCAGGGGATGCCAAGGGGGAGTCCTAAGTTTAAATAGGCTTAGGAGGGAGGTTAGGAGGTTGGAGATCATCCCAATTTGGGAGATCTCCAATGGGGGAGGGTCTCTAACGGCGCAGACACGCTTCTGCCCGGATTAGAGACGCCGTTGGAACAGAGGCTAATTGTGAAAAATTAGTTTTGGGACAAGATCGTCTGGACGTCCTAGCCCAGACGAAATCGTCCGATCTGAGGCGATATCGTCTGATCGGCGACGATATCGTCAAACGGTCAAAACAAACTCTAAAAATGGCACGAGAAATGAGGAAACGGGTTAAACGGCGGTTTAGGAGCGGTTTTGGGGTTAAAATTTGAATTTGAATATTTACTAGAGTAATTGTAATTATTTAAGGTTTTACTACGCCAATTTTAGGGTGCTACATTTTGCCCCCTCTTTAGCGAATTTTTCGAAGAAAATGCGTTAAAGATGAGTTCTTCTCGATCTACGAGAAAGCAAAAATTATTCCCATTTTTAGGCGACGATTCTAGGTCGAATCGTACGACAACTTACTATGGTGCCCCCTCCGTGTTTTTACCCAAATCGAACGTTTGAGGTAAAAACGCGAAAAAGCAAAATTTTAAAATGTTTTTAATTGTTTTTGAATAAAATTAAGAAAAATAGGGTAAAACCCTAATTCATTGTTACTGTTCATTTTCCTAGTTTTTAGAGCTCTGGAGACAAGATGGTCGAGACAGCACACAGATCGACAGAGGTCCAGCACGGGCTACGGGTAAGGGTCTAAACTTAGTTTAGAATGCTTTAATTTAGAATTTCATGCTTTTTAGATTAGATTTGATTGATTTTTGAGCATCACGGCCATTTTTGGGCCATCGACGTCGTCGAGACGAAATCGTCTCGATTTCACTGAAATCGTCTCGATATCGTCGATCCAAGGGCGAAATCGACGATAGGGGGACGATTTCGTCCAATAAGGGACGATTCCCTCATGCGAAATCGGAGACGAATTTGCTCAAATTTGGGACGATATCATCCAATTGTGGGCGATATCATCATTTATATGAAATTGCACTTGCTTTACTTGAATTTTTAATGAATGTTTGATTAATGATTGTTATTGATGATTTTTTATTGTTTTGTTGTTTATGTTGCAGAGAGGATTACTAAAGAGTCAAGAATGGAAATACGATGGACTAAGGGATGACTTGGCTACTCTATCTTAGGCAGAGCGAGATCAGCTAGCTCAGGTCGGCTTGCAGCACGTGGCAGAGATGCCACAAGTGTCTATAGACATGGGGCTATTGACAGCCCTAGCAGAGAGGTGGTATCCGGGTTCTTCATGTTTTCGGTTATCGATAGGGGAGATGACTCCCACACTAGAGGATGTATGGAGGATTTTGAGGATCCCCATACAAGGACGGTTGATCACTCCCATGGCCAATCAGGGCCACGCGATGATGAGACTATGCGGAGATCCGAGCTTCGCCCTGGAGAAGGGCGGAGTGAACATCGAGTCTCTACGCTAGATGCCTGGGGCATCTAGGCTAACACAGGTTTTGGTTGGGGTGGTAGGTGGTCTGTTGCTATGCCATCAGAGTGGATGCAGGCTACCATGGCTACTGATAGATGTGGTCTGTGACATGAGAGACCACGGATACAGGTTTGCTTGGGGGAGCTTTGTACTCTGTCGATTGTATAGGATCCTTCATGGGGTCGTATACAAGGGCGGCCGATGTCTGGTTATGACATCGCTACTACAGGTTTGGTGCTGGGAGCACATCATGATGCGAAGGCCGGTAGGGCTCCCACTGACAGGGATTGACGGGGAGAGACCCCGAGTTTTCTACTGGTGGCTCCGAAGAGGGGCACAACGACGGATAGATCTGCCAACGTCCCGGAGACTACTTGATGACCTTGTCTCCGACCAGATCACCTGGAGGCCTTGGAGAGATCATCCAGGGTGGGCCGAGGATGGACAAGAGCTGGCTCACATCAGGCGAGTCTGGCTGAGGATGGAGAGGGGAGAGGTGGAGCTCCATCGGTATGACCGAGTTTTGAGGCAGTTCGATCTACAGCAGGGGATCCCATCTCTCAGAGACTACGAGTTTTCCTGGACTATCCGGGATAACACTACAGTTAGCGGGGCTCCAGATATGCAATGATTCTAGAGTCAAGACGCAGATGATGCCCCCATTCAGCCAGTGGATGGGGACGATGTAGGGGTAGCCGACGGCTATGATGCCTGGTACACAGGCATCCACCCTCCTCGGATGACGAGGGCTCAGGGTCCGATTCATGCAGTTGTGCATCGGATGGGGAGGCGGCGCCGGCAGCCATTGAGGCAGCACAGGGTCACGATGGGAGAGAGCAGAGGAGACCACAAGCACAACAGAGGCCACGGCAGCGGGAGAGGAGGGAGGAGAGACCCCCTTCTCCATAGAGAGAGAGACCACCATCGCTCGATAAGGGCAAGGGTGTGGACATAGGAGAGAGTAGTGAGATGGCTACTCTTTGGGCGGAGACTATCCGTCTCTAGGCACAGGTGCAGACTTTGCAGGATGAGGCTGCACGCCATCGAGCGGAGGCTACACAGCTCAGAGATGAGGTTGCACGCCTCAGAGCACGGAGCGGAGGAGCGAGCACTCAGGAGCTGGCACGGTCGATTGCTCAGACCATGTTCTACCAGGGTATCTACTTCCAGATGGTGCCAGAGGGTCAGAGGGTACAGCTGCCAGTCGACATTACGGACCCGATCAAGATTGGGTCATCGAGGACTTCATCCCGATCGAGGACTAGGACTCGTAGTACCACACATACTACGATGGGGCCACCTCGTCCACCTCAGGGCGGGGAGGAGATGAGGCTGAGAGCTCGAGGGGTTCTCGAGACACTGCACAGAGGATATATGATTGAGAGGATTGAGTATGCCAAGATGTAGATTGTGGCATACCAATCCAGTTTTGAGATGATGTACATATATTGTTGAAATATATATATATATGATATTTTTGATCATATGACTTGTCTTATGATGATATGACTTTGTTTTTATGATGCTTTAATGTTTGAAGTGTGATTTGATTTGATGATTCATGTAATTATGTCGTTTGGAAAATATTATGGTTTGAATGTCATGCTTTTAAAATTTAAATGAAATAATCTGATGTAAACAAATTGGTTGTTGTGATGATAATTTGATAAAAAATAAAAGGGACTTTTAACAATAATTTCAAAGGACATTGTCGCTATTATAGACCATTTCATGGAGTCGCCGCTCACTCGGTCGTCAAGCTAATCCCAGTATAGAAATATTGTTAAAAGTAAAAGAGTGCTTAAGAGACTGTCTTAAGACTTTTGTTGTGATGATGCAAATGATGATGATGATGATTTGTTTTCAGACTTTTCATAAAAATAGTATGCATGAAATATTTTGAAATGATTTTTGCTAGGCATAAATTCCTAAGTGTGATAAAATTTTTGAATAATTCCCTAGGAATTATACCATCATTGCAAATTTGCATGTTGACAAAATGACATGAAATAGTAATAATGTTCGTTCTTTTGAAAGCATAATTGTGTAACATAATGATTTAAGTCATATGTTTTTATGATTTTAAATGAATGGGGAATAAAATTAATACAATGGTTTGCGCTAGGCATAGAATATTTAGGTATAGACTTATACCATCATCGCGAAATCCAAAAAGAAAGATAGTTTTATTGCATGGTTGATTTTTAATTGTTGAAAATAAACAGAAAATATGAAGATGAGGACTTGTGCTAGGCATAAAATTCCACTTTTGGTTTTGGAACTATACCATCGTCACGAAAGTCAAAAGTTATATGTAACTTTATTGCATGTTTTTGAAAAATGATTTTGATTTGTTGGTAAATACATGTGGTTGTCTTTATACTAAACAATTGTTCTCAGAGAAGAAAATGAAATTATTCCAGACAATTTGCAAAAATATATTTCAAAGTATCTTAAAGACAAAAGTTAGATTTATAAGGAATCCCATGTGCATATGTGAGTTCATTTCCAATCTTGATTTATCATAATGATACACAAAATCTCTCAAATACAAATGTGTGTGCGATTGTAGTATTCATTTACCAGGTTTGAGCAAGATACTATGATACAAGTGATTTGAATTAACCAAATAAGTGTTCATTAACCATGATTGAGATGCATATAACCATACCAGACTACTATGTAAGTCGGGTTATCAAGAGCTAGCTAATCCATAAGCAGACATAGGTCTATACAAAAGAAGGTCGCTAATGTGACAGACATATCACCACGCTAGGGATTACCCAAGGCCAAGCGGGTTGGGCACAAACCACCTGTTATGGGGCTTACCTCACAGTTTTCGAATAATTGAGAATTCCAGGGATTCAAGCTCATCAACCCTTCTTTTCTTTTCAAAGGGTAGGGAAAGGGATTTTATTGCTTTTGCTTTTGCTCATTTTGCTTTCTTTTCTTTCTCTTTTTTTTTTTTTTGTATCTTTTGCTTTGATATTTGAGATAATGCTGAAATAGTGCTAAATGATTTTGCTTGATTTTTCTTTTTCTTTTGCTTCCTATTCTAGGGATACTTGCTCGGATTAGTTGTAGAGCAAGGGATTTTTATTCCGGGTAGGGGTGAGCTTGTCCTTTTGCCAATTCTCAAAGATTCTAGACCATGTGCATGATAGGATAGCAGGGGAAACTTTTCGCTCAAGAAACCACTTCTACTATGTAGCATAGCATGGATATTACAAATATAATCATTTTATTGTGAAAGGATATGCTTGGTTTAAGTAAATAACAAGATCAATTCTCTATGCTCAAACTTTATTTAATTGAATTTTGTGGACTTTGATATAAGAGAGATTAGTAATCATGCCAAATAAAATCAAGATATTTATTCATGTGAATGTGAAAGTGCGGGATTCCAAATAAATGCTAATTTATCCAAAATAATTTGAAAATATAACTGCACATATGTCACAATTTGAGAAGTACAAAAAATAAAAGATGTTTTTGAAGATTTTGATGATTTTGAATGTTTTTGGTATTTTTGAATTTATAAATTGAAAGAAATACAAGATAGTGATTTTTTTGAAATATTTTAAACAAATATATACAATGATGAAATGACCAATTTTTATGCATAGTAACGTTTAAGATGCATAATATTCATAGGTTCTTTAAGTTCTTTACCATCTAAGGTAGATAATTTGTATGCTCCCGATTCAAATTTAGCAGTGATAATATATGGTCCAAGCCAGTTGGGCTCAAATTTACCTTTAAGGTCTTTAGTTGCATTAGTATTTTTTTGATTTTCTTTTAAAACAAGATCACCGACCTCAAAGGATCGATGACGAACTTTCTTAGCATATGATCTTTTAAGCTTGTTTTGGTAAGCACGAAGATGCTCCAAAGCATTGATGCGCTTTTCATCTAGGAGTTCCAGCTGACTGAGTCTACCAGCTCGATATTCATCTCCTACTTCGGTATCTTGAAGTAGTAGAGCCAAAGAAGGAACTTCTAATTCAAAGGGAAAAATGGCTTCAGCGCCATAAACCAAAACAAAAGGTGAAGTTCCAGTGGGGGTTCGAACACTAGTTCGATAGGCCCACAAGGCTGGATATAATTGAATGTGCCAGTCACGGCCAAATTTATTGACCAATATTTTGAGAATTTTGATTAAGGTTTTGTTTGAAGCTTCTGCTTGGCCATTACCCTGAGGATAATAGGGAGTGGACCAGCGATGTTGAATCTTATATTTTTGGCATAATTTCTTAACATATTTATTTTTGAAACAAGTTCCATTGTCTGAGATGAGATTTGCAGGAATTCCGAACCTACAAATGATTTGATTAAAAATAAATTTAGAGACTTGTGTTCCAGAGCAGGAAGCTAAAGGCATAGCTTCAACCCACTTCGTGAAATACTCGATGGCGGTTATGATGAATTTGTGTCCATCAGATGACACAGGATTAATTTTGCCAATAATGTCTAAGCCCCATTTTGAAAAGGGCCAAGGAGATGAAATAGCCTGCAGTTCTTGTGCAGGGGCATGGACAAGGTCAGCATGTTTCTGGCACTTGTCGCAATGGCGCACATAATCATGTGCATCATTCTCCATGGTAGGCCAAAAGTATCCTATCCTAAGGAGCTTTTTAGCAATGACACTACCACTGAAGTGTCCTCCACAAGATCCATCGTGGGCTTCACTCAAGGCTGATTTGGATTCTTCTAGATTCAAACATCTCAATAGGATACCTTCAAAAGATCTCCTATACAAAGTATTGCCAATTATTACAAATCGACTTGCTCGTCTACGTAATAACCGACGTTGGTTTCTATTAGAATTGGCAGGGAAAGTCCCATTTTGAAGAAAATCAAATATATCCGTATACCAAGGTTCAGGAGTAGTTTCATTGATTAGAAACACATCCAAAGGTTCTAAGCATGACTTATTTGAAGCGGGTTCCTGGAGTCGACGAATAATGATGGTGGCATATTCGTCATCTAACTCCAAGGGCAGAAGAGATGCAACTGCGGCCATAGCGTCAACCGCACGGTTGCTAGTTCGAGGAATAGCTTCCAAGGTAACTTGATCAAATAGAGATATTAATTGTAAAACATAGGCTTTATATGGGCGCAGTTTATCATCTCTGGTCTGATAAACTTCATTAATTTGGTTTATAACAAGTTGAGAATCACCAAAAACTAACAGATGTTTAATTTTTAGAGCCAAGGCGGCTCGTAATCCAAGGATTAGAGCTTCATACTCAGCAGTATTATTAGTGCAAGCAAATGTTAATTTAAAGGACAAAGGTATAATGTGCTTTTGTGGAGATATTAAAATAATACCTGCACCAGCCCCACTCATGCATCGGGCTCCATCAAAGTATAAGGACCATTGTTCAACATGGTCTGCCTCTAATTGAAGGCATTCATCAGGAAACTCAATGATGAGGGGATGGGTAGACTCTAAGGGTGCAACGAACTAATTGATCTGCTATGATTTGACCCTTAACAGACTTCTGTCCTATAAACGTGAGTTCAAACTCGCTTAGAGCAAGAACCCACTTGGCTGTGCGACCCGATAAATAAGGTCGACTCATAAGATACCGCAAGGGATCATATTTAGCAATGACATACGTTTTCTGGCTAAGCATATAATGGCATAATTTTTGCGTAGAAAAGATGACTGCTAGACATAGTTTTTCTAATGCTGTGTAGCGGGTTTCATAACTAATTAGAGTTTGGCTAATATAATAATTAGCACGTTCTCTCTTCTCATCATCAAGTTGAGCTAACATAGCTCCTAAAGCAAAATCTGAAGCTAAAATATACAGGATAAACGGACGATCAGGTCTAGGCGGTGAAAGCACAGGTGGGTTAAGGAGGTATTGTTTAAGAAGTTCAAAAGCTTCCTTACATTCGTCATCCCAATTAAAAGGGACATCCTTCTTAAGGAGCTTAAGAAAGGGACCGGTTTTGTCCGCCAACTTATCGATGAAGCGATGGATAGCTTGAAGCTTACCTTGTAAACTTCGTAATTCAGATATATTGGTAGGTGCGGGCATATCAGTGATAGCCACAATCTTGAGAGGGTCAATTTTGATGCCACGTAAAGAAACTATAACCCCTAATAGTTTACCGGACTTAACTCCAAATATGCATTTGGCTGGATTTAATCGAATAAGATATTCTCTTAACCGATTAAAAACTTTTCTCAAATCATCTAAATGATTATCTTCATTAATAGAGCGAGCTATAATATCATCTACATAATCATGTAGGATATCATGCATCATATCATGAAAAATATAAGTCATAGCTCGTTGATAGGTTGCACCTGCGTTCTTTAAGCCGAATGGCATCACTTTCCAACAAAAGGTACCCCAGGGGGTAATAAAGGCTATTTTAGCCTGATCTTCAGGAGCTATCCTGATCTGATTATAACCGAAGAATCCATCCATTAAGGACATCATCCCACTCCCAGCAGTAAAATCAATGATTTGATCCATGTTTGGAAGAGGAAAATCATCTTTAGGGCATGCAACGTTAATATCTCTAAAATCTGTGCAAACCCTAACTTTGGTAGCTTCTTTCTTGGTGACTGGAACTACATTCGAGATCCATTCAACATAATCAATAGCTTGTATAAAAACAACATTAAGGAGTTTTTCTAACTCCCCTTTGACTAGTAAAGCCACTTTGGGATGCATTTTTCTAAGTTTCTGTTTAACAGGTTTAGCATCCGGATGGACTACTAGGTGATGCATGACTACAGAAGGGTCTAAACCTGGCATATCTTCATATGTCCAAGCGAAGACATCTTCATATTCTTTAAGGAATGCAATGTATTGCTCTTGTTTTTCTTGACTTAATTCTGATCCAATATTGATTATGTGAGGATTATCCTCAGTTCCAATGTTAATTTTAATGACGTTTTCTACTTCCATGTGTAGATCTCTTTCAAAATTAGGTGGGGCGGGTGAGACGCCCAATTCTTGTAATTCTTTTAAGGTTAACTTGGATAATTCATCTTGAGGATTAGTGGCCTCAAGCTGGGCTATAGTTGGTATAGAACCATCAAAATAAAACCCATTGTGTAACATCTCTTCAACGGAGACATCATGGAAAATATCTCCTTCCAACTCATCATCGGATTCAACAATCATTTCAGGATAAGCTATGGATAGCATATTACATGTAAATGGCTGATTTTTTAGAGGCAAATCATCACGCCCATCCAAATAATCTTGATAACATATGAGTTGATCATCATCTTCAAAAGGAAAGGGTTGACCCTTACTAGGAAATAGGCCCACACCACATCGGGCGGGCCATGGTTCTACCTCGAAAGGTTCTTTCATACCATTTTGGAAAGGTCCCAAGCCTTTCCCTTTATATCCCATTTTAAGCATTATAGGTTTAGCTTTAATATACTCATTAGTAAAATAACATCGAGCATATCCATCATGATGAGTTTTGATATTCCGAGGTATTCTTCCCCAGTCATATCCTTTATAAATGAAGGCACAACTCCCGACTTGGTAAGTACTTCCCATAGGTTGTGGGAGGCCCAAAGTACGAGGAGATGGCGGCAAATTACTTAAGATAATGGAATTTTGCATAGAAGCATTTGTTTTTTCTGATATAAGAATTTGAGATAAATCGGTAAGAGTTCATCAGAAAGAGCATAAGATGTAGAAGGATCATTCTCTATATCTTTAGATGTGGAAGGTATGATAGATGTAGATAATGTGGAGGTGTTAATAGATGGGTCTATAGGTTTTGAAATTATAGGGATGGAACATGAAGGATTGGTTGTGGATTGAAGATCTTTTTGAGGTTCTAGAGTGGTTTGTTTAGAAGATTGTTGATCTATATATGAGGGTGAAATTAATGGAGGAGAAATAGATGAAGTTATGGGTGTGTGTTTCACAGTTTTAGATGAAAAATAAGAATTAGGATGTGTGGATGACAGAGCAGGGCAAAATTGAACTCCAACAGGTTCCGCCAAGGCACACATATCAAAGGGTCTAGGATCACCATGGATAGTGACCAACTGATTTTTAAATTCGAATTTAACACATTGGTGTAAAGTTGATGGGACAGCCCGCATTGCATTGATCCAAGGATGACCCAAGAGTATATTGTACGATGCGGGGCAATGTACAATAAACACGGTCGTATCTAAGGTTCTAGGACCAACTTGCAATGGGATGGTAATAACTCCACACGTTTCTTGTGTTTCGTCATTGAAAGCTTTTATGATCATGTCGGTTTTCTTCATTTCATCACTTCTAAACCCAAATCTCTGGTAGAAGTCAAAAGTGCAAATATTTAGAGATGAACCATTATCAATCAAAACTCTTTTAACGTGCTACATCTCCAATTAGGGCAGTAATGTATAAGGGGTTATCCTTATGTAAACTATGTTGTGGTATATCTTTATCTCGAAAGTCAATACAATCGACTTCTCTAGTGATGATAGTATTGGCCATGGCTTCAGAGTTGAATGTTTTGTGGTACCATCATTTGGCTTAATGTAAGCATTAATTCATCTCTATGGGTAGGAGAAGATCTTAATAGATCCAAAAGAGAAATTATGGCTGTAGTATTGGATAATTGCTCATTAATATTGTAAGGGGGTTTAGGTTGAACATTAGGAGCATGATTCCCTTTATTGGGATTTTTCAAAACAAATGGAGCTGATCCATCATTCTGGTTTGGTTCTTGTTGAGAATTTTGAGCTTGTTGTCTGGTAACGACTCCGATGGTACCTACAATGTTATATTGAGGACGTTGAATAGGTCTTGGTCTAGCATTTATAGCTTGTTCATTAGAAAGGAATTGATCAGAAGAGGGTCGAGTAGTAACTCTTCTAGGAAATGGTTCTTCTGGAATCATAGCATCTGTGATAGGTTGAATAGGATCTGATTCATTTTTAGAACTATTCGATTGGTTTGAAGTGATTTCCATGTCACTTTCAGTATCTGATTCTACATCACTGAGATCTGGTATTTGAATATTATGTAGGGGCCTGGTCGTGACCATGGATAAAGTTGTGTCAAATTTTTGTAAATCATGATTAGGTAAATGTCCGCTAATAGTTCCTACATATCGGGTAGGAGGAGGGACATTATGATGCTCAATTTGATTGGCCACCTCTTTACCATGTCTTGGTAAAGGATGTTGAAATATGTCTAATGATTGATTAGCATTTTGATTTTGATTTTGGGGAATGTTCTTTTGAGCATTATTAGGAGCATTTTGTTTAGGTTGGAAGGCTTGCACCTCCATTTCATTATTATCAATCAGATCTTGTATTTTATGTTTCAACCTTTTACAAGCGTTGGTAGAGTGTCCAGGCCCTCTATGGAAATCACAGTGTAAGTCAGCTCTGTATCCGGGTATGGTTGGATCAGTGTTCCCGGATAGTCGGTAATTGAATCAAGCCTCTTTCGAGTAATTGAGGTAAAATAGTTGATAATGGTTGATTCAATCTAGTAAATTCTCGAGGAGGTTTATCAGGAGGTTTCAATATAAATTTTTTTGTTGTCTTCGTTGCATTGATATTAGCAACATTTCTGCTATCATTGACTCCGTCACCTACGACTTGTTTGTTTTTATATTGATTTCTGGATGTTTTCTCATCATCTTTCTTCCTAAGTTGGCCTCTCCTAATGAGGGCATCTTCTACTCTTCGAGCTAAATCTATAGCCTGATCGAAGGTAGTTAAAGTAGCAATTGATAACTCATAAGATATTTGTTCTTGCAAATTATTAATAAAAATGTCCAACATTTCCCTATAAGGTAGCACAAAGTGCAGTTTTCCTGTCAACCGCCTCCATCTAGCTAAGAAATCAGCAAAACATTCATCTTTGTCTTGTTTTAAGTTGTATAAATCTTTAATGGTTACATGCCTCTCGATATAGGCACTAAATTGATGGACAAAAGATTCAGCTTGTCTCTTCAAAATTTCTCAAAGAATGAGTGGGCAATTGATAGTACCACTCTAATGCCATTCCTCCTAAACTTTTTGGGAACATTTTTAGTAATAGCAAGTCATCATGTGATATATCATGACATGCTATCCTAAACATGCGAAGATGCTCTATGGGATCTTCAGTTCCTTTATATATAGGCAGGACCGGCATGGGAAAATGTTTAGGGTACGGTTGTGCTACAACTATAGGGTCTAGAGGTTGACTACACATCTCTCGATAATTGTACGAGGGATGGTAGGGATCCATCTGGTCCATGCGGGAAGCTAACTGTTTCACCATGGCTTCCAGATTATCGGTTTGCCCACCATATTGGTTCGGTAGGGCATTAATATGAGATTGGTGAGCATATGATGGAGGGACATGCATATTAGATGCTATATTACTATTGTGTAAATTGTTGGTAGGAAGGGTGTTATGAAGAAGTTTTGAAGTTGTATTATGTTGTATCCCAGATTGTTGGAAATTGGTGTTTGGCTTCATTTTAGGTTTTTGTTGATTTGAAGCATATTGATTAATAGTTTGGCAAAATAAAGCAGTGAATGAAGGTCTCTTCTGTGTGGGCATGATTTTAGGCTCAATAACAAGTTCCTTAGGAGGTTGGGTAACCTGTTGTTTTTGCATATTCTGAATTATAGCGGCCATATCCATATTGGATGGCCCAGCTTTATCACTTTCTTGATCAATGAAAGACAAGGGATTAGTGTGTATGTCAAACATATGTTCCATGGCTGCTTGAGTATCACTAATTTGTCCCTTATCAATATGAACTGCCATATTAAGAGCACCAATATTTTTATTGAAGAATTTCCAAAAATGATCTAAGTTATCAAAAGCAATAGTTCCATCTGAAGCCATTCTAGGGGATGAGGATCCTTCCTCTCTAACATTTTCTTGTTGTTCATTTTCTTCAACCAAGTCATCTTCTGGCTGTTCTAGAGTTTCTTCTTCTGGAATTGGATCTTCAGGAAGGGTATTTAATTTTTTATTTTTCTTGCCTAACCAATCTTCTTCTTCTTCTTCTTCAGTTTGTTTACCATTCCTAAGTTTAGTCATGGTGCTTAAACTTAGATTTCAGCAAATATATATATATATATATATATATATATATATATATATATATATATATTGCAACAAGCTTAAGAGGTATATATTTTAATTATATACCTACTATAATATTTAAAATGAAATGTTTTGGTTTTTGTTATGTTTTTTAGTTTTCTTGTTTTTTTTTTGGTTTTAATAACAATATTATAAAGATAACAAACAACACACAAAACGCAAGAAATAATAATAATGAAAGCAATGATCTAGTTTTCTATAAACAATTTATAAATATCATTAATGGGCTCAAGTTCTTCAGGATTCATGAAATGTTCTTCTTCAAATTGAAAATTTTCTTTCAAGAATTTGACAAAAAGTGCTATAGTGATATTATCTATTTCAGATTCTGGTTGGTAAAAGTAAAGCTCATGGCAATACTCTCGATATAACACAGCTCTAGGAACTCTATTCCATATTTCCCTATCCATAAGAATGACCTCTTGGTCTTCTACATGACCTAGGAATTGGTGTATAATAGCTGCGTTCTCGAGGTATTCCTCGAAGGTGAACAATTCTGAAGACACAAGAGCTCTCCTATAAGCTAACCACCTATGGCAAGCTCTCTGAAGTTCATGATAAAAAATGAGTTGATGAGGATCCAGGATTCTATCTAGGACAAGCCTCTTGATTTGTTTAAGTTCTGTTGACCTAGATGAAATGACACCTAGTCTTCTATCAAGTTCGTCCCACAAAAGTTGGTTTCTATCTGTTTCAGGCACACTAAGCACAGAATTGATTTCTATGGCTGCTAATTGGTTTTCAACATTTATAGTAACTGCTAGTCTTTTCTTAGGAGCTACCATCTAAACATGATATGCAACTTGGTAGTTTTCTAGTGATTTTAAATGCATCTATTTTTTTTTTTTCAAAAGGTTTTAAATGCATTCACGTCGGGTTCACCAAAATGTATCGCTCCAAATTTTTCACACCCTTACCTTCAGGCTATAGGATCCGTGCCCGGAAGGGGGATGTGAAAAGGATGGGACAATACCTCGGACTGAGAGGCCTTGCGAAGGTCCCGCCTCTCGGGGAGGTGTATTATGGTGATTTTTTGACGGATGGTGGGTTCACCAGGAAACGTTTGAATGGCAGTTTCCACGCCTAGGTTGGGAATGTGTTTAATGTGTTCAATTTTATCTTTAAACATTCAAGTCCTAGGTTTGGCCAAATGAATCTAAGTTGTTCTATTATGAAAATGCAGACTAAATGAAATACAAAAAACAGATTTGAACAGAAAACAGAGAGAAAAAGCTAAATTAAAGAGCCATACCTGATCCGGATGTCTGATGGAGGTTCTGATTCTTGAAGCAGTCAGGATCGTCTGGAATTTGACAGGATCGTCTCCGACCTGCAGGATCGTCTGAGATCTGACGAATTCGTCAGACGAATTCGTCAGAGACCTACAAACAGAGAAATAGACACAAAATACAAAAAATGCAGCAATGCTAATAGAGGATAATGATGTAAAATGACAATAAGGATGTTAACAGATAATCTCAAATAGAAATGCAAGTAAGTTGCAACACTTTAATAGCTAATCATGACCTTATTATGCAATTAAACTACATGGGTGAACTCCAAGATGCAAAATAATAAAGAATAATCATAAGATTAACTAAATGCAGAATAATGCAGTAGAAAAGAATGAAGAAACGCAAACTCTGGGCACTGATTGCCCCCAATGCAGACTGTAGTCGAAATCGTCTCGAATTGGTGCGAAATCATCTCGAATTGAACAGGATCGTCCACGACGAACTGAGCTTGCTCCGGCTGAAAAATACTAAGGTTCCTGCAAATAAACTTGGACAAATATGGAGGCAAATAGTAATTTAGGATGGTCTAATGCACGTAGAACTTGTGTTACAGGAAATTTCAGCCAGGGGGATGCCAAGGGGGAGTCCTAAGTTTAAATAGGCTTAGGAGGGAGGTTAGGAGGTTGGAGATCATCCCAATTTGGGAGATCTCCAATGGGGGAGGGTCTCTAACGACGCAGACACGCTTCTGCCCGGATTAGAGACGTCGTTGGAATAGAGGCTAATTGTGAAAAATCAGTTTTGGGACAAGATCGTCTGGACGTCCTAGCCTAGACGAAATCGTCCGATCTGAGGCGATATCGTCTGATCGGCGACGATATCGTCAAACGGTCAAAACAAACTCTAAAAATGGCATGGGAAACGAGGAAACGGGTTAAACGGCGGTTTAGGAGCGGTTTTGGGGTTAAAATTTGAATTTGAATATTTACTAGAGTAATTGTAATTATTTAAGGTTTTACTGCGCCAATTTTAGGGTGCTACACCCATGAAACAAATAATTCTATAATTATGATGTGGGTTGAGATTGAGCTTTGAGATTAGAACATATTGAGTCTCTAACAATTCTCTTTCTGCTTCTATAAGATTTGAGTTGAGTTAATATTGACTTGAGTTGAGATCATTATGGATCATTATTGTCATCCATTTTAGAGTGCATTGTCATTCATTGTTGAATTCATCATTGAGCCCTACCTTCATAGATTTGTGGATGAGATTTGAGTGCTACTTGAGCATAATTGGTTGAGCCTTTGAAAAGGCTTTTGGGACAAATTTATGGACAGATTTGTGGCAGTTTTTGTGTATGATTGATTGAGACTTTAAGAAGGATTTTGGGAGAGATTTATGGATAATTTTGGGACAACATTTTGAGCAAGTTCTTGGTGAGCTTGTGAGAAAATTTTGAGCAAGTTCTTGGTGAGCTTGTTGAGCAGATTTTGAGCAAGTTCTTGATGAGATTTTTGAGCAGATTTTGAACAAGTTCTTGGTGAGCTTATTGAGCATATTTTGGGCAAGTTCTTAGTGAGCTTGCTAGAGCAGATTTTTGGTAAGTTCTTGGTGATGTTTCTGAAGCAGTTTTGGGCAAGTTCTTAGTGAGTTTGCTAGAGCAGTTTTGGGCAAGTTCTTGGTGAGCTTGCGAAAGCAAATCAGTGGATTGCCTACTTGAGTAGATTAATGTATTGCTTAGATTTGAGCATATCAAATTAATCATTTATATTGGGATAAGGATCCTTATTTCTGTGTGAAATATTATAAGGAGATTATTTTGTGGAGTACCCCACATTGGGGGAACCACATTAAATCTTGTGTCTCAATTGTGTATGGTGATTTTTACACTTGTCTACTATTGCTATCTATGTTATTAATTCACACTATTATATTTTGTTATATCAATTAAAGACACTAATTTATATTGGTTTGGAAAGAAAGTAAAAAGTGGGCACTATACTGTTCACCCCCCCTCTCATTATAAGCTTGTGTTCTTCAAATGAAGTTGAAGGATTACACATCCAGAATGACAATAAATGGGTGGCTATCCAACCAATTCCTTATTCTATAGTAGCCAACATTGGCAACTTGTTATAGGTAAATCACCCTTTCGTATTTATTCCATACAAAAAAAATATGTAAAGAGAGAGAATCGGGTGCACTGTAGTCATTTTCTAATATAGTTTTGTTTACTTAAGTACATGGATAAATCAATGGGATGTTAGAATATAGTAATTGTACACTTAAAGTGTTTTGCATTCAGGACATTTGGTAAGCTCTCAAGCATTCCACTAGCATAGTCCCAACCAAAAATAAATAAATCATATTAAAATATATAATCAAAAATTCAGTTATAGAAAATTCTTATATTATAGAAGTGAGTTGTATATTAATTCACAGAGAGAGGTATAAATGATTATATATACAAAAATTAAGCATAAGTCATACCAATTGGCTTGGGCCCTTTCTACGCATTCAAAAAAAAATGATGGTTAAATTTTACATCTTTTTTGAATTAGGGTATCAAAATGTAGACATTAAAAATATAAAAAGTTGATGGGGATAAGTACAACCTGGATAGAAACACAATGGCTAAAATTAATAATTTAGAATGTAGATGTAAGGCACATATTTAACATCACAATTCAATTTCAACAAAAGAACTTTTGGAAAGAAGGTACTTTATATATATATGATATGTAGACTGATTTGTTTTTTTTGGTTGGGACTATGCTAGTGGAATTCTTGAGAGCTTACCAAATGTCCTGAATGCAAAATACTTTAAGTGTATAATTACTATATTTTGACATCCCATTGATTTATCAATGTACTTAAGTAAACAAAACTGCATTAGAAAATGACTACAATGCACCCAATTCTCTCTCTTAACATCTATTTTTTTCCTTTTTATTGTATGAATTTACTTGGCATGTACATTATGTAGTTTTTCATCCTGTTTGTGAACCTGTCCCTTGATCGATCATGTGAAAGGCTGCATTACACTCAACATTGTTTCCTGGGTTATATCTATAATTTATCATTAGCGATTGCACATGATATTCTCTATTCTGCTATTTCTTTTATGTAAGGTTCTCATATATATATATATATATATATATATATATATATATATATATATATATATATATATATATATATATATATATATATATATGTGTGTGTGTGTGTTTTTTTCCCTAATGTTCCTTACACCTTTCTTGATTACTATTCCATGGAGTTTTAAATTTGCTTTTTTTTTTAAATGTTCAAGTCTCTCTCTCTCTCTCTCTCTCTCTCTCTTTATATATATATATATATATATATATATATATATATATAAAGAGAGAGAGAGAGAGAGAGACGAGACTTGAACATTTAAAAAAAAGCAAATTTAAAACTCCATGGAATAGTAATGAAGAAAGGTGTAAGGAACATTAGGGAAAAAAACACATGGGCATGGGCATGTGTTTTTTTCCCTAATGTTCCTTACACCTTTCTTGATTACTATTCCATGGAGTTTTAAATTTGCTTTTTTTTTTAAATGTTCAAGTCTCTCTCTCTCTCTCTCTCTCTCTCTCTCTTAATATATATATATATATATATATATATATATATATATATATATATATATATATATATATATATATATATATATATATATATATATATATATATATATATATATATATATATATATATATATATATATATATATATATATATATATATATATGAGAACCCTACATAGAAGAAATAGCAGAATAGAGAATATCATGTGCAACCACTAATGATAAATTATAGATATAACCTAGGAAACAATGTTGAGTGTAATGTAGCCTTTCACATGATCGATCAAGGGACAGGTTCACAAACAAGATGAAAAACTACAGAATGTACATGCCAAGTAAATTCATACACTAAAAAGGAAAAAAATAGATGTTAAGAGAGAGAATTGGGTGCATTGCAGTCATTTTATAATGTAGTTTTGTTTACTTAAGTACATGGATAAATCAATGGGATGTCAAAATATATTAATTATACATTTAAGGTGTTTTGCATTCAGGACATTTGGTAAGCTCTCAAAAATTCCACTAGCATAGTCCCAACCAAAAAAAAACAAATCAGTCTACATATCATAAATATGAAGTTGTAGAAATTATTAGATTATAGAAGTAAGTTTTATAGTAATTTGCAGAGATATGTATAAATGATTAGATAAAAAAAATGAAGCATAAGTCATAACAAGTGGCTTGGGCCCTTTCTGGCCATTTAGAAAAATTGATGGTAAAATTTCACATTATTTTGTGATTCAAGGTATCAAAATGGAAACATTAAAAATATAAAGAGTTTATGGGGATAAGTACACCTGAAGATAAATACAATTGGAACAATATTTATAATTTATAATTCAAAATATATAGGTAAGCCACATATTTAACATCATAATTCAATTTCAACAAAGGAAATTTTGGAAAGAAGGTAATATATATATATATATATATATATATAAACAATGTTGAGTGTAATGTTTCCTTTCACATGATCCATCAAGGGAAAGGTTCATAAACAATATGAAAAACTACATGTTATACACGCTAAGTAAATTCATACACTAAAAAAAAAAAAATAGATATTAACAGAGAGAATTGGATGCATTACAGTCATTTTCTAATGCAGTTTTTTTTATTTAAGTACATGGATAAATCAATGGGATGTCAAAATATAGTAATTATACACTTAAAGTGTTTTGCATTCAAGAAATTTTGTAAGCTCTCAAGCATTCCACTAGCATAGTCCCAACCAAAAAAAAACAAATCAGTCTACATATCATAAAAAAATAAGTTATAGAAATTATTAGATTATAGAAGTAAGTTGTATAGTAATTTGCAGAGAGAGGTATAAATTATTAGATAAAAAATGAAGCATAATTCATAACAATTGGCTTGGGCCCTTTCTATGCATTCAAAAAAATTGATGGTAAAATTTCACATTATTTTGTGATTCAAGGTATCAAAATGCAAACATTAAAAATATAAAGAGTTGATGGGGATAAGTACACCTGAAGAGAAACACAATTGGAACAATATCTAAAACTTATAATTCAAAATGTATAGGTAAGGCACATATTTAACATCATAATTCAAGTTCAACAAAGGAACTTTTGGAAAATAGGTACTTTATATATATATAATTAAAGAGACTTGAACCTTTAAAATAAGAAAGCAAATTTAAAAACTCCATGGAATAGTAATAAAGAAAGGTGTAAGGAACATTAGGGGAAAAAACACATGGGCATGAAAACCTTGCATAGAAGAAATAGTAGAATAGAGAATATCATGTGCAACCACTAATGATAAATTATAGATATAACCCAGGCAACAATATTGAGTGTAATGCAGCCTTTCACATGATCAATCAAGGGACAAGTTCACAAACAAGATGAAAAACTACATAATGTACATGCCAAGTAAATTCATACACTAAAAAGGAAAAAAAATATGTTAAGAGAGAGAATTGGGTGCACTGCAATCATTTTCTAATGCATTTTTGTTTACTTAAGTACATGGATAAATCAATGGGATGTCATAATATAGTAATTGTACACTTTTTTTTAATTTAGTAAAAAATCCCTTACAGGGATGCCTTGGTCTAAGAAACCATGACCTAAGGGTTCTACACCATCAAAATCACCTAGGAATCACGCCCGGCCCTGACCGCACCAACATTATCAACTGGATTTTGGATACTTGATGTGCATTTGGTAGGGTGGATATTCGAACCAGGGACTTCCCTTGGAGGATTGTCCGACCCTCTCCAACTCACCTATAGTATGTGAGTATAGTAATTGTACACTTAAAGTGTTTTACATTCAAGACATTTGGTAAGCTCTCAAGCATTCCACTAGCATAGTCCCAACCCAGAAAGAAACCAAACAGTCTACATATGTAATCAAAAAAGCAGTTAAAGAAAATTCTTAGATTATAGAAGTGATTTGTATAGTAATTTGTAGAGAGGTATAAATTATTAGATAGACAAAAATGAAGCATAAGTCATACCAATTGGCTTGGGCCCTTTCTACCCATTAAATTGATGGTAAAATTTCACATTATTTTTTGATTTAGGGTATCAAAATGTAGACATAAAAATGATAAAGAGTTGATGGGGATAAGTACAACTTGAAGAGAAACACAACTGGAACAATGGCTAAAATTGATAATTCATAATGTAGAGGTAAGACACATATTTAACATCACAATTCAAGTTCAACAAAGGAACTTTTGGAAAGAAGGTACTTTATATATATATATATATATATATATATATATATATAAAGAGACTTGAATATTTAATAGAAGAAAGCAAATTTAAAACTCCATGGAATAGTAATCAAGAAAGGTGTAAGGAACATTAGGGAAAAAACACATGGGCATGAAAACCCTACATAGAAGAAATAATAGTGTAGCACCCTAAAATTGGCACAGTGAAATTCTAGTAATTACATTCATCCTAGTAAATAATTTAAATTCAAATTTTAACCTCCCAAACCGCCCGTTAACCGTCGGGTAATCCGTTTCCCCTTTTCGTGCGCCATTTTTAGAGGTTGTTTTGACCGTTTGACGATATCGTCGCCGATCAGACGATATCGCCCCGCATCTGACGATTTCGTCTGGGCTAGGACGTCCAGACGATCTTGTCGCAAAACTAATTTTGCACAATTAGCTTCTGTTCCAACGGGTCTCTAATCCAGGCAGAAGCGTGTCTGCGCCGTTAGGGACCCTCCCCCATTGGAGATCTCCCAAATAGGGATGATCTCCAACCTCCTAACTACTCCCCTAAGCCTATTTAATCCTTAGGACCTTCCCTTCCCAACCCCTGGCTGAATTTCCCTGTAACTTGATTTTGCGTGCATTAGAATACCTAGAGCATCATTTTGCATTTGTTATTTTGAAGTTTTCTTGCAGGGACCTCATTGATTTTCAGCCGGAGCAAGCTCAGATCATCGCAGACGATCTCGTTCAAATCTCGGACGATCCTGTCACAATTCGAGATGATTTCATTGCTTCCAGATGATTTCGACTGCATTGGGGGCAATCAGTGCCCATAGTTTGCGCTTTCTCTTATACCTTTTGCTGTTTTATTCTGCATTTTAGTTAGTTTTTTCCTTATTTCTTACTATTTTGCATTTGGAGTTCACCCATATAGCTTAGGTTGCATGATAAGATCATAATTTCTCATTAGAATATCATAATTTGTTTGAATTTCTATTCATAACTATTGTTTAGTATTCATATTGTCATTTTGTGTTGTTTCCCTCTGTTATCACAGTGGCATTCTTTGTATTTTGCATCTGTTTTTCTATTTGCAGGTCTCTGACGAATTTGTCTGATGAATTCGTCAGATCTCAGACGATCTTGTCTGATCTCGTACGATCATGTCAAATCGTAGGCGATCCTGATCGCTTCAAACATCAGAATCTCCATCAGACATCCGGATCAGGTATTCTTCTTTTATTTCTCTGTTTTTTGTCTTAATTTTGTTTTCTGTATTCATTAAATCTGCACTTTCATATAGATTAATTTAGATTCATTTGGCCAAACCTAGGATATGAATGCTTAAGGCTAAAAACGAACACATAAAAACACATTCCAAACCTAGGCGTGGAAACTGCCATTAAATGTTTCCCAATGAACCCACCATCCGTCGAAAAATCACCAAAATACACCTCCCTTGAGAGGCGGGACCTTCGCAAGTCCTCTCGACCCGAGGTACCGCGACATCCTTTTCCCATCCTCCTTCCGGGCACGGATCCTATAGCCTCGAAGGTAAGGGTGCGAAAAATTTGGAGCGATACATTTTGGTGAACCCGACGTGAATGCATCATAACCTTTTGAAAACAAAAACAAAAAAAAATATAGAACAACTAAAACATAGATGCATTTTAAATCATTTAAGTTTAATATCATGTTTAGATGGTAGCTCCTAAGAAAATATTAGCAAGTTACTATAAATGTAGAAAACCAATTGGCAGCCATAGAAGTCAATTCTGTACTTAGTGTGCCTGAAACAGATAGAAATCAACTCTTGTGGGACGAACTTGATAGGAGACTTAGTGTCATCTCATCTAGGTCAACACAACTTAAACAAATCAAGAGGCTAGTCCTAGATAGAATCCTGGATCCTCATCAACTTGTCTTTTATCATGAACTTCAGAGAGCCCGCCATAGATGGTTAGCTTATAGGAGAGCTCTTGTATCTTCAGAATTGTTCACCTTCGAGGAATACCTCGAGAACGCAGCCATTGTACACCAGCTCCTAGGTCTTGTGAGAAGACCAAGAGGTTGTTCTTACAGATAGGGAAATATGGAATAGAGTTCCTCGAGCCGTGTTATATCGAGAGTATTGCCACGAGCTTTACTTCTATCAACCAAAGATCCGAGACAGATAATATCACTATAGCTCTTTTCATTAAATTTTTAAAAGAAAACTTTCAATTTGAAGAAGAACACTTCATGACTCCTGAAGAACTAGAGCCCATTAATGATATTTATAAATTGTTTATAGAAAACTAGATTATTACTTTCAGTCTTATTTCTTGCATTTATTGTGTTATTTGTCATCTTTACAATATTATTTCAAAAAAAAAACTAAAAAAACTAAAAACATAGCAAAAACTTAAACATTTCATTTCAAATATTGTAGTAGGTATATAGTAAATATATACCTCTTAATCTTGTTGCATATATATATATATATATATATATATATATATATATATATATATTTGCTGAAATCAAAATTAAAGCACCATGCCTAAACTTAGGAATGGTAAAGAAACTTTAGGAGAAGAAGAAGATTGGTTACAAGATACAACTAGAGACCCAAATGTCCTTCCCGGAGATCCAATTCTGGAAGGAAAAACTCTAGATCAATCAGAACATGACCTAGGTGAAGACAATGAACAAGAAGGAAGTGTTAAAGAGGATGGACCCTCATCCCCTAGAGTAGCTCTAGATGGAACTATTGCTTTTGACAACATAGATCATTTCAAGAAATTTCTTGATGATAACATTGACGCCCTTAATGTGGCAGTTCATATTGATAAAGGGCAAATTAGTAACACTCAAGCAGCCATGGAATATATGTATGATGTGCGCACTAATCCCTTGTCTTTCATTGACCAAGAAAGTGACAAGGCTGGGCCATCCAATACATACATGGTCACTATGATTCAAAACATGTCAAAACAACAGATTACCCAACCTCCTAAGGAACCCGTTATTCAACCTAAAATCATTCCCACACAAAAGAAACCTTCCTTCACTACTTTATTTCGCCAAACTATTGAGCAATATGCTTCAAGTAAACAAAAACCTAAAACGAAGCCAAATACCAATTTTCAACAATCTGGAATACATCATAATACAACTTCAAAATTCCTTCATAACACTTTTCCTACCAACAATTTACACAATAGTAACATGGCATCTAATCTTCATGTCCCTCCATCATATGCCCATAAAACCCATGTCAATGCCCTACCAAACCAATATGGGGGGCAAACTAGTAATCTGGAAGCCATGGTGAAACAATTAGCTTCGCGTATGGACCAGATAGATCCCTACCGTCCCTCGTACAATTATCGAGAGATCTGTAGTCAACCTTTGGATCCCATAGTTGTAGCTCAACCATACCCTAAGCATTTTCCCATGCCCATCTTGCCTATATATAAAGGAACCGAAGATCCCATAGAGCATCTTCGCATGTTTAGGATAGCATGTCATGATATATCACATGATGACTTGCTATTACTAAAAATGTTCCCAAAAAGTTTAGGTGGAATGGCATTAGAGTGGTACTATCAATTGCCCACTCATTCTTTGAGAAACTTTGAAGAAACAATTGAATCATTTGTCCATCAATTTAGTGCCTACATCGAGAGGCATGTAACCATTAAAGATTTATACAACTTAAAACAAGACAAGGATGAATGTTTTGCCGATTTCTTAGCTAGATGGAGGCAATTGATAGGAAAACCGCACTTTGTGCTACCTTATAGGGAAATGTTGGACATTTTTATCAATAATTTACAAGAACAAATATCTTATGAGCTATCAACCGCTACTTTAACTACCTTCGATCAAGCTATAGATTTAGCTCGAAGAGTAGAAGATGCCCTCATTAGGAGAGGCCAACTTAGGAAGAAGGATGATGAGAAAACATCCAGAAATCAATATAAAAACAAACAAGTTGTCGGTGATGGAGTCACTGACAGCAGAAATGTTGCTAATATCAATGCAACGAAGACAACAAAAAAATTTATATTGAAACCTCCCCGATAAGCCTCCTCGAGAATTTACTAGATTAAATCAACCCTTATCAACTATTTTACCTCAATTACTCGAAAGAGGTTTGATCCAATTACCAACTATCCGGGAACCCGATCCAACTATACCCGGATACAGAGCCGACTTACACCGTGATTTCCATAGAGGACCCGGACACTCTACCAATGCTTGTAAAAGGTTGAAACATAAAATACAAGATTTGATTGATAATAATGAAATGGAAGTGCAAGCCTTCCAACCTAAACAAAACCCTCCTAATAATACTCAAAAGACCATTCCCCAAAATCAAAATCAAAATGCTAATCAAACATTAGACATATTTCAACACCCTTTACCAAGACATGGTAAAGAGGTAGCCAATCAAATCGAACATCATAATGTTCCCCCTCCTACCCGATATGTAGGAACCATTAGCGGACAATTACCTGTTCAGGATCCTCAAATATTTGACACAACCTTATCCCTGGTTACGACCAGGCCCTTACATAATTTTCAAACTTCTGATTCTAGTGATGTAGAATCAGATAGTGAAAGTGAACTAGACATTACTTCAAACCAATCGAATAGTTCTAAAAATGAATCAGATCCTATTCAACCCATCACAGATGCTATGGTTCCAGAAGAACCATTTCCTAGAAGAGTTACTACTCGACCCTCTTCTAATCAATTCCTCCCTAATGAACAAGCCATAAATGCTAGACCGAGACCAGTTCAACGTCCTCAATATAACATTGTAGGTACCATTGGAGTCGTTACCCGACAACAGGCTCAAAATTCTCAACAAGAATCAAATCAGAACGATGGATCGGCTCCATTCGTTTTGAAAAATCCCAATAAAGGGAATCATGCTCCTAATGTTCAACCTAAACCCCCTTACAATATTAATGAGCAATTGTCCAATACTACAGCCAGAATTTCCCTTTTGGATTTGTTAAGATCTTCTCCCACCCATAGGGATGAGTTGATGCTTACATTAAGCCAAATGATGGTACCTCAAAACATCCAACCTGAAGCTATGGCCAATACTATCATCACTCGAGAGGTTGATTGTATTGACTTTCGGGATAAAGATATCCCACAACACAGTTTACATAAGGACAATCCCTTATACATTACTGCTCTAATTGGAGATGTAGCCATCAAACGAGTCTTGATTGATAATGGCTCATCTCTAAACATTTGCACTTTTGACTTCTACCAACGATTTGGCTTTAGAAGTGATGAAATGAAGAAAACTGATATGATTATCAAAGCTTTCAATGACGAAACACAAGAAACGTGTGGAGTTATTACCCTCCCATTGCAAGTTGGTCCTAGAACCCTAGAAACAACCGTGTTTATTGTACATTGCCCAACATCGTACAATATACTTTTGGGTCGCCCTTGGATCAATGCGATGCGAGCGGTCCCATCAACTTTACACCAATGTGTTAAATTTGAATTTAAAAATCAGTTGGTCACTATCCATGGTGACCCTAGACCCTTTGATATGTGTGCTTTGGCGTAACCCGTTGGAGTGCAATTTTGCCCCGCTCTGTCATCCACACATCCTAGTTCTTATTTTTCATCTAAAAGTGTGAAACACACACCCATAACTTCACCTATTTCCCCTCCATTAATTTCATCCTCCTATATAGATCAACAATCTTCTAAACAAATCACTCTAGAACCTCAAAAAGATCTTAAATCTACAACCAATCCTTCATGTTCTATCCCTATAATTTCAAAACCCACAGAAACAACTATCATACCTTCCACATCTCAAGATATAGGAAATAATCCTTCTACATCTTATGCCCTTTCCGATGAACTTTTACCAGATTTATCCACAACCTTAATATCAGAAAAGACAAATGCTTTCATGCGAGATTCAATTCTTTTAAATAACTTGCCGCCATCTCCTCGTACTTTGGGCCTCCCACAACCTATGGGAAGTACTTACCAAGTCGGGAGTTGTGCCTTCATTTATAAAGGATATGACTGGGGAAGAATCCCCCAGAATATCAAAACTCATCATGAGGGATACGCTCGGTGTTATTTTACCAATGAATATATTAAAGCTAAACCCATGATGCTTAAAATGGGATATAAAGGGAAAGGCTTGGGACCTTTCCAAAATGGCATGAAAGAACCTTTCGAGGTAGAACCGTGGCCTGCCCACTGTGGTGTGGGCCTATTTCCTAGTAAGGGTCAACCCTTTCCTTTTGAAGATGATGATCATCTCATATGTTATCAAGATTATTTGGATAGGTGTGATGATTTGCCTCTTAAAAATCAGTCATTTTCATGTAACATGCTATCCATAGCTTACCCCGAAATGATTGCCGACCCCGATGAAGAGTTGGAAGGAGATATCTTCCATGATGTCTCCGTTGAAGAGATGTTACACAATGGATTTTATTTTGATGGTTCTATACCAACTATAGCCCAACTTGAGGCCACTAATCCTCAAGATGAATTATCCAAATTAACCTTACAAGAATTACAAGAATTGGGCGTTTCACCCGCCCCACCTAATTTTGAAAGAGATCTACACATGGAGGTAGAAAACGTCATTAAAATTAATATTGGAACCGAGGATAATCCTCACATAATCAATATTGGATCAGAATTAAGTCAAGAAAAACAAGAACAATACATTGCATTCCTTAAAGAGTATGAAGATGTCTTCGCTTGGACATATGAAGATATGCCAGGTCTAGACCCTTCCGTAGTCATGCATCATCTAGTGGTCCATCCGGATGCTAAACCTGTTAAACAAAAACTTAGAAAAATGCATCCCAAAGTGGCTCTCCTAGTCAAAGGGGAGTTAGAAAAACTCCTGAATGTTGTCTTTATACAAGCTATTGATTATGCTGAATGGATCTCAAATGTAGTTCCAATCACCAAGAAAGAAGCTACCAAAGTTAGGGTTTGCACAGATTTTAGAGATATTAACGCCGCATGCCCTAAAGATGACTTTCCTCTTCCAAACATGGATCAAATCATTGACTTTACTACCGGGAGTGGGATGATGTCCTTAATGGATGGATTCTCCGGTTATAATCAGATCAGGATAGCTCCTGAAGATCAGGCTAAAACAGCCTTTATTACCCCCCGGGGTACCTTTTGTTGGAAAGTGATGCCATTTGGCTTAAAGAACGCAGGTGCAACTTATCAACGAGCTATGACCTATATTTTTCATGATATGATGCATGATATCCTACATGATTATGTAGATGATATTATAGCTCGCTCTATTATTGAAGATAATCATTTAGATGATTTGAGAAAAGTTTTTAATCGATTACGAGAATATCTTATTCGATTAAATCCAAAAAAATGCATATTCGGAGTTAAGTCCGACAAACTATTAGGGGTTTTAGTTTCTTTACGTGGTATTGAAATCGACCCTCTCAAGATTGCGGCTATCACTGATATGCCCGCACCTACTAATATATCTGAATTACGAAGTTTACAAGGTAAGCTTCAAGCTATCCGTCGCTTCATCGATAAGCTGGCGGACAAAACCGGTCCCTTTCTTAAACTCCTTAAGAAGGATGTCCCTTTTAATTGGGACACCGAATGTAGAGAAGCTTTTGAACTTCTCAAACAATACCTCCTTAATCCACCTGTGCTTTCACCACCTAAACCTGATCGCCCATTCCTCCTATATATTTCAGCTTCAGATTCTGCCTTAGGGGCTATGTTAGCTCAACTTGATGATGAAAAGAGAGAACGTGCTAATTATTATATTAGCCGAACCTTCATCAGTTATGAAACCCGCTATACAACATTAGAAAAACTATGTCTAGCAGTCATTTTTGCTATGCAAAAATTACGACATTATATGCTTAGTCAAAAAACTTATGTCATTGCCAAATACGATCCCTTAAGGTATCTCATGAGTCGACCTTATTTATCGGGTCGCACAGCCAAGTGGGTTCTTGCTCTAAGCGAGTTTGATCTCACATTCATAGGACAAAAGTCTGTTAAGGGTCAAATCATAGCAGATCAATTAGTCGCTGCACCCTTAGAGTCTACCCATCCCCTCATCATCGAGTTTCCAGATGAATGCCTTCAATTAGAGGCAGACCATACCGAACAATGGTCCTTATACTTTGATGGAGCCCGATGCATGAGTGGGGCTGTTGTGGGTATTATTTTAATATCCCCGCAAAAACATCTTATTCCTCTCTCCTTCAAATTGACATTTGCTTGCACCAACAATATCGTTGAGTATGAAGCTCTAATCCTTGGATTACGAGCTGCCTTGGCGCTAAAAATTAAACACCTTTTAGTTTTTGGTGATTCTCAACTGGTTATAAACCAAATTAATGAAGTTTATCAGACCAGAGATGATAAACTGCGCCCATATAAGGCCTATGTTTTACAATTAATGTCTCTATTTGATCAAGTTACCTTGGAAGCTATTCCTCGAACTAGCAACCGTGCAGCTGATGCTATGGCCGCAACTGCATCTCTCCTGCCCTTGGAGTTAGATGACGAATATGCCACTATCATTATTCGTCGACTCCAGGAACCCGCTTCAAATAAATCATGCTTAGAGCCTTTGGATGTGTTTCTAATCAATGAAACTACTCCCGAACCTTGGTATACGGACATATTTGATTTTCTCCAAAATGGGACTTTCCCTGCCAATTCTAATAGCAACCAACGTCGGTTATTACGTAGACGAGCAAGTCGATTTGTAATAATTGGCAATACTTTATATAGGAGATCTTTTGAAGGTATCCTATTAAGATGTTTAAACTTAGAAGAGTCTAAATTAGCCTTGAGTGAAGCCCACGATGGATCTTGTGGAGGACACTTTAGTGGTAGCGTCATTGCTAAAAAGCTCCTTCGGATAGGATACTTTTGGCCTACCATGGAAACGGATGCACATGAGTATGTGCGCCATTGCGACAAGTGCCAAAAACATGCGGACCTTGTCCATGCGCCTGCACAAGAGCTACAGGCTATTTCATCTCCTTGGCCCTTTTCCAAATGGGGTTTAGACATTATTGGCAAAATCAATCCTGTGTCATCTGATGGACACAAGTTCATCATAACCGCCACTGAGTATTTCACGAAGTGGGTCGAAGCTATGCCTTTAGCTTCCTGCACTGGCACACAAGTCTCTAAATTTATTTTTAATCAAATCATTTGTAGGTTCGGAATTCCTGCAAATCTCATCTCCGACAATGGAACTTGTTTCAAAAATAAAGATGTTAAAAAATTATGCCAAAAATATAAGATTCAACATCGCTGGTCCACTCCCTATTATCCTCGTGGTAATGGTCAAGTTGAAGCATCTAACAAAACCTTAATCAAAATTCTCAAAATATTGGTCAATAAAACGGCCGTGGATCGGCACATTCAGTTATATCCAGCCTTGTGGGCCTATCGAACTAGTGTTCGAACCCCCACGGGAACTTCACCATTTGTTTTGGTTTATGGTGCTCAAGCAGCTTTTTCCCTTTGAATTAGAAGTTCCTTCTTTGGCTCTGCTACTTCAAGATACCGAAGTAGGAGATGAATATCGAGTCGGTAGACTCGACCAACTGGAACTCCTAGATGAAAAATGCATCAATGCTTTGGAGCATCTCCGTGCCTACCAAAACAAGCTTAAAAGATCATATGCTAAAAAAGTGCGTCATCGATCCTTTGAGATCGACGACCTTGTTTTAAAAGAAAATCAAAAAAATACAAATGCAACTAAGGACCTTAAAGGTAAATTTGAGCCCAACCGGCTTGGACCATACATTATTACTCGCTAAATTCGAATCAGGAGCATACAAATTGTCTACCTTAGATGGTAAAGAACTTAAAGAACCCATGAATATTTTGCATCTTAAACGTTACTATGTATAAATTTGGTCATTTCATCCATGTATATATTTGTTCAAAATCACTATCTTGTATTTCTTTCAAATTTATAAATTCAAAAACACCAAAAACATTCATAATCATCAAAATCTTCAAAACTATTTGTTGCATTTATTTATGGCACTTGTTAAATTTTTTGTTCAAAAACAAAAATAAAACCAAAAAAACAAAATAATGATAAAAATATAAAAACAACAATATGCTTGACTCTTTCGAAACCAAAACAATATAAAGAAGAAAGAGAGAGTCAATATTCTCAAAACTTCTCAAAAAGTATTTATATATATTTTCTTACAAATGTTGCAGCTTATATGTTTCAAATTATTTTTGATAAATTAGCATTTATTTGGAATCCCTCACTTGCACACTCACAAAAATAAATATCTTGATTTTATCCGGCATGATTACTAATCTCTCTTATATCAAAGTCCACAAAATTCAATTAAATAAAGTTTGAGCATAGAGAATTGATCTTGTTATTTACTTAAACCAAGCACATCTTTTCACAATAAAATGATTATATTTGTAATTTCCATGTTTTGCTACATAGTAGACGTGATTTCTTGAGCGAAAAGTTTCCCCCGCTATCCTATCATGCACATGGTCTAGAATCTTTGAGAATTGGCAAAAGGACAAGCTCACCCCTACCCAGAATAAAAATCCCTTGCTCTACAGCTAATCCGAGCAAGTATCCCTAGCAAAGAAAAAGAAAAGAAAAGTTCAAGAAAAAAGAGAAAAGAAAAATGTTATTTTATATCATTACAACAATATTTCAAGCACTATCTCAAAAATCAAGCAAAAAAAAAAAATACAAAAAGAAAAAGAAGCAAAGTTCAAAAGAAAAGCAAAAGAAAGCAAAAAGCAAGAAAGCAATAAAATCCCTTTCCCTACCCTTTGAAAAGAAAAGAAGGGTTGATGAGCTTGAATCCCCGGAATTCTCAATTATTCAAAAACTGTGAGGTAAGCCCCATAACAGGTGGTTTGTGCCCAACCCGCTTGGCCTTGGGTAACTCCTAGCATGGTGATATGTCTCGTCACATTAGCGACCTTCTTTTGTATAGACCTATGTCTAGCTTATGGATTAGCTAGCTCTTGATAATCCGACCTACATAGTAGTCTAGTATGGTTATATGCATCTACATCATGGTTAATGAACACTTATTTGGTTTCTTCAAATCACTTGTATCATATTATCTTGCTCAAAAACCGGTAAATGCACAAAGCAATTGCACACACATTTGTATTTGAGAGATTTTGTGTATCATTATGATAAATCAAGATCGGAAATGAATTCACATATGCACATGGGATTCCTTATAAATCTAACTTTTGTCTTCAAAATACTTTGAAATATTATTTTTGCAACTTGTTTGGAATAATTCAAGTACAGTTGTTTAGCATAAAGACAACTATATAATAGAAAAATCAAAAATTTCTTTCAAAACTATACAATCAAAACATATATATATATATATATATATATATATATAACTTTTGTCGACTTTCGCGACGATGGTATAGTTCCAAAACCAAAATTGGAATTTTATGCCTAGCGCAAGTCCTCATCTTCATATTTTCTGTTTATTAAAAAATCAACCATGCAATAAAACTATCTATTTTTCTTTGATTTTCGCGATGATGGTATAAGTCTATACCTACATATTCTATGCCTAGCGCAAACCATTGTAACAATTTTTATTCCCCATTTATTTAAAAATCATGAAAACCATATGACTTAAATCATTATGTTACACAAATTATGCTTTTAAAAAAGCATGCACATTTTCATTATTTCATGTCATTATGTCAACCTTCAAATTTTGCAAAGATGGTATAATTCCTAAGGAATTATCCAAAAATTATCACACTTAGGAATTTATGCCTAGCAAAAATCATTATTTCATGCATACTATTTTTTTTATGAAAATCTGAAAAACAAACCATCATCACCATCATTTGCACCATTGCACCAAAGTCTTAAGACAGTCTCTTAAGCACTCTTTTACTTTTAACAATATTTCTATACTGGGATTAGCTTGACGACCGAGTGAGCAGCGACTCCATGAAATGGTCTATAATAGCGACAATGTCCTTTGAAATTATTGTTAGAAGTCTCTTTTTATTTTTTTACCACATCACATTACAAACAACCAATTTGTTACATCAGATTATTTCATTTAAAATATTACCGCATGACATCAAAATTATAAATTTTCAAAACGACATAATTTCATGAATCCTCAATCCAATTATCAAATCAATCAATCAAACATAAAAGCATCATAAACATACACATAACACAAGTCATATGATCAAAACTATCTCATCTCATATATATATCAACAACATATATACATCATCAAAACTGGATCGGTATGCCACAATCTGTACCTCGGCATACTCAATCCTCTATCAAAAATAATAAACCTACATATCAATCTGTACAATGTAATGCAGTCCTCTAGCCTCGAGAGCCCCTCGAGCTCTCAGCCTCATCTCCTCCCCCGCCCTGAGGTGGACGAGGTGGCCCCATCGCAGTATGAGTAGTACTGTGAGTCCTAGTCCTCGATCGGGACGAAGTCCTCGAGGACCCAATCCTGATAGGGTCAGCAATGTTGACTGGCAGCTGTACCCTCTGACCCTCTGGCACCATCTAGAAATAGATGCCCTGGTAGAACGTGGTCTGAGCAATCGACCATGCCAGCTCCTGTGTGCTCGCTCCTCCACCCCGTGCCCTGAGGCGTGCAATCTCGTCTCTGAGCTGGGTAACCTCAGCTCGATGGCGTGCAGCCTCGTCCTGCAATGTTTGCACCTGTGCTCGGAGACGATCTCTCTCCACTCGGAGAGTAGCTGTCTCGCTACTCTCCCCTGTGTCAACACCCTTGCCCTTATCGGGCGATGGTGGCCTCTCTCTCTAAAACCAAAAAAATGAACAGTAAAAATGAATTAGGGTTTTACCCTATTTTTCTTAATTTTAAAAAAAAAAATTTTTCTTTTCCGCGTTTTTACCTCAAAAAACGTTCGATTTGGGTAAAAAACCGAGGGGGCACCATAGTAAGCTATCATACGATTCGACCAAGAATCGTCGCCAAAAAATGGGAATAATTTTTGCTTTCTCGTAGATCGAGAAGAACTCATATTTAACGCATTTTCTTCGGAAAATTTGCTAAAGAGGGGGCAAAATGTAGCACCCTAAAATTGGCGCAGTGAAATTGTAATAATTACATTCATCCTAGTAAATAATTTAAATTCAAATTTTAACCTCCCAAACCGCCCGTTAACCGTCGGGTAATCCGTTTCCCCCTTTTCCGTGCCATTTTTAGAGGTTGTTTTGATCGTTTGATGATATCGTTGCCGATCAGACGATATCGCCCCAGATCTGACGATTTCTTCTGGGCTAGGACGTCTAGACGATCTTGTCGCAAAACTAATTTTGCACAATTAGCTTCTGTTCCAACGGGTCTCTAATCCGGGTAGAAGCGTGTCTGTGTCGTTAGGGACCCTCCCCCATTGGAGATCTCCCAAATAGGGATGATCTCCAACCTCCTAACTACTCCCCTAAGCCTATTTAATCCTTAGGACCTTCCCTTCCCAACCCCTGGCTGAATTTCCCTGTAACTTGATTTTGCGTGCATTAGAATACCTAGAGCATCATTTTGCATTTGTTATTTTGAAGTTTTCTTGTAGGGACCTCATTGATTTTTAGTCGAAGCAAGCTCAGATCGTCGCAGATGATCTCGTTCAAATCTCGGATGATCCTGTCACAATTCGAGATGATTTCATTGCTTCCAGACGATTTCGACTGCAATCTGCATTGGGGGCAATCAGTGCCCAAAGTTTGCACTTTCTCTTATACCTTTTGCTATTTTATTCTGCATTTAAGTTAGTTTTTTCCTTATTTCTTACTATTTTGCATTTGGAGTTCACCCATATAGCTTAGGTTGCATGATAAGATCATAATTTCTCATTAGAATATCATAATTTGTTTGAATTTCTATTCATAACTATTGTTTAGTATTCATATTGTCATTTTGTGTTGTTTCCCTCTGTTATCACAGTGGCATTCTTTGTATTTTGCATTTGTTTTTCTGTTTGCAGGTCTCTGACGAATTCGTCAGATCTCAGACGATCTTGTCTGATCTCAGACGATCATGTCAAATCAGAGGTGATCCTGACTGCTTCAAACATCAAAATCTCCATCAGACATCCGGATCAGGTATTCTTCTTTTATTTCTCTATTTTCTGTCTTAATTTTGTTTTCTGCATTCATTAAATCTACACTTTCATATAGATTAATTTAGATTCATTTGGCCAAACCTAGGATATGAATGCTTAAGGCTAAAAACGAACACATAAAAACACATTCCAAACCTAGGCGTGGAAACTGCCATTAAATGTTTCCTGGTGAACCCACCATCCGTCGAAAAATCATCAAAATACACCTCCCTTGAGAGGCGGGACCTTCGCAAGTCCTCTCAGTCCGAGGTACCGCGACATCCTTTTCCCATCCTCCTTTCGGGCACGGATCCTATAGCCTGAAGGTAAGGGTGCGAAAAATTTGGAGCGATACAAATAGAATAGAGAATATCATTTGCAATCGCTAATGATTATATATATAACCCAACCAACAATGTTTAAATTTAAGATATGGGTTCACAAAAGTTAAGCCCTAAGGTTTAAATTTCAGATCATACAATCACCCTAGGGTTTTAATATTTGTTTCTTGGTAGGATTAAGGTAATCTAGGGTTTAAAATTTACAAACTAAAAAATTCCAAACCCTAAAAGGACATGGGTTCACAAAAGTTACAGTAAATACCATAAATAATACAAAATTCACTAACCTCATCTCTTATAATATTTAATATGTCTTCATGCCCCATTTTGTGCCTTTTGTTTCTCTACTTTAGCCCTCATATCTCACCATTTTATTCAATGAAGTGAATAACTAAGGGTAAAGTAGCAAGTGTCATAGGAAATTTTAGGGTAAACCCCAACCAACAACACAAAATTCTACAACAGGATAAAGTATAGTAGGCAAACTACTTCGTCTCTCTCAGAGACTTCTTCCTATGTATATTGTGTAGCTTTGAATAGAACCCACCCCTTATGAAACTAAACAAGATATATACAATTTAGGGGAGGAAGTGGCAATAGTGGTGGGGATTGTTCTAAACAAGTCAACAATGCATGAGGAGGCAACTTTGAGCTTCTCAGGTAGCTACTACCTAGTCTGTATTGGATCTCGATGTCTCATCATTGATGGTCCACACATATCCAGAGGGCATTCATTTGGGCCTTGCCCACTTGAAAATGACCTCTTGCCTTGAGAGTGCAAGGAGGGAGAAAAGCTACTGGTTTTTCAGCTACATGAGGGAGGAATGAGGGAGGGAGAAAATTTGTTGGTTGTTCACCTGCACGAACCAAGATGGGAAAGGGAATGACACACTTTTAGGGCTAATATTTGGAATGTTTTGAAAAGGACAACTGCAACTCATTTTTAATTTATTTTTTAAATATTTTAAGACGACAGTTAATAATCGTCATTTTTTAATTCATTTTTTTAATATGACGGTTTATTAACCATAAAATTTTAATTATTTTCTTTTTAATTCTTCTAATATGGTGGTTTATAATCGTCGTCTTTTAATTATTCATTCTTTCATAAGAGGGTAGTTATAAACCACCCTCTTATCCTAAAGATGATGATTATAAACCATCATATTAGGGTGACCTAAGAGGGTGATTTCTAATCATTGTCTTAGCAATAAGAGGGCAGTTGATAACCACCTTCTTAGGGGAATCCAAATATGGCAATTTATAACCATCATCTTAGTACTAAGAGGGTAGTTTATAACCACCTTCTTAGGGTGACCCTAAGAGGGTGGTTACCCTGATAGGGTGGTTTACCCTAAGAGGGTGGTTACCTCCATAAAAACTACCTTAATTAAGCTATTGTTGAAGCCCTTTTTTTGTGAGTGTTCTTTTTGCTTGAGATATCAATAATAGCATGGAGATTGTTCTTGGTGCTTCCCTTCCCAATGCACCAATGTATATATAATCAATGCTTCAAATGGAAAAATTAAAAGGTAAATCCAAGACTTTTGTCCAAAGAATTTATTAAACCAAATACCTCTCCTTATTCCTCACCAATATTGCTTGTGCTCAAGAAATATGGTACTTAGAGGCTACATATTGATTTCAATGTCTTAAATAAAATAACAATCAAGAATCAATATTCACTTCCTAGAATTGATTATCTTTTGGATCAGCTACAAGGGACTAAGTTCTTTTTCAAGATTGATCTCAAGAGTGGTTATCATCAAGTCAGGATTTAGGTATAAGATACATGTAAAACAACATTTAAGACTAAGGTAGGCCTTTTTGAATGGCTTGCAATATTTGTTAGTATTACTAATGCTCCAATTACATTCATGAGCTTAATCAATGAGGTGTTCAAAGATAGTCTAGATAGCTTTATCATTTATTTGGATGGAATTCTTGTTTACTCTCCTATTTGTAAGGTCCATTTAGAGCATCTAGAACAAGTTCTTAAACCCTTCAAGAGAACCAATTGTATGCAAACCTTCCAAAATATTATTTTACTCAATCCTCCTTTTCTTATCTTGGTGTCATCATCAATGAGTAAGGAATTCATGTGGATCCTTAAAATTTCTAATTCCTCCTTAATTTACTTACTCCTTCCACCATTAGAAAATTAAGGATTTTCCTTGGACTTGCAAATTTTTATCATAAGTTCATTCTTGTATATTCCACTATTGCAAATCCCTTTGCATCATTTGAACAAATCCAAAGTTATGTTTCAATGGAAAAAGGATCACTCTTATGCCTTTGAAACATTGAATCACAAACTATGTACAACACTTGTCCTTTTCCTTCCTTACCTTTCTTAGCCTTTTAAGATAGAGACAGATGCATCATAGTTTTTCTTTGGAGCAGTATTAAAGTATAATGGTCATCTAGTGGCCTACCACTCCACCTACAACAAAGAGTTGTATGCTTTGGTGCAATCTATTAAGTATTGAATACATTATCTTCTTGGTAAAGAGGCTATTTTATATATAGATCACATACCCCTTAAGTTTATTTAATCACAAAATAAGATAGAGGAAACTTGTCACATGAAGTGGACAACCTATTTGCAATGATTTCACTTGGTGAGCAAGTACAAGAAAGGGACTAGCAAAATTTTAGCAGATTGTTTGAGTCACCCTCTAGTAGCTTCAACTTTAATAGTTGTGACTATTTTCCATATTTGTTTCCACAATTGGCCAATACGATATGCTCTTGATCCAAATTTTGGGATATTTTACTAACACCTTTTACATCCTTCCCCTTCCAATCTAAGTCATTTTCAAGATTTTCATATGGGTAAATTTTGTGTACCATAGGAGCATCAATTATCTCTTCTTAAAGAGGCATATTATACACTCTATGGTGGACATTTTTGGAAACACAAGACTCTTCATCACTTGCAACAATTTTTCTACTAGCCTCACATGCAACATGATATCTTGCAAATTTTGAGGTAGTGTGTTGTTTGTTGTCACTCAAAGATAGGTAACATGAAGTTGGCCTTTAGTGTTCCTTTTTCTATCCCTTATCATCCTTGGGAAAGTATATACATGGATGTGGTGAGAGGTTTTCCCATGCTATTTCAACAACATGATTGTGTTTTTATTGTTGTATATTGATTCAGTAATATGGCTAAGTTCATCATATGCCAAAAGATCAATTATGCACCCGACTTAAAACATTTTTCTAAGATAGTATGAAGCTCCTTTGGTCTCTCTACTAGCATTATATTTGATAGATATTAATGCTTTGTGGGTCACTTTTGATGCTTTTGTGAAATATTTTAGATGTCTCTCTTAACTTCTCCATTGCATTTCATCCATGGTACAATGGGTAAACAAAAGTGGTTAATCACATTCTTGTACAAATTTTGAGTATCTATCACCATAGTTTTCCAACTAAGTGGTATTTGAGTCTCACTCACATAGAGCATACCTACAATAGAGTAGTTTATACCTCCACAAGACACCTACAATAGAGTAGTTTATACCTCCACAAGACACTCTCCTTTTGAGGTTTGTCTTGGTTTTCAACCTTTGGCCCCATATGAGTTACCTATATCCTTTCCCTCTCTAGCCACTATACACATTTTGAAGGACCAATATCAAGCAAACTCTTTCATATAGCACTTGTAGAGTCTTCAGTCAAAGGTGGTCCAAATTTTATAAAAGACTTAGTAACAACAAAATCGAACAATGGATTGACATCAAATTCCTCATAATTTTCAATTTGAAGATAAATTTTATCTCTACTTAGATAAACACCATTTTTTTAGAGAAGGCACATAGTAAGATCAAACCACTCCACTATGAGCCTTCCACCATACTCCAAAAAGTTTTTACAAATGCCTTTTACCTTGATATTTTGGCTAAAATTGGCATTCATAATGTCATCAATGTGGATGTTTTGAAGTTGTATCATAATTCTACTTTGGAGAGTAATCCTATCATCAACCATTCTATAGAAATGATATATGATTTTTAGATTTTATTTGACTTTTACCAAGTGTTTGAAGTCGTGTTAGAATACACAAGGTTCTTCCACTTCTTACCTTGTTGCCCACCGATGTTATCTTCCACACTAGGCTTGTTGGATATCACACCATGAGTTGTCTCAAAATTTTCCTTCTCTTAAGAGCATTGGTATCCAATGCTATGGTGGGGAGGTATGATGAGGAAAACTAATGGTGTATGTTGTAATAGTTAGGCTTAGGATTTTTTCTTAGGCTTAATTATTTTTATTTTCTCCTATATACCACGTGAAACTTCTTATAGCTCATATTAGCTCTATTTTGTTGTCTTTTAGCATTAGATTCTTAGATTATTATGATCTTTAGCTAATTGGTTGTTAGTTTTCTTATCCTACTATCCAAATTTAGCAGAAAAATATTTATATGCTTCTTACTATTTGTTTCTTGTATGTTTATTCTTGGTTCTTATTTAAGCATCCATTGTAATGCAATTTGCAGCTTCTTGTTTGTTCCACATCAAATCCCTTAGAGCAAGACAAGCTTGTAGATGATAATTATTACTATGAAAATATGAAAATTTAAAAATATCAAAAAATATAAAAGTGTTTATGGGAATGAAAATAAGAGAAAGAACAAAAAAGAAGAAAAATAAATAAAACGATATCAATATGAGAAAACAAAAAAAAATATCACAAGTGTTCATAGGAAGCAAGGTTAAGCCCACAAATAAAAACAAAAGGTGACGATGAAAAATGATATCTTGGAATATCAAGGACATGAATAAGACCCCTAAAAAGAGAGGCATTATAGAATTGATAGATTTTTTTTTGTTTGGTTAATATGAGAAATCCCTACAACCGAAGCTTAGGGTTGAGCATTCCCATCCTAGCCATGATTCCTTCTAAGACCAAGAGCTAAACTTATCAATAAAGGATTAACACACAACAACACACGTCACGGTTTGAACCTTGAACCTCTTAAAGAAGAGCCAAATATCAAACCGTTGTGCTATCCCCTGGGATAAATTGATAAGTTATTATAACCATTATATTTATAAGAAGGAAACCAAGTAGATATTTGTGGTGTTAATACTTATTTTAATAAAAAAAATCTTAATTTAGAATACAATTACCTAAATAAGATTTTAATTTTTTTTAATGAAAATGATATCAAAGAATGGATTGTATAAACATAACAATACAAATCTGGAGCGACTGATCGAGTCAACAATAATAAAGTATGCTAGCTTTTGTGGTTGCAGCTCTGTGGTTTGAACCCTGCATTTGTCAGTTACTAAAGTACTATGGTTGTGACCAACTCTCCTATGTAACCAAAAAATAATAATTATAATAATTAAAAAAAATTAATTATGAAACTATTAAGTATAATTATACATTAGTATTTATTTTTGTATTACATGATGCATTTAGGATTTATTTTGCATTACATCTTAACTCATAGTTTTTTAAGACTAGTAAGTATCTTTTGCTTAATTGGTTAAATTCCTTAACATTTAAAGAGGAGATCAAAGTTCAAATCTTGTGAAGTTATACATGAATAATATCCAAATTTTATCATAATACCACTATATAATAATGATTTAAGCTTTGATGTAATTTCACGTTTAGAAAGAAAGGTTGACATAAAAAATCAATGGTTTTAGTTTTCTACCTTAGTACAGATGAAAGGTTGACATAGAAGATCGATGGTTTTAGTTTTCTACCTTAGTACAGATGAAAGGTTGGTTTTAGTTTTCTACCTTAGTACAGATGAAAGGTTAGGCGTTATCCTCCATGTAAATTGTGCTACACATCAACACGCCCTTCCCTTTTATTCAATCTGTGAAACAATGCCAACCTTGTTTATTCAAAAAAAAATTATCGCTTATGGACCTCAGATATGAGGTTTGAATTACATCCCATACAACGTTAGCTGGAGACTCGATTCTAATTTACCAGTAGTTTGGCATGAGTAGACCTCATTCCTACAAGGATTTTAATACAATTCCACAAAATAAGCATTAAAGCACCTTTGATATTCTATCTCTGGGTCCACGTAAAAACCCTTTACTTTTCGTGCAATTCCTTACATTCTAAGCCAATGCCCTTCTCTCCAACCCACATTCTAAGCCCTCGACATAGAACCGCCTACTATAATATAGTATCCCCAACTCCTCTAATTGCAATATGATCACACAAGTTCGCTCGATAATTGAAATAGGGGAACACTGTCTCAAACTTTTGAGACATCGGGCAAATCCTTTTACAACTTTTAATGTCACGTGCTCACATATTTGTAGGTCCACACCTCTTGGAGGCCTCAATTCCAGACCTACATCGTGTAAATTTTTAATATAAATATGATTTAGGATGATGTTATGTTTATGTCATCCATACTTTATAGAGCTTTCTTCAATTCCCTGTATAACACAAGCACCACCGAAGCGCGTGCATCTTTGCAACGTTATGTTTATGTCATTTATAGTTTTACTCCTTATCCTACTCACTTTGTTGCTCAAGTCCATGAACAATGTCTAAGGAAGTGGCCATTAAGTTGGCAATTGCATGAGTTGTGTTTTCACAAGGATGAAATATCCTATGGAACTCAAGGAACTTGTTGTTTTAGAGATTCATCTTCTTCAAATAAAATCTTTGTCCGATTTCTTTTAAAAATTTAAGTAGCTTATTGGCTCATCCATGTAGATGTAGGATTATTTACCTCAAGCACAAGTATAAGAACTTATTGTTAATTACGTTGACGAGTCAGTGTCCTAAAATTAGTTTGAGATGATTTAACCTACCATATTACTATAGTTTTTGTTCGATCTAGTGAGTCATCATACACTCCGTCGATATGATCATCACTCGATTTGAGTGTACTACAACTTCATTATAGCTCTAATGTTGTAAAATAACAATGGTTATTTCAAGCATTGACTAGACATGTTGTCTGGTTTTGCTCTCGATTGTCATTGACATTGATTTGTATCATTCACTTGCACCAGTTTACACTTATCTATTGCATGTGATAGCTAAAATTTTGATTTCAAACCTATCAATGTCAATTTTCACAACAAGCCCTCTCTTTTCAATTAACTTATCAACGTCAACATATGTCAATATCATTATTGGACAATCAAAGACACGCTTATTTGAATTTTGATGTGCTATCGATATTATTTTTCTTCATCAAGGTTGACAACTCTAGTCTTACATTTTTTAGGGTTAATTGACAATAAAACAATAGTAGACAATCTTATCTATTGTAAAAATTTTGACAAGCATAAATAGCCTTCAGAGAATAACAGATGAATAACAAATTAGCACTACTAATTCCCTTGCCCTTGGTAGACTGCAAGGAAAAATATTTTTAGGACACAAATTGATTGTGCAATATGTGGTGCTTGTCCATTGGCATTGTATAAAATTCCTTCACCATTGGTGGATCAAGAACTAGTCATTGGAAAACTTTCTTGGTGCATTTGGCCATTGGTGTTTCTTGAGCACACAAGTAACCATTGGAATTCAAATTTCTTCATAAGAATAGAGGAAAAATAAATTGAAAACCAAAATGGGGTCAAATTTTATATGTTATTTAATGATTAATTGAATAATTACTTTTAATTAAATCATTAATTTAACTATCATATACCTTTTTGTATAAAACTAGTTTACCTTTTCATTAAATAGCCCATTATTTATGAACAGGTGACTTAGTATATATTTTTCCAAGCTTTACCTTTGTAATAAACAACTTTTTATTGTAATTACTTGGAAATTGCACAAGATTTGTTAACCCTTGTTTTGAACCACTCTGGTCCTTTAGCACAATTTTTTTCTCCATATGGCTATCACATGTTCTGCGATGGCTGCCAATTTAGAAAAACAAATGGCTACATTAGCCAATATAGTTAGTGTCTTGGCCAATAAGGTGAATGACATAATTTTCCAAGATGCCCCAAGTGATATAAAGATCTACTATAATAACCTTTGATCCGGTATTAAATGTTAAGTCAAATTATAAGATGGTTCTAAAGATAAAAATATGTTCAGTAATTGGATCCTTGATATGAAGTTGTGATTAATTGTCCTATACTCAAACTTCGAAAGAGGAGAAAATCCCCTTTGTAAAACTCAAGCTCTCTAGGTTAGCAAATATTTTTATAATATAATGACATGAAGGCCAAAATCCACTCAACACTTAGGAAGAACTTATCAAGGCTTTGAAAGGGAATTTATATCCTTCTAATTATGAACATGATCTCATTGTAAAGTGGATTTGGTTGTGATAAAGTAACAATATGTTTGTGGAAGATTACATTTTTCAATTTAATATCTTGTGCATCTTACTTGGTGTGGTGGATGTAGCTGCTACACTTATCATTAAGTTCAAAATTGGCTTATATAAGCACCTTTATAGGAAATTGAAATATAGTCCCCTTTCCTTGCTAGATGCATCCTTCAACCATGCACAACTAGCCAAAGATAAACATGTTGCTCAATTTATAGGGTCTCGATATTCATTTATTTAAGGCACTTCCAAGGCTTTAAATTAGCAACAATAGAGATAGAAGGTGAAAAAGGTCTTCTTCCTCATTTTATTTTCCTTCCCCCTCTTCATTTACTTCATCTTCATCTTCTTCATCCAAAAAAAAATCTTTCTATAAATCCTAAAAGGTTTGTAATTTTTGCAAGAAGAAAGAAAATATTTAGTTCCAACCTTACAATTTTAAAAATATGAAGAAGAAATTATTGGTTGTACATTGTCCATATTAGGATCCAAAATATGGTCTGATTAATCTTATACTAGAGGAAAATAAAACATATAATGAGTTATATGGTATAAAAAACAATGTCATCTTGATGAATAACATATCTTCAGTAGGTGATCGTGACAACTTGTTCATCACAAGAGCTCACCTTGCTCATGATTATTCAATTGATTGAATAATCAATAATGGCTCACAAAAAATGATTGTGAGATTCGATGTTGATAATTTGAAGCTACCTTTAGACCCACATCCTCATATTTATTTACTTGGATGGAAGTATATTGGGATCACCTCTAGAATCACACACACCTATGTAGTCTCATTTAATTTTTATCATAGTTTATGGATAATGTAATGTGTGATATCACTCCCATGGATTGTTGTGGTTTACTGATTGACAAACCCTATCAATATGATACAAATGCTACTTATTATGCATAAAAAAACTTACACTTCTCTATTAGATAATAAGTCATATCTAATTTATTACACTCAATGAATAACCAATTTGGTATTAAGTTGCAAACAAGCACACAAATCTATAAATAAAGCACAATAATTGGAACTCATATTCATAAGGTGATAAAATGAAGGAATCCAAGCACTACTTCACAAGTTGACAAGGCACGCTTCACTAGACAATATTTTGAAATCAAGTTCTCATATGTTTAAGGAACCTTCCACACTTCCTCTTTTTCGATATATCAATCATAACATAGATATTATCCTTAGTGCTTCAGTGCTTCCCTTCCCAATGCACCAATATATAGACAATCGGTACTTAAATGGATGAAATTAAAAAGCAAACCCAAGACTTATTTTCAAAGTATTTATTAAACCAAGTACCTCTCCTTGTGTCACATAAATCTTGCTTGTGCTCAAGAAATATGGTAATTGAAGGCTATGTATTGATTTCAAGGCCTTAAATAAAATAATAATTAACAACCAATATCCACTTCCCAAAATTAATAATCTTTTCAATCAACTACAAGGTACTAAGTACTTTCTCAAGATTGATCTCAAAAGTGGGTATCATCAGGTTAGGGTTCAAGTATAAGATACATGGAAAATGATATTTAAGACTAAGTTGAGCTTTTTTGAATGGCTTGTAATGACTTTTGCTCTTACTAATGCTCCAACTACATTCAAGAGGTTAATGAATGAGGTGTTTACAGATAATCTAGTTAGATTTATTATCATTTATTTGGGTGATATTATTTTTTACTCTCCTACTTAGAGGGTCCTTTTAGAGCATCTAGAGTAGGTTATTAAAACATCTAGAGAGCCAATTATATGCAAACCTTCTAAAATATTCCTTTTCTCAATCCTCCATTTCATATATTGGTAATTGAACAAAGTATTCATGTGGATACTTCCATGTTTGAAGTCCTCCTCAACTAGCTAACTCCTTCCACCATCACATAAATGAGTTTGTCCTTGGACTTGTTATTTTCTATCACAAGTTCATTCCTAGATATTCCACTAGTGCATTCCCCTTGCATCATTTAACCAAAGCCAACGTTGCATTTCAATGGGCAAAGGATCATGCTAACACCTTTGAAATATTGAATCATAAACTATGTAAAACACCTATCCTTGTTCATATTTACCTTTCTCATCCTTTTGAGATAGAGACAAATGCATCACAGTTTGCCCTAGGATTAGTATTATAGCATAATGGCCATCTAGTGGCCTACCATTTCAAGATATTATTAACTTCTAAATAAAACTATTTCATCTACAACAAAGAGTTGTATGATTTGATAAAAGCTATTAATTATTGGAGATATTACCTTCTTGATAAATATACCATTGTATATACAAATCACATGCCCCTTAAGTTTATTCAATCAAAAAACAAAATTGAGGAAACTCATCACATGAAATGGGTAGCCTATTTCTAGCATTTTAACTGGTGATCAAGTACAAAAAAGTGATTCACAATATTATACTAGATTTTTTGAGTCACCGTCTAACAAATTTTGCTTTGACAGTTGTGACTATTTTCCACATTGGTTTCCAAACTTCCCCTACATGATATGTTCTTGATCCAAATTATGGAAATTTTTACCAACATATTTTACATTCTTCCTCTTGCAATCTAGGTCCTTTTTAGGATTTTCATATGAAGGATGGTTTATTTTATAGGTTGGATAAACTTTGTGTGCCATAGGAGCATCGGTTGTCTCTTCTCAAAGAGGCACATTCTACACTCTATGGTGAATATTTTGTAAACACAAGACTCTTCATCACTTGTAGTGGTTTTTCTACTAGCCTCACATGTACTATGGTGTCTTGTAGTTTTTTGGGTAATGTGCTATTTATTGTCCCTCAAAGTTAGGTAATAGGAATTTGGGCCTTAGTGTTCCCTTTTCTATCCCTTCTTGTCCTTGGAAAAGTATTTTCATGGACTTGGTGAATGGTTTTCCCATGAAAATTCCACAACATGATTATGCTTTGGTGGTTTTAGATTGATTAAGATATCTAAGTTAATTTCATGCCAAAAGACCAATTCTATACCCTACTTACCATAAATTTTCTTTGAGATAGTATAACGCTCCTTTGGTCTCTCTACCAGCATTGTATTTTAAAGATATCTATGCTTTGTGGGTCACTTTTAAAACTCTTTGTAGAAGATTTTAGAAAGTCTCTCTTAACCTCTCCATTGCATTTCATCCACAATCATATGGGCAGACTAAAGTTGTTAATTACACTCTTGTATGGATTTTGAGGATCTATCATCACACTTCTCCCACTAAGTGGGATTTGAGCCTCACATAGAGAATTTCTATAGTAGAATAGTTCATACCTCCACATAACACTTTCCTTTTGAGGTTTATATTAATTTTTAGGCTTTGGTCCCATATGAGTTACATATATCCTTTCTCTATCCAACTACTATTCACATTCAAAAGGAGAAAGATAAGGTAAAATATTTCATACAATACATGTAGAGTTTTTATTCAAAGTTGGTCTATATTTTGTAGAAGACTCGAAAACAACAAAAGTGAACAATGGATCGACATCAAATTCCTCATACTTTTTATTTTGGAGATAAATTTTGGCTCTACTTGGATAAATGATATTTCTTAGGAAGAAACGTAGTAATATCAAACCACTCCACTATGGGCCTTACACCATACTCTAATAGTTGTTTGCGAATGCCTTTCACCTTGTTATTTTGGTTCACCTTGGCATTAATAACGTCATCAATATGGATTTTCTAAGATTGTATAAATATTATACTTTAGAGATCAATCCTGTCATCACTCATCTTGCATATGTGGTACATGATTTTTAGATTTTTCTTTATTTTGACTGAGGGTTAGACATGAAGACTTGTCAGACTCGACAAGTTTCTACCACTTCTTGCCATGTTTCCCATTGAGGTCATCTTCCATGTTTCCCATTGATACTAGATATCACACCATCATATATCCTAAAATTTTTCTTTTCTCTTAAGATCATTGGATGCCAATGCTTTTATGGTGGGGAGGGATGATGAGGAATATTAATGATATATGATGTTATAGTTAGGCTTGGTATTGTTTATTCGGCTAAATAATTTTCATTTTCTCTTATGTACCAAATGAAGCTTCTTACAACTTATGTTAACTCTAGTTTGTTAGATTTTTGTTAGCTTCTAGCATTAGCTTGTTATTCTGATGTGATATCTAGCTAGCTGGTCGTTAGCTTTATTATCTTGTTATTCATATTTAGTAGCCAGGTCTTTGTATGCTTACTATTAATTTTTTATTGTATGTGTCTTCTTGGTTCTTATTTAAGCATCCACTATAATGCAATTTGTAGCTTCATGTCACTTCCACATCAAATCCCTTAAAGCAAGATAAGTCTATATATAATAATTCTTACTATAAAAAATATGAAATATAAGAAATATCAACAAATATAAATGTGTTTGTGGGAATGAAAAAGAAGCGAAAGACCAAAGAATAAAAAAATAAAATGAAACTCAGATATGGAAAAACAAAAGCAAATATCACAAATGTTCAAAGAAACAAGGCTAAGCCCATAAATAACACAAAAAGTGATGATGAAAAATGATATCTTGGAATATCAGAGGCATGAATAAGACCCCTAAAAAATGAGGTATTAAGGAATTTATAGGATGTTATAGCCAATATGTTTATAATATGGAAACCAAGTAGATATTTGTGGTGTTGATCTTTATTTTTAGGTTATTTCTTGCACTTTGAATCCTAATAAGGAACACTAATGATGTTTGATGTAATAGTTAGGCTTGGGATTGATTCTTAGGCTTAATAATTTTTATATTCTCCTATATACCACAAGAATATTCTTACAACTCACGTTATCTCTAGTTCATTAGATTTTTTTTAGCTTCTAGCATTAGCTTGTTAGGTTGTTATGATCTCTAGCTAGTTGGTTATTAGCTTTCTTATCTTACTATCTAGATTTAGAAGGTAGATATTTGTATGCTTCTTCTTGGTGCTTATTTAAGCATCCACTATAATGCAATTTGCAACTTCATGTCAGTTCTACATTAGTGGTATTAAAGTAGGTGGTGATCAATGGTTTTGAGTTAGTATCGATCCTTATCTTACTCGTGTTGTGGCTTACGCACATGCACAATGTATGAGGAAGTGACAATTGAGTTTGAAGACTATTGTCTATATGAGTTATATTTTCACAAGGATGATGCAACTTTGTAACTTGGATAACTCATTGCTTTGGATATTATTCTTCTACTTTGCATAATATCCCTATATAACTTCTTTTGAATGTTTGAGCAGCTTACACGTCATCCACGTAGGTGTAAGATTATTTACCTCAATTGTAGATATATGAACTTATTATCAATTGTGTCGATGAGTTGGTGTCTTGAAATTAGTTTGATGATGATTTAACCTACCACATTGTTGTAGTTGTTGTTTCATCTAATGAATCATCATACTCTCCATTGACATAGTATTTAGTTAATCCGAGTGCATTGTAGCTCCATTGTCACTCTAATATTGTGCAATAACAATGGTCATTTTGATCATTAAACAAACATGTTGTCCGATATTACTCCTAGTTATAATTAACATCAATTTTCTATCATCCACTTGCACCAATTTGCAATTATCTATTGCATGTGATAGTCAAAATTTTGATATCAATTCTATCAATATCAAGTTTTACAACAAGATCTCTCTCATTTATTAACTTGTCAATGTCAATGTATGACAATATCATCGATAAACGGTTTAAGATACATTCATTTAAACTTTGATCTACTATCAATATCATTTTTTGTCATCAAGGCAAACAACTCTAGTCTTAAAATTATTAGAAATAATTAACAATAAAATAGCAATGAGCGACCTCCATGGAAAAATTCCTGATAACCACAAATGGCCTTTGGATAATAATGGACGAATAGCAAATTGGCATCGCTAAGTCCATTAGCCTTGGTAGACTAGATGGAAAAATATTTTTTGTATACAACTTGATGATGCAACACATTATACTCAACCATTATTACCATGTAAAACTCCTTCACCATTGGTAAATCAAGAACTAGTCATTGAAAAACCTTCTTGCCATGTTTCATCATTGGTGTTTCTTAGGCATGCAAGTAGACACTGGAAATCAAATTTCTCCATAAGCACAAAGGAAAATCAAATTGCAAACAAAAAAGAGGAAAATTTTTATATGTTATTTAGTGATTAATTAACTAAGTACTTTTAATTAGTTAATTACTTCAATTATCTTGTGCGTGTAAAACTAGTTTGTATTTTCATTAAATAACCCATTATTTATAAATTGGTGACTTAGTATATAATTTTCCAAGCCTCACCTTTGTAATATACAATAATTTTTATTATAATTGCTTGGAAATTGCACAAGATTTGTTACCCCTTGTTGTGAACCCTTTTAGTCCTTTAGGAAAAATTATTAAACTCCATCAAACTATCACCTTCTTCTACTATGACTACCAATTTAGTGGAACAAATGGTTGCATTAGTCAATATAGTTAGTTTCTTGGCCAATAAGGTCAATAATATAACTATCCAAAATACCCCAAGTGATGTAAATATCTACAATAATGATCTTTGAATGCAAAGTCAAATTGCATTATGGTTCTAGAGATCCATATATTTTGAGTATTGGATCCTTGATATGGATATGTGATTCTCCTATACTCACACTCTGGATGAGGAGAAATTCCTTTACAAAACTTAAGCTCTTTGGGTTAGAAAAGATTTTGATAATGGAACGACATGAAGGCCACAATCCACTCAACACTTGGGAAAATCTTATCAAGACTTTGAAGGAGAACTTCTCTTCTTCTAATTATGAACAATATCTCATTGTAAAGTGGTTTTGGTTGTGACAAAGTAATAATATGTTTGTGTAGGATTATATTTTTTAATTTAATAGGGTGTGCATCTTACTTGGTGTGTAAAATGCAATTGGTGCACATATCATTAAGATTAAATTTGGATTTTTTAAGAACATGTATAGATATTTGAAATATACTTCCATTTTATCGCTAAAGGTGGCCTCCAACCATGCACAACTTGACAAAGAGAAACATGTTTCTTAATCAAGAGGGTCTCAATCTTATTTTTCTTTAGGCACTTCCAAGGCTTAAAATTAGAAGCAATAGGAATAGAAGGTGAAAAGGTCTTCTTCCTTGTTTTCGTTCCCTTATCCCATTTCATTTACTTCCTCTTCTTCTTCTTCATCAAAAACTTCTTCTTTCTTTAAATCTCAAAAGGATTGTAATTTTTGTAAGAAGAAAGGATATATTCAGTTCCAATTTTACAAGTTCAAAAATATGAGAAAGAAATCATTGGTTGTACAGTCTCCAAATGAAGACCCAAAATATGATCACATTGAGACTATAGGGGAATATAGAACATATAATGAATTAAAAGGTAGATTAAACAATGTCATATTGATTGTTGTGGTTAAAACCAACATGATCATTAAATTAAAATAAAGGGCTTAATATAGGCCCAAAAATTACAACAAATTCCCTACGAAGGAGCAACAAACTCCCAAATTGGGAAGATCGGCTCTCATCTCGAAAGGGATTATTTAGGGATTGATTAATATAAATCCAGCTAGTTGAATCTAGAAGGCAGCTAGTCTATTATGTGAGAAAAGTCTCACTTACATTAATTTATTAAAAACAAGACCAAGCCCTAATACCTATCCTAACTAAGGTTTTATTCAACCTACACCTTAGTCATTTATTTGATACCCTCATCATACCTCCCCACATAGGAAGCATTGGACTCCAATGCTTTTACAATAGTAGTGGGTGTAGGGTGAAGAACTTGAGCTAGAGGGAGTGAAAGTGGAAAATTAGGTGTCGGATGAGTAGGAGCACTGATGATGTCAAGAATTCCAAGGGGTGCCTATGCTGGTGGACATCGTGTGGTCACTACTTGATTTCCAACTTAACTTAAATCCTATGGTCGAGGTGGGGGATGATTCTACTATGGCATCGACTGCAAAGTTTACTTAATTTTAGGAACTTGATGCATGATAAAAGTAGGAGGAGAAACTGGAGCAATATGAGGAGGTACTAAAAAATGAGGAGGAACCTCCTTGTGTGTAACTGTAGCTGGTGTGTCCTTTGGCTTATAGAAGACCAATGTTCTATGGCATGGACCTATATAATTGTATGTGGGCTTCACGAAAGCGATAAGAAAGTTTTTGTTCTCGTGATGCAATGTATAAGTATTGTTATACATCTCATATTGAGCTCATTTTTCAAATTGATAGGGCTTTCCAAGAATTATATGACAAAAATAAATTGGAGTCACATCACAAGTGACTTTGTCCAGATAGCATGGCCCAAATGCAAAGGACACAATGCAAGTTTTTGTAATCAAGGAGGAGGTTCCTACATCCTTCCATGTAAGTGGGTATGGGTGAGGATGGGGTTGTATAGGAAGCTTGAACTTATCAAAAACGACTCTAGAAATCAAGTTCGTTTGGGAGCCATTGTCGATTATGCAATCTATAAAGTAATTGTGCTTTAAGTGGGCACATGTGACAAACAAATGGTCATGACCTCTTTCAATCATGTTGTGTGTCAAAAAAGTATGATTTTTGAGTCCTTGAAGCTCAAGATAAGTGTGTCATTATCCCGTAGCCTCAATAGGCACATCTTGTGTTTCCTCTGGTTGATCTTCTATAATAAGATTCTTCTTTTTCCTAAAACACTTAGATTCTACATGACATTTCTTCTTACAATAATCACAAAAATTCTTAGGATCAAAAGAAGGAGTAGAAGAAAAAGAGGAAGAAGAAGGAGAAGTATTCTTCTATTGTTGTGGAGATTGCTTTTGTTTGGAAGATTTGGTGGATTTAGAGGAGCGAGATCCACCTGATTGAGAAGCAAATTTTTCCTTCGCTGGTTGTGCTTGATTGTACATGGTGCTCAAATATGTGATAGGAGTATATTTCAACTACCTAAAAAGTGGTTCCTACAATCCACTCTTGAATTTGGTGATCAAATTAGTAGTAGAGCCCTGAATACCATTCAAAATTCTCAATTTCTTGAATAGGCTGATGTAGTTTTGGATATTCATGTTGTAGCCCTGCCTTAATTGAAGCCATCGAAATTCAAGATCTTCTACGTAGTTTGATGGATAAAAAGTGTCTTTCAAAGACTTCACCAAATGATCCCATTTTTTAATGGGATTTTTATTACTTAGTTTGTTTGTGATAAAAACTTTGGCTATGCTAGAAAGTTTTAAGAGAGAAAATAAAACTTGTTCATCCTTTCGTATTTTCCTATAGGCAAAACATGTGTCCATGTCGAGGATCTGACTGTTTAGAATCTTGGGATCACGGGAGCCATCATAAATTTTGACCTCGCATTTTGATTTCACACGAATGTCAGGGGCTTGATTGGGACCACTATAAGCAATATTATTGACCTTATTGACCAAAGTACTAATGACTGTGATAATTGCAGCCACTTGTTCTGCCAAATCATAAGTCATTTTGCCTCTGGTGTATGCCAAGAGGACCAAATAAAGTGTACAAAAAGAGAATTAAGGGGTTACAAAATAAGTTCTAATTTTCCAAATAATTGCAAAACATCAAAGAGTGCATTTTCAATTTTACAATGGATGAAGGGCAATAATAAAACTAACACAAAATCCCTTTCTAGAAAAATTGAACTATCTTCTTGCAAATATTTATTTCAATTTTTTTTTGTGGTTACTTAAAGGTCCCTTTCGATAAATTAAAACACCATTCAAAAAAATTGTTTAAGCATAGAAACCTTTGATAGTGAAAGTCGACCTCCACCTACGCAAAGTCAACATTAACGTACCCAAAGAATAGCGGATCATAGTCAACCATAATCCACAATAATATTTTGGTGCTAAGATAGTCAACAATTTTTGGCTACTTACTCAATGGGAATCCACCCTAATAAAGATCCAAGATACCTTTAACACACGTAATGTGGGATAATCAGCTTGGTCATCCATAAATAAAATGACACCTGTTGAACCACACCAACACGTGGCACCTAGTCAACCGTCAAAGCTATTGGGATTGGCTAAAGCACAACCTAATCATCATTTATTCATCCAAAAGGGTACAAAAAAAATAGCATAAATAGTAACTTTGTGTGGATATTGATCGATGCTAAAAAAATCGTATCAATTTCATCAGTTCTCTCATGGAGGATGGAGTTTGGTGCCTCAAATTATGGATTTGTGCTGAAAATTGAGACTATTCGTTAGAAGAGCATGTAAATCCAAAGTGGTAGTAGAAATAAGGTAATATCAAGGAACATATGTGTCAAAATGTACAATCATGAGGTTGTTCTGATCCAATGCGATAGAGTTTGGACTATAGAAACCCTGATACCAACTGATATCCTATCAGTGGGGTAGGCTTGTGCACATGTCATGTCAGATAATAGGGGGATGAAAAGTTTGATCAAGATGTAGTGCTCTATAGGAGCGACCACAGGGAAAAATTTCTTTGGAACTCAATGTGTTGATATGGTGATCATCTTATGGTGAGCAGAGATAGGTTATGACGATTGCGTCGCTAATTACCAATGCATCAAAAATTGAAATGTGTTTTGTTTCCATCGGTAAATTCATGAATGCATGGATGTTTTGGAGGTGCTCATTATGGGACAAGTGAGGGCCTTTGTCAGGTAAGGAGTGTCACGGGTCGATCTAACTGTCAGGCATATAGGTCGATAGAGCTATCAATGGATGAGTGCATACTGGGGGTCATTCTGATGACCTCCTATCACCACCTATTTATCGGCCTTGTGAGATCGCTCAACATGATATTCTATCATTGACAAGCAATCTTGCAATGACTTATTGCCAACATGTTCAAATGCAGTACGAACTATCACGATATTGATAAAAAATGTGTCGGTGCATAGAAATTCATCATCACGATCGACCAATCCAATTGAATGTCGTCCTCTGATCTAATAAAAGAAAACAAATTTTATGGCAATAAATTTGTGTTGTAATTTACTTCAACAAATTTGTGTCATATGAGAATGCGTGCAACGCCAAGTATCACAGTAGAAAATTGGTGTAGAATTACAGCAAATTTTTAGAAAAATTGTGGAGAACCCTATGGAATAACAAAAAGCTTCTTTAATAGGATCCTCTTATTTTCTAGAAATATCCCCAATTTAGAAAAATTGTGGAGAACCCTACGGAATAACAAAAAGCTTCTTTAATAGGATCCTCTTATTTGCTAGAAATATCCCCAAACAAATAAGCAACATAAGTTATAAATAACCCAGAACTTATACCACTTCGTGGCTTTGATACCACTGTTGTGGTTAAAACCAATATGATCATTAAATTAAAATAAAGGGCTCAATATAGGCCCAAAAATTATAAAAAAATCCATATGAAGAAGAAACAAACTCCCAAATTGGGAAGATCATCTCTCATCTCGAAAGGGATTATTTAAGTATTGATTAGTACCAATCCAGCTAACTGAATCTGGAAGGCGGCTAGTCTATTACATGATACAAGTCTCACTTACATTAATTTATTAAAAATAATACCTAGCCCTAAGACCTAGCCTAACTAAGGTTTTATTCAACCTACACTTAGTCATTTATTTTATAACCTCATCATTGATGAATCAAAACTCTTCAATAGGTGACTATGATAACTTGTTTGTCATAAAAGCTCACCTTACTCATGATTATTTAGTTGATTGTATAATCAACAATGAATCACAAAATAATTTGAATGTTAGGCCCATTATTGATAAGTTGAAGCTACCTCTAAACCCATATCTTTGTACTTATTCATTTGGATGGAAGTATAGTGGGACCACCTATAGCATCACACACATATGCATGGTCTCATTTGCTTTTGGTCCTATGTTTGTGGAAAAAGTAATGTGTGATGTCACTTCCAAGGATTATTGTGGATATACTGCTTGGCAAAACCTATCAATATGATAGGAACATTACTTATAATGCATACAAAAATACTTAAACTTTACTAGTAGATACTAAGTCATATCTAATTAAGTGCACTCAATAAATAACCATTTTGGTATTATGTTGCAAATCAAGCAAAAGAATTGACACTCATCTTCATAATGCCATAGAATGAAAGAATACAAACACCACTTCACAAGTATGTCAATCATGCCTTACTAAAAAAAATTTAGCAATCATATTCTCATGTGATTAAGGAACCATCCACACTTCCTTTTGTTTGGGATATCAATAATAGCATGGAGATTGTTCTTGGTGCTTCCCCTCTCAATGCACCAATGTATATATAATCAATGCTTCAAATGGAAAAACTAAAAAGCAAATCCAAGACTTTTATCCAAATAATTTATTAAACCAAATACCTTTCCTAATTACTCACCAATGAGAACTGCAAATTGTTCTATTAATTAAATCAAGTTTACATGCTCTTATAGATCTTGGAGAAAACTAAAAATGGTACAATTGTTTTAAGAGGATAACGTCAAATTAATGACAATAACAAACACTCTAATCAAAGTTGTAGATTCTATGTGAATAGTATTCCAAGGAATAGCATAATCCTAATAAAATTGACTATCCAACACAATATTCTAACATATGTTAATTAATAAATACTAGGTCCTTAAGACTTAATACTTAGGACTAATGACTAAGGACTAAAGATATAATGTTGAAAATATTCCAACATTATCCCCCTTGATGCTAAAGGAACTCATTCAGTGAGTTCTTAAGCATCACTAATTTGGAAGAAATACAATCTCTTACGTTTCCTCCAATCTATCACCAAAAAATCACAAAATGCAAAATGATGTCTTGGGCACTCCTTCCACGGTTTGTGTGGGATCTCCTTCATCTTTGTTGTTGCTCCTTCCTGCAAGTAACCGAGTGCCTCCTTTTTATGAGCTACTCCCCCTTCATCAAAAGCTTCTTCAAATTATGGCATTCCCATAATACCACAAGTATTGGTTCTCACTAACCAATCTAGCACATTTCTTTCATCATTCATTCTATGGTCTTCAAACCATATTTCAGCTTCTAATACTCCTCTTGAGTATGTACAATGTATTATCTTATGTATAAGGTTGTACAATGTATTATCTTATGTAGAAGGTTTTTCCATATTACAATTTCACATACGTCTACACAGATATTCAAACAAAATATAGTTATGCAATAGCTAGTTATAAATGCAACAAACAATTGTTGTTCCTCACACAATGTTTCACTCTTTACTATGGCTTTACATGATTCTTTCCAAGGAATTTTAAACACAAAATATAGCCAACACGTATCCATGGTTTTCATCACCATGTTATCCATGTTCTTTGTAAATTAAAGAACTTCGTCTAATGATGTTTCTACAATACAATCATCTCTCAATAATACCTTTTTAAGATATTCTCCTACTTTATTCAAATACTTGTTCACAAAAAACAAATCATTAACAACAAAAATATTACCTCCATTGTGATTAAATTTGGTGCTCCCCATAAAGCTATTTTTTGGCAATTCTCCTTCATTGTATGTTGCTTCAAGAGCAGCCATAAAATCTTCACTAAAAGTTCTCCTTTTTTCAATCCATGTTGGTGTGTTGAAACACCATTTATTCAAACAATCATACATTGTTGCCTTGTCAACAAAACTCTTTTCCTTCAATGTAGACACTCCAAGTGAGTGATCTTCATTCATGAGTGATGTTTCCTTTGCCATTACAACAAGAAAATCAGTAATCTCATTTTCATTTTCTGTTTTTATCTCATTTTCTCTCTCACTTTCCACATCCCAAATAAGATAATCATTTGTGCTATTTTCTTCACACAAATCATTTTCTTATTTTAGATTCACAAAATATCTCTTCACACAAACTTCTTGGGATGATGAACAAGAAATATCTCTATTTTTCACTTTTAGTGAATGATATTCATAATTGAGCATGAAGCTTATAGTCTTCATATCCTCTTCATCAAAATTTTCTTGTGGATCAACATCCCACGTGACTTGATTTACTCTTTCAAGAGAGCACACATCCATTTCAAGTGAATGGTCTTCAAGCCAATGATATTCCATGAATATTGCTTCTCCATCATCATCTTATTTATTCTCCTCCATGAGAATTGTAGGTGCATTATCCATAATACACTTTTCATTTGTGAGACATTCTCCATCATACACCATCTCATCATCTAGGTGGTCTTCAAGCAAGGAACACTTCAATGTGAGTGTTTCTCTTCCTTCATCTTCAAATTCTTCTTCCACTTTTGAGTGGTCTTCACAACAAGATCTTTGAGAAATTTTCTCTCCATTGAGACATCCATCCTCTTTTCTATCAATGTGAATGCTTTCCAAGCATGCCATTCCTACAAAAAATTTATTAGTACAATTTTTATTTTCATATTTTTCTCCTCCTAAAAGAAATAATTGACTATTACAATTTTCCATGCCTTTACAAGACATGTCTTCAACTATGTGTGTCTCACAATAATATTTTTCATGACTCTCTCCAATGAGAGTTGTACAAGGCTCCTTCTCCTTCTCATTTGATTCAAGAAGAAATTGCACATAGTCTTATTCAAACATGTCTTCCTCTTCAAGGAAGAATTCACCATCATAATAATGTATGTCTTCTTCAAAAGATATATCTTCATATGAGTCTTCACAAGACTCTTCAAAAACTCCTTCAAAGAAGCAAGGCTCCTCCTTACTCAAATAATCTCCATGATTGTCACACATGGTTTTATGGGTGTTCTCATCAAACCCATAAGTATCCTTCAATACTTGCCATGCTATTGTAGCTGATCTACAATTAGCTATGAGAGGGAAAATGTTATTTTCCACTCCTCTTCTCAAATCCATAAGGGCTAAGCAATTTTCATATTGCTTTCCTTTCTTCAATTTCTTCTCCTCTTCTCCAAGCATGCTCCAAGTGGATTCTTCATATCCTTATTCTACAATGCTCCAGAGGTCTTTGGCCATCAACAAGGTTTTCATCCTTATGCTCCAATAAGCATAATATTCTCCATCAAATTTTGGTATAGCCAAGTCTGCATACATGGCTTCCATCACAAACCTCTGATCATCTTCGATGTGCATCTCAAAGGCGGGGAATTGGACCGTTGATTGCTACATGGTGCACGGTTGTATCATCCAAGACTTTGTAGTCAGATCAGATTGTCTTCAGGTTCACACCACGTTTTCTCCTAAAGTGGATCATCTTTAGCAATAGAAAAATTACTGCAATGTTCACCATATAATTTTGAATGAACGTAAATATTTTGCGTCAATTATCTACAAAAACTCATATTTGAAAACTCGAGAGGATCGGCGGTTTCCTTGGCTACTACGTTGTGAAAATCAATGTTCCTGGAAACATATCATCCACGATAAAATGCAAACATAGATAAAAAAATTTCTATAGATCAACATATCTCGACCCCTCTATGGTTGGTTGCACTCTTCATGTGTACTTCTGCATGAGATAGTGAAGACATCACGAGCAAAAATCTTCTGCACTCAGTAGATTTTTAGATTTTCACATTACACCTAACACCTACATGCTAGCAAAAATATAGTGCTAGAGCTTCTCTACAATTCATCTCCTATTTTTGGATCCACCGATGGTACACAGTGGTTCATATTATTCTTATGGCTTGTGTCCGTTAAAAAACACGATCATTTTTTTTACCACAAAAAAAATGATTTCTTCCACAAATCACTGTATTCTCGCTAGGATGAACACACTGTAATCTATTGTGACTGTGGAGCATAAAAGCAAATATTCAGCAAAAAATTGAATCCATGTAATTACCTGTGATTGACGTCGACTATGAATTTTGTCCGTCAGAAATCACCCGCCTGCTGAAATTCGATGATCGATGCGCTTGAAATCTCACCTCACAAAGGATGAACACCTCTATGGCTCAATTCAATTTGCTTGGGCTTAAAATTGGAGATGACGATCTGCAATATGATTGTATGTTGAATGTCTTTGTATGCTCTAAATTTTGTGATCATGTGTCATATATCTACATATTTGAATTTGCTTCAAACATGCAACACACCGACCAAGATGTTCTAGGGTGCTATCAAGATATTTTATGAGAACAAAAAGTGTCTCCTTTGTCTTAGGAATTTACATGATCTGCAAATCACCTTTCACTGAATCCACCGTCTCCAATGTCGTTATCCTACGACTGTATCAATGGCTATTAAACGAGGCAACACTAGGTGGTGTTAGACCTTCTTCAATGGAGAGGGGTGGCACTTGGTGGTTTCTCTTCTATGAGTAGGGTAGCGGTATGGCTGCATCCTTTAGTGACGTCGAATGTGTGGTGTGCCTATAATGGCTACAACTTCATCGCCTGCAAATCGGTAGTAATGTTGTTGTGGCCACTCATGAATCTAAGGAGAAGATCTCTTTCCCTAGTTGTAATCTACAATTTTCCCCTACATCGATTGCGATGATGACCATCTCCTCCAACCTTTTTCCACGCTTGGCCTCTTGGCAATGACTTTCTGTAAAAAAAATTGCTTATAAATCCTCAGATCGAACGTATTCACGATCAACTCAAGATTTGCAGTAACATGTAGTTTTCAAATAAAATACAATATCTCACATTTGGAATGCTATCGAGGTTATAGCATTTTAAAAATAAAAATGCACCCCTTAATAGTTTTCTTCCTTCAACGATGCAATCCCCAACCTATCTCTCCCACATGAAATCACCACCTATCACCATGTGTTAATTTTTATGTCTATCCTCTATGTACGAATCTCACATGCTTGCCAGGTCTATAATTCACAAGCCTGCCAAGTCCACAGTCAGTCAGCTTATAGTCTAGCCATCAGAGAGTTGTTCAAATTATCCCTATTATGTCTGTCTAGCAAATTTGAGTCAAGATCTGACTGTGCAAAGTCTAGGTCCACCCGATATGGTCTCGTTGGCTGTCTCGTTGGCCATGTCTGTTTAGTCCAAAAATCATGTCTCCCATAGTGGGGACTATTTTAGGTCCTCCAATGGTATATTCGTCCATGTCAAGCCTCCAAATAATATGTCCACTTAGGGTAAGGTAATCCCTTGTCTCATCCAACCATAAATCATACTACATGTTCATCTAGGATTTAGGATCCATCACCTACCATGTAGGCTAGGCAAATCACATCCTCCTGTGTTTCTTAATATCTAGGTAGGGTCCTTCATGTGGTCCTCCATGTTTCTTATTGTCTACATAGCTTATTATCGTCCACATGACATGGATCTGGCCAATACAGAGATCTAACTAGTTTTAGATCTCAGTCCACCTGAAAGCCTCAGGAAGTGTTTCCAAGTATCAACCAACCATGTGGTCGAGCTATTAAATGAGCCTCGATCAATCAGGCTTTGATACCAAATGAGAACTGCAAAATATTCTATTAATTAAATCAATTTTACATGCTCTTATAGAGCTTGGAGAAAAACTAAAAATACTACAATTGTGTTGGGAGGATAATGTCAAATTAATGACAATAAAAAACACTCTAATATAATCTATAGATGCTACGTGAATAGCATTCCAAGGAATAGCATAATCCTAACAACATTGACTATCCAACACAATATTCTAACATATGCTAATTAATAAATACTAGGTCCTTAAGACTTAATACTTAGGACTAATGACTAAGGACTAAAGAGATAATGTAGAAAATATTCCAACAACCAATCTTGCTTGTGCTTAAAAAATATGGTATGTAGAGGCTACATTTTTATTGCAATGCCTTAAATAAAATAACAATAAAAAGTTGATATTCACTTCCTAGAATTGATTATTTTTTGGATCAGCTAAAAGGGACTAAGTTTTTTTTCAATATTGATCTCAAGAGTGGGTATCATCAAGTCAGGATTTAGGTAGAAGACACATGTAAAACAATATTTAATACTAAGGTGGACCTTTTTGAGTGGCTTGCAATACCCGTTAGTCTTACTAATGCTCTAGTTACATTCATGAGTTTAATGAATGAGGTGTTCAAAAATAGTCTAGATATATTTGTGATCATTTATTTGGATGGAATTCTTGTTTACTCTCCTATTTGTAAGGTCTATTTAGAGCATCTAGAACAAGTTCTTTAAACCCTTTAAGAGAAATAATTGTATGCAAACCTTCCAAAATATTATTTTACTCAATCCTCATTTTCTTATTTTGGTTTCATCATCAATGATAAAAGCATTCATGTGGATCCTTTCAAGGTCTAAGTCCTTCTTAATTGGCCTACTCCTTCCAACATTGGAGAATTAAGGAGTTTCCTTGCAATTGCAAATTTTTATCACAAGTTCATTCTTGTATATTCCACTATTGCAAACTCCCTTGCATCATTTGAACAAATCCAAAGTTATGTTTCAATGGATAAAGGATCACTCTCATGCCTTTGAAAAATTTAATCACAAACTATGTACAACACTTGTCCTTTTCCTTCTTGACCTTTATTAACCTTTTAATATAGAGATAGATGCATCATAGTTTTCCTTTGGAGCAGTATTAAAGTAGAAAGACCATCTAGTGGCCTACCATTCTGAGGTATTTTCAGCTACCAAACAAAACTATTCCACCTACAACAAATATTTACATGCTTTCATGCAAGATATTAAGTATTGACTACATTATCTTCTTGGAAAAGAGGTTATTTTATATATAGATCACATGCCCCTTAAGTTTCATCAATCACAAAATAATATAGAGGAAACTTGTCACATGAAGTGAATAACCTATTTGCAATGATTTCACTTGGTGATAAATTACAAGAAAAGAACTAGCAACATTTTAGCATTTTTTTTGAGTCACCCTCTAATAGGTTCAACTTTTATAGTTGTGACTATTTACCGTATATTTTTCCAAAACTGACATACGATATGCTCTTGATCCAGATTTTGGTAAAAATTACTAACATCTTTTGCATCCTTTCCCTTCCAATCTAATTTATTTTCAATATTTTCATATGAAGGATGTCTTGTTGCATAGGTTGGATAAATTTTATGTACCATAGGAGCATCAATTATCTTTTCTCAAAGAGACACATTCTACACTTTATGGTGGACAATTTGGAAAACACACGACTCTTCATCACTTGCAATATTTTTTCTACGAGCCTCACATGTAACATGATGTCTTGCAAATTATGAGGTAGTGTGTTGTTTGTTGTCACTCAAATATAGGTAACATGAATTTGGGATTTAGTGTTTATTTTTCTATTCCTTCTCATCCTTGGGAAAGTATATCCATGGACATGGTGAGAAGTTTTCCCATGCTAGTTAAACAACATGATTGTATTTTTGTTGTTGTAGACCGATCTAGTAATATGTCTAAGTCCATCCTATGTCAAAAGACCAATTTTGCACTTGAATTAACATAATTTTTCTTTGATATAGTATGGAGATCCTTTGGTCTCCCTAACAACATTATATTTGATAGATATTAATGCTTTATGGGTCACTTTTGATGCTTTTGTGGAAGATTTTAGATGTCTCTCTTAACTTCTCCATTACCTTTAATTCATGGTCCAATGGGTAAAAAAAAGTGGTTAATCACATTCTTGTACAAATTTTGAGGATCTATCACCATAATTTTCCAACTAAGTGGGATTTGAGTCTCACTCACATAGAGCATACCTACAATAGAGTAGTTCATATCTCCACAAGACACTCTCTTTTTGAGTTTTATATTGGTTTTCAACCTTTGGACCCATATGAATTACCTCTATCCTTATCCTCTCTAGCCACTATACACATTTTGAAGGACCAAGATCAAGCAAACTCTTTCATGTAGCACTTGTAGAGTCTTCAATCAAAAGTTATCCAAATTTTACAAAATACCTAGCAACAACAAAAATTAACAATGGATTGACACCAAATTCCTCATAATTTTCAAGTTGAAGACTGATTTTATCTCTACTTGGATAAATAATATTTTTTAGAGAAGGCACATAGTAAGATCAAACCACTCCACTATAATCCTTCCACCATACTCCAATAAATGTTTACAAATACCTTTTACCTTGATATTTTGGCTCACCTTGGCATTCATGACGTCATCAATATGGATTTTTTGAAGTTGTATCATAATTCTACTTTGGAGACTAATCCTATCATCAACCATCCTACAGAAAAGGTACCTAATTTTTAGCTTTTTCTTGATTTTTACCAAGTGTTTGAAGACTTATTAGACTTTACAAGGATCTTCCACTTCTTACCTTGTTGCCCACTGAGGTCAACTTCCACTCTAGGCTCATTGGATATCACACCATGAGTTGTCTCAAAACACCATGAGTTGTCTCAAAATTTTCCTTCTCTCTTAAGAGCATTGGAATCCATTGCTATGGTGGGGAGGGATGATGATGCACACTAATGGTGTATGATGTAATAGTTAGGCTTAAGATTTTTTCTTAGGTTTAATTATTATTTTTTCTCCTATGTACCATGTAAAACTTCTTATAGCTCATATTAGCTCTATTTTTTTGGCTTTTAGCATTAACTTCTTAGGTTATTATGATCGCTAGCTAGTTGGTTGTTAGTTTTCTTATCCTACTATCCAAATTTAGCAAAAAATCTTTGTATGTTTCTTACTATTTTTTTCTTGTATGTTTCTTCTCGGTTCTTATTTAATCATCCACTATAATGTAGTTTGCAGCTTCATGTTTGTTCCACATCAAATGCCTTAGAGCAATATAAGCTTGTAGATGATAAGTCTTACTATAAAAATATGAAATTTTAAAAATACTGACCAATATACAAGTGTTGACGGGAATGAAAAGATGATAAATACCGAAGAATAAAAAAAGAAAAGAAAACTCAAAGGGATATCAATATGGGAAAACAAAAATCAATATCACAAGTGTTCATAGGAAGCAAGGTTAAGCCCAAAAATAAAAACAAAAAATGATGATGAAAAATGATATCTTGGAATATCAAGGACATGAATAAGACCCCTAAAAAAAGAGGTATTATGAAATTGATAAGTATTATGATCTCTAGCTAGTTGGTTGTTATTTTTCTTATCCTACTATCTAAATTTAGCAAGAAAATCTGTGTACGCTTCTTACTATTTGTTTCTTTAATGTTACTTCATTGTGCTTATTTAAGCATCCACTATAATGCAATTTTTAACTTCATGTTTGTTCCACATAAAATCCCTTAGAGCAAGACAAGCCTGTAGATGATAATTCTTACTATAAAAATATGAAATTTAAAAAAAATTGACCATTATAAAAGTGTTGATGGGAATGAAAATAAGAGAAATACCCAAGAAGAAAAAATAAAAGAAAACTCAAATGGATATCAATATGGGAAAACAAAAACAAATATCACGAATGTTCATAGAAAGCAAGATTAAGCCCACATATAAAAATAAAGAATGATGATGAAAAATGATATCTTGGGATATCAAAAACATGAATAAGAGCCCTAAAAAAAGAGGTATTATGGAATTGATAGGTTTTTTTTTACTTTCATTAGTGTAAGAAATCCCGACAACCGATGCTTAGGGCTAAGAATTCCCATCCCAGCCATGACTCATTCTAATGCCAAGAGCTAAACTTATCAATAGAGGATTAACACACGACAACATCGAAACGTCACAGTTTGAACCTTGGACCTCCCAAAGAGGAGCTAAACCTCAAACCATTGCGCTATCCCCTAGGATGAATTGATAGGTTGTTATAACCAATATATTTATAAGAAGGAAACCAAGTAGATATTTGTGATGTTGATATTTATTTTAATAAAATAAATCTAAATCTATAAGATAATTAGAAAAATTAGATTTTATTTTTTAATGAAATGATATCAAAGAATGGATTGTATAAACATAAAAGCCATAAGAAGATAAAAGATATCTTTAATAAAACACAAATAGAAAATATTTTTTATTAAAAATAAGTTAGGTATGGTTCTTTCATATAATTATTTTAATATAAAAATTCCAATAAAAACCATATATAACTTATTAAAAAATATGTATATATTTATAAGAATTATATATATATATATATATATATATATATATATATATATATATATATATATATATATATATATATATATATAATTAACACTAAATTTGTATTTTTAAAGTTTATTGTGTGAAGAACAATTTATAGTTTCCTATCATTATTTTCATAAGAATGTATTTAAAAAAAATTCAATAATAATTTCCAAAAATATATAATAATTTAAAAAAATTAATATTGAAACTAGTAAGGGCAATTATAACAAGTATTTCTTTTTTATTATATCTTAGCTAATGGATTTTAAATATTGTTAAGTATCCTTAGTTTAATTGGTTAGATTCCTCAGCATTTAAGGAGACTAAAGTTCAAATCTTACATAGATAATATCTAAGCTTTGTTATAATACCATTATATGATGATTTGAGGAGGAGACTAAAGTTCAAATCTTACATAGATAATATCTAAGCTTTGTTATAATACCACTATATGATGATGATGTAATCTTTGTTGTAATACCACTACATTATCATGATGTAAGCTTTTTTGTAATACCACTATGTGAAGATGATATAATATAGGTTTGTATGAGATCCATGGTATTAGTTTTCTACCATAGTACGGACAAAATGTTGGTGTATCTTCTAGATAGTCCAGACATTATCCTCCGTGTACACGTCAACACGCCCTTCTTGTAGCCAATGCCAATCTATGCAAAAATGTCAATCGTACAGCCAACACTCGTTAATTCAAAAAAAAATGTTGTTATGGACCTTAGATGTAGGGTTTGATTTACATCTCATACAATGTTAGAGGAAGACTCGGTTTCCCTTCTGGTAATTTGGCATGAGTAGACCCCATTCCTACACATATTTTAGTGCAATTCCACAAAATAAGCATTAAAGCACCTATGATCCAATTAAGGGTTTAAAAGTCCAATTTTGTCTCTAGGTCCATGTAAAAGCCCTTTACTTTCCATGCAATTCCTTACATTCTAAGCCAATACCCTTCTCTCCAACCCACATTCCACGCCCCAATTCTGCCTACTATAAAATAGTATCCCCAACTCCTCTAGTTGTCCAAATATTGGAAATCTATAAAATGCTCTGATAGTTTTTAGCTCCAACTCTAACCACCCTTTCAGTCGAGAATATCGTCAAAATGTGTAATGCGATCGCACAAGTTTGCTCGATAATTGAAATGAAACGGAGGAACACTGTTGCAAACTTTTGAAACATCAAGTCCTTTTATAAATTTTTCATGTCACGTGCTCACATTTTTTTAGGTCCACACCTCTTGGAGGCCTCAATTCTAGCTCTACATATCATGGAAACATTTAATATAAATATGATTTAGGATGACGTTATATTTATGTCATCCATACTTTATATTGATTTCTCCAATTTTTTGTATAACACAAGCACCACCCAAGTGCATCTTTATGACTTTTCAAGCAATCACTTGCATACGTACATCTGCTTGCACTAGACTGTATCTGATAGAAATGGTTAAGAAAATTTGAAAATATAATTGGGTTACCATCAATGACAAAGGAGGAGATTGTTGGACATTTTGAGTAGATGAAGTTGACATTGATATCAAGGATGAATTTTCATTGATGTCAAAAGGTCAAAAGGAGTAATGCAAAAGCTTGATGGCAAAATATCTTCATAATTTTTATTTTTAAATATTATGTGAAGCACAAAATAAAAGGTTTTTATTAAAACCATGGTTGGGTAAAATATAAAGGTTTTTATTAAAACCATGGTTGGGAAAATAAAAAATGTTTTCTAAAACCTAAGGAGGCTTTTATTTTAAAATCCCAAAGGAGATTTAAATATTTAATTTATAATATTTAAATTCCTTTGAATTTAAATAATTATAAATAGATATATTTTGAAGGTAAAGTTGGTATCACCAATGACAACATTGTTTCCCCTACGTATTTTCCTCTTTGTCGAAGGGAGGGTGTGACAAGGGAAGGCATATAGTATAAATACCATAGCCATTCCTAAGGTTTGGCATTGATTTTATTGCATCCTCCTTAAACGAAAAGCAGCTCATGCGAATTTTGAATTGTGTGCCTCCCAAATAGCGTAGTGTGTGGTTCCACTGGCATCGAAGAAAGAGCCAAGGACTCTTAAGGGTTTGAAGGAGTCAAAGCACACATTGTGCTTTGAGGCTCCAAGTGGAGCACATGGCTCACATGGTGTGGAAGCCATGACCAAGGCATTGTGGGAGTATTGTGCAAAGTTTCGAGCCCCGTGGATTGCGAAAAGTGGTAATATTTTTTTGGAAATTAGTTTAATATTTTTGCTATGGTTTAGGAAGGATAAGGTGGAATTTAATGTGAAATTAACCTAAGTGTTGAGGAAATATTTTTTTATATATGAAGGGTTATTTTTGCTAAATTAAAAGCTAGGGTAATTTTGTTTTACCTTAGAAAAGTGAGATATTGACTTATTGCATTATTTTATAAAGTGATTTATTTAATTAATACAATATTAAGTAGGGAGTCATAATTAGAGTTTTGGATTATTTTTTAGATATCTTTTTGAAAAGGGTTATGATTAAACTGAATTGTTAAAATGTTCTTTTGATGAGTTAGAGTTTTGAAAGAAGTATTTTAATTAAATATTTGTGGTGTTGGATATTATTTTAAGATGGAGCAATAAGATGTATTTGAGCTTTGATTATTTTTGTGACTAAGGAAAATTTTGAGAAAGTGTTAGAGTGATATTTGGTCATCTAACCATTGAAAACTGGAAAGAAGGAAATTATGATTGAGACAGGTTTTCTAAGGGCACTTCTACATCAAAAAAATGTATGGGCACATCTTCCTAGTGAGTGATTGTTGAATGTTGTGAATGCTAAGTTGGAGTGAAAATAGTTTTTCTAGAATAAAGACTTGTTGATAAAACCTTGTTTGATAAGCATTGTTGTTGAAGTGATTAGTTGAGTGAGGAACTTGAACTAGAGTTTGTGCAAAAATCATGAGTATCATTGTTATGTGAAGTTGTCAAATATCATGAGTATCATTGTTATGTGAAGTTGTCAAAGATCATGAGTATCATTGTTATGTGAAGTTGTCAAATATCATGAGTATCATTGTTATGTGAGACTAGCATTATTGTTGAAGCAATTAGTTGAGTGAAGAACTTGAACTAGGGTTTGCAAATATCATGAGTATCATTGTTATGTGAGATTGATTGATAAGCAATGTTGGAAACATTTGAGTGAATGTTCATAAGTTTGGACTAGGGTTTGTGAGAAAGGATTATTTCATTGAGTGATTGGTTGAGTAGAGTTGGTCTAGCCTAGTCAAGTGAATGTGTTGATGTGATAGTTCAAGTTCTGTGAAACAAATTGTTCTATATTCTAAATTAATTTGAGAAATATGTTGATTTTTTATGAATATGAAACATATTGAGTCTCTAATAATTATCTATATGTTTTGTGATAAAATAGCTATTGAAAGTTATTGAGATTTTGTGAGTGTGAAGCATATTGAGTCTCTAAAAATTCTCTATATGTTTCTATGATAAAAGAGAGATTGAAAGTGATTGAGAATTTTTGAGTGTGAAGCATATTGAGTCTCTAAAAATTCTCTATATGTTTCTATGGTAAAAAGAAAAATTGAAAGTAATTGAACATTGTGGTGAATGTGAAGAATATTGAGTCTCTAAAAATTCTCTATATGTTTCTATGATATTGGACAAGTTCTAGTGAGGATTTGTTGAGCAAATATGAGGCAAGTCTTTGAGAAGACTTGTGGAAAAATTTGTGTGAGCTTTTGTGGAAGCTTACAATACAGTTTGAGGACAGAAATTGTTGAGCAGATTGAACAAGTTGTAGTGAGGACTTTTTGAGCAGATTGGACAAGTTCTAGAGAGGACTTGTGGACAGATCAGTGTGAGATTTTTTGGAATCTTACAAGGTATATTTGAGATAAGTCTTTGAGAATACTTGTGAGTATATTTGATTGATTGATTTGTTCAAACCTTGAGTTAAGGTTTGGGGTAGATCTAGTAGTGTGTATTTGTGATTATATCAAGCTTTATGTTAAGGCTTGAGGATAGAGATTGAGGACAGATTTGTGCTAGATCGAAGGACTATGTTTAGTGCACATCAGAGGATAGATATTGAGGATAGATTTGTGCTAGACCGAAGGACTTTGTTTAGTGTAGATCAGAGGACAAATATTGAGGATAGATTTGTGCTAGATCAAAAGACTGTATTTAGTGTAGATCAGAGGATAGATATTGAGGATATATTTGTGCTAGACCGAAGGACTGTGTTTAGTACAAATTTAAGAGCAAATTTTGATACAAATTTGAGGATAGATTTTTTCTAGACCGAAGTTCTTTGTTTAGTACAAATTTAAGATAGAGCTAAGAGTAAGCTTTGGAGGTGATATAGTATAGAGGATTACAACCTCCAATGGATAGATATCCATTAGCCAAGACGGTGAGGATAGATCTTTTGAGTGAGAATAGGAGTTTTCAATGGATAGAGATCCATTAGCTAGTGTAGTGGAGGCAACAATTCTTCTATAATATCACTAGCTAGAGCAAAGGATATTGGTGTCTCATGTGGATAGATATCCAAGAACTTGATTAGGGGATTGGTGTCTCCTTTGGAAAAAGGTTCATAAACATTATAATAGGGAAAGGATTCCCAAGATATTTATTAAGAAAATATTTGCGAAATATTTTCTCTATGGAGTAGCCCACATTGGGTGAACCACATTAAATTTGTGTCTCTATTGTGTGTAATTATTTATGCATTACTTTCGTTACTGCTATTGATATTGCCATTGATTATATTGGATAATATTGTTTGGGAATGGAAAGTAAAAAGTGATCTTATACTATTCACCCCCCTCTTCGTATAAGCTTGTGTTCTTCAAAAATTTTATCCAAAGAATTTATTAAACCAAAAGCCTCTCCTAATTCCTCACAAATATTGCTTGTTCTTAAGAAATATGGTACTTAGAGGATACATATTGATTTCAAGACCTTAAATAAAATAACAATAAAAATTCGATATCCACTTCCTATAATTGATTATCTTTTGGATCAGCTAAAAAGGACTAAGTTCTTTTTCAAGATTGATTGCAAGAGTGGGTATCATACGGTCAGTATTTATGTAGAATACACATGGAAAACAATATTTAAGACTAAGGTGGGGGCCTTTTGGAATGCCTTGCAATGCTCGTTAGTCTTACTAATGCTCTAGTTACGTTCATGAGTTAAATGAATGAGGTGTTCAAAAAAACTTTAGATATATTTGTGATCATTTATTTGTATGGAATTCTTGTTTACTCTCCTATTTGGAAGGTCCATTTATAGCATCTAGAAAAAGTTCTTAAAATCCTTCAAGAGAAACAATTGTATGCAAACCTTCCAAAATATTCTTGTACTCAATCCTCCTTTTCTTATCTTAGTTTCATCATCAATGAGCAAGTAATTCATGTGGATCCTTACAAGGTCTAAGTCCTTCTTAATTGGACCACTTCTTCCACCATTAGAGAATTAAGGATTTTCCTTAGACTTGCAATTTTCTATCACAAGTTCATTCATGTATATTCCACTATTGCAAACCCCCTTGCATCATTTGAAAAAATCCAAAGTTATGTTTAAATGGGTAAAGGATTAATATCATGCATTTAAAATATTGAATCACAAACTATGCACAACACTTGTCCTTTTCCTTCCTGACCTTTCTTATCCTTTTAAGATAGATACAGATGCATCGTAGTTTTTCTTTGGAGCAGTATTAAAGTAGAATGGCAATCTAGTGACCTACCATTCTGAGGTATTTATAGCTACCAAACATAACTATTCCACCAAAAAAAAAATATTTGTATTCTTTGGTGCAAGATATTAAGTATTGACTACATTATCTTCTTGGCAAAGAGACTATTTTATATATAGATCACATACCCCTTAAGTTTCTTCAATCACAAAATAAGATAGAGGAAACTTGTCACAAGAAGTGGATAACCTATTTGCAATTATTTCACTTGGTGAGCAAGTACAAGAAAGGGACTAGCAACATTTTAGCAATTTGTTTGAGTCGCCCTCTAGTAGCTTCAACTTTGATAGTTGTGACTATTTTCCATATTGGTTTCCAAAATTGGTCTACTTGAAATGCTCTTGATCCAAATTTTAGGAAAAATTACTAACATATTTTACATCCTTCCCCTTCCAATATAAGTCCTTTAAAATATTTTCATATAAAGGATGTCTTGATGTATAGGTTGGATAAATTTTGTGTACCATAGAAGCATCAATTATCTCTTCTCAAAGAGACAAATTCTACACTCTATGGTGGATATTTTGGAAAACACAAGACTCTTCATCACTTGCAATAGTTTTTCTACTAGCCTCACATGCAACATGATGTCTTGTAAATTTTGAGGTAGTGTGTTGTTTGTTGTCACTCAAATATAGGTAACATGAAGTTGGGCTTTAGTGCTCATTTTTCTATTCCTTCTCATCCTTGTAAAAGTATATCCATGGATGTGTTGAGAGGTTTTCCCATGCTATTTCAACAACATGATGGTATTTTTGTTGTTGTAGACTGATTTAGTAAGATGGCTAAGCTCATCCTATGCCAAAAGATCAACTTTTTACCTGAAATAGCATAATTTTTATTTGAGATAGTATGGAAATCCTTTGGTCTCCCTACCAACATTATATTTGATAGAGATTAATACTTTGTGGGTCACTTTTGATGCTTTTGTAGAAGATTTTAGATGTCTCTCTTAACTTATCCATTACCTTTCATCCACAGTACAATGGGAAAACAAAAGTGGTTAATCACATTCTTGTAAAAATTTTGAGGATTTATCACCATACTTTTCTAGCTAAGTGGCATTTGAGTCTTACCCACATAGAGCATACCTACAATAGAGTAGTTCATACCTCCACAAGACACTCCTTTTGATTTTTTCCTTGGTTTTCAACCTTTGGCCCCATATAAATTACCTCTATCCTTGTCCTCTCTAGATACTATACGAATTTTAAAGGACCAACATCAAGAAAACTCTTTCATAAAGTGCTTGTAGAGTCTTCAGTCAAAGGTGATCTAAATTTTATAAAATACTTAGCAACAACAAAAGTGAAAACTAGATTGACAACAAATTCCTCATCATTTTCAATTTGAAGACTAATTTTATCTCTACTTAGAAAAACAACATTTTTTATAGAAGGCACAAAGTAAGATCAAACCACTCCATTATAAGCCTTCCAGCATACTCCAACAAATTTTTACAAATACCTTTTACCTTAATCTTTTGGCTCACCTTGGAATTCATGACATCATCAATGTGGATTTTTTGAAGTTGTATCATAATTCTACTTTGGAAACTAATATTGTCATCAACCATCTTGAAGAAATGATACCTAATTTTTAGCTTTATCTTGATTTTGACTAAATGTTTGAAGACTTATTAGACTTGACAAGGTTCTTCCACTTCTTACCTTTTTGCCCACTGAGGTCAACTTCCACACTAGATTCGTTGGATATCACGTCATGAGTTCTCTCAAAACATCATGAGTCTTCTCAAATTTTCCTTCTCTCTTAAGAGCATTGGAATCCATTGCTATGGTGGGGAAGGATGATGAGGAACACTAATGGTGTATGATTTAATAGTTAGGCTTAGGATTTTTTCTTAGGCTTAATTATTTTTATTTTCTCCTATGTACCACGTGAAAATTTTTATAGCTTATATTAGCTCTATTTTGTTGACTTTTTAGCTTAACTTCTTAGGTTATTATGATCTCTAGCTAGTTGGTTGTTAGTTTTCTTATCCTACTATCCAAATTCAGTATGCAAATATTTGTATGCTTCTTACTATTTATTTATTGTATGTTTCTTCTTGGTGTTTATTTTAGCATCCACTATAATGCTATTTGCAGCTTCATGTTTGTTCCACATCAAATCCCTTAATGCAAGACAAGCCTGTAGATGATAATTCTTACTATAAAAATATGAAATTTTAAAAATATCGACAAATGTAAAATTGTTGATGGGAATAAAAAGAAGAGAAAGACCCAAGAAGAAAAAAAGAAAATAAAACTCAAAGGGATGTTGGGAAAACAAAAACAAATATCACAATTGTTCATAGGAAGCAAGGTTAAGTCCACAAATAAAAAAAAAAAATGATGATGAAAAATGATATCTTGAAATATCAAGGACATGAATAAGACCCTTAAAAAAAGAGGTATTATGGAATTGATAGTTTTTTTTTTCTTTGGTTAGTGTAAGAAACCCCTACAACCAATACTTAGGGTTGAGCATTACCATTCCAACCATAACTCCTTATAAGGCCAAGACCTAAACTTATCAATAGAGGATTAACAAATGAAAACATACACACGTCACGGTTTGAACCTTGAACCTCCCGAAGAAGATCCAAACCTCGAACCGTGGCGCTATACCTTAGGATGAAGCCAAACCTTGAATCATTGTGCTATCCCCTAGGATGAATTGATAGGTTGTTATAGCCAATATATTTATAAGGAAACCAAGTAGATATTTGTGGTGTTGATATTTATTTATGTAAAAAAATCTAAATTTAAAAGACAATTAGCTAAATAAGATTTTATTATTTAATGAAAATTATATCAAAGAATGGATTGTATAAACATAGTAGAAGACAAATGATATCTTTAATAAAAACACAAATAAAAAATACTTTTTATTAAAAATAAGTTAGATATGGTTCGTTCATGTAATTATTTTAATTATTTTGATATAAAAATTCCACACATGTAACTTATTAGAAAATGTGGATAAATATTTGTTTTCATTTTATCTTAGCTAATAGTTTTTAAAGATTGTTTAACTAGTTAGATTCCTCAACATCTAAGGAGGAGACTAAAGTTCAAATCTTACATAGATAATATTTAAGCTTTGCTATAATACCACTATATAACAATAATGTAAGCTTTGTTGTAATACCACTATATGATAATGATATAAACTTTATAAGGATGATGTAATACATGTTTGAGATCAATGGTTTAGTTTTCTACCATATTGCGGACGAAAGGTTGGTGGATCTTCTAGATAGTCGAGGCGTTATCCTCCGTGTACACGTTAACACGCCCTTCCCTTTTATTCAATCTGCGCAACAATGCCAATCTTGCAACCAACACTCGTTGATTGAAAAAAATTGTCGGTTATGGACCTTGGATGTGGTATACACCATATACAACGTTAGAGGAAGATTCGGTTGCCCTTCCTACTTTACCGGTAGTTTGGCATGAGTAGACCCATTCCTTTCACGGATTTTAGTGCAATTCCACAAAATAAGCATTAAAGCACCCCTAATATTCTGTCTCTGGATCCACGTAAAAGCCCTTTACTTTCCGTGCAATTCCTTACATTCTAAGCCAATGCCCTTCTCTCCAACCCACATTCCACGCCCTTGACACATCACCGCCTATTCTAAAATAGTATCCCCAACTCCTCTAGTTGTCCAGGTATTGGAAATCTATAAAATGCTCTGACAGTTTGCAGCTCCAACTCTAACGACCCTTTCAGCCGGGAATATCGTCAAAATGTGCAATACGATCGCACAAGTTTGCTCGATAACTGAAACAGGGGAACACCGTTGCAAACTTTTGAAACGTCGGGCAAGTACTTTTACAACTTTTTCATGTCACGTGCTCACATGTTTTTAAGGTCCACACCTCTTGGAGGCCTCAATTCCAGGTCTACATCGTGCAAACCTTTAATATAAATATGATTTAGGATGACGTTATGTTTATGTCATCCATACTTGTATATTGCTTTCTCCAATTCCGTGTATAACACAAGCACCACCCAAGTGCATCTTTGCGACTTTTCAAGCAATCGCTTGCACCAGACTCTATCTGACACAGTGCCCTATGAATGGCAAGGAGCAATAGCAAATGTAACACATATGGCATATATGATTTGTTTGATTTCACAATTACATAATAATCTTGTTAATAGTTATTAATCTTAAACTATTAAGACGACTAGTGACTAACAGCATTTCCCTTTCAGATTGAACAAATTGTTGATATGCAGCTCCTGGCAGGTAGAAAGCGAGTTCAGAAGTAAAGAGTCCGCTTCAATGTTGAAAGCAAACGCGAGAGGAGACACTTAAATAGAGGCCATGGAGAGCCCATCTCCATCCCGGAGAAATCACCGCTACGGAAGAAGTTGTAAAGTTTGTACGAATTTCCTTGTGCATTTCTTTATAAATTTCTTTATTGTTTATTGTTTTCAATTATTAGTAATTCTTTTAGTATGGAGAAGAGGTAAAAATTCAATGGTATAGTAAAATGATTATTGAGAATGAATTGATTAAGTAGATAAATAAATTTAATAAAAATATGTTTTAAAAAAAATTATTTTATTGCAAATTTTTTATCTTTATAAAAATATTATTATTAATTAAAATTGAAAAGTTTAAATTTACATATTATTTTAATATAAAATTTTCAAATTTTTTTTAAAAAATTATTAGTCATCCTTAAATTCACCCGTGTGATATGACTTCTATGTAACTTGCCTTAGCCACCCATTTTTCTTCCATATTATTTTGAAGAGTTAACAAAGATGTTTGACAGCCAATTAAGTAAAACACGAAACTAAAACTGTTTCTGAAAGGCACAACACACCTTCCCAAAGTCTCGAAGATGGGCAAAGCCTGATTAGAGGGGAAAGGAGAAAGGAGTAAATAGAAGTAGAACCTAATTTTGAAAACAAGCTTAGGCATCTCTCCGGTTTCAAAAATATGACAGGTCTCCCGACTGTCCAAGGTGATTGTAAAGAAATAAAAATTTATTTTTACAGTAAAAATTAGAATCTTTAGTTTGAAGCTCAAGGGGTACATTTTCTTATCAAAGCAATTGTCCCGTAGGCTTGTATGTATTATGCACGCCAGGTTTGCTTTTGACAAAAAAAAAATTCTTTTTTTTTTCTTTTCTTTCTACCGAAAAGTCAGAATTCAACACATCATATTGAAGTTTCTTATTAGAAATAGAGCACTCTACGTGGGACCATCATTTAAGCCCAATTTAAAAGAAAAGGGAATCATATGTATTTTTTTTCATTTTAAATATTAATTTTTTAATTGGTTATATAAAATTAAAATGTTTTTTAAATTATAATATAATTTTCTTTATTATAAAATTTATTGAGATAAATAAGCACATACATTTGGTTATGATTTGAACTTTGATTGTTTCAGAAAAGAGAAAATAAAAAATAAAACTTAAAACTTTAACCACTATTCCACAAATACTATAATACAATATTAACAAATCACTAAATTATATTTATATAATAAAATCTCATTTATAATTTGATACTTTAAACAATAAAATTATATCTTAAATTATAAAATTGATAAATAAAATAGTTATATATTATAATATTTTAATTATATGTATCAAATAGTATTAGCTTAACCAGTTATATTTTTTATCTTTCAAGGAGGATACTTATGTTTGATATTTTTCAAGAGATACATGCATAATTGCTAAAGTATTTTAATACAAGTATGTGGTAATGATGTAACACAAATTGGACCCATTTCAATTCCAAATAATCAATTAAAAAAATAGTTTCCAATACAAAAAAAATTCACGATTCCACCCTCAGGCATAGAAGTTCAAATAAAATCAAGGAATTGACCAGAGGTGATGGCTCCATTACCAGGGATATTTTTGAAATTTGAGATGAAGCCTCTTCTTTTTTTAAATATCTCTTGGGTATCCAGCCCCAAAATTATAACCGAGCCAAGAATTAGTTACTCAATCACATTCCTGCCCTGGTCAATCCAGAAATAAATTCCTCACTTATCAAGCCTCTTTCTTCATATGAGATGAAGCAAGCTTTATTCACTATGCACCCTAAAAAATCCCCTGGGTCTGATGGTTTCTCCTGTCGATTGGGCAAGATGAGTGCAAGGAAATCACTGAACTCCAACATGCAAAATCCATCCCCAAAGGTGTTAATTCTACCTTCATAGCTCTTGTTCCTAAAGGGCGTGTGTGCAAATCTATGGTGGATTTTAGATCCATCAGTTTGTGTAATGTGATTTATAAAATCCTAACCAAAACTATGACATGAAGTCTATTGGAGAAAAAATACTGGTTAAATATGGTCCTATTTCTGTCACAACCCTTTCATTTAAATTATCAAACCAAGAAACTCGTAAGCTTATGAAGTACCACGTTCAAGACTAACTACAACACTGTTTTGAGATGAGTCCACTAAGCCCATCGTTGGGGGAGTGTTTGTGAGATATCATTAGTTCATCCACACCAATTAAATCGTGCATAAATAAAATTATAGAAAAATAAATCACACCACATCGTGCTTGAAAAATAAAGGAAAGCAATAAAATCACACTTGCAAAAATAAACATACAGCACACTAAAAATAAATGACCTAATCTAGAAAGCAATAGAAAGAAGGGGAGGAATACTAGCTTGGAGTGGGCCCAGGCTCCAATAGCTTTCGCCCGACTAATTTACGGAGATAGAACATGAATGGAAGAACTCTCGAGCAAGCTTTTATTAATAATACTACAGTACAGAAACAATGATAAATTCTTACGTATGCCACTTACTACTTTTTTAGAGAGGTCTGTGTGTTTATATAGTACACACAAACCTCCTTGTACAATGTTGTTACAATGGAAGATATGGTTACAGCCTAAAATGAGATAGTTTAGTTACTGTAATAGGTGCATGATAAAAATAGTCAACAAATTTCATATTTTTCTAGGGATAGTAGATTTTTTAGGTTCAACTACTCTGTTGCCTGTGTTTTGCTTTATCAAGTGGTTGTGTGTTTCCTCCAATGCGACTAGGACAACTCATGCATTTGGTAGCTTTCCAAGGATAGCCTGCGTGACATGGAGTCAAAGGTCTACCATAGTCAACAGGGTCTCCTTCAGTCGTAAAGTCAAGGTGCTTAACATCAAGGCATCTACTTGAAGATCAAGGTGCCCTTGATGTATGACATCAAGGCGCCTACTTGAGGATCAAGGAATCCTTGATGTCAAGGTGCCTACTTGAGGATCAAGGTGCCCTTGACGTATGATGTCAAGGTGCCTACTTGAGGATCAAGGCACCCTTGGTCAAGGTGCCTACTTGAGGATCAAGGTGCCCTTGGCCAAGGTGCCTACTTGAGGATCAAGGCACCCTTGATCAAGGTGCCTACTTGAAGATCAAGGCGCCCTTGACCAAGGTGCCTTCTTGAGGATCAAGGCACCCTTGGTTAAGGCGCCTACTTAAATACCAAGGTGCATTCCCATTTATGCCTTAGAATCATTGAAGCAGAAGCATGCCAGGTCCACGTAGGACCTTGACTAAGCAAAAGATGATAAAATCAGCAAATATCTACACAAAACACACTTCACACACAAATTAGGTAATGCACATAATTTCATTAAATATATACATAATATTTCATAAAAATATACAACTCTTATAATATTGTCGCACAAAACCGTTAGAAACTCATACAAAAATATGAGCATTTTTGATGCTCATCATCCCCCCATGCCTAACATGTGCCACTCCCTCATGGCACCTAAAGTCGGTAGTTTCTATCCTGGTCAACCCATTTTGGTAGGCCTTATTTCTCTACCTTATTTTCTTATTGGTGACCTTGGCCTTTCCTTAATTTTGGGGTTTACTTTTTTGCTGAGGGGCATTGGTCTACTATGGGATGGCTTTTGGCTATGTTGGTTGTGCTTCCTTGTCCTGCTTAGCCCAGCACCTATGCGAGGCATCGCATACATGGTGGTTTCTCCCTTCTAGAATGTAGCTTTTACTTCTCGCCATAAGTCAGTATGCTAAGGCCGTAACTCTCCTAATGGGATATCTGAGTCATCCAATTGTCGTCTCACCACCCTAGCTTTGAACAGACAGGCCTCTTCTAGGGTAAGGCCTACATTTTCTTCTTTGATTGCAGCTACCTATGATTTCGGCCCGAATATCCCATGTCTCTCCATGTATTTTCGTATTCTGGAGGGTCGTCCTTAGGATGAACCGTATATCCATCAAAATTAGTCTTTCGTAGCAAGGTCAACGTAATGTCAAGCCCTCTTTCAGCCTTCTTGGAAGCTTTTCTTGCTGCCTTTGCCACCTCACATTCTTTGTGGAGTCTTTCAAACTTCTCCTTCTGCTCAGAAAAACTCTTGATACCTTTCACCCACTCTTCGTCTGATTGGTCGATCGGTTTTGCAAACGTAACTTTGGTCTTGCACTTGGCCCTCTTCTATAGTGTCTGAGGTGCCTTCCTCTTAGGCCTTGCTAGAATTGGTATTGCAGTAAACTAAGTGGGGATGTCCTCTTCCTCCACTAAAGGTGCCTCTCCTTTATCGTTAGAGGGCTTAGGTCTCTGCCCCTCTGGCATTGAGTCAATCGCAACTGCTTTCTTTTTTCCTTGCTCTCTTGGAAACTACTTTGCTGGTCCTTCCACTATGGGTACTTATTTCTCCTATGATTCCTCCTTAGTTTCAGGCTTAGGGTCTTGCCAATGGCTATTTTTTGACTGATTATCCTCATCATCAAGGATTTCTATAACAGGAGGCTCTGTTTGAGAAATAGAGTTCCCCTGTTCTACATCAGTTGCTCTAACTAAGGTGGACGAGAAATTCCTTGCTTCTCCGCTCTCATTCCTTGCATCCAACATAAACTACCCTGATGAAATGACCCTCTCTAGAGAGGTCAAGGAATTCATGGGTACTTCAATCGCCCAATCTATTTAGGTACCTACGTCTACTCTTTTCGCCACCCTAGCCTTCAATTGTTGATTCTCTTCAGTGAGTTGTTGGACCCTCTACTATAGTTGAGATATGGTGGCTTCATTCTATCATTGCTTCCTTGTAGTACTCTCCCAAAATTCTTTGAAGAGCATTATGCTTTGAAAAATTCACTCTGCCAATTGAGGCCTTCTTCTAGTGTTGAGTCAAGCTACCCTCGTAAGCCTTCTAAAGGCTGCTAGTCCGGTGGACTTCGAGTGGCCAAATTTTGCAATGTTTGGGCCACAAACCCAACCTCTGTATCATCCTCTTCTTCCTCACTTGATAGAATCAATCATCGTAGATGCTTTCTGCAACTTATGCACTCTATACGATGAGCCATTGGTTTAGGGCTAGAAGAATTCATCCTATCCTCTATATAATTCTGTGAGGACTCAGGCAAAGAAATTTTCCCTTCAGCTACAACATCTTGGGAGGTTTGTGGTCATTCTATTGCTTCTTCTACTATGTCTCGTAATTCATCCTCCTACTCTATTTCGGTAATAGACCACATCTACGCACTAGAATATTTGACCCTTTCTATCGGTAGGCTCTCCCTATGTTCCTTGACATACTAAATCAGGGTCATAATTAGCCCATGATGGGCTAGGGTAGTAACTACCCCTCCTTGATATCAGTGAGCTTCATCCTTCAGAGCACTTGCCAGGTAAAATGGCACATTAATATTTTGCCCATGCACCAGATGATTCAGAAACTACATGTGGTTTGCATTCAGGTAGGAGTATTTTCCCATGCATGTGAAGAACCTTGCCACCTAATCGAAGAGTCTCTGCAAGTGCTCTAGGAATTTTTATTTTGGTAGTCCTGTAGATTCGAATCGAATGTTCGTCTGCCCTAGAAGCAGCTCTGTGCATTGGGCTGACACACATTCCTTGTAAGTGCATTCTCTAGTGAGGGAGAGGCCGGTAACAATTGAAATGTATTTTGATGTGACTAGGATATCTAGTCTACGTAGATGAGCAACCTCCCCTATTATAGTGGCAAAAAATTCCTTTGCCGCCTCGGTGTCTTGGTTTCGACTGACTAGGAGGTAATAATTCATCAACTCGACTGCCTCAAACTGGTCCCAAACTTCCTCATAAATTAATTTGATACTGCTGGGCTCACTCTTCTTCTATGGATGACTCTTTGATCGACCCCCCATTGTGAATTCTTGGCTCTTTTCTTTTTTTTGACTGGTTTGATGCCCTTATTTTGCAGGAAGGCACCTTCTTATAGATCAAGGTGCCTACCCAATGAATTAATTTCGCATTGGGGTTGAAAGGATACGCCACCTAAATTGATTTTTGATATGACGTATTGGACATGGGGGGCCAATACAATTGGCCGAACTCTTGTGATGACATTATTTTTAGAGAAGTATTTAGTTATGAAAAATTATATAAATATTTAACAAAAATCATGCGCATACCTGATTGGTTGTTCGTGCATTTTGGAGCATGCCGATTTGGTAGTTCATGATAAGGGTGATGGCGTATTCCCCATGTGGTTGATTAAGTTGTCTCGGGTACTGCAACTCCATTCACTCGAGGTCCCATGCTAAAAATGTGGAGATTTGGTTGGTTCAGGTGATAGGACGCATATCTCCTTTTTCAATTGGCCTTGGGACATGCAAAAATCCTTCCCAATGATTCCTCAATATTTTTGGGTGACTTCAAATTTTTATCACGTGAAGTGATTACGTGGCTTTGGTTGCCTCCTCGTTCCATTTAATTACGCAGGTGCTTTGATTGGATCAAGGCACCTTTTAAAATGTATGATATCAAGGTGCCTACTTGTATATCAAGGCACCCTTGATGCATGCCATCAAGGCACCTACTTGTGGAGCAAGGCACCTTTGATCAAGGTGCCTACTTGTAGAGTAAGGTGTCCTTGACCAAGGTATCTACTTGTAGAGTAAGGTGCCCTTGACCAAGGTGCCTACTTGTAGATTAAGGCACCCTTGACCAAGGTACCTACTTGTAGAGTAAGGCACCTTTGACCAAGGTGCCTACTTGTAGAGTAAGGCACCCTTGACCAAGGTGCCTACTTGTAGAGTAAGGCACCCTTGACCAAGGTGCCTACTTGTAGATTAAGGCATGCTTGATCAAGGCGTCTACTTGTAGATTAAGGCACCCTTGACCAAGGTACCTACTTGTAGAGTAAGGCACCCTTGACCAAGGTGCCTACTTGTAGAGTAAGGCACCCTTGATCAAGGTGCCTCATCATTTTTTATATATTATGATCAAGGTGCCTCTATTGTATGTCATTAAGGTGCCTCATCACTTATTCATAATTTTTTTAACAGAAGTCAAGAGCATCTATTGATGAGTATTAAGGCACCCTTGACCAAGGCGCCTACTTGTAGAGCAAGGTGCCCTTATTCCTGTTGAAAAGTTAGTAGTTTCTGATGTTTCTACTATTGTAGGGTTGATTAGGTCCTCCAATGTTTCTTGTGTTGCATTAGTGTCTAATTCATCCTTTGTGGGGAATTAACACCCATGTCTATACCAAGATGGGGACTATCTCCTCCGGATGGAAACAATCAAATTTCTACCTCCTAAAAAATGTGTAGGTTCATGGATGTTGAGTCGATTTAGGCCTTGTCTCCCAAGATACCTATTTTGTGCAATCAGGCCATTTCACCTACAAAAGAAAATAAGAAAAACTAAAAATATGCAGTTTAGTGCAATCCATGCCTGTTAGGCCTTGGCTCTCAGGATACCTACAGCTTGCATGCGGGCATTATCCTTGCAAAATACACAGTAAACTAGAAAGTAGTAGAATGTAGTTTGGTGCAATCTGTACCTATTAGGCCTTGGCTCTCAGGATACCTGCATCTTGCATGCAGTAACCATACCTACAACAAAAAGAAAAACTAAGAACTAAACTATTTTAAGTGGAAAATCTTGTGTCCACTATATTGTTGAGAAGTTGAAACATTTTCAGTTGGATGGGGTCTCCCCCATGCCTATTTTGGACTCCATCATTAAATTTTTAGACATGTGATATGGACGTAGTCGATGACCATTAAATATCAAGATGGTGTTGTTGTCATCAATTATCTTGACACGCACAACACCATTTTTTATCAGCTCGATCACCTCATATGGTCCCATCCACCTCTGCATCATCTTACCCTTTCGTTCTTGGAATCATAAATAGTACAGTAACACCTAGTCTCCCACTTTGAACTACTTTAGCTTAATGTGGCGGTCATGCCACTATTTCCTTTACCTTTGGATGAATTATATTCTTTATAAGGCATCCAATTAGTATTCGTTCAGTTGATTTAACTATCGAATCCTCTCCCTCTGTGCATCGTCTAGGCTTAGGTTCAATTCCACTATAGTTCTAAGAGTTTTGATTTCAAACTCGATGGGCATCATCACACTCTTCTCGTATACCAGTTGGAATGGAGTAAAACCTGTGGTTGTCTTCCATGTAGTTCTGTATACCCATACCGCCTTCGGTAGTCTTGCAACCCAATATTTCCTATGTTGTTGCATGGTATTTGTAAGGATGTTCTCTAGCTCCTTGTTGGTCACTTCTACCTATCCATTCACCTACAAATGGTAGGGGGTGGTTTTGTTGTGCCAAATCCTGTATTGCTACATTAGCTCCTAAATTAATTTGGAGGTGAATTGAGGCCCTTGATTTGTTGTAATTTCTCTAGGTACCCTGAACCTCATGAAAATTTGAGAAAATAGGAATTTTGCCACCGTTCCTTCTTTGGAATCCTTTAGTACCTACACTTTGACCCATTTGGTTACGTAGTCAGTGCAGACTAGAATGTATCTCTTTCTGGTCGATGGTGGGTTGATTGGCCCCACAAAGTCCATCCCCCATTTGTCGAAGGGTTTGATGTGAATGTGTGGTTGGAGAGGTATTTCATCCCTGGGGGTTGGCCTACCCATCCTTTGGCACTCATCACATTGACTGGTGTATTTGGTTGCGTCCTTGAACAACGTAGGCCAATAATATCTAGCTTGTAGGACTTTGTACGCAGTCCTTCTTCCTACAAAATGTCCTCCACATGGTTCATTGTGGTAAGCTTTGAGAATTTTTGAAAATTTGTGCTCATTAATGCATCTTCTCACAATTTGATCAGGTCCTATTTTAAATAGGAGGTCATCAATCCATGAGAAAGATGCGCTCTTTTCTATTACTATTTGCTTCTCTTGGGGTGAAAGAGTAGGGGATGTTCTATCGGTGGCCAAGTAATTTGCTATGTCTACATACCATGGTGTCTACTCATTTATGATGAAAAGATGTTCATCCAAAAACTAGTCTTCTATGGCTACGTGATCTGATGGTATCAATCTAGACAAGAAGTCTGCTACTATGTTGTCTCTACGAGGTTTATCCAGGATGGTGATATCGAACTCCTATAGGAGTAAGAGCCATCTAATGATTCTACCGCTAATTATGGGTTTTCTCATTAAATATCAGATAGTCGCATGGTTCGTGTGGATGAACACTTTGTAACCCATAATGTAGTGGTAAAACTTGTTGATGGCATGAACGACCATGAGGAATTCCTTCTCCATCATCGTGTAATGAAGCTTAGCTCCAACTAAATTCTACTTGACATAATAGATGGCATAGAATTCTTCACCATCCTTCTATCCTAGGACTACTCCAATCGCGTTGTTGGATGCGTCAGAGTAAATATGGAATGGAATGACCCAATTTGGGCCTCGTAGAACTGGGGCAGTAATCAAATTTTCTTTTAATACTTGAAAGGCTTGTTCATAGTCTTCTATCCAGATGAAACTCACGTCCTTGGAGAGCAGTGTGTGTAGGGGCTTAGTGATTTTGCTGAAGTTGGCTATGAATCACCTGTAGTATCCAATGGAGCCAAGAAAACTCCTCACATATCTCTACATCTTAGGACTAGGTAGATCCTTAATGACTTTGATTTTATTTTTGTCCACCTTAATCCCTTTCGATGAGATGTGGTGTCCCAACACTATTCCTTCCTACATCATCATGAAGCATTTTTTGTTGCTAAGGGATAAATTATTTTCTTCACACTACTAGAGTGCTCATTCCAAATTGGTCATTGCTTCATTGAAGGTCTCATCGTAAATGGTGAAATCATCCATGTAGACCTCCACTACTTCCCCCATCATATTTGAGAAGATGCTCATCACCACCCTCTAAAAGGTGGTTGGTGTATTGCACAACCCAAAGGGCAGGACTCTGTAGGTGAACGTCCCCCATGGACAAGTAAATGTCATTTTTTCCTGGTCCTCTTCTCCAATCTATATTTGGTTATATCTGCTAAACCCATCCAGAAAGGAGAAGTACTTCCTCCCTGATAGTGTATCCAAAACTTGATCAACGAAAGGTAGTGGAAAATGATCCTTCTTGGTTGCCTTTTTCAGTGACCTGTAGTCGACACACATCTGCCATTTCCCATTTTTCTTGGGAACCACCACTAGTGGTGACACCCATTCACTGTTAGATATGGGATAGATAAATCCTACTAATAGGAGCTTCTACAACTCTACTTTGATGATCTCCTTCATGGCAGGATTCATCCTCCTTTGTGGTTGTCTGATTGGAGTCGCCTGCTCTTCGAGATAAATTTGATGGGTGCAAATTTTTGGGTTGATTCCTTTCATGTCTGAGTAGTCCCAGGTGAAGGCTTGTTGATGCCTGGTCAAAACCTCCTTTAATTTAGTCATTTGTATGGGTGTCAACCCACTATTGATGTTTAATGTCCTTCTAGGATCTATTTTGATCTACCTAATGTGGTGATCTTGGGCACCGACCAATGGTGATTCTGGAATAATAGGAGAGGACTCTCCATGGAGGAAGCTCGTAATGATGCCATCCTCATCAGCTTCTTCCTCCAATTCCTTTAGTACCATCATCGACTGTAGCATTGACAACATCCCTTCATCTTGGTTGTCCCACATGGGCTCTCCCAATGTGTCTATGAACTGTGCATGTGGAGATATTATCAACCTTTTGACATTTTGACCATTTGAAATGGTCATTTATCCATCTCGGTAGCTTATGTAGGCATCGAATGTTGCTATCCATGGCCTTCCTAGGATGAGTGGGTAGCCACCCAATCCTAATTTAGACTACAATACCAAGAAATCCGCTAGGTACTCCCATGCATCCACCATCACAATGATATCTTCTAGCATCCCTTTTGGTGCTATAGTTGACCTATCGGCTAGCTGTAGCACCATATTGGTGGGTTTTAAATCTATGAGCCTTAGATTCTGCATAGTTTCCTTCAGCATGATGTTGATGGCTGCACCCAAATCAACCAGAGTGTTGGCCAACAAGTGACCACCTATTTTTACGGTCAGAACCAGACTGCTTGGATCTACATATTTAGGGTGGCACATATTTCCTAGCATTAAATCAACCAACTTCCCTACTATGTTGATGGTCTAGGTTATCTTACATCCTAGCCTCCTCAGAAAAATTTCTTTGATCACCTTGGTGTAAATAGGAATATCTCTGATAGCTTGAAAGAGTGGGATGGTAACCATTAAATTCCTCAAGCTTGAAAGGATATCAAACTCAGGTTGTATTGGCTTCTTCTGCTCTTGTAACCTCTTGGGAAAAGGAGCTTCTATTTTCTTAACAACCAATTCTTCTTCAACCTCCTCTATGAGAGGTGATTCTTCTACGTTCTCCTCCTCTTCTATCAGGGGAGGAACCTCTACTCCTAATTGTCTACCTGATCTAAGCTGAATTGGATTACAACTAATATTGTACATTGGAAATATCTCTCCTTCCAATTGGTACGTAGGCTAATTTACCTTGTTATTCGAATTGATCATTGGTTGTGTTGGTAGTTTTGTAGGTCTCGCTATAGAGGGAGCCAAAAATCTTTGTTGCAGTGGAGCTTTTTTTTTGGTAGATAAGATACTATAGCATTAATACAAGATTTTACAAGTTGACCCAAAACCTTTTACAAAAATTAGCCTAGGGTTGTTGATGAACATGTCCTTAGTAAGGATCCTATATATGTAAAATCTACATACCGCAAAAACCATTACATCCAGTAAGGGTATACCCATACCCTTACTGGATGTAAGGGTATGCCTATTATCAAAAATAAAATTCCCATACAACATTTTGGGTATACCCCGAGAAAACACACCTGCATCATAATTACAAAAAAAGAAACAAACATAGATCCCTTCCTTGAAACAGTGGAGAAACAAAAATTTGTAGACACACATAGCAGAGTATTGAAAAAACTCCCACAATTTTTGTATTGACAGTTACTCTTAATAATTATTTGGTAATTTCTTTCTTTCGTATATGACATGCTTTGGGACCACATCCCATATTGGCCAATCAGCCTTGGAGAAGTGAACCTGTTGGCTAGATTTATGGTGGTGGCTATCTGGTGGTCCACGTGGCTCTGGTTCGAAGTTTTATATTGTCATTTCTTTCTTGCCCTGTGATTATAAACCAACCTCAAATTACTAAGACAACTAGGAGCCATGTTATCTGACGTGTGACTGTCCCCATTGGTCTTTGTGGTATTTCCAAGCAGCATCCACCAAGACTGACAGCTCGGATAATTTTTATTGTGAGTCCATTTCAAAAAAGAGATGGGAATACTCATAGCCTATGAACTTACAGTGTCTTACCTGTTGGTAAATTTGACTATCATTCTTGGAATGATTATTGAATAATCTCCTCTACTTCACTCGGGACACTGTGTTCCCATTTGAAAAGTTCATCACCATCGACACCCAAATTGGCTAGCTTATTAGCAACTTTGTTAGCTTCCCGAAAGACATGTTGGGATTTTATGTCTTGTATTCCCTGGAAAAGGATCCTAGCCTCTTCAACAATTGTTTTAATCCTCCAAGGAGGTGTTTTCCAATTATTTAGGAGATTTATAATATGCATAGAGTCTCCTTCTACGATCAAATTGCCTTCTAAGTCTTGAGTCATTTGAAGGCCTCTCGACATAGCTTTAGCTTCAGCTTCATTGTTCGTCCTTATTTCCAAATATTCAAAAAATGAAAGCATCATATTCCCATTATGATCTCGCACAATGCTTCCAGTGCCTGCTCTTCTAGGATTGTCCTTAGCCGCTCCATAAAAATTAAGCTTAAACCAACCCGTAGGATATGGGGACCACTTAACATTGTCTTTGGGGTTGACTAACCTAGGCACAGACTCATCTAACAAGGTTAAGCTTAAATATTGAGCAATCACGGTCTCTTGCATATGAGGTTTATGGCTATCAAAAGGGATAAGGTTCACATTTTCATTGGCAAAGGATAGGATCCTGGCAATGATAGTTTGATGATCATGGATAGACTCATTAAAGACTTTATGGTTCCTTTCAAACCACACCTGCCAAATATAGTGATTAAGACAAATTTTTCACATGTATCTAAGTCTTTGGATTGAAAAGGGGTAAGGTCATTGGACGAAAAAATCAAGTATGATGGCTAGTTTAACCCAGGAAATATTGAAGGCCTGAAAAACCCCACTTAGGATAGTAAAGGAAAAAATACACTCAAGGAAAATTTTATAAATGGTCTCCCAATTATCCCTGCATAGATAATAGGGATTAGTGATACAAATACCTTTACGCATCATATTATCAATGGTTAGAATTCTTCCTTGGATAACCAACCATACAAATATTACAATTTTTGGAATTAAATTTTTTATCCAAACTAAGTCCTTTTGGAGGACAAAATCCTCGTCATCAAGCAGAAGCTTTTAAGCTGATTTAACAGTGAACTACCCATTTTCCATAGGAGCCCAGGTCACTTTATCTTCCTTGGGTCTAATGGGGATAACTATTACCCAAGAATGTTACAAAGATCATTTGATTCCGCTTGAAATCCCTGAATCCTTATTTGTTTCCACTTCATTCTGCCTCTGTCCTCAACCATATAATCGGAGACTTTTCTGCCAATGAGTTCTTTCGTGATATATCTGATTCAGGCTAAGTTAGGATATTGTGTCAATGGTTCGTCCTTAGACCACCTATCATTCCAAAAATTTATCCTCTCACCATTGCCTAAAAATCATCTTAAACCTTTTTTGATTATTTCCTTACAATTGAGAATTGCTTTCCAAAAAGCAGAACCTCTTATTGGAACTGAGCCACTTAGAAATTCCATATTTTGAAGATACTTTCATTTGAAGATAGTTGTCCATTCATTTTCTTCATGAGAAATGAGGCACCACACCTACTTAGCTAGTAAAGCTAAATTTATATGAGAAATTTTCCTCAGACCTAAGCCCCCATTTTCCCTAGGTCTGCACACTTTGGTCCATCCTACAAGGTGTATCCTTTTTTTCTCCTCTGATCCAATCCATAAAAATTCTTTTTGGAGTTTCTTAATTTTCTAGAAAACCTACACAAGGGTTTTGAAAACGGAGAGAAAATATACTGCAATGCTCTAAAGAGAGGCCTTAGTGAGGGTCAAATTTCCTACTTGAGATAGAAGATGACCTTTCCATCTAGCAAGTTTTTTTTTAATTCTTTCAATAACCCTGTCCCACATTGACTCTCTCGAAGAACCAATGAAAATAGGGAGACCAAGATACGAAGTGGGGAGGTTTGCTACATCAGACCCTAAAATTTTTGCAATCCTTCCTTACCTCTGAATGGGGGGTGTTCAAGAAATATAACTTGCTTTTACTAAAATTAACTTTCTGACCAGTAGCATCCTCGTAGAGTTGCAGGATGTATTTAACTATTTTGGCCTCAACCACTAACGCCTTAGTCAATAGAAGGGTATCATTGATGAATTATTGGTGAGAAACAACCCTAGTGAGAGATTTTGCCTTGATTTTTGATATTAGGCTTGAACTACAAGAATTTTTTATTGTTCTGCCTAAAGCTTCTGCCATAATGATGAATAACATGGGGCTGATAAGGTCCCCCTACCAAATTCCTCTACAACTTTGAAAGTAACTAGAATTTTTTCCATTAACCAAAATCGAGAACCATGATTTAGAAATAAATTCTTTGATAAAATTAACCCATTGGTGGTGAAAACCAAACTTAAGGAGGACAGTAATCAAAAAGTCCCAATTTAGCCTATCAAATGCTTTGTTCATATCAATATTAAGGGCAAAAATAGACCTGTTAGTCTTATGAGCAGAGTGCAGAGCTTCATGAACTGTGATAACTCCATCCAAGATTGACCTGCCTTGGATAGAGCTTCCCTGACATGGATCTATGATGCGGGGTAGAACATATCTCATTCTATTTGCAATGGCTTTAGTTAGGATCTTGTAAGAAACATTGCACATATTGATTGGCCTGAAGTCAGCCATAGATTTAGGGGTTTGCTTCTTAGGAATTAGATAAATAAAAGTAGAGTTGAGACCTTTTGGGATATGATTGCTTGCTTGGAATTCTCTGACAGCAAAAATTACATCCTCACTTACGATGTCCCAAAAATCTTGATAGAAATGAGGGGGAAAGCCATCGGGTCCTGACGCTTTGTCTGGCTCCATGCTAAACAAGGCTTCCTTAATTTCCTCATCAAAAAAGAGAGTTAGAATCTTAAGGTTTATATCCTCATTTATTATGATAGGAATGGATTGCAAGATAATATCTTTGGCCTCCTCATTACACTATGATTCCTGACCAAGGATAGAATTGAAATAAGTTATTGCCTCCTTTCTAATTTATGTTAAGTCCTAAGTAATAGAACCATCTACTTTTTTTAAAAAAATTATCTTGTTATTGCTTCTATTTCTAAGCATGGTGATGTGAAAAAACTTGGAATTTGAATCTCCATATTTCAACCAAATAGCCCTTGATTTTTTCCTCCAATAGATTTTCTCACAGGCCAAATTGTTATGAAACTCTTCTAGTTTTGTCTGTTCCTCCTGCCTAGTAGTTTCATTAGCATCACCATGTTGAATCCTTTGATCAATTATCTTCAAACTTTCAACAACCTATTTTTTATTTTCAAAGAGGTTCCCAAAGACCTCTTTGTTCCAAGTTTGAAGCTTTTCCTTAACAAAATTTAATTTTCCAGTAAGTTTAAAAGTTGCACTACCCCTGACAGGCTGCTGCCACCACTGAATTAAGTTATCTCTGAAACTGGAATGTTTGATCCACATAGATTGAAATTTGAAAGGTTTCTTGAAATACAGAGATTTAGGGATCTCCAACAAAATGGTATTATGATCAGAGGCAATTTTAGGAAGGGCTTGCAGGGTAGAATCACCGAATAGAGTTGTAGCCTCCTTTGATAGAAAAACCTGTCAAGCCTTTCTTGAATGAGATGACACCCTATCCACCGATTTCTCTAGGTATAATTCGCTCCTCTAAGTTTTACATCCATAAACATGTTGGAGTTCAAAAAGTCATTGAACTCATCCATGCTCCTGATAGGTGGTCCATTTTCACCCATTTTATCTGAATGGTAAAGAGTGTTAAAATCCTCAGCTAGAATCCAAGGGATATTATGGAAGATTTCACTTAGATTACCTAAGTACTCCCACGGTAGAGCTCTTCGTTGAATTGAAGTCGGGGCATAAATATTTGAAAGGATCCATGACCTGTTATTGTTTATTTCCTTAAATAAAACACTAAGAACCCTGTCATATTTTTAAATAATTGTGCTTTCTACTATCCGAGGATCCCACAAAGTCATAAGGCCTCCAGACGCTCCTATGGCTGATTTGCAAACCATCTCCCCTTGATTCCATATTTTTTTTGCTATTTTTTTGACTGAATCTCATTAGTTTTTGTTTCTTTCAACATGATAATAGTTGGATTCACTTTATTTATAATTGCACTTACTTCCCTATGTTTGGGCAGGCCATTGAGGCCTCTCACATTCCATGAGAGGAACTTCATTTAGATTTTTTGGGATTTCTTCCTCTCCCCCTCCCTTGAGGGGGTTTTCCTAATTTGTTGTCTTCAAAACCTGAAATAACCTATTGAAACAAGGTTCTCTGTTTTCCATTGGCAATGTCATTATCTATTTTAATTTTTTGATGCTCAGCATTTGATATTATCCCTCTTATTTTTCACTACCAAAATCTATAGGAGACTTTACAGTGCTCCTGGTTTTTTTAGGACTAAACTAGGGGAGGCAATTTGTTGCAGAACCGGACTGCCATATTCCTTAGTCTAAAGAGTTTCACATAGCTCCACACCTACATCCAAATATTCTCCTTCTTTCCTGTATTCCCCTAGTCTACGGGACGGGCCCTCAGTAGGATTCACTTGGATCCTAGTTATGATGTTAGGGAGATGAGATTTTTTATTTTCCAATGCCTCAAATTTCTTCCTAAGTTCTTCAGCATTAGGGTTTGGCTTTGGGATGCCCATTGAGCTTGAGGTATTTTAAGCATTGGGGTTTAAGGATCCTAACTTGGATGGGGATTCTAGAGATCGGGTATTAGGGTTTGGCTTTGTGATGTCCACAAGGATTACAGTAATTTTGACATTAGGGTTTAAGGATCCTGACTTGGATGGGGATTCTATAGAGTCATAAAATTTAGCCTGAAGGTTCTGGGCTTCCATGTTTGTCTATAATCCTCCTAATCCCATATTGGATAGAATTGAAAATTTATTTGAAACTAGAGGATTGGAACTTACCTAAGTATTTTGGTTGCCAACAACCTGTTGTTTTCCTTTGTCTTGTTTGGAACCTGCACCCTCTCTTTTATTTTTTTTGTAGACATAGTTTTCCTGATTCAAATCGCATCTACCTAGAAAACTCCTCAAATTTCCTCTATCTAGCATTCCCTACTTTTGATTTTCTATTTTCATTACCAATTTAGGGCACTGATTGCATAGATGTCCTTGATTTTTGCATTCTGCATAGAATGTCGGTATGTTATCATATTCTACCGGTTGTTTTTGATAGTATTCTCCATACTCTAGATCCACAAACCTTGGCAATTCATTATCCAAATTAGCATTTACGCAGATTCATGCATGATTCATCTTTGTCCTGGTCAAGGTCGCATGGTCAATGGAGATTACGTCCCCTATAGTTTTGGCTATGCCCTGCAGCAAATATTCATTGAAGAACTGGGTAGGTAGACTCGGGAGATGAACCCAAATAGGGGAAATGTTAATATTTTGCTTTTTAGGGTCAAAATATTCACCCCATCATCTGAGAAAAAGGCTCCTTTTGCCCAAAAACCAAGGACCTCTTGTTAAAATATGGTTAGCATCCTCCATATTGTTAAAATGGATAATGAAGAACCCTCGAGTTAGAGCTACCAACTCCAAGCTACCTATCGATTGCCATTTACCCATCACCCAAGCCCTAATAGTCTCCATGTCTAGCCTACCTCCCAAAAACTTGCCTACTAAGGAGAATTCTTCCATTGAAAGAAAATATCTCATGAAACTTGTCGGGGCCAAAATTTTATTATTTATTGGAACTAGGGGCGGAAGAGAGAGAACCTCCTTTATTTTTCCTCTAAGAGTCTCAGCAAAATATAGCCACTTCTTGGGCCCCACATTGTCCTTCGTATCTTTTTTTTAGGGTCTTTCTGAGGAGGGTCGGGCCCCCGTGTGATGCCCACATCCAAATATGTCATAGCCTGACCGCCTTCCTCTAGATCATCGTTTGATCCATGCTCGAGGTTACCACCTACCCCTTACATACCTGCTCTACCTCTGTCGCCTTGGCTGAGATTCCTGCCCAAAAAATTCAAACCCTCACTCCCGTCACACCCGCTAAACCTCAACTCACTCATTCCTGATGATACTATTTTTTAATACCTAAAAAAAATAAGGATTCATATAATTCAATAAACAAGTATTGTATAAAATCAAGTGTTATTAATAAGAATAATGTAAATAAATTTATGTTGTAGTGGATCTTACACTACATTCTATGGAGCTAATTTCCACAAATCGTGATTTATCCATTATTGTCTGATTTCCTGGTACAACATCCATGGGTGCTAGTTAGAAAACAAGGCTCTTGGAGGTGCATTCAACCAAGGTGGTGATCCTCACCATCCCATATTGGGTGTTTGGATCTACTCTTGCAATATGTAAGGTCCTCCTCCATAGGGCAATATTCCAACTGACATATTCCCCATAGGGGGTTACCACCAATTTCTTCGATTACCCATGAAGTAAGCTTCAGTGACTTTAGCATCTTCCTTAATATTTGATCATTTTGAGACAATCAGATCTTATGGTTCTACATACAAATAGCACATACCCTAAATTTATTTTTTGGACATGCATTCCTTACGTATTTTCCCCTTCATTTTGGATAGAAGTAGGTTAGCATAGCTTCATTCTATTATTTCATTTTCTCTAGTAGAAGTGTGTCCAACTGCAATGCTAGAGAGAAGAGCATCTTGCTCTTCAAATCCTTCAACATATTACCTATCTCTATATTTGTGATTGAAGTAGTTGCCTTCATGGTCCTGGAGGTTGGTTTACCTTTTCTTTGTGAGTAGTTTTGACATAGTTGTCGAATTTCTGCTAATGGGTGTTGGTAAATGTCCTTTCCAAATATCATGTTGAGTGATTTGAGATATTTGTTGGTAAATGTCCTTTCCAAATATCTTCTAAAAATTTCCACAATAAATCCTCTTCGAAAGGTGTTCTTTTAAATAGAGGATTTTGTATAATCAGCTCTTTTCTTGGTCGATAGGATGAGGAAGATCTTTGTGTAAATATGGGGTGTTCACTCTAGTGCACTACTGATGGTGATTGAGGAGATTCTAACTCAATGTTAAAATTTTTAGCTAGCTCAGATTTTTCTTGTGGGATCTACTTTATGAAATGATCATCGGGTCCTCTTTTCCTCAATGAACTCATACAAAGTCAGATGGAAAGATTAAGGTATTGTAATTAATCTATTATTGGAACTTCCTTGGAAATGGAACCAAAATATTAGGGCAAAAACACTGGCTAAATATGGTCCTATTTCCGTCATAGCCCTTTCATTTAAATTGTCAAACCAAGGAACTCATAAACTTGTGAAGTATCACGTTCAAGACTAACTACAACACCATTTTGAGATGATTCCACTAAGCCTATAATTGGGGGAGTGTTTGTGAAATATCATTAGTTCATCCACACCAATTAGATTATGCATAAATAAAATTACGTGAAAATAAATCACACCATACCATGCTTGAAAAATAAAGGAAATCAATAAAATCACACTTGCAAAAATAAACATACAACACACTAAAAATAAATGACATATTCTAGAAAGCAATAGAAATAAGGGTAGGAATACTAGCTTGGAGTGGACCAAGGCTCCAACAGCTTTTCTCGACTAATTTACGAAGATAGAATGCAAATGGAAGAACTCTCGAGTAAGCTTTTATTAATAATACTGAAGTATATAAATAATGATAAATTCTTACATATGCCACCTACTGCTTTTTCAAAGAAGTATGTGTGTTTATATAATACACACAAAGCTTCATGTACAATTTTGTTACAATGAAAGATCTGGTTACAGCCTAAACTGAGATAGTTTAGTTACTATAACAAGCGTGTGATAAAAATAGTCAATAGATTTCATCTTTTTTTGGGCATAGTATATTTTTAGGTTCAATCTCTCTATTTCTTGTGTTCTTCTTTATCGAGTGGTTATGTGTTTCCTCCAATATAGCTGGTACAACTCATGTGTTCGATAGATTTCCAAGGATAGCCTGCATGACGTGGAGTCAAAGGTCTACCACGGTCAATAGGGTCTCCTTCAGTCGTAAAGTCAAGGTGCTTAACATCAAGGTACCAACTTAAATATCAAGGTGTCCTTTATGTATGGCATCAAGGTTCCTACTTGAGGATCAAGACGCCCTTGATATATGACATTAAGGCACCCTTGGTCAATGCACCTACTTGAGGATCAAGGTGCACTTGTTCAAGGTGCCTACTTGAGGATCAAGGCACCCTTGATCAAGGTGCCTACTTGTGAATCAAGGCACCCTTGACCAAGGTACCTACTTGAGGATCAAGGCACCTTCCCATTTATGCCTTAGACTCATTGAAGCAGAAGCATGTCAGGTCCACGTAGGACCTTGACTAAGCAAAAGATGATAAAATCAACAAATTTCTACACAAAACACACTTCACACACAAATTAGGTAATGCACATAATTTCATTAAATAAATACATAATATTTCATAAAAATATACAACTCTTATAATACTACCACACAAAACCATTAGAAACTCATACAAAAATATGAGCATTTTCGATGCTCATCAAAGTCCTCCATTCTATCTGTAGTAATAGAAAAGTTACCTTGGTCCTTAAAATTGATATGAATAAATATTTTGACAGGGTCAATCAAGATTTCCTGCTTGTTGTCCTTCTCAAGTTTTATTTCCATAGAGAGTGGATCAAAATTATTCAAGGCTGCGTTTCTAGCCCCTGGTTCTTAGTGTTAGTCAATGGGTCTATAGCAGGTTACTTACCAAGCAATATAGGGCTTAGGTAGGGGGTATCCCTTTTCACCTATTCTCTTCATTATTCTTGCTTAATCCCCTGGAAGAGTTCTCAAAGTTGCTTTCTTGGATGGCACGATATATGGTATTCAAGCTGCTTCTAATATGACACCCCTTTCTCATCAGTAGTTTGTAGAAGACATTATCTTAGCTACCCATTCTTCAGTTTGGGAATCAAAGTCAATTAAAGTTACTTTAGATCTCTACGAAGAGGCTGCAGGACAAAATATAAACTATGCCAAGAGTAAAGTTTTCTTTCTTAATACCCCCTGTCTAGATAGGTCAAGATTACTTGTATTCTTAAGTATATCATATATTAGCTTTCCATTATCTATTTAGGACTTCCCTTGTTCACCAGTTACCCCAAAGAATCTATGTGGATCAATGTTATTGGAAAGAATCAATAAAAATCTTGCAGGTTGGAAAGGGGCCCTCCTATCCCAAGAAACCAAAGCCACTCTCACTATGGTCTATCTTCAAAGTATTCCTATTTATTTTATGTCAGTCTTCAAATCCTAGTTTCTATCTATAACAAAATTGAATAGATTCAGAAGAGATTCCTTTGGGCAGGTTCAGAGGATAAAAAAAGTTTCATCTAGATAGTTGGGAAAAGCTTTGCTTACCCAAAATTTAGGGAGGGTTGGGTATTAGAAGAAATAGTAATATGAACATGTCATTGTTAGCCAAGAAGGATTGGAAGGTTTTTATAAATTGCAATATTGAATGGGTTTCCATAATCAATAAAAAATACACTCACATATAGAATTTTATGGATGAAAATATTCCTAAAATTGGGTCCACCTTCTAAAAATCAATCCTCCAAACTATACCTCTTATTCAAAGGGGAAACATATGGTATATTGGTATAGGGAATAGGATAAAATTTTGGTTAGATAGGTGGATATCTAATCAAATGCTTAGTGATAACAATAGAGTCTCAGTGGTGCAGCCTTTGCTAGATACTTTCATAAGCAGAAATGTGGTTGATTTCATAGAATCTCCAGTCCAATATAAAATATGAAAAGAGCTCCACATTGCAAATGTTGATGCCCAAATTTAAAATGCTATCATATAATTATCAACATTATTGAGGACAACTGTAATTCCATCTGGTATGTCTCATGATACCCCTTCTTAGAAAGAAACTAACTCTGGTATTTTTCTATCAAATCTGCTCATCTGTTGACTTTCACTCCCCAAAATTCTCTCATTCCTTTCAATCTAGTTTGGCTTAAACACCTCATACCTAAATTTGTTATATTTTCTTGGTTGGCCATCCAAAACAAGATCCTCACTACTGATAAGAGAGGGATGGTTATTCCTAATAGATGTCATATTTGCTTGGCATCCTACGAATTTTTCAACCACATATTTACAGAATGTTCTTTCTTCCACTCTACCATGGATCATCTCATGTCCACCTCTCACATATCCTGGGCCCATCCCAACTCCCTAGATCTTTTTTTCTCCCAATGGCCCATACATTTCAGAAATTCTAGGTTGTCTTCTTTGTGGAAATTTTATCTCCATCATCTCCTATGGCAAATCTAACTCAAAAGAAATAGTAGAATATTTTCAAAAAACTTCAGGGACTCTATCTCTGTTGCCAACAAATTCATCACCTTTTTTGTTAAAAATTCTAAGATTTTCCCTTACACCAAACCACCCGAGTCTACCCTTGAGTCCACTCTTTTTCATTCCCTTAGTATTCCCCATAGTCCCATCTCTACTCCTAATCCCTATCCTAGAATTAGTGATCATTGGAATCCTCCTCCTATAGGATGGCTTAAACTTAACTATGATGGTGCTTCTAAATGAAATCTAGGTGTAGCGGGTGTCGAAGGTTTGGTCAGGGATCACAATGGATGACTCATTGTGGCTATTCCACTATGTTGAATCTCATGCACTATGGAGAGGGCTAGAAGTTCTAAAATATTACAAGAAAAATTTACCAATTGAAGGTGAGTCCATAAATGTTACAAACTCTATTATCAACGACATAATTACTTCATGGAACATTCCCACTGTTATTCAGGAAGCTAAGGTCTTGATGCAAAATTTTTGTAACACTACAACCTGCCATGTGTATCAGGAATCTAATAAGTATACTAATTTTATCATCAATATTGGGATTAGTTATAGGAATCTGTCCATATAGCACCAAAATTTCCCTCAAAATATTCTTAATGTTGTTACTGTCGACTTGGAAATACACAACCAACCTTGAGAGGTATGCTCACCTCAAAAATTCTGATGATGGGAGTGATAGAATTGCTTCTCCGGTGGCCATATTCAACTTGGTCCACAACACCATCCTTAGTAGCATCATAAGTGGTATGGATAACATCAGTGTCTCCCTAAAACTTCTAGTCAAGAAACATGGCCAAAAGAGCTCTATAGCTGAAAATTATCAATGATTAGAGTTGGTTTGTTTTGTCTTTCAAGCTCTTTTTCCTTACATGGGAATTTTGATACTAATATTTTGACCCCTACATGGGTACTGGTTTGATTTTTATTTATGTTCTCCTTAGCCCTTGTGTGGGCTCTCTCTTTCGATCTTTGTTTTTCTGTTAAACAACCCCTATGTGGGTCTATTTTTTCTCTGGTCTAGTTCATGGAGTAGCTAGGGTGTAGACACCTTGTTTTGTGCTTCTCTACATACTTTTTATCATATGCTTATGTTTCTGGTTTTGGGCACTAGTTAAAACCTATATAATATAATTTCTACCACATACCAAAAAACGAGTTATTTTCATCTAAATAACTCTCTTTTGACTCACAAATAACTAAACTATTTTTTTAATGCAAAAAAAAAAAAAATGATTGTTGATCATTTATGTAAGAAAGGATTCCATATTCCCAATATTTGTCTCTTGTGTTCTAAGGATGTTGTGGGCCATCTTTTCATCCATTGTGATTTCTCAAATAAGATGCTCAATGCTTTATTGGATTCTTTTTCTATCAAAATTTTGAGGAACTTTTCACTCAGTGAAAATCCTCCTTCATCAGTCACAACCTCATTAGGGTGTAGGACCTGGTTCTTCTTTATTTTTATGGGGTATATGGTTGGAGAGGAACAAAAGAATTTTCAAGGATATTGCTAGGGATGAATCATTTGTCTTTAGAAGGATTAAAGTTGCTATTGAAAATAACCTGGTTTTCTTTGATGTTGGAAATAGTAGGGAGGAATCTATGGAGAAAGGGGTTATTGTTAGTTAGAATTTGAATCTAGGAAATTTTTCTTTTGTATCCACTATTCAAAAATATTGGCTACTAGATGACATAAACTAGCTAAAGGGTGGGTCATTCTAAAATTTGATGGGGCTGCCAAAGGTAACCCTGGGAGGTTTGGTGGAGGGAGTGTTGTCAGAAATGATAATGGTGAGGTCATTTGGGCTTATGCTAAATATTATGGTATTCAAACCAACCACCTAGCTGAATCTAAGGCACTTTTCTTGGGTGTTCATTAGGTTTTTGAGAGGGGCTTCATAAGACTTCTCATTCAAGGTGACTCCTTGAACATCATTCAAAATTTACAAGTTGGAAAGACTGCTAATTGTTTCATGCTAAATATTATGGACACCTCAAATATTCTGGAAGGTATGTTAGAATTTAAAATTGAGCATATTTATGGCCAATTTGGGGGTGGATAGTGGCCAATTCTAAATTTGGAAATATAATTTCCCTTTGCAGTTAATTATAATTGTTGCTTTGGAAGCATTGGGTCTACCTATCTAGTAGATCTTTTTATTGTCTTTCCACTTGGATGAGATCTCATTTTTGTTGTAGTGATCATCTCTTTGGGGGGTCTTTTTTGGGGGTTTGACCCTCTTGCTCCCTGGTGGTTACATTCTCAAGGAATATGGTTGGTGTTTTACCTTCACCCTTGCTCTTTGATTTTGGAGGTTTATTATCTGCATTTTAATGTATTTACTGTCCTTCCAATCTTATGCAAAAATAGAGCAAGATCATTGGTGTCTCTAAAATAAATTTGAATAAAAATTCTCCTTTATGCCCTGTTGGATGGTGGGTTGGTCTTTTCTTTTGGATGGTTGTTTTGGTTTAATTTCTATTTTTTTGGCCTTAGAGGTTGGCCTGTGCTATATTGACCTTATCTTTCTCTACCTCCTCTAATGTAAAAGGTTTTGGAACCTTTCAAAACCTTGTTTTTTCACCATTATTAAAAAAATATCTATTTTTTCTTGTTGTTATAGATCATTGGGGAAGAGTAGGGAGAGAATGTGAATAAAAAGCAAGTGTAAGTAAGTAATGAGCCTTAGTTTTTCTTGCTCTAGATATTTGAAAAAAATCAAAAAAATAAAGGATCCATATGATGAAAAGCTAGGTATCATAGAAAGAAGGCCATATTTGAAATCTCTCGTTAGAAGGTTGCCTTAGTTGGAAGTATGGATGCCCAAGTTGGAGACAAGAGAAGAGTGAATATATGGTGAGTTTGATCCAAACAATAAATGTTACCCTAGAAGTGATTATTAAGGATGAGATAATCAAGCATGATAGTGGCTTTTAAAAGTAGATGGTAAATATGTCAGTTCCATATATATTGTCTAGGGTTTTTAGATATTCAAAATTGAATCGATTGAAATTGGGAATTATATTCAAATTATTCCATGAATTTTCTTCCTAAAGGTTATTTTTTCCTTATCATTTTTTTCACTTCAAAAATTAGGGATAAAATAATGGGTGTTGGTCCATGGATTAGGGAAGATATATCCTAAATTTAATACCATAAAGTGAGAGTTTTTATATCGATACGAAAACTATTAAAAAACTTCTAATGTGGGTTAGGCTTTTCGAAATTTCATGTCAACTTATCAATAAGGATGTTTTCGAAGAATATTGACAATACTCCAAGGTATTTCATCCAAGAGGTACCAACTACTAAGAAGTGAAAGCATACTATATATATTCACACGTGTGGTGCTATAGATATTTCAAAACCTTTCTCATCATATAATAATATTATATTTAAATCAAGAGAATGATATTAACAAGTGAATTATGAAAACATAGTATTATGATGTTATAAATGTTATGAGGCTAGACACATGACAAGAGATTGCAAAGTAAAAATAATGGAAAAAGAAATAAAATCTTGGTCATAAGATAAAATTCAAGATAAAGGAAAGAGATCATATTATATTGTAGTAAAATTTGGATTAGATCAAATATATTCAACTCCAAAAAAGGAGATAAATAAATCCTATCTACAACATCATATGAGAAAGACCATCATAGTTTACCTGAATAAACCATTAGAATAACAAATAAGGATACAAGGAATGAGGGAGTACCATGTGCAAGTAAAATTCAAAAGGAATTATAGGTGCAAAAGAAGACATGGAGGAACATTTTTAGAAAAAAAAAAGGTAGAAGAGTTATTCTAGAATCTAGGTAAATTATCTTCATTTCCTTAAATAGTATTAAATCCTCTCATTGCACTATAATGAAAGTAACATAGATATTATCCCTTGCACTTTAGGATTTTAAGGGTAGAATAATAAAGAGATGAATATGGGTAAATCCATAGCCATTTAGTATTTTTAAGGCACCATAAGAAGGTAATTAATATGGAGGAATACCTTTGCACTTTAGGATTTCTAGGGAAATATAAAAAAAAGGTGCTTTTAAGGCTATTCCTTACACTTCAAATCCTTATGAGGAACATTAATGATGCAATATGTAATAGTTAGGCTTAGAATTATTTCTTAGCCTTAATAATTTTTATTTTCTCCTATGTACCAAATGAAGCTTCTTGCAACTCATGTTAGCTCTAATTTATTAGATTTTTTTGGCTTCTAGGATTATCTTGTTAGGTTGTTATGATCTCTAGTTAGTTGGTTGTTAGATTTCTTCTCTTTCTATCTAGATTTAGTAGGAAAATCTTAGTATGCTTCTTATTATTTGTTCCTTGTATGTTTATTCTTAGTGCTTAATTAAACATCCACTATAATGCAATTTATAGCTTCATGTCAATTCTACATTAATGGTATTAGAGTAGATAGTGATCAGTGGCTTTGAGTTAGATTTAGTCCTTATCATACTCATTTTGTTGCTTAATCCTATGAACAATGTCTAAGGAAGTGGAAGTTGAGTTGGCAAATTATCATTTGCATGAGTTGTGTTATCACAAGGATGAAACATCCTATGGTGCTCAAGGAACTTGTTGTTTTAGAGATTCATCTTCTTCTTCAGATAAAATATTTGTCAAACTTCTTTTAGAAACTTAAGTATCTCATTGGCTCATCCATGTAGATGTAGTATTATTTGCCTCAAGCACAAGTATAAGAACTTATTGTCAATTACGTTGATGAGTCAGTGTCTTAAAATTAGTTTAATGATGATCTAACCTACCATATTACTATTGTTGTTGTTCAATCTAGTGAGTCATCATACTCTCTATTGATATGATCATCACTCAATATGAGTGTACTAAAACTTCATTATAACTCTAATGTTGCACAATAACAATGGTTATTTCAAGCATTGACTAGACATGTTGTCTGGCATTGCTCTCGGTTATCATTGACATTGATTTGTTATCACCCAATTGCACCAATTTGCACTTGTCTATTGTACATGATAGCTAATATTTCAATTTCAAATCTATAAATGTCAAGTTCCACAATAATCCCTCTCTTTTCAATTAACTATTGACATCAACATATGTCAGTATCATTATTGTACAATCAAAGACATGTTTATTTGAAATTTGATGTGCTATCGATATTATTTTTCTTCATCAAGGTTGACAACTCTAGTCTTGCATTTTTTAGGGGTAATTGACAATAAAACAATAGTAGACAATCTTCTCTATGGTAAAATTCTTGACAAGCATAGACAACCTTCAAAGAACAACATATGAATAGCAAATTAGCACTACTAATTCCCTTTCCCTTCGAAATCTACAAGGTAAAATTTTTTTGGCATAATATTTTGTGCAACATGTGGTACTTTGCCATTGACATTGTATAAGACTCCTTCACCATTGGTGGATCAAGAACTAGTCATTGGAAAAATTTCTTGGTGCATTTGACCATTGGTTTTTCGTGAGCACACAAGTAATCATTGGAATTTAAATTTCTCCATAAACATAGGGAAATGTTAAATTGAAAACCAAAAGGAAGGAAAATTTTGTATATTATGTAATGATTAATTAAACATTTACTTTTAATTAAAAAATTACTTTAATTATCATGTGACTTTTTTATAAAACTGGTTTACTTTTCATTAATAGCCCATTATTTATGAATTGGTGACTTAGTATATAATTTTCCAAGCTTTACCTTTGTAATATACAAGAATATTTTCCTATAATTTCTTAGAAATTGTACGAGCTTTGTTAACCCTTATTGTGAACCACTTTGGTCCTGTAGTGCAAATTTTTTAACTTCATATGGTTGTCACATGGTCTACGATGGCTGCCAATTTAGTGAAACAAATGGCTATATTAGTCAATATAGTTAGTGTCTTATCCAATAAGGTGAATGACATAATTGTCCAAGATACCCCAAAGGATATAAATATCTATAATAATAACCTTTTATCCAATATTAAATGTTAAGTCAAATTGTATGATGGTTCTCAAAATCTAAATGTGTTCAGTAGTTGGATCCTTGATATGGAGTTGTGGTTAATTATCCTATACTCAGACTTCGAATGAGGAGAAAATACCCTTTGCAAAACTCAAGATCTCTAGGTTAGCAAATATTTTCGTAATAGAATGACATGAAGGTCAAAATCCACTCAACACTTAGGAAGAACTTTATCAAGGCTTTGAAGGAGAATTTATATTGTTCTAATTATGAAAAAGATCTCATTGTAAAGTGGTTTTGTTTTCAATAAAGTAACAATATGTTTGTGCAATATTAGATTTTTCATTTTAATATCTTGTGCATCTTACTTAGTGTGGTGGATGTAGCTGCTAAAATTATCATTAAGTTCAAAATTGGGTTATAGGAGCACTTGTATAGGAAATTGAAATATAGTTCCCTTTCCTTGCTATATGAATCCTTCAACCATGCACAAATTTCCAAAGATAAACATGTTGCTCAATTGATAGGGTCTAGATATTAATTTATTTAAGGCACTTTCAAGGCTCTAAATCAGCAACAATAGAGATAGAAGGTGAAAATTTCTTCTTCCTCCTTTTATTTTCCTTCCCCATATTTGTTTACTTCCTCTTATTCTTCTTCATCCAAAACTTTTTCTTTCTATAAAGCCCAAAAGTTTTGTAATTTTTGCAAGAAGAAAAAAATCTTTAGTTCCAACCTTACAATTTTAAAAATATGAAGAAGAAATCATTGATTATACATTCTCAAAATTATGATCCAAAATATGGTCTAATTAATCCTATACTAGAGGAAAATAAAACATATAATGAGTTAGAAGGTATACAAAAGAATGTCACCTTGATGAATAACAAATATTTAGGAGGTGATCATGACAACTTGTTCATCACAAGAGCTCACCTTGCTCATGATTATTTAGTTGATTGAATAATCAATAATGGTTGACAAAAAAATGATTGTGAGATTCGGTGTTGATAAGTTGAAGCTACCTTTGAACCCACATCCTCATTTATTCACTTGGATGGAATTATAGTGGGATCACCTCTAGCATCACACACACCTACGTAGTCTCATTTGCTTTTGGTCACATTTTATGGATAATATAACATGTGATATCACTCCCATGGATTTTTGTGGTTTACTGATTGACAAACCCTATAAATATGATACAAATGCTACTTATGATGCATAAAAAAATACTTACACTTTTCTGTTACATAATAAGTCATATCTAATTAAGTGCACTCAATAAATAACCAATTTGGTATTAAGTTGCAGACAAGCACACAAAGCTATAAATCAAGCACAATAATTGGAACTCATCTTTATAAGTCCTTAAAATGAAGGAATCCAAACACTAATTCCCAAGTCTACAAGGCATGCTTCACTAAAAAAAAATTTACAATCATATTCTCATATTTTCAACGAACCCTCCACACTTCCTCTTGTTTAAGATATCAATCATAACATAGATATTACTCCTAGTGCTTCCCTTCCCAATGGACCAATATATATACAATCGGTTCTTCAATGGAAAAAATTAAAAAGCAAATTGAAGACTTATTTTCTAAAGGATTTATTAAACCAAGTACCTCTCCTTATGCCTCAAAAATATTGCTTGTGCTAAAGAAATATGGTAATTGAAGTCTATGTATTGATTTCAAGGCCATAAATAAAATAATCATTAGGAATCGATATCCACTTCCCAAAATTAATGATGTTTTCATTCAACTACAAGGGACTAAGTACTTTCTCAATATTGATCTTAAAAGTGGGTATCAACAGGTTAGGTTTCAGGTATAAGACACATGGAAAATGATATTTAAGACTAAGTTGAGCTTTTTTGAATGGCTTGTAATTCCCTTTGCTCTTACTAATGATCAAACTACATTCATGAGGTTAATTAATGAGGTGTTCATAGATAATCTAGATAGATTTATTATCATTTATTTGTGTGACATTATTTTTTACTCTCCTACTTAGAATGTCCTTTTAGAGCATCTAGAGTAAGTTCTTAAAACATCTAGAGAGCATCTAGAGAGCCAATTATATGCAAACCTTCCAAAATATTCTTTTGCTCTATCCTCCTTTTCATATCTTGGTAAATGAACAAGGTATTTATGTGGATCCTACCATGTTTGAAGTCCTCAACTAGATAACTCCTCCCACCATCACATAAATGATTTTCCTTGGACTTGTGATTTTATATCACAAGTTCATTCCTATATATTCCACTATTGCATCCCCTTGAATCATTTAACCAAAGCCAAAGTTGTATTTCAATGGGTAAAATATCATGCTCACACCTTTGAAACATTGAATAAGGAACTATGTACTTGTGCATATTTACCTTTATCATCCTTTTGGTATAGAGATAAATGCATCACAATTTGCCCTTAGAACAATATTAAATCAGAATGACCATCTAGTGGCCTACCATTTCGAGATTTTATTAACTACCAAACAAAACTATTCCATCTATGACAAAGAGTTGTATGCTTTGGTAAAAGCTTTTAATTATTGAAGATATTACCTTCTTGTTAAAGATACTATTGTATTTACAAATCACATGCCTCTTAATTTTATCCAATCAAAATATAAGATAGGAAACTCATCACATGAAATGGGTAGCCTATTTTTAGCATTTTAATTGGTGATCAAGTACAATAAAGGGACTAACAACATTATACTAGATTTTTTGAGTCATCCTCCAACAACTTTAGCTTTGACAGTTGTGACTTTTTCCCACATTGGTTTCAAAACTTTCCCTATATGATAAGCTCTTGATACAAATTATGGGAATTTGTATCAACACCTTTTACATCCTTCCTCTTGCAATATAAGTTCTTTTTAGGATTTTATATGAATGATGGTTTATTTTATAGGTTGGATAAATAATGTGTGCCATAGGATCATTGGTTGTCTCATCTAAAAGAGGCACATTATACACTCTATGGTGGATATTTTGTGAAACACAAAACTCTTCATCACTCGTAGTGGTTTTTCTAATGGCCTCACATGTACTATGATGTCTTGTAGTTTTTTGGATAGTGTGCTATTTATTGTCACTTGAAGCCAGGTAATAGGAATTTGGGCCTTAGTGTTCCCTTTTAAATCCCTTCTTGTCCTTGTAAAAGTATTTTTATGGACTTGGTGAATGGTTTTCCCATGACAGTTCGACAACATGATTATGTTTTTATGGTTGTAGACTGATTAAGTAAGATGGTTAAGTTCATTCTATGTCAAAAGACCAATTATACACCTTACATTATAAAGTTTCTTTGAGATAGTATGATGCTCCTTTGGTCTCTCTACTAGCATTGCATTTTAGAGATATTCATGGTTTGTGGGTCACTTTTGACACTCTGTGAAATATTTTGGAAGTCTCTCTTAACTTCTCCATTGCCTTTCATCCACAATCATATGGGCAGACTAAATTTTTTTATTACACTCTTGTATAGAGTTTGAGGATCTATCATCGCACTTCTCCAACTAAGTGGGATTTGAGCCTCACATAGAGCATGCCTATAGTAGAGTAGTTCATACCTCCACATAACACTTTCCTTTTGAGTTTTATCTTAATTTTTAGCTTTGGCCCCATATGAGTTATCTCTAACCTTTCCCTCTCCAGCTACTATTCACATTCTACAGGAGCAAGATAAGGTAAAATCCTTCATACAACACATGTATATTTTTTATTCAAACGTGGTCTATATTTTTTAGAAGACTCGACAGCAGCAAAAGTGAATAATGGATTGACATAAAACTCCCCATCCTTTCTAGTTTGGAGATAAATTTTGGCTCTACTTGGATAAATAATATTTTTCAAAGAAGGCACATAGTAAGATCAAACCAATCCACTATGGGCCTTACACCATACTCTAATACGTATTTTTGAATGCCTTTCACCTTGATATTTTGGGTCACCTTGGCATTCATAATATCGTCAATATTGATCTTCTAAGGTTGTATAAATATTATACTTTGGAGATCAATCCTATCATCACTCATCCTGAGTATGTGGTACATGATTTTTATCTTTTACTTTATTTTGAGTGAGTGTTAGACTCGAAGACTTGTTAGACTCGACAAGTTTCTTCCACTTATTACCTTGTTTCCCATTAAGGTTAGCTTTTGTACCAAGATCGTTGGATATCACACCATAATATATCCTAAGATTTTCCCTTTCTCTTAAGAGCATTGGATGCCAATACTTTTATGGTGGGGAGGGATGATGAGGAACACTAATGATATATGATGTAATAGTTAGGCTTAGGATTGTTTATTAGGCTTAATAATTTTTATTTTTTCTTATGTACCACATGAAGCTTCTTACAACTTATGTTAACTCTAGTTTGTTAGATTTTTGTTAGCTTTTAGAATTAGCTTGGTACTCATTATGACCTCTAGCTAGTTGGTTGTTAGCTTTATTATCTTGTTATCCATATTTAGCAGGTAGATCCTTGTATTCTTCTTATTGTTTAATTCTTATATGTTTCTTCTTGGTGCTTATTTAAGCATCCACTATAATGCAATTTGTAGCTTCATGTCAGTTCCACATCAAATCCCTTAGAGCAATATAAGCCTGTAGATAATAATTCTTACTATAAACAATATTAAAAATAATAAATATCAACAAATATAAAAGTGTTGGTGGGAATGAAAAGAAGAGAAAGACCAAAGAAGAAAAAATAAAAGAAAACTCTGAGGAATATCAATATGGGAAAACAAAATCAAATATCACAAATGTTAAAAGGAGCAAGGCTAAGCCCATAAAAAAACAAAAATTTATGATGAAAATGATATCTTGGAATATCAGAGGCATAAATAAGACCCCTAAAATGACGTATTGGGGAATTTATAGGATTTTATAGCCAATATGTTTATAATATGGAAACCAAGTAGATATTGTGGTGTTGATATTTGTTTTTATGTTATTTCTTGCACTTTGAATCTTGATGAGGAACACTAATTATGTTTGATGTAATAGTTAGGCTTTGGATTGATTCTTAGGATTAATAATTTTTATATTCTCCTATGTACCACAATAATATTCTTACAACTCAAGTTATATCCAGTTCATTAGATTTTTGTTATCTTCTAATGTTAGCTTGGTAGGTTGTTATGATCTCTAGCTAGTTGGTTGTTAGATTTCTTATCTTACTATCTAGATTTAGCAGGTAGATATTTGTATGCTTATTATTGTTTGTTTCTTGTATGTTTCTTATTGGTGCTTATTTAAGCATCCACTATAATGCAATTTGCAACTTCATGTCAGTTTTACATTAGTGGTATTAAAGTAGATGGTGATCAATGATTTTGGGTTAGTATCGATCCTTATCTTACTCACATTGTGGCTTAATACCATGCATAATGTATGAGGAAGTGACAATTGAGTTGGAATACTATCGTCTATATGAGTTATATTTTCACAAAAATGATACAACTTTGGAACTTGGACAACTCGTTGTTTTGGAGATTCTTCTTCTGCTTTGCATAATATCTATGTCTAACTTCTTTTGAATTTGTGAGCAGCTTACCACCTCATCCATATAGGTGTAATATTATTTACCTCAAGCATAGGTATAAGAACTTATTATCAATTATGTCGATGAGTTGGTGTCTTGAATTAGTTTGATTATGATTTAACCTACCATATTTTTGTAGTTGTTTGATCTAATGAGTCATCATACTCTCCATTGACATAGTATTTAGTTAATTTGAGTGCATTGTAGGTCCATTGTCACTCTAATATTGTGCAATAACAATGGTCATTTTGATCATTGAAAGACATATTATCTAATTTTACTCCTAGTTATCATTAACATCAATTTTCTATCGTCCACTTGCACTAGTTTGTAATTATATATTGCATGTGATAGTCAAAATTTTGATATCAACTCTATCAATATCAAGTCTTATAACAAGCTCTCTCATTTATTAACTTATCAATGTCAATGTATGATAGCATCATCGATGAACAGTTGAAGACACATTCATTTAAACTTTGATGCACTACCAATATATTTTTTGTCATCGAGGTCAACATCTCTAGTCTTGAAATTTTTAGAAATAATTAACAATAAAATAGAAATGAATGACATTCTCCATGAAAAAAATTGATAGCCACAAATGACCTTTGGATAACAATGGACGAATAGCAAATTGGCATCACTAAATCCCTCAACCTTGGTAGATTGGATGGGAAAATATTTTTTGCATACAACTTGATGATGAACTCAACCATTATTGCCACGTAAAACTCCTTCACCATTGGTAAATCAAGAACTAGTCATTGGAAAACCTTCTTGGCATGTTTCATAATTGGTGTTTCCTAGGCGTGTAAGTAGCCATTGGAATTCAAATTTCTCCATAAGAAAAAAGTAAAATCAAATTTCAAACCAAAAAGAGGTAAAATTTTATACATTATTTAGTGATTAATTAACTAAGTATTTTTAATTAATTAATTACTTCAATTATCTTGTGCCTTTTTGTGTAAAACTAGTTTGTATTTTCATTAAATAACCCATTATTTATAAATTGGTGACTTAGTATATAATATTCCAAATATCACCTTTGTAATATACAAGAATGTTTTCTTATAATTTCTTGGAAATTGCACAAGCTTTGTTACCCCTTATTGTGAACCCTTTTAGTCCTCTAGGAAAAATTGTTTAACTCCATCAAACTATCACCCTCTTCTACTATGGTACCAATTTAGTGGAACAAATGGTTGCATTAGCCAATATAGTTAGTGTCTTGGCCAATACGATCAATGATATAACTATACAAAATGCCCCAAGTGATTTAAAGATCTATAATAATGACCTTTTCTCCAAAACTAAATACAAAGTCAAATTGTATGATGGTTATCAAGATCCATATATGTTGATTAGTTGGATCCTTGATATGGATATGTGGTTCTCCTAAACTCAGACTCTGGATGAGGAGAAATTCTCCTTTACAAAATTTAAGCTCTGATTTAGATAATGGAACGACATGAAGGCCAAAATCCACTTGAAACTTGGTAAAACCTTATCAAGGATTTGAAGGAGAACTTCTCTTCTTCTAATTATGAACAATATCTCATTGTAAAGTGGTTTTGGTTGTGATAAAGTAATAATATGTTTGTGTAGTATTATATTTTCTAATTTAATAGGTTGTTCATCTTACCTGGTGTGGAAAATGCAATTGTTGCACATATCATTAAGTTCAAATTTGGCTTATAGGATCACATGTGTATGGATTTGAAATATACTTCCTTTTTGTTGCTAAAGATAGCCACAAACCATGCACAACTTGACAAAGAGAAACATGTTTCTTAATCAAGAGGATCTCAATCTTATTTTTCTTTAAGCAATTCCAAGGCCCCAAATTAGCAGCAATAGAAATAGAAGGTGAAAAATTCTTCTTCCTTATTTTCTTTTCCTTCTTCCACTTCATTTACTTCATCTTCTTCTTCTTCATCAAAAATTTCTTCTTTCTCTAAATCTCAAAAGGATTGTAATTTTTGTAAGAATTATATATTCAATTCCAATGTTACAAGTTCAAAATATGAGGAAGAAATCATTAGTTGTACAGTATCCAAATGAAGACCTAAAATATGGTCACATTGAGACTATAGGGGAATATAAAACATATAATGAGTTAAAATTTAGATTAAACAATGTCATATTTATGAATCAAAACTCTTCAATAGGTGACTATGATAACTTGTTCGTCATAAGAGCTCACCTTGCTCATGATTATTTAGTTGATTGTATAATCAATAATGACTCACAAAATAATTTGATTGTGAGGCCCATTGTTGATAAGTTGAAGCTACCTTTGAAACCACATCCTCATACTTATTTATTTGTATGGAAGGATAGTGGGACCACCTCTAGAATCACACACATATGTATGGTCTCATTTTATTTTGGTCTTATGTTTGTGGATAAAGTATTGTGTGATGTGAATCCCAACGATTGTTGTGGATATACTACTTGGAAAACCCTATCAATATGATAGGAACATTACTTAAATGCACATAAAAATACTTAAGCTTTACTATTTTCTTTTTTTAAGCGAAAAACCCCTTGCGGGGCCACCTTGGTCTAAGTGACCACGACCAGGGGGTTCTACACCATCAAAGTCACCCGGGGGTCGCACCCAGCCCTGCCCGCACCAACATTATCAATTGGATTTTTTGGGTACCCAATTCAGCTTTTTGGTAGCGTGGAGATTCGAACCTGGGACCTCCCTTGGAGGATTGCCCTCTCCTCTCCAACTCACCTACAACACCTGGGACTTAAGCTTTACTATTAGATACTAAGTCATATCTAATTAATTGCACTCAACAAATAACCAATTTGTTACGACATTGTAGACAAATATAGAAAGTTGTAAATCAAGAAAAATAATTGGCACTCATCTTCATAAGGCCAAAGAATGAAGGAATCCAAACACCACTTCACAAGTCTACCAAGCATGCCTTACTAAAAAAAAATTAGAAATCATATTCTCATGTAATTAAGGAACCATATACACTTACTTTTGCTTGAGATATCAATAATAGCATGGAGATTGTTCTTGGTGCTTTCCTTCCAAATGCACCAATGTATAGACAATCAGTGCTTCAAATGAAAAAATTAAAAAGCAAATCCAAGACTTTTGTCCAAAGAATTTATTAAACCAAATACCTCTCCTAATTCCTCACCAATATTTCTTGTTCTCAAGAAATAAGGTACTTAGAGGTTACATACTGATTTCAAGGCCTTAAATAAAATAACAATAAAAATCCAATATCCACTTCCTAGAATTGATTATCTTTTGAATCAGCTAAAAGAGACTAAGTTCTTTTTCAAGATTGATCTCAAGAGTGTGTATCATCAAGTCAAGATTTAGGTAGAAGACACATTGAAAACAATATTTAAGACTAAGGTGGACCTTTTTGAATGGCTTGCAATACTCGTTATTCTTACTAATGCTCTAGTTGCATTCATGAGTTTAATGAATGAGGTGTCCAAAAATATTCTAGATAGATTTGTGATTATTTATTTGGATGGAAATCTTGTTTACTCTCCTATTTGGAAGGTATATTTAGAGCATCTAGAACAAGTTATTAAAACCCTTCAAGAGAATCAATTGCATGCAAACCTTCCAAAATATTCTTTTACTCAATCCCTATTGTAGCTTCAACTTTGATAATTGTGACTATTTTCCATATTGGTTTCCAAAATTGGCTTACACAATATGCTCTTGATCCAAATTTTGGGACAATTTACTAACATCTTTTACATCCTTCCTCTTCCAATATAAGTCATTTTCAATATTTTAATATGAAGGATGTCTTTTTGCATAGGTTGGATAAATTTTTTTACCATAGGAGCATCAATTATCTCTTCTCAAAGAGACACATTCTACACTCTATGATGGACATTTTGAAAAACACAAGATTCTTGATCACTTGCAATACTTTTTCTACTAGCCTTGAATGCAACATGATGTCTTACAAATTTTGAGGTAGTGTGGTATTTGTTGTCACTCAAATATAGGTAACATGAAGTTGGATTTTAGTGTTCCTTTTTATATTCCTTCCCATCCTTGGAAAAGTCTATTCATGGACATGGTGAGAGGTTTTCCCATGCTAGTTCAACAACATGATTATGATTTTTTATTGTAGACTAATTTAGTAAGATGGTTAAGTGCAGTCTATGCCAAAAGACCAATTATATGCCTAAAATAACACAATTTTTTTTTGAGATAGTATGGAGCTCCTCTGGTCTCCCTACCAGTATTATATTTGATAGAGATTAATGCTTTGTGGGTCACTTTTGACGCTTATTGTGGAAGATTTTAGATATATCTCTTAACTTATCCATTACCTTTCATCCATGGTCCAATGGATAAACAAAGTGGTTAATTACATTCTTGTACAAATTTTGAAGATCTATCACCATACTTTTCCAGCTAAGTAGAATTTGAGTCTCACTCACATAGAGCATACCTACAATAGAGTAGTTCATACCTCCATAAGACACTCTCCTTTTGAGGGTTGTCTTGATTTTCAACCTTCATCCCCATATGAATTACCTCTATCCTTGCCCTCTCTAGCCACTATACACATTTTGAAGGACCAAGATAAAGCAAAATATTTCATATAGTGCTTGTAGAGTCTTCAGTCAAAGATGGTCCAAACTATACAAAAGACTTAGCAACAACAAAAGTGAACAATGGATTGACACCAAATTCCTCATCATTTTCAATTTGAAGACTGATTTTATCTCTACTTGGACAAAAAATATTTTTTAGAGAAGACACATATTAATATCAAACCACTCCACTATAACCCTTCCACCATACTCCAACAAATGTTTACAAATACCTTTTACGTTGATATTTTGGTTCACCTTGGCATCATGACATAATCAATGTGGATTTTTGAAGTTGTATTATAATTCTACTTTGGATACTAATCTTATCATCAACCATACCATAGAAATGGTACCTGATTTTTAGCTTTTGCTTGATTTTGACCAAGTGTTTGAAGACTTATTAGACTTGACAAGGTTCTTTCACTTCTTACCTTGTTGCCCATTGAGGTCAACTTCCACACTGGGCTCATTGGATATCACACCATGAGTTGTCTCAGAACACCATGAGTGGTCTCAAATATTTTCTTCTAATAAAGGATATCTTTAATAAAACACAAATAACAAATATTTGTTTTTTTTAAATAAGTTTAATTAAAATTGGACCCATTTCAATCCCAAATAACAAATTAAAATAATAGTTTAATTATTTTTTAGTCAAAAGAGAGTTATTTTCATCTAAATAACTCTCTTTTGATTCACAAATAATTAAACTATTTTTATGTGGTAATGATGTACAAATTGGACCCATTTCAATCCCAAATAACAAATTAAAATAATAGTTTAATTATTTGTTAGTCAAAAGAGAGTTATTTTCATCTAAATAACTCTCTTTTGACTCACAAATAATTAAACTATTTTTAATTCAAAATATAATTTTGGATCATCTTTTCATCCATTGTAATTTCTCAAATAAGGTGCTCAATGCTTTATTGGATTATTTTTCTATCAAATGGATGTTACCTTAAACTTTTGAGGAAATTTTCACTCAATGGAAATCCTCCTTCATCAGTCACAGCCTCACTAAGGTGTGGGATTTGATTCTTCCTCATTTTTTATGAGGTATCTAGTGGGAGAGGAATACAATATTTTTCAAGCATATTGCTAGGGATAAATCCTTTGTATTTAAAAGGATTAAAGGTGCTATTGAAAATAATTTGGCTATATTTGATGTTGGAAATGGTAGGAAGGAATTTGTGGAGAAAAGGGTTGTTGGTTGGAATTTGAATCTAGGGAATTATGCTTCTATATCCTCTATTTAAAAAGTATTGGCTACTAGATGACATAAACCAGCTAAAGTGTGGGTCATTCTAATCTTTGATGGGGTTGCCAAAGCTAACCCTAAGAGGGTTGGTGGAGGGGGTGTTTTTAGAAATGATAATGGTGAGGTCATTTGGGTTTACGCTGAATATTATGGTATTCAAACCAACCACCTAGATGAATCTAAGGCACTTTTCTTGGGTGTTCATAAGGTTTATAAGGGGGGCTTTAGAAGACTTCTCATGCAAGGTGAATCCTTGAACATCATTCGGGATCTACAGGTTGGAATGAATGATAATTATTTCATCTTGAATATTATTAAAGACACCTCACATATTCTAGAAGGTATGTTAGAAGTTAAAATTAAGTATATTTATAGGTAAGGTAACCAGGTTGCTCATGTTATGGCCAATTTTGGGGTGGATAGTGGCCAATTCAAAATTTGGGAAGATAATTTCTCTTCACGATTAATGATAATTGTTTCTTTGGAAGCATTGGGCCTACCTATCTAGTAGGTCTTTTTATTGTCTTTCTACTTGGATGAGATCTCATTTGTGTTGTAGTGATCCTCTCTTTAGGGGGTGTATCTTGGGGGGTTGGCCATTTTTCTCCCTAATGGTTACCATTCTCAAGGAATATGCTTGGTGGTTTGCCTTCACCCTTGCTCTTTGAGTTTGGAGTTTTGTTATCTGCATCTTGATTTATTTACTGTCCTTCCAATATTATACAAAAATAGGGCAAAATCATTAGTGCCTCTAAAAGAGAGTTGAGTACAATTTCTCCTTTATGCCCTTTTGGATGGTGGATTGGTCTTTGATTTTGGATGGTTGTTTTGGTTTAAATTCTATTTATTTTGACCTTGGAGGTTGGCCTATGATTAATTGACCTTATATTTATCTACCTCCTCTAATGTAAAAGGTTATAGAACCTTTCAAAATCCTATTTGTCACCATAATAAGAAGAGTTTATTTTTTTTTTTTGTTCTAGATCACTGGGGAATAGTAGGGAAAGAATGTGAATAAAAAACAAGTGTAAGTAGGGAATAAGCCTTATTTTTATTGCTCTAAATATTTTATAAAATTCAAAAAAAAATATCTATATGATGAAAAGCTAGTTAGCATAGAAAGAAGACCGTATTTGAAATCTCTAGTTAGAAGGTTGCCTTAGTTGAAAGTATGGATGCCCAAGTTGGAGATAAGAGGAAGAGTGAATATATGGTGAGTTTTATCCAAAAAAAATATGTTACACTAGAAGTGATTATTAAGGATGAGATAATCAAGCATGATAATAGCTTTTAAAAATAGATGGTTAATATATCAGTTCCATATATATTGGCTAGGGTTTTTGGATATTCAAAATTGAATCGATTAAAATTGGGATTATATTCAAATTATTCCATGACTTTTATTCCTAAAGATTATTTTTTTCCTCATCATATTTTCACTTCAAAAATTAGGGATAAAATAATGGGTGTTAGCCCATGGATTAGGGAAAATATATCCTAAATTTAAGACCATAAAGTGAGATTTTTCTATCGAAACATAAACTATTAAAAAACTTCTAATGTGGGTTACGTTTTTTGGAATTTCATGTCAACTTATCAATAAGCATGTTTTTGAAGAATATTGACAATACTCCAGGGTAGTTCATCCAAGAGGGACGACAAACTACTAAGAAGTGAAAGCATACTATATATATTCACACATGTGTTGCTATAGATTTTTCAAAACCTTTGTCATCATATATTAATATTATATTTAAATTAAGATAAAGATATTAACAAGTGGATTATGAAAACATGGTATTATGATGTTATAGATGTTATGAGGCTAGACACATGACAAGACATTACAAAGTAAAAATAATGGAAAAGAGAGAAAATATTGGTCATAAGACAAACTTCAAGATAAAGGAAGGAGATCATATTATATTGTAGTAAAATTTGGATTAGATAAAATTTATTCCACTCACAAAAATGAGATAAATAAATCCTATCTACAACATCATATGAGAAAGCCCATCATAGTTTACCTGAATCAACTATTAGAATAACAAAGAAGGATACAAGGAATGAGGGAGTACCATGTGCAAGTTAAAATTCAAAAGGAATTATAGGTGCAAAGGAAGACATGGAGGAATATTTTTAAACAAAGGAGGTAGAAGAGTTATTCTAGGTAAATTATATTCATTTCCTTAAATAGTATTAAATCCTCTCATTGCAATATAAATGAAAGTAACATAGATATTATCCCTTGCACTTTAGGTCTTTAAGGGTAGCATTATAAAGATATGAATATGGATATATCCATAGCAATTTAGGGTTTTTAAGGCACCTAAGAAGGTAATTAATATGGAGGAATGCATTTGCACTTTAGGATTTCTAGGGTAATATAAAAAATAAAGTGCTTTTAAGGCTATTCCTTACACTTCAAATCATTATGAGGAACACTAATGATGCATGATGTAATAGTTAGGCTTAATAATTTAAATTTTCTCCTATATACCACATGAAGCTTCTTGCAACTCATGTTAGCTCTAATTTGTTAGATTTTTGTTAGCTTACCATTAGCTTGTTAGGCTGTTATGATCTTTAGTTAGTTGATTGTTAGATTTCTTATCCTACTATATAGATTTAGCAAGAAAATATTTGTATGCTTCTTATTATTTGTTTGTTGTATGTTTTTTCTTGGTGCTTATTTAAGCATCCACTATAATGTAATTCATAGCGTCATGTTAATTCCACATCAATGGTATTAGAGTAGGTGGTGATCAGTGGCTTTGGGCTAGTTTTTGTCCTTTTCCTACTCACTTTGTTGCTTAAGACCATGAACAATATCTAATGAAGAGGCAGTTCAGTTGGCAAATTATCATTTGCATGAGTTTTATTTTCACAAGGATGAAACATCCTAATGAACTCAAGGAACTTGTTGTTTTGGAGATTCATTTTCTTCTTCAAATGAAATATTTTTTCGACTTATTTTAGAAATTAAAGTTTCTCATTGGCTCATCCATGCATATGTAGGATTATTTACCTCAATCACAAGTATAAGAACTTATTGTCAATTACATTGATGAGTCAGTGTCTTAAAATTAGTTTGAGATGATTTAACTTACCATATTACTATAGTTTTTGTTCAATCTAGTGAGTCATCATACTCATTGTCGATAAGATCATCACTCGCTTTGAGTGTACTAAAACTTTATTATTGCTCTAATGTTGCATAATAACAATGTTTATTTCAAGCATTGAATAGACATGTTGTCTAGTATTGGTCTCAATCGTCATTGAAATTGATTTGTTATCACCCACTTGCACTAATTTACACTTGTCTATTGCTCATGATAGCTAACATTTTGATGTTAAATCTATCAATGTCAATTTTCACAACAAGCCCTCTCTTTTCAATTAACTTATCAACATCAACATATGTCAATATCATTATTGGATATAAAAGATATGCTTATTTGAATTTTTATGTTCTATTGATATTATTTTTATTCATCAAGGTTGACAACTCTAGTCTTGCATTTTTTAGGGGTAATTGACAATAAAATTCTTGACAAGCATAGGCAGCCCTCAGAGAACAACATATGAGTAGCAAATTAGCACTACTAATTCCCTTGCCTTTGGTAGACTACAAGGAAAAATATTTTTAGCACACAACTTGAAGGTGCAAAATGTGGTGCTTGGACATTAGCATTGTATAAAAGTCCTTCACCATTGATGGATCAAGAACTAGTCATTGTAAAACTTTCTTGGTGCATTTGACCATTGGTGTTTCTTGAGCACACAAGTAACTGTTGGAATTAAAATTTCTCCATAAGCGCAAATGAAAAATAAATTGAATTCCAGAAGGGGGTATAATTTTATAGGTATTTTAATGATTAATTAAATAATTACTTTTAATTAAATCATTGCTTTAGCTATCATGTGCCTTTTTGTATAAAACTAGTTTACATTTTTATTAAATAGCCCATTATTTATGAACTGGTGTCTTAGTATATAATCTTCCAAGCTTTACCTTTGTAATATACAATAACTTTTTCCTATAATTACTTGTAAATTGCACTAGCTTTGTTAACCCTTGTTGTGAACCACTTTGGTCCTTTAGCGCAAATTATTTAACTCCATATGGCTATCACATGTTCTACGATGGCTTCCAATTTAGTGAAACAAATGGCCACATTAGCCAATACAGTTAATTTCTTGGCAAATAAGGTGAATGACATAATTATCCAAGATGCCCCAAGTGATATAAAGATCTACAATAATAACATTTTATCCAAGATTAAATGTTAAGTCAAATTATATGATGGTTCTAAGGATCCAAATGTGTTCAATAGTTGGATATTTGATATAGAGTTCTGGTTAATTATCCTATACTTCGAGAGAGGAAAAAATACCCTTTGCAAAACTCAAGCTCTCTAGTTTAGCAAATATTTTATAATATAATGATATGAAGGCCAAAATTCACTCAACACTAAGGAAGACCTTATCAAGGCTTTTAAGAAGAATTTATATCCTTCTAATTATGAATGGAGATCTCATTGTAAAGTGTTTTTGATTGTGACAAAGTAACAATATGTTTGTTCAGGATTACATTTTTCAATTTTAAATCTTGTGCATCTTACTTGGTGTGGAGGATGTATCTGCTACACTTATAATTAATTTCAAAATTGACTTATAGGAGCACCTATATAGGAAATTGAAATATAGTCCCCTTTCCTTGCTATATGCATCCTTCAACCATGCACAAATTGCCAAAGAGAAACTTGTTTCTCAATTGATATGGTCTCGATCTTCATTTATTTAAGGCACTTCCAAGGCTCTAAATTAGCAACAATAGAGATAGAAGGTGAAAAGTTCTTCTTCCTCCTTTTCTTTTCCTTCCCCCTCTTCATTTACTTCCTCTTATTCTTCATCCAAAATTTTTTCTTTCTATAAATCCCAAAATGTTTGTAATTTTTCAATAAGAAAGAATATCTTTAGTTCCAACCTTACAAGTTTAAAAAAATGAAGAAGAAATCATTGGTTGTACTTTCTCCAAATGAGGATCCAAAATATGGTTGACTAATCCTATATTAGAGAAAAATAACATATATAATTAGTTAGAAGGTATATACAACAATGTCACCTTGATGAATAACAAATATTTAGTAGGTGATTGTGACAACTTGTTTATCACAAGAGCTCATCTTTCTCATGATTATTTAGTTGATTGAATAATCAATAATGGCTCACAAAAAAATTGATTGTGAGATTCGATGTTGATAAGTTGAAACTACCTTTGAACCCACATCCTCATATTTATTTACTTATATGGAAGTTGTAGACACCAAAATAGCACCAATCCGATTATGTGATGACAAGCACTGATCGAATTGACATACATAGCCCCTAGGGCAGCCCCCAGAGGTTAAACAATGGTCCTAACCACTCCCACAATAGTTTGGAAGGTCAGAGGTCAATTTGGCACCTTTTTAGCACTTTTCTCCCTACTCGTCCCACCCTGGGATGATTACAAACTGGTATTCATCCCACCCCGGGATGATTATCAGCATTCGTCCCAGGGTGGGATGATTAGCAGGTTTGACTGGAAAAAGTCAAACCTCGATAGGTCCGCCACTTAACTGCACCTTCAGGGCATGCAATTGCGAGGAACGACTTCAAATCAAGGAGAGGGACTTTAGTCAAGCATGCCTTGATCATGGAGGCCTCATGCAAAGAGACTCTAAATCAGGGAAGAATATTTTCTCCCAAAATAGGGCAAGCAAGTCAAGTGGCGCCCTCGCATGCACATTCAAAGAGAGAGACCCTAGGTCTATAAATTGGTGAGTCTTCTCACCCCAAAAAAGGAATAGAGTAGGAGAATTTGGAGCAATGGAGTGCTGCCAAATCAAACCCTCACCCTCATTGTGCTTCTTACATCCTTGATCTCTCTTTTGGAAGGGAGGTTATTGGGTGATCATTGGAAGCGCAATCCGGACCCAAAACCCAAACATTTGGCCACAATACCCCACCAAATTTGCTGACACAACCCCATAAGAGGTTTTGGACCCATCCCAAGTGGATTGGTGCCAAAACCAAGCCCCAAACGATGGGCGTCCTGCCCTCGGGCGCCCCTCGCACTGCTGTAGTCCTAATCGCCCCACCCCGGAGTGATTAGAAATATGTGGTAGATTTCCCTACTTTTTCTTTTGCATTTTATTCTAGGTCACTTACATATGTTGCCATTTAAATTTCATGTGATTTGGATGAGTTTTGACTATGCTTTCAATGTTTCTCGCTTTCGCTAACATACAGGGAGCATCATCGGATACAGGGTGATCGAGGCTGAATTAGCCAAATCCGACCTTCTGGGTCATCCCAAAATGCCTCGTTTTGCCTAACCCCAACTTTGTAGGTGTTTTGGAGGCCTCTGGACCAGACATTTAGGAGGTGGCTTTCTGATAGGTTATGACAGTCCTAATCGTCCCACCCTAGAGTGATTAGAAATATGTGGAAGATTTCTTGACTGTTCCTTTTGCAGTGGGTTCCTGGTAATGTTTTATTGCCTCTATCAAAATTTTAGCTCATTCTGATATGTTTTAGTTATCATTTTAATCATTTTATGCATGCACTGACCGTAGGCCTTGGGGATCGCATGTTTCTCTCCATCCGTAGGTGCTACTAATCGTTTACTATTTCTCTGAATGTAGGATCTCGACACTAGAGGGGCAGCAAGGAACCATAGACACATTCATGCAAGCGGCGGTGATGTTTGGTCCACCCATTTTCAACGTGGGCATGCGGAAGATCCCCAAGGGGAATGTATCATTCATGGTGTAACCAAACTATGTCCGATGCTCCTAGCCCCTAAAAAGGGAGGAGATGTATTGTAACCCGATTTCGAGAAAATCAATAAAATAAAGGGCTGCACTTTTACACTTGCTTCAAATCTCGTTTCATTTCGTTTGTTTTCCCTCTTTTCATGCATTCTCGTTCGTAGGACTTAGCGTTACATTTCCCTTTCGTTTTGCTTTCGTATCCTCGTGCTTTCAGTGGCGATCATGGTGGGACCACTGTCCCTTGATTTTGAGATCAAATTTTTGATCAAAATTTGTGTGTTTTTGCTTGCAGGTATCAATATTTCAAGCACTGGACTGTTGCTCGTTCCACCCTATGGCGAATACAGAGCTGGAATTCGTGTCACCCAGGGATGAATAGGAATTCGTCTCACCCTATGATGAATACAGATCTATTATTCATCCCACCCCAGGATGATTAGCTCTCTGTGCAGTTTCAGAGCAGAAACTCAGAGGCATCCGATTTGGGCAGAGAAGAGGTAGGGGTTCTGAGCATCCTCTGTCATTTTCTATTTTCTGTCTCTGTCATTTCATGTTTCTTTGCTTGCATAGGAGAGTTTTATTGCATGTTTTTCTTTCTTTGCACAAATAAAAAGAACCCCACACACCACGTGGTAATTTAAACATCAAGGCATTGGTCGTAAAACCCCAACCCTTGATCAAGACCAACGGTGGATTTCATCACCACCTTGGCTTGAATTTTTGCATACATAACCCCGATCGCTACTATTGCTAGATGTAAATCCTGATGAAAGCTGACCAAGTGTAGCTGGGGTGATTCCCAGTGCATGAGGATAAGTCTTCTATGGTAGGTGTCAAAAATAGAGTGATTCCCCTTTCGTACCGCCTATGTTCCACATACTGTTCTGCTCTCACATACCAATAGTCTCCCTCACGTAAGGGCGGGTATATAGAGAGGTTCGGTATAATGGCCTGGAAGTGGTATATTGAAGGGGTGACCATTTTGGGAGATATAAGAGCCCTCATATTGCATATACAACAAAAATTTCTTTACAAGGTTTTCAAAACAAAAATCAAAACACACTGAACCAGATTTAGGGCACACTTTTAATCCATAAACAAGATAATCATTGCTTTGATTGTGTGGTCCCCTTGTGTTTAGTGTAGCATAAAAAATTGTAAAGAAGATAAAAATGTACACATATTTAGAGAAACACCACCATGGTGTACACCCATAGCCGAGCCCAATCATGGGCAGAAGCTATGAAAAGTGTACAAAGGGGCACAAGTCGCCTCCGATATAGCCCCGAGGACTTGGTCATACCACCTTGGCGGCCTGACCCACAAGATAGTCCACATCATGCCATTACAGAATGGGACTATAGAGGCACCCCTTTGAGGGGCACTCCCACTCAACATAGACCCTTTCAGGAGGAGGCCATACACGTGGCACTCAACATAGATAGGAGGGCTCCCTTAGACACTCGTTATGAGTGGCCACCGTGCGATGAAGCACTAGAACAACATAGGGTCCATAAGGAGGGGCCACATGATTACATCATCCCTCCTCTACCCCTTATTACTATCAGAAACAATAGGCCAAATCCAGAGCACAAGGCTCTTCAGATAGGGCAAGCCAACTCTGCCCGCCCCTTTCACATATACGAAAGGGAGCATGAGGAAGACCACTACATTCCTCAAGAGCAATACACAGCATGGGAGCAATGCACCTCTGCACCTGCTATGTATCAGGATCACCCACTGAGGCCAGAGCCTCGGGTGAATGTCGCTAACCTCGATAGAGGAAAGTGACCCATAGAGATCTCAGATCACCACGACCGAGATAGACATGTAGGAGAGGCATCTAGGCTTCCTAAACACAAGATGATAGAACAAATTGACTTGGCCTTTTCCAAACATGCCACCCACCAAGCACAAATCACGTAGCTCAGGCAAGACCAACAATAGTTAGAGCACCTATACCACCTTAGCAAAGAGCGCATTCAACATCAAATAGATGAATTGCTCTAGAACACTATGCCTGAGAGGGTCCCAACCCCTCACATGCATAAGATAGAGTTGTATGAGAGGCACAACCCCTTGGTGCGAGATAGGTCTCCATGACCTTATCAAATATTACCTCCAAGACCTCCTAGACCTGAGCGGGAGGCCACTCCCAGAAATAATGATGGGCACCCTCCGCGGGCACCCACCCATGTTTATAGGTCTCACCCAGGAACTCCTCAAGAAGCCTATGAGGAGTATGAGCAAGAAGAAGAGCAGGCTGAAATGCCCTACCAAGGTAGAGGGGGTGCTATCCGACCACCCCTCCATAGGCCTCAAGTTCCCCACAACCCACAGTGGGAGCAAACCAAGGAGGAAGAGATCAAATCCTCTGATGCATATAAAGCATTATTAGAGCGCTTAGAGTCTATGGAGACCAAGACTTCTGGGCCCCAAAAGCCCACTTTATGCCAGCTCTATAGTCACCCTATGCATCCGTCAGTGTCGGCACCCCCATACCCTAAACACTTTAAACTACCCCAGTTGGCAATATTTAGAGGGGAGGAGGATGCCCAAGAGCACATGACTAGATTCTTGAGCCAATGCTTTGGCATTCAGGACAATGATGCTTTGCTGCTAAGAACATTTATAACCATGTTCGTAGGCCCTACCTCGGATTGGTTCACTCAGTTGCCAAAACATAGCATCAGTAACTTGGATCAGCTAGTGGACGCGTTCCTCGAATGCTTCACCTTCAACACCAAGAAGAAGGCATCACTAAGTGACCTAGCTAGCCTCAAGAAGTATGAGGAAGAAACCATGGCGGCCTATGGAAATCGGTGGAGGACATTGCTTTCAAAGCTTCCCTACCTCCCTCCTATGGCCGACCTGACCCAAATGTTCTCAAAAAGTTGTTTGAGATCGATCTCCATGCTATTGCAGCTGCAGCAATATGCCACTCTTGAGGAAGCCCTGGCGCAAGCCAGAATCATTGAGGAGATCAAGATACAGGATGGTGAGATTGCCAAGCCACGAAAGAAAGAGTGGCCTAAAAATGCCAAAATAGGGACCACGCAACCGAAACCCGCTACGGTCAATCAGGTTGCTATAAACATGCCTAAGCCTACACAAGAAACATAGCCCTCATAGGCTAACTATCAGGCAGTTCCTCTTGACAGCTATGAGAAGGAGAATCATCGACAAGAGCAAAATCAACAGCGTCACCCTAGGCAACAATTCACACCCTTCATAGAGTCCAAAGACTCCTTGTTTGACCATTTGTCCATGGTAAACTTGATACACCTACCAGAAATTCGACCCATAGACCCCAACATGCCAAAACCTAAGGGCTATAGGGAAGACTTGTACTATAGATTTCATAGGTAGAAAGGACATGACCTTTACACATGTTGGAAGTTCAAGAGCTTCGTGCAAGACCTAATAGACAACAAGATGCTAGTGGTGGACAACCCCGTAGCACCAAACAACCAATAGATGGGAGTCTTCAAAGACCCCCTGCCTACCCATGATATGCAGGCAAAGACCCTTCAAGTCAATGAGGTGACACAAAATTGCCCCATGCAGGGGTATGTAGGGATGATAAGCATAGTGACTCGAAACAAGAGGTACCCAAGCACAGCTGCCCCCGTGGTGGCTACAGGAGAGGTTCCATCAATGTCACAACCTCAACAACACCCTACACAACCTCCCTCACCTAGACCAATGGCCATGATTCAGACTAGACTTACCCAAAGTTTAAGGACCACGTCGGCTAGGCTCTCCATCTATGAGCTCATTCAACAATCATCGCCCCATCGGGAGGCTCTAATGGAGATATTAAAAGCCATCGAGCTGCAGCCCCATGAAGCAAACTCTTTCAACAACTTTGTGGGACATGTAAAATGATGTACAGAACCAGTCATCACCTTTAGAGAAGATGAACTGAAATCGATGACTGGTGATATGGTGGATCCACCCCTGCACGTCATTGCATGGGTCAACGGGATTCCGTATAAGAGGGTGTTGGTGGACACTGGCTCGTCCAATAATATAATTACAACAATGGCATTGAAACACCTCAAGTTGCCAGCATCTCACATCGTGGCCTCCACCTATACTCTTCGAGCATTCAATGATGCGATATGCTCGATGGTTGGCACAATTGTCCTACCCATCCAAGTGGGACAAAAGACTATTCCTACATTGTGCCACATCTTGGAAGGTGAGATGGCCTATAATATCTTGTTGGGCCAGCCTTGGATCAGGGACATGAAGTGTGTCCCTTCGATAGCTCATCAGTGCCTAAAGTACACATTCGAAGGGCAGGTGCATGTAGTCCCGGTAGACTTAGAGCCCTTCAAGTATTGCAATATGGTGCAACTGATGCCGCAATCGACCCTTCCATCGACACATTTGGATTTTTAGTTGAATCCATCTAAACAGGGTCCGATTCCGCATACATCCCCACTGTTAAGTCCATCAAATCCCCAGTCGGGTCCATCTTCATCATCTGGTCCTTCACCAACAATGCCACCTATGGTGGCCACACCAAAGGACAAGGGGAAGAAACCCCTAGAAGAGGCACCACCATCAGTCTCAACCATCTCTATCGAAGAGATGCCTAGCCGAATGGAAGTCGAGATGCCTAGTTCACCCTACATGGAGTGGACCCAGGAAGAACTCCCATTCCCTCCCCCTCCATCGCCAACGATCACCATTGAGATGGCCAATACGGGCCTAGGGGAGTATCTAGTGTGGAACATTGTAGCAACACCCACACTTGAGTCCATGCAGGACATGGGGAGACCTCGCCTCCCCATCGGCACTATTGTTCCTCTAGGCTACCCACCAAATCAGACAAACTTTGTATATGGGGGCCTCGATAATGGCATTGAACCTTACATGCAAGAAGAAGAAGATGAAGAGCCCTTTGCTGAGGACGTCAACTATTTGTCCAACCCAGACTTCGCTTTGAGATATCTTGGCCAATGCAATTGGCATGGATATGGGTTGGGCGAGATATGAGCAAGGAGTGCGCATTCTTTTCCAACCAAGATATCAGATGCCATACGACAAGTCAGGAGTAGGGTTCAACCACCCCCTACCCCTTGACATCTTGGTAGAGAACATGCAAGGCCTAGGGATAGGCAACAAGGATGGGTTGGCACAAGATCCATATGCCAATCCTAACACAACGTATACATTGGGGGATTATCTCCCATTGTTAACAACCAACCTTGTTGACCTTAACAACCCTTTCCCTTCGATCGAGAAAGGAGAAAGTTTGAGGACTCACCTACAAGAGGGATATAGACAAGGCCAAGAAGGGTCTTTAGAAGATGAGTCAGAGTATGAGGTAGCACCTTGGGACCCTTTCGAGTTTGATAGCAATCACTCACAAGTGACCCCCATGGATGACTATCAAGAGAGCCTCTTGGCAATGTTCCCCTTGAATGCTCCAATCGAGCAAATGCCACCTCAAGAAAATCAGGTCCTCCCGTAGAGAGCGAAACAACCCCGATGGGACCAGATCAATTTGCTTGAGCAAGATGAGCCTCACATGTCGCAAACAGCTATCAGAGCCAATGAAGGCCTATGGATCTCTGATAGCGATTATGAAGATGAGACTGAGATGGCATATCTCAATCATATGCGACAACAACAATACCCCATGGACATTGACGACATGTTTGAACAACTACACATGGGGCCAAGGCATAGGTGGCACCTAAACCAAGCGCAGTTGGACCAACTACTGCACCCACCACTTTGGGCATACAGAGAGCACCTTCCGCCCAGAGACCCTATAGAGCCATCAGTGCCAAGGGTAGACCCTATCCTTTTATCCGCACATAGGGCTGATCCATTTGTGCCAATACCCCCAGATCCAGATCCGAAGCACAAAGATCACCAAGGATGTCCGAGTCACCACACCCGTGGTAATGGAGACCAAAATCATTTCATCAACATGATCTCCATTGACTTAACCGCCCCCATCCATAACCCAGTCGACCCAACATGGCCATTGTATCTAGACCTAGATGCCATAGACTGGGATCACGTTGACACACCACCATCCCCATCAGAGTACTGGCCTTGCGGTGGGATGTTCCATTTCACCCCAGGATAGACTCAGGATGTCTTCCATGCTAAAGAGGAACCCGACGTTCCCAACGTAGATCTAAATTCAGCAAATGATATCCACCTGATCCCAACTCCACACCAGTTGGAGGATGGGTCCCACATGTCAGTTGAAGAGACGACTGACGTAGACATCGGCTCTGATCCAATGAATCCATAAATCATCAAGCTGGGGGTAAGTCTATCCCCCGAAGAGCAAGCCGACTACATTGCCCTTCTCAAAGAGAAGAAGGAGGTTTTTGCATGGTCCTACAAAGACATGTCGGGGCTAGACCCGCAGCTAGTCATGCATAATCTAACGCTTGATCCGACAGTCAAGCCAATCAAGCAAAAACTACGTAAGATGCACCCAACAGTAGCCTTAATGGTCAAATGACATGAGCTACAAAAGGTTGTTGGATGCACAGTTTGTCATCTGCATGGATTACCCACCATGGTTGTCCAACATGGTACCCATCAAGAAGCCTGATGGGAGGATTCGCATATGCACTGATTTTTGAGATCTAAACAAAGCGAGTCCCAAGGATGATTTCCCCTTGCCTAGCATCGACGCATTGGTAGATGCTACAGTGGGCCATGAAATGCTTTCCCTCATGGATGGTTTCTCGGGATACAATCAGATTCGTATCAATCCCGAGGACCAACTAAAAATGGTGTTCACAATGCCTTGGGGGACATTTTGTTATAAGGTCATGCCCTTTGGCCTTAAAAATACTGGCACCACCTACCAACGTGCCATGACATACATCTTCCATGATCACATGCATAAAACTTTGGAAGATTACATGGATGATTTGTTGGCCAAATCTCTTTTGCGCCCAGATCATCTCGATGACCTAAGCAAGATCCTCGATCGCCTCATTGAACATAAAGTCAGACTAAACCCCAAGAAGTGCGTATTTGGCATCACATCTGGAAAACTCTTGGGTTTCATAGTCTCAAAATGAGGAATCGAGGTAGATCCAAACAAAGTCAAGGCAATCCTTGAAATGCTTCCCCCAACCACCATCAAGCAGCTCAAAAGCCTACAGGGAAAGGTCGCGTCAATCAAGCGCTTCATAGCACAACTATCTGACAAGTGCCGACCCATGAATAAATTATTGCACAAGGGGGTAGCATTTCACTGGGATGACGAGTGCCAGTCAGCCTTCGATGACATCAAACAATACTTGGCTTCACCGCCAGTATTGGCACCACCTAGACCAGGAGTGTCATTCTACTTATACATCTCAGCTACTGAGGTGGCACTGGGCGCCATGCTAGCCCAAAAAAATGAACTACACAAAGAACAGGCTACTTACTATCTTAGCCGCACCTTGGTCAGTTATGAACTTAACTATGCATACGTCGAGAAGCTATGCTTGGCAGTGGTATTTGCTACCAAAAAGCTATGCCACTACATGCTGAGCAATACGACGTATGTTGTGTCTAAGGAGAATCCATTATGGTACATGATGAGTCATACTTATCATAGTAGCCGCACGGAGAAATGGATCATGTTGTTGACGGAGTTTGACATCGAATTCATTGGACAAAAGTCCATCAAAGGTCAAGTCATCACCGATCAACTAGCAGAGGCTCCTCTTGAAGATGATCAGCCTCTGACCGTAGAGCTACCCGATGATGGGGTCTTCCATGTCTCAGAATCACCAGATTCTGATGAGCCTGAGTCACAGGCCGACATAACCTTATTCTTTGATGGTTCTAAATGTGAGCAAGGGGGTGGCGCAGGAATTGTATTCTTCACACCACAAGGGGCTCCAATGCCTCTATCATTTAAACTAGATTTCTCATGCACCAACAACAATGCCGAATACGAAGCCTTGCTCATAGGTCTTCAAACAACAATCACCATGAACATCAAATGCTTGAACATATTTGGTGATTCACTATTAATTGTCAACCAAGTAAAAGGGGTATTCCAATGTAAATGCCCAGTTCTACAGGCCTACAAAGCCCTTGTGGACAAATTCCTGGAAAATCTTGAATGGTACGACATCGAGGCACTCCCTCGATCATCAAATCATTTTGCAGATACTATGGCCTCCTTGGGGTCACTAATCCCGCAAGACCCTTCTAGTGAGATGACAACCATTCAAGTCAAAACATTATCGCAATCCATGATGGAGCGTGCAAGCTCTGACCTAATGCCAGGAATCCACCTGATCCAGATTGAACCATCTCAGGATAGGTTCTCTCGAATCCATGATTGTCTGAATCATGCCAACTGGGGGTCCTTGTTCTCCCCTATTCCCCTCTTAATAGCAACACAATGCTATTCTTACAAGTTCTTTCCCACTCAGCTTTTTCTAGGGACGAACTTCAAGAGGGATTGGTCGTTCATACCATCGAGGTTTCTGATCAGCAAGGATTGGTACACACCCATAAGAGACTACCTCAAGCTAGGTAACCTCCCACTTGGATTGACGCATGCCACAAAAAGATCATTTAAATAGAAAGTGGCAAAACATGTCTTGCTAGGAGACATTTTGTATCGTCGGAGCTATGAAGGAATCCTCCTCCATTGCTTGGACCAGCAAGAGTCCGCTTGGGCGATCACCCAAGCGCACGATGGTACATGTGGTGGCCACTTCAACGGTATGGCCATCGCAAAGTGCATTCTTCGCATGGGCTATTATTGGCCATATTTAGAGCGAGATTGTTGCGCGTATGTAAGGAAGTGCGTGAAGTGTCAACACCATGCCAATTTGACACACGTACCTTCTCAGGCCTTGCAACCGATCCAATCGGCTTGGCCATTTTCATAGTGGGGCTTAGATCTAATCAAAAATATCTCCCCTGCATCGTCAGGTCATCACACGTTTATCATAACGGCCATAGAGTACTTCACCAAGTGGGTGGAAGCAATTTCGCTTACCTCTACGACTGGAACCCGCATTGCGGAGTTTATTTTACATAACATCATATGTCATTTTGGTATTCCATCCAAGATCATCTCGGATAATGGGACGTCATTCAAGAATAAATATGTGCGTGCTTTGACAACAAAGTACAAAATTCAGCATAGTTTTTCAACACCCTATTATCCATAGGCAAATGGGCAAGCAGAGGCGTCAAACAAAATGCTAGTTGCCATCCTCAAAAAGATGGTCACAGATAGTCATAAGGATTGGCACATTCAAATCCCGCTTGCCCTGTGGGCTTATCGCACTAGCATTCGGATGCCCACTAGGGCAACTCCATTTTCGCTGGTGTATGGCTCCGAGGCAGTCATGCCTCTCGAGTTGGAAATACCTTCCCTATGCATATCAATGCAAGAGTTCATCGATGATGACACTGCATGGTAGGCCTGGTTAGACCAACTTACGTTGCTCGATGAATGATGCGTCAATGCTCTCGAGCATTTACGTATCTATCAAGAGCGACTTAAGAAAGCATACAACATGAAAGTTCACCTGAGGGACTTTCAGGTTGGTGACTTGGTCTTAAAAGAGAACCAACAAAATTCTAACTTGCCGCCCCATCTAAGGGACAAGTTCATGAGAAAATTGGTTAGGTCCCTATGTAATTGATAGTAAAATAGGACTTGGAACATACCGACTCGCCTCTCTTGAAGGAATCAAGGAACTAGAACCCTTGAACATCAGTCATTTGAGGCCATTCCACATTTAGAGAGCCATAGCCCACCCCAAAAGCTCCAAGGATTCCCACAATCGCTTGGTCAACCTAAAAATGCCCCAAAGTATCTATAAACCCTTTGGTCACCCCAAAAGCTCTAAGGATTCTCACAATCACTTGGTCAAACCTAAAAATCTCCAAGGATTCCCACAATCGCTTGGTCAACCTAAAACACCCCAAAGGTATCCATAAACCCTTTGGTCAAACCAAAAGCTCCAAGGATTCCCACAATCGCTTGGTCAACCTAAAATTTCCCCAAAGGTACACAATAATCCTTTGGTCAAACCAAAAGCTCCAAGGATTCTCACAATCGCTTGGTCAACCTAAAATGCCCCAAAGGTATCTATAATCCCTTTGGTCAACCCAAAAGCTCCAAGGATTCCCACAATCGCTTGGTCAAACCTAAAAGCTCCAAGGATTCCCATAATCGCTTGGTCAACCTAAAATGCCCCAAAGGTATCTATAAACCCTTTGGTCACCCCAAAAGCTCCAAGGATTCCCACAATCGCTTGGTCAAACCTAAAAAGCTCCAAGGATTCCCACAATCGCTTGGTCAACCTAAAATGCCCCAAAGGTATCCATAAACCCTTTGGTCAAACCAAAAGCTCCAAGGGTTCCCACAATCGCTTGGTCAAAAACAAATATTCAAAAACAAACAAAAACAAAAGATAATCAAAAATCACAAAAAAATTGCATCTCAATTCCATGCATACTCTTAAAAAAATCAAAATACAAAAATATAATAAACTGCATTAGGCATCGCATACATTGCATATTTGCTGGTCACACATGTCACAAGCACCATAGACTGTAATTGCTAGGCAATTCCATCATTTTCCACATTCAATCCATTTTTTTTAGAATAACACCATCCACATTTTTAGCATAGTCAGTTGTCTCCTAATGTATTTAGGGTTTTCGTCATTCAGCTGTCTTTAAATTTCTAGCCAAAAACTGTACAAAGTCGGACATATTTTTACAAAGGGAGAGTTTTACTTGGATCACACCTCGTTACGTAGCATCCCAACACAAGTTAACACACATAAAAATTCCCAAGTTGTGTGAATGAAAGATGAAAACTACAAAGCAGTCTAGGGTACCATAGGTGAAAGGTTAGCCTGCTCATCCCCCTGTGTGAATGGTTCAAGAATGCTAAGAATTGACAAAAGGACAAGCTCTTCCCCATCCAATTCCCCATAATAAATAGTGGTTTTCACCACTAACAAAAATCCCCAATCACCTTTGGTCCCCAAAGTCGTAAGGATTCGTACTACATGCCCCTGACAAGGATGGGTAGTCATCCCCAAGGCCTAAAAGATCAATGCCATTACATAATAATATCCCCAATCACCTTTGGTCCCCAAAGTCATAAGGATTCGTACTACACGCCCCTAACAAGGATGGGTAGTCATCCCCAAGGCCTAAAAGATCAATGGCCTTACATAATAACATCCCCACTCACCTTTGGTTCCCAAAGTCATAAGGATTCGTACTACACGTCCCTGAACAGGATGGGTAGTCATCCCCAAGACCAAAAGGATCAATGCCATTCACAAGCCAAAAACCTACGAGCTCAACTTTGCAACCTAAAATGCAAAATCAAATAACAGTGGTTATCACCACTATTCAAAAATCCTTGCTCAAAACGAAAAATAAATAGTGATTTTCATCACTATGTATATACGAGCAAGTATCCCAACAAGTTGAGCAACCCAAAGATGCCTAAAATTGAATCCTTGGAATTCTCAGCATTCAAAAACCCATCTAGGTGATCCTCATTACGGGTTTGGTGGACAGCCTACCTGACAATGGCGGTATCCTAAACGCATGACGATATGTCTATCACATTAGCTTTGCGTGTGAGCGGACCAATGTTTGCATGTGGATGAGCTAGCTTATGGTACCTTAGTTTGTCCCATGGATTAATCTTACTAAATACAACAAAGGAGTTAGTGGAGCTAATTAGGTGATCCTCGATATCGGTTTGGTTGACAGCCTATCTGGCACTAGCGGTATCCTGACAAATACCACATAAACGAACTCAATTGCACACACAGGGATGTGAAATAACTTGGTCAAACTCAAGTCTGATTCGTACCTTGTTCAAAAGTCTTGTGAGATAAATGTACAGTCTTGGCTAGTTAGTTAAAACATCCGAATCTCAAAAAACCTTAACTACATTTTAAAACAATTGGTACATTTCATTACTTACATCACCATCAAAAAATACAAAAATACCAAAACAAAATTACCACATGCAAAGTCATTCCACAAAGAAATCACATAGTACAAAAAGCCAGTAAATCTTGTACAGTCTATGGTGCCATCGACAAGTTATCAACAAATCATTTCATCCATTCCATATGCATACATCATATAATTAGAAACATCCGCATTCATAATAACATATGCATACATCAATGTAAATAAATGTGCATAAAAATAACAATAAATCATGACCAGTGTATCATAACAAAAGCACCGTCATGTATATATATCATCAAAATGCCCTCAGGCTACAATAAATGGTCCTTAGACCTCACAAAAAAAAAAAATCAAAAATAGCAAAAACTACACCAAAATGCACAAAAAATACCAATAAAATTGCCCAATAAGAGTGCTTTTGCACTTGAAATTCTTGGCATGCAAAATAGACATCGGGGTCACAAATCCTCACTATCCTACTCCCTAAGAAGGCTATAATAGCCGGACCGCTCCATGGGAGGACGGATTTTTTACAATTTCAGCTCCAAAATGCGTCACAAAAAGGGTCCAAACCCACCCAAAAATAGCAATAACATTGTCGAACGAAGGCGCCTTTGCGCCTAACATTCTTGGCATCCAAAATAGATGTTGGGGTCACAAATCCTCACTATACTACTCCCTAATAAGGCTACCATAGCCGGACCGCTCCACGGGAGGACGAATTTTTGACAATTTCAGCCCCAAAATGCGTCACAAAAAGGGTCCAAACCCACCCAAAAATAGCAATAACATTGCCGAACGACGACGCCTTTGCGCCTGACATTCTTGGCATCCAAAATAGACATTGGGGTAACAAATTTTCACTATCCTACTCCATAATAATGCTACCATAGCCGAACCGCTCCACAGGAGGATGAATTTTTGACAATTTCAGCTCCCAAATGCGTCACAAAAAGGGTTAAAACCCAGCAAAAATAGGTCAGATGTTCAAAAACTGCATAAGCATTCAACAGAAAACAACTGAAGGCACCCTTAAAAAATTCATCTTAGGTCAAGTGACTCATCACTTCTCTCATGTCGGTCATTCCTTCATCGATTCGTCGCTTGAGGGGGTAGTCACACTTAGTCACCAATAAACAAAAACACACCCAATCAAGGAAATGGCACGCATTCAAAGGATCATTGACAAATACAATCACACCCCTACTTGGGGCAGAAAACAAGCAATAATCACAAGCTGATCAAACACTTGGCATTCTAGAATCATGAACTCAAGGTTCCCATAGACAAAAGGTTGCGCCCTTTGCCTATTCATGATCGAACAATGTCCAAGATCAAGCAACACCTCACCAAAAAATATTAACACTTGAATTAAGCTCCTTAGCTCGTCAGAAGCAAGGATTCAAGAATGCGTGCCCTTTCCATACTTGGGGCATCAAAATTTGGTTATGTTACTAAGAAACCCTAATCATTAGTGCTTTGGTTATCTATTTTTGCTCAGCACTACGCCATGCACAGCATATCCAAAAAAGGGGCATTTGTAGACACCAAAATAGCACCAATCCGATTATGTAATGACAAGCACTGATTGAATTGACATACATATCCCCTAGGGTAGCCCCCAGAGGTTAAACAGTGGTCCTAACCACTCCCATAATAGTTTGGAAGGTCAGAGGTCAATTTGGCACCTTTTTAGCACTTTTCTCCCTACTCGTCCCACCCTAGGACGATTACAAACTGGTATTCGTCCCACCCCGAGATGATTATCAGCATTCATCCTAGGGTGGGATGATTAGCAGGTTTGACTGGAAAAAATTCAAACCTCGATAGGTCCACCACTTAACTACACCTTTAGGGCATGCAATTACGAGGAATGACTTCAAATCAAGGAGAGGGACTTCAATCAAGCATGCCTTAATCATGGAGGCCTCATGGAAAGAGACTCTAAATCAGGGAAGAATATTTTCTCCCAAAATAGGACAAGCAATTCAAGTGGTGCCCTCGCATGTGCATTCAAAGAGAGAGACACTAGGTCTATAAATTGGTGAGTCTTCTCACCCCAAAAAAAGGGACAGAGCAGGAGCATTTGGAGCAACGGAGTGCTGCTGAATCAAACCCTTACTGATGCAAGAGCATCCAGCAGCATCTGATGCAGAGGCATCAAGTTTCAGGAAAGTCGGTGCTGCAGAGTTAGAAGAAGAGAAAGCAGAAGGCAAGGAGGAAGAAAACCGTCACGATTTCGCGATGTGTCACGAAATCACGACAGAAATTGGCAAGGAGAGCAAGGGGGAAAACTGTCACGATTTTGTGACATGTCGCAAAATCACGACATGTCACAAAATCACGACAGCAGCAGCAAGGCAGAAGCGGAGGCAGAAAAATGTAGCGAAATCACGACGTCGCGATTTCGTGACATCACGAAATCGTGACGTCTCAGTGAGGCGAAAGCGGAGGAGGAAATTGGTAGCGAAATCGTGATGTCGCGATTTCACGACGTCGTGAAATCGTGACGTCTAGGCAAGGAGGAGGCAGTGGCAGAAAACGGTAGCAAAATTGTGACATCACGATTTCGCGACATCACGAAATTGTGACGTCGAAGCAGCAGCAGGAGGGCGCAGTGGAGTTGTCACGATTTTGCGACATGTCGCGAAATCACGACAAGGAGCAGGCAGCTGGAGAAAGCAGTTGGAGGTGTCACGATTTCGCGACATGTCACGAAATCACGACTGTCGCAAAATCACGACAGCAGAGCGGGACAAAGGCAGAGCAAGGCGGAAGGTGGCCGAGTGGTCGCGATATCGCGACATGTCGCGATATCGCGACAAGATTATGAAAAGCAAGGTGCAGCGAGAGTTGGTCGCGATATCGTGACATGTCGTGATATCGCGACCAAAATGAGAAAAGAATGTAGGGAGACAGAAACGTCGCGATATCGCGACATGTCATGATATCGCGACAGAGAGAGAAAAAGGTGTGGGAGGAGACAGAGATGGCAGGAATGGAATTTTCAAGGGTCGTTCAAAAATGACACGTGGCACGAATTGAAGTTAAAGTGGGGGACTACCCAGAAGCGCAGAAGACGAGAAGGATGGGCGCGCAAATTTTTTTGACGGATTCAGAGATGACAGGGACCGTGCGGAGAGGGGTCATTAATCGGGTTGGTGTCCCGATTTTCGTGTGAATGTATTTAATCGGGTTGGTGAACCCATTTGCGTGGGAGTTGATGTGTGAGAGGGTCGGGGCCTCTATAAAAACCCAATTTGTTGTTTTAGTCGGGACGGTGGATCGGAGAATGCACGCAGGAGTAGAAGTGTAAAGCTAAGCCGAGAGCTAGCTATTGTAAGCCTGCGGGCTGTATGCATGTAATTTTTAGATTTCTTAATGAAAATTAGGGTTTGATGAAGAGTGTGTTTTTCGGTGTGCCATTAGTGGTATCAGAGCAAGTGATTATGAGTGCGTAAACAGACCGTCGGCCATGAGGCAGTTTGCGCCAGGACCTGCGGGAGGGTTCTGAGAGAGGGTGAGTTCAGATCCCGGGCGTGTTAGCAGATCACCGGACGTGAGGCAGATACACTAGATCGTTAAAGCTTTGTAAGAAAAGCTAAGAAAAAAATGCATTCTTGAAGAAGTCGGGACCGGAAGGAAGATGAGGTGTCGATAGAAGAGTTCGAAGCTTTGTAGCGGCAATTAAAAGCCCTGCAAAAAGAATGGCTCGCAATAAAGTCGTGGGAGCAAGAGAAGCGGCAAAGAAGACGGGAAGAAAGAAAGAAAAAGAAATATGCCAAAGTGCATCAGAAGGAGAAGTTGAAGAAGGCTATGAAAGAGTGCAGCAGTACCGGGACCTGCCCAGAAGAAGACAGATTTTTCTGTGCCAGAGGAGGAGTTGAAGTTGGCTGCAGCAGAAGTTTGCAGCAATGAGGAAATCTGTCTGGAAGAAGATATAAGTATGGACCAGGAGTCGAGGTTAAAGCAGACTACTGAGGCAGAGATGAGTCTGAGAGTGTTGCAGGAGGTAGCAACCGGACCAAGCAGAAGTGAAGATCACTTCTCCACATACCCCGGGTGTCTGATGCAGGAGCATCCAGCAGCATCTGATGCAGAGGCATCAAGTTTCGAGAAAGTTAGTGTTGTAGAGTCAGAAGAAGAGAAAGCAGAAGGCAAGGAGGAAGAAAACCGTCACGATTTCACGACGTGTCACAAAATCACGACAAAAATTGGCAAGGAGAGCAAGGGAGAAAACTTGTCGTGATTTCGTGACATGTCACGAAATCGTGACATGTCACGAAATCGTGACATGTCACGAAATCGCGACTGCAGCAACAAGGCGGAAGCGGAGGCAGAAAAATGTAGCGAAATCGTGACGTCTCAGCGAGGCGGAAGCGGAGGAGGAAATTGGTAGCGAAATCATGACGTCATGATTTCGTGACGTCGTGAAATCGCAACGTCTAGGCAAGGAGGAGGCAGTGGCAGAAAATGGTAGCGAAATCGTGACATCACGATTTCGTGACGTCACAAAATCGTGACGTCGGAGCAGCAGCAGGAGGGCGCAATGGAGTTGTCATGATTTTGTGACATGTCACAAAATCGCGACAAGGATCAGGCAGCTGGAGAAATCAATTGGAGGTGTCACAATTTCGTGACATGTCACGAAATCACAACTGTTGCCAAGTCGCGATAGCAGAGCAGAACAAATGCAGAGCAAGGCGGAAGGTGGCCGAGTGGTCGCGATATCACGAAATGTCTCGATATCATGACATGTCGCAATATCGTGATAAGATTATGAAAAGCGAGATGCAGCGAGAGTTGGTCGTGATATCACGACATGTCACGATATCGTGACCAAAATGAGAAAAGAACGCAGGGAGACAGAAACGTCGCGATATCGCGACATGTCACGATATCGCGATGGAGAGAGAAAAAGGTGCGAGAGGAGAAAGAGATGGCGGGAATGGAATTTTTGAGGGCCATTCAAAAATGACACGTGGCACAAATTGAAGTTAAAGCGGGGGACTACCCAGAAGCGCGGAAGACAAGAAGGATGGGCACGTAGAATTTTCTGACGGATTCAGAGATGACAGGGACCGTGCGGAGAGGGGTCATTAATCGGGTTGGTGTCCCGATTTTCATGTGAATGTATTTAATCGGGTTGGTGAACCCATTTGCATGGGAGTTGATGTGTGAGAGGGTCGGGGCCTCTATAAAAACCCATTTTGTTGTTTTAGTTGGGACGGTGGATCGGAGAATGCACACAGGAGTAGAAGTGTAAAGCTAAGCCGAGAGCTAGCTATTGTAATCATGCGGGCTGTATGCATGTAATTTTCAGATTTTTAATGAAAAGTAGGGTTTTATGAAGAGTGTGTTTTTCGGTGTGCCGTCACTTACCGTCATTGTGCTTCTTACATCCTTGATCTCTCTTTTGGAAGGGAGGCTACTGGGTGATTATTGGAAGCACAATCCAAACCCAAACTCAAATATTTGGCCACAATACCCCACCAAATTTGTCGACACAACCCCATAAGATGTTTTGGACCCATCCCAAGTGGATTGGTGTTGAAACCGAGCCCCAAACAATGGGCATCCTGCCCCCGGGTGCCCCCCGCACTACTACAGTTATAATCTCCCCCACCCGAAGTGATTAGAAATCTATGGTATATTTCCATAATTTTTCTTTTGCATTTGATTCTAGGTCATTTACATATGCTGCTATTCAAGTTTCATATGATTCTGATAATTTTTGGCTATGATTTTGTTATTTCTCGCTTTCGCTAACATACAGGTAGCATCATCAAATACAGGGCGATCGAGGCCAAATTAGCCAAATCCAACCTTCTAGGTCGTCCCAAAATGCCCCGTTTTACCTAACCCCAACTTTGCAGGTGTTTTGGAGGCCTCTGGAATTGACATTTAGGAGGTGGATTTCTGACAGGTTATGATAGTCCTAATTGTCCCACCCCGGAGCGATTAGAAATATGTGGTAGATTTCCTGATTTTTCCTTTTGTAGTGGGTTCCTGGTAATTTTTTATTGCTTATGTCAAAATTTCAGCTCATTCTGATATGTTTCAGTTATCGTTTTAATTATTTTATGTATGTGCTGACCGCAGGCCTTGGGGATCGCATGTTTCTCTCCATTCGCAGGTGCTACTAACCGTTTAATATTTATCTAAATGCAATATCTCGACATCGGAGGGGAAACAAGGAACTATATACATATTCATGCAAGTGACGATGACGTTTGGTCCACCTATTTTCAACGTGGGCACGCAGAAGATCCCCAAGGGGAATGTATCATTCATGGTGTAACCAAACTATGTCCGACGCTCCTAGCCCCTAAAAATGGAGGAGATGTATTGTAACCTGATTTCAAGCAAATTAATAAAATAAAGGGCCACACTTTTACACTTGCTTTCAATATCATTTCATTTCATTCGTTTTCCCTCTTTTCATGCATTCTCGTTCATAGGACTTAGCATTGCATTTCCCTTTCGTTTTGCTTTCGTATCCTCGTGCTTTTATAAGTATAGTGGGATCACTTATAGCATCACACACACCTATGTAGACTCATTTTATTTTTATCATAGTTGATGAATAATGTAATGTGTGATATCACTCCCATGGATTATTGTGGTTTACTAATTGACAAACCCTATCACTATGATACGAATGCTACTTATGATGCAAGAAAAATTACTTACACTTTGATATTAGACAAAAGTCATATCTAATTAATTGCACTCAACAAATAACCAATTTTGTATTAATTTGCAAACAAGCACACAAGGCTATAAATCAAGCACAAGAATTGCAACTCATGTTCATAAGGTCATAAAATGAAGGAATCCAAGCACTACTTCACAAGTCGACAAGGCATGTTTAACTAAATAAAATTTTACAATCATATTCTCATATGTTTAAGAAACCCTCCAAACTTCGTCTTATTTGACATATCAATCGTAACATAGATATTATTCATGGTGTTTCCCTTCCCAATGCACCAATATATAGACAATTGGTGCTTCAATGGAAGAAATTAAAAAGCAAATCCAAGACTTATTTTCCAAAGGATTTATTAAACCAAGTACCTCTCCTTGTGCCACACAAATCTTGCTCATGCTCAATAAATATGGTAATTGAAGGCTATGTGTTGATTTAAAGGCCACACAAAATTAATGAACTTTTCAATCAGCTACAAGGGACTAAGTACTTTCTCAAGATTAATCTCAAAAGTGGGTATCATCAAGTTAGAGTTCAGGTATAAGACACATAGAAAATGACATTTAAGACTAAGTTGAGCTTTTTTGAATGGCTTGTAATACCCTTTGCTCTTACTAATACTCCAAGTAAAATCATGAGGTTAATGAATAAGGTGTTTACAAATGATCTAGACATATTTATTATCATTTATTTGGGGGATCTTATTTTGTACTCTCCTACTTAGAATATTCTTTTAGATAATCTAGAGTAGGTTCTTAAAACGTCTAGAGAGCCAATTATATGCAAACCTTCCAAAATATTCTCTTGCTCAATCCTCCATTTCATATCTTGGTAAATGAACAAGGTATTCATGTGGATCCTACCAAGTTTGAAGTCATCCTCAACTAGCTAAATTCTTCCACCATCACATAAATGAGTTTCCTTGGACTTGTGATTTTCTATCACAAGTTCATAACTAGATATTCCACTAGTACATCCCTCTTGCATCATTTAACCAAATCCAAATCTACATTTCAATGGGTAAAGTATCATGCTCACACCTTTGAAACATTGAATCATAAACTATGTACAACACCTATCCTTGTCCATATTTACCTTTCTCATCCTTTTGAGATAGACACAAATGCATCACAAATTGCCTTGGGAGTAGTATTACAGTAGAATGGTCATCTAGCAGCCTACCATTTTGAGATATTATTAACTGCCAAACAAGAGTATTCCATATATGAAAAATAGTTTTATGATTTGGTAAAATCTATTAATTATTGGAGATATTACCTTCTTGGTAAATATACTATTGTATTTACAATTCCATGCCCCTTAAGTTTATTCAATCAAAACACAAGATTGAGGAAACTCATCACATGAAATGAGTAGCCTATTTGTAGCATTTTAACTGGTGATCAAGTACAAGAAAGTGACTAACAACATTATACTAGATTGTTTGAGTCACCCTCCAACAACTTTAGCTTTGACAGTTGTGACTATTTCCCACATTGGTTTCCAAACTTTCCCTACATGATATGCTCTTGATCCAAATTATGGGAAATTTTACAAACATATTTTACATCATTCCTCTTGCAATCTAGGTCCTTTTTAGGATTTTCATATAAAGGATGGTTTATTTTATGGGTTGGATAAACATTGTGTGCCATAGGATCATCGGTTGTCTCTTCTCAAAGATGCACATTCTACACTCTATGGTGGATATTTTACAAAACACAAGACTCTTCATCACTTGTAGTGGTTTTTCTACTGGCCTCACATGTACTATGATGTCTTATAGTTTTTTAGGCAGTGTGCTATTTATTGTCACTCGAAGCTAGGTAATAGGAAGTTGGGCCTTAGTATTCCCTTTTCTATCCCTTCTTGTCTTTGCAAAAGCATTTTTATGGACTTGGTGAATGATTTTACCATGACAATTCGACAACATGATTATGCTTTTGTGGTTTTATATTAATTAAGTAAGATGGGTAAGTTAATTCTATGCTAAAAGACCAATTCTACACCTTAATTAGCATAACATTTCTTTGAGATAGTATAATTCTCCTTTGGTCTCTCTACAAGTATTGTATTTTAAAGACACTCATGCTTTATGGGTCACTTTTGACACTCTTTGTGGAATATTTTAGAAGTCTCTCTTAAATTCTCCATTTACTTTCATCCACAATCAAATGGGTAGACTAAAGTTGTTAATTACAATCTTGTATAGAGTTTGAGGATCTATCATCACACTTCTCCAACTAGGTGGGATTTGAGCCTCACATATAAAATTCCTATAGTAGAGTCGTTCATACATCCTATAACACTTTTATTTTGAGATTTATCTTAATTTTTAGGCTTTGGCACCATATGAGTTACCTCTATCATTTTCCTCTCTAGCTACTATTCACATTCAAAATGAGCAAGATAAGGTAAAATATTTCATACAACCCATGTAGAGTTTTCATTCAAATGTGGTCTATATTTTGTAGAAAACTCAACAACAACAAAAGTGAACAATGGATCGACATCAAATTCCTTGTCCTTTTTTGTTTGGAGATAAATTTTGGCTCTACTTGGATAAATGATATTTTTCAAAGAAGACACATAGTAAGATAAAACCACTCCACTATGGGCCTTACACCATACTCTAATAGGTGTTTGTGAATGTCTTTCACCTTGATATTTTGGATCATCTTGGCATTCATAATTTCATCAATATGGATCTTCTAAGGTTGTACAAATATTATACTTTAGAGATCAATCCTATCATCACTCATCCGGTAGATGTTATACATGATTTTTAGCTTTTGCTTTATTTTGACTGAGTTTTAGACATGAAGACTTATCAGAATAGACAAGTTTCTTCCACTTCTTGTCTTGTTTCCCATTGAGGTCAGCTTCCATACCAGGCTCATTGGATATCACACCATCATATATCCTAATATTTTTATTTTCTCTTGAGAGCATTGGATGCCAATGTCTTTATGGTGGGGAGGGATGACGAGGAATATTAATGATGTATAATGTTATAGTTAGGAGGTTTAGTATTGTTTATTAGGCTTAATAATTTTTATTTTCTCTTATGTACCATATGAAGCTTCTTAAAACTTATGTTAACTCTAGTTTGTTAGATTTTTGTTAGCTTCTAGTATTAGTTTGTTAGTTTGTTAGGATCTCTAGCTAGTTGGTTGTTAGCTTTATTATATTGTTATCCATATTTAATAATTAGGTATTTGTATGCTTATTATTCTTTGTTTCTTGTATGCTTCTTCTTGGTGCTTACTTAAGCATCCACTATAATACAATTTGTAGCTTCATGTCAGTTCCACATCAAATCCCTTAGAGCAAGACAAACCTATAGATAATAATTCTTACTATAAAAAATATAAAAAATAAGAAATATCAACAAATATAAAAGTGTTGGTGGGAATGAAAAATAAGATAAATACCAAAGAAGAAAAAAATAAAAGGAAAATTTGAGGAATATCAATATGGGAAAACAAAAGCAAATATCTTAAATGTTCAAAGAAGCAAAGGCTAAGACCATAAATAAAAGAAAATGTGATGACGAAAAATGATATCTTGGAATATTAGAGGCATGAATAAGACCCCAAAAAAATGAGGTATTGGGGAATTAATAGAATGTTATAGCCAATATGTTTATAATAAGGAAACCAATTAGATATTTGTGGTGTTGATCTTTATTTTTAGGTTATTTATTGCACTTTGAATCCTAATTGGGAACACTAATGATGTTTTATGTAATAGTTAGGCTCAGGATTGATTCTTAGGCTTAGTAATTTTTATATTGTCTTATGTACCACAAGAAGATTCTTACAACTCACGTTATCTCTAGTTCATTAGATTTTTGTTAGCTTCTAGTGTTAGCTTGTTAAGTTGTTATGATCTCTAGATAGTTGGGTGTTAGCTTTATTATCTTACTATATAGATTTAGCAGGAAGATATTTGTATGCTTATTATTGTTTGTTCATTGCATGTTTCTTCTTGGTGCTTATTTAAGCATCCACTATAATACAATTTACAGCTTCATGTCAATTCTACATTAGTGGTATTAAAGTAGGTGGTGATCAATGGTTTTGGGTTAGTATCAATATTTATCTTAATCACATTGTGGCTTAAGCCCATGCACAATATATGAGGAAGTGACAATTGAGTCGGAAGACTGTCATCTATATGAGTTATGTTTTCACAAGGATGAAATAACTTTATAACTTGGATAACTCATTGTTTTGGAGATTCTTCTTCTGCTTTGCATAATATCTCTATCTAACTTCTTCTGAATGTTCAAGCATCTTACCACCTCATCCACATAGGTGTAATATTATTTACCTCAACCATAGGTATAGGAACTTATTATAAATTGTGTTGATGAGTTGGTGTCTTGAAATTAGTTTGATGGTGATTTAACCTACCACATTGTTGTAGTTTTTGTTTATCTAATGAGTCATCATACTCTCCATTGACATAGTATTTAGTTAATCTGAGCACACTATAGCTCCATTTTCACTCTAATTTTGTGCAATAATAATGGTCATTTTGATAATTAAACAAACATGTTGTCCAATATTACTTCTAATTATCATTAACATCAATTTGCTATTGTCCACTTGTACCAGTTTGCAATTATCTACTCCATGTGACAGTCAAAATTTTGATATCAACTCTATCAATATCAAGTTTTACAAGTTATCTCATTGATTAACTTATCAATGTCAATGTATGATAGCATCATCAATGAACGGTTGAAGACACATTCATTTAAACTTTGATGCACTATCGATATCATTTTTTGTCATCAAGGTCAACAACTCTAGTCTTGAAATTTTTAGCAATAATTAACAATAAAATAGCAATGAACGACATTCTCCACAGAAAACTTCTTGATAGCCACAAAAGCCTTTGGATAACAATGGAAGAATAGAAAATTAGCATCGCTAAGCCCCTCACCCTTGGTAGACTATATGGGAAAATATTTTTGGCATAAAACTTGATGATGCAACACATGGCACTCAGCCATTATTGCCACATAAAACTCCTTCACCATTGGTAAATCAAGAACTAGCCATTGGAAAACTTTCTCGACACGTTTCATCATTGGTGTTTCCTAGGCATGCAAGTAGCCATTGGAATTAAAATTTCTCCATAAGCACAAATGAAAATCAAATTGCAAACCAAAAAGAGGTAAAATTTTATACGTTATTTAGTGATTAATCAACTAAGTACTTTTAATTAATTAATTACTTCAATTATCTGGTGTCTTTTTTTGTAAAACTAGTTTGTATTTTCATTAAATAACCCATTATTTATAAATTGATGACTTAGTATATAAATTTCCAAGCCTCACCTTTGTAATATACAAGAATTTTTTCTTATAATTGCTTGGAAATTGCATAATCTCGGTTACCCCTTGTTTTGAAACTTTTTATTCCTTTAGGAATAATTGTTTAACTCCATAAAACTATCACCCTCTTATACTATGACTACCAATTTAGTGGAACAAATGGTTGCATTAGCAAATATAGTTAGTGTCTTGGCTAATAAGGTCAATGATATAACTATCCAAAATACCCCAAGTGATGTAAATATCTACAATAATGATATTTACTCCAAAACTAAATGCAAATTCAAATTGTATTATGGTTCTTGAGGTCCAGATAAGTTGAGTAGTTGGATCCTTTATAAAACTTAAGCTCCTTTGGTTATCAAATATTTTGATAATGGAATGACATGAAGGCCAAAATCCACTCAACACTTGGGAAAATCTTATCAAGGTTTTGAAGGAGAACTTCTCTTCTTCTAATTATAAAAAATATCTCATTGTAAAGTGGTTTTGGTTGTGACAAAGTAATAATTTGTTTGTGTAGGATTATATTTTTTAATTTAATTGGCAGTGCATCTTACTTAGTGTGAAAAATGTAACTGTTGCACATATCATTAAGATCAAATTTAGATTATAGGAGCACATGTATAGGTATTTTAAATATACTTCTCTTTCATCATCAAAGGTGACCTCCAACCATGCACAGCTTGACAAAAATAAACATGTTGCTTAAACAAGAGGGTCTCATTCTTCTTTTTATTTAGGCACTCCCAAGTCTCCAAATTAGCAGCAATAAGAATAGAAGGTGAAAATGTCTTCTTCCTTCTTTTCTTTTCCTTCTCCCATTTGATTTACTTCCTCTTATTATTCTTCATCAAAAACTTCTTCTTTCTCTAAATCTCAAAAGGATTGTAATTTTTGTAAGAAGAAATGATATATTCGGTTCCAATATTACAAGTTCAAAAATATGGGAAGAAATTATTGGTTGTACAGTCTCCAAATGAAGACCCAAAATATGGTCACATTGAGACTATAGGGGAATATAGAACATATAATGAGTTAAAATGTAGATTAAACAATGTCATATTTATGAATCAAAACTCTTAAATAGGTGACTATGATAACTTGTTTGTCATAAAAACTCACCTTACTCATGATTATTCAGTTGATTGTATAATCAACAATGACTCACAAAACAATTTGATTGTTAGGCCCATTGTTGATAAGTTGAAGCTACCTTTGAATGCATATCCTCATACTTATTAATTTGGATGGAAGGATAGTGGGACCACCACTAACATCACACACACATGCACGGTCTCATTTACTTTTGATCCTATGTTTGTAGATAAAGTAATGTGTGATGTCACTCCCAAGGATTATTGTGGATATACAGCTTGGCAAACCCTATCAATATGATAAGAACATTACTTAAATGCATATAAAAATACTTAAGATTTACTATTAGATACTAAGTCATATCTAATTAATTGCACTCAACACATAACCAATTTGGTATTACATTGCAGACAAATATAGAAAGTTGTAAATCAAGCAAAAGAATTGGCACTCATATTCATAAGGCCATAGGATGAAGGAATCCAAACACCACTTCATAAGTCTACCAAGAATGCCATACTAAACAAAATTTATCAATCATATTCTCTTGTTTGTAAGGAACCATCCACACTTCCTTTTGTTTGAGATATCAATAATAGCATGGAGATTGTTCTTGGTGCTTCCCTTCCTAATGCACCAATGTATAGACAATCAATGCTTCAAATGGAAAAATTAAAAAGCAAATCCAAGACTTTTTTCCAAATAATTTATTAAACCAAATACCTCTCCTAATTCCTCACCACTATTGCTTCTGCTTAAGAAATATGGTACTTAGAGGCTACATATTGATTTCAAGGCCTTAAATAAAATAACAATAAAAAGTCAATATACACTTCCTAGAATTGATTATCTTTTGGATCAGCTAAAAGGGACTAAGTTCTTTTCAAGATTGATCTCAAGAGTGGGTATCATCAAGTCAGTATTTACGTAGAAGACACATGGAAAATAATATTTAAGACATATATGGGCCTTTTTGAATGGCTTGCAATGCTCGTTAGTCTTACTAACGCTCCAGTTATATTCATGAGTTTAATGAATGAGGTGTTTAAAAATAGTCTAGATATATTTGTGATAATTTATTTGGATGGAATTCTTGTTTACTCTCTTATTTTTAAGGTCCATTTAGAGCATCTAGAAAAAGTTTTTAAAACCCTTCAAGAGAACCAATTGTATGCAAATCTTCCAAAATATTCTTTTACTCAATCCTCCTTTTCTTATCTTGGTTTCATCATCAATGAGCAAGGAATTCATGTGGATCCTTACAATTTCTAAGTCCTTATTAATTGGCCTACTCCTTCCACCATTAGAGAATTAAGGAGTTTTCTTAGACTTGCAAATTTTTATTACAAGTTCATTCTTGTATATTCCACTATTGCAAACCCCCGTACATCATTTGAATAAATTCAAAGTTATGTTTCAATGGATAAAGGATCACTCTCATGCCTTTGAAATATTGAATGACAAACAATGTACAACACTTGTCCTTTGGAGTAGTATTAAAGTAGAATGGTCATCTAGTGGCCTACCATTTTGAGGTATTTTTAACTACCAAACAAAACTATTCCACCTAAAATAAAGTGTTGTATGCTTTGGTGCAATATATTAAGTATTGACTACATTATGTTATTTCTAAAGAGGCTATTATATATATATATATATATCACATGTCCCTTAAGTTTCTTCAATCACAAAATAAAATAGAGGAAACTTGTCACATGAAGTGGATAACCTATTTGCAATGATTTCACTTGGTGAGCAAGTACAAGAAAGGGACTAGCAACATTTTAGCAATTTGTTTGAGTAGCCCCCTCTAGTAGCTTTAACTTTGATAGTTGGGACTATTTTCCATATTGGTTTCCAAAATTGGCCTACACGATATGCTCTTGATCCAAATTTTGGGAAAACTTACTATCATCTTTTACATCCTTCCCCTTCCAATATAAGTCTTTTTCAATATTTCCATATGAAGGATGTCTTGTTGCATAGGTTGGATAAATTTTGTGTACCATAGGAGCATCAATTATCTCTTCTCAAAGAGACACATTCTACACTCTATGGTGGAAATTTTAGAAAACACAAGACTCTTCATCACTTGTAATAGTTTTTCTACTAGCCTCACATAAAACATGATGTCTTGCAAATTTTGAGATAGTGTGTTTTTTGTTGTCACTCAAATATAGGTAACATGAAGTTGGGATTTAGTGTTCATTTTTCTATTCCTTCCCATCCTTGGGAAAGTATATCCATGGACGTGGTGAAAGGGTTTCCCATGCTAGTTCAACAACATGATTGTGTTTTTGTTGTTGTAGAATGATTTAGTAAGATGGCTAAGTTCATCCTATTCTAAAAGATCAAATTTCCACCTAACTTAACACAAATTTTCTTTGAGATAGTATAGAGCTCCTTTGGTCTCCCTACGAACATTATATTTGATAGATATTAATGCTTTGTGGGTCACTTTTGATGCTTGTGTGGAAGATTTTATATCTCTCTCTTAACTTCTCCATTACATTTCATCCACGGTCCAATGGGTAAATAAAAGTGGTTAATGGCATTCTTGTACAAATTTTGAGAATCTATCACCATACTTTTCTAGCTAAGTGGCATTTGAGCCTCACTCACATAGAGCATACCTACAATATAGTAGTTCATACCTCCACAAGACACTCTCCTTTTGAGGTTTATCTTGGTTTTAAACCTTTGGCCCCATATGAATTACCTTTATCCTTGCCCTCTCTAGCCACTATACACACTTTGAAGGATGAATATCAAGCAAAATCTTTCATATAGCGCTTGTAGAGTCTTTAGTAAAAGGTGATCTAAATTTTATAAAATACTTAGCAACAACAAAAGTGAACAATGGATTGACAACAAATTCCTCATTATTTTCAAGTTGAAGACTGATTTTATCTCTACTTGGATAAACAACTTTTTTTACAGAAGGTACATAGTAAGCCTTCCACCATTCTCCAAAAAATGTTTACAAATACCTTTTACCTTGATATTTTGTCCCACCTTGGCATTCATGATGTCATCAATGTGGATTTTTTGAATTTGTATCATAATTCTACTTTGGAGACTAATCTTGTCATCAACCGTCCTGTAGAAATGGTACCTAATTTTTATCTTTTGCTTGATTTTGACCAAGTTTTTGAAGAATTATTAGACTTGACAAGGTTCTTCCACTTCTTACCTTGTTGTCCACTGAGGTCAACTTCCACACTAGGCTCGTTGGATATCACACCATTAGTTTTCTCAAAACACTGTGAGTTGTCTCAAAATTTTATTTCTCTCTTAAGAGCATTGGAATCCATTGTTATGGTAGGGAGGGATGATGAACAGTAATGGTGTATGATGTAATAGTTAGGCTTAGATTTTTTTCTTAGGATTAATTATTTTTATTTTCTCCTATGTACCACGTGAAACTTCTTATAACTCATATTAGCTCTATTTTGTTGACTTTTAGCATTAACTTCTTAGGTTATTATGATATTTCTAGTTGGTTGTTAGTTTTTTTATCCTACTATCCAAATTTAGCAGTCAAATATTTTGGCTCACCTTGGCATTCATGATGTCATCAATGTGGATTTTTTGAAGTTCTATCATAATTCTACTTTGGATACTAATCTTGTCATCAACCATCATGCAGATATGGCACCTAATTTTTAGCTTTTTCTTGATTTTTACCAAGTATTTGAAGACTTATTAGACTTGAAAAGGTTATTCCACTTCTTACCTTGTTGCTCACTGAGGTCAACTTCAACACTAGGCTCGTTGGATATCACACCATGAGTTGTCTCAAAACACCATTAGTTGTCTCAAAATTTTCCTTCTCTCTTCAGAGCATTGGAATCCATTGCTATAGTGGGGAGGGATGATGAGGAACACTAATGGTGCATGATGTAACAGTTAGGCTTAGGATATTTTTTTAGGCTTATTTATTTTTATTTTCTCCTATGTACCATGTGAAACTTATTATAACTCATATTAGCTCTATTTTTTTGGATTTTAGCATTAACTTCTTAGGTTATTATGATCTCTTGCAAGTTGGTTGTTAGTTTTCTTATCCTACTATCCAAATTTAGTAGGCAAATATTTGTATGCTTCTTACTATTTGTTTCTTGTATATTTCTTCTTGGTGCTTATTTAAGCATCCACTATAATGCAATTTGCAGCTTCATGTTTATTCCACATCAAATCCCTTAGAGCAAGATAAGCCTATAGATGATAATTCTTACTATAAAAATATGAAATTTTAAAAATATTGACAAAAATAAAAGTTTTAATGGGAATGAAAAGAAGAGAAAGACCCAAGAAGAAAAAAGAAAAGAAAAATCAAAGGGATATCAATATGAATATATATATATATATATATATATATATATATATATATATATATATATATATATATATATATATATATATTTCACAAGTCTTCATAGGAAGCAAGGTTAAGCCCACAAATAAAAACAAACAATTATGATGAAAATGATATCTTGGAATATCAAGGACATGAATAAGACCCCTAAAAAAGAGAGGTATTATGGAATTGATAGGTTTTCTTTTGCTTTGGTTAGTGTAAGAAACCCATACAACTAACGCTTAGAGCTAAGCATTCCTATCCCAACCATAACTTCTAAGGCCAATAGCTAAACTTATCAATAGAGGATTAATACATGACAATATACACACGTCACGGTTTGAACCTTCAACCTCCCGAAGAAGAGCCAAACCTTGAACTATTGTGCTATCCCCTGGGATGAATTGATAGGTTGTTATAGCCAATATATTTATAAGAAGGAAACCAAGTAAATATTTGTGGTGTTGATATTTATTTTGATAAAAAAAAATCTAAATTTAGAAGACAATTTACTAAATATGATTTTGTTTTTTAATGAAAATGATATCAAAGAATGGATTATATAAACATAACAGCCAAAAGAAGATAAATGATATATTTAATAAAACACAATTAATGAATATTTTTTATTTAAAAAAAGTTAGATATGGTTCATTCATATAATTATTATTTATAAAAAATTCTAATAAAAACCATATATTTATAAGAATTTTTAATATAAAATTCTTATCATCCATGTGGTTGTGAGGTCCATTCCTCCTGTGTTTGCTCGAAAAGATCACTGATATTTGTAAACGATGTTCAATAAAAATAAATAAAAAAAAGACAATTAGCTAAATAAGATTTTATCTTTTAATGAAAATAATAGCAAAAAATGGATTGTATAAACATTGAGCTATAAGAAGATAAAGGATATCTTTAATAAAAGATAAATAAAAAATAATTTTATTAAAAATAAGTTACGTATAGTTCCTTCATAAAATTATTTTAATTATTTTGATATAAAAATTCCAATAAATACCACATATAACTTATTTACAAGAATTTTTAATATATATATTTTTTAATTAACACTAAATTTGTATTTTTAAAGTTTATTGTGTGAAGAACAATTTATAGTTTCCTATCATTATTTTCATAAGAATGTATTTAAAAAAAAATCAATAATAATTTTTAAAATATGTATAATAATTAAAGTAATAATAATATTGAAACTACTAACTACAATTATAACAAGTATTTTTTTTCATTATATCTTAGTTAATGGTTTTTAAAGATAGTCAAGTATCCTTTATTTAACTAGTTAGATTCCTCAACATTTAAGGACGATACTAAAGTTCTTACATGGATAATATCTAAGCTTTGTTAAGTTTTGTTATAATACCACTATATAATGATGATGTAAGTTTTGTTGTAATACCACTATAGGATCATGATATAAACTTTATTGTAATATGTTAGGAACCTTCTATTAAAATAAAGCTCATACACAAAAAATACTTAAATATAACAAAAATACATGCAATAACAGAATAATACTATGTAGAAAGTAATTGCATAATTGAACAATCTCACAAAAAAACTCGGAATTGTAGGCCTCTTCAAAGAGGAAACCTCCTTCAATATTTCATTAACTTGCAAAAGGATGATTCGTACATGGTTTCATAGCTTTTTAAATAAATACTTCATGCAAACCCTAACCCTAGGCTCAAGAGTTGGCTTACATGCAAAATGCCACTCAAGCTAGAATCTCCTACCAAATGTCGATTACAATATTTATAACAGTTACATCAAATGGTCCCACTTGCCTAGGGGCACAACATGCCACGTACATTACAAAATAACATTATATATGGGATCCCCCATGTTGGAAGTGTGTCATTACATAATAATGAGAATTACAAAATAATGTTACGATGGGATCCTAACATGTTCTTCCACTTCAAAAAGCTTTGTCCTCAAAGCTGAAGGTGAGGAAATTGGTGTTGGAGCTGATGTAGAGATTCCCATGTAGCATCTTTCGATTGTAGTCCACACCACTGCACAAGAACTTCGATAATGGTGTGATTGCTAAGAGTGCGAGTCCGAAAATCCAACAGTTGGTCTGGTTCAAGCAAGATAGAACCTTCTTCGTCTAACTTTGGGAGTGCATATTGAACCTGTACCTGATTTCCCACCATCTTTTTGAGAGAAAAAATATGAAAAATAGGATGGAGCTTGGATGTAGGTGGAAGGGCCAATTTGTAGGTTGTGGCACCAATCCACTGTAACACCTGATAGGGCCCATAGTACTTTGCAGCAATATTATGGCATCTACGAAGCTGGAGGGACAACTGTTTGTATGGTTGCAAGCAAAGGAAAACCATATCACCCACATAAAAAATATGCTCAGAACGATGTTGATCATCCTATTGACACATCGAATTCTAGGATACCTCCAAATTTAGCTTCAGTTGATGGAGGATATCAGCATGCTGACTGAGAGTATTGTTGACTGCCTGGACATTGGAGTTGCTTGGAATGTAGGAGGAAGACGTCGGTGGAGGGCACCCATAAACTACCTCAAAAGGGGTAGCCTTGGTGGTTGTGTGATAGGAAGTGTTGTACCATCACTCGACCAAAGGAAACCATCTTGCCTAGTGTGTAGGATGAACTGAGGAAAAGAAATGAAGGTAGGTTTCCAAAAAATTATTGACAATCTCTATCTGGTCAACCATTTGCAGTTGATACACTAAACTCATCTTAAGCTGAGTCCCCTGCAACTTAAATAATTCTTGCCATAAGTGACTAGTGAAGTTTAGGTAACGATCGGACACGATGGAGGAGGGTAGACCATGAAGGCGAAAGATAGAATCAAGGAAAATTTGGGCAACAATGGAGGTTGTGTAAGGATGGGAGAGGGGACAAAAGTGAGCATACTTTGAAAGACGATCCACTACCATGAAGATAACATATTTGTCACCTGAATTAGGTAAGCCTTCAATAAAATCCATAGAAATATTTGTCCAAGCCTGGTCCAAAATGGGTAAGGGTTGAAGAGTGCCTAGAGAATGCATTTTTTCACCTTTCATTCGCTAACAAGTATCATAAGCTACCACAAATTCATGAATATCCTTTTTCATACCCTTCCAAAAAATGTGCGTTTGAGTCGTTCATATATTTTGAGAAATCCTGAATGGCTAGCAGATGGAGTAGCATGTAGTTATGTCATGATAAGTTCCCATAGTGACAAATTATGGGGAACAACAAGGCATTGGTGGTAACGCAAATCCTAGCCATCCCAAGTGTATCCTGGACATGAAGTAGGCTCAGTGGTTAGGGAAGCAACCAAAGTCTATAATCCTGAATCCTGAAGTACCTCTTGGTGTAAAGAATCGATCCATTGGGGGATCGGTAATGACATGGCACACAACATACTGAGAGCTTAAAATTGATGAGAGAGAGCATCGGCCACAACATTCTCCTTACCCTTCTTATAGATGATATCATAATCATAGCCCATGAGTTTAGAGACCCATTTTTGTTGTTCAGGGGTGGCAATCTATTGCTATTAAAAGTATTTGAGGCTCTAATGATCTATTTTAATGGAGGAATAATACCAAATGAGATACGATCGCCAATGGGTTACGACATACAGAATTGCCATCATCTCCTTGGCATAAGTTGATTTTCCCAAATTATGTCTAGAGAGAGCTTTACTAGTGAAGGCCAAGGGTAGACCTTCTTGCATCAACACTGCCCCAATACCACGACCTGGAGCATCGCTTTCAATAACAAATGTTTTGGAGAAATTCGGCATGGCTAAGACAGGTGTCATGGTCATGGCATGCTTCAATTCTTGGAAAGCTTGTTCAACAGGTCCTGTCCATGTAAGAGAGTCATTATTTAGCATGGAAGTGAGGGGAGCTACAATTTTATTGTAGTTATGGATAATGTAAGACCTAAACATCCTCGAAGACATTTGAGAGTGTGTGGTTTTGGCCATTCCTAAACAGCTTGGATTTTATTGGGATTAACTTTAATGCCCTCCTTAGTGACAATGTGTCCCAAATATTTGACTTTGGTCAACCCAAAAGAACACTTGTAACGCTCAACATAGAGTTGATATTGTGCCAAAAACTGAATATTATGATTCACATGATTAATATGCTCCTCCCATGAGCGACTATACACTAGAATGTCATCAAAGAAGACTAGAATGAACTTTCAAAGGAATGGACGAAAAATGTTGTTCATGAGGCTCTAGAAGGTGGAAGGGGAATTAGTCAAGCCGAATGGCATTACCAAAAACTCATAGTGACCTTCATGAGTCTGAAAGGCAGTCTTGGGAATATCCTCCTCTATGATCTAGATTTGATGGTACCCCAAGCGAAGGTCAAGTTTAGAAAAATACATAGTCCTATGAAGTTCATCCAGTAATTCATCCACCATCGGGATAGGAAACTTATCCTTGATCGTGATTTTATTGAGCTCTCGATAATCAATACATAACCACCAAAACCCATATTTCTTATGTACCAGTCAAAAGAGTAAGGATTGTTGCTTAGCCGAATGACATCGACTTTTAACAATTCCTGTACTAACTTCTCAATTTATGACTTAAGAGAATGAGGATACCTGTAGGGTCTAATGTTTGGTAGTGCATTACCAGGTAACAAGGGAATAGCATGATCATGAGAGTGATGAGATGGTAATTTTGTTGGCTTAGCAAAAACAAAGTTGTGCTTGGTCAAAATAAGTTGTAAATCCTCAGGAATAGAGTCCTCCTTTGAAGAATGTGGTTGGATCAAAAAAATCTGAGCTATGACACTCCAGGATGATATTTTTAACAACTTCTCCATTCGGTTGGAACTGATAATCTATGATGACCCTGCTTTTAATCCATGGAGAGTGTAGGACTATCCATTCTATGAGAATTGCATCCAAAGCTCATTAAAGTGCCAAGATATGGCTCCAAATGTGCCTAACCATTGAGATCCCAACACAATATCACATCCCCCTAATTGAAGTGCAAACATATCTTGTTTGAGCTCATAGCCCCCAATATTGACCTTAACATTGCAACATTTTTCCTTACAAGGTAAATTCCCACCATTTGCTACCATAACCTCAAAGGAATTACATGTGTGTACATAAAAATTTTCCTGCTTGGAGATGTGGGGATCAATAAAATAATGTGTACTGCCAGAATAAATCAAAATGGTAAGTCGCAATCCTTTGAAATAACCCACAACTTTCATGGTTTGGGGCGTAGTAATGCCAGCAAGAGCATGAACAAAAATTTCAGCTTGTGATTCATCTAGGTTTTCATCCTCTGGTTTATGTGGTTCTTTTATTGATTCAGTGTCAACATCACTATGGTCACTAGTGTCAAGTTCATCAACATTGATGAGGAATAATTTCTTTTGGGTGCACCTATGCACACGAGAAAACTTTTTGTCACAATTGTAGCACAATCCTTGGGCACGTTGCGCATCCATTTCAGTAGTGGTCAAACGTTTGAGTGCAGCAGTGGGTGCAACATGTTTTTGTTCATGTTGATTGTAGAATATAGGAGGAAAATAGGGTTTATCCTATGAAAATTTAGATAACCGCATCTGAGCTAAAAATTTGGACTTGGCCAAACGAGCCAATTGTATAGCTTGCATCATGGATTGTGGTCTAAACATTGTGACCTCGGCTTAGAGATCTTCCTGAAACCCACTAACAAAACAACTCATAAATAACCCTTCATTCATTGCTATAGTTTTGTTGGCCAATATCTCAAATTGTATTTGGTAATCTCGAACTGTCGAAGTTTGTTTCAGCTTTCTCAACTATCCTGTAATATCATCATACTCACTAGAGGCAAAACGAGTGAGTAACTGGGACTCAAATTCTGCCCAAGAAGGATCAAGGATAGTTTTCTACAACCATTGGCTGTAAGGCTTCAGATTCCAAATTTAAAGAAGCCATTTGAACTCGGTTATAAATGGGGACATCATGGAGTCTAAAGAATTGAGCAACACAACATAACCATCCATCAACATCCTTCCCATTGAACTTAGGAAAGTCTAGTTTTGGCATCTTGAAGGGAGTATCATGATCAAAGCAAAGGTGAGAGTCATATTTTCCCATTCCATGATGATACTCAAACTTGCTTGGACCACCTTGTATTTTAGATTCAACATCTACTAGGTGTTCTTCTATGCAAATTCTGGAGATATTTTGGGTAACTCTTAAAGTTTAAAATTTTGTTGTCAAGTTTTCAATAGTTTTTTGTAAGCTAGTAACAACACTTATGGGGTATCCAACATTGTAGTAGTGTTTTGTTCTATATCTTTTTGATGTCCACGAGTGCCACTTGCCATTTGAGATAGCCTTGCACTTTTTTACTCAGTTACTAAAAATAGATGTGGAAATTTAAGGAGTTACTATTTTAGTAAGGGTCCAAAATTTTAATTTTGGAAAGGGATTGCAACACTGATTTTAGACTAGGGTACACTTCAGTAGCTGTTTGATCCGAGCACTCAATGAGCAAATATACTGAATTTCTTGAATTTTTGTGAGCTTCGATTGGTTTCCAGGCGATGTCAAGATAATTTCCTCCACTTGGACTTAACATTTTAGCAATGACTCCTTGAGGGTCTTTGGTGCAGAATAACAAGTAGATTCTATTCCCAAAAATTTGGATCAATATGATTGACCGTTGAAAAGTTATGGCCTTAGCAAGAAAAATCAAAATTTTCTATTTTTGGAAAATGGGTGCAAAAATTGACCAGGGGCTGCCAAGGATAATTTTTTCTGGAATAGGGTGTAAAATTATCTGCTAAATTTTTGAGTCAATCTGAAATCTATGTGAATCTGAATCAATCCATTTTTTTTTGGCCTCTAGGTCACAAGTGGGAAAACTGAATCAACTGTCTCGGATCTATCAACGGATCACCCTGTCATTATCCTGTCACCTGTATTGTGATTACAAACACTGACAGTTTTGTTTCTGACCCTGACCACCTATATTTTTTTACTATTACTGTTTTGAATGTTACTATTACTGACCTGACTGTTACTACCACTAACCTGAATATTACTGTTAATGTCCTGAGTGGTACTAGAATATTGGAAACTGTTACTCCATCCTAAGTACTGGTGCATGTAAATTGTATTCTTCTATGATAGGGAAGTCCTCCGTATGCTCACTTTTTGGGATTGTGAATGCAGGTTTAGCAGAACAGGAAGAAGTGTGTTTTTGTAGGAGGAAGTATTTTAACAGAACCAAGGTATGCTAAGTAAAGGAGTATGTAACACCCATAGGCCCTTTGTTATACCACAGTGATGAACAATAGTGTTTGGACCAATATTTTAGACCACTATCCAAGGAGGATTCCACACATACACTTGAGCACACTATCTACCTCCCTGACAATACGGGAGGGTAATCATCTGGGATGCTATGTCCCATGGAATATGGATGATACAAAGCCAAAAAGCTTCCTATTGGATAAAATTTTGTTAACCCTCGAATGGTCTCCCTATACAACCAAAAATATGTGGGAGCTCGATTTCGTGTGCGAGTGTTGTCTAAGGCCTGGGTATTGGAGCCCGATCACCCCTCACTTCACTAGATGCTTTATGGGGTATCTAGCTTTGCCAATAATGATAGCTCCTTCGTGATATTTTAAAACCCCCGACATAGGGTTTCTAACCTATATATCTATTGAAACCAAAACTGTATTTTTATATTTTTTTATTTACTCGTAAAAAAAATGAACTGTATTTTTTTGGATTTTTTATAAAGGAAAAAATAGAATGAAAAACACATGGAAATTTATACCTAACAAGTGGAATGGATGGCAAGAATCATCGTAGTTGCAACAGAACTCGGCCCTGGAAAGTGCTCTGATACCACTTGTTAGGAACCTTCTATTAAAATAAAGCTCACACACAAAATACTGAAATATAACAGAAATACATGCAATAATAGAATAATACTATGTAGAAAGTAATTGCAGAATTGAACAATCTCACAAAAGAACTCATAATCGTAGGCCTCTTCGAGGGGGCAACCTCATTCAATATTTCATTAACTTGCAAAAGGATGATTCGTACATGGCTTCATAGATTTTTAAAGAAAGACTTCATGCAAACCCTAACCCTAGGCTCAAGAGTTTGCTTACATGCAAAATACCACTAAAGCTAGAATCTCCTACCAAAATGTCAAATATAATCTTTATAACAGTTGCATAAAATGGCCCCACTTGCCTAGGGGCATAACATGCCACGTACATTACAAAATAACATTATATATGGAATCCCCCACATTCGAATTGGGTCATTACATAATAATGAGAATTACAAAATAATAGTAGTATGAGATCCTAACATGTCCTTCCCCTTCAAAAAGCTTTGTCCTCAAAGCTGAAGGTGAGGAAATTGGTGTTGGAGTTGATGTAGAGATTCCCATGTAGCATCTTCCAGCTGGAGTCTATGCCACTGCACAAGAACTTTAGTAATAGTGTAATTACGAAGAGTGTGAGTCCGATGATCTAACGTTTGGTTAGGTTCAAGCAAGATAGAACCTTATTTTTCTAACTCTAGGAGTGTAGATTGAACCTGTACCTAATTTCCCACCACCTATTTGAGATTAGAAACATGAAAAACAAAATGGAGCTTGGATGTAGGTGGAAGGGCCAATTTGTAGGTTGTGGCAGCAATCCACTGTAACACCTGATAGGTCCCATAGTACTTTGCAACAAGCTTCTAGAATCTACAAATCTGGAGGGACAACTATTTGTATGGTTGCAAGTGAAGGAAAACCATATCACCCACATCAAAATTGTGCTCAGAATGGTGTTAATCAACCTGTTTATGCATTCGATTATGGGCTGCCTCCAAATTTAGCTTTAGTTAACAAAGGATATTAGCATGCTGACTGAGAGTAGTGTCGACTTCCTAGACCTTGGAGCTACCTGGAATGTAGGAGGAATATGTCGATGGAGGGTACCCATAAACTACCTCAAAATTGGTAACCTTGGTGGCTATGATATAAGAAGTGTTGTACCACCACTCGACCAAAGGAAGCCATCTAACCCAGTGTGTAGGATGATCTAAGGAAAAGCAATGAAGGTAGGTTTCCAAATATTTATTGACAATATTTGTCTGGCCATCCGTTTGCGGATGATACGCTGAACTCATATTGAGCTGAGTCCCCTGCAAATTAAATGATTCTTGCCATAAGTGACTAGTGAAGGTTGCGTCACGATCGGACATGATGGAGGAGGGTAGACCATGAAGGTGAAAGATAGAATCAAGGAAAATTTGGGCAATAGTGGAGGTTGTGTAAGGATGGGAGAGGGGACAAAAGTGAGCATAATTTGAAAGACAATCCACTACCATGAAGATAATAGATTTTCTGTCCGACTTAGGTAAGCCTTCAGTAAAATCCATATAAATATCTGTCTAAACCTAGTCTAAAATGGGCAAGGGTTGAAGAGTGCCTGAATAACGCATTGTTTCACCTTTCATTCATTGACAGGTATCACAAGCTGCCATAAATTCATGAATATCCTTTTTCATACCCTTCCAAAAAATGGTGTGTTTTATTCGTTCATATGTTTTGAGAAATCTTGAATGGCCTGCAGATGGAGTAGCATGTAGTTCTATCATGAGAAGTTCTCGTAGTGAGGACTTGTGGGTAACAACAAGGTATTTGTGGTAACATAAATCCTGGCCATCCCAAGTGTATCATGGACATGAAATGGGCTCAGTGGTTAGTAAAGCACCCAAAGTCTATAATTTTGAATCCTGAAGTACCTCCTAGTGTAAAGAATCTATCCAATGGGGTATCGACAATGACATGGCACACAACATACTGAGAGCTTCAAATTGGCAAGAGAGATCATCGGCCACAACATTCTCCTTACCCTTCTTATAGGTGATATCATAATCATAGACCATGAGTTTAGAGACCCATTTTTGTTGTTCAGGGGTGGCAACGCGTTGCTCCAAAAAGTATTTGAGACTCTGATGATCTATTTTAATGGAGAAATTATGCCCAATAAGATACGATCTCCAATGGGTTATGCCATGCAAAATTGCCATCATCTCCTTATCTTAAGTTGATTTTCCCAAATTAGGTAGAGAGAGCTTTACTAGTGAAGGCCAAGGGTCGCCCTTCTTGCATCAACATTGCCCCAATACCACGAATTGAAGCATCGCTTTCAATAACAAATGTTTTGGAGAAATTCGGCATGGCTAACATAGGTGTCGTGGTCATGGCATGCTTCAATTATTGGAAAGCCTGTTCAGCGGATCTTGTCCATGTAAAAGAGTCCTTCTTTAGCAAGGAAGTGAGGGGAGCTATAATTTTATCGTAGTTACGAATAAATTTATCGTACTATCCTGTAAGCCCTAAAAATCCTCAAAGACCTTTGAGAATGTGCGGTTTTTGCCATTCTTGAATAGCTTGGATTTTCTTGGGATCAACTTTAACACCCTCCTTAGTGATAATGTATCCCAAATATTTGAGTTCGGTCAAACCAAAAGAACACTTGGAACACTTAGTATAGAGTTGATGTTGTGCCAACAACTGAAGAGTCTGATTCACATGAGTAAGATGTTCGTCCCATGAGCGACTATACACTAGAATGTCATCAAAGAAGACTAGAATGAAATTTCGAAGGAATGGACGAAAAATATTGTTCATGAGGCTTTGGAATGTGGAAGGAGCATTAGTCAAGTCAAATGGCATTACCAAAAACTCATAGATACTTTCATGAGTACGAAAGGCAGTCTTGAGAATATCCTCCTCTTTGAGCCGGATTTGATGGTACCCCGAGCGAAGGTCAAGTTTGGAAAAATACATAGTCCCATGAAGTTCATATAGTAATTCATCTAGCATCGGGATAGGAAACTTATCCTTGATAGTGAGTTTATTGATCTCTCAATAATTAATACACAACCACCAAGACCCATATTTCTTATGTACTAGTAAAACTGAAGAAGAGTAAGGACTATGGCTTGGTCGAATGACATCGGATTTTAACAATTCCTATACTAACCTCTCAATTGCTTACTTAAGAGCATGAGGATACCTGTAGGGTCTAATGTTGGGTGGTTCATTACTAGGTAACAAGGGAATAACATGATCATGAAAGCGACAAGGTGGTAATTCGGTTGGCTCAACAAAAACAGAGTTGTGCTTGGTCAAAATAAGTTGTAAATCTTCAGGAACAAAGTACCCCTCTGAAGAATGCGGTTGGATCACAAAAATCTGAGCTATGACATCCCAGGATGATTTTTTAACAACTTCTCCATTCGGTTGGAACTGATAATCTGTGATGACCCTACTTTTAAGCCATGGAGAGTGTAGGACTGTCTATTCTATGAGAATTGAATCCAAATCTCACCAAAGTGCCAAGATATGACTCCCAATGTGCCTAACCATTGAGATTCCAACACAATATCACATCCCCCTAATTTAAGTGCAAACATATCTTTTTTGAGCTCATAGTCCCCAATCTTGACCTTAATATTGTGATATTTTCCCTTGCAATGTAAATTCCCACCATTTTCTACAATAACCTCAAAGGAATTACATGTGTGTACATAACAATTTTCCTACTTGGCGATGCAGGGATCAATAAAATTGTGTGTACTGGCAGAATCAATCAAAATGGTAAGTTGCAAGCCTTTGAAATAACCCACAACTTTCATGGTTTGGGGCGTAGTAATGCTAGCAAGAGCATGAACAAAAATTTTAGCCTGTGATTCATCTAGGTTTTCATCCTCTGGTTTAGGTGGTTCTTCTACTGATTCAGTGTCATCATCACTATGGTCACTAGTGTCAGGTTCATCAACATCGATGAGGAATAATTTCTTTTGGGTGCACCTATGTCCACGAGAAAACTTTTTGTCACAATTGTAGCACAATCCTTGTGCGTGTCGCGCACCCATTTCAATAGTGGTCAAACGTTTGGGTGCAGCAGTGGGTGCAACATGTTTTTGTTCATGTTTATTGTGGAATCTAGGAAGAAAAGAGGATTTAGCCTATGGAAATTTGGATAACCACCTCTAAGCTAAAAATTTGGACTCGGCCAAACGAGCCAACTGTATAGCTTGCATCATGGATTGTGGTCTAAACATTGTGATCTCAGCTTGGAGATCTTCCTGCAACCCACTAACAAAACAAATCATAAAGAACCCTTCATTCATTCCTATAGTTTTGTTGGCCAATCTCTCAAATTGTATTTGGTAATCTCAAACTGTCGAAGTTTGTTTCAGCTTTGTTAATTGTCCTATAAAATCATCATATTCACTAGAGCCAAAGCGAGTGAGTAACTGGGACTCAAATTCTACCCAAGAAGGATCAAGGATAGTTTTTTGCAACCATTGGTACCACTGTAAGGCTTCAGATTCCAAATTGAAAGAAGCCATTTGAACTTGGTGATAAATGGGGACATCATGGAGTCTAAAGAATTGAGCAACACAACATAACCATCCATCAACATCCTTCCCATTGAACTTAGGAAATTCTAGTTTTGGCATCTTGAAGGGAGTATGACGATCAAAGCGAAGGTGAGAGTCAATTGTTCCCATTCCATGACGATACTCAGAATTGTTTGGACCACCTTGTATTTTAGACTCAACATCTACTAGGTGTTCTTCTATACGAATTCTGGAGGTATCTTAGGCAACTCTGAAAGTTTGAAATTATGTTGTCAAGTTTTCAATGGTTTTTTGCAAGCTAGTAACAACACATACTAGGGTATCCAACATTGTAGCAGTGTTTTGTTCTACCTCTTTTTGATGTCAACGAGTGTCACTTGTCATTTGAGATAGCCTTGCACTTTTTTACTCAGTTACTAAAAATAGATGTGGGATTTCAGGAGTTACTATTTATAGTAAGGGTCCAAAAATTTAATTTTGGAAATACATTTAAACACTAATTTTTGGCTAGTGTCCACTTCGGTGGTTGTTTGATCTGAAAACTCAATGAGGAGATATACTGAATTTATTGACTTTTTGTGAGCTTCGGTTGGATGCCAGGCGATGTCAAGGTAATTTCCTCCACTTGGACTTAAAATTTTAGCAGTGACTCTTTGAGGGTCTTTGGTGCAAAATAACAAGTAGATTCTATTCCCAAAAAATTGGATCAATCTGATTAACCGTTGAAAAGTTATGGCCTTAGCAAGAAAAATCAAAATTTGTTATTTTTGGAAAATGGGTGCAAAAATTGACCAAGGGCTGCCAAGGATAATTTTGTCTAGAGTAGGGTGTAAAATTATCTGCTAAATTTTTGAGTCAATCTGAGATCTGTGTGAATCTGAGTCAATCTAATTTTTTTTTTTTTGGCCTCTAGGTCACAAGTGGGAAAACTAAATCAACTGTCTCAGATATGTCAACTGATCACCCTATCACTGTCCTGTCACCTGTACTATGGTTATAGACATTTACAATTTTGTTTTTGACCCTGACCACCTATATTTTCTAACTATTACAGTTGATTGTTACTGCCACTGACCTAACTGTTATTGCCACTAACCTGACTATTACTGTTACTATCCTGAGTGGTACTATAATATTGCATATTGTTAGAGACACTTGCAAACTCTGTTCTAACTACTGGTGCATGCAAAGTGTATTCTTCTGTGATAAGGAAGTCCTTTGTATGCTCAATTTTTGGGATTGTGAATGCAGGTTTAGCAGAACAGGAAGAAGTGTGTTTTTACAGGAGGAAGTGTTTTAACAGGACTAGGATATGCTAAGTAAAGGAGTATGTAACACCTATAGGCCCTCTGTTATATCGCAATGACGAACAATAGTGCTCAAACGAATATTTTAGGCCACTACCCAAGGAGGATTCCACATATACCCTTGAGCACACTATCTACCTCTCTAACAGTACGAGAGAGTAATCGTCCGGGATGATGTGTTCCGTGGACTATGGATTATACAAGGCCGAAAAAATTTCTATTGAATAAAATTTTGTTAACCCTAGAATGGTCTCCCGATACACCCGAAGATGCGTGGGAGCTCGATTTTGTGCACAAGTGTTGTCTAAGGCCTGGGTATTGGAGTTTGATCGCCCCTCACTTCACTAGACGCTTTATGGGCTATCTAGCTTAGCCAATAACGACAGCTCCTTCATGATATTTTAAAACCCCTAGCACAGGGTTTCAAACTACACAACTACTAAAACAAAAACAGTATTTTTGTATTTTTTGGATTTACTCGTAAAAAAATGAACTATATTTTTCTGGTTTTTTTATGAAGGAAAAAACAGAACGAAGAACACATGGAAATTTATACCTAACAGGCAGAATGGATGGCAAGAATCATTGCAGTTGCAGCAGAACTCGACGCTGGAAAGCACTTTGATACCACTTGTTAGGAACCTTCTATTAAAATAAAGCTCTCACACACAAAATATTGAAATATAACAGAAATACATGCAATAACAGAATAATACTATGCAGAAAGTAATTGCAGAATTGAACAATCTCACAAAAGAACTCAAAATAGAAAGCCTCTTCGAGGGGGTAACCTCCTTCAATATTTCATTAACTTGCAAAAGGATGATTTGTACATGGCTTCATAGCTTTTTAAAGAAAGACTTCATGCAAACCCTAACCCTAGGCTCAAGAGTTGGCTTACATTCAAAATATCACTCGAGCTAGAATCTCCTACCAAATATCAGTTACAATCTTTATAACAGTTACATCAAATGTCTCCACTTGCCTAGGGGCATAACATGCCATGTACATTACAAAATAACATTATATATGGAATCCCTACGTTGAAAGTGGTCATTACACAATAATAAGAATTACAAAATAATGTTAAGATAGATCCTAACATAATACCACTATGTGACAATGATGTAATATAAGTATGTGTGAGATCGATGTTTTAGTTTTCTACCATAGGACGGACGAAAGGTTGGTGGATCTTCTAAATAGTCGAGGCGTTATCCTCTCTGTACACGTCAACACGCCCTTCCCTTTTATTCAATCTCCGCAACAATGCCAACACTCGTTGATTCAAAAAAATTTGTCGCTTATGGACCTTAGATGTGGGGTTCCTCTTACATTATATACAACGTTAGAGGAAGACTCGGTTGCCCCTTCTGGTAGTTTGGCATGAGTAGACCCCATTCCCACACGGATTTTAGTACAATTCCACAAAATAAGCGTTACACCTCTGATCCAAATAAGGCTTTAAAAGTCCGATTCCGTCTCTGGGTCCACGTAAAAGCCCTTTACTTTCCGTGCAATTCCTTACATTCTAAGCCAATGCCCTTCTCTCCAATCCACATTACGCCCCAGCACCGCCTACTTTAAAATAGTATCCCCAACTCCTCCAGTTGTCCACGTATTGGAAATCTATAAAATGCTCTCACAGTTTGCAGCTCCAACTCTAACTGCCCTTTCAGCCGGGAATATCGTCAAAATGTGCAATACGATCGCACAAGTTCGCTCGATAACTGAAACGGGGGAACACTGTTGCAAACTTTTGAAACGTCGGGCAAGTCCTTTGACAACTTTTTTCATGTCACGTGCTCACATGTTTTTAGGTCCACACCTCGTGGAGGCCTCAATGCCAGCTGTACATCGTGCAACCCTGATTTAGGATGACGTTATGTTTATGTCATCCATACTTGTTTATTGCTTTCTCCAATTACCCAAGTGCATCTTTGCGACTTTTAAAGCAATCACTTTCATACGTACATCTGGTTGCACCAGACTCTATCTGACACAGTGCCCTATGAATGGCAAGGAGCAGTAGCAAATGTAACACATATGGCATATATGATTTGTTTGATTTCACAATTATAGTTATTAATCTTAAACTATTGAGACGATTAGTGGCTAACAGCATTTCTTAGTCATCATTGTCTGCTAAGTCTTAATATCATTTTGTTCTTGTACATACAAGAGAATGCTGAAAATAAAAAAACCTATAACTTTGAATCTTGTAGCTAAAACAAATTAACGATATATACACTTAGATTTAGATTGGTATAAGTCATAAGCTTGTGAATCAAAACTTCCATCAGAGTAATCATATTTGCAACCATAACATCTCTGCTGTGTTTACATTACTCTATAAAACAATGTTCTACGCCGCCAACTCAAACAATTTTCTTACCATTTTTTTTAAGTTTAAATATTATCAAACCACTGCATTACATTTCTGTTGCAGGCAACGCTGCATGTAACAAAGATCGTCCCATCAAAACTAGACTGTCATCTTCCACTAAGCTGCATCAACACTACTGCTCTTTAATTGCAACAACTTATTGCCCTAACAGCTGGACTATAAGCGGATCCGACATCAGACTAAGGCCTAAGCTAATTAAACAGTCATAAAGAATAAAAAAGTAAGTACATTATTGAATCGATTAAGCATAAGAGCACATTCCATATATGCATTTCTCCTTTTCACTGCAGCGGACACTGCATCTGCCACAGTTGTCCATATGGTAGGCTACGTCGACACACTTACCGTCACAGCAGGCATATCCGAAGGAGCAATGGATGCGGCAGGAGCCACAGTGGTATCGATCCGTTAATACGTTTACACTCACGACCTCCGGGATGTTGTTCTTCTTAGGTATCGTGTTCTTGTGGGTGGCGCATGATTCGCTTTTCCCCGGTTGATTGATACGCAGATTGAAATAATTGAAATTCGTAATATCTATGAATAATTACAGTCTACATATTTATAGGCATTAAAGGTGGCCAATATTGCCAGGTAATAGGTGGCAGGTAACAACGACTAGCCACATAGATTACATGAAGAAGATAATAATTATTTAATGTAATATTATTGTCCTAAGCAACCTTATCCAATTATTTAACTTAACGGTAATAAATATAAATATGGAAATATTTATCCCTAATTATCTTGTCTTCAGAAACCGACTCAACATTGCCTTCCTCGAATGTCCTTGAACCTCCCTCTCCTCCTTCTATTTCTGCACTTGCTATCACTGCCATTACCGCAGGCACGAGCACGACCATGGCAACCAACCTTCCAGCGAATGCCATGAGCAATAATGCGATCGTGAACTTGGTCGGAAGAGGAAGCCTTTCAGATTGAACAAATTGTTGATGTGCAGCTCTTGGCAGGTAGAAAGCGAGCTCAGAAGTAAAGAGGCCACTTCAATGTTGAAAGCAAAGGCGAGAGGAGGCACTTAAATAGAGGCCATGGAGATGTTAGAAATATTAACCCAGATTTCACGTCTAGGCCGGACTGCGCTCGCGCAGTCAGGGATCCCGACAAAATCTTGACATGACGTCGCACCTACCCTCTAACAGATGTGACGTCTGACATATCTGATCACCGCATAAGTTAATGCCAGTACGAAAATTTAATGCCAGTTCGACGATTGGTCAGAAACCCTAGTTGAGGGTCTGTCATAACCTGTCAGAGGACAAACCCTATCTTCCTCTCCCCACGGTTATATAAGGCAGTTCGGGCTTTTCAGACATAAGTGGAGAAAGGGGGAAAGTGTGAAGAAGAGAGCAGAGAAAGAGAGGAGAGTGTTTCAGTGAGCAGTGTGGCTCATCTGTTTAATGTCCGAGTAGCCGACTCGACATTAGTTTTTCCTTTTAGTTTATCCTGCATCTTAGTCTGCAGATGTTATTATTTCCTTAGTTGAGGACTTCTGTAACCCTCGTTTTATATGAATAAAGTTTGTTGTTGTTTAAGGCATCTGTAGGGTTTCTGGTTATCTTTGTCGACACAAAATAATTTTTTGTTTGTACAAATCGCCTCAGAGCGATTTCTTTCGGGTTTTATAAGTTGGAGTTCAAATCTAAAATATTGCTTTTAGATTCGGTATTTTTCTCCTCCTCTACAGTTCTTCCCAAGCCAGGGAAACCAACGTTGTAGCCGCGCAAGCCTTTGGACAAGAAAATTTTGCAAGGCCAAAATTTGGCTAAGTCTGGAGCTATCTTCCCAACTTCACTGCACAACCAGACTGCGCCTAAGATCTGTGCGCAACCTGACTGCGCCCCAGATCTATGCGCAACCCGACTATGCCCCCAAATCCTTGCGCAACCCGACTACGCCCTAGATCTATGTGCAACCCGACTACGCCCTAGATCTGTGCGCCTACCGACTTCGCCCTTCCCTACTGCGCACTTCACACTGCGTTGTTCGCACTTCGCACTTCGATCCCTCCCGGTCTTCGGAAAAAGAAGAAAAAAAAGGAAATTAAAATTTTTTCAAATTGGTATCAGAGCTACTGATCCCTTGATGCGAAGACCGAAGCAGAATGGCTTCCACTAGCAATAACTTGCAGTTGCAGATCTCGCGCTTCAATGGAAAAAAGTACGATTACTGGAGCATCCAGATGGAGATCATGTTTGGATCTCAGGAGCTATGCGAGTTTGTCAAGAACAGATACCCAGAATCGGTAGATGCAGCAGCACTGGCCACCCTATCTCAAGCAAATAAGGACCTATTGAAAGAGAACACGAAGTAGGACCAGAAGGCCCTCTTCTACATTATGCAAGCGGTTGAGGAGTCCATCTTCTCATGGATCATATCAACCACCAAGGCGAAGCAAGCCTAGGATATTCTGGTCAGCTCCTACCAGAGCATCAATAAAGTAAAGTTGGTGAAGCTGCAGATGCTCAGGAGGGAGTTTGAAAATATGTAGATGAGTGAGTCTGAATCCATGAGTGATTTCTTCATCCGGACGATAGAAATTATCAACCAGATGCGGTTGAATGGAGAAAATGTGTAGAGCTAGATAATCATTGATAAAATTCTCAAAAGTTTTCCTGCTAAGTTTGAATCGGTTGTGATAGCAATTGAAGAGTCGAGGGATCTGACAACCCTCTCGATAGACGAGCTCATGGGTTCATTACAGACACATGAACAGAGGCTAAGTCGTTCGTCTCAAACCTCTCTAGAGCAAGCATTCAGGGCTCAGGTCTCATTTCGAGATAGCGACAGACAAGATTCTCACCATAGCGCCTCTAGTCCTCATAGAGGAAGAGGCAAAGGGGAAAGGCAACAAGCAAGGAGGAAGGTCAAACCCTAGCGAATGAGAGACCAACTGTAATTTCCATCAGCATGGTGGAAGAGGCAGTTCAAGAAATCAGCAAGCTGGATCTGGTTAGAAGGACATGTCAAAGGTCCAGTGCTATTTCTGTAAGAAGTTTGGCCATTACATCTCACAATGCAGAAAACGGATGGCCAAGGAGAACCAGCAGCAAGCCCATTACACGGATGAAACTAGAAATATGACAGGAGGAAATGTGTTGTTGACTTGCAACATTAATGAGTGCCAAAAGAATGTCTGGTACTTAGACAGTGGGTGCAGCAACCACATGACGGGGAACAAGGAGATGTTCTCCCAACTGGATGAAATAGTCCAGTCTGAGATGAATATGGGGAACAAAAACAAGGTTCCCGTAATGGGGAAAGGAAAGATCCTCATTCGCACTAGGCTGGGCAAATGGAAGTAGATCTGTGACGTCTACTATGTGCCTAGCCTAAAGCATAACCTGTTGAGCATTGGACAACTCGTGCAGAAGGGACATACGGTCCAGTTCAAATATGAAGCTTACACCATAAAAGACAAGTCGCATGGGCAGATTGCTACAGTGTCCATGACAAAGAATAAAATGTTTTTGCTACAGATTCAGAATGAATCATTGATGTATTTGATTGTAGTTGTGAAAGATGCTACCTGACTGTGGCATCTTAGATTTGGTCACCTAAACTTCAGTGGCCTAAATCAACTACACAAGAAGTAGATGGTGAAGGGTTTACCCCTGATAGAGCAACAAAATCAAGTTTGTGAAGGTTGCTTAGTCAGAAAACAACATAGGTATTCGTTCCCTTTCGGTCAGTCTTGGAGAGCATCACAGCCATTGGAGCTGGTGCACTCAGACATTTGCAGTCTGATGTAGACCAGCACGTTTTTCGACAATAAATACTTCTTAACATTCATAGATGACTTCAGCCGAAAGACTTGGGTCTATGCCATCAAGTTGAAGTCAGAATCATTTGCCAGATTCAAGGAGTTCAAGGCTCTGGTGGAGAAACAGAGCGGATATCAGATCAATACTCTCAAGACAGATGGTGGAGGTGAATAAATCTCCAACGAATTCCATAACTACTCCAAGAAGCATGAAATTCGAATGCAGTTCACTGCCAGATACACACCACAACAGAATGGCGTAGTTGAGAGGAAGAACCGGACCATCATGGAGATGGCACAAAGCATGATGAAAGCGAAGGGATTACCACATGAATTTTGGGCAGAGGCTGTAACATGTGCAGTATACCTGCTGAACAGATGTCCCATAAAAAGTGTGAAGGACAAAATCCCTCAGGAGGCCTGGAGCGGTGTGAAGCCAAGTGTGGCTCACTTGCTTGTGTTCAGGTGCATTGCATATGCACATGTTCCAGAAAAGAAGCAGCAGAATTTGGATGATAGATCTGAGAAGTGCATTTTCATAGGGTATAGTGAGCAGGCGAAGGCATATAGGCTGTACAACCCTGTGATGAAGAAGTTCATCATCAGTCGTGATGTGAAGTTTATTGAAGATGAATCCTGGAATTGGAAGTCAGAGACTGGCCAGTCAGAGCCAGCAGTAGTATAGTCTGTTGACTTGGAAGAAGGAAGTGTGCAACCACCTACAACTTCCAACAGCAACAACGGTGCCAGCAGTAGCACAACCACTCCATCTCGGTCGCCTCCATGTGCAAGTAGAATCCAAAACCTGGTGATGCCAGCAAAGACAAGGAGCTTGCAAGAAATCTATGAGGCAACCCAAACCCACATAGATGAAGAGCATTCTGACTTTGTATTCTTTACTGAAGTTGATCCAGTAGAGTTCGAAGACACAAGTCAAAATCAAAAGTGGGTGTAGGCGATGGACGAGGAGATTAAAGCCATTGAAAAGAATGATACATGGCAACTGACAGATCTTCCAGTAGGGAAGAAGACCATTGGGGTCAAATGGGTGTATAAGACAAATTTCAACGCCCAAGGAGACATTGACAAGCATAAATCCAAATTGGTGGCAAAAGGCTACAAGCAAAATTTAGGCATCGATTACCATGATGTTTATGTGCCTGTAGCCCGACTTGACACAATGAGGATGATCCTGGCATTGGTAGCCCAACAAGGTTGGAAAATGTACCAGATGGATGTCAAGTCAGCCTTCCTCAATGGAGTGTTGGAGGAAGAGGTCTACATAGACCAGCCAGTAGGTTATGAAATTGAAGGCCATGAGGGCAAAGTCCTAAAGCTAAAGAAGGCTCTGTATAGTTTGAAGCAGGCACCCTGGGCTTGGTACAGTTGGATTGACAGTTATTTTCAAAAAAATAGATTTGTAAAATACCCATATGAGCACACCCTGTACATGAAGACAAATGAGGCAGGTGAGCTCATTATCATCTGCATGTATGTGGACGATTTGTTTTATACTGGCAACAACAATGTCCTGTTTGACCAGTTCAGAACAGCCATGAAGAAGGAGTTTGAGATGATGGACTTAGGGCTGATGAAGTATTTTCTCGGTATTGAAGTTGACCAATCGATAGATGGCATCTTCATTTCTCAGGGTAAGTATGCGAAGGATGTCCTGAAGCGGTTCAAGATGGAGGACATCAAATCTGCCATCACACCTATAGCCACAGGTTTGAAGCTAGGCAAGTTGGATTCAAGGAGAAATGTAGATCCAACATTGTTCAAGAGGCTAGTTGGCAGTCTGATGTATTTGACTGCAACTCATCCAGATATGATGTTCGGAGTCAGTATGATCAGTCGTTTCATGGAGAATCCAAAGGACACGCACTGGAAAGTAGGCAAGAGGATCTTGCACTATGTCAACGGGACGCAGAACAATGGCCTATTTTATGCCAGATAGGACTAGTTCGAACTGGTGGGCTTCACAGACAATGACTGGGCTAGCAACATCGATGATCGAAAGAGCAGCTCCAGGTATGATTTCCATATCAGATCAAGGGCAGTCTCATGGGCGTTCAAGAAGCAACCCATCATTGCATTGTCCACAGCTGAAGCAGAATATATCGTCGTCACGTCAGTCGCATGCAAGGTAGTTTGGCTACGAAGAGTTCTGAGTGAACTGAACTATCCTTCGGAAGGCGCAACAATAATTTTCTATGATAACAATTTTACCATTGCATTGTCAAAGGATCCCGTGTTCCATGGTCGGACAAAGCACATTGATATTCGTTATCACTTCATCAAAAATTTGGTGAAGTCTGGATAAATTCAACTGCAGTTTTGCAGATCCAAGGAACAGTTGGCAGATATTTTCATGAAGCCTTTGAAGGAGGAAGACTTCAACAGATTGCGAGAGCAGCTTGGAGTCAAAGAGCTCATGAAATTAGGTTTAAAGGAGGGTGTTAGAAATATTAACCCAGATTTCATGCCTAATTCGGACTACGCTTGCGTAGTAAGGGATCCTGAAAAAATCTTGACATGACGTCGCACCTACCCTCTGATAGATGTGACGTCTGACAAATCCGATCGCCACAGAAGTTAATGCCAGTTTGACAATTTAATGCCAGTTTGACGATTGGTCAGAAACCCTAGTTGAGGGTCTGTCAGAACCTGTTAGAGGACAAACCCTATCTTCCTCTCCCCGCGGCTATATAAGGTAGTTTCGATTTTTCAGACATAAGTGGAGAAAGGGGGAAAGTGTGAAGAAGAAAGCAGAGAAAGAGAGGAGAGTGTTTCAGTGAGCAGTGTGGCTCATCTGTTTAATGTTCGAGCAGTCGACTCGACATTAGTTTTTCCTTTTAGTTTATCATGCAACTTAGTCTATAGATGTTATTATTTCCTCAGTTGAGGGCTTCTATAACCCTCGTTTTATATGAATAAAGTTTGCTATTGTTTAAGGCATCTGTAGGGTTTGCGGTTATCTTTTTCGAGACAAAATAATTTGTTGTCTGTACAAATCACCTTAGAGCGATTTCTTTTGGGTTTTATAAGTTGGAGTTCAGATCTAAAATATTGCATTCAGATTCGGTGTTTTTCTCTCCCGTATAGTTCTTCCCAAGCCAAGGAAACCAACGTCGTAGCCGCGCAAGCCTCCGGACAAGAAAATTTTGCAAGGCCAAAATTTGGCTAAGTCTGGAGCTGTCTTCCCAACTTTGCTGCGCAACCTGACTGTGCCCCAGATCTGTGTGCAACCCGACTGCACCCCTATATCCATGCACAACCCGACTGCACCCCTATATCCATGCACAACCCGATTGTGCCCCTAGATCTGTACGCAACCCGACTGTGCCCCAGATCTATGTGCAACCTTATTGCACCCCAAATATGTGCACCTCCCGACTTCGCCCTTCCCTACTGCGCACTTCGCAGTATGCTGTTTGCACTTCGCAATTCGCTCCCTCCCGAACTTTGGCAAAAGAAGAAAAAAAAGGAAATTAAAATTTCTTCAAGAGAGCCCATCTCCATCTCGAAGAAATCACCGCTGCAGAAGAAGTTGTAAGTTTGTACAAATTTCGAATTTCCTTGTGCATTTGTTTTTTAAATTTCTTTAATGTTTTCAATTATTAGCAATCTTTTGGATATTGAGGTAAGGGTAAGGATTTAGTGGTAGAGTAACATGATTATTAAGGATAAAAAGATTAAGCAGATTAATGAGCAAATTCATTAAAATTGAAGAAAATTAAATCAAATAGCAGCAGGAACTTCGCACGTTTTCTAGGTGACGAGGGAGCTTCGTTGGCTCAAGCAACGAAGTGACAGGTTCGCTGAGTTTAGCAGTGAAGCTTCACTTACAAAAAATAATGAATTTTGCAATAGTTGGGATCTTCAAAAATTTGGACAGCGAGGGAGGAGCCTAGCTGCATTTTTTTTTTGAAAAGTGGTAGGTTCGGAAGAAATATAAAGTTCGTCAGTTTTGGCACCTTCGCCCAAGAAGGTAGCGAAGCACAACTTCAGGGTAGCTTTAGCAACTTTGGGTAAGGTGGCCTTCAAATCTGTACTTCGGTAAAAATTGCTGCCAAACTACTACTTCGAGGAAGCTAGAGCCCGATCTTCAATTTCGGGCGAAGTGGCAATGAAGTGCCACTTCAGGGCAAAGACTCCCCGAAGTTCAAAAATTTTCGGGAGAGTTGCACCTTAACTTTGACTTTGGGGAAAAATTCTTCGAGGCTAAGAAAAAATACAAAGCAATCCGAAGTGGAGGAATAAGGCAAAAACAAACTCTTATTTGTAGGAAAAATACATGATGCTTGCATTGGAGAGAAATAGAGGAAAACCGAGAGTTTTAGGCAGAGAATACAGATTCAACACAAAACAAAATTTTATTTATCAGAATAAGCGGATTACAAGGCTTCAGATTGAAGCTATTTTAGACATCTGCAAGTTGAATTGCAATATAAACACAAAAAAGGGGTTTTCTAGAGGTTGTTGCTTCCTTCTCCGGTTATTTGTTGCTGCTTCTTTCTCTCAACCCGCAAAATGCTGATTATACTAATATTTATAGCTAAAAAATCAGGACAGGGGCAGGAAGCATTCACCAACCGTCTGACAAAACTTAAATATCGAAGTAGGGTTTCTGACAAATCATCGAGCAAACCCAACTACCTACATGCTTGAAAATTTCAGCATCCAAAATATGTCAGAGATCGGATCTATCAGAGAACCCACCAGCATCAAATATGGTTTAATTTTCTAACACCCTCCTTTAAACCAAATTTTATAAAAACTTTGACACCCAACATTTCCCACAGCCTGTTGAAGTCCTCCTTCTTCAAAGGTTTTGTGAAGATGTCAGCTACCTGCTCCTTGGACCTACAAAAAAACAACTGCACTTTGAGATGTAGTGGCCAAACTTCTTGCAGTAATAGCATTGGAATTTTGATTTATTTTTCTTCTGATTATATCCTCCTTGCTAATTTTTTTGAGTGCATTTTCCTCCTACCTAATGGAAATTGTAGTTGGTCTCACTGTCATTATAGTTTGACCTTCCTCCTTGCTTGTGGCCTTTCCCACTCTTGCCTCTGCCTCTTCCTCCTTTAGAACTATAGGCACCAAGGTGGGAATCTTGTCTATCACTGTCTCAGAATGAGACCTACGCCTTGAATGTTTGATCTAGAGAGGATTGAGATAAATTGCTTAGCCTCTACTCATGTGTCTGCAGGGAATCCATGAGCTCATCTACCAAGAGGGTTGTGAAATCCCTCTATTCCTCTATTGCAATCACAACAAAGTCAAATCTTGGTGGCAGGCTTCGTAGAATTTTCTCCATAATTCTTTAGTTGTCCACCATCTCACCATTCAACCGCATCTGGTTGATGACGTCCGTTGTCCGGGTGAAGAAGTCGCTCATGGACTCCGACTCGCTCATCTACAGGTTCTCAAACTCCCTCCTTAACATTTGCAGCTTCACCAACTTCACTTTATTGATGCCTTGATATGAACTAGCTAAAATTTCCCATGCTTGCTTTGCCTTCGTTGCTGCTGCAATCCTACATGATGTAGAATAGTGCCTTCTGGTCCTTCCAATTTTCTTTCAACAAGTCTTTATCAGCTTGAGAGAGTTCTGCCAATGCTGCTACATCTGTCGGTTCTAGATAACCATTCTCGACCAAGTCCAACAGCTCCTGAGATCCGAATAGGATTTTCATCTGGATGCTCCAGTAGTCGTAGTTCTTGTCGTTAAACCGCGGGATCTACAACTGTAGGGAATTGTTTCTAGAAGCCATGCTTCAATATTTTGTGTCACGACACTAAGACTCTAATACCAATTTGAAGGAAATTAAATCAAATTACAGCGAGAGATTCACACGTTTTCTAGGCGACAAAGGAGCTTCGCTGACTCAAGCAAAGAAGTGACAGGTTCGTTGAGTTTAGCAGCGAAGCTTCAAATACGAAAAATAATGAATTTCACAATAGTTGGGAGCTTCGACAATTTAGATAGTGAGGGAGGAGCTTAGCTGCATTTTGTGACAAAGTGGTAGGTTCGAGAGAAATATAAAGTTCGCTAGTTTTGGGTTGTTCGAGGGTGCTTTGCAACAAATACTATCGAAGTGGCAGATTCGCCCAAGAAGGCAGTGAAGCACAACTTAAAGGTAGCTTTGGCAGCTTCGAGCAAGGTGGCCTTCGAGGCTGCCCTTCGGGAAAAATTGCTGTCAAACTACCACTTCGGGGCAGCTAGAGCCCGATATTCAACTTCGGACAAAGTGACAATGAAGTTCATCTTCGGGAGAGTTGCGCCTTAACTTTGACTTTGGGGGAAAAAATCTCTGAGGCTGAGAAAAAATACAAAGCAACACGAAGTGGAGGAATAATTGAAGAACAAACTCCTATTTACGATAAAAAGACACGATGCTTGTGTTGAAGAGAAATAGAGGCAAACCGAGAGTTTCAGGAAGAGAATACAGATTCAACACAAATCAGGAATTTATTTATCAGAATAAGCAAATTACAAGGCTTCATATTGAAGCTATTTTAGACATCTGCAAGTTGAATTTTAGGATAAACACAAAAAGGGGTTTCATGGAGACTGTTGCTCCCTTCTCCGACTATCTACTACTGCTTCTTTCTCTCAACCCTCAAAATACCGATTATACTAATTATTATAACTGAAAAATCGGGACAGGGGCGGGAAGCGTTCACCAACCGTTTGACAAAACTTAAATGCCAAAGTAGGGTTTCTGACCAATCGTCGAGCAAACCCAACTACCCGCATGCTTGAAAATTTTGGCGCTCGAAATATATCAGAGATCGGATCTGTTAGAGAACCCACCAGCATCAAATCTAGTTTAATTTTCTAACAAAAATATGGTTTTTGAGAATGATAGGATTATGACGAACAAATCCACTAGTTTGAAAAGTGAACATTTCTTTTAGAAATATGGTTTAGAAGTTTTGGTGGACAGTAAATTTTCTTTTACTATTATAAACAACAGATGTTCTTATCAATTAAAGTATAATAAATGTTCTTATCAATTAAGGAATCTCACCCAAACTTGTCAATGACTTTATTTTAATAATAATTTTTTTTTTTTTAAATTATTAACCATCCTTTAATATAATTTTTTTTGAAAAAGTTATTAGCCGTCCTTAAATTCACCCGTGTGATATGACTTCTATGTAACTTGCCGTAGCCACCCGTTTTTTTCCATATTATTTTTAAGAGTTAACAGAGATGTTTGACTTTTTGATAGCAGATTAAGCAAAATGAAACTAAAACCATTTCGGAAAGGCACGAAAAGCTTCCCAAGTCTCGAAGATGGGCAAAGCCTGATTAGAGGGAAAACGAGAAAGAGGATTAAATACAAGTAGAACCTAATTTTGAAAACAGTTCAAGCTTAGTCATCTCTCCGTTTTCAAAAATATGGCAGGTCTCCCGACTGTCCAAGACGATTGTAAAGAAATAAAAAATTATTGTTACAGTAGAAACTGGAATCTTTATTTTGAAGCTCAAGGGGTACATTTTCTTATCAAAGGAATTGTTCCGTAGGCTTGTATGTATTATGCACGCAAGGTTTGCTCTTTTTCTTTTTTCCTTTCTTGAGTTCAACAAATCATATTGAAGTTTCTTAATAGAAATAGAACACTCTACGTGGGACCATCATTTCAGTCCAAATTTAAAAAAAAAAAATCATATATATTTTTCCTTTCATTTTAAATACTATTTTTTCATTTGGTTATATAAAATTTAAATATTTATTTTTAATATTATTATAATATATTTTTTTCTTATCACAAAATTTATTGAGATAAATAGGTACATATTTACTGAGATAAATAAGTACATATATTTGGTTATGGTTTGAAATTTGATTTTTTTAAATAAATCTAAAACCTTAACCACTGTTCCACAAACATTATAATACAATAGCTAAATTATATTTATATAATAAAATCTCATTTATAATTTGATACTTTAAACAATAAAATTATATCTTAAATTATAAAGTCTGATAAATAAAATAGTTATGTATTATAATACTTTAATTACCTATATCAAATAACATTAGCTTAATCAGTTATATTCCTTATTTTTGAAGGAGGATATCCATGTTCAAATCTTGTTAAGGGATACATGCATAATTGCTAAACTATTATAATACAACTATGTGGTAATGATGCAATTCAAATTGGACCAATTTCAATCCCAAATAACCAATTAAAAAAATAGTTTAATTATTTGTGAATTAAAAGAGAGTTATTTTTTATTGTTCTAGATCATTTGGGAAGAGTAGGGAGAGAATATGAATAAAAAGCAAGTGTAAGTAAGGAATGAGCTTTAGTTTTTCTTGCTCTAGATATTTGAAAAATTTATTAAAGTAAAGGATCCATATGATGAAAATCTAGGTACTATAGAAAGAAAGCCATATTTTAAATCTCTAGCTAGAAGGATGTATGCCCAAGTTGGAGACAAGAGGAAGAGTGAATATATAGTGAGTTTGATCCAAACAATAGATGTTACACTAGAAGTGATTATTAAGGATGAGATAATCAAGCATAATAATGGCTTTTAAAAGTAGATGGTTAATATGCCATTTCCACATATACTGGCTAGGGTTTTTGGAATTTCAAAATTGAATCAATTGAAATTGGGGATTATATTCAAATTATTCCATGACTTCTCTTCCTAAAGGTTATTTTTCCTCATCATACTTTTCACTTCAAAATTTATGGATAAAATAATGGGTGTTGGTCCCTAGATTAGGGAAGATATATCCTAAATTTAAGACCATAAAGTGAGTGTTTTTCTATCGAGAGAAAAACTATTAAAAAACTTCTAATGCGGGTTAGGCTTTTCAAACTTTCATGTCAACTTATCAATTAGCATGTTTTTGAAGAATATTGACAATACTCTAAGGTAGTTCATCTAAGAGGGACCACCTACTAAGAAGTGGAAGCATTATATATATTCACATATGTGTTGCTATAGATATTTCAAAGCCTTTGTCATAATATATTAAGATTATATTTAAATGAAGAGAATGCTATTAACAAGTGGATTATGATAACATAGTATTATGATGTTATAAATGTTATGATGCTAGACACATGATAAGAGATTGCAAGTTAAAAATAATAAAAACTAGATAAAATCTTGGTCAGAAGATAATATTCAAGATAAAGGAATGAGATCATATTATATTGTAGTAAAAGTTGGATTATATCAAAGATATTCCACTCCCAGAAAGGATATAAATAAATTCTATCTAAAACATCATAAGAGAAAGACCATCATAGTTTACCTTAATCAACCTTTAGAATAACAAAGAAGGATACAAGGAATGAGGGAGTACCATGTGCAAGTTAAAATTCAAAAGAAAAAATGGTACAAAAAGACATGGAGGAATATTTCTAAACAAAGGAAGTAGAAGAGTTATTCTAGGTAAATTGTCTTCATTTCCTTAAATAGTATTAAATCTCTCATTGCAATAAAAATAAAAGTAACAAAGATATTATCCCTTGCACTTCAGGTTTTTAAGTGTAGCATAATAAAGAGATGAAGATGGGGATATCCATAGCAATTTAGGGTTTTTAATGCACCATAAGAATGTAATTAAAATAGAGGAATACCTTTGCACTTTAGGATTTATAGGGCAATATAAAAAATAAAGTGCATTGAAGGCTATTCTTTGCACTTCAAATCCTTATGAGGAAAACTAATGATGCATGATGTAATAGTTAGGATTATAATTGTTTCTTAGGATTAATAATTTTTATTTTCTCCTATGTACCACATGAAGCTTCTTACAACTCATGTTAGCTCTAATTTGTTAGATTTTTGTTAGCTTCTAGCATTAGCTTGTTAGGTTGTTATGATCTCTAGTTAGCTGGTTGTTAGATTTCTTATCCTGTTATCCAAATTTAGCAAGAAAATCATTGTATGTTTCTTATTATTTGTTTCTTGTATGTTTTTTTTGGTTCTTAATTAAGCATCCACTATAATGTAATTTATAGCTTCATGTTAATTCCCCATTAATGGTATTAGAGTATATGGTGATCATTGGCTTTGGGCTATTTTTAGCCCTTATCCTACTCACTTTTGTAACAAATAAAGTCTACTAACCTAGTTGTACCATAAAATTAAGCCAAGAAATTTCTCAAGGTAATATTTTTTCTAATTTAATTGTTTTCAACCTAAAAAGTACTTTCATGTTAATAGCATTTATGTTTCACCCAATGAATCTTAAATATGAATTTTTAATTAGTATAGGTATATCATACCACTTTAAGATTCAAGACTATTGCAAATAGCCATCCTAGTGGACAAGATTTACCAAATCCTATGAAAGGTATCTTTTGTGGAATTGATTTATCTTATTTGTCATATATTTGTTCTGGCATGAGGGTCGATCCACATTTGGGGTTATACTCTAGGGCCCATAACACCTAGAGGGAGGATGCATACTTTTCCCATCCTTTATCAATACAAAACCTTTGACTAATCGATTGACTTATTCTATATATCTACACGTAAGGGGGTTAGCATACATATGCCTATTGCTAGCTGATTGCCCTACTACTCAATATCAGCAAGAGCCATGCCATTACCCTGGAACTGGACTTAGTCTCAAATTCCCACTTTGATTCACAAACATTTGTCCCATACCAAAGGTTGTGGCAGAACTAGCTTTTATTATTATACTAGTCATATTTAACCATTATGAAACATAGACATAACACTTGTACTCCCAGGAAGAAACCTAGATGTGACATCCCACACTGCCCCTCGTTACTACTCCTAATAGGGTATCTTGTTCTAACCTAATCCTTTAGAATAACAATTGCTCTCGAGTCAAAAGGGATCACCAAGTTGTATCAACCAAATTGGGTGATTTGGTTTAGTCACCTATGTCATGATTTTAGTTCACTTGTCTCAAGTAAAGTTTATTTTATATTTCAACTATGGTTTACTTTGTAAAGTAGTCCCACATACCATAAACTAGTGATAGGTATCCCTAGTTTTGATAGCCAAAAAAAGTTCTTTCTCTATTACCATAAGTAGAAAATATAAAATAATATAATATACTTGAGCATCAAAAATCAATCTTTGAATGTAGTATCACATTTTCTATCAGCCTTCAATAAACTAAACTTTAAGATAAAACTCTCTTTAATAATTTAAAAATTAAAAATAAATTTACACTTTTAATCTAAGTTCTTCATTTATGCAACTTAAAGCTTTTAACATGGTTTTTTCCCATTGGGCTAGGTTATGAGATTTCATATTTAATAACCTCATGTTACCGACATGCACCAAACGGTTATGTTTATTTTACATCTAAACACCCATTTAAGGATTTAAATCCCCACATGCTAATAACTTTATTTTACATCTATAGTTGATTTTGGCTCGACATATAATATTCTTTAGTCAATAATATAGCACTTAGATTTTTAATACAAGGTAACCTTCAACCTATGTTTAACTTAAGAATTGGGTTCTTATTTTTAGCATAACGATGTAAGATAAATTACAGGTTCATTATTTTTTCACTCACATCGATAACCTCTCCTAGGTAATTATCAGGAGCATTAAGCAATCTTTTAAGTTTCAAACCCAATTCCATTAACCTAATATTCCATTTAGTGCATACACACTTTATCTGTAATTCCACTAAATTAATGTTTATAATCACTAATTTAAAAATGTTTATATTTCCCATTTAAGTTCTTTCCTTAAAATATGATTTGCCCCACAAGAAAACTATTTAACCCGAGAAGCGCTAAAGGAACATTGATTATCTCAATAATTGATATTTTTATTTATTTGCCCTTCGCATTAATAAACTGATAAATGTAACCCTCAAATCCTCCATTACGTCTCGTGGAGATTACCTATTATTAAGTTCAAATGAATTTTAAACCATTCAGAAACTAAACTATTCAACACACAGCCATTGGCCATATACATATAAGGTAAATCCGCCAGTTTTATTAAGTTTTCATAAGCTCCTTTACAACATCTATAGGAAATATTATACAAAAATCATATTTCATTTCTGTAAAACATGATAATTAGAATTTAGTTTCCATTATCTGTTCAGCACAATAAACTTCTACAACCAACTCTTTGTCAGACATTCAAGTAGTACATAGTCTGAGTAGTTTGATAGGTTACATAGTTTACATATTACACAAGGATATTCTCCATATACTCTTAGAATTTCCTATCCATATTTATAAATTGAAGTGTGCATCTTCTCCAACATTTGCCTCTAGGAGCTTCAAAGATCCAACAAAATCATTTCCTCCTACTAGCTTTGCTGGAGAGCATATTGAACCAAATTTTCCATTCTTAACATTGGGGATCATAACGAACCTTTTTTGGTTGTAAATGCAATACTAATTATACATGCATCTATCTATGCAGTAAATACCAACAAATAAACAACTATACATACACCATGAAAATAAGAATCCTCTTTCCTTTCACAAAGAAGTCTTAATTGTCCAATTTGTTTTCTACTATTTAGTTTATATTTCATTCGTTGTTCCTTTCATAGCATATACATCCAAATCCAAAGGAACATAAATCTTTCTCTTTAATTTTTCCTTGAATTCCAACATGAAGAATAAAACTATAATTGCCATAGTCTTCACATACCATTTCAAGGAAACATAAACCTCTTTTTTATAAAAGAAAATAAGTATACATTCTCAACAAAAAGTGGATAAGTATTGATCAAACATCCCAGCCCAAATTAATACTAGCTACACTATTTAACCCCCTTGAACAATAAATTCAATTCCAATATGCATTTTAGCCTTCAAGTGGAAACATCATGCGCATACAGGAAACATAACAGAAACACCATTTTTTTAAAATTTAGATTTATTCAATGTCCATCATGCAAAACTAAAAAAATAATAAGTGGACCTGGAAACTCATTTTTCCACACAATTTTCCAAATAAATGTCATCGACTATTAGTTTTTAGATCTATCCAATTCCATTTTCCTCTAAGCATTCCTCTTTTCCATGCAAAACAACTGAAAACTTCCACATTACAAATTCACACAGTAAAACAAACACTTTGATAGGGGAGTTGCACCTAACTTCCACTAATTTTGTTATTGAGAGTATAGTGAAGTTAATGCAATTATGAGAGTATGATGGAATTAATGCAAACATGAGAGGTCCTTTGTGTTATCCTCATACACCATCATTCATTACAATATTGCTACCATAATTAAATCAAAATAAATTAATAAAAAGTCCTTTTATCAACTCTTATTTTTACCATTATGGTTCCCTGTAGACACCAAAACAGCACCAATCCGATTATGTGACAACAAGCGCTGATCGCATTGACACACACAGCCCCTAGGGCAGCCCCCGGAGGTTAAACAGTGGTCCTAACCACTTCCAAAAGTAGTTTTAGAGGTCAGAGGTCAATTTGGCACCTTTTTGGCACCTTGCTCTCTACTTGTCCCACCCAAGGACGAATAATAGCATTCGCCCCAGGGTGAGGCGAATAGCAAGTTTGATCGGAAAAAGTCAAACCTCGGTAACTCGTCGCTTAACTGAGGCTTCAGGCCATGCAATTGTGAGGAATAGCTTTTATTCAAGAAGAGAGACTTCAGTGATGAGTGTCTTTATTTTAGAAACCTCATGCAAGGAGATTTTTAATCAGGGAGTTAGCTTTTCTCTGAAAATAGGAAAACAACTCAAGTGGCGCCCTCGCATGCGCAATTCAAACAAGGAGACCTTAAGGTCTATAAATTGGTGAGTTTTCTCACCCAAAAGATATACAGAGAAGGAGCATTTGAGCAATGAAGTGCTGCCAATTTACATACCTACTTGCGATTTGTGCTTTTACATCCTTAATCTCTCATTCGAAAGGGAGGTTATTGGGTGACTATTGGAAGCACGAATCCGGACCCAAAACCTAATTTTTGGCCACAACTATCCACAAAATTTGTCGAAAACACCCCATAATCAGTTTTGGACCCATCCCAAGTGGATTGGTGCTGAAACAGTGTCTCAAACGGTGGGCGTCCTGCCCCGGCGCTCCCCAAACTGTCACAGTCCTATTCGCCCCACCCCGGGATGATTAGAAATATGTGATATATTTCTCTAGTTTTTCTTTTGCATTTTATTCTAGATATGTTAAATAGGTTACAGTTCAAATTTCATTTCATTCTGAGCAATTTTGACCAGGTTTTTGTCATTTCCCGCCTTCACTAACTTGCAGATGGCACCAGAAAAATCTGGATCCTAGAGGCAAAATTGGAGAAATATGACCATCTGGGTCTTCCCAAAACACCCCCAATTAGCTAACCCCAACTTTGCAGGTCATTTGGAGCTTCCTAAGTAGGACATTGAACAGGGTGCTTTCTGACAAATTCTTGTAGGCCTATTCGTCCCACCCTGGAGCGAATACAAATCTGTGAGGAATTTCTAGACTGTTATTTTTGCAGTGGTCTTCTGATAATATTTTTATGCTTCTGTCAAAATTTCAGGTCAATCAGAGGTCATTTGATAGTCATTTTATTATTTTCATGCATACACTGACAGTAGGCCTTGGGAAATACATGTTTCATTCTGTCTGTAGGTGCTACTAATATTTTCTGTTTCTTTGAATGCAGGTTTCTAATAGTAGAGGAGCAGGAAAGAGCAAATAATCACATACACAAGTGGTGGTGACATTTTGGTCCGCCCATCTTACATGTGGGCATGCGGAAGAAGGATTGTTAGCCATGGATGTTGTGACGAGAAACATATTTGATGCTCCTATCCCCTAAAAAGGAAGGAGACGTATTGTAACACAATTTAAAAAGTGTATCAATAAATAGATTACCATATTTCATATTGCTTTTATCTTGTGTCAATTTGTATATGTTCTTTCTTGTTCTTTCTTGTGGCATATTCCTTTTTGTTTCCGTATCCTCGTGCTTTCAGTGGCGATAAGGTGGGACCTCTGTCCCTTGATTTTTAAGATTAAATTTCTGATTAAAGTTGCTTGTTATTTTGCTTATAGGTACCAAGTTTTCCAACACTAGACTATTTCAGAGCAGAAATTCAGAGACATCCGACTTGGGCAGAGAAGAGGTAGAGGTCTTAAACACCTTTTGTCAATTCTTTGCTTTATGTTCTCTGGTTATTTGCTTGCATAGGAGAGTTTGAATGCTTGCGTGCTTCATTTATGCAACTTAAAAGGAACCCCACACACCACGTGGTAACTGAAACAACAAGGAGTTGGTCGTAAAACCCCAACCCTTGAGCAAGACCAAAGGTGGATTCCATCATCACTTTGGCTTGAGATATTGCATACATTACCCCGATCACGATCGTTGCTAGACGTAAATCCCGACGAAAGCTGACCAAGTGTAGCGGGGGTGATTCCCAGTGCATGAGGATAAGTCTTCTATGGTAGGTGTCATAAACAGAGTGATCCCCCTTCAGTACCGCCTATGTTCCACGTACCATCTGCTCTCACGTACCAATAGTTTCCCTCACGTAAGGGCGGGTATATAGAGAGGTTGGTATATCGGTCTGGCAATGGTATATCGAAGGGGCGACCATTTTTTGGGAGTCATAAGAGCCCTCATTTTGCATTTAAATGTTCTTTCAAAAAGCTTTCAAAACAACATCAAAACACACTAAAACCAGATTTTAGGGCACACTTTTAAATCTTTAAACGAGATAACCACTGCATTGATTGTGTGTTTCCTTTCTATTTAAGTGTAGCATAAAAAAATCCTAAAAGAGATAAAAATCTACTCGTCTTTAGGAGCACATCACCATGGTGTTCACTCGTAGCCGAGCCCAATCACGGGCAAGCACTGCAGAAAGTGCACCAAGGGGGACAAGTCGCCTCCGATATAGTCTTGAGGACCTGGTCATCCCGCCTTGGTGGCCTGACACACAAGAGAGTCCACATCATGCCATAACAGAACAAGACTATAGAGGCACCTCTTTGAGGGGCACCCCCACTCAACATAGGTCCTTCCAAGAAGAGAACCTACACGTAGCACTTAATGTAGACAGGAGACCTCCCTTAGAAGCCCGTTATGGGTGGCCTAGTGATGAAGTGCTAGAGCAACAGAGGGTCCAAATGGAGGGGCCACAGGATTTCGTCATCCCTCCTCTACCCCGCATTACTGTTAGAAACACTAGACAGTGTCCAGAGTATCAAGCTTTCCAGACAGGGCAAGACAATTCTGCCCGCACCTTTTATGCATATGAAAGAGAGGACGAGGAAGATTACCACGTTCCTCAAGAGTAGTACACAACACGGGAGCGATGTACCTCCATGCCTACCATGTATCAAGATCACCCATCGAGGCTACAGCCTCAGGTTAATGCAGCTAACCTCGATAGAGGAAAGCAGCCCATAGAGGTCTCGGATCACCACGACCGAGGTAGACATATAGGAGAGGCATCTAGGCTTCCTAAACAAGAGACGACGGAACAAAGTGACTTGGCGTTTGCCAAACATGCCGCCCGCCAAGCGCAAATCACGCAGCTTAGGCAAGATCAAGAATAGTTAGAGCATCTTTGTCGGCTTAACAAAGAGCGCATTCAGCGTCAGACAACCGAATTGCTGCATAACAATGTGCCTGCGAAGGTTCCAAACCCTCGCGTGCACAAAGTAGAAGTGTATGAGAGGCATAACCCTTTGGTACGAGAGAGGTCCACGCGACCTTATCAAGTATTGCCTCCGAGACCTCCTAGACCTGAGCGGGAGGCCACTCCCCGAAACAATGATGGGCACCTACCCATGTGCATAGGTCTCGGCCAGCCACTCCTCAGGAAGCTTATGAGGAATATGAACAAGAAGAAGAGAGGGCTGAAATGCTCTATCAAGGTAGAGGGGGTGCTACCCAGCTACCTCTCAATAGGCCTCAAGCTCCCCGCAACCCACAATGGGAGCAAACTAAGGAGGAAGAAATTAAATCCTCTGATGCATATAAAGCATTGCTAGAGCGCTTAGAGTCTATGGAGATCAAGACTTCTGGGCCCCAAAAGCCCACTTTACGCCAACTCCGTAGTCATCCTGTGCATCCGTCAGTGCCGGCACCTCCATACCCGAAACACTTTAAGCTGCCCCAGTTGGCACTCTTTAGAGGGGAGGAGGACGCCCAAGAGCATGTGACTAGATTCCTGAGCCAGTGCTTTGGTATTCAGGACAACGATGCTTTGTTGTTGAGAACATTTATAACCACATTCGTAGGCCCTGCCTCGGATTGGTTCACCCAATTATCGAAACATAGCATCAGTAACTTGGATCAGCTAGTGGACGCGTTCCTCGAATGCTTCACCTTCAACACTAAGAAAAAGGCATCATTGAGTGACCTAGCTAGCCTCAAGCAGTATGAGGAAGAGACCATGGTGGCATACGGGAACCGGTGGAGGACGTTGCTTTCGAAGCTGCCTTACCTCCCTCCCATGTCAGATCTGACCCAAATGTTCTCGAAAAGTTGTTTGAGATCAATCTCCGTGCTATTGCAGCTGCAACAATATGCCAGTTTAGAGGAAGCTCTAGCGCAAGCCAGGGTCATTGAGGAGATTAAGATACAGGATGGCGAGATCGCCAAACCTAAGAAGAAAGAATGGACAAAGAACACTAAACCAGGGACCACGCAACCAAAACCTGCTACGGTTAATCAAGTTGCCATCAATGTCCCTAAGCCTGCACAAGCAACACAGCCTCAAAAGGCTAACTATCAGGCGGTGCCTCCCAACAACTATGAGAGAGAAAACCAAAGGCAGGAGCAAAATCAAGCGTCGCCCTAGGCGACAATTTACTCCTTACACAGAGTCCAGGGATTCTTTGTTTGACCGCTTGTCAGCGGCGAATTTGATCAACCTTCCAGAGATTCAAACTATAGATCCCAATGCACCGAAGCCTAAAGGGTATAGAGAAGACTTGTATTGTAGGTTCCACAGGCGTAAAGGACATGATCTTAATGCATGCTGGAAGTTCAAAGGTTTGGTACAAGATCTCATTGACAACAAGACATTGGCGGTGGACAACCCCGTAGCGCCAAACAACCAACATATGGGAGTATTCAGAGACCCCTTGCCTACCCATGAGGCACCGACAAAACCCCTTCAAGTCAATGAGGTGCAACAGAATTGCCCTATGCAAGGATATGTGGGGATGATAAGCATAGTGACTAGGAACAAGAAGTACCCAGGAGCTGCTCCCACGGTAGCCACAAGAGAGGTTCCATCAACGTCACAAGCTCAACAACACCCTACGCAACTTCCCCCGCCTAGACCAGTGGCCACGATTCGAACTAGACTTACCCAAAGTCTAAGGACCACGTCGGCTAGGCTCTCCATATACGAGCTAATTCAACAATCAGCGCCCCATCGGGAGGCTCTAATGGAGATTTTAAAAGCAATCGAGCTGCAGCCCCATGAAGCGAACTCGTTCAACAATTTTGTGGGGCATGTAAAACAATGTACAGAACCAGTCATCACCTTTAGAGAAGATGAATTGAAAATAGTGACTGGTGATGTGGCGGATCCACCCCTGCACGTTATCGCGTGGGTCAACGGGATTCCGTATAAGAGAGTGTTGGTGGACACTGGCTCGTCCAGTAATATCATCACTACAGCAGCTCTGAAGCATTTGAAGTTGCCAGCATCTCATATCGTGGCTTCCACTTACACACTACGAGCATTCAACGATGCAATCTGCTCGACAGTTGGCACAATTGTCCTACCTATCCAAGTGGGACAAAAGACCATTCATACATTGTGCCATATCTTGGAAGGCGAGATGGCTTATAATATCTTGCTAGGTCGGCCTTGGATTCGGGACATGAAGTGTGTCCCTTCAATAGCTCATCAGTGCCTAAAGTATACATTTGAAGGACAGGTGCATGTAGTCCCAGTGGACTTGGAGCCTTTCAAATACTGCAATACAATGCAATTCATGCCGCAATCGACCCTTCCATCAACACATTTGGATTTTTAGTTGAATCCATCTCAACAGGGTCCGATTCTGTAGGCATCTCCAGTGATTAATCCATCGAGTCCTCAGTCGGGTCCATCTTCTTCCGCCAGTCCTTCCACAATGATGCCACCTACGGTGGCCACATCCAAGGACAAGGGAAAGAAACCCTTAGAAGAAGAACCACCTCTAGTCTCAACCATCTCGACAGAAGAGATGCCTAGCAGAATGGAAGTCGAGATGCCTAGTTCACCCCACATGGAGTGGACTCAGGAAGGACTCCCATTCGCTTCCCCTCAACCGCCAACGGTCACCGTTGAAATGGCCAGCATGGGCCTGGGGGAGTATCTAGTGAGGAACATTATAGCAACGCCCACACTCGAGTCCATGCAAGACATGGGGAGGCCTCGACTCCCCATCGGCTCAGTGGTTCCTTTAGGCTACCCACCCAATCAGACAAACTTTGTTTATGGGGGCCTGGATAATGGCATTGAGATTTGTATGCAAGAAGATGAAGACGAAGAGCCCTTTGTTGAGGATGTCAACTATCTATCCAACCCTGATTTTGCTTTAAGATATCTAGGCCAATGCAATTGGCATGGATATGGGTTGGGTAGGTATGAGCAAGGAGTGCGTGTTCTTTGCCAACCGAGATATCAAATGTCGTATGACAAGTCAGGAGTAGGGTTCAACCACCCCTTGCCCCTAGACATCTTGGTGGAAAACATGCAAGGCCTAGGGATAGGCAACAAGGATGGGTTGGCATCAGGTCCATATGCCAATCCTAACACAAACTATACATTGGGAGATTATCTCCCATTGCTAACAACCAACCTTGTTGACCATAACAACCCTTTCCCTTCGGTCGAACAAGGAGAAAATTCAAGGACTCACCCACAAGAGGGATATGGACAAGACCAAGAAGGGTCTTCAGAGGATGAGTCGGAGTACGAGGTAGCCCCTTGGGATCCTTTCGAGTCTGATAGCAATCATTCGCAAGTATATCCCATGAATGATGATCAGGAAAGCTTCCTGACAATGTTCCCATTGGCTGCTCCATTTGAGCACATGCCACTTCAAGAGAATCAGGTCCCCTCGTAGAGAGCGGAACAACCTCGATGGGACCACATCAATTTGCTCGAACAAGATGAGCCTCATATGTCGCAAGCAGCTGTTGGAGCTAACGAAGGCTTTTGGATCTCTGACAGTGATTCGAAAGATGAAACTGAGATGGCCTATCTCAACCACATGCGACAAATGCAACAACGATACCCTTTGGACATAGATGACATGTTTGAACACTTACACATAGGTCCAAGACATAGGTGGCACCTCAACCCGACGTAGTTATAGCAATTACTGCACCCGCCACTCTAGGTACACAGAGAGCATCTTCCGCCTGGAGACCCTATCAAACCATCAGTGCCTAGGGTGGACCCTGTCTTCGTCTCTGCACATAGGGCTGATCCATTTGTGCCAGTGCCCACAGAGCCAGATCCGGAGCACACAGATTGTCTAGGATGTCCGAGTTATAACACCCATGGTAATGGAGACCACAATCATTTCATCAACATGATCTCCATTGACCTAACCGCCCCCATCCATGATCCAGCCGACCCGACATGGTCATTGTATCTAGATCTAGATGCTATCGACTGGGATCACGCTGACACACCACCATCCCCATCAAAGTACTGGCCTTGTGGAGGAATGTTCCATTTCACCCCAGGATAGACTCAGGATGTCTTCCATGCTGAAGAGGAACCTGATGTTCCAAACGATGATCTAAATTTAGCAAACGATATCCATTTGATCCCAACTCCACACCAGTTGGAGGACGGATCCCACATGTCGGTCGAGGAGATGACTGACGTAGACATCGGCTCAGATCCAGTGAATTTGCAAATCATCAAGCCAGGGGTAAGTCTATCCCCCGAAGAGCAAGCCGACTACATTGCCCTTCTCAAAGAGAAGAAGGAGGTTTTTGCATGGTCATACAAAGACATGCCGGGACTAGACCCGTAGCTAGTCACGCATAATCTAACGCTTGATCCGACAATCAAGCCAGTAAAGCAAAAACTACGTAAGATGCACCCAACAGTGGCCTTAATGGTCAAAGATGAGTTACAAAAGCTGTTGGATGCACAGTTTGTCATCTGCGTGGATTATCCGCCATGGTTGTCTAACATGGTTCCCATCAAGAAGCCCGATGGGAGGATTCGCATATGCACCGATTTTTGAGATCTAAACAAAGCGAGTCCTAAGGATGATTTTCCCTTGTCGAGCATCGACGCATTGGTAGACGCTACAGTGGGCCACGAAATGCTTTCCCTCATGGATGGTTTCTCAGGATACAATCAAATTCGTATCAATCCCGAGGACCAACTAAAAATGGCATTCACAATGCCTTGGGGGACATTTTGCTATAAGGTCATGCCTTTTGGCCTTAAAAATGCTGGTGCCACCTACCAACGTGCCATGACGTACATCTTCCATGATTACATGCACAAAACTTTGGAGGATTACATGGATGATTTGTTGGCCAAATCTCTTTTGTGCCCAGATCATCTCGATGACTTAAGCAAGATCCTCGATCGCCTCATGGAGCATAAGGTCAGACTAAACCCCAAGAAGTGCGTCTTTGGCATCACATCTGGAAAGCTCTTGGGTTACATAGTCTCTAAATGAGGAATCGAGGTAGACCCACACAAAGTCAAGGCAATCCTTGAAATGCTTCCCCCAACTACCATCAAGCAGCTCAGGAGTCTGCAGGGAAAGGTCACGTCGATCAAGCGCTTCATAGCACAGTTATCTAACAAGTGCCGACCCATGAATAAATTATTGCATAAGGGGGTCACATTTCATTGGGATGACGAGTGCCAGTCAGCCTTTGATGACATTAAACAATACTTGGCTTCATCGCCAGTATTGGCACCACCTAGACCAGGAGTGTCATTCTATTTATACATCTCAGCTACTGAGGTGGCACTGGGCGCCATGCTGTCCCAAAAAATGAACTTCACAAAGAACAGGCTACATACTATCTTAGCCGCACCCTGGTCAGTTATGAACTTAACTATGCATACGTTGAGAAGCTCTGCTTGGCAGTGGTGTTTGCTACCAAAAAGCTATGCCACTACATGCTCAACAATACGACGTATGTTGTGTCTAAGGAGAATCCATTGCGATACATGATGAGTCATACTTATCATAGTAGCCGCACGGCGAAATGGATCATGTTGTTGATGGAGTTTGACATAGAGTTCATTGGACAGAAATCCATAAAAGGTCAAGTCATCGCCGATCAACTGGCAGAGGCTCCTCTTGAAGACGATCAGCCTCTGACCGTAGAATTACCGGATGATGGGGTTTTTCATGTTTCAGAATCGCCAGATTCTGATGAGCCTGAGTCACAGGCTGACATGACCCTATTCTTCGATGGTTCTAAATGTGAGCAAGGAGGTGGCACGGGAATTGTATTCTTCACTCCACAAGGGGCTCCAATGCCTCTGTCATTTAAATTAGACTTCCCGTGCACCAACAACAATGCAGAATACGAAGCCTTGCTCATAGGTCTTCAGACAACAATCACCATGAACATTAAACGTTTAAACATCTTTGGTGATTCGTTGTTGATTGTCAATCAAGTAAAGGGGATATTCCAATGTAGATGTCCAGTTCTGCAGGCCTACAAAGCCCTTGTGGACAAATTCTTGGCACAACTTGAATGGTATGACATCGAGGCACTCCCTCGATCATCGAATCATTTTGTGGATACTATGGCCTCCTTGGGGTCATTAATCCCGCAAGACCCTTCTGGTGAAATGACAACCATTCAGGTTAAAACATTATCGCAATCCATGATGGAGCGTGCAAGCTCTGACCTAACGCCAGGAATCCACCTGATCCAGATTGAACCATCTCCGGATAAGTTCTCTCGAATCCATGATTGTCTGACTCGAGCCAACTAGGGGTCCTTGTTCTCCCTGACCCCTCTTAATAGCAACACAACGCTATTTTTACAAGTTCTTTCCCACTCAACTTTTGCTAGGGATGGACTTCAAGAGGGATTGGTCATTCATACTATCGAGGTTTCTGATCAGCAGGATTGGTACACACCCATTAGGGATTACCTCAAGCTAGGTAACCTCCCACTTGGATTGACACAAGCCATGAAAAGATCATTCAAATAGAAAGCGGCAAAGCATGTCTTGTTAGGAGACATTTTGTATCGTCGAAGCTATGAAGGAATCCTCCTCCGTTGCTTGGACCAACAAGAGTCCGCTTGGGCGATCACCCAAGCACACGATGGTACATGTGGTGGCCACTTCAGCGGTATGGCCATCGCAAAGTGCATTCTTCGCATGGGCTATTATTGGCCATCTTTAGAGCGAGATTGTTGCGCATATGTGAAGAAGTGCATGAAGTGTCAACACCATGCTAATTTGACACATGTACCTTCTCAGGCCTTGCAGCCGATCCAATCGGCTTGGCCTTTTTCGTAGTGGGGCTTCGATCTAATCGAAAAGATCTCCCCTGCATCGTCTGGTCATCACACATTCATCATAATGGCCATAGAGTACTTCACCAAGTGGGTGGAAGCAATTCCGCTAACCTCTATGACTGGATCCCGCATTGCGGAGTTTATTTTGCATAACATCATATGTCATTTTGGTATTCCATCCAAGATCCTGTCAGATAATGGGACACCATTCAAGAATAAAGATGTGCATGCTTTGACCACAAAGTACAAAATTCAGCATAGTTTTTCAACACCCTATTATCCACAGGCAAATGGGCAAGCAGAGGCGTCAAACAAAATGCTAGTCACCATTCTCAAAAATATAGTCGCAGACAATCATAAGGATTGGCACATTCAGATCCCGCTTGCCCTATGGGCTTATCGCACTAGCATCCGGATGCCCACTAGGGCAACTCCATTTTCGTTGGTGTATGGCTCCGAGGCAGTCATGCCTCTTGAGTTGGAAATCCCTTCCCTACGCATTTCAATGCAAGAGTTCATCGATGATGACACTACGCGACAGGCCCGGTTAGACCAACTGACGTTGCTCGATGAATGACGCGTTAATGCTCTCGAGCATTTGCGTATCTATCAAGAGCGACTTAAGAAAGCATACAACATGAAGGTCCACCTAAGGGAATTTCAGGTTGGTGACTTGGTCTTAAAAGAGAACCAACAGAATTCTAATTTGTCATCCCATCTACGGGACAAGTTCATGGCAAACTGGTTAGGTCCTTATGTCATTGATAGTAGAATAGGACCTGGAACATACCGGCTTGCCTCTCTTGAAGGAATCAAGGAAATAGAACCCTTGAACATCAGTCATTTGAGGCCATTCCACATCTAGAGAGCCATAGTCCAACCAAAAGCTCCAAGGATTCTCATAATCGCTTGGTCAACCCAAAAATGCCCCAAAGGTATCTATAAACCCTTTGGTCAACCCAAATGCTCCAAGGATTCTCATAATCGCTTGGTCAACCCTAAATGCCCCAAAGGTATCTATAAACCCTTTGGTCAACCCAAAAGCTCCAAGGATTCTCATAATCGCTTGGTCAACCCAAAATGCTCCAAAGGTATCCATAAACCCTTTGGTCAAACCAAAAGCTCCAAGCGTTACAATAACTGCTTGGTCAACATAAATATTCAAAAACAAACAAAAACAATAAAATCATCAAAAATAACAAAAAAATTGCATTTCAATTCCATGCATACTCATAAAAATAAAAAATAACAAAAAAATTGCATTTCAATTTCATGCATACTCATAAAAATCAAAATACAAAAATATAGGTTGCATTAGGCATCACATCCATACATTGCATATTTGCTAGGTCATACAAGTCAAACGCACCATAGACTGTCATTACTTGGCAAATTCCATCATTTTCCACATCAAATCCATTTTCATAAATGCATACATCCAGAATAACACCATCACCATTTTTAGCATTAGTCAGTTGTCTCCTAATGTATATAGGGTTTTCGTCATTCAGCTGTCTTTAAATTTCTAGCCAAAAATAACACATAAAATAATTCCTAAGTTGTGTGAACGCAAGAGAAACCTACAAAGCAGTCTAGGGTACCATAGGTGAAAGATTAGCCTGTTCATCCCCCTGTGCGAATGGTTCTAGAATGCTGAGAATTGACAAAAGGACGAGCTCTTCCCTATCCATTCCCCATAATAAATAGTGGTTTTCACCACTCCCACAAATCCCAATCATAGTTGGTCCCCAAAGTTGTAAGGATTCATACTACACGTCCCTGCCAAGGATGGGTAGTCATCCCCAAGACCTAAAAGGATCAACGCCATTCAAAAACAAAATTCCAACAAACCATCATCACAACCATCTCCACTCACCTTTGGTCTCAAAGTTGTAAGGATTCGTACTACACGTCCCTAACTAGGATGGGTAGTCATCCCCAAGGCCTAAAATATCAATGCCCTTACTTCATAATCTCCATCATCCCCTTGGTTCCCAAAGTCGTAAGGATTCGTACTACACGTCCCTAAATAGGATGGGTAGTCATCCCCAAGGCCAACAGGATCAAGGCCATTCACAAGCTCAACCTTACAAAGCTCAAAATACAAAATCAAATAACAGTGGTTATCACCACTATTCAAAATCCTTGCTCAAAAAGAAAAACAAAGAGAAAAATAAATAGTGATTTTCATCACTATATAGACGAGCAAGTATCCCAAACCATTGAGCAAACACACAACCTGAACTTGAATCTCTAGAATTCTCAGCATTCGAAAAACCATCTAGGTGATCCTCATTACAGGTTTGGTGGACAGCCTACCTGGCAATGGTGGTATCCTACCCGCATGACGATATGTCTGTCACATTAGCTTTGCATGTGCGTAGACCAATGTTTGCATGTGGATGAGCTAGCTTATGGTACCTTAGATTGTCCCATGGATTAATCTTGCTAAATACAACAATGGAGTTAGTGGAGCTAATTAGGTGATCCTCAGTACAGGTTTGGTTGATAGCCTATCTGGCACTGGCGGTATCCTGACAAATACCACATAAACGAACTCAATTGCACACACAGGGATGTGAAATAACTTGGTTAAATTCAAGTCGGATTTATACCTTGTTCAAAAGTCTTGCGAGATAAATGTATAGTCTTGGCTAGTTAGTTAAAATATCTGAATCTCAAAAAAGCTTAACTACATTTTAAAACAACTGGTACATTTCATTCCGTACATCACCATCAGAAAATATGCAAAATACAAAAACAAAGTTTTCACATGCAAAGTCATTCCACAAAGTCATCCCATTAGTACAACAAGTCAGTCAAATCTTGCACAGTCTATGGTGCCATCGACAAGTTATCAACAACTCATTTCATTCATTCCATATGCATACATCATACAAATTAGAAACATCGCATTCATAATCACATTTGCATACATCAATGTAAAAACATGTACATAAAAACAAACCATAAAATGCACAAAAATGCACCAAAAACAAGCCCTAAAAGTGTCCGATGAGAGTGCTTTTGCACTTGACATTTCGGGCATGCAAAATAGATGTCGGGGTCACAAATCCTCACTATCCTATTCCCTAAGAAGGCTACCATAGCCGGACCGCTCCACGGGAAGACGGATTTTTGAGAATTTCATCCCCAAATGGCGTCACCAAAACGGGTCAAAACCCATCCAAAAATAGCAATAACATTGCCGAACGAAGGCGCTTTTGCGCCTGACATTCTTGGCATCCAAAATAGACGTTGGGGTTACAAATTGTCACTATCCTACTCCCTAAGAAGGCTACCATAGCCGGACCGCTCCACGGGAGGACGAATTTTTGTCAATTTTAGCTCCAAAATGCGTCACAAAAAGGGTTAAAACCCACCAAAAATAGGTCAGAATGTTCGGAAACTGCTTTCGCATTCAATGGTAAACAACTGAAGGCACCCTTACCTAAGTCATCTTGGGTCAAGCGACTCATCGCTTTTCTCATGTCGGTCATTCCCTCATCGATTCGTCGCTTGAGGGGGTAGTCACACTTAGTCGCCAATCAACAACAATATACCCAATCATGGAAATGACACGCATTCAAAGGATCATTGACAAAGACAATCGCGCCCCTGCTTGGGGCAGCAAACAAGCAATTATCACAAGCTGATCAAACACTTGGCATTCATGAATCATGAACTCAAGGTTCCCATAGACAAAAGGTTGCGCCCTTTGCCTATTCATGACTGATCAATGTCCAAGCTCAAGTAACACCTCACCGAACAAGGTTAACACTTGAATTAAGTTCCTTAGCTCGTCAGAAGCAAGGATTCAAGAATGCATGCCCTTTCCATACTTGGGGCATCAAGAGTTGGTTAGGTTACTGAGAAACCCTAATCATTAGTGCTTTGGTTATCTATTTTTGCTCGACATTGTGCCTTGCATAACGCTTCCCAAAAAGGGGCATCTGTAGACACCAAAACAACACCAATCCGATTATGTGACAACAAGCGCTGATCGCATTGACACACACAACCCCTAGGGCAGCCCCCAGAGGTTAAACAATGGTCCTAACCACTTCCAAAAGTAGTTTTAGAGGTCAGAGGTCAATTTGGCACCTTTTTGGCACCTTGCTCTCTGCTCGTCCCACCCAGGGATGAATACAAACTGGCATTCGTCCCACCCAGGGACGAATAGCAGCATTCGCCCCAGGGTGAGGCGAATAGCAAGTTTGATTGGCAAAAATTCAAACCTCGGTAACTCCGCCAGTTAACTGAGGCTTCAGGCCATGCAATTGCGAGGAATAGCTTTTATTCAAGAAGAGAGACTTCAGTGATGAATGTCTTTATTTTAGAAACCTCATGCAAGGAGATTTTAAATCAGGGAGTTAGCTTTTCTCTGAAAATAGGAAAATTAACTCAAGTGGCACCCTCGCATGCGCAATTCAAACAAGGAGACCCTAAGGTCTATAAATTGGTGAGTTTTCTCACCCAAAAGATATACAGAGAAGGAGCATTTGAGCAACGAAGTGCTGCCAATTTACATACCTACTTGCGATTTGTGCTTTTACATCCTTAATCTCTCATTCGAAAGGGAGGTTATTGGGTGACTATTGGAAGCACGAATCCGGACCCAAAACCCAATTTTTGGCCACAACTATCCACAAAATTTGTCGACAACACCCCATAACCAGTTTTGGACCCATCCCAAGTGGATTGGTGCTGAAACAATGCCTCAAACGGTGGGCGTCCTGCCCCCGGGCGCTCCCCAAACTATCACAGTCCTATTCGCCCCACCCCGGGATGATTAGAAATCTGTGATAGATTTCTCTGGTTTTTCTTTTGCATTTGATTCTAGATATGTTAAATAGGTTACAGTTCAAATTTCATTTCATTCTGAGCAATTTTGACCAGGTTTTTGTTATTTCCCGCCTTCACTAACTTGCAGATGGCACCATCAAAATCTGGGTCCTAGAGGCAAAATTGGAGAAATCTGACCATCTGGGTCTTCCCAAAACACCCCCAATTAGCTAACCCCAACTTTGCAGGTCTTTTGGAGCTTCCTAAGCAGGACATTGAATAGGGTGCTTTCTGACCAATTCTTGTAGTCCTATTCGTCCCACCCTGGAGCGAATACAAATCTGTGAGGAATTTCTAGACTGTTCTTTTTGCAGTGGTCTTCTGATAATATTTTTATGCTTCTATCAAAATTTTAGGTCAATCAGAGGTCATTTGATAGTCATTTTATTATTTTCATGCATACACTGACAGTAGGCCTTGGGAAATACATGTTTCATTTTGTCTGCAGGTGCTACTAATATTTTTTGTTTCTTTGAATGCAGGTTTCTGACAGTAGAGGAGCAAGAAAGAGCAAATAATCACATACACAAGCGGTGGTGACGTTTTGGTCCGCCCATCTTACATGTGGGCACGCGGAAGAAGGATTGTTATCCATGGATGTTGTGACGAGAAACATATTTGACGCTCCTATCCCCTAAAAAGGAAGGAGACGTATTGTAACACAATTTACAAAGCGTATCAATAAAGAGATTACCATATTTCATATTGCTTTTATCTTGTGTCAATTTGTATATGTTCTTTCTTGTTCTTTTCTTGTGGCATATTCCTTTTTGTTTTCGTATCCTCGTGCCACCAATGGCGATCACGGTGGGATGACAAACCCACCTCTCACATTGTTGTAGCATGAAGAGATGAAGACACCATATTTGATCTATAAAAGGGATTCCCCTTTGGCACATCTCTTTGTAAAATGCACCCTAAACGGGTCAAAGTGTATCAAAAGGGATTTTCCTGAATTTAATAAATTGTGTCATTTTTATTGCTATGGTGTTGTGTTTTTATGTATACAAATTGGCGATCACAGTGGGACATCTGTCCCTTTATTTTTAAGATTAAATTTCTGATTAAAGTGGCTTGTTCTTTTTCTTACAGGTACCAAGTTTTCCAACACTAGACTATTTTAGAGCAGAAATTCAGAGACATCCGACTTGGGCAGAGAAGAGGTAGGGGTCTTAAACACCTTTTGTCAATTCTTTGCTTTATGTTCTCTAGTTATTTGCTTGCATAGGAGAGTTTGAATTCTTGTGTGCTTCATTTATGCAATTTAAAAGGAACCCCACACACCATGTGGTAACTGAAACAACAAGGAGTTGGTCATAAAACATGAGAGTATGATGGAATTAATGCAAACATGAGAGGTCCTTTGTGTTATCCTCACACAGTATGATGGAATTAATGCAAACATTACAAATTCACACAGTAAAACAAACACTTTGATAGGGGAGTTGCACCTAACTTCCACTAATTTTGTTATTGAGAGTATAGTGAAGTTAATGCAATTATGAGAGTATGATGGAATTAATGCAAACATGAGAGGTCCTTTGTGTTATCCTCATACACCATCATTCATTACATTATTCCTACCATAATTAAATCAAAATAAATTAATAAAAAGTCCTTTTATCAACTCTTATTTTTACCATTATGGTCCCCTATTTTCATCTATTTATTTTCATATCTTTATTGCTATTATATCTTGATTTATACATATTTATATTGTTATCTACTTTACTAAATTCCAAATCATTCATAAAATAACTCCTAGCTCATAAATTTGGCTCTCATGCCTCCTTAGCATTTTTATTGCCAAAAAAAACAAGCACATTATGCAAATCGAATATCCTACATGCTCCTATATGAAATGCACATATGTGATCTCTGATGTGCTCATGGGCCAATCATCATTTTTCCACTTATATTTTTTATAGAACCATTTCATCCATCGAACACATATACCTGGTTATGCATGCACAATATCTATTAGGAGTACCACATTCTGTAGGAAAAGGTAAGTTTAAGTCATCAATTTTATTACTATCAAAGGTCGTGCAAGGAGGATTGTTACATTCTCCCCCACTAGAAATAAACACAGTACCTTTGTTTAGTGCATAGTGAAAAGAAATAAATTAAAACATATAGATTTACACTTTCTTTCACATAACCATCAAATAAAAAAATTCATTCACAATTATACATCATGTGAATCATATTCATTCATAACTAAGTATTAATTCAAACTTGGTTGCATAATCCATCCACATGATGTTTCATATTGCATTAAATATCATATTCATGCACAAACAAAAACATGCTCAAAGCTACTCTACTAAGTAGTCTAGTCACACACCATATATACATATCCATATACATCATCAATCCATATAATATAATTTTAAAAATGTCTATGTCTAATCAAATATATGAGGGAAATATTGTTGCATGTCTACCATGTTCTACCATTTGGAATTTATGTCTGAGTATAGGTCCCATTGGACCCAACATTGCTCTATGTTCCTCTTTCTCAAGTTCTTGGTTCTATATCCAAGTATACGAACAAGCTGAACTTCAATTTTCGGTGAGTCAAGAATATGAAAATTAGAAACATAACAAAATTAGTGGGGTTAAAAATGTACTTCCTAAGGACGGTCACATTAAATACATTATGTATTTTGAATAAGCTTCGAGGTAGAGAAATTTTGTATGCAACAGGGCTTATCTTTCCATAATTTAAAATGGACCCACAAATCTAAGTTCAATTTTGAAAGAATTTATAGAACTTTGTTGGTTTCACCATTAATAATCCTTTGTCTCCCACAAAATATTCCCTTAGTATTATTTTGAGATCCGCATAGCTCTTTTGGCGATAAGCGGTCTCTTTTAGCTTCTCCTGAATTCTTTTCAATTGATCTTCCATTTCTTTTATGATTTTCAATCTAGTCACTGCCTGATCTTTTAGATTATCCCATGTCAAGGGAAACCTACATCTTCTTCCATATAGGGCTTCAAAATGTGTCATACCTAGTGATGCATGATAAATATTATTGTATACAAACTCGACTAGGTATAGGTAATCTTCCCATTTGGTATGTTGATCAATGCAATGCATTCTCAACATATCTTTTAATACCCGATTCACCCCATCAATTTGTCCATCTATCTCAAGATGATAGGTGGAACTCATATTCATTTTAGTACCCAATGTGTCATGCAAAGCCTACCAAAATTATGATGTGAAGCAAAAATCTTTATCCAAGATTATGACTTCAGGAAATCCATGTAATCTAACCACTTCTCTAGAAAACTTGCTTGTTATAGCAAGTGCATCATATTGTACATTACCAGGTATAAAATGTGCAACCTTGGTTAAATTATCTACAATTACTAGAATTGCATCATGCCTAAACCTTATTTTAGGTAAACCAAGTATGAAGTCCATAGAAACTACCTTCCACTTCTATGTAGGTACATCATGTGGATATAACCATATTATTGGGTGTAAATTTTTTGCTTTCACTTTGTGGCACTCCAAGCATCTGGCCACATAATTATTGATGTTCTTTTCTATACCGGCCAATTGACCCTCTAGGATGCACCAAATAAGGAGTATTATGTGCCTCCTTAAGGATTATTTCTCTCAATCCATCCATATTTGGAATGACCAATCTATTCCTATAATACAGCAAGTCATATTTAAATATAAATCTTGTATCTTTTCTAGATTTTTTCTCAACTTGAGTGTTATATGACTAGAAAAATTCATATTTCTATTTCCAGTTCCTAATCTGATCTAACAAATCATATTGACATTTTGTCATTGTGGCAATTTGCCCTCTCCTACTCAAAGTGTTAGCAACCTTATTCTCTCTACCCTTGAGGTACTCTATACCAAAATCATACTCAGCTAGAAACTCCATCCAACATCATTGTCTAGCATTCAACAAGGGTTGAGTAAATATGTATCTTAAACTCCAGTGATCTATCTTGAGTTCAAATGGTTTCCCCAATAAGTAGTGCCACCAAATCTTAAGAGCATGCATAACTACTACAAAATCCAAATCATGAGTGGCATGGTTTCATATCTATTAAGTTTTCTTGACTCAAATGCAATGAACACATCACCTTAGTTCAAAACTCATCCTAATACTTCAATTGGTGCATTGGTACACATGGTAAACCTCTAATAAGAATCAAGTAACTGTAAAATTGGTGTGGTTGTCAACTTCTCTTTTAGGATTCAAAAGGCTTCTTCACACTATTATATCCTTTTAAAAGCCTTACCCTTTCTTTGCATATTAGTAATTGGTTGAGAGATTCTCGAGAAACCTCTAACATATCACCTATCATAGCTTTCCAAACCCATAAAACTACGCACCTTAGTCACATTTGTGGGTGTAGGCCACTCAATAATTGCTTCAATTTTCTTGGGATTGACTGCAATCTCCTTAGCAAAGATAATGTGTCCCAAATATTGTACTTGTGGGATGTAGAATTCACACTTTGATAGCTTCCCATATAATTGATTCTTCTTAAGAATCTCAAGTATAGTTCTCATATGTTGATCATGTTCCTCCTTGTTTTTGGAATAGATCAATATGTCATAAAGGAACACAAGCACAAAATAGTCTAACTGCCCTCTAAAAATGATATTAATGAGATTCATGAATGTTTTTGGGGTGTTAGTTAGCCCAAAATATAGGATTTTAAACTCATAATGTTCATACCTTGTCCTAAAAGTATTTGTATACGTATCTTCTTCCTAAATTCTTAACTTATGGTAGCCTGATCTTAGGTCAATCTTTGAGAAGATGGTTGCTTCTTTGAGATGATCAAAGAGATCATCCATTATAGGTAACGAGTACCTATTTTTTATGGTGATCTTATTCAACATTTAGTAGTCTATGCACATTCTCAAGGTACCATATTTCTTCTTAAAAAATAAGATAGGATCTCCCCATGGTGATGCACTAGGATTTATTAACTCTTTTTCCAACAAATCATGTAGTTACATCTTGAGTTCTTGTAACTCAATAGGATTCATCCTATACGGTCCCATTGCAATGGGTGCAACTCCAGGTAACAACTCAATAGAAAAATCAAACTCATTTTAAGGAGCTAACCCTAGAATATCATTTGGAAATACACCCTTGAATTCTTCCAAAACAAGATGCTTTTGGAAGAGGTCAGATTCTATTTCAGTCTCTTCTTTCTTATTCATTTTAACTACAAAAATCATTCTCCTCTTCCTAATGGATTTTTGTATCTACATTGCATACAATAGATGTGGCTCAATTACACCATGATCACAATGAATTCTAATCATTTGATTAGATTCATCCATAAATGCCACCCATTTTTCTTCAAAATTCAAAAAAGCCTTATGGGATTTTAACCAATTAACACCAAGAACAATGTCAAAGGCATGTATAGGTGCCACATACAAATACCAATTGGTTTTTCCTTAGGAAAATATAATGTGGGGGTCAATTAAACATCGGTTTACTTGATAGGTCTGTCCTAACCCATATTTTACCTTCCAACCATTAACCATAACTCTAGGTCTTTCAGATATGTCCCTCACTAATTAAGTGGAAATAATGTTATCATTCAATCCACCATCTATAAAAATACATGCATCCTTATCATAAATTTTACCATTTAACAAGAAATGAGTAACTTGGCCATAAAAAATGGAACTACTTGTTATCGCAAATATCTTGTGGGTGGCTTCTTATGGCACTTTCTACCGAATATTAGCTCTATGGGTGCAGTTTTTGGCAAGGTGGGGTCCTTGGCATACATAACAAATGTTTGGAGGTTCTCGACTTCCCTTGTTATTATTCTCATTCCTACCTTGAGACACAGTTTCCCTAGTCTTCTCCCAATTTGCTAGTCCTTGATTGTTTCTTTTAGGAAACCCTTTGTCATCCCTCCTAAACTTACTGCCCTCAAATTTGGTTCTATTTTTCCCTTCCTATCTATTTTGATCTCCTCATTTAGGTTTCTTATTCTCTTATTTTTCCCACTTCATAAACCCAACACTCTTTCACTTATTGAGCTCTTTTTTTATTTTCAAACAATGTTTGATAATTAAAGTATACCTTTTTGGTCTGTTGCTTTGCTTCTTCTTGTCGTGCTAAATCAAAAGTAGTCGTAAGATCTACATGGTGCATATTCACCACCATCTTGATCTTGGGATGAAATCCTAGAATGCATTTTTAAAGTTTCATTTCTTCATTACTCTCATACTAGGTTGCATATTTAGTAGTTGGATATACTTTTGATGATAATCTCTAACTGACATAGCTTCTTCTTGCAAATTATTAAACTCCCAAAATATTTCCACGTAATATTGCTTAATATCTAGGAATATATTCCTAAATTCCTTAATAAATTTCTTCCACTTGAGATCTGTAGCTTCAATACCCTACCCTTCCTTCAAGGTCTTCCACTAGTTTATAGCTACTTAAACCATGTTCATGATAGCCAAGGCAATTTTAGATTCTGATGATAATTATCCACTACATCAACATCACCTTTTCCATTAAACTTAAATATTACAACCTGTTAGTCTCACAATGACACTGAGATGGGGGGGTGAATCAGTGTAGCTCTTAAAAACTTAAATATTCAATTCTTAATGCCAAAACAATGAAACCTTAAAACCCAATAAAGCAAATATACCAAAAGAGCATCACACAACACAAGATGTACAAAGGTTCACCAGTTTTGGCTACTCCTCAAAATTGACTGTTTGGACTCCCATCCAAATATATCCTTTGCAAAGCAACAACTTTACAATCAATTTACTAGCACACACTGGAAAGAGCACCAACCCCTAATTTATCTACAACAATAGAAAGGAGCACCAACCCCTAATTTATCTGCACCAACAAAAAGGAGCACCAACCCCTGATTTATCTGAACCAATAAAAAGGAGCACCAACCCTTGATTTACCAGAACCAACTGGAAGGAGCACCAACCGCTGATGCCAAGCACCAACTTGGACTTCTGTTCTGAAACTAGAAGATTGACATAAATATGCCTTCAGTTTTACAAGACCCCGATCGGTCTATTGCTTTCTCAACACTGCCCACTCTTCACACAACACACACCCTGCTCGCTCTCCTCTTACTCTCTTCGCAAGATTAAATCCGCCTCACTTTAATCCCAAGCGCTTTCACTCTTTTTTAGTGGCACTTTAATTATCCATGCAGACCTCCTTTTATAACAAAGTTTTGACTCTATTTTTAACTTTCATATTTTTGCATGCAACCTGTAACTGGCCCTGTAACTGTCGTTCTGACTTCAGTTCACTGTTCTTATTTTAGCTGCATGATTTTTCTCTGTAACTACACCTGTAACTATCGTACTGACTTTAGTTAACTCTTCTTATTTTAGCTGCATGATTTTCTTCTGCGAGGCCCCTATAACTGTCGTATAACTTTAGTTAACTGTCACATATCTTATTTCGGCTGGGTTTTCTTCTTAGCTCATGCCAAAGCGACCTATCGTGAAATCGTGACACTTCTGCCTCTTTGTCCTCTTCTCGGATATCGCCCATGAAAACACAACATGTCGTGATATCGTGACACTTTTGCCTCCTTGCTTCTTTTCTTGGCTTGTACCCGCGAAAACACATGTCGTGATATCATGACACTTTCGCCTCCTTGCTTCTTTTCTTGGCTTGTACCTACGAAAACACATGTCATGATATCACGACACTTTTGCCTCTGTACTCTTCCTCTTTACTTTTTTTGTGATATCGTGACACTTCTGCCTTCTTACTTTCTCTCTCCTCCTTTAGTCGTAAAAATGCGACATGTCGCGATGTCGTGACACTTTTCCTTCTCTGCCTTCCTGCTCTTTTCAAGTCATAAAAATGTGACATGTTGCGATATCACGACACTTTTCCTTCTCTGCCTTCCTGCTCTTTTCAAATCATGAAAATGCAACATGTCACGATATCGTGACACTTTTTCTCTCTTCCTTCCTGCCCTTTTCGAGTCGTGAAAATGTGACATGTCACGATATCGTGACACTTTTTCTCCTTTGTTCTTTATCTTGCCTTCGAGTCATGAAAACGTGACATGTCACGATATTGCGACACTTTTTCTCCTTTGCTTTTTCTCTTGCCTTCGGGTCGCAAAAACGTGACATGTCACGATATCGTGACACTTTTTCTCCTTTGCTCTTTCTCTTGCCTTCGGATCATGAAAACGTGACATGTCGCGATATCATGACACTTTTTCTCTCAGTCTCTCTCTCTTGCAATATGTCATGAAATTGTGACACTTTTTCTTCCATACAATCTCTCTTGCAATATGTCACGAAATCATGACACTTTTTCTTTCGAACTCTCTCTCTTGCAATATGTCACGAAATCGCGACACTTTTTCTTCCGTACAATCTCTCTTGCAATATGTCACGAAATCGTGACACTTTTTCTACTTGCCTTTTTTCTCTTCCAACATGTCATGAAATCATGACACTTTTTCTTTCATACTATCTCTCTTCGAACATGTCATGAAATCGTGACAGATTTTCCTGCTTGTGCTTTCTCTTTGAACATGTCATGAAATCGCAACAGTTTTTCCTGCTTGTGCTTTCTTTTTAAACATGTTGCAAAATCATGATAGTTTTTCCTGCTTACGCTTTCTCTTTGAACATGTCACGAAATCACGACAGTTTTTCTTGCTTGCGCTTTCTTTTCGAACATGTCGTGAAATCGCGATAGTTTTTCTTTCTTCTCAACATGTCATGATATCATGACAGTTTTTCCTTCTTGCTCAACATGTCACGATATCGTGACAATTTTTCTTTCTTTCTGAACATGTCACGATATCGCGATAGTTTTTCTTTCTTGCTTAACATGTCGTGATATCACGACAGTTTTCTTCCTTGTGATTTTCTTTTGATTTTTGCATATGGGCCACTTCGATCTTTTGGAAAATCACTGTACATACTCTAAAGAACCTCTTAACTCCTATCCACTACATCAATCGATCTATCTGAAACTCCTGTCCACTGCATCAACCAATCTGTCTGACTGTGTTGACAACAATGACAATATTTTTGCTGCACCTTGCTCAACACAACCTTTCTTAGGTTTATGAACATCTCCACACTCACTCTAGCCCTACCAGTACTGGATCCTATAGGCTCACTAGGTTCTTCCTTTATCCTACCTTCAATTTTCCTTCCTCTTGTCAAGTCTTTTATGACTTTCTATTGTTGAACTATCAACTCCTGTTGTTGGACCATGAGAGTTTTCTATTGGGCCATTTATTATTTTTGCTACTCCATATGAGTTTGTAATAGTTGCACTACCTGTGCTAATTTTTCTTCCTCTCTTCTAGACTTGTTTTATGGAGGCTTATTCACTTGCTTCATTCTTATTTTCCTTTGAGGAACTTCTTTCCTAACCCCTCTTCTTGGTCCTCGTGGAGGTCTTATGGTGGTTTCTTCCTCCATTACTTCTTCGGGGTTTCAAAAATATCCACCTCGCATCTTGTGCACCATCTGACCTGTAGGGAAAAGAAGCAACCTTTTTATTGGTTTAAATTTACCTAAAATATAATTACTCAGAGTCCTACAACTTAATGATCTATTTTTCTCTAATACTACATGTAACAACCCAAGTCTACTCACCTGGTTGTACCACAAATTCAAGCCAAGCAATTTTTCAAGGTAAATTGTTTTCTAAGTTTATTTTTTATCAGCCTAAAAAGTACTTTCATGTTCATAGTATTTATGTTTCACCCAATGAATCTTTAATATAAAGTTTTAATTAGTTAGGTATATCATACCACTTTTATATTCAATATTGTTGCAGACAACCATCCAAGTTGATAAGATTGGTCATATCTCATGAAAGGTGTCTTTTGAGGAATCAATTTATCCCATTTTTTCCATTGTTCTAGCATGAGGGTCGATCCATTGATAGGGTTATCATTTAGGTCCCATAACACCTAGATGAAGGATTCATACATTCCCCGTCCCTTATCAAATTGAACCTTCAACTAACCGATCAACTTGTTCCACATAATTGCATGTAAGGGGGTTAGCGTATATATGCCTATTGTCTAGATAATTTCCCTACTACTCAAGGTCATCCAAAGCCACACCATTACCTTGAAATTATACATAAGCTCAAATGCCTACTTTGATTCACAAATGTTTATCCCATACCAAATGTTGTGGCAAAACTAGCTTCTATTATCATGATAGCCCTCTTTAAACATTATGAAACATAGATATATCACTTGCACTCTCAGGCAACAACCTAGAGGTGACATCCTATACCACCCCTCTTTACTACTCCTAGCGAGGTCTCTTGTTTTGACCTTATCCTTTAGAATAATAGTTTCTCTTGATTGAAAAGAGATCACCAACTTGTAATCGCAAAATTGGGTGATTTGGTTTAGTCACTTATCTCGTGATTTTAGTTCACTTGTCTCAAGTAAAGTTTATTTTATATTTATACTATGGGTTTCTTGGTAAATTAGTTCCACATACCATAAACTAGTGATAGGTCTCCCTAGTTTTGATAGCTAAAAAGGTTCTTTCTCAATTACCATAAGTAGATAATATAAAATAATATAATTTATTTGAGCATCAACAATCAATCTTTGAATGCAACATCACATTTTGTATCAGCATTCAATAAACTAAACTTCAAGGTATACCCCTCTTTAATAATTTGAAAATTAAAGATAAATTTACACTTTTAATCTAAGTTCTTCATTAAGCAACTTAAAGCTTTTAACATGGCTTTTCTCCATTGGGTTACAAAATGGGATTTCATCTTTAATAACCCCATGTTACCCATATGCACTGAAGGTTTACGTTAATTTGCATTTAAAGACCCATTTAGGAATTTAAATCCCCACATACTAATAACTTTATTTTACATCTACAATTTATGTTGGCTTGACATAATATTTTTTGGTCAAGAATCTAGCACTTAACCTTCAACCTATGCTTAACTTAAGAACTAGGTTCTTATTTTCAGCATAACGATGTAAGATCAACTACAGGTTCATTATTTGTGCACTCACATCAATAACCTTGTTGATAAGCAACACACCCCCACTGAAAAATGAGATTCCATCCTTAGAAAATTCTGAACTTTCATTTTTTGCAGCAGGGACCCTCTTGATCTTTTCAGGTTTTAAATCCAAATTTGCTTGCCTCCTTTTTAAAGTTGTGCTTTTTCTTGCATTCTAGCTGTGTTATCCAAGAATTCACTTTTTACATGCTAGAATCATTCATGCACAAGAAAAATCTTGCATCGGTACTAGAAAATCCGGAAAACAGTTGAATAAATTCACCGAAAAATCAAACTTTCCATTTTTGGTAGTGTCGCGATATCGCGACACTTCCATTATCGAAAATGTCGCGATATCGCGACAGGTAAGTCAAAATGCAGCTAAGTGCCAGAAAGGTCGCGATTTCGCGACATGTCACGAAATCGCGACGTTTTTTGATGAGAGAAGCAAGCTGTACGGAGGGCGCGATTTTGCGACATGTCGCGAAATCGCGACATGTCGCATTTTCGCGGTAGGAGAGAGAAAGTGGGCTGCAGAATGAAAAATTGGCTAAGTCACAAACACGTTCCAAAATCACGGTCAACGCGGTCAACGCATGCAGGTACGAAACTGTCGCGATATCGCGACGTGTTCTAGAATCGCGGCTGAAAATCGGGATGGCTGTACGGAGGCCAGGAGGGTCGCGATTTCGCGACACGTCGCGAAATCGTGACATGTCACGTTTTCGCGGCCGACGAGGGAGGAAGTTGCCGATGCGTTGGTAGGTCACGATTTCGCGACATGTCGCGAAATCGTGACATGTCACGTAATCGTGGCAGGAGAGAGAAAGTCTTCAGAGGGCCCGAAAGTGCATTTCAGCTGAAACAGAAGGCTTCCTGGGGTAGCGACACGTGTCAAAGCGTGAATGGGACAAACAAAAGCCAACATGCAAGTTTATTTTGTGGTTTTTAATCTATTTTTTAATGTTTTAACCTTCTGATTTAATTAAAATGCTAATCTAATGCATATTTTTGTCTTTCATGCAGGATTCCACCTGGCACTTGCGGGACAACCGGGAAAGACCATAAAGGCAAAGATAAAGTGCGGATTTAGTCAAGGACCGCCATGCTAGAGGAAAAGATGCCGATAAATGCATTTAATGGAGATTTATTGCAGAATTGATAGCATGGAGACCATTTCAACTCAGAGATGGATTTGCGGAGATCAAATTGATGGAGAAGTGGTGACTCATCCGGCTCACCAGCAGAATTAATGGAGGCATTTATTTGCAGCTGCGGATGAATGCAAGTTGCATTTGATTTTATCTTCTCCATTTATGGCAGCTGACTGCACAGATTTTCCGAAGGGTTAAGTTCTATCCGGACTTTGATTTTAAATGGATTTTTATTGTAAAACCCGGGTCCTAGGGTTTAAGTGCGATAATATTTAGGGTTTGAGCAAGATATTTTGAAAAGATCAGGGTCTGTCCTGAGTCTATAAATACAGATTCTAAATGTAATCGCAGGAGGCGGAGACTTAGAAATAAAGGCTTATAAGCAATTTCTTGCAAATTTTGTGAAATCCTTTGTTTCTGGACTTGGAGTTGATGTGCTTTAGCTTTTCTGTGATAGCATGGCCAGGAGCCTAATCTTTTGCAGAGTGTGATAAGTGTATTTTCTTTTGTTATCCGTTCCATTTAAAGTTTGTTAGATATATGCTGTAAATCTGCCATTGTCAAGATTAAATATGCTGTTAGGCTTCAGTTGTTCTATTGTCTGCTAGGGGAAATTACAGATTTGAGGTTAAGTTTGTTCTAATTGCTCTGTCTTCACTGTGCGAGCTAGGCTACCGGTGAAAGATACCAGTTTTAACCAGCTGCCCTTGGATTTATGATTTTCTTGCTAGATCCGTTTCACTCTGCCTTGTGCTCTTAGTTGAAAGTGATCTTAGACTGACTGGACACTTTCTTCTTTGATTTGTTCTGTTGTGAAGCTGATAGCATAGATAAAATTGGTGGGTTTAAGTTTTACAGTTTAATGTTTGATAAGCTTCTCTTTTCTGCCTTACCCTACCCTCTCTTTGCTTTCCGTGAATGATCCATTTTTATTTTCTTTATTTGCCTTTTATTTAAATCTGCTGACCCATGAGAGCTAGATCTAGAATTCAAGTTAAATCTGATTGTCAACAACTTTTGCAACTACTGAACGAGTTCAAGAACCCCCTGTAAGGTAACAGAGCAGTCCATATCGAAATCTATTCCAGAAGTGGAAAAGAGTGAATTGCCATTCGACCCAACTCTGTAACTCGCACCTTGGATAACCAGCTAGATCCTAAAGATGAGTGGGATCAGTCCCGTGGGTGTCTCCGGAGCTTTCCTTGCTTCATCCTTTCCCGGGGTGTGCATGAAAGCCGGACCAACAAACCTCTCCTAGGTAATTCTTAGGAGCATTAAGCAATCATTTAAGCTTCAAAGCTAATTTCGTTAACCTAATATTTTATTTTAAAACATTAGGTTATATGGTAGGAAGCATTTGTAATTTAGTCTTATTCCTCAATCTGGTAAGTAGAATTACTTTCTTCTAAAAAATAAAGTGCATACATACCCTATCTGTAATTCTACTAAAATAATATTTATAATCACAACTCCAAAAATATTTATATTTCCCATCTGAGTACTTTACTTAAAATATGATTTTCCCCACATGCAAACCATTTAACTCGAGAGGCACTAAAGGAACATTAATTATCATATTCATGCACAAACCAAAACATGCTCAAATCTACTCTACTCACTAGTCTAGTCACAAACCATATATACATATCCATATACATCATCAATCCATATAATATAATTTTAAAAATTTCTATGTCTAATCAAATAGATGAGGGAACTATTGTTGCATGTCTACCATGTTATACCATGTGTAATTTATGTCCAATTAGAGGTTCCATTGGACCCAACATTGCTCTATGTTCCTCTTTCTCAAGTTCTTGGTTCTATATCCAAGTATACGAACAAGTTGAACTTCAATTTTTAGTGAGACGAGCATCTGCAAATTAGAAACATACCAAAATTAGTGGGGTTAAAAATGTACTTCCTAAGGAGGGACACATGAAATACATTACAAATTTTGGATAATCTTGGTGGTAGAGAAATGTTGTATGCAATAGGGCTTATCTTTCCATAATTTCAAATGGACCCACATATCTAGGGTCAAGTTTGAAATATTTTATAGAATTTTGTTGGTTTCACCCTTAAGAATCCATTATATCCCATAGAATATTTTCTTGGTGTTATTTTGAGATCCGTGTAGCTCTTTTGGTGATATGCGGTCTCTTTTAGCTTCTACTGCATTCTTTTCAATTGATCTACCATTTCTTTTGTGATTTTTGATCCAGTCACTACTTGATCTTTTAGATTATCCCATGTCAAGGAAAACCTATGTTGATGATAACTTAGGCTTATTAACTTAAGCCTAAGTTAATATATTATTTATTATTATTCCTATTTCGTGCACTTTGTATTGACATGAGGCATAGTATGCCCATGTTAGAAATAGGTTGTTAGCATGTTGTTAGCATGTTGTTATATGCTAGTTAACTGTTAGAGATCTTATTTGTCTTATAGCAGTTAGTAGACATCCATAGTTAAAATTTTGTTAATTAGTAGTTAACAAAATGCTAAGTATGTATGTCCACTAACTGCTAGAAGACAAACAAGATCTCTAATAGTTAACTAACATCTAACAACATGCTAACAACCTATTTCTAACATGGGCATACTATGCCTCACGTGAATACAAAGTGCAAGAAATAGGAATAATAATAAATAATATATTAACTTAGGCTTAAGTGAATAAGCCTAAGTTATCCTAACAAAATGCTAACTATGGATGTCCACCAACTGCTAGAAGATAAACAATATCTCTAACAATTAACTAACATCTAACAACATGATAACAACATGCTAACAAACTATTTCTAACATGGGCATACTGTGCCTCACGTGAATACAAAGTGCAAGAAATAAAAATAATAATAAATAATATATTAACTTAGGCTTAAGTGAATAAGCCTAAGTTATCTTCAACATCGATAACTTAGGCTTATTGACTTAAGCCTAAGTTAATATATTATTTATTATTATTCCTATTTCTTGCACTTTGTATTCATGTGAGGCATAGTATGCCCATGTTAGAAATAGGTTGTTAGCATGTTGTTAGCATGTTGTTAGATGTTAGTTAACTTTTAGAGATCTTGTTTGTCTTCTAGCAGTTAGTGGACATCCATAGTTAACAAAATGCTAACTATGGATGTCCACTAACTGCTAGAAGACAAACAAGATCTCTAATAGTTAACTAACATCTAACAACATGCTAACAACATGCTAACAACCTATTTCTAACATGGGCATACTATGCCTCATGTGAATACAAAGTGCAAGAAATAGGAATAATAATAAATAATATATTAATTTAGGCTTAAGTGAATAAGCCTAAGTTATCCTCAACAACCTGCATCTTCTTCCATATAGGGATTCAAAATGTGTCATACCTAGTGATGCATGATAATTTTTATTGTATAAAAACTTGACTAGGTATAGGTAATCTTCCCATTTGGTATGTTGATCCATGCAATACATTCTCAGAATATATTTTAATACCTAATTCACCCTCTCAGTTTGTCCATCTATCTCAGGATGATAGGCTAAAATGATATTGAGTTTAGTACCCAATGTGTCATGCAAACCATACCAAAATTTTGAGGTGATGCAAATATCTCTATCCAATATTATGAATTCAAGAAATCCATGTAATCTCACCACTTCTCTAGTAAACTTGCTTTCTATATCAAGTGCATCATATTTTACATTACCAAGGATAAAATGTGCATCCTTGGTTAACTAATATACAATTACCAGAATTGCATAATGCCTAAACCTTGTTTTAGGTAAAAAAAGTATGAAGTCCATAGAAACTACCTTCCACTTCTATGTAGGTATGTCATGAAGATACAACCGTCTTGCTAGGTGCAAATGTTCTGCTTTCACTTTGTGGCACTCCAAGCATTTGGCCACATAATCATTGATATATTTTTTCATACTAGCCAATTGCCCCTATAGTATGCATATAATAAGGAGTATTATGCACTTCCTTATGGATTATTTCTCTCAATCCATCCATATTTGGAATGACCAATCTATTCCTATAATAAAACAAGTCATCTTTAAATACAAATCTTGTATCTTTTCCAGATTCTTTCTCAACTTGAGTGTTATATGACTAGTAAAATTCATCTTTCTATTACCAATTCCTAATCTGATCTAACAAATCATATTGACATTTTGTCATTGCAGCAATGTGCCCTATCCTACTCAAAGCATCAGCATCCTTATTCTCTTTACCCTTGAGGTACTCTATGTCAAAATCATACTCAGTTAGAAACTCCATCCAATATCATTGTCTAGAATTCAAAAAGGGTTGAGTAAATATGTATCTTAAACTCCAGTGATCTATCTTGAGTTCAAATGGTTTTCCCAATAAGTAGTGCCTCCAAATATTAAGAGCATGCATAACTATTGCGAACTCCAAATCATGAGTGGCATAGTTTACTTCATCTCTATTAAGTTTTCTTGATTCAAAGGTAATGACCACATCACCTTAGTTCAAAACTCATCCTAATCCTTCAATTGGTGCATTGGTACAAAAGGTAAACTTCTTAGAAGGATCAAGTAACTATAGAATTTGTGTGGTTGTCAACTTCTATTTTAGGATTCAAAAGGCTTCTTCACACTATTATATCCATTTAAAATCCTTACCCTTTATTTATATATTAGTAATTGGTTGAGCAATTCTCGTGGAAAATCTAAAAAATCACCTATCATAGCTTGGAAAACGCATAAAACTATGCACCTTAGTCACATTAGTGGGTGTATGCCACTTAAAAATTGCTTCAATTTTCTTGGTATTGATCGCAATTCCCTTAGCAAAGATAATGTGTCCCAAATGTTGTACTTGTGGGATGTATAATTCACACTTTGATAACTTCCCATATAATTGATTCTTCTTGAGAATCTCAAGTATAGTTCTCATATGTTGATCATGTTCCTCCTTATTTATGGAATAGATCAATATGTCATCAAGGAACACAAGCACAAAATAGTCTAACTACCCTCTGAAAATAATATTCATGAGATTCATGAATGTTTTTGGGGTGTTAGTTACCCCAAAATATCATATTGTAAACTCATAATGCTCGTACCTTGTCCTAAAAGGAATTTTATATGTATCTTCTTCCCAAATTCTTATCTTATGGTAGCTTGATATTAGGTCAATATTTGAGAATATGGTTGTTCCTTTGATCTGATCAAAGAGATCATCTATTCTAGGTAACGAGTACCTATTATTTATGATGATCTTATTCAACATTCAATATTCTATGCACATTCTCAAGGTACCATCTTTCTTCTTAACAAATAATATAGGATCTCCCCATGGTGATTCACTAGGCTTTATTAGCTCTTTTTCCAAAAAATCTTGTAGTTGCATCTTGAGTTCTTGTAACTTAATAGGATTTATCCTATACAGTGCCATTGAAATGGGTGCAGCTCCAGGTAACAACTCAATAGAAAAATCAAACTCTCTTTAAGGAGCTAACCCTAGGAGATCATTTGGAAACACAACCTTGAATTCTCTCAAAACAAGACGCTTTTGGAAGAGGTCAAATTCTATTTCAGTCTCTTCTTTATTATTCATTTTAACTATAAAAATCATTCCTCTCTTCCTAATGGCCTTCTGTATCTACATTGCATACAATAGATGTGGCTTAATTGCACCACGATCACAATGAATTATAATCCTTTGATTAGATTCATCCATAAACTCCACCCATATTTCTTCAAAATTCAAAAGAGCCTTATGGTATTTTAACCAATTAACACCAAGAATGATGTCAAAGGCATGTAAAGGTGCCACTTAGAAATACCAATTGGTTTTTCCTTAGGAAAAGATAATGTGGGGGTCAAATAAACATCGGTTTACTGATAGGTATGCCCTAACCCATACTTCACCTTCCAACCATTAATCATAAATCCAGGTATTTCAGATATGTCCCTCACTAATATAGTGGAAATAATGTTATCATTCAATCCAATATCTATAAAAATACATACATCCTTATCATAAATTTTACCATTTAATAAGAAATAAGTAACTTGGCCATCAAGAATGGAACTACCTATCATCACAAATATCTTGTGGGCGGCTTCTTATGGCACTTTATGGTGAATATTAGCTCTATGGGGGCACTTGTTGGCAAAGTGGGGTCCTTGGCATACATAAAAAAAAATTAGAGGTTCTCGACTTCCCTTGTTATTATTCTCATTCCTACCTTAAGGCACAATTTCCCTAGTCTTCTCCTGATTTTCTAGTCCCTGATAATTTCTTTTAGGAATCCCTCCCGAACTTACTGCCATCAAATTTGGTTCTATTTTTTCCTCCTTGTCTATTTTGATATCCTCCTTTAGGTTTCTTTTTCTATTATTTTTTCCACTTGATAAATCCAACACTCTTTCACTTTTTGAGCTCTTTTTTTCTTTTCAAACAACTTTTGATAATTAAAGTATACCTTTCTGGTATCTTGGTTTGCTTCTTCTTGTCATGCTAAATTAAAAGTAGTAGGAAGATCTACATGGTTGTGCATATTCACCACCATCTTGATCTTGGGATGCAGTCCTAGAATGAATTTTTAAACTTTTATTTCTTCATTACTCTCATACTATCTTGTATATTTTAGTAGTTGGATATCATTTTGATGATAATCGCTTCTTGCTACAAATTATTTCTCCCAAAAAATTTCCACATAATATTGCTTAGTTAGAAATCTATTCCTGAATTCCTTAATAAATTTCTCCCACTTGAGGTCTGCAGCTTCAATACCCTATCATTTCTTAAAGGTCTTCCATAGGTCTATAGCTACTTCAACCATGTTCATGATAGCCAAGGCAATTTTAGATTCTAATGATATAATCACCAAGGATAAGTATGACTCTAGTTCATTGAAATAATTATCCACTACATCACCATCACCTTTTCCATTAAACTTAGATATTACAACCTTTCTTAGGTTTTTTGCCATCTCTGCACTCACTCTGGCCCTACCAGTACTAGATTCTACAGGCTCACTAGGTTCTCCCTTTATCATACCTTCAGTTTTCCTTTATCTTATCAAGTCTTCTATGATTTTCTATTGTTGAACTATCAACTCCTGTTGTTTGACCATGTGAGTTTTCTATTGGGCCATTTATTATTTTTGTTGCTCCATATGAGTTTGTAATAATTGCACTACTCGTGCTATGTTTCCTTCCTCTCTTCTAGACTTGTTTTATGGAGGCTCCTTCACTTACTTCATTCTTATTTTCCTTTGAGGATCTTCTTTCCTAACCCCTATTCTTGGTCCCCTTGGAGTTATTATGGTGGTTTCTTCCTCCCTTGTTTCTCTAGGGTTTCTCTAATATCCACCTTGCATATTATGTGCCATCTGACCTATAGGGAAAAGAAGCAACTTTTTTATTGGTTTAAATTTACCTAAAAATATATTTACTCAGAGTCCTACAACTTAATGATCTATTTTTATTTGATATCGCATGTAACAACCCAAGTCTACTCACGTGGTTGTACCACAAAATCAAGCCAAGCAATTTTTCAAGGTAAATTTTTTTCTAAGTTTATTGTTTATCAACATAAAAAGTACTTTCATGTTCATAGTATTTATGTTTCATCCAATAAATATTTAATATAAAATTTTAATTAGTACAGGTTTATCATACCACTTTTGGATTCAAGACTGTTGTAGACAACCATCCAAGTGGATAATATTGGTCAAATCTCGTGAAAGGTATCTTTTGTGGAATCAATTTATCTATTTTTTTCCCCTTGTTCTAGCATGAGGGTCAATCCATGGATAGGGTTATCCTTTAGGCCCCATACCACCTAGATGAAGGATGCATACATTCCCCGTCCCTTATCAAACTGAACCTTCAACTAACCGATCAACTTGTTCCATATATTTGCATGTAAGGGGGTTAGCGTACATATACCTAGTTTCTGTCTAATTTCCCTACTACTCAATGTCATCCAGAGCCATACCATTACCTTGAAACTATACTTAAGCTCAAATTCCCACTTTGATTCATAAATGTTTATCCCATACCAAATATTGTGGTATAACTAGCTTCAATTATCATGCTAGCCCTCTTTAACCATTATGAAACATAGATATATCACTTGTACTCCCAGGAAACAACCTAGAGGTGACGTCCTATACCACCCATATTTAATACTCCTAACAAGGTCTCTTGTTTTGACCCGATCCTTTAGAATAATAGTTGTTCTTGAGTCAAAAGGGATCATCAACTTGTAGTCGCCAAATTGGGTGATTTGGTTTAGTCACCAATCTCGTGATTTTAGTTCACTTGTCTCAAGTGAAGTTTATTTTATATTTCTACTATGGTTTTCTTGGTAAATTAGTTCCACATACCATAAAATAGTGATAGGTCTCCCTAGTTTTGATAGCCAAAAAGGTTCTTTCTCTATTGCCATAAGTAGAAAATATAAAATAATACAATTTACTTGAGCATCAACAATCAATATTTGAATGCAGTATCACATTTTCTATCAGCATTCAATAAACTAAACTTCAAAGTATAACCCTCTTTAAAAATTTGAAAATCAAAGATAAATTTACACTTTTAATCTAAGTTCTTAATTTAATCAACTTAAAGCTTTTAACATGGCTTTTCCCCATTGGGCTATAGAATGGGATTTTATCTTTAGTAACCCCATGTTACGCACATGCACTAAAGGGTTACATTTAATTCACATTTAAACACCCATTTAGGAATTTAAATCCCCACATAATAATAAATTTATTTTACATCTACAATTGATGTTGGCTCGACATAATATTTTTTTGTCAAGAATATAGCACTTAAATTTTTTATATAAAGTAACCTTCAACCTATGTTTAACTTAAGAACTAGGTTCTTATTTTCAGCATAATGATGTAAGATCAACTACAGGTTCATTATTTGTGTACTCACATCAATAACCTCTCCTAGGTAATTCTCAGGAGCATTAAGCAATCATTTAAGTTTCAAAACTAATTTCATTAACCTAATATTTTATTTTGCAACATTAGGTTATATGGTAGGAAGAATTGGTGATTTAGTCTTATTCCTCAATATGGTAAGTAGAATTACTTTATTTTGAAAAACAAAGTGCATACACACCCTATTGGTAATTCCACTAAAATAATCTTTATAATAACAACTCCAAAAATATTTATATTTCCCATATGAGTTCTTTACTTAAAATATGATTCGCCCTACAGGAAAACCATTTAACCCGAGAGGCATTAAAGGAACATTAATTATATCAAATATTAATATTTTGATTTCTATGCCCTTCACATTCACATATTGATAAACATAACCCTCAAATACTCCATTACTTCTCTTGGAGATTATCTATTATTAAGGTCAAATTATTTTTATTACTTCTCTTGGAGATTATCTATTATTAAGGTCAAATTATTTTTAAACCATTCAGGAACTGAATTATTCAACACACAACCATTGGTCATATACATATAAGCTAAATCCATCAGTTTCATTAAGTTTTCAAAAGCTCATTTTCAACATCTATAGGAATTTTTATACAACAAACACATTTAATTTATGTAAAACATGATAAATAGAATTTAATTTCCATTATATGTTCAACACAATAAACTTTTACAGCTAAGTCTTTATTAGACATTCAAGTATTATATAGTTTGAGCAGTTTGATAGGCAACATAGTTTACATATTGCACAAGGACATTATATTTTTACTCTAAGAATTTTCTATCCATATTTTGAAAGTGAAGTGTGCATCTTCTCTAGCATATACCTCCAAGAGCCTCAAAGAGCAAACAAAATTGTTTCCTCCTACTAGCTTTGCTTGAGAGCATCTCGAACCAAAGTTTCTAGTCTTAACATTGGGATAAAAACAAACCCTTTTCATTTGCAAATGCAATAATAATTATGCATGTATCTATCCATGCAACAAATACCAACAAACAAATATCTAGAAATACACCATGAAAATAAAAACCCTCTTTCCTTTCCCAGAGAAATCTTAATTTTCCAATAAGTTTTCTACTATTAGCTTTATATTTCATTCATTGTTCCTTTCATAACATATACATCCAAATCCAAATAAACATAAATAATTCTCTTTAATTTTTCCATGACTTTTAACATGCAAAATAAAACTATAATTGTCGCAGTCTTCACATATCATTTCAAGGAAACATAAACCTCTTTTGTTTTTAAATAAAACAAGTATATATTCTCAATCAAAAGTGGACAAGCATTGATCAAACATACCAATCCAAATTAATATCAGCTACATAGTTTAACCCCCTCACCCAATCAATTTAGTTCCAATATGCATTTTAGCCTTCAAGTGGAAACTTCATGTGCATACAGGAAATATACCAAAAATAACATTTTTTTAGAATTTATATTTATTCAATTTCTATCATGCAAAACTTAAAAAAATATTAAGTTGGCCTGGCAACTCATTTTTTGACATAATTTTCCAAACAAATGTCACTCACTATCAATTTTTAGATCTATCTAATTCTATTTTTCTCCAAGCATTCCTCTTTTCCATTGCAAAACAACATATAACTTCCACACTCCAGATTCACATAGTAAAACAAACACTCTGATGGAGGATTTGCACCTAAATTCCACTAAGTTTATTACTAAGAGTATGGTGAATTTAATGCAATTATGATAATATGGTGGAGTTAATGCAAAAATGAGAGGTCCCTTGTATTATCGTCGTTCACCATCATTCATTACATTATTGTTACCATAATTAAATCAAAATAAATTAATAAAAATCCCTATTATCAACTCTTATTTTTACCATTATGGTTACCTATTTTCATATATTTATTGCTATTATACATATTTATACAGGCATCTACTTTAATAAATTCTAAAGCATTCATAAAATAACTCCTAGCTCACAAGTTTGGCTCACATGCCCCCTTAGCATTTCCATTGCCAAACAAAACAAACACATTATGCAAATAAAAAATACTACATTCTCCTATATGAAATGTACATATGTGAGCTTCCATATGCTCATGGGGTGATCATCATTTCCCCACTTACCTTTTTTGTCAATCCATTTCATTCATCGAACACATATACCTGGTCCTGCATGCACAATGTATATCAGCAGTACCACATTTTATAGAAAATGGTAAGTTTAAATCATAAATTTTCTTGCTATCAAAGGTCATACAAGGAGTATCATTACAAATTTATTTCTTAAACCCATTAACAATGTCTAAGGAAGTGGCAGTTGAGTTGGCAAATTATCATTTACACGAGTTGTGTTTTCACAAGGATGAAATATCCTATGGAACTCAAGGAACTTATTGTTTTAGATATTCATCTTATTCATATGAAATCTTTGTCTGAATTCATTTAGAAATTTAAGTATCTCATTACCTCATCCATGTAGATTTAGGATTATTTACCTCAAGTGCAAGTATAATAACTTGTTGTTAATTATGTCGATGATTCAGTGTCTTAAAATTATTTTGATGATGATTTAACCTACCATATTACTATATTTGTTGTTCTATCTAGTGAGTCATCATACTCTCCATTGACATGATCATCACTTGATCTAAGTGTACTATAACTTCATTATCACTCTAATGTTGCACAATAACAATGGTTATTTCAAGCATTGACTAGACATGTTGTCTGGCATTGCTCTCGGTTGTCATTGATATTGATTTGTTATCACCCACTTGCACCAATTTGCATTGTCTATTGCACATGATAGATAATATCTCGATTTCAAATATATCAATATCAAGTTTCACAACAAGCCCTTTGTTTTCAATTTTATTTTCACATCAACATATGGCAGTATCATTGTTGGACGATCAAAGACACGTTCATTTGAATTTTGATGTGCTATCCATATTATTTTTCTTCATCAAGGTTGACAACTCTAGTCTTACATTTTTCAATGGTAATTGACAATAAAACAATAGCAAACAATCTTCTCTATGACAAAATTCTTGACAAGCATAGACAGCCTTCAAACAACAACAAATGAATAGAAAATTAGCACTACTAATTCCCTTACCTTTGGCAAACTGTAAGGTAAAATATTTTTGGCCCACAACTTGATGGTGCAACATGTGGTTCTTGGCCATTGGCATTGTATAAAACTCCTTCACCATTGGTGGATCAAGAACTAGTCATTGGAAAAATTTCATGGTGCATTTGATCATTGGTATTTCTTGACCACATAAGTAACCATTGGAATTTAAATTTCTCCATAAGCACAAAGGAAAAAAAATTGAAAACCAAAATGGGATAAAATTTGATATGTTATTTAATGATTAATTAATTAATTACTTTAATTAAATTATTACTTTAATTATCATGTGCCTTTTTGTATAAAACTAGTTTATCTTTTCATTAAATAGCCCATTATTTATGAACTGGTTACTTAGTATATAATTTTCCAAGCTTTACCTTTGTAATATACAAGAACATTTTCTTGTAATTTCTTGGAAATTGCAAAAGCTTTGTTAACCCTTGTTGTGAAACACTTTGGTCCTTTAGGGAAAAATTTTAACTTCATATGGCTATCACATGTTCTATGATAGCTACCAATTTAGCGAAATAAATGGCTACATTAGCCAATATAGTTAGTGTCTTGGCAAATAAGGTGAATGACATAACTATCCAGGATGCTCCAAGTGATATAAAGATATACAATATTAACCTTTGATCCAAGATTAAATGTTAAGTCAAATTATATGATGGTTCTCAGGATCCAAATATGTTCAGTAGTTGGATCCTTGATATGGAGTTGTGGCTAATTATCCTATACTCAAACTTCAGATGATGAGAAAATCCCCTTTACAAAACTCAAGCTCTCTAGGTTAGCAAAGATTTTTATAATATAACGACATGAAGGTCAAAATCCACTCAACACTTAGTAAAACCTTATCAAGGCCTTGAAGGAGAATTTCTATCCTTCTAATTATGAACAAGATCTCATTGTAAAGTTGTTTTGGTTGTGATAAAGTAACAATTTCTTTGTGTAGGATTATATTTTTCAATTTAATATCTTGTGCATCTTACTTGGTGTGGTGGATGTAGTTGCTACACTTATCATAAAGTTCAAAATTGACTTATAGGAGCACCTATATAGGAAATTGAAATATAGTCCCCCTTCCTTGCTAGATGCATCCTCCAACCATGCACAACTTTCCAAAGAGAAACATGTTACTCAATTGATAGGTTCTCAATATTCTTTTTTTTGGGGAAATTTCAAGGCTCTAAATTAGCAACAATAGAGAGGGAAGGTGAAAAGGTCTTCTTCCTCCTTTTCTTTTCCTTCCCCCTCTTCATTTACTTCCTCTTCTTCTTCTTCATCCAAACCTTTTTCTTTCTATAAAGCCCAAAAGGTTTGTAATTTTTGTGAGAAGAAATAAAATCTTTAGTTACAACCTTACAAGTTTAAAAATATGAAGAAGAATCATTGGTTGTATAGGCTTCAAATGTGGACCCGAAATATGGTCTGATTAATCCTATAGAAGAAAATAAAACATATAATGAGTTAGACAGTATACAAAACAATGTCACCTTGATGAATAACAAATATTCAATATGTGATCGTGACAACTTTTTCATCACAAGATCTCACCTTACTCATGATTATTTAGTTGATTGAATAATCGATAATGGCTCACAAAAAAAATTGATTGTGATATTTGGTGTTGATAAGTTCAAGCTACCTCTTAACCCACATCCTCATATTTTTTCTCTTGGATGGAAGTATAACGGTATCACCTCTAACATAACACACCTACGTAGTCTCATTTGCTTTTGGTCATAGTTTATGGATAATATAATGTTTGATATCACTCCCATGGATTGTTGTGGATTACTGCTTGACAAACCCTGTCAATATGGTAGGAATGCTACTTATGATGCATAAAATATACTTACACTTTACTTTAATATTATAATTTATATCTAATTAAGTGCACTCAACAAATAACCAATTTGGTATTAAGTTGCATACAAACACAGAAAGCTATAAATCAAGCATAAGAATTGTAATTCATCTTAATAAGGCCATAAAATGAAGGAATCCAAGAACTACTTCACAAGTCTACAATGCATGGTTCACTAAAAAAAAATTGTAATCATATTCTCATAGATTTAAGGAACCCTCCACACTTCCTCTTATTCGAGATATCAATCATAACATAGAGATTATTCCTAGTTCTTCTCTTCCCAATGCACCAATATATAGACAATCAATATTTCAATTGGAAGAAATTAAAAAGCAAATCCAAGACTTATTTTCCAAAGGATTTATTAAAACAAGTACCTCTCCTTGTACCTCACAAATATTGCTTGTGCTCAATAAATATGGTAATTGAAGGCTATGTAATTATTTCAAGGCCTTAAATAAAATAATAATTAGGAACCGATATCCACTTCCTAAAATTAATGATCTTTTCAATTAGCTACAAGGGGCTAAGTACTTTCTCAAGATTGATCTCAAAAGTAAGTATCATCAAGTTAGGGTTAAGATATAGAACATGGAAAATGACATTTAAGACTAAGTTGGGCTTTTTTGAATGGCTTGTAATGCCCTTTGCTCTTACTAATGCTTCAACTACATTCGTGAGGCTAATTAAAGAGGTGTTCAGAGATAATCTAGACACATTTATGATCATTTATTTGGGTGAAATTATTTTTTACTCTCCTACTTAGAAGGTCCTTTTAGAGCATCTATAGTAGGTTCTAAAAACCCATCAAGAGAGCCAATTATATGCAAACCTTCCAAAATATTTTTTGCTCAATCCTCCATTTCATATATTGGTAAATGAGTAAGGTATTTATGTAGATCCTACCAAGTTTGAATTCCTCCTCAACTAGCTAATTCCTTCCACCATCACATAAATAATTTTTCTTGGACTTGTGATTTTTAATCACAAGTTCATTCCTAGATATTCCACTATTCCATCCCCCTTGCATGATTTAACCAAAGCCAAAGTTAAATTTCAATGGGCAAAGGATCATGCTCGCACCTATGAAATATTGAATCATAAACTATTTACAACACCTATCCTTGTCCATATTTACCTTTCTCATCCTTTTGAGATAGAGATAAATGCATTACAGTTCACCCTAGGAGCATTATTAAAGTAGAATGGTCATCTAATGACCTACCATTTCAAAACATTATTAACTATCAAACAAAACTATTCCATCTATGATAAAGAGTTGTATGCTTTGGTAAAAACTATTAATTATTGGAGATATTACCTTCTTGATAAATATACTATTGTATATACAAATCACATGCCCCTTAAGTTTATTCAATCAAAAAACAAGATTGTGGAAACTCATCATATGAAATGAGTAACCTATTTGTAGAATTTTAATAGGTTATCAAGTACAAGAAAGGGACTAACAACATTATACTAGATTTTTTGAGTCACCCTCCAATAACGTTAGCTTTGACACTTGTGACTATTTTCCACATTGGTTTCCAAACTTTCCCTACATGATATGTTGTTTGATCCAAATTATGGGAAATTTTACCAACACCTTTTACATCATTCCTCTTGCAATCTAAGTCCTTTTTAGGATTTTCATATGAATGATGATTTATTGTATAGGTTGGATAAATATTGTGTGCCACAATATCATCGGTTGTCTCTTTTCACAGAGGCACATTCTACACTCTATGGTGGATATTTTGGTAAACACAAGACTATTCATCACTTGTAGTGGTTTTTCTACTGGCCTCACATGTACTATGATGTCTTGTAGTTATTCGGGTAGTGTATTATTTATTGTTGCTCAAATCCAGGTAATAAGAATTTGGGCCTTATTATTCCCTTTTCTATCCCTTCTTGTCCTTGGGAAAGTATTTCCATGGACTTGATGAATGGTTTTCCCATGACATTTTGACAACATGATTGTGCTTTTGTGGTTGTATATCGATTAAGTAATATGGCTAAGTTCATTCTATGCCAAAATATCAATTCTACACCTAACTTAGCATAACTTTTCTTTGATACAATATGACACTCCTTTGGTTTCTCTACCAGCATTGTATTTCAGAGATATTTTACACTCTTTGTGGAAAATTTTAGAATTATATTTAAACTTCTCCATTTCCTTTCATCCACAATAAATGGGTAGACTAAAGTTGTTAATTATACTCTTGTATAGAGTTTTAGGATATATCATCACACTTATACAGCTAAGTGGGATTTGATCCTTACATAGAACATGCCTATAGTACTATAGACACCAAAACAACACCAATCTGATTATGTGACTACAAGCACTGACCGAATTGGTATACATACCCCCTAGGGCAGCCTCCAGAGGTTAAACAGTGGTCCTAACCACTCCCAAATCAGTTTTGGAAGGTCAGAGGCCAATTTGGCACCTTTTAAGAACTTTGCTACCTATTTATCCCACCCTGGGACGATTATAATCCTATTCGCCCCACTCCAGGACGATTAACAGCAATCTCTCTAGGGTGGGATGATTAGCAGTTTTGACTAGAAAAGAGTCAAGCCTTGACAAATGGTAGCCTAGATTCACCACCCAACTTCACCTTCAAGGCATGCAATTGTAAGGAATGGTTTCAAATCAAAGAGAGGAACTTTAGTCAAGCATGCCCTAATAATGGAGGCCTCATTCAAGGAGGCCCTAAATCAGGGAGGAATCTTCTCTCCCCTAAAAAGGGCATTGTGAGCCAAGTGGTGCCCTCACATGTGCATTCAAAGGATGCCCTTAGGTCTATAAAAGGGTGAGCCTCCTCACCCCAAAAGGAGAAGAGAGCTGGAGCATTTGGAGCAATGAAGTGTTGTCGAACTATACCCTCATTCCTCTTTGTGCTTCCTACATCCCTAATTTCTCTTTTGGAAGAGAGGTTATTGGGTGAACACTAGGAACATAATCCAGACCCAAAACCTGAGCAATCAACCACAATCCCACACAAAAATTATTGACATAACCCCCTAGGAGGTTTTGGACCCATCCCACTTGGATTGGTGCCAAAACTAAGCCCTAAACAGTGGGTGTCCTACCCCTGGGTGCACCCCACATTGCTATAGTCCTAATCGCCCCACATCGAAGATATTAGAAATTTGTGCATGATTTCTTTACTATTATTTTTGCATTATGTTGTATCTAATGTGCTTATGTTGTTGTCCAAGTTTCATTGCTTTCTGACATGATTTGACTGTGTTTTTATCATTTTATGTGTTTACTAATCTATAGGGAGCGCCTTCAGATATAGGACAATCTAGGTAGAATCTACCAAATATGACATTCTAGGTCATCTCAAAATGACCCTTTTAGTCTAACCCCAAGTTTGCAGGATTTTTGGAGGCCTTTGGGAAGGATATTTGCAAGGTTGCATTTGCACATTTTATGATAGTCCCTAGCGTCCCACCCTGAAGCGATTAGAAATTTGTGCATAATTCCTGACTGTTATTTTTACAATATGTCCCTGATAATGTCTCCATGCCTCTGTCAAATTTTGAATTCATTATGACATGTTTTTACCATCATTTCATTCTTTTATATATTAACTAGCCGAAGGATTTGGGGATTGCATGTTTTCCTCTATCCACATATGCTATTAACTATTTTCTATTTTTTTGAGTGCAGGATCCAACTGCAAGGAACACAAAAGGGGTATAAAGGAATGACGAACACATGGACACAAGCGGTGGTAACTTTTGGCCCGCCCATTTCGAATGTGGGCATGCGAAAGACACTAGAAGAGTACCATCCATTGATGTAACGAACTGTATCAAATGTTCTAAGCCCTAGAGGGGGGACGTATTGTAACCGGATTAAAAGCAACATTAATAAAAGAGGCCCCACTTTGTTTTTCTTACATCTCATTTTTGTGTCATTTCCTTCATGCATTTTTTCATCACATTCGTAGGACTTAGCATTTATACCATATCTATTTTGTTTGCATCATATCTAGTACACCATCATTCTGCATCACTTTTAGTGGCGATCACAGTGGGACCCTGTCCCCTGCTGTTAAGATCATTTTTTTGATCCAAATTTTTTGGTTTTTTTTGCAAGTGTTACTCATTCAGGCACTAGACTGCTACTCATGCCACCCTAGGATGAATGCATATTTGTCCCACCCTGTGACGAATGCAGACTAGCTATTCGTTCCAACCCGGGATGATTAGAGCTTTGTGCATTTTTTGAGTAGAAACTCAAAAGCATATGGTTTAGACAAAGAAAAGGTAGGTCTTCTGAACATCCTCTATGTTTTTCTACTTTCTATTTCTACAAATTTTTGCTTTCTTTTCTTTATTTTCAGACACTTGCATAGAAAGGTTAAATAGTTTGTTTTCCTTTCTTGCAATAAAAAAAATAAAAATATAGAGTAAATTAAATGGAAGGAAATTGATTAGTAATGCATTCTTCTCTGGTTTTCTTCCATGATACTTGCACCAATGGCAAGTCCTCATCATAGGTTTCAGTTCTAGTTAGGTTTTGTGATTTCCTTTTTGCTACTAATGGTTTCTAAAAGATAAAATGTACTTTAAAGCATTGCATTAGTGAAAATCATATTTTGTTGTATGTTTTCTTTCTTTACACAATTAAAAGGAACCACACACACCACCTAATAAAATTAACATCAAGGAGTTGGTCTTAATACCCCAACACTTTATCAAGACCAACGGTGGATTTCATCACCACCTTAACTTGGAATTTGCATACATATACCTTGATCGCAACTATTGCTAGACGTAAATCTTGATGAAAGTTGACCAAGTGTAATGGGGGTGATTTCTTATGCATGAGGATAAGTCTTCTATGGTAGGTGTCAAAAATAGAGTGATCCCCCTTCCGTATCGCCTATGTTCCACTTACTGTTCCCTCACGTAAGGGCGAGTATATTGAGAGGTTTGGTATAATGGCTTGGCAATGGTATATTGAAGGGGCGACCATCTAAAAATATGGAACCGAGACATCTTTGGAAATATTTTTTAGAACAAACAAGATATCATGAACAGGCTTGCCATAATAGAAAAAGAGAGCCAGGAAACAGGAAATTATTCTAATGAAATGAGAAGTGAAGAAAGGAACTTACTAGCTCAATACCACAATATCCTTCAATGTGAAGAAATATTCTGGAGACAAAAATCTCGTGACACTTGGCTCAAAAAAGGAGATTCCAACACCAAATTCTTTCATGTTTCCACTTTGAGACACCGAAGCAATAACAGGATCAGAGAAATTCATAGTCAGGATGGAAGGACCATTAATGACATAAAGGAAATCAGAACCGAAGGGATAGCTCATTTCATGCAATTACTCCAAGAGGAAAGCAGACCCAATTCTTTGGGGGGAAAAATTTCTTTCTTCAATTTATTCCTCATCTTATTTCTGATGATATTAATAACAAACTAATAGTTGTCCTGTCTGATGAGGAAATCAAAGAGGCTTTATTCTCCATGAAACCTGACAAAGCTCCTGGTCCTGATGGGTTTCCTCCAAGGTTTTTTCAAGCCTTCTGGGATATTATTGGTAAGGATGTATGCAAAGCCATCAGAGAAATCCAAGGTTCTAAAGTCATCCCCAGAAGCTTCAACTCCACATTTATTGCACTCATTCCAAAGATTCCAAATACCTCTAATTTCAATGATTTTAGGCCAATTAGCCTCTGCAATGTCATTTATAAGATTCTAACGAAAGCCATCACTATTCGCATGAGAGAGGTTATGCCTTTAATCATAAATCAATGCCAAGGGAGTTCTGTTAGAGGATGGTCTATCCTTGATGGTATCATTTCAGTCCATGAAGCAATCCACTCCATATCCATCAACAAGAAAGTTGCCTTCCTCCTCAAACTTGATATGAACAAAGCTTATGATAGACTTTGCTGGGATTTCCTACTCGCCATCCTTCATAAGTTTGGCTTTCATTCTGAATGGATTTCCTTAATCAAAGGATGCATTTCTTCAGCTTGGTTTTCGGTCCTCATTAATGGATCACCTGTAGGTTATTTCCAAAGTAGTAGAGGATTGAGGCAAGGGGATCCTTTGTCCCCTCTCCTTTTCATCATTGCTGCAGAGGCTCTTGGCAGATCAATCTTGGCAGAAAAAGATGTAGGTTTGATTTTTGGACTTCAGGTTACTTCTCAATGTAATCCTATTACCCATCAACAATTTGTTGATGATACCCTGTTGTCCACCTTCGCCTCTGTAAATGAAGCTAAAATCATCAAGTGTATCCTTCTCCTGTATGAGGAAGCTGCTAGTCAAAGAATAAAATTTTAGAAAAATAAGATTTATTTTATCAATACTCCTCTCAGAAGACAAAATATGATTGCCAACATACTTGAATGCTCCATAGCTAATTTGCCTTCCTCATACCTGGGCTTACCTCTCTTCACTGGGAATGCCAAAGAAAGCCTATGGGATAATGTTATCGAGAGACTTCAAAAAAATTTGTCCACATGGAGAGGTAATATTCTGTCCCAAGCGGGTAAAATCACCCTCACCATGGCCTACCTCCAAAGTATTCCTGTCTATTTCCTTTCTCTGTTCAAAGCTCCTGCAAGTGTTTACCAAAAAATGGAAAAAATTCAAAAGCACTTTCTTTGGACAGGATCTAAAAACAAACACAGATTCCATTTAGTTTCTTGGGACAAAGTTTGTAAACCCAAATATCAGGGAGGTTTAGGACTCAAAAGGATCTCTCTTCTTAACATTTCTCTCCTTGCCAAGCAAGCCTGGAGGCTCATTTCCAATGAAAATGTTGAATGGGTCAAGATCATGAGAAGGAAATATCTTCAGGGTTCTGAATTCCTCCATGGTGAGGTTCCCTCTACTGGGTCTATTTTTTGGAAATCCATATGTGAAGCTCGATCTCTTCTACAAAAAGGACTCCGATGGCAACTTGGAAATGGCAAATCCATTTTCTTCTGGGAAGACAAGTGGATTGGAGATAGTCCTCTTTCTCAAATTCCTATGTTTCAAAGGATAATCAACACAACGAAACATCTGGTTGGTCCTTTAGTTGCCAATTTCATTTCCTATACTAATGGTACCACACGTTGGAAAAGACTTGATATCCTGAACCATGAAGAAGAAATCTCATGTTTGCAAGCTCAATTATCTTCCATAAAAATTCCAGCTGGAGATCTCAAGGACCAACCTATTTGGGAACCTACTGATTCTGGAGAATTTTCTGTCAAATCAGCTTATTTGCTTTCACTTAACAATATTGAAACTCCTATTCCTTTTAAGCTGGTTTGGACCAAATACTTGATTCCCAAAATTGCCTCCTTTTCTTGGTTGTGCATCCAAGATCGTATCCTTACTACAAAAAACCTAATCAAAAGGGGTATTCTTCTTCCTAACAGATGTTATCTCTGCCTTTCTGATTGGGAATCTACTTCTCACCTTTTCTTGTTTTGTCCTTTCTCAAGAATGGTGATAAACAAGATTTTTCTTAATTTCCAGTTGGTCTGGGCTCAACCACCCTCCATCGTCGAGCTTTTCCATCAGTGGCCCAATCCTTTCAAGAACCCTGTGCTCAAAGGACTTTGGAAATTTTGCCTTCAACACTACCTTTGGCAAATCTGGCTTGAACGCAATAGAAGAATTTTTGAACAAAAAGCCTTACATGCTGAAATTATTGCCCATAAAGTTATCCTTTATGCCAAGGAAAATGTCCAGGTTGCTCATTTTGATCCTTTTCCTTGCTCTCATTTTGAGAAAGCCATTCTCAATTCATGCAACATTTTCCTTGATACTTCAAGACCTATTAATCCTTCTTCTTTGAGGACCAACATTAAATGGCATCCTCCCCGGTTGGTTGGGTCAAACTTAATTTTTATGGTGCAGCTAAAGGAAATCCTGGCAATGCTAGAGCTGGAGGAATTCTACGTGATCATTCTGGTAATTCTATTTTTGCTTTTTCTGAACCTTTAGGCTTCCTTTCCAATCACTCCGCTGAAGCCAAAGCTATTTGGAGAGGCCTCCAATTCATCAAAAACATTCCAGGGAACATTATTGTGGAAGGAGATTCTTTAAATGTCATCAATTATTTAAAAACTTCAAAACCCAACAGTTGGAGGATTAGAACAATTGTGGAAGAAAGCAAACAAATCCTTGGTCAGCAACATAATACCATTGTTCAACATGCCTTTAGAGAGGCTAACTCAGTTGCTGATAGATTGGCAAATATTGGAGCTAACGCCCAAGGAATGTTGACGTGGACTGATACTCTTCCTCCTGAGGTGGCAGAGCTTGTCAAAAAAGATCAAAATAATGGTAATCATGTTGAACCTTGAAAATTTCATTCATTTCATTGCCCAACATTCTACCTTCCACGTGAAGCATCGGGTTCATAATCAAAATTTTTTGTTATCCCATCCTCCAAGGAATATGCCCTACTTTGAAATCTAGACCCATAACCCTTTGTGTTTTGATTTTAAATTACCCATTTTTGCATGCACCTATTTCTTGATAACCGACTCCGTTCGGAATCCCAAGGCAATGTCCAACATGTTTTTTAATCATAATTCTCCCGTGTATCTTGATATTCGCAACCTTGCTTCTTCGAGAACCATCTTCCACCGCCTGGCCAATTCCATTGTCCCAAGATTTTATGGTGTGAACATCCCAATCCTTCATGTTTCTCATGCCAGACTATATTTTTGGTTTTGTTTTTTGAACATCCTCGATGGTCAATATTTTCTTTTGACATTGGTTCTCCCAACCATCTACCACAACATTCGATGCCTGAAAATCCGCCTTGTCACCTGCCCTAGCCAATCCCGTTCCTTCAGGTGGTTTTTTCCCTTTTCAAAGCATCCTCTCTGGCCTTCCTACAAAACTCAGAGTAGCAACAACGCTTTCCTTTTCTATAACACTTTGCATGCTCTGCTCACCTATCAGTGTGCCCATCCTTTGCCTATTTTGTTTATCCCCAGCCATTTCCTTTGCTTTCCTTCTCGTTGTTTTCCGTCTGCAACCATGAAAGAAGGAAAGTCTGTCTTCATTGAGCCTAAAGTATTTGAGCTTGAATCCATAGTCAGAGACATGTGGAAGGACAAAGGAGCACTGATTGAGTTTTTCAAGATGTTTTCTGGTGTTGATGAAGAGGTGACAAAAGCCTTTGTTGAGTCCTGGAACAAGGGCCTGGTTACTATTCATGATGTAGAATTTCAAATTAGCATCGAGCTACTAGTGGACCTGACAGGGCAACCTTTGGATGGCAAGGTGATCAGAAGGAACAAACATAACTGGGAAGCGGAGTTGATGCATTTTGAGAAATCCTCGACGATCCACAAAATGGTCAAGAAAGGTCTGTACCGTAACCATATTTCCACTCCCTGGAAAGAAATCCTGAAACCTATCATGCAATACCTTACTTGTGATAATACCGAAGCCCAACTCTGTTGTTTCCATTTAGCCTTCGTAAACCACTTTCGTGAAGCCAAACTGATGAACATTCCCGCAACCCTCTTTTGGTCCATTGACTACACCATTACCTCCTCCCAGAAAAAGGAGGAGGGTTTGCCCTATCATCAAGGGCTTTTCAAAGTCCTATATAGATTTCTCCTCTTGAAATTCCCCAAAGGTAACATCCTAGTCCTAGAGTCTGATGAAGATAATTCATCCTCAACTCCCAGTCCTAGAACTTCTAGACCCAAGAGGAAGGAGAAAAGTGGCAAACCTCTTCCTGAATTCAATGTCAAAAAAAAGGTCAAGGTTGAGGGTACGCCTGTTAGATGTTCCCAGAGGCTCAAGCTTAAAGAAATTTCTGAAACCCCTCCCTCCACATCTGTTAAACCCTCAAAGGATCCTTCTAATTCGCCTGACATTGTGGAGAAATACCTTCACAAACTTGCAGTCCAAGCAACCTCTGCCACTATTGATCACCTGGAAACAGCCCATGTGGCCATAGGTAAAGCAATTTCTAGGTTAAAGGATCAACGCCAAGCTCTCAGTCTCTTGTTCTTTTGTGATTCATTCGAGGATATCCCTACCTTTTCCATTGATGAGGGTCCCTCTGATGCCAAGGGTGACGACAAATATGAGGATGTGGTGGAGATTGCTAAGGAGGCGTGTCTTGATGTTCTAAAATATATTCCTAAGGACGCACCAAAGGATGAAGCAAAGGCTACCACGCTGGAAACTATTGCCGCTTCTCCGATGCTTACTGATGTTCCTCTCTAAGCGAGGATGGGGTTTCACCTATTGTTGGTTCTATTTCGTTCCTTCGGTCTGAAGGATTTGGTCTAGTTGTGTCCTGTGGGCTTCAGGACTGTTTCTTTTTGCTCCTTTCTGTTCAAGGTTGATTCCTTTTTGATGTAGCAGGCTTAATGCCTCTCTTTTGTGTTCCTTTATGTTCTCTTCTTGGGTTCCTCTTCTTGTCTCATTGTTGTACAAGGCGTTAGGGCGCCTTTCAAATGCCCTCTTTTGATAAATAAATTTTTTTAACTTACCAAAAAAAGTATAGAGAATATATATTCTAATAGTGCAAACAATATAGGTCTGAGGTGTAGACCAATTGGTTCATCCAAACCCCATAAGGGGGCGAAGGTCCAAGGTTCAAATCTCGGGCCTCGTCAAACTGAACGCTTGTCCCTTTCCTGGTGCTTTCAACGACGTAAAAGGTTTAAAATGATTGTGGCATGGTGGTTATAGGGGTGGACTACACAAAGATCTATGTGGCGGCTTCTGGGGTGGACAACACAAAATACTATGGTGGCCATAAAAAAGTTGAAAAGCCTGCTCGGATTCATGGCGGCTACCGATTCCACCATGTAAATTCAAAAAAAAAAAAAAAAATAGTGCAAACAATATCCTATCTATTACTATACAAAATATCCAATTGATAGTACAAAGAATATAAGGTCTAACAGTACAGATAATATTCAATGTGATAGTGTAGAGAACATACAATCTAAAAATCAAAGTGGCCAGTTATCAGTAGCCTATCACTAAAGCAATTAGTTGTCATAAGTTCACCACCAATGAGAAAAAAAAAAGTACAAAATCTAAAAAAGATCATATTGAGAGATAGACCATTGTGATCCCCTCTTCATGATGATCATTTTAAGACCTAACTCTAATAAACCTTTTTATATATCCTAAAGTGACTTAAATGATTATTGATACTAGAACTACTCAATAACTAGAGTGTTTAGGAAAATAGGTTAAACACATTAAAACTTCTCAGTCAAAAATCCTCCAAGAATTATTCAAATTAGACAAATTAGATAAAATTTATGACCTTGAATGTCATTTAATAGACCTAAATGTAAAATTAGATGCTATGTAAATATAATAATTAGGTATTCAAGGTGCTAGTTCTAATGGAGGAGCACAAAATACCCTAAATCTAAATATAAATTAGAGAATGCCTATGCTAGAATTTCCAAAATCAAAAGGCCTAGGAGTAGACCTTGAACTTATAAAGTGGTGGAAAGAAATTATTAATAATGTGGATGGAAGTGACCCTTAAGACGAAAGTGATTCTAATATTGAGAGTGGCACTATAAGTAAGAGTGATGATCTTAAGAATGAGAGTATCCCATCATCTAAGTGTTGGGGTTAAGAAGTTGGTGAAGGAAGTGAATTTAAAAATATAAACAATAAATTCAAGAATGAGTGTGACTTGGAGAGTGCAAGATCATTACTATAGTAATGTGTAGCAAAAGGGAGATTGCATCAATGAAATTCCATTGATGATTCAGTCTATGAAAAATACCATAAAACTAGAAGACATCAAATCAAGTTTGACATTAATGGAAGACCCATTATGCAATTTTGGTGATGTCATTCATAGGGGCACTTTGCATATTAATATTAAATTATTGTGATTCAATATGAACTAGTAATATGTAGAAAGTTTTAAGCACTAGAGAAGATTCATAATACTAGCTAGGAAGTAGAGGAGAATAACTTGATAAACTTATTACAATTTAGGGGATAATTTTGATCATAAATGAAGAATTAGAGATCAAATAAATAGTTGAAGCTACATAGGATATGAAAGTTAAAAAAGTGGTTAATATAGAAAACAAAGTGAGTGATGTAAATGGAGTGAATGATATACATAAATAAGGGAGATTATTCATTGTCTACCTGTCTACTAGGAACATATTCCCATTAGTGCTTAGGAAATCTAGACTTAAGCATCAATTGTTAGAAATTAGGCCATTTGAGCCTAGATTTTCTATGTCGGGATCCTAGCCATCTGCTAGGGATAAAATGTCCTTAGATGGACCTTGGACTATATATCTCAAGGGGAGCACTATTTAGACCTTTCCTAGGCTATCTAAATATTACACTACCCATTAGTTATTAAAAAATATCTCAAATCATCTGAAGATATATCATGATTTTCTAATAGTCATACATGGTTTTCCATAGTCCAATTTTGGTAGGAAGATGATGTGAGGCCATTTGGAGATCATAAAATTATAAGAAAGGGGATGAGTCATCTTGAGTTTGGTATGAATATGGACCATTAGGAGAATAAGTGGGGCCATTAGAAAAATACATGAGCAGTATGGGACTCATGATGGTGTAATAGGATAAGGAATAGATCCATGTGGATAAATAGGTAGGCCATATAACCCCTTAGGTCATATATATTAAATATAAATTAGGCCATCTAGACATACAAGTAGGATATCTCACTATCTAGGCCATTAAATATTAATTTTTAATGCAATCTAGGATCAGGTGTGCATGTTTTTCTAGTAGGCCTACCATGCATAAGGAGTAACAAGGATCCAAAGCCACATAATATGAAAATGGCTCATGGAATGAATAGTTGTATGTAAAGTAGTTATTAGTTTTGAAGTGGTAGTTAAGGGAGTGAAAGATAACTTACCACATGCAATCCAAGTTCCCCTACCTTCCTCAACTTATAAAAAGAGGTAAAAAGCTCTTATTGAAGCCATAAAGTAGAAAGGAAGAGCCAAATGAGAGTGCAATAGTTAGCTAAATCTAATATAGCTAGGTTATGGCCTAGGGTATGCATTGGGATATCTATTAGGAAAACAATCATATTGCACAATATAAAATTAAAAAATAATTAAGGGAGAAACAGATGCAAATAAGAGGATTATATCAAAGAATTGAAGCTAGGGCATGCACCCAGGTGTTGTAGGTGATTTGGAGAGGAGAGGGCAATCCTCCAAGGGAGGTCCCAGGTTCAAATCTCCACCCTACCAAAAAGCTGAATTGGGTACCCAAAATCCAATTGATAATGTTGGTGTGGGTAGGGCTAGGTGTGACTCCCGGGTGACTTTGATGGTATAGAACCCCCTGTTCGTGGTCTCTCAAACCAAGGCGGACCCACATGGGGTTTTTCACTTAAAAAAAAAAAGGTAGGGCATGCTAGGATATCAATAAAAATAAGGATTTTGTTAAAATCCCTTATCTAAAAACCTCAAAATCTAGATTTTATATGTGGGTGAGATATTTGCAATAGAGAAATATAGTTTTCAAAAGTGGTGTAAGCATAGGGAAATGAAGTAATAGATGAATACCAATAAGGAGAATGTGTTTTGTCAAGAAGATATTTGTGTAAGAGGATTTGGGTCATCAAATGGTTGGAGAGGGCTTTTTTAAGATCAAGCATGCTATACAATACATAAAGAGCATTATATAGAGCAAGAATAATATTGTTAGGGTAAAGCAACACTAGTTTCAAGGTAAGGAGAAATTTGTATTATTGGAAGATTACAAAGTAAAACTATTTGGAAGGCTATATAATGAAAGAAGAAGATTGTATAAAACTTTGTATTGGTCATCAAAGTAAAATAATATATCATATAGTCCATGTGATTATAGATGAGCCAAAATTTCTAGAGCAATACCCTTTGAGGTAGGGCTATTTGAATCTAGGTATGCACAAAGGGAATTGCCCCTTGACCCTTGAAAAATGTGGTGACGGGCATTACTCATCATGTTGGTCATGTTGGTTATACTATCAATTCTAGGAAGTACAAAAAATGACCAAACAATAATATTTTATTGGTATCAATTTGAAGTAATTTCAGTTGTAGAAGATGTCTAGAATAGAAGAAAGTGGAAGTATCACAAGAGATTCTAGTATTTTTAGATAATTTTATATTATTTGTTACATGCCAATGTACCACCTTGGTACAATATTATATTAGGAGAGTCTTAAATTAGAGTGTGAGTTTATATTTCATGTAATGTAATAATGTGTAGGAAATGCACAAGTATCATGTAAGTGTGCAAGTGTTGTGAGTGTGGATGTGTACAATTGTCCATTATGTAAAAGTGCACATGTATCCTTAGAATAGGAAAGTGAAGAGTTTCAAATAAGAGTGAAGGTCAAGAGTGCTTCATATGAAGAGTCACATACTATTATATATTTGTGACAAAGCATTGTAATTGGTATAAAAAATGCATAGCACATAGCATGCATTAGTAGACCTTTATTCTATAATATTTTTAGTATTTTTGTGAGCATTTTTCATGTGATTATTCTATGAGTATTTCTAAGTTATTCTAGTTTCATTAGAATATTTATTGAGTTCTTTATATTGCAATTTTATTTTGATCTTGTAATTACTTTCTTGTTAGATTTACATTAAGTATTAGGCTATAAAAGCTATTAGTGATATCAGAGCCACAACAAGTTTACTTGCACACATTTGTTTTAATTTCAATTAATCTAAGGATATTTCCACTTGCTAAGGAAATACCAATGAAGTTGAGGAAATTACCATTGGAAAATGAAAACCAGTGAAGACAAGTATTCCCAAAGAGTTGAATAAAAACCAGTGGAGGCAAGAATTAATACCACTAGGTTGAAGGACAACCAATGAATATTAAAGATACAATATTGAAAAGTTTTATATAGATTGAGTTTACCTATTCCAAGAATAAATTTGAAATATAATGCAATCTATATCATAGTTTTAGATCTTGAAGATATACCTTGAGATTGATAAGAGTTTAGAGACTCTATAAGAGAAGTTCCATAGAAAGCAAATTAAGGAGACCTAAGTAAAAAGATCCAATTGAAATATTGATAGAGTAAGGAAAACTTGAATGTATCAAGAAGACTTCAAGACAACAAAGAGTATTAAGGATATTCCTAGTTAAAGGATAGTATATAGCATATAAAAATATGTATACTAGTAGTCCATATTGGACAACAAAGAAACGAGAGAATTTAGGACAACAAAAGAGAAAGGTAGTATTTGGAAGGAAAAGAGTGAAGGCCACAAGGGTAATATTGAAAGCAATTGAAGCATCAAAATAAAATCATAGAAATAAGAATTGAAGCTAGAGAAGAAAGCATATTTTGTGAAGAAAAATACTAAAATATAGAATAACAACCTTGAATACAAGAAGAGATCTTCAAGAGAGAAAGAAGACAAAGACATAAGGATTCCAACAAAGGTGTTTACATAGGATTTGGGATAATCATCGTTATTTGAAAACAAGATTATAAGATACAAAAATACCCATTGAAGAAGTTTAAAATGAATATTAATGCTTAGAATTAAACTAAGCATAAGGGGGAGAAATCAAAGTGCAAAGGTCCATTGTAGTAAAAGGTTGATAGAGGTCACCTTTGGATAGTAGAAGAGAAAACAATAATTCAAGATAAAAGGTAGCATACATAGCACTGCTAAGCAAGGAAGAAGACAACATTAAGAGAGCATAAGTATGGTAACATTTCAAGACTTCAATAATATTGCATTAAAGGGAATATTGGATAAGAAAATAACATTGCAATAATCTTGGTATTTTCATGTAAGGATATTTTAAGTTTTAATCTTGCAAGAATGTTATGCACCTACAATATTAAAGAAAAATATTAGATCAACAAGAGTAGCAAACTTAAGAGTTAAATCTTGTGCATTCATAAGTAGCAAGTTTAAATGTTAAAGATAACAACACATAATTTAATGGGGATAGCATAGAATTTGAGTTTTATCTTTGAGCATCCTACATAAGTGTAACCTATGTCAAAGGGACAAAGGAGATTAGCAAGAAGATAATAGAAGATAGTGAGGTAAAAAGCTTTAATATTCAAGGCAACATAAAATAAGAAAGATAATAGATAAAATCAATTACAAGGGATAGCAAAGAATCATGTAGTACCATTTAGCAGAAGCACTATAGTTTAAGAGGAGTGCCATTAGAAGAGCCATAGAAACCAAGAAGGGACATTGGATAGTAGTCTAGAAAATGTTGTAGCCAAGGATATATTTGTAAGGATTAAGTTAATAGTTTAGGTTTGTAATAATATTCCATATCAAGGCCAAAGCATCCAAACATACATATACACAAATATCAAGAGCATAAAAAATGGACGACAATATTAAAGTACTCAAGGTAGTAGTGAAGGGTGAAGAGTTCACCATACAAAGTTGAGTAGCCAAAGAGTGACAAGTCAAAAGTTGAAGGCACCATAGCAAGGCAAAAAAGCTCCAAAATGAAGTGCAATTTCACTTAGACCAAGGAAGATATCAACACTAAGGCAACCAACACCATCAAGGAAACCAATAAAAATATTGAGTACAACACCATCAAGGCAACCAATATTATCGAGGAGCATAAGTAGCATCAAGAACCAAATAAAGAAGAGTTTACCTCAGGCAATAGCCATTGAGAAACAATAAGAATTGATAAAGACACTAAGGACCAATGCCAACAAAGTTATGTAGGAACCATATAATATACATCAGATAAGTATTTAAAAAACCACAATGAAAGCACCATCCAAAGAAACGTGAGCCAAGGTGTGTAGAGAACACCATAGACACTAGCCAAGGAATACAAGGACTAAGCAATGTGTGCAAAAGTTTGAGCGACGTAGGAGATGAAAGGTTGAGAAATAAATATTTTTAGTAGGAATCAAATCATTGAGGAAATAAAAAATATTAAGAGAAGAGTTAAAGCCATGGGAGATTAAAATCCAAGCATTTAACAAAAGATATCAAGTGTAAAACAATCTTAGAAGTGAATATCCAAACATAATTTTTTGAGGAGAATTGAAAGGTAATGTGTTAGTGGTTAGAGGGAAGTACAAGAGAGCCAAGCATTACCCTTTAAGAACTCAAGAAATTGAAATGCTTGAATGTAACAAGCATAAGAAAGAGTGTCTACCATTCTAGTATGCATTCTATCACATGACAAGAAGGAAGAAAATAGGTAAAATTTGAAAATATTTTGAGAAGTCTTTAATGTTGTTTCATGCAAAGTATCTTGATGCACTGAAGCCTCACACGATTGTATTCGAGTAGTCATTATTTCAAAATCAAGGAAAGCACATAACACAATTCTAGAGATCATTCACCAAGCTACGTCCCTTAAGGAGGTAAATCAAGGTTTTTAAAGATTATTATTTTTTTCTAAGGTTAAAAGGAGAAATAAGAAGTATATAGTTCTAGTTATTATTTATTTGCTAAGGATAAATAATTCTAATATATAGATAAGTAGTTAAAAGATAATTCAATGCCTTAACTACTTTTTGGAGTGATAAGTAGGCTTTATTATTTTTGAAGTCTTATTTTTCAAAGGGTTAAATAATAGCTTTATTGATTTATTATTTCTTGAAATTCAAAAACCATAGAATATTTGCAATAATTTAATTATGGAGAGACAAGGAATTCTACTTAAAATTTAGGAATTTATAAGTTTGCAAACATTCTAGTTTCTATTCAATTAGGGAGCCATAAGGTTTACAACAACAATTTTTATATAGAAAAGTGATTTTTTTTAATTTCTAAAATTTAGAGATATAAGGAAGACTACACCAAAGGAAATTAATGGAGAAATTACCAAGAGGGACTTATCATCATAGAAAACATTATGGAAGGATTCAAGAACACAATTCATTTAACATTCTTCATAATTCTTATCAACAATGCAATATAACATCAAATAGAGATAATCATATGGTTCAAAAAGGTAAAGATATTTGGTACATAGATTTTGGTGCCAGTCATCATATGATAGGCAATTTATAGTGGTTTGATTGTCTAGAAGTCAAAGACAACTTTAGTTTAAAAATTGTAGATGGTAAAACCTATCTTGTTCATGGATGTGGTTGTGACACCTAGTACATCATTTTTGAATTTTGTGTTACATGATGTGATGTATGTTCTTGGATTAACATATAATCTCAGTTAAATGACCAAACTAGTACAAAAAAAAAGGATGATTGAGTTCAAATATATAAATGGAGTCAATAAGTGTCATTAAAAAAAAAAATGAGATAGAAGCTACAGGGTCAATCAAGAATGGAATATATGCTTTAGACTCAATTAATTTCTCTCAAGATCTTGTTTTAGTTCAAAATAATATTTTTTGAAAATTCTAAGAGACAAATTATAAGAAATGAGAATCAAAGATATATCTACCAACAAAAAGGTTGGGTCAATTTGGAATTCAAGATTATGAAAAATATGAGAGGTCAACAAGTTGCACAAAAAATTAATCTACAAATAAAAGAATAAAAGTTTAAATACTTTCAAGAGGAAGGCAAACCAGATCAAGACCTAGTCCATTATATAGTCATGTCAAGACAAAGATTGTATTGAAGACTAAAGCCTTCAATAACCAAATAATGTAATACAAGGGGATGTTAGAGAATATTACATTATTTGGTACATGCCAATGTACCACCTTGGTACAATATTAGATTAGGAGTGTCTTATATTAGAGTGTGAATTTATATTTCATGTAATGTAATAATGTGCAGGAAATACACAAGTGTCATTTAATTAAGTGTGCAAGTGTTGTGAGTGTGGATGTGTATAAGTGTCCATTATGTAAGAGTGCACATGTATCCTTAGAATAGGAAAATGAAGAGTTTCAAAGAAGAGTGAAGGTCAAGAGTGCTTCATATGAAGATTCACATACTATTATATATTTGTATAAAGCATTGTAATTGGTATCAAAAATACATAGCACATAACATGTATTAGTAGAATTTTATTCTATAATATTTTTAGTATTTTCATGAGCATTTTTCATGTAATTATTCTATGAGTAGTTCTAAGTTATTTTATTTTCATTAACAACTTTATTGAGTTATTTATATTGCAACATTATTTCCATATTGTAATCACTTTCTTGTTAGATTTACATTAAGTGTTAGGCTACAAAAGCTATCAAGTACATTATTTATTGCTTCTATCCCCATTTTTTAGTGTATGTGATGTCAATAATTCTAGAGGGGACAAATATGGGTAGGTTAATTGACATGTCTACATAATTAGTGAATACATTTTTTTATTTTATATTTTTTTGTAGTTCATATGCAAAGCATTTGATAAAATATGCATACATATAATTAATAAAATCATAGCATGAGTCATGAAATAAAATGTAAATGTGGGACTTGTCCTATGGTATCCAAGGTGGGACTTGTCCTATGGTAGCAGTATTTTCTTCTCATCATGGCCTCTCCTCAACTCTCATTGGATGTTCTGAGAGTAGGTCAATCGAAGTTCCCATTCCTATATACATTAGAATCGTGCAGACAGATCAATGACGTCCCCTCATCAATAGCATGTGTCATGGAGTAAGATTCAAGTTTTCATATTGGGTGGCCATAAATTCACGTGCCATAATTGGTCCTTGGCCTCCTAAGTTGACTTTTGTGTACGATGGATTCATTAGCTTTTTGTTTGTGTGGGGTGCTTGGGGGGACTTCATCCAATTAGTCTACTCTCCAATGGCTTTGCTCGAGCCCACTTCCCTCTAGGTTGATGAATTGGTCAAAGAGTTATTGAATCTCTTCTAGTTGCTACCTTTTATTCAAAATTTCTAGGGTAACGAACCTAAAGTATATAATAATTTTGTTACAACTTGGGATAAAGGGTGGATCATCGTCAAGGGATTAAAGTTTAGATTCAACATCTGTTTGATTTTTGGAGTCTCAGATCTCCCCATTGATGGAGATAATGTTCACAAAGAAAACATATGTTGGTTGGTGAACTTGTCCATTTCCAGGACATAGGTAAGCAACTTAATAAGGAGAAAGGGGGATTGTGTGAAAAGGTCTTCCCTCACCCTATAATAGAGTTAGGGTTCCAATCATGGAATATATTATGATGGATGAAATCAACAACCCTCTAAGAAGCTTTCACATGGTCTTATTGAACCATATGAGGCCTATAAAGGACATAAATATTATGGAGTTCTTGTTCAAGTCCATAGAGCATTCTATTAAAATTATTCGTGAAGGGTCGTCCACCCACTCTACGCATCAGGGGATCCAATTTCTCCTATATCATTTTTTCATGTAGAAATAAATATACAGAGCCATTCTCATGGTGATTTGTACCCAAGGAATAAAATTCAAGCCCCTAGCGAAGCCAAGGATTTAGAGTTTGATGTTGAAATTAAAGGTGAGGCTACCCAGGCCTACACCCCCCCTATGAAAAAAGGTCCATGTTAGTGCTCATCCCATAGGAGCACCTTCATGATCAATATGGAGGTGGACTTGTCAAATTTTGGTACAAAGGTAACCCCAAATTTAGCAAATAAAATTAAGGCTGAAGGTATCTCCACTTGCACTCAGGCTACTACGACTGGAAAAGAGTTAAAGAAGAAAAAACCATGGGCTTGCATGGTTGAGATTTTGAGATTTGCTTCTTCTATCCTTCTCCAAGTGGAAAACATAATTGTAACCATGAAAAAAGATGCTAAACCTAAAAAAACTACATAGGCATCGAAGTAAGACAACCTCGACGAGTGATTGCCTTGTGGGCCTTCTATTTTTGTCTAGGTTTACGTATTTTTGTGGGAATCTATTTTATCAAGATTTATGTATTTTTGTTTGGCTTCCTTGTCAACATAAATACTTTTACATAAATTCTCTTTGTTTTTCTTGGATGCTCCCTTGTACTATTTTCCTTCTTTGGGCTGCGTTCACTTTTGTTTTCTGTTGGGTTGACCCCTTGGATTGGTTCTCCATTGTTTTTCATGGTTTTTTGTTTTCTTGGTTTTTTCATTTCATGTCTGGTTTTTAGGATGTCACTATTAAAATAAAGTACACTCACACAAAATACTAAAAAATAACTCAAGTACATCAAGTATCTCAATAACAATATGCAAAAATTAAATGCAAAAATGGAACAATCTCACAATAACATAGAATTACAGGCCTCTTTGAGGGGGAACCTCCTTCAATATTTAATTAGCTTGAAAAAGTATGAATTCATACATGGCTTCATATATTTTAAATAAAAACTTCATGCAACCCTACCTAAAGGCTCAAGATTTGGCTTACATGCAAAATGCCACTCGAGCTAGAATCTCCTACCTAACATCAATTACAATATTGATAAAAATATTTACATGAGATGGTGCCACTTGGCTAGGCACCTTACTTGCCATATACATTACAAAGTATTACAAAATAATATTATAATGGGATCCCCCATGTTGGGAGTGGGTCATTACATAAGTAAATGAGAATTACAAAATGACATTAGGATAGGATCCTAACATGTCCTTGCCCTTCGAAAAGCTTTGTACTCAAAGCTAAAAATGAGGGAACTGGTGCTAGAGTTGATGGAGAGACTCCCATGTAGCATCTTATAGCTGGAGCCCATGCCACTGAATAAGAAATTCTATGATGGTATGATTACAGAGAGTGCGGATGCAACAATCCAATAATTATTCAGGTTTGAGTAGTATGGACCCTTCTTCATCCAATTTTGGTAATGCTGATTGAACCTGTACATGTGTGCCCACAAATTTTTTGAGAGAGAAAATATGGAAAATAAGATGGAGCTTGGAGGTGGGTTGAAGAGCCAATTTGTAAGTAGTGGAACCAATTTGTTGTAGAACTTGGTAGGGTCCATAGTATTTTGTAGCAAGTTTATGGCACCTGCGGAGTTGTAGAGATGATTGTTTGTATACCATATATGCTCAAAATGATGTTGGTCAACCTAATATTGCATCCAATTCTAGGCCATATCCAAATTCTACTTTAGTTGACAAAGAACATCGATATGTTGGCTGAGAGTAGTGTCGACTGCCTAGACCTTGGAGCTGCCTAGGATGTATGAAGAAGGCATGAGTGGAGGGTATCCATAGAAAACCTCAAAAGGGATGATTTTGGTTGCTATATGATAGGAAGTGTTGTACCACCATTCTTCCAAAGGAAGCCACTTCACCCATTGAGTAGGATGATATGATGCAAAGCAACAAAGATAGGTCTCCAAACATTTGTTGACAATCTCAATTTGAAGATCCATTTGTGGATGATAGGCTAAAATAATTTTGATCTAAGTTCCCTACAACTTAAACAATTTTTTCTAGAAATGAATAGTCAAGGTTGGGTCTCGATCGAACAAAATGGAGGTGGTCATACCATGAAGGCAAAAAATAGAATCAAGAAATATTTGGGTAATGGTGGAGGTTGTGTAAGGATGGCCAAGGGAACAAAAATGATCATACTTAAAAAGGATATCCATTACCATGAGAATAATAGACTTACCACCAGAATTAGGTAACCCATCTATAAATTCCATGGAAATATTAGTCCAAACTTGATCTAGAATGGGCAAGGGTTGAAGAGTACTCAAAGAATGGACCGTTTCACCTTTCATCTATTGACAGGTATCACAAGCTGCTATAAAATCACAAATATCCTATTTCATACCTTTCTAGAAGAATGTGCACTTGAGTTAGTAATATGTTTTAAGAAATCCTAAATGGCATGTAGAGGGAAAAGTATGTAGTTCCTTCATGAAAATCTCATGGAATTGGGATGTGCGAGGAAGAAAAATACATTGGCGATAACACAAGTCATGGCCATCCCAATTGTAGCCTAGGTATGAAGTAAGATCATCACAGAGTGAGGCCACCAAAGCTTACAAGTCTACATCCTTAAGTACATCCTATCGTAAGGAATCTATCCATTTAGGAATAGGTGAGGAAATGGCACATAACATACTGAGGGCCTCATATTGGTGAGAGAGAGCATAAACCATAAGATTCTCTTTGTCCTTCTTATAGGTGATATCATAATCATATACCATAAGTTTATAAACCCATTTTTATTGTTTCGAGGTAGCAACCCATTGTTCCAAGAAGTATTTGAGACTCTGATGATCTATTTTAATAGAGAAATGACACCCAATGAGATATGGTCACCAATGGGTTACGACATGTAAGATTGCCAACCTCTCCTTGGCATATGTATATTTTTCCAAGTTACGATCAGAGAGTGCCTTACTAGTGAAATCTAAGGGTCTCCCTCCCTATATCAACACTTCCATGATGCCATGATTAGAAGCATCACTTTCAATGATTAAAGGATTGGAAAAATATAACATGGCTAAAACTGGTGTGGTGGTCATAGCATGCTTTAATTTGAGGAAGGCTTGTTCAAAAGGCCTTATCCAAGTGAAAGAGTCCTTATTTAACATGGATGTGAGTGGGGCTACAATTTTACCATAATTATGAATAAATTTATGGTAGTAACCTGTAAGCCCTAAGAATCCCTGAAGTCCCTTGAGAGTGCGAGCTTTTGGACAGTCATGAACTGCCTGAATCTTCTTGGGGTCTACCTTGATGCCATATTTGGAGATAATGTGTCCTAGATACTCCAATTTAGTTAGACCAAAGGACACTTGGACCGTTTAGCAAAAAGTTGATGTTGTGCCAACAACTGTAATGTTTGATCCACATGGATAAGGTGTTCTTCCCATGAGTAGCTATAAACTAAGATATCATCAAAGAAAACCAGGATGAACTCATTCAGGAGAGGGTGAAATATGTTGTTCATCAGGATCTGAAATGTGGAAGGAGCATTTGTCAGACCAAATGGCATTACCAAGAACTCATAGTGACCTTCATGAGTACAAAATACAGTTTTAGAATTATCCTCATCCTTGAGCCTGATTTGATGGTACCCAAAATGAAGGTCTAACTTGGAGAAGTACATAGCTCCATGTAATTCGTATAGCAATTCATCAACTACCGGAATGGGGAATTTATCCTTTATGGTAATTTTATTGAACTCACGGTAGTCTATACACAATCACCATGAGCCATATTTCTTGAGAACTAGTAAAACTAGAGAAGAGTAAGGGTTGGCTGGGTCAAATGACACCATATTTGAGAAATTATTGTACCATATTCTTGATTTTAAACTTGAGAGAATGAGGATACCAATATGGTATGATTTTGGGTGGTGCATTACCTAGTAGTAGTGGAATAACATGGTCATGTGAGCAACGAGGCGACAGGGTAGTTGGTTTTGAAAAAATTCTATCATGCTTGGTCAGAACAAGTTGTAAATCTACTAGAATTGGATCCACTGTGGAAGTGCTTGGTTGAATTGACAATACTTGTGCAATGATCCCATGGGATGAATTTTTCAACAACTTATCCATACGATTGGAACTGATAATTTGGGAAGGGCCTATTTTAGTCCCATGGAGGGTGTGTGTTTTTCCATGTTGTGGAAACTACATCCATAGTTATACAAAGTTACAAGAGATAGTGCCCAAGGTCCCCAACCATTGAGATCCTAACACAATATCACATCCTCCCAATTGGAGGGTAAACATGTATTGCTTTAGTTCATAATACCCCATATTTATTTTAACATTTTGACATTTACCTTTACATGGTAAAGTGCCTCCATTTGCTATCATGAATTCAAATGAATTGCATGTGTGTATATAGCAATTGGCCTACTTAGAAAAACAAGGATCAATAAAGTTGTGTGTACTTCCTAAATTAATAAGAATATTAAGGCATTGGCCTTTGAAAAAACCCATAACTTTCATGGTTTATGGAGTGGTAATCTCGACAAGAGCATGTACTAAAATTTTTGCCTGAGGTTCTTGGGTTTCCTCTTCCTATTGAGTTGGTGCTTCAGCTATGTCACTCTCCTCATCACTATGGTCACTACTATCGGGTTCCTCTACATCTATTAAGAACAATATATTATTTGCACATCTATGCCCCTTCATAAAATTTTCATCACAATTATAACATAGCCCTTGGATGCAACATGTATCCATTTCATCTATAGTAAATTTCTTAGGAGCAAGAGGTTTATTATAAATATTATTTTGGAATTAAGGAGGAAAGAGAGGTTGAGCTTGAAAAAATCATGGTGTCTGCATTTGATCTAAGAGTTTAGATTTGGCCAATCAGGCTAAAATGATATCCTGCATCATGGTTTGGGGTTTAAACATATTGACTTCAGGCTGGAGATCATATTTCAACCCACTCATGAAATAAATCATAAAAAATCCCTCATTCAAGCCCTTAGTTTTATTTTTCAGCTTCTCAAATTATGTTTGGTAATCGTGAACTATGGTTGTTTGTTTCAACTTTATCAAATCTCCTGTAAAGTCTTCATATTCACTAGGGCAAAATAGGGTGAGTAGTTGGGACTCAAAGTCCTCCCAAGATAGATCAGGGGTAGTGGCTCGTAGCCATTGGAACCAGTGTAAGGCCTCATATTTTTAAGTTTAAGGAAGCCATCTGAACCTAATGATATATAGGGACATTTTGGAGTCCAAATAATTGATCAACCTGACATAACCACCCATCAACATCCTTTCCATTAAACTTTGTGAAGTCCAATTCAGGCATTTTGAAGGTTAGATCATGATCATAGTGAGTGGTTTCTATTTTCCTTCTTTGGTCTTCAGTTTCCCTTCTGTGACCTCGTTTAGATTTTTTAGCTTGGTGTTCAGATGTGAGAGTACCTTGCAATTTGGTCTCCACCTATGTAAGTTATTATGCTAAGTAGATTCTAATGGCATCATGATCTGTTCAAAGCTCTTGAATCTCTTATCTTATGGTGAGGTTTGTAGTGGTTAAGTAGTCAAGGGATTTTTGCATGTCGACCAGTATTATGGCAATTTCTAACTCATTGTGTTGTCTAGGAGTGTCGCTCACCATTGTAGGCCCTCTTTTACTAAGTTACTAAAAATAGATGTGGGGTTTCAGGAGTTACTATTTTTAGTAAGTCATCCAAAAAAGTGCTTGGGTGTGGTATATCAAAATGATCAGCTCGATAAAATAGGCACAATGAGCTATACCCCACAACACTAATTTTGGGCACCCTGGACTTTTTTTATATATTTTTGTGTTGATGAGTCCATCGGTGTTGTAGGTTTCTAATTTGGAGTTATAGTTCAAAATTTAGGGTCCAAGATCAACTGTCTTTGACCTGTAGTTTGCCCCATGACCACCCTATCACTATCCTATCTCTTATTCTATAAATTTTACTATAGTTACTAACACATTTTCTATCACTAACCCTATGGATTCTTTGACACTAATAATACAATTTTTGACACTGGAAGTTTGTAATTCTGGAATGTTACAGAGGGTTGTTACTGTCAACCTAACTATCACTATTATAGACCTAACTATTTATGTCACTATCCTAACTATTATATTTTTGACCACGGGTTATTGTAGACACTTGCAAAATATATCCTGACTGTTGGTGCATGCAAGTTTGTTTTCTATGATAAGGAATACCTTCTTCGTATGCTCACTTTTAGGGTTGTGAATGGAGGTTAGCAGAACAGGGATGGTGTTGATTTATAGGTGGAAGTTGTGTTTTGTAGAACCAGGGTATGCTAATTAAAGGAGTATGTAATACCCACAGGCCCTCTATTATACTACAGTGAAGAACAATAGTGCTCAGACCAATATTTTAGGCCACTACCCAAGGAGGATTCCACACATACCCTTGAGCACAGTATCTGTCTCTCTGACAGTATGGGAGGGCGATCATCTGGGATGTTGTGTCCCATGGAATATGGATAATACAAGGCCAAAAAGCTTCCTAATGAATAAAATTTTGTTTGAGCCTAGATTGTCTTTTGATACACCCAAAGATGCGTGGGAGCTCAAGTCTATGTCTGAGTATTGTCTAAGGCATGGGTATTGGAGCCTGGTCGCTCCTCACTTCACTAGAAACTTTATGATCTATCTAGCTTAGCCAATAATGATAGATTCTTCATGATATTTAAAACCCTCGAAACATGGTTTCTAACCTATACAACTTGATGCAGGAGCATCCGACCGCAATGGAGCAATCCTGCATCCTTAAAAATTTCTTTAAGTATTTGTATTTTAGTCCTTTCCCGGGGGGGGGGAAAGTTTTGCAATGCAGAAGAGGAAGTTTGCAAAGTTTGGGCTGAAGTTGGGGTGAGGTTGCGAAATCACGACATGTCATGATTTCGTGACATGTGAAATCGCGACCTCATTGGCTTCAACTATGGCATGGGTCGGTTTCGTCGTGATATCGTGACATCGCGATATCGCGACATTACTTAGCAGCCAAAGCGGAGGGAAGTTTCGTCGTGATATCGCGACGTCGCGATATCACGGTGAGAGTTTGCAGCAAGAGCGAAGGGGGAGCTTCCGTCGCGATATCGCGACGTCTTTCAAAGCAAAGACGTGTCAGTTTTGAAGATGGCAAGGCAAGTACGGAAGGCGTGGGGGTCACGAAATCATGACATGTCATGATTTTGTGGCCCCAAAAGACTTTGGCACAGTGGAGGCACTGTGGGTCACGATATCATGACATGTTATGATTTCGTGACCTGTCGTGATATCGCGGCCAGTCATAGGCCGACACGTGGCGCAACGTTGGATAGCCGTGAAAGTTAGAGAAGATAGAGAATAGGGCAAGGCCTGAAAGGAGAATAGCGGATGGTCGAGAAAGGCCGAACTTGACACGTGGACAACCACGTGTAGCTTGAAAATTGTGAAGGACACGTGTTTGAAATATTTTACATCCAGAAGGAGGCATGGCAAGTTTTGCACGCGGAAGCATACATGTATCAAAGTGAAGATTAAGGCCATGTATCATGGAATTAATTTTACAGCCACGTGCATTAAAGGGAGAGAACCACCTCATGAAGGTCTTTTTTTTTGAAAAACAACTATTGCAGGGCATGGCCGGTATGGAGGAGACGGCAGCACAGAGGACAGTCTGACCGGAGCGGCGGTGCAGGTCAAGGAGGACATTAATGCAAGCTCCGGGTAGATCGGGCAGATGGCCCATTTATGTCAGAATTTTGAAAACCCGAAAGGGGGGAAATTTTGAATTCGAAATCTTGTTTGGTGGAAGCATTGATGGCCGGGAGGACCGGGGGCCTCGATAAAAACATGAAAATTTTGTAAGAGTGGGGGTGGTGGACGGAAGAACAGAAGGAGTTACAGAGTGGCAGTGGAATCCGAAGCCGAGCTCAGCTTTGTAATGCCTACGGGCTATGTTATTTTAGGATGCATATGTAAAGTTTTTCTGCTGGTTTTAATGAAAAAGTGAAATTTGTCAGGTGTGAATTTTCTGTCCTCGTCAGTGGTATCAGAGCGGGAGTTCCTAAGCATACAACAGACCGTCGAAGGAGAGGCAGTTGTACCAGGACTTATGGGAAGGCTCATGAGAGTTGGAGAAGATGCCTCCGAGAAGAAACCCCGTGGGTGGAAGAGGCATGGCAGCGAAAGATTTTCGGGCATTACAGCGGCAAGTCCAGGCCCTGCAAGAAGAACTGCGTAGAGGACATGAGCCGAGAAGAGATGCAGACAGTGAAGATGAAGTTGATGAAGAGGAGAATCAGTTTGAAGAAGAGGAAGAAGATGTAGATCCGGCACAAGCCAGACTTTACAAGGCCATATCTCAGATCGGGAAGAGGCCGAAGTTAGAAGTATCTACGTATTTCGAGAACTTGAATCCGAAGGAATTAATAGATTGGATAAATGATTTAGAAGAGTATTTCAAATATGAGGAGGTTGAAGACCCTAACCGGGTCAGATTTTCTAAGACCCGACTGAAGGGTCATGCCAGCATTTGGTGGAAGGGAGTATAGCTAGAACGGAATCGAAGAGGAAAAGAGTGGATAACCAGATGGGACAGAATGGTGGAGAAACTAAAAAGGTAGTTTGTCCTCGTAGATTATGAACTGGACCTGCTACGTAAAATGCAGAGTTTGAGGTAGATGAACAAAATGGTTCAAGAATACACGGAGGAGTTTTACAAAATCTCCATCAGAACCGGGCATTTAGAAGCAAGTAAGGAAAAAGTGGCCCGTTATATTAATGGGTTAAGACCCAGTGTTCAAGAGGAGTTGAGCTTGGTTCGGGTAAGCACCATTGAAGATGCTTACCAATTTTCTTTAAAGGTGGAAGAAAAACTAAATCGGAAGTTTGAGGGCAAGCAAAGAGTAAAAGGACCGGGAGGAAAGAACGGTGGAAAGAAAGAAGGAAAGGAAGAGAAGAAAGAAGAGGAGAGTAGCAGCCGAAGTCAAAAGGAAGAATATGAAGAACCCAAACTGCAAGTTCAGAATGATGGCTACCCGAGATGAAGAGGTAGATCTGGACGTGGGTATGGAAGAGGAGTATTTCGTGGAACATGTTTCCACTGCGGAGAAGGACATCGGGCATTTGAGTGTCCACAACATCGAGAAAGGACAAACAAGCGGCCAGTGGGTCCTGCCAGAGCAGTTGTGGCAGTTGAAGATGTTGATTCAGAACATTCTGAAGAAGCTAAAAAGGGAGAAGCAATGATTGTGAGGAGGACCATACTGGTGGAGGAAGACAAATCTGAACAGAGGAGAAGCTTGTTCCGCACCCGATGCAAAAGTGTAGGCAAAGTCTGTAATGTGATTATAGACAATGGGAGTACAGACAACTTGGTTTCCGAGGAGATGGTTTCTAAGTTGCAGCTGGAGAGGAGGAGGCACCCGCATCCGTACCGGATTGCGTGGTTGCGGAAGGACCACAGAGCTTGGGTCCGGGAATAGTGTTTAGTCACGTTCTAGATTGGGAGATACCAGGATGAAGTCCTGTGTGATGTATTCCCCATGGATGCTTGCCATTTGCTGTTGGGAAGGCCATGGCAGTTTGATCGGAGTGCAGTGCATGATGGTCGTGCAAATACTTACTCCTTGATGAAATATGGAGTGCGGCACAAGTTGAAGCCATTGCAGATCGAAGATGAGAAGATGTGCAGCAATGCCAGAATTTGTCTGGTAGAAGGCAGAAATTTTTGCCAAGAAACAGGACTTGAGCAGATTGCAAAGGTCGATGGGTGTTCGGAAATATTGCAAAGGATGCAGACCAAACAGCTTAGAAGTGAAGGTCACTTCTCTTGTTACCCCGGGTGTCTGATGCAGGAGCATCCGACCGCAATGGAGCAATCCTGCATCCTTAAAAATTTCTTTAAGTATTTGTATTTTAGTCCTTTCTCGGGGGGGGGAAAGTTTTGCAATGCAGAAGAGGAATTTTGCAAAGTTTGGGCTGAAGTTGGGGTGAGGTCACGAAATCGTGACATGTCACGATTTCGTGACATGTCACGAAATTGTGACCTCATTGGCTTCAACTATGGCAAGGGTCGGTTTCGTCATGATATCGCGACGTCGTGATATCGCGACGTTGCGATATCGCGACGTCGCGATATCATGACATTACTTAGCAGCCGAAGCGGAGGGAAGTTTTCGTTGCGATATCGTGACGTCGCGATATTGTGACGTCATGATATCGAGATGAGAGTTTGCAGTAAGAGCGAAGGGGGAGCTTCCGTTGCGATATCGCGACGTTGCGATATCGCGACATCTTTCAAAGAAAAGATGCATCAGTTTCGAAGACGACAAGGCAAGTACGGAAGGCGTGGGGGTCGTGAAATCGTGACATGTCATGATTTCGTGGCCCCAAAAGACTTTGGCATGGTGGAGGTGCTGTGGGTCATGATATCATGACATGTCATGATTTTGCGACATGTCATGATTTCACGACATGTCGCGATTTCGTGACTGTTGTGATATCGTGGCCAGTCATAGGCCGACACGTGGTGCAACGTTGGATAGCCACGAAAGTTAGAGAATATAGAGAATAGGGCAAGGCCCGAAAGGAGAATAGCGGACGGTCGAGCAAGGCCGAACTTGACACATGGACAACCACGTGTAGCTTGAAAATTGTGAAGGACACGTGTTTGAAATATTTTACATCCAGAAGGAGGCATGGCAAGTTTTGCATGTGGAAGCATACGTGTATCAAAGTGAAGATGAAGGCCACGTATCATGGAATTAATTTTATAGCCACGTGCATTAAAGGGAGAGAACCACCTCATGAAGGTCTTTTTTTTGAAAAACAACTATTGCAGGGCATGGCCGATATGGAGGAGATGGCAGCGCAGAGGACAGTCTGACTGAAGTGGCGATGCAGGTCAAGGAGGCCTCGATAAAAACATGAAAATTTTGTAAGAGTGGGGGTGGTGGACGAAATAACAGGAGTTACAGAGTGGCAGTGGAATCCGAAGCCGAGCTCGACTTTGTAATGCCTGCAGGCTGTGTTATTTTAGGATGCATATGTAAAGTTTTTATGCTGGTTTTAATGAAAAGGTGAAATTTGTAAGGTGTGAATTTTCCATCCCCGTCACAACTACTAAAAAGATACTATTTTTTTTTTGTGTTTTCTGGTTTTTTTGCCAAAAAAAAGACTGTATTTTTTTTTGGATTTTTTAATAAAAGAAATATGGAAACAAAAAACACACAAAAAATTATACCTAATAGGTGTACTGGATGGAAAAAATCATCTCAGTTGTAGTAGAAATCGGCCCTGAAAAGTGCTTTGATACCACTTGTTAGGATATCACTATTAAAATAAAACACACTCACACAAAATATTGAAAAATAACTTGAATACATCAAGTAACTCAATAACACTATGTAAGAATTAAATGCAAAAATGGAAAAATATCACAATAACATACAATCGTAGGCCCCTTCAAAGGGGCAACCTCTTTCAATATTTCATTAGCTTGCAAAAATATGAATTCTTACATGGTTTCATATATTTTAAATAAAAACTTCATGCAACCCTACCTAAAGGCTCAAGAGTTGGATTACATGCAAAATGCCACTCGAGCTAGAATCTTCTACCTAACATCGATTACAATATTGATAAAAATAGTTACATGATATGGCGCCACTTGGCTAGGCACCTTACTTACCACATACATTACAAAGTATTACAAAATAATATTATAATGGGATCCCCCACGTTGGGAGTGGGTCATTACATAAGTAAATGAGAATTACAAAATGATGTTAGGATAGGATACTAACATTGGTTTGAGGAGGGTATCCTTTTATGGTCTCAGTGGTCCTCCCATATTATTTTGATGTACAAGGTTTAGGGTCCTTTAAAAACCCTCTTATCAATAAAAAAATGTAAATGTAAGTCAAATTCAATTTAAGAAAATGATACGGTGTTAGGTAGTTAGTTGGAGAAATTTGATGATGCAACTACCTCCTTAGCTATATAAATATGATCATTCCCTCATTCATTCAAAGTTTGCATGGTATTGATGGTTGGTATCAAGGTTTGTGTTGCATGTGGAAGTAGAAGTTAGATGTAGTTAAACATGTATTCATTAGAAACTTGTATGGGATGTTTAACCATTGTGTTAGACCATCTAAACTACTATGTTGGGAAATTTGAACTTCTATGCCAAGTTGTATGATTTTATGTTATGTGTATAGTGTATACATTATAATACTAAGTTATTCATATTGTGTATTTTTTTTACTAAATTGGTAATAGAATTGTGTTGCACTCTCCCCCACACTTGTGCTAGAGTCACTAGTTGCTTCTCGTTAGATCGACCTTCATCTATATTTTATACCTCCATTTGTACATCATATTACATCATAAAAAATAATGTCTTCCACTTCTCTACTTGTTCTCTATCCAAACTTTCTTTCTCTTGAGGGTTCCATACACATTTAACTTATGATGCATGTATCTCCTTGCTATCATGTTTTATCAACACTTTAGAAATTTGTGCATCACCAAATTCATCATAATGTAATTTCTTATCATCACATATTTGTACATCATCATTTGATTTCTAAACAATATGCAACTCATTACTAGTATTCAACTGTCCATAGTAGACAATACACCTCTTTACCACCAACAAGCAACTCTCTATTGTTGATAGGTAACTCATTATCACCATAAAAATAATTTTGCACTTGCTAATTCAAAATCCCTTGACTTCTCATCAACTATTTCCTCATACTTGCATGTCCACATCTCCCATGTCCCCATTTCAAGTTATCTAGCATCTATTTTTTCCATATTCAATGGCATTATGGTCATTGATCTAAAATTTAAAAGGAAATACCACCAAATATAGCATATTAATGGTATTTTAGAATTAAAGGAATATATAATAATGGATGATAGAAAAAGTCAACACATCTCATAGCATACAAAATAAATGTTTAGATTTAGAAATGAAAGAAACAATAGTAAATATCTTTAGATGGCCCTACATAGTTGTCTAGAACAACAACAAATAACTAGAAAAATGCCTAAATGATCATGCACAATTATTTATAATATTAATAAAGAATGAAAATAGTCTTAGTCATCCATACACACATATATAAAAGCAAGGTATTAGTTCAAAGGGATACACACAACACAACCATAAGTTTCGGACATAATGATTGAATGGATATATTTTGATTATATTTAGGTTTGCACATACATGTGTCTCCCAAATGGATCTAGATATTTATTTGAATTTTTGAAGGTGTCTATGTATACAAATTCATATGAAGGGGAATGTGGTTGCATCCTCAACTTCATCCAACTAACTACCCCGACATATCATTAAATTACTTCTTGAACTACATATATATACAATTATCCAATATTTAAATTAAATGTACATCCTAATTACATATATGTTGTTTCATCAAACACTTTATATACATCTTATAAAGCAACTCAAAAATAAATAAATAAACTATTTAAGCAAATAAAATTGTGCATGTACTTGAATTTGCATGCACTCCTTCAATCTTGAGGTGCCACCACATTAGAACTAGTTCCTACAAATTCTTCCTCATGCTCTTCTCTTGTCTTCCCATATTTTGATTCATCCTTACACTTTTCAAGATATGCTTCCTCAAAATTTTCTTTTGCTTCTATAATGGAACATATTTTTACCTCTTCCATGGACTTTATTTCTAGCTCTTTTATTGATTCTTTAGTTTTTCTACCTACAAGAAGTTCTGCTTTTTTCTTGGGATCCTTGTTTCTTAAATTGAGAAATATCTTGTAGTTTTTTATTCTTTTCCTTGTACCATAAATTCATGAACTTATTTTACATATTAATATTAGTAGTATTCAAAGAATCCAACTAGGGATATCCAAGAACAATATCAACATCATTCATATTAATAACATACAAATTTGAGTGTAAAACATGCTTTTCCATAATAATATTTAAATATTCAAAAATATGAATACTATTGCCCTCAAGCTATATGTATAATATATTTTTTGCATGAATGTTAAAGGAAAAATTGAGTGGTCCTAAAGGTAATACTTTGGAACTCTAAATAGGAGGTCCAAGGTTCAATTTTGGTGTAGAGTAAGACTATATACCATGCTTCAATAAATAAAGTCTAGTTGAATAAACATATTATTGATAAACAAATTCCTCCATGAGGATCATCCCATGTAGTCTATGGCCTCAAGGAAGTTATTGTAAAATCCCTCCCAAATTCACCAATTAGTTTGCTTGCTTTATTTACAAGAATGTGGTACTACTTATGAATTGGTGGATGCAGGAATAGGTAAACTCTATTGAAGGACTGATCGAGTAGATCGAATGCCTCCTCCTGATGACAAATGAAGGGTAGAGGTAAAAGGTAAGGTGGGGAAATATGATGAGTGGTAGGGTATTTGCAGTTATAGGATGAAATATCCTATTAGCAATACACCTGTCTAGCGGTCCATATAGGTGCATTCATGTAGATGCATGTAGGGTTTAGTGTTTTACCTTAAATTATGTAGTAGTTCTTTAAATATGTGTTTTATATATAGACCTTTATTATACATTTCCACTTAAATTTTTAACTTAGCTTACATAAATATATATATATATATATATATATATATATATATATATATATATATATATATATATATATATATATATATATATATATATATATATATATTAATAATAAAATTTTTAACCTATAAAACCATTAAAAGTGTTAATCCATACCTTCAAACTTATATCGAGTAAGATAAAACTATTATCAATTTGAGTTCCTATTCAATATTGATTGACTCATACGTACCCAACACCAATCTTTGTGAGATAGGAAAACATTACGATTTGACTTCAATCATTTTTTGGTAACCCTTCCAAAGATAAGAAGGTCCTACTACTATGAACATGTAATGAGGAGAAGAATGGGATACTCTCTAGATTAAAATACAAGTGGTACGTGAGGGTATCTCACAATCCATACTCAAGTGGGGAATTGTTATCAGATATCCAATAAAATCAAGAGTAGTTGAACCTTGAAGCTAAAAGTTCTAGTGAGTGTTGGAATGGGACAACACTTTGTCACTCGCAGTAATGACTGATTTACCTAGTTCCAAACTAGAGAAATGTTGGGTCTTAACTAGATCCAGGGAAGGTAGGTGTTCAGTTAAGTACTAGGTATTCTAACACTAGACCATAGCATGTGTCTTACATAGACAATGGAGAGGTAATATACCAATACAAACTATTCTATATGTGGGAAAGCTATGTTTTCACTCTTTCAAGAGTTCTGGGCCCTGAAAAGACAACCCCATGCTATGAATATAGAATTGTAGTAAAGGATATGAACGTGTTCACATAATGGCACACATTGTAGAATTTGGCCAATCTCAAATGTTTAAGGGGTTGTCTGCAATAGTCAATTACCTTGAAATGGATATTCAAATACCTATGTACCAATTAAAATATTGTGTGTTTACTAGATTTGCTTAAAAAATTTATTTGTGTTTTGACAACTAGGTGAGAAGGTTTGGGTTGTTACACTTGGTATCAGAGCCTAGGTTGCAAAAATTTGGATACATGTAACTTAACTTTTGTTGCATCTAGGTGATGGCAAGATCTTCTAAAAAGTCTACAATGGCTCAACAAGAGATAGCTTATAAAGACCCAAGAAAAGGACTTAAAAGGTTCATAAGGGAATCTAAAAGGGTGGCTAGAGCAGAAGTAGTCGAAGAATTGTACAAAAAGATAAGGAACCCATGGCTAATAAAAACCCTCCAAGAGAGGACAATTTTGATAAGATGGTTCAGTTGCTGCAATAACAGATGAGTCAACAGTGTGAGCACATGGGACTCCAAATAGATCAAGCACAAGAACAATTAAATAAGTAGAGGGAGCATATGGAGATGCAAAGGGTACAATTGACTGACCAAATGGAGCAAAAAAGAGCACATATATCTCAACAACAAGAAATCCTTACCTAACAATAGAAGTTAATAGAAAACTTATCCAAAAGGAAATAACCAGAAAGGAATCTAGAATTAATACCTGAAGGACCATATCGAAGATGAGTAGGTAGTGAGCTAAGGAAATAATTGAGGAAAATTAACATCAAATAATTTGATGAAAAATGTGATGGTGAAGCAACAAAAAATTGATTAAATTAAGCTGAAGGATATTACACTATTAATAGCACTCTTTTCTATGGATCCAAGATAGCTTGGGTAGTAGCTCACTTAATAGGGATAGCCATGGATTGGTGGATGAACTATAGAAAGAACAAACATGTGGAGGTAATAGATGTTGCTTGGGACACATTTATGAAGGAGTTTAGAGATTGGTTCTTGACTCAAAAATTCTATGTCAAAAAGTTTATGGAATTCACCAATTTGAATCAAGATAATATGTCAGTCATTGAATATTATCATATATTTGTTCAACTATTGAAGTATATACCTAATTATGATAAAAATAAGGAATTGAAGGTGCAAATTTTTTTTATGGGTCTCATCCAATAATTGGATCTCTTGTTGGCTTGGTAAAACCAAAATATTTATCTAAAGCATATGACACAACTCGCTTTGAAGAACTAATCCAAAAGAATAAAAAGGTATATTATCATAAAATAGAAAGGGATAAGGATGAGCCAAGGAAAAGAAGATACTTTGGACCTATGAAAGGAATTAAGGAGTAGAGAAATACTTTTAGAAGTGAAAACCGTTACAAAAAAATGACAAAAATGGGAATAGGTACCAAAACAAGGATCATTTTGACAAGGGAAACTATAGGGATGACTATAATGCACAAAGAAAATAAACTACATTCCAAGTTAGGAATGAGAAATATAGAAGGGATAAAGCTCCTCTAAAATGTTATGTTTGTATTGGATCTCACTATGCTAGTTAGTGTCCACATAGGGAAAACAAACAGAAAAACATTGAGAAAATTACGCACAAAATATATGCAATAACAAATGCTAGACCTGTAGTGCATTGAATACTGTCCAAGTCCAAAACTATGGATTCTAAATGAAACCACTAATAAAGAGAAATATAAAGTAATTCAATAATTCCACATGAGAAGATGTGGCTACTATAAAAAAATAGATCCCTTACTTGTTTGAAAACTGTTACATGGATAAACATTAGGAGATAGTTTTGTATATGCATTTTTGGGATCCATATGCATGTTTGATATTACTTATGACTATACCATGAAAATAGGTTTCAAGGTTTTATATGTACATGTTTTGGTTTGATAATGCATACTAAGGTTTTATTTATGTATGAAAAAGTAAATATTTTGATTCCATACTACTTAAGTATTTCAATGATATTATGATTTTGTATAATTTCTAGCTCAAACATAGGGACTGCATTTAAATCTAGATGGGAAGAATGTAACATCCCTCCCAAATTCACCAATTAGTTTGCTTGCTTTATTTGCAAGAATGTGGTACTATTGATGAATCGATGGATGCAGGAATAGGTAAACTCTGTTGAAGGATTGATCGAGTAGATTAGACACCTTCTCCTAATAACAAATAAAGTGTAGAGGTAAAAGGTAAGGTGGGGAAGTATGATGAGTGACATGTTATTTGTAGTTATAGGATGAAATATCCTAATAGCAATACACCTATACAATGGTCCATATAGGTGCATTCATATAGATGCATATAGGGTTTTGTGTTTTTCTTTGAATTATGCAGTAGTTCTTTAAACATTTTTTTTATATATAACTTTAGTATACATTTCCACTTAAATTTTAAACTTAGCTTACACAATATATATATATATATATATATATATATATATATATATATATAATATAATTTTTTTAACCTATAAAACCATTAGAAGTTTTAATCCATACCTTCAAACTTATATCGAGTAAGGTAAAACTATTATCAACTTGAGTAACCCTTCAAGATTCATGGACTCACACGTACCCAACACCAGTCTTTGTGAGATAAGCAAACATTATGATTCGAATTCAATATTTTTTTAGTAACCCTGCCAGGGATAAGGAGGTCCTACTACCATGAACATGTAACAAGGAGTGGAATGGGATACTCTCTCTATATTGAAATATGAGTGGTATGTGAGGGCATCTCATGATCCATACTCAAGTGGGGAATTATTAGCAGATATCTGATGAAATCAAGAGTAGTTGAACCTCAAAGCTAAAATGACCATCAAGTGTTGGAATGGGATAACACTTCATCACACACAGTAAGGACTGATTTACCTAGTCCTGAACTAGAGAAATAGTAGGCCTTAACTGGATCCAGGGAAGGTAGAAGTTCAATTAAGCACTAGGTATTCTAATGTTATACCATAGAATGTGTATTACATAGACAATGAAGACAGAATATCCTAATACAAACCGTGTTATGGGCAGGGAAGTATGTGTTCATACTTTCAGGTGTTATGGACCCTGAAAGGACAATCCCATGCCATGAACATAGAACTCTAGTAAAGGAGATGAATGTGTTCACATAATGACACACATTGCAAGATTTGAACAATCTCAAATGTTTAAGGGGTTGTCTGCAATGGTCAATTACCTTGAAACAGATATTCAAATACCTATGTACCAATTAAAATATTGGGTGTTTACTATATTTGCTCAAAACAATTATTTGTGTTTTGACAACCAGGTGAGAAGGCTTGGGTTGTTACAATTATTGAACCCACAATCTTTAGATAAAGCAATATTAATAAAATTATACTTGTTGTCAAGGTTTATGGAAATAATAATATTTTTCTTCATAATGCATCCATAAACCTATAAAATAAAACTTCTAGATGGTAAAAAACTCCCTCGCCATTCTAGTGTTTATCTTATGCTAAAGGTGTGGTTTCCTCAACTTGCAAACAATCATCCTTATTTTTCCTTTTATCACTTCCTTCAAAATTTCTCTCTTTTTAAATTCTTTTATTTTATTGAATCTCATTTATTTCTTCTACATAGCATTCAATGGTATCCTTGAAACTACTTCGTGTTTTGTAGGATCCCACTAACTCAAGAATTCTTGCTTCATTTCTTCCCAAGAGAAGTTAATAACACCATAAAAATTGAAAAACCAAGACCAAGCCTTCCATGTTAAATGATAAATCAAAATTTATTTCCAATTAAATGTAGCAAAATATAAATATTTAAAATTGTTCCACTATTCTCTAGCATAAATATCTTCCTCACCAAAAATCATTGGTGACACTATGATCTTACACCCAAAAAATGACAATAAAAACTAGGGTTTCATAATATGATCTCTTCACTAGTTTGAATTTAAAATTCTATGAAAATAAGTAGATCCAAAAACATCCCTCAAAACAAAACAAATGATAGTCAATTTGCTTAACTAAACTAGAGTATATATCAAGTTTTAATTTAAAAATACAATTTGAAAAAATATCACTACCTCTATCCATGATAGTTGAATTCAAAAGGTTGTATCTCCCTCAATACTACTTTGATTCCTCCATATGACCACTTGTTTTTGATATTTTCAAATTTTGGACAAGATGGTGTAAGAATATTTTAAATTAGATACCTTTATGCAAAGATATGGATCTTAGAAAATGAGATTTTTTTGGAAAACAAATTGCACAAATTTTTCCCTTTAAATAACATAATTCCCACTCTACCATAACCATTACTCTAATATCATTTATTGATGCTTATAAATATCAAAATAATTCATTTGCATATAATAATTCATTATACAATATCTATACAATAAGACAATGATAGGTAATACCCTTAGGGAGGGTATTACATCAATAATAACATCAATAACACTCCTAAAGGAAGGAATAATTCCACAAGATCTCTCAGAATAAGAGGGCCACTTAGAGAGGGTAAAGTCTAATAAGGCACTTAATGGGAAAATATGATTATAAGCAATACTTGATATGATAAAGAATTTATAGGACAATATCCCTTATTTATATACCCATCATCTAGTGCTACTTTAGGAAGGGTATTAATCCTAACCCTAGTCAACACCTTACCCCTTATCCAACCTATTATTATAATATAATATTATAATACAATAAACTTGGGTTATGTTAGGATCCTATCCTAATACAACTATGACTATGTACTTTTCTAGTATTGGTGTATGTTTACACCATGGGTGCAATATATGCATGGGCCCATTATGATGCATGTTGGCAATTTTGGGTACCTTGGGTACATTGCTTTTGCTCAAGTGAATAAGTTGTCATTGATGTCAAGAAGCTGTTAAAGGAATTTGATTTGATGTAAAATAATTTGTTTTGATGAAGGTTCGGCATGACAGGTTCGAAAGAAAGTAAGTTTGAAAAATGTCGCGATATCGCGACATGTCGCATTTTCGCGACTTGAGCAGGAGAGAAAGCTTTTTAGAAAAGTGTCGCGATATCGCGACATGTCGCAGTTTCGCGACTCAAAGAGGAGAGAGAATGTTCGAGTCAGAAATGTCACGATTTCGTGACATATTGCAAGGAAGGTTGGTCGGACGAAAAAGTGTCACGATTTCGCGACATGTTGCAAGAGAGAGAGTTCGAAAGAAAAAGTGTCACGATTTCGTGACATAATGTAGGAGAGAGAGTCTAGGAGAAAAAGTGTCATGATATCGTGACATGTCGGTTTTCTGACCCAAGAAAAGAAAAGTGCTAAGGAGAAAAAGTGTCATGATTTCATGACATGCTACAGAAGTCGAAATGAGAACTGTCACGATTTCGTGACAGGTTGCAAAGAAGACGTACAGAAGCTGAAAGCGTCATGATTTCGTGACAGGCTGAAAAGAAGTCGTACGGATGCAGAAAGTGTCACGATTTCGTGATAGGTTGAAGAGAAAGCTTATGGATGCAGAAAGTGTCATGATTTCATGATAGAGACAGTAAGCAAGTCTTCAACAGAAGAAGCGTCATGATTTCATGACGAATTCAAGAAGGAAGAGCTCGAAGGTGAAAGCATCATGATTTTGTGACATGTTCTAGTTTCGTGGGCGTAAGGCAGAGAAAACACAAGGCAACGAAAGTGTCACGATTTCGTGACATGTTCCATTTTCGCTAGTGCAAGCAGACAAGAGTGCAAGGAAGAGAAAGTGTCACGATTTTATGATAGATTGAGATGGCAGTGTTCGGTTGGAGAAAGTGTCACGATTTCATGATAGAAACACAAAGCAAGTCTTCAATAGGAGAAGTGTCATGATTTCGTGATAGAAGCCAAGTTGTGAACTATGAAGACAGAAGTGTCACGATTTCATGATAGAAGTGAAGTCGGAGTCTGCAGAGGCAGAAGTGTCATGATTTCGTGACAAAAGCAAAGTTGATGCTGACAAAGACAAAAGTGTCACGATATCATGACAAGAGCTTAGATGAAGTCGTTAAAGGCTAAAGTGTCACGTTTTCATGACAAAAGGCAAAAGAAAGTGTACGGTTGCAAAGGTGTCACGATATCGCGACATGTTGTAGTTTCATGGCAGAAGCTACAGAAGAGTTGCAGAGGCAGTGAGGCCGACAAAGTTAATTTTGGGCCGACGAAGATTAGGGTTTGTAGCCGACGTAGTTTAGGGTTGTGCAGCCGACTAAGATCAAGGTTTTGATCTTGAAAGTATTAGTATAAAAGGAGGGTTGTTCGAAGAGTTAAAGTATCGATTTTGTGTGTGCGTTCGAAGTGCGACATTCACAGATAGAGTGCGGGGAGAAGTCCGATCGCTGAGAGCAGAGTGCAAAATTTGATAGTAGTGTACAGAGTGCATTTTGTCGAATCGTCTAAGTGAGAGAGATCGCAAGGAATCAGAGTACGCGAAGACGGTGCTGCTGTGTTTGCGCACAGAGAGCAAAAAAGCACAAAGCTATGGGGTGCATCATTTTTGCGACGTTCGGTGATAGTGCGCAGGCTTTGATGGTTTTGGACAAGTCATTGAGAGGGATTGTTGCACAGATTTGAGCAAGTTTTTCTTGAGCTTGTGAAGCAGTTTGGGCAGGTTCTAGTAAGAACTTGCAAAGCAGATCTGAGACAAGTCTTGGTGAAGACTTGGGTGAAGATCAAGCAAGCTTTAGTGAAAGCTTGTGAACCACTTTTGTGAACCAGATTTGAGGACCAGTTGAGGACAGAGATTGGTGCAGATTCGAGGACATTTGTGCCAGACCGAAGGACTGTGTTTGGTGCAGATCAGAGAAAGAGAACGAGGACATTTGTGCTAAACCGAAGGACTGTGTTTAGTGCAAATTCGAGGACCAGCTTTGGAGGTGATAGAGTTGAGGGCAGAGGTCTCCAACCAGAGCAGGGAGGACAGGTGTCTTCTGTGGATAGAGTTCCATTTGCTAAGGGCAGCGGAGGCAGAGGTCTTCTAGAGGATCACCAGTCAGAGCAGAGCTAGGGGATTTGTGTCTCCTTTGGGTTGGTGCCCATAAACATTGTAATCGGGAAAGGTATTCCCAGAATTTGATTTGATAAAATTTAGTGAAATATTTTATCCGTGGAGTAGCCCACATTGGGTGAACCACGTAAATTGTTGTGTCTCTATTGTGGATGGTATTTTGTGCATTGTTTTGATTACGGCTATTGATACTGCTATCTATACACTGCATAATTTTGAATTGAAGTATAAAGGAAAAAGTAAAAAGAGGTCTTATACTGTTCACCCCCCCTCTCAGTATAAGCTTGTGTTCTTCAATTGGTATCAGAGCGGGTGCCTTCGAAAAGTTTAACAACTTGAAGGAAAAGCCAGTAAAGAACACAATGGATTATTCAAGTGGCAATGCAGCACCTATTCTTGATGGATCAGATTTTGGTCTTTGGAGTGCAAGGATGAAGGTTCATCTAATGGCACTTGGGAATGAGGTTTGGGAAGTGATTGAAGATGGGTACACTATTCCTGAACATGGTCCTTATACTAAAGAAGACAGGCTCCTACATCACAGCAATTCAAAAGCAATGAATGCAATCCTGAAAGGTTTACAGAAGGCAGATCTTACCAAGGTGATTCACTGCAAGACAACTAGTGAAATGTGGAAACAGTTGCAGGTGGTTCACACAGGTGATGTAAATGTCCGAAAGGCTAAGTTGAGACACTTCAAAGGTATGTTTGAACAACTCAAGATGAATGATGATGAAAATATTAGTGACTACATGCTTCGTATGGATGAGGTTGTTAACTCCATGAAAGACTTAGGTCTTGAGCTTGCTGAAAATGATGTTTGTGATAAGATTTTAAGATCTCTTCCTAATAGATTTAGTGAAAATATTTTTGCTATTGAGGAAGCTAAATATTTGGATAAGTTGAAAAAGGATGAGCTCCATAGTATACTTGCAGCATTTGAGTTGAGAACTCAAGTGAAGGTTGATGTCAAGAAAGAGGCAACTTTCAAGGCTACCAAGAAATCCAAGGGTAAACAACTTCAAGAGAGTGATGAGTCTTCCAGTGATGAAGAGGCATATTACAACAAGAAAGGCAAGTTCTCTAGAAAGCACAAAAGCGTGAAAAATATAAGATGTTTCAATTGTGGAAAGTTTGGTCATTATGCTACTGACTGTACTGTTCCCAAGAACGAAAGTGATGAAGATATACAAGATTCTAAAAGCAAGGATTCTGAAAAGCACAAGCATCACAGGAAAAACAAAGATGAGCGCAACAATCAAGGAAAGAGGTATTCTCACAAGCACAAGAAGAGTTTATACCTAGACAAAGCAAGTAAGTGTTCTAGTAGTGATAGTGAAAGTTCTTCAAGTGATACTGAAAATGAGATGTTGTTCATATCAGAAAAAGAGGAAGAACCGAAACATAGATTCATTATCATGAAATGTCTTAGATGTGGAAATTTTGGTCACCTTGAGGATGATTGCACAAATAATGATTTGGTTTCTAGTATGTATGAGGATGCTTCAGAAAACTATAAGGAAGATGCATGTATGGTTTTTGAAAAAGGTAGCACCTCTAGTGATAGGAAATCTGAAAAAGGGTTTGATGATTCAGAAAGCAAACAAATAAAGGATCTAGAAAGTGAACTTACTAACGCTCTTAGTGTTTTGAAAAAGGAAAGAAAGAAGAATGCTAGACTCAAGGATAAGTTAGATGAATGTTGTATGGAGAGAGATGATCTTATAGAAAGTCTCGACGTCTCTATGGCTAAGACACAAGAACTCAAGGATGAGTTAGAGTCTAAGGTTCTTGAGTATAGTGAGTTAGAACAGAAAATGGCTTCTTTGAAAGAGGAAACTAAAGAGTACAAGGATAAGCTTTACAGGTTTCAAGATAGCTCCAAAAAGGTTAAGTCACTCATCAAAGGTCAAAGAAAGACAACGGATAAAACAGGCCTTGGTTTTGTCAAGGAACAAGCTGGAGAGTCTAGTAAGAGACTCCAAAAGGAAGAGAGTTCTGATGAGGAAAGTATTTCAGATTATGAGTCCTTGGATGATAGATGCGTAGAAATAGAAAACGAAATTCAGAATGAAAAGAAGAAGTTTTTAGGACCCAAGAGGTCGAATAAAGGTAAATTTCACGATAGATGTTTTGCGTGTTACAGGTTTGGTCACATGGCTGCACATTGCATGGCTCAAGTGAAGAAGGTGAACGACAATTTCAGAAGCGCTAGTTTCTTTCGAGGGTATTGCTACTCTTGTCAACAGTTCGGGCACAAGGCAGTCTATTGCGAGGTAAATAATAGGAACAGGTTTGATCAAAACAGGTTTAGGCAGAACTGGCGGATTCAAAGAACAGGTATGCCTAAAAGAAATAACATTGTTACTTGTTATAAGTGCAACAATGAAGGTCACACAACTAGACAGTGTAGAGCTGAACTTTCAAGGTACAGGAATAGGAACAGTGGTATAAACAGGTCCAAGGATCAAGGCATGAACAAAAATAGGGATGAGAACAAGAACAAGAACAGTGACAAGAACAGGAATGATAACAGGAAAAAGAACAGTGACAAGAACAGGAATACGGGCAAAGAGTTCAAGAGAAGGCCCGACAAGGAAATTATAGACGCTGATGATGATCAGTGCCTAATGGGAGTTTTACTCCCACCCCAGAATTAATCACCTCATCAGGAGGTGGGGGAGGGACTAAGCTAAGAGGCTCATTCTTAGTCCCGAGCCCCAAAGGTGACCCTTTGCCATTGATGACAAAGGGGGAGAAATATGAGTAAGGGGGAGAGCTTCAAGTGAAGAGGAAAGCTTCAAGTCAGGGGGAGCAAAACCTCAAAGGCAGTTTCTCAGTTGTTAGCACAGTTGGTTTCAGTTTTGGCTCCTAAGACGTGTTTTCAGTAAAGGTTTGCCATCAATGACAAAGGGGGAGATTGTTGGCAATTTTGGGTACCTTGGGTACATTGCTTTTGCTCAAGTGAATAAGTTGTCATTGATGTCAAGAAGTTGTTAAAGGAATTTGATTTGATGTAAAATAATTTGTTTTGATGAAGGTTCGGCATGACAGGTTCGAAAGAAAGTAAGTTTGAAAAATGTCACGATATCGCGACATGTCGCATTTTCATGACTTAAGTAGGAGAGAGAAAGATTTTAGAAAAGTGTCACGATATCGCGACATGTCACAGTTTCGCGACTCAAAGAGGAGAGAGAATGTTCGAGTCAGAAATGTCACGATTTCATGACATATTGCAAGGAAGGTTGGTCGGACGAAAAAGTGTCACGATTTCGTGACATGTTGCAGGAGAGAGAGTCCGAAAGAAAAAGTGTCACGATTTCGTGACATAATGTAGGAGAGAGTCTGGGAGAAAAAGTGTCACGATATCATGACATGTCGGTTTTCATGACCCAAAGAAAAGAAAAGCGCTAAGGAGAAAAAGTGTCACGATTTTGCGACATGCTACAGAAGTCAAAATGAGAACTGTCACGATTTTGTGACAGGTTGCAAAGAAGACGTACGAAGTGAAAGCGTCACGATTTCGTGACAGCTGAAAAGAAGTCGTACGGATGTAGAAAGTGTCACGATTTCGTGACAGGTTGAAGAGAAAGCTTATGGATGCAGAAAGTGTCACGATTTCATGATAGAGACAGTAAGCAAGTCTTCAACAGAAGAAGCGTCATGATTTCATGATGAATTCAAGAAGGAAGAGCTCGAAGGCGAAAGCATCATGATTTCGTGACATGTTCTATTTTTGGGTGTAAGGCAGAGAAAAACACAAGGCAGCGAAAGTGTCATGATTTCGTGACATGTTCCATTTTCGCTAGTGCAAGCAGACAAGAGTGCAAGGAAGAGAAAGTGTCACGATTTCATGACAGATTGAGATGGCAGCGTTCGGTTGGAGAAAGTGTCACGATTTCATGACAGAAACACAAAGCAGGTCTTCAATAGGAGAAGTGTCACGATTTCATGACAGAAGCCAAGTTGTGAACTATGAAGACAGAAGTGTCACGATTTCACGACAGAAGTGAAGTCGGAGTCTACAGAGGCAGAAGTGTCACGATTTCATGACAAAAGCAAAGTTGATGCTGACAAAGACAAAAGTGTCACGATATCGTGACAAGAGCTTAGATGAAGTCGTTAAAGGCTAAAGTGTCACGTTTTCATGACAAAAGGCAAAAGAAAGTGTACGGTTGCAAAGGTGTCACGATATCGCGACATGTTGTAGTTTCACGATAGAAGCTACAGAAGAGTTGCAGAGGGAGTGAGGCCGACAAAGTTAAATTTGGGCCGACGAAGATTAGGGTTTGCAGCCGACGTAGTTTAGGGTTGTGCAGCCGACTAAGATCAAGGTTTTGATCTTGAAAGTATTAGTATAAAAGGAGGGTTGTTCGAAGAGTTAAAGTATCGATTTTGTGTGTGCGTTCGAAGTGCGACATTCACAGATAGAGTGCGGGGAGAAGTCCGATCGTCGAGAGCAGAGTGCAAAATTTGATAGTAGTGTACAGAGTGCATTTTGTCGAATCGTCTAAGTGAGAGAGATCGCAAGGAATCAGAGTGCGCGAAGACGGTGCTACTGTGTTTGCGCACAGAGAGCAAAAAAGTGCAAAGCTATGGGGTGCATCATTTTTGCGACGTTCGGTGATAGTGCGCAGGCTTTGATGGTTTTGGACAAGTCATTGAGAGGGATTGTTGCACAGATTTGAGCAAGTTTTTCTTGAGCTTGTGAAGCAGTTTGGGCAGGTTCTAGTAAGAACTTGCAAAGCAGATCTGAGACAAGTCTTGGTGAAGACTTGGGTGAAGATCAAGCAAGCTTTAGTGAAAGCTTGTGAACCACTTTTGTGAACCAGATTTGAGGACCAGTTGAGGACAGAGATTGGTGCAGATTCGAGGACATTTGTGCCAGACCGAAGGACTGTGTTTGGTGCAGATCGGAGAAAGAGAACGAGGACATTTGTGCTAAATCGAAGGACTGTGTTTAGTGCAAATTCGAGGACCAGCTTTGGAGGTGATAGAGTTGAGGGCAGAGGTCTCCAGCCAGAGCAGGGAGGACAGGTGTCTTCTATGGATAGAGTTCCATTTGCTAAGGGCAATGGAGGCAGAGGTCTTCTAGAGGATCACCAGTCAAAGCAGAGCTAGGGGATTTGTGTCTCCTTTGGGTTGGTGCCCATAAACATTGTAATCGGGAAAGGTATTCCCAGAATTTGATTTGATAAAATTTAGTGAAATATTTTATCCGTGGAGTAGCCCACATTGGGTGAACCACGTAAATTGTTGTGTCTCTATTGTGGATGGTATTTTGTGCATTGTTTTGATTACGGCTATTGATACTGCTATCTATACACTGCATAATTTTGAATTGAAGTATAAAGGAAAAAGTAAAAAGAGGTCTTATACTGTTCACCCCCCCCCCTCTCAGTATAAGCTTGTGTTCTTCAATGCAACCTTTACTTTTATCATAATTAGGGGTTAGTAGCTCATGTATCATATTTTATGTGGTCTAAACCATGAGCATTAGGGTTAATGTAAATAAGATTCTATATAAGGACATTGGGTTGGAGTAGAAGGCATCTCACATTTTTCTCATATTGTATCAAAGATCTACTTCCAAGGAGGTTACCCGCTTAAAGAGGCCTATGATATTTGTTGTTATTTCTATGTAGTTATTTTTCAAAACTTTTATTACTTTTTCATAATCATTATTTTTGTATAATTTCCATTAATTCTTACATTACTACTTTGGTTATGCTTATTTTTATATAAAGGTTCCTAACAAGTGGTATCAAATTTCTTTCAAGGGTCATGTTTTGTAGAAGTAATAGCAATTCTTATCCTTTTATCTATTTTATATTCTCATTTTTATTCAATTCATTTTCTATCTAAGTATTCTTACAAAAAAAGAAATTATATATTTTATTGTAGGGTAGAAAATTTGTTATAGGGGTTTTAAAATTGTATGGATTTGTTAACTGTGGCTGAGCACATTTGCTAGTAAAGTACTATGTAAAGGAGATGTGGTAAAAGTGCATTGAAATCCAAGCCTTAGAATATGCTATGAATTTAGATATCCATGTACCATGAGGCATATCAAAATATAATATTAGGTTAAACTAAAACAAAATAGCCCTAGAAAGCCTTTGTCCATCTAAAATTATGGTGCATTGGTAAGCGGTTAGCCTTAGGAAGTTACACTCATAGTAACATAAAAAATAAATAGTGTGGCTATGGGTATGATGGAACCTTATATAGTTAGAGCTTTGAAATATTGTTCCATACACTAATTATAAATGATATCATATCAAATATACCATGAAATTAGAAACAACCTAACATAGGTTACCCTTATTGAAATATTTTTTAGTCATTTTCTATTAAAAGATAAAATCAAATCTAATCAATTTTAAAAAAGGCTACTCTAGTCATAGTCTGATAGTGCAAAGAATATCTAGTATGATAGTACAAAGAATATTTAGTCTAATAGTGCAAATAATATCCAATGTGATAGTGTAGAGAATAAATAATTTGATAATTAGAATGGTCAATTATTAGTAGTCTATCGATAGAGTAGTTAGTAGTCCACCAATGTGGAATAAAGTCAAAATTTTCTATCTTTAGAGATATCCAATTACATTCCCCTCTTTGATATGATAATTTTTAAACCTAACTCTAATAAACATTTTTAGAGACCCTAAGTGACAAATGGTTAGTGGTACTAGAACTACTAAAGAGCTACAATTATTGGGTGAATAGATGAAACAAATTGAAGCTACTTAGTTAGAAATACTCTCTTGAGTCATCCACATTTTAGAGTCTCATGAATGAATTATTTTTACCCTTTTTGCATGAATCTATTTTGGCTATTTTTGATGACATTATGGTTTATAATCATACATGAGCAGAACATTTATAATATTTAGATTAGATATAGCAACTATTGGTTGATAATTAACTATATGCCAAATGATCCAAATTTTATTTTGGGATGCAAGAAGTGGAATACCTAGGACATATATTTCTAGAGGAAGGAGTAAATATGTATCCTAAAGATATTTTAACCATAAAAGAATGGCCTAAAACATAGAATCTCAAAGTATTTAAGATTTTCTAGGTCTCACTAGCTGTTACCAAAAATTTAATTGTGATTATGAAAAAATTACATCCATTTTTATTGCTATGTTATGGAAGAGCTTGTTTCTATAGTGAAAAATTATTGAAGATACATTTCTACTACTAAAAAAAGCTATGATATCTATTCCCATCATTGTTATGCCTAGGTTCTCTAGGCTATTTGTGATTGAAAGTGATGCCTTAAGAAGTGGAATTGGTGTGGTGCTTATGTAGGAAGGGAATACATTTGAATTCAGTAGTAAGGAACTATCAATCAAAAACCCAAAAAATTGGCTTATAAGAGAGAGATGATAGCTATTGTAGATGCTATAAACCAAAGGAGGTCTTATATTATTAAACTATATTTTACAATCAAAACGGACCACCATAGCCTTAAGTATTTTATTTAGTACCACATATCTATTCCCAAAAAATAAAACCGGGTTATCAAACTATTGGGATATGATAATTACATCATTTGTGAGGATAAGAAAAATATAGTTATTGATGAATTATCCTACCAAAAACAAGGATTAGGTTATCCTATGTGCCACTTTATACTCCACTTTTTGAGTGGATCCATCAACTTCAATAAGTGACCCAATATTCCACCTTAAAAACACTAATTCAACAACTTCAAATTGATTTTGACTATCACCCAAGATACATGAGATGGACAATACCTATGATACAAGGGTTAACTTGTTCTTCCTAAAATTTTCCACTCTGTAAGTCCATACTACAATAAATGCAATGCTTCTTCAACCAAAGAATATTTAAGATTATTAAAAATATGAATGGGATAAATATACTTTTTTGGGTAGGTATGAAAAAGAATATCAAGACCTATATGTCAAATTCATGACCACATTTACAAAGTAAAGGAGTAAGCCTATTTTTCAAAAATTGGCTAAGTGTTTTGAAAATTTGATAGGTTGCATAAAACTATGATGAATAAAATTGGCCCTCCTTTTTTGACGATATTAGTGCAACATTACAACCCGATAATGCGCACAATGAACAAAAATAGGATGCTCAAAGTTGGAACATGCAAAGCCACATAATAAACAAAATAAAGAATTATTTAATAGTGATTTCAGCATCCCCAAAACAAATCCTAATATTGTGCAAGAAAGAAAGATGAATAAAAAAAGGATGAATAGAGTCAGGCTTTCTAAGCAAGTGACATTAGCAAAAAGAAAAATGCCTGAAGTTATGCAAGTAAAAGCACCCAAGGCTAGTTACACAAAGAAATGATGAATGAAATTGATAAGACCTCTTTTGGTTATTATGTAAGCACCTCCACACCAAAGCTTGGGATTGTGCAAAAAGGAATAAGGTGCACAAAAGTGAAGCAACCCTTGCATAAATTTGAAATGTAAGAAGCCAAAGTACACAAAGTCAAGACCCCTTTGACGATGATGTCAGTGTCTCCACACTAAGACCTAAGGTTACACAAGGAATCCAATGCATAAAATTATAATGAACAAAGTTAGAGTCCATATTGAAGTGACATCATCAAATCAATCACAAGCCATAATTTTATTCTAGGAAGATATGTGAGCAAAATGATGAGCCTGATTTGAAAGCAAGTGCTCATAAAATATATTTTTTATACTTGTAACCACCATATTGCCTTCCAACTATTCTAGTTAAAATTTTTGAAGCATGAAAATTATATCTCTTATGAATCAAGTGCAATAGTTGAAGCACTTGAAATATTTAGTTGCAGATCCATGGAGTAGATTGCATAGAAATTCAAACTCAAAATTGGGACAAAATTTGAAATAGCCACCTCAACATCTTGATCTCTTTACCAGGTTATTTTTGTAACACTCTTTTAACTAACTATAAATATATTTCTACAAGTTTCAAAACACAAATCATAAATAAGCCATGACATATCTAGTTGAAGGGTCAACTCTATAGTACTTGCCTAGATTTTTGCTGTGCAATATTGTTGCTAGTTAAGAGAAGTGATAGTTTTTGACCTCCATTGTTGTGTAATAATAGGTTTTTATGAATGCATATTTTATTTAAGTCATTTATTTTACACTCATATTTTTAGTCTATTCTATTGAAGCAATTTTTGTTATATTGATTGCTATTGGACTGTTATTCATTTAAGTATTTAGAATGGTTAGAGAAGATAATTGAATTTTAATGAATCTATAATTGCATTTGATAATGGTTGGTCTATTATGTATCCTTTAAATTGAATGTGCTATATTAATATATAGTAACATTCAATGTCGTTACACTATATATCATCTATATTTATTTCATATTTGTAAACACTTACCTTCTATAAAATATTTCTCTCTTTACTCTTATATTTAAACCACTGTTTTATTTTACAAGCACTCTAAGAAGCTAGCATTATTTTGAGGTTGAATTGAGATAAATATCATTCATCCAAAATAAATTATTGACTTAATTCTAGGACACACAACCAATCCATAGACTAGAAGGATTTTAAATCAACAATTAAGTTTTATAGCACACCTGGTGGGATGAATTATGATAATTCACTCACCTATATGATTTAGACAATAATATTGATGAAGTTCAATCATAAGATATTGTTAAAATTATTTTCACCTGGTGACTCTATTGATTTAAAAAGTAAATTAAAAAACCTAGATGCTATCATATTATAGTCTACATATTTTTCTTTTGGTTTTGTATGCTAACAAGATTTGCAGCTACGAAATTAGAGAATCTACCACCATTTCTGGAATTACCTGCCTATATATTGAGGTAAAATAAAACTTTACATCCAAAATATTGGTTAGAAAGTGTATATTCCATGTTTTCTAGCTCTCTTGATCCTTTAGAAACATCTAATTTTGAATCCATGGTTCATAATCAACAATAGATCCTTCAAATTTTCTTGAATGGAACACCACTAGACCATTAGGCCTAAAATATGTAAATGGTATTCCTCAAGCAACACTTAAAGCTCTTACCAGCTATGATGGTAGAGGTAATATTGCATATTAACATTGTCAATATTTGGTTTCATTATCTATGATTCATAACATACAGGAGGAAGATATTATGGTTATTCTTCTCACCTTATATTTTAGAGGGAAGATACTACATTGGTATAAAACCTTAGAAAATTGAAGTATCCACTCATAGTCATTAAATGACATCCTCAAGAAATCATCACAAATTTTAACCTCAGGTTCAATAGAAATTGGAAAAGGATTATGTAATATATTAGACCTTCTGGCCCTCGAGAATACATCTACTATATCATGGCATGAGTTCCCAACCTAGAACTACAAACACAAAAATCTAATGTCCCCAAGTCTATCAAGTACTTGTAACTATTTAAAATACACTAATTTTTATAGGGAGGTTACCCCCTAGAGTTGCAATGCCTTATTTTCTAGAGATAGCCTAGTATATTTAGAAAAATGAGACTCCTATAACTCTTGTTACTATCATGCATATCCCTTTAGTTGTTCATATTTCCACTCCCAAATAATTACCTTGAGTACCTACTCTGCCAGCCTTACCAACACTTGAGCCAAAGGAATCTCCAATAATAATAGATGTGTTGTCCACCTTAAAGATATTGAATAATAAGATGATAGTTATTGAAAAGAGGAAAGCTAAAATATATCAACCAAGAATATTTCCTTATGTTATTAAATACCAAAGGGCTTCTACCAGTAATATAACAAAAATGGTTAATAATAGTTATCATGATCATGATATAGAATTAATAATACCAAAACTATAAGGTTTTCCCTAGTGCATAGCATGTAGTGATCCTCATAGCATAGATACTTGCATAATATATCAACATAATGCCTAGTTGGCCATCACAAAAAAAGGCTAAAAAGGATTAAAAGGGTCAAATTGATATGTTGTTGGAGTCATAGAAGGTTATGGCTACTCAAGATCCTTTTAAGGAAGAGTATATATCAGTATTAAACAAATCTAAAAAAATGCCACTATAGGTATATCCATAAAATTTAGAGCCATTTTGAGTCCCAAATCAACCTCAAAAACCCAAAGAGCATATATTGCATGATATCAAGAAGACTTCGACACAAGAGAAAAGAAAGGTTTCTCCCACATCAAAACTACAAAAAGAGCAATAAAAATTGAAACAATTGGAAAAGTTAAAAGAGACTCCCTTTGAGTCAAAAGAGAAATCCCAATATAAGCTCAAATATCCTTTTTTAATAAAAAGGCAAAGGATAGAATATTCCCAAGAATATAGAAGGAGGTTTGATGAACAAAAAAAGAAAAGAAAAAAGAAACAAGTAGAAACATCTAGTTTCAACATTGTTAAAGAATTTAAGAAGACTCCTTCTAAAGCTAGTATGTATGATGCCCTGATGATCCCTATATAAATATATTTGCTCAGAGCTTTATTAAAAATGACCAATTTGAGAGATAATTCAGATTCAAAATATAATATTGCTTAAAATTTGATAATTCCTAAGGATAGAAAAAGTAGGCCGCCTCCTTTTTATATATCCCTAAGAATTAAAGGTTGGGTCATGCATAATTTTATGGTTTATTCTAAATCTAAAACTATTATGATTACTAAGGTAGTGTGTAAAACCATAGGTATGGATTATACTTTCTTGTATCCCAAAGTTTTACAATTGGATGGTTGTCTTATCAAAATAGTGGGTGTTATTAAAGATATACCAATAACATTGCATAAAGCACCATAAATTACTATGATTCAAGTAGTGGTTGTAGACATTTTGATCTCTAAATTTCTTGAGGATTTATAGAATATTTGGGAGGTTATATGTACTTAGATTATTTTCACATGAAAATCCCACATAAGGGTAAAATTATCAAAATATGCCCTAAGAAATCTACTTCTTATCATATTGAGAAGATAGAAGAAGAGTGTATCAATATAATTATTGAAGAAATAGACCCTCTAGAAGACATTCTAGAATATTTGCAAACTAAAAATGAACTCTCTCTGAGAAATTTTAATGCCTTAATTGAAACTAGAATTGGCACATATTGTATCACAAAGTTAAAAATAGAAAAAGGTCCCAACTATGAAAAATCAAGAACTTCAAAGAACAGATCTTTGGAAGCTTTACTTTGATGGACTACATACAAGAATGTGATCAGAGCTAGGATAGTTCTAGTATCTCCTTTAGAAGGAACCAAGAGTTTATTCTATAGGTTAACATGGAGTTGCACTAACAATGCTGATGAATATGAAGCCTTATGTATTGGCTTAATTGATGACTTTTTAAGCCTTACTACTGCCACAAATATCACAATTTAAATATCATAGGAATAAATATCATATATCCACAATATATCCAGGTCAAATATAATTATATGAGTAGAATAATATGAGAAAATTGATATGTATATCAAGGCAAATATTATATCAAATAACATTAAAAAATTGGCAACAATATTATTGTAAATAGCCTAAATCATACATGTACTAAGCATGTAGAAAAAATTACAATATTAATTGCTCAAATTGTATGCAATATTTATCACTCCACTTTCTCTTACAAATATGATGATAATGATCGATTATGATTTTGATTATTATTTATGATTCTTATGGAGTATTATCTCCATAATATAGCCATAGTAATATGACTCTTTGGATACTTGACTATTACTTTCCATATGCCAAGTCTCATGACTCTTGGCTTCTCTACTTGACACTTGCATACTTGATGAACACTTGAATCTATATTGTATGCACACCTAATCATGACTCTTGCACTTCTACAGCTTGCACACTATAACCTAATATACTTGTGCATATCTTGCATAATACAACATTACATGACACTTGTGCATATCCTACACATTAAAACTTTACATGACACTTGTGCATATCCTGCACATTCACATTTACGTAAAAAGGGAAATATTACTCACACTCTAAACTATGACTCAACCCTAATCTATTATTATAAATGTACCATGAAGGTACCATGGGGGTACAGTAGCATGTACTAAATAATGTAATATACTCAAACACCCCTTGTATTATAATATTTGGTTAATGAAGACTTTAGTCTCCAATCATGGTCTTCATATTCAATATTCAAGTGATCTTGCAATGCATGTGATCTTCTACTTGAGTTCCATTAGATTCATCTTCTTGCTTAACTTCTGCTTTGATTTTACATTTAGATTCTTTGAAATTATCATGTTATTCAATATTTGTAGATTCAAGAATACAAGTTTGTTTAACTCTCTCATTGTCATTAGATTCTTGCATAAGAATATTTTCTTTGCCTTTATCCTTAGAAATATATGATTCTTTATTTTCTTGTATGGTAAATTCTGAAAACTCACTTTGAGCATCATAATAAATTCCTAAGTTAGATGAACTTGGAATATCAATTATACATGAAGAATGAAATATATTTTCTAGGAATGATTCATCTACTTTTGCTTTCTTCTTAAGAGATTCAATCAACTCCTTTTGTTTCAATATCTCATCTTTATGAAGCTTAAGTGAAAGCAATTTCATATACATTATGCTACCTATATCTATAGGTATCATAATATAATCCTTTGATTTATCAATTGCTTCAATAATGTTTGAATGTAAATAGTATTCAAATGTATCAAAACTTGCATACATAGATTCTCTATAAATGAATTGTAATGCCATATCTAGATTACCCTTATATTTTCAATCAATTCCTTAATCCTAAATTTATGATATCTACTTTTTCTTATCTAAATATAAACTCCATATTGTTATCCATATATTTTGATTTTAAAGTAGACAACCTCAAAACTCCTAATTTTAAATAAATTCAAAGTTTCTAATTTAATTCCTATGAAGTAGTAAACCTTATGTCTCCTTAGTTTTAGAAACTAAGAATAATGTTTTGCAAATTTATGTTTTCCTAAATTTTGATGTTGAAATCCTTTTGTATTAAAAATATGTATAAATTTGCAAATATTCAATTTTTTATTTTCTCCAAATATGAAATCAAATCAAACTTTAAAAAACTTCAAATTTGAAAAATAAATAATTAGTTGTAAATCTTATTACTCCAACCTTATGAAAATATTTTTCAAAAATAGTTTACTTTAATATTAGCTCTCCAAAAATTAAATAACCATGCACAATCCTTATTACTCCAAATGAATAACTAAACTTATCACACCTAAAAAATAAATGACTTCAATCAAGCCTTATCTCTCCTAAAATAAAATTATAAACCTTTGAAAAACTTTAACTAACTAAATACGTTATTTCTCCTATAATAAATGTTAAATCAAATCAAACCCTAAAAATTAAATCAACCTCTTGGTTTAAAATGTGAGTAATATTTTATGTAATGTTCTAATGTGCATGAAATGCATAAGTGATATGTAAGTGTGTATATGCAGGAAATGCACAAGTGTCATGTAAGTGTGCAAGTGTAATGTGAGTTTATGTGCACAAGTATCTTATATGTAAGTGTGCACAAGTGTCTTAGATTAGAGTGTGCTAAATTAAGAGTCATGTCTAGTTTTGCATACAAGATATAGTTATGTGTATGCAAGTGTCAAGTAGAGAAGCCAAGAGTCATGAGACTTGGCATAAGGAAAGGAATAGTCAAGTATCCAAAGAGTCATTCTATAATGGATATATATTACTCCATGGAGGATCATCAAGATATAGAGAAGTAGTTATCAATATCATCATAGGAATGATCAAGAGTCAAGCAATATATTTGTAAGAGAAAGAGAGGTAATAAATACTGCATATATTTTGGGAAATTAATATTGTAAGTTGTGCTACATGCTTTGTACATGTATGATTATAGCTATTACATTCATATTATTTTTTATTAATGAATATTATTTGATATATTATATGCCTTGATTTACATATTAATTTGCTCATATTATTATGCTTACATCATTATCTTGATCTTACTATATTGTGGCTATATTATATTTGATCCTATGGAATTTATCCTATGAGTTTTATGTTAGTATTAAGGCTTAAAAATCCATCAGTGGTATCAAAGCTACTATGAGTAGTTTCTTGCATAGGTTGAATTTATTTAGCTACATACAAAATTGATTTTTTCTAGCTTGATAAAATTGGTTTAGAGTCTTTCTATGTTAAATATTTAAAATTGGACTCTATTGTAAGGTTAAAGTAAGTAGAAAGGATATAGTAATTCCATAATTACAAGAGTAGCTAGTGAAGACCAAGAATTAGCTATAGAGTCTTTTCATGGTTGTAGTATAACCAATGAAGACAATGACTCATATATTGGAGGGTGAATCAACTTTAAGATAGATAATCATTTAGGGACATAGCCAACCCTTAACATTAATAAAAGCATAAAGGACATTAATATCACCTTCACATTAGATATTTGAGTTCTTAGATGTGACCTAATATATTATTGAAGATAGAGTTGCAGTAGATATTGATCATTAGAAGAGTGAGAAGCTTCCTACAATAGATAGAGAATAATTTCATATTCTAGTGTAAGAGAAATTAAAAAAGGAGAAGGATATATCAAGAACTGATATGTCTATCTAAACATAAGCTTTCATCAAGTAAAGATCAATTTAAGCTGCAAGATATTGAAATTCCAGGTCTTCAAGATAGACCTTGACATGAGGTAGAAGATATAGGTATTGAAAATAGACCTTGATATAGATAAAAGAACTCAGGTCTTAAAGATAAACCTTGACATAAGAATATTTAGGCCTTAAAGATAGACCTTGAAATAGATAAAATAATTTAGTTCTTGAATACATACCTTGAGATAAGAAGAATAGGTCTTGAAGAGAGGCCTTTGTAAAATAAGTTTCAATAATATTCAGGTCATTAGATATTGATCTTGACAATAGGATTAAAATTGGAATCCATATACAGATAAAAAAACATTCATTAGAGAGCATCAAGTTTAAGAGGTGAGGATTAATGGTCCACAGTAAAGGACCATATTAGAGTGGATGAAAGTATTGTAAAAATACTACAATAAAATGTATGACAAAGTGTAGTATCTAGAAGAAACAAAGGTTAAGCATCATAACAACAAGCATAAGAAGGATAGGGCAAAAGAAGATAAAGTAGCAAGAAAAAATGTGTCTATATAATCAATGGGAGTAGATAATCTAAGTGGTAAACTTTGGAATAGAAAGAGGTAATCTATCAAAACAATAATAGAATAGAGAATGTGCAAGTTGAACATGAGTCAGTAGAACCAATACAACACAATTTCATTAGAAATAATGCAACCTCACATCAAATGAATCATCCATGGTTCCATATCACACCTAAGAAAGAATGAAAGACATCAGGTTTACCTATAAATGACTTCAAGCATTCTTAAGAAGCTTGAGAAGATCCCAAGCACATCCAAGGAGCTTGAGAAGATCCTAGACATACCTAAGGATCTTGATAAAACCATGGGCATACTAGATAAGTGTCTAAGAAGTAGTAATGTGATGTCCAAGAAGAATTAAGGAGTAGTGAATTAACCAGATTAATCCAAGAAATATCATGACATCTAAGATAAACAATAGAGCATACCAAGCATCCAATAATAAGCTTTAAATGGAAGCTTGAACATTTGAGTTGTAAAAGGAGAAGACCAAAGTAGCACATGATTGGTAAATCCATTTTATACCCTAGTAATCCACTATAATCAAGAAGAATTAACGTTAGAACACTCAATCATTGAAATGTATCCAAGGCATTTGAAACAACACAACTCACCTCACCTGAAGAAACAATGCATGCCACATGTACACAAACATCTTACATTCCATCTAAAGAGAAATTTCTCATGAGTTGTTTGATAATTGTAACACTTGGAAAACCTATTAAAGTCATCCCACACAAGTAGCATTTATTCCATATTATAGTATTTGAAGAGAGGATAAGTCACACACAAATTTCCAAAGGTATTTCAAAGTTTATTATGGCTTTTAAATTTAAGCTATAGGAGTGATAAGGCAATGTTGGAATATATTGCATTATTTGGTACATGCTAATGTACCACTGTAGCACCCTAAAATTGGCGCAGTAAAACCTTAAATAATTACAATTACTCTAGTAAATATTCAAATTCAAATTTTAACCCCCAAAACCGCTCCCAAACCGCCGTTTAACCCGTTTCCTCCTTTCCCACGCCATTTTTAGAGTTTGTTTTGACCGTTTGACGATATCGTCGCCGATCAGACGATATCGCCTCAGATCGGACGATTTCGTCTGGGCTAGGACGTCCAGACGATCTTGTCCCAAAACTAATTTTTCTCAATTAGCCTCTGTTCCAACGACGTCTCTAATCCGGGCAGAAGCGTGTCTGCGCCGTTAGAGACCCTCCCCGTTGGAGATCTCCCAAATTGGGATGATCTCCAACCTCCTAACCTCCCTCCTAAGCCTATTTAAACTTAGGACTCCCCCTTGGCATCCCCCTGGCTGAAATTTCCTGTAACACGAGTTCTACGTGCATTAGAACATCTTAAATCATCATTTGCCTCCATATTTGTCCAAATTTATTTGCAGGAACCTTAGTCATTCTTCAGCTGGAGCAAGCTCAGTTCGTCGTGGACGATCCTGTTCAATTCGAGATGATTTCGCACCAATTCGAGACGATCTCGACTGCAGTCTGCATTGGGGGCAATCAGTGCCCAGAGTTTGCATTTCCTCATTATTTTCTGTTGCATTATTCTGTATTTAGTTAATCTTATGATTATTCTTTATTATTTTGCATCTTGGAGTTCACCCATGTAGTTTAATTGCATAATAAGGTCATGATTAGCTATTAAAGTGTTGCAACTTACTTGCATTTCTATTCGGGATTATCTGTTAACATCCTTATTGTCATTTTACATCATTATCCTCTATTAGCATTGTTGCATTTTTTGTATTTTGTGTCTATTTCTCTGTTTGCAGGTCTCTGACGAATTCGTCAGATCTCAGACGATCCTGCAGGTCGGAGACGATCCCATCAAATTCCAGACGATCCTATCTGCTTCAAGAATCAGAACCTCCATCAGACATCCGGATCAGGTATGGCTCTGTAATTTAGCTTTTTCTCTCTATTTTCTGTTCAAATCTGTTTGTTGTATTTCATTTAGTCTGCATTTTCATAATAGAACAACTTAGATTCATTTGGCCAAACCTAGGACTCGAATGTTTAAAGATAAAACTGAACACATTAAACACATTCCCAACCTAGGCATGGAAACTGCCATTCAAACGTTTCCTGGTGAACCCACCATCCATCAAAAAATCACCATAATACACCTCCCCCGAGAGGCGGGACCTTCGCAAGGCCTCTCAGTCCGAGGTACCGTGCCATCCTTTTCCCATCCTCCTTCCGGGCATGGATCCTATAGCTTGAAGGTAAGGATGCAAAAAATTTGGAGCGATACATTTTGGTGAACCCGACGTGAATGCATTTAAAACCTTTTGAAAAAAAAAAAAAAAAAAAAATAAAATATAGATGCATTTAAAATCATTAAAAACTAATAAGTTGCATATCATGTCTAGATGGTAGCTCCTAAGAAAATATTAGCAGTTACTATAAATGTTGAAAACCAATTAGCAGCCATAGAAATCAATTATGTGCTTAGTGTGCCTGAAACAGATAGAAACCAACTTCTGTGGAAAGAACTTGATAGAAGACTAGGTGTCATTTCATCTAGGTCAACAAAACTTAAACAAATCAAAAGGCTTGTCCTAGATAGAATCCTGGATCCTCATCAACTCATTTTTTATCATGAACTTCAGAGAGCTTGCCATAGATGGTTAGCTTATAGGAGAGCTCTTGTGTCTTCAGAATTGTTCACCTTCGAGGAATACCTCGAGAACGCAGCCACTATACACCAGTTCCTAGGTCATGTAGAAGACCAAGAGGTCGTTCTTATAGATAGGGAAATATGGAATAGAGTTCCTCGAGCTATGTTATATCGAGAGTATTGCCACGAGCTTTACTTCTATCAACCAGAATCTGAGACAGATAATATCACTATAGCCCTTTTCATTAAATTCTTGAAAGAAAATTTTCAATTTGAAGAAGAACACTTCATGACTCCTGAAGAACTTGAGCCCATTAATGATATTTATAAATTGTTTATAGAAAACTAGATCATTGCTTTCATTATTATTATTTCTTGTGTTTTGTGTGTTGTTTGTTATCTTTATAATATTGTTATTAAAACCAAAAAAAAAAAACAAGAAAAACTAAAAAACATAACAAAAACCAAAACATTTCATTTTAAATATTGTAGTAGGTATATAATTAAAATATATACCTCTTAAGCTTGTTGCATATATATATATATATATATATATATATATATATATATATATATATATATATATATTTTTTTATATTTGCTGAAATCTAAGTTAAGCACAATGCCTAAACTTAGGAATGGTAAACAAACTGAAGGAGAAGAAGAAGATTGGTTAGAAGACAAAACAAGAAACCCAAATGTCCTTCCTGAGGATCCAATCCCGGAAGAAGAAACTCTAGACCAGAAAGACGATGAGCTTGTTGTAGATGAACAAGAAGAAAATGTTAAAGAGGATGGATCCTCATCCCCTAGAGTAACTCCAGATGGAACTATTGCTTTTGATAACTTAGATCATTTCTGGAAATTTTTCAATAATAACATTGGTGCTCTTAATATGGCGAGTTCGTATTGATAAAGGGCAAATTAGTGACACTCAAGCAGCCATGGAACATATGTTTGACATACACACTAATCCCTTGTCCTTTATTGATCAAGAAAGTGATAAGGTTGGACCATCCAATAGAGATATGGTCACTATGATTCAGAACATGCCAAAACAACAGGTTACCCAACCTCCTAAGGAACCTGTTATTGAGCCTAAAATCATTCCCACACAAAAGAAAACTTCCTTCACTGCTTTACTTCGCCAAACTATTGATCAATATGCTTCAAATCAACAAAAACCTAAAATGAAGCCAAACACCAATTTTCAACAATCTGGGATACAACATAATACAACTTCAAAATTTCTTCATAACACCCTTCCTACCAACAATTTACACAATAGCAATATAGCATCTAATCTTCATGTCCCTCCATCATATGCTCACAAATCCCATATTAATGCCCTACCAAACCAATATGGTGGGCAAACCAGTAATCTGGAAGCCATGGTGAAGCAGTTAGCTTCCCGCATGGACCAGATAGATCCCTACCGTCCCTCGTACAATTATCGAGAGATATGTAGTCAACCTTTGGATCCCATAGTTGTAGCACAACCGTACCCTAAGCATTTTCCCATGCCCGTCCTGCCTATATATAAAGGAACTGAAGATCCCATAGAGCATCTTCGCATGTTTAGGATAGCATGTCATGATATATCACATGATGACTTGCTATTACTAAAAATGTTCCCAAAAAGTTTAGGTGGAATGGCATTAGAGTGGTACTATCAATTGCCCACTCATTCTTTGAGAAATTTTGAAGAAACAACTGAATCTTTTGTCCATCAATTTAGTGCCTACATCGAGAGGCATGTCACCATTAAAGATTTATACAACTTAAAACAAGACAAAGATGAATGTTTTGCTGATTTCTTAGCTAGATGGAGGCAGTTGACAGGAAAACTGCACTTTGTGCTACCTTATAGGGAAATGTTGGACATTTTTATTAATAATTTGCAAGAACAAATATCTTATGAGTTATCAACTGCTACTTTAACTACCTTCGATAAGGCTATAGATTTAGCTCGAAGAGTAGAAGATGCCCTCATTAGGAGAGGCCAACTTAGGAAGAAGGATGATGAGAAAACATCCAAAAATCAATATAAAAACAAACAAGTCGTAGGTGACGGAGTCACTGACAGAAAAAATGTTGCTAATATCAATGCAACGAAGACAACAAAAAAATTTATATTGAAACCTCTCGATAAACCTCCTCGAGAATTTACTAGATTGAATCAACCATTATCAACTATTTTACCTCAATTACTCGAAAGAGGTTTGATTCAATTACCAGCTATCCGAGAACTTGATCCAACCATACCCGGATACAGAGCTGACTTACACTGTGATTTCCATAGAGGACCTGGACACTCTACCAACGCTTGTAAAAGGTTAAAGCATAAAATACAAGATCTGATTGATAATAATGAAATGGAGGTGCAAGCCTTCCAACCTAAACAAAATGCTCCTAATAATGCTCAAAAGAACATTCCCCAAAATCAAAATCAAAATGCTAATCAATCATTAGACATATTTCAACATCCTTTACCAAGACATGGTAAAGAGGTGGCCAATCAAATTGAGCATCATAATGTTCCTCCTCCTACCCGATATGTAGGAACTATTAGCGGACATTTACCTAATCATGATTTACAAAAATTTGACACAACTTTATCCATGGTCACGACCAGGCCCCTACATAATATTCAAACTCCCGATCCTAGTGATATAGAATCAGATCTTGAAAGTGAAATGGACATCACTTCAAACCAATCGAATAGTTCTAAAAATGAATCAGATCCTATTCAACCTATCACAGATGCTATGGTTCCAGAAGAACCATTTCCTAGAAGAGTTACTACTCGACCCTCTTCTAATCAATTCCTCCCTAATGAACAAGCCATAAACGCTCAACCGAGACCAGTTCAGCATCTTCAATATAACATTGTAGGTACCATCGAAGTCGTTACCCGACAACAAGCTCAAAATTCTCAACAAGAACCAAATCAGAATGATGGATCAACTCCATTTGTTTTGAAAAATCCCAATAAAGGGAATCATGCTCCTAATGTTCAACCTAAACCCCCTTACAATATTAATGAGCAATTATCCAATACTACAACCAGAATTTCCCTTTTGGATTTATTAAGATCTTCTCCTACCCATAGGGATGAGTTAATGCTTACATTAAGCCAAATGATGGTACCTCAAAATATTCAACCTGAAGCCATGGCCAATACTATCATCACTAGAGAAGTCGATTGTATTGACTTTCGGGATAAAGATATCCCACAACACAGTTTACATAAGGATAATCCCTTATATATTACTGCTCTAATTGGAGATGTAGCTGTTAAAAGAGTCTTGATTGATAATGGTTCATCTCTAAACATTTGCACTTTTGACTTCTACCAACGGTTTGGCTTTAGAAGTGATGAAATGAAGAAAACTGACATGATTATCAAAGCTTTCAATGACGAAACACAAGAAACATGTGGAGTTATTACCATCCCATTGCAAGTTGGTCCTAGAACCTTAGATACGACCATGTTTATTGTACATTGCCCCGCATCGTACAATATACTCTTGGGTCATCCTTGGATCAATGCAATGCGGGCTGTCCCATCAACTTTACACCAATGTGTTAAATTCGAATTTAAAAATCAGTTGGTCACTATCCATGGTGATCCTAGACCCTTTGATATGTGTGCTTTGGCAGAACCTGTTGGAGTTCAATTTTGCCCTGCTCTGTCATCCACACATCCTAATTCTTATTTTTCATCTAAAACTATGAAACACACTCCCATAGCTTCACCTATTTCTCCTCCATTAATTTCACCCTCATATATAGATCAACAATCTTCTAAACAAACCACTCTAGAACCTCAAAAAGATCTTCAATCCACAACCAATCCTTCATGTTCTATCCCTATAATTTCAAAACCTATAGACCCATTCATTAACACTTCCACATTATCAACATCTATCATACCTTCCACATCTAAAGATATAGGGAATGATCCTTCTACATCTTATGCTCTTTCTGATGAACTTTTACCGATTTATCCACAATCTTAATATCAGAAAAAACAAATGCTTTTATGCAAGATTCAATTCTTTTAAATAACTTGCCACCATCTCCTCGTACTTTGGGCCTCCCACAACCTATGGGAAGTACTTACCAAGTCGGGAGTTGTGCCTTCATTTATAAAGGATATGATTGGGGAAGAATACCTCAGAATATCAAAACTCATCATGATGGATATGCTCGATGTTATTTTACTAATGAGTATATTAAAGCTAAACCTATAATGCTTAAAATGGGATATAAAGGGAAAGGCTTGGGACCTTTCCAAAATGGTATGAAAGAACCTTTCGAGGTAGAACCGTGGCCTGCTCGTTGTGGTGTGGGCCTATTTCCTAGTAAGGGTCAACCCTTTCCTTTTGAAGATGATGATCAACTCATATGTTATCAAGATTATTTGGATAGGCGTGATGATTTGCCTCTAAAAAATCAGCCATTTACATGTAACATGCTATCCATAGCTTACCCTGAAATGATCGTTGAATCCGATGATGAGTTGGAAGGAGATATCTTCCATGATGTCTCCGTTGAAGAGATGTTACACAATGGATTTTATTTTGATGGTTCTATACCAACTATAGCCCAACTTGAGGCCACTAATCCTCAAGATGAATTATCCAAGTTAACTTTAAAATAATTACAAGAATTGGGCGTCTCACCCGCCCCACCTAATTTTGAAAGAGATCTACACATGGAAGTAGAAAACGTCATTAAAGTTAACATTGGAGCTGAGGATAATCCTCACATAATCAATATTGGGTCAGAATTAAGTCAAGAAAAACAAGAGCAATACATTGCATTCCTTAAAGAATATGAAGATGTCTTCGCTTGGACATATGAAGATATGCCAGGTCTGGACCCTTCCGTAGTCATGCATCATCTAGTAGTCCATCCGGATGCTAAACCTGTTAAACAAAAACTTAGAAAAATGCATCCCAAAGTGGCCTTACTAGTCAAAGGGGAGTTAGAAAAACTCTTGAATGTTGTTTTTATACAAGCTATTGATTATGCTGAATGGATCTCAAATGTAGTTCCAGTCACCAAGAAAGAAGCTACCAAAGTTAGGGTTTGCATGAGACTTTAGAGATATTAACTTTGCATGCCCTAAAGATGATTTTCCTCTTCCAAACATGGACCAAATCATTGATTTTACTACTTGGGAGTGGGATGATGTCCTTAATGGATGGATTCTCCGGTTATAATCAGATCAGGATAGCTCCTGAAGATCAGGCTAAAATAACCTTTATTACCCCTTGGGGTACCTTTTGTTGGAAAGTGATGCCATTCGGCTTAAAGAACGCAGGCGCAACCTATCAACGAGCTATGACTTATATTTTTCATGATATGATGCATGATATCCTACATGATTATGTAGATGATATTATAGCTCACTCTATTAATGAAGATAATCATTTAGATGATTTGAGAAAAGTTTTTAATCGATTAAGAGAATATCTTATTCGATTAAATCCAGCCAAATGCATATTTGGAGTTAAGTCCGATAAACTATTAGGGGTTATAGTTTCTTTACGTGGCATCAAAATTGACCCTCTTAAGATTGCGGCTATCACTGATATGCCCGCACCTACCAATATATCTGAGTTACGAAGTTTACAAGGTAAACTTCAAGCTATCCGTCGCTTCATCGATAAGTTGGCGGACAAAACCGGTCCCTTTCTTAAGCTCCTTAAGAAGGATGTCCCTTTTAATTGGGATGACGAATGTAAAGAAGCTTTTGAACTTCTCAAACAATACCTCCTTAACCCACCTATGCTTTCTCCACCTAGACCTGATCACCCATTTCTCCTGTATATTTCAGCTTCAGATTCTGCCTTAGGAGCTATGTTAGCTCAGCTTGATGATGAGAAGAGAGAACGTGCTAATTATTATATTAGCCGAACCTTCATCAGTTATGAAACCCGCTACACAACATTAGAAAAACTATGTCTAGCAGTCATATTTTCTATGCAAAAATTATGCCATTATATGCTTAGTCAGAAAACCTATGTCATTGCTAAATATGATCCCTTGAGGTATCTCATGAGTCGACCTTATTTATCGGGTCGTACAGCCAAGTGGGTTCTTGCTCTAAGCGAGTTTGACCTCACGTTCATAGGACAAAAGTCTGTTAAGGGTCAAATCATAGCAGATCAATTAGCTGCTGCACCCTTAGAGTCTACCCATCCCCTCATCATTGAGTTTCTTGATGAATGCCTTCAATTAGAGGCAGACCATATTGAACAATGGTCCTTATACTTTGATGGAGCCCGATGCATGAGTGGGGCTAGTGCGGGTATTATTTTAATATCCCCACAAAAACATCTTATTCCTCTGTCCTTCAAATTAACATTTGCTTGCACTAATAATACTGCTGAATATGAAGCTCTAATCCTTGGATTACGAGCTGCCTTGGCGCTAAAAATTAAACATCTGTTAGTTTTTGGTGATTCTCAACTTGTTATAAACCAAATTAATGAAGTTTATCAGACCAGAGATGATAAATTGCGCCCATATAAAGCCTATGTTTTACAATTAATGTCTCTATTTGATCAAGTTACCTTGGAAGCTATTCCTCGAACTTGCAACCGTGCGGCTGATGCTATGGCCGTAGCTGCATCTCTCCTGCCCTTGGAGTTAGATGACGAATATGCCACTATCATTATTCATCGACTCCAGGAACCCACTTCAAATAAGTCATGCTTAGAACCTTTGGATGTGTTTCTAATCAATGAAACTACTCCTGAACCTTGGTATACGGATATATTTGATTTTCTTCAAAATGGGACTTTCCCTGCCAATTCTAATAGAAACCAGCATCGGTTATTACGTAGACGAGCAAGTCGATTTGTAATAATTGGCAATACTTTATATAGGAGATCTTTTGAAGGTATCCTATTAAGATGTTTGAATTTAGAAGAATCCAAATCAGCCTTGAGTGAAGCCCACGATGGATCTTGTGGAGGACACTTCAGTGGTAGTGTCATTGCTAAAAAGCTCCTTAGGATAGGATACTTTTGGCCTACCATGGAGAATGATGCACATGATTATGTGCACCATTGCGACAAGTGCCAGAAACATGCTGACCTTGTCCATGCCCCTGCACAAGAACTGCAGGCTATTTCATCTCCTTGGCCCTTTTCAAAATGGGGCTTAGACATTATTGGCAAAATTAATCCTGTGTCATCTGATGGACACAAATTCATCATAACCGCCATTGAGTATTTCACGAAGTGGGTTGAAGCTATGCCTTTAGCTTCCTGCACTGGCACACAAGTCTCTAAATTTATTTTTAATCAAATCATTTGTAGGTTCGGAATTCTTGCAAATCTCATCTCGGATAATGGAACTTGTTTCAAAAATAAAGATGTTAAGAAATTATGCCAAAAATATAAGATTCAACATCGTTGGTCCACTCCCTATTATCCTCAGGGTAATGGTCAAGCGAAGCATCTAACAAAACCTTAATCAAAATTCTCAAAATATTGGTCAATAAATCTGGTCGCGACTGGCACATTCAATTATATCCGACCTTGTGGGCCTATCGAACTAGTGTTCGAACCCCCACCTGGAACTTCACCTTTTGTTTTGGTTTATGGTGCTGAAGCCATTTTTCCCTTTGAATTAGAAGTTCCTTCTTTGGCTCTACTACTTCAAGATACCGAAGTAGGAGATGAATATCGAGCTGGCAGACTCAATCAGCTGGAACTCCTAGATGAAAAATGCATCAATGCTTTGGAGCATCTCCGTGCCTACCAAAACAAGCTTAAAAGATCATATGCTAAAAAAGTTCGTCATCGATCCTTTGAGATCGGCGACCTTGTTTTAAAAGAAAATAAAAAAAATACTAATGCAACTAAAGACCTTAAAGGTAAATTTGAGCCCAACTGGCTTGGACCATACATTATCTCTGCTAAATTTGAATCGGGAGCATACAAATTAGCTACCTTAGATGGTAAAGATTTAAAAGAACCTATGAATATTATGCATCTTAGGCGATATTACGCATAAAATTTAGTCATTTCATCATTTGTACATATTTTGCATGTTGTCTTATTTTAAAAATATATCAAACTGTTTACACAAAAACAAAAACAAACAAAAATAATAAAAATAAAAACAACAATATTCTTGACTCTTTCGAAACCAAAACAAAATAAAGAAGAAAGAGAGAGTCAACATTCTCAAACTTCCCAAAAAGTATTTGTATATATTTCTTCTTACAAATGTTGCAGTTATATATTTCAAATTATTTTGGATAAATTAGCATTTATTTGGAATCCCTCACTTTCACAAACACAAAATAAATATCTTGATTTTTATCTGGCATGATTACTAATCTCTCTTATATCAAAGTCCACAAAATTCAATTAAATAAAGTTTGAGCACGAGAGAATTGATCTTGTTATTTACTTAAACCAAGCACATCCTTTCACAATAAAATGATTATATTTGTAATGTCCATGCTATGCTACATAGTAGAAGTGGTTTCTTGAGCGAAAAGTTTCCCCTGCTATCCTATCATGCACATGGTCTAGAATCTTTGAGAATTGGCAAAAGGACAAGCTCACCCCTACCCAGAATAAAAATCCCTTGCTCTACAGATAATCCGAGCAAGTATCCCTAGCATAGGAAGAAAAGCAAAGTTCAAGAAAAAGAGAAAAAGAAAAATGTTATTTTATATCATTACAACAATGTTTCAAGCATTATCTCAAAAATCAAGCAAAAATACAAAAGAAAAAAAGAAAAGCAAAAGAAAGCAAAAGAAAGCAAAAGCAAAAGCAATAAAATCCCTCTCCCTACCCTTTGAAAAGAAAAGAAGGGTTGATGAGCTTGAATCCCTGGAATTCTCAATTATTCAAAAACTGTGAGGTAAGCCCCATAACAGGTGGTTTGTGCCCAACCTTCTTGGCCTTGGGTAACTCCTAGCGTGGCGATATGTACTGTCACATTAGCGACCTTCTTTTGTACAGACCTATGTCTGCTTATGGATTAGCTAGCTCTTGATAATCCGACTTACATAGTAGTCCGGTATGGTTATATGCATCTAAATCATGGTTAATGAACACTTATTTGGTTCATTCAAATCACTTGTATCAAATTATCTTGCTCAAAAGCTGGTAAACGAACATAGCAATTGCACACACATTTGTATTTGAGAGATTTTGTGTATCATTATGATAAATCAAGATTGGAAATGAACTCACATATGCACATGGGATTCCTTATAAATCTAACTTTTGTCTTTAAGATACTTTGAAATATCTTTGCAAATTGTTCGGAATAATTTCATTTTCTCCTTTACTTCGCATAAAGACAACTACATGCATAATCAAAAATCAAAATTTCTTTCAAACCATACAATAAAAACACACACAAAAAAAAAAAACACATATATATATATATATATATATATATATATATATATATATTGTCGACTTTCACGACGATGGTATAGTTCCAAAACTAAAATGGGAGTCTTATGCCTAGCGCAAGTCCTCCTCTTCATATTTTCTATTTATTTTCAACAATTAAAAATCAACCATACAATAAAACTATTATATCAACTTTTTTGGATTTCGCGATGATGGTATAAGTCTATACCTACATATTCTATGCCTAGCGCAAACCATTGTACCCATTTTTATTCCCCATTCATTTAAAAATCATAAAAACATATGACTTAAATCATTATGTTATACAATTATGCTTTAAAACAAACATACACATTATCACTATTTCATGTCATTATGTCAAACTTCAATTTTGCAATGATGGTATAATTCCTAGGGAATTATCCAAAAATTTTATCACACTTAGGAATTTATGCCTAGCAAAAGTCATTTTAAAATATTTCATGCATAATATTTTCATGAAAAGTCTGAAAAACAAAATCATCATCATCATCATTTGCATCATCACACCAAAGTCTTAAGACAGTCTCTTAAGCACTCTTTTACTTTTAACAATATTTCTATACTGGGATTAGCTTGACGACCGAGTGAGCGGCGACTCCATGAAATGGTCTATAACAGCGACAATGTCCTTTGAAATTATTGTTAAAAGTCCCTTTTATTTTTATCAAATTATCATCACAACAACCAATTTGTTACATCAGATTATTTCATTTAAATTTTTAAAGCATGACATTTAAACCATAATATTTTCCAATGACATAATTACATGAATCATCAAATCAATCACACTTCACACATTAAAAGCATCATACAAACACATAAGACAAGTCATATGATCAAAAAATATCTCATCTATATATATATCAAATATATGTACATCATATCAAAACTAGATTGGTATGCCACAATCTACATCTTGGCATACTCAATCCTCTCAATCATATATCCTCTGTGCAGTGTCTCGAGAACCCCTCGAGCTCTCAGCCTCATCTCCTCCCCCACCCTGAGGTGGACGAGGTGGCCCCATCGTAGTATGTGTGGTACTACGAGTCCTAGTCGTCGATCGAGATGAAGTCCTCGATGACCCAATCTTGATCGGGTCAGCAATGTCGATTGGCAGTTGTACCCTCTGACCCTTTGGCACCATCTGGAAGTAGATACCCTAGTAGAACATGGTCTGAGCAATCGACCATGCCAGCTCCTGAGTGCTCGCTCCTCCGCTCCATGCTCTGAGGCGTGCAACCTCATCTCTGAGCTGTGTAGCCTCCGCTCGATGTCATGCAGCCTCCTCCTGCAAAGTCTACACCTGTGCCTAGAGACGGACAGTCTCCACCCGGAGAGTAGCCATCTCACTACTCTCTCCTATGTCCACACCCTTGCCCTTATCAGGCGATGGTGGTCTCTCTCTCTATGGAGAAGGGGGTCTCTCCTCCCTCCTCTCCCGCTATCGTGGCCTCTGCTGAGCCTGTGGCCTCCTCTGCTCTCTCCTATCGTGACCCTGTGCTGCCTCAATGGCTGCCTGGTACCGCCTCCCCATCCGATGCACAACTACATGAATCAGACCCTGAGCCCTCGTCATCCGAGGAGGGCGGATGCCTATGTACCAGGCATCGTAGCCGTCGGCTACCCCAGCATCGTCCCCATCCACTGGCTGAATGGGGGCATCATCTGCGTCCTGACTCTAGAATCGCTGCATATCTGGAGCCCCGCTAACTGTAGTGTTATCCCGGATAGTCTAGGAAAACTCGTAGTCTCTCAGAGATGGGATCCCCTACTGTAGACCGAACTGCCTCAAAACTCGGTCATACCGGTGGAGCTCCACCTCTCCCCTCTCCATCCTCAGCCAACAGACTCGCCTGATGCGAGCCAGCTCCTGTCCATCCTCGGCCCACCCTGGATGATCTCTCCAAGGCCTCCAGGTGATCTGGTCGGAGACAAGGTCGTCTAGTAGTCTCCGGGATGCTGGCAGATCTATCCACCGTTGTGCCCCTCTTCGGAGCCACCAGTAGAAAACTCGGGGCCTCTCCCCATCAATCCCTATTAGTGGGAGCCCTATCGGCCTCCGCATCGCAATGTGCTCCCAGCACCAAACCTGTAGTAGTGATGTCATAACCAGACATCGACCGCCCTTGTATACGACCCCATGAAGGATCCTATACAATCGACAGAGTACAAAGCTCCCCCAAGCAAACCTGTATCCGTGGTCTCTCATGTCGTAGACCACATCTGTCAGTACCCATGGTACCCTACATCCACTCTGGTGGCACAGCAGAAGACCACCTACCACCCCAGCCAAAACCCGTGTGAGTCTAGATGCCCCAGGCATCTGGCGCAGTGACTCGATATTCACTCCGCCCTTCTCCAGGGTGAAGCTCGGATCGCCACATAGTCGCATCATCGCGTGGCCCTGATTGGCCATGGGAGTGATCAGCCATCCTTGTATGGGGATCCTCAAAATCCTCCATACATCCTCTAGTGTGGGAGTCATCTCCCCTATCGATAACCAAAAATAGGAAGAACCCGGATACCACCTCTCTGCTAGGGCTGTCAATAGCCCCATATCTGTAGAAACCTGTGGCATCTCTGCCACATGCTGTAAGCCGACCTGAGCCAGCTGATCTCGCTCTGCCTGAGATAGAGTGGCCAAGTCATCCCTTAGCCTACCATATTTCCATTCTCTGCTCTTTAGTAATCCTCTCTGCAACATAAACAAAATCAACAATAAAAATCATTAATAAATCATTAATTAAAAATGCAAGTCAAAATAAGTTCAATTTTATAAATGATGATATCGTCCACAATTGGATGATATCGTCCCCAATTTGAGCAAATTCGTCTCCGATTTTGCATGAGGAAATCGTCCCTTATTGGATGAAATCGTCCCCCTATCGCCGATTTCGCCCTTAGACGAAATCGACGATATCGAGACGATTTCGACGAAATCGAGACGATTTCGTCTCGACGACGTCGACGGCCCAAAAATGGTCGCGATGCTCAAAAATCAATCAAATCTAATCTAAAAAGCATGAAATTCTAAAGTAAAGCATTCTAAATTCAGTTTAGACCCTTACCCGTAGCCCGTGTCGGACCTCTGTTGATCTATGCGTTGTCTCGACCATCTTGTCTCCAGAGCTCTAAAAACTAGGAAAATGAACAGTAACAATGAATTAGGGTTTTACCCTATTTTTCTTAATTTTATTCAAAAACACTTAAAAACATTTTTAAAATTTTGCTTTTCCATGTTTTTACCTCAAACGTTCGATTTGGGTAAAAACACGGAGGGGGCACCATAGTAAGTTGTCGTACGATTCGACCTAGAATCGTCGCCTAAAAATGGGAATAATTTTTGCTTTCTCGTAGATCGAGAAGAACTCATCTTTAACGCATTTTCTTCAGAAAATTCGCTAAAGAGGGGGCAAAATGTAGCACCCTAAAATTGGCGCAGTAAAACCTTAAATAATTACAATTACTCTAGTAAATATTCAAATTCAAATTTTAACCCCCAAAACCGCTCCTAAACCGTCGTTTAACCCGTTTCCTCCTTTCCCATGCCATTTTTAGAGTTTGTTTTGACCGTTTGACGATATCGTCGCCGATCAGACGATATCGCCTCAGATCGGACGATTTCGTCTAGACTAGGACGTCCAGACGATCTTGTCCCAAAACTAATTTTTCTCAATTAGCCTCTGTTCCAACGACGTCTCTAATCCAGGCAGAAGCGTGTCTACGTCGTTAGAGACCCTCCCCATTGGAGATCTCCCAAATTGGGATGATCTCCAACCTCCTAACCTCCCTCCTAAGCCTATTTAAACTTAGGACTCCCCCTTGGCATCCCCCTGGCTGAAATTTCCTGTAACTCAACTTCTACACGCATTTTAGTATCTTAAATTATTATTTGCCCTCCATATTTGTCCAAATTTATTTGCAGGAACCTTAGTCATTTTTCAGCCGGAGCAAGCTCAGTTCGTCGTGGACGATCCTGTTCAATTCGAGACGATTTCGCATCGATTCGAGACGATCTCGACTACGATCAGCATTGGGGGCAATCGGTGCCCGAGTTTGCATTTCCTCACTATTTTCTGTTGCATTATTCTGTATTTAGTTAATCTTATGATTATTCTTTATTATTTTGCATCTTGGAGTTCACCCATGTAGTTTAATTGCATAATAAGGTCATGATTAGCTATTAAAGTGTTGCAACTTACTTGCATTTCTATTCGGGATTATCTGTTAACATCCTTATTGTCATTTTACATCATTATCCTCTATTAGCATTGTTGCATTTTTTGTATTTTGTGTCTATTTCTCTGTTTGCAGGTCTCTAACGAATTCGTCTGACGAATTCGTCAGATCTCAGACGATCCTGCAGGTCGGAGACGATCCCGTCAAATTCTAGACGATCCTGTCTGCTTCAAGAATCAGAACCTCCATCAGACATCCGGATCAGGTATGGCTCTGTAATTTAGCTTTTTCTCTCTGTTTTCTGTTCAAATCTGTTTGTTGTATTTCATTTAGTCTGCATTTTCATAATAGAACAACTTAGATTCATTTGGCCAAACCTAGGACTCGAATGTTTAAAGATAAAACTGAACACATTAAACACATTCCCAACCTAGGCGTGGAAACTGCCATTCAAACGTTTCCTGGTGAACCCACCATCCGTCGAAAAATCACCATAATACACCTCCCCTGAGAGGCGGGACCTTCGCAAGGCCTCTCAGTCCGAGGTACCGCGCCATCCTTTTCCCATCCTCCTTCCGGGCACGGATCCTATAGCCTGAAGGTAAGGATGCAAAAAATTTGGAGCGATACAACCACCTTGGGTACATATTTATATTAGGAGTGTGTCTTAGATTAGGGTGTGAGTATTTAATTTATGCAATATAATAAATACATAAGTGTTGTTATAATATGCAAAGTATTCAATAATATAAATGTACATAATAATTCATGTGCACATGAGTTCATAGAATAGGAAAGTAAAGATTCACAAGAAATAGAAGGCCAAGAGTCACATCCCATTATATATTGACCTTTGTGTGAGCATATTAGAGATACAATATAGAGGAGAAGTAGAGGATAAGTTAGATACAATGTAGAGCATGTATGAAGTATGAAGTTTTTGAGATCTCCATTCTATATCAAATTACTATTTTTGTGAGCTTTTGTTAATGGCAGTTTTATGAGTTATTTCAAAATTTTCTTATGAATTTTACATGCTTAGTATATTGCCATTATATTATATTTGATATAACATACTTATTTTAGATCTTGTGGTTGTTTTACATTAAATATATAACATCAAAAGCTAATAGTGGTATCAAAGCCACAAGGGAAATTTATAGGAGATAGGGAGAGCCACAAGAGAGATTGATAGGAGATTGGGAGATCTCATTTTTAGAAATTTTAAAGTTTTTATCTGACAAGAGTCTTTCCATAGGGTTGCAAGAAATCTCGTGAAGACTAGGAATCAACAAATATTGATTTCCACTAGATTGAAGGATAACTACTGCAGATTATTAATTTTTAGAAATGTAGAGATTTAGATGCAATTGGTTGCTACTATATAAGTTTTATTGTATAAAATTAGTTTCCAAAAGTTGAGAATATTGAGGTGTGAGGTGTAGGCCAATTGGTTCATCCAAACCCCATAAGGGGGGCGGAGGTCCAAGGTTCAAATCTCGGGCCTCGTCGGACTGAACGCTTGTCCCTTTCCTGGTGCTTTTAGTGGCGTAAAAGGTTTAAAATGATTGTGGCATGGTGGTTATAGGGGTGGACTGTGCGAAGATCTATGTGGTGGATTCTAGAACGGACAGTGTAGAATACTGTGGCGGCCATAAAATCTGGACAACCTGCTCGGATTCATGGCGGCTACCGATTCCACCATGTAAATTCAAAAAAAAAAAGAAAAAGTTGAGAATCTTCCTACAATAGATAGAGAAGAATTTTATCTTTGATTTCCTAAAAGTCTATGTGCTTTCCTCATGTAGGGATTAGTTTTTGAGTTTCAGAAATAACGTAGACATTGAATATTAAGGAGGTTAAATAAAAATATCCCATTGAATATTGAAGATTGAATATTTAGGAGACCTAAGAAGGAGGTCCCCATAGAATATTGAAGATTGCAGATTGTAGATTGAAGAAAGAAGAAAGAAGTCAAAGACCAAAGAGAAGAGGCCCCCGCTACATATTTGAGAAAGGAGATAAGATAATTGAGAAAGGAATATTGAGGAGGAGACCTAAGAGAAGAGGTTATCATTGTATATTTGCATAAAAGAGATAGAATATTTGAGAAATAAGATATATGAGGACTCAAAAAAGGTCAAATTGAAGAGTTGTATAATTGGAATACCCAAGGGAAGAGGTATCAAGTAAACTTGGAAGGAGAAATAAGAAGGCTAGAGAAGCCCTATTGAATAATTTAAATAAATGGCCATTGGAGGAGGATTGAAGAAAGCTCAAGATATAATATTGCAAGCAAGAGAAGATCCTTTAAAAAAAATGGTACAATTTTTGCCATCCAACAACAAGCCCAAAAGGAAGAAGGATTTGGCAATAAGTTTGCCTAATTTTGAAAAATAATTTTGAAGACCTCAAGACATTCATATTCTTGAGGAAGAGGCTAGCGATAGAGGCCAAATTTGAAGTCAGATTTCAGCAAGATATAGGAGGAGAAAGAATAATTTAAGAGGGAATATATTTGAGAAGTTTAAGGATAGTCATTAAGATCTTGAAGGCTGATTTACAAAGAAGGATATTGTTGTTTTTACAACAGAAGTTGAAAGGTCAAAAGACAAAAAATTGAAGGTGACATAGATCTGCAAATTGGGCAATCTTTGAAGTGCCCTTGGATAGATAAAGGAAGAAAATTCAGAATTTTTAGGCAGCAATTTAAGAGATTTGGGCTGCAAAATTGGGCAGCATTAGAAGGAGAAAATAGAGTTGCATTTTGGAGAATTTCAAGGCAGATTTGAGAGCATTCTTGGACAGCATAGAAGCTGATTTTTGGGAAGCATTGAAAGATACAAATTAAATTATTTTGGACAGAAATCTAAAGGATAGAAGGAATAAAATTTGGGCAGAAATTAGAGATACAAAATTGATAAGTTTGAGGAAGAAAAATAAAATGAAGTAGAGCTGAAAATTTTACAAATTTGGGACAGCAAAAAGGTGAATCAAATCACCAAGGAGATTAGCTACAAAAGGAGGCCCAAAAGGTGTGTAATAGTGGTGCTATAAAAGTTCATTATTTAAGCATTAAAACTAGTTTATTATAAGGTTTTTAAAAGCACCATATTAGAGTTATTAAAGCCAACAAAAGATAGTCTAAGTTGAGTGTCTCCAAGCCAAGGAAGAAGGCATCATTATCATCCTAGAATCTGCAAAACACAATAACAAATATTAGAGTTAAAGTATTGCTTGAAAAGGAGTGATAAGAAGAAGTAGCATGTGCTTTTTTATAAAATAAGTGCAGATTTTTCATAAGCCCTATTAAATAAAAGAAGGTCAAATAGTGATCAAAGACAATGCAGATTTAAGGTGTCTAAAGACACCAAAAGGAGCACTAAGAAGTGTAGAACATATTGGTGAATAAAACTCACCACCAAGCATAATTTAAGGCACCATCATATTGAAGGAAGAGCTACTATGCAAATGAGAAGAGCCACCATGCAAAGGAGAGGAGCCGCCATGCAAAGAATAGGAGCCATCGTGCAAAGGATATGGGCCACCATAAGTATTGATAGAAGAAGTAGAAGAATCAATTACATAATTCTGAGCACCAAAAGCCAAAGAGACATCATGGAGAGTTAAAGGACACATTGAGAACAACTTGGAAGAAGGTAAATTCACTTGAGCACATAACTGCTATGAGGAATATGAAAGTGCTAATGTTTGTAACTACCATTGAAGAAAGAAAATGCTGCCATTAGAAATAAGAACACCAAAGAAGAACATAGAAGTTTAATAGTCATTGAAGGAGGATTTGAAGAGCCATTACATAGAAGGAGAATCATCATCAAATAAAATTTGAGTTTCATTTCATTTGGTGCACTTAAAAAGCTCCTAAAATAGTATTTGCACAAGTCATCAAAAGTTACAAAGGGAATACACAACATTAAGAAAAAGAGGAATCAAAATTGTAATGCTTGAACATTGAGCACTACTTGATAAAGGTGTTATGAGGAAGTGAAGAGATTTTTTTCCACATGTCACATAGGAGAAGGAATACCAACCACCTTCTTGGAAGAAGGAAACATTTCTTGCACAACATTAATGCATGAGAGCCAAGTTTAGTGAGGACAAATTTCAAAGTCCTTGAGGAGTGCAGGAAGAATTTAAGAAGCTCTTGAAGAACATGGAATGTGTCATAAAAGATAGAATATTGAGGATAGAGAGGCCAACGCATATGCATAAGGAGGTCAAAAACTTGAAGATGCAATATTGAGGACAAAGAGTCTAGCAAATACATAGAGGTCAAAGAATTGAAGACCCAAGTTTAGTGCACCATATACAAGGAGGTACAAAATATTTGAATTGATTTAAATATTTATAAATATTAAGGAGGTATAAGGTATAATATTATTGAGATTAAGTTTAATTTTTTGTTGGTAGGTTAAATTAAATTTAAGAGGATTTTTATCAAGGGATCCAAAACCTGATTACAAAAAGACAAAATACTTCAAGAAATACCAAAGGATGGTTGACAGAAAAGGACCAAGGATGGACCTAAGGATAGGATCCAGGAAAGGAAACAGAATCCAAGATAGAAAAAAAATAGAAAAAAACATAGGAAGCCTGAAGCAGGAAAGTCAAAAAATCGTGCCCAACTGCAAATTCAAAAAACCCACCTAGTAGGAAAAATAGGAGGTGGTAATATTGAGTTTAAAACTCCCACCCAAACAAACAAGTTGAAAAAAATCCCGCCTGGATGCAGAACCAAAAAGTGGAAAATTACAAAGACACAACACTCCTGCCAATAAATAGAAATTTAAATAACCTAAGAAGTGGGAAAATAAAGTATAGGAGTGCACCATCCCATGCAAGGGAAAACCCAAAAAATTATAGGAAATGCCAGGAAACCATAAGTTAAAAAAAAAACACCCCACACCGTAGGGTGGAGCAAAGAAACTATGAACAAAGAAAATCCCACCCAATAAAGGATAGGAAATAAGCAAGGATTCCAGAAGATCAAATGAACTATGATGTAATCACATCCATCATAGGCCTAGAAAGTTGAAAAGCAAACTAAGGATCTCCATAGGCCATGAAATTCTCTTTTAGAGAAGAGATGAGCCTACACAGACGCCATTCGAAGCAGAGGAGTAGCATATGTAGAATAGCTAACCAAAGGAAAGAGACAAAAAAGTTTTCAAGAAACCCAAAAGGAAGGAACCATAGGGAAAACCAACTATAGGTGTTAAACACAGGTCATTCCAGACCAAGAGGATGCAACCAAAAATTCCAAGCTACCTTCAACACCACAAACAAATAGCTTCAGGGAAATAGATGAGGAAAACCAGTAGGAACACAATAGTAAGTAAAATAGAGATCCTTGGGCAAGGCCACAAAATATGTTGAGAACCCACCAAGCCCACATCAATGATCCCAAAGAGCAGAGTCCGATAGAAAGCACATGGTCCATCAAACCAAAAATATGTACAAAACTGCTCATGAAGCCACTCTCCCACAACCACAACAGTCCACACCTGGAGAACCACTAAAAGTAAGCACCAAGTAGACACCTACAAAAAACCTGGGAAAAATATGAGAACTCCAAGGAAATAAATCCTTGAAGCAACCTAGAAAACCTAGGGAAGGTCCTAGGGAAAAACCCAATACCATCCTAGAAACCAGGTACTGAAAAAGAACCCCACTAGAAGGTAAGGAAAGGGGCAGACAAATGGAGAAGTGACCTCCCACCCTAATAATATTGTTTGCAACACCATCCAGCCAAAGAGGAAGGGTTAAGGAAGTGCCAGGGAAGCTGGGACATGATTAGGGACCTGGGATTAGACCAAGGAAGGGTTGCAGGGAAGTGGAGGACTTTCCAAGGAAGTTCCCTGTAGAGCGCCCCCCCCCCTCCACCGATTAATTTTAATTAATCCATTATACTTAAGGTTAATTGAATGAATGGAGAAATAAGGTAATGAATTATAACCTTAGAAGAATTATTGAATGCCTTGGAAGATCTTTGAAGTAAGAAGTATTTTTGAAAGGTTTTGAAATTACTTTATTCTATTTTGAAATTCAAATTGCATAGAAATATTTTCAAATAATCTAACTTGGAGGAATAAGGATTTCTACATTGAAATAGGAATATTAAATTTGCAAATACCTTGCTTTCTAAATTTCTAATTGGGGAGTTATAAGGAGTTCAACACCAACTTAGTTTTTTGAAATTTAGAAACCATATTATTGAAAATTGAGAGATTGAAAAGTTGGAAAATTACATTGGTATTAGTCTCTTGCTCAAATTAATGAGACATTAGGAATCCAACTTAAAGTTCTTGAAAGTAGAGAATTTTATCAAACTTGAAATTGCATCAAAATTATCTTTAGCTTTCTATTCATAATTAGGGAGACAAAAGAGATTCAACTCAAAGGAAAACTTAAAAAGCTAAGTATTTTATCAAAGCTATTTTACACTCAAAATACTAGGGAGATAAAAGGAATTCAACCTAGATATTTGGCTATTGTTTTATCATTATTCAAACATTAGGAGATACAATGTATACTACAAAATTTGAATAATTGAAAGTTTGATCATATACTCAAATTCAACTGAAAATTTAGAAGTTGGAAATATAGGAAGATATAAGGTCTACAACATAATTATTTGGAAGATTGAAAATTGAAAAGTATTCTTAGTCTATCATAAAAACTAAGAAATAAGGAATTCTACTTCAAAGGTTTAAAACATGGATGGAATAGTAAATAATGCATTTAATGATGAACTATTTCATGAACTAAAGTTTTATTCATAAAACCTAATATATACCTTTGATGGATACAAATATTTGTCTATTAGTTTAAAAGAAATATTTTCTTTGTTCCTCAAGGAAGAAAAATAATAAAATTTTATGATTTTAATAGGTTATCTTCATGAAGTACTTTCCAATACTTGATGGAATGCTCAAAACATAGTTATACTCACTTCAAAAGAATGTTTGATGTTATTATTAATCATTTATTACTTTTAAATTCTTTCAAAAGATGAAACAAAAGAAATATGAACATATTAGCAATGAAGTAATAAATTTTGATCAATACTATTGTTATGATATACTCACTCACCAAATTGAAGTTATATCACTAGTGAATGTGCTGGAACAAAGAAGGAAAATAAACAAGAAAATAAGTCAGATCAAGAAAGACAAAGAAGATACTCATTTAAATAATTCAAAACAAAAATCAAAGATGCATTATTGTGATACAATGCTTTGAAAATTAACCATAAATGAAGATACAAAAGAAAATATAGAAAAATAATAATAGAAATAATCACATCAAAAAGAAAGAACAGGAACCTGATCAAGTTGAAGAACATATTAAAAATGAAGATCCATATTGAATACTAAAGTCTTCAATAACCAAATAATTGATGCAGGAGCATCTGGTTGCAGCAGAGCAATCTTGCCTCAACAGAAAAATTTCTAAGTGTTTGCCTTGATGTCGCGATATCGCGACAGAGAAAAGTGTCGCGATATCACAACATGTCACATTTTCACAACTCATGAAGGAGAGAGAAAGCACGAAGCAAAAATGTCACAATTTTGTGACATGTCACGAAATCACGACTGAAAGAAGATCGAAAGGGTAGGAGAAGAGAATGTCGCGATTTCGCGACATGTTGCAAAATCGTGACCGAAGGAGCAGAAAGAAAGCAAGGAAGGAAACTATCGTGATATCATGACATGTCATGATTTCATGACCCGAAACAGAGAGAGAAAGCAAAGAGCAAAGATGTCGTGATATCGTGACCTGAGAGGCGAGGAGGAGGCAAAAAGGAAAGATGTCGCGATATCATGACATGTTGCGATTTCATGACCGAAAAGGAGAAAGAGGAGGCAGAAAGGAAAGATGTCGCAATATCGTGACATGTCACAATTTTGTGACCAAAAAGGAGAAATAAGGCAAGAGAGGAAAATGTCATGATATCGCAACATGTCGCATTATCGCGACCAAAGGACGAGAGAAGGCGCAAAGGAGGAAAGATGTCACGATATCACAACCAAAGGACGAGAGAAGGCGCAAAGGAGGAAAGATGTGATATCGTGACATGTCACATTTTCACAACCAAAGGATGAGAGAAGATGCAAAGGAGGAAAGATGTCACGATATCGTGACATGTCGCATTATCGCGACCAAAGGACGAGAGAAGGTGCAAAGGAGAAAAAGTGTCGCGATATCGTGACATGTTGCATTTTTGCAACCAAAAGATGAGAGAAGGTGTAGGAGAGAAAAGTGTCGCGATATCGTGACATGTCGCATTATCACGACCAAAAGGTGAGAGGAGGCACAGGAGAGAAAAAGTGTCACGATATCGTGACATGTCGCATTTTTGCGACTCGTAAAGGGCAAGAAGGCCGAAAAGCAAAAGTGTCGTGATATTGCGACATGTCGCATTTTCACAACTCGCAAAATGTAGGAAGGCCGAAAAGCCAAAAGTATCACGATATCATGACATGTCGCATTTTCATGACTCGCAAAGGGCAGGAAGGTTGAAAAGCAAAAGTGTCACAATATCGCGACATGTCGCATTTTTGTGACTCAAAAATGGGCAGGAAGGCAGACGAGCAAAAATGTCACGATATCGTGACATGTCGCATTTTCACGACCAAACAAAAGAAAAGAAAAGGCAGGCGATTATAGGGACCGTTACAAAGGAAATGATCGAGTGGTAGGTATACCGAGCGTCATCATTGTTTGATAGGTGGAAAGAGTCTACAGTGGCAGCACTAAGCACGTGGAACCAAGGTGCAGTGAAAGCAGACGAAGATCAAGAGTCAGATAGAAAGATGTTTCAAAAGCCAAGACAACGAAGAGGCACGAGAAATGAAACGAAGGGTCAAAAAATGGAAACAAAGAGTCACACCAGATATTTTAAAAGGGGAAGCGAAGGCATGCACAAGGGTCAAAAAACTATGGAGACAGAGTTGTAGACATAAAGGCAAGAGGGCCATTCTGGACCTGTTTAGGCTGTTTTTCTTCCAGGGCGGAAGATGTTGTAATAGAAACTATCTTTTGAGATAAAGGAGTTTATTTGGCAGACTACTACCATCATTGTAATATTTTTCCAAATTGTTGAATGAGAACATATATTTGGCATAAGCGATTTGGCTCACCATCAAGTGGTATCAGAGCGGGAGTTCCTGAGCATGTAAACAAATCGCCAAACATGAGAAAGTTTGCACCAAGATCTATGGAAGAGCAAAAGTTCCTGAGTGTGTGAACAGATCACCAACAGTGAGGCGGTTTACACCAGGATATATGGAAGAGCGGGAGTGCCTAAGTGTGTGAGCAGATCGCCGAAAGTGAGGCAGTTTGCACCAGGATCTATGGAAGAGTGTAGGGTTCCTGAGTGTGTAAACAGATCGTCGGACGTGAGGCAGTTTACACTAGAATCTATGGTTAAATTTTGTGAGAGAGAGTGAGGAAGAATGCCTCCACGAAGAAACCATGGTGGTGGGAGAAATGTGGTACCTGAAGAAATATTTTAGAGCTTTGCAGAGGCAAGTGCAAGCCCTGCAAGAGGAGTTGTGAAGAGAAGTAGTCCAAGGAATGCTTCTGAGTTGAGAACGATGGATAAAGGAGAGAAGAGCAGTGCTGAGGCTAAAGATTTTGCAAGTACTGAGATGTTGAAAAAGGTGACAAAATAGTACAAAAGTGAAGGTCACTTCTCAATCCACCCTAGTTGTCTGATGTAGGAGCATCCGGTGGCAGCAGAGCAATCTTGCCTCAACAAAAAAAATTCTAAGTGTTTGCCTTGATGTCATGATATCACGATAGAGAAAAGTGTCGCGATATCATGACATGTCACATTTTCATGACTCAAGAAGGAGAGAGAATGCACGGAGCAAAAATGTCACGATTTCATGACATGTCATGAAATCGCGACCGCAAGAAGTCCAGAAGGGTAGGAGAAGAGAATGTCACAATTTCTTGACATGTCACGAAATCACGACCGAAGGAGTAGAAAGAAAGCAAGGAAGGAAACTGTCGCGATATCACGACATGTCGTGATTTCGTGACCTGAAATAGAGAGAGAAAGCAAAGAGCAAAGATGTCATGATATCGTGACATGAGAGGCGAGGAGGAGTCAGAAAGGAAAGATGTCACAATATCGTGACATGTCGTGATTTCATGATCGAAAAGGAGAAAGAGGAGGCAGAAAGGAAATATGTCACGATATCGTGACATGTCACGATTTCGTGACCGAAAAGGAGAAAGAAGAGCAAGAGAGGAAAATGTCACGATATCGTGACATGTTGCATTATCACGACCAAAGGACGAGAGAAGGCACAAAGGAGGAAAGATGTCACGATATCATGACATGTCGCATTATCGCGACCAAAGGACGAGAGAAGGCGCAAAGGAGGAAAGATGTCGCGATATCATGACATGTCGCATTTTTGCAACCAAAGGACGAGAGAAGGTGCAAAGGAGGAAAGATGTCATGATATCATGACATGTCGCATTATCACAACCAAAGGACGAGAGAAGGCGCAAAGGAGAAAAAGTGTCATGATATCGTGACATGTCGCATTTTCACAACCAGAAGACGAGAGAAGGCACAAAAGAGAAAAGTGTCGCGATATCGCGACATATTGTATTATCGCAAAAATGCGAGAGGAGGCGCAGGAGAGAAAAAATTTCATGATATCGCAAAATGTCACATTTTTGTGACTCGCAAAGGGCAGGAAGACCGAAAAGCAAAACTGTCACGATATCATGACATGTCGCATTTCGCAACTCGCAAAAGGCAGGAAGGCCAAAAATCCAAGTGTCGCGATATCATGACATGTCACATTTTTGCGACTTGTAAAGGGTAGGAAGGCCAAAAAGCAAAAGTGTCGCGATATCGCGACATGTCGCATTTTCGTGACTCAAAAAGGGGCAGGAAGGTAGAGGAGCAAAAATGTCACGATATCGTGACATGTCGCATTTTCACGACCAAAAAAAAGAAAAGAAAAGGTAGGCAGTTACAGGGACCGTTATAGAGGAAATGATTGAGTGGTAGGTATACCGAGCGTCATCATTGTTTGATAGGCGGACAGATTCTATAGTGGCAACACTGGACAAGCACATGGCACCAAGGTGCAGTGAAAGTAGACGAAGATCAAGAGTCGGAAAGAAAGATGTTTTGAAATCCAAGACAATGAAGAGGCATAGGAAATGAAATGAAGGGTCAGAAAAGGGAAATGGAGAGTCACACCAGAGATTTTAAAAGGGGAATAAAAGGCATGCACAAGGGTCAAAAAATTGTGGAGACAGAGTTGCAGACGTAAAGGCAAGAGGGCCATTCTGGACCTGTTTAGGCTATTTTTCTTTCAGGGCAAAATATGTTGTAATAGAAACTATCTTTCGGGATAAAGGAGTTTATTTGGCAAACTTCTGTCATCATTGTAATCTTTTTCCAAATTTTTGAATGAGAACATAGATTTGGCATGAGTGATTTGGCTCCCCATCAATAATGTAATACATGGGGTGTTGGAATATTTTACATTATTTGGTACATGATAATGTACCACCTTGGGTACATCTTTAGATTAGGAGCGTATCTTATATTAGGGTGTGAGTATTTACTTTATGCAATGTAATAAATGCACAAGTATTGTTAGAATGTGTAAAGTATTCAATAATGTAAATGTGCATATTAGTCCATAGAATAAGAAAGTGAAGAGTCATAGGAAAATAGGACAAGAGTCACATCCCATTATATATTGACCTTTGTGAGAGCAAATTAGAGATACAATGTAGATGAGAAGTAGAGGATAAGTTAGATACAATGTAGAGCATGTGTGAAGTATGGAATTTTTGAGAACTCTTTTCCATATCAAATTACTATTTTTGTGAGATTTTGTTAATGGTAATTTTATGAGTTATTTCAAAAGTTTCTTATGAGTTTTACATGCTTAGTATATTGCCATTATCTTATATTTGATATAGCATGCTTATTTTAGATATTGTGGTTGTTTTACATTAAATATATAGCATCAAAAGCTAACAGACAAGAGTTTATTAATTAGAAGATTTATTAAAGTATTAAATCTTGAGAAAATATAGAAGCAATAAGGATTATTTAGTTTATATAGTTTATTTGGAGTGATAAGGTTTATTTAAAAGTTATTAATTGAAGTTTAACTTATTTTTATGAAGTTGGAGTTATAAGGTTTCTTTAATAGTTATTTGATTTGTTTAATACTTTTTTGAAATTGGAAGATTATTGAATATTTACAAATTAATTAATTTGGAATTCAAAAGGAGTTCTACTTTAAACATAGGAAAAATAAAATTTGTAAAATTCTTATTTCTTAGTTTCTAACAAATTAGGGAGATATAAGTTTTTCTACTCAATAGGAATTAATTTAGAAACTTTAAATTATTCAAAATTAGAAAGTTATAATGTGTTTGATTACCTTAGGGACATCAAGGCTATTAATGTGCTTGATAAACTTTATAGGTCCATGGAGCTCTCCATTGATAGTGTAAGGAAGGGAAATTCATCTCATCCTATCCACCAGGGCTTACATTTGATCCTTTATAGGCATGTCCTCTAAAATAAAATCCAAAAGTCAATAATGTCATGCACCATAAATCCTACCAAGCCATCCCTCAGAGCTCGATTCAAGATTCCATTGTCAAAGAGGTGGTCAAAAATGAAGGTGGTCTAGAGATTGAGTCCCCTGAAATTTCAAAATAAGGAAAAAAATCAAATTATTTTCCAAACCTAGAAGACACACCTCAGTCAAGAAAATTCAAGCTTTGATGCCACTTATTAAGGAGCAAAAAGGTCAAGAATAAGCACAAAGATAGCCCTGATGCTATTCAGAGTCCCCTCGATCGAAGCTCCAAAAATTAAAGATCAAAGGCTCCCCCTGAAGATGAATATGGAATATAATCCCACCTATGTGAAATTATTTGAGCCCCTAAGTGGACTCATCACTAGCATGTACAAAAAATCTATTCTTGACCCTCTGGCCAGCATCGTGGTGATGTTGTATGCTATAAACAATACCTCTAAGACTACCTAGACATTGTACCAACAAGTTTCTAAGGTGATGGAAGACCTCCATCGGTAGCTTAAGGATCTCAATAAGATTGTTGATGTGACTCCTAAAAATAGTGATGAATCTGATTAAGTTTGGGTCCCCTTTAGTTGCTTTCTTTAGTTACTTTCTTGTTGGTTTCTCTATTATGGAGCCTCCCAAAGACTCCCTTTTGGTGTGTAGGTGTGGCCTTTGTGGCCCTTCTGGTTTCTTTTTGCTATTCTAGGTATATTTTTGACTTGTTCCTTTTTGTGCCCTTTTTGTAAATAAGGTTTTGGGATCCCTTTAAAAACCCACTCCTCCAGTTTATCAAGAAAAAAATTTAGGGAGTTATAAGGTAGTCTACTTCAAAATAAATATATTATTAAGTATGGAATAAATTGTTAAGAATGCATTCAATGAGGATGGTGAATAAATATTTCATAAAGTTTAGTTTTATTCTCAAAACTTAATATATGAATTTGATGGAAAGAAACAAATGACTAATGATTTAAAAGAAAATTTATCTTTGTTTCTCAAGGAGGCAAAATTGGAAAATTTTACAACACTTACAAGTTATCTTCATGAAAAACTCTTCAAAACGTGGTGGAATTCTCAAAACACTATTATATTTTCTTCAAAAGAATGCTTAATGATGTATTTATCATTAATTAGCTTTGAGTTCTTTCAAGGGAAACAAGAAAAAAAAGTCACATATAACTTGAATGAAGCTTATGTTAGTTTCAATAAGAATCATTGAAATTAGGACAATATTATTGTGATTATTTGCTAACTTAATACCTAGAATATATATCATTAGATATATATCAAATGAAGAAGAAGAGAAGAAATCACTTCAAGAAGGACAACAAAAAATCTAAATTCAAAGAAGAATCTCATATTAAATATTCAGATATTTATCTAAAGGAGGTAGATTGAAGATAAAATATGAAGACCACGATTAATACTAAAGTCTTTAATAACCAAATAATGTAATACAAGGGGGTTTTGGAGATTATTACATTATTTGGTACATGATAATGTACCCCCATGGTACCTTAATGGTACATATTATAAATATTAGATTAGGGTTGAATCTTAGTTTAGAGTATGAGTAATATTTTATGTAATGTTGTAATACGTAGGAAATGCACAAGTGTTATGCAAGTGTGTATGTGCAGGAAATGCACAAGTGTCATGTGAGTAAGTGTGCAAGTGTAATGTGAGTTTATGTGCACAAGTGTATTTATATTAGAGTGTTCTAAGTGAAGAGTCATGTCTAGGTGAGCATACAATATATAGTCATGTGTAATCAAGGGTCAAGTAGAGAAGCCAAGAGTCATGAGACTTAGCATAAGGAAAGGAATAGTCAAGTATCCAAAGAGTCATTCTATAATGGCTATATATTACTTCATGGAGGATCATCAATATATAAAGTAGTTATCAATATCATCATAGGAATGATCAATATTCAAGTGATATATTTGTAAGAGAAAGAGAAGTAATAAATACTGCATACATTTTGAGAAATTAATATTGTAAGTTGTGCTACATGCTTTGTACATGTATGATTCAAGCTATTACATTCATATTTTTGTTTATTAATGAATGTTATTTGATATATTATATGCCTTGATTTACATATTAATTTGCTCATATTATTCTACTTACATAATTATCTTGATCTTACTATATTATGGCTATATTATATTTGATCCTATGGAATTTATCTTGTGAGTTTTATGTTAGTATTAAGGCTTAAAAATCCATCACAACTTGTATGCAATATTTACTACTTCACTTTCTCTTACACATTTGATGATAATGACTTATTGTGATTATGAATGTTATTTATTATTCTTATAGAGTATTATCTCCATAATATAACCATAGCAATATGACTCTTTGGATACTTGACTATTCCTTTCCATATGCCAAGTCTCATGACTCTTGACTTCTCTACTTGACACTTGCATACTTGATGAACACTTGACTCTATATTGTATGCACACCTAAATATGACTCTTGCATTTTTATACTTGCACACTCTAACCTAAGACACTTGTGCGTATCTTTACATTACATATTTACACTCTTACATATAAGATACTTGTGCACATAGACTCAACTTACACTTGCACACTAACTCACATGATACTTGTGCATATCCTACACATTCACACTTACATAAAAGGAGAAATATTACTCACACTCTAAACTATGACTCAATCCTAATATATTTTTTTTGGTAAGTAAATTTCTTCATTAATTATCGAGTTTTACAGGTTGACCCAAAACATTTTACAAAATATAGCCTTCAGCTAAAGCTACGGATCCTAGATATCCTAAGGAACATTTGTCCTCTACAACTACTAAACTTCCTAGCAATCTTAGCCGGGTAGGTGACGTATACAAAAACAAAAAACAAAACAAGACCAACCAAGAAGGGTAAGCCACACTGATCAACATTACAAAATGAAAAAGGGAATCACAACCTAGAGAGGATTACTTACTCTGAAAAACATCAACCAAAAAAGATACCCCCAAGACCCAAGGAACCTCATGCCTCATCTTCGACATATTCCTCAAGCTCCTCTTCCTTTTTGTCATCTTCTTCCTCGTCATCGACCTTGGACTCAACTTTTGGGATGTATCCTTTGTTTAAGATAACCTGAGTCATAGTGTCATAGTGCTCATGCATTTAGTGGATTATGTATACATAATATTTTAGAATGAATATTTTGAGAACCATGATTGTAGGTCCCTCCTTGTCTAGGTCACTAGCACTAGTTTTGGAGCTGCCTTGTATTTGTTTGTTCTTAAGTATTAAAGAGGATCTCATTGGGGGTTCCTCAATACTTAGTTTATTTTATCCATGCCCCATTTGTTTATGGGATCCCCCACTATTTTCTTCATCGAAGACACAGACGATGGTTTGCTGGTGCCTAGGATAGCTCTTGCCCCCAAGCTATCAGGTTGGTGACTGGGCATTATCTCCTCAATGACTTGAGGTTCAGGATTGGGTGTCATGGCTAACACCCAATTATAATTTACTTTTAACAATCCTTGGTGCATCGGCATGTCTGACCCTCTCTTTCTTCGATAGGCATTGATGTAGTTCATCAAGTTCATCAGAGACTAGGTAATACTTATCAAGTTGACATCTCGAAAGAAGTTTACGAAAGCATAGTGGAAGCTCAGCAAAGTCTTACTGGTATCCTTATCCGTGATAAAATCCATAACATTTTTTATGACCCCATTCCACGGAGTGGGTAGATCCATTCTAGTGAGCCCGTTCTTGTCTTCCTTGAATATTTTTGGGTTGTCACAAAATTCCTTCAATTCCACCTCCCAATGATATTTTTGGCGATGGATGGAGTGACTTTTCATTGTTTGACCAGTTACCACAACCAGCATGTTCACATCAACGATGAACTCTCCTCCTCATATCTCCACTTTGCCATCCTCCCAAGTGTCCATCACCACCTATGTTATTTCTTCCTTTGCCCCCAAGAACAAGTCAAAAATTTGGGTAAAACATCGCTCAGTGAGGATGGCCTAAGCCACGGGTTCCATGATGACCATGCTCGGCTCAATGTAAGTCATTTTTGCTTGCAGTATTCTTCCTTATGATTCATTCAGACTTTCTAAGGTCAACACACTACTGATTTCCTCTTTTGCTACTGCTAGGGAAAGAATAGGGTTTAAAACCTTGGTGGTGATATATGGGGTTTTCCTTAATTGGTGTGCCATCTTCGGGGATCCATCCCCCTTTTGCCACCTTGGATTTGTGCCAGCTGTCCTTGGGTGCTAGCGTGTGATTCTAGCTACCTTTGATTGTCCATAGATCAACACTATCCTTAGGGATATTACCATGCATTGGAAAGGACCGGTTGTAATCCTCCACCTATGTCTTCTACTTCCATGCATGATCTATCAGCCTTATCTACCTCCCAACTGATTCTGTGTCATTATGATTTGGATCCTCTCTAGATGTCGTTATCACCATTTTTGTTGTGCCTTAATTGACCTTTGTACTTTGCATGGACCCTATCCAACCAATGTCCTCCATTTGGGCTTCAGGTCAGGTGGCCCTATCTGTCAACAACATACATTTTCTAGTAGTCTGCCTCTCATTGCAATGGTTCTCAGTCTCCTTGAGATGCTTACAAAATTTTGAAATTGCCACCATAGAAATTTTCATGGCAATGAACCCCGCCTTATCACCATAGATGTGGCCAATAATGTTGAATATTTCAGTGATGAGTCCCCAGAGGAGGTTGGTGGTGTGGGTCAGGAAGTTTACCTTTCTATTCCTCTAAGTCCTACCCTTGAGGATTTCCCCATCAATCATAATATATTATTTACAAATGTACCATGAAGTTACCATGGAAGTACATTACCATGTACCAAATAATTTAATATACTCCAACATTAATGCAAGTAGAAAGAATGAGCATTAACTTTCTATCAATTTATGGTGAAATTGAGCTTATGGTCAATCAAGTGATAGAGGAATATAATATTAAATACCATTACCTAAAAGCATATAAAAATAGGGTGTGAAATTTGATGGAAAGCTTCAAAGAATTGAATATAAAAGCCATTTGATGAGATTAAAATGAGTTAGCAAACATAGTAGCTTCTCAAGGAGCCAATTAAATTCCTGCTATAAGTTATGGTCAAAGAAGGAATAAAGTAAAGATGACTTTTAGGCCAGCAATCCTAGACAAGTAAATATTCTAGCATGTATTTGAATATGATTGTAAAATCATTGAATTCTAAACAAGAGAGACAATCTATTCAACTCAACAAGAAAAGATGCTACAAGAAATAGATCAATATGAAAATATTTAGTTAAAGAATAATCACTTTAGAAATATTGTTTGATGATTTTGATAGTAATACAGAGTATAAGATGGGGATAGAAGAATAAGCTTACAGAGAAGTTCAAATTGAACCAGGAAAAAGTCTTAAGGTAAAAATTCATTGCTCCATGAAAGAGGTAGATCAATTCAGATTATTGTGCAAGCAATGCCAAGACATAATAGCATAGAGCTATGATGATGTATGGGTTCATGACAAGAAGATAATTTAACATACTATTGTATTAATGCCTAAAGCTAAGCCTTTTAGGAAAAAAAAAAGTCTAGTTAATCCTAAAATAGAAGCAACAATGAAATAGAAACTCCTCAAAATGTTGAATATCATAACATATAACTAATCAAATATTCTACATCTGTGGATAACTTGGTGCTAGTAAGGAATAAAAATGGAGATATTTACCTTTGCATTAATTTTTAAATCTAAACAAGCCATCATTGAAGGATCATTATCTCTTGTCCTAGGTTGATTAGATCTTACAAATAATAGTATGAGCAAAAATATTTTCTCTCCTAGATGGGTTTTAAGGATATAATCAAATATGGGTTAAAGATAAAGATTGACATAAAATAACATTTACCACTAAATGGAGGATATTTTTGTATCAAAGGATATCATTTGTTCTATCTAATGTTGGAGCTACTTTTTAGCATGCAATGGACTTCACTTTTGGTGAGTTGGTTGACAAAATTATCTTGATCTATTCAAACACCATGAGATTTTTCTCTCACAACAAGCAAGAAAACTTGGAGTATTTGGAGATAGTTTTTTAGAAGTGTTGTAAGTTCAAAATGTCACTTAACCTAAAGAAATAATTTTTTTTTTTGCATAAAGGAATTCTTAGGACATAATATCTCCAATCAAGGAATGACCATTGATCTAGAAATATTTTAAGCTATTTTAGCTCTCCCACTCCTCCTTAGTAAGAAAGCTCTTCAATAATTATTTTGGTAGATCAATTTTTTTTTTTAAATTGTGTTTGACTTTGTGCAGATAGTTAAACCCATGATAGAGCTCTTAAAGAATTATGTAGCAATTGAATGGACTCTTGAAATAAAAAGGGTATTTTAACAGATCAAACAAGTCATCACAAAATATTTAGTCTTGATCAACCCAAATTTTAGCAAGGATTTCATATTATATGCATATGGGTCTGAAGACAATTATGTCATAGTCTTGACTTAGAAGGATGATGAGAAAGAGGAACATAATTTTTGTCTTAAGTCAAACATTTTATAATTATCAAAGGAACTATAATTTTATAGAAAAATAGGTGTTTACTGTTATGAAATTGCTAAAAATATTTAGGCATTACTTATCTCAAATCAAGACTATAGTCTATGTGGTGTATTCATATGTTAGAAATTTCATCCTTCAAGGAGAACTAGGAGAAAAAAGAGTTGAATGGGTCACCAAAATACAAGAATATGATATTTATATATGTCCTACTAAGTTCATAAGAGGCAGAGCCGTATGTCAACAATTGGCCACAACATCAGAGCAAGACTATAACATGTGCATAGAAGACAATGTTGGAGGAGAGCCCAAAATTGAGCCACACTTGGAAGAGCCTGACTGGGTAGATAAACTAATGAAATATTTTCAAATGAGAAGGTGACCTAAAGAGTTGAATACTTCATAAAGGCACATATATAGGTTACAGGTTTTGAAGTACATCTTGTTACCAAAAGGGTTGTATAGAAATAATTTTGATGGAGTTATCCTTCATTGCATAAATTTGAAACAAGTTGAAAAAATATTAACAAAGTTTCAATCAAGATTTTCTAGAGGACACTTCTCAGGTTGTACTTCAAAACATCGTTACTAATACAACCAATCATAGCAAATGAGCCTTTTCAATAGTAATGGTTAGAATTTATTGGGGTTATAAATCTAAATTTGTCAATAAGACACAAATACATTCTAACAACAATAAATTACTTTGCTTGTTGTATTGAAGTGGTAGCCATAAAATCAACCAATTAGGACATAGTAGTTGATTTCTTAGAAAAATTATTAACAAGGTTTGGCATATCATACACTTTGGTGACTAACAATGGGTTTTATTTTATAGGGGTAAAATTCATTAATTTTTATAGCAGATATGGTATCTATTTTAAAACATCATCCAGTTACTATGCACAAAGGAATGGGTTGGATGAATCAAATAATAAAAATATATTGAAGGTTATTAAAAGGAAATTTTTTGAAAACAAGAAATGGTGGAAACTCTTATTTGACCAAGCATTATAGTAAAAAAGGCTTTACCTTATTTGTTAGCATATGAAAAGGAATTTGTTTTCCTATTCCATATTGAGCTACTCATAATGAAGTTAATAGCCCAAATAGAGTTCCTTGATATGGAAGCGATAGAGGATTGAATATCATAGTTGCTACTATTGGATGAATAGAGAGAAAAGGTGTATGATAATTTCCAAAGATATTCAACCATAAAAAAGGATGCTTTGATAATAAAATGACATTTTGAGATTACAAAATTAGTGACCTCATTCTCAAATGGGATGAAGACAAATCAAAGTTAGGGAACCAACAGAAATTCAAATCATTCTAGTCTGGACCATATCATATCATTTCCAAATAGGAGCACAATGTGTATGATTTCTCAAATGAAAATGGCCATATTTTGTCGATATTTATAAATGGCCACCATTTAAAATGTTTTGTATAGGGTGTTTTCATCCTTTGTATTATATGTACATAGAGATGCAAAAAATCAATAAGCCATGGAAATTTTGAAAATAACTGCAAGCTGATTGGCCAAGAATAAAATTAACTGATTTTGATTTTGTATCATCATGCATTTATTCGTAGAGAGATCATAATAGCCAAAATCTAACTGACATGTAGGCTCTTCTACACAATATCTTAGAAAATGAAATAATATCACCAATAAAAAGCAAACACAAATTTAACCACTGTAATAAGTACATAATGGTCAGTACAATGCTCATAAATTGAACAATTTAGCAAACATTCTACTTTGTAAAATTTCTAAGGAAGAAAAGTGTTGAACCAACAATATGTATTTAACTAAAGTTGCATAACTAGTACTCAGAGCAATTCATAGAAATATTTAAAAAAGTAATACATAGGCACAAGTCAATTAACAATGGTAAGCAATATGAAAGCACCTACTTGTGAGGAGTTGCCCATGATTATCTCAACATATCTATTGGGGCTAAAATCCCTGTGGGGTTTCTCCTCACCTAAATTCCGATGTAGTTTAGATTTTGGGGCTTCACCATGAGCATTTTAAAGGCTCACTCAAGTTATATGTGGGGGTTTTATTTAATTTGTTAAACACCAAAGTTTAGTTTTTGATGATCTATATTATTTTAAAAAAATAATCTAACTTCGCTAAAATGCAAGAAATCAAGGATGCAAAATATAAAGACTAATGCCTAAAATTATTCTTCTTTTGAATGAGACTATGCCTAGATTGAGAGAGATAAATTTCTCTTTCCTTAAGAAAGGGGACAAGGAAAGTGCACAAAAAATATAGCCTAATTCAATCTACATACAAATTTTATTTTCAAATGCCTAAGAGCAGAGATAAACAAATCAAACTAACTAGGTTCCTTTATTTTCATTTTGTATTTGATGACTTATAAATAAAAGTAAATCTAAGGTTCTTTTTACTCTTTCTTTTTTATGTGTTGAATAGAAATAGAAATAGAACTCAAAGCAATTGAAAATAGAGTTTTAAAAAGAAATATAAATATCTAACCAAGGGTACTTACTCAATCTGATGGTTGTCTTGATTTTTATCCTTGTAGACCTGAGTCACAAATCTGATTTCACATCTTGTAATCAACAATCATGAATTTGTAAACCTGCAAAAATGGAAACTTAAATGTGGAATTAGTGTTTAGGGGCTTTCTTAGGCTACTATGGAGGTATATTTTTCAAGGTGGATAGTCAAGACCCCTTGGTACTTTAGATGACTAAAAGTATGCATGAAAAATAAATTATCTTTTGGTAGCATTCCAAATTAGTGCTTACAAGGGATAGAGTACAAAATAATGAAAGACACAAAGTTGATAGAAATAGAGAATAGACATTTACAAAGGGAAAACTAGATAGCAAATCAATTTTGTGGTCTACCAGTATGGACCACACATTTTCCTTGCAATAGGGAGATAAATCAATATGAAAATAAAATAATGGAGTTAGGGAATGATGCCTAAGATAATAAAAGTTTTGTGATGAGGTGATAATAACCATGAATTCATCCTACCAATGATAAATTGCAACTAGGAGAAAAGAAATAAGGATAAAAGGGTGAAGGCAACTAGGAGAACAAGTTACAAAAGTTAGGGGACAACAGGATATAGAGGAAGAGTAGGGAAAGGGAGGGAAACCTTACCTCCAAGATCAATGATGCAAATTCATGATTGGTATATACAGGCTATTAAATCATGATATCTACCTCAAATAATAGATAAGGTTTATGGTTTTCAACAAATGACAATAAGAGGTCAGGGAAGACTGAGGTCTTTGGCCTTTGTCAAATTCATGACCTATAGGTACATACCACAAATTTTCTCTATCAAAGGATAGAGGAGGACAAGAGGGGAGAATTCCAATATTTTAAGGGACTTGATGCCCAAGGGAGATGAAGATAGGCAAGGTGAATAAATAATAATATAACATAGGGTATAATTCTAACCCTTATATCCTTCTCATCAAATTCACGATCTCTACTTAATAACCATGAATTGTATTTGATAAAAATATCAATATAAAATGTGGTGAATCAAGATGTTTTAAAATATTGGATATGGATAAGGATCCACCTATGGTCGATATACAACTACACAAATACTTAGATACAAATATTAGAGCCAAAATGTGGAGTTAAAATCTAAGTTAAATCAAGGTCTATAGTAATCCAAATAACAAAATTGAAATAAACCATGATAGGAAGAAAAAAAAGAAAAGAGACAAAAACTAATAGAGGAGTAGTCCTCCAAGATGATCATAGTGATCACTACAAAGCATCCTCCAAGGTGGTGATGAAATATTAGTAATTTGAGTCACATATTTGCAAGATTTTTGTTAGCTTGAGAGTGTGTTGCAAAAATTAGGGCCCAAGGCCTCTATTTATAGTTTTTGGGCATGGAGGAAGAGAGGGAAAATAATTGAAGAGGGTAGTTGAATTTAAAATTTGAGAAGGAAAGAGGTAAGGGAACTTAGGATTCACAAGCAAGGCAAGGTCACTTTAGGTTGGTGCCATAAATGGCTCAAAATCCCAAGGTGGGTAGAGAATCTGAGATTTGAAGTGTTTACCTTGAACAAGAAATTTATAATAGTAAGGTTCAACCACAAATTTTTAGAGGTGACCATTGAATTTCAAATCATATGGAAACAAACAACACTTTGAAAACTATGTGGGAAGTATCGACAATCAATTTTATGGTTCGCTAAGTTAGATCATGAATTCATTAAGGGAGACAACACCCAAGGAAATAAGGTGCATGATTTCACGGTCTATCCAGGAGGACCACAAATTCACTAAGGATGAAAGAGGGGATAAAAATTTGAGGGCTAAGGGGCTGAAAAATGGAATTGAGAATTCTATGGGGATTCTTAGGATTTAAAGGGAAAATTGACTCATTTGGCTAGGTTAATTTTTGGTGTCTACATTATTTATGATGCAATAAATACATCAAAGAAAGCTATATATACCTTCAAGCTTGGAAAGGTGTGCACTAAAATGGGTAGGAATTTTAGTCAGAGGGATGGTGCAAAAATGATGTAATTTTAAACACCCTAAATATATTTCATGTTTTATGGAGAAATTATGGCATCAATACCCTCAAGGTCGAGGTTCCCCCTTGAGTTTTAGAGGGAAGGTGAACTTCCTAAAGAAACTCAAAATGACAAAGAGGGAAGGACATAAGAGAAAAAAGAAAAGAAATAAAATCAAGAAGAAATAAAAGGGAGGGTAAAAATGAGAGGAGGGTGAAAAAGAAAATTATTTTCATCTCATGAAGGAGGAAAGAGAACTCTAGAGAGAATGGTGCTACCATTTCACCATTATATGATTGCAAAGGGTAAGGCTGACACACTAGTAGAGAAATCTTGGGTAAGCATTTCAAAATTCTTGATAGGCTAGGATTTAGGAGAAAAATTTAGGGTAGGTTCAATTTTTTGAAATTTTTAATTTGTTTTTTAATTTTTAGAAAAAAGTCACCACGAAGGCTGACACAAATTCACAAGTCCCTGTATGAATTTGATAGAATCATAAAACCATGAATGGGATTTTGAAAAATCATGGCCAACTATGGTATATGAATTTGTGGTCCATGAAGACAAACAGTGAATTCACAAATTTATAAATTCATGATCCATGAAGGTTGATTGTGAATTCGTGTCTTAGAAAAATAGGGCACAACATTATGAAGGGAGAAGAAAGGAGAAGAAAAATAAGGAAAATGAAAAAGATATAGAAGAAAATTATAGAATATATACAGATATGAGGCATAGAGAGGATAGATAGAAAATGATAAATTATAGGTAAGATTGATTTAAGTATGATTATTGATTTGATGATAAAAACTTATGAGAATTTGTTTTTACGTTGATTTTTTTTGTAGCTAGATGTGATAAAGAGCAGATAATGGAGGTTATGGATACTAGAGATATACCTACAAGATTTTATAGCTATAGAAAGGGTATTTCTAGAGAACATGGGATTTTTGCATGTAGTGGAGATGCCCTGGGTGGAGTGCGATAAGGAAATCCTAATAACTCTTATGGAGAGGTGGTATGTGGAGTCATCAACCTTCCTATTATCAAAAAGGGAAGCAATCATCACACTAGAGGATGTGTGGTGGATCTTGAGGATTTCCATCAGGGTAATGGTAGTGTATAGGGTAAGGATACCATATATAGCACTATAGAGACTATTAGGATATTTTTACCACAAGATATAGTAGAGGAGAGTCCACATGGATGAGATGATTGAGGGATATGGAGTTGATGATATAACTTGTGTATTCTATGATGTGGTGGCTATGGTATTAGTGTGCCACGTGAGAAATAGGTACATTCCATGGTCTTTATGAGACGTTATGGTAGACATGCAAGACTAGAAGGTGAGGTTTGCATTGGGGACCATTAGTATTGGATTGGCTATACAAGATATTTTATAATGTTGTATATAAGAGAGTTCATGGATTCACTTGTGTGACCCTATTATAGGTATGGCTCTAGGAGCACATAGAAGTTTGAGGAACACAAGGATTTCTAGGGCCATTGCCCAATATAGAGAGACCAATAGCATACTAGTGGGCATTCCACTATGATCATGTGTAGAAGAATTTTGTAGGGATACTAGCATTGGGGTAGAGGGTAATAAATAAGCTAAGAGACCAAAATATGATCTAGTATCTGTGGTGTTTACACCTAGGGTGGGTTGATTATGGATTTGAGCTAGTGAGGGTTTGACAAATCAAATAGATAATTATAAACTAGGATTATTAGGAGTTGCACCATTTTGATTGGGTGTGGAGATATTTTAGGATTTAGTAGCAGATACCAAATTTGAGTGACTATTGGTATCAATAGGTGAGGAGAGATCCAATCAAAGTAGGTGGGGAACTTGATCTTACTACCTTTTTGAAAGAGGATATTGATGATCTGCTATGCATAAAGACAAGAGTGGATGATGTCAAGGTATCCTTGGACTATAAGAGGTGGTATAGGAGGATCATGCCTACATAGATATTTCTAGTGGTACCTATTTAGAGGTGCTAAGTCATGGATCGAGGTATGCATTGACATTGTGGAAGCCTACTTGATGGATGATGAAGAGGTGACAACAAATGGAAGGGTAACTAAGATAATATTGGGTGGAGGTGAGAGTGGAGGTCATGAAATTCATTAGAGTGTTAGTCATTATTAGGGACATAGGAGGATGATATCGGGCACTAGGAGTTGCCCCCACATCTAAGGAGGTGGGTTCCAATAGGAAAACATGAGGAGATGGGATGATAGGAGTTTTTTCCATGGTTACAGAGATAGGATCTAGCAATACAAGTCAGGATGACCTAGAGGTAGAGAGGGAGGTGATGTAGGATAAGATATCCTAATTATAGAGGAATCTAGACTTATTGCAATAGGCTAGGACCAAGATGTTTACAAGGCTAAGGGGATACATTAATGACATTATCATTGAGCAAGACTGAGCCACGAGAGAGTGGGATGCGATGAGTACCAATATGGAGCACCTTAGGTGAGATATGGGGATGTTGGATCAAGAGAGGTAGTAGGACTACTAAAATTGTATGGACATCATTATATGTGGCCAATAAGATCAAGCTATCAAAATTTTTCAAGAGGAGTTGCAGAGGTCTAGGGAGGAGCTACAAGCATCGATATAGAGGGAGACCTTCTTTCAAATGATGTACTATCAGGCCATCATGAAATATCAAAGGGTTGATCTATCATCCTCATGTCAATCCCATACTATATACTAGTCCTAAATAGAGACCATCTCATGGTTCGTGAACATACCTCCATTGGGACCACCACTAGTAGGTAGCATAGGCAAGTCAAGATTGTAAGCTTAGTGAGGGATGGCATGACATGCTAATTTTGAGTGTGGAATTATTCCTAGGGGATAGAGGCTAGAGTATGGTCGAGTGTGCCAATTTTCTATTATGGCACATCAATGCATTAGATATGATGTACTCTCTATTTTTTGAAACTAATACCATCTAGCTTTTATTTATTGATTTATTGATTACAAAAGATATATTGAATTATTATGATAATTTAATGTGTTTAAGTTATGTATTATGATTATATTTAAGTAGGTAAAGTGGTGGAAGAAATATGATGATAAGAGAAGGATATAGAGAAGAAAGATAAGGCTAAAAATAGGTCAAAAAAAAGAAGAGGCACTTAGACCATGTCACCAAGATCATCGTAGATCATGAAATATCAATGTGACCAAAAATGACATTAGTCTAAGAAAAATATTGGGGGTTTTTATATGACCCAATATATATATATATATATATGTGTGTGTGTGTGTGTGTGTGTGTGTGTGTGTGTGTGCGTGTGTGTGTGTGTATGTATGTATGTATGTATAATGGTTGTAATACCTTTAAATAGCTATATACAATGGCCAAATGTTAGCTTTTGAGGTAGAACACAATAGGAGATGACAATCACAAGATGTAGAAATATGAGAAAGTAAATTCACGAGATTGCAAAAATATGCTATAAATAGAAATGACAAAAATGAATACAATATTGCTATAGAGGAAATGAACACTCCATGCAAGATGCTATAGGACTACATTGTACTCCATCACTAATGGAGTTTACTACCTACTACCTTGTCAATATCTTACAAGGAAGCCCTTTTATAATGGAAGATACATTCCTTATCCAACACCCTACATAGTTGTGCAAGGGACACCTTGCACATTTACAACTTGCATATTAACACGTGCATTTATTACATTACATAAAGTAACTAGATAGCTTCATCCTAAAGTAATCTAATGTCCTAAGTATGTACCTATAAAGGTACATTTACATGACCCAAATGATGTAATAGACTCTAACTCTAATATCCCCCTGTATTACATCATTTGGGTATTTAAGACTTTAGTCTTCAATATGGATCTTCTTCTTCATATTGAAATTTGTACTCTTTCTCTAGATTCTTTGTAACCTATTCAAGCAAATGGTTAGTGTCCGTGTAATGTGTTACATTTTTTGATAGAGCTTTCTCCTCATAATTTTTTGAGTGTTCATCCAATTCTTCAATTTATTCTATCCTTTGAACTAGGTGTCATTTTTTATTCCCATTTTGGTACTCCAATTGAGGATATTTGGTTGGTAGCTAAAATTGTTATTGACGAGAATTCCTTTGATATTGTCTCGGTTGAAATTGATTCCCATTGTTTATCTAATTATCTTGATTTTGATTTCTAGGATTGTACTTGCAATAACCGGTACTATGACCTTTCTTTTTGCATATCTGACAATACCATGTTCTCCATACTTTTTCTAATGAAGCAATACATCCTTGTGAAGTATATTTTTATTTCAATGCAGTGTTAGTCATCTCATATTTCAAAGTGTGTTCCACCTTATATTCCTGAAGGATATTGACTAAGTCATCAAAATAAGTATCTTTACTTAGGATTTGTAAATATGTGACAAAATGCTTATAGTTTTCTGGAAGTGCTCTCATGGTTACTTGAGTAATAAGTTCATATTTAGGCTCTTATCCAAGAGTTAACAATTCTCATTTAATATCTACTACCTTAAAAATAGTTCTATGCTATCCCCACTGCTCATTTTCAAGGAATGTAGCTGAGTCTATAGATGAAGAATGGTGGATTTATTCTTTCCTTCGAATATTTTCTCTAATCTTGTCCAGGCTTCAAAAGATGTTTTTACTGAACTGATATAAAGTTGTATTTCATTAGTGATAGCAAATGTTATGATCATTAGGGATTTTGAATCATTTTCCTCAAATTTTAGAATCTCAATATAACTTGTGGTAGGTTTCTTTGTTTTCCCTTGGATAATATCCCAAATTTTTTCATAGACCAGGATTAATTTTACTTTATTCTTCCAAGAGAAATAATTTTAGCCCTTGAGTAGTTGCGATTTGGCTAGGAAGAATTTATTGGATACCATTGAATTCCATTTATCAAATATTATATTTTGTGGACTTTCTTATGTCTCCCTAATGATGAGAGTTCACAAACATAATAATATTTTAGGTTTTGTAGAAAGCTTACATCTATCCAATGAAGTTACAACTTGATAATTTCTTATGGATGCTAATATTACCAAGTTTTTTATAATGCCTTATGACTCCCTATGATGTTTTGGATAGGATATATGATCAATATAGTTATTTTTATAAATTGTAGTTCAATTTTGAGTTTGATTTTGTGAAATTTTGTAAAGACAAAAATAAACTTTTTATCTCCTTATTACTCATATTGAACTAAACATGAAGAACACAAGCTTATACTGAGAGGGGGGTGAACAGTATAAGACCACTTTTTACTTTTCTTTCCCAATAAATATTATGCAATGTATAGATAGCAATATCAACAATAGTAATCAAAGCAATGCACAAATCACCACACACAATAGAGACACCAATTTAACGTGGTTCACCCAATGTGGGCTACTCCACGGAGAAAATATTTCACTAAAATTTTCTCAATCAATCTCTTGGGAATTCTTTCCCTATTACAATGTTTATGGACCTCTGTCCAAAGGAGACACCAATCCCCTAATCAAGTTCATGGATCTCTATCCATAGGAGAACTCCTTTCTCCTTAGCTCTGGTTGGTGATCTTCTAGAAGAACTATTGCCTCCACTACACTGGCTAATGGATCTCTATCCACTGAAGACTCTTATCCTCACTCAGAAGACCTATCCTCACTGCCCTGGCTAATGGATCTCTATCCACTGGAGACTATCATCCTCTATACTCTATCACCTTCAAAGCTTACTCTCTGCTCTATCTCAAATCTGCACTAAACATAGTCCTTCGGTCTAGCATAAATCTACTCAATCTCTATCTCTGGTCTAGCACAAACCTATCCTCAAATCTACACCAAAATCTATCCTCAAATCTACACTAAACATAGTCCTTCGATCTAGCACAAATCTATCCTCAATATCTATCCTCTGATCTGTACTAAACATAGTCCTTCGGTCTAGCACAAATCTATCCTCAATATCTATCCTCAAGCCTTAACACAAAGCTTGACTCAATCACAAATCAACTCTATTGGATCTACCCCAAACCTTAACTCAAGGTTTGAACAAATCAATCAATCAACTTTTCTCACAAGCCTTCTCAAAGACTTATCTCAAATATGCCTTGTAAGCTTCCATAAAATCTCACACTAATCTATCCACAAGTCCTCTCTAGAACTTGTCCAATCTACTCAATAATCTCTATTCTCAAATCTGTATTGTAAGCTTCCACAAAAGCTCACACAAATCTATCCACAAGTCTTCTCAAAGACTTACCTCAAATATTCTCAACAAGTCCTCACTAGAACTTGTCCAATCTCATAGAAACATATAGAGAATTTTTAGAGACTCAATATGCTTCACATTCACCACAATGCTCAATCACTTTCAATCTCTCTTTTTACCATAGAAACATATAGAGAATTGTTAGAGACTCAATATGCTTCACATTCACCACAATGCTTAAACACTTTCAATATTTCTTTTTACCATATAAACATATAGAGAATTGTTAGAGACTCAATATGTTTCACAAACACTCAACCTCTTTCTCAAATCAATTTTAGAATATAGAACAATTTGTTTCATAGAACTTGAACTATCACATCCACTTGACTAGGCTCAACCAACTCTACTCAACCAATCACTCAATGAAATAATCCTTGCTCACAAACCCTAGTCCAAGCATATGAACACTCACTCACTTATTTCCAATAATGCTTATCAAACAATCTCACATAACAATGATACTCATGATCTTTGCAAACCCTAGTTCAAGTTCTTCACTCAATCAATCACTTCAACAACAATGCTTATCAAGCAATCTCACATAACAATGATACTCATGATATTTGCAAATCCTAGCTCAAGTTCTTCACTCAATCAATCACTTCAACAACAATGCTTATCAAACAAGGTTTTATCAACAACTCTTATTCCAAAAAACCCCTTTTCACTCCAACTTAACATTCACAACATTCAACAATCACTCACTAGGAAGATGTGCCCATACCTTTTGTTTGATGTAGAAGTGCCCTTAAAAAACTTGTCTCAATCACAATTTTCTTCTTTGCCAATTTCAATGGTTAGATGACAAAATTTCACACTAACACTCTTTCAAAATATTTCTCAATTACAAAAATAATCAATCTCAAATACACCTTATTACTCCTTGAAATTAGCAATCATCAAATCACACATAAAAATAATCACTCAAATTGCTTCTTATAATCTCCAATTTTAATAAATCAATCTTCAAAAATTAACCCTTCAGAAATAATATTTGCCTACCCTTTTATCTCCCTCAAAAATACTTAATAACCAAATTAATTCAGGAAAAAATTAAATCTCATAAACCATCAAAACATTTTATTTTTCAACCTTAGGCACATAAAAATATTTTTATTTTCCTTCAACCTTAGCACATCTAAAATTAATGACCAACACAAATGATATCAGTGCATACCTTTGTCTCAACCAAAAAGGCCTCGATGGGTTTTGAACAAGAGACCTTTCCACTAAGCGCCTTACCAAGGTGCTAGCCCACCACATGGGCTAGGCGCTCCCATGGGGAAGGGAAGGTGCAAGCCTCCCTTTATCCCTGTGTTAGGCATTGCATAAAAAAATGAATGCCCTCTCTTCTTAGCCAAAAATGAACCCGAAGGGATTCGAACCTACACACCTTGCTTGCCACACACCCTAGCACCTCCGTCATTTGCCAACTATGCTACCAACGCCTTTGGTGCTGTGAGTTAGCGCTCCCTTCAATTTATTCCTTCACCATGGAGATATTTTTGAAAAATGTGAGAACCTTTCTCTTTTTGCACACGAAACAATTTAGCATAGGATATTCGATCGTTAGCTTGGGGATTTAAGGTAAAGAACTTTGCCACCATTTATACACAATGTTCCATGCCATATGACGTCGGTGCATCAAATCAAATTTCCAATTCGATTTATTACTTAGCCTTATAACCCTCTTTAGGGTTTATTAAATTAATAAAAATTAATTTATAATTAAATTAAAATTAACTTAAATAACTTTGAAGTTAATTAAATTAATTAATAAATTAATTTATAATAAAATTATATTAATTAATTTATAATTAATTTAAATTTCCCTCTTTAATATTATAATAAAATATTATAATATTATTTTCTTGGGCCTCTTCTTTGCACTTTGGACCATATCTGACTTCTTGAAACCGGGTCTTGACCAACTGAAGGTGGACTCTTCTTTTTGCATGGATTGCGGAACTACTTCCTTTTGCACTGCTTACTGAAACTGACATTTGACATTAATGACCATTCATTCTTGACATCAATGACAACTCATCCACACAAAATGTCCAACAATCTCCCCCTTTGTCATTGATGGTAACCCAATTATCTTTTCAATTTCCTTAACCTGTTTCTGTCCTGCTCCCCCTAGGAAACTGCTCCCCCTGACTCAATACTCTCTTCTTAAATCAAATCTCTCCCCTTACTCAAATCTCTCCCCTTTGACATCAATGGCAAAGGGTCACCTTTGGGGCTCGAGGCTAAGAATGAGTCTCTTAGCTTAGCCCCTCCCCCACCTCCTCTTGAGGTGGTTAATTTTGGGGTGGGAGTATTTCTACTCCCAACAAGCATTGATATTTACCTTTGTCCACTTTCCTTCTCATCTGATTCTTCTAATTTCTCTGACTATTCCTGTTCATGTCCATGTTCCTATTCATGTCCATATTCCTGTTCCTGTTCCTATTCTTGTTCATGCTTGATTCTGGAATGTCTGCTCTACACCACTTTGTTGTATGTCCATCATTATTGCACTTATAACACTTAATGTTATTATTCCTTGGAGGTGCAAATATCTTGGGATTTCTCCTGGTGAAGCCATATCTATTCCTATCATGAACCCTACAATTCATTGCCTTGTGACCAAACTGATTACATGAGTAGCAATACCCATGAAAAGGCTATCTATTTTTGAAGTTCCCATTTTCTTGTTTTTCATGTGTCCTGCACTATGAAGCCTTGTGCCCAAATCTGTGACATGAGAAACATCATCCATTGAAATTTCCTTGCCTTGACCTCATTGGTCTCTTAGTCTCTTTTCTCTATGCTGGTTCCTGTTCCATCTGTTTCTTCTTTGTGCATTGTTCCTTTCCTTGTTGAACTTTCTATTGTCCAACTCATCCTCATAAGTCTCACTTTCTCTCACATTGTCTTCTTCTGAAGTTTCTTCTTCTTTAGAACTTGAGGTTGACTCTTCTTCTTGCTTCTTTTGTACCTGTTCAAAACCAAGACCTATTTTGCTTGATGTAGGCTTTTGTGACTTGATAATCTTATCCAAATTCTTTGAGCTTCTTCCAAACTTGTGTAGCTTCTCCTTAGACTTTTCTACTTCTTCCCTTAGTAGGGCTACTTCTTGTTCTAATCTTTCACATTCTAAGACCTTTGCTTCTAACTTATCCTTGAACTTCTTTGTCTTAGCTATTGACTTATTTAGATCCTCTATAAGCTTTCCTCTCTCTTCATCACATTCTTGAAACTGAAGCTCAAGTTGGGAGTTTTGCTTTCTTACCTTCTTTAAAGTTTTAAGAGCATAAATAAGCTCTCCCTCAAGATCAACTTCTCCTTTTTCTGATTCTTCCTCTATTTGTTTGTCTTTGAAAACATCTTCATTCTTTTCTGACTTGTCTTCTATAGGATCACCTCCTTCTTCTTCTAGTGCCATTAGAATATTCTCTTCTGGTCCTTCAAGTGTATCCTCATATTCATCATCACTAAAACTGAAACCATTATTTGTACAACTATCTTCAAGATGTCCAAAATTACCACATCTAAAACACTTGAGAATTATTGGTGACCTTTTCTTAACTTCTTCTTTTTCTTCTATCAGAAATAGGACTTCATATTTATCATTATCTGAGAAACTATTATCACTATCACTTGAATACTTACTTGCCTTGTCTGCATAGTAGCTCCTCTTTTGTCTTTGAAAGAACTTATTTCCTTGTCTACTTTGTCCATCCTTGCCTTTCTTTTGGTACCTGTATTTTTTTGATTCCTTGTTCTTATGATCCTATTTTTCTTCATCATTGCTATTTTTGGCTTCTTGACAATCAGTTGCATAGTGACCATACTTTCCATAATTGAAACATCTAACAAATTTTGCATCTTTAAATCTTCTTGAATCCTTATTCTTTCTGCCATAATTTGCTTCTTCATCATTGGATGACTCATTGCTTGAATCTGACTTCTTGCCCTTTGTCTTCTTAGTAGCTTTGAAGGTTGCTTCCTTTCGGATATTAGGTTCCTCTTTTGTTCTTATCTCAAAAGTTGTAAGAATACCAAGTAACATATCTCTTGTCAAAGAATCACCATATTTTGATTCCTCTATAGCAGATATCTTTTCACTAAACCTTTTTGGAAGAGATCTTAAGATCTTATCACAAACATCAGATTCTTCAATCTCAAGTCCAAGTCCTTGCATGGCGTTAACAACCTCATCTACATGAAGTAGATAAGTACTAATGTTTTCCTCATCCTTCATTTTTAAATCTTCAAATTGTCCTTTGAGATTTTGTATCTTTACCTTTTTGACACTTTTATCTCCTTCATAAATGCTTTGCAACTTATCCCAAATTGCTTTTGCTGATTTGCAATGCATAACCTTTATGAACTCTATTCTATGCAAACCTCTCAAAATTGCATTCATTGCTTTTGAATTGTAATGTTGTAGAAGCTTACCATATTTATCTGTAGGTGGAGTAGCTGGTGGTGTGTATCCATTTTCAACTGCTTCCCATATTTCATTGCCAAGTGCCATCAGGTGAATCTTCATTCTCATACTCCAAAATATATAATCACTTCCATAAAATACTGGTGTTGAATTATCTGAGGACCCATTCTTAGAATCCATTGTGTTCTTGTAAGCTTTTCCTTCAAGTTGTTAAACTCTTCCGAAGGAACCCACTCTGATACCAATTGAAGAACACAAGCTTATATTGAGAGGGGGGTGAACAGTATAAGACCACTTTTTACTTTTCTTTCCCAATCAATATTATGCAATGTATAGATAGCAATATCAATAATAGTAATCAAAGCAATGCACAAATCACCACACACAATAGAGACACCAATTTAACGTGGTTCACCCAATGTGGGCTACTCCATGAAGAAAATATTTCACTAAAATTTTCTCAATCAATCTCTTGGGAATCCTTTCCCTATTACAATGTTTATGGACCTCTATCCAAAGGAGACACCAATCCCCTAATCAAGTTTATGGATCTCTATCCATAGGAGAACTCCTTTCTCCTTAGCTCTGGTTGGTGATCTTCTAGAAGAACTGTTGCCTCCACTACATTGGCTAATGGATCTCTATCCACTGAAGACTCCTATCCTCACTCAGAAGACCTATCCTCACTACCCTAGCTAATGGATCTCTATCCACTAGAGACTATCATCCTCTATACTCTATCACCTTCAAATATTACTCTCTGCTCTATCTCAAATCTACACTAAACATAGTCCTTCGGTCTAGCACAAATATGCTCAATCTCTATCTCTGGTCTAGCACAAACCTATCCTCAAATCTGCACCAAACTCTATCCTCAAATCTACACTAAACATAGTCCTTCGATCTAGCACAAATCTATCCTCAATATCTATCCTCTGATCTATACTAAACATAGTCCTTCGATCTAGCACAAATCTATCCTCAATATCTATCCTCAAGCCTTAACATAAATCTTGACTCAATCACAAATCAACTCTACTAGATCTGCCCCAAACCTTAACTCAAGGTTTGAACAAATCAATCAATCAACTCTTCTCACAAGCCTTCTCAAAGACTTATCTCAAATATACCTTGTAAGCTTCCACAAAATCTCACACTAATCTATCCACAAGTCCTCTCTAGAACTTGTCTAATCTGCTATCAATCTCTGTCCTCAAATCTGTATTGTAAGCTTCCATAAAAGCTCACACAAATCTATCCACAAGTCTTCTCTAAAACTTACCTCAAATCTGCTCAACAAGTCCTCACTAGAACTTGTCCAATCTCATATAAACATATAGAGAATTGTTAGAGACTCAATATGCTTCACATTCACCATAATGCTCAATCACTTTCAATCTCTCTTTTTACCATATAAACATATAGAGAATTGTTAGAGACTCAATATGCTTCACATTCACCACAATGCTCAAACACTTTCAATATCTCTTTTACCATAGAAACATATAGATAATTGTTAGAGACTCAATATGTTTCACACTCACAAACACTCAACCTCTTTCTCAAATCAATTTTAGAATATAGAACAATTTGTTTCATAGAACTTGAACTATCACATCCACTTGACTAGGCTCAACCAACTCTACTCAACCAATCACTCAATGAAATAATCCTTGCTCACAAACCCTAGTCCAAGCATATGAACACTCACTCACTTATTTCCAACAATGCTTATCAAACAATCTCACATAACAATGATACTCATGATCTTTGCAAACCCTAGTTCAAGTTCTTCACTCAATCAATCACTTCAACAACAATGCTTATCAAGAAATCTCACATAACAATGATACTCATGATCTTTGCAAATCCTAGCTCAAGTTCTTCACTCAATCAATCACTTCAACAATAATGCTTATCAAACAAGGTTTTATCAACAACTCTTATTCTAGAAAACCCCTTTTCACTCCAACTTAACATTCACAACATTCAACAATCACTCACTAGGAAGATGTGCCCATACCTTTTGTTTGATGTAGAAGTGCCCTTAAAAACCTTGTCTCAATCACAATTTTCTTCTTTTCCAATTTCAATGGTTAGATGACAAAATTTCACACTAACACTCTTTCAAAATATTTCTCAATTACAAAAATAATCAATCTCAAATACACCTTATTACTCCTTGAAATTAGCAATCATCAAATCACACATAAAAATAATCACTCAAATTGCTTCTTATAATCTCCAATTTTAATAAATCAATCTTCAAAAATTAACCCTTCAAAAATAATATTTGCCTACCCTTTTATCTCCCTCAAAAATACTTAATAACCAAATTAATTCAGGCAAAAATTAAATCTCATAAACCATCAAAACATATTTATTTTTCAACCTTAGGCACATAAAAATATTTTTATTTTCCTTCAACCTTAGCACATCCAAAATTAATGACCAACACAAATGACATCAGTGCATACCTTTGTCTCAACCAAAAATGCCTCGATGGGTTTCGAACAAGAGACCTTTCCATCGAGCGCCTTACCAAGGTGCTAGCCCACCACGTGGGCTAGGCGCTCCCATGGGGAAGGGAAGGTGCAAGCCTCCCTTTATCCCTGTGTTAGGCACTACACAAAAAAATGAATGCCCTCTCTTCTTAGCCAAAAATGAACCCGAAGGGATTCAAACCTGCACACTTTGCTTGCCACACACCCTAGCACCTCCGTCGTTTGCCAACTGCGCTACCAACACCTTTGGTGTTGTGAGTTAGCACTCCCTTCAATTTATTCCTTCACCATCAAAGATATTTTTGAAAAATGTGAGAACCTTTCTCTTTTTGCACATGAAACAATTTAGCATAGGATATTCGATCGTTAGCTTGGGGGTTGTAAGGTAAAGAACTTTACCACCATTTATACACAATGTTCCATGCCATATGACGTCGGTGCATCAAATCAAATTTCCAATTCGATTTATTACTTAGCCTTATAACCCTCTTTAGGGTTTATTAAATTAATAAAAATTAATTTATAATTAAAATAAATAACATTGAAGTTAATTAAATTAATTAATAAATTAATTTATAATGAAATTATATTAATTAATTTATAATTAATTTAAATTTCCCTCTTTAATATTATAATAAAATATTATAATATTATTTTCTTGGGCCTCTTCTTTGCACTTTGGACCATATCTGACTTCTTGAAACCGGGTCTTGACCAACTGAAGGTGGACTCTTCTTTTTGCATGGATTGCGGAACTGCTTCCTTTTGCACTGCTTACTGAAACTGACATTCGACATTAATGACCATTCATTCTTGACATCAATGACAACTCATCCACACAAAATGTCCAATAAAACACTATTTCAATTTTGAAGAGGTTTTGATGTTGGATTTATTTTTCCTTATTTAAATGTTTTTGAGACAATACTATTATAAAAAATTCCAACCTTTGAAAATCTTTAATAAACCTCTTTAAATACCCTTTTTGGTTGATTTTTAATGTTTTCTAATTTCCAAATCCTAAATTTGATGTTGTATTCCTTATAATTCCCAAATTTGGAAATATTAGGTAATATATTTGCAGATAATTTAAATTTTAATAATAACCCTTATTTCTCCTTGGTAACCTTTGCAAATATTAACAATTATGAAATATGCTTGCTTAATAGATCACTAATGTTGAATATTGCAATAGGATATGTAATGTACCCTTATTACTCCAAAACCTTAGGTTTAAAGCAAGCAAATAATAAATCAACCTTTACCTTAATAATGTTGTGTGGTGGTTGACTAGAAGCTTAGTGGAGTGTAGCACTCATGGGCAGTCAAATCCCTCTTTGATTGACATAATTTTTTCCTTAGGCTAGTGCTTATCTTTCATAGATGGCATCAAAAGATCCTTGAAATGCACTCTGAATATGACAGATCTCCTATAAATGCAAGCACTGGTTCACTGGTTTTATAATAGCATCGTAAATTCTTTAGTTATACCTTTGAATGGTGTATGGCTTTAATTAGACTTAAGCGAGCTTCAATGCTAGTATGAATTCATTCTAGCTTGATTCTACTACAGTCTGTTTCATTCTTCTTCACTCTCCAAGATCGACATATTATGTAATATGGAATTCGTGATAAGTGTTACACAAAGCGTTACAAGGTAGGTGTCTTCAACATACATTAGTCAATGATGAGGTTGGTGGTAACCTCCAAAGATTATTAAATCCCTCCAAAAAAATGTAACTCCCTTTTAGGTGAGTGTTTGGGTCTTCATGAATATTTGGAAGCTTAGAGAATTTGTGCCAAGTGGCACTCAAGGTTTGTGCATGCTATCCGCCTTTCTAATGCTTCAAATATGAGCTTGCAACCCTAATTCTTCCTTTATATTTGCAACCTACGTGAGCTTACTACGTTTCTTGATATGCAAGCTTCCATTTGCATGCTGGTTTTTTTAGGGTGATGAATGGCTATAGCTAGATTTCTTCACAATTCTATGACACACTTTTGAGCTTTCCTTTTGGTGGACATTCACTTCAATGGATGCCTTAGTTATAGCTCTTTTCTTTGCACTTATTTGCATATTTTGTACCTTGTTATAATTCTAATTTATGCCCTTTTCAATGCATGAAAAATAGTGTTGGTTATAACATCCAATAGGTAGCCCTTCTACTTTATATTTTACATAGATAACATGTCACTAAATCCTCTTTTTTTTACACAAGCACAAGTTATAATGCCCTCTTTAATGGATCCACTATTACAAGTGACACACTACTTATAGGGCTAGATTTAAAGGAGTAAAATTGTGTTTTTAAACACCTAAATTCTTGAATGTGTGAGCTCTTCGATGGCTCCTTCCTCTAGCTATAACTTTTTTGATCGTGTGATCTCTTTGGTGGCTCCTTCTCTTTTCTAGATAAAATATCCTTACTACCCCCTATAAATAGTAATACTTTTGTTCTTCCAAAGGAAAAAAAGAGGTGCCTTTTGTAATAGATAGCTCTTGCACAAAAACGAATAATTTTTATGTAATCCTTCCTACTTTTTATTCTTTGGATGATAGTAAATCCAAGCTAATGAAATGTTGTTTTGAATAAGTATTCCTACACTTTGTGCTAAAAAATAATCCCTTATATTCTACATGAATCTTGAGACTTCCAAGGTATCAGTTTGAGGCTTCCTTCAAGGACTTCAATGGTGGTTTCCTACTCCACATTTTTGCTTGTTATGGTGTCTTCTTTTGGCCACAAAAGTGCTGCATATTTTTCTATAGTTTTTATACCTTTTTTAACAACACAAACTAATTGAGAGCAACTAGTTAAGAATCAACTAGTATGGTGCACAATAGATGCACTTTTAATGGTAACAATAATTTCACCTTATTACTCCACTAATTTCTCAAAAATGCTCTTAAAAATTTCACTACAACCTTTCAAGCATAATCTAGAATGAATTCTTGTAAATTTTACTACAAACATAGTTGTAGGATCTAGTCTTCTTTTTCTCTTCAAGATATAAGATAGGTAGTTGATTGTAACTCTGAAATCTAATCAACTCTTAATGTGCAAATGAACCTTAAAAGGAATCTTTATTTTTTGCACTTTTGAAGACTGTAATTCAAATTTCCTCTTTTCAAATTTTGATCTAATATAAGGTGCTTTAACAAATATGATAAGTAATCCAATTAATGAATTTACTTGCACCAATAGTTGCTTACCTTATTAAAATCTTTTCGTAGAGGATGTGGATCAGTCTTGTTGCTTTAGATTTATACAAATTTTGTTAGCTTTTCTAAAAATCTCCTCATTCACCAAAAAGAGATCTCAAAATTTATTTCACAATCCTAGGGTTTGGTGGTTTATTCTTCTCTAGTAATATTCTCCTTTATACTATGGATTTAGAGATATCTTTATGCCTTATTGTTGTGAAATGCAATCTTTAAATATCTTGGATTTGGTAATCTTCTTATGTCTTCAAGTCTTCTTGTCAAATTTTAACTTCAAGTACGATATTCTTATAAAGACTCTAAATGCCTTGAGGTCTTCTATATCTTCTTTGACATTTCTTTCCAATTCTTCTTCTCCTTTTTTGGCTTGTTGTTGGATGGCGATAATTGTCCCAATTCTTTCCCTTATCAGAAAGTTTCTCCTTGATGGATAATTTTTCCAATGAGTTCTTCTAGAACTCTTTTGATGATCTTGCTTTAGCAACATGGTACAAACCTTGTCCATAAATCTCTTAAGGTAGGGAAACACCAGTAAAATATTCCTTAATCTCCACAAGTTCTCTTAGATGAGAGTGTAAGCCACTTTGTAGGTACAAACGATACTTATATTATATTCGATGATTCTTATTTACAATGACCAATATCTTCCTTATATATCTTATTTCTAATTCTACTTTGGGGAGCTGACTATTAATATAATATTATATTATAAAATAATATAATATTATAATATAATCAACCTTAGCCTTAATACCATATAATAATATATCCCCAAATATCTATTCCTAGGTACCCTATCATGCCACCCTCCTTACAAATGTTTCATCCTCGAAACATAGGAAGAAGCCAGGTAATATGATTTGCTAAGCAATGTTAGCAACTGGTACCAATCTTGATCATTCAGCCATCCAAGTGAAACATGTTGATGTTGGTATACCATTTTTTTACTTGAGTATCCAAACCTACTTCATTGGCTCCATGCTTCTACTGCTAGATGTTGATAACTTGAATGATGGTTCCCCTTGTTCCTTGATGTTGATGAACCTATTTTAAGATCAATATTACTATGCTTTCTATTCCAAACACTACCATAGTTGGTACCCTTTTTATTCCATGTAAAACCATAATATTGCTACCTTGAGTCATGCCTCCAAGATTATTACTGCTCCTGGTGTTGTGGATGGTGATATGGTGTAAACTTAACTTGATGTTCTACCTTCTTTGACTCTTCAACATTTGGCTCTAGTGTTTTAAATTCTTCTACACATTTCTCTTTCATATTCCCTTCATTTGGTGTGTCCTTATGCTCTTCTATCAATTCTTCCTTGGACTTTGCTATTGTTATTTCCATGGCTTCAGTTGTTGTTGCTTCTTTCATAGACTCTGTTGCTTCTACCCTGGACTTAGTTGTTGCTACTGCCTTCATGGATTCTATTTTAGGTTCTTCTATTTGTTTTGTAATATATTTTTTGTAACCGCTTCTTATTTTCCTTGGATACTCATTCCTTAAGCTAAGAAATATCTAGTAATGTTATCTTCTTTTTCTTGTGCCATAACTTCATAAACTTATTTTGCACATTGATGTTAACAGTCCCCAAGGAGTCTAACCAAGGATAACCAAGAACAATATCCCTATCATCCATATCCAAAGCATGAAAGTCTGAATGTAATACATATTTATCCATGGTAAGCTTCAAATATTCAAAAGTCTGAACATGCTCACCCTCTAGTTGTATGTCCTTAATTTTTGTTGCTTGAACTTGCAACTTCTTAGCCAAAGTAATATTAATAAAATTATATCTGCTGGTAGGGTCAATGGAAATAATAACCTATTTCTTTTGAATGCTTCCATGAAATTGCAAAATATAACTTTTAGTTGAATTTAAACCTTTTTTATTCTATTCTTGCTTTTGTAGATCCAAAGATGTGCCTTATGCATTCCTCTCATTATCTTCCCTAACATTTTCCTATTTTTTTTCCTTGAGTAATTTTATTATATTTTTATAGTCTTCATTTTGTTTCTTGAGAAATTCTTGCTCTTTTAATTTTCTCTTGTTTTTTTTGAAGCATGTTTATTTTTTCTTCACATCCTTTGATGGTGACCTTCAAACTAGCTATCTTTATATATGGATCCCACTACTCAGGAATGCATGCTTGATTTTTTTCTAAGTTATTTCATCTTTATGGATGTGAGGAATTCTAGAATGCCAAAAAAGAGCTTCACCTTAAATAGAACAAGAATGCATACATTTCCAAAGAGGATTACGATGATACAAGGATTTAAATTTTTTTCACCAATACCTAGAATTAATATCATATTCTCAAACATAAATTTGGAGTGCCATCATTCATGCCCCAATATTGTATGTTGTTTATGCTTTATTCCTTGTAAAAATTTGATTTCAAACTCACACTTGCATTCAAAACTAGAAATAACACCAAAATAATTTGCTCAAAAGGAATTTGTTAAACGATCACTGGTTGTTTCAAATTAAAATGATCAAAATTATTTGAAATTTTTAGGATGTTGTAGCAAAATAAATAAATAAATAAATAATTAAAAATTTGGTTTTGGTAATAAATGACTATTTATGGAATCCACCAGTCTCCCACCAAATTTTGAATTGAAATGACTATTTGTTTGGATTCCAATGGTCACCATTGAAAGTAACTACAATTACTACCAATGAAGGCCAACATTATCTTTGCCTTGAACTATGCATGCCACTTGGCACTTCCACATGTGAGCATGGGGAGTTATGTGCCCACATTAAGATAGACAACCTAATATGTTCCTATCAGTGATTTTAAATACCCCTCTTGGTCGTGACGGGGTCAATGTGGGATAAAATAATTTCTACAAAAATTAAAAAACCTTCTGTCCTTGCTTACTAGGAGAAATTTGAACCTACTAAAGAACACAAGCTTATAATTAGATGGGGGGTGAATAGTATAAGATAAAACTTTTACTTTTCTTTCCAAATTAGTATTATCCAATATTATCAATTGCAATAATGAAACAATGCACAAATCATCACACACATAAGAGACACAGATTTAACATGGTTCACCCAATGTGGGCTACATCCACAGAGAAAATATTTCTTATAAATTTTCTCAATAAATATCTTGGGAACCAATTCCCTATTACAATGTTTATGGGCACCAACCCAAAGGAGACGCCAATCCCCTATGCTCTGGTTCATGGAACTCTATCCACTGGAGACACCAATCCCCTTTTCTCTAGTTATTGGACCTATATCCATAGGATACACAAATCCCATTTTCTTTGGTTTGTGGACCTATATCCATAGGAGACACCAATCCCCTTTGCTTTAGTTTATGGACCTCTATCTATAGGAGACACCATTCCTCTTTGCTCTGGTTCATGGACCTCTATCCATAAGAGATACCAATCCCATTTACTCTGATATACTCTAAGCCTTTACATAAGGCTTCTCCAAAACCTGCTCAAATATTTTCACCATACCTGCTCAAATTAGCTCACCAAACTTGCTCAATTTTGCTCACCAAACCTACTCAAATTAGCTCACCAAACCTGCTCAAATCAACTCACCAAACCTGCTCAACTCTGTTTACCAAACCTACTTAAATTAGCACACCAAACTTGCTCAAATCAACTCACCAAACCTGCTCAAATCAGCTCACCAAACCTGCTTAAATCATCTCACCAAACCTGCTCAAATCTACTCACCATCACTACTCAAATCAGCTCACCAAACTTGCTAAACTTTACTCACCATCTACTCAAATCATCTCACAAAAACTACTCAAATATTCTCACCATCACTACTCAAACATACTCAAATTTACCTCAATATTTCTCATAGAACTTGCTCAAATATTCTCAAATATTGCATACAAACAATGCTTATATCCTTCTCAAAAGTGCTTTCTTTGACTAAAATAATTTAGACATATTCTATCCATAATTATTTTATCTTCATGAACATATGAAGAATGATATGTAGTACAAATACTCAATATGTTCTTTCACATTTATTAAGTTTATTGCTTTCAATGTCTCACATTCATTGCATTCAAAAGGATACTCTAGTCTAGCACTTGATATTTGACCTTCTTATGTACTTCCAAAATTAATAAAAATCAATGCACATACTTGCTTCACAAAACTGGTCTATATCCCTTGCAAATTTATTTCCAATATTACTCAAAACTAATGCATATATTTGCTTCACAAAATTGGTCTATAACCCTTGCAAGTTCATTCCCAATATGACTCAAAGTAAATGCACCAATTTTCTCTCAAACCCTTGCTAGTATATTTTCAATTTCATGCACAACTTTATTCTCAAACCCTAGAACATATATTTCCAATTTCATTCAACAATAATGCACAACTTTATTCTCAAACCCTAGCACATATATTTCCAATTTCATTCAACAATAATTCACCATTACTCCCATATTCAATCAAACACTAATGCGCATCAAATTTACTTTTAAACCCTTGCACTTATATTCCCAATTTTATTCAACACAAATACACATCAAATCAATTATTATACCTCCAATCATATGACATCAAAAATATTTTCTTTAAAAAAAACCACCTTAAGAAAAAATTAAATTACATACCTCTAAAAATTGTCTTGATGATTGATGTACTTTCAAAACCTTTCTTAGAAATAATTTTCCTTTCTTATGGCACTTCAAAAATTGGTTAGTAAATTTCTCTTTCAAATCATCCACAGTAAAACCCTTCTCAAAAATATATGCACAATAAGTCTTAAAAAAATGTTTTATGACTCCTTTTTAGTCTCCTAAAATAAATATTTGAGTAGTGATTAAGCCCTTAAATTTCCTTCTTCTACCATGCAAAAACACATTTAAAAATTAAACCATAATCACACATTATAAATCCTACTTTCACAATATACAAAAGAAAAAATTTAATTTAGCTCAATATGCCTTACAACACCTTCACATTACATGAAAAATATAATTTTCCATTTATCCCAATACACCTAATACAATGTGCAAATGATAAACTTAAATTTATCCTCATACACCTTATGACTCCCATTAACTCAAAACAAAATATACAAAATAATTATTAATGTTGCACCTTACGACTCCCACTTAATAAGAATTAAAACATTATTGTCCTTACCTCGAAAAACCAAACTATCAAAATGTTGTGCAAGAGATTTGATCTCCTCACCCTACCCAATGCAACACTCTCCCAAAGGACCTTCGATTAGCTAGGCTAGCCCAACAGGTGAAACCTAAGGGCTCGACGATAATATTTGTATCCTTCGCAACTTTATCCTCCAACCAAAAAATCACATAGCAAAAACCTCACAGTGGGATTTGAACCTCTATCTCTCTGCATAGCAGTGCCCTACCAAGGGTCAACCAACCAGCTAGGATACATCGGTGAGTGGTAACCAAGATGTGCAACCAATTATTTATCTACTTCATATTTTGCCCAATGATAAACTTTCTCACTATGATCCCTACCCTCTTTATTCACTGAAAACAATATGTTAGAATAATATCGAATCACACAATTAAAACCTTTTTCATTGCATATGATTTTTGCTCCTCCATTTATATTTCTTTTCGTTTTCATCATGGATGTCGGTGCTTTGATTTTTGACTTTTATGCTTGCCCTTGGCACCTTTTAAACTTAAACCCATTTGAATATTTAAATTAAATATTATAATATTATTTTTAAAACCTTTGGCCCTTTAATATATTAAATCATGTTGTCTTTAAACCTTTGTCCATTTGAAAAATATTTGAACCTTTATTTCTTTGAAATATTAAATCTATCCTTGCTCAAGCCTTTGTCCATCTCTTTATAATATTTAATATTGGTGTTTAAATATTATAATCCTTAAAAATAATTGTCTTACTTTGCAATAAACTTCCTTTGTAATAATTTGTTCAAACTTAAAGCCTCATCAACCTTGAAGAATATTTTTTCCTTGAGTACCATGAATCCTTTGACATCAATGACAACTCAATATACTCAATATTTCCAAAACCTACAAGAAATGTTCAAGTCATGGAAAGCAACACAAATTCCAACACCAAAAACTTAGTGTTGCCATCATCAAACCTAGAGTCATCGATATGAAGGAAAATTGATGCCTAGGTAGAAAAAACTGATTGTGGACATAAAAGAATGGTCAAAAATCAATTTTTTGTATTGCTATCGCCTGAATAATTTTGGTTAAACCCTGCAATAATTAGAACTATACCAAAAACAAAAAAAATCCCTCGTGCAAATAAAATTATGTACTAAAAATTATAATTAAAGTGTTTTGAATCATAAAAATACACTACAAATAAATGTGAATGAACTTAAGATTAATTTTGGAATATATGCATCGCTTAATATTCACCCATAATTTATTATTTTCAACAACGTGAAACTTGGATGTTCCAACAGAATTGAAACCCAATACAGTGCGATTAACTTCAAAATATATGCATCACTTGATCTTCACCCGTAATTTATATTGTATGTACCTTAAAATTATAAAATGGTGTGAGGCAGTCAAACCTCCTCTAATTCATCCTTGCTATAAAAAATACAACTTAAATCCTTTTATAGGATGGCAGATTAGGGAAAATCATGAACCCTCAACCCTGCTCGAACTGACTGATGCCAAGTGTCCACTATGGATTGGAAGGTTGAGGTGGTGGTGAGAGTGCTTGTTAGAACCATGAGGTGCTTGAGAGAGGCATTTTTACACATGTGATAACACGTATTAGAGTGACACTCATTACTCTGGTGTTTTATCTCTTATCAGAAACCGCTACGCACATCTTCAAAATTACCCTCAAAATATCTCAAAAATGGTCAAAAAAATATGCTTGAAAATTCTATTGGGATACCAAAACCCAACAAGTAATTATGCCTAATATACTATCGATCGAAGTTCAAAAATTCCTCCTGAATTGTACTGAATATTCCAAAATATCTCTCCCACAAGGGTTGATACTCTCGAATACACCACCATGTTTCCTTATGTTGATTTGTCCACCGTCATGGAGTATGTAAGGTGTTCCATTAATTGTTAAATAATTAATGGAGGGTCATGAAGTGTATAGTTTTGTACTTGATGGAAGATATAAAGAATAAAAAATGGAAGTACTCAGCTAATTTGCTATCAGAACCCTACATCACCATACCATCTATTTTGGCCTGAAAAAATTAAACGTTGATTTTTTTTTACGATCGCCCTGTGTATTGATTGAATTGGAGAGATTTTAGGGTTTTCTACTCGATATAACTGGCCTAATAAAAACCTTTAAATTTGGATTAATTTTAGGGTTCTCATGTTCTTAAATATTCAAACTGTGCCTTCCTCTAAAAAATCAAGAATGTCACCCTTGTTCACTAGATAATATTCACAGAAACATCAAGAATTTTTGACGATGTCGGATTTCAAGAATGACCCATGTAATTTGGAGATTAAAAAAATATTTCATTGTTTTCTTTGATGATCACTTTTCATTGGATTATTTTTTTATATCCATCCTATGTCTATCACCTGTGATTAATGCCACCTACAACTACGAAGACCTGTAATCTGATAAGAATATTTTATAGTTGTTATCATGTAGAGTCACTGCTTGACAATGTCAGCTACCTAGAATAGTGCTCGATGGAAGAGACTAAAGTAGCCAAAAAAAATTGTGGCTCTTTGTTTTGTTAGCCTACACTGGGTAAAATTTAAAACTTAATCATTTTTTTAAACCTTCGTAGGGTCTGGATACAAGCTTGACGTCAAAGCATCTCAAATTCTATAACTATTAAGATGAAAAGGAGGACCAAGAACATTTGTGGACTCAAGAAAAATTGTCATCAAATTCTCTAAACCAACGAGGAAAAATGAAAATAAATTATAGCACTCTTAGAATCAATAGCTCTGATACTACTTGGTACGAACCTTGTTCGTAAATCCCTTAAGGTAGGAAAAAGCAGTAAAATATTCCTTAAGGAAGGAATAACTCCAAAAGTTCTCTTATATGAGAGTGTAAGCCACTTCGTGGGCACATACAATACTTATGATAATTTATATTTGATGATTCTTATTTACAATGACCAATATCTTCCTTATATAACTTATTTCTAATTCTACTTTGGGGAGCCAACTATTAATATAATATTATATTATAATATAATCAACCTTGGCCTTAATACCATATGATAATATATCCCCAATTATTTATTCCTAGGTACCCTATCACAACAAGGCTCTCCAAGCCTTTGTCCTTGAGACCTCTCCTAGGTCCCTAATTTTGCAACTTCTTTGGTATTCCTTGAGACCTTCCTCTTCAACTTCTGGAATTGAGATCTCCTTCCTGGACCTCTTGACTTTTATACTTATGGATTTGAACTCCTAGTCCTTCTTATCCTTCAAAGAATGGAAGTTTCTTCAATGAGATATTCACCTAATTTCTTTACCTTTAAGTTTGCTTTAGGTGTTGGATTGATTTTGAATAAAATACTCTTCCTAAATTTTTTGTAGAAAGTTTCCTAACTCACTAAATCTCCTTTCCCTGTAATAAATTATTAGTACTAAAATCTTAATCTAGTTTTGAATTAGGTACTGTCTTCTAGAGTCTTCTTCAGGATCAAGGATTATGTGGTATTTTTTAGATCAAGGCTTCTATGGCCCTTTTTTTAGATCAAGGCTTCTGTCGCATTTTCTTAGATCAAGGTTTTTTTGATCTTTTTTCAGATCAAGAATTCTATGGCCTTTTCTTAGATCAAGGCTTCTATGGCCTTTTTTAGATCAAGTTTTTTATGGTATTTTCTTAAATCAAGGCTTTTATGTCCTTTTCTACTGTGAAGTTGACTTTATCGATGGAGTTATTCAATCTCCAGACTTCACCGTGACTCTTTCTCCTAGAGACTCTTTTATAGTATTCTTATCTTGCAATAGATAATATCTACACTATGAAGGCACTCTGACCTTCAAACAACAAAGTTGAAATATCCTAGCATTCTATTGTAGGAGGTGTCCCAATCATCTGAGAGTTAGTTTCCTACAATAAAAGAAACTTTAGGTAATAGTAAACTTTTTAGATCTCTTAGATGAACTTCACTAGTTTATTCATCAAACTAGTGGATCAAATGTTGAGTCCTTATATTCATGAGTTTTTTTGTAACTCTGTAGGAAGAATCTGAGCCAAATATATTTCACAATTTCTCTTTCTAGTTTTTCTACCAAACAATATTAAGGTAATGAATTTTACATGCGACAAGTCCAATGGAACATCTAGTTTGCAAAAATCAAAGCTATGGTGACTATCCCTATTTTAACAATAGTAATTTCTCAAAGCTTTCCCTACCATCTTGATTCTTCTAAATATTTTTACAAGATCCTGTACACTGTGGTGAATCAGGTTCACAAAAATTCAGGCTCAATAATAATGGTAGTTCTCCTCTCAATCTATACTAGCTAGTTCTACTATGACTACATCTACAGTGGCTTTCATACCGCTGTTAGCTTTTGAGGTAGATCACAATGGGATATGGTAATCACAATATGTAGAAATATGAGAGAAATTAAATTCATAAGATTGCATAAATATGTTATAAGTAGAAATGATGGAAATGAATACAATATTGCTATGGAGGAAATGAACACTCCATGCAAGATATTTTAGGACTACATTGTACTCCATCACTAATGAAGTTACAAAATAATACTACTACTACCTATTGCCTTGTCAATCTCTTATAATTAGGTTCTTTTATAATGGAAGATATATTCCTTAGCCAACACTCTACCTATATGTGCAAGGGAAACCTTGCACATTTACAACTTGCACATTAATATTTGTGCATTTATTGCATTGCATAAAGTAACTAGATAACTTCCCTCTAAAGTAATCTAATGTCCTAAGTATGTACCTATAAAGGTACATTTACATAATCCAAATGATGTAATAGACTCTAACTATAACATCAAATGATGTCTAAGAGAAAATAACTATAAAGGACCAAGGAAGGTGTGGTTGTAGTGATCCAAGAGAGGTGGATTGATACCTAACGAGGGTATGTGCTCACAAATGAGTACAGAAGATCAAATAAGGTATTATGATAGTTGAAGCAATGAATGATAAAGTGATCAAGTAAGGTGTATGAATACATGTGACCAGAGAAGGTGTAGTAGTAGTCTAACCTAGGTGACCACATGATAAGGTGAGGTGTGTGATTATTGGTAACCAATTAAGGTACCATGGTAGTTTAATCTCAAGAAGGGTAAGTAAACAGATATGAGTGCATGTGTGCATGTGGTATATATAAGATATACACATGTTATCAAGATAAGTTTGTATTTTATTTTATTCTTTGAGAATATGGTACTACTGATGAATTTATGGTTGTAGGACCAGGTACTCTTATCAATGTATTGGTATGGGACGACCACCAAAGTTGAGAGAAATATAGAAAATGATGGATGAATTGTTCATAGATAGCTCAAGGGTAATAATATACCATTCATGTAGATACATTGCATTTATGCTTGTTGTGTGGTCATACCATTGGGCTAAGAGGTTTTTATTAGCAAATGAGCCATTCTTAGTAGGTTGGTGATAATTTTTGGTTATCTTAAAGAAGCCATCGACTTAAGGATAAAATAATGGTGTGTAATATTGGTTGCTTTGAGTTTCTTATATACTTGTATTTTAAGCATAGGTTTTATTTAAATGGTGTTAATAAGGGAGTTAATTAATACTTAAGATTTGTTAAAAATAGTTGTCTTTGGAATCAATAATTAGAATATTATTAGTATAAATAATTATCTAATATTGAGGTCAATAACCATATTAACATTTAGTATTGAAGGAATGATTAATTTGATGTTTTTATTGGCATTGAGAAATTATAATAACATTAAGAAAGGTTTAAGGAATTATTTTTACTAAAACACTTGCTTTTTGGTTATTAATTTTTATTATCTATCTTGCTAAAGTTACTGTATTATTAAAATAGTTGACTAAGCTTTAGTACCCAAAATTACATTAAAATTAAAATGTTGTAATACTTATTACACTCTACAAGTGGTAGCAATATCCATTGTATGTTAGCAAGAAAACACCCGATTGGGCGTATATTATTTAATTTGGAAATTATCTCACCTTAGAGATTATATTAGTGGGTTCGGGGAAGGAATATGGGATGTCTTGGGGTCTAGATTCACATCAAGATAGGTCCTTGAACTGTGACTATTATATGTAGACATATTGATAGGCTAGAACCTAATAATCATAGCCCAAATCTCAACATTAGAAGAATCAAATTACTTTGATTCAACCTCCAGAGTAGGCTGGTATACCTCATCAACTTTATGGATGTTGACTCATTTAAGCTTAGTTAAATGTATAAAAGATAGGGATAGAAATGTAAGGGTTAAGAAAGAATGAATTAATAGTGGATGGATGAAGCTAACACCATAGGCATCTATAGAGAACCTTCTAACAACTTAACTTTCAAAGACATACTTAAAGCTAACAAAATTCAATATTTAGATATCTTCAGCATTAAAATCAATTGCATACCTTAAAAATTATTCCAAACATCAAGAATATTAATAATTCAAATTAATAGAATTAGATTAACACCCTAACTAATAGAAATAGAATTCTTTCCAAGCATGCATTTAGCATGAATCATTCCAATTTACTCTAAGTTAGCAATCCAAATTAACATAATACACTAACCATAATAGCAGTTGATGAGCATCAGATATGCTCATATTTTTGTATAAGTACCAATGGCTTTTGCATGGAAATATATTATAAGTTGTATATTTTTATGAATCATTATGTATTTACTTAATGAAATCATGTGTATTATGTAATATGTGCGTGAAGTGTGTTTTTTGTAATTATTCACCTGATTTTTTTACCTTTTGTTCAGTCGAGGTCCTACATGGACTTGGCATACTTTTGCTTCATCATACTAAGGCATACTAAGTAGGCCCCTTACTCAAGTAGGCACCTTACCGAAGTGGGTGCCTTACTCAAGTAGGCACCAAGAAGACATCTTACTCAAGTAGGCACCAAATAGGCACCTTACTCAAGTAGGCACCAAGTAGGTGCCTTACTCAAGTAGGTGCCAGAATTATGCGTGTTAATTGGATGACTGTAGAAGGACCCCATTGACCACAATTCCACATCATCTGTGGTAAACCATTGACAAAACAAGTTGTCCCAACTAGAGTGTATGAGCACGTAACCACTCAATGGAGCAGAATCCCAACAAAGCAGAAATCATCTGATTGTTAGAAAATTATGAAAATTTGTTTATCGTGAACTTGTTACAGTAACTAAACTATCCCAGTTTAGAATGTAACCAAGATGTCTGTTGTAACAGAAATGTAATAGGAAGTCATGTGTATGTTATATAAAAACACAAACTTCTCTGAAGTAGGGGAGATAATATTTCATAGAACATTATCACATGTAATATTTCATTGCACTGTCAATAAAATCTTGAGAGTTCTTCCATTTTCATATTGTCTTTGTGATTCGTTGGGCAAGATCTGCTGGAGCTCGAGCCCACTCCAAGCCAGTATTCCTCCCCTACTTCTTAGTTATTTTCATAGGTTTAATTATGCATGGTAGTATGTTTATTTCTTATATTAATTTATTTGCTTTAGTGTAGTGTGTCTTTTAATTACGTGTGTTTACCGCTTTTAGTGCGAAGTATTTATTTTTACATATTTTATTTGTGCATAAGTTTTATTGGTGTGGATGAATCAACTTATACTTTACAAACACCCCCAATGATAGTTGAACGGATTCTACGAGCTCCCTGGTTTGAAAATTTAAATGCGAGGGTTGTGACATATATAGGATAAATTTAACCAGTATTTTATCCCCAAAAATAGTAGCAAAAATGACTTCATAGGGTGGAATTCAAGAAATAATAAGATGTAAATATAAGGTAAACACTCCAAGTAATGTTCCTTTCATTAATAAAAAAAAAATATACAATAGTAGCACAAGAAAACACCTCAAGTCCAACCTTTGGAAGGATGTCATGGTCCCTATTTATAGTTTTTACAATAAATTTTAGAAAAATAGAGCATTCCAAGGAAAAGTGAATTCTTATCCAATGAGATGCCAATGTGGTGGTCTCATATCTGATTCAATAAGAAATAAGTGAGTCTGATCAATCGATCTTCTACAAATAGCCTCTACAAATTGCTCAACCTTCATGGATTCCAACTATGCAATCTTGCAAAGAACATATCTAAATCATCTCCTATTATTGCAGTTCCTTCTTAGTCATAAATTGGAAACTGAATCTAGCCAAGAATCTTGAATACATTTAGCTTCTCAAATTAGCAACCCCAACTTAGATTTGTCATCTTTGCATCACACTTAGATCCTAATTCTATACACAATAGCCTATGGACTCATTTCCACCCATAAATCTATCTTCAGATGATTTAGATATAGTCTTTAGAAGGGACTTGTAAGTTTTTTATGTTTGTAGTTAAGGTCTCATCCTTCCTTTGCTTTAGAGTTACATAGTCACATGTATTTTTCATGTTTAAACCAATTTTATCCATGTAGACTATGGTTTGGATCATATTACATTATATGGTATGTGGTTATAGTTCTTCCTTCACACTTGGATCAAAGTGAATTGTATTGCAGCATAGAAACCATTCTTTAGACTACATTCTAAATTGCAACTACTTGGTAGTTTATCATGTTGACTATAGCATGGAGCTCAGTTACATGGTGCATGATCGTAGTTCCTCCTTTGCACTTGGTTCAAAGTGAATTTTGGATTTGGCACTAAAACAACACTTTGGATTGTATTTCTAATTATCGTGTTGGCTAGTTTGACTATGTTGACTACAACCTAGAGATACCATGCGTTGGATGACATTGAGATTAGTGTGGCCTGAAAACACTTGATTGAATGCATCTTGGATACACTCAATCTAGTGCATCCTAGAGATGACCTATAGCTATGCCATATTTTAGATTTTGTGAATGAGCAATTTGACCATTCTAATTGCAATCTAGAGCTAGATGCAACCTAGGGAAACTTGGCTTAGTGCAACCTAAAGACACCTATTCAACACTTAGCAAAATTTTATATTTTTTGCAAAAATATTTCTTATGTAGTATTGTGGGCCTACATTATGGTGCCTCTTAGGGAACTTTGATTGTAGAGATAAAGAACTCAAAGCATTATCTATTGGATTCATGGAGTCAAAATTAAAATGGATAAATGAATATGGAATGGAATGAAATAAAATGAAATAAAAATAGAAGATATGGGGGAGAATGAATGGAAGAATGAATGAGCTAGATGATGGTGAGAATGGATGTATGAAGTAGATGGGGTGATGGAATGGATTGTGACTATGAGTGGATGAGGGAATTTTGAATGGTTGACTAGACTCCAATCATTTTCAAAATAACATCTCAGAGAATTATTTCTTAATAACTATCACCCTCTTGACCATGTGAACACATTCAAAGGGTAATAGTACACATAAAGACAATGAAAGAGGTAAAAAAATGTGCTTGCTCAATGTAGGATGACTCTCCCTTTAAAACTCAGCTTCATGACTTTAGCTAACTGCAAAGTTATGACTCAAATAATTACCTATTTATGACTATTAGCCTTTTGAACATTAGAAAAATATATGTAGAGGCTAACAGTACATAAAGAAGCAATATAGGAGGTAGAAACATATGGTTGAGCTATAGGGATATATGTCTCTTTTAAAGGCTCAGTAAAGAATTATTCCCCTTCTTACAACTTCAATTGCATGAGTTTTTCATGAATCAATAGGGGTATGGTTCCATGCTTTTCTAACAGCTATCAAACTGAAAGCATTCACAAAATATTTTAACCCCAAGGTCCATTTTATTCAACCTATTGCGAAGGTGATTTCCATTCTTCTCATCCTCCTTGATATTTTTGTTCTTCTTAGGACTTCTTCGTTATTTCTACATCATTGGTGTCTTTGTCCTTATGTACCTCTTGGACATCTTCCTCTTGTTTCACATTATTAGCAATATTCTCCTCCTGTTCTTCACTAGAATCATATATTTTTTGCTCATCCTCATCATCTGCATCTTCTTATTCTTTTCTATCTAGATCTTCTTGTTCATATTCTTTCTTTTGCTCATTTTTTACCATTTCTTGCTTTGCTCCTTTGTCAAACAACTCCTCCATATAGGCCAAATTTTTAGATCTTCTATCCAAGCCATTAGGGAGGGGTTTGATGTCTCCATCAATAGCTGATGAGTGAACCTTATCTTGGTGAGTTTTTCATAAGATAAGAACTATCCCTTTTCAACCAATTCTCTCATTACATCATTTATTGAAGTTAGGCCTTTTACTGGTTCAATTACTTGATCATGTTGGATGGGCTCTAGCCAGGCATCTATCTTAGGATCATTCTAGATAATAGATTTTGCATTTTTTAGGAGATCTTCCATTATCATAAGTGTATTTTCTTCATCTAGAATACTTTTAAATTATCTTTTGATATTTGCTAAATGAAATTAAAGATCTTCTCAACCTTCCCATAAATATTATCTATCAATAACCATCCCTTCTATATCAACTTATATCTCCTCAGGATGTTTTTTCTATTAGCCTTGTAGTATTCTATTCTCTACTAGTAATGGGCTTGGAAACAAAGCTACATCTTAATTACGACAATGTATAAATATTTTAGGCTTTAGATACCATTGGCTAAATCTTGCTCTGACCCTTTCAATATCCTTCTTAGTTTGTACTAACAGGTGACTAGCCTCATCTAATAAATCAAGCATAGACTAGATCTATGTACACTTTTCCAAGACTTGGCTTTACATTTTCTTTCAAATTTGCTTTACTTTATCCTTGGAAAATCCTACTACTCTAGCTTTTTCAACTTGAATATGTTGCTTCAGAGACTCTATCAGCTTGGCCTAATCTTGGGCTTTCTTCTTAACTTCTTCAAGCTCCTATTTATACTTGGTAATTTCTTGAAACTTATCTTGCTAGATTTTAATCTCATTTCTCAAGGTTTTTCTACAATTTTTTATCCTTGACCATTGATTCTAGATTTTTCACTTTCTCCTCCAAATTCTCATGTTAGTCCCTTACAATATCACTTTGGATATAAATAGTATCAAGCTATACCTTAGCAATGACATATTCATCCTCCAAGAGCAATTGCTTGATATCTTTAGTGACCTCCTAAAATTGATAATCCTCCAAAGTCATGTATTCTTCTAGTTTACTAACTAGAGGAGTCATGGAGAGTCTTGTCCTCTTTCAAGTGATTGGATCAACTATCATGCTTTTCTTGAGTTGAGCAATATTTTTAGAGGGTTGGGCAAATTTCTTGCCTTAGTAACTTTGAGTGCTCATTTTAGTGTGCTTAAATTTTTGTAAGGAAGCTACGATGAGATGAGTTGAAGGTGTGGTTGTAGTGATCAGTTATGGTAGGAATATAACTAGAGATAATGAAAGCAATGGAATGATGATAATAGTTGAATCTATGTTGATGTATTAAATATCTATATATGTCACATTGGTACTAATTGTTACCACTATGAAGGGTGGCGAATAAGGTGGTAATTCTTGTGCTTCTTTGGAAATTGGGGGTAATGATGTTGGTGGAAAAAATACATGATTCTAGGATGATAAGACTTGAATTTTTGATGAATGGAGGGGATAATATATGGAATGGGGTAAAGGAGACTTTCGTGGTGATGGAGGAGGATTTTGTGTGGGTGATGGTGAGGGTACCTCCTCTTCTTATGAATATGAGGGAGAATTGTTTAGGGAAAGAGGAGGAGAAGAAGAAGAGAGATTATAAAACATAACCTATGCCTAAAAAGTAGTTTTCTAGAAAATATCATCTGGATGAAGTTGTCCCTGATGAGTTGATTTCCCTATCACTAAGCTATGATTTTGTTTAGTTGCTTGTAGTGTTTGATCTGATTTCATTTTCTTAATTTCATCTCTAAAATCTTATCCAATCATATTATTAGTCTTCATTTTGAGCACAATAGAAGATATAGGGATCGTTGTTGGATCAATACCCTATTTTTATGGTGCAAATAGAGAAATATTTAAAGCTAGAGGGGTTTGAGGCTTTGCAAGAGTTGTAGCAATAAATTTTACTTTAGCAGAGTCATAAATATTCTCTAGCTCTTATGATAAGCTCTTTACCCCTAAGGCTAGGTATTCAAACCTTAATTTCAACCAGTATTAATTCTATAGGTCTTGAACCACTTTTTCCCAATCCATCACCAAGGTATCTCATTTTATTCATCATTTCAACCTCTTTATTATAAAGCTGCAATTGTTCTTGTGTGGGTTCAAAAGTAGATTGTACTTCTACAGTATTTTGAGCCACAAATATTTTAGTATCACCCTATTGCTATGATTAAGGAGGAGGAGGAGAGAGAGAATCTTGAATTTCCTTTTGTTTCTTTACTTTTGATATTTTTTGATGGGGAGCCAATTTTAATTAACAAAGAAAAGACGCAATTTTATTTCGAAGCATGGAAAGCTTTACAATTCGAAACTATGGAAGATTACACAGTACAAAAAATGCCAAAAGAAGCCGCAGCCTTCGTCTCTCCAGCCTCCGCAATCCTTCAAAAAATCTCTCTTTATCAACACAGGTTCTTGCTGCAACCGCCGTTCGTAACCGTCCCTGTAACCGCTGCAACGGTTCCCTGGAACTGCCTTAACGACTTCTGAAACTGCCAACTGTCGTTCTGCAATAGTCCGCAAAAAAGTAACATGTCACGTTTTCGCGACACCTTTGCATTCCGCTCTTCTCTCTCCTAGCCGGGTCGCAAAAACGTGACACTTTTTCCTCCATGTCCATCTGTCGCGATATCGCGACACTTTTTCGGCTTTTGTCTTTGTTGGCCAATGTGTCGCGATATCGCGACACTTTTGTTTGCTCACAACTTTGCTCTAAGTTCGTCGCGATATCGCGACACTTGCCATTTGCGCCCGCCATTGTTTCTGAGTTGTCGCGATATCGCGACAACTTTTGTGTCGCGATATCGCGACACTTGCCATTTGCGCCCGCCATTGTTTCTGAGTTGTCGCGATATCGCGACAACTTTTGTGTCACGATATCGCGACACTTGCGATTTGTGCCCGTCGTTGGTTCTGAGTTGTCGCGATATCGCGACAACTTTTATGTCGCGATATCGCGACACTTGCGATTGCGCCCATCGTTGGTTCTGAGTTGTCGCGATATCATGACACTTGCGATTTGCGCCCACCGTTATTCTGAGTTGTCGCGATATCGCGACAACTTTTATGTCGCGATATCGCGACACATTCAACACTTAGACTATTTTTTTATACTTAGAACTTTTTTTGCTTGTTTTGATGCAAGATTGTTGTGCTGCTCTTGGATGCTCCTGCATCAGACACCTGGGGTAGATTTTTTTAGAAGTGATCCTCACTTCTGGACGGTCAGAGGAAAACCTAGATGATCAACCTCTGATTTGGACAACCATGTGGCATCTTCGATAGGTCGGTTCTTCCACTTGACCAAATACTCCGAATATTGCCTGTTTTGGGTACTTCTGCCTTCGCGAGTGTCGAGTATGTCTTCAATTTCTTCTTTGTCTGGAGTGGATGCTGGAATGTTCCACAGATCCGGACTGGGTGGTTCGCTACAACTTCCTGCATGATATTCAACCAAGTCTAAAATATTGAAGATAGGTGAAATATTCAGCTCACTTGGTAGATCTACTTCATAGGCATTTCCTGAATCTCGTTTACCTATGATCCGGCATGGTCCAAACTTCTTCATTTTTAGCTTATTGTAGGTTTTGGTAGGAAAACGTTCCTTGCGCAAATGAACCATGACTTCATCTCCTATCTGGAATTCCTTGAAATGTCGCTTCTGATCTGCTCTGGCTTTGTACGTAGCATTCATTTTACTGATATGCTGTTGTACCTCTTCATGTAAATTCTTCATGTGTGCTGCAAAGTCTTCAGCTTCAGCACTGCGCTTGTCTCCCTTATCCATCGACCTCAACTCAGAAGCGTTTCTCGGGCTGTTCCCATGCACTATCTGGAATGGGGATTTACCAGTACTATGATTGACAGAATTATTGTAAGCAAACTCTGCCTGTGGTAAAATCAGATCCCATCCCTTGGGTTTATCTCCTACCAGACATCGTAGAAGATTACCCAAACTTCTGTTGACTACTTCGGTCTGTCCATCAGTCTACGGGTGGTACGTAGAACTGAATTTCAATTCTGTTTTCAGCTTCTTCCATAGGGTTCTCCAGAAATAACCCACAAATTTGGTATCTCTGTCCGAGACAATGCTTTGGGGTAGACCATGAAGGCGCACAACCTCCCTGAAAAACAAGCCTGCAATATGAACAACATCACTTGTCTTCTGACATGGAATAAAATGAGCCATCTTCGAAAACCTGTCAACAACAACAAAAATGGCGTCATTTCCACGTTGTGTCCTTGGCAGACCAAGAACAAAATCCATACTGATGTCCTCCCATGGTCTCTCTGATACAGGCAATGGTTGGTACATTCTTGTATTCTGGCTGACTCCTTTCGCCATCTGGCACACTCTGCAACCCTGCACAAATTTGGTCACATCCGGCTGCAACTGCGGCCAATGGTAATTCTCACTAACGAGAGCAATGGTCTTATCTCGACCAAAATGCCCTGCTAGTCCTCCGCTATGTTTCTCTTTGATCAAATTTTCCCTCATGGAACTTCGTGGAATGCACAACTGGTTCTTCCGAAATAGCATCCCATCTTGGATCATAAAATCCAACCACTTAGTGCGATCCATAGTAGTAGGAGACACACATGCCGTCCATGCCTCTGCAAAATCTGGATCTGCTGGGTATAAACTCTTGAGTTCATCAAACCCAACAACTTGCACTCTCATTTCTATCAACAAATTATGCCTTCTACTCAAGGCATCTGCAACTCTATTAGATTTACCACTTCTATGCTTCAGGACAAAGGTATAACTCTACAGGAATTCAACCCACTTCAAATGCCGTTGGTTAAGTTTACCTTGACTATTTATATACTGCAAAGCTTGATGGTTAGTATATAAAACAAACTCTTTGGTTAGCAAATAATGTCTCCATTTCTTAAGAGCCTGAATGATAGCATAGAATTCTTGATCATAAACAGAGTATTTCTTTCTAGCATCATTTAATTTTTCACTAAAGTATGCAACAGGTTTACCTTCTTGGCTCAACACAGCTCCAATGGCACTGCCACTGGCATCACAGTCAACCTGAAACACTTTATTAAAATCTGGAAGTGCCAGAATGGGTTGTTCTGTCACTTTCTTCTTCAATATGTCCATACTGGTACCTGCCTTGGCAGTCCACTTAAATTCTCTCTTATCCCCTCTCATAGTTTCTGTTAGGGGTGCACAAATACTGCTAAAGTCTCTAATAAACTTTCTATAGAAACTTGCAAGACCATGAAATGATCTTACCTCTGTTACATTCCTTGGGGCAGGCCATTCAATGATAGCCTTCACCTTTTTAGGATCCATTTTTAGACCCTCCTCTGAGATGACAAATCCCAGGTAAATCAACTCTTTCTGTACAAAACTGCACTTCTGTATATTTATCAATAACTGCTCCTCTCGCAGTTTTTCAAAAACTGTCCGCACATGCATCAAATGCTCTTCCAATGTTTTACTAAAAATTAAAATATCATCCAGATAAACTATCACGAACTTTTCCAGGAAGTCATGCAATACCTCATTCATCAGCCTCATAAACGTATTGGGTGCATTAGTCAATCCAAATGGCATAACTAACCACTCATACAAACCCTCTTTGGTTTTAAAGGTTGTCTTCCATTCGTCACCCTCTCTAACACGTATCTGGTGATATCCGCTCTTTAAATCAATCTTAGTGAAGTATTTAGCTCCACTCAAACAATCCATTATATCGTCCATTCTGGGTAATGGAAAGTGATATTTAATGGTAATTTTATTAATGGCTCGGGAATCAGTGCACATTCGCCATTCGCCATTCTTCTTTGGTGCAAGTACTGCTGGTACTGCACAAGGGCTCAAACTTGCTCGAATCAAACCCTTCCTCAACAATTCATGAACCTGGCGGTTCAACTCTTCATTCTCTACAGGAGACATTCTATGGGCGGCCTTATTGGGTAAGCTAGATCCTGGCATTAAGTCAATCTGATGACTAATCTTCCTCATTGGCGGCAAACCCTCAGGCACATTGTCTGATATAATATCAGGAAATTCTGCTAACAGATGTTCAACTTCTGCTGGAATGTCAGTAGTATCTTCTCTCTTTACAGTAGGAATTAATGCATAACACATTGAATCCCTCTTTAGACCATCCAAATTTTTTTGCCATCTACTAAACAAATTCTAGCATTATTGCATACCTTTTCCTCAACCTCCTTCAATGGCTTCAGTTTGTGGCGTACTCCGTCTTTTGTCAGGGAATAGGTATTTGCATGCCCATCATGCGCTGCACGTCTGTCAAATTGCCATGGTCTTCCCAGCAACAAATGGCAAGCATCCATCGGCAAAATATCACACAGGACCTCATCCTGGTATCTTCCAATTTGAAACTTGACCAAGCATTGTTCACTGACCAATGCTCTATGGTCCTTCTGCAACCATGCAATCCGGTATGGATGCGGGTGTTGTCTTCTTTCTAGCTTTAACTTAGCTACCATTTCCTCAGAAACCAAATTATCTGTACTACCATTATCAATAATAATATTACAGATTTTACCTGAACATTTGCACCTCATGCGAAACAGGCTTTTTCGTTGGTCTGGTTCCTTCTCTTCGTTCAACAAGGTTCTCCTTGTGATCATCACTTCTCCTCGCTCTGCTTCTTTAGAGTGCTCAGATTCAACACCATCCTCAACAACCGTAGCTCTGGCATTACCTTCAGGCCTTCTGTTCGGTGTTTCTTGGTGTTTGGGACACTCATATGATCGATGCCCCTCTTCTCCGCAATTGAAACAGGTTCCACGAAATCTGCCTCTTCCATATCCGCGTCCACCTCTACCTCGTCCCCTTTGATAATCATTGTTCTGATTACGGGGTCGGTAAGCATTCTCCTCCTTCTGTTCCTGGTGATTGCTTGTTTCACCAGTCTACTTTTGGTCATCATATTTACCTCCACTGGTTCTTCCACCAGTTCTTCCACCACGACCTCTTCCTCTTTGCTTACTGTCAAATCTATGGTTCAGTTTCTCTTCCACTTTCAGAGCAAACTGGTAAGCATCTTCAATGGTGCTCATTCGAACCAGACTCAATTCTTCTTGCACGTTGGTTCTTAACCCATTAATGTAATGGGCTACTCTCTCTTTATTTGCTTCTGTATGGCCGGTTCTGATGGAAATTTTAAAAAATTCCTCTGTATATTCTTTAACAGACTTGCTGGACTGTCGCAAACTCTGCATTTTTCTCAGCAGATCTAATTCGTAATCTATCGAAATAAACTACCGTTTCAGTTTTTCAACCATTCGATCCCACCTGGTGATCTTTTCTTTTCCTCTACGATTTCTTTCCAGCTGCACTCCTTTCCACCATATGCCAGCATGGCCTTTCAACTTTGTTCTTGCAAATTTTATTCGATTTGGATCTTCAACCTCCTCATATTCAAAATATTCCTCCATGTCATTAATCCAGTCAATCAATTCTTCTGGATTTAAATTTCTAGAATATGTGGATACATCAATCTTCGACCTTTTCCCAATTTGAGAAATGGCTTTAATCATTCGAGCTTCTGCAGAACTCATCGCTTCTTCTTCTTCTTCAGACGGATCATCAACTCCGCAAGCTTCATCATCGCTCTGGTCTTCTCCTCTTGGCTCTACTCCTCTACGCAATTCTTCTTGCAGGGCCTGCACTTGCCTCTGCAATGCTCGAAAGTCTCCTTCAGGAACCACGTTCCTTCCAGCACCATGATTTCTTTACGGTGGCATTCTGCTTCACTTTTTCTTAGAACCCGTAACCCCAGATCCTGGTGCAAGCTGCCTCACGTTCGGCGCTCTGCTCACACACTCAGAATCTTACTGCTCTGATACCACTTGATGGGGAGCCAATTTTAATTAACAAAGAAAAGACGCAATTTTATTTTGAAGCATGGAAAGCTTTACAATTCGGAACTATGGAAGATTACACAGTACAGAAAATGCCAAAAGAAGCCATAGCCTTCGTCTCTCCAGCCTCCGCAATCCTTCAAAAAATCTCTCTTTATCATCACAGGTTCTTGCTGCAACCGCCGTTCGTAACCGTCCCTGTAACCGCTGCAACGGTTCCCTGGAACTGCCTTAACGACTTCTAAAACTGCCAACTGTCATTCTGCAATAGTCCACGAAAAAGTAACATGTCACGTTTTCGTGACACCTTTGCATTCCGCTCTTCTCTCTCCTAGCCGGGTCACAAAAATGTGACACTTTTTCCTCCATGTCCATCTGTCGCGATATCGCGACACTTTTTTGGCTTTTGTCTTTGTTGGCCAATGTGTCGCGATATCGCGACACTTTCGTTTGCTCACAACTTTGCTCTAAGTTCGTCGCGATATCGCGACACTTGCCATTTGCGCCCGCCATTGTTTTTGAGTTGTCGCGATATCGCGACACTTGCCATTTGTGCCCGCCATTGTTTCTGAGTTGTCGCGATATCGCGACAACTTTTGTGTCGCGATATCGCGACACTTGCGATTTGCGCCCATCGTTGGTTCTGAGTTGTCGCGATATCGCGACAACTTTTATGTCGCGATATCGCGACACTTGCGATTGCGCCCGCCGTTGGTTCTGAGTTGTCGCGATATCGCGACAACTTTTATGTCGCGATATCGCGACACTTGCGATTTGCGCCCGTCGTTATTCTGAGTTGTCGCGATATCGCGACAACTTTTATGTCGCGATATCGCGACACATTCAACACTTAGACTATTTTTTTATACTTAGAACTTTTTTTGCTTGTTTCGATGCAAGATTGTTGTGCTGCTCCTGGATGCTCCTGCATCATTTTCCCCTTCCTTTTAGTCTTTTGTGGCTCTTCTTTTTTTTCCACCTTCCTAAAGCTTAATGCTAAGCTTCTCCCATTGTTGGCTTTCCAAGTTTTATGATGTTCATCATATTTTTTTGAGAACTCAAGATCTAACTAATGGCCATACCTATATTTTATAGTGTTTGTCTCTATTATCATTTTCCATCATTCCAAAAATTTACCTTCATCCCAACTATATTTGTCTTGCATTTCTTGAATATTTTCCTTTGTCAACTAATGGGGCTTTTTGCATGCAAGATCATAATTGACTAGTTATTTGTAAAAATGAAACCTCCACAACCTCAAGGAAAGGGAGCCAAAAGGGCATAAAAATATTCCAAAAGAAATTCCTCTAATGGAATGTGAGAGGTATTAATGGCATGGTGAAACAAAGGTTAGCCAAGTCATTAAGAAAAGAAATTAATCCTACCATTTTCCTGATGCAAGAAACTAAACTTGGAGATTCTATAGTTAAGTCTTTGTGCAATAAAATATGGAAAAATAGTGAATCCATATTTTTTAGTGCAAGGGGTGCTTCAGGTGGACTCATTTGCCTTTGGAATCATAGAATTATTGAAGGAATATTAATTCATTCCAATGAGGTGTTCACTAGCATTCTTTTTTTGACAAATATTCCAATTCTCCTTGGGTTCTTACTAATGTGTATGCCTCGAACTCTATCCCTGGTAGATTCAAGTTATGGGAAAATTTATCAAATTTGAGGAAAGCTTTTCCAAAATTCCCTTGGGTCCTAGCTAGATATTTCAATACTCCTCTGCTTCCTTCTGATAAAAGAGGTGGTGTAGGATCTTTTACAAAGAGCATGGATGATTTCCAAGATTTCATTAACCTTAACAACTTGATGGATGTGAACTTAAAAGGTAATCAATTTACCTGGACTAATAGAAGATGTGGCAGTCAATTGATTTAGGTTAAACTTGATAGAGTTATTTTTTTCTCAAGAAGCTACTACTATTTGGGGGGATGCCAACCTTCAATATCTTCTCAAAATTGGGTTTGATCATAGTCCTATTCTTTTGGATACTAATAATCCTTAGAATTTTAGGATCCCCTTCAGATTTGAATCCATGTGGATGCAACATCCATATTTCATGGATAGAATTATCTAGTGGTGGCAAACATAGTTTCAAGGATCCCCATATTATAGACTTGCACAAAAAATCAAAATGATTAAAGAGAATCTCAAAATATGGAACAGGGATATTTTTGGAAATTTATTTGAGAATAAAAAATAAATTACAAACAAGTTGTATTCCATTGAAAAAGATATCATGGGAGGCCAAAGTTATAGTTCTGAGCAAAGAATTATGAAGAACATAAGCTTATACTGAGAGGGGGGGTGAACAGTATAAGACCACTTTTTACTTTTCTTTCCCAATCAATATTATGCAATGTATAGATAGCAATATCAATAGTAGTAATAAAAGCAATGCATAAATCATCACACACAATAGAGACACCAATTTTACATGGTTCACCCAATGTGGGCTACTCCACAAAGAAAATATTTCACTAAAATTTTCTCAATCAATATCTTGGGAATCCTTTTCCTATTATAATGTTTATGGACCTCTATCCAAAGGAGACACCAATACCCTAATCAATTTCATGTATCTCTATCCATAGGAGAACTCCTTTCTCCTTAGCTCTGACTGGTGATATTCTAGAAGAATTGTTGCCCCACTACTCTGGCTAATGGATTTCTATCCACTGAAGACTCCTATCCTCACTGTCCTAGCTAATGGATATCTATCCACTAGAGACTATCATCCTCTATACTCTATCACATTCAAAGCTATATATTAAATCTACACTAAACACGTTCCTTCAGTTTAGCATAAATTTGCTCAATCTCTGTCTCTGGTCTGGCATAAACTTATCCTTAAATATGCACCAAAATTTATCCTCTAATCTTCACTAATCACAGTCCTTCGGTCTAGCACAAAAATTTCCTCAATATCTATCCTCTAACCTACACTAAACACATTCCTTCACTCTATCACAAATCTATCCTCAATATCTGTCTTCAATCCTTAAAATAAAGCTTGACTTAATCTCAAAAAAACTCTTCTAGATCTGCCCCAAACCTTAACCCAAGGTTTGAACAAATAAATAAATCAACTCTGCTCATAATTCTACTCAAATACTTGTCTCAAATCTTCCTTGTAAGCTTCCACAAAATATCACACTAATCTATCCACAAGTCCTCTCTAGAACTTGTCCAATCTGCTCTCAAGTCTTCACTAAGACTTACCTCAAATTTGCTCAACAAGTCCTCAATAGAACTTATCTCAATCTACTCAATAAGTCCTCACTAGAACTTATCCAATACTGTTCTCAATATGTATTGTAATATTCCACAAAAGATCACACAAATCTATCCACAAGTCTTCTCAAATACTTACCTCAAATCTGCTCAACAAGTCCACACTAGAATAATCTCATAGAAACATAAAGAGAATTGTTATAGACTCAATATGCTTCTCACTCATCACAATGCTCAATTATTTTCAATCACTCTTTTAGAAACATACAGAGAATTTTTAGAGATTCAATATGCTTCACATTCACCTCAATACTCAATCACTTTCAATCACTCTTTTAGAAACATACAGAGAATTATTAGAGACTCAATATGCTTCACATTCACCTCAATGCTCAATCACTTTCAATCACCTTCTCAACTCAATTTAGAATATAGAATAATTTGTTTTATAGAACTTGACTTATCACTTTACACATCCACTTGACTAGGCTCAACCAACTCTACTCAACCAATCACTCAATTAAATAATTCTTGCTCATAAACCCTAGTCCAAGCATATGAATACTCAAAATATTTCCAACAATGCTTATCAACCAATCTCACATAACAATGATGCTCATGTTATTTCCAAACTCTAGTTAAAATTCTTCACTCAATTACTCACTTCAACAACAATGCTTATCAAACAATTTTCACATAACAATGATACTCATGTTCTTTGCAAAACCTAGTTCAATTTCTTCACTCAATTACTCACTTCAACAACAATGCTTATAAAACAAGGTGCCTAGAATTCACTTCTTAATTGTAGACACCTAAAACATGTCATTTTTAGGGAGACTACTCACATGGGCACACTCATAGGTCATGTTACTAAACCTTGAGACCTTCCAAGTGTTAAAAGTAGTTTTTTCCACTCATTTGGGGTATTTTTAGCCCATCCAAGCCTCGTCGCTGTAGACCAAAGCGACTGGATTCTGGACATTATAGTTTAGAGTGGCCAAACCTTAGCTACTATAGAATATAATGGCTAAAACTTAAATACATTTTGATTCCCATTTAGCAATAAGGCCAAGAAGGGACAACTTTGCATTCCTCCTCACAACTAGTCTACATGAAAGACTCAAGTCTAGATTTAGACATCAGTTAACTGCCCCTCAAGGGTGGAAAAAAGCTTAAATTCTCATGCTAACATCAAGTGTGCATGACGGATTTAGTCCTAGGGTTTGAATGTTGACCTAGGGCTTCAAAAACTTTATAAGGAGTAAACCTAAAAGCACTAAGGGACCTTCTTTTATCAATCAGAGAGAGAATATCACATATCACATATCAAAATTTTGAACAGGTTGGATCATTGAGGAGAGCTTCTAGAGACTTGAAGAGCTTCCCTTGGAGATCAATTTTGTGGTGAAGCCCTATCGGATTGGAGGGAAAATATGAACACATACGGTAATCATTTTAACATTAAGTAGCAGAATTAAGCCCATAGCCTTTGGATCAATAGAGACAAATTTCACCTTAGCGGTCGATGTCCTAGACAGTGGCCCACAACCTAGTCTAGGATTTAGGTGATAGTTTCTTTTATTTTGCTTTCTTTGTGTTTTCATGTCATTAGCATAAGCTCTATTTTAGTTATTTGTGTTCATAGAACTAGTTTCATTGCATTTGTTTTCATTAAGCATATTCATTGCTAATAGCCTCATCCAGGGAGGCAATCTCAAACATCTAAGTGTGTGTTGTTGTTTCATTGATTACAGGGCTATAGGTTCATCAGACAGATCTACAACATACGGGAGCAAGAGGATCCCTATAGGAATCATAACTAGAGAAGGAGGTATTTGTAAACCCTCATACAGTTCTGTGTGCATCACTGAAAAGCCTGTAAAGGCACATCACCCCTTGCTAGGGGATATTTTATACATATGCTATCCTCTTTGTGTAAAATCATGTATCAAATGAAGGGTATCCCATAGAGGGATTTATATGTAACCGGATCTTGGAAATATCAATACAAAGCATTCATTCATTTATTTCTTCGCACTTCGGTTATGCCTTTATTTTATGCTTTTTCATTTAATGCATGTTAGACATTAAAAGATTTAATAATAATCACAAATAGAGTGAGTGTACGATGCAACCGCTTCCCTAGGATTGCTACATTAATAGCTCAACAACTCAATAAGGAAACCTAATCAAGTCCTTTTCACTCCAAAGTTGTTTTCTAGAAAACCAACCAATCAACTCAACCAAGGAAGAATGTACCCATACCTTTTATTTTATGTAGAAGTAGACCACACAAATATGCCATAATCATAAACACTTCTTTGCCAAGTACAAAGAGTTATGTGACAAGAATTATCACTCTTAACACTTTTCACAATTTACCTTAATTACAAAGATATATTAAATCTCAAATACATCTTATTGCTCCATCTCAATAATGACATTCAACATTAAAAATTTCATCAAAATACCCTATAAAAATATAACTCAACTTCTACTTATAAATTCCTACTGAATATTGCATTTAATTTAAATAACTCTCTTTATAACTTAATGCAATAAATCAATTTCCATTTTCCTAAGGTAAAAAAAATAATTACCCTAGCCAAATTAACCTTTCACCACTTAGGTGAAAATCAGAAATTACTTACACATTATACCTCCAACAACCTTAGCATGTGCAATAATAAAAAATAAAATAAAACCTTTATTACCCTCTCCACAATTGGCAGGATTCAAACTTGTACCAAATGCTTCAGCAGCACCTTGGCCACGACTTCCACGTCGTGTGAGCCATGCGCTCACCTTGTTGCTCTAAAGTGCAATGTGTGCTTTATCCTCTTCACTCTCCCCTAGAGCCTTTTTCTCTTATTCCAACATGATGCCTGCTCCACATGCACTTCAGAGGCACATTTCATTCGATTTCGCATAAGCTCTTTCTCACCAAATATCACGTATATTTTTTGAATGCCAAACATAAGGTTTGGCTTAAGGTATAAATACCTTTGCCCTTGATTTCATGCACATCGATGGAGATGAATTCATTGGGGGTCAGCGCTAATATTTTGGCTTCAAATATTTAATTTATAATTTATTTAAATTCATTAGAATTTAAATATTATAAATTAATATTTAAATCTTTTAGCTTTATTAAGGATTAAAGCCTCCTTAGGTTTTAATAAAATACTTTTACTTTACCCATTATGGTTTTTAATAAAACCTTTTATTTTGCCCACTATGGTTTTTAATAAAAACATTTTATTTATGCTTTACATAATATTAAAAATAAATATTATGAAGCTCTTTTGCCATCAACCTTTTGCATTGATTCTTTTGACCTTTTGACATAAACGATAGCTCATTCCTTGACATCAATGACAACTTAATTCCTTGACATCAATGACAACTTCATGGACTCAAAATGTCCAACAAATTGAAAAACAAAGCTTCTATCAGATTATCATAACATCCTCAAATGCGAGGAAACCTTCTAGAGGCAAAAATCTTGAGCTATATGGCTGAAATAAGGGGATTCCAACACTAAATTCTTTCATACTTCCACCTTGAGGAATAGAAGCAATAATAGAATTAAATAAATCATCTGCCAAGATGGAAGTATCACTTTTGATGTGAAGGAAATCAGGTCTGAAGGCATTTCTCATTTTCTTTAGTTGCTTGAAAATCCTACGCCTGTTGACAATGCTAGTGAGGCCAAATATTTTTTGCTCCAATTCATTCCTCATGCCATCCCAGATGATATCAATTTATTCTGACTAATGATGAAATTAAATAGGCCCTATTTTCTATGAAACCTAACAAAGCCCCTGGTCCTGATGGCTTTTCCCCTAGATTTTTCTAGGCCTTTTGGGATTGTGTAGGACCTGATGTATGTGAAGCTATCAAAGAATTTCAACTTTCTAAAATTATTCCTCATAATTTCAATTCCACATTCATCACCCTCATTCCCAAGAGTCCCAATGCTAAATCCTTCAATTATTTTAGGTCTATAAGTCTATGTAATGTTGTCTATAAAATCTTAACCAACATCTTAGCCAATCGAGTGAGGGATGTCATATCTCTAATTACTAATTATTGTCAGGGAAGTTCGATTTGAGGAAGATCCATCTTGGATGGAATAATTTCTATTCATGAAGCTCTCCACTCAACCTATATCACCAAAAAGGTTGCTTTCCTATTAAATCTAGACATGAACAAAGCTTATGATAGATTGAATTGGAATTTCCTTCTTGTTGTGTTAACTAAATTTGGTTTTCACTAGGATTGGGTCAATTTGATTAGAGGATGCATATCCTCTACCCAATTTCCATTTTAACTAATCATTCACCTGCTGGATACTTTTCTAGAAGAAGAGGTTTAAGGCAAGGCGACCCTTTATCCCCTCTCATTTTTATCATTGCTACTGAGGCACTTGGGAGATCCATTCATGCTGCCAGATGCTCAAGTTTCATTTCTGGAATCAAAGTGACTTCCCAAACCAATCCTGTTACTCATCAAAAGTTTGTGGATGATACTTTATTATCTACATTTGCATTAGTGGTTGAAGCTAAGGTCATCAAACACATTCTCCTTCTTTATGAAGAAGTGGTAGACCAAAAGGTAAACTTCTAGAAGAGCAAGTTATTTTTCCTCAATACTCCAATCAGAAGACAACTTAAAATAGCAAACATCTTGGGATGTGCAATCTCTTCCTTACCTGCTACTTATCTAGGAATGCCTTTGTTTGTGGGTAATGCTTCTAAAAACTTGTGGAACAATGTTATTGAAATATTTCAAAAGAAACTATCTATATGGAAAGGTAATATCTTATCCTAGGCTGGAAAAGCTATCCTTACAATGGCTTGCTTACAAAGCATACCTGTCTACTTCCTTTCAATTTTAGAAGCACCAGTAAATATTTACTAGAATATTGAACAAATCCAAAAGCATTTCTTGTGGACAGGAGCTGAAAACAAGAATAGATTTCATCTAATTTCTTGGTAAAAAGTGTGTAAGACAAAATATTAGGGAGTAATTGGACTCAGAAGAATTAATATTTTAAATTTATCTCTCCTAGTTAAAAAATCTTGGAGACTAATCTCAGGGGATCAAATTGACTGGGTCAAAATTGTTAAAAGAAAATACTTGTAGGCATCTAATTTTTTAAGTGATAGGGCTCCCTCTATAGGATCCTCCTTATGGAAATCCATTAGTATCATGAAACAAATCCTAAGAAAAGGTTTAAGATGGTAGTTTTATGATGGAAGATCAATTAACTTCTGGGAGGATAAATATCTAGGCAATCAACCTATTTTACAAATCCCAGGGTTTATATTGATAAAAGAATTCATTGATCCTCTCCTTGGATATAATATTGTGGACTTCCTTATCATTTCCAATGGCATCAAGTCATGGAGAAGGATCCAAAATCCCAATTTATCAGCTGAAATCATGTCCCTTGAAGCCCTATTATCTGCCTTTCCTATCCCTTCAGGGATTTCTTATGATTGTCCTATATGGGAACCTATTGAATCAGGGGAATTCACTGTTAAATTTGCATATCAATTATCTCTAACCCTTGAAGAAACTCTTATTCCTTTCAAACTTGTGTGGTTAAAACATATGACACCAAAGGTTTCCTTTTTTTCTTGGGTGGCCATTCAAGATAAAATTCTTACTATTGAAAACCTTATCAAACATGGAATTCCCCTCCCTAATAGGTGTTTCCTATGCCTTTCTGATTGGGAGTCTTCTTGCCACATTTTCCTTTTTTTTCCTTTCTCTAGAACCATCCTAAACAAGTTATTCCATAAGTTCCAAATCAGCTGGGTGTCACCCCCATCCTTAGTTGATCTTTTTTCCCAATGGCCCAACCCTTTTAGAAATCCTTGTCTTAATTTTTTTTGGAATTTTTGCCTTCATCATTATTTGTGGTAGATTTGGCTTGAGCATAATAGGCATGTTTTTTCTAAGGATGCCAAGGATGTTGAATTCATAACTAATAGAATAATATTTTATGCCAAAGAGAATGTCCTGGTTGCACCGTTTGACCCTTTTCCTATTACCCGTTTTGAAGCTTCTCTTCTCCAATCCTTTCAAATTTCCTTAGATAATCCTAATCCTAGAAAATCCCAAATTTCCAGAGAAAATATTAAGTGGAATCCTCCTCCTCAGGATTGGGTCAAGTTTAACTTTGATGGAGCTGCTAAAGGAAATCCAGGGAGAGCTGGAGCTAGAGGAATTCTCAGGGATCACCTAGGAAATTCTATTTTTGCCTTTGCTGAAGCCTTGGGTGACCAATCAAACCATATGGCAGAAGCCAGAGCACTATGGAGGGGTTTACAATTCATGAAACAATTCCCAAGAAAAGTTATCATTGAGGGGGATTCATTAAACATTATCAACTACCTAAAAAATTCCAAACCACCGGTATGGAAAGTCAGAGTCTAATTGAGGATGCTTGAAGTCTAATATTTCTCCAAAATCAATTCATAATTGAACACATCTATAGGTAAGCTAATGGAATCGTAGATAAACTAGCCAACATTGGTGTGTCTGGCCTTGGGATGCTGACCTAGACCGATACTCTTCCACATGAAGTGAATGAAATCGCCAGGTTGGAAAAATTTCAAATGCAGCAAAATGCACAATTTCCATAATTGGATGCACATGAATTCAAGTTCTATAAGCCTTAATGCCTCATGTGATTTGTATTTTTGCACGATCACCTTTTTCACACTAACCCTTTCCATGATAACCTTTGCCTTCCCAAGGCATTTTTCTCTTTGGAGTAATAAAATGGAATGGATTTGTTCACATATTCCCCTTGCATTTTGCTTAATCCTTGTGCTAGATGTTTGTGTCACCGCCTCATTCCTTTTGTTTATGTCTAGGTTTTGTTTCCAACCATGACTTGGGTTGTTCTTCCACCTCTTTCCATGATAGCGGGTTTTTTGTCCATGTATGCTCCATTTTCTTTAGCCCACGACCATATTTTGATCCCTGTCATAGTTGCTTAGTCCCTATGTATGCTTCCATTCTTGTCCAATTCTACTTACCAATATATTAGGTTTCTACTTGGTTATGTTCCCTCTCTAAATTCGGCAACCCCTTCATTCTAATTGGTCAACCATTTCAAGTCTAGGCATTACTTTTTGTTCTTGTGGAAAATTGCTTTCGTTGGAAACTCATTCAGTTCCAAGAATGTCGTACTCTAGCCCACCTTTCTCGGCTTGTGGTTTTCCCAAGATCTAAGTATATCATGAGTGGAACAGTGATGAGATTCCAAAAATGTCCAAGCTTTCCTTCACCTTTCTTAAGCTTTGATCTGGATGCTCCTTGTAATTCCCATGTTCATCTTCATCTTTCTTGTGCTTTTTTAGAGAGTTTTTGATCTTTAGCCTCAATTTCTAAAATTATGAGTTTCATTAATCTTGATACCCTTTACTTGGAACCAATTGTAGAAGCTATCCTTCATGACAAGGGACTGTTACCATTTCTCAAGTTGCTCTCCATTATGGATTGGTACATTAACATGGACTTCGCTTCTTCCTAGGAGAATGGGATGGTCATCATCCATGGTGTCGACTTTCAAGTGGACGTAGACCTCTTGGCAGAACTCACTGGACAACTGGCCATGGCACGTATGGTGAGAAGAGATAAACATAATTGGGAGGTTGAGCTAAGCTAATTCAAACTAAATTTTCCATTGAGGAGAACCATAAAGCAAGGAATATTTTGTAGTGATCTTCCCACTCCATGGAAGGAAGTCATGAAACCCATTATGGAATACATTATGATGGATAATCCCAATTCTCAGCTTCATAGTTTTCACATCTTATTTTTCAACCACTTCATGGAATCCAAGCCGTTCAATATCCCCAAGTTCCTTTTTCTGTCAATGGACTACACCATTACCTCAACTCATGCCAAGAAAGAAGAAGCTTGGCCTTCTCACCAAGGCCTATTCAAGGTGTTGTATGCTTTTCTATTGGAAAATTTTCCTAAGGGAAACATTGTGAATCAGGATACACAAGCGAACAATACTGAGGATGACATTTCTTCAACTTTGGCTTCTAGGGTTTGAGGATCCAAGAGGAAGAGGTTGGAGGACAAGTATCAAAATATTTATCTTGCAAGGAAGAGGGTCAAACTAGAGGTTACTCCCATGATGATTTCCTAGCATCTCAAAAACAAAGAGCTTCAGAGTCCTAGGAAGTTGAAGGAAACTAAGGAAACCAATGAGTACGATTCCAATGACTCGATGGAGAAGTTCCTATAGAATTACATAATCAAGACTACTTCAACTACAATTGATCATTTGGAAATTGCCCATGCTGCTATTGGAGGAGCCATTTCATAGTTGAAAGAGCATAGGAATGCTCTTAGCCTTTTGTTCTATTGTGATAGCTTTGATGAAGATACTCCCACAAAATCCATCGATGCTGCTAATCCTGAAGATAAGGAGGATGAAGTTGTGGAGATTTCTAAGGATATCTTTAAGGATTCTCCTAAGGATGACATCAAGGAAGTGAAGGAAGTGAAGAAAGAGGATGTTTTTGAGCCCACTACTGCCTGAGTGGCTTCTTTGTTGTTGTTTTTATCCCTTTGGGGTTTCTTCCTTTTTGGTTCTTAACTATTTTTTTTTTCCTCTGCTAAAGTTGATCCTCAAGGATGCTATTTTTGTGAATTATGCATCCTTTTCTATCCTAATGTTATAAGGCATTAGGGTGCCTTTCAAATGCCCTCTTTAATGAAATACTTTAACTTACCAAAAAAAATCTCTCCATAAATGCAAGGGTTCCATCTTACCCATCTCCAATTCTACAGGTGCATCTTCTATATTTTTTCTATTTTTCTCGATGTGAGGCCTCAAAGTTCTTACAAATTTAGGGGCTTTACCAACATTGAGAGCTTTCAAATTTTCTAAAAATTTATTTTCTGGGTCATATCTCCATCTCTATGGAAGCTCTATAAGCCCTAATTTGCTTACTGCTTTAGCAATTTGACCATGTTTCCCCTTCCCTATAAAATTGATCTCTTCTACATTATGAGGGTATTTGACTATACATTTTTCATTTGCCTAGAACCAAAGAAGGAATTAATGAAATCAACCTACATGCAATACTCTAATGCTAGTATCTGGCTAGTCACATAATGTGGTAGTAGAAATGGCTTCTCTGTGAAACCATATAGCCTTATTATTGTTCCCTCAGTTAGTATTTACTAGTCACCCTCCTTAGCTTGTGGTATTATCAACAATTCTTTAGCTAGTGGAGGAATCCTAGGAAATTGAATGTAGATGATATTTAGGGCTGGTCCCAAAAATTCCCCATTGTAAATATGATATAATTCTTCCTAACTCAAAACCTTTGTCCATGTGTAAACTGGTATAAGGTTACCCTCTTATTTTTTATCTCTAACCTCTATCTAGGGCATCTCTTGCCTTGTTGCAACCAAAAATATCCATGCTAGATTTGAGCAATGTATGAACGAAGCAGGTTGAGAATTTTTATTCATGGCAACCAACTATTCATAGATCCTTTTAGAAAGGAAATTAGGCCAATTAAAGTAGATAAGCTTAGTATTATTATCAAAAATTGACATGTCATACATTTTTATGTTTGAGATGCAATAGGCCACAACTATATGCCAATCATATATGTTGATGGTTGACTCCAACCCTGCTAATACTGCTAACATGGAGTAAAGCTCTGGATTGACAAAATGACTTATACCAATTGGAGGTTTTGGGAAGTCGAGATTTGACACTTAGCATTTTAATTTCCTATTTAACCAATCTAGAAAGAATTCTCCATTTTTAGGATGCTTTATCAGAGAGTAATATTTTGTCTGGTCCTCTATGTTAAAAGGATTAGGGTTGACATGTGGGTTTCTACCCATGGCAAAAAGTTGATAGGAAAAATAAGGAGTTATCTTAAAATGGGTTTTACCATTAGTATTTTTAACTGCCCTATTTTTTAGGTCATAGAATTTCACAATTGTGGATATGAGCTTAGGACATGGATGAATAGAATCACACATGTAAAAATATAGGAGAGAGAATATCGCACAGATAGAAGTTCTTGGAGTAGAAAATCCCCCTAGTACTTGTTGTCCACATCTCTCCTTAGCTTATTTCTAGTTTTTCGTGTCATAATAGTGTTAGCTATCATGCTTGCTACATTGAGATATGATGCTTGCTACATTGAGATGCCATTGTGGTATGTTATTCTCTCCATTAGATATTTATTTTGAGGATGAATATGCCATTCCATCTCTTTTGATTGCCTATAGATGCTCTTCAAAGCTTAGAAAATATTACTAGATCTTGCTCTAGTATTATTTGAGTGTTTTTTTGCTTGGTATTTGTAAACTAAACAACCAAAAACCCTAGATTTTATTAGCTTTGCATGCTACCAACTACAATTAATGTAGTAGATGAATTGTTATTAAGTTAGTTCAAATTTTGAAATGGGTAAAAACAATGAGAAGCTTGCATGAGAAGTTATATTGTGGTATGGAGCCTTGCTCTTGGTTGCATTTAATCAACTACCTTTTTTACTTTTCCTTTGCTTTCCCATGTGGTGTGGAACCTTGCTCTGGAGCGCATTTCAAAATTTACACAAGAATTTTGATCACATTGAATGTGTTCTAGAGCTAGCTAGTGTTAAGTACAGCCTAAAGCAAGTGGATGTTGGGTTGCATTACAAGTCTCACCTCTTTGCCATTTTGACCACTGACTATGGCCTAGGACATAAAATACCTTTTTGTGATTGCTTAGATGCAGGACTAAGCCTAGTTCCAACCAATATATTATTTGATGTTTCATTCTATGGGATATGACACAAAATATTGTGTAGGGCATTATGCTTCATAGATATGACTACTTTTTCTTGGCTAAGATATGACTATAGGTTGCAAACCTATTTTTTCTTTTTTTCTACAACTTAAAAGAAATGGCATATAATACGATATTGTACATAAAATACAAGGTGAGAAATTTTACTTAAAAGTATAGCTTAATGTGGTAGCCATTGATTGGAATTGGCTACAAATTCCCATATTGGTCTTAGAGTTGGAAGGCATTGCTCTATTTGACTGCAGTTATCACAAATGGAACTTCCTAGAATGCATTAAATTTTTGGTGTTTTCTTGGTTTAGCTTTCTCAACATTCCATCTTAAGACTAAATATCCAACTCTGAATTTCTTGTAAGTGGATATTTTATCAAACCAACCCTTTTTCTATGTCAAATGCTTCTAAAATTAATTGTAGGCCTCATCCCTCTATTCTTCCACCTACAACAATTGAGTTAGACTTGATTTCACAGGATCATTTTTTATCAATTTAGTTGAACTAGCTAGTTGATTCTATCATTTTTTATCAATTTATAAGGTGTGCATATTGATCTATTTGTTGTTATTATATCATCCCATAGGATTTGATTCAAAAGCAAGTATCAGCTTATTTTATTATCTTCTAAGGACATTTTCAACATTATGAGTAGATTTTTGTTGGTTGATTATGCTAATCCATTCTCCTATGGATAATAGTTAGAAGATTTTTTTAAGCAAATACCATATTTGCTAGCAAAATCAATGTATATTACCCCTATGAAGGCTGGACTATTATCGCTCACCAAAGCTTTAAGGATGGAAACATGGTGACCAAGTTTTCAATAAATTTTATGACTACATCTTGATTAGACTTCTTCGTCAGAATTGCCTCAACCCATCTAGTGAAATAATCTATGGTAGTTAGGATGTATTTGTGTCTTGCTGAGAAATTATGATTTATTTCTCCCATAAAATACAGTTCCCACTACTAAAATGGTTGCTCTACCGAAATTGGTTGAAGAGGCAATGATGCATTCCTATTCCTCCCTACATATCTTTGATATTTATCACATGATCTTACAATTTTGAAGGCATCAGATAAAATAGCAGGCTAATAATATGCAGCCCCTATAAAATTTAATGTAGTTGTCCTGCCTAAATAATAACCTGTTGATAATCTATCATGGAATTCCTTCATGATATTATATTTTTGGTCTTCTTTAACACATCTTAAGAGTACTTCATTTAGGTTCTTTCTATATAGTCCTTTAGGCAATAGAACATAGTTCAAGGCTTATAGCCTATACCTCCTTTGTGAAGCATTGAGATTTTTGGGTACCTTCTTATTTGAAAATAGCTTGTGAGTTGATCAACACAATCTACTCCTTCTGAGGTAGTGTTCTCATTATGCTCTAACTCTAGAATCTGGTAGGCTACCTCATATTTGAAGTGCACCTTGGCAACTAATTCTTGACATAGGGATATTCCTATAACCAACTTGGTAGGATGAATTTCTATATCAAATTCTTGAATATTTGTAATCCACCCTTTCCTTTTCTCACCAAGCTCTCCCTGTAGGATAAAATTTTAGACATTAGGATGCACTACACATACCTGAGTTTTTTTTTTAGCCAGATATTGCATAATTTTTTTAGTGACTTTATTATTGCAAACACCTATCTTTTTATAAAATTTTACTTCCTTTGATATTCATGAAGAGTATGACTACAAAATAATATAGGGTTTTCATTACCTGCATCATCTTTCTAGGTTAAAACTACGACGTAGCTCTCTTCAACTCCATATGCATATAGGATGAAATATTTATTAAAATATGGGATAATAAATACTAGAGCAATAGAAATGGCCTATTTTATTGATTCAAAATATTTATTCCCCTTTTTGTTCCATTTTAAATCAACATCCTTCTTAAGCATATTAGAAATGGACCTAACAATATGAGCAAATTCTAAAATAAAGTTTTTGATAAAATTGATCTACCCAAAGAAATACTATAGGGCTTTCTTATTCATTAGAATGGGGGATTCAATATTTATTTTATTCTATCTATATCAATAGACATTACCTATTTGGACACCATATGCCCTAATAACTTGCCTTTGTGGATTACAAATATTGATTTTTTGGATTCAAAGATATTCCAAATTATCTGCATTTTTGAAACACTTGCTCTAGATGCTCAAGATGTTCCTACATTTTATGAGAAAAAAATTTCATATCATCCAAATATATTAATATTGTCTCCTTGATAATTTCACCAAAAGCATAATCCACGGATCTCTAAAAAGTAGCACCAAAATTGGACACATCAAATGACATCCTTTGATAGGCGAAAGTACCCCCGAAAGTAGTGAAAGCAGTTTTGTATTGGTCCTCATATTTTACCCAAATATGATTATATCCAAAGAAACTATCTAACAAGAAAAACCTCTCAGCATTGACAACCATTTGTATAATATGATAAATCTATGGAAATGGGTAATGGTCCTTGAGAGATGCTTGATTTAAGTTTGTGAAATCCATACAAAGGTGGATATCTCCATTTTTTCTTACTAGAAGAAAATTGGCAACCCATTTAGAGTGCTTAACAGGATAAACATTTTTTTCTTTCAATAGCTTAAGCAACTCCCATCTCATGATTGCTTCAGTCTTAGGATTTACAAGCCTTTGTTTCTACCTAAATGGCCTAGCATAAGGTACTAGCTCTACAGTATGTTGGTTAATACTTTTATCATAAACTTTCAAGTCATCATAATACTAGGCTATGATGTTTGGATGTCGGAGGCACAAAGCCTTGAATCATTCCACTTATTTTTTAGAGCATTGAATACCAACCTTGAGCCTTTCCCTTCTTCAATTTTGATTTCCTTGTAAATCTTATCATCTATTTTCATCTGCTTTAGTTTCTTCCCATATTCATTGTTAAAATACTTTCTAAGGTGATCATCCCCTTAGGTATATGATTATTTTTTAACTATATAATTTCTTGTTGCTCAATTTCTTGATATGTATCCATATATGAAATGATGCAACTTGCCTCTCACACTAATAAATCAACAATCTATTAATCATTTTCAAACACATTCCAAAATCTAAATTTTTGAAAATAAGCTTAAATATTTTAAATTTAGCTGATCGATAATCCAAGGATGGGGATAAATTATAGCCTCTAGAAGCTAAAGTATCTGCTAAAATATTGTGCTACCTTGGAACATAAAAGTTTAAAGCATTGAAGGAGTTCATCAAATCCCATACTCTATTTTTATAGATCTTTAAGTAGTGATGCTTGCTATTACACTTTTCTGTGACTTAATTCACAACCAATTATGAATCACCATATATATCTAGCATCTTAATGCCCATATTATTTGTTTGCATAAGAACTAAGCACAAATATTCATATTCAATAGTATTATTGGTGCAAGACCAAGTAAATTTGTAAGAAAGATTTTAACTCCCTTTGAAGGAGATTTAAAAACTACTCTAGCCCTGACTCCATTCTTACATATTGCTCAATCCAGATCTTTGATTCTCTCAATATCTAATTGGATATGGCAAGAGTCTTTTTATATGATTCGAAATATATGCTATGTGTTCCCATTCCTATCTTAAGTAGGCTATGATCATCTCTGAAAGGTAATCCATATTCTACCTCTAAATATTTAAGAAGATCTACTAACTCTCGCTCTTCCATCACAAGGTGATTATACATATCTTCTTCAATTTTCTCAATATGATAAGCAATTGGCTTTTCGATATTTAACCTTATACTTTTATTTTTGTAAGAGATCATCATGCTAGAATAGTCAAAATACATTAACCATCTATATTGGTAGTGAATTCTCTAGAAAGACATAAAACAAAGTAAGGTTCTAGGTCTACTACTACAATTTCCTACATAATAATAACTTTTGGATCCCTGTGTAATCTCATTATCACATTTTTTACAACTCTAGTGGTCTTAATTGGTGTACCATTCAGTAGCAACACTCAGACAAGAATGAGTGTAATCCATTCCTATTTCATCACAGACTGCTTTAGGCATGACTATAGTTGAAGCCCTTGAATCTATCATATAGTTGTGGATAATCCAACCTTCCATTCTCAAAGAAATATAAAAGGGAGGGGGTTTGTTTTTCAAGGTTGTTGGAGTCATCTTTTCTTGGCCATGAGACATGCTAAAAATTGTGGTAGTCTATTTTTCTTAAGAATTCTTGTTTAAAGAATCCTTGAGTAGATCAATCTACCCAAGGATGAAAAGAGTGTCATAAATATTTTCTCTTTAAGGAGTACTCTTTAGCTTTTCTACAATATTAAACTCAAACTTTTCTAGAGGATATTTCTCATAATTCCTCTTTGGCTCACCATACTTTCTCTTGTATTGTTGGGTAGCTTCTATTCTCTATCTCTTGGTGATGGAAGGAAACTTCAACTTCTCTTATGCTTCATATTTAGAACCCACTTGTTCTTTATTATTTTCCTTCTCATACTACCTTGGGGTGCTCATTTCTTTTCCTTGGCCCCTAGGAATTGGATCCCTCTTCTCATTTGCCTATGGAACTAAGAAATTATTATTATTTTGCAGGGGTAGTTCTTTTTTCTTCTAGGAGGGAACCTAGAATTGAACCATTTTTTGTGGATCTATCTCCAATATTTTTTCAAATCTGGTCATGACAGAAACTAACTCTTATTCAAAGGGATCTTGTGTGGCTATAACTTGTTAAGGTTTCCATAGCATATTGACTCTTCCCTTTTGAGTTATCTTAGCTTTTTTATGGCTTTTTGCACATGGTGTTGGTACATTACACAAGTGTCAAAATCATGAGGATCATTACAAACTAGGCACCAAACATTCACCAAACTGGTCTCAAGGAGGAAAAATGCATTAACCTTGGGCCCTATATTACTATTAGTACCAAGCTTCTAATCCTTATTAATATATAGGAATATTATTTTGTAAAACATTTCTATTTCTCTATTTTCCATTGCATTCACCTTGTTATTGATTATTTTTAGGGTATTCTAAATATCAAGCAACATAGTTGATTCTTGGAAATTTTGAGATGAGAGTGGAGGAAAAGGAATTGAGGTAGATGTTGTTTTGGGAGGAGAAATTGGAGTCATTTGTAGAAATGATGATGATAGGGGTGGAGGATCCATATATAAGGGTGTTGATGATCTAGTTTGAGGTGTAAACTGAGGAATATTGGAGCAATAAGGGATGGTCATATTTGGGGAAGCCTTCCTATATATAGGAGAACATTCTCTGCTTGTACAATTGTATGGTAAAATTGTGGAAATGTATTTATACCTAGATACTAAGTTTATAACCCTAGGTTTGATCCAAGGGCTCTGATATAATACATAAAAGTAAGGAGAGTAGTTGGTCTAGCTTTAGGAGGAATTATTTTCCATGCTCTACTAAACCTCAAATTAAAATAAGATATTAACTCTTATTGATGTTTTTGCATAGTTATAAATTGGTTTAGGAGGGAGAAAGGGTCGGTTCACAAAAGGACCAACTAATGCAGCCCATGAAATGATGTTGTTGTCTTCTAAGGTTCTAAACCAGTGAAGGATTTTTCCTCTAAAGGATAGGGCTAGAATTTTGATAATGATATCTTCATTTCTAATATTTTGGATGGCTACTAGATTTAATATATCTTGATAGTGCTCATAAGTAGTCTTACCCAAACCATCATATGTAGGTATAGATTTTGATACAACCTTAGGGATATCATGCATAAGGGTGAGTCCTAAAGGACTAGAGATATCCCAACTAGGGTACTTCTATGGAGGCTGGTTATGGTTTATATTCTACTATTGAGGTTTTTAATGGGGTTGATCTTGGGGAAAAATGGTGTCTTTATGGTAATTGGACTTCTTCAAAAGGTGAATCTAGGGATAAGCTTCTTGTATGCCTAGATCTTATAGATGGTAGCTCAAATAATGAAATAGTTTTTTGATTCTTCCTAGTGGATGACCTAGTAAACATAAAAAATGAGATACTAAAAGGGCTTTCTAGGTTCTTTATTTTAGGGAGTTTTCAAGTGAAATTACTTTCACCACTTGGTGAGATCAAGATAATTCACTAAATATTGATTTCTCCAAGATAATGAAAAAATTAATATCTAGTGGACAAATGAACATTCTATGAATAGGGTTCCATCGAGTGTGCCAAAATTTTTTGGGGTCTATATTGACACTAGGACAGGACCCTAAACTATGACTATTATCTATGGAAATATTAATAAGCTAGCACCCACTAGTCACATTCCAAACCTCAACATTGGAAGAATAAAATTACTTTGATTCAACCTATAGGGTAAGCTAGTATACCTCATCAACTTTATGGATATTGATTCATTTAAGCTTAGTTAAATGTATATAAGATAGGGATAGAAATGTAAGGGTTAAGAAATAATGAATTAATAGTGGATGGATGAAGCTAAAAACATAGGCATACATAGATAACCTTATAATATCTTAACTTTCATAGACATAATTGAAGCTAACAATATTCAAGATTTAGTTATCTTTGGCATTAAAATCAATTGCATACCTCAAGAATTAATCCAAACATCAAGAGTATTAATAATCCAAATTAACAGAATTAGACTAACACCCTGACTAACAAAAATAGAATTATTTTCAAGCATGCATTCATACATGAATCATTCCAATTTTCTCTAAGTTAGCAATACAAATTGATAGAATACACTAATCATAGCAGTAGTAGCATGACTTTACAGGGTAGAAAAAGAAGATGCAAATCTAAGGCAAACACTTCAAGTAATGCTCCTTTCATTAATAAATAGAAAATATATAGTAGTAGTGGAAGCAAAAACTTTAGGGAAAACCTTTTGAAAGGAGTTCATGGTCTCTATTTATAGTTTTTACAATGAATTTAAAAAAAATAGAGCATTACAAGGAAAAGTGAATTATCAACTAGTGTGATGTTGATGTGGCAAACTCATATTTGATTCATGAAGATAGGAGTGAGTCTGATTTATAAATCTTCTACAACTAGCCTCTACAACTTGCTTATCCTTCATGGGTTCCAGCTATGTAATCTTACCAAGAATGCATCTGAGCTATATCCTATTCTTGTAGTCCTTTCTTAGCCATTAATTTGTAATTAAATCTATATAGGAATATTGAACACATTTAGCTTCTCAACTTGAAAATCCTAGCTTAGATTTATCATCTTTGTTTCACAATTATATCATCATTCTATACACAATAACCTATGGACTCATTACAACTCATTGATCTATCTTCATATGATTGAGATCTAGTCTTTAGAATGGACTTGTGTGTTTTTTATGTTTGCAACCGAGGTTTCATCCTTCCTCTACTTTAGAGTTGCATGGTTGCATGTCTTTTTCATGCTTTAGCTAGTGTTGGTTGTGTATACTATGGCTTAGATTATCTTACATTGCATGGTATATGGTTGTATTTCTTTCTTTGTACTTGGCTCAAAGTAAATTGTAGTGTAGCATATAAACCATTCTTTAGATCACATTTTGAATTGCAACTGCTTGGTAGTTGACCATGTTGACTACAACATGGGGCTTAGTTGCATGGTGTACGGTTGCAATTCCTCCTTTGCACTTGGCTCAAAGTGAATTTTGTCTTTGGCACTAAAATAACACTCTAGACTACATTTATAATAATAATGTTGGTTAGTTTGACTATGTTGACTATAGCCTAGAGACACCATGCATTGGATGACACTGAGGTTAGTATGGCCTAAAAACACTTGGTTGAATGCATCCTGGATACACTCAAATGAGTGTCCTGGAGATGACATATAGTTGTGTCACATTTTAGATTTCACGAATGAGCAATTTTACCATGCTAACTGTGCTCTAGAGCTAGATGCAACCTAGGGAAACTTGGATTAGTGTGGCCTACAGACACTTGTTCAACACTTAGCAAAATTTTATATTTTTTGCAAAAATATTTCTTATGTAGCATTTTGGACCTATAGGATGGAAACAAGATAAAATATGGGAAGTGAAGAGGAGTAAGGAAGTGATCACTAAAGAGGAAACATTGGAGCTTTTTATTTGTAAAGGTAACTACATCTCAGATCTAGTTTTAAAGGCATTAAGTGTTTAGCTTTGTGATGGTATAAATTTTGTTGGATGTCTTATTTCTTAGTATATCTTCTCTGTGTTTGTTGGTTTAACTTTATATCTTGTAACCATGGTTTTAATTTCATGCCTTTAATTTTTATCAATCACTTGGTTGTTGTTAAATGAGTTTTAGTTTTAGCTTTTATATCCTTCATTTTGGTTCAAGCTTTTGATTAGACTGGTGTGCAGTTGGATATTTTTACATACTATTATAGTTTGTGTACATCATCTATACTTAAGTTTTCTAGGGTATGCTTCTACATGTGAATGCATATGTAATAAGAATGATCCTCTCAAGGTCTTTAAAGAGAAATGAAGTGCTAAACTAAAGAACTTAACTATAGGGAAAATCATGGCCTGTTATGTCATTGTTGTGCAAGGTGGTTAGCACCTTTAGTCTCCTTAAGTTTTCTCTTGCTTAATCTTTATTATGGTCTATGAGCTATGATGTTTTCATTATGTTGCATCATGATTTTACTCTAGCTTTATGCTTTTTTCTTTTGAAATCTATTTTGTGGTTGATCCACGTTTATCTTTGGATACTCCTATGCACTAGTACAAAATTGTGAATGTTTAGTTGATTAAAGTATGGGAGTCTTATTAGTGGATAAAGATTCATTTTGCTTGAGGGTAGTCAGGGTTATGCATAGTGGTGAATATTCACAAATTGGGTGAATATTAGGATTTCCAAAATTGGAAATTGGTGAATATGAGGATCCTCGACGTTGGCCCATTCACCTAAAATTTTTAGGACCAATTTTTTCTTAGGGTCAATTTTCCATAATATATATCCAAACATAGACATATGTGTACTCGTTGGAAATCTCTTTTCAATCCTAATACAATGGTATTGGTTTTATGAAGTTATAATATGATTTAATAGGTCCAAAATAGCCCCAAATATGACCTTAAATTTTAGGTCTTAAAATGCCCAAAATTTGGTATGAAGATGCTCGATTTGATTTGCTTAGGATTCTCCATGATTCACCTTGATTTTGATTAGGATTCACCATTTTTTTACAAGTACATTTTGATTCCAACCCCTTATGCATAACTCGGAGGGTAGTTTTATTTTATATAATGATCCATAAATAAATATATGCATGGAAATAAAATTTTCTTACCATTATTATTATTTTATGATGTTTTATTTTGATCAACTTAAAAAAAAATGGAAATCTAGAATTAGAGAAATCTTATTTAATGTTTTTTAAATATTCTTTTCATCTTAATATTTAAAATATTTAAATATTGTTGGAAATAAATTTAGTAGGGTTTATTATATGGAATCAAATGCATGAATTTTCATATGTTTTTTTTTTTTTTTTTATGAATGTTAAATTATTCATTTAAGAGAGGATGTTGTTGCTTGGAAGAAAATCTGATTTGGGATGGGTTTTATTTTATAATAAGAGAAAGGATTTCTGGTTTATAAAATAATTATAATGGTTTCATGAGACTTTAGTAGGTAGGGGAACCATTATAGATAGAAGTATGGAATTCTCTCCATGACTATTTGAAATGTATTTTGCATGGTTGACTGTATTTATACATAGAGTGAAGAACACAAGCTTATATTGAGAGCGGGGGTGAACAATATAAGATAACTTTTTACTTTTATTTTTCAAACAATATTATGTAATATATCAATAGAAATATCAACAGTAGTAATCAAAGCAATGCATAAATCACCACACACAATAAAGAAACCAATTTAATGTGGTTCACCCAATGTGGTCTGCTCCATGGAGAAAATATTTCACTAATATTTTCTCAACAAATCTATTGGGAATCATTTCCCTATTACAATGTTTATGGAACTCTATCTAAAGGAGATACCAATACCCTAATCAATTTTGTGGATCTCTATCCACAGGAGACACCAATACCCTTAGCTAGTTCATGGATCTCTATCCACATGAGAACTCCTTCTCCTCTGCTCTGGTTGGTGATCCTCTAGAAGACTACTACCTCCACTACATTGGCTTATGGATATATTTCTATAAAATACTCAACCTCACTCAGAATATCTCTATCATTACTACCCTAGCTAATATAACTCTATCCACTAGATACTACTATCCTCTACTATATCATCTCCAAATATTACTCTTAGCTCTGTCTCAAATCTAAACTAAAAATAGTCCTTTGGTCTAGCACAAATATTCTAAATATTTGTCTCAAATATGCACTAAACATTTCCCTTCGGTCTAGCGCAAATCTCGTCAATATCTATCTCAAATCTGCACTAAACATAGTCCTTCAGTCTAGCACAAATCTGCTCAATATTTGTCTTTCATCTGATACAAGCCTATCCTCAAATATACACCAAACTTTGTCCTCAAATTTGTCCTCAAGCCTTAACACAAAGCTTGATCCAATCACAAATCAACTCTGCTAGATCTGTCCCAAATATTAACTCAAGGTTTGAACAAATCAATCAATCAACTCTGCTCTCAAGTCTTCTCAAAGACTTACCTTAAATCTGTCCACAAGTCCTCTCTAGAATTTATCCAATCTACTCTCATTCTCTATCTTCAAATTTGTATTGTAATCTTCCACAAAAGCTCACACTAATATGTCCACAAGTCTTCTCCAAGACTTACCTCAAATCTTCTCAACAAGTTCTCACTAGAACTTGCTCAATCTACTCAACAAGTCTTCACAAAGACTTACCTCAAATTTGCATTGTAATATTCCACAAAAGCTTACTCAAATCAGTCCTTAAGTCCACTCTAGTACTTACTCAAATCATATCACAAGCTTTTACAAAATATTATTCAACTCAACTCAATCTATCATAGAAAACTTCTTCAATCACACAAACAAGCTTCACATAGAATCTTGTTTAATCTTACAAAAACATATAGAGAATGGTTAGAGACTCAATATGCTTCACACTCACAAAAATGCTCAATCACTTTCAAACTCTTTTGTTTAACCACAAAAACATATAGATAATGGTTAGAGACTCAATATGTTTCACACTCAATCACTTTCAATCTCTTTCTCAAATTAGTAATGAACAATTTGTTTTACAAAACTTGAACTATCACTCCAACACTTCCAATCAACTAAGCCCAATCAACTCCACTCAACCAATCACTCAATGAAAGCTTAGTCAACAATGCTTATCAAAAAAACCTTACATAAAAATGATACACATGATATTTCATAAAAGATAGTCCTCAAATTCACATAACAATGATACTCATGATCTTTCACAAACCCTAACCAAGCATATGAAAGCTTACTCAATATTTCCAACAATGCTTATCAAACAAGGTTTCTAGTATCAACTTTCATTCCAAAAAACCCACATCAATCAACATTGGATTTCCTAAAAACCAAACTCAACAATGCTTATCAAACAATCCTTTTCGCTCCAACTTAGCATTCACAATATCCAACAATATTTCACTCACAAGGAAGATATGCCCATACCTTTTACTTGATGGAGAAATGACCTCAAAACCTGTCTCAATCACAATCACTCTCTTTGCCAATCTCAAAGGTTAGATAACACAAATTTGTCCTTAATATTTTCTTTCAAAAATATTTCACCAAGTCAAAATATCAAAAATCAACTATACCTTATTTCTCCTTTTAAATCAATTTCAACAAAACATATAACACCCTTGGCACACCTTATGAAGCAGAGTTGCATTAACCAAGACATATAAGATCCACAGAAAAATAGAAAATAGAAAAAATGCCAAAAGCTTTCTAATATTCCTTGCTTCAGAGAATGGAGCTTACAAAGATTAACTAATTACAAATTCAAAATTCCTCCCTTTTGAACTAGTTTTCCCTTTTCTCGCCTAAAACCATCTATTTCAAATTTGAATTGTGGGGGCAACTTACCAAGGTCATAACTTCACGCTCGTTTCTCTGATTGACTAGTATTGGATGTTTTCATAAAGGGCATGAGATGAACTAAGTGAAGTGAGACTTAACTTATCACACTAAGGCTTATGTCTCACTAAAAATCCTCAAATTCGGCCTCTAGGCCTTCAAAATTCACCTACAAGTTTTACTAGTTTTACTAGAAGGAATTTTCCACTAGTTTTTGACAAGGTAGAAGACACTAAAATTTACATCTCCCAAACCGCTCAGGATATTGGGATGATTCTTTCGACGTTGGGTCAATTTCTCCATCCTCTAAACAACTAGACAAAATTTATAACAAAATTAAACAATTACAAATTTTTGGGTGATGCAAGATCACTCTTACACCATTGGATGCTCCTACATCACCTTATTACACATTTTATAAACTTTAACCACTCAAAAATCAAACACAAAAATAAAAATTTGCATACCCTTGTATCTCCCTTGTATAACTCATAAACCCTTTTAAATATGAAATTTTCAATTATTGAAACTTCAAGAAATTTAAAAATTAATTTCCACCTTTGCAATTTTTGGATGCAATGTTAAACCTTAGCAATGTGAGTGCATACCTTAGTAAATCCACCAAAAATTGCCTCTATAGGTTTCGAACATGCAAACCCCTCCTTCCAAGCATATTTGCACAGTGTGTGCCCACCAAGTGGGCTACATGCCTCCACATAAAGGGAAATGCATGTGCCTTCCCTTTGTTCCTCTTTGAGGGTGCATACCAAAACCTTCTCCTCTTGCAAAATGAAAACCGTGTGAATCAAACCCTTAACCTTTCACCTGTGAATGTCTTGGCACAACCCTTGGCTGCCAACCATGCTACCCAGTAGCTTGCAATGTAAAGTGGGCTCCCCACTTACTTGTTCCTAGGTTTGCCTCCTTAATGTTTTTAAAACACACGATTCTGCCTCTTTACCTTGTGCACAATTTTCTATAGCATTCGATGGATCGCATGGATAAAGTTTTGAAATAAAACTTGCCCCTTTTATATGCAATGTGCCATGTGCTCAAAACATCGATGATATTTTTAAATTCAATTTAATTTAAATTAATTAAAACTTTGTGCCCTTATAACCCTAACCTTAGGGTTATTTAAATTAAATCATAAACTAATTTATAATTAAATTATTATAATTAATTTATAATTAATTTAATAACTCAGAGTTAATCAAATTAAATTATAAATTAATTTATAATGAAATTATTATAATTAATTTAAATATTTAGGTCTTGACCTTAGACCTTTAATATTATAATAAAATATTATAATATTATTTTTCTTGGGCCTTCCTATTGCTCTTTAGACCTCATCTGACCACCTTTAATATTATAATAAGAGGTATTATAATATTATTTCCCTTAGGTCTAGAAGCACTCTTTCTCTTGCACTACTTACTGAAACTGATTCTTGACATCCTTCCTTTTGCCCTGCTCATTGAAACTGACTCTTGACATCAATGACAACAATAATTGCTCATATTTCCAAAAATCTCCCCCTTTATAATTGATGGCAACCCATTTACCTTTTATCATTTTATTTACCTCTTTCTTTTCTGCTCCCCCTGACTGAATGATCTCCCCCTAACTCAAATCTCTCCCCCTTTGTTATCAATGGAAAAGGGCCACCTTTGGGGCTTGGGACTAAGAATGAAACTCTTATCTTAGTCCCTCCCCCACATCCTCTTGAGGTGGTTAATTTTGGGGTGGGAGTATCTCTACTCCTAGCATGCACTGATCTTTACCTTTGTCCACTTTCTTCCTTGTCATATTCTTCTGATTCCTTTGACTATTCATGTTCCTGCTTGTCTCTATAATTTTTTCTCTACACCACTTTGTTGTATGTCCACTATTATTGCACTTATAACACTTAATGTTGTTATTCCTTAAAGGTGCAAATATCTTGGGATTTTTCCTGGTGAAACCATATCCATTCCTATCATGAACCCTGTAATTTACTACCTTGTGCCCAAACTGATTACAAGAGTAGCAATACCCTTGAAAAAATTATATGTTTCTAAAATTCCCATATTCTTGTCTTTCATATGTCCTGCACTATGTAGCCTTGTGCCCAAACCTATGATATGAGAAGCATAATCCATTGAAACTACCTTGTATTGACCCCATTGGTCTCTTAGTCTCTTTTACCCTATGTTGCTTCATGTTCTATCTGTTTCTCATTTGTGCATTGTTCTTTTCCTTATTGAACTTTCTAATGTCCAACTCATTCTCAGAAGTCTCACTCTTCTTACACTCTCTTCTTCTAAAGATTCTTCTTCTTTGGATCTTGATATTGACTTCTCTCCTTGTTCCTTTTGTATCTTTTCAAAACCAAGTCCTATTTTGTTTGACGAAGATCTTTGTACCTTTATAATCTTATCCAAGTTCTTTGAGCTTCTCCCAAACCTGTGTAGCTTGTCCTTGGACTCTTTTACTTCCTTCCTTAGTAAATCTACTTCATGCTCTAACCTTTCACATTATAAAACATTAGTCTCTAATCTCTTTTTAAAATTTCTTGTCTTGGCTATTGAGTTGGTTAGATCCTCTATAAGCTTTCATTTATCTTCATTGCATTCTTAAAATTTAAGCTTGATTTTTTAGTTCTACTTTCTTACCTCTCTTAATGCATCAAGGGCAAAAATAAGATCACCCTTAAGATCAACTTCTCCTTTCTCTGATTCTTCCTCTATTTGTTTGCCTTTGGGATCATCTTCATTCCTTTCTGATTTGTCTTCACTAGAAGCACCTTCTTCTTCTCTTATTGCCATAAGAAGACTTTCTTCTACTGGACCTTCACTAGCATCTTCATACTCATCTTCACTGAAACTGAATCCATTCCTTGTACAACTATCTTCAAGATGACCAAAGTTACCACATCTAAAATACTTGAGAATTATTGGTAACCTATTTCTAACCACTTCTTTTTCTTCTACCAAAAATAGAACTTCATCTTCATCATTTGAGGAACTTTCATCACTATCACTTGAACTCTTACTTGCCTTGTCTGCATAAAAACTTTTCCTATGCCTTTGGAAAAACTTCCTTCCTTGCTTGTTGTGTCCATCCCTGCTTTTATTTTGGTACCTATATTTTTCTATTTCCCTATTCTTATGATTCTATTTTTCTTCATCATTACTATTTCTAGCCTCAGGACAATCAGTTGTATAGTGACTATATTTACCATATTTAAAACATCTAACTAATTTTCTACCTTTATACTTTCTTGTGTCCTTGTTCCTTCTACCATAATTTGCTTCTTCATCACTGGATAACTCATTGCTTGAATCTGACTTCTTACCCTTTGTTTTATTAGTAATTTTTAAGGTTGCTTCTTTCTGGAAAATAGGTTCCTCTTTTATTCTCATATCAAAAGCTGTGAGAATTCCATGTAATTCATCCCTTGTCAAATGTTCAATATCATTTGACCATTCTATAGCTGAAATATTTTCACTATACCTTTTTGGTAGTGACCTTAAAATATTATCACAAACATCTATTTCTTCAACCTTAAGCCCAAGTCCTTGCATGGACTTAACAAAATCGTCCACATGAATTAGATATGCAACAATGTTTTCCTCATCCTTCATATTTAGGTCTTCAAATGTTCTCCTATAATTTTGTAACTTTACCCTTTTGACCTTTTTATCTCATTCATATATGACTTGCAACTTATCCCAAATTTACTTTGCTGATGTGCAATGCATAAACTTTATAAACTTTGTTTCATGTAATCCTCTTAAAATTTCATTTATTACCTTTGAATTACTTAGTTGTAGAATCTTACCATCTTTATCTATAGGTGGAGTTGCTAGTGGTATGTATCCATTCTCAATTGCTTCCCATATTTCATTTATAAGTGCCATTAGATGAAACTTCATCCTTGTACTCCAAAGTGCATAATTATTCCCATAAAACAATGGTGATGAATTCCTTGAAGATCCATTCTGAGAATTCATATGTGTTCTTATGAGCTTTTCCTTCAAGCTGTTAAACTCTTTCGAAGGAACCTACTCTAATACTAATTTAAGAACACAAACTTATACTGAGAGGGGGGATGAACATTATAAGACCACTTTTTAATTTTATTTTCTAAATAATATTATGCAATATATCAATGGCAATATCAACAGTGGTAATTAAAGTAATGCACAAATCACCATACACAACAAAGACACCAATTTAAAATGGTTCACCCAATGTGGTCTACTCCATAGAGAAAATATTTCACTACTATTTTCTCAACAAATATCTTGGTCCTTTACCTATTACAATGTTTATGGACCTTTGTCCAAAGGAGATACCAATTCCCTAATCAAATTCATGGATATCTATCCATAGGAGACACCAATATCCTTAGTTGATTCATGGATATCTATCCACAACTCCTTCTCCTTTGCTTTGGTTGGTGATACTCTAGAAGACTACTGCCTCTAATGCATTGGCTTTTGGATCTCTATCCACAAAAGGCTTTGTCCTCACTTAGAATATCTATGTCCTTACTACCCTATCTAATGGAACTCTATCCACTGGATACTAGTATCCTCTGCTCTATCACCTCCAAATCTTGCTCTCAACTCTGTCTCAAATTTGCACTAAACATAGTCCTTTAGTCTAGCACAAATCTACTCAATATTTGTCTCAAATCTGCACTAAACATAGTCCTTCAATCTAGCACAAATTTGCTCAATATTTGTCTCAAATATGCACTAAACATAGTCCTTCAGTCTAGCACAATTTTTTTCAATCTCTATCTCTAATATGGCACAAACCTATCCTCAAATCTACACCAAAATCTATCCTCAAATATGTCCTCAAGCCTTAATACAAAGTATGATCCAATCACAAATCAACTCTGCTAGATCTGTCCCAAACCTTAAATTAACGTTTAAACAAATCAATAAATCAACTATGCTCTCAAGTATTCTCGAAGAATTACCTCAAATATATCCACAAGTCCTATCTAGAACTTATCCAATCTACTCTCAATCTCTATCTTCAAATTTATATTGTAAGCTTCCACAAAATCTCACACTAATCTATCCACAAGTCTTCTCCAAGACTTACCTCAAATATGCTCAAAAAGTTCTCACTAGAACTTGCTAAATCTGTTCAACAAGTATTTACCAAGACTTACCTCAAACCTGCATTGTAAGCTTCCACAAAAGCTTACTCAACTCAGTCCTTAAGTCCACTCTAGGACTTACTCAAATAAGATCATAATATTTTACAAAATCTTATTCAACTCAACTCAATCTATAAAATAAAACTTCTTCAATCACACAAACAAGCTTCACATAGAATCTTTTTTAAATTCACAAAAACATATAGAGAATGGTTAGAGACTCAATATGCTTCACACTCACAATAATGCTCAATAACTTTCAAACTCTTTTGTTTAACCACAAAAACATATAGAGAATGGTTAGAGACTCAAATTGTTTCACACTCAATCACTTTCAATCTCTTTCTCAAAGTAGTAATGAACAATTTGTTTTACAAAACTTGAACTATCACTCCAATACTTCCAATCAACTCCACTCAAAAAATCACTCAATGAAAGCTTAGTCAATAATGCTTATCAAACAAACCTCACATAACAACAATACTCATGATCTTTCACAAAATATAGTCCCAACTTCACATAACAATGAGACTCATGATATTTCACAAACCCTAACCAAGCATATAAAAGCTTACTCAATATTTCCAACAATGCTTATCAAACAAGGTTTCTTGTATCAACTTTCATTCTAGAAAACCCACATCAATCAACATTGGATTTCTCAAAAACTAAACTCAACAATGTTTAGCAAACAATCCTTTTCACTCCAACTTAGCATTCACAATATCCAACAATGTTTCACTCACAAGGAAGATATACCCATATCTTTTACTTTATGTAGAAATAACCTCAAAACCTGTCTCAATCACAATCACTCTCTTTGCCAATATCAAAGGTTAGATAACACAAATCTATCCTTAATATTTTCTTTCAAAATATTTCACCAAGTCAAAATATCAAAAATCAACTATGCCTTATTTCTCCTTTCAAATCAATTTCAACAAAATATCTAACACCCTTGGCACACCTTATTACTCCTTTTATAAACTTTAACCACTCAAAAATCAAACACAAAAATAAAACTTTGCATACCCTTTTATCTCCCTTGTATAACTCATAAACCCTTTTAAATATGTAATTTTCAATTAATAAAACTTTAGGAAATTAAAAAATTAATTTCCACCTTTGTAATTTTCAGATGCAACCTTAAACCTTAACAATGTGAGCACATACCTTAGTCAATCCACCAAAAAATTCCTCAATAGGTTTCAAACACGCAAACCCCTCCTTCCAAGCACCTTTGCATAGCGTGCACCCACCAAGTGGGCTACGTGCCTCCACTCAAAGTGAAAGGTATGCACCTTCCCTTTGTTCCTCTCCGATGGTGTAAACCAAAACCTTCTCCTCTTGCAAAATGAATATTGTGTGAATCAAACCCTTAAACTTGCACCTAAGAACACCTTGGCGCATCCCTTGACTACCAACCATGCTACCCAACACATTGCAATGTAAAGTGGGCTCCCCACTTACTTGTTCCTATATCTACCTCTTTAATGCTTTTAAATCACATGTGATTCTGCCTCTTTACCTTGGCACACGATTTTCTATAGCATTCGATGGATCGCATGGATAAAGTTTTGAAATAAAACTTGCCCCTTTTATATGCAATGTGCCATGTGCTCAAAATGTCGACGATCTTTTTAAATTTGATTTAATTTGAATTAATTAAAAATTTGTGCCCTTATAACCCTAACCTTAGGGTTATTTAAATTAAATAATAAACTAATTTATAATTAAATTATTATAATTAATTTATAATTAATTAAATTACTCTTAGAGTTAATCAAATTAAGTTATAAATTAATTTATGATGAAATTATTATAATTAATTTAAATCTTTAGGTCTTGACCTTAGACATTTAATATTATAATATTATTTTTCTTGGGCCTTCATATTGCTCTTTAGACCTCATCTGACCACCTTGAATATTATAATAAGATGTATTATAATATTATTTCCCTTAGGCCTAGAAGCACTCTTTCTCTTGCACTGCTTACTAAAACTGATTCTTGACATCCTTCCTTTTTTCCTACTCACTAAAACTGACTCTTGACATCAATGACAAGAAACCTTGCTGTTATTTCCAACATAGAGAATGTTAAGTTGCATTGCATTAAAATATGTCATAATCCCTAATTTTTCTTAAAGTTCATGGGAGTTTTCTTTCATGAAGAGAATCATAAAAAGGTGGTGTATAGGCCACTCTGTAGACTTGATCTAATGTATTTGGGAATGAAAGGTTGTTATGTAAATGATGGTTTTATTATGTAACACTTGGATAATTTATTTCTATTTTAATAAGGCTTGGAAGTCTTTATGAAAATGTATAAAATATTTGGCTTTGAGTAAATGAAAGAATGAGTTGGTTATTAACTCTTTGAAGATGATCTTTATGTTAGAATTATGAATTATTTAAGCATGTAGAGATGTTTATGCTAGCATTATATTATATGTGGATATCTTGATTAATTTAATCATATTTAGTCTAGAGAGATGCTTCTTTTGTGCTAGCATTATGTTGAAATTTATGCTTTATTTAAGTATGGAATGCAAATGTTCTATTTTATTTCAAGATCTAGCATTATGTTATAATTAAACATGTTATTTTAGTTAAAGCATTTATTTCTTCAAAGAGAGATGTTATATTATTTTTATTGAGGGGGGTTCTTGGGTTTGTATCTAGAACCTTATTAGGATCCTTGTGTAAAAGAGACAACCCAATCATAGGAGTAGTTATGGAGATGCAATAATGAGGTAAATGTGAGTCCTAGAAGGAGTTGTGGTGATGCAATAGCTAGGTACTCATAAATCTGGAAGGAGTTGTGGTGATGCAATAGTAAGATATTCATGAGTGATACACCTTGAATAGTGAGGATCAGGTGTTCCATGATTATGAATTTAATGGAATTATTTACAATTTGATAGTGGTGGTACCTTGAACAATAAGGTTTGGTGACCATGTTTATTGTCAGATGAGTGGTAATGACCTTAGCCCATAGAGGTGTGGTAACTAAGCACCAAGGATTTACACTAGAATAACCTACATAGATGGAATTATGATAATATTAGGGAATAGACATTCCCATTTAAGTTTTATGGGCCTTCAAGGATAATCCCTAAATTATGGTAAAATTTTCCTATACCAGTGAGGGTATAGGAAATGTAAGGGGACTACTCTAGCATCCTTCTAAATAGTGAGGTTTAGTAAGGTGAACCCCAAAATTATGGGAATTTGACCACACCTATCCACTGAATGTTGTTTGTAGTGACATTGAACTCAAATGTTGTGAAGCCTTGTGGATGCTAAAAAATAATATTGGGTCTTTGTGAACCTACTTGAGTAAAAAAAATTATATCTATATCATGTTGGGTTTGGTGGGTTGTTATAGTTGGTATCAAAGCTCTAGGTCATAGGACTATACTCTTCCATAGAGTGCACTTAGGATGAGACTTGAATTGATGAGCCACTTTAGAAAGGCTTACTCTTCTAGAGATCTTAACATGATCTAGAATAATATGGATATTGCATGTCGACTAGACTAGACAAACCAAGGAGTAAAAATCATAGATAGTATAGTTTCTTATTGGGAATGATGACTTACAGTGAAGGCAAGTGTGACCATGATCATTATCAAGGGAGTGATAATGGTCTAAGTTAGTTCATGGGAGAAAATGAAACTAATTGATTGTAAGTACAATTGAGAGAAATTATAACTTACCCATATCCTTTATGTGAATAGAATAGGGCAAATGTTTTAATAGGAGGATCATCCAAGAAGTTAGGGTTAGATACATAGGAAAAAGTTGTGATATAAAATAATTCTAGAAGAATAATGGACTTCAACAAAAAAATTAGAAGAATGGATTCTAGTATGAGGTCTAGAAGACTAATGGTATCCAATAAGAAAATGGAAGAGCAATGGATTCTAGTGAGAGGGTGGAATACCGTTCATCCATAGTTAAGTTGATCCAAGAAAAAATGGAACAACACTAAAAAATTATAGAAACCCTAATTAATAAAGAACTAGATAACAGAGAAGTAATGCATAGATGGAAAGAGAATCTTGTTAGGAGAAATCATGAAGGTAAATCTTGGATAGAGGTCAATATTACTAAAGACCTTAATAATATTAAGGTAGCTAAATTAAATGGAAGGGAAGGAGGTGATGCAATAGAGTCATGGATAAATGAATTAGAAACCTTCTTTCCATGAATAATTATTCTTCCAAAACCCAGATTGTGTGGGCTACTTTTCATCTTCAGGATGCAGCATTAGAATGGTGGAACACAGGGTAAACAAAGGAATCCAAGCTATGGAACTTGATTGGAATAGTTTTGTTGGAGCATTTTTTTTTTAACATGGTGGAATTAGTCGCTGCCACGAATCTGGGTAGACTGTCCAACTTTTTATGGCCACCATAGTCTTTTGTGATGTCTACCTCAGAAGCCACCACATAGATCTTCATGCAGTCCACCCCTATATCTACCATGCCACAATCATTTTAAACCTTTTACACCGCTAAAAGCACTAGGAAAGGGACAAGCATTCAGTACGATGCGGCCCGATATTTGAACCTTGGACGAACCAATTTGGGATTTGGATGAACCAATTTGTCTACACCTTAGACCTTTTTGTTGCAGCATTTAAGAAGATGTTTCTATTAGAATAATTTTATATTGAGAAGTTTGAATAATTTTCTATGCTCCAACAAGGAACCTTATATATAGAGGTATACCACCAAATATTTTTTAAACTTTTAAAGTATGTTCCTGAGTACGAGATCAATGAGCAACTAAAGGTGCATAAGTTCATATTGGGAGTGGATCCTAAGATTAGGATAGTCATTAATTTTCTCAAACCCAAAACCCTATAAAAATCTTATGATTTGGCTAGATAAGAAGAGACCAATATTTAGACCAAAAAGACCTTAAACTATGTAGGATTTATAGTGGTAGAGAGGCAAGAACTCAAAAAGAGGAATAGTGTGGGGTTTATGAAATAGGATAAGAAGAAAAACAAGAAGAATAAATGGAACCCAAAGTTATATGATAAGAAAAAAGGGAATCAAGGGCAATATAAGAATAAATTTTAGAAAAAGGATAATTCCAACCCTCAACATCAAAAATCAAATGAGTCGGCCTAGAAATAAAAAACATAAGAAAAGAGGTAAGAAATATCTCAAGCACCCAGGATAGATCATTTTATATATGGGGGTCTTCATTACACCAATAAGTTTCCCTAGTGACTAGATCAAGTAACAAAACAAAGGAGTAGCCACACAAAATCTATGCCACTATCAGGAACCAAAACTTAGATGGACAAGCAAAACCTATGCTAATAAATGATAAGTTGTTTAATAAAGTTGTTAAATTTTTAATAGATAGTGGAGATACATATATTTTTATTTCTACTAATATTATCAAGGAGATGTCCAAAAGACCTATATTTTTGGCATAAGGGTGGAAAGTCGAGTATGGATCCAAACAAACCTACGAAGTGGATCAATGCTTACCTATAGCTAAAATTACCTTACCCAATGGATCCACTATATGGAACTTATATGTAGTAGCACTCCATATTTTTGATATTATCCTAGGGATGGATTGGTTGAAGGATCATGGAGCCTTACTCAACTTTCAAGAGAGGTGGATAGATTACACCAATAAGGATAAGAAGAGAGTAAGAGTTCAAAGTAGGCAAGGGTATATTTAACCATATTTGTTGTTAGATATGAAACTAAATAAAGCCACTACAAGAGGTGGTATTTTGTATGTATTCAATATTAATGGTAAGACAAGAAATAAAGGGGATGAGGAAATATTTAAGAAACATCCCATTTTACATGAGTATAGGGATTTATTTCTAGAAGATATCCCAAGTCTACCACCTCAACATGAATTTTATTTTACCATTAAACTAATACCTAGGGTAAAAACTATTGTAAGAACACCTTACAGAATGACCCTTATTGATTTTCAAGAGCTAAAGGTGCAGCTTCAAAATTTATTAGAGAAGGGTCTGATCAAACCTAGTGTGTTACCTTGGGGTACTCTACTATTATTTATAAAAAATAAGAATGGTTCCTTGAGATTATGCATTGAATATAGAATGTTGAATAAGTTTACCATCGATAATAGGTATCCTTTGCCTAGGAGTAATGATCTCTTTGATCAACTAAAGGATGTCGCTATATTTTTTAATATTGATTTGAGATCTGGATATCCTCAATTTTAAGATCTGGATATCATCAATTGAGGATTCAAGAGGAGGATACTCACAAAATAACCTTTAAGACTAGATATGAACACTATGATTTAATAGTGTTGCCATTTGGGTTAACAAATGCACTAATAGCTTTATGAATCTAATGAACATCATGTTTTGAAAATATCTATATTAGTTTGTTTTGGTAATTTTAGATGATATCTTGATATGTTCTCGCACCAAAGAGGAACATGATCAACATCTAAGAGTAGTGTTATAGGTGCTGAGGAAAAATTAGCTATACAAAAATTGATCTAAATGTGAGTTCTATATCTCACAAGTTCAGTATTTGGGACATATCATCTTAGCAAAAGGAATTATTGTAGATCCTAAGAAAAATGAGGCTATCTTAATTTGGCCTACACCAACAAATGTGTCTAAAGTAAGAAGTTTTATGGGGCTCACTTGTTATTATAGGCATTTTGTGAAGGATTATTCAAATATTTCCTACTCTATCACCAACCTTTCGAGAAAGGTTAAAGAGTTCAAATGGTCAAAAAAACATTAGACCGCATTTGAAAATCTAAAACATAAGTTCACTACAACACCTATCATTAAGATACCTGATCATATTGAGAATTTTATAATGTGTATATATGTTTCCTTAGAATTTATAGGTGGGGTGTTGTCCCATAATGAGGCTACAATAGCATACAAGTCTAGAAATATCAAGATGCACAAGTTAAATTATGTTACACATAACCTAGAATTGGCAGTAGTTGTGCTTGCACTAAAGGTTTGAAAACTTTATTTATTGGGTAAGACATTTGAGCTAAGAACATACCATCAAAGTCTAAGGTATATTTTTATCTAGCCTATGCTAAATGCAAGATATAGAAGATGGGTAGAGTTCTTAGTCGAATATAATTTAAGTATTGAGTAAATCAAAGAGAAATAAAATAAGGTTGTAGATGCTTTGAGTAGGAGAGAGCACATAGCAGCATTAACCTCGAGTCATATACTTGATAGACAAATTCATAGAAATGTATATACAAGATTAGTATTCATTGAAATTCAAGCTAAATTGAGGGAAATATTGAAGAAAATAAGGATTTTAATATAAAATATGGATTTTTATGTTTTAATGATAGGGTTTTCATACCCAAAAATGGTGATTTGAGGAGAATTATTATGCAAGAGGCACATATTTCACCTTATTTTTCTCATCTAGGAGTATCAATGATGAGAGAAAACATGAAAAATACCTTCTTTTGGATAAGAATGAAATAAAATATCACTAGTTTTATTATGATATGTTTAGAGTGCTAAAAGGTTAGGGTAGAACATAAACACCTTATAAGGAAATTATACCCACATGATATACCTACTCAAAAGTGGCAAGTTATGTCCATGGATTTTACTGTGGGTTTACCTAAGACTAGGTACTAGCATTATGCAACTCTTGTGGTGGTTGACAAGTTGACCAATGTTGCACATTTTATACTGGGAAACATTAAGAATGATGCACCGATGGTGAAAAATAAGTTTACCAATGATTTTTTTTTGTTACATGGTTTTCTTGAGGTGATCATATCATACAAGGATTCTAAGTTCACTTCAGAATTCTAGAAATCTCTTCACCATGTAGTGGGCACCGAGTTGAACATTAATTCTACATAACATCCAAAAACAAATGGATAAATGGAGAGGATGAACCAAGTTTTAGAGGACATTATTTGTATGTACTACATGGATCAAAAGTCTAAGTGGGAATACTTTTTGCATCTAGTTGAGTTTACATATAATAATAGATACCATGCATCCTTTTTAATAGCTTTATTAGAGGCCTTATATAGCAAAAGATGCAAACCACCTCTATCATGGGATAATCTAAAGGATTGGGTGGTGATCAGACTGGATATTTTCAAAGATATGGTGGAGAAGCTTAGATCAATTTGACTTAGGCTTAAGAAAGTGGTTGATCACCAAAAGAGCTATGTTGATCTAAAAAGACCACCAAGAGAATTTGTTGTGGGAGATGTGGTTTTCTTGAGGGTAAGACCCATGAAAAGTGCAATCAAGTCAACTAAGTTGGATCCTATATATTTTGGGCTTTTTGAGATCATTGACAAGATTAGTCTAGTAGCCTATAGGCTCACCTTCCCACCCAACCTGCCAAATATCCATGATACTTTACACATATCCCTACTTAGAAAATATGTTGTTGATCTTCTTATGTTTGGAATATTTCTAAATTACAAATGGTAGATCCCTCAATCATTGAGGTGAGACTAATAAATATTGTAGGGTTGCATTTCAAGATGTTGAGAAAATGAACCCTAAATCAATGTAAAGTCTAATGGGACTAGTATTTTGAAAATTGTGCAACCTAGAAATATGTTAAAGTAATAAGAAATAAATTCCCATATTTATTTAAATGAAACTTATATATTGTAATCTTAGGAAATACGGATGACTATGTTTAGTCCAAGGGGTAGTATGTAACAACCCATCTTGTTATAACCTGATTTTGATATTGAATTATGTATTTATGTGTGGATATCTAATGCATGTTCTTATTTTTATGTTATCAAGATAAGTTGGTATTTTTATTTTATGCTTTGAGAATATGGTACTACTATTGAATTTGTGGTTGTAGTACTAGGTACTCTCACTGATGGATTGGTATGGGTCAACCACCATAGTTGAGAGAAATATGGAAAATGATGGATGACTTTATCATAGATAGCTCAAGGGTAATAGGATACCCTTCATGTAGATGCATTGCATTTATGCTTGTTGTGTGGCCATACCATTGGACTAGGAGGTTGCTATTAGAAAATGAGCCATTCTTAGTAGGTTGATGATAATGTTTGGTCATATTAGAGGAGCCACCAATTTAAGGATAAAAAATGGTGTGTAATATTGATTGCTTTGAGTTACTCATATTCTCATATTTTAAGCATGGGTTTGATTTAAATAGTGTTAATAAGGGATTTAATTAATACCTAATATTTGTTAAAAATGCTTGGCTATGGAATCAATAAATAAAGTATTAGTAATATTAATACTTATCTAATATCGAGGTTAATAACCAATATTAATACTTGGATTTTATTGTGGGTTTACCTAAGACTAGGTACTAGCATGATGCAATTCTTGTGGTGGTTGACAAGTTGACCAAGGTTGCATATTTTATACTAGGAAACATTAAGGATGATGCACCGATGGTGAAAAATAATTTTACCAATGATTTTTTTTGGTTACATGGTTTTCTTGAGGTGATCATATCATACAAGGATTCTATGTTCACTTCAGAATTCTAGAAAGCTCTTCACCATGTAGTGGGCACCAAGTTGAACATTAGTTCTACATAACATCCAAAAACAAATGGATAAATGGAGAGGATGAACCAAGTTTTAGAGGACATTATTTGTATGTACTACATGGATCAAAATCCTAAGTGGGAAGACTTTTTGCATCTAGTTGAGTTTACATATAATAATGGATACCATGCATCCTTTTTAATAGCTTTATTAGAGGCCTTATATAGCAAAAGATGCAAAACACCTCTATCATGGGATAATCTAAAGTATTGGGTGGTGATCAGACTGGATATTGTCAAAGAGATGGTGGAGAAGCTTAGATCAATTTGACTTAGGCTTAAGAAAGTGGTTGATCACCAAAAGAGCTATGTTGATCTAAAAAGACCACAAAGAGATTTTGTTGTGGGATACATGGTTTTCTTGAGGGTAAGACCCATGAAAAGTGCAATCAAATCAACTAAGTTGGATCCTATCTATGTTGGGCCTTTTGAGATCATTGACAAGATTAGTCTAGTAGCCTATAGGCTCACCTTCCCACCCAACCTACCAAATATCCACGATACTTTACACATATCTACTTAGAAAATATTTTGTTGATCCTTCTTATGTTTGGAATATTTCTAAATTACAAATGGTAGATCCCTCAATCATTGAGGCAAGACTAATAAATATTGTAGGGTTGTATTTCAAGATGTTGAGGAAATGAACCCTAAATCAATGTAAAGTCTAATGGGACTAGTATTTTGAAAATTGTGCAACCTAGAAATATGTTAAAGTAATAAGAAAGAAATTCCCATATTTATTTAAATGAAACTTATATATTGTAATCTTAGGAAAGACGGATGACTATGTTTAGTCCAAGGGGAAGTATGTAACAACCCATCTTGGTATAACCTGATTTTGATATTGAATTATGTATTGATGTGTGGATATCTAATGCATGTTCTTATTTTTATGTTATCAAGATAAGTTGGTATTTTTATTTTATGCTTTGAGAATATGGTACTACTAATGAATTTGTGGTTGTAGGACTAGGTACTCTCATCGATGGATTGGTATGGGACAACCACCATAGTTGAGAGAAATATGGAAAATGATGGATGACTTTATCATCGATAGCTCAAGGGTAATAGGATACCCTTCATGTAGATGCATTGCATTTATGCTTGTTGTGTGGCCATACCATTGGGCTAGGAGGTTGCTATTAGAAAATGAGCCATTCGTAGTAGGTTGATGATAATGTTTGGTTATCTTAAAGGAGCCACCAATTTAAGGATAAAAAATGGTGTGTAATATTGATTTCTTTGAGTTGCTTATATGCTCATATTTTAAGCATAGGTTTGATTTAAATGGTGTTAATAAGGAGTTAATTAATACCTAAGATTTGTTAAAAATGCTTGGCTTTGGAATCAATAAATAAAGTATTAGTAATATTAATACTCATCTAATATCAAGGTTAATAACCAATATTAACACTTGCTATTGAAGGAAGGTTAATTAACTTGGCATTATTATTAATATTGATAAATGATAGTAACATTAAGCAATATTTAAGGATTTTTTTTAATAAAATACTTGCTTTTTGGGTATTAATATATATTATCTATCTTGCTAAAGTTACTTTATTATTAAAATAATTGACTAAGCTTTAGCACCTAAAATTACACTAAAATTAAAATATTCCAATATTTATTATGCTCTACAAGTGGTAGCAAGAGTTGACAAATGTTAGCAAGAAAATACTCGATTGAATGCACGTTATTCAAGGTAGCGATTATCTCTCCTTAGAGATTATATTAGTGGGTTTGAGGAAGGAAAATAGATTGTATATGAGAGAAAATACGGTTAGTGAAGATAAGTAAGCGATCATATAAGAGGAGACATTGGAGCTTTTGATTTATAAAGGTAACTGCACCTCAGCTCTAGGTTTAAAGGTATTGATTGTGTTCCTTTGTAATGGTATAAATTTTGTTGCATGTCTTCTTACTTAGTATCTCTTATCTATGTTAGATTATTTTTTGGTTTACCTTTATCTCTTGTAACCATGGATTTAATTCCATGCCTTCAAGTTTTTTCAGCCACTTGGCTATTGTTAAATGAGCTTCAGTTTTAGCTTTTGTAGCCTTCATTTTGGTTCAATATTTTTATTAGACTGGTGTGCAGTTGGATTTTTTTACCTGGTATGATTTTTTGTGTATGTCACCTAAATTTAATATTTCTAGGGTGTGATCCTACATGTGAATGCATACATAATAAGAATTATCCTCTCAATATATTTACAAAGCAATGGAATGCCAAACTAGAGAACTTAACTGTAAGGGAAATCATGGCCTGTAATGTCATTGTGGTGCAAGGTGGTTAGAGCCTTGGGTCTCATTAAGTTTTCTCCTACTTAATCCTTATTCTAGTCTATGAGCTATGATGTCTTAATTATCTTGCATTGTGGTTTTGCTCTAGCTTTATTCTCTTTTTATTTTGAAAGCTAGTTTATGGTTGAAACCATATTTATCTTTGTATTCTCCTATGTATTGGTGTAGTGTTGTGAATGTTTGGTTGATTAAATTATGGGAGTATTATTAGTGGACAAAGCTTCCTTTTTTCTTGAGGGTAGTTTTATTTTATGGAATGATCCATAGATAGATATATGCATGGAAGTAAAAGTTGTTTAATGTTATTATTTCTTTATGATGTTTTATTGTGATCAACTTAAAAAAAATCTAGAATTAGAGAAAGATTATTTAATGTTTGTTAAATATTCTTTTCATATTAATCTTTAGAAGAGTTAAATATTTTTGGAAATAAAATAAGTAGGGTTTATTATTATATGGAATCAAATGCATGATTTTTCATATGTTAATTCCTTTTTATGAATGTTAAAGTGTTTACCTAAGAGAGGATGTAGTTGCTTGGAAGAAAATATGGTTTAGGATGGGTTTTATTTTATAATAAGAGAAAGGATTTTTTTTTTGTAAAATAATTATAATGGTTTCTTAAGACTTGAGTAGGTAGGGAAACTATTATAGAGAGAAGTATGGGATTCTCTCCTTGATTGTTTGAAATGTATTATGTATTTTTTATTATATTTATACATAGAGCATGTTAAGTTTCATTGCATTAAGAGTTCTAATCTCTAATTTTTCTTAATGTCCATGGGATATTTCTTTCATGAAGAGAACTAGGAAAAGAAGGTGGTGTAGAGTCCACTTGAGTGAACTTGATCTAATGTTTTTGGTATTGAAAGGTTGTTATGTAAATGAGGGTCTTCTTATTTAACACTTATAAAATATATTTCCATTTTAATAAGGCTTGGAAGTATTTATGAAAATGTATGAAATATTTGGCTTTGAGTAAATGAAAAAATGAGTTGGTTGTTAACTCTTTGAAGATGATCTTTATGTTAGCATTATGAATTATTTAAGCATGTAGATATGTTTATGCTAGCATTATATTAGATATGGATATCATGATTAATTTAATCATATTTAGTCTAGAGATATGCTTCTTTTATGCTAGCATTATGTTGAAATTTATGCTTTATTTAAGTATGGAATGCAAATGTTCTATTTTACTTCAATATCTAGAATTATGTAGTTAAAGCATTTATTTCTTCAAAGAGAGATGTTATATTGTTTTTATGTACTTTTTTTTTAGGGAGGTTCTTGGATTTGGATCTAGAACCTTATTAAGACTGTCATGTCAAAGAGTCAATCCAATCTTAGGAGGAGTTATGAAGATGCAATAACCAGGTAGATATGAGTCCTGGAAGGAGTGGTGATGATGCAATAGCCAGGTACCCATAAATCTTGAGGGATTTGTAGTGATGTAGTAGCCAAATATTTGTGAGTGATACACCTTGAACAGTGAGTATTGGGTGTTCCATGATTATTAAGTTAATGGAATCATTCACACATCAGTAGTTATGGTATCTTGAATGGTAATGTTTGGGTGATCATGTTCATTGTTGGATGAGTAGTAGTAACCTTAGTTATCCCACAAAGGTGTGGTAACTAAGAACCAATACTTTATACCAAAATAACCTATATAGATGGACTTATGGTAAGGTTATAGAATAGGCATTCTCCTTTAAGTGTTATAGGCCTTAAAATATAATCCATATGTTGTGGTAAAATTATTCTATATAGATGAGGATATAGGAAAGTTGGGGGGACCACTCTTGTGTCCTTCTAAATAGTGAGGTTTCCAAAAATATAGGAAGTTGGTCACTCTTGTATACTAAATGTCATTTGCAATAGTATTGAACTCAAATGTGGTGAAGCCTTGTGAATGCTAAAAAATAATATTGGGTCTTTGTGAACCTACTTGAGTAAAAAAATATATCTCTCTCAGGTTGGTTTTGTGGTTTGTTACACTTTCTCCTATTAATCCATCATCATTTTCAATAAATACAAATAATCTATCTCATTATTTACAATGTTTTTCCAAAAAAACTTAACATAGAAGGAAAGCAATAATTATTATTTCACCTTTGAACGATATTAACAAAATTCATGACAATACATCAAGAAATTTTACAAGGATATCTATTCCCTCATCATGATACATAACATAACTTCTACTCATGACATCTTGTTAGTTTTCTTGTCTCTAAATACAATTTTTTTTTTTTTTAATTTGGTAAAATAAGGGTTTTTGAAAGGGTTACCAAACCTTTTACACATAAATATATTCAATGATAATTATATAAGTACAAAACTAATCAAGTATCCAACAAAATAATTCAACAAAATAGAGCTCGTAGATCTTGCAATCCTATTCGATTACTAAAATAAAAATTGGAATTGAACGTCCAAAAAGAACTTAGCCTATGAAATCCTAAGGGTGCTAAAAAAAAATTAGACCCTCCCACCTAATAAAACCATGGATTTTCATAACAAGAAATATCCCTAGATCCAAGAACAACAACCTGAACTGATAGTCCAACAATCCAGCATACAAGCAGATCCAACAAAATTTGGCCCTAGAGAACTAAAATTTGATCTTAAAATTGGAAATTTTAAAATCCCACTCAAACCAAAGCACTTATGTTGAATCATAAGCAAATTAAAGGATTTATTTCCTAGTGATAATTTGCATCAGGATATCCTACCTTCCAGAACAGTGTAACCATCCAACAAAACTAGAACCAGGAATACCTTGTAGAGGATCAACTAGTAGAAGGAAATATGCACATGAAAACATCGACTAGTGAAATAAAACCTTCCTACCCTAGATAGAATATAGTTTTATAGAACCCTCCATTAGGAGGTACCCAAAACTAGCAGTAGACGTGGATCTAGTCCCAAAATCATATCGTAATATTTTTTAGAAGAGTCCCAAAACTTTGAGAAAAATCAAGAGAGCTATTTTTTTTTTAAATTACCTTCCCACTCAGAGAATAATTGAGGCCATACATAGCAGGGTATATGGGTCTAGAATTTTTTGGGCATTGATTTAAAGAACAAAAAAAATTATCTAGCCCAAACTGAAGATAAATCCAAAATATGGTTAATAAAAGAAATATCCCTACCCATTGGATGAAAGAGAAAAATAAAATTAAATTATAGGCTCAAAGAGTGTTATCATGACCACTAGGAGCCTTGCAGTAACAGATAAAATATCCCATCCAATAGGATCCTTACAAATAGAGAATAACCCATATGGATCAACATCTCCTCTAGTGGGAGGAAAACAACAGCTAGTACCCAAGAACCCAGCCACAACTTGGTCTATCCTTCCACCCAAAAACATGGCTAGTTGTTTTAGTTTCTTTAGGCCCTACATAGCAAGGTAGATGGATCTATAATTTTTTGGACATTGATTTAAATAATAAAAAGCATGTCTAGCCTAGACTAAAGACAAATCCAAAACATGGTTAATAAAATAAATCTCCCTGCCCATTGGATGAAAGAGAAAATTCAAATTAAATCATAGGCTCAAAGAGTATTATCATGACCCATATGGATCAAAATCCCCTCTAGTGGTAGAAAAACAATAGCTAGTGCCCAAGCACCCAATCACAACTTGGTCTATCCTTCCACACAACAACATGGCCAGTTTTTTAGTTCCTTTAGTTGATCTAGCCTTCCACCCAGCCCACAATTGTTTCTCCTTTAGTTGACCCCAACCTTCCACCCAACAAACTCATATGTTGTTGCAGTTCCTTCAACCAAATATAAAACCCTAGCAATCCAAAATGAACTAAGTCAAAAAACCACCCAAAATATAGCTAGTCATTACAAATCCATCATTTGAAACAACCTCATTCCCCCAACCCCCAAATATGGTACCAACTACACAAACTTCCTCCCAACAGACCAACATGCAGTTGTAGGGCCATCTGTCAAAATGGTTCTTTGCCCAAAAGGACATCCACCAGGTTGTAGGGATGATTTTCCAAAAATCATGGTCTGTGGTGCATAATGTCATGTAAGCCCTCACATGCCCTCACAACCTCCTCAATAAAGTGTCTTTTTCCAAATACAATTATTATATTTCAATACATTAATACATAATAGTAACTAATTTTCATATTTTTTCAATGTATTCTACTTCATAAGTCTTTTCTCCATCATGCTCTTGATCATAACTATAGGGATAAAGATAACTCTTTGAATGTATATGTAAGACTAACATGCATCATGCAAATAAAATCATTCAACAACAATGCAAGATCTTAGTTCCATGATAGACTTCAAAATATTCTTTCAATGCTTATTAGTCATAAACAAGAGAAGCCCATACTTCTCTCACTCAATTATGGTTCTTTTGCTACATAAGCCACATCTATCCCCTTGTATTAATTTATATTAAAATATGAATTAATTTATTTTATCATAAATTGATTAATTAATCCAGTCTACTTTTTATGAAATGAAGATAATGTATGACCTCATGTACAATAATTACAATATAAAAGATTTAATTATCAAAACAAAACCATATTATTTATTTCATGCCCTAAAATATGTTAAAAACAAACTATGAATATTTTAGTAATTTATTCAAACTAAACTAAATATAAAAAAATAATAATAATAATAACATTATGAGCATGAACAACATTGTGAGCATGATCCCTAATTGTGTTGAGTGTTGTGGACATGTTATCTCAACCCCGTCATGCATATGTGCACATCATCATTGTAGACAATGATAATAACAAATACAAATAAGATAAAAAGGGTAGAGTGGTAATAAGAATTAGGAATAGTAATGGAGACTATTTTGAGATACAATGGGGATGAGAAGCAACTTTTCATTCATGCCAAGAAAATTTTCTTATCGATTATAAGCAACAACTCTTCTTCTAGGTATATAACAATATACAAATGTGAATGCATCTCATCTTTTAAATTTGTAATATAGCATTGGATTTGCCTTATTTACAATGTCTCTACTTAGGCAAAGGAATATGGATAATTTTACATTGGATCTTCTTGTTGAGTCTCAATAATAGTGAGGTGGAGGTGAATAAATCTTCCTCTACTCAAATTTTAATGAAACAGATAACCCGATGCAATCTATCAAAATAGCCAAAATCCTTAAAAACTATAGCCAACCTCTCTAATGGATAATTGTATGGTTAAATATGAGATAGGAAAAAGTAAACCCAAAAGAAATAGAACTATACAAGAATTTGTAACCTTGACAAATAGTAAGCCAAATTTTGTTAACTAACAAGCCCAAGCTCCCATATTTTCAAAAATTCTATGATTGAAAAATATTGTAAGGCTATAATAGAAAAGCATAACTTACCATAGAAACCCCAACAAAAATTTAGATGGATAGAAAATTCAAAGACTTTACTTGAAGAGATATTTTTAGGATGTTGTAATGTATAGAATGATGCATACCTCCTCCTATATGACCAATCTCATTGCCCTTCATTCGACGCTCTTGGCAATGCCAAAAACACCCTACAATCTTCTCCCTAGCCAACATTTAACAACCCAAACCTTGGAAACAAGAAGAAAGAAATAGAATCTGGATAGGATGGGGAAGATGAATCTCAAGAATTAGGGCAACTCTTGGTTTTCTTGCTTGAAATAAAGCTAAAATCATATCTACATGGCTATTACTAGGGTTGGAATTTCCTTATAAAAATTAGTTATTTGAGAATATGGAATACCCAAAAGTCTCATCAAATAAATAAAATAAATAAATAAATTCAAGGGTGTCCCACCATAGATAGGAGAGCATTCTACAAAAATAGGAGAGCATTCATAATTCTACAATTATTTGGCATAAATCCCTCTTCAAATCCACAGATGTTCAATTATTTATTATAATATTTATTTATTAATATACCCTTTTATAAAGTATTAATTAAATAAGGTTAATATTAATTTACTAATACTATATTGGCAAATGTATTAGTAATTAAGTTATTTACTCATTTCATAGTGTTGGAAATTTTGAGATAGTTGTGTTGTGTTGGCATTTTTACCACATTGGAATTTTGTTGTAGTGTGCCACATTGACATTTCGTTGTAATCATTGGTGCCACATTGAAAAGTGTTTTTTTCTTTTTTAAGTGTTTTCACACATTGAACACTTTTTCCTATGGATGTAATTTTGGGTGAAGTTTGGTGCAAATATTCCTTGAAAAGAGATTAATATTGATAAATATAATTCTTGAGGTGATATGATCGCTGAAGCTACCAAGTTTAAGCATGTGCTCTTGATTCCAATGCAATATTGTTTATTTTCGAGGCATCGACCACTTCGTGGGCATGCATTTCCAAGGTGCCACCATGGAGATTGAAATTGGACCGATGATTTGTGTTGAAGCTTGATATGCCATGTGATAAAATCAACAGTTATTTTATTTGGCATTTGCTCATTGATTCATTTTTGTGGTCGAGGAGAAATTTGTTGCTATTGGTGGCTGAGTGGCCGACACTTTGCCTCCACATGTATTTAATGAAAGAGGTGAAAACCTCTATAAATACTAATCAAATTCTTATTGTAAAGAGAGGTTAGATATTTTACAAGAAAACTCTCTAAGTTCTCTGCATCAATAGAAGAGACTTGGCTTCTGAAATTTGCAAGCATTCTTATGTGTGTGATTTCCTTATTTTTTTTAAAATCATTTATGTTTATGCTCATGCTCTTGTTGTTAAGTTTTGAATTCTGCATTCTGAATTCAAACGTTGTTGGTTAGTGAGTAGATTTTGAAATGCGATCCAAAGGTTATCTCTACAAAGGTGTGAGTTAAATTTTGCTGCTTTCATTTTATTATATGCTGTTATAAAACTTGGTGGAATTTTTGCTATTAGTCTGCCCCAAATTCTACACTTTGGCCTGTGGCTATATTTCCCTTTCTTTCAGTTATTTTTCAATTTATTTCCTGCATCCCTAGTATTCAAACAATGTAGAATTTAGTAAGGGAGCCAACCCTCTCTAGAGATCGGTTCAAAGGAATTTTATTTTTCCCTCGGCCTTTCAATGTTGGCCGAGTCTAGGGCACACAAGTGATGAAATATTGTACTTAGGTAGATTTGTGACCAAAAATTTTTGGCATGCCAAGTGGGACAGATTGTCTCTGTCTCAGTAAGATCCATAATCAGTGGGACAAGTACTATTTCAAGTTGACAAACCCACCTATGCCAATAGTTTTTGGCATGCTCGGTGGGACCTTGAAAGTTTCACTTTCAATAGTATTGAGGTTTAATGTCCGCCTTCATGTTGTATAGTTAGAACATTTGGTGACTACGCACTACCTAGAAGCCTCCAAACGTGGAGATAGTGAGAGTTGTACTTCATGATCACAAGATCGAAGGCCAAAAATTTTGAAAATCTCATTGAGTTTTTTGAACTTGACAACCAAAAATTAAGTGGACACCCTAAGTTGGTCTCCCCACCACTTATGTCCTTTGCAACATCCTCACAAATTGCTGGTGTATTTTATGTTCCTTCAAGTCAATTAGGAGAGATGTTAATTAAAAAATTTCATGAACAAGTCAATCCATTTTCCTTGTTGCATCAATTTAATGCAATTCAAAGGCATCCATAGGAGGAGATAGTGGACTTCAATGTCAGATTTACTAGAAGCTGGCAGAGAGTTCCTAAAGGTCTTCGGCCCACTCATGAGCAAGCTGCATTCTATTATCTCAGAGCTTTTAACAAAGACATTGGCTTGGCTATCTGGCAGTCCAATGTGAGTACATTCCTAGAGTTGTTCGAACAAGTGCAAAAGGCAGAAGCAGAATTTATTGCCATAGGTAGGCTTCTCCCAAAGGTAATAATGCCTATCTTACCTAATCTTCCTTAGCATTTGTATTTTGGTTCATTTTCATAGCCTATGCCTTCCATGTATCCTATTCCATTATGGAGCTCAAGTGCACCTCAGATCGCACCCATTCCAGTTCCCCAGCTCCCTGATCCAACTATTCCACAATTTCCTGCACCAAGCATTCCATAATTACTAGCTCCCACTTCATTCCTAGCATTTCCTACACAGCCAGCACCTCTACCTATACCGGCACCTCCTACACCCTCAAATCTTGATCCTTACACAACACTATTACAAGAGGTAAAATCTTCTAATTCAGCTATAAGAGCAATGGGAAATAAAATAACCATTATTGAAAGAAAGCAGGCCAAGAGAGATTTCCAACCCAGGAGATTTCAACCTCTACCGATCACTAGAGAACAAGTGGCTTCAACAAGCAAAGTGCATGAGAAGAACCCGACTGTGTTGATGAATGAGGAAGCTAGCCCTACAGAAAGAACATATTTGTGTTCTACATGTAATGATCCACACGGTGAGGAGACTTGTATGGTTCATTTGAACTATATACAAACATTGGTTGCAATCTCTTCTGGAGGACAAGTTAACATGATTACTGAGATAGATCATAATTTTATGGTTCCATCTAGAGAACAAGTCTCAGTTCTCATGAGAACTAGGAAGAAGCTAGTCACGGTAGATCCAGCAGAGATGGAACCATTAAGGGTATCGGTTGATATGAAGATGCAAAATGAGAAGAAACAAGTACAAGTCAAAGCTCCTGCTTCAATACCAAATCCAGATTCACCTATTCTATTAAAATATCTTTTGCCACCACAAGCAAAGGAAACATTGCAAGAAAAAGCCTCAGCTTCACAGGCAAGAGCTGAAATAGAGGAACAAGCCAGAGAAAATCTCAAGTACCCATCTTTGACTAAAATACTGAGGGTAGAATCCACTCAATAATATCAGAACAAATATGAATCCACTGTTGAAAAGAGGGATTTTGGTGCGTCTACATACAATATTGTTGAATAATTGAAGAAGATTCCAGCCAAGGTTAGTCTTTATGATGCATTACAATTACTTGGGCAAGTTGATTTGTTACAAGAATCATTGAAGTCTATGAAAGATAATGAGAAGAATCCTACCCAGACGATTTTTTCTCAAACATTAACTTCTTCAACCATCGGAAAAAATAGACCACCCCCATTTTATTTGTCACTTAGGATGGAGGGTTGGATAGTGCACAACTGCATGATTGATTATGGTGCTATGACAACTGTCATGCCAAAGGCAATTTGTGAAGTCATGGGTATGGAGTATACAAGAAGTAGCCCTGGTGTCTTGCAGTTGGACAAGACTCCTATGAAAATAGTGGGTGTAATCAAGGATATTCTTATTTTTCTACATAGTATGCCTCAAATTATAGTAATTCATGAGGTATTTGTGGTTGATTTGGAACCATATTTCAGTATGTGTTTGTCAAGAGAATTCATTGCCAAACTGGGAGGCTACCTTTCTTTGGATTATTCTCACTTGGATATTTCTTTCAAAGGAAGAAGAATCCGGATCTACAATGAGAAGCCTTCTACTTTTCATATAGAGAAGATGGAAGAAGAAGAAAATTCCACACATTCTGTCAACATGATAACTGAAAAATTGGAAAATCTTGATTTGATGGATGAAGTTCTCGATGAGCTTCACTTAGAGGATGAGTTTTCAATGCTCGATTTTAATGCCATGATGGAAACTAAAATTGGTTGTTACTCCATTACAAATCCTGAAGAGGTTGAAATAAAGATGCCTCTTGATCAAGATGATCAAGACTCTGTGCCCGATCAATTATGGAAGTTGTATTTTGATGGAGCAAGATGTAAAAATGGTGCATGAGCAGGGATTGTTCTTATTTCTCCCTATGGCCTATAGAAAAAATATTCATATCAACTGACCTGGAGTTGTACTAACAATGCTACTGAGTATGAAGCATTGTGCCTAGGTTTGAAGAAGGCAAAAAAATTGGGGATTGAACAATTGCAGATTTTTGGTGACTCTGAATTGATTGTGAATCAAGTAACGAACAAGTGCATCTCCAAGCAGCATTATCTCAAGGCGTACCACAACAAATTTTGGGACCTATTTGAGGCTTTCACAGCATTGAATATTCAATCCATTTCACGAGAGCTGAATAAGAATGTTGATCTTCTAGCATCTATTGGAGCAAACTTCTCTCCAATTGAGCATGTAGTGAGGAAACCTAAGACCATAAGGTTAGTTTACAGACCTTCGGTCCTGAACAAGAACATGTATTGGCAAGTATTTGAAAGTGATGAGCATATTGTAAATTTTTTGATAAGAGAAGCGAGTACTATGGAAGAGAGAACGCTTGATGAGGAGGAAGCCAAAGGGCTTATTCAACTAAGGAATAATCATATTCCAAAAGGATTGATTACACTTGAAAGCATTTTTTATCAAAATGATAGGGCAGAGAAGCATAGGATCAAAGTAGATGAGAAGGAGCATATTGAACTAGAGTTGGGTCCCAAAAAATTGATAAATATTGGGATGTATTGTACTCCCGAGGAGTTAGAACAAATCAGAGATTTATGTCATGAATTTCCTGACACAGTTGCTTAGAGTTACCATGATTTGAAGGGATATAACAAAGATGTAATACATCATACTATTGAGTTGCATGATGGGGTGAAACCCTTCAAAAGAAAGCAGAGACCAGTTAATCCCAAGATTGAATTACTAATGAAGGCAGAGCTTCTTAAAATGTTGGATTCTAAAATAATTTATCCCATCAAGCATTCAACTTGGGTGGCAAATCTAGTCCCAGTACGAAAAAATAATGGAGATATTCGTCTATGTGTTGATTTTCGAAATTTGAATCAAGCCTCACTAAAAGATCATTATCCTCTACCTCATATTGACCAGATTATTCATGTGGTTGCGGGAGCTCAGAGGTTCTCTTTGTTGGATGGATTCTCTGGGTATAACCAGATTTGGGTCAGGGATGAGGACCAACATAAAACAACGTTCACCAAAAATTGGGGAACCTTTGCTTACCAACGAATGCCGTTTGGACTCTCAAATGTTGGTGCAACTTTTCAAAGGGCAATAGATGTGGCTTTTGGTGAGTTTTCAAATTGCATTATTATGATTTATTTGGATGATATGACTATTTTTTCTCACAATAGGGAGGAGCACGGATCTCATTTAAGGTAGGTATTTGAAAAATGTCGAGCATTTGGCATATCTATTAAACCAAAAAAGTCAATTTTTTTTGTAAAGGAGGGAAAGCTCCTAGGACATGTAATTTCAGAAAATGGCCTAGCTATTGATCCATCTAGGGCCCAAACTCTTTTGAAGCTTCCATTGCTAGCCAATAAGAAGGATTTGTAATCTTTTTTTGGGCAAATTAATTTTGTTCGAAAGTTTGTTGTAAATTTCGCTCAAGTAATAAGGCCAATGACAGAGCTTTTAAATAAAAATGCTGAATTTAAATGGACCGAGCAGAGGAAGCAATCATTTGAGGAGATCAAAGAAAGGATCACTCAAGCTTTGGTCCTGATGAACCCTGATTATTCCAAGGATTTTATCCTTTATGTTGTTGGTGAACAAGAAGCTTATGCAGTGGTGCTTACACAGAAGGGAGATGATGAAAATGAACGTCCGATTGCTTTCCTAAGCCAAGTCATCCAACCACATCAAGAGAAGTATAACTTAATTGAGAAACAAGTGTATGCGGTAATGAAATATCTGAAGAAATTTTGGCACTTTTTTTCACAGAGTAAAACAATAGTTTATGTTGTTCATCCAGATGTCCAAAATTTTATCATACAAGGAGAACATGGAGATAGGAGAGATGGTTGGGTTTCTAAAATTCAAGAATTTGATGTTGAGATCCGACCAACCAAACTTGTTCGAGGTCGAGCATTGTGCCAAGAGCTTGCAAAGAATGCTTCCTCTAGATCCACAATTCATGAGTATGAGGATGTAGTAGATAATTGTAATTTTGACAATCATTCTATAGTGGATCAAGATTGGACAGAGGAGCTGATTGAATATTTTTATTCTGGGAAATGTCCTTCACATCTGAATGCCTCACAAAGAAGAAGATTTATACTGCAAGCCCTCAAGTATGTATTGCTACCAAATGGCTTGTTTCATAAGAATATTGATGGGGTTCTTCTTAGATGTGTCAAAGAATTAGAGAAGGAGAAAATTTTAGAAGAATTCCATTATGGATTATCAAGAGGTAATTATGTAGGTAGACCCATGGCATTAAATATTATTCAATCAGGCTATTTTTGGCCTACTATTTTTGCAGACGCCTTCAAAGTTAGTCAAAAATGTGATAAGTGTCAAAGATACATCGGTAGAACCAAGAATGCATCATTTCCTCTTCACCCGATTCAAGTAGAAGCACCATTTCAGCAATGGGACCTAGACTCTATCAAGGTCATTGATCCTAACTCATCTGCTGGTCACAAGTACATCTTGATTGCAATCGACTATTTCACTAGATGGACTGAAGAAATTCCAACTAAAAAGGTGGATCAAGCCATGATCATCACTTTTATTGAGGGGTTGATCACTCGCTTTGGTATCCCATATGCGATTATAACAGATAATGGAACTCCTTTCATAGGTGCCAAAATCAATGAATTTATGGGTAAGTACATAATTTATTTGAAAACTTCATCTAATTATTATCCGCAGGGGAATGGCTTGGCCGAATCTACAAACAAGAATTTGCTTCGAATTTTGAAGAGGACCCTTGGTGACAATAAGCGGAGCTGGCACCTACTTTTGAATCAAGCATTGTGGGCTGATCACATCTCGGTGGAAAAATCTATCAAGACATCCCCTTATTCATTGGTATACAACAAAGAAACAGTTTTGCCAATTCATATTGAATTATCGGCTCTCCATACTTGGCATTTGATTGATGATGAGGATGATGAATCTGATTCTATGAACATGAGATTAGCTCAACTTTTATAGTTGAAAGAACGGGGGAAATCATACCAGGATTTTATAGAACATGTTGAGATGACAAAGAAATGGTTTGGTAAAAAGGTCTCTGAAAGGACTTTTAAGGTTGGCGATCTTGTATTGAAGTGGAATGAAAAGAAATCAAAGCCTGGCAAACATCACAAGTTCAAGGCAATATGGGAAGGTCCATTTCAAATCATAGGTGCCAATCAAGTTAATTCTTTTTATTTGCAAGATATGGATGGTCATGCACTGTTAATTCCAGTTAATGGTCTTCATTTGAAGGCCTATTATCAGTAAAAAAAACAAACAAACAAACAAAAAAAATGAAAAAGTGTGCAGAGCCCGGGACTTCCCAGGAGGTCACCCATCCGAGTACTACTCTAGGAAGGTTATGCTTAACTAGGAAGTTCTTTAAAAACTTGAAAACCAAAAAAATCAAGTTGGATGAGGTGTTTACGGGGTCCAAGGAAAAAAAAAATTGTTTCTTGCATTTTCCCCGCTTTGCGCTCTGAAACATGGCCTTACCTTGAAACCCTTGTTTTTGGTATTTTTGCTGTGTTTTTTTTTTTCCCAACTCCCCCATGCAAGAAATATTTAAAAAAAAAAAAACTCTCCACTCCCTCCATGCTCAATTCGAAATTCAAATTTTGAAATTTGAATTTTCCCTCCCAAACCCTTTTTTTTTTAATAAAAAAAACACCCATTTTGTAACCCGCAATTCCTTTTTTGGGCCTCCGAAACACCCATTTCAGACTTCAAATAAAATATTATAAAAACTTCATTCCGTCCCTCCCGTTCCTCCATGCCCGAAACACCCTTTTCGGATCCCGAAATAGTGTTCTCGAGATCCCGAAACCCTCCCCTCTCGCCCTTTGACTAGTCAAAAAAATATAATTAATAAGAACTTGCATGCTTCTCGAGCTCATTTTTCTTCCACCCCAATTAGCCTTTTTGGGTCCCCAACAACACTATTTCGGGTCACGAAATTCCCATTCCGTCCCCCTTCCATTATTTAAAAAAAAAAAAAAAACAAAAATATTTAACGTGCTCATGCATGCCCAAAATTTCTTCATATTCCCCCGAAATAGCCTTTTCGGGTCCCCAAAAACATTATTTCGAGTCCCGAAAAATCCCTTTCGGACCTCCCAATATACATGTCTTCCACCACTCCCCGTCCGCAGTCTTCGTTATCCTTCCGAAATACTCATTTCGAACGCCCGAAAACACTATTTCTGGTCTCGAAATTCCCATTCCGTCCCCCGAATAAACCATTTCGGCCATTTAAAAAAAAAAAAACAAAAAAAAAACAAAAAAAAACAATGATACTAAAATAGGAAAAACCATTATGCATTTAAATCCTTTTGCTTGTTTTTTTTCCCATGCCCCCCCCATCTCCATGCTGCACTATCCGTAAATTCCACTCATTAACATTTTTCACTCCGCTCACTCATTACACTTTCTAAAAAAAAAAAAAAACTACCACTTATCACATTTCAAGAAGTGGTAAGAAGCATAAAAATAAAATAAAAAAATAAAAGCATCATTGGAATGCATGCGGAGCCCATTAGAAAGCTTTCCAATGGATGTGTATGGAAATTTATAAAAAGGAGGCCCATCCTTTTTTTTTCAATCAAAGCACTTGTAGGGTTCCTATATCAAAGTCTTGTGAATCCCTTTTGCTCCAGGGTTTGTTGTTCATTGTTGCATATTCAAAGGAAGCTGAAGATGGGGAGGAAAGTTGCAGAGGCCAAGAAGGTGAATGTACAAAAAAGGCCTAAGATCGTGAAGAAGCCACGAAGAGCTTGAGAAGAAAAGGTTGAAGATATGGAACTAAAACCTTATGATGATCGCTTGGGACAGATTAAATATTGCAATATCACCAACAAGGGAGTAGAAATACTGCATCTAGATGCTGATTTTGTTGCACAACATATGTCTATTGGGAGTCCCCATACTATAGCATTTCATTCTCATCTCTCCTGGTACTTGTGTACACCTGTGCATCCATGTCCTGAACTGATTTGGGCAATCACACAATGCTACAACACTGCTGCAAGAACTATCCAAAATGCCCACGAAGAAGTATTGTTTAGTATCTCGGCTAGTTCCATACAGGATGTGTTTGCTTGTGGTGCACAACTTTCATCTTTTGCTACATTAAAAAAATTTAGTTTTAAGGAGGAGGAGAGGTATCAACCTACCATTCATATGTGGCAGTTCATGGAGAGCCAGTTATTAAAGACCCCACGATTGGGAGAGTTGCCAAAAATGCCGACACCATTGAAAAGTTTCAAGAGCCCAGATTTGTATTCAATGATAGCATGGCTAACAAGATTATCTTCAGATTTTGCAGTACAAAAGTGGCAAGCATCGTTGGTGCAATTCATTTCACAGCCAAGGTTTTATGCTCCAACTGCCGCGACAGCAACTCCAAATTCAATTTTCTTTGATTGGGAAAGTTTCTTAGAAATGAGGATACATTCACAATTGAGAAAGGTACAAAATGGAGATCTTACCTTTAGGCATTGTTCCCTCTTGACATGGTATTTTTTCTACCATATGCATTCTTATTTTGCTTTTGTAGCAATAAACATGAGAGATGAAGTAGGAAAAGCATTACCAGTATACTCATGGACTTAGAGTTTGTCCAAGAACAAGTCCTATTATAACTTTAACATAATGACCTGCTTTGGAGATAATGTATGGAGTATGTAACAGAGTGCCTCGAGCCCTACAAGCAGAAGTGGTTGATAAGAAAAAATGTGATGTTTTCTTACTAACCCAAGGCATGGTAGTTAGAGTGTATGGTTTTACTAGTAAAACTTTTTTGCTACCATATTTTACAATTGAACATCTTTTTGCCTTGGAAGTAGCCCGACAAAGTGATTTTATAAATGATACCTATGGGTCAGGTAATAGGAAAAAAAATACATGTGTTATGCCTTTCAAGTTTGGTGATATCACAGTTACTCAGTGTGAGTAGAATGAACTGATTGCTGAGACACTCTATGATCATGGTTTGGTTGAGCTCCCCCAATGATGGAAGTATGATCCTTTGGGTATTTTTACTAGTTTCATCAAGGCAAAAACATTTCATTGTTGCCCTAGAGAAGATATTGTGCGACAAAGAAACAATCCTGAAGGGCATGATATTGAATGGCATGTAGAGAAGATGATGTCACTTCCTCCTTGGCATGATTTTTATGAAATGGAGGTTGAATATGATCATGCCAATCACTCAAAATAGGTTCCTCCTGAAGGTTTGTTTGAGCAAATGAATACCAAATTGCATGATTGGTCTGATGAAAAGATTACCAATTGGTGTATCATGAGAGTTCATCAAAATAAGCTCAAAACAAAATATTCAATGGCTATAGATGATTTTTTTTCAAAGATTTATGATGATCATTATGAGAAGTATCAGCCCCTCTCCTTTGCTGATTTGGTGCCTAAAAGTACTAGTAGTCCAGGTAAAGAACAAGAAATGATCGAACAAGCGGAGGTATTGGAAAAAGAGAGGATTGTTATTGAAGAGGAAGAGCAAGAGCAATTTCTACAAAATAAAAGGAGTGCAGTCATGGAAATTCCTTTCCCTCACATAGCGAAGAAGCTTAGGAGTGGAGCACATTCTGTGCTGAGCATAAAACAGTCTTCATCATAAGCAATTGAGACAACACATTCTGATTCAATGGTGACATCAGTTGATATGAACATGGGGAAGGAACAATGTAAAGGAGAAGAAAACATTATGATACAACAATGTTTACCATCGGCTCAAATAATCATAAGCACAAACAGAGAGGAAACCATAGGTATACCTTTTACTTCTTCTTCTCTCATTAATAAGCATTTGGTGACCACTATTTTTTCATCCATAGTTCCTATGTCTACTTCACCTCCCGTCACATCCACCTCTCCCATTCCCACTTCTGTCCCATAGTCATAGGTCACTAGTGCTTCTTTAGTTTCACCCATTCCATTCTTTTCTCTTGCCTTCAGTTCATTTGCATCTGCCCCAAATCCATTTGCCCTTCCAGTACCCTCTGTTTCATCTTCCATACCTTCACATTCTTCCATAAGCACGCAAGCACCTCTTCGGGTAAGCGTAGCTGATATCCCCTCCACTTCCATTCTTGTGGTTGAATCCAATCCCCAATAAGTTATTTTTCTCTCTTCCCCAATGTTTGCCATGGAGGAGCCACTAGTCTCTGAGATAGAGTTGCTACCTGAGAGATCAATAGCGAAAAAACTCAACAAGGCACAATAAAGTTCATCTAGGTGGTGGAAGAATCGTAAGAGAAAGGATTCACTAGCCATGGCACAACCAGTAAAGAAAGTGACTTTTGATCCCATAGCAATGGAAAAGCACATGGTGACCATGATTCCTCGGGTTCATAAACCTCAAATAGAAATGACATCTAGTGACTATTCATACCAAGCTGTCACTAAGGACCTCACAAAGAAGCATCCAATTGAGCACATGGACACCATACAGGAGGCATCAAGTTCCATGTATCTGCAGGCAAAACATGACAAGGATCTTCTCATTCAGGCTAAAGAGAAAATCAAAAAGCTCGAGGAAGCCTTAGAGGAACAATAGGCTAAATTTGATGCAACACAATTTAAATCTCAATAGTGGCAGCAACAAGTGATGCATTTGGAAAGTGACATAACGGAGAGCAAACAGACAGTTACACAGTTTAAAAACTTTCATGAACAAGTCAATCCATTTTCCTTGTTGCATCAATTTAATGCAATTCAAAGGCATCCATAGGAGGAGATAGCGGACTTCAATGTCAGATTTACCAGAATATGGCAGAGAGTTCCTGAAGGTCTTCGGCCCACTCATGAGCAAGTTGCATTCTATTATCTCAGAGCTTTTAACAAAGACATTGGCTTGGCTATCTGGCAGTCCAACGTGAGTACATTCCAAGAGTTGTTCGAACAAGCACAAAAGGCAGAAGCAGACTTTATTGCCATAGGTAGGCTTCTCCCAAAGGTAATAATGCCTATCTTACCTGATCTTCCTCAGCATTTGTATTTTGGTTCATTTTCATAGCCTATGCCTTCCATGTATCCTATTCCATCATGGAGCTCAAGTGCACCTCAGATCGCACCCATTCCAGTTCCCCAGCTCCCTGATCCAACTATTCCACAATTTCCTGCACCAAGCATTCCATAATTACTATCTCCCACTTCATTCCTAGCATTGCCTGCACAGCCAGAACCTCTACCTATACCGACACCTCCTACACCCTCAAATCTTGATCCTTACACAACACTATTACAAGAGGTAAAATCTTCTAATTCAGTTATAAGAGCAATGGGAAATAAAATCACAATTATTGAAAGAAAGCAGGCCGAGAGAGATTTCCAACCCAAGAGATTTCAACCTCTACCGATCACTAGAGAACAAGTGGCTTCAACAAGCAAAGTGTATGAGAAGAACCCGACTGTGTTGATGAATGAGGAAGCTAGCCCTACAGAAAGAACATATTGGTGCTCTACATGTAATGATCCACACGGTGAGGAGACTTGTATGGTTCATTTGAACTATGTACAAACATTGGCCGCAAGCTCTTTTGGAGGACAAGTTAACATGATTACTGAGGTAGATCATAATTTTATGGTTCCATCTGAAGAACAAGTCTCAGTTCTCATGAGAACTAGGAAGAAGCTAGTCACGGTAGATCCAGTAGAGATGGAACCATTAAGGGTATCGGCTGATCCGAAGATGCAAAATGAGAAGAAACAAGTACAAGTGAAAGCTCCTGCTTCAATACCAAATCCAGATTCACCTGTTCTATTAAAATATCTTTTGCCACCACGAGCAAAGGAAATATTGCAAGAAAAAGCCTCGACTTCACAGGCAAGAGCTGAAATAGAGGAACAAGCCAGAGAAAATCTCAAGTACCCATATTTGACTAAAATACTGAGGGTAGAATCCACTCAATAATATTAGAACAAATATGAAGCCACTGTTGAAAATAGGGAGTCTGGTGCATCTACATACAATATTGTTGAATAATTGAAGAAGATTCCAGCCAAGGTTAGTCTCTATGATGCATTACAATTACTTGGGCAAGTTGATTTGTTACAAGAATCATTGAAGTCTATGAAAGATAATGAGAAGAATCCTACCCAGACGATTTTTTCTCAAACATTAACTACTTCAGCCACTGGAAAAAATAGACCACCCCCATTTTATTTGTCACTCAGGATGGAGGGTTGGATAGTGCACAACTGCATGATTGATTCTGGTGCTATGACAACTGTCATGCCAAAGGCAATTTGTGAAGTCATGGGTATGGAGTATACAAGAAGTAGCCCTAGTGTCTTGCAGTTGGACGGGACTCCTATGAAAATAGTGGGTGTAATCAAGGATATTCCTATTTTTCTACATAGTATGCCTCAAATTATAGTAATTCATGAGGTAGTTGTGGTTGATTTGGAACCATATTTTAGTATGTGTTTGTCAAGAGAATTCACTGCCAAGCTGGGAGGCTACCTTTCTCTGGATTATTCTCACTTGGAGATTCCTTTCAAAGGAAGAAGAATCCGGATCTACAATGAGAAGCCTTCTACTTTTCATATAGAGAAGATGGAAGAAGAAGAAAATTCCACACATTCTATCAACATGATAACTGAAGAATTGGAAAATCTTGATTTGATGGATGAAGTCCTAGATGAGCTTCACTTAGAGGATGAGTTTTCAATGCTCGATTTTAATGCCATGATGGAAACTAAAATTGGTTGTTACTCCATTACAAATCCTGAAGAGGTTGAAATAAAGATGCCTCTTGATCAAGATGATCAAGACTCTGTGCCCGATCAATTATGGAAGTTGTATTTTGATGGAGCAAGATGTAAAAATGGTGCGAGAGCAGGGATTGTTCTTATTTCTCCCTCTGGCCTATAGAAAACATATTCATATCGACTGACCTGGAGTTGTACTAACAATGCTGCTGAGTATGAAGCATTGTGCCTAGGTTTGAAGAAGGCAAAAAAATTGGGGATTGAACAATTGCAGATTTTTGGTGACTCTAAATTGATTGTGAATCAAGTAACGAACAAGTGCATCTCCAAGCAACATTATCTCAAGGCGTACCGCAACAAATTTTGGGACCTATTTGAGGCTTTCACAGCATTGAATATTCAATCCATTTCATGAGAGCTGAATAAGCATGTTGATCTTCTAGCATCTCTTGGAGCAAACTTCTCTCCGATTGAGCATGTAGTGAGGAAACCTAAGACCGTAAGGTTAGTTTATAGACCTTCGGTCCTGGACAAGAACATGTATTGGCAAGTATTCGAAAGTGATGAGCAGATTGTAAATTTTTTGATAAGAGAAGCGAGTACTGTGGAAGAGAGAACGCTTGATGAGGAGGAAGCCAAAGGGCTTATTCAACTAAGGAATAATCATATCCCAAAAGGATTGATTACACTTGAAAGCCTTTTTGATCAAAATGATAGGGCAGAGAAGCATAGGATCAAAGTAGATGAGAAGGAGTATATTGAACTGGAGTTGGGTCCCAAAAAATTGATAAATATTGGGATGGATTGTACTCCCGAGGAGTTAGAAAAAATCAGAGATTTATGTCATGAATTTCCTGACATATTTGCTTGGAGTTACCATGATTTGAAGGGATATAACAAAGATGTAATACAACATACTATTGAGTTGCATGATGGGGTGAAACCCTTCAAAAAAAAGCAGAGACCAGTTAATCCCAAGATTGAAGTACTGATGAAGGCGGAGCTTCTTAAAATGTTGGATTCTAAAATAATTTACCCCATCAAGCATTCAACTTGGGTGGCAAATCTAGTCCCAGTACGAAAAAAGAATGGAGATATTCGCCTATGTGTTGATTTTCAAAATTTGAATCAAGCCTCGCTAAAAGATCATTATCCTCTACCTCATATTGACCAGATTCTTCATGTGGTTGCGGGAGCTCAGAGATTCTCTTTGTTGGATGGATTCTCTGGGTATAACCAGATTTGGGTCAGGGATGAGGACCAACATAAAACAACGTTCACCAAAAATTGGGGAACCTTTGCTTACCAACGAATGTCGTTTGGACTCTCAAATGTTGGCACAACTTTTCAAAGGGCAATGGATGTGGCTTTTGGTGAGTTTTTAAATCGCATTATTGTGATTTATTTGGATGATATGACTATTTTTTCTCACAATAGGGAGGAGCACGGATCTCATTTAAGGTAGGTATTTGAAAAATGTCAAGAATTTGGCATATCTATTAATCCAAAAAAGTCAATTTTTTTTGTAAAGGAGGGAAAGCTCCTAGGACATGTAATTTCAGAAAATGGCCTAGCTATTGATCCAGCTAGGGCCCAAGCTCTTTTGAAGCTTCCATTGCCAGCCAATAAGAAGGATTTGCAATCTTTTTTTGGGCAAATTAATTTTGTTCGAAAGTTTGTTGCAAATTTCGCTCAAGTAATAAGGCCAATGACAGAGCTTTTAAAGAAAAATGCTGAATTTAAATGGACCGAGCAGAGGAAGCAATCATTTGAGGAGATCAAAGAAAGGATCACTCAAGCTCTGGTCCTGGTGAACCCCGATTATTCCAAGGATTTTATCCTTTATGTTGTTGGTGAACAAGAAGCTTATGCAGTGGTGCTTACACGAAGGGAGATGATCAAAATGAATGCCCGATTTCTTTCCTAAGCTAAGTCATTCAACCACATCAAGAGAAGTATAACTTAATTGAGAAATAGGTGTATGTGGTAATGAAGTCTCTCGAAGAAGTTTTGGCACTTTTTTTCACAGAGTAAAACAATAGTTTATGTTGTTCATCCAGATGTCCAAAATTTTATCATACAAGGAGAACTTGGAGATAGGAGAGATGGCTGGGTTTCTAAAATTTAGGAATTTGATGTTGAGATCCGACCAACCAAACTTGTTCGAGGTCGAGCATTGTGCCAAGAGCTTGCAAAGAATGCTTCCTCTAGATCCACAATTCATGAGTATGAGGATGTAGTAGATAATTGTAATTTTGACAATCATTCTATAGTGGATCAAGATTGGACAGAGGAGCTGATTGAATATTTTTATTCTGGGAAATGTCCTTCACATCTGAATGCCTCACAAAGAAGAAGATTTAGACTGCAAGCCCTCAAGTATGTCTTGCTACCAAATGGCTTGTTTCATAAGAATATTGATGGGGTTCTTCTTAGATGTGTCAAAGAATTAGAGAAGGAGAAAATTTTAGAAGAATTCCATTATGGATTATCAAGAGGTCATTATGTAGGTAGACCCATGGCATTAAATATTATTCGATTAGGCTATTTTTGGCCTACTCTTTTTGCAGACGCCTTCAAAGTTAGTCAAAAATGTGATAAGTGTCAAAGATACATTGGTAGAACCAAGAATGCATCATTTCCTCTTCACCCGATTCAAGTAGAAGTACCATTTCAGCAATGGGACCTAGACATTATCAGGGTCATTGATCCTAACTCATCTCTTGGTCACAAGAACATCTTGATTGCAATCGACTATTTCACTAAGATGGCAAGAATTTAACTGGGGGATGTAGATAGTCAACTTTTATAGTGGAGAGGGAAAAATCATGAAGCTTTTATAGAACATGTTGAGATGACAAAGAAATGGTTTGGTAAAAAGGTCTCTGAAAGGACTTTTAAGGTTGGCGATCTTGTATTGAAGTGGAATGAAAAGAAATCAAAGCCTGGCAAACATCACAAGTTCGAGGCAATATGGGAAGGTCCATTTCAAATCATAGGTGCCAATCAAGTTAATTATTTTTATTTGCAAGATATGGATGGTCATGCATTGTTAATTCCAGTTAATGGTCTTCATTTGAAGGCCTATTATCAGTAAAAAAAAAAAAAAAATGAAAAAGTGTGCAGAGCCCGGGACTTCCCAGGAGGTCACCCATCCGAGTACTACTCTAGGAAGGTTATGCTTAACTAGGGAGTTCTTTAAAAACTTGAAAACCAAAAAAATCAAGTTGGATGAGGTGTTTAGGGGGTCCAAGGTGAAAAAAAAATTGTTCTTGCATTTTCCCCGCTTTGCGCTCTAAAACATGGCCTTACCTTGAAACCCTTGTTTTTGGGATTTTGGCTGCGTTTTTTTTTTCCAACTCCCCCATGCAAGAAATTAAAAAAAAAAAACTCTCCACTCCCTCCATGCTCAATTCGAAATTCAAATTTTGAAATTTGAATTTTCCCTCCCAAACCCTTTTTTTTTAAATAAAAAAAACACCCATTTTGTAACCCGAAATTCCTTTTTTGGGCCTCCGAAATACCCATTTCGGACTTCAAATAAAATATTATAAAAACTTCATTCCGTCCCTCCCGTTCCTTCATGCCCGAAACGCCCTTTTCGGATCCCGAAATAGTGTTCTCGGGATCCCGAAACCCTTCCCTCTCGCCCTTTGACTAGTCAACCAAAAAAAAAAAAATAATTAATAAAAAATTGCATGCTTCCCGAGCTCGTTTTTCTCCCGCCCCAATTAGCCTTTTTGGGTCCCCAAAAACACTATTTCGGGTCCCGAAATTCCCATTCCGTCCCCCTTCCATTATTTAAAAAAAAAAAAAAAAAATTTAACGTGCTCATGCATGCCCAAAATTTCTTCATATTCCCCCCGAAATAGCCTTTTCGGGTCCCCAAAAACATTATTTCGAGTCCCGAAAAAGCCCTTTCGGACCTCCCAATATACATGTCTTCCACCACTCCCCGTCCGCAGTCTTCGTTATCCTTTCGAAATACTCATTTCGAACGCCCGAAAACACTATTTCGGGTCCCGAAATTCCCATTCCGTCCCCCGAATAAACCATTTCGGCCATTTAAAAAAAAAAAACCTAAAAAAAAAACAAAAAAAAACAATGATACTAAAATAAGAAAAACCATTATGCATTTAAATCCTTTTGCTTTTTTTTTCCCATGCCCCCCCATCTCCATGCTGCACTATCCGTAAATTCCGCTCATTAACATTTCTCACTCCGCTCACTCATTACACTTTCTAAAAAAAAAAAACTACCACTTCTCGCATTTCAAGAAGTGGTAAGAAGCATAAAAATAAAATAAAAAATAAAAGCATCATTGGAATGCATGCGGTGCCCATGAAATTAGAAAGCTTTCCAATGGATGTGTATGGAAATTTATAAAAAGGAGGCCCATCCTTTTGTTTTCAATCAAAGCATTTGTAGGGTTCCTATATCGAAGTCTTGTGAATCCCTTTTGCTCCAGGGTTTGTTGTTCGTTGTTGCATATTCAAAGGAAGCTGAAGATGGGGAGGAAAGTTGTAGAGGCCAAGAAGGTGAATGTACAAAAAAGGCCTGAGATCGTGAAGAAGCCGCGAAGAGCTCGAGAAGAAAAGGTTGAAGATATGGAACTAAAACCTTATGATGATCGCTTGGGACAGATTAAAGATTGCAATATCACCAACAAGGGAGTAGAAAGACTGCGTCTAGATGTTGAGTTTGTTGCACAACATATGTCTGCTGGGAGTCCCCATACTATAGCATTTCATTCTCATCTCTCCTGGTACTTGTGTACACCTGTGCATCCATGTCCTGAGCTGATATGGGCAATCACACAATGCTACAACACTGCTGCAAGAACTGTCCAAAATGCCCACGGAGAAGTATTGTTTAGTATCTCGGCTAGTTCCATACAGGATGTGTTTGCTTGCGGTGCACAACTTTCATCTTTTGCTACATTAAAAAAATTTAGTTTTAAGGAGGAGGAGGAGAGGTATCAACCTACCATTCAGATGTGGCAGTTCATGGAGAGCCAGTTATTAAAGACCCCATGATTGGGAGAGTTGCCAAAAATGCCGACACCATTGAAAAGTTTCAAGAGCCCAGATTTGTATTCAATGATAGCATGGCTAACAGGATTATCTTTAGATTTTGCAGTACAAAAGTGGCAAGCATCGTTGGTGCAATTCATTTCACAACCAGGGTTTTATGCTCCAACTGCCGCGACAACAACTCCAAATTCAATTTTCTTTGATTGGGAAAGTTTCTTAGAAATGAGGATACATTCACAATTGAGAAAGGTACAAAATGGAGAAGATCTTACCTTTAGGCATTGTTCCCTCTTGACATGGTATTTTTTCTACCATATGCACTCTTATTTTGCTTTTGTAGCAATAAACATAAGAGATGAAGTAGGAAAAGCATTACCAGTATACTCATGGACTCAGAGTTTGTCCAAGAACGAGTCCTATTATAACTTCAACATAATGTTTTTAGGACCTGCTTTGGAGATAATGTATGGAGTATGCAACAGAGTGCCTCGGGCCCTACAAGCAGAAGTGGTTGATCAGAAAAAAGGTGATGTTTTCTTACTAACCCAAGGCATGGTAGTTAGAGTGTATGGTTTTACTGGTAAACCTTTTTTGCTACCATATTTTACAATTGAACATCTTTTTGCCTTGGAAGTAGCCCGACAAAGTGATTTTATAAATGATACCTATGGGTCAGGTAATAGGAAAAAAAAATACATGTGTTATGCCTTTCAAGTTTGGTGATATCACAGTTACTCAGTGTGGGTAGAATGAACTGATTGTTTGAGACACTCTATGATCATGGATTGGTTGAGCTCCCCCAATGATGGAAGTATGATCCTTTGGGTATTTTTGCTAGTTTCATCAAGGCAAAAACATTTCATTGTTGCCCTAGAGAAGATATTGTGCGACAAAGGAACAATCCTGAAGGGCATGACATTGAATGGCATGTAGAGAAGATGATGTCACTTCCTCCTTGGCATGATTTTTATGAAATGGAGGTTGAATATGATCATGCCAATCACTCAAAATAGGTTCCTCCTGAAGGTTTGTTTGAGCAAATGAAGACCAAATTGCCTGATTGGTCTGATGAAAAGATTGCCAATTGGTGGATCATGAGAGTTCATCAAAATAAGCTCAAAACAAAATATTCGATGGCTATAGATGATTCTTTTTCAAAGATTTATGATGATAATTATGAGAAGTATCAGCCCCTCTCCTTTGCTGATTTGGTGCCTAAAAGTATTAGTAGTCCAGGTAAAGAACAAGAAATGATCGGACAAGTGGAGGTATTGGAAAAAGAGAGGATTGTTATTGAAGAGGAAGAGCAAGAGCAATTTCTACAAAATAAAAGGAGTGCAGCCATGGAAATTCCTTTCCCTCACATAGCGAAGAAGCCTAGGAGTGGAGCACATTCTGTGCTGAGCATAAAACAGTCTTCATCACAAGCAATTGAGCCAACACACTCTGATTCAATGGTGACATCGGTTGATATGAACATGGGGAAGGAACAATCTAAAGGAGAAGAAAATATTGTGATACAACAATGTTTACCATCGGCTCAAATGATCATAAGCACAAAAGGAGAGGAGCCCATAGGTATGCATTTTCCTTCTTCTTCTCTCATTAATAAGCATTTGGTGACCACTATTTTTTCATCCATAGTTCCTATGTCTACTTCACCTCCCGTCACATCCACCTCTCCCATTCCCACTTCTGTCCCATAGTCATAGGTCACTAGTGCTTCTTTAGTTTCACCCATTCCATCCTTTTCTCTTGCCTTCAGTTCATTTGCATCTACCCCAAATCCATTTGCCCTTCCATTACCCTCTGTTTCATCTTCCATACCTTCACATTCTTCCATAAGCATGCAAGCACCTCTTCGAGTAAGCGTAGCTGAGATCCCCTCCACTTCCATTCCTGTGGTTGAATCCAATCCCCAATAAGTTATTTTTCTCTCTTCCCCAATTTTTGCCATGGAGGAGCCACTAGTCTCCGAGATAGAGTTGCTACCTGAGCGCTCAATAGCGGAAAAACTCAACAAGGCACAAAAAAGTTCATCTAGGTGGTGGAAGAATCGTAAGAGAAAGGATTCACTAGCCATGGCACAACCAGTAAAGAAAGTGACTTTTGATCCCATAGCAATGGAGAAGCACACGGTGACCATGATTCCTCGGGTTCATAAACCTCAAAGAGAAATGACATCTAGTGACTATTCATACCAAGCTGTCATTGAGGACCTCACAAAGAAGCATCCAATTGAGCACATGGGCACCATACAGGAGGCATCAAGTTCCATGTATCTACAAGCAAAACATTACAAGGATCTTCTCATTCAAGCTAAAGAGAAAATCAAAAAGCTCGAGGAAGCCTTAGAGGAACAATAGGCTAAATTTGATGCAACACAATTTGAATCTCAATAGTGGCAGCAACAGGTGATGCATTTGGAAAGTGACATAGCGGAGAGCAAGCAGATAGCTACACAGTTTCAGGTAGTCAAGTAGGAAGCACAACTAAAAATTCAAGCTCTGCAGGATCAGCTTCAGAACTTGCAGAATCAATTGGCAGCAAAATCAATGCACTCTATGTCCCTCACCAAGGACAATATTAAGGAAGCTCGTAGTCAGATGTTGACTAATTGTAATAAAATGGTGACCAAGGCTACATTAGTGCTCTTGTTCCTTCAGGATGTTCAGATAGCTATTTCATATGGTGGACCTATAATAGACAGCATGGAGCAAGATTTAGAGCCAAAATTGGAAATGGCCATGAAGATCCAAGCAATGACTCAAATAAATCTCAAGATGCGTCCAATGAGTGATATAGCCCATGCTTGGGCGAGTGCTAAAATCACATTACGCAGTTATTTCTCCAAGATGAATCTGATTAAAGAAGCTCGTCAGTTGCAAGAGACCTTTGAGCATGAAAGACGTATTTCATTGGTTTATTTTGAAACACTTGCAGATAATGGTTTTCCTAGTTTTGTTGATGATCAAGGAAATATTCTTGCAAAGAAAGACCTGGATACATTATGGGATGTTTTCATGATGGATACTTCAGATATTGATAATTTTGAGGAGCCCATCACCGAAGAGCATGTGTTACCATTAATGAGAAAGTTCATTCGCATTGAATCTGGATTATTGGAGCTCAATCAAAGGGCCAAAAATCTTGATATAGAAAAGGTTGAGACTTTTTGATATCTTGTGGGTACTCTCAAAGCTTGGGAGGTGATTACCATAGATGGATGGGCTGAAGCAGTTGCAATATATGAATCCACCGTAGCACATCTCAAAAAGCAAGACGAAGTTGATACAAGTAGCTAACCATCAGATGCAGCTGCAAGTGGGAACTCTATACCCAATGAATAAAGGCCTAGAATCGATTACATTCAGGCGAGCTGAATACCCCGTGAGCCGCCAGAAATGTTGGCATTTTTGCCACATTGGAATTTTGTTGTAGTGTGCCACATTGAAAAGTGTTTTTTCTTTTTTAAGTGTTTTCACACATTGAACACTTTTTCCTATGGATGTAATTTTGGGTGAAGTTTGGTGCAAATATTCCTTGAAAAGAGATTAATATTGATAAAGATAATTCTTGAGGTGATATGATCATTGAAGCTACCAAGTTTAAGCATGTGCTCTTGATTCCAGTGCAATATTGTTCATTTTCGAGGCATCAACCACTTCGTGGGCATGCATTTCCAAGGTGCCACCATGGAGATTGAAACTGGACCGATGATTTGTGTTGAAGCTTGATATGCCATGTGATAAAATCAGCAGTTATTTTATTTGGAATTTGCTCATTGGTTCATTGTTGTGGTCGAGGAGAAAGTTGTTGCTATTGGTGGCTGAGTGGCCGACACTTTGCCTCCACATGTATTTAATGAAAGAGGCGAAAACCTCTATAAATACTAATCAAATTCTTATTGTAAAGAGAGGTTAGATATTTTGCAAGAAAACTCTCTAAGTTCTTTGCATCAATAGAAGAGACTTGGCTTATGAAATTTGCAAGAATTCTTATGTGTGTGATTTCCTTCTTTTTTTAAAATCATTTATGTTTATGCTCATGCTCTTGTTGTTAAGTTTTGAATTCTGCATTCTGAATTCAAATGTTGTTGGTTAGTGAGTAGATTTTGAAATGCGATCCGGAGGTTATCTCTACAAAGGTGTGAGTTAAATTTTGCTTCTTTCCTTTTATTATATGTTGTTATAAAACTTGGTGGAATTTTTGTTGTTAGTCTGCCCCAAATTCTACACTTCGGCCTGTGGCTATATTTCCCTTTCTTTCAGTTATTTTTCAATTTCTTTCCTGCATCCCTAGTCTTCAAACAATGTAGAATTTAGTAAGGGAGCCAGCCCTCTCTGGAGATTGGTTCGAAGGAATTTTCTTTTTCTTTCAATGTTGGCCAAGTCTAGGGCACACAAGTGATGAAATCTTGTACTTAGGCAGATTTGTGACCAACATGTTGTCATTGATGTCAAGAGTCAGTGTCAGTGATCAGTATAGGACTTTGAAAATAAGGGTTAAAATATTTATATTTTAAGCCTAAGATATTTGGTTTAAGAGCTTCACATGATTGGTCAAAAGGATGGTTAAATACCTTGAAGAAAAGGGATACCTAGGCCTAAAGGAAATAATATTATAATATTTATTATTATAATATTAAAGAAGGTCAAAGAAGGCCTAAGGGTGAAAGAGAAAAATACCTAGGCCCAAAGGAAATAATATTATAATATTTATTATTATAATATTAAAGGAGTTCATATAAAGTCTAAGGATGAAAGAGAAAAATACCTAGGCCTAAAGGAAATAATATTATAATATTTTTATTATAATATTAAAGGTTAAAATTAAAGACTAAGGTAATTTATAAATTATTTATAATATTTATATTATAAATTATTTATAATATTTATATTATAAATTAATTTATAAAATAATAATATTTATACCCTAAGTTAGGGTGGGCACAAATCATTTTATATTTCATCCTCCTCGCCAATGTTCGATGATGATTGGCATATGGTATAAATACCATAGGTCTTGCCAAACCAAAAGACAAGTCTCCAATTTCATGCATGTGCGAGAAAGGATAAAATTTTAATGCAAAATTCGTGAGCATAAGACAAAGAGGTTATTAATTTTTAAAGGCATCCAAAAAACATGCAGGATAAGTTGACCAAGGCATAAAGCCTTGTCACCAACCGACTGGTTGGGCTAGTGGCAAGTGATTGGTGTGTAAGGCACTGGGAGAGCAAAGGTTCTACGTTCGAGTCTCAACGACTGCAAAAGTGCAAAGTTTTTAATTTTTTTGGCACCAAACGAAGGTACTAAACACACAAGGCACTTTTCTTTCCCAAATGAACGCCTAGCTCACGTGGCAGTTGGGTCATGGCTAGGGCACTGGTGGCAGCGTGACCTAGGATCGAATCCCACCGAGTGGCGCAAAGGTACTTTGATTTTTATTATTTTTGTTGTTGAGCGCGTGGTCTAAGGTTGCATAGTGAGCACTTATTGAGCGCATGGTCTAAGGTTGAATTGTGAGTGCCTAGGGATATATAAGGAGCCTAAGGTAAATTTTATTTTTACCTTGGTTAAAATTGGAAAATAATTTAATTTTGAATTAAATGTTGAATTGCATTATTTCTGATTTGTGATGGTTAATTATATTTGAAATGCAATTTTGAGTAAGGAGACATAAGTAAGAAATTTGGATTAACCTATGTATTAAATTTCTGAAGGTTATAGTGAAAGTGAGTATTTGGAATTCTTGTTTGAAAAGTTTGGAGATTATAAGGTGTACTTGAGACTTGTTATTTTTGTATAGTGAAATAAAAATTGAAGAGATTTTTTTAGTGGCGATTTAGAGATAGATTATTGCTATCTAACATTGAAATTGGCAAAGAATATTTAATTTTGATTAAGATAGGTTTTGAAGATATATCTCCATAAAAACAAAAGGTATGGGCACATCTTCCTTATGAGTGAAATATTGGACTGAGTGTTGTGAAATGCAAAGTTGAAGTGAAAAGGATTGTTTGATAAGCATTGTTGGAAATGTTTGAGTGAGTTTTCATATGCATGATTTGTGGATGTTGAAAGATCATGAGTATCATTGTTATGTGATATTGAGAACTATCTTGAACTAGGATTTGTGAAAGAACATGAGTATCATTGTTATGTGAAGCTAAGAACTATCTTTATCATGACCCTCCCTAGTTGACTTTATGGCACAAAGAAACAATGTATTAACCTATGGTGTGGTGATACCTAGTTTGAACAATTGAACCAAATATATGATGTTTAGTTGATTTAGAAGGGTATGTTATCGCTAACATATTTCCAAGTGTGCAGGATCAAATACACTCATAGGTGGAGAAGGCAAAAGCATCCACCAAAAATGAGGGTACCTAAGATCAGGGAAAATAATGATTAAGGTACTCGAAGGTAACATGGATAGATACCTTCATATAGGCATGCATTATCGGAAGGGATAATCATCGATGATTGATCACCTTGAGCCTTAGTTGATAGCCTAGTAGCTATCATAAAATCTCTGGCTAAGATAGGTGATTGGGTTGATGGAAAGATTACCTCTTTGTTGTTTTATAATTTTTTTTGCTCTCTATTGCATCATGGTTTGAGTAGCATAATTTTGGAACTTCTATAGGAAAACAACTACAAAATGTATGTGGATGCATAAAGCAAACTATCTTGTTGAAGTAAATAAAGAGCATCATTTTTATGAAGAAAAGCAAATTAAATTTATATGCTAAATGAAGATTCATTTAAAATAATTAATGAAGTTTTGATTAAATAATGATTGATTTAATTAAGCTCATTAGTAAACTTAATTTTATTTAGTGAATGAGATTTCTTTTAAATTAATTAAAGGCATTCATTTTAATGATAATGGAGAAGTCAATAAAAGACCTTAATTAATTGAAATAAACAAAAAAATTTCCATTTAAGAAATAGATGTCTTTTATTTTAAAGAAAGAACAATTATGAAATTGTTTAAATAAAAGAAGTATATTTTAATGGTGATAAATATCTCATAAATGATATTTGTTTAAAAGGGTAATTTTATTCTTAAAAAAAAAAGGACAATATAAAATATACAAATATCCCATTCCCCTGTAGAGTGTAAGCTACGAAAATAATCTAGGGTGGCTACTAAGTTTCCAAAGATAGAAATTATAGGAAGAAGGATTCCTTATCGCCAGAGGAAGGGACAAAGCATTAAAGTAAGAGGGGGCTCGAGGAAGGGCTCAAGATTTGATAAAGGATTGCGGATGGGCCACCTAGAGGAAGAAATCACATAAGATGCTAGAGAGGAAAAAGGGAACGAGAGGATAGAGGAAGGGAGCAGGGCGTAAACCAGGAACCAAGGAAAAAGAGGATGATGAGAAGAACAAAAGGAAAAAGAGGATGACAGGAGGATGAAGGAAGGGAGTACGTGCAAAACAGGGACCAGGGAAAATAGAGGAATGCACCACAAGCAAGGGAGAGGCAGTCAAGATGCCACCAAATTCCATTCTATAGGAGTATTAAGGTTGGAGTGTTTTAGACTTTAACCTATTTTCTTTTACATGCGTTGGTATGGTGAAAACATAGTTCGAAGCTTGGTTATACTACCTGTAGCATGAGAATCCATTGTTAAGGATTGAAACCTCCTGCGCCTATGTGTTTAGAGTACTAAATGTGTGTTTAAAGGGTGTTTTTCTTGGATGAAAAGCACTGAGTGTCTTTGAAACATTGTGTTTCTTTAGAGTTTATTAGTATTTTTAAAGAGCCTATGAGTGTCTTGGAAATGTTGTGTTTCTTTAGAGCCTATTAGTGTTTTTAAAGAGCCTATGAGTGTCTTGAAGATGCTATGTTTTTAGAGCTTGTTAGTGTTTTTAAAGAGCCTGTGAGTGTCTTGAATATGTTGTTTTTTTAGAGCCTGTTAGTGTTTTTAAAGAGCATTGCAAGTGTCTTGAAGACGTTGTGAGTATAAGAGTTTGTGAGTGTTGTTAAGAGCATGGTTAAAGTTTTTAATAGTGTCGTGAGTCTAAGGGCCTATGAGTGGTTGAAGACATCGTGAGTTTAAAATCCCTATTAGTTATTTGAGACCACTATGAGTTCAAGAGCATTGGGTGTGTCTAGATAGCACTATGGGAATTCAAGCGCACTATGTGCCTAAGAATTTTGCATCCAAAGAGAGAGGGAGCACCCTATTTAGAAATGTCTGCTATAATGGGAAAGTTATCGTGGTTCCAAGAGGGATTTTTGTTCTTGGGAGCATCGCCTGTAGGGAGAAAACCCCTGTGGGTTTAAGAAAGAGTTGTATCTAGAAAAATCTACTTAGAAAAACCATCTACATATGTGGGGAACTCTGATGCTACGTGAGCTCAGTCCCCTTGAGGATAGTTAGTGGTGACAGAGGTGAAATCCTAGCGCCTGTTTTACTCTGTGTTACCTTGTTGAACTCTCAACTTGGCAGCCCCTTAATCGCTCTACAGAGGTTGTTCAATATTCACCATGAAGGGCGTTAGCCTTTGGTTATAAATCTTGTATTACAAAGGTTCGCTGTGTAACTTTAATTAAATAGATACCTTAGATTTATGTAAAATACAATGGAGGGTTTTAATTAAACCAAAACCTTGGATTTATATGGAACATAATGAAGGATTTTAATTAAACCAGAACCTTTGATTAATGTTAATTATCTTAGGAGTTTTTAATTAAAAAGGGAACCTTTGATTAATGTTAGTTATCTTAGGATTTTTAATTAAAAAGGTAACCTTTGATTAATGTTGATTATCTTAGGAGTTTTTAATTAAAAAGAGAACCTTTGATTGATGTTGATTATCTTAGGATTTTTAATTAAAAAGGGAACCTTTGATTAATGTTGATTATATTAGGGTTTTTAATTAAAAATGGAACCTTTGATTAATGTTAGTTATCTTAGGAGTTTTTAATTAAAAAGAGAACCTTTGATTAATGTTGATTATCTTAGGAGTTTTTAATTAAAAAGAGAACCTTTGATTAATGTTGATTATCTTAGGGTTTTTAATTAAAAATGGAACCTTTGATTAATGTTGATTATCTTAGGGTTTTTAATTAAAAAGGGAACCTTTGATTAATGTTGATTATCTTAGGAGTTTTTAATTAAAAAGGAACCTTTGATTAATGTTGATTATCTTAGGGTTTTTAATTAAAAAGGAACCTTTGATTAATGTTGATTATCTTAGGGGATTTTAATTAAAAAGGATGTAGATTTATTCTTTGAATTAAAGTTATGGGGCTTTGATTTAGGGAATGAATGAATGATTGTTTAAAGGTTAAAGGTATGTGACTTTAATGCTTTAAAACAGTAATTGATTTGATTGGAATTTGTGAATTAAAAAGGATGCAGATTTATTATTTGAATTAAAGTTATGGGGATTTGATTTAGGGAATGAACGAATGATTGTGTAAAGTTTAAAGGTACGTGACTTTAATGCTTAAAAATAGTAATTGATTTGATTGGAATTTATGATTTAAAAAGGATGTAGATTTATTCTTTGAATTGAAGTTGTGGGGCTTTGATTTAGGGAATGAAAATAAAAGGATTGTTTTAGAGGTTAAAGGTATGGGACTTTAATGATTTAAGACATGAATGGATTTGATTAAGTTAGACCTTGATCTAAGTATAACATGTTGGATGACTCTCTAAAGAAACTTGAGAGGTGAAGATAAAAGTAAAAGGACTTTTATAATATCCATTATGCATTAGATGGTTGGAAACTTAATTGAATTTTGTATAATTACAATTTGGTAAAGTAAATAAATAGATGCATTTAAAGGTATGCCTATCCTGAACCATGAGTACCCTGATCCCCTACTACCCTCAAAGAATCAATGGGAAGCAAGGAGAAGCCAAGAGTTCATTGGAAGTAAATTATAGGTAATTGTATTTTATGTTGCTTTACTTATGCTCAAATAGACTAGAATTATGGGGAGATATCCCCAATGCAGTTACTGTAATATTATTTAAAGTAAGAAGGATTTACCATGCAAATTCTAATGCAATAACTATTTATTGGTTTAGAGAATGTACTTTTACTTTATTTTTGTATTTGGTTGTGCTATGTAGTTGATTCTCTTTTAGTGTTAATCCTTATTTATTTTCTAGATGCTTAGTGATTACTCCTTGATGTTGTAGTATCTAGTTGTATTATTGTTTGGTTGTTTGATGATAGAAATCGAAGAGTAGAGTTCTAGGGTGAACTCAGAGGTGACCTAAGGGAATTGAGAACCCCTTAGGGTGAACATAGGTGACCTAAGTGAATTGAGAACCCTTTAGGGTGAACATAGGTGACCTAAGGGAATTGAGAACCCCTTAGGGTGAACATAGGTGACCTAAGTGAATTGAGAACCCTTTAGGGTGAACATAGGTGACCTAAGGGAATTGATAATCCCTTAGGGTGAACATAGGAGACCTAAGGGAATTGAGACCCCTTTAGGGAGATACAGGACTAAGTTGTGGAGAGATTAATTTTGAGTTAAGATAGCTCGTCATGGAGATGAGATAGATAGCTTAACTCGTAATACTTGTAGCATACCTACACATAATGATTTGTGTATGGTATGGAGATGCATGTATACCTTCAATGGACTGAGGGTGATAAGTCTATCTCATCAAGAATGATGGGATAGATGGGCTTATTTGTAGTAACACATGATACGCCTACACATACAGACTTGTGTTAGGGTACTTCATGAGATGTAGCCTTCAAGAAAACTTAGGGGATTGAAACTTAGGCAAATAGTAGTTTGGTTAGGGGTCCATGAAGGGTTCATGTACCTCTCTCCATAGTGAAAAAAAAAAACTTTTTCTATTTTTGTATTTTTTTAATTTGTGTGTTTTTGGGTCATTACAATCTTCAACTAGGATTTTTGAAAGATCATGAGTATCATTGTTATGTGAAGTTGAGAACTATATTGAGCTAGGGTTTGTGAAAGAACATGAGTATCATTGTTATGTGACATTGGAATCATCTTGAGTCAAGTTTTGAGTTCCATAGTGTGTTTTGTTGAAAGTATAGTGAAACACTTGGTTAGGATTTATAAGCAAGTTGTGTTTCATTGAATGGATGGTTGAGTAAAGTTGGATGAGCATTATTTATTGAATGCATTGGATTGATAGTTCAAGTTCTATGAAACAAATTTTTCTTTCTCCTAAATTGATTTGAAAGAGAGTTTGAAAGTGATTGAGTATTTTGTAAGTGTGAAAAATATTGAGTCTCTAATCATTCTCTATATGTTTCTATGGTTGAACAAAATTTTGAGTGAAATTTTGTTGTGTGATTGAAGAGATTTTTGAAAGAGATTAAGTTGAGTTTTGTATGCAAGTTTTAAAATTTATTTGAGCAAGCTTTTGTGAAAGCTTGTGAGTAGATTTGATTAAGTCCTAGAGAGGACTTTAGGATAGAGTTAAGCAAACTTGTATGAAATCTTGTGAGAAGATTTGAGTAAGTCCTAAAGAGGACTTAAGGACAGATTTAGGCAAGATTCTCTAAAATCTAGTGAGAAGATTTGAGTAAGTCCTAGAGAGGACTTAAGGAAAAATTTATGTAAGCTTTTGTGGAAGCTTATAAGCAAATTTAAGGCAAGTATTGGTGAAGACTTATTGAGTAGGTTGGACAAGTTCTAGAGATAAATTGTTGAGTAGATCTGAGGTAAATATTGGTGAAGACTTGTTGAGTAGATTTAAAGTAAGTCTTGGTGAAGACTTTTTGAGTAGAATGGACAAGTTCTAGAGAGAACTTGTTGAGCAAATTTGAGGTAATTCTTGGTGAAGACTTGTTGAGCAGATTTAAGGTAAGTCTTGGTGAAGACTTGTTGAGTAGATTGGAAAAGTTCTAGAGAGAACTTGTTGAGTAGATTTAAGGTAAGTATTGGTGAAGACTTGTGGATAAATTTAAGGCAAGTCTTTGAGAAGACTTGAGAGGAGACTTGATTAATTGATTTATTCAAGCTTTGTTTTAAGGCTTGGAAAAAATATATCAAAGTTGATTTGTGATTGGATTAAGCTTTGTGTTAAGGCTTGAGGATAGATTTGAGGATAGATTTTGGTGTAGATTTGAGGGTAGATTTATGCCAGACTAGTGGTAGGCTTATGAGTAGATTTGTGCTAGACCGAAGGATAGTGTTTAGTGTAGATTTGAGATAGAGATTGAGCAGAACTGAGAGCAAGATTTAGAGGTGATAGAGCAGAGGATAGTAGTCTCTAGTGGATAGATATCCATTAGCCAAGGTAGTGAGGACATAGGTCTTCTGAGTGAGGATAGAGGTCTTCAGTGGAGATATATCCACAAGCCAGTGCAATGGAGGTAGTAGTATTCTAGAAGATCACCAACCAGAGTAGAGGAGAAAGAGTTCTCCTATGGATAGAGATCCATAAACCATCAAAGTGGAAAGAGTTCTCCTATGGATTGAGATTCAATAATTTTATTAGGGGATTGGTGTCTTATTTGGATAGAGGTCCATAAACATTGTAATAGGGAATGATTTCCAAGAGAATTGTTAAGAAAAGTTTAGTGAAATATTTTCTCCGTGGAGTATCCCACATTGGATGAACCACGTTAAATTGGTGTCTCTATTATGTGTGGTGATTTATGTATTGCTTTGATTACTGTTGTTGATATTTTTATTGATATATTGTATAATATTGTTTGGAAAATAAAAGTAAAAAGTGGTCTTATATTGTTCTCCCCCCTATTAGTATAAGCTTGTGTTCTTCAATTGGTATCATAGTGGGTTCCTTCGGAAGAGTTTAACAACATGAAGAAAAATCTTACAGGAACATAGGTGGATTCTTAGAGTGGATCTTCAAGGAATGAGGAATCATTTTTCAATGGGAACAATTATGCATTTTGGAGTGTGAGAATGAATATTTTCCTAATGGCACTAGGAAATGATATATGGCAAGCAGTTGAGGATGGGTACATACCACCAGCTACTCCACCTATAGATAAATATGGTAAGCTTCTAAAACTAAATAATTTAAAGGAAATGAATGGAATCATAAATTTTTTGCATGAAATAGAGTTTGTCAAAGTTATGCATTGCACATCAACAAAAGAGATTTGGGATAAGCTAGAAAATATATATGAGGGAGACAAAAAGGTCAAGATGGCAAAATTGCAAAATCACAAGAAAAAATTTGAAGACTTGAAGATGAAGGATGAGGAAGACATTACTACATACTTACTTCATGTGGATGAGGTTGTTAACTCCATGCAAGAACTTACGTTTAAAGTGGAAGAATCATATATTTTTCAAAAGGTTTTAAGATAACTTCCTAATAGGTATAGTGAAAATATTTCATCCATAGAAGAAACAAAAGATATAGAAAATTTGAAAAGGGATGAGTTACATGGAACTCTCACAAATTTTGATATGAGAACAAAAGAGGAGTCTATTAACCATAAAGAAGCAACCTTCAAAGTTACAAAGAAGACAAAGGGTAAGAAGTTGGATTCAAATAATGAGTCATCCAGTGATTACAAAGTAAACTATGGCAGAAGGAACAAGGACACAAGAAAGCACAAAGGTAAGAAATTACTTAAGTGTTCCAAATGTGGTAAATATGGTCACTATGCATCTGATTGTCCAGAATATAGAAATAGTAGTCATGATGAGAAACATGATCGTAAGAATAGGGAAGCAGGAAAATTTAGGTGCCAAAGGAAAAATAGGTATGGATAAAACATGCATGAAAATAATTTTTTCCAAAGGTAATGAAGAGTTTTTATGTAGATAAGGAAATCAAGAGTTCAAATGATAGTGATGACAGGTCCTCAGACAATGAAGAAGAAGAAATTCTATTTCTGACGGTAGAAAAAGAAGATGTTAGAAAAAGGGCATCAATAATTCTCAAGTGTTTTAGGTGTGGTAACTTTGGTCATCTTGAAGAAATTTGTACAAGGAATGGGTTCAGTTTTAGTGACTATGAATATGAATATGCTCTTGAATATCCAGAAGAAGAAATTCTTATTATGGAAATAGAAGAAGAAGGAAGTACTTCCCTTTGAAAATAAATCAAAAAATAATGAAGATGATCTTGATGATAAAAGGGTAGAGGAAGAATCAAAAAATGAAGAGGAAGGAGAAGTTGATCTTGAGGGTGAGCTTATTTTTTCTCTCAATGCATTAAGAAAGGTAAGAAAGCAGAACTCAAAACTCAAGCTTCAATTTCAAGAATGTGATGAAGAGAAAGGAAAGCTTATTGAATATCTAACCAACTCAATAGCTAAGACAAGGAGATTTAAAGAGAAGTTAGAGGCAAAGGTTTTAGAATGTGAAAGGTTAGAGCATGAAGTAGCTTCACTAAGAAATAAGGTAAAAGAGTCTAAATACAAGCTACATAGGTTTAGGAGAAGCTCAAAGAACTTGGATAATATTATCAAGGTACAAAGATCTTCATCAAACAATACAAGACTTGGTTTTGAACAAGAACATAGAAAACAAGGAGAGGAGTTAATATCAAGCTCCAAAGAAGAAGAAGCTTTAGAAGAAGAGAGTGAAAGAGAAAGTGATATTTCTTGGGATAAGTTGGAAAATAGAAAGTTCAACAAGAAAAGGAACAATGCACAAATAAGGAATAGGTGGAATAGGAAACATCATAGGGAAGAAGAGACTAGGAGACCAATGGGTTCTAGGCAAGTTTTATTCAATGGATGTTGCTTTTCATGTCATAGGTTTGGTCACAAGGCTATATAGTGTAGGACACATGATAGACAAGAATATGGTTTCACCAATAGAAATCTCAAAAATGGGCATCTCTTTCAAGGGTATTGTCACTCTTGTAATTAGTTTGGTCATAATGTAGTTAATTGCATATTTTATGATAGGAATGGTTATGGCTTCACCAGGAGGAACTACAGGATATTTGCACCTTCAAGGAATCACACCATTAAGTGTTACAAGTGCAATAATATTGGGAATATTTCTAAGTTGTGTAGAGCAAAATTTCCAAAGATAAGCAGGAATGAGAACATTAAGAGAAATTAGAAGGATCATTTGAGGAAGAAGGTGGATACAGGTAAATATTAGTGTATGTTGGGAGTAGAGATACTCCCACCCCAAAATTAGCCATCCCAAGAGAGGATGTGGGGAGGGTCTAAGCTAAGAGTCTTATATTTAGCCCCAAGATCCAAAGGTGGCCCTTTGCCATTGGTTTCAAAGGGGGGGAGATTTGAGTTAGGGGGAGAGCATTCAGTCAAGGGGAGTAGTTTCTCAGGGTAGCAATTTTGAAAAAGGAAAAAAGAGACAGTTATAAAGAAAGGGTTGCCATCAATGACAAAGGGGGAGATTGTTGGAAATTTTGGGTTAGTTGTGTTGTCATTCATGTCAAGATTCAGTGTTAGTGATCAGTGCAGGACTTGGCAAAAGAAGGATTAAAATATTTATAATTTAATCCTAAGATATTTAGTTTAAGAGCTTCACATGATTGGTCAAAAGGATGGTTAAATACCTTGAATAAAAGGTATACCTGGGCCTAAAGAAAATAATATTATAATATTTATTATTATAATAGTAAATAAGGTCAGAGAAGGCCTAAGGGTGAAAGAGAAATATACGTAGGCCCAAAGGAAATAATATTATAATATTAAAGGTTAAAATTAAAGCCTAAGGTAATTTATAAATAATTTATAATATCTATATTATAAATTAATTTATAAAATAATAATACTTATACCCTAAGTTATGGTGGGTGCAAATCATTTTATATTTCATCCTCCCTGCCCGCATTCAATGATGATTGATATATGGTATAAATACCATAGGTCTTTCCAAACCAAAATACAAGTCTCCGATTTTCATTCATGTGCAAGAAAAAACAAAATTTTAATGCGAAATTCATGAGCATAAGTTGACCAAGGTATAAAGCCTTGTCACCAATCGACTGGTTGGGCTAGTGGTAAGTGATCGGTGTGTAAGGTGTTGGGAGAGAGAAGGTTCTACATTTGATTCTCGACAACTGTTAAAGGGTAAAGATTTTAATTTTTTTGGCACCAAACGAAGGTACTAAGTGCACAAGATGCTTTTTCCTCCCAGGTGAGCACCTAGCTCACATGACAGTTGGATCGTGGCTAGGGAATTGATGGCAGTATGACCTAGGATTGTATCCCACCAAGTGGTGCAAAGGTACTTTGATTTTTATTTTTTTTGTTGTTGAGCACGTGGTCTAAGGTTGCATAGTGAGCGCTTATTGAGCGCATGGTCTAAGGTTGAATTGTGAGTGCCTAGGGAGATATAAGGAGGATAAGGTAAATTTTATTTTTACCTTGGTTAAAATTGGAAAATCATTTAATTTTGAATTAAAAGGTGAATTGCATTATTTCTGATTTGTGATGGTTAATTATATTTGAAATGCAATTTTTAGTAGGAAGAAATAAGTAAGAAATTTAGATTAACCTATGTATTATTTTTGTAATTCTAAGTAAGAAATAAGTAAGAAATTTAGAAATTTAGAAATAAGTAAGAAATTTAGATTAACCTAAGTAAGAGGTTATAGTGATAGTGAGTATTTGGAATTCTTGTTTGAAAAGTTTGGAGATTATAAGGTGTACTTGAGACTTGTTATTTTTGTATAGTGAAATAAAAATTGAGGAGAATTTTTGAGTGGAGATTTAGAGATAGATTATTGCTATCTAACCTTGAGATTGGCAAAGAAGATTTGATTGTGATTAAGATAGGTTTTGAAGACATATCTCCATAAAAACAAAAGGTATGGGTACATCTTCCTTATGAGTGAAATATTGGATTGAGTGTCGTGAAATGCAAATTTGGAGTGAAAAGTGAAGAACACAAGCTTATACTAAGAGGGGGGTGAACAATATAAGACCACTTTTTACTTTTCTTTCCCAAATAGTATTAATCAATATAATCAATGGCAATATCAATAGCAATAACCAAAGCAATGCACAAATCATCACACACAATAAAGACACCAATTTTAACGTGGTTCACCCAATGTGGGCTACCTCCACAGAGAAAATATTTCTTCTAAATATTTCTCAAATAATCTCATGGGAATCCTTTCCATTTTACAATGTTTATGGACCTCTGTCCAAAGGAGATGTTGATCCCCTAAATCTCAAGTTCGTGGATCTCTTCCATAGGAGAACTCTTTCCCCTTCTTGCTCTGGCTAGTGATATTCTAGAAGACTATGTCTCTATGCTGCACTAATTGGTGGATCTCTCTCCACTTGAAGACTCCTCACTCATAATATTTATCTTCAATTGTCCTGGCTACTGGATCTCTATCCACTGAGACTCTGTCCTCTATACTCTATCACCTCCAAAGCTCTGTCAATAGGCTCACTCAAAACCTTCTCAAATCTGCTCAATAGGTTCACTCAGAACCTGCTCAAATCTGCTCAATAGGTCCACTCAGAACCTGCTCAAATCTGCTCAATAGGTCCACTCAGAACTTGCTCAAATCTGCTCAATAGGTCCACTCAAAACCTGCTCAAATCTGCTCAATAGGTCCACTCAAAACCTGTCAACTAAACTCAAATTGTCACAACTCTCAAATCTCTCAAAGTCACAAACTGTCCAAATCTGCTCAATAGGTCCTCTCTAGGACTTGCTCAAATATGCATTACAAGCTTCCATAAAAGCTCACACAAAATCAGTCCACAAGCCTTCTCAAAGACTTGTCTCAAATCTGCTTAACAAGTCCACACAGAACTTGTTCAATCACATAGAATCATAAAGAGAATTGTTAGAGACTCAATATGTTCTATACTCAATGCTCAATCAATATCTCAACTCAATCTCATAGAAGCATAAAGAGAATTGTTAGAGACTCAATATGTTCTATACTCAAATCCCAATCTCAACTCAAATCAATCTCATAGAAGCATAAAGAGAATTGTTAGAGACTCAATATGTTCTATCCTCAAATCTCAATCTCAACTCAAATCAATCTCATAGAAGCATAAAGAGAATTGTTAGAGACTCAATATGTTCTATTCTCAAATCTCAATCTCAACTCAAATCAATCTCATAGAAGCATAAAGAGAATTGTTAGAGACTCAATATGTTCTATCCTCAAATCTCAATCTCAACTCAAATCAGAATATATAATAGTTTGTTTCATGGAACTTGAACAACCACTTCACACAATCATTTGACTAGGCTCAATCAACTCTACTCAACCAATCACCTCAAGGATCAATTCTTTCTCACAAACCCTAGTCCAAGCATGTATCAACCAACTCAAAATATTTCCAACAATGCTCAACAACAAATCTCACATAACAATGATACTCATGTTCTTTTCTAACTCAAGTTCAAGTTCTTTGCACAACCAATGGGATTCAACAACAATGCTTATAAACAAGGTTTAATTACAACTCTCAATTCAAAAAACCTTGAAGCATTAACCAACAACTCTCAAAAAGGCAACCACAATCAATCCTTTTCTCTCCAAATATATTTTTAGAAATCAATCACCCACATAAGTCAATGAAGAATATTGCCCATACCTTTTTTGATGCCTTATGAGTTGTTCACTAAATCTGCCACACTCAACACACTTTATTTTTCAATATCAGCAAGGGTTAGAGGTCATGAGTAATAACACAATAATCAAAATAATATCTCAATAACACCTTATTACTCCTACTCAATAAAATGCATCATACCCTCTTATGCAAGTAATAAACCCTCAAAAGAATGAATCAAACTTACTTTTGGAACTCCTTGACTAAATCAGAAATATCTCCATACACACACACACCTTATTTCTCCCTTTAAGCAATCTAAAAAAGTATCTCTCGAAAAGACCTTTCCAATGATATATAATATGATATACTTCCAAAAAGAAAAATAATAGAAATCTCAATCTTCCCTAAGGCATACCATATCCTTATTTCTCCTTAGGCAACCTTGGCAGAAATTAAAATATTAAACATCAAAAATTAAATCCACTTGCCTTGCCCTCGGAGGGATTCGATCCCTTGTCGCTGCCCATGCACCACTCTAACTAGGGCACCACTAACCACATGAGCCAACCACTCACATGAGATGGTGAGCACAACCGTGACACTTTGACTTGCTCCAATCATGCCCAGAATGACACGTGCACCAAAAAGGTGCGCTCCCCTTCACGCTTCGCAAAAACCAACATCGACGGGATTCAAACTTTGGATCTCCTAGCGCTCAAATACTTTGACTACCTCCCTCTTGTTGCTAGGCCACAAGCACCTACATGGCATAGAAGGGTCCTTCCTTCCTTCTTCAACTCACTCTTTTTCACACATTTTTGATTGCGCTCAAATTCCTTTTCACTCTCTTCGAACGAAATGCCCGATCACTTGATTTTCTTGCCAAATGAACTTTGGCAATATTATTTATACACATTGCCTTTAATTCTCATACGTCGGCCCTCCAATAAAATTTGATGACGTCGATGGGAATTTCCAAATTGGAAATTTAAATTTAAATTTAATTTTAAAATATTAAAATTTAAACTTAAACTTCAAAGTTGAATAACTTTGTCACCGGGGCTCCTTTTTTGATGAAACAAAATGCTAACTTGGGTTTCATGAAAAACCCATCTCAAATATGCCATCCATGGTTTTGAATAAAACCTTTTATTTTACCTTCCTTGGTTTTGATGAAAACCATTTATTTTGCCTTCCTTGGTTTTAATAAGAACCTTTCCTTGTACTTTCGCATTGATGAAGCTTTTTCCTGGATGACTTGGGTGACTTTATTTCTTGCCGAATTCCTTAATAAGAGTGATAACTCTATCAGGTGACATCAATGACAACTTTGACTTAGAGGACTCAAAATGTCCAACAATCTCCCCCTTTGTCATTGATGGCAACTCACATCCTTTTACTAAAACCTGACCTTCTTTTCTGCTCCCCCTGGCTCAATGCTCTCTCAAATATCAAATCTCTCCCCAATACACAAATCTCTCCCCAATACACAAATATCTCCCCCTTTGACATCAATGGCAAAGGGTCACCTTTGGGGCTCGGGGCTAAGAATGAGCCTCTTAGCTTAGCCCCTTCCCCACCTCCACATGAGGTGGTTAATTCTAGGGTGGGAGTATTTCTACTCCCTGAAAGCATTGCTCTTTGTATTTATCTTTTTCTCTTCTTTTCTGAGTTTTTTGAATCCTCTCACTATTTCTTTCCAAGTCATCATCCATGTTCCTATCATCACTTTTGTTCCTATTCTTGTTCTTGTTTTCATCCATGTTCCTATTCCTATTCCTATTCTTTTTTTTATCCATGTTTGTATTCATGTTCTTATTCCTATTCCTATTCTTGTTCCTATTCTCATCCATGTTCCTTTTCCTATTCTCATACATGTTCATGTTCTTGTTCCTATTCCTATTCCTGTTCCTTCTTGTTCTCATCTATGTTCTTGTTCCTGTTCCTATTCTTGTTCATGCCAATATTCCTGTTCATGTTCCTATTCTTGTTCATGCTTGATTTTGGAATATTTTCTCTACACCATCTTGTTATGTGACCATCATTATTGCACTTATAACACTTAATGTTATTATTCCTTGGAGGTGCAATTGTCTTAGGATTTCTCCTAGTGAATCCATATCCTCTTATGTCATGAACCCTGCAATTCATTGCCTTGTGACCAAACTCATTACATGAGTAGCAATACCCATGGAAAAGTTATCCTTTCCCATATTCCTATCTTTCATGTGTCCTATACTGTGAAGCCATGTGCCCAAACCTGTGACATGAAAAACATCTTCCATTGAAGAAACCTTGCCTAGACCCCATTGGTCTCCTATTCTGATTGTTGTTCCATTTGTACCTTCTTTGTGCATTACTCCTATCTTTGTTGAACTCTTTGTTGTCCAATTCATCCTCTGATGTCTCACTCCCACTTTTACTTACTTCTTTTGACTCTTCTTCTTTTATGGTGTTTGAGCTTGGCTCTCCTTTTTTTTCTTCTTGTTTCCCTTGTTCTTCTTTAGAACTAAGTCCTGTTATGGTGATTGATGACCTTTGTGCATTGATAGTCCTTTCCAAGGTCCTTGAATTTTCCTCAAACTTGTGTAGCTTGTCCTTAGAACCTTTTACTTCCATCCTTAGTGAAACTATCTCATGCTCTAATATTTCACACTCTAGATCTTTTACCTTTAATTTTTTAGCCATACCTTCTTCAATCCTTCTTGCTTCTTCAGCCTTGGTTTTGAATTTGGTGAGTTCCTATAGAAACTTTGCTTTTGCTTTTTCATCTTCTTGAGCTTGAACCCTTAATCCTGAGTTCTCCCTTTTTAATTCTTCAAGAGTAACCATAAGCCTTTCACATTCTATCTCTTTTACCTTTGACTATTCAACTATACCTTTTTCAACTCTTCTTGCTTTTTCAACCTTATCTCTCAAGTCAGAGATATCATGTAGAAGCTTTGTCTTACATTTCTCATCTTCTTGTATTTGAGCCTTCAATTCTAAATTCTCTCTTTTCAATTCAATAAGCTCCTTAAGAGTGGCTTTCCCTTTTTCTTTTTCTGAAGCATCTTCTTTTTCTTCTATTATTGAAAGTAGAGTTTCTTCTTCATACCTATTTTGAGTCGTCCTTGTTATCCTTTCTTGAACCAATATCTAGGATTTCATTTATGAGAATATCATCTTCATATTCACTTCTACTAAACCCATTACAATATCTTGCATCATGGCCAAGTTGACCACAAACAAAACATTCTTGTGGATAATAAGTTGCATGGTGACCTGTGTTCCCACATTTGGTACAAAACTTTATCAATCTGGATATTTCTCCATTACTTGATTCATCTCTTGAATCTATTTCCATTTGTCCTCCCAACACAACAATATTAAACTCATCTTCCTTTTCTTTCATGACCATAGGTGTTCTTTTCTTCTTGTGTCTCATGCTTCTACTCTTGCCTTTATTTGCCATTTATGTTCTTGTAGGATCTTCCTTCAAGTTGTTAAACTTCTTTCGAAGGAACCGGCTCTAATACCAATTGAAGAACACAAGCTTATATTGAGAGGAGGGGGTGAACAATATAAGACCACTTTTTACTTTTCTTTCCCAAATAGTATTAATCAATATAATCAATGGCAATATCAATATCAATAACCAAAGCAATGCACAAATCATCACACACAATAAAGACACCAATTTTAACATGGTTCACCCAATGTGGGCTACCTCCACAGAGAAAATATTTCTTCTAAATATTTCTCAAATAATCTCATGGGAATCCTTTCCCTTTTACAATATTTATGGACCTCTATCCAAAGGAGATGTTGATCCCCTAAATCTCAAGTTTATGGATCTCTTCCATAAGAGAACTCTTTCCCCTTCTTGCTCTAGCTAGTGATCTTCTAGAAGACTTTGTCTCTCTACTACACTGATTGGTGGATCTCTCTCCACTTGAAGACTCCTCACTCAGAATATTTATCTTCAATTGTCCTAGTTATTTGGATATCTATCCACTGAGACTCTATCCTCTATACTTTGTCACCTCCAAAGCTCTGTCAATAGGCTCACTCAGAACCTTCTCAAATCTGCTCAATAGGTTCACTCAAAACCTGCTCAAATCTACTCAATAGGTCCACTCATAACTTGCTCAAATCTGCTCAATAGGTCCACTTAGAACCTATCCAAATCTTCTCAATAGGTCCTCTCTAGGACTTGCTCAAATCTACATTGCAAGCTTCCACAAAAGCTCACACAAAAATAGTCCACAAGCCTTCTCAAAGACTTGTCTCAAATCTGCTTAACAAGTCCACACAAAACTTGTTCAATCACATAGAATCATAAAGAGAATTGTTAGAGACTCAATATGTTCTATACTCAATGCTCAATAAATATCTCAACTTAGTCTCATAGAAGCATAAAGAGAATTGTTAGAGACTCAATATGTTCTATACTCAAATCCCAATCTCAACTCAAATCAATCTCATAGAAGCATAAAGAGAATTGTTAGAGACTCAATATGTTCTATCCTCAAATCTCAATCTCAACTCAAATCAATCTCATAGAAGCATAAAGAGAATTGTTAGAGACTCAATATGTTCTATTCTCAAATCTCAATCTCAACTCAAATCAATCTCATAGAAGCATAAAGAGAATTGTTAGAGACTCAATATGTTCTATCCTCAAATCTCAATCTCAACTCAAATCAGAATATAGAATAGTTTGTTTCATGGAACTTGAACAACCACTTCACACAATCATTTGACTAGGCTCAATCAACTCTACTCAACCAATCACCTCAAGGATCAATCCTTTCTCACAAACCCTAGTCCAAGCATGTATCAACCAACTCAAAATGTTTCCAACAATGCTCAACAACAAATCTCACATAACAATGATACTCATGTTCTTTTCTAACTCAAGTTCAAGTTCTTTGCACAACCAATGGGCTTCAACAACAATGCTTATAAACAAGGTTTAATTACAACTCTCAATTCAGAAAACCTTGAAGCATTAACTAACAACTCTCAAAAAGGCAACCACAATCAATCCTTTTCTCTCCAAAGATATTTTTAGAAATCAATCACCCACATAAGTCAATGAAGAATATTGCCCATACCTTTTTTGATGCCTTATGAGTTGTTCACTAAATCTGCCACACTCAACACACTTTCTTTTTCAATCTCAGCAAGGGTTAGAGGTCATGAGTAATAACACAATAATCAAAATAATATCTCAATAACACCTTATTACTCCTACTCAATAAAATGCATCATACCCTCTTATGCAAGTAATAAACCCTCAAAAGAATGAATCAAACTTACTTTTGGAACTCCTTGACTAAATCAGAAATATCTCCATACACACACACACACCTTATTTCTCCCTTTAAGCAATCTAAACAAGTATCTCTCGAAAAGACCTTTCCAATGATATATAATATGATATACTTCCAAAAAGAAAAACAACAGAAATATCAATCTTCCCTAAGGCATACCATATCCTTATTTCTCCTTAGGCAACCTTGGCAGAAATTAAAATATTAAACATCAAAAATTAAATCCACTTGCCTTGCCCTCGGAGGGATTCGATCCCCTATCGCTACCCATGCACCACTCTAACTCGAGGCGCCACTAACCACGTGAGCCAACCGCTCACATGAGATGGTGAGTGCAACCACGACACTTTGACTTGCTCCAATCGTGCCCAGAATGACACGTGCACCAAAAAGGTGCGCTCCCCTTCACGCTTCACAAAAACCAACACCAATGGGATTCAAACTTTGGATCTCCTGGCGCTCAAAGACTTTGACTGCCTCCCTCTTGCCGCTAGGCCGCAAGCGCCTACGTGGCATAGAAGGGTCCTTCCTTCCTTCAACTCACTCTTTTTCACACGTTTTTGATTGTGCTCAAATTCCTTTTCACTCTCTTCGAACTAAAATGCCCGATCACTTGATTTTCTTGCCAAATGAACTTTGGCAATATTATTTATACACATTGCCTTTAATTCTCATACGTCGGCCCTCCAATCGAATTTGATGACGTCGGCGGGAATTTCCAAATTGGAAATTTAAATTTAAATTTTAATTTTAAAATATTAAAATTTAAACTTAAACTTCAAAGTTGAATAACTTTGTCACCGAGGCTCCTTTTTTGATGAAACAAAATGCTAACTTGGGTTTCACGAAAAACCCATCTCAAATATGCCATCCGTGGTTTTGAATAAAACCTTTTATTTTGCCTGCCTTGGTTTTGATGAAAACCATTTATTTTGCCTTCCTTGGTTTTAATAAGAACCTTTCCTTGTACTTTCGCACTGATGAAGCTTTTTCTTGGATGACTTGGGCGACTTTATTTCTTGCCGAATTCCTTAATAAGAGTGATAACTCTATGAGGTGACATCAATGACAACTTTGACTTAGAGGACTCAAAATGTCCAACAAAAAGGATTGTTTGATAAGCATTGTTAAAAATGTTTGAGTGAGTTTTCATATGCATGATTTGTGGATGTTGAAAGATCATGAGTATCATTGTTATGTGAGATTGATAACTATCTTGAACTAGGTTTTGTGAAAGAACATGAGTATCATTGTTATGTGAATTTGAGAACTATATTGAACTAGGATTTGTGAAATATCATGAGTATCATTGTTATGTGAAGTTGAGAACTATCTTGATCTAGGGTTTGTGAAATAACATGAGTATCATTGTTATGTGACATTGGAATCATCTTGAGTCAAGTTTTGAGTTCCATAGTGTGAGTTATTGAAATTATAGTTAAATTCTTGGTTAGGGTTTGTAAGCAAGTTGTGTTTCATTTAATGGATGGTTGAGTAAAGTTGGATGAGCATTATCAATTGAATGCATTGGAGTGATAGTTCAAGTTTTGTGAAACAAATTTTTCTTTATCCTAAATTGATTTGAAAGAGAGTTTGAAAGTGATTGAGTATTTTGTGAGTGTAAAATATATTGAGTATCTAATCATTCTCTATATGTTTCTATGGCTGAAAAAAAATTAAGTGAATTTTTTTTGTGTGATTGAAGAGGTTTTTGAAAGAGATTAAGTTGAGTTTTGTATGCAAGTTTTAAAATTGAATTGAGAAAGCTTTTGTGAAAGCTTATGAGCAGATTTGAGTAAGTCCTAGAGAGGACTTAAGGACAGAGTTAAGCAAGCTTTTGTGAAATATTGTGAGCATATTTGATTAAGTCCTAGAGAGGACTTAAGGACAGACTTAAGGAAGTGTTTGTGAAATATAGTGAGTATATTTGAGTATGTCCTAGAGGTGACTTAAGGATATATTTATGTGAGATTTTGTGGAAGCTTACAAGAAGATTTAAGGCAAGTATTTGTGAAGACTTGTTGAGCAAATTGAACAAGTTCTAGATAAAAATTGTTGAGTAGATCTGAGGTAAGTCTTGGTGAAGACTTTTTGAGTAGATTTAAGGCAAGTCTTGGTGAAGACTTGTTGAGTAGATTGGACAAGTTCTAGAGAGAAATTTTTGAGAAATTTTGAGTCATGTCTTGGTGAAGACTTGTTGAGTAGATTTAAGGTAAGTCTTGGTGAATACTTTTTGAGCAGATTGAACAAGTTCTAGAGAGAACTTGTTGAGAAGATTTAAGGTAAGTCTTGGTGAAGACTTGTGGATATATTTGAGGTAGGTCTTTGAGAAGACTTGAGAGCAGAATTGATTAATTGATTTGTTCAAGGTTTGTGTTAAGGCTTGGAGTAGATCTAGTAGAGTTGATTTATTATTGGATCAAGCTTTGTGTTAAGGCTTGAGGATAGATTTGAGGATAGAGTTTTGTGCATAATTTGAGTGTAGATTTGTGCCAAACCATAGACAAACATGTGATCATATTTTTGCTACACCAAAGGATAGTGTTTAGTGCAAATTTGATATAGAGATTGAGCAGAGCTGAGAGTAATATTTGTAGGTGATAGAGTAGAGGACAGTAGTATCCATTGGATAGAGATCCATTAGCTAGTGTAGTGAGAACATAGGTCTTCTGAGTGAGAACAAAGGTCTTCAATGGAAAGATACCCACAAGCCAGTGCAATGGAGGTAGTAGTCTTCTAGAATATCACCAACCAAATTAGAGGAGAAAGAGTTCTCCTATGGATAGAGATCCAAAAACCAGCAAAGGGGAAAGAGTTCTCCTGTGGATTGAGATCCACTAACTTGATTAGGATATTGGTGTGTCCTTTAGACAGAGATCCATAAATATTATCATAGGGAAGGATTCCCAAGAGATTTGTTGAGAAAATTTTACTGAAATATTTTCTTTGTGTAGCCCACGTTGGGTGAACCACGTTAAATTGGTGTCTCTATTGTGTGTCGTGATTTGTGCATTACTTTAATTACTATTTTTGATATTTTCATTGATATATTGCATAATATTATTTGGGAAAGAAAAGTAAAAGGTGGTCTTATACTGTTCACCCCCCCATCTCAGTATAAGCTTGTGTTCTTCACATAGTAATAAATTAATTAATAATATTATTATTTTCTATTGTCTAATGCTAATATTAATTATTAACATTAGTATTTAATATTTTTAAGTCTTCATAATGCTAACATTATTATTTTTTTGATTGATAAAAGGGGTTTTGAATGGATCCACAAACCTTTTAGAAAGTGTAGAAACCAAATTACAACCACTAATCCTCCATCCTAACCATTCCACCACCCACTTGTCCACCATACACCTTTCCTACCAATTATTTGGTCCAATTCCACCTTTTCCACCTTCAAAAAGCCCAATTCCACCTTTCCCGCCATTTCCTAACCCAATTGGGATTATTTTAACATTATTTTATATTATTATATATTTAATATAATATTTTATATTATATTATAATATATTTATTATAATATATATTTGTAAACTCAATTAACCATAGTCATCCGATCCAATCTAATCCCCACCGTCCATCTTCATTAATCCATGCCACATCTAAAAAGTAATCTCAACATTAGGATCTAATTTAAACTTAGCCACACGATTAAAAGTGCAAGGCTAAAACCCTAAGAAAACCCTAGGTTGGATTATAAATAAGGGCATTTGCAAATTCTCAAACCCTGGAACCCTGATATTAGAATTTGCATGTTTAAGAGATCATTGATGAAGCCCTAACGAAGCAAAAAGAGATAGAGCCCTAAAAATCCAAAGCCCTAGCTATCCAATAGGAATTTTGTTGTTCTAACCATCCCACATATCCATAATTTCCATCTTGCCATCCTCCATTATTTTTGCCACCACTTTTTCCCATCCACCACATTCGTTGTATCTCCTAGATCTGCTTCTACAGATTTTATCCTCATCGTAGGCACTCTCCTGAGCTTGCGAAGCTCGCTATAGAGCTTGCCAAGTGCACGCCTATGCTTGCTGCATTGTAGGCCTACTCCAGAGCCTATGAAGCTCACACTAGAGCTGGCCAAGTGTGCGTTCGAGCCTAATACAACCATAGAAACATGAATTAGAGCCTATTTTGTCATGCCATTTTTTGTCAAAATTGTAACAACGAAGTGAGGAATCATCACAAGCAAGGTATATCTTTATTGGTTTTATTCTGTTACATGATTTGTAGATTTTGCATGCCATTTGATTCATTTTTAGTTAGGGTTTATTGATGTCTAAGGGTCTCACACTGTGGAGCCCTCATAGGTGTTATTAATCAATTTCTCTATTTTTGTGTATGTAGATTTGTAGATTATACATATTGTTGAATTATTGTTGAAGCTGGAGTGGTCTAGAATTGGATACCTGAAGCCCACTCATTCTATTGGAAGCAAGGACACACTATCTGAATACACTTCATTGTTGTAGCTAGGGTTTCGGAGAACCCTAGCATTTTGTAAATATTTGTATCAAATACTCACTGAGTACAAATTATATCAAAAGTAGTTTATTGGCTCCCCCCGCTTATTGAATAAATCTATCTATTTTGTGCAATCTTGTGTTTATTTGGGTCATTTGATTTCTTTATTTTTTAAGTGTCATATTTTTGTCTTCACAAATGGCGATCACGGTGGGACCCCACAAGGTTTTAATTATTTAATAGATCTACCTTGCTAACTTAATTTTATTTTTGTCTATTATAGGAATTTTCAAAAGCGTAGAGGTCACCAATTTCATCGCTAGGTTTTTTGAAGCAATTTTTAGCACCTTTAGATATTATGTAGGTGTTCGAAAGTGTCTATAGATTATGCAGGCGTTCAAGAGCATCCACAGAGCATTCAACAACATTTGCAAACAATAACAGGCACTCTACTACACCTACACAGGTGTTCTACTACACATACGTAGGCACCCGGCTGCGCCTAGCAATGATTTGAAGCAAAGCTAAGGCTTCCAAGTAATTCTCATAACCCTAGTTGGTCATTTCATAGTTTATGTATTCTATATTTTTTTGCATATTTTTGTTGTTTCTAGGTTATAAAAAGAACTTAACACTAAGTAATCTGGGAAAGAATCCTTAGCAAATTACATTTAGGGTTTGTGTGTGTTTAGTTACACAAAATTCATTTCTTGTTCTAAAGTTGTAGATCTAGGTGATTGTCTGCATTTTTGAGTGCATATGAAATAGAAAAGCATCATAGATTTCACATTTTAGAGTTAAATATTGCGTTAATTTTGCATATCTAAAAAGGAACAACATCTTGACGCATAAAGTAATCCTACCCTAGGCTGGCCCATTTGGTAGAGAGGTGGACGAACCCTTCGATTGATCTTGTGATTTTAATCACTTGTAGGTAGAGGATTTTAAGGGTGCACTCTGCACTCTTTAGGTGAAATTTATGTCTTTATGTTGGCTTCTGTTTTAGATTAGTAAAGTTAGTAATATTTAATATTGTTTGCACACCATAGAGAATAAGAGATCTAATAAAATTAATCACACACACTTGCACAATTTAATTTTTAACGTGGGATTTGGTTGGATCTCATCACTATCCATTGCTTGGTATTTTGTGATGGTGGCAGTGATTTTCATCCGCTAATATCTACCCTAGAAACCATAGGACTGCCCTCGAGCAAACTTATTGGAGGTCATTACCAATAAGAATCTCGTTGCCCTGGCCAGCCTTAGTTTTTACCTTTGTTTTATTTAAACAAGATTAAGTTACATCAAAACACACAAGCCAACAATTCTAAAAATAATCTCACATCAACGAGAGAAAATAATTAATGAACAAGGTAAGCTACACACGGTGAAACCTAGGATTGATTGTTTTCTTTACTCCAAATTCTAAAAAAGTTTTTTTTTTTAGTTTGTGTGATTTTGATAAACTTTATATCTTTGGTTTAATACTTTATGGTGCTAATGAGACAACAAAAGAAAGTAATAAATCAAAGTAGTTTAATGGAAACCATTTCTCATGATCTTGCTACTTCATTAGCCCCATCCAGTATGGTTCATACTACTTTGTCTGGATCGTCATATCCATACCTAACTCAAGTAGGAACCCTTCCACATAATGTGGAAACATCCACCATCCACATATATATGGAAAAAGTGAGGACCATATACAAGTCCTCCAACTATGTCTTAGAGCCCCTTAGCCAAGAAGGATTTGAAGAACCCAAATTGGCTATCACCCATCTTATCCAAGGATATCATAATTTGGGTTATGAATATGGTATGCCTTCTTCCATGAGCCAACCACAACAAAGCCCAAGTGTTCTAAACACTTACCTCACATCCACCTATTCCAACCCATTGTATGAGGAGTATGTCAATGCTACCTCACAAATCCCTAACCACCAAGTTGTTACATCAAATGCAACTTACGCCATGCCCATGTTTTCTCATCCATCATCATCCACCCCTCCATCATCTCACTTAGCCACTATACCCATGTATTCTCATCCATAATCATCCACCTTCCCATCATATCATCCAACTACAAACCCATCCTTTGATACATGGTCAAATCAAGAACTTACGGACACATTAGGGCTCATAAATAGGTTGCTTTCACAATGAACAAAAGGAAAACAACTGGTTAACACAGAACCTATGACCCAAGTAGTTCCAAACCAAATTCCACTCACCAATCAAAATCCAGCATGGGTTCCCCAACATTCCATAGTGTCCATTCCTAATCCACCATAAATCCACACATCAACCATAACAATTACCATTGCTGCCAACCAACCACACAAATCATTCTTCCATAAACATCCTCATCAATCATCCCCATACTTCAACCATCAATATACACCACACATCCATCCCAAATCATTTCACAATACCATACTGGTCACACCCCAACATCTACCATCCAACCCATCAACCAACCACCACACAATCCAAGGTCCTCACATTCCAGTAGAAGATCCTATATTCTAGGAAATATAAAAACAAATTGATTAGTTGATGCAAAATTCACTAGGAATAACGAGCCAAAATCTCACATTAAGAAAACTAATCCATAAACCAATCCACCCTTTGATACCATCACCGTCGTATCCAACAGATTTTACGATACCAAAATTCAACAAGTTCAGGGGAACTGAGGATCCTAAGAAGCATGTGAGTTCATTTGTCCACGTATGTTTTTGGATTAGTGATGATAATGCTCTTGTGATCTGAATGTTTCCTTAAACATTAGGGGGAGATGCCATTTAATGGTACAATAAATTGCCTACACATAGTATTTATACTTTTGATCAATTGATAGATCTATTCTTGGAATACTTCACCCTTAATATTAGAAAGAAGGTGTCCTTATTAGATATATATTATTTGAAACAATGGGATGATGAACCTCTTTATTATTTTAGAAACCGTTGGAGGGCATTCATAACCAAGTTGCCATTCTCCCTCCCAATGGAAGAAATTATCAAAAATTTTACCAGGAGTTGCTTAAAACCCATCTCTTGGATGCTACAACTCAATACTTATAGAATATTTGAGGAGGCTTTAGCATAGGCTGGTGTCATTGAGGAGATATAAATCCAAGAGGGTGTCATTAAGCCTAAGAATAAAGAATGGCAAAATAGGGGCCAATATCAAAATAATCAAATTGGCCAAACCAAATCAACACAAGCCTCATCGACTAACACAACTAATCAAGTCAATAAATTGGTCATGAGCCAACCAGTAATGGCTCAAAAACTAGTGCAGCAACAAATTTCCTATCATGCGCTCCCATCAGTAACCCAAGCACCAATGGTACACAAAACAATGCCAACTATGGAAAAACCTACCCACCGCCAATTCAATCAGCCCCAACGTCAATACACTCCTTTCACGGAATCATATTCATCCATATTTTGAAGGTTGTATGAGACCAAAAAATTAGCCTTGCCAAAAATTAGGCCCGATGATCCCACCAAAAGGTCTAAAAATTATAGAGAGCACTTTTTTTGCCCATACCATCGATAAAATAGGCATGATATCAATTCTTGCCATATGTTCAAAAACATAGTGCAAGACCTCATAGACCTAGGGGCCATTAACATGGCTAACCCCTTAGCTCCACAAATCCAAAATATGGGCATATATCAGATACCTCTACCTAACCATGGGGAGTTCCAAAATAATGTATGAGGTAACAATCAACAACCATATCCTAATCAAGTAAACCATGTCCAACAATACCAAAAATTTGTAGAAGCAGTCCATGTGGTCACTAGAGGGCAAAGGCAACATCAACAAAATCCTCAATAGCCTTCAAACCCACCTCCCATCCAAACGTCACCAACTCCATCTCCACTAATAAATCTATCCAATCCATCCAATCAACCCATCCTTCATCCAATAAGGCCAACGGTAACTTTAACCAGCAGATTAACCACTAGTTTGAAAATGGCATTAGCCAAGCTTTCTATGCATGAGCTTATCCAATAATACCCTAGGCATAAAGAAGATTTAATGGAAATAATCTAGTCAATTGAGTTAGAATCCCAAGACTCTAATGCATTAAACAAATTTTTAGGGAGTGTTAGAATGTTTATGGAGCCATCAATTACCTTTTATGACTTTGAGGTAAAATCAAATGTGTTCCTTCAATTCTACACCAATGCTTGAAATATGTTCATGATGGACAAGTCCATTGCATCCCTATGGATATTGAACCTTTTAAGTATTGTAATTTCATTTCAAATCCTTATGAATCAATGTTACCTTCCACCCATTTATTCTTGGTGCTATCATTGAATCCATCTACATCATCTCTTAATCAACCTTCTTCCAATCCATTTACATCTTCTTCTAAAGCTCCCATATTAGAGGAGCTACCCATCACATCACCTCATCAAACATCCATTTCTTCTTGTACATGTGGTCACATTCAGTTTACTGTTAGCACATCATACATCACATCTACCCCTTATTCTACAACCAATTATTTTGTTTCATCATTATCCCATCCTCCATATTCTAATTCCATATCATCATCCAATCCCACTCCATAAATTGATGTTTCACAAGTCGAACTCTCGGATTGTGACATATTTAATTTATGACCACCCATAACCAATACAAAGTCATATGAATCCCCACCATCAACCATGCCAGCCTAAGTCAAAGTCCACATCACCAATCTTGGTATAGGTGAATATGTGGTCCAAGATGTCACCATCACACCCCTAGACATTCCAATATCTAAATATTTTGTATGTCCTCGAGACTGTTATTTATCCATAGGCATTGTTTACGACATGAGTGTAGCTCCAAATAGCATTAAATTTATTTATAGAGGGTTGGATTGCTCAACTAGGGCAAACCCATCCAAAGAACCACAAGAGCCTAGGCGTGCCAATATACCTAAAATAGAAGATTTTCCTTCTCACTACTTTAACATGTTCAATTGGTAAGATCAAGGTCTAGGTTCCCATGAACAAGGGATGCATAATATTTTAGAGGTCCCATATAGAGGTGCCCATGATAATTCTGGTTTAGGCTATATCCCGTTGTCTTCCACTGATTCTATTGAGAAAGCCTTTAAAAATATTAGCCTCAATGATGAATATCATCCCATACAACCATTACCCTCAACATATTCTCTTGAACAAGCCCTTAAAGAACTTCGTATCGAAAAAGTAAACAAGGATGACCCCATCAACTTCTCATATCCTGTATTTTATTTCGATGATTAAAGTTATGAATAATTTGAAGTCATATCAAATGCTTTTGACGATTCAAAAGAGGAGTCACATCCCACTGTCCCCATCACCCAATAGGAAGAGTTTTACCTCTAAATTTTCCCCATCCATCATCCCATATTTCACCTACTTCTTCCACAAGAACAAGCGGACCCACCTGGTAATCCACCTTGAGCCACACACATAAGCCAATAAATGTAAAATATGTACATATAAAAAAAAAACCAAAACAAAACAAAAAAACAAAAACAAACAAAAAAAAAAAACAAAAAAAACAAAAAAACAAAAACAAACACAAAAAAAATGTGATGCTCATGTTAATTCCATGTCTATTACAGGGATAACATCATTTGACATCAGTTTCACTCCAATAATTCCATCCATTCATCCATCCAAGCCACCCTTACTTCCACTAAGTCAATATGAATCCTATTGACTTATTCACCCTACTCTGTAATCCATACGATATGGCTAGGTCAATTCCAATTGATATTAGCCTTATTGACTTGGACAATATTTCCTCCCCATCCTCATTTTAGGAGCTCATCCTATCCAAGGAACTGCTAAGTGCTTCGACCAGCTATGTTTCTCCTTCATCGTCATGTTCACCCACATCACCTTCCACTAGAGGTCTTAAGGTCTTTCAAGCAAATTTAGGCAGCAATGAGCAAGAAAAGTTGGATGAAATTTTAGACGACATAAATATAATCCCAACACCACATCAACTTGAGGAAGGCTCACATATGTCTACTGAAGAAACCATCGATGTGAACCTTAGTTCAGATCCCGACAACCCCCAAGTTGTCAATATTGGCAAAAGTTTAACATCCGACGAACAAGAGCAATTCATTGCTCTCCTCAAGAAAAAGAAAGAATTGTTTGCATGGTCCTACAAGGATATGCCTAGCCTTGATCCCGACTTGGTTGTCCATAATCTCACCTTGCATCCTGTAGCACCCTAAAATTGGCATAGTAAACCTTAGCAAATAATTAAAATTACCTTAGTAATAATTCAAATTCAAATTTTAACCCCAAACCACCCGTTAACCGCCTGTTAAACCACTTTCCCTATTTTTCGTGCCATTTTTAGAGTTTGTTTTGACCGTTGGACGATATCGTCGTCGATCAGACGATATCGCCTCAGATCGGACGAATTCGTCTGGAGAAGAACGTCCAGACGATTTCGTCCCAAAACTGATTTTTCATAATTAGCTTCTGTTTCAACGACGTCTCTAACTTGGGAAGAAGCGTGTCTACACCGTTAGAGACCTCCCCCATTGGAGATCTTCCAGATTAGGATGATCTCCAACCTCCTAACCTCCCTCCTAAGCCTATTTAAACCTTAGGACCCCCCTTGACATTCCCCTGGCTGAATTTTCCTGTAATTTGATCTTTGCGTGCATTATAATACCCTGGATTATCATCTGCATTTGTGCTTTTCAAATTTTCTTGCAGGAACTTTGTCATTCTTCAGTCGGAGCAAGCTCAGATCGTCGTAGACGATCCTGTACAATCTCGGATGATCACGTCAAAATTAGAGATGATTTCATCTTGTCTAGACGATTTCGACTATAGTCTACATTGGGGGCAATCAGTGCCCAGAGTTTGCACTTTTTCTATACCTTTCTGCTATTTTATTCTGCATCTAGTTAGTTTTATTATTATTTCCTATTATCTTGCATCTTGGAGTTCACCCATGTAGCTTAAGTACATAATAAAATCATGATTAGCTATTAAAGCATGATAATTTACTTGCATTTCTATTTGGGATTATCTTATTAACATCATTTTGTCATTTCACATCATTTTCCTTTATCAGCATAGCTGCATTTTCTGTATTCTGTGTCCATTTCTCTGATTGTAGGTCTCTGACGAATTCGTCAGATCTCAGACGATCCTGTCAGATTAGAGACGATCCTGTCAAATTCCAGGCGATCTTGACTGCTTCAAAAATCAGAACCTCCATCAGACATCCGGAATCAGGTATGACTTTTCTCATCTAGCTTATTCTCTGTGTTTTATGTTTAAATCTATTTTCTGTATTCATTTAAATCTGCATTTTCATAATAGAACAACTTAGATTCATTTGGCCAAACCTAGGACTTGGATGATTAAAGCTAAAATTGAACACATTAAACACATTCCCAACCTAGGCGTGGAGACTGCCACTAAACGTTTCCTGGTGAACCCCACCATCCATCAAAAAATCACCTTAATACCCCTCCCCCGAGAGGCGGGACCTTCAAAGGGCCTCTCAGTCCGAGGTATTGTCCCATCCTTCTCGCATCCCCCTTCCGGGCGTGGATCCTTTAGCCTGAAGGTAAGGGTGCAAAAAATTTGGAGCGATACATTTTGGTGAACCCGACGTGAAACTAAAACCTTTTGAAAAAAAAAACAAAAAAACATAGATGCATTTAAAATCATTAGAAAACTACTAAGTTGCATATCATGTTTAGATGGTAGCTCCTAAGAAAAGACTAGCTGTCACTATAAATGTTGAAAACCAATTAGCAGCCATAGAAGTTAATTTTGTGCTTAGTGTGCCTGAAACAGATAGAAACCAACTTTTGTGGGACGAACTTGATAGGAGACTAGGTATCATTTCATCTAGATCAACCGAACTTAGACAAATCAAGAGGTTTGCCCTAGATAGAATCCTGGATCCTCATCAACTCATTTTTTATCATGAACTTCAGAGAGCTTGCCATAGGTGGTTAGCTTATAGGAGAGCTCTTGTGTCTTCAAAATTGTTCACCTTCGAGGAATACCTCGAGAACACAATTGTTATACACCAATTCCTAGGTCATGTAGAAGATCAAGAGGTCGTTCTTACGGATAGGGAAATGTGGAGGAGAGTTCCTAGAGCTATGTTATATCGAGAGTATTGCCACGAACTTTATTTCTACCAACCATAATCTGAGACAGATAATATCACTATAGCACTTTTTGTCAAATTCTTGAAAGAAAATTTTCAATTTGAAGAAGAACACTTCATGACTCCTGAAGAACTTGAGCCCATTAATGATATTTATAAATTGTTTATAGAAAACTAGATCATTGCTTTCATTATTATTATTTCTTGCATTTAGTGTGTTGTTTGTTATCTTTATAATATTGTTACAAAAACAAAAAAAAACAAGAAAAACCAAAAACATAACAAAACCAAAACATTTTATTTTAAATACTATAGTAGGTATATAATTAAAATATATACCTCTTAAGCTTGTTGCATATATATATATATATATATATATAAGTATATATATATTTGCTGAAATCTAAATTTAAGCACAATGCCTAGACTTAGGAATGGTAAACAAACTGAAGAAGAAGAAGAAGAAGATTGGTTAGGAGACAAAACAAAAAACCCAAATGTCCTTCCTGAGGATTCAATTCCGAAAGGAGGAACTCTAGAACAGCCAGAAGATGAGCTTGTTGTAGATGAACAAGAAGAAAATGTTAAAGAGGAAGGATCCTCATCCCCTAGAATGGCTCTAGATGGAACTGTTGCTTTTGATAACTTAGATCATTTCTGGAAATTTTTTAGTAATAACATTGGTGCTCTTAATATGGCAGTTCGTATTGATAGAGGACAAATTAGTGACACTCAAGCAGCCATGGAAGATATGTTTAACATACACACTAATCCTTTGTCTTTTGTCGATCAAGAAAGTGATAAAGCTGGACCATCCAATAGAGATATGGTCACTATGATTCAGAACATGCAAAAACAACAGGTTACCCAACCCCCTAAGGAACCTGTTATTGAGCCTAAAATCATTCCCACACAAAAGAGACCTTCATTCACTGCTTTATTTCGCCAAACTATTGATCAATATGCTTCAAATCGACAAAAACCTAAAATGAAGCCAAACACCAATTTTCAACAATCACAACATAATACAACTTCAAAACTTCTTCATAACACCCTTCCTACCAACAATTTACACAATAGCAATATAGCATCTAATCTTCATGTCCCTCCATCATATGCTCACAAATCCCATATTAATGCCCTACCGAACCAATATGGTGGGCAAACCAGTAATCTGGAAGCCATGGTGAAATAGTTAGCTTCCCGCATGGACCAGATAGATCCCTACCGTCCCTCGTACAATTATCGAGAGATGTGTAGTCAACCTTTGGATCCCATAGTTGTAGCACAACCATACCCTAAACACTTTCCCATGCCCGTCCTGCCTATATATAAAGGAACTGAAGATCCCATAGAGCATCTTCGCATGTTTAGGATAGCATGTCATGATATATCACATGATGACTTGCTATTACTAAAAATGTTCCCAAAAAGTTTAGGAGGAATGGCATTAGAGTGGTACTATCAATTGCCCACTCATTCTTTGAGAAATTTTGAAGAAACAACTGAATCTTTTGTCCATCAATTTAGTGCCTACATCGAGAGGCATGTCACCATTAAAGATTTATACAACTTAAAACAAGACAAAGATGAATGTTTTGCTGATTTCTTAGCTAGATGGAGGCGATTGATAGGAAAACTGCACTTTGTGCTACCTTATAGGGAAATGTTGGATATTTTTATTAATAATTTACAAGAACAAATATCCTATGAGTTATCAACTGCTACCTTAACCACCTTCGATCAAGCTATAGACTTAGCTCGAAGGGTGGAAGATGCTCTCATTAGGAGAGGTCAGCTCAAAAAGAAAGATGATGAGAAAACATCCAAAAATCAGTATAAAAATAAACAAGTTGTAGGTGACGGAGTCACTGATAGTAGAAATATTGCTAATATCAATACAACGAAGACAACAAAAAAATTTATATTAAAACCTCCTGATAAACCTCCTCGAGAATTTACTAGATTGAATCAACCTTTATCAACCATTCTCCCTCAATTACTAGCACGAGGTTTGATTCAATTACCAGCTATCCGGGAACCTGATCCAACTATACCCGGATACAGAGCCGATTTACATTGTGATTTTCATAGAGGACCTGGACATGCTACAAACTCTTGCAAAATATTGAAACATAAAATACAAGATTTGATTGATAATAATGAAATGGAGGTGCAAGCCTTCCAACCTAAACAAAATGCTCCTAATAATGCTCAAAAGAACATTCCCCAAAATCAAAATCAAAATGCTAATCAATCATTAGATATATTTCAACATCCTTTACCAAAACATGGTAAAGAGGTGGCCAATCAAATTGAACATCATAATGTTCCCCCTCCTACCCGATATGTAGGGACTATTAGCGGACAATTACCTATTCAGGATCCTCAAATATTTGGCACAACTTTATCCATGGTTACGACCAGACCCCTATATAATACTCAAACACCGGATCCTAGTGATGTAGAATCGGATACTGAAAGTGAAATAGACATCACCTCAAACCAATCGAATAGTTCTAAAAATGAATCAGATCCTATTCAACCTATCACAGATGCTATGGTTCCGGAAGAACCATTTCCTAGAAGAGTTACTACTCGACCCTCTTCTAATCAGTTCCTTCCTAATGAACAAGCCATAAACGCTCAACCGAGACCAATTCAGCGTCTTCAATATAACATTGTAGGTACCATCGGAGTCGTTACCAGACAACAGGCTCAAAACTCTCAACAGGATCAAACTCAGAATGATGGATCAGCTCCATTTATTTTGAAAAATCCCAATAAAGGGAATCATATGTCTAATGTTCAACCAAAACCTCCTTACAATATTAATGAACAATTATCCAATACTACAGCCAGAATTTCCCTTTTGGACTTGTTAAGATCTTCTCCTACCCATAGGGATGAATTAATGCTCACATTAAGCCAAATGATGGTACCTCAAAATATTCAACCTGAAGCCATGTCCAATACTATCATCACTCGAGAAGTCGATTGTATTGACTTTCGAGATAAAGATATCCCACAACATAGTTTACATAAGGATAACCCCTTATATATTACTGCCCTAATTGGAGATGTAGTTGTTAAATGAGTCTTGATTGATAATGGTTCATCTTTAAACATATGCACTTTTGACTTCTACCAAAGATTTGGCTTTAGAAGTGATGAAATGAAAAGAACGGATATGATTATCAAAGCCTTCAATGACGAGACACAAGAAACGTGTGGAGTCATTACTATACCCTTGCAAGTTGGTCCTAGAACCCTAGATACAACCGTGTTTATTGTACATTGCCCTGCATCATACAATATACTTTTGGGTCGCCCTTGGATCAATGCGATGCGAGCGGTTCCCTCCACTTTACATCAATGTGTTAAATTTGAATTTAAAAACCAGTTGGTCACTATCCATGGTGATCCTAGACCCTTTGATATGTGTGCTTTGGCAGAACTTGTTGGAGTGCAATTTTGCCCTGCTCTGTCATCCACACATCCTAATTCTTATTTTTCATCTAAACGTGTGAAACACACACCCATAACATCATCTATCCCATCAACTACACCTATACATTTAACTCAACCATCTTCTAAACAAACCACACTAGAACCTCAAAAAGATCTTAAATCCACAACCAATCCTTCATGTTCCATCCCTATAATTTCAAAACCTATAGACCCATTTATTAACACCTCCACATTATCTACATCTATCATACCTTCCACATCTAAAGATATAGGGAATGATCCTTCTACATCTTATGCTCTTTTTGATGAACTCTTACCTGATTTATCTAAAATTCTTATATCAGAAAAAACAAATGCTTCTATGCAAGATTCCATTATTTTAAGTAATTTGCCGCCATCTCCTCGTACTTTGGGCCTCCCACAACCTATGGGAAGTACTTACCAAGTCGGGAGTTGTGCTTTTATTTATAAAGGATATGATTGGGGAAGAATACCCAGAAACATCAAGACTCATTGTGATGGATATGCTAGATGCTATTTTGCTAATGAATATATTAAAGCTAAACCCATAATGCTTAAATTGGGATATAAAGGGAAAGGCTTGGGACCTTTCCAAAATGGTATGAAAGAACCTATTGAGGTAGAACCATGGCCCGCCCGATGTGGTGTGGGCCTATTTCCTAGTAAGGGTCAACCCTTCCCTTTTGAAGATGATGATCAACTCATATGTTATCAAGATTATTTAGATAAACAAGATTCTTTGTGTCTAAAGAATAATCCATTTACCTGCAATATGCTATCCATAGCCTATCCTAAAGTAGGAGATGAATATCGAGCTGGCAGACTCAGTCAGCTGGAACTCCTAGATGAAAAGCGCATCAATGCTTTGGAGCATCTTCGTGCCTACCAAAACAAGCTTAAAAGATCATATGCTAAGAAAGTTCGTCATCGATCCTTTGAGGTCGACGACCTTGTTTTAAAAGAAAATCAAAAAAATACTAATGCAACTAAAGACCTTAAAGGTAAATTTGAGCCCAACTGGCTTGGACCATATATTATCACTCGCTAAATTTGAATCGGGAGCATACAAATTAGCTACCTTAGATGGTAAATATTTAAAAGAACCTATGAATATTATGCATCTTAAGCGATATTACGCATAAAATTTGGTCATTTCATCATTTGTATATATTTTGCATGTTGTCTCATTTTAAAAATATATATAAAACTGTTTAAACAAAAACAAACAAAAATAAAAGTAAAAACAACAATATTATTGACTCTTTCGAAACCAAAAAAAAAAATAAAGAAGAAAGAGAGAGTCAAAATTATCAAACTCCTCAAAAATATTTGTTGTATATATTTCTTCTTAAAGTATTGCAGTTATATTTTCAAATTATTTTGGATAAATTAGCATTTATTTGGAATCCCTCACTTTCGCAAACACAAAAATAAATATCTTGATTTTATCTGGCATGATTACTAATCTCTCTTATATCAAAGTCCACAAAATTCAATTAAATAAAGTTTGAGCACAGAGAATTGATCTTGTTATTTACTTAAACCAAGCATATCCTTTCACAATAAAATGATTATATTTGTAATGTCCATGCTATGCTACATAGTAGAAGTGGTTTCTTGAGCGAAAAGTTTCCCCTGCTATCCTATCATGCACATGGTCTAGAATCTTTGAGAATTGACAAAAGGACAAGCTCACCCCTACCCGGAATAAAAATCCCTTGCTCTACAACTAATCCGAGCAAGTATCCCTAGCATAGGAAGAAAAGAAAAGTTCAAGAAAAAGAGAAAAAGAAAAAGGTTATTTCAGCATTATCTCAAATATCAAGCCAAAATACAAAAGTACAAAAAAAAAAGAAAAAAAAAAGAGCAAAAGAGAAAAGCAAAAGCAAAATGCAATAAAATCCCTTTCCCTACCCCTTGAAAAGAAAAGAAGGGTTGATGAGCTTGAATCCCTGGAATTCTCAATTATTCGAAAACTGTGAGGTAAGCCCCATAACAGGTGGTTTGTGCCCAACCCGCTTGGCCTTGGGTAACTCCTAGCGTGGTGATATGTCTGTCACATTAGCGACCTTCTTTTGTATAGACCTATGTCTACTTATGGATTAGCTAGCTCTTGATAACCCGACTTACATAGTAGTCTTGTATGGTTATATGCATCTAAATCATGGTTAATGAACACTTATTTGGTTAATTCAAATCACTTGTATCAAATTATCTTGCTCAAAACTGGTAAATGAACAATGCAATTGCACACACATTTGTATTTGAGAGATTTTGTGTATCATTATGATAAATCAAGATTGGTAATGAACTCACATACGCACATGGGATTCCTTATAAATCTAACTTTTGTCTTTAAGATACTTTGAAATATTTTTGCAAATTGTTTGGAATAATTTCATTTTCTTATTTGAAGAACAGTTGTTTAGTATAAAGACAACTACATGCATTATCAAAAAAATCAAAATCATTTTCAAAAAACATGCAATAAAGTTACATTTATATATAACTTTTGACTTTCGCGACGATGGTATAGTTCCAAAACCAAAATTGGAATTTTATGCCTAGCGCAAGTCCTCATCTTCATATTTTCTATTTATTTTCAAAAATTAAAAATCAACCATGCAATAAAACTATTATATCAATTTCTTCTTTGGATTTCACGATGATGGTATAAGTCTATACCTAAATATTCTATGCCTAGCGCAAACCATTGTACTAATTTTATTTTCCATTTATTTAAAATCATAAAAACATATGACTTAAATCATTATGTTACACAATTATGCTTTAAAAAAACACACATTGTTACTATTTCATGTCATTATGTCAAACTTCAATTTTGCAATGATGGTATAATTCCTAGGGAATTATTCAAAAATTTTATCACACTTAGGAATTTATGCCTAGCAAAAATCATTTTAAAATATTTCATGCATAATATTTTCATGGAAATCTGAAAACAAATCACCATCATCATCATCATTTGCATCATCACAACAAAGTCTTAAGACAGTCTCTTAAGCACTCTTTTACTTTTAGCAATATTTCTATACCGGGATTAGCTTGACGACCGAGTGAGCGGCGACTCCATGAAATGGTCTATAATAGCGACAATGTCCTTTGAAATTATTGTTAGAAGTCCCTTTTTATTTTTATCAAATTATCCCACAAACAACCAATTTGTTTACATCAGATTATTTCATTTAAATTTTAAAAGCATGACATTCAAACCATAATATTTCCAAACGACATAATTACATGAATCATCAAATCAATCACATCAAAACATTAAAGCATCATACAAACACATAAGACAAGTCATATGATCAAAAATATCTCATATATATATATATCTCAACAATATATATACATCATCTCAAAACTGGATTGGTATGCCACAATCTACATCTTGGCATACTCAATCCTCTCAAAAATAATAAAACTATGTATCAATCTATGTAGTGTAGTCTATAGGGGCTAGCCTCGAGAACCCCTCGAGCTCTCAGCCTCATCTCCTCCCCCGCCCTGAGGTGGACGAGGTGGCCCCATCGTAGTATGTGTGGTACTATGAGTCCTAGTCGTCGATCGGGATGAAGTCCTCGATGACCCAACCCTGATCGGATCTATAATATCGGTTGGCAGTTGTACCCTCTGGCCCTCTGGCACCATCTGGAAGTATATACCCTGATAGAAGGTGGTCTGAGCAATCGATCGTGCCAGCTCTCGAGTGCTCGCTCCTCCGCTCCATGCTCTGAGGCGTGCGACCTCATCTCTGAGCTGTGTGGCCTCAGCTCGATGTCGTGCAGCCTCATCCTGTAAAGTCTGCACCTATGCCTGGAGATGGACAGTCTCCACTCGGAGAGTAGCCATCTCACTACTCTCTCCTACCTCGACACCCTTGCCCTTATCGGGCGATGGTGGCCTCTCTCTCCATGGAGAAGGGGGTCTCTCCTCCCTCCTCTCCCGTTGTCGTGGCCTCTGCTGAGCCTATGGCCTCCTCTGCTCTCTCCCATCGTGACCCTATGCCACCTCAATGGCTTCCTGGCATCGCCTCCCCATCCGATGCACAACTACATGAATCGGACCCTAAGCCCTCGTCATCCGAGGAGGGCGGATGCCTGCGTACCAGGCATCGTAGCCATCGGCAACCCCTGCATCATCCCCATCCACTGGCTGAATGGGGGCATCATCCGCATCCTCACTCTAGAAGCGCTGCATATCTAGAGCCTCGCTAACTGTAGTGTTATCCCGGACGGTCCAAGAAAACTCGTAGTCTTTGAGAGATGGGATCCCCTATTGTAGACCGAACTACCTCAAAACTCGATCATAGCGGTGGAGCTCCACCTCTCTCCTCTCCATCCTCAGCCAACAGGTTCACCTAACATGAGCCAGCTCTTGTCCATCCTCGGCCCACCCTGGATGATCTCTCCAAGGCCTCCAGGTGATCTGGTCGGAGACAAGGTCATCAAGTAGTCTCCGGGACATTGGCAGATCTATCCGCCACTGTGACCCTCTCCGGAGCCACCAGTAGAAAGCTCGGGGCCTCTCCCCATCAATCCCTATCAGTGGGAGCCCTATCGGCCTCCGCACCATGATGTGCTCCCAGCACCAAACCTGTAGTAGTGATGTCATGACCAGACATCGGCCGCCCTTGTATACGACCCCATGCAGGATCCTATACAATCGGCATAGTACAAAGCTCCCCTAAGCAAACCTGTACCCGTGGTCTCTCATGTCGTAGACCACATCTATCAGTAGCCATGGTACTCTGCATCCACTCTGATGGCATAGCAGCAGACCACCTACCACCCCAGCCAAAACTTGTGTCAGTCTAGATGCCCCAGGCATCTGGCGTAGCGACTCGATGTTCACTCCGCCCTTCTCCAGGGCGAAGCTCGGATCTCCGCACAGTCGCATCATCGCGTGGCCCTGATTGGCCATGGGAGTTATTAGCCATCCTTGTATGGGGATCCTCAAAATCCTCCATACATCCTCCAATGTGGGAGTCATCTCCCCTGTCGATAACCGAAAACAAGAAGAACCCGGATACCACCTCTCTGCTAGGGTTGTCAATAGCCCCATATCTGTAGAAACCTGTGGCATATCTGCCACATGCTGCAAGCCGACTTGAGCCAACCGATCTCGCTCTTCCTGAGATAGAGCGGCCAAGTCATCCCTCAGCCCACCGTATTTCCATTCTCTGCTCTTTAGTAATCCTCTCTGCAACATAAACAACAAAACAATAAAAATCATTAATAAAACAGTGATTAAAAATGCAAGTAAAACAAGTTCAATTTCATACAAATGATGATATCGTCCACTATTGGATGATATCATCCAAAATTTGAGCAAATTCGTCTCTGATTTTGCAAGAGGGAATCGTCCCTTATTGGACGAAATCGTCCCCATATCGCCGATTTCGCCCTTGGACGAAATCGGCGATATCGAGACGATTTCGACGAAATTGAGACGATTTCGTCCCGACGACGTCGACGGCCCAAAAATGGCCGCGATGCTCAAAAATCATTCAAAATTAATCTAAAAAGCATGAAATTCAAAATTAAAGCATTCTAAATTAAGTTTGGACCCTTACCCGTAGCCCGCGTCGGACCTCTATCGATCTGTGCGCTGTCTCGACCATCTTGCTATAGAGCTCTAGAAACCAGGAAAATGAACAGTAACAATGAATTAGGGTTTTTCCCTATTTTTCTTAATTTTATTCAAAAACAATTAACAACATTTTAAAATTTTTTGCTTTTCCATGTTTTTACCTCAAACGTTCGATTTGGGTAAAAACACGGAGGGGGCACCATAGTAAGCTGTCGTACGATTCGACCTAGAATCGTCGCCTAAAAATGGGAATAAATTTTTGCTTTCTCGTAGATCGAGAAGAACTCATCTTTAACGCATTTTCTTCGAAAAATTTGCTAAAGAGGGGGCAAAATGTAGCACCCTAAAATTGGCACAGTAAACCTTAGCAAATAATTAAAATTACCTTAGTAATAATTCAAATTCAAATTTTAACCCCGAACCGCCCATTAACCGCCTGTTAAACCGCTTTCCTCATTTTTCATGCCATTTTTAGAGTTTGTTTTGACCGTTGGATGATATCGTCGTCGATCAGACGATATCGCCTCAGATCGGACGATTTCATCTAGAGCAGAACGTCCAGACGATTTCGTCCCAAAACTAATTTTTCATAATTAGCTTCTGTTTCAACGACGTCTCTAACTCGGGCAGAAGCGTGTCTGCACCGTTAGAGACCTCCCCCGTTGGAGATCTTCCAGATTAGGATGATCTCCAACCTCCTAACCTCCCTCCTAAGCCTATTTAAACCTTAGGACCCCCCTTGACATCCCCCTGGCTGAATTTTCCTATAATTTGATCTTTGCATGCATTATAATACCCTGGATTATCATCTGCATTTGTGCTTTTCAAATTTTCTTGCAGGAACTTTGTCATTCTTTAGTCGGAGCAAGCTCAGATCATCGTAGACGATCCTGTACAATCTTGGACGATCACGTCAAAATTAGAGACGATTTCATCTTGTCTAGACGATTTCGACTGCAGTCTACATTGGGGGCAATCAGTGCCCAGAGTTTGCGCTTTTTCTATACCTTTCTGCTATTTTATTCTGCATCTAGTTAGTTTTATTATTATTTCTTGTTATCCTGCATCTTGGAGTTCACCCATGTAGCTTAAGTGCATAATAAAATCATGATTAGCTATTAAAGCATGATAATTTACTTGCATTTCTATTTGGGATTATCTTATTAACATCATTTTATCATTTCACATCATTTTCCTTTATCAGTATAGTTGCATTTTCTGTATTTTGTGTCCATTTCTTTGATTGCAGGTCTCTGACGAATTCGTCTGACGAATTCTTCAGATCTCAGATGATCCTGTCAGATCGGAGATGATCTTGTCAAATTCAAGACGATCTTGACTGCTTCAAAAATTAGAACCTCCATCAGACATCCGGATCAGGTATGGCTTTTTCCCATCTAGCTTATTCTCTGTGTTTTATGTTTAATTCTATTTTCTGTATTCATTTAATTTGCATTTTCATATAGAACAACTTAGATTCATTTGGCCAAACCTAGGACTTGGATGATTAAAGATAAAATTGAACACATTAAACACATTCCCAACCTAGGCGTGGAGACTGCCACTAAACGTTTCCTGGTGAACCCCACCATCCATCAAAAAATCACCTTAATACCCCTCCCCCAAGAGGCGGGACCTTCAAAGGGCCTCTCAGTCCGAGGTACTGTCCCATCCTTCTCGCATCCCCCTTCCGGGCATGGATCCTTTAGCCTGAAGGTAAGGGTGCGAAAAATTTGGAACGATACACATCTTGACGCCAAGCCGATCAAACAAAAACTTAGGAGAATGCATCCTACCGTGGCCCTCATAGTCAAAGAGGAAATACAAAAGCTATTGGACATACATTTTATCATTCCTATTGACTATCCTGAGTGGTTGTCAAACATGGTACCCATTCGTAAGCCTAACGGGGCGATACGCGTGTGTAATGACTTTAGAGATCTAAATAAAGTGTGTCCTAAGGATGACTTCCCTCTTCCAAACATTGATACTCTTGTTGACACCTACGTAGGCCACGAAATGCTTTCCCTCATGGATGGTTTTTCAGGATACAACCAAATTCGAATAAATCCTGATGACCAACACAAAACGGCATTCACAACACCTTGGGGAACATTTTGTTTTAGGGTTATGCCCTTTGGTCTCAAAAATGCAGGAGCTACTTACCAACGAGCCATGACTTATATTTTTCATGATTACATGCATAAAATCATCGAAGATTATGTCGATGATCTCTTGGCTAAATCTAAAACTCGACAAGAACATATTGATGTCTTGGAAAATATTTTTGATCGACTACTAGAATACAAGGTGAGGTTAAATCCCAAAAAGTGTGTCTTTGGTGTTACCTCTGGTAAACTTTTAGGATTCATTGTCTCCAAAAGAGGCATTGAAGTGGACCCAAATAAGGTTAAGGCCATCATGGAAATGACACCCCCAACTAATATCAAGGAATTGCGTAGCTTGCAAGGCAAAATTCAATCAATCAAATGTTTCATTGCGCAACTTTTCGATAAGTGTAGACCGTTTAACCACTTACTACAAAAGGGGGTGTCATTCGTATGGATAGAAGAATGTCAAAAAGCATTTGAGGACATCAAGCGATACCTAACTTCTCCACTAGTCTTAACTCCTCCTAGGTCGGGGGTCCCTTTTCATCTATATGTCTCAGCCACAGAGGCTGCTTTAGGGACGATGCTTGCACAAAAAAATGAACAAAATCGAGAGCAAGCAATCTATTACATTAGTCAAACATTGGTAAGTTATGAAATAAGATACGCTTATGTAGAAAAGCTATGCCTAGCAGTGGTCTTGGCCACTAAGAAGCTACGCCATTATATGCTAAGTCAAACAACCTATGTCATAGCTAGAGAAAATCCTCTGCGTTATATGATGTCTCGCACTTATAACAACACCCATACCGCTAAATGGATAATGCTACTCACAGAATTTGATCTCAAATTTATTAGCCAAAAATCCATTAAAGGTCAGGTTATCGCTGATCAACTTGCGGAAGCTCCACTACCTAGTGATCATCCTTTGATTATTGAGCTCCTAGATGATTCGGTATTTTCAGTCACTGAAGTAGACAATGATGTCATTCCCAAGGAAGATGTCGATATCACATTATTCTTTGATGGATCTAAGTGCGAGAAAGGTCAAGGTGCGGGAGTTGTCTTTCATACACCACAGGGGATTCCTATCCCCTTATCATTCAAGTTAGACTTCTCATGTACAAACAACACAGTAGAGTATGAAGCCTTAATCTTAGGTCTTCAATCAGCTATAGCTATGGGTATTAAGCGTATTCGAATATTTGGGGATTCTCAACTTGTAGTGAAATAGGTAATAGGAGAATACCAATGCAAAGAGCCTACCATTAAACTTTATCATGAAGTAGCAATGAGATTGCTCTCAACATTTGAATGGTATGAAATCAATAACTTACCTCGTTCGACTAATAGATTTGCAGATGCAATGGCCTCTCTTGGATCCTTGATTCCAAAGAATGACTTAGGAGAGGTACAACCCCTAATAATCTCAACAATCTCTAAAGCAGCCATTGTGCACGTTGACCCAAAATATGGACAAGACGTTTGCTTTATCCATACGGAATCATGTGAGTCTTGGTCAAGCCCAATAGTAGCCTTCTTAAAATTTGGAACACTCCCAACGGACATGTCTCGGTCTACCAAACGTGCTTTCAAGCAAAGAGTAGCCCGTTTTGTCCTCTTGGGTGACGTGTTGTATAAACGTGGTTATGATGGAATCCTGCTTCGTTGTCTCGAACACGAGGAGGCCCAAAGGGCCATTCACGAAGCCCATGATGGTACTTGTGGTGGTCATTTTAGTGGAATGGCCATTGCAAAGCATCTTTTATGCATGGGTTATTATTGGCCCACAATGGAACATGACTGTTGCACATATGTCAAAAATTGCAAACAATGTCAAACACATGCCAATTTAACTCACGTACCATCACAAGCTTTACAACCAATACAAAGTCTCTGGCCCTTTTCACAATGGGGCCTAGACCTAATTGGCAATATTTCACCCTCCTCTTTGGGACAACATACATTCATCATCACCGCCACAGAATACTTCACAAAGTGGGTTGAGGCCATACCTCTAACTAGTATGACAGGACCTCGAATTGTGGATTTCATACTCCATCATATCATCTATCATTTTGGCATTCCTTCTAAAATCATTTTGGATAATGGTAAGTCTTTCAAGAACAAGGATGTTCGAGCACTTTGCGAAAAGTATAATATCCAACATAGTTTCTCGACTCCTTATTACCCACAAACAAATGGACAAGCTGAAGCTACCAATAAGACCTTAATTGCCATTCTTAAGAAACTTGTCAAAGAAAATCATAAATATTGGCATACACAAATCCCGTTGGCACTTTGGGCTTATCGAACAAGCATCCGAATGCCAACAGGAGCAACACCATTCTCTCTGGTCTATGGAGCTGAAGCTATTATGCCTCTTGAGCTCGAGATTCCCTCCTTACGAGTTTCCTTGCAAGAATTCATAGATGATGATACAACTAGACAAGCACGACTTGACCAACTCACGCTTTTAGATGAAAGGTGAGTCAACGCATTAGAACATTTACGAGTTTATCAAGACCGCCTCAAGCGTGCTTACAATGCTAAAGTCCATCTTCGAGAATTTCAAGTAGGGGATCTGGTACTCAAAGAGAACCAACAAAACACCAATGCTTTGCCACACCTTCATGACAAATTTGTGGCAAATTGGTTAGGTCCATACATAATAACTCAAAAAGTGGGTAATGGTACTTATAGACTTATCGATTTAGAAGGAATAGAGGAACCCGAACCACTTAATGTTCTTCATTTAAAGGTATTCTATTGTTAAAAGTGACACTTCATATGTATATATACATGGCCTTTTAAAAAAAAATTCACATAGGCATGCACACATTGCATACACTCCATTTGCATTTACATTTTGACATGCATCTTCACTTTTTGCATTCATACATTGTTTCATTCGCATACATTAAATCATACATATTCCATTGCACTATACACTTTCCATTTGCATATCACCACTCCATTGCATTAGGCATATACATTTGCATCCATCCCATCCTATGTTCAAAGATCTGACATAGTAATGATGATATGGCCATAAACAAAAAGTCAAGTTATAAAAATTGGGGGTACCTAGTTTGAAACAATCATGCAACTTTTGCAAAATACATAAGCCAACAATACCATATGCCAAAATCACAAAGCCCAGGTTTTCAGTCACTCAGCCATTTCTAGTGTAGCAAGCAACCTCCAAATGGATGTCCGATTTTCTTTAGGACCAAAACACACTTTACATACTAATAAAGTCTTGAGCATTGCCAATTGATTTTGAATACAATCCTGAACCAACCACATTTCCTCACATCTTAAGAACATTATGAGATAGGGGGGCTAGTACCATCCTTGGGTAGTACCTCGGGGTGAAAGGGAGATATCCCTCGCTTGTCCCATCATGCAACATAGTCCAAAGCAAAAATAGTGGTTTTCACCACTATCGAAATTCCTCCCAACATAAACATAAAAACATAGAGTAGTAAGGATAGGGTCAAAATTCTCATCACACTTCGGTTGAGAATCCGATTCCCCAAAGCTCTATACAAATCAACAAATTCAACACCTACACCCTCGATCCCTAAAAGTTGTAAGGATCGTACTACGTTTCCCTCAGAAAGTCATGTAGTCATCCCCAAGGCCCAAAATATCAATCCCATTCGACTATGGAGTGAATCTCCACTGGGGCTATAGATGCTTGACTGGCAGTGGAGTAAGCTCATGCGAGGCGACATGTCTCTCCTCCAAAAAGGGAGACCTCTAAATGCACATAAGGACAGGCTAGTCTCAGGTCATCTCCATAATAGGTCATGCCTAACTTACTCATAATGGGTTAATGAACCTCACGTGCACACACACTGGTACTTGATTGGATAGGGTCATTGTCATGCTCAAGACTGGGTAATTGAACCTCACTCGCACACACATCTGGTCCTAAAGAAAGTTAGACAACTTAGTGAGTTTGGTTGATAACACTAGTATGTTTGAGTCTTTGAAAATATTTCAGTATTTCATATCAACATCCATATCTTCTTCCATATCAACATCCATATCTTCTTCCATATCAACATCCATATCTTCTTCATTAAAATTCAAGTTGCAAAAATGCCAACAAATTAGGTACCCCCGATTGCCAAACAATGGACAACAAAAATGGCCAATAAAATTTCTGAACTATAAAAAGATCATTCGAACACTATGCATTCCTCTCATATAAGTGCAGATTCATTATACATTTACTTGCATTAATCATCCATAACACATGTCATTTAGTTGGCATTAATCATCTACATAAACATCATTCATATACATGTCATTTAGCTTGCATTAATCATCCATATAGGCATTATGCATACACATCATGATTAGCCTACATTAAGCATCCATAAAACATTCAACACAAATTGCATAAAACATAAAAGCATTCACACAAAATATGACACAAATATATAAAAGGCCATGTATATATATATATATATATATATATATAAATCACATATACAATGAACGCCAAAAAGGCTACAAGGGAGCACCAAGGCTCATATACAAAATAGTGCATCTAAGCACTAAGCTAATGTCCATGAGAGGACCCCTGAGACCTAGTAGGAGCCCTCGGCCTAGTACTCTACCTAGACTCAGTATGCCTAGATGGATCAACCATAGAAGAAGGAGGAGGATCCGACAATGTAATATGGTTTTGCATACACACATCCTCTAAGGAATGTGCATATGCCTCACTAGCCCAAAGACATCGTAAGTCCATCTGATGTCGATGCTCCTTCACCAACATCTCTACCTAAAGCCATGTGACCATAGCCTGATCACTAGCCACAACTACCACCCACTCTACCTCCAATCGAGCTATAGTAGCCTATGACTCCCTATGAGTCTCGAGCATAACCTCGTGCTCCTCGTGAAGCTACTCCAACTCCACCCACAACCTAGCCACCTTGGAGATCTCACCCATCCCCTCATCATCCTCCCTCTCCTCCTCGACCAACCCCATATCCGATGTCTACTGAGCCGATCCCCTCGACCATCTTTGACCCATCGATCATTGAGCCCTCATCCTCTTCGGAGTCACCCCTGACCCCACAGTTGTCACCTCATCACCCATAATATTTGGTACCCATACTGGTTGGGCACCAAACCACTCCACATACTCTAGAGTCACCTCGACATCATCTACATCGGGGACCTCCATCTCCTCATCATCCTCAATCACCACTCACCATGGCTCTGCACATGGCAACATCCCCTCATCTCGTCGGTACTAATACAACATCGGCTCATCTAGCACACCCTGAGGCAAGCCGAATTGCCTCAACACCCATGAGTACTAGAAGTACTCCACCTCCTCATCCCTCCACCCAACCAACCACCGAGCCTACCTCACCCGACGTAGCTTCTCCCCATCACCATCCCATCAGGCTCCACACCATGACCTCCATGTCACATCCACCCAAGTCAACCCCGACCACATATCTCGATACCACTGGTTGGTATGCACCTCTCGACTCGGCTGAACCTCCTCCGCCACTGCCCATCACCTAGCATAAGGCTCCCCCATTTGCCATGACTCACATGGCAACCCCTCGGGCCGAGCCACAACAAAATGCTCCCAAGCCCAACACTGTAGGAGGAAGCTGCATCCAATCCCCTTCCTCTCCCTCTGAATCACCTCATATAGCTCCTGGTATAATTGTGCCAACAAGGTAGGCACCCATGCATACTCCCAGGGATCCCTCAATAGATCACTCACCAATCCCAATAGGTTCCAAGGGAACCTACAACCAGTGCTATTAGGTAGCACTATGTTCGCTAATACGAACATGATCAAGGTTGGGAGTGCATCCAACTCCTTCGCCTTGTACATGCTCAAATAGCATATACCCCCATCTCCCATCCGGGCCTCCCACCATCGGTCCCCAAACATCCGCTCCATCTCCACCTTCTTGTCATGACCAACTACCACCCTCTCCCCTTCTACTAGAACCTTGAGAATGCGGTATACATCCTCAAGCGTAATAGTAGCCTCCCCAGTCGGCAGCTGGAACGTCCCCCTATCAGGATCCCATCTCTCTATCAATGATGAGAGATATCCCTCATTGGCCCTCACCACATCAAGCCTAGCCACACCCTCTAGGCCTACCCTACCCAACAACGCCCAATCATCAATCGTCAACTTCTTCCTCATCCCAGGAATGAGAGGAGAAAATCGATGTCGAGGCTCTATGTCCCTCAACTACAACAACAAACAATTTCATTAATACTATTACCAAAAAATAATGATAATAACAAAAACATGCACAAGAGATAAAGTGTTTTTAAACATTACCGAGGCAAATGGTGCCTCAGCTCCACCAGCAGCATTCGATCCCTCCACCGCCATAGCTTCCACACAATTTCTCACTAGCCTCACTAAGCTCACACACCCACTCCACTCCTCAGACACAGCTTCTCAAAGTCCGAAACGCACAAGTGAGCCTCATGATTCACTCAGAAAGCTATTTATAGCTTTCCCTAGTGCATTCAGGTGTAGGTCTGCACCTACAAATTCGTAGGCTCGCTTGGGCACCTACGGGTGCACCCAGGTGCATCTGCATGCCTACGGGACACCACAGGCACAACCGTGCACCTAGCAAAAAAATGGCACAAAGACAAAATCAATCAAAATGGTAGCTTACCTCCTCCAAATTTCATCCACACATCATGCACATCCTAAAATCAGGTTTTGTAAAAACATAAATCATTTTGCAAGCATAATTTTTGAGAATAAACCAAATCTTCAAAATACGCTAATTGAGGCACAAAATGCAGCAAAACAATCCAAATTTTCACAAAACTCACATCTGATCATTCTGCATTATATTCTTCATCATCACATACAATTGTGCAAAAATCGGAGTTAAACGAACCTCGTATCTAGTAGGTTATTCTATAAACTTGGCGATTGCAGCGATGGTCATCCATGCAATTCGGTAAGATGAATAATCTACAATAAGGACATTTGACAATGATCATCATCCATTATCACATCATCAAAGATCACAATCACATTTGGCACCTCACATTTTGAGTACAACTTTGCCAAGAACAATTTGCTCAAAGGCGATCATTGATGCCCTTTTTCGTGGGGCACGAAAACACGGATAATCAAAATCACAAACACTCATTCATTTGACAACAGTCACCATACAGGACATATCGGTAGGTTGATTGGTTCCATTATGGAATTGGTGAAGAAATTTCCACAATCACTACCCCACCCCTACGTTGACTTAGTCATCATGCATCTTCATAAATTGCATACTCAATGACGCCATTGTGACATCTTATTCAACAACATCGAATCATCCCAAAGTTTGGGGCAACCACAATTTGATTATGATTTCCCATGATAGGATACATATTACAATCACATGGTATTATACACCAACCCCTTTCCCACCATTGGGGCATAAAAGGATATCACATTTTACATCATTCAATATTATAACTCCTCCACCTTCTCCCTGCGTATTATACACCAACCCCTTTCCCACCATTGGGCATAAACGGTATCACATTTTACATCATTCATATCATCCACAATCACATGGTATTATACACCAACCCCTTTCCCACCGTTGGGGCATAAACGGTATCACATTTTACATCATTCATATCATCCACAATCACATGGTATTATACACCAACCCCTTTCCCAAAATGGTATCACATTTACATCATTCTTCTCATTTCCACATTCACATGGTATTATACACCAACCCCTTTCCATCAAAAGGTATCACATTTTACATCATTCATATCATTCACAATCATATTGCATTTCACACCATTCATTCATCACTGGCACAAATTCACCACATCATGCATTATTAGCACAAAAAATATTTTCAATTGGCTTGTGAGATACATTCGTAACTCATTCACCAATTGAGGGGGTAAGCTACAAAATTCCAAAAAATTCTTTATTCTTTTGTCTTCAACATTAGTGCTCAAATCCAACGATAGAGAGAAGTTGCTTCTGTGCCCATAGCCCAAGTAGGTGTCTCGTATTTTTGCACCATATTGTGTTTCACGCAACATGGTACAAAAAGGGGCATCTGTAGACACCAAATTACAGCCACTAATCCTCCATCCTAACCATTCCACCACCCACTTGTCCACCATACACCTTTCCCACCAATTATTTGGCCCAATTCCACCTTTCTTGCCATTTCCTAACCCAATTGAGATTATTTTAATATTATTTTATATTTAATATAATATTTTATATTATATTATAATATATTTATTATAAAATATATATTTATAAACTCAATTAACCACAACCGTCCGATCCAATCTAATCCCCATCGTCCATCTTCATTAATCCATGCCACATCTAAAAAGTAATCTCAACCTTAGGATCTAATTTAATCTTAGCCACATGATCAAAAGTGTAAGGCTAAAACCCTAAGAAAACCCTAGGTTGGATTATAAATAAGGGCATTTGCAAATGCTCAAACCCTGGAACCCTGATATTAGAATTTGCATCTTGAGGAGATCATTGGCGAAGCCCTAGCAAAGTAGAAAGAGATAGAGCCCTAAAAATCCAAAGCCCTAGCTAGCCAATAGGACTTCTATTGTTCCAGCCATCCCCCATATCCATCCTTTCCACCTCTCCATCCTCCATTGCCATCACCGCCACTTTCGCCATCTGCCACATTCATCGCATCCCCCAGATCTGCTTCTACAGATTTTACCCTCACCGCAAGCACTCTCTCGAGCTTGTGAAGCTCGTTGTAGAGCTTGCCAAGCGCACACCTACACCTGCTGCATTGTAGGCTCACTCTAGAGCCTACGAAGCTCACACCAGAGCTGGCCAAGTGCACGTTCGAGCCTGCTACAACCACATAAACATGAATTAGAGCCTGTTGCATCATGCCATCTACTATCAAAACTACAACAAAGTGAGGAATCATCACAAGCAAGGTATATCTTTATTGGTTTTATTCTGTTACATGATTTGTAGATTTTGCATGCCATTTGATCCATTTTTAGTTAGGGTTTACTGATGTCTGAGGGTCTCACACTATGGAGCCCTCACAGGTGTTATTAATCCCTTTCTCTATTTTTGTGTATGCAGATCTATAGATTCTACATATTGTTGAACGGTTGTTGAAGCTGGAGTGGTCCGACATCGGATACCTGAAGCCCACTCATTCCGTTGGAAGTGAGGACACACTATCTGAAGACACTTCATTGTTGTAGCTAGGGTTTCGGAGAACCCTAGCGTTTTGTAAATCTTTGTATCAAATACTCACTGAGTACAGATTGTATCAAAAGGAGTTTATTGGCTCCCCCGCTTATTGAATAAATCTATCTATTTTGTGCAATCTTGTGTTTATTTGGGTCATTTGATTTCTTTATTGTTTAAGTGTCGTGTTTTTGTATTCACAGAAAGCAAGAGATAAAATGAGGTATCGAGCACGAGAATACCTCAATCAAATTAGATAGCAAAAGGAACAAAACAAAGAACAATGGGATGGAGGACCATCAACCTAAGTAATATATAAAATAGAGGAACTCAAGTAACAAAAATATGAAGGATGGGATCACCCTAATCACTCATATGTTGCAAGATTATCCTGCTCCCCACCAATTATATTCTAGGAATTATCCATTTCTTGGGTGGCCACCTTTTGTTTCTTGATCCTATTGATTACCTTCATGGCTTGGAGGAGTAAAGTTAATGATAGTTTTATAAGGTCATCTAGGTTGGACATCGGGTTAGACTTATCTCCAAATTATGATTGAGCAGAAGTCCCTCTAGGGTATAGGCTATCCTTTAGAAGGATTGATCAACTAGGGGTAACTCCTAGCTTCTACTTATTATGATTTGGAGGATAAATTCCAAGCATTTATTTGTCCTAGTCCCTAAAAATGATACTTTTGAGTTTCACCCCAGAATATTTTCTCCTAGTCAATTAGTTACAAGAGGAGGGTGTGGTTTTAGAAGAGTCGAAGATAAGATTTTTCTTTCTTGCATTACCTAAAGCAACAATTTCAACCTTCACCTCAAAGTTGAATGGGTCTTCCTCCTAGGGTGACCCCTAGTTGAGGGCCAAAGTATATGGACAATCAAAGGGGTTACCCATTAAGGATATAGCAAGTTTTTGAGCTTAAATTTGGATAACATGCTTGTAGATACTCATATGAAGCTCTTGATATTTTGTATGGGAAGACTTGCCCTTCGTAACACTAGAAAAAAAAATATCCATGGACTGAAACAAATACTCAGGAATATTGATCACCTTGATATCCCTTAGGTTATTAAGGAAATCCATGTAGAAGCTCCTAAGGGGTGAGTTTGGTTTATCGATGGTGAAGTACTACATAATTAGAATGAGGACTCAGTTCCAAGGTGTGGGAAGATATTTCCTGATGATACCGTTATTCTACTTAGCAAGATGTTTATCCTTATCTCTAAAATACTTGAGTTTGGTTGCCATTGAATTCTTATCATAATGAATTATGTCATCATTGTTGACTAGTTTTATGATTTTTGTAAGTAGATTAATGGTGACTTTAAAAGGAATTCCTTGAAGGGTTACTCTACCATTGTCCTAGGAATTGGTAAATTCTATGGATAGGGTGGAATAACTTCCCACAAACCTATGTAAAAATGAAATAAACCCATGGGATACTAGGATCTCCTCAATGGTGTCATCGAGTTACAAAGTCTCAAGCTCAATCAAATCCATCTTGGTCCACCACCAGAAGCCAATCACACACCTAGAACCTCCCCAAGCCACTACTCAAAAACAACACTACTGAAGCTCACACATAGGCAAAAACGAATGAGGAGAGTGCTTATTGAAATGGTAAAGCTAGATCGATAGGGTATTTTTGAATTGGTATACCTCCAATTCAGGAACCTTCATTGATGTAATGTCATTGATGGATCATCTCAACCCTAGAAATTCTTATCCTACATGCCAAATATGTGCCAAAGATGATACCACCAATGATGGTGTCACACAAAGAGGATGAAGGCTTAACACTTATGGTCTCAATACTCCAAGACTTAGTGCTTGAGTCCTTAAAAATTAAAGGATAAATAAGATAGGTGTAGACCCATTGCCAAAAATTATTATGGTGCATGGAGAAATGAAAAAAGCCTCCAGCATGAGGATTTTGGTCTCCAAAGGGATCATGGGTCGTGATGGTCCACAAAACAATGAAAGTCATCCAAGAAAGGATTAACAACTCATCCTTCCAAGGAAAAATCAAGGAAATTTGAATATTTGTAGTCTGAGGATACACCAAGAGTCTAGAAACCTTGATCGAAAGAGGATAATGAAGGGAACTAATCATCATAATAATTCATAAATACCATGTAGGAATTGACATATCAATATTCCAAGGGATAGGCTCTACAAGCAAATAATGAAGCTAACAAGGACTCGTGCAAGTGGAGAAGTGATTATTGGAACTACCATGCAATACACTATGGTTAAACATAAGTGGATGATTCATTATAGTTTTTGATATCAAGCAAACCTTAAAATTTATTGACCTAGATTCACAAGGATTCCTTAGCCAATACAAGGTTGGTCATAATAGCAGCAACTTTGTTACCCTCTCTTAAGACATGTTGAATAATAATATTACATATCTACAAAGAATATTATTTTATTATATTGGAGACACACCAAGAAAGGGACAAAGATCCTTTGAGATAGTTTATTTTGTTTAGGGAATCCCCTTAAATGATAAGGTTATGGATATGAAGACTTTGCGTTATTGATAATCCTTGAAATAATGCTTTGGATTTGACCATATTATTAGTATGAATACCAATATTCTCAACATACAACAAGATGATATTGGCATGGTCATATCTAATAATACCTCCACAACCAGCTTTTCCTAGGTTTTCCTTAGTAGTGCCATTGAAGTTGAGCTTGAACCACCCTAAGGGGGGAGGAGACAAAATTATATTTGATCTATCCACACTAGGAGAATCCTTCCTGGGAAGACCTAAAGAGATATTGAAAGAGGAAAAAAACCTCAAATTAATCCCATGGTAGGGAGAATCTGAAGGAGGAATAAGATTTACATTTTTGATAACAAAATAAAGGACTCTAGAGAAAATAAAAATTGGGTCTTTGGATGTGTCATAGAAAGCTCTATTATTTCTTTCAAGCCAAATTTTCAAAAGAAAATGGGGTAAAAAAAAGAACTGCTAAGATATGAGGTGTAAGTTATTAAAGGGATTTGGCCATTGAACACACAGGTCAAAAATGGATTTGGGAGGAACCCAATCAATGTTGAATGTAGAGAAGAGACAATGCAACACATTGAAGGAGAAAGTACACTCAAGAAAAAGGTGAATGACTAACTTCCAACTAGACTGATAGAGATAACATCGATTAAGGATGACCAAGCCATGGATGATAAGGTTGTTGATGGTTAAAAATCTATTTTGGATAGCCAATTAAAAAAAGAATGCAATCTTAGGAATAAGATGTTGAAGCCAAATAAGGCTAGCTAGAAATCAAAATTGGTTGGACTCTTCCTAGAAGAAGTAAGTAGTTTTGACCGAGAAGAGACCCTGATCATTATATTTCCATTGAAGGAAATATTTTCTAAACAGGCACATGGGAAGGTTCATGGGCAATGAAGTTATAGATAAGGTTTCCAAAGAGATGATACATGAGAGGATTGAGAATACACAGATTGGGATTGGAAATTAGAGGTTGGTCTAAAATCCAAGGGTCTTCGCAGAACCAGATATGAATCCCCTTGCTAAACCACCATTTGAGCCCTTTTTTAAGGATGTGTTTGGTTTTTGTTACCAAATTCTAGAAAGGAAAACCTTTAGGAAGTGAATTGACATCCAAAAAGGAACTTCTTTAAAGAAATTTGTTTTTAACTATGTCAACCTAGGCAGCCTTAGTGTTGGTGAGAATTTTCCATCATTTTTTACTTATCATTGCTATGTTCATCTTGATGATTCTCCTAAATTCTAGTCCTCCTTGATATTTCTTGGTGCAGACTTTATCCCAAGCCATGAGAGGAAAACTATGTCTGTTCTTAGATATTTACCAAAGGAATCTCTTTTGACTTTTCTCAACATTTTGGTAAACTATAATATGTGCTTTAAATAAATATATGAAGTACACTAGGATGCTCTAGAGGCATGCCTAGACCATAGTAGCTTTGGTAGCATGATTGAGAAGAGCTCCCTCCCATCGAGTAAGCTTCTTCATGATAATTTGAATAACATTATTCCACATGCTTTCATTCGACCTACCTTGAAAAATGGGAAGACCAAGATAGGTGGAGGGTATGTTGGAAATGTTGCACCCTAATATTTTGGTAATTTTAAGTTGTCTTTCCATATGAGTGTTGATGGAGTAGAGATTACTTTTGTTGAAGTTGACTTTTTGACCCATAACTTCCTCATACAAGTTCAAGATGCTCTCAATGACTCTAGATTCTAGGATAGATGATCGAGTGGCTAAGATGGTATCATCAACAAATTACTGGTGAGATAAATGATTAAGGCCAGATGAAGATTTTATGCTTGAGATAACTCTATAGGAACAAGCAACCTTGATATATCTGCCTAGCGACTACCAGAATGATGAAGAGAAAGGGAGATAATGGATCACCTTGTCTGAAGCCTCTAAATATTTTGAAGTAACTAGTTGTAAAGCCATTGACAAGAACTAAAAACCATGCAGTCAAGAGGCATTATTTATGATATCAATCCAATCATCATGGAAACCAAACTTGGAAAGGACCACAAAAAGGAAATCCCATGAAACCCTATCAAAGGCTTTGTTCATGTCCAGTTTGAGGAAGATATCAAGTTTTTTTCTTTTAGTGATTAAGTGAATAAATTCATGGATACTAATAATTTCATCAGTAATAAACCTACCTTGAACTAAGATTCCTTGGCATGGATTAACAATAGAAGGAAGAATACTTTTCAACCTATTGGCTATACCTTTTTGTTAGGATTTTGTAAATGATGTTGCATAAGCTAATGGGATGATGATTAGAGAGGGAACAAAAATCATGGGATTTAGGGATAAGGGTCAAGAGTGTTGAATTGACATTCCTAGGAAAATACTTAGTTCTTTAGACTTCTTGTATAACAGTTGTGACATTAGGCCTAACAATATCCTAGAAAACCTAAAAGAACCTAGGTAGAAAGTTTTTTTGTCTAGGGGCCTTATCCATAGCCATGGAAAAGGGAGCCTCTTTGATTTCATCCTGAGAGAAAGGACATAGAATATTATTGTTGAAATTAGGAGGGATCAACTTTAAGATATTATGGAGAGGATAATTCAAAACTAGGGTAGGAAAAATGTGGGATGGACCAAGAATATCTTGGAAGTGACACACAACTTCAAATATGATGTCTAGTATATTACTAGTGACAAACCCATCTCTCCTACATAGCTCTCTAATTTTGTTGACACACTGATGTTTGATAGTAGAGACATGGAAGTAATTTGTGTCGGAATACCCCTCTTTAAGCCAGAGGGCTCTTGAATTATGCCTCTAGAAGATCTTCTCCTTAGCTAATATGTTATGAAATTTAGATAAAAGAGCCTTCTCTCTGGTTCTAAGGTTAGGACTTAAGCTTCTAGAATATATTTATTCTTCCGCAATATTTGTTCTTCCAGAATATGTTTCCAAAGACTCCTTTATTCAAAGCTTTGAGATTTTATTTTAGGTAACAAAGCTTCTTAGCTATTTGAGAGATGTAAGAAATATTGAAATCCAGGTGCCACCACTCTGAAATCTTAGACTTAATATCAAGATAATGCAACCACATGGACTCAAATATAAAAGGAGGTTTGAAAAAAGAAGTAGATCTAAGACCTTCAAATATTAGGGGGTTGTGGTCTGAAGTGATCCTTGAGAGAAGCATTGCCAAGTAAAGGGATAACCTCTTTGGAAATGAAGACTATACAACTTGAGTTGGATGATATGATCCCCTGCTCTCTAGTTTCTCCAAATGAATTTGGTCCCTTTTAGCTCAATGTCCATGAGCTAATTGTTGATAAAGTTAGAAAAATTCTCATAGAAATTTGGGGTGATGGGAGCCCCTCTGCACTTAATCCTAACATTATTATTTATACCTTACTTGTCACATAATTAACCAATTAAAATCTCTATTTTAAAATACAATTATTAATCCATATTAATGATAAATTAAACACATAAGAAACACAAGGACTCTTACCAAAATCTATCCTCACCCAAACTAAGATGCATCCAATAATAAGCAAGGAGATAGATAATGCACAAACATTACTATTCCCTAAGAAAGAGGTATCATGATAACTACAAGGTTATCAACCATCTATGAGAGACACCCAAGCACAAGGGTAAGGGCTCTTTTGCCTTTATAGTAACCTCATTTCCGATGATGCATTTAATCACACATACACACATGAAAATGCTTCTACATGATTGTTTTACCCATGTGGTCTATCAAAATTAAAATCCATCACCTACCATTTCATAATTCTCTCAACTCTAATGGTTTTCCCATACCAATCCACCCATGATATTACTTGGGCCTATAACCGCAAAATTTATTAGTAGTACCATGTTATGCAAATAACATAATCCAACTCAAGTAAGAATAAAGTACAACTATCAACTCATATTTATAGAAAAAAATAGAATCATTCATTAATTATCAACACATCAATACATCAATTAAATAATAAGGGAGGTCCTACAAAATGGACCATTACACTAATTCCCTCATTAGCAAGAATAATGAAGAGAAGAGAAGTAGAAGATAAGAGTACATACAAGAAGATAAAAAAATGGATGAAAGAAAGAAAGCCCATAACTAAACATTACACACTAAGAGGGGTATGTTCAAGATATGAATATATTTTGCTCACATGTCCTTGTTAACATGAGAACACAAATAGGAAGGAAGCATCCATGTTAGCATGTTGATAGTCGAGAGATACTTGTAAAATAGCCAGTGGCCAAATGAACACCATAAAATGATAGTCATGTGATATCTAGCCTATCTTATAAGCATCCCTTAACAACCAAAAGTTCAATTAGGGAAGTAAAAAGAAAGAGGGATCATTCTGCTATATGCCATAATAACATACTTGTGTATTTTATTGATTGTGTGGACTATGCCTTAATCAATAAAATCAAAGGTAATTGTGATATGTTTTGGAAAATATCAAATAGAAAAATTTAAAAGGCATAAAAGGAACCCCATCCAACTTGTAGATAACCAAGAAGGGGAACATATGACATCTTAGGATGAGCATATTCTAGATAAGATGAATGCTAATCTATAAATATTGTAAAGGCATCCTCCTTGATTATCTTGTAGTTGTTTAGGAAGAACAAAATAAATATAAATAAGGGGGAAAGTACATAAGTAGTAACAAGTAAATAAAGTACCAACCAACTCATAGATAACTGGAAGGGGTACACTATAACATTCAAAAATAAGCATAATCTAAAGAGGATTGTGTAGCATTCCACATACATTATAATACATCCACCCTAATTATCTAGAAGTTGCTCAGGAAGAAGCAAGAAAAGGTAAAAGAAGTAAATCAAGGAGCAAACCCCAACCAACTTGTAGATAACAAATAAAAGGTAACATATAATGTTTGAGGATGATCAAAGTTATATTATATGTGTGTTATTGCATGAATGTTATATGGTATCCTTATTTATTAATTGAGAGTCATTATATAAAGATAAAGAAAGAGAGATAAAAATGCATAGATAGTAAGGAAGCAAGCCCTAACCAACATGCAAACAACCAAGAAGGGTAATATTACAATGTTCAAAGACAAGCATAGTCTAAATAAGATGCATGCTAATATGCAAATATTATAAATATATCCTCCCTAATTATATAGGAGTTGTTCAGGGAGGAGAAATAAATGAGAAAATCATTGAAATACTGGAGATAAGGATAATCCCAATGAACTCACAAATAACAAGGAAGGGATTCCATACAATGTCTAAATATGGATTCCACTTGACAAAATATGTATGACCATCCATAAACAATGTAATACATCCTCCCTGATTATCTAAAAGTTTTTCAAAAGGTAGAAGATTACAAAAAAGTGTATATCCCTTGACTTGGTGAAAAAGAAAAGAATATGACTATACTTACAAGGTAAAGGGATATACAAGAGACATAGAAGAAGTGGAAATATAGAAAGAGAAATAATATATCCCTCAATTTAGGGAAATTTATATGGACCTATACTTACAATGTCAAGGGATATATGAGAAGAGAAAGGAGTTAGATATTATATTATGGTTGCTTGAAGAATTAGGTAATGGATATTAGCATCATTATTCCATGATAAATATAAATGCATCAAATGAGCATATATATGAACTAGAGAATAGTGATATATGATCCACCACATGATATATTTAGACAAACATAATATACGAGGAAAACAAGTAAAAAAGTAGATAATAATGATGTTGAAATAAATTATGAAAGGAAGAGAGAAGGAAATATAGGTGATGAATAGGAAAGAAAGAAAAAATTCCTATACACAAGAAAATAAATACCCAAGGTGATTCAATTCCAACTAGTGTGATCATATGTAGATACAAAAAAATAAATACATAAATCCCACTAGCATAGATTTACCCATATATCTCGTAAGATGGATAATCATAGTATCCTAATAAGTAAAGAAGCATAACCTAGATAAGCATCAATGACCTAGTGCAAGTGCAATGCATATGAGCTAAAATTGACTAGATGTCATCATTACCTCATTATGAAATCCTTGAGAATCTACATGAGCAAGAAATCTTATACAAGAATGATCAAGAAGTAAAGTAAACTATATGTCAAGCATCAATGCAAATAAGGAGGATATCAAGCAATCCATGTAGAGTATGACAAGAAAGCATGTAGTATGAGCAAGAAAATATATGTATATAAGCACAAAAGAGATCTTGGAAAATTTGGTAGGAGAAGTAGAATAACTGAGATAAGATGATCAAGAGGGTATATAGAAGAATAATGCTCAATAGAGAGGGAAAGATCTTATGGTCAACACTTCGACCTCTCCCCTAGATCCTAGAAGAACTTAAGAATATGATACTAGAAGAAAATAAGAAGAGAAAAGGTTATGCATAGTACCTCTTGAGGTGCATAATATTCATGGGTTCTTTGAGATCTTTATCATACAGGGTTGCTAGATGCTAGGCTCTTAAGCCAAACATGGATATTATGACAAAGGGGCCTATCCAATTAGGATAATATTTACATTTTAAATTATTTTTATCATTGGTGTTCCTTTGTTTTTAGTTGAGGACAAGGTCCCCTACTTCAAAAGAATGATTTCAAACTTTCTTAGCATAAGTTTGCTTGAGCCTATTTTAATAGGCTCAAATATGCTTTAAGACATGTATGCACTTTTCATCCAAAAACTCTAATTGGTTTAGGTGAATAATAAATACTCATCATTGATAGAGGTATCTTACAATAAAATGTGTAAGGATAAGACTTCTAACTCAAAAGGAAAAACAACCTCAATGTCATAGACTAAGACATAAGGGGTTGTGCCTATAGGTGTTTGGATGCTGGTTTGATAAGCACATAAAGCAAGATAAATCTAAATATGCTAGTCTCAACCAATATTATTAACCAACTTTATAATGATATTGACTAAGGATTTTTTAGAGGCTTCAACTTGACCATTACATTTATAGTAATAGGGGGTTGACCATTTATGCTAAACCTTATATTTAGCATAAATTTTGTGGATATCCTTATTCTTAAAAGGATTTACATTGTCATAGATGATAACAAAAGGGATTCTATACCAACATACAATTTTGTTAAGGATAAACTTAGAGACTTGAACTCTAGTGATCATGGATAATGACATGGATTATACCCACTTAGTGAACTATTTAGTCGTTGTGATGATAAACTTATGACCATTAAAGGAAGTGGGATTTTTTTCCTAATTATACCCAATATCCATATGGATAATGGCCAAGGAGAAGAAATGACTTGAAATTTTTGTGAAGGTGCATGGTTGTCATGACGTTGACACTTGTCAAATATCAAACGTAGTCACATGCATCCATCTCAATGGAAGGCTAATAATATCCTATTCAAAGGTGCTTCTTAGAAATTGCATTACCACTAAAATGGCCTCCACATGATTCTTTATGGGCTTTATTCATCAAAAGCAAGTCATAGTAAAAGGATGCCATCAAAAGAGTGTTGATATAGATTATTGTTTATTATAACAAATCAACATACTCTTTTGCATAAAAACTTTTAATTTTTGTGATCTAAGCCTTTAGGCACTATTCCAAGATTTAATAAATCAAAGATATCCTTATACCAAGTCTGAAAAGAAGAAGCTTCTATTTTCAAGATATCTAAGGGAAGTTAGCTAGAATTTTGGGTTGTAGACTCTTGGAGTTGTCAAATGACAATCACAACTTGATCATATTCTAACTCCAATGGGATAAGGGATGTGGCTATAGCTATGGAATCCATACAATGATTAGAGGATCTAGGGATGGATTCTATGGTTACCTTCTAAAGTAGTTGACATAATATTAGCAACAATATCTTTGTATGGATTCAATTGTTTTATCTTTAGTATGATATACATCATTGACTTGATTGACTACAAGTTGAGAGTCACCAAAGACAAAAAGGATTTTGAATTTTAAGGCTAAGGTTACCCTAAGACCTAAGATAAAGGCTTCATACTCTATAGTATTATTAGTGTAGGAGAAGTGTAACTTAAAGGAAAAAGGGATTAATTGCTTATATGGAGTGACTAAAATTATTCCAACCCCTATGACTTTTAAGCAATGAGCTCCATAAAAATACAATGTCCATGAATTTTGGGGTTCTACATAAAGGTTGAAGTTGCACTCATAAGGGAGTTTTACAACTAAGGGATAGGTAGACTCAAGGGATATATGACCAATTTGTCAATGATAACCTAATATTTTATAGCCTTTTGACTAATGAAGGTTAAATCAAACTCACTAAGGGCAAGGACCCACTTGGTAGCTCAACCTAAAAGGTGAGGCTTTGACATTAAGTAGCAAAGAGGATCAAACCTTGCAACTACTAATGTCTTATGGCTAAGCATATAATGTCATAAATTTTGAGATGCAAACACTACAGTGAGGCAAAGCTTTTCTAAAGGGGTGTACCAAGTTTCATAGCTAACAAGGGTTCTACTAATATAATAAATTGCTCTTTATTTATTTTGATCATCATGTTGAGCCAACATAGCCCCTAAATATTGGGTTGTGGTGGCTATATAGAGCAATAAATTCTTGGCTAGATTAGGTGCTATAATAATAGGAGAGAAAGTGAGATATCTTTTGATTTCATCAAAAGACCAGTGGCATTCATCATCCCACTTGTATTCCATATTTTTGTGGAGGGTATTAAATAAAGGTTGAAACTTGTTGGCTAGCTAGGAAATGAAGTGCCTAATTGCTTGAAGCTTTCCTTGCAAACTACACAACTCAATAAGGTTGTGTGGAGGAGGCATATCAGTAATAGTCAATATCTTGATAAATTTTCTTTAATTCCTTGCCTAGATACATTAAAACCTAAAAGCTTTCCAAATGTGACTTCAAAGACACATTTAGAGGGCTTAATGAAAAATATGTATTCTCTCAATCGTTCAAAGATACGCCTTAGATCTTGTGCATGAGTTTCTTGATGAATGGAATGACCAAGGAGATCATCCACATAGTATTTTATAATACCATGCATTAAATCATGAAAATATAAGTCACAACACTTTGATAAGTGGCACCTACATTCCTTAAGTTGAAAGGCATAACTTGATAACAAAAGGTGCCCCATGGAGTAATGAAAGTAGTGTTGGATTAGTCTTTAGGAGTGATTTTAATTTTGTTGTATCCTAAAAAACCATCCATAAAAGAAAACATTCCACATCCAATGGTGAAATCTGCAATCATGTCTATGTTGGACAAAGAAAAATTATCTTTGGTACAATATAAGTTGATATCTCAAAAAATGGTACATATTTTGATTGTCTTCTTTCTTGGAAATAGGAATGATATTTGATATCCAATCAAAATAGTCAATGGATTTAATGAAACTGACATCAAAAATATTTTGAAGCTCTTATTTAACTAACAAGGTAATCTTAGGGTGCATATTTCTAAGTTTTTGCTTGATGGGCTTAACATTAGGTCAGACTACTAAATGGTGCATAACCAAAGAAGGGTCTAGCCTAGGCATGTTGGCATATGACCAAGCAAAGATATATTGAAATTATTTGAATAAATTGGTCAATTGTTCTTGCTATTCAATAGAGAGGGCTTGCCCTAATTTGAGGATTTTAGGGTTTTCTAAGGTTTCAATATTAATATCTATGGTTTATTTAATGAGGATATGAGACTCATCCTCATAGTGAAGAGGGGTAGGGATTACTTCTAACTACTCAAGATCTTCAGGTGATAGGAATGTTATCTCTTCAAGAGTTAGAGGACTCGACATGGATAACAAAATGGACTAACTCATCAAAGAATAATCTATTTTGGAGAATATATTCATGATCTATGTTACAAAATGTATCTCCTTTAAAAAACTCTCTTGGGGTTTTTATTAACTCTGGATGAACAAGAATGACTAAGTTGTGAAATAAGAAGGTGGATAGGGAAGGAGGTTTCTCATCATGATCACTTCAATCTAATCCATGATGATATATAAATTCAGCACAAGTGATAATTTGATCATCATCTAAATCAATGGGAAAATGTTGTTCTTATTAGGAATGTAGCCTATGCCACATCTCCCAAGTCTAATCTCAACTTCTAAATATTCTTTGATTTATTTTTTTTGAGAGCCTAAACCTTTACCTTGATATCCTATATTAGTTAGGATGTGCTTGGGTAATGGTTAATATGTAGAGAGGTAACATATCTCTATGGGTAAGGGAATACTACCATTGATATTTTCTTCACAAGAAGTCTCCGCATAAGTAAAGGTACACATACCTATGTGTACTACTTCACCCTTCTTATGGGGTAAACCCAAAGTTCATGGTGAAGGTGGTAGTGTGGAAATATCTATAAGGGGATTTTGGATGGATTGATTAATTTGATAATTAGAAGAATGAATTATTTAAGGTTCTTCATTGATTTTCAAGATCTTTAGCTTCTTGATGATTTTAGGAGGAGGAATATAATAAGGAGAAGGAGAAGGAAATTCATTAAGAGAAACTAAAGGACACAAATATATTTTGGCTTAGGTTTGTTCAACCATTGAATAATATTGGAATGGATGAGGGTCATCCAAGATGGTTATAAATTGATTTTGAAATTCATACTTGATACATATATGAAGATTTTATGGGATGACCCTCATAGCATAAATCTAAGAGCATCTAAAAAAATATTGAAAGAATTAGAACAAGATACTACATAGAAAAGAGTTTTGAGTATTTTATACCCTACTTTAATAGGAAGTGATATAATGTCACAAGACTCTTGGGCCTCATTGTTGAAATCCTTTATGATGACATTAATTTTTTTGAGATCTTTTTTCCCTAATCCAAAATTTTGGATGAATTGAAAACTACATATGTTTAGGGATGAACCATTGTCTACAAATATCATCTTAATAAATGTATCCCCAATGTAACCTATAATTTTTAGAAGGGAGTCCCCTTGTAAGGTTGTGGGAGGAATATCATCTTCATAGAAAGAGATATGAGTAATCAAAAGAGTACCAACAATATTAGAAAGGTTATTTGGTGAAAGATATTATGGGATGGTATGTTGGCTTTACAATTTAATCAAAGCTTCTATATGGATAGAAGAATTTTGAAGAAGTTATAGAAGATAAATTTTGGTTGGTGTATTTGCAATTTGTTGTTTGAGATAAAAAGAGGGTTCTAGTTGAGGTTTTAGAACTAAGGATGGTTTATCACTTGTGTTTTTTTTTGTTCTTCAATATCAATGGTGGCCTAGAAGGTTGACTAGATATTGGATTTTCTTGTGTTTGAGGTTGTTGAGATGGTTGTGATTAATATTCTTATATAGTGGTAACTGATATCATGCCAACCATGTTGTCATAGAGGGTGGTATAACATGATAGGAAACTTTATTGCATGTTTGTTGTTCATGGTTAGGCAAAGGTTTATAGAATATCCTCATGTCTTGATTAGTGGATGGGATAGGTTTGGAGTCACCTAATGCAAGGTGAACCTCATCTAATAAATCATGGATCATATTTTTAAATTCTTGTACATTGATTGGTGAGATGCTCATCCACTCTATGGAAATCACAATGTTGGTTGGGGTTATACCAATTAGCTATTGTATTAGGCTATCTAATGTTAGGTAATTCAATAATTTTGTAATCCAAAAGTTGTTCAAGGATGTATGATAAAGGTTTTTTGAGCTTTGTTAAGTTCCTTGGTAGAGGTTTGTGTGGTTTGTTGAGAACCAAATTTTGTAGGGTACTTGTAGTATTAACATTGTTGGTTTTTTGGTTGTTAGTGACTTTGTCATATACTACATGCTTATTCTTTTATTGAGGTTTTATTATCTTTTCCTCTTATTCCTTAGGTTTTAGTTGTCCTATTATTATGAGATTTTTTTCTACTCTTCTCAATAAATCCATCACTTTTTCAAAGGATGTTATAGTTGTGGTTTCTAATTCATAGGAGAGTTGTTCTTGTAGGTTGTTGATAAATATCTCCAACATGTCTTTAGGTGGTGGGGTATATTGCAATATTCTAACTAATCCTCTCCATTGGGATAAGAAATCCATGAAGCTCTCATATTTGGCTTGTTTGAGAAGGTAGAGGTCTTGGAGGCTTACTCTTTTCTCCACATAGGCACCAAAATGGTGGACAAACATTTCGATAGTTTCTTCAAAGTTTCTAAGAGAGTGGTAAGGTAGTTTATAATAACATTGTAAGGTTGAACCTCCAATACTCTTGGGGAATAATTCCAACAATAACATGTATGTAGAAACCTAAAATACGTCATCACAAGGAGAGTCACAAATATTCCTCCTTCTACCACTAAAAAATCATCTTGGGTGGCCTCAGGGCTAATTCAATATCTTTGTCCAGTAAAATGCACTTTTCCTCCATGAGAAGCATGATCGTCTCAACCTGATATTGTCTCAAAGTTGTGACCATATCAACCCAATATGGTCTCAAATTCAAGACCATCTCGACCTAATATAGTCATGTACGCACAAAAATAAAAAAATAAAATATATAGTTATGAGCACCATAAATGCTCATTTTATATACACTTATAAGGGCATCATTATTTGCTTAAATTAGCATTTGAAAGGTATTTTTATATAGCTTTTGCATATAATTGATAGAAAATAAAGTATTATGCTTGACTAGTGTTTTTAGTGGAAAGTGTGTGTAAATACAAGTTTTTGCTACTAATTAGGTGTTTTGAGTCTACATCCCATTTGGGCATGGCAATGCATGAAGACATCTTAAAAAGAACAGTGGTAAATTGTGAAGGCATGTACTTGACTCATGATTGTTGGCGGTGCCTGATTCTTGACTATTGGTGGCACCTACTTCTCGACTATTGGTGGAACCTGCTTCCTGACTATTGGTGGTGTCTACTTCCTGATCAATTTTGGCACGTATTTCCTATATATTTTTAGCACCTGCTTCCCAACTATTTTTTGGTGCCTGCTTCCAAGTTATTTTTGGTGCCTGCTTCCTAAATATTTCTAGTGCCTGCTTCCCAACCTATTTTTTGGCACCCGACTCCTATTGATGATTGGTTGGTTGACCAAGTCAACATTGACCGATTGACCAATTGACCATGCAATTTTGAAGGAGGTTGTTGCACAAAATATGGAGGAGAAATAATTTGTATTCTTATGCATATTATATTTTTGTGATTAAAATAGAATAAAGCACTTTTATTATATTTTGACTATGTAAGCTTTTTAAAGGCTTTATTATAGGATGCATTATTCTAGGATTAGTTGTTACGTACACCTAAGGATTAATATTGATTCCTTTGGTGAATGAACATGCTTGTAAATAGGAAAATAATATCTATTATTCTAGGATTAGTATTTATGTACACCTAAGGATTATTATATTTATTCCTTTGGTGAATGAACATGCTTGTAAATAGGAGAATAATATCTGTGCAAGAAACGTGTTGTAACAAATCACATTATGTGATTGAAAGGAGACCAATTTATTATTGTAACAAGATCTAGCTACGATCTATATAAGAATGCATGCCAGACAAATCAATAAATCAATCAAATACATAGAGAATTACTTTACTTATTTTTCTATATAATTTATTAAGAGTTGTAAATACTCTTATTTTTCTTGAAGTAATCTTCATGTAATTAGTTGGGCAGACTATCTACGGGAGCTCGGGCCCACTCCCTATAGTAGTCCTTCCCATTTTTATTTTTGTTCTTTATTTTCAAGATATTATTTTCTTGCTTTCTTTCTTGCTTTATTTTAATTTAGTTGTGTGTTTGTTTTCCTGTACTTTTATTTTAGTATTTTAATTTTAGTTTTACTTTTAGTTTATTTAGTTATTTTTTTGCACTTACTTTATTTGGTTTGGATGAAATGAAAACACACAAACAACATCCCCCACAAAACTAATAGGTATAGAGGATTAATTACCCACATTGCAGGCATATACTATGCATGGCACTCACAAGTTTACAAGCTATCCTGAGTTGATAGTTAAATGGAGGTAAGAAATTGAATCATATATTAAAAAATATTTTTCCCAATAGATATTAAACTGCCTATCAGTGCAATAGCTAATTTTTTATCAGTTTCAAGAAACCTGCAAGCAGTAAAAGTTTTCCCTACTACCTACAATCTGCTACAAATTGGCAATTAAGATACCCCTGATTTCCACTTGCCCCTTTGGCTACTTTCTAAGGGGACTATAAATGGAGGTGCTCCCCCCTCTAAAAATGATCTAAAATTTGAATCCAAAGTAATGAAGTGTTATCGAAACAACACACCAAACTATGTCCCTACTAAACATTAATGCCACTAGATTACTTGATGGGGATTGAATCTACATTTACTTCCCTCACTTAATCTATTATGTTACTCCATTGATCATTCATGCCTTCTCACTCACTTTTGGACTCACCAATAAATCATCATTAAAACCATATTGTGTCATCCCAACACTACCTGAATATGGTTTCATAGAGTTGTAGGTCCGTGACAGTGACTGTCTCACCAAGACATGTAACCATAGGATCCAAACATTGATTGCACATCTCTCTATAGGAGTAGATGAAACTAGGTGCTTGAATTGTGTCTATTATTTGGGTAAGTTACTTCACTAGAGATGTTACATTTTGAGTTTTAGGATTATTAATAAGGGATTAAAGAACTTCCTTTTTGTTTTAACTTATAAGTAATTAATGAACTTCCTTTATATTTTAATTTATAAGGGATTAATGAACTTCCTTTATGTTTTAATTTATAAGGGATTAATGAACTTTATTTATGTTTTATTTTATAAGGGATTAATGAACTTCCTTTTGGTTTTATTTAAAATGAATTTATGGGGGTTCCTTTATAGATTTAATTAGAAAGGAATTAATGGTTTTCCTTTATGTTTTAATTTATAAGGGATTAATGAACTTCCTTTATGCTTAATTGAAAGGAATTTATGGGGGTTCCTTTATAGCTTTATTTTGAAAGGAAATTATGGGGATTCCTTTGGAAGTTATTATGGTATAGGAATTTATGTTTTCCTATGTGACTTGTTGATGATACTTGAATGTATGCTTTTGAGTATTGTTTTTTAAGAGAAACAATGAGAAAGAAGTATGGGCTTCTTTATGCATGTTTATGTAATATGCTTGCATTGATGAAAATAATCATATATAATTGCATCCATATCTACATGAGTTGTTTTTATATCTACCTAGCTATCAATCTACCATGGAGGTTAAGGGAAGGATATGATAGATTATATTCTTCAATCAAATCATGTTAGTAGAATTCTCCAATTGTTTATAGAATCTTGTGGAAGGATTAAGTTGGAAATCCCTCTTAGTAAAAGAGTATTCATTGTAATATAAATAAAGAATTCTCATGTGTAATTTATAAATTTAGAGAATTATTATGCTTGGTACCATTTTTATGATAATGGTGTAATATTCGTGGCTCTTTTCATGTTAAAGCAATACTTATTTATTTAGTATCAATGCTTGGGTTAAAATAATATCTTTGGTTTATTTGCATGCTAAAATTAAACTTAGATAAGTAATTGTTGCTATTGATGAATATTAGTTTAAGCATAATCTATATTTTATAGAGAGATAGAGCTAGATATACGATTTTATGGGTTGTTTTGGGAAGAGGAATGACTCCTTTGTAACCATTTGAAGTTCTCCTTAACTCTAACTTGGGGTAGTTGTAGGAAAGAAACACCTAATTTCCTATGTCCATGAGAAGATCACACAGAGTGATAGATGCTTAGTCACTCATCATGAAGATGAGGAATATGAGTATTAAGTTTAGTGTATCGCTATGGAGGTGCATTTAACTAAACTCAAGTCATTACGCCCTAAGGTACCCAACATAGACTGAATTATGGATGGTAGAGGGAATTGTCATCCCCATCTCTAAGTACTAATAAGGGATAATCCTAGTGCTAGGGTTAAGAATTCTGCATTCATGGAGAATGCCAAAAATATGAGGTGACTATTGAAATGTCCTTTATACCATAAAGGTATATAAGGTAAACTCTAGTACCTATGGGAGCTTGACCTCTCCTATCCACTTGAGATACATTTGCAGTATGGACATGAAATATGGATATGCCTAGTCAAATATATTCCATGGATACTCTTGGTGAACCTTGTTGACTTCTTGAAAAAAATATTTCTCTCTTAGGTTGGTCTATTTATGGGTTGTTACAAATAAGGGTTATGATAGGGAGGATATTGAGTAGTATCTTGTGGAGTAACATAATGAATATTTGGTGGAAGAGAAGAATAGTTAGGAGGAAAAGAAGAAAAAATATTGACATTAGGTGGAATGGAAGAAATTTTTTTACCATTTGGAATGATAGGAGAAAATATATTATTAGGATTAATTGAAGAAGATTGATTATGGTTAGGAGGAATACTATTAGTAGAAGGTGGTTGATAAATCCCCCCAACATTAGTTGTGGTTGTGGTAGCAAAATTTTGATTAGAATAAAATGGATTGATATTTTTATTTAGAGGAGATTGATGGAATAAAGGGTTATTAAGACACACAGAATTAGAATGGAGAATTTTTTGATTGTTGGATGGTCCACCTTCATTAAAGTAGATATCCTCTTCTAGAATTTCAGCCATGATTTACTTATTTTACCTTAATAAATTCATAATATGATCATGAGATTTAAAGGTATTTTGGCCATGAGGTTTTTCTATAGGATCAAAAGTATCATTTGTTGAGGTATCATCATAATATTCAATGTTAGAGTTTTATCTATCAAGTTGATCATTGTCATTCCACAAGGGATTCACATTCGGGTCTATGATCCTCTTCTTGCTTCGAAGAGTAGGAGGCATGGTTAAAGAGGGAGATTAAATTTTTAAAACTATCTTCTCTTGATTAAATAAATGTAGCAAAGCTATAAATATTGGTTTCAACTAGTCAATATACCTCAACAGATCTCCTAATATACCTAAACCTACCTGATATACCTGCCACGTCAATATACCCATTGGTACTAAGGTTACTAGGTTCCCCCAATATACATGTTTGTATGTGAGGGAAAAACTTTAAGGTACTAGACTAGGAATGATATCAGGATCAATGTTTCTTGGATACAAGACTTAGTATCAATATTTCCACAATGACATTGAGGCACAAATTATTAAATCTTGATTAGTGATCTAATCTATGCAAACAAAATTAAGTGGTCTTGCTTAAATTTAAATAATTTTTTATATTTTAATTATATGAATGGTCTCAAAAAGATTTATAAGGATGTGTTCACATTGGGTTCACCAAAATTTGAGGAGGTGCTCCTAATTATATTAGCAAATACATTGGGACTAAAATCCCCATGAGATTTATCCTCACCTCAATTCTAGTGTAATTTAGGTTTTGGAGGTTAACTAGGAGCATTTTAAAGACTTACTCCAAGTTTATGTGGAGATTTGATGTACAATTTTATAAACACCTAAGTTTAGTTTTTTATGATCTATGATATTTAAAAAAAATGATCTAACTTAGCTAAAATTCAAGAAAACAAGGATGCAAAATACAAGGACTAATGCTTAAAATGATTATTCTTTTGAATGCGACTATGCCTAGATTGCAAGAAATAAAATTTATTTTTATTTGAGCAAGGGGGTAAGGATAGTGCACATACAATCTGGCCTAATGTAATCTACATGTAAATTTTATTTTCAAATGCCTAAGATAAGATATAAACAAATCAAAATAACTAGGTTCCTTAATTTCCCTTTTGTATTTGATGACTTAGAAATAAAAGTAAAGCTAAAGTTGTTTTTCCTCTTTTTAATTTGAATGTGTTAAATAGAAGTAGAAATAGAACATAGAGCAATTGAAAATAGAATTTTAAAAGGAAACCTAAAGATCTAATATTGTAATCAATGACCAAAAATTTGTAAATCTATAAAAAAAAGAAACTTGAAATGTGGAATTACTGTTTGGGGTCCTACTTAGGACACTATGTAAGTAGAGCTCAAAGGGTGGGAAGTCAACCCCCCTTGGTCCTTTGGATGACTAAAAGTATGTATGAAATTTAAATGACCTTTTGGTAACATGCCAAATTCATGCTAAGAGGGGATAGAGCATGAGATCATGAAAGACATAGAGGCAAAAAAAATAGAGAATATAATTTTGTAGAGGGAAAACCATATAATATACAAATTTTGATTTTGATCAGAAAATAAAATAAAAAATTCAAGGAATGAGGCCTAAGATTATTATGACTGTGGTTGGGTGATAAGAACCACAAATTCATCCTACAAAGGATATATTGCAACTAAGAGCAAATAAATATGGAGAAAAGGGTGAAGGCATCTAGGATAATAGGTTACAAAATTTAGAGTAAAATAGGGGATAAAGGAAGAGTAGGGAAAGGGAGGGTAAAATTATCCCCAAGCTCACTAAGACAAATTCATGGCCAGTATGTATAGGTAAAAAAGTGTATTATTTGGATCAAACAATAGATAAGGTTAATGGTTTTTAGCAAATGATAATAAGATGTTAGGGGAAACTGAGGAGATCTTTGGCATTTTCCAAATTTATGCCTTATAGGCACAAATAATGAATTCACTCTATCAAAGGATAGAGTACAAGATGAGGGAATTTTAATTTTTTAAGGATTTATGCCCAAGGTAAGTGAAGATAGAAAATTTGAATAGAGAAGGATAAAATACAAGGTAAAATTCTCACCCTTTTATCCTTCTCATTGAATTCATAGTCGATACTAGATAACCATGAATTTTCTTTGATAAAAATTCCAAGGAAAAATGTGGTGAATCAAGGTATTCCAAAGTCTTGGATATGGAGAAGGATCCACCTATGGTTGAAATACAACTGCAAAAATACTTAGATACCAATATTAGAGCCAAATGTGGAGTTAAAAGGTAAAATAAATTAATATCTATATTAATCCAAATAACAAAAGTAAAATAAACTATAATAAGAAGAAAAAAAACTAAGAGAGACAACAACTAATAAAGGAGTAGTCCTCCAATATGAGCCTAGTTATCCCTTAAAATAATACTCCATGATGGTGATACAAGCTTGGGAATTTGAGTCACAAATTTGCAAGAGTTTTTTTAGCTTGAGAGTGTTGCAAAATTGAGGGCCCAAGGTCTCTATTATAGCGTTTTAGGACATGGAGGGAGAGAGGGAAAGGCATTGAAGAGGGTATTTAAATTTAAAATTTGAAAATACAAGAAGAAATATACCTTAGGATATAAAGTAGGGTGAGGTCACTTCAAAATGGTGCTATAAATGGTCCAAAACTCTAAGGTGGGTAGAGAATCCAAGATTTTGATTCTTTTCCCTGAAGACACGATTTTGTAATTGATAAGGGCCGACAATGAATTTGTAAAGGTGACCATTGATAATAAAATTATATGGTGGTAAAGGATGCTTTGAAAACTGAGCAAGAAGCACTAAAAACTTATTTTTTAATCCACTAAGTTCATTCATTGAGGGAGACAATGCCTAAGGAAATAGGGTGCATAATTTTATGGTTTATCCAAAAGTATTGTGAATTCACTAAGGATGAAAGAGGGGATCAAAAGTTGAGGGTCTCAAAAAAATTGCATTGGTAATTCTAAGGGGCTTCTTAGGATTTAAATGGAAAATTGACTCATTTGGTTGGGTCAATATTTGGTGTCTACACTACTAACTCCCAAAATGCACATAAAGAAAAGAAAGTACTCCAAGACCAATCATGTAGAATTGGGGACACAAAAATCACCCTGAGGTCAAAACAAAAGTAGTTTCGGGAAATGATCAAATAATGAGAAAAATATATATCACCTAGCATCATAGGTGCATATGCTTAGCATTCTTTTTTTCCTCATATATACAAGATAATTCATCCCTACCTCAAATTGTTGTTAGCAATAACCTAGTTCTATAACCTCTAGTTGAGAACAATCCAAAATTATAAAGGGTAAATATTTTTTCAACTTATCCTTGACCTTTTCACTGAATCCTTTGCCATAGGGGACAAACCTAGAACCCAACCTAAGAATTTTACCATTGAGGACCAAAGAAAATATTATGACCTTAAGAGACATAAAGAAGGGGGTAATTTTTTTAGGAATTGGCTAAACTAGTAGTTGTACAACCCTCTAGTGGATAATGAGCTCCCTAAAACCCTAATTAATTTTTTAGAGTTAAAATTCCCTAATATGTTCTTGATGATTGCCATAAATTTTGGTCTACCTACTAATAAGAAGGTTAATGACTATCAAATTGCTTTAGTGCATGCTATCTCTAACCTGCATTATTATGATGAGTCTCTCTTAGACAAATGCAACAACCCTTGTTTATTCAATTGGGCTAGGTTTTTATGTGAAAAGATGCATGAGCAACTCACACAACTACAAATTTTTTCATATGGTACATTTTAGTACTCTCCACACCTAGCATGGCTCTTCTTGTTTAATACAATTGATAGTATGTCATGGATAGGCATAAATAGAGTAAACGACTAGGAATAAAATATGATAGGAGTAGACTAGACCACTTTTATTTGGGTTTTTGAGTCCTATTATCACTTCAACAATAAATTTGTGGGACCAATATTAAAGATCATTTATGGAGAAATACTTCAATTTTCTTAAATGGCAAAGGAAACATTACAGATTCCTTAAATAGAAGAGGAGGATTGGTATTTTTTTGTAGAAGTAATAATGGTTAGATTATATTATTTTGTGGGGAAACCCTTTTGTTGTCATACAATGTAACAAATAGAGTATTTTCCATGGATAATTATCAATAGATCGACGCTATAAACATAGCATTTGGCACCAACATAAATTAAAAAGCTATATTTAAATATCCTTTCACTTTTTAACTAATCATAATAACAACAAAAGGACAAAGGTAATTTCTCTATAACAAACTTGAAATACTAGGGTTATGAGTTATACCTCATAAATGGAAGTACAACCCCGAAGACGAATTCAAAGTAATAATATTATGATTGAACAAAGGTAAACCACCAACACGCAAAAAAGTTAGTAGACCTCACATAGAGAAGCTATAGAATAATTTTGAGCATAATGAGATCAACTAGCAAATCATTAAAATGCAAGAGTTACCTCTATAAAGAGTTTTCTACGAGCAACAATATGATTATGATCCAAGAAGATATAAGGATCACAAGATGACTTAGGACAAGATAAATACTATGGCTAATAAAATTGGTTGGGATGAAGCCAAGATTATGGAATGGTGGATATTTAGATGTGAATAAAAAAATCAAAATTCTAGGTTCCCATTGTCAATGGATAAAATATTCTTCTAAAAATACAATTAAAATGTAGAAATGTGAAAGCCTTGACACAAGCCAACTAAACCCATAATTATTGACAACCAATATGAATAAGTGTAGGAAGAAGAGTCCCTGGCACTATAATATGAATTTGAGGTAGAACAAGTAAACTCTAAAGATAATCATGTGGCCAAAAGTATATGAACTTCATAGGAGCAACCAACTAACAATAATATTGTGATGGGTCTAAAGATGTAAACAACCATAAAAGAGACTTCATAGAAAACCAATAGGCTATAATATTTGTCTTAATATAATTACAACAATAAATATATCCAAAGGGATCCTAGATCATAGGCAAAATGGGATAGTAGAGGAAGAATAGGGAAAACCATCATTGGTCCACAAGAGCTAATGCAAGTGCAAAAGCACTCTAAAAACTTAGCTCTGGAAGCACCTTTTCCTAGCTTCCCTACTTCATAAGAAAAAATTCAAAGGCTCCATAGGTACACATCAAAGTCTCCTCTTAGGCTAGTTCCTAAAATCATTCCAATGCCAATAGAGCATCAGATATTTTGAGAACAAGAGGTGTTAACTAAGAATGCACAAGGACCAAGCTAGTTGACTAATAGCAATATGGGATTCGATGTGAGTATAAGGTCATACTTGCAATAAATTTTAAGGACATATCCATCCAATCACACAACCCCTCCAAAAAAGGAAACAACAAGAAAAAGAAATGTCAACCCTTTCAAGGAGTTACAGGAAAGATCTTGTAAGAAACAAATGATGTAAGGGCCACCCCTAGAAACTTGAGTAGCGACCAAGTTAGTTATAGATCAACCTGAAATTATAGAGGTAAGTATGATTTATTTAAACTCAACTACTAATTCTATTCCTCTAATCCACATCAATTTTCCCTCCATTTCTCCATCACCACATAATTCTCTATAAAGACCAACCACTCAAAATAACACTACATCCAAAATTCCCCAACCACATCCACTCCATAAATACAGACCACTATAAACACTACCACATCAATTATTCACAAAATCCCTTCATCTCTCTTTCCCATAGTTTAGTATATTTTATTAACACTACCACCATCCAACCATCCATCCACATCTACTATCAATAGGCTCAAGAAGATAATAAAAAATGCTCAAGAATGGTGGATAAATAAAACACATAGGCAAGCAAAAGAGCATGCTCTTACTAGGCTAATGAATATAGTTAATCCAACAATCTATCAATAGCTAAGAGTCATGGCTACACCAAATTTGAATAAACCAAAAGCTAAAATGATACCAAATGATTATCATGTGGAGACACAAATAGTAGATATCTCCCAACTACCATTGGAAGACTCTCTGCTTAGTGCATAGGCTCATGTTAGCACTATATATTTACAAGGAAATAATATAAGATATATATGTAAAAAACTAAAGGATAAAGTTAAATACTTAGAAACAATAGCTAGAGAGGATCAAAAAATTATAAAATCCTTGCAAAATAAAAACTAAAAATAGAAAAGAAGGATTATGCAGTTCCCAAGTCGTTAGTAGATACAAGAAAAAATATATGAACAAAGCACTAATAGAAAAACTTCAAGATCTACAACAACAACTAGAAAGATAAAAGGAATAAGCTAAAGCCTCTACTTCTCTAAGAAACATTGAAATAACTAAGGATAATTGGAACAAAATACTTCAATATGACCTAGAAGCTTACCTAGTTGTAGGCTACCTAAAATTTAGTGCAAAATACATAGAGGTAACAATAAGAAACTTCATGTAAGCTTAAGATAAATTGGAAGATAGGATCAAAGAAGCTAAAAGCCTAATGAATTTTGGTGGAAGAAGATTTGAACCAGTTGTGAGGGCCATACTAAACAATTAGTGGAATGTGGTAATGACTATCTCCTAGATCATTATGAAAAATACAAATGGATGCAAAAAGGATGGAAAATGGTAGATAGGCTACAAATCATTGTATAAATGATAATAGATCTAGCAAAATAAGCCAAATAACTAGGATTTATAGACTTCTATGATAGATAATTTAGGCTTTAAACTAAAAAATATCTTTACCCCCAGATAGAATCAATAGTCAATAATGAAAGGAAAATAAACCAATGACAATATCCTATCAATGAAACCCCAGTGCTTGAAATTTTGAACATAGTAGCTACAATGCAAGCTAAAGTTCAAGAGATGGCTAGAATATATCGATATCCTTCCTATGAAAAAGCCTACATGTTGAGGAGAATACATGATAAAGCCATGGGACTCAAGAATCATCTACCATAGATCTAGATATTGATCTATCAAGTTAGAAAATATTTTAGCCGATGAAGATAATCAAGTGAATGAAGAAATATAAGGAACCCTTATAGAAAAAATCCTCTAGAGGAAGCTATTGGAATATAATATAATCAAGGGACACTTGTCATACAAGTAGAAACAATAGAGTGATCAATACCTAAAACACGTCACATTTGCATCATGAAGATAAAAATAAAGCACAAGGTGTCCAAAAGAGAATAAGCCACCTAGAAGGTCCAAAAAGGTATGATTCACTTTTTATTCCACTTCAATATTCATTTCACCAACCATTCCATTACATATTATAAGTCATCCATGTTTTCTCCTTTTTCACATAAATTACCCACTCATCATGTTTTCCATTTACAAAATAACTTTCCATCATACTAACTCCATTCAAATTTCATTTCATAATCCTTGTGAATCTATACCCAATGGAACTAGACCTTTTGAGTTCTCAATTTCCATGAGAAAAATTCTCATAGGAGGTACCAAGAATGTAGGTCAAATTCATGATCTCATTTACAAAGTAAAGGGCTAAGAATTTTCTCAAAAATTAGCTAAGTGTTTTGAATATTTGAAAGGTTGCACAAAATTATGATGAATAAAATTGGCCCCCTTTCGTCGATGATATCGGCATGACATTGTGATAATATATGAAATCACATAATGGATAAAATTGGGATGCTCAAATCTAGAACATGCAAAGGTACATAATGAAAAAAACCAAGTATTCTTTGGTAGTGATGTTAACATCCCCAAATCAAAGCTCAATATTGTGCAAGAAAGGAAGATGAATAAATTCAGGTCATCTAAGCAAGTGATATTAGAAAAAAGAAAAAAATACTTAAATTTATGCAAGCAAAATCACCCAAATCCAATTATAGAAAGCCACAATAAATGAAACTATAAGGAATATTGGCCTCTTTTGGTGATGATGTAAGCACCTCCACACCAAATCCTAAGATCATGCAAAAATGAATAAGGTGCATAAAACCAAAGTAGCCCTTGCACAAAGCTGAGATGTAAGAGACCAAAGTACACAAAATTAGGGGTCCTTTGATTATGATGTTAGCACATCCAAGCTAATACCTAGGATCATACAAGTAAATTCAATGCATAAAATTAGAATGAACAAAGCTAGAGTTCATCTTGAAGTGATGTCATCAAAGCAATCACAAGTCATGATTTTGTTCCAGGAATCTCTACAAGCAAAATGACAAGCTCAATTTCAAAGCAAGAGCTCACAAAAAATATTTTTTAGACTTGCAACCACCATAGTGCCTTTCATCTATTCTAGTTAATTATTTTGAGGTACAAACATGATAGCTCTAGTGAATTAGTTGCAATTATTAAACCACTTGCAAGAGGTGATTGTAGATCAATGGAGTAGATTGCACAAAAATTTAAACTCAAAAGCAAGACAAATTTTGAAATAGCCACCTCAACATCTTCATCTCTTTGCTAGACTATTTTTGTAACAATACTGTAACTAACTATAAAAAAATTTCTACAAGTTTCAAAATGTAGCTTATAAATAATTCATGATACCTCTAGTTGAAGATTAGACTATGTAGTACTTGCCTATATTTTTATTGTATAATCTTGTTGCTAGTTAATAAGAAGTGATAGTTGTTTGGCCTCCATTGTTGTGTAATTGTAGGATTTTATGAATGCATCTTTTATTCAGTTAAAGAAATTTTTTCTATTTGGATTGATATTGGATTGTTATTCATTTAAGTCTTTAGAATGATTAGAGCATATAATTGAAGTTTAATGAATCTATAATTGCATTTGATAATGGTTGGTCTATTAAGTATCCTTTAAATTGACTATGCTAGCTTGTTATATAGTAACATCCAATGTTGTTACACTATATCCCGTCCATATTTATTTCATATTTTTAAACCCTTATCTTCTCTCAACCCTCTCTCTTTAATCTTATATTTAAACCATTGTTTTATTTTACAATCACTCTAAGGATTTGACATTCTTTAAAGGTTGAATTGAGATAAAACTCATTTATCCAAACTAAATCATTGGCTAAAGTCTAGGGTGCATAGCCAATCCATAGACTAGGCAGATTTTAGACCAACGAGACCTTTATTATAGAATGTGATATTTGTCAATGCATTAAATATGAAATTATTCACACACCTAATATACTACAACCTTTTCCAATTCTAGAGATTGTTTGGATGAACATTTCTATGGGTTTTACTAAAGGAATCCCAAATTCTATAGGCAAAATTAGTCATTTTCATTATGTTATATCTCTCTAAGTATGCTCATTTATGTCCTCTATCCCACCCTTACAAGGCCTCAATTGTTCAATTTTTTCTTGATTCTATTTTTGCCTTTATGGCATACCTGTAGATAATATTGAAAAGCAACATTCAAGGTCAAGAAATGACTTGTTATTCCATGAAAGGGTTCTTTATTAAATAGAAAAGGTGTACAATATGATCCATTGGATCATAACAAACTGAATAGATCTCAGTCACACAAAAATATCCTAGATACCTAGTAATAACTTAAGATTAATTCTAACACCCCCCTTAAGTGGTACTAGGAGGTAGTAAAAAACAAGAAAAACAAACAAATGGCATATCCACATATATAGGTCCCAAAAACAAGGCCTGATAAGGTACTCATGTACAATATATCCATAAAAAATTTTGCTAGAGAGATGATGAAAAATCACATGGGAAAAAACCGTTTTCCAGAAGAGAAAGAAGAAGATGAAGGAAGATGTAGAAGGAGGATGGAGAGAAATATGTCCTCTTCAACACCCCCTAGGACAAATTCCATCAAGAAGGTCTTGCAAAGGATCCATGTGATGTCCCCAAAATGTATAGATGCATCATTGCTGAACTATGAAAAATTCACCAAAAAAAACCCTTAAACCAAAGTGTCTCACAAAAGGAGAGTGATAAGATAGGATGGAGAAAGAACCACCATAATCACAAGGGTAGTCCAAAAATGATTCTACAAGAACAAATATGTGGTTTCCACTTATACAAGCACAATGGGCTGATAACAAAGTCTAAAAAGTATGGACAAATAGCCAAACAAGGGGAAAAAGAGACTTTAAAAATATAGTTATTGAACTATGAGAAGTCACCAAAGAAAACCCCTTTAAACCAAAGTGTCTCACAAAAGGAGATTGAGAAGATAGGATGGAGAAAGAACCACCACAATCGTAAGGGTAGTCCAAAATGACTCTACTAGCACAAATATGTGGTTTCCACCTATACGAACACAATAGGCTGATAACAAGGTCCAAATTGTGGGAAAAATAGCCAAATAAGGGGAAAAGTGACTTTATAAATGTAGTCTATAGGATAAAAAAACCTCCCAAAAAAATTGCCTTGGGAGTGTCAAGTTCAACCGATAGTGCACTCCATGATACAACATATTTGAGGCCCAAAAAATGCATATTGAATTGCATCAAAATGAAAATTGGACACCACCAATGTGTTCATCTCAGAAAAACCTTTCTAATGACTATAAACATCCCTATGATCGAGTGTCAATTTGGCCTTCATATATAGGAAAAATAACAATCTTATCCATTTTCCCTCATAAGAGAATATTCTGGAATGTCCTTCAGAATAAAGCATGGTTTTAAAAATAAATTTCCCTCACAGGAGAAATTACATGGGCCATCATTTTTTTTAATACAATAAAGGTGCCATGTGGCCCTTCCACATTTTTTTTTAAATGCTCCACACATTATCCATGTGGGAAAAATATTTTGAAAAGAAAACATTTTAAAGAAATGCACATGAAAAAATTTACAACATTTTTTAAATTCAAATGGACAATGCATTTTCCTCAAGCAAGAAATTATTTTCCTGACTAATGACAAATAGATCAAGCATCATGGGATATCACCGATGGTTTCTAACATGACCCACTAAAAAAAATAGTTGGTGTACATTTGCAGGTGCACCGATCATGAAATTCATGCGCTTGTAGCATCCTCCATCACAGGGTCCAAGCTGGCTCTCGATGTCTACGATGCACGCAACGGACCTATCATGTGGAATGTCTCATGATCAAAACATGGTGTAGGGGCAATTAATTTAAATCACGGTGCAAAGAAATTTAATCCAAACTTTAGCATGAACGAAATGAACTATTAATGAAAAATAGAATGATGCATATTGTAGATTGTGGACAATGCAAATTGTGAACATGTGTAATGTGGTCAGCTGTGCATCACACATGTTGTCATGCAAATCAAGGGAGCTACCATAATGGAAGAAGAATAGGTTGACTACCATAAACATGATTACAAATTTTGATTTTTGACACCACCACCCTCACCAACTGTAACTGCAACTCAAATGCTCATCTGAAAACCATCAAGAATACACTAACAAAGGATTAAACACACATATTTTTGTTCACGTTCATGAAGATCCTCAAGATCACAAATGCTCATAGAACACCCAACCACTTTTTGTACTAAAAAATAGTTGGTGTACATTGGCAGGTGCATCGATCATGAAATTCATGTGTTTGTAGCATCCTCCATCATAGGCTACAAGTTGGCTCTCGATATCTACGATGCATGGCAAAGGGCCTGTCATGCGGAATGTCTCATGCTAAAAACATGGTGTAGGGGTAGTTAATTTAAATCATAGTATAAAGAAATTTAATTCAAACTTTAGCATGAATGAAATGAGATATCAATGAAAAATATAATGATGCAGATTACAGATTGTGGATAATACAAATTGTGAACATGTGTAATATGGCCAGCTGTGCATCACACATGTTGTCATGCAAATCAAGGGAGCTACCATACTAGAAGGAGCATAGGTTGAATACCATAATAATGATTACAAATTTTTATTTTTGACGCCACCACTCTCACCAAATGCAACTGTAACTCAAATGCTCATCTAAAAACTGTCAAGAATACATTATCAGAGGATTAAACACATATTTTTTTTCATGTTCACAAAGATCCTCAAGATTGCAAATGCTCATAGAACACTCGACCAATGTTTGTGGGTGGCACACATGGTGGATTCAACCCCTCTAAATACAAATAAAAAACTATCCAATGTGACCATCTCTAGAAGGTAGCAACTATGGTTGGAATATTAGGATTAACTACATAGGATGTAGAAATCAAGGATCGTGCATGCATCAACTACAAATGATCTAGACTTGAGGAATATTTTTAGCATGGTGGAGTCCATCATTGCGATCTGATCACATATCTAATAGACAACAAAAATAATAACAAAATTTTATTCAACAGTGTATGAAAGGCGGTAGTATTGAAACTGCCATTCACTTGAGGGTGTTTCATTCTCCACTAAATATAAATTGGCGAGATGCCATTGGTGGAAGACTATCAATTCATGGTTATCGATGGCTATTTTTGTGGGGTAAAATTTCTCACACCTTGTGTGTGCCTCCTCCTACGCTCCAAAATAATACAAAAATAACACAACAAATCTACATCTACCTACATATTGTCTGCTGAGAATGGCAAAAGGGTAAAAAATACAGCCCTCCCCCAAAAAAGTCTTATTTTTTATCTGCTTTAGCATCCATTAAATTTTAAAATATATTTCCAAAAAAAAATTTGGCGCTGCTCATGTTGGATGAAATAACTAAAAAGCTTCATTGGTGTTGCTCATAGTGGATGAAATCACAGGGAGGCTGGTGAAAAATTATGATGCCACCGTTAAAAAAAAAAATTGACACTAATGAGCCTACTGCAACTGATCCCACCATAGACACATGGTGGAGTGGATGGGTTTGTGTACTCCTCAAATGTTTAGATTCCACTTGGATTTTAATAGTATATGATCATGGTCGATGATGTAAGTGATGCAAATTTCCTCCTCCAAATCCACAAAATTTGGATTGGTCTTACATAATTTGTGGGGCCACCAAAAATTTAAAAAAATGCATCTCTCCCTAAAAAATGATCAATAATTTTAGGCATCAATAATATTCTTTCCATTGAAAATATGGGGGGTAGTGTGGGGGCACATACACCTACATGATCTAGGCCACATTAAATGGAAATTCATGACATCGTATTCACGTTGTGCAAGAGATAAACTTTCTCTAGCATTTGAATATTTCTTCGTAGTAGCATCAAGTAAAGATCACCAACAAATATTCATGATATCTTCATGGTAATTATCCATGATCTCTCTCCAACCATGATGGAGCTAGGTGAGGGATGGTTGTACACATGTCATGGAAGAGTTTTATTCGCACTGGTTACACCATCATAGCTAGCATTAACAATGGATCTAGTGGTATCATGGTATAAATTTGATGCATAGTTTAGCCCTAAAATAGTAGATGGGTCCTTAAAAAAATGGAGCAAAGGACAGTTCCTAGCCACAACCGCATCAATTGGAGCTTCCTCTCTAGACCAAGATTCAACTACTACAGACTATTTTAAATTTTTTTTGGGTGCACCTATTTGGTGTGCAAGAAATAACTATAGCCAAATAATTCTTCTATTACAAAATTTGACGATTACCAAAAATTGTTGGAGGGGTACATTCATGCTTTGGATGATCTGAGGTGTAGTTGGGTAGAAGAAGCATGGGCTAAAAAAATAGTAGTGGTGCTACATTGTACAGTTTGGCATCACCACATCACAAAACCCTAGCACGTATCTCCCATAGAATATATTTACCTCTACAACAGTCATGTCAGCAAATCAGGCATGCATCTTCTTTTTTGCAAATTTGCACTAAAGACAAAAAAACAAGAGGGAATATTCATGGCACAATAGGCATACATCTTCTTTTCTACTAGTTCGTACTGAAGACAAAAAATAAGAGGGAAGATTCATGGCACAATAATAGCCAATGAACTCAAGGAAAACACTCGTCAAAAGAGAGATCAAGGAGAATATGGCACAAATTTGGCCATAAATGAAACCTCTCCATATCTTAGATCTAGAAAAAAAAACCTGAGAAAAATGAGATTCTAAAAAAAATGCTCTCACAAAGGAATGTTAAACTAGAATAGGAGGATTTTTTTTCTTTAAAAATCTGGTCTCTGATCCATAAATAGATGGAAAGCATACTCCCTCAATGTTAAAAAAAAAATGGGGAAAAAATGATGGGGGATTTGCATGAGGGGAATCCCCCTTCAAGATCATAAGGTAGGGAAAGCCTGCTCTAATACCATGTAGAGAATATTGAGAAGCAATATTCAAGGTCAAGAAATGACTTGTTATTTCATGAAAGGGACCTTGCTTAAATATCAAAGGTGTACAATATAATCCATATGATCATAATAAATTGAATAGATCTTAGCCACACAAAAATATCCTAAATATCCTAGACACCTAGTAATAACTTAAGATATATTCTAACAATACCCTAATCCATCATACTTAATCTTGATCCCATGGTCACTAGTTATTTATAGCAATAAATTTTCAAGTTGCATAGGACACAACTCAAGATGAGCTTAGCATACCATCCAAAAACCAATGGATAAACTAAAATTATTAATAAATAATTAGAGACTTATATATGTTTCTTTACATATAAAAAATTGACTCATTGGGTCAAATGACTTTTTGGCTGAGTGGTAGTATAATACTTCCCATTATTCCTCCATCAAGATAACATTGTATGAAGTAGTTTATGGATAATTGTCATGTCATTCTTGTCATATATTCTAGGTAGTTCCAAGGTTCAAGCAATGGATTTCAATCTCATGGAGTGTACACAACTGCTCTGAAATATCAAAGTTAATTTAATCATGGTGTAGACACCATAAGTGATAACAAGTAGATAAATACCATTCCAAACATTATTTTTCATTGGGGACATGGTTTTTCTATGCCTATATCCCTACAAGTAGTCATAATTGAAAATACATAGTAGTCAAAAGATAGCACTAAAATTATATGGACCATATAAACTAATCCAATAGGTTTGCCTCATGGCCTATAAGTTAGAATTGTTACCTTCTTCCATGATTTATCTAGTGTTCCATATCTTATCTTAAAAAAAAGTCCTTGGAAACTATATGTAGATCCAATCTATACTACCCCAATTGTATGATGAAGGTTTTATCATCTTAGAATCCAATAATATTTTATATCCATAAACATGCACACTTTATGACCACACTCTCACTAAATTCCTAGTATAGTGAATGAATTTTAGCTAAAATATGATACCTAGGATCTGCTCTATCAACTATAATAATAGTTTCCTCACCTCAAACTTTGAGGAGAAATATTTTTGAAGGAGGAAGGTATCTTAGGACCCTATCCTAAGTCAACTATCACTATGTACATGTCTAGTGCATGGGCCCATTATGATGTAACCTTTATTTTTATTGTAAGTAGGAGTTAGTAGCTCAATTCCTCTCTTTTATGTGGTCTATCCCTTGAGCATTGGTGTTTGGTTAGATAAGAATCTATATAAGGGAACGGGGTTGGAGAAGAATCCATATCATATTGTATTGTAGCTCTACCTCTAAGGAGGTTTCCTCCTTAAAGAGGCCTATGATAACTATTTACTTGATTAATATAAGTTTGTTGTTATTTCTATATATTTTTATGAGCACTTTTATTACTTTCTTATCCATGGTCATTTATTTTGTGATAATTTCCATTAATTCATGCATTGCTACTTTGGTTATGCTTATTTTTATATTAAGATTTCTAACAACATTTGAAGTTTTGATAGATGCTTTTGAATCCCGCTCAGCATCTAAAAGTTGTTCACCCACCTTTATAAACTAAACATCAATCCTTTGTAATTTTGGTAAGCAACTCTTTGGTGGATTCTCTTCCCTCTTGCAATACCCAAAAAAATATCTTTAACTTATTTAAAGATATATCCTAGGCCTTGGATCCCTATGTCTTATACTCCTTAGGAGTAAATTTGTTTACATGTTTCTATATTTGTGAAGTACCACCACAATTCCTCATTGCCACCTAAAAATAAACTAGGAGATAGAAACTTTGATTAAGAGTAAGAGTTTTTTTATATTCCAAGAACATTGGAATCATATGAAACATGACATTCATTATTTAAAATAGAGAGATATTAGCAAGGATAATCTTCACAAATTCTTCATCATCTTTCTTTTTGCCACTAGAATATGGAATGTCTTCTTTCAATTCCTTAAATCTCACAATATAGTCCTCAATGTTATCAAATTCAATTAATTTAAAATAAGAAAGATCTAATTCTAAGTTCCTTGCTTTAATTGTATTTAATTTCTAAAATAAACCATTCAATTTGACCATACCTTGATGGGTTTACTTCTACAAAAGCAATTCTAGTTCAGTCAACAAAAATAATAGACCAATAGCTTCTTCTTCCTTATGTTTTTGTGTTTATTCATTAAGGATTGCTACTTTATCTTCTTGAAATATGCACCATAGGTTTCTACTATGTAATAGGCCAATTAATTGGGTTGACCAAATACTATAACTTCACCCATTAATACAAATATTTTTTTTTTGGTAGATTAATAAATTTATTAAATCTAGGGAATTTGAAAGGCGCCCTAATGCCTTGTACAATAGAGGATCAATAAAGGATAAAAAAGGAATAGAAGAAAGACAATATGAACTACAAGTTAAAACAAAAATACAACCTCAAAAATACATCCTCAGACTAAAAGGAGCCAACAACCTTGAACAAACAGGCATTGAGAGAAATGCCAAAGCTCAAAAAGGAATGGTCCTCAACCAAAAAGGAACCCAAAAAGACATGATCCACCACCATAGAGGACCCAAAAAAATAGAGGAAGAACCATCAATCGTCAAGAGGAATATCCAACTACATGAGGGACAAAGCAGCACCTTCCAGACCAACAACTTTCGCATCTGTTTTAGAAATCTCCTTAGTGCTATCCTTGGGAACAATAGTGCATGCCTCCTTAGCAATATCCATTACATATTCGTCATTGGCATCATCTTTAACGTCAATTTTGGTGTCGAAGGACACCTTAACACCGACCACGGCTAAAACATTTTTGAAATTGTCATAGAAGAACAAGAGGCTAAGTGCATGTCGCTATTCTTTGAGGGTTGAAATTGCCTTTCCAATGGCCAAGTGAGCAGTTTCAATATGGTCAATGGTGGCAAAAGTAGCATGCACAACCAGCTTGTGAAGATACCTTTTGACAAGGTTAGGAGAATTATACTTATCCTTTGGAGTTTTTACAAAGGTGGATGCAGGGGTTTTGATAGCTTCTTTATGTTTCAGACTCTGGGAACTATGGACATGGGTCTTTTCAACTTTGGCTGTCTTTTTGGTGAAGAAATCATAAATAGATTTGCCCCCTTTCTCTTTTATTTTATATTTGGAAGTTTTAGGGCTCGAGGTTGAGAAAGAATTCTCCTCATCAGAATTAGGGGTAAGGAGATTACCTGAAGGGAATTGCAGAAGGAGGTAATTGTAAAGTACCTTAAAAAGACCCTGGTGGAAAATTTGGCCTCATCCTTTTTAGAAAATTTTGTGGTGATGGTATAGTCCAAGAACCAGAAAAGGGCAGCGGGAATGTTCATCATTTTTTAGTCTCGAAAATGATTAACAAATGCAATATGAAAACAACATAATTGAGACTCAAGATTGTCACAAGTAAAATATTGCATTATTGGCTTAAGGATTTCTTTCCAGGGTGTTGACAATTCATGGTGAAATAAACCTTTTTTTACCTTTTTGTGGATGGGTGAATTTTTCTTGAAGAGTGTCAACTCTGCCTCCCAGTTGTGCTTGTTACTTTTGATTATTTTTCCATCCAATTCTTGCCCTATCAGGTTTTCTAGCATCTCAAATGAAATTTGGAACTGGATGCCATGGATGGAAACCAAACCATTGTCCCAGGTTGTCACAAAAGCCTTAGTAACCTCGTCGTCCACCTCACAAAATAGATTGAAAAAATTGATGATCCCATGCTTATCCTTAAACATGTTAGTAGAAATAGAATCTAGATCAACAGTTTTAGGCTTGATAAAAACAACTTTCCCTTCCTTCATGGTGATAAAAGGAAATAAGGAAGGAAGTTAAATGGGTGGATAATGAAACAGATCAAAAGGAACAAAATAATTACTACTTGATGTGTGGGTAGAATAATTTCACCCACATCTATCTCTCCAAAAATAAAAATTTACTAGTAATATTTTGCCATTTATATATGTCACATTGAGTATCTTTAAAGTCTCAACAAGGCACATGAAGAGGCTACCAAGTTAGAATAAAGGTAGACAAATATTAGCTAGTCCAAAAGCAACATCAACATGTTGAATTTTGCTAAGTATGGAAAGTTGCTAAATTTTTGAAATTATGACATCAACAATATTTCTAATATAGTTTGATCTCCAACACAACTAAATATTAGACTTGACTAAGGCAAAAGAATTTGGTCTTTTTTTCTCTAGTTAAAAGCTCAAATTTTTACTGAGGATGTAACTAAGAATTTAAAGTATCGATGTCATCAAAGGTATACAAAGAGTCTGACATCCATTCTATTATAATAATATTTTGGGTAATTATGAAGGATCTGACATCTAATATCATAGTAAGGTCTACTGGTGCAACACTTTGGCTAAGCATCAAAAGACATAATATCTTTGAAGGCATTGACACCAGCATAGGCTACATAAAATCTTGGAAAAACAAAAAATGGAGCTGAAGCTAAAAATATTCTAAGGCATTGAGTCCAACATATAAAAGTAGAGAAATATGAAATATAAGCTCACCCAAAATCAAATAGAGTGTTTTACAGAAAATCATCTAAGTATCAAAGAGTGTCATATGTTTAAAATGTTCATGTCATCATAAAGCACATGAAATTTTGATAGAGCTCAAGGTTATACACAGTGGTGAATATTCATAAATTGGATGAATTCATGCAAATTGGACGAATATTAGGATTTTCAAATTTTGAAATTGGTGAATATGAGGACCCTCGACATTGGCCCATTTGCCTACAATTTTTTAGATCATTTTTTTCTTTAGGGTCAATTTACCACAATATATATCCAAACATAGGTATATGTATACTCATTGGAAAGCTCTTTTTAAGCGTGATATAATGGTGGTGTTTTTATGAAGTTATAAGGTGATCTATTAGATAAAAATCAGACCCAAATATGATCTTACTTTTTAGGGCTTCAAATGCCCTAAATTTTTGTGTGAAGATGTTTGATTTGGTTTTCTTAGGATTTTCCATGATGTGCTTGATTTCGATTAGGTTTTGCCATTTTTTTACAAGTAGATTTTGAGTCCATCCCCTTATGCATAACCCTAGCAAAGCTATAGGATAGTACTACATGGAAAATTTTAAGGAATAAAACTTGGTAATGAAGTATCCAATATTTGACATCCAACACTATGCATAAGTATATGGTTGAGTAAAGAAGGTAGCCATATTCTAATAGGAGAAATTAGAATACTTGGTAAGAGCTAGATAGATAATGAATATGATGTCATGCAAGCAAATAAAAAGTTTGATGCCTATAATATAAAAATCTAGTCTAATTTTGGATAAGAGGAGAAGAATATGGTAAAAAAAAAATTTATTTGAACCCACTCCAAACAATCAGAATATAGTATCAAAATATCTCAACATCCCAAAAGCTTCTATGTTTGACACCTAGCCTGATACAACTAGACTAGTAGTAGGGCAACCTAAAATGGCTCAAACCTATCAGACAATCTTATGGAGTGATAGAAGCCATGTAGAACACCATTCTCTCAAATGAAACTATAGCAAAATACAACAATATAGTGGTGCTATTTTATTTATGTCATAATGAGTTGGAAATGAATGCACACATGCTACGCTAACCTGATAGGCCTACAATATATTTTGAGGATAATCATGCTAGGCTAACTAAATGTATTATAAATCTAAAAATACTTGAATTGAGTCCATTCATAGGATTAGCTCTTTAGCATTCACAATTGCATGATGTATGATGAATGTATTGTGTGTATTTGAACAAATATTGGATTGTTGTTTGGCATCTATCTGAAATCATTGCAGTTTATGTATGTATGTTGATTTGAGAATTTATATTAAATATAAGTAAATGGTTTATTATATTATAATCATTCTACTATATAGATTTATCCTTGGTTCCACTATTCTTTAGCTTCTACAATACTTAGTAATGCTTAATATTTAATATTGTTAAATATTCTGAAACATAGAAAGAAAGTTGGTCTGTTAGGCAGTCCGATCTAGTTCAAAGTGTGAGACTCTTATGCTTCATGATATTTGATCTTATTGAATCCATTCCACTTCTAATCCTAGCTTCTAAGTTTATGTGATGAGTGTTGTTAATCCCATCATTTAATATCAATGATTTATCAATCCGGGGTGGTGTCTAAGGCTGTCTACGATAGAAGGTTAGGGTAGAGTACAATTTAGGCATTCAAATTTCAAGCATTTATTGGGTGAGACATATTTGGTTTAGCCTTTTTGGTGTCACACTAAATCTAATCTATAGAATGGAAACTTGCAAGGAATAAAAACTAATTCTAATTTGCAAAAATTGAAAGTTAACTACAAGTGCAGGAATTGAAATTGCTGAATTGAAATCTAATCTACTTTTGCATAATTGAAATAACATAATTGAAATTGCTAAATTGAAATGTTGCTAAAAATGAAATCCTAAATTAAACTTGCAGAATTGAAACCTATTTTACTTTTGCAGAATTGAAATGATTCTTGGAAATAAAAATACTTGTCAATGTCCTGCCACAAAAGGTCATCAAGCTTCTGCTACATGAATGGATTGCAAAATGAAATCTACTAAAAATTAAAGGTTGTTGAAACATAAAAATAGGGAAACATGGAAAGTAGAGAAAACAAGGAAAATAAATGTCTAATATAATTTTTTAGCTAACACACACATTGGCTATACAAAAACATAATGAAGAAAACATAAATAACATAATACAAAATTAAAACAAGAAAATGAAATCTGGCAAGCAATCTGTTAATTCTGCTACAGTAAAATTATAGATTAAAACCTGCCATAAAAATCCTCCTTATAGATCTAAAAGTGGGCCCATACTTCCTAATCTATAAGGAGGTGTAAAAAAACTCTGTAACTAATTAACAATCTGAACAAAAATTGACAAAAATACTGCACTTTATTATTCCAGAAATGACATTACAATACTACTACTGCACTCTATTACAGAATTGAACTTATTATGCTAATTTATAATACCTCCCTTTCTACTTAGCTCAATAAATATGGGAGCTATCACATTTAAAGATGCCTAAAATCTATTTACATACATAAAATATGTCATTCCTATCTTGCAACCTGATTTCTTATTATGCTACAACAATTTTGGGGATATTTCAGGATAAGGTCAGCTGCTTTAGTTGATATTTACATGGGCTGCATCTTCTGGTTAGTAAGTAATGGTGGAGACAGTTGTAGGATACTTCCCCTAACTTTCCTCAGCCTCAAGTTACCTTTTTAACTACTTGGAAATCGCAAAATGTCAAACTGTAGCACTTTCCCCTGCCATTTTGAAGATCTTTGAAATGATTGGCTGTAGATGTAATTTAAGCTCAAATGTCTTCAGAATGCTTATTTTGGTTGCTTATTTTAGGTAGGCATTTAAATATAGCTCCCAGGAGGTAAATCCAACTGACTTCACCCTTTCTCCATAGCAAATTCCATGCCCTACCATTCATTGGTAGCTGGCTGAAATTTACATGGTAAACTACTACATTTTATAGCTCTACTGCACAGTTGTAAAATGTTGGCATTTCTTGCAAGTTCAAACAAATTAAAACATGGGAAAATATTTCAAATATCAACATGAATAATTACATCAAGTTGCTACTAGATTTATACACTTTATTTACCAAGTAACCATGTTGAAATAGTGCAACAATGCTGCACAATTGTCCTTGCTCTATTATACCTTGTTGCTACCTATTTAGACCATGTGGGAATGCTTATAAATAGTTCATATGTCTTATTTAGTCCTTATAAACTTATTCCATCCATTTCCTCATGCTTTTCTTGACATATTCAAGGTGCTCCTTTAATGTAATAGCTTGCTATTTTTTGTATGCTGCACAATTTTTCCAACTGTCAAAACATGCCCAACTGCCCTTTTGGAGTGCTCATAACTTGTTCCTGGTAACTCCAATGTATACCAAATTTTATCCACATGTTCTTGGTTGTATTAAATTCATTTGGTTCAATTTCCAGCTCTTAAATATTCAGTAATTATTCCCAGCATTGCTATCAAGTTGGCCTCTAACACATATTTTTACCAAAATTTGTAGTTGTCAAAAAGTGTGAAACTGTCATTTTGTGAGCCCCATAACTTCCATATTATTTTTCCATATGCCTTGAAATTTGGGTCATGTGTTTTCTCTACTATGAAGTACCATTGGTATGAATTTGGTACTTTAACTCACTTTGGATCATTCCCAGTAGATTCGCCAATGTTCCTCTTAATGCAGATTTGCACCTATTAACATCTCCACAAAAGACTAAGGTGTGAAACAGAAAGAATGAGCTCCAGAATGATGTAACCTTCATAAATTTTTATCTACAACTTGGATTGACTTACTTAAAAAATCAAAGTTGTAGTTCTCGATGAGAGGCATCTGTTCATGCCATCCTAATGTAATTTTATTATAGTTTTATTTGCTACTTAATCAACTAAAATAGTGCATAAAATGCTAAAAATAGTCAAAAATAGAGATATAATGTTCCTAACATAAAATCATGCAAACACTTAACATATATATATATATATTCTAATAAACTATTTGGAAATTAACTTTGTCATGTTTAGTAATATGGTAGTTTTTATATGTCAAACATAGTGTAAAAATGAGGCATTTCTAGGCCTCATCATTATGCATTTCTTACTTTAGTTTGCAACACCCTTTTTTCATGTTAATTTATCTAGAACCATAGGAACTAGCCTACTATGGAGGCCAAATTAAAAACTATTATAGGTCTTCCAATTTTGGCCAAGGTCTTAAGGGCACAACTCATACACTTAAGTGGATTTTGGACCAAGAGGTTTTAGCATGCCCTATGGGACCTAAATCTTGCCTCCCTAATTTAGTAAAATCATGGTGATATTTTTCTCTAATAAATTATTTTCTAATCACCAAGAGACTCTATTGAGATGAAAAATCATAAATGAAACTTAGACACATTCAATTTACAAGATTATGCTCACAAGAGTAGAAACTAATAAGCTGGATGAACCAGTGGAATTCATTGAATTACCACCATGAAAATTTAGAATATGTAAATATCCATTATCTCCTTCATCATCCACCTCATCGAGTCCTATAGAAAGTGAAGGATCCACACATTTCAATTCTCCATGATCTACTAACTCCATCAAACTTGAATAAATGTCTTAGATACCACCTCCATAAAAATTTCATAAATGGAAAACATCAGGCCACTTAACATGGTAAATCAGAATCCAATTCCTTAGGCAACACTAAAGGCTTTGCCAATATATGATGATACTAGAAAAACAACCTATGAGGATTGTAAAGGTGTATCTTCCTTAACCAAAATTCATAATATTCAATATGAGGACATCATGATAAGGTTATTGGTATTATCATTCAAAGGTAAGGTATTATACTAGTATTAAACCATTCATGATGGTAGTATTCATTCATGGGCTTAGCTTGCTAGTATACTAGTTCAAGAATTTAATTAACAAGCAAAATTGTTATCACTACTAACCTAGTTCACCACTATACAAAGGTATCCTTAGGAAGCAATAATAGATTTTAAAATTAGGTTTAACAAAAATTGGAAAATATTGCCACAAGATATTAAGTTGATTGATCCTTAAGTTTTATATTATTATTATTTTGCTTTCAATCTGGACCTAGATGTGTTGATACAACAATCTAATGTATTGATATTTCCTAAGAGATACCAAGTAGCTATAACTATGAAGAATACATTGATAGCCATAGTCAAACTTCCTACCAAAAATATAATGCCATATTTCCCAAAAATCCTATAGTATAGACAAGAAACATAAGCACTGATCACAATCACACATCTATCATATATAACTCCAATTCCTATAGCTAAATTTCTAGTATTGTCAATGAACCTGCCAAAACTAGCATTATTGAAACCCCCTACTATACCTGCATTGCCTTCCCCTAAACCTAAATAAATAGCCAACATGAAAGAAATAATGACTACATTAAATAATCTAACTAATGAAATCACCACTATGAAAAGAAAAGAAGCTACAAGGAATTTCTAGCCTAGGATATTTCCATATATGATAAAAGATCAAGGTGCCTCTTCTAGTGGCACTGGCATAAAATTTGATGTAGTATATAGTAATCAGGAGGATAATCCTTCTAATTCAGTATCTAAAGCAAAGTATTGGTGCTCAACTTGCAATGATCTACATGGTGAAAACATTTATATGCTACACTAGTATCAGATGTAAAAAATTACAATTGAGAAGGTAGAAAGAGCATAAAAGAACCAAGTTATTATGCTATGGAAAGCAAATAAAAATTTAATGATGCAAGATGTAATGAAAGAAGTTTTTATATAAGTCCTAACCTAATCCGGCAATAAATCATTGCATACAGATCCTAAATGACTAGATCTATTTAAAATCCTATCTTAGCAAATAGAATAGATGGAAAAGGATTTGCCTCAACCTACACAAATATAAAAGGATAATCCTAAATATCAAAAAAATATAAAGCAATAATAGGCTAAAAATAAGCTTTAATATCCTATCACTAAGCGACAAAGAATTGAAGCAATACAAGAATATCGAAAGAGAATTGAAAATAAAAATAAGAAACATAGAAGAAATTGGAATTTTCTAGTTTCAATATAGTAGAGGAGCTTAATAAGATGCCATATAAGGAAATCATGTATGATGCTTTGATGATTTGAGGACAAATTGACCTCCTTCGAGTATCATTGAAGTCTAATCAATCTAAAAATCAATCTCATCCAAAACTCAATATAGCATAAGGTAAACCTACACTAGGAGCACGTAAAAATAGGCCACACCCTTTCTACATGTTCCTGTGCATGCAAGGATGGATTGTTTATAATTGTATGTTAGATTCTAGGGTAGCAACAACAATAATGTCAAAAGCTATATGTGAAGTAATGGGTATGGAATTTACATGTTCTAGTCCTGGAGTTCTTTAGCTAGATGGAACTCTAGTGAATATGATTGGTATGATTAAAGATATGCCCATGGTGCTACACAAGATGCCTCATATAACATTCATACAAGAAGTGGTCATAGTAGACCTGGAGCCATAATTTGGTATGTGCCTTTCTCATGAATTGACAACCAAATTGGGTAGATATTTGGATTTGGATTATCCACATATAGAAATTCTTCGCAAGGGTAGGAAGGTGAAAATAGTTGTAGAAAACCCTTGAACATATCATATAGAAAAAATAAAGAATAAGATAATAGTGTTAGCATAAAAAATTATGAGGTTGACCCACTAGAATACATCATAGATGAGCTGCAAACTAAATATGAGTTTTCATTCAAAAACATCAATGTTATGACTGAAATGGGTATGGACACTTATTCTATCTCAAAAAAAAAAATCTTCCAGCCATGAAAAACAAGGAACTTTGGCAAACTAATATTTGGAAGCTCTACTTTGATGGAGCTAGATGCAAAAATGTCATCAAAGTAGGAATTGTTCTACTATCACCATTTGAAGGAATTAAGCAACTTTCATATTGTTTGACCTAGAGCTATACCAATAATGTAGTATAATATGAAGAATTATGCATTGGGTTGAAAGAAGTAGAAAATATGGGAATAAATCTATTTATGATTTATGAATATTTTAAATTAGTAGTAAATCAAGTCACTAAAAATGTAGTAGCAAGTAAAAATACCTAAAATCTTACCAAAATAAAGTTTGGGATATGTTTGAAATATTTGATGCTCTAAATACAAAGACAATCCCTAGAGAGTAGAATGCACAAGCTGATGTATGGATTCCCATGAAGCAAAATTTTATCCAACTTTTGATGTAATAAAAATCTCATGATCTATCAAATTTGCATTAGGCATTCAATGCCAGATAAAGATTCTTTCTAGAAAGTGTTTGATAATGATGAATAGATAATCAATTTCTTAGTTCAATAAGTAGCTTGTGCAAATATAACTGAGGATGTGCTAAAAAGTATGAATGAAGAAGATGTTATTTAGCTTAATAATAACCATATTCCCAAGGGACTAATTAATTTTGAAATCTTATTTGACATCAATGACTAGCCAATTGGTAGAAAGATGAAAATTGATAAACTTGACTTCAAAGAGGTTCAAATTGAACTTAAAGAAAAAATATTGGAATACAATATTATAAAGAGGAAACTCAACAAACTTTAGCCATATATAGAGAGTTTAATGACATCATTTCATGGAGCTATGATGATCTAAAGGTCTACAATAAGGAAATTATCCAACATACTATAGAATTACTGCCTAATACTAAGCCATTTTGACAAAAGCAAAGGCTATTAAATTTGAAGAGATAAGCATTGACGAAATATGAGTTACTAAAGCTACTTAACACAAAAATTATTTACCTAGTCAAGAATTCTACATGGGTAGCTAATTTGGTGCCCATGAGAAAAATAATGGCTATATCCACCTCTATATGGGCTTTCAAAATTTGAATACAACATTTTTGAAAGACAATTACCCTTTACCATAAACTAATCAAACTCTACACTCTGTTGCTAGAGAAGAGAGATATTCTTTTCTTGATGAATTCTCTATATTTAATTAGGTTCAGTTCAAATATGAAGATCAATATAAAACCGCATTCACTACTAGATGGAGAAATTTTTCCTACAAATGGATGCCCTTTAGCATGTCCAATGCAAAAGCTATATTTCAAAGGTTTATGGATTTAGCTTTCGGTGAGTCATTAAACAAATATATACTCATTTATTTGGATGATATGACAAACTTATATCATTTGAAAGAGAAGCATCTAGAGCATCTATGGATGGTGTTCAAAAATATAGAGAATTCAAGATATCGTTAAAACCAAAGAAATTAATAGTCCATGAGGGCAGGTTTCTAGGACACATGGTATCAAAGAAGGGCTTGGTCATTAATAAAAATAGATTAAAAGCAATACTAGCACCCACATTACCATAGAACAATAAATGCTTATCATTTTTTGGATAAATTAATTTTATCTAAAAAATCATATCTCACTTTTCTTAAATAGTTAAGCCAATTATAGAGATGTTAATGAAAGATGTAGCTTTCACATAGACCAAGGCCAAAAGAAATGTTTTTGAAGGTATAAAAAAATCCATAACCAAATCCCTAATACTGGCCAAGTTGGACTACTAGAGAGACTTCATTCTATATGTATTTGGTGTAGAACAAAGCTACATAGTCATACTAACTCAAAAGGATAGAAAGCACAATGAGAAACCCATAGTTTTTCTAATTCATATGTTGCACAACTATGAAAAGTGTTATAACTTTATCAATAAATAGATATTTACTCTTATGAAATCTCTAAAAAAACTAAGGCATTATATATTAGAGCAAAACAATAGTATATGTTGTACATCTGGATGTCTAAAACTTCATAGTGCAAGGGGAATTAGGAGAAAGAGAGTTGAGTGGATTTCAAAATTCCAAGAATGCAATATAGATATTAAACCAACTAAATTGGTTAGATGAAGATAATTTACACATTCTATAGCATCGGATGCCAATCTATCCATTGAGGAACAAGAAGAATTATAGCCATTAGTAGGCCAAACAAAGTAGGGAACTTGGGTAGATCAATTTACCTATTTTATTGAAATCAATAAGTGTCTAGATGGATTCATGGCCACTCAAAGGTGCTAGTATAGAATTCATGCTATGAGCTATATTTTGATCAATGGTGTCTTTTACCAAAATAAATTGATGATATATTACTAAGATGCATACAACTAGACAAGGCAAAGGAGGTCTTAAATGAATTTCACATTGTTTTATCAAGGGGACATTACTTTGGTCATACCATAGTAGCCAAAGTTCTAAGGGTTAGATATTATTGGCCAAACTTATTTGTTGATGCATGTAAATTTGCTAATGCTTGCAATAAATTTTAAATATTTGTAGACAAAAGAAAAAATCTAGCAATGCCCCTTGAGCACATTATTGTAGAAAAATCCTATCAATATTAGGGTTTAGATTTTATCAGGATGATTAATCCAAATTATTTTTTTAGATATAAGTTCATACTAATAATGATTGATTACTTCACCAAATGGTCTAAAGCAGAAGCAACCAAGCATGCATATCAAGATACTGTCATTAAATTTTTGGAAAGATTGATCACTAGATTTGGGATCCCTTCTATGAAAAAATAGAATAATGGTGGAGCTTTCGTAGGGGCTAATACCTTGGAATTTTATAGAAAATATGACATATATTGGATATCTTCCTCTAATTTTTACCCATAGGGAAATGGACTAGCAAAGCTCACAAATAAAAATCTGATAAAGATAATTAAAATAAATGTTGATGAAAACAAAAAAATTTAGCATTTAATGCTTAATCAAGCACTATGGAAAGGATTTTAAGTCCATATCCTATGCTTTATATTATGGAAAGGAATTCATGATGTCAATACATATAGAATTGCTTGATTTGAAGCTTATTGACCAAACAAAGTTAAAGGATATGGAACCAATTAAAAAATGATGGTATAAATATTTTTGTTAGAGGATAAAAGAGAAAAAGCTTATAGTAGCTTTCACCAACATCAAGAAACAATTAAAAGGTGGTTTGATAAAATATCATCACAAAAATTATTTAAGGATGGTGATTTAGTATCAAGTGGGATGGAGACTAAGCTAAACTAGGAAAACATGATAAGCTATAAATACTTTGGTCTAGGCCATATTTAATTTTGAAAATGAAAGCATTAAATGCATACAATATTCAAGACATAGATGGCCATCTTTTACCAATTTTGGTGTACAACCAATATTTAAAGCAATATTCTTAGAAGTACATGCCTTTGAGGTGTACATATGTAAATAGTGACATGTGTAAATATCACAGTAGTGGTCATAGTGTTTTTTAGCAATAGAAGTTGATTGGTTAAATATTATGCCTAGTAGCCACCAAATTTTGAATTTTCAACAATCTTATTGGTTGAAAGTATCACAAACTTAAAAATGGCATATGCCATGATTACTCACACCAAGTGCTAGTTTCAAAGAAATATTTTACAATAAAAACTAAGCATGTGCAATCATTAGCATTAAATTAGCAATGGCCATAGCTCACAATTGCTTCTTACTAAATAAGTAGGGATGAAATGTGTAATGTACTTAAGAGAATGTTATGATATTTGAGAAGCATAATTGTTGAAGTATTCCATACAAGGAGAAGAGCTACATAGTTGTTTGTACCTATATTTTTATACAAAAGTTATGGGTTAAAAATGGTGTAAGGAAAAAGGGGATAAAAGGTGTAAAATAGTACTAAATAACTACAAGATAGGCTAAGTGATATCCATGACCCTATCATTACAATTAAATAAATATTTAAAAGCTTTAGAGAAGGGTCAAAAGTGAGAGAGCTAATATTTTTTCCTAAAATGCTCAAAGCTACTCCATGGAATTTATTTCTATCAAGATATATGCCCAAGTTTGCCCACCCCTACCGAGAACTAGTTAAATCCATTGCAAAAAATTATGACCCAAAAATAGTGATGGTGCATTATACAAAAGGGAATAGACTATTTGCTATAATGACTTATGCAATCCAAAGAGCTTTCACAATAAGAGCACAACCAGGTATAAAACTCAAGCCTCTTGATATGAATTAATAGAAAGTTCATAACCTTAGAGCTTGGTTGGGTAAAAACATAGGGGAAATTCCAAATGATTTTCCAAAAGAGCCTGTAAAGCTTGAAATATTTAGTGACTTTGTACAAATAGTATTGTTGATAATAGTTGCAATTTTTGGGCTAGACACCAACTCATATGTATATGACCACATATGTAGTCACCAATCACCTAACTATGATGGTTCAAGTGTAAATGATCTCGTGTTTATTGATTGGGCCCATTTTTTGGGTTATAAAATTCATAATCAATTGGTCACTTTACAACTAAAAGAGAATAATTCATTTAATTGCCCTTCATACGTAGCTTGGTTATTCCTTTTTATATGTTGCACAACATTCAACTCCAAACATAAAATAAGGAGCAAATTCATCCTATAGTTTATTGGACCTTGGTCCTTAAAAAATCCTTTTTATATCTTGATTTCAATAGACTCTTTTGAGGGCCTATTATCACATGCATTTATGGTCAGATTCCCCACTTGATATCTAAATCTATCGATAAATTATGGGGTAAGAATCATGAATTAGGGGATTGGTATTATTTTAAAAATGGAAACATTATCAAAGTGTACAATTTCCATATAAATACCTATCTACTACCCTATTTTATCTCAACTTGGGTGTTTGGAATGGAACTATGTAGGCATATTGATGAAATAGATGAGAATTTTAGAGTTGGAATCAAAAGGGCTTACACTTATCACTATCCTTTCAAATTTAAGGACATCATCATGATGACAAGAGGTCAAGTAAAATTTTGGATAAAAATATTAGTGACCTCCAGTTATTGATAATGCCACACATGTGGAACTATGACCCAAATGGTAAATTTAAATCTAAGCTAGAAGAATTCAATAATAAGAACCCAACATTTGATCACCTTCCATAACCAAATATTGAGTAAATAAAAAATAATGAAGATCAATCCATTGATATCAATATTTATGAGATGCAAGAACCACCACCATAAAGTGCTATGATTTCAAATGACCTTATGATCCAACAAGAAATAAATAATAGTGGATAATTGAGGAATTGGTAGATAATATTAAAGAGGAATTAAAATGGAAAAAAAGCAAGATTTGGGAGTGGTGGATTTCATGATGTGAGTGAGAGAAATAGAAGGCTTTCCCTAGTGCTTCAGACAGGTTGTTTGAAATGGAAATTGATGATAAATATGAACACTAGATGAAGGAACACCATGGAGATATATATCCAAATTTGATGAAATTAAGGGATCAAGAAGAAGAAATATATTATGAAGAGAAGGAAGAAGTTCAAAACATAACTCAAGAAGAATATTTCGTTGCTTATAAATATTCAAAGGAAGATTCTAGCTTAGAATAACTAACTCTACATAGAATACAAAGCACCCAAGCTAAAAAATTGCTCCACCTAAGCACGAACCAACAATAGAAATTATGTTAAAATCAAGCTAGGAGGAACCAACAAAACACAACAAAAAATTAAGCAACAAAAATAATAGAGAAAAAAAAAGAAATAACTACTTCAACAGCCTCTACTAAGAAATCTAACAATAAGGTAAAGAGAAAATGTCAACTAGGTATTGAGTAGAAGAAAATACTAAGAAGAGCCAAGAAGTAATTGTTGGATTAAGAGATTTTAAGAACTGATATAGAGGTTGAGAATTTGATGCAAAAATTTAGGAGTTGATGCTAAATTCAAGAGGACCAAGTATATCTCCTATCTCTACTCCTCATCTTCCTAAAATTCATTTGCCACCTACACAATTTCCCCTAGAGCAATCACTTTCACCATCTTCCCCTGCAAGAGAAGTGTTACCTTCTTAGATCTTGTTTCTAAAAATGACTCCCACCTTACATAAAATCTAAGATAAACAAAACCCTAAGAGTATAGATTCACATATACCTATCAATACTAGAATTTTATCATTTAAGCCCCCATCAATTATTTTATTTCCTTTTTAATGTGTAAATTGCTTCTCTTACCTCTAGTCATAAACTCCCAAAAATATTTAGGGTAATTCATCAATTTGAAACAAACATCTAGAAATAGATATAAAAACAAGAACCTCAAGATAGCATAAATAAAGCAACCATGGGGACATATGATGGTATAGATCCAATTACTAGAGAAAGATTCAAAGTGGTTGAATTCTCAAAAAGTTAGGAAGCTAGTTTTAGAAATGATAGAGGTATACTACCATATTAGGATGCAAAGGTTTGATGTTTCTAAGATTCCCAATTAAGACACACAAAGCAATCCATTCTAAATAAAACACGCTCTTCCACCAAAATATTCAGATAGATAATAAATATGTAACTACAAAAATTAAAATTGAATCCTTGGAGTAGAATCTAAAGAAAGAATAAGTAGAGAAAAGTGTTCTACAAAATGAGATTTAGGACCTGAAATGCTTCCTAGACAAATATTCTATTGAAGAGCAACTACAAAAAAAGGATAAAAGAACCCAAAACTTGGAGGAGCAGTTACAACAAGAGAATACTAAGATTCAAGTATAGGAGAATGAACTACAAGAATTGAAGTTGAAACTCCAAATTCAAGAAGAAATATTGGCCATAGTCCAATAAAAACTTGAAAAGGAGAAGAAAAATCTACAAAGCTCATCAATCTCTAGAGAATTGATAAAGGAGTTCATAGACCAATATTGGATCAAGATTAAGTTATGATGAAAGCCTTCCCTTTGGTAAAAAGGATAACATGTATTGCAAAATTGATCCAAGATACAAAAGAAGAATTTTATAGATGAAGAGAGAAATGGATGAATAAAGTACAACAGGAAGAGCTGGCACTCCATATGCTACAAAATAGTGTAAAATATCCCTATGTGGTGAAATGCTCTAAGAGATACATAAGTGAGTCAATACTCCACTCACCCTAGGAAATATCTAGAAACTAGTTAATCATAGAAGGAGCAGGGATAATGAGTTTCCTCAAAGCAAGCATAGACAAAATAAAATTAGCAATACAAGAGATCATGGATCTTGGCTTCTCAATATTATAGGATAGGAATGGGTATTTTTACAATGCAAAATAAATCATGCAATGACTGGATCAATAGTTTAATTATGGAAATGAAATTGATTAATTACCTAAACCTTTAGAAGTAGAGTAGATCAATGCTCTCTTCCATAAGTTATCTACACTAATTTCAAAATACCAAGATCTGGCTAGAATATATGATAACTCCTCTTATGATAATTACTTTGAACTATAAGAATTTTTTAGCAAGTTTAAGGTAACACATATCCCCTCTTAAAAGTCATAGGATAAAATGTGTAAATTATTTCAGTTGATAGCAACTCCTTCAGTTGTTTAAGAAACCACTCAACAAGGCAAGACATATAGAGCAGTTATGGAAGAATAATAAGGAGAGTCTACTAGAACAAATAGAACCTCAAATATGGAAAATATATGGGAGGCCTCCCCTTGTATAGATAATTTTTGGCTTCTATTCTAACCTTTTTTATTTCATTTTGACTTCATTACCCAATAGGATAAGGTCATGTGAGTTTTATGTTTCTACAAGCATAAACCCACCATGAGGCACCATTAATGTGAGTATAATAATTTTATTTACCATTGATATATAATACCTTGCATAATTGATTCTTCCTTACTAGGAAGTGGGAAAGGATTTGTGGTTCCTACACCTACGTTGGTTTTTCCTACAAATCTTTTGTTGGGTTGTTGGGTGGTTGTTCTGGTTGGATGCAATTGCTATCATATGGGTCTCTCTTTGAATTTTTTTTGTTTTACCCCTTCCTTGACATAAATATTAGGGAGAGATATTGTGCCTTCATTGACCATTGAGATTTTCTTATGTTGGAAACCATTGCATCTAGTGGCATTTTAAATATTCCTCATTGGGGAGCAAGGAAGGGTTTGTGGTTCCTACACCTAGGTCAACTTTTCCTACAAATATTTTATTAGGTGGTTGGATGGTTCTCTATTTTGGATAGATGTGGTTGCTTTTAGATGGCTCTCTTTCTTCAAAATTTTTGGTCTTACCCCTTCCTTATCACAAATATTGAGGGGACGCCTTATGCCTTCATTGACCATTGATATTTTCTTGTGCTTGAAGAACACAAGCTTCTACTGAGAGGGGGGTGAATAGTATAAGACCAACTTTCACTTTTCTTTCCCAAATAATATTATCCAATATTACCAATGGCAATATCAATAGCAGTAATCAAAGCAATGCATAATTCATCACACACAATAGAGACACCAATTTAACATAGTTCACCCAATGTGGGCTAATCCAAAGAGAAAATATTTCTATAAAAATTTTCTCAACAAATCTCTTGAAAATCAATTCCCTATTACAATGTTTATGGACCTTTTTCCAAAGGAGATACCAATACCCTATGATTTGATTTTTGGATCTCTCTCCATAGGAGAACTCTTTCTCCTTTTCTTTGGTTCATGGAACTTGATCCAAGAGACCTCTATCTCCTCAACTAGTTTATGGATCTCTCTCCATAGAAGAACTCTATCTTCCCAACTTGTTTGTGGACCACACTTCATAGGAGAACTTTTTACCTTGATATGGTTTGTGGATCTCTATCCATAGGATAACTCTTTCCCATTTCTCTGATTTTTGGATCTCTATCCATAGGAGAACTCTTTCCCCTCTATTCTGGTTGATGATCTTCTAGAAGAATTATACCCCCACTACTTTGGCTAATGGATATCTATCCACTAAGTACCTCTATCCTCACTGCCCTAGCTAATGGATATCTATCCACTAAGTACCTCTATCCTCACTGCCCTAGCTAATGGATCTCTATCCATTGGAGACTACTATCCTCTACTTTATCACCTTCAAATTTTACTCTTAGATCTATCTCAGATATACACCAAAATCTATCCCAAGTGTAGTACAAATTTGCTCTAACTCTTTTCATAAATATCTATCTAAAATTTGTCCTTAAGACTTAACACAAATCTTGATAAAATTACCATTCAACTATGCTCAGATCTACCCCAAGCCTTAATACAAATCTTAAACAAACCAATCAATCAACTCTACTTAGATATTCCCCAATCCTTAACACAAAGCTTAAACAAATCAATCCTGCTCTTAATGTTGTTTCAAGTCTTCATAATACTTTCTCAAATAAGCTTTCAAGTCCTCTCAATAACTTGCTCAATTTTCTCTCAAGTATTCACCAAGACTTGCTCAAATATACCTTCAAGTCCTCTCAAGAACTTGCTCAATTATGCTCTCAAGTCTTCACCAAGACTTGCTCAAATCTACCTTCAAGTATTCACCAAGACTTGCTCAAATATACCTTCAAGTCCTCTCAATACTTTCTCAAATATGCTCTTAAGTCTTCATCAAGACTTGATCAAATCTACCCTCAAGTATTCACCAAAACTTTCTCAAATGTACCTTCAAGTCTTCACCAATACTTGATCAAATATGCTCTAGCATATGCTCAAACTTGCTCTAACACATGATCAAAATAGATCACAAAATATGCTCAATCAATCTCAAATCTTCCTCACAATGCTATCAAATGCTTTGTCTAATATTCAAAGTAATTCATTTAACTTGAAGCAGTTTAGACATATTCTATCCAAAATTCATTTAACCTCTATAAAAATAGAGAATGATGTACTCTATAAAAAACCTCAATATGTTCTACTCAATCATTAAGTTTTTCGCTTCCACAAGTCTTACTTTTATTGCCCTTTTAAATATAGATTCAATATAGCACATGACACCCATCTTTCTGATCTACACTTCTGCTTTCACAAATCTTGTTTTCTAATGTTTGCATATTCACTTTTAATATTACTCAAACCCAATTCTCAATAATTTTCACTCAATCATTCAACCAATGAAACTCAACTTGCTCATAAACCCTAAATAGGTATTTTCATACTTCTTCAAACAAGGAGCACAATATGGATATCAAAACCTAACTCAAATAATCCTCAATATCTATCTCAAATATTCTCTAAACATTCACCAATGAAGCATATAAAAGTTCACTCAAATATTTCCAACAATGCTTATAAAACAATCCTTTTCACTCCACCTTATATTTCATAACATTCATTTCAACATTTCAAACAAAGGATGATGTGCCCATACCTTTTTTCTTTTATGGAGATATGTCTTCAAAACCTATTTTACTCACAACCAAATCATTTTGCCAATTCTAGGTTAGATAGCAACAATCTATAGAAATAGTCTCCACAATAATATTCACCTCAACAAATATTTCATCATACAAGAAATATAGTAAGATGTCAAGTCACAAGTAAACCTTATCACTCCTTCACTTTCAAAATAATATTCAACATACATCAAAAATAAAGTTCCTTGTTTACAACTTATAATATTCAATGCTTTTTTTTTTGGTAGATAAGATACTATAGCATTAATACCTAGTTTTACAAGTTGACCCAAAACATTTTACAAAAATTAGCCCAGGGCTATTGATGAACATATCCTTACTAAGGATCCTATATATGTAAAATCTACATGCCGCCAAAGCCATTACATCCGGTAAGGCACATAGCCTGTTATCAAAAAGAAACTTCCCATACAACATTTTGGGTATACCCCGAGAAAACACACATGCATCATAATTACAAAAAAGAAATAGACACAGATCCCTTCCTTGAGACAATGGAGAAATAAAAGGTTGCAGCCACACATAGCAGACTACTAAAAAAACTCCCACAAGCTCTGTATTGATAGTTACTCTTAATAATTCTTTGGTAATTGTTTTCTTCCGTATATGACATGCTTTGGTACCACATACTATCTTGGCCAATCAGCCTTGGAGAAGTGAACCTACTGGCTAGATTTATGGTGGTGGCTATCTGGTGGTCCACATGGCTTTGGTTCGAAGTCTTATATTATCATTTCTTTCCTTCCCTATGATTATCAACCAACCTCAAATTACTAATACGACTAGGAGACATGCTATCTGACATGTGACTTTCCCCATTAATCTTTATGGTATTTCCAAGCAGCATCCACGAAGACTGACAGATAAGATAATTTTTATTGTGAGTCCAATTCAAAAAAGAGATGGGAATACTCCTAGAATTCAAACTTACAGTGCCTTCCCTATTGGTAAATTTGACTATAATTCTTGGAATTCTTGTTGAATAAGCTCCTCTACTTCACTCGGGATATTGTGTTCCCATTTGAAAAGTTTGTCACCATCGACACCCAAATTGGCCAGCTTATCAACAATTTTGTTAGCTTCCTGAAAGACATGTTGGGATTTTCTATCTTGTCTTCCCTAGAAAAGGATCCTAGCCTCTTCAAAAATTGTTTTAATCCTCCAAGGAGGTGTTTTCCAATTATTGAGGAGATTTATAACATGCATAGAGTCTCCTTCTATGATCAAATTGCCTTCTAAGTCTTGAGTCATTTGAAGACCTCTCCACATAGCTATAGCTTCAGATTCATTGTTCGTCCTTGTTTCCAAATATTCAAAAAATGCAAGCATCATATTCCCATTATGATCTCACACAATGCCACCAGTGCTTGCTCTGCTAGGATTGTCTTTAGTTGCTCCATCAAAATTAATCTTAAACCAACCCATAGGAGGTGGAGACCACTTACCATTGGCTTTGAGGTTGACTACCCTAGGCACAAACTCATCTAACAAGGTTAAGCTTAAATATTGAGCAATCATGGTCTCCTGCATATGAGGTTTACAACTATCAAAAGGGATAAGTTTCACATTCTCATTGGCAAAGGATAGAATCTTGGCAATGATAGTTTCATGATCATGGATAGACTCATTAAAGACTCTATGTTTCCTTTCTAACCACACCTGCCAAAGATAGTGATTGAGACAAATTTTCCACATGTATCTAAGTATTTGGCTTGAAAAATGGCAAGGCCACTAGACAAAAAAATCAAGTACGATGGTTGGTTTAACCCATGAAATATTGAAGGCCTGAAAAACCCCACTTAGGATAGTCAAGGAAAAAGGGCACTCAAGGAAAATGTGATAAATGGTCTCCCAATTAGCCCTGCATAGATAACAATGATTAGTGATACAAATACCTTTACGCATCATATTATCAATGGTTAGAATTCTTCCTTGGATAACCAGCCATGAAAAGACTACAATTCTAGGAATTAAATTTTTTATCCAAACTAAGTCCTTTTGGAGGAAAAAATCCTCGTCATTAAGCAGAAGCTTGTAAGCTGATTTAATAGTGACCTGCACATTTTTCGTAGGAGCCCAGGTCTCTTGATCTTCCTTGGGTATCATGGGGATAAACTATTGCTCGATAATGTTACAAAGATCATTTGATTCCGCTTGAAATCCCTAAATTCTTATTTGTTTCCACTTCATTCTACCTCTATCCTCAACCATATAATCGGATACTTTTTTGCCAATGAGTTCTTCTGTGATATCTCTGATTCGGGCTAAGTTAGGATATTATGTCAGTGGTTCATCCTTAGCCCACCTGTCATTCTAGCAATTTATCCTCTCACCATTGCCTAAAACCCATCTTAAACCTTTTTTGATGATTTCCTTACAATTAAGAATTCCTTTCCAAAAAGCAGAACCTCTGATTGGAACTGAGTCACTTAGAAATTCCATATTTTGAAGATACTTTCATTTGATGATAGTTGTCCATTCATTTTCTTCACCAAAAATGAGACGCCATGTATGCTTACTAGTAAATCTAAATTTATATGAGCAATTCTCCTAAGACCTAAGCCCCCATTTTCCCTGGGTCTGCACACTTTGGTCCATCCTACAAGGTGTATCCTTTTTTTCTCCTCTGATCCAATCCATAAAAATTCTTTTTGGATTTTCTCAATTTTCTAGAAAACCTTCACAAGGGCTTTGAAAATAGAGAGGAAATAGATTGGAATGCTCTGAAGAGATGCCTTAGTGAGGGTAATCTTTTTTGCTTGAGATAGAAGTTGACCTTTCCATCCAGCAATTTTTTTTTAATTCTTTCAATAAGCCTATTCCACATTGAATCTCTAGGAGAACCAATGAAAAGAGGGAGACCAAGATACGAAGTGGGGAGGTTTGTTGTATCACACCCTAAAATTTCTTCAATCCTTCCTTACCTTTGAATGGGGTGTTCAAGAAATATAACTTACTTTTACTGAAATTAACTTTCTGACCAGCAACATCCTCGTAGAGTTGCAGGATGTATTTAATTATTTTGGCCTCAACCACTGATGCCTTAGTCAATATAAGGGTATCATCGACAAATTTTTGGTGATAAAAAACACTAGTGATATATGTTGCCTTGATTGCCGATATTAGCCTTGAACTGTAAGTATTTTTGATGGTTCTGCCTAAAGCTTCTACCCTACTGATGAATAACATGGGGCTGATAGGTTCCCGCTACCGAATTCCTCTATGACTTTGAAAGTAACCAGTAGTTGTTCCATTAACTAAAATCAAGAATTATGCTTTAGAAATACATTCTTGATCAAATTAACCCATTGGTGGTGAAAACCAAACTTAAGGAGGATAGCAATCAGAAAGTCCCAATTTAGCCTATCAAATGCTTTGTTCATATCAAGCTTGAGGGCAAAAATAGACCTTTTAGTCTTATGAGTAGAGTGCAGAGCTTCATGAACTGTGATAACTCCATCCAAGATTGACCTACCCTGGACAGAGCTTCCCTAGCATGGATCTATGATGCGGGGTAGAATATCTCTCATTCTATTTGCAATGGCTTTAGTTAGGATCTTGTAAGAAACATTGCACATACTGATTGGCCTGAAGTCAGCCATAGATTCAGGGGTTTTCTTCTTAGGAATTAGAGAAATAAAAGTAGAGTTGATACCTTTTGGGATATGATTGCTTGCTTGGAATTCTTTGATAGCAAAAATTACATCCTCACTTACAATGTCCCAAAAATCTTGATAGAAACTAGGGGGAAATTCGTCAAGTCCCGGGACTTTGTCTGGCTCCATGCTAAACAAGGCTTTCTTAATTTCCTCATCATAAAAGGGATCTAGAAGCTTAAGTTTTATATCCTCATTTATTATGCTAGGAATGGATTGCAAGAGAATATCTTTGGCCTCCTCATTGCACTGCGATTCCTGACCAAGGATAGAATTGAAATAAGTTACTACCTCCTTTTTGATTTTTGTTAAGTCTTGAGTAATAGAACCATCTGATTTTTTGGGTTTTTCTATCGAGTCTACCTACCTAGTTCTTCAATGAATATTGGCTACAGGGCATTGCGATAACTATAGGGGACTTGATCTCCATTGACCATGCGACCTTAGCCAGGACAAGGATGACTCATGCATGAGTCTACGTAAATGCTAATTTGAACAATGAATCGCCAAGGTTTTTGGAGCTAGAGTATGAAGAATACTATAGAAAATAGCTGGTAGAATATGAGAACAGACTGAAATTATGTGTAGAATATAAAAATCAAGGACATCTATGCAATCAGTGCCCTAACCTGGCAATGAATAGAGAAAAGTAGAAGCAAGGAATTCTAGATAGAGGAAATTTGAGGAGTTTCCCTAGCAGAGGCGATTTCAATCATGAAAACTATTTCCACCAAAAAAATAAAAGAGAGGGTACAAAGTCCCAGCAAGACAAAGGAAAACAAGTTTTTGGAAACCAAAATACTCAGGTAAGTTCCAATCCTCTAGTTTCAAATAAATTTTCAATTCTATCCAATATGGGAGTAGGAGGATTATCAGAAGACATGGAAGCCTAGCACCTTCAGGCTAACCTTTTTGACTCTCTCAAATCCCCATCCAAGTTAGGATCCTCAAACCCTAATGCTAAAATTACTGTAAGCACCATGGGAATCACAAATCCAAACCCTAATGCACAATCTCTAGAATCCACATCCAAGTCAGGATCCTTAAACCCCAATCTTTGGAAATACTTCAAGCCCAGTGGGCATCCCAAAGCCAGAACCTAATGCTGAAGAAATTAGGAAGAAAGTTGAGGCATTGGAAAATAATAAATCTCATCTCCCTAACATCATCACTAGGAGCCAAGTGAATCCTACTAAGGGGCCATCCCACAGACCAAGGTAATATAGGAAAAAAGAAGAAGATTTGGATGTAGGGGTGGAGATATGTGAAACTCTTCAGACTATGGAATATGTCTGATTCTGCAAAAATTTACCTCCCCTTAGTTTAGTCCTAAAAAAACCAGGAGCACTGTGAAGTATCCTATAGATTTTTGTAGTGAAAAAAGAAGAGGGGAAATATCAAATACTGAGCATCAAAAAATTAAAACTGATAATGACATTGCCAATGGAAAATAGAAAACCTTGTTTCAACAGGTTATTCTAGGTTCTGAAGACAAAAAATAGGAAAACTCCCTCAAGGGAGGGGGAGAGGAAGAAATCCCAAACAATCTAAATGAAGTTCCTCTCATGGAATGTGAGAGGACTCAATGGCCTGCCCAAACACAAGGAAGTCAATGCAATAAGAAATCAAGTGAATCCAACTATTATCATGTTGCAAGAAACAAAAACTGATGAGATTCAGTAAAAAAAATAGCAAAAAAAATCTGGAATCAAGGGGAGATGGTTTGAAAATCAGCCAGAGGAGCATCTGGAGGCCTTATGACTTTGTGGGATCCTCGAATAGTAGAAAGCACCATTATTTAGAAATATTATAGGGTTCTTAGTATTTTATTTAAGGAAATAAATAGCAACAGGTCATGGATCCTTTCAAATATTTATACCCCAACTTCAATTCAAGGGAGAGCTCTACTATGGGAGTACTTAGGCAATCTTAGTGAAATCTTCCATAATATCCCCTAGATTATGGCTGGGGATTTTAACACTCCTCTTTACCCTTCAGACAAAATGGGTAGAAATGGACCACCTATCAGGAGCATGGATGAGTTCAATGACTTTGTGAACTCCAACATGTTGATGGATGTAAAACTTAGAGGAGCGAATTATACCTAGAGAAATCGACAGATAGGGTGTCGTCTCATTCAAGAAAGGATTGATAGGATTTTTCTATCAAATGAGGCTACAACTTTGTTCAGTTATTATACCTTGCAAGCCCTTCATAGAATTGCCTCTGATCATAATCCCATTTTATTGGAGATCCCTAACTCTCTGTCCTTCAAGAAACCTTTCAGATTTCAATCTATGTGGATCAAACATTCTAGTTTTAGAGATAACTTAAGTCAGTGATGGTAGTAGCCTGTCAGGGGTAGTGCAGCTTTTAAACTTGCTGGCAAATTAAAGTTTGTTAAGGAAAATCTTTGAACTTGGAACAAAGAGGTCTTTGGGAACCTCTTTGAAAATAAAAAATAGGTTGTTGAAAGTTTGAAGATAATTGATTAGAGGATCCAACATGGTGATGCTAATGAAACTACTAGGCAGGAGGAACGAACAAAACTAGCAGAGTTTCATAACATTTTGGTCTATGAGGAAATATATTGGAGGTAAAAATCAAGGGATCTTTGGTTTAAATATGGAGATTCAAATTCCAAGTTTTTTCACATCTTCAATGCTTTCAAAATAATGTTCAACACACATTAAAAATAAAGTTCCTTGTTTACACCTTATAATCTCCAATGCTTGATTTATTTCCCAAGCACCCAAAATAAAATATTTAATTAACACACCTTATGACTCCCTAAAAAATTCCACACTTGGCCCTTTCAATATCACGTATCCTCAAAACAATTTTTGTTTTCCAAAGCCTTTGAGAACTTTAACTCAAAATTGCATACCTTAATAACTTGCCTACTTCACAAAAATGTTTACACATGCATCAACAACCACCACCAAAATTGAAACTGTGACATTAGCCACCGCAATGCCATAGCCAAATATAGGCTACCACCTGCACTATGCATTTATACAAAAACTAAAGTGTACTTTATCCCATACAACATCTGCTACAAGTTCACCGAAATCAAAAAGTTGTTTCCTCCACCAAAATGAACTATGTGGGATTCAAAACAAATACCAACCTTCACAAGTGCATTAGCCATATATTCAACTATCATCTACACTAGCCAACGTGGATGAAACCAAGTCTGACATCATTTCCTTTTACACCACAACGTCTATCTCAAAGTTTGCACAAACCTTTGTCTTCTTCTCCTTTTCAAAATTCAATTGAGTGCATGCGAAGGAGATTTAATTCGTGGGATGATTTTTACCAATGTAAACCTTCAAATATTTATATGTGCTTCAAATTATATTATGACATCGACTCATTTAAAATCCACCTTTGGATTTTGATTTATATTATATTTTAATTATAATAATTTAAATTCAATGAATTTGAATATTATAAATTAAATATAAAAATTCCTTTTTGGGCCTTTTCTTAAGGCTAACCTTTGCCACTATTTCATGAATATTTTCACCTTTATCCCATATATTATAATGCAAATCATTATAATATTATTTCTTTTAAACTTGCTTTCTTTCACTTTTGACAGACCATGTTGGTCGGATATTATAATATTAAAATATTATAATATTAGTCTTTTTCACTTGCTTTCTTATTGCACATAGTCTTCAAACTTGGCCTTAAAAATTTTCTTGTCGTGCTTTCATAGCCCATGCCATTTTGACATCAATGACAACCTACTATGCTCAAATTTCCAACAAACTCCCCCTTTGTCATTGATGGCAACCACTTTCCAAAACACTTGATTTGAAATCTACTCCCCTTGAGAAACTTCTCCCTCTAATTGAATGCTCTCCCCCTAACTCAAATATCTCCCCCTTTGTCATAAATGGAAAAGGGAATCCTTTTGGGATAAATATAAGACTCTTATATTAGTCCCCTCCCCACCTCCTCTCCTTGAGGTAATTAATTTTGGGGTGGGAGTAAAATTACTTCCAGCATACAATACTATTTTCCTTTGTCAACCTTCTTTTTCAACATACCCTTTTGGTTCCTTTGAGTATCCTTGTTCTTGCTTGTCTCTGGAAGCTTTGGAAACTCTTATTTGCACCACTTGGCCATATGCTCAATATTATTGCACTTATAACACTTAATGTTGTGGTTCCTTGAAGGTGTAAATATCTTGAAGTTCCTTTTGGTGAATCCATACCTATTTCTATCATGAACCCTGTAGTGAATTGCTTTATGACCAAATTGATTACAAGAGTAGAAATACCCTCAAAATAAATGTTCATATTTTAAGTTACTCTTAGTAATACCATACTCCTTTTCATGAGTCCTACAATGCATGGCCTTGTGACAAAACCTACTACATAAGAAATAATTTCCTTTGAAGACATCCTTCCTTGGACCCATTGGTCTCTTAGTCCTTTCTTCCCTGTGATGTTCCCTATTCCTTTTTTGTGCATTATTTCCTTTCTTGGTGAAAATTCTATTCACATAAGTTTCATTTTCTTCTTTACTTTCTTCTTCTGAATATTCTTCTTCTTTGGATCTCGAGCTTTAGACTTCTTCTTGTTTCTCTTGTCTTTCTTCAAAACCAAGTCTTGTTTTGTTAGATGAAGGTCTTTGTGCATTGATAATCTTATCCACATTATTTGAAATTTTCCAAAACCTATGTAGCTTGTCCTTAGACTCTTCCATTTCCTTAGAGAAACTACATCTTGTTCTAATATCTCAAATTCTAAGACTTTTGATTTTAACTTTTATTTAAATCTCCTTGTCTTAGCTATTGAGTTTGTTAGATATTGTATAAGATTTCCTTTCTCTCCATCACATTCTTGAAATTGAGACTTGAATCTTGAATTCTAATTTTTGATCTTTTTCAATTCTTTTAGAGCAAAAATGAGCTCAACTTCTAGATCTACTACTCCTTCCTCTTCATTTTTTTATTCTTCCTCTACTTCTTTGTCTTCAAGAGCATCTTCATATCTTTTATATTTATCTTCAACATGATCACTTACTTCATATTCTATTTCCAAGAATATAATTTCTTCTTCTTCATTATCTAATGAATTTTGATCACTCTCACTTGAAACCTTGCATGTCTTGTTCGCATAAAAACTCTTTTTATGCATCTAAAAAAACTTATTTTCATGTTTTTTTTGTCCATACCTATTTTTCTTTTCATACCTATATTTTCTTGCTTCCTTTCTCTTATGATCTTGTTTCTCTTCACTACTAGTACTTCTAGATTCTATACAGTTAGATGCATAGTGACCATTTTTACCATAATTGAAACACTTAACTATTTTTGTACCTTTATGTTTTCTTGAGTCCTTGTTCCTTCTACCATAGTTTACTTATTCATCATTGGATGAATCATCACTTGAATCTATATTCTTATATTTTGTCTTCTTTGCTACTTTGAAGGCTACCTATTTCTTGGGAATAGGATCATTTACTATTCTTATCTCATAAGCTATGAGAGTTCCATGTAACTCATCCATAGTCAAAGTTTCAATATCTCTTGTTTCTTCTATGGCTGAAATATTTTCATTATACCTCATAGGGAGTGACCTTAAAACCTTTTGAGCAACATCAAATTCTTCTATTTTAAATCCAAGTCCTCACATGGTGTTAACAACCTCATCCACATGAAGTAAATATGCAGCAATATCTTCCTATTATTTCATCTTCAAGTCTTCAAATATCTTTTTGTGATTTTTCAATTTTATGATTTTGACCTTTTTGTCTCCCTCATATGTTTGCTTTAGTTTATCCCAAATTTCCTTTGCTGATTTGTAATGCATAAAATTTATAAACTCTAATTTATGTAAACCACTTAATATTACATTCATTGCCTTTGCATTATACAGATGCAGGAGCTTACCATATTTATCTGTAGGAGGACTAGTTGGAGGTGTGTATCCATCCTCAACTATTTGTCATGTATCATATCCTTGTGCCATCAAGTAATTCTTCATTCTTATGCTTCATAAAGCATAATTGTTCCCATTGAACAATGGTACGTTATTTACTGAAGATCCACTTTGAGATGCCATATATGTTCTTGTATACTTTTCCTTCAAGTTGTTAAATTCTTTCAAAGGAAATCACTCTAATATCAATTAAAGAACACAAGCTTATACTGAGAAAGGGGGATGAATAGTATACTGATCAACTTTCACTTTTCTTTCCCAAACAATATTATCCAATATTATCAATGGCAATATCAATAGCAGTAATCAAAGCAATGCACAAATCATCACACACAATAGAGACACCAATTTAACGTGGTTCACCCAATATGGGCTACTCCATAGAGAAAATATTTCTACTAAAATTTTCTCAAAAAATATCTTGGGAATAAATTCTCTATTACAATGTTTATGTACCTCTACCCAAAGGAGACGCCAATCCCCTATGCTCTGATTTTTGGATCTCTCTCCATAAGAGAACTCTTTTCCCTTTTCTCTAGTTCATGGAACTTGATCCAAGAGACCTCTATACCCTCAATTAGTTCATGGATTTCTCTCCACAAAACCCTATATTCCCAGCTGGTTCATGGATCACACTCCATAGAAGAACTCTTCCCCTTGATCTAGTTCATGGATATCTATCCACAAGAGAACTATTTCCCCTTGATCTGATTCGTAGATCTCTATTCATATGAGAACTCTTTCCCATCTGCTTTAGTTGATGATCTTCTAGAAGACTTCTACCCCTAATGCTCTGGCTAATGGATCTCTATCCACTGAAGACCTCTATCCTCACTACCCTGGCTAATGGATTTTTATCCATTGGAGACTACTATCCTCTACTTTATCACTTCCAAAGCTTACTCTTATCTCTATCTTAGATCTGCACCAAACTCTATCCCAAGTGTAGTACAAATTTTTCTCTAACTCTATTCACAAATATCTGTCTCAAATCTATCCTCAATCCTTAACACAAATCTTGATCAAATTACCAATAAAATCTACTTATATATGCCCCAAGCCTTAACATAAATCTTGAACAAATAAATTAATCAACTCTTCTTAGATCTACCCCACACCTTAACACAAATCTTGAACAAATCAATCATACTCTTAATTTTATTTCAAGTCTTCATAATACTTGCTCAAATATGCCTTCAATTCCTCTCAATAACTTGCTCAATATACTCTCAATTCTTCACCAAGACTTTATCAAATCTACCTTCAAGTCCTCTCAAGAACTTGCTCAATTTTCTCTCAAGTCTTCATCAAGACTTTCTCAAATCTACCTTCAAGTCTTCACCAAGACTTACTCATATCTACTCTCAAGTATTCACCAAGACTTGCTCAAATATACCTTTAAGTCCTCTCAAGACTTGCTCAAATATGCTCTCAAGTCTTCACCAAGACTTTCTCAAATCTGCCCTCAAGTCCTCACCAAGACTTGCTCAAATGTACCTTCAAGTCTTCACCAAGACTTGCTCAAATATTCTCTAGCATATGCTCAAACTTTCTCTAACACATGCTCAAAATAGCTCGTAAAATATGCTCAATCAATCTCAAATCTTCCTCACAATGCTATCAAATGCTTTGTCTAATATTCAAAGTAATTCCTTTAACTTGAAGCAATTTAGACATATTCTATCCAAAATTCATTTAACCTCTGGAAAATATAGAGAATGATGTACTTTATCAAAAACTCAATATGTTCTACTCAATCATTAAGTATTTCACTTCCATAAGTCTTACTTTTATTTATATTTTAAATATATATTCAATCTAGCACATGACACCTATATTTCTAATCTACACTTTTGCTTTCATAAATCTTGTTTTCTAATGTTTGCATATTCACTTTTAATATCACTCAAAAAAAATGCTCAAGAAGTTTCACTTAATCATTCAACCAATGAAATACAACTTTCTCACAAACCCTAAAAAAGTGTTTTCATACTTCTTCAAACAAGGAGCACAATATGGGTCTCAAAACCTAACTCAAATAATCCTCAATATCTATCTCAAATTTCCTCTAAATATTCACCAATGAAGAATATAAAATTTCACTCAAATATTTCCAACAATGCTTATCAAACAATCCTTTTCACTCCACCTTATATTTCACAACATTTCAAACAAAGGATGATGTGCCCATACCTTTTTTCTTTGATGGAGATATGTTTTCAAAACTTGTTTTACTCACAATCAAATCCTTTTGCCAATTCTAGGTTAGATAGCAACAGTCTATCTCAATAGTATCCACAAGAATATTCACCTCAACAAATATTTTATGATACAAGAAATATTGTAAGATGTCACGTCACAAGTAAACCTTATCACTCCTTCACTTTCAAAATAATATTCAACATACATCAAAAATAAATTTCCTTGTTTACACCTTATAATCTCCAATGCTTTCAAAATAATGGTCAACACACATTAAAAATAAAGTTCCTTGTTTAAACCTTATAATATCCAATTCTTGATTTATTTCCCAAGAACCCAAAATAAAATATTTAATTAACACACCTTATGAATCCCTAAATAATTCCACACTTGGCCCTTTCAATATCACGTAGCCTCAAAACAATTTTTTGTTTCCAAAGCCTTTGAAAACTTTAACTCAAAATTGCATACCTTAATAATTTGCCCACTTCACAAAAATGTTTGCACACAACATCCACTACCAAAATAAAAACCGTGATATTAGCCACCACAATACCCTAGACAAATATAGGCTACCACCTACGCTATGTGTTCACACAAAAATAGAAGTGCACTTTATCCCATATAATGTCTGCTACAAGTTCACTAAAAATTGAAAAGCTCTGTCCTCCTTCACCAAAATAAACTGTGTGGCATTCAAAACTGAGACCAACCTCCATGAATTCCTTAGCCATACCTTCAACTATCGTCTACGCTAGCCAACGTGGATGAAACCAAGTATGTCATCATTTCCTTTTACACTGCAATGTTTGCCTCAAAGTTAGCGTAAACCTTTGTCTTCTTCTCCCTTTTGAAATTCAATCGAGCGCATGCGAAGGAGATTTAATTCGTGGGATGATTTTTTCCAATGCAAATATTTGAATATTTATATGTGCTTCAAATTATAGTATGATGTTGGCTCATTTAAAATCCACCTTTGGCTTTTGATTTATATTATATTTTAATTATAATAATTTAAATTCAATGAATTTAAAATTATAAATTAAATATAAAAATTCCTTTTTGGGATTTTTCTTAAGGCTAACCTTTGCCACTATTTCATGAATATTTTAACTTTTGTCCCATATATTATAATGCAAATCATTATAATATTATTTCTTTTAAACTTGTTTTCTTTTCCTTTTAATAGGCCATGTTGGCCGTATCAAAATATTATAATATTAGTCTTTTTCACTTGCTTTCTTATTGCACATAGTATTCAAACTTGGCCTTCAAACTTTTCTTGCCATGCTTCATAGCCCATGCCATTTTGACATCAATGACAACCTACTATGATCAAATTTCAAACAGTGTTATCAACCACTGTATCTAGTGGAATTTTAAAGCTTCCTTGATGGGGATTTGGGAAGGGTTTATGGTTCCTACACCTTGGTTGAATTTTCCTAAAAATATTTTATTGGGTGCTATGTGGTTCTCTATTTTGGTTGGATGTACTTACTGTCATATGGGTCTCTCTCTTCAAATTTTTTGGTCTTACCCGTACTCTAATGCAAATAACAGGGGAATACCTTGTGCATCCATTATCCATTGGGATTTGCTTGTGTTGGTAGCCATTATATTTTTTGTAAATGGTTGGTTCATCAAGATGTTTGGGGTAGTTTCTAGAGGCAAGTGTTGGTCAATCAATTTTTCCTTCTCAACATTTTTGATGTTACCCCACCTAATTCATACTCTTACGAGAGACCACATGCCTAATTTCCATAGAGAAAGAAGTGTGTTATCAACTTGTGTATTTGGTATGTTGTCGGCCCTACGTCTAGCAGGATTGGGTGATCGATATCCTAATTTTTGGGGGGTTTGTTCCATTTATAGTAGGAAATGTATCTTTTCCTGGCTTGGTTCCCTTGGACAGGAATTTATGGTCATTTTCTCTTGTTTTTGGTGGGGTAGTTTAAATTTTAATTTTTCCTAGAATTTACAATGAGCTTAGATAAATATATTGGTTGGGTGCTCCATTCTCTCTTTTTAGGCAATAAGTTTTATTTTATTTTTGTTTTAGTGGTTCAATTTTCTTGCTAGGTGATATTTTTTTATATTGGGTTCTGGGTTCCCTATAAAATCCTATGTATAAGGTTCTAGACCCCTTCAAAAACCCTATGGTCCTCTTCGAGGTCTTTTCCTCATAGTTTTTTAAATGTTTTGAGTCCTTTCAAAACCTTGCAATCCTCTTTGGGACCTTTGTTTCTTACAACTTGTCTTGTTGTGTGTTCTTCCTACTAGGTGAGAAAGTTTTCATTTGGGTGGAAACTTCAAATTTCAAATTCCTAGTGCCCAGTTTCAAATTTTATGTTTCAAGCGAGAGAGTGCTCAGTTACAAATTTAAATTTTATATTCAAATGATGCTTTTTTTTAGGTGGCCTTTTATGCTCATTGGATATTTTAAATTAGGGTAACTTTATTTTAGGTTGGCCCCCAATGCTCATTGAATATTTTGTTAGGTTAGCTTGTTATTTTAGTGCTTTATTGCTAGATCTAAGGTTTGGGAGAGCCTTTCAAAACCCCTCTTGTAATAGGTTCAACGACTCTTTAAAAACTCCTTCTTTTATCTAATAAAAAAAATTGTTAGCTTTTGATGTAGCATGTAATGGGAGATAGCAATCACAAGATGTAGAATAATATGAAATAAAGTAAATTTGCAAGATGATTGAAAATATACTATAAATAGAAATGATGAAAATGTTTACAAAGTAGCTATGGAGGAAATGAACACTCCATGAATAAAGCTACTGCTCAAGAATGGGTTTTGACCATATTATACTCCATCACATTACATCAAACTTTGCTACATCACACCACACTATTCTACACTACTTCCTACTGCTATATCTTGCTCTATGTCTATGGCCCTTTATATAGGAAATAGATTCCTTGGCCAAAACTCTACCTAGCTATGTAAGGGATAACTTACACATATACAACTTACACATTGATACTTGTGCATTTATTACATTGCATGAAGTAACTAGATAACTTCCCCCTAAAGTAATCTAATGTTCTAAGTATGTACCAAGAAAGGTACATTTACATGATCCAAATGATGTAATATAGTCTATTTCTAACATCCCCTTGTATTACATTATTTGGATATTCAAAACTTTAGCCTTCAATGTGGATCTTCTTCCTGTCCTTGAGATTTTGAATCTTCTTCTCTATTTTCTACAACTTGTTCAAGCAAGTGATTTGTATATTCATAATCTTTCATTCTTGCTAAAAAATATTTGATTTCATAATCATCTATCTATTCTTCCATTTCTTCAATTTATACTATCCTCTGAGCTAGATGTCCTTTTTTATTTCTTTTTTGATGCTCCAATTGAGGATAGTTGGTTAGATGCTAAAATTATTGCTGATAAGGATTTTGAGATTGTCATGCCTAAAATTGGTTCCCATTGTTTTTCTGATTTCCTTGATTCTATTTTTTGGGATTGAACCTGCAGTAGTTGGGGCTATGGCCTTTTCTCTTGCATATCTAAAAATACATATTTTACCATGTTTTCCATCCTTTTGATGAATATGTAATGTTTCACTGTGGATTTTCTTTATATGCCAATGCATTGTTAGACATTTCATATTTATCTATATTTTCCACTTCATATTCCTATAGAATATTGACTAAGTCATCAAAAGAAGTATCTTTACTTAGAACTTGTAAATATGTTACCAACTATTTATAGCTATCTAGAAGTGCTCTCATAGTTACTTGAGTAAGAATTTCATCCTTTATTGTTTCCCCTAAGGTAAATAATTTCCCTTTGATATATGCCACCTTCCTTAGGAACAGTTATATGCTTTATCCATTATTTATTTTTAATGAATGAAGTTGAGTCTGAAGATGGAGAATAGTTGCCTTATTCTTTCCTTCAAATATTTTTTCTATGCTTGTCCATGCATCTGAATATGTTTTTGTTGAACTAATATAGGCTTGTATTTCATCAGTGATAACAAAGGTTATTATCATTAGATTCTTTGAATCATTTTATATAAACTTTTGAATTTCAATATCATTTGTGGTAGGTATTTCTATTTTCCATTTGAAAATATCCCAAATATTTTCATATACCAAGATAGTTTTCACTTTATTCTTCCAAGAAAAGTAATTAGGACCCTTGAATAATTTTGATTCTGCTAGGAAGAATTTGTTTGAAGTCATGTAAATTCCCTAATATCAATCCTTAGATTTTGTAGAAAGCCTTATGACTCCCTAATATGTTATGGATAAGATATAGTGCTTTTGTAAATTATAGTTCAATATTTGATTGATTTTGTAAAGTTTTCTAAATACCAAATTCAAATTCTATTATCTCTTATTGCTCTTATTGAACTAAGCACTTTTTCCAAATTTTAAAGAGGTTATAATGTTGGATATTTTGTCTCCTTTCGAGAAGTTTGAGACATTAATATGATAAATATCAAACCCTTGTATAAACTATGATAAATCTCTCTTTTAAATAATCCTTTGGGAATTAAATTTAAGTGTATATAGTTTCCAATAAATTAAATTGATGTAGTAGCCCTTATGACTTCCTAATTTTTGGAAAAATTAGACCACAATAATATTTGCAAACATTGAAGATTTATTCTAGTAGAAACCCTTATTACTCGTAGGTTCTATATTGTAAATATTATATTTATTTGATAAATATTCCCTTTAATGTATGGCTTTTCCTTCAATTTTAACCTTATAACTCCCAAGGAAAGAAAGCACATAAGAATGGGAATTAACTTTACCTTTTACCAAGCAATATTCAGCATTGTTTTTATATGAGCTAGGGCTACAATATTGATGTAAATGCTTTGAATGCTTTCATTGTACCCTACATTGGAATTGCTTGGAGCTTATCATTGTATAAAGTGTTACAAATATAGCACAGTATAGACTATTTCTTTGACCTTGCTTGACTTGAGCATTGAAGGCTTTATCACCTTCTTGACATGTTGTAACTTATCCATGTGCACGTTGATAGTGAAGTGATAAATTTAGAGATAAATATTGCTATCATCCTTGATTGATGACATCCTTAAAATGGAGAAGATTCTTGTCTAAAGTGATAAGTGGCACATCCATTTCCTTTCGAGTGCTTGAGGAGAATTAGATGTCAAAGAAATGCTTGTCTTCCTTCAAGTAACATATGAACATTACATTCTGTAGAAAAATTTTTGGTCTACCAATGGATAAGTGTATTCCATACACTCAATGCACCATCCTATTCATGTAACTCCTCTCTTGAAGATGAGTGTTTGCTTGATTTGAGTGTTAGGTTTTACATTGAGTGACAAGTGTCACTTCTTCTCTACATAGACATCATCTCTATCACTAGTTCAAACAGACCCTGTGGAGGTTCTTTTGACTCTAAAAATACCCAACTCTTATTTCAATCACCTACAGTATTTTCAGCTGGGATATGGAGCAACAACTTGGGGTTTTGAGGACCAATTTTATCCATTGGATGTGGGGTAAGAAACACTCTAATTGTGCTTTGTTTTTTCCTTATTTTCTTACTTATTTAATCCTCATTTCATAGATGATTTTACTCTTTGAGTGCTATTTTTTCTCCCTTTGCTTTTGCACCTTGTCTCTTGTAGGTTTGGCTATCTAGGATGTGTGGAGAATGAGTCGTTTGAGTGGCTCCTTGAGCTATTCTTGGATTGATGCTAGCATATGACCACTTTTAGCTGGTTTTTTCTAGTGAGTGTAGTGCCTTTGAGGCACCTTTTAATATACCTTATCTCCTTGTATAAACCAGATTACGATAGTGCAACACAATGTAAAGTATTTTTTTATAAAATATCCTTGTTTGCACCTCTTTTGCACTCCTTTTAAATCTGAATTTCTGGTTTTAAGGAATAATTTTGAGTTCAATATAGGGTTTTTTAGGTTGTCTCTTTGATTAGACACCTTCTCATTTTTTCTTAGATATTTTATAAATGGATCCAAGCTTGTAACCACTTGATAGAAGATCTCTTTTTTTTGTATTTTTTTGCACTATTTCGTGTGCTTTGAACTTGAGACTCACCAAGTCTCATTCGAGGCTTCATTTGTTGCTCTTTTGGTGTTTACTTTCTTCTCCAATACTTGGATAATTGAGATGATTTTTGAATTTCCTCAGGCCACTCAAAGTTGTAGATATTTGTGCACTGATATTGTATTTAGAAACTTTAAAAAATTCTTTATCTGTGCCCTTATTATGAACACAAACAATAATATTTTTGAGAGCAATATAATAGTGCCAATGAATCTAATAAAATTTTAATTCTAATGCACTAACAATTTCACCTTGTCACTCCAATCAACTCTCAAAAATAATGCACTTAATCAATTTACTACAACTAATCAAGAATAATTTGAAATGAATATTCATGAATTATTTTGTACTTTCCTTAAAAGCAAGGTAGTAGGATACAGTCTTCTTTTGCTTTCCAAAGCATATGATAGGTAGTTGATAGATATTCTTAAATTCTAAAATATAATCAACTCTGAAAGTGCAAATGAACCTTAAAGAAACCTTTTTTTTTGTACTCTTGAAGATTGTAATTCACTTCTCCTTTTTGTAACTTTAATCCAATCAAGGTGTTTAAACAAATATGATAAGTAATCCACTTAATGAATCAACTTGCACCAATAGTTTCTTACCTTTTTTTGAAATCCATTTTCACCACTTTTATAGAGGATGTAGATATTGGCATCTAAGATCACCAAGTTGCTACCTTGAGTAAGATCCTGTAGCTCTTTGTATGCTGCCTTGAACAACTTCATATTCACCAAAATATGGTCTCAAACTCTTTTTCATGAGCCTAGTATTTTGGTGGCTTGTTCTCTACTTATAGTCGCCTCCTTTTGATATAGATTTGAAGAGATATTTGTTTCTAAAATGATGCCTTCTTACTATGAGAGGCAATATCCAGATATCCTAGATTTGATAGGCTTATTCTATCTAAATATTCCTTCAATATTCTTATCAAATTCTAACTTAAAACATGATATTCTTCTCAAGATTCTACATATCTTGAGGTCTTCTGAGATTTGGAACTCCTTGCCAATTTCTTCTTCTTAGTCTTGTTGTCATATGGCAACAATTGTCCCAAATCTTTCACTATATCCAGTAGTGAATTTCTCCAATGAGTTCTCCTTGGAACTCCTTTGAATATTTCTTCATCAAAGCTCTCCAAGAATTTTACTCAATGCTCATAAAGACCTCTCCAAGGCCTTTGCTATTATAGCTTCTTCTAGTCTTCCTTGAGACCTTATCTTAAATATTATGCTTCCAAAAGTGTTGGTGGTGATATCTTATCCTAGATCTCTGATTCTACTACTTTTGTATTCGAGTAGGAATCTCCTAGCCCTTCTTATTCCAAATCTAAAAGTTCATCAATGAGATATTTTCTTGATCTCTTTTGCTTCAGGTGCTGGATTGATTCTAAAGAAGATACTCTTCCTATATTTCTTATAGGAAGATTTTTCAACTCACTGAATCTCCCTATTCCTATAATAAAGTATTATTATTAAACTCGATTTTTGAATCAGATACTCTCTTCTAGAGTTTTATTTAGGATCAAGGATTTTGTGGCCTTTTATTCAAGGCTTATATGGCATTTTATTCGATATCAAGGCTTATATGCCCTTTTCTTCTTGATCAAGGCTTCTATGGTATTTTATTCTTGTGTTTCTAATATAGCAATGGATATCTCCTGTCTTCCAAATTCACCATGATTATTCTCCAGAAGTATCTTCTATAGTATTCTTCTCTTGCAACAACTAATCTCTACACTATGAAGGTACTCTGACCTTTAAGCAACAAAGTTGAAATATCCTAGATTTTCATTGTAGGAGGTGTCCAAATAATCTATGAATCAATTCCATATAATAACAAAAACTTCAAATAAATTTCTCTAGATCTCTTAGATGAGCTTCACTAGTTGATTCATCAAACTAGTGGATTAAATATTGAGTCCTAGTATTCACAAGTTTTCCCTTGTAACTCTATGGAAATACTCTAGCCATATGCAATCTCAGTATTTTAGAAACTAATATTTATTTCAGTTTTTACTTGTGGCTCTCCCTAATTGACACTTGTGCATTTATTACATTGTATGAAGTAACTAGATAACTTCCTCCCAAATTAATCTAATTTCCTAAGTATGTACCAAGAAAGTTACATTTACATTATCAAAATGTTATAATATAGTCACATGTAATATAATAAAGGTACATTTACATGATCCAAATGATGTAATATAATACCTTTTCCCTAAATTAATCTAATGTCCTAAGTATGTACCAAGAAAGTACATTTACATGATCCAAATGTCCTACAATTCTAACAAAAATATGGGTAAAATAATTTCACCAATATCTACCTTTTCAAAAAGAGAATTTTGCTACTAATATTTTACCATTAATATTATCACATTGAGTAGCATTAGAGTCTCAACTAGGTGCATGAGAACGTTATCGGGTTAGAATAAATATAGATAAAGCTCAACTAGTCCAAAATTAGCATCAACATGTTGATTTTTGTTAAGTATGGAAAGCTACTATAATTTGAGATGATGACATCATCAATATGTCCAAAATAGTCTAATCTCCAACACAACTAAAGCTCAAATTTGACTAAGGAAAAATAATCTAGACCTTTTTGCTCTAGTACTAGACTTAAATTTTGATTGAGGACATAGCTAGGAATTTAAAGTATTGATGTCAACAAAGCTATGCAAAGAGTTTGGCATCTATCACATTATAATAATATTCTGGCTAAGTATGGAGAAGGATCCGACATCCAATGTCATAGTAAGACCTACTGGGTACAATTTTATTTTGGCTAAGTATCAAAGGGGCTAGATATTTGAAGGTTTTAATGTCAACATGGGATACATAAAATCCTAACACAACAAAAATTGGAATTGAAGTTAAAAATATTCAAAGGCATTGAGTTCAAAATATAAAGGTAGAGAAATATTAAATAGAAGCTCACCTAGCATCTAATAGAATTATTTTTAGAAAATTAGCTAAGTATTAGTGCGTTAGATGTTTAAAATTCTAATGTCCTCATAAAGCACATGAAATTTTTGCAAATCTATAGAATAGTACTAGGTAGAAAAATTTAAGCAATAAAGCTCAACAATGAAGTATCTGACATCCAACATACAATGCTATCCATAAGTATATGGTTGATTAAATAAGGTATCTAGATTATAAAAGCAATGATGTCATTAAGTTAAGCTAAAAAAATCCAATGTCTAATAGGAGAAAGCAAAATACCTGATAAGAGTCAGATAGATAATGAAGTTGGCATCATGTAAGAAAAATAAAACCCCAACACCTATAAGAAAAAAATTTGGTCTGAATTCAACTAAGATGAGAAGAATATAGAAAATATCAAAGTATTCAAACCCACTCCAAACAATTAGGATATGTTATAATATATCAATAGCCCAAAAGCTTCTCTATTTTACACGTAGTCTTATGTAGCTATACTAGTAGTAGGGCAATATAAAATGGAATAAACTTGTCAAACAATATTATGAAGTAAATGAATCCATGTACAATACCACTCTCTCAAATGAAACTAGATCAAGACACATCAATATAGTGGCATCAATTCAGTTGCATCAAAATGAGCTAGAAATGAATGCACACATGATGCACTAACCTGATAGGCCTACAGTCCGTTTTGAAGGTAATCATGCTGAGCTAACTAAATGTATTCTAAATATATAAATACTTGAATATAACCCATTCATAGGGTTGGCTATTTAGAATTTGCAATTGCATGATGTATGATGAATGCATTGTGCACTTCTGAAAAAATATCAGATTGTTGCTTGGTGTGTCTCTAAAATTATTACAGTTCATGTATGTTGATTCAATTATTGAGCATTTTTGTTAAAGCTAAGTGAATGGTTTATTCTATTATAGTTATTCTGCTATTTGTATTTCCCTATGGGTTCATTGTTTATTAATTCTTTGAATGCTTAGTAATTATTAATATTTAATACTATTAAATGTTCTAAAACATTGAAAGAAAGATGGTCTTTTAGGTAATTCTAGTTCAAAGTGCGAGAATCTTATGATAAATGTTATCTTATGTTGATCAATAAATTCCACTTTTAATCCTAGCTTCAAACTTTATGCATTTCTTAATTTAGTCTACAATAGAACCATTAGGAAATGGTCTATACCAAAGGTTGACTCTGAAACTATTCTGGGTCTTCCAATCTTGGCCAAGGTCTTAAGGGTACAAATCATCCACTTAAATAAATTTTAGACTAATATTATGATCCATATCACATGATCCAACCTCTAACACTACAATAGGTCTTTGAATTGATTATACCAATTTGTAGAGCTCAAAAAATTATGCACTTTGGAAAAAATATGCTCAAATTGCTTCTACATGCAAATGTTGTGGCCTTTGGATTTTTTTCCTAATGGACCTCAAAAAACAAAAATTAAATGTGTAAACCTTACAAAATTAAAAGCCAATTATTTTCTATCACTTAGAACCTTGTGATTCACTAGAGTCCTTGAGTATTTTGCCACTTTAATGTATCTAAATTGTTGTAACCATGGAAATTATCTTCTTCCAATTTAATGAGGCCTCATATATATAGAAAAATGTCTTATGTGGCATATAGATGTGCCAAATTGACCAAATTTTTATTGCATTCATTAATATTTGGAATTAGCAAAATTTGGTCTAAAACCTATGTTACCCAAATATTTTGTGCTTTGGGATAATCAAGGTACCTAATGTACCTTTGTTAACAAGACATCTCCTCCATGTGTATATCCTATTTCTTCTTGTGCTAAGATAAAAAAAAAGCATGAAAAATTAACATCATTATGATTTGATCTATTTTCTCTAAGGTCATAAATACTCTTAACCAAGGTATAAATGCTAGTCAAGCAACATACTTGGTTGGACCAAAAATAGGGAGTCTCCATGAAGAACATCATATATACCAACTAAATTGCTTTTCAAGCAAAATTTAAGTTCAATCTCCAAAGCTCATACATCGGATGCCTATGCTCTTGCTTGGCTATTCAACTATACAATATACCTAGTCACACCAAACCATAGATATGGTGAATGAAGAACCTCTAGTTACACTTTGTCTCGTTAATAAATTGCAACACAAGGAGTCAACCCCACAACCTTCTTCTTGAACCTCATTTACTCCAATTATTCTTGTTGGATTGATGCCCATGCAATTTTTTCCTATCTCTATCTACTTCCTATATAAAAAGGGCATGTCTATTATAATTTCTGTTGAGCATGGCCAAATTTAGGGTAAAAATATGAAAGACTACATGCACCAAAATATTGGTGGTAAAATTCAAATTTAAAACATTTGAAATTGACTTTAAATATGTTTCTTCCTTTTCTTTATATCCTAGAGGTGCCATAGCATATTTTTGGATGTCTTGAAAGGGGATAAAAATTTAATTTGAATTTTCTTATAGAATATTGAGAATACCTTTGTAATGGCAAATCCAATTCTTTGAAGAATTATTGAATAACCCTTATAAAAATATTTTTTATACTTATTTCATAAAAATTATTTATAAATATTCAAATATAAATTCATATAATAGATCATAATAAGGATAAAAGGTTTCAAATATACTTATTGCATGACAAAGTAATTTAGCTAGATACCCACTTTAATACCATGTTGAAATTCATACCTATTCCTAGAAACAAATAGAAGTAATCCATCCACTCAAATCTTATACAAAAATTATGAAAAGGGATAAAATAAAGAAAGATATAGTGGTCACCTATAGGAACCATAAAGAATCATATTATCCATAGAAAAGAATCAAAACACTCTAACACAATTTATGGAGTGGTATGGGTATTTATACCAATACCTAATCCCCAAATTACAATCAGTTTAACCTAAGTTGACATAACAAAATGGGTTTATATTAATTACAAGTTATAATGTAGGTTTAACTATAACAAGGTTAACCATGGCTCATAGGGATTACATAATAAAATATTACAAGTTAAATATATTTTATGTTTATTACCCTTAGGCTTAAACTTATTATATCATACAATGTTAATCTTTGTCATGAATTAGATTACACTTTCAAAATTTCCCCTCTACCATATTTTAATATTGATCATAAAATATTTTTCCACATTCTTGGGCTTTTGAGGATACTTCTTTGTCTCACCTTTGGTACTACCTACTTGTGCAACTTCCATTTCAGCTTACATCAACTAAGCTTGAGTGTCAATAGGTATTGTGGTTGTAGTGGTATGTGGGATGATAGGGTTTTGTTTAATAATGGAGGTGCTAATAATGGTTGCATTATTATCTGTAGACACCAAAATAGTACCAGTTCGATTATGTGACTACAAACACTGATCGATTTGACATACATAGCCCCTAGTGCAGCCCCCAAAGGTTAAAAAATGGTCCTAACCACTCCCACAGCAGTTTGGAAGGTTAGAGGTCAAATTGGCACCAAGTACAGCCAAGTGCAGCACTTGGCTGTACTTGCTGCCCACCCCCACCCTCAAATTTTTTAGCACTTTTCTCCCTACTCATCCTACCCTAGAATGATTAAAAACTGGTATTCATTTCACCCAGGGACAATTAGCAACATTTGTCCCAGGATGGGACAATTAGCAACATTCGAGGTTTGACTTTTTCCGATCAAACCCGCTAATCGTCCCGGGGTAGGACGATTAGCGAGTTTGATTGGAAAAAGTCAAACCTCGACAGGTTTGCCACTTAACTACAAATTTAGGACATGTGATTATGAGGAATGACTTCAAATCAAGGAGAGGGACTTTAGTCATGCATGCCTTGAGTATGGAGGTCTCATGCAGAGACTCTAAATCAAGGAATAATTTTTTGTCCCAAAATAGGGCAGATAAGTCAAGTGGCACCCTCGCATGTGCATTCAAATAGAGAGACCCTAGGTATATAAATTGGTGAGTCCTCTCACCCCAAAAAAAGAAGAGAGGAGAGAATTTTGGAGCAATGAAGTGCTGCCAAATAAAACCCTTACCCTCATTGTGCTTTTACATCCTTGATATCTCTTTTGGAAGGGAGGTTATTAGGTGATTATTGGAAGCACAATCCGGACCCAAACCCAAAAATTTGGCCACAATATCCCACTAAATTTTCCAAAACAACCCCATAAGAGGTTTTGGACCCATACCAAGTGGATTGGTGCCAAAATTGAGTCCCAAACGATGGGCGTCCTGCCCCCGGGCGCCCCCGCACTATCGTAGTTCTAATCGCCCCACCCCGGAGCGATTAGAAATATATGGCAAATTTCCCTAATTTTTATTTTGCACTTGATTCTAGGTTACTTACATATGTTGTCATTTAAATTTCATGTGATTTTGATAGGTTTTGATCATGCTTTTATCATTTCCCGCTTTCATTAAAATGTAGATAGCATCATCATATTTTGGGCGATAGAGACCAAATTGGCAAAATCTAACCATTTGGGTCATCCAAAAATACCCTGTTTTACCTAAACCCAACTTTGTAGGTAATTTGGAGGCTTATGGACTAGACATTTAGGATGTGGCTTTCGGATAGGTTATGACAGTCCTAATCATCCCACCCCGGAATGATTAGAAACTTGTGCAAGATTTCTTGACTGTTCCTTTTGTAGTGGCTTCTTGGTAATGCTTTATTGCTTCTATCAAATTTTTAGCTCATTTAGATGTGTTTCTGTCATCATTTTAATCATTTTATGCATGCACTGACTGCAGGACTAAGGGATCGCATGTTTCTCTCCATTCGCAAGTGCTACTAATCCTTTTATATTTCTCTGAACACAGGATCTTGACACCAGAGGGGCAGCAAGGAACCATATACACATTCATGCAAGTGGCGGTGATGTTTGGTCTACCCATTTTACATGTGGGCACATGGAAGAAAGCGTATCAATCCGTGGTGTAATAGAGCTCTACTTAACGCTCCTAGTCCCCAAAAGGGAGGAGACATATTGTAACCCAATTTTAAAGTGAATTAATAAAAAGGGTTGTACTCGACATCTGATTTCTATCTTGTTTCAATGCATTTATGTTTCTCTCCTTTCATGCATTTTAGTTCGTAGGACTAAGTGTTACGTTTCGCTTTTGCATACATCGCACTTGGAATCTCCATTTTGTTTCCATATCCTCGTGCTTCTAGTGGTGATCATGATGGGACCACTATCCATTGATTTTAAGATCAAACTTTTGATTAAAATTTGTGTGTTTTTCTTGTAGATATCAATCTTTCAAGCACTAGACTGCTGCTCATTCCACCCTATGGTGAATATAGAGCTAGAATTCATGTCACCCAGGGACGAATAGGAATTTGTCTCACCCTGTGACGAATATAGATCTATTATTTGTCTTACCCCGAGACAAATAGCTCTCTATGCAATTTCAGAGTAGAAACTCAGAGGCATCCGGTTGGGCAAAGAAGAGGTAGGGGTTCTGAGCATCCTCTATCATTTTCTATTTTTTGTCTCTATCATTTCATATTTCTTTGCTTGCATAGAAAATTTTATTGCATGATTTCTTTATTTTTGCAAGTAAAAATAACCCCACACACCACGTGGTAATTTAAACAGCAAGGCATTGGTCGTAAAACCCCAACCCTTGATCAAGACCAATGGTGGATTTCATCACCACCTTGGCTTGAAATATTGCATACAAAACCCCGATCGCTATTGTTGCTAGACGTAAATCCTGACAAAAGTTGACCAAGTGTAGCGGGGGTGATTCCTAGCACATGAGGATAAGTCTTCTATGGTAGGTTTCATAAACAAAGTGATACCCATTTCGTACCACCTATGTTCCATGTACTGTTCTGCTCTCACGTACCTATAGTCTCCCTCACATAAGGGCGGGTATATAGAGAGGTTCGGTATAATGGCTTGGTAGTGGTATATTGAAGGGGCAACAATTTTGGTAGATATAAGAGCCCTCATATTGCATATACAAACAAAAATTCCTTTACAAGGTTTTCAAAACAAACATCAAAACACACTGAACCATATTTAGGGCACACTTTTAATCTATAAACAAGATAATCATTGCTTTGATTGTGTTTCCTTTTGTTTAGTGTAGCATAAAAAATTGTAAAGAAGATAAAAGCGCATGCACTCTTCTTTAGAAAATCATCACCATGGTGTACACTCGTAGCCAAGCCCAATCATGGGCAAAAGCTACAAAAAGTGTACAAAGGGGGACAAGTCACCTCCGATATAGTCCCAAGGACTTGGTCATACTGCCTTGGTGGCCTAACCCACAAGATAGTCCACATCATGCCATTACAGAATGGGACTATAGAGGCACCCCTTTGAGGGGCACTCCCACTCAACATAGACCCTTTTAGGAGGAGGCCATACACGTGCCACTCAACATACACATGAGGGCTCCTTTAGATGCTCATTATGAGTGGCCCCTGTGCGATGAAGTGCTAGAGCAACATAGGGTCCATAAGGAGGGGCCACATGATTACGTCATCCCTCCTTTACCCCTTATTTTTGTTAAAAATAATAGGCCAAATCCAGAGCACAAGGCTCTTCAGATAGGGCAAGCCAATTCTACCTGTGCCTTTCACACATACAAAAGGGAGTACGAGGAAGACCACTACATTCCACAAGAGCAATACACAGCATGAGAGCAATGCGCCTCCACACCTGCTATGTATCAGGATCACCCACTGAGGCCAGAACCTCGGGTGAATTCCACTAACCTCGATAGAGGAAAGCGACCCATAGAGATCTCAAATCACCATGACTGAGATAGACAGGTAGGAGAGGCATCTAGGCTTCCTAAGAACAAGACGGTGGAACAAATTGACTTGGCATTTTCCAAACGTACCACCCACCAAGTGCAAATCACATAGCTCAGGCAAGACCAACAATAGTTAGAGCATTTGTACCACTTTAGCAAAGAGCGCATTCAATGTCAGATAGATGAATTGCTCCAAAACACTGTGCCTGATAGGGTCCCAACCCCTCGCATGCATAAGATAGAATTGTATGAGAGGCACAACCCCTTGGTGCGAGACAGGTTTCTGTGACGTTACCAAATAGTGCTTTCAAGACCTCCTAGACCTGAGTAGGAGGCCACTCCCATAAACAACGATGGGCACCCTCCACGGGCACCCACCCATGTTTATAGGTCTCGCCTAGGAACTCCTCAAGAAGCCTATGAGGAGTATGAGCAAGAAGAAGAGCGGGCTGAAATGCCCTACCAAGGTAGGGGGATGCTGTCCGGCTACCCCTCCATAGGCCTCAAGTTCCCCGCAACCCACAGTGGGAGCAAACCAAGGAGGAAGAGATTAGATCCTTTGATGCATATAAAGAATTGTTAAAGTGCTTAGAGTCTATGGAGACCAAGACCTCTAGGCCCTAAAAGCCCATGTTATGCTAGCTCCACAGTCACACTATGCATCTATTAGTGTTGGCACCCCCATACACTAAAAACTTTAAACTACCCCAGTTGGCACTCTTTAGAGGGTATGAGGATGCACAAGAGCATGTGACTAGATTCCTAAGCCAATGCTTTGGCATTCAGGACAATGATGCTTTTCTATTAAGAACATTTATAACCATGTTCGCAGGCCCTGCCTTGGATTGGTTCACTCAGTTGCCAAAACATAGCATCAGTAACTTGAATCAGCTAGTGGATGCATTCCTCAAATGCTTCACCTTCAAAACCAAGAAGAAGGTGTCACTAAATGACCTAGCTAGCCTCAAGCAATATGAGAAAGAAACCATGGCGGCCTATGGAAATCGATGGAGGACGTTGCTTTCAAAGCTACCCTACCTCCATCCTATGGTCGACCTTACCCAAATGTTCTCCAAGAGCTGTTTGAGATTTATCTCTATGTTATTGTAGCTACAACAATATGCCACCTTAGAGGAAGCTCTGGCATAAGTTAGAATCATTGAGGAGATCAAGATTCAGGATGGCAAGATTGCCAAGCCAAAGAAGAAAGAATGGTCTAAAAACACCAAGATAGGGACCACGCAACCAAAACCCACTACGGTCAATCAGGTTGCTATCAACATGCCTAAGCCTGCACAAGCAACATAGCCCCCAAAGGCTAACTATCAGGTGGTTCCTCTTGACACTTATGAAAGAGAAAATCATTGGCAAGAGCAAACTCAGTAGCATCACCCTAGGCAACAGTTCACACCCTTCACAGAGTCCAAAGTCTCCTTGTTTGATCGTTTGTCCATGGCAAACTTGATACACCTACCAGAAATTCGGCCCATAGAACCCAATGCACCAAAATCTAAGGGCTATAGGGAAGACTTGTACTATAGATTTCATAGGTAGAAAGGACATGACCTTTACGCATGTTGGAAATTCAAGAGCTTCATGCAAGACCTAATAGATAACAAGATGCTAGCAGTGGAAAAACCCATAGTGCCAAACAACCAATAGATGGTAGTATTCAAAGACCCCCTACCTACCCATGAAACATAGGAAAAACCCCTTCAATTCAATGAGGTAACATAGAATTGCCCCATGCAGGGGTATGTAGGGATGATAATAATAGTGACTAGGAACAAGAGGTACCCAAAAGCCACCCCTGTGATGGCTACAGGAGAGGTTCCATCAATGTCACAACCTCAACAACACCCTATGCAACCTCCCCCACCTAGACCAGTGGCCAAAATTTAGACTAGACTTACCCAAATTCTAAGGACCACATTAGCTAGGCTCTCCATCTATGAGCTCATTCAACAATCATCGCCCCATCGAGAGGGTCTAATGGATATATTAAAAGACATCGAGCTACAGCCCCATGAAGCAAACTATTTCAAGAACTTCGTGGGACATATCAAACAATGTATAGAACCAGTCATCACATTTAGAGAAGATGAACTGAAATCAGTGACTCGTGATGTGGCAGATCCACCCTTGCACGTCATTGTGTGGGTTAATGGGATTTCGTATAAGAGGCTGTTGGTGGACATTGGCTCATCTAGTAATATCATTACAACAGTGGCATTGAAACATCTGAAGTTGCTAGCATCTCACATCATGGCCTCCACCTACACTCTATGAGCATTCAATGATGTGATATGCTCGACAGTTGGCACAATTGTCCTACCCATACAAGTGGGACAAAATACTATTCCTACATTGTGCCACATCTTGGAGGGTGAGATGGCTTATAACATTTTGCTAGGCTGGCCATGGATCAGGGATATGAAGGGCAGGTGCATGTAGTTCCAGCAGATTTAAAGCCCTTCAAGTATTGCAATACGATGCAATTGATGCCGTAGTCGACCCTTTCGTCAACACATGTGGATTTTTAGTTGAATCCATCTAACTAGGGTCTGATTTCGCATGCATCCCAATTTTTAAGTCCATAAAATCCCCAACCAAGTCCATCTTCATCATCTTGTGCTTCACCAACAATGCCACCTACGATAGCCACACTGAAGGACAAAGGGAAGAAACCCCTAGAAGAGGCACTGCCATCGGTCTCAACCATCTCTATCGATGAGATGCCTAGCTGAATGGAATTCGAGATGCCTAGTTCACCCTACATGGAGTGGACCCTGAAAGAACTTCAATTCGCTCCCCCTCAACTACCAACGATCACTGTTAAAATGGCCAGTATGGGCTTGGGGGAGTATCTAGTGTGAAACATTGTAGCAACACCCGCACTTGAGTCCATGCATGACATGGGGAGACCTCACCTCCCCATAGGCACTATGGTTCCTTTAGGCTACCCACCATATCATACAAACTTTTTTTATGGGGGCCTCAATAATGGCATTGAACCTTACATGCAAGAAGATGAAGATGAAGATGAAGAACCCTTTTCTGAGGACGTCAACTATTTTTCCAACCCAAAATTTGCATTGAGATATCTTGGCCAATGTAATAGCATGGATATGGGTTGGGTAGGTATGAGCAAGGAGTGCACATTCTTTGCCAGCCAAGATATCAGATGTCGTACGACAAGTCAAGAGTAGGGTTCAACCATCCCCTGCCCCTAGACATCTTGGTAGAGAACATGCAAGGCCTAGGGATAGGCAACAAGGATGGGTTGGCATTAGATCCATATTCCAATCCTAAAAAAATGTACACATTGGGGGATTATCTCCCATTGCTAACAACCAACCTTGTTGACCTTAACAACCCTTTCCATTCGATCAAGAAAGGAGAAAGTTCGAGGACTCACCTAAAAGAGGGATATAGACAAGACCAAGAAGAGTCTTTAGAAGATGAGTCAGAGTATGAGGTAGCACCTTGGGATCCTTTTGAGTCTAAAGGCAATCACTCACAAGTGACCCCCATAGATGATTATCAAGAGAGCTTCCTAACAATGTTCCCTTTGGATGCTCAAATCAAACAAGTGCCACCCCAAGAGAATCAAGTCCCCCTGTAGAGAGTGGAACAACCCTAATGGGACCACATTAATTTGCTTGAGAAGGATGAGCCTCATATGTTACAAATAGTTATTGGAGCCAAGGGCCTATGGATCTTTGATAGTGATTATGAAGATGAGACTGAGATGGCCTATCTCAATCATATGCAATAGCAACAATACCCTGTGGACATTGATGACATGTTTGAAAAATTATCCATAGGGTCAAGGCATAGGTGGCACCTAAACCAGGCATAGTTGGACCAAGTACTACATCTACCACTTCAAGTATATAGAGAGCACCTTTCGCCCAGAGACCCTATAGAGTTATCATTGCCAAGGGCAAACCCTGTCATTTTATCCACACATAGGGCCGATCCATTTGTGCCAATACCCCTAGAGCCAGATCTGGGGCACAAATATCACCAAAGATGTCTGAGTCACCAAACCCATGGTAATGGAGACCAAAATCACTTCATCAACATGATCTCCATTGACTTAACTGCCCCCATCCATAATATAGCTGACCCAACACGGTCATTGCATCTAGACCTAGATGCTATAGACTGGGATCATGCTAACACACGTCCATACCCATTAGATTACTGGCCTTGCGATGGGATGTTCCATTTCACCCCAAGATAGATTCAGGATGTCTTCCATGCTAAAGAGGAACCCAACATTCCAAACATAGATCTAAATTTAGCAAACGATATCCACCTGATCCCAAATCCACACCAGTTGGAGGATGGGTCTCACATGTCAGTTGAAGATATGACTGACGTAGACATTGACTTTGATCCAAATAATTTGTAGATCATCAAGCTAGGGGTAAGTCTATCCCTCGAAGAGCAAGCTAACTACATTGCAATTCTCAAAGAGAAGGAGGTTTTTGCATGGTCATACAAAGCCATGTCGGGGCTAGATCCACAACTAGTCATGCATAATCTTATGCTTGATCCGAAAGTCAATCCAGTTAAGAAAAAACTATGTAAGATGCATCTAACAGTAGTCTTAATGGTAAAATATGAGCTACAAAATCTATTGGATGCATATTTTGTCATCTGCATGGATTACCCACCATGGTTGTCCAACATGGTACCCATCAAGAAGCCTGACGGGAGGATTCGCATACGCACCGATTTTTGAGATCTAAACAAAGTGAGTCCTAAGTATGATTTCCCCTTTCCTAGCATCGATGCATTGGTAGATGCTACAGTGGGCCATGAAATGCTTTCCCTCATGGATGGTTTCTTAGGATACAATCAAATTCATATCAATCCCGAGGCAATCCTCGAAATGCTTCCTCCAACTACCATCAAGCAGCTCAGAAGCCTGCAAGGAAAGGTCATGTCAATCAAGCACTTCATAGCGCAATTATCTAAAAAGTGCTTACCCATGAATAAATTATTGCACAAGGGGGTAGGATTCCACTAGGATGATGAGTGCCAATCAGTCTTTGATGATATCAAACAATACTTGGATTCGTCACCAGTATTGGCACCACCTAGACCAGGAGTGTCGTTCTACTTATACATCTTAGCTACTGAGGTGGCATTGGGCACCATGCTATCCTAGAAAAATGAACTACACAAATAATGGGCTAGTTACTATCTTAGCCACACCCTGGTCAGTTATGAACTTAACTATGCATACGTCGAGAAGCTATGCTTGGCAGTGGTGTTCACTACCAAAAATTTGTGCCACTACATGCTGAGCAATACGACATATGTTGTGTCTAAGGAGAATCCATTGCGATACATGATGAGTCGTACTTATCATAGTAGCCGCATGACAAAATGGATCATGTTGTTGATGGAGTTTGACATTGAATTCATTGGATAGAAGTCCATTAAAGGTCAAGTCATCATCGATCAACTAGCAGAGGCTCCTCTCGAAGACGATCAACCTCTGATCATAGATCTATTGGATGATGGGGTCTTCCATGTCTTAGAATCGCCAGAGATGAGCCTAAGTCACAGGCTGACATAAACCTATTATTTTATGGTTATAAATGTGAGCAAGGGGGTGGTATGAGAATCATATTCTTCACACCACAAGGGGCTCCAATGCCCCTATCATTTAAATTAGATTTCCCATGCACCAACAAAAATGCCGAATATGAAGCCTTGCTCATAGGTCTTCAAACAACAATCACCATGAACATCAAATGTTTAAACATCTTTGGTGATTCGTTGTTAATTTTCAACCAAGTTAAAGGGGTATTCAAAAGTAAATGCCCAGTTCTATAGGCCTACAAAGCCCTTGTGGACAAATTCCTGGCACAACTTGAATGGTATGATATCGAGGCACTCCCTCGATCATCAATTCATTTTGTAGATACTATAGCCTCCTTGGGGTCATTAATCCTACAAGACCCTTCTGGTGATATGACAACCATTCAGGTCAAAACATTATTGCAATCCATGATGGAGCATGCAAGCTCTAACCTAATTCCAAGAATCCACCTGATCCAGATTGAACCATCTTAGGATAAATTCTCTCAAATCCATTGTTTGAATCACGCCAACTGGGGGTCCTTGTTCTCCCTTAATACCATTTATAACAACACAATGCTATTCTTACAAGTCCTTTCTCACTCAACTTTTGCTAGGGACGAACTTCAAGAGGGATTGGCTGTTCATATCATTAAGGTTTTTGATCAGTAGGATTGGTACACACCCATAAGGGATTACCTCAAGTTAGGTAACCTCCCACTTGGATTGACAAACGCCACGAAAATATCATTTAAATAGAAAGCGGCAAAACATGTCTTGCTAGGAGACATTTTGTATCGTTGGAGCTATGAAGGAATCCTCCTCCATTTCTTGGACCAACAGGAGTCCACTTGGGTGATCACCCAAGTGCAATATGGTACATGCGGTGGCCACTTCAGTGGTATGGCCATCGCAAAGTGCATTCTCTGTATGGGCTATTATTGGCCATATTTAGAATGAGATTGTTGCACATATGTAAAGAAGTGCATGAAGTGTCAACACCATGCCAACTTGACACACATACCTTCTCAGGCCTTGCAACCGATCCAATCGGCTTAGCCATTTTCGTAGTGGGGCTTAGATCTAATTAGAAAGATCTCCCCTGCATCGTCAGGTCATCACACATTTATCATAATGGCCATAGAGTACTTCACTAAGTGGGTGGAAGCAATTCCACTTACCTCTATGATTGGAACCCGCATTGCGGAGTTTATTTTACATAACATCATATGTCATTTTGGTATTCCATCCAAGATCATCTCGGATAATGGGACGTCATTCAATAACAAATACGTGCATGCTTTGACAACAAAGTACAAAATTTAGCATAGTTTTTCAACACCCTATTATCCGCAGGCAAATGGGTAAGTAGAGGCGTCAAACAAAATGTTAGTCGCTATCCTCAAAAATATGGTCATAGATAGTCATAAGGATTGGCACATTCAAATCCCACTTGCCCTGTGGGCTTATCGCACTAGCATTCGGATGCCCATTGGGGCAACTCCATTTTCGCTGGTGTATGGCTCTCAGGTAGTCATGCCTCTAGAGTTGGAAATACCTTCCCTGTGCATATCAATGCAAGAGTTCATCGATGATGACACTACACGATAGGCCTGGTTAGACCAACTTACGTTGCTCAATGAACGATGCATCAATGCTCTTGAGCATTTGCATATCTATCAAGAGCGACTTAAGAAAGCATACAACATGAAAGTTCACCTAAGTGATTTTTAGGTTGGTGACTTGGTCTTAAAAGAGAACCAATAGAACTCTAACTTACCGCCCCATATAAGGGACAAATTTTTGGCAAACTGTTTATGTCCCTATGTAATTGATAGTAAAATAGGACTTGGAACATACAGGCTCGCCTCTCTTGAAGGAATCAAGGAACTAGAACCCTTGAACATCAGTCATTTGAGGCCATTCCACATTTAGAGAGCCATAGCCCACCAAAACGCTCCAAGGATTCCCACAATCGCTTGGTCAACCAAAATGCTCCAAAGGTATCCATAAACCCTTTTGTCAAACCAAAATTCCCCAAAGGATTCCCACAATCGCTTGGTCAACCAAAATGTCCCAAAGGTATCCATAAACCCTTTGGTCAAACCAAAATGCCCCAAAGGTACCCATAAATCCTTTGGTCAAACCAAAACGCTCCAAGGATTCCTATGATTGCTTGGTCAACCACAATGCTCCAAGGATTCTCGCAATCGCTTGGTCAACCTAAAAACACCCCATAGGTATCCATAAACCCTTTGGTCAAACCAAAAGCTCCAAGGGTTCCCATAATCGCTTGGTCAAAAATAAATATTCAAAAAAAAAAACAAACAAAAAAATAAAATAATAAAAAATAACAAAAAAATTGCATCTCAATTCAATGCATACTCGTAAAAATCAAAATACAAAAATATATTAAATTGCATTAGGCATCACATCCATACATGGCATATTTGTTGGTCATACATGTCACAAGCACCATAGACTGTAATGCTAGGCAATTCCATCATTTTCCACATTTACTTTATTTTATAAATGTATACATTTAGAATAACACCATCCATATTTTTAACATAGTCAGTTGTCTCCTAATGTATTTAGGGTTTTCGTTATTCAGCTGTCTTTAAATTTCTAGCCAAAAATTGTACAAAGTTAGACAAATTTTACAAAGGTAGAGTTTTACTTGGATCACGCCTCATTACGTAACATCCCTACACAAGTTAAAACACATAAAATAACTCCCAAGTTGTGTAAACGCAAGAGAAACCTACAAGGCAGTCTAGGGTACCATAGGTGAAAGGTCATCCTATTCATCCCCCTGTGCGAATGGTACAAAAATGCTGAGAATTTACAAAAGGACAAGCTCTTCCACATAAATCCCCAATAACAAACAGTGGTTTTCACCACTATCAAGCATATCCCCACAAACACATTTGGTCCCCAAAGTCATAAGGATTCGTACTACACACCCCTAACAAGGATGGGTAGTCATCCCCAAGGCCTAAAAGGATCAATGCCATTCAAAAGCAAAATCCCAAAAATCCATCATCACGAACATCTCCAATCACCTTTGGTCCCCAAAGTCATAAGGATTCGTACTACACACCCTTGACAAGGATGGGTAGTCATCCCCAAGGCCTAAAAGATCAATGCCCTCACATAATGATATCCCTAATCCCCTTTGGTCCCCAAATTTGCAAGGATTCGTACTACACGTCCCTGAATAGGATGGTTAGTCATCCCAAAGACCAAAAGGATCAAGGCCATTCATAAGCCAAACCCCTACGAGCTCAAATTTACATCCTAAAAAGCAAAATAAAATAATAGTGGTTATCACCACTATTCAAAGCCCTTGCTCAAAAAGACAAACAAAAAAGAAAAAAAAAATAGTGATTATTATCACTATGTATAAGAGCAAGTTTCCCAAAAAGTTGAGCAATTGAATGATGCTTGAGCTTGAATCCTTGGAATTCTTAGCATTCGAAACAAAATCTAGGTGATCCTCATTACAGGTTTGGTGAAAAACCTACCTGGCAATGGCGATATCCTAAACGCATGACGATATGTCTATCACATTAGCTTTGTGTGTGAGAAGACCAATGTTTGCATGTGGATGAGCTAGCTTATGGTACCTTAGATTGTCCCATGGATTAATATTACTAAATACAACAACGAAGTTAGTGGAGCTAATTAGGTGATCCTCAGTACAGGTTTGGTTGATAGCCTATCTGGCACTAGCGGTATCCTGACAAATACCACATAAACAAACTCAATTGCACACACAAGGATGTGAAATAACATGGTCAAACTCAAGTCTGATTTATACCTTGTTCAAAAGTCTTGTAAGATAAATGTAAAGTCTGGTCTAGTTAGTTAAAAAATCTGAATCTCAAAAAACCTTAACTACATTTTAAAATAACTGGTACATTTCATTACTTACATCATCATCAGATAATACAAAAAATACCAAAACAAAAAATGGAGTTATTCCACAAAGCAATCACATCGTACAGAAATCCAGTAAATCCTATACAGTCTATGGTGCCATCGACAAGTTATCAACAACTCATTTCATTCATTCCATATGATTAGAAATATCGCATTCATATTAACACATACATACATCATCATAAATAAATGTGCATAAACAAAAAAAAAAATCATGAAAAGTGTATAAACAAAAAAATTCATGTATATATATCGTCAAAATGCTTGTAGGCTATAATAAACCGGTCCTCTAACCTCACAAAAAAGCAAAAACTCAAAAACCCCCAAGCCTAGGGCATCGTCCACCATGATCACATAGGATCGATGCGATGGGAACTACCCCCCATGGTGTGGGTCCTATGGGACCCCTCAGGGTGGCTGCTACTAGCCCCTACATCATGCCTACTAGCGCCTCCCTCATCTAGTCACCTGCACCGAGAGGATGCTGACTGCTCAGTATTGCTCCCTCTTGTGCGACGCAACGATCCACCTCCACTAGCCGTAGGGATCCACCCATCGAGACGGATAATCTTCACCTCTAGCTCAAATAAATGTTGAATCAAGTCCATCTCCCATTGACAAACTATCACCAAGTTCTCATTGCACTGCGCCAATGCCTTATCCCTCTTTGCCAGCTACGTCTGTAGGAGCTCCATCTCCCACGTAGCATCGGTATCCCCATATCATCAGTGGTACAAAGCCAATGTGTTCTCCCTCTATCCCAGCTACATCCATAGGATATCCCTCTCTTGCAGTGCATCCTCAAGCTCCTCATCCCATCTTCAAAGTAGCCCCTCCAATCATACTATCTTAGTGTGCAACCCTACCTCTGTATCCTCCAAGACTGCTTGAGGCATCGACATCTTTATAACGGTAGCCTACTTTGGCTCCCACTACTCTAGGATGTCCTACATCCCCGACTACTTTGGAACCCCAAAATACTCACCTACCTCATCAACCTCCACCATGTTTGCATCATCCAGCGGAGCTCCCCAACCCTATCTTGGTGCCTCTACACCCTCCCTGCCTGCTGCTACTACCTCTGGACCCCCTAGAGGCCCCTTGCCTTGCCATCGCCGCAACATCCATCACTGTTCATACTCAGTAGTAACCCTGATGTCATCCACACTTGGGACATCAATCGCTGCATCTAACTCCTCGCCTAGCGGCTCAATGATCGACCAGGCCAGTGTCCTCTCGTCACCTTGACATCAATAGATTAAGGGCTCCCTAGGTAATCCCTGGTGCACCCCAAACTATCACATCACTCAACCATATAGGAAGAACTCCTGCTCGGTCTCGTGCCACCAGATCAACCACCTCCCTCTACGAACCCATTAGAACCACTCCCCAACCTCAGTCCAAGCTAGACAATCCAGGTATGGCCACTAGACTACCTCCCCAAGAGCAAGCCATGAGAAAGCATCAGCATAGTGCCCCATGATACCTACCCACCGCCGAATATGTTCTCACTCCTCTGACAGGTGCCACAGTGCCCCATACATGATACCTCTATCCACCATCTCTACCTGAGTCATCCACGGTAACCCCATCGACCTCTCCATAGCTATGTTCTGCTAAGCCCAGCACTACAATAGGTAACTGCATCCAATACCCTTTCACCTCTAATAATGAACCTCGTACAACTCATCATAGAGCTATGCCAGCAGTGTCTAACCCCATCTCATAATCAGGGGTGCCTCTGTCGGACACTCCACCAACCTGAAAACCACCTCCAGCAGGTTCCATGGGAACCTCACACCCAAAGAATTTGGCAGCAACATATTAGAAATGAGGCTCATCAATAATGTGTGCCTCACTCCTAACACACCCCTCTCTAGCCACCATCGTACCAAGATGCTGCCAATCTGGCAGTCGCCCTCTACCCTCTCCACTGGGTTGTCCACACCCAACTCCTCCCCATGCTTGAAGCATCGCGTTAGTATAGCTATCCGCTGGTCATACAACGTCATCCTGATCGGTAGCCCATCTATCAAAATCCACAGAATCTGATAGATGTCCTCCAAAGTCACTGTCATCTCCCCTGTTGGGATATGGAAGGTATTGGTGCAGGATTCCCACAAGTTGATTAGGGCCATCAGATAGGCCCGATCCCCCACCACAGGCTCTAATCGCGTCACCTGCTTGAGCCCAAGGGCATCAAGCCACTCCCAATCCACCAAAGTCAATGCCTCCCTAGCATTGGAGAACACCGTCGGCTGATGGTACCGGCTCTTAACCACCTAAAAAACAAAAACAACAAAAACATTAAAACATGATAAACTGTACAGCAATAACATGAATATACAACAATGCATAAAAAAAATGTATAGCTAAAAACAGTTCAAAACAAACAAAAAATAGTTTGTCAGTACCTAGGGTTTTTTACTCTACGTTTAAACTGATAAATTAAAACAAAAAAAAATAAAAAATAAAAAATAGTTTGTCAGTCCTAGGGTTTTTAACTCTAGTTCAAACTGATAAATTAAAAACACAAAAAAAGTAAAAAACATTTGTCAGTCCTAGGGTTTTTAACTCTAGTTCAAACTGATAAATTAAAAACACAAAAACAATAAAAAAATGTTTGTCAGTACCTACTGTTTTTAAACTCTACGTTTAAACCTGATAAACAAATACAATTTCAAATTCAAAAATCAAAAACATAGTTTGTCAGTTCTAGGGTTTTTAACTCAAGTTCAAACTGATAAATTAAAAACACAAAAATAGTAAAAAACATTTTTCAGTCCTAGGGTTTTTTAACTCTACATTTAAAACTGATAAATAAAAACATAAAACAAATATCAAAAAATAGTTTGTCAGTTCTAAGGTTTTTAACTCAAGTTCAAACTAATAAATTAAAAGCACAAAAACAGTCAAAAACGTTTGTCAGTACCTAGGGTTTTTAAACTCTATGTTTAAAACTGATAAACAACAACAATTTCAAATTCACAAACAAAAACATTTGTCAGTCCTAGGGTTTTTTAACTCTACATTTAAAACTGATAAATAAAAACAGACAACAAATATCAAAAAATAGTGTCAGTTCTAGGGTTTTTAACTCAAGTTCAAACTAATAAATAAAAAACACAAAAATAGTCAAAAACGTTTGTTAGTACCTAGGGTTTTTAAACTCTACATTTAAAACTGATAAACAACAACAATTTCAAATTCACAAACAAAAATAGTTTGTCATTCCTAGGGTTTTTTAACTCTACGTTTAAAACTGATAAATAAAAATAGACAACAAAAATCAGAAAACAGTTTGTCAGTCCTAGGGTTTTTAACTCAAGTTCAAACTGATAAATAAAAAACACAAAAATAGTTCAAAACAAACAAAAAATAGTTTGTCATTACCTAGGGTTTTTTACTCTACGTTTAAACTGATAAATTAAAACAAAAGAAAAAAAAAATAGTTTGTTAGTCCTAGGGTTTTTAACTCTAGTTCAAACTGATAAATTAAAAACACAAAAATAGTAAAAAACATTTGTCAGTCCTAGGGTTTTTAACTCTAGTTCAAACTGATAAATTAAAAACACAAAAATAGTAAAAAAACGTTTGTCAGTACCTAGGGTTTTTAAACTCTACGTTTAAACCTGATAAAAAAATATAATTTCAAATTCAAAAATAAAAAACATAGTTTGTTAGTTCTAGGGTTTTTAACTCAAGTTCAAACTAATAAATTAAAAACACAAAAATAGTCAAAAACATTTATCAGTCCTAGGGTTTTTTAACTCTACGTTTAAAACTGATAAATAAAAATAGACAACAAATATCAAAAAATAGTTTGTCAGTTCTAGTGTTTTTAACTCAAGTTCAAACTGATAAATTAAAAACACAAAAATAGTCAAAAATGTTTGTCAGTACCTAGGTTTTTTAAACTCTATGTTTAAAATTGATAAACAACAACAATTTCAAATTCACAAACAAAAACATTTGTCAGTCCTAGGGTTTTTTAACTCTATGTTTAAAACTGATAAATAAAAACAAACAACAAATATCAAAAAATAGTTTTTTAGTTCTAGGGTTTTTTTTTTTTTGGTAATTAAGGATCAAATTCATTGCAATCGGGTTTTCAAGGTTGACCCAAAACCTTTTACAAAATCAGCTTTGAGCTGTTTCGGAACAAAATCAAATAAGAAAGACTATCTTAGGCAAGAAGAACCCAACAGGAGCCCCCAACTGAAACAGTTACAAGCACACGGCCCTCAGCATTCACCAACCCTCACCTCCGCGATTTCGCAACAAGGCGCGAAAAAGAGACAAGACCAGCCTCCCCGCGATTTCGTGACAAGTCGCGAAAATGCGACATGTCGCGATTTCGCGACAACCGTCGACCAACAGCAACCTTAGCCAGCAACTCCGCGATTTCGAGACAGGTCACGAAAATGCGACATGTCACGATTTCGTGACATCAAATTGCCCTCTGCTTTGCCTGTACGCCCGACCGCAAAATTTTGACAGGTCACGAAAAAGCAACATGTCACGAATTCGCGACATCAAACTGCCACCAGCGGCGGTTCCCAGCATCGCCGCGATTTTGCGACAAGTCACGAAAATGCGACATGTCGCGATTTCGCGACAGCAATCAGACTTCTGCACCGGAGCCTCCTCCACGTCGCGAAATCGCGACATTCTAGCAAAGCGCTCCCCACTGCCACTTTTGGTCGCGAAATCGCGACGACTATCCAACCTGCATCTTTTGGGCGCGAAAACGCGACAAGTCACGAATTCGTGACATTTTTCGGTCAACGCCTCACCTCTTCGACTTTGACCGCGAAATGGCGACACGTCGCGAAATCGCGACAGTTTCCTTCTGAGCTCAACACTGCTTCTTTTAGGCGCGAATTCGCTACATTTTTTGGACAACCCTTTGCCTCCTCGACTTTTGGTCACGAAATCGCGACAACTATCCAGCCTTAGTTTTTTCTCATCACTGCATCTTGTGGGCGCGAAAACGCGACAAGTCACGATTTCGCGACATTTTCTGGTCAACGCGCCACCTCCTCGACTTTGACCGCGAAAAGGCGACACGTTGCGAAATCGCGACAGTTTCCTTCTGAGCTCAACACTGCTTCTTTTAGGCGCGAATTCGCACCAAAATTCGGTCAGCCCCTTGTCTCTTCGACTTTTGGTCGCGAAATCGCGACAACTATCCATCCTTAGCTTTTTTCCAAGAGTGCATCTTTTGGGCGCGAAAACGCGACAAGTCACGATTTCGCGACATTTTTTGGTCAACGCGCCACCTCCTCGACTTTGACCGCGAAAAGGCGACACGTCGCGAAATCACGACAGTTTCCTTCTGAGCTCATCACTGCTTCTTTTAGGCACGATTTCGTGACATTTTTTGGTCAACCCCTTGCCTCCTCGACTTTGATCGCGAAACGACGACGAGTAGCGATATCGCGACAGTTTCCTTCTGAGCTCTACACTGCTTCTATTACGCGCGATAACGCGACAAGTCACGAAATCGCGACAGCAAATGGTCAAAGCCTCTCCTTCTCTGTGTTGACCGCGATACAGCGACACGTCGCGATATCGCGACGGTTTTGAACCGAGGTCATACTTGCCTTTTTTGGTCGCGAAAACGCAACAAAACTGCTTTAAGGGACAGAAAACAGCACTTCCTATTTCCAGACTCCACAGATGCATCAGCATTGGCGATCATTATGGATAAGCTTGTCAACATCACTTGGAACCCCGAGTTCCCAAGTGACCAAACCGTCGGCTTCCACCCCTAAATTGGCTAAGGCATCAGCAGTTTTGTTAGCTTCCCTAAACACGTGCTGGGCCCTTTGCTCATTCCTGGCATGGTAGAGGATCCTAGCCTCTTCGATGACAGTCTTAAACCGCCACGGAGGAATATTCCCGTTGCTTAGAAGGTTTATGATTTGTAGAGAATCTCCTTCAATAATGAGGTTGTCTTCAAACTCCTGAGCCATTTGGAGACCCCTCCAAAGCGCTCTTGCTTCCGCCTCGTTGTTTGTCCTGGTTCCCAACTGCTCAGAAAAGGCCATCACCAGTAAGCCTTGATGATTTCTCACAACTCCTCCAGCCCCTGCTATGCCCGGGTTACCTTTGGAAGCCCCATCAAAGTTAAGCTTAAGCCATCCAGCTGGGGGCGGTTTCCACCTGACATTAACTCTAGGATTGATCTTGGGGGACACGGAATTCTCAACCAGGTCGAGATTTAAAGAGTGGGCGATTAGACTTTCCCAGAGGGGAGGATTGCGAGCTTCAAGAGGAATAAGGTTAACGTTTTCACGGGCGAAGGAAAGGATCTTATTGGTGATGGAGGTGGCATCATTGCACGACTCATGGAAAGCTCTATGGTTTCGTTCAAGCCAGATCTGCCACAGAAAATGATGGAGACAGATTTTCCAGAAAAACTTCAACCTAAGGCTAACAAAAGGATTTGGCCATTGGTGGAAGAGGTCAAGGATGGTGGCTGGTCTGACCCAGCAAATGCTAAAGGCTTGCAATAACCTGTTGAGGATGCTCGAAGAGACCGGGCATTCAAGGAAAATGTGGAAAGTGGACTCCCAATTGGCCCTGCACAAACAACAACGATTAACGACTATCAAACCTTTCCTGATCAAATTGTCAATAGTAAGAATCCTGCCTTGAATCGCCAACCAAGAGAACATAGCAATTTTGGGAATAAGCTTTTTGACCCACACCAACTGAGTCTGAAGAATGGGGTCCTCAGAATCTACCATTAGCAAATAAGCAGATTTGACAGAAAACTGCCCACTTTCGAAAGCTGCCCAAATAATATGATCCTGCCCAGGACTATTGGAGATGAATTGTTGGTGCAATATGCTTTGGATTTCTTCTGACTCTGCTTCAAAACCAGGGATCCTTAACTGTTTCCACCTTAGCCTTCCTCTGTCCTGCCTCATGAAATCAGCAACTTTCCTACCATAGCGATTCTCAGTGATTCTTTTGACCCTAGCAAGGTGAGGAAACTGAGATAACGCTTCATCCTTGGCCCACCTGTCATCCCAGAAACTGATCAGCTGTCCGTTGCCAAGGACCCATCTTAGGCCCTTCTTAATGACCTCTCTGCTGGATAAGATGGCTTTCCAAAAAGCAGACCCTCGTCTGAGCACCGTATCATCAAGGAAGTCGGAGCCTTGAAGATATTTCCTTCTAATAATGGCAGTCCACTCATTCTCCTCGTTGTTAATAAGGCGCCAAGCTTGTTTAGCAACTAAAGCTGAGTTTAGGAGAGCAACTCTTCTCAATCCTAGCCCCCCGAGTTCTTTCGGCCTACAAACCTTGTCCCAGCCCACAAGGTGGATCCTCTGCTTTTCTTCAGATCCAGACCAGAGAAAGTTCTTTTGAATCTGTTCAATTTTTTGGAAGACTCTGGTCGGAGCTCTAAAAATAGAAAGAAAATAGACCGGAATGCTCTGTAAGGAAGCCTTGGTGAGGGTGAGTTTCCCAGCCTGAGATAAAAAGTGTCCTTTCCAACCAGCCAATTTTTTTTGGATTCTTTCAATCACTCTATCCCACATGGAAACAGACGGGGAACCGTAGAAGAGGGGAAGGCCAAGATACGTCGTCGGGAGAGACGCTATCGAACATCCCAAGATGTGAGCTATTCTAGCTTGTCTCTGATTAGGGGTGTTGAGGAAGTAAAGCTTACTCTTGTTGAAGTTCACCTTCTGCCCAGCCGCATCCTCGTAGAGTTGGAGGATGTGCTTAATCCTTTTAGCTTCCACCACAGACGACTGGGTCAACATCAAAGTGTCATCCACAAATTGTTGGTGGCTAATAGGGTTGATGAGAGAGGTGGCTGTGATCCCCGAAATTAACCCTGCATTGCATGCTGATTTAATAGTTCTTCCCAGAGCCTCTGCCACAATGACGAACAACATCGGACTAATTGGATCTCCTTGTCTGAGCCCTCTGTGACTCTGGAAGAACCCAGTTGTCGTGCCATTGACCAAAACTGAGAACCAGGGTTCGGAGATGCACTCTTTTATCAGTCTGACCCACTGAGGATGAAAACCAAACTTCAGAAGAACAGCCGACAGGAAACCCCAGTTAATGCGATCAAAGGCTTTGTTCATATCAAGTTTAAGGGCTAAAACTGCCTTGTTGGTTTGACTAGCAGAGTGCAAAGCTTCATGGACAGTGATCACACCATCCAAGATTGATCTCCCCTTGACAGAGCTGCCTTGGCTAGGGTCAATAATGAGGGGCAAAATTTCTTTCATCCTATTGGCAATGGCTTTTGATAAGATCTTGTAGGACACATTGCATAGGCTGATCGGTCTAAAATCTGCCATGGACTCAGGAGAAGGGCCCTTAGGGATCAGGGCGATAAAGGTGGACTTGAACCCTCTTGGAATATGTTTAGAAGCCTAAAATTCTTTGATAGCAGAAATGACATCCGCTCCAACAATGTCCCAAAAAGCTTGGTAAAAACGAGGAGGGAAACCATCAGGGCCAGGAGACTTCTCAGGATCCATGCTAAACAGAGCTTTTCTAATTTCCTCATCAGTGAAGGGAGCGAGAAGCATACCATTAATGGCCTCATCAACCAAACTCGGAATGGATTGGAGGAGGGTTTTCGAGGCTTCCTCTTTAGATTGGGATTCATCCCCGAGGAGAGCACTGAAGTAAGCAACTGCTTCCTCCCTGATCTCAGTTAAATCTTGGGTTTTGGATCCATCAGCTTTGGTCAACTCTCTGATCTTATTATTACTTCTGTTCCTCAAGGTAGAAACATGAAAGAACTTTGAGTTCGAATCACCGTCCTTTAACCATAAAGCCCTGGATTTCTGTCTCCAGTAAGTCTCCTCACAAGCTAAAATATTATGATATTCTGACAGACTGGTAAGTTCCTCCTTCCTAGTAGCATCATCACTGTTACCATTCTGGATCATGTTGTCAATGACCTGCAACCTTTCCTCCACTTTTCCTTTGTGCTCAAACAGATTCCCAAAAACCTCCTTATTCCAAGATCTAAGGTTATTCTTTACTAATTTCAGCTTTTGAGCAAGAATGAAACCTGAACTTCCGTGACAGGGTTGCTGCCACCAATTGGAAATACTTTCTTTTAAATTCGGATGTCTGATCCACATAGTCTGAAAACGAAAGGGTTTTTTGAAAGAGTTTGACTTTGGGACCTCCAAGAGGATGGGGTTGTGATCGGAGGAAATTTTGGGAAAGGTTTGCAGGGTAGAGTCTCCAAACCCAGCAATCGCCTCCTTGGATAAGAAGAACCTGTCAAGTCTTTCCTGAATCAGTTGGCTTCCCGACCGCCTGTTACTCCAGGTATACTTGGCTCCTCTTAGCCTTACATCCATCAATTGGTTCGAGTTAACAAAATCATTAAAGTCTTCCATACTTCTAGAAGGGAGCCCTGATCCACCCTTTTTGTCTGATGAGTATAGCGGCGTGTTAAAGTCTCCTGCCACCATCCACGGGATGTCATGGAAAGCATCACCCAGTTTGCCAAGAAACTCCCACAAAGAAGCTCTCCCCTGAACAGAATTAGGAGCGTAAACATTGGAACAGATCCACGATCTATTGTTATCAATATTATGGAAGAAAACACTCAACACCCTGTCGTCCTCTTGGATGATACTGCCTTCCACTACCCGGGGGTCCCACAGAACCATGAGCCCCCCGAAAAATCCTCTAGCCGGTAAAAACACCATTTCCCCTTGGCTCCACATCTTTTTTGCTATTGATTTTGACTGGGCTTCGTCTAGTTTTGTTTCCTGCAACATCAAAATTGTTGGATTGAATTGTCTTCTTAGTGAACTAACCACTCTCTGAGTGGGCCTTCCATTGAGGCCTCTCACATTCCATGAGAGAACCTTCATTTAGATTGTTTAGAGTTTTTCCCTTTCCCCCTTCCCTGAGGAGGTTTTCCTGATTTGTTATCTTCGAGCCCTGGGATAACTTGTTGAATCAGAGTTTTCTGCTTACCGCTGGCAATCTCATTGTCAGTCCTTATTCTATTGTGCTCTGCATTTGAGATCCTCCCCTTCTTTCTCTCACAGCCATAATCAATAGGTGACTTAGTCGTACTCCTGGTCTGCTTGGGGCTGAATTGAGGGGGATCTAACTGTTGGAGAACCGGGCTTACGCATTCCTCAAAAGTATCCAATTCTACCATCTCCGTCCTTGAATCTAACTCCTCCATATTTTTCCTGTATTCTCCTGATTTATGAGAAGGATCATCTGGTTGGTTTGGCAGGCTACTGCCTATGATGGTGGGGAGATCTGATTTCGAGAGCACCATCTCCTCCACCCTTCTCCTATATTCTTTGGGGCTTAGCCTTACCTCTCCCTGGGGTATTGAGGGGATGTTTAAAATGGGATTAGAAGGGCCCACCCTTGATGGGGAGTCTAGGGTTTCAGGGAGACCACAATGCCTGTTTCCTTCTTCTGGTTCCTCGATCTCCCCTTCTACTGGTAGATCGGCTAGAATATTAAACTGATTTGAGCTTGGAGATTTAGGGCTTACCTGGTTTTCTTGATCTTTGGTGTGAAGATGCTTATCTTTGCTCTGAGTCGGCCTTGCACCCTGGTTGACCTTCTCCTGGAAAATGTGGTTCTGTTTAAAAGGCCTAAACCCTCCTTTGCCAACAGGGCCTCTTTTTATAGGGGGGTTCCTAGGAAACCCTTTCTCATTTGCATGATTACCTTCAGATCTGAGGATGTCTCTGTTTACTGCTAGAGTAGGGCATTGATTCTGTAAATGGCCTTGTGATTTACATTCAGGGCAGTAAGCAGGCTTGTTTTCATATTCCACCGCCTGATATCTTAGATAGTTGCCATACTCTAGCTCCACAACATTTGGCAGCTCAGACTCAAGATTGGCATTGACGCAGAGTCTTGCATGAGTCATCCTTGACCTAGCCAAGGTTGCATGATCTATGGACACCAGTTCTCCGATCGTTCTGGCGATGCCATGAAGCCAATACTCATTGACAAACTGTGCTGGAAGATTGGGGAGCCGCACCCAAATGGGAGCAGTATTGATATTCTGCTTTTCGGGGTCAAAGTCCTCCCCCCATTTCCTAAGGAAAAGGCTGCGTTTCCCTAGAAACCAGGGTCCTCCAGTGAGAACGCGGTTCGCATCCTCCTCATTGTTGAATCTTAAGATAAAAAACCCCCTGGACAGGGCAACCACCTCCAAGCTACCCACCGTCCTCCATTTGGATAGGGCCCAGGAACGAATAGTTTCTATATCTGGCCTTCCGCCCAGAAACTTACCCACTAAGGAAAACTCTTCCATGGCTAGACATGGCCCCATCGAATCAATGGGTGCATTTACCCTGTTATTTATCGGGATGAGGGGCGGGAGCGAAAGAAAAACGTTCTTTCTCCCCTTGACTGTTTTCGCAAAGGATCGACCTCCTCTCGGACCCACACCGCCTGTCTGGGCCCCTTTGTCCGGGTCTTTTTGGGGAGGGTCGCGCTCTCTCTGGACGACCTCTGCTGCCACCGCTGACCTCCCATCCTCTGGATCCGTGCCTGGATCAGGCTCGAGGGTCCTACCCAAACCCTCAGAGCCATCTCGGCTTTTCCCGCCTAAACCTTTCAAATTCTCTCCGCTGCTCCTCTCCTCCATCATTTTAACACATATTTGATATTGCTTTCTCAAAATTGCATTTATTACTCAGTTCTAGGGTTTTTAACTCAAGTTCAAACTGATAAATAAAAAACACAAAAATAATCAAAAACGTTTATCAGTACCTAGGGTTTTTAAACTCTACATTTAAAACTGATAAACAACAACAATTTCAAATTCACAAACAAAAATAAATTTTCAGTCCTAGGGTTTTTTAACTCTATGTTTAAAATTGATAAATAAAAATAGACAGCAAAAATAAAAAAATAGTTTGTCAGTCCTAGGGTTTTTAACTCAAGTTCAAACTGATAAATAAAAAACACAAAAACAGTCAAAACTAGTTTGTCAGTACCTAGGGTTTTTAATTCTATGTTTAAACTGATAAATAAATTAAAAAAATTAGTCAAAATCAGTTTGTCAGTACCTAGGGTTTTTAATTCTACGTTTAAACTAATAAATAAAAAACAAAAAAAAAATAGTCAAAACCAGTTTGTCAGTACCTAGGGTTTTTAATTCTACGTTTAAACTGATAAACAAAAACAAAAAAAAAAAAAATTCAGTTCCTAGGGTTTTTAACTCTACGTTTAAATTAATCAATAAAAACAAAAAAATCAAAATCAAACTAACAGTTTTTCGTTAACCTAGGGTTTATAATTGCCGATAACCAAAATCCAAAAATCCACATAAAAACAATTTTTCTAAAGCTAGGGTTTTGCTCTCAGTTTAACCTAGGGTTTTAGTTTTAAAAATAATAATAATAAAAAAATGCATTTAAATCTAGGGTTTTTTTTTTTTTTACAAAGTGAAATTACAAAAATTTAAATTAAAACAATTTTTTCTAAGCTAGGGTTTTGCTCTCAGTTTACCCTAGGGTTTTAGTTTTAAAAAAAATATCAAAACATCACATTTAAACCTAGGGTTTCTTTTAACCTTAACAAAATACAAACAAAAAATAACAAACATTTTTTTTTAGCCTAGGGTTTTACCTTAGTTTAAACGGAAAACCAGATTCAAAATAAATTACGATTTTAAAACTGTAAAATAAAATGCAAGCTAACTAAACGAAGATGAGCACTTACCAATATCGCTTGGGCTCCACTGCTCAATCTGGTTTGTGAACTCATGGCTTCAGGAAAAATTTGGCAGCACTTCGCTTCGTAGACTCGACCTCCTCCTCCTCAGAGCTCCAAATCACCAGAAAAATCGAATGCAAATGACGCCAAAACCTAGTTTTGGCCCTTATATAGGATTTTTAGCCTGTAATTGTTCCACCCTGGGACGAGCGCTCTAGTTAGCACTCATCCCACCATGGGACGATTACCAAAATTGTATTCATCCCACCTAGGGACGATTACAGAGCAAAAATTTCAAAAACAACAAAAATGCACAAAATGCACAAAAACAAAGCAATAAAATTGTCCCATAAGAGTGCTTTTGCACTTGACATTATGGGCATGCAAAATAGACGTCGGGGTCACAATCCTCCCTATCCTACTCCCTAAGAAGGCTATCATAGCCGGACCGCTCCACGGGAGGACGGATTGTTGAGAATTTCATCCCCACACGACGTCCCAAAAAGGGTTAACACCCACCCAAAATAGGTCAAAATATTGGGAAACTGCATAAGCATTCAATGGAAAACAACTAAATTCACCCTTACCTAAGTCATCTTGGGTCAAGCGACTCGTCGATTTTCTCATCTCGGTCATTCCCTCATTGATTCGTCGCTTGAGGGGGTAGTCACACTTAGTTACCAATCAATAAAAACACACCCAAACAAATAAATGGCATGCATTGAAAGGATCATTGATAAAGACAATCACGCCCCTACTTGGGGTAGCAAACAAGCAATAATCACAAGCTGATCAAAAACTTGGCATTCATGAATCATGAACTCAAGGTTCCCATAGACAAAAGGTTACGCCCTTTGCCTATTCATGAATGAACAATGTCCAAGATCAAGTAACACCTCACTAAAAAAGGTTAACACTTGAACTAAGTTCCTTAGCTCGTCAGAAGCAAGGATTCAAGAATGCATGCCCTTTCCATACTTGGGGTATCAAAAGTTGGTTAGGTTACTAAGAAACCCTAATCATTAGTGCTTTGGTTACATATTTTTGCTTAGCACTGCACCACGCACAACGTATCCCAAAAATGGTCATCTATAGACACCAAAACAACACCAATCCAATTATGTGACTGCAAACATTGATCGATTTGACATACATAGCCCCTATGGCAGTCCCTAGAGGTTAAACAGTGGTACTAACCACTCCCATAGCATTTTGGAAGGTCAGAGGTCAAATTGGCACCTTTTTAGAACTTTGCTCCCTACTCGTCCCACCCTGGGACGATTACAAACTGGTATTTGTTTCACCCAGGGATGATTAGCAGTATTTATCCCAAGGTGGGACAATTAGTAGGTTTGACTAGAAAAAAGTTAAACCTTGATAGGTCTGCCACTTAACTGCAACTTCAGGACATGCAATTATGAGGAATGACTTCAAATCAAGGAGAGGGACTTCAGTCATGCATGCCTTGAGTATGGAGGTCTCATGCAAAGAGATTCTAAATCAGGGAATAATCTTTTGTCCCAAAATAGGGCAGACAAGTCAAGTGGTTCCCTTGCATGCGCATTCAAACAGAGAGACCCTAGGTCTATAAATTGGTGAGTCCTATCACCCCCCCAAAAAAATAGAGGAGAGCATTTTGGAGCAACAAAGTGCTGCCAAATCAAACCCTTACCCTCATTGTGCTTTTACATCCTTGATCTCTCTTTTGGAAGGGAGGTTATTGGGTGATTATTGGATGCACAATCTGGACCCAAAACCGAATATTTGGCCATAATATCCCACCAAATTTTTTGACACAACCCCATAATAGGTTTTGGACCCATCCCAAGTGGATTGGTGCCGAAATTGAGTCCCAAACGACGGGAGTCCTGCCCCCGGGCGCCCCCCGTACTGTCGCAGTTCTAATCGCCCCATCCCAGAGCGATTAGAATTCTGTGGCAAATTTCATTGAATTTTCTTTTACACTTGATTCTAGGTTACTTACATATGCTATCATTTAAATTTCATGTGATTCTGACAGGTTTTGATCATGCTTTTATCATTTCTCGCTTTCATTAACATGCAAATAACATCATCATATTCTGGGTGATAGAGACCGAATTGGCAAAATATGACCATCTGGGTCATCCCAAAATACCCCATTTTACCTAACCCCAACTTTCTAGGTAATTTGGAGGCCTCTGGACTAAACATTTAGGAGGTGGCTTTTGGATAGGTTATGACAGTCCTAATCATCCCACCCCAAAATGATTAGAAATTTGTGCAAGATTTTTGGACTGTTCCTTTTGCAGTGGCTTCCTGGTAATGCTTTATTGCTTCTGTCAAATTTTTAGCTCATTCAAATGTGTTTAAGTCATCATTTTAATCATTTTATGCATGCACTGACCGCAGGCCCAGGGCATCGCATGTTTCTCTCCATCCGCAGGTGCTACTAATCCTTTTATGTTTCTCTGAACATAGGATATGGACACCAGAGGGGCAGAAAGGAACCATAGACACATTCACGCAAGCGACAATGACATTTGGTCCACCCGTTTTACATGTGGGCACACGGAAGAAAGCATATCAATTTGTGGTGTAATAGAGCTCTACTTAACGCTCCTAGTCCCCAAAAGGGAGGAGACGTATTGTAACCCGATTTTAAAGCGAATTAATAAAAATGGATGTACTCGACATCTGCTTTCTATCTTGTTTCAATGCGTTTATGTTTCTCTCCTTTCATGCATTTCAGTTCGTAGGACTAAGCGTTACGTTTTGCTTTTGCATACATCGCACTTGGTATCTCTGTTTTGTTTTTGTATCCTCATGCTTCCATTATCTATTATGGAACTTTAAAAAATAAGGAAATATATAAATTCTGGGAAGATGGAGTGATTCACTAGCCATAAAGCAAATTGCTTGGATTGAGGGAGCAAATTGCTTGACTTGAGGGAGCAAATTTCTAGCTTAGGATGGAATAAATTACTTCTGGCATACATAGAATTTTTCTCACTTTTTAAAATATGATCTAATTTCTTGACCTTGGTTAATAAATCACTCTTTGTGGATGTAGGAAAATTTTACAAGTGAATTAGGATGATTCACTACCATAGGAGTGACTCATAATTTAAGGATTCAACTTGCATAAATTGAGGCTAGCATCAAGATGCTCTATCCCTTTGTGGCATGAGATATGATTTGGCTTTGAGAAGTGGAGTATAAGTAAGTGGTTAATCTAACAACCAAGGTTATTCTATAGCAAAAGATGTAGTAGATAGGAAATGCCAAAATTCATAGGCCTATTCAGATCCATTTGGATCTTATAGTATGAATATCATCTATGAAATGGATGGTTGAATAAAAAATGGTAGCAACTTTTGCTCCTAATATGGACATAAAATTATTTATAAGTGATAAAGTAGATAATACAATATTTGTAGTGGATTCTATAATAGTAATTCAAAGTTAACTATGGTAAAAACTAGATAGGGTGGGTTTTAAAACCCTGCCCTATGTGGTCAACCACCTCTACACATGAACTTATGATGCATGAGAATTTATTTTTTGGTTTATTGATGCCTTTGTTACCTCAAAAGAAATTTTTGATGCTTGCATAAAATGAAGTTATTCACTCTTGGAACTGAAACGATTCACTTTTTACATCAAACATATTTACTATTGAATGAGTGAGTCACTTTATTTTCTTTCACATTGGAAAAATTTTCAAAACTTTCTAAAGAAAATGGGTAGAAAAGGAAATAAAAAGTGGAATGTTTGAGTTCCTTTCTCAAGGTTTTCACCTGAACTTGGAAACTTCTTTTCTTTTTTTTTGTATTTTTATCTTTTTTTTTTGCATTTTCTATATATATATATATATATACGGTCCTTTTCTTGCAGACACGGAAAAGTAGAAGCATGAATAAAATATGGAAAGAAAAATGAAAAATACTATTACATATTTATAACTAGTTTTTCTCTTTTAAATTCTTAAATTAGAATTAAATTCTTCCCATTGATCAAGATAGGTAACAACATCCTATAAAATTTCATCATACTATGAGAATTATATCCTATGACATCTATTATTTGATATGGTTTATTCCAAAGGGAATCAAACCTTTTTGTTTCCTAAACCTAGCCCTAGATTTGTCCCACCTAAAATTGATAACTACTATTTTGAACTTAAATTTAGTCACCTTATTTTCAAACCACATTTTAACGACCAATTTATGCTATACTAACCATTGGAAAATATTTATGTTTTCTTTTTTTGATACCAATAGAGCATTCAAATGATCCTACATGGGAACAACATTTGTGTAATTAAGATCCAATAATTAAGACATTTGAAAGGAAAAAATCTCAAAATTAATCAACATTGCTTCTTTATCAAAGAGGATATTGTAAGGCATGATCCAATAGAAATTTTAGATGTCATCCTATCTTCCCATAATACTCTTTTAGTTCATGTGCTAGTCCCTTTAGGATTTAGCAATTATTTTATTTAGTATCCTATCCATGTTCTTATTAGTTGAGTCTACTAAATCATTTCCTTGGGGGTGATAATTGGAAGATTTTTTTAATATAAATTCATATTTAAACATGAAGAAAATTACTTTAACCCTAATGAATACTATGGAATTATCAATTACTATTGTTAAACGTACCCCAATTTTGGTGATTATATCTTCTAGAAATTATATAATAGTCTCTTTGTTTGATAACATAACTAACATTACTTTAGTCCACTTCTTGAAATAATTTAAATAGGATCCACTTGTGGTTGAAACTTGAAAAGGGATTGATCTTTTCAGTGAAATCAAGACCCTACTATTGGAATTATTTTATTAAAATCATTGATTTTAAAGGCATGAGGGATTTTATTCTTTTCCCATAAAAATACAATGGTATTTGTTATATTTAACCCACTAAAAGTAGTCAATTAAGTTGGTTGGGAAATAGTATCCCACCCTTAAATTTTTTGAGTTTAGTTTTTGTAGAATAATAATTGCCTTCATCATGGTATTATTTTATCAATATTTGTGTCCTTTATTTTTCCATGCATCTTAGTAATATGTCATCATAGGCTTTATGAAAGGAACCATAATTTAACCAAATGTAATGGATTATTAACATTTGCCTAAATATAAATATTTCTTTTGGTGTTATGCCCCTTGGGACTTGTATAAGTTTCATACACCCTTGGGTATTACCTATCCATCATGCTTATCCTTCTATATCATGTTCTTCCACCAATACTATTTGTTCCTTTGAAGATAACATGGTGAAATTTTCACATAGTTCTCATACTCTTACTAGTTTTATTGGCATAATTTCTATATCAAATGATAGAATTTTTTAAATCTATCCTACCCCCTCATCATACAACATTACAAACCTTACATTTAAATGAACCATAGAAACCATTGTCTTATTGTAGAATAGGTAGTATCTAAATTTATGGAGAGCCTTCATCATAGTGAACACTTATTTTTCTATGAAAGTATATTACTCTTTATAATTTTAAAAAATTTTGGATCATGAAATAAATTGTGTTATTCTTCCTTCTCATATTTCTAGGTTTTTTTATAATGATGGTACTTTCATTAGTACCAAAGATATATAATATATTATCCCTAGAAAAATTTGGATTGATGAAGAATGAATCCTTAGTGATAGCATATTTAATTTCATAGAAAGTTTATTTTAATTTTTTAAACAAATGTGACATCCATTTATATCATCATAATTATAGGTTGAACCAACTATGCAATGATAGTTGTAAATTTGATCATAAATTAAATCAGTCCAAGGAATGCTCTAACACCTTTGATTGATAAGAGTAATGATAACTCTTGGATTACAATCAATATCAATGGAAAATCCTTCTTTCAATGCTATATGACCTAGGATATTTCCTTATTTCCTAATATAAATGGACATATTATTATTTAATGAGGTTGCATACTCCCTATATCTTTTTAAAAAAAATCTAGATGATTGATGTCCTTTCATAATTATTTAGAAAATATAGTCATGACATTAAAGTATATTAGTATGATCTCATCTATTAAGCTAGTGAAAGCAATATTAGTTGATCTCTATAATATTTCCCTTGCATTATATAGCCAAAAAGATATCCTTTTATAATTATAAGTCCCTAGCTTTATGGTGAAAGTCATCTTGTGCTAGTCATCATCCTTGACCCATATCTAATTGTATCTACAAAATCCATAAATCAAATACAACATTTAGGACTATGCAAATTTCTATAGGGTTTGGTTTATTGATGATAGAGAAGAATGATCCTACAAAGAAGCTCTATTCACATTCTTAAAATCAACATAGTTTTAAATCTTGATTGTTCTTGCACATAAGAACAAGGTTTGCCAACCATGTAGAATGCTTGATAGAAAATGTGATTTGGATTTGTAGTAGTTTAAATATATCTTTCTTTATCATTATAGGCACCCAATTTTATACACTTCAAACATAGAATATTTAGTGCTTTAAAAACAATGAAATGGTTGGGATTTTAATATTCACTGCAAATCTTCATATATTTACAAACTAATATTCTATCAAAATATACTCAAAAATATATTTCTAAGAAGTATATACATATGTCTATAATTTGATGGTAGTCAATGCTCCAAATTACCTTGTACCACCTTATAGCACCTCATCATTCCTTATAGCAAGTTTGAATGCTACAAGTCTCATAGTGTGTCATATTGCCTTATAGTACCTTTTAGCAATTTTGAGTGCTAGAATCCTTATGGTTCCTCATATTTCTTTGGAGTACCTCACAGCAAGTTTAAATGCTACAAGTCTTATAACACGTCATAATGCCTTATAGCATCTTGTCTCAACTTCAAAGTACTACACATCCTTGTAATGATTTGTAATAAGCTTAGTAGTATCCCCATTGGGATCAAACACCATGAATTTAAACCTATAATATCCTTGGCTATTTCAATTATTCCAATCCCCTCAATGGAAATGATTTCTAAGTTCAACCTTCTACCACTCAATTATTTAATCCCAATGGTCATGCTATCCATATTGGCATGGAAGATACAAATGATATCAATTTGATTGATGGTATCTCTCTCCCTAGCATGAGTAAATTCCTAAGGGTGCACCTCTCATGCATGCCCTATTGTACATATGAAAATGAAGGATAATACCTCTCAAACATACCCCTAAACCTATTGCTACTCTCTAGTAGACACATGACTCTTTACCCGTGGGCTAGCATGTCCTAAGATATAGAAGGAACAAAATCATTGGGGTGTGTGTCTCATACATACCCCAATTCCAATCCTTCCATCATGACCATGCCTTCTAGTGTCTAAGCATATGAACATGCCCTAATGCAAGCATGCCTAGGTATCCATGTATCATGCATTTTGACCCACAAATCATGCCTAGGATCCATTTTATACTCATTTACCATCTAATACATCCCTTAGGAAAGTATATATGCATCCTCTAAGGAGGGAAAACAACAAAGATATTAAAGTATCAAAACACTATTTGAATTGCATTAGAAATTACAAAAGTACTAAAATTATATCAAGATTTCCTTGTTCTCGCTTAGTTGTTATTTCTCTATCAAATAACTTGCTCAATATCCACTCTTCTTTTTTGTAAATAAACCTTATAATTTAGTCTATCAAGCCATTAAATATGATTAGCATAGAACATTTTTACCCATGGCCCTAGCTATTGGTAGGCCCTCATTAAGCAAACAATAAAGGAGACAAATTATGGCTTCTAGGTTGTACCTTCATTTATTTATCTTTACTTATTTGGTGTACCTCTATTTTTATTTAGGGAATTTTTTTTGGATATTTATTTAACACTAAAACCTACTAATAATACTATAGGCATCTATTAACCAATAGCTCAATATTTATTTGCTACTAGTGCTTGTAATTAGCCCTTATTACTAGGTGCTTTAGGCTTACTTTTATCTAGCACTTTCAAATAAAAAAAAAAAAACTTTGATTTTTGCTAGCACTTGTTGATAACACTTTTATCTAACATCTTTAGCTTGTCTCTTAAATAGCACTTGGTTCTAGCACCTACTACTAGTCTCATTAGCCTTGTGTTGCTAGCACTTGCAATTAATCCCATTTCCTTTACTCTTAGCTAGCACTAGTAGCTAGTACTTACATCTAACCATTCTAACTCACTTTTAGATAGCATTTGCTTATAGCACTTATTATTGAGTGTTTCTTATATTTTTTAGCTAACATCCCTACACTTTATTATGTTGTTACTCTTAGTCATTGTTTATCTTAGCTATTTTATTTTTTTACTATTGTTACATTTCTATCTTTGCATTTAGAATATTAACTATTAAGAGCACTTTGTTGTCATTTTATTCATTTGGCTATGACTTTGTCCAATTTATAAGTGTTAAATTTTATTTTATTTTTCACTAACAATGTATATTTTGTTTGCATAATAATTTCATGCTATATTTTATTTTTACACAACACCTTAAAAGGAATAGGGTTCTAAAATACTAATCCAAAAAGTTTCATATATCTTCTTGGATCAAGAAGACCACTCTATGCTCATATCTATTTATTTCTATCTATTTTGGTAGGTTTTATAGCTATTATAGGTTTATACTTACTACCTAATGTCATTATGAATCTCTTTATGATTTTTGTTTTTATGATGTTATAGGTTAGATATTGTTTGTTGTTTCATCTTAAGCCATTTTCTTTCTTTTAGGATCCAATCATGATATTAATTCTATAAATGGATTGGTTTGGTACAATATGGATGAAGACCCCTCACTCCTCCTAGGTCCTAAAAATTTTCAATTCTCATATCTTAATAAATATAAAAATCCTAACCACAACTTCCCAAAACATAATAGATCTTAAAAAATATCACATTTAAATTTGCATTAGTCTACATTGATATAATGTTCATCCAATTGCTTGAATATATATTGCATGCTTGTATTATGTTTTATTTTCATATCTACTTGTATGCATATGCTTATCTCTGCTTGGATTGCCTATTGCATAATTGAGTAAAGAAATTTGTGATGATTCAAATGATTATCCTAGTTAGGATAGTTCATCATTGCATTGTACTTGTAATAGGTGGATGATGCTAGAAAAATCTCCCAATCTCCATTTTATTTATTGATACTAGATCCACATAATTATCATATTAATCCAAAAATCAAATATTACCTCTATATCCTTCTATCTTCAAAGCATCATAGCTCACTATAAAACACCTTATAAAACTGGCAAGTGATAAGACATGTTGGTCCAACACCCCATAGGGATATAATTCCTTGTAAACACTTCAAGTGATGGAAAAATGATGTTCTATGAACTTCCTAGGCTTGTAAGTGGACTAAGCATGATCCCCTTATCTCAATTAATTAGTGCAATAGACTTTCTTCTATATAATTAATGGGCTACATGATTTATGTTGACTATCCACAATATAATAACCCTATACATTCATCCTTATTCTCTTTTAATAACAAACAAGCCACAATAATCCATGATATTATAGCCCTACTGATATCTCCTAATTCATCAATGGGTTATATTATTGATTCCATGATCATTTTTGTATGATATCCCTATCTCTCCCCTTTCTTCTATCCCACCTAGGGGCAAAAAATACTATAAATATAAGTGCTCTCTCCTAAACTAGAGGTATCATATTCATACATATATATTTTCCCTTGGGTGAATACACATCCTTCCCCTTGAGGTACTCATACATCATGTATTCTTATGCACATGCACATTATTCCCCTTAGAAACATACATATTAAGATCCCTTGGGAACATACACACCATGCCCCCTTGGACACATACATGTCAGGCCCCCTTGGGCACATACATATCATGCCCCTTGGGTACATACATATGAGACCCCCTTTGGCACATACGTATGGAGCCCCCTTGGTCACATACATAAATCCCCCTTAGACACATAACAACATGTCCCCTTGGACACATACATATTTTACCCCTTTGGGTACTTATATAACAGGTCCCCTTGGACCCATACATATCATGCTCCCTTGGGCACCTAAACAATCACATACCTTTAGACTACATATACATCAAGCACCTTGGGCACATACACATCATGCCCCCTTGGGCACATACACATCATGCCCCATTGGAAATATACACATCATGCCCCCTTGGGCACAAATATATCTTGTTCACTTAGGTACTTATATATCAAGTCCCATTGGACCCATATATATATCATGCCCTTTGGGTAGCTATAATATCATATCTCTTTGGATATACATGCATCATGTCCCCTTGGGAACATACACATCATTCTCCCTTTGACATATACATATCATGTCCTCTTAGATACATCATACATATAATATATCATTTTGATATGTCTTGAAGCTTCCTAAGCACTTATCCAATAATCAGGCTAAAAGGCCATCACTTAGGGGTATATCTTACTTGTATCTTATATCATATCAAGCTAGAAAAAATTCCCTTGTGCAAGCTAATGAAATTCCCCTTAGGAAATATATCTCCTATGCCATATCAAGCTAACAAAATCCCTCCTAGGTAAGCTAATGAAATTTCCCTACACAATCTAATGAAAGTCCCCTTGGGTAATCTGTCTCTTGTATCATATTATATTAAAAAAATACCCTTTGGGTAATCTATATCCTATATTATACTGATATAATTAAGATCCCCCCAGGAAATCTAATCAAAGTGCCCTTGGAAAATCCATATCTTGTATCATATCAATATAACAAAAGTCCCCTAATAAAGCTAACAAAAATCCCTTTGAGTGAGCTAATGAAATTCCCCTAGGCAAGCTAATAAAATTTCCCTTGGGTAATCTATCTCTTATTTCATATCAAGCTAACAAAATTCCCCTTGGGTAACCAAAATCCCCTGGGTAAGCTAATTAAAACACCCTTGGGTAATCTATATCTTGTATCATATCAAGCTAATAAAATTCCTCTTGGTAAATATAACTAAAGTCTCCTTGAGCAATATATCTCTTATATCATATCAATATAATTAAAGTCCCCTTGGGTAAGCTAACAAAATCCCCCCTGGGTAATCTTTTATATCTTTTATATCATATTAGACTAATGAAAGTCCTCTATAAAAGGTAAGTCCATCCTCTTGGAAAATCTAACTATCTTTATGTAAATTTGACTAAGTCCTCTAAGAAAATATGACTAATTCCTCTAGGTAAGGCTTACTAATTCCTTTGGGAAAATCTAACTAGGTCCTTTGGGAAAAATAAATATATCTCTCTCTTTTACATCTTTCTAGAATCATTTTTCAACATCAACCATCCACTCTTTCCCAATCCCTTTCATTTTATTCAACCACATATACTATCAATAACCTATCCCTTAATTTCATCTCATTAATTAAGTTGCAACTAATTCATCACTACAAGCCAGACTACAAATCTCAGAATATTTTGAACCCTATAGCATTACAAACCTCATAGCATTGCAAACCTTACAATGTTGAAAACCTTGACATGCTAAAAATATTACAACATGACAAACCAAACCATAAAATACTTTGAAACTCATAGTATTTTAAAACTCAATATGTTGTAAACCTTGTAGTGTTGTGAGCCTTGAATTATTGCAAGTAATATATGATATGAGCACTATACAATGCAAGAGTTCCTACAAGTATTGTACACATGGTATCTTAGTTCTATAATACCTCACACTTCTTGACTTCCAAACATGATCACCATAAATGTTAATAAGGTTATAAAAATTAACCATAGATGCATACACAACTTATTTAACCAAAATAAATGTATAACAAAAATAGTTATTACTCAAATAACAAAACAACTACACAATCTAAAAATATAGAAAATAAATTTATTTTCATTTCATCATTATTACATATAGTAAAATTGGCCAATAAATTTTTTTGATTGATTGAAAAAAGGGGTTTTGAAAGGGTCCCCAAATATTTTACAACCAAATATGAGCCTAAAAAAGAGGACAACAAGATATATTTCTAAAATCTACAAAGAGAAGAGTCGTCAGGATCCGACAAAAAGGAGAGGATCCTAGGAACAAACAAAGGGAGAGAAAATGCAATAGATAGCTATGGTCCAAAAAATAATGGGGAGAGAGAGTGGTCCCCCAAAGTTACTCATATTCAATTCCAATAGTAGGGGCATCCACCATGTCATCAAAATTGACATCACCATATTTATTCTTGTAGTTCTCTAGGAAGATGGTAACTTTTTCTACATAAGTGATAGACATATTTCCAACTCTGTACAAATAGCTAATGATATTAGTCAAGGATTGGAGGTAACCATAGTAGCTTGGAAATGATATAGCAATTCTTGACAAAGGGGATTTCGTAGCTAAGGAAATTCTACATTGCATGGTCATCCTTCAAGAGAGAACGTAGGAGAGAAGACTTTGCCATGATTGTTTGAATGAAGGATGGGTATGGAGTCCCATGAGCCTTCATAATTTTACTCCAAAGTGACTTGTATGGAAGAGTGGCTTCTTTTATTTACCTAAAATTATAGGCATTTGGACTACCTCTGGGATTTATTCCTATCTCTAGGGATCATTGTAACCCCACAACTTTGGCTTAATTCTTTTTTATTTTAACACCCTTGTGCATTGTGATGAGCCCCGAAAATGCTCATTTTTTGTACCACTTTCCTTATAAAATAATGACACTTATTTTTATAGATGTATATGTTTTATGAAAATTATATATATATATATATATTTTTTATTTATATATATTTAACAGTTTATTCTACATGTTATTTAATATTTGTCTTTAAGTGTATTTTGTGTAGATTTTGTGGAAATTGTTGCATTTTGGCATGTTTTCATCGAGGTCCCACTCGGACCTGGCACTTGCGATTTCATGAAGGTAAAACATCTATGGTACATCGGTGTGAAGTATGAAGTCAGGCACCCAATTCCCTTTGAAGCGCCTGACTTCCGTTCGACACTTAACTGTTAGGCACCTGCTTCCCGTTAGGCGCCTACTTCCCATTAGGTGCCTGCTTCCCGTTATGCACTGACTCCCATGTTGGCGCCTACTTCCCAACTTCTACAGACAAGGCGCCTGCTTCCCGACTTCTACAGACGAGGCGCCTGATTTCCACTAAAGCCAAATTCCAGCATGACTCTGTGGTCGGCAGAACAGAGCGAAATTTTAGCAACAAGCATAAATGGAGTTTCAACATTGAAACCGGACAAGGGACGACGTCAAAGATGACTAGCCACCTATTTTCTAGCTGCTACATGAAATATTTATGTAAATCAGGTAAAACAAATATCAGATATATTCTAGAAATAGAATATGCTGAAATAGCTCACCAAGCTCGATATTTTACTCGATTCCTTCATTCATGCAAGTGGTTGTAAAAGAGAATCATATTTTCTATTTGTTTTCAAAATTGTAATAGGGTGTGGCCACATATCTTATAAATATGTAGGCCACCCCTGAAGATAAAAACCCCTAGATTTTTCCTATAAATTCTTTGCTGCAATTGTTAATAAAACATTTCTAAGTTATTTCCTGTTAAATCGTCTAAGCATCCGGTGAAGATTTAACGTGGGCAGAACCTATTGGAAGCGTGGGCCCACTTACAATAGAGTTCTTCCCTTACTTTCCCCTATTTTCTATTATTTAATTTTCTATAGATTAATTTATTTTCCTATTATTTTCCCCTATTTTCTATGATTTCTAGCAAAGTACTATTTTAATTTTTGTGTGCATTTTAGTCCTATTTTCATAAATGTAGGATAGATTATTGGTTTGGAATTTAGAATCAAAACTTCAATGAACATCAAACACCCCCCAAACCATAAATATGAGGGACTCATCTCTGAAGGAGAAATTATAAGCATATATTATGCACGACTGCTCACAAGACTACGAGCTACCCCGGGTTGACAATTAAATGGAGGTAATTAATTGAACCATAGAAAAACTAACCAATGTTTTGCCCAAAATTTTGGTACCATTTTTAGGGAGTAGCCATTGTAATTTCCTAGTTCTGAAGGAAGCATAGTAGCAGTAGTTTAGACTGCTTTCTCCAGAAACCTTCATCTGAAACTTTGTATGAGTCCACCTAAGAATAGAGGACCGGATGGTCATTTTGTCAAAAACAAAGAAGTTGTTTCTCAAAATCCTTATGCTTTAGTAGAATCTGAACCTGAGACTAAAATACCTCCATCACAATCTCCACCTATGCATTGGTGAGAACACCCACTATTTGCACAGGATCCTTCTAAAACAATTCAGCAGAATCTTAGAGCAGGATCGAAGATAAGTAGAGTTCAATCTGAGGAAGATTTACTGAATATCGAATGCTGGCAAGTAGTATTAGATGGAACAATCTCAAATACTGACTTATCCATCCTTCTGAAGGATAAAAGAAATGAACTAGAAGCATTGACAGCTGCTCTAAATGCAACCGATGTAGAAACTCCAATAGCAGATAGAATGGTAGAAAATCTAGAGGAAGCATCCACTAGTTTTAGTTTTCCAATAGGAGAGGCAGGAGGAGATCACAAGATGAAGCACATCTCTCCTGCCCACCTTCCAACCTTTAGAGGACTACCAATAGAAGATCTAGATCTGTTCCTGTTTAAATTTGATGTTTTATGCAGATCTGTGGATTACACCATAGATGCTCAAAAACTAAAATTATTCCCTTCCACCCTTGATGATTCAGCTTTGCATTGGTTCATCAGCTTGGGGGATAAATGGATAACTACCTGGGAATAGTTGAAGAGACTTTTCCTAGATCAGTATCAAGATTTTGGTAGAGCACGAGATGCAAGAGAAGAAGTCCTAGACATGACACAAAAGGAAGGGGAATCTATGGAAGAATATTGGGATAGGTTTAGCTTTAATTTGCAAAGATCACCCCATTCAAAACTAGGAGATAGGTCCCTAAGAAGCATTTTTCTGAAAGGACTAATAAATGAATCCTTGGAAGCCTTAAACATGATCTCTGGAGGGGATATTTACCAACATCAAATGGATGATATTCGATAGTTGTGTCAAAACTTTTCAAGAAGAAAAGGTAAGTTGACCCCTAGAAATGTTAAGCAATCAACCACTATCACTAAAATAGAAATAGGCAATATGCTTGAGGACCTTAAGAGTGAGATGTTATCATCTCTTGCTCTTCAAATGGATACCCTTCTACTTCAAAAAAGAAGTAGGAGAATGAGGCAACATTGGCCTACTTCTATCCTAAATGCAGAGGCAAACACCCTAGAAATGAGTGTCCAGAAAACAAAGTTTGTGTATGTGTTGTCTATAAAAAGGATCATAAAACCAAGTTGTGTCCATAGTTAATGAAATCTAAAGAGGAACCTGAAGTAACAGAAGCATACTTCATGGGTAATAGGAGAAACTAGCAACAATCTCCTATGGGTAACAACATGCAATCAGGAATGCCATCTTATGGGGGCAGCAATTACCAAAACCAAGGTCAAGCCCAACCACCCAATATGGGTTGGTATGGGCAACAACCTTGGAATCCATTTCCCCAAGGAGAAAATCCTTACAACCCTTACCCTTGGATGCAATGCTAGTAGCCTGGGTAGTAGTGGAGAAACCAGAATGCTTGGAATCAGTATCCATAACATCCTACTCCAGCTCCACTACAACCAAGTCTACCTACTCCTCCTACTTCAAGAACTCCTCAGTTACCAGCACAGCCTACAACAAATCCAAACAACAAATAACAGCCAACCTATCAGATGGAAAATGAGATGTACCCCATGTATAATATTAAGGTAGATTATGATCCGATCCAGTTACGATCAGGAAAATAATTAGGTGTAGAAGTCACTCCTCTTGTAGAAGAAGAGGAACACATAGAGATAGGAAAAGGGGAATCACCCCTTATAGAGGAAGTAGAAGAAGAATCAACACTTGTAAATAACAAATAAGGGGTTCCACCTTTTCCACAAAGGTTGCAGGAACCCAAGAAACCAATACAAATAGAGTTTGATATTCTCTCTAGTTTAAAAAACTTAACGGTCACAATCCCTCTCTTTCAAGCCATCAGAGACATACCTATCTATGGTAAGGCCATAAGAGAGTTGTGCCTCAAGAAACCAGGGAGGAAACCAGCTAAATCAATTAGTTTGGTAGGTCAATTAGCTGACCTTATGTTAGGGAATACCTATAACTAGAAGTACTTAGATCCAGGAAGCCCTGTGTTAACTATAAAAATAGAGGGTTGTGTTTTACCCAATACACTAGTAGATTTGGGGGCTGCCATCAATGTCATGCCCTAGGAGACCATGCAAAAATTAAAATTGACTAATCTGAAGCCCACTAAAACTATGCTACAGTTGGTAGATAGGTCTATAGTGCTCCCTAAGGGAATGCTGGAAGATATCACTATTACAGTGGATGCATGGGAGTATCCAACAGATTTCTTAGTGCTACAATCCAAGTCTGGGTTAGGTGGATACCCATTAATCTTAGGTAGACCTTGGCTGGCAATAGATTGATGCTTACATAAGCTGTAGAGATGGGAAAATGACCATTTCATATGGTCATAATATAAAGAAACTAATCATACATCCACCTGCACAGTCTACAGATTTGTTGGGAGAACCTGAGAATGAGAGTCAAAATATTGGTGGTCTATCAATGATCCAACCTATCATGACACTTGATGAGTTGGGAGATGAAAATGATGAGGATAAGATGATATCTCACTTTTTTTAGGGAGAACCCTCCTATCCTCCTCTTGAGTTGCCATTAGTGGGAGGAAAAGACCACCATATTCAGCAAATAGAAGTTGCACCTAGTAGAATGTTGAACATAGATAACAAGTTGATAGTTGAACAACAAACCAAACTAAAACAAACATTGGAAAAACATCAAGATGCCTTTGCTTGGGAGTATTCTGACATGAGAGGAATAGCTCCTGAGACCTGTACTCATAGGATATATCTGGAAGACCAGGTTAAACCAGTAAGACAACCATAGAGGAGAATGAACCCAACTATGAAAGAAATTATCAAAATAGAATTACAAAAACTCCTCATAGTTGGATTCATCTACCCCATTTCAGATAGTGAGTGGGTATCACCATTAGTGGTGGTGCCCAAGAAGAATGGAAAGTGGAGAATTTGTGTTGATTATAGGTTGCTGAACAAAGCAACTAAGAAAGACCACTTCCCTTTACCCTTTATAGATCAGGTCCTTGACACCTTAGCAGGCAAGAAGTATTTTTCTTTCCTGGATGGGTTCAATGGATACAATCAGATCCAAATAGGGGAAGAAGATCAAGATAAAACCACCTTCACTTGTCCATGGGGGACATTTTCTTACCGAGTTTTACCATTTGGTCTATGCAATGCACCTACCACCTTCCAGAGGGTAGTTCTAAGCATTTTTCTGACATGATTGGAGAGACTATGGAGGTATACATGGATGATTTCATTGTATATGGAGAAACTTTTGAAACTACCATAGAAAATCTAGAAAAGATACTTAAATATTGTGAGGAAACTAACCTATCCCTAAGCAATGAGAAATGTTATATGTTGATGTAGGAAGGGATAGTTTTAGGACATCACCTTTCTGTAGATGGGATCAAAGTAGACAGAAAGAAAATAGAAGTCATCCAAACCCTGCCTACTCCCAAAATATAGAAGGATATTCATAGTTTCCTAGGATCAACCGGTTACTATAGGAGGTTTATATCAGACTTTAGAAAAACTTCTAAACCTCTTACCACATTGTTAACTAAGGATACAAAGTTTATCTGGACTGAAGAATGTGAACAAGCATTCAACACCTTAAAGGAAAAACTAATTACTGCTCTAGTGCTGAGAGGTCCAAATTGGACCATACCTTTTCACATATATGTTGATGCATCTAACAATGCAATAGGCTTAATATTGGGACAGAAATATGGTGATGATTTTTATGCCATCTATTATGTTAGTAAAAACCTCATAGGTGTTGAATTCAATTATACTATCATAGAGAAGGAGTTTCTTGTAGTAATACATGCTCTTAACAAATTTTATCATTATATCATAGGATATCAAGTTTTTGTACACACTGATCACTCAATGATTAGATACTTGACAAACAAACTTGGGATTAGTGGTAGAATTATCAGATGGTTGTTGCTTTTGTAGGAATTTGATGTGATAATAGTGGATAAGCTAGGAAAGGACAATGTGGTAGCTGATTTCTTATCCAGATTAACACCTCCAGACTATGTAGCTATAGAGGACCAATTTCTAGATGAGCATTTGTTTGCTCTGAATGATCAGATACCCTGGTACATAGATATGGCTAATTATTTAGCCATTGGTAAAGTATCCCCTACACTTTTACCTCATGAAAAATAGACTTTAATTGAGAAAAGTGTAGATTTCTCATGGATTGATGGGTGCCTATTTAAAATAGGGCCTGATCAGCTCATGAGAAGATGTGTTGCTGGGAATGAAATAACTAAAATACTGAAGGCTTGCCATGATGAACCTTGTGGTGGCCATTTTGTAGGAAAAATGACTACATATAAAGTGTTGCAGGTTAGTTATTACTGGCCTTCACTATTCAAAGATGCAACCAAGCATGTGAGCCAATGTGATCAATGTCAGAGGATGGGGAGACCTACTCTCAGAGATGAGATGCCACTCCAACCACATGTTCACATTGAGCCATTTGATAAATGGGGGATGGACTTCGTAGGACCCATTAATCCATAGTCAGGAGGTAAGAGGTATATCCTAGTTTGTACTGACTATGTGACTAAGTGGGTTGAAGTGCAGGCTTTGCATGATTCAAAGGAGAAAACTATAGCAGATTTCTTGTATTCATAAATTTTTACAAGATTTGGGGTTCCAAGGGAGATCACAACTGATCAAGGACCTCAGTTTACTTCAAGGATGATTCAGGAACTCATGCAACAATACAAAATCAGGCATAACAAAACCACTCCCTACCATCCATAAGTGAATGGGCAAGTTGAGGTGACCAACCGAGAGTTGGAAAATATCCTAACAAAGATAGTGCAACAACATAGGAAGGACTGGGCTACTAGATTACCAGAAGTAGTGTGGACCTACAGGACCACCTGGAAGACTACTACTAGTTTCACACCATTTTAGTTAGTCTATGGGAAGAGTGTTATGATGCCTATAGAGTTTGAAGTCAAAACACTTAGGACTACTATAGAATTGAATATAAACCTGGATGATGCATAGAAAGAATGAATTCAATAGCTTAATCAGTTGGATGAATACCACCTTGATGCTCTATAGAAAATAGAGATCATTCAAAAATAAAGGGCCAAGTGGCATGACCGCCACACCAGGCCAAAGTAGCTTAAAGTGGGAGAATGGGCATTACTATATGATTCTCGATTCTAGGAAAGGAAAGGTAAGCTCATGCAACATTGGATGGGGCCATATGAAGTGACTAAAGTCATCAACAATGGGGCTATGAGGATCAAAACAATTGATGATAGCAACATTACCTTAATAGTCAATGGCCACCACCTGCATCCATACCATGTGTCTGAAGCATACATGATTGAGTCTAGATTAGGCATGGGGGAGACCCTAGTTGATTCTGATTTTATCTTGAGTCAGTAATATGTGGACCTAGTCCACATAGTCCCAAAGATAATTATTCTTTCAAAGTTTTTCTTTTTTTTAGTTGTATTTTTGTTTTGTAGGAATGATGCCCTAAGTGCAGTTGTTAGGCAGCCTAGGAAACCTAGGCCTAACAAGCATATGATCCATGAACCTGCACCTTCCAAGATTTCTAGGAGAAATTTCTTGTAGTAGGAGTAGCTTGTCCCCACTTAGAGAGGGGAATACTAAACCTGAATCTGCACAAGAGTGTTTGGATTGGTCTTTATGGATAATAAAACACTCAACTGTTGGTTTAGGGGTGGATGCTGATTTTGTTCCTAATTCTTCAACTAGAGCATTGAAAGGCCTGATCAACCTTACAATGCATATACGAGGAAAATTCAGCACCCGTTGAATAAAGAGAAGCACCTATTTTCCATTTTTTTATGGGAAAGGTGTCTGATTCCCATTTTATGATAGAAGGTGCCTGATTCCCATATTATGACTAGAGGTGCCTGATTCCCATACTATGAAAAGGAGGTTCTTGATTCCCATTATATGGTATAGGGTACCTGACTCCCAGTATGTTAAGGAGATGGTGCCTGCATCCCATATTATGGTAGACCGACACCTGATTTCTAGTTTTTCCAAGAAAAGGGTGCCTGACTTCCATTTTTTGGGACAACGACACCAAATTTCCTATTAAAAAAAAAGTTTGAGTTTGTATAAAGTTTGTTTTATAAGTATGACACCTAAAAGTTAGCAAAAATGTGTCTACTTCCATCAAACAAAACATTGGGATGTGGCCCAAGCCACGTCAGCACCCCATGCACGTGCAAAGTCAAATCTATCATGGATAAAATTAAAATTTGACATCCACCAACTTCCAAGGAGGGGATGTTTGTCATCCCATGAAGATATGTTTTTCCTAACTTTTATTTTGAATTTTGCAGGATGTCTCGAATAAGTCATATTGCAGCTATCGAGAACCAATCACGTGGAAGAGAATTCATTGTATGGGAAATATGGCCATCATTGTCCATTGTGGTTTGCCTAGTCATCAAACACCAGCCAATAGCAATGCACCATGGATATCTGTGCATATACACCCATGGAACGAATTTAGGTGCATGATTAAATTTTCTGTTTTATGTCTATATTTTTTTCATATGCATGTGTGTCTATGGAAAAGTGCTAGCACAACCCCCATTATTGTCTTAGCCACCTGAATAACTCCACTTGGAACTATGCTACGTGTCATGGCTCTGATTGGTCAATTGCTTATGGTTATCACCTCCGCACAATCGGGCACATGCTCGAAGGAAAATTACCATGGATAACCATAATCACTTTTGATTATGGTAATTAACTACCTGTGTGCAAGAAAGTAACTATTTTAAAAATTTCTTAACAACTACTGTAAAGTTACCTATAGAAAGAAAAAAATAGAGTGTGAAGTGTTGTAGCAATTCAAGAGAAAAACTAGAAGCATTGCCAAGTGAATTGTAAACCAAGGGAAAAGCATGGGGGGAAGATCAAAGAACCATGATCTCAAGAAAAGTGAACCTACCGACTGCTCAAGGATTTTTATAGATGTGCAAACCCAATTTGATGTTGTAGGATGGATGGAGTATTATCAACTGGTCATTCAGGGCTAGGATGTAGTGGTAGCTAATGAATTTATAGCATCCATGAGGGATGGGATCGTGCACATGTGAGGGAGATTCCAATCACTAAATATTATATCACCAGAGTTACGGGTCTCCCTCTAATAGGGGAGCACATGTACAAGGAATATAACCTCACTCTCTATGCATAAATATTCTTTGGGGGACTTATCGAGCACTTGACACATGCTAGTTTGCCCAAATACCACATCCTCGAGCTCTAGAGGGCGGTCTTCGAATAGATCATGTGATTCTTCACTTGCTCTGGTAGGTACTCCACATTGAGTGTAAATCATTTTTACTTTCTCAATCACATACTACATGGGGATAAAATCAATGTCCTACATTACCTTGCATGCACCCTCAAAGATGAGGCCAAATGGTACCAGGCAGGCACAACATCTACCTTGGCTCACCATGGCCTAATTTTGGCCCTGGTATGATATGCAAAGTCACATAGAGATGTGATAGTTGAGGAGACCAAGGGCACTGATGTAGTTCTAGGGGCACAAGAAGAGGGGGAGGTGCCAATACATGATGAGTAGTCAGCCCAAGAGGTGATAGAATGAGAAGAGATGATGCCTGCATCCCAGCCTATAAAAACTATATGGGAAGTAGGACAAGCCTCATCCCCTATTTTTCCCCAATTTTATGAGGAAGTAGGATAGGCTTTGTCTCCCACTGCCCCTCAATTTGATGATGAGGTAAGGCAAGATCCACCAAGCCCTACTTCCATGCCAATTTCCACCAAGACTCAAAGCAGAAGGATGAAGGTATCTAGGGTGGTTTCGAGCTCATCAGATGATGAAACAATGATCGATGAGCTTAATAGGGAAGAGTACCTAGCCTATATTTTATAAGATATTTCCAAGGGGTAAACTCCTCAATAGGAGGTTGCAGTAGAATATTTGCCATAGGAGGGCCAGGAGGAAGATTTGTAGCAACAATTGTAGGTATTGAGAGAGCAGGCTTCCACTTGGGAAGCCAAATACAGAGAAGAACGGACTCTATTTCAAGAGTCTAGGAAAGAAGTTGCATTGAAGATGCATAAATTGTATTAGATAATTCAGTAATTATAGGGGCAAATAGGATGATTGCAACTATAGGGTAGAGTAGTGGGAGCCGAGCAACCGACCAAAGTAGATGCAGTGGTGCAGACTGATGGGGAAATAGAGGTGCCCCCTACTGATATAGAAATAGAGTAGGGAGTGGATGTTGTAATGGATGTAGAGCAACCTTGTTCCACATCTCATTCTATAGAATAGGTACTTCAGGAAGATGAAGTTGAGGTTGAGGAACCTCAAAATTTAGAATAGTCTACAGAAAAAGGAGATGAAGAGGAGAATGAAGTAGAGGCTCAAGAGCCTCAAGTTTTAGGAAAGGAGGAAGAGCTAGAGCATTCTCCAAATGATGTAGGGGCTAAATAGCCTTAGGAGGAAGAAGTAGTTCTAGTCGAGCAACAATTCATTGCATAAGAAGAAGAGGCTCAATAGCCTACATCTACTGAAAACTAGGAAGTAATAGCAACACCAACATACCCTGAGATGCAGCACATAAAGCTGAGGTCAAAGCAAAAAGTTGTAAGGGCATCTCAGTGAAGACCCAGAACCAGAGTGAGAGTTGTCAAATTGAAGGCATTGGGCATCGAATCTGATAAGGAATCAGAACTAGATTCTGATGAGGAATGGGAGGCAACAAAGAAATTGTTTGCTGCCCAAAAAGAAAAATTTGAGGAGCTTAAAGAGGAGATTAAAGTAGACAAAAATAATTGGAAGAAGGCCTCTAAGAAAGCACTCAAGGAAGCTAAAAAAGAGGCCAGAAAGCAAGCCAAGAGGCCTCCCAAGAGAATTCTAGTTGCCCAACCTGAGCAATTCTGGAGCTTGTATGGGTCGGTAGGTGATCAACCTTCAAGGATGAAGGCATATTTCATGAGGATGGGATTTCTAGGACCTGTGCCACCTGTAGATCAGGCATCAAGCAACAGAACCCCTCCGATGGCAAAAATAGAGGTCAAGGTTGAACCTGAACTTGACCCAATAGGGGCTGATTTACCCACAACTAGGGTTGCTAAAAAGTCTAGCATCCCATTTGGCGATGAAGATGCAGTACCTATGGGTGAAGAGTTACCCCTTCACCATGAGTACTGGAAAATGGTTGAGCCCACATTCTAGAAGGATGCCACCAGTTTCTCTAGTTACTATTTGAATGTTGAAAAAGGTAAGGTGGCCTGGACAAGGGAACCACCCAAGAAAAGAGCAGGGCCAAGTCAGCCAGTTCGATGTAGCAAGCGCTAAAAATAGCAAGAACAGGAGGCAGCCACTCCCAAAGCACCAAAGGGGTGAAAGCCTCGAGACAAGGAAAAAGCAAAGGCCACTAAAAAGAAAAGGAAAGAGACCAACAAGGCTTATTGGGATGTTGTAAATAGAACTGGTAATTACCAGTATAAAGTGGCATAGGGACGTGCCACCCCTTAAGCATGGGGGGATGATGAGCCTTAAAAATGCTCATTTTTTGTACCACTTTCCTTATAAAAAATGACACTTATTTTTATAGATGTATATGTTTTATGAAAATTATATATATATATATATAATAATTTATTTTACATGTTATTTAATATTTGTCTTTAAGTGTATTTTGTGTAGATTTTGTGGAAATTGTTGCATTTTGGCATGTTTTCATCGAGGTCCCACTCGGACCTGGCACTTGCAATTTCATGAAGGTAAAACATCTATAGTATATCGATGTGAAGTATGAAGTCAAGCACCCAATTCCCTTTGAAGTGCCTAACTTCCATTCGACACTTAACTATTAGGCACTTGCTTCCTGTTAGGTGTCTTCTTCCCATTAGGAATTTTCTTCTCATTAGTTACTTGACTCCTATGTTGGTGCTTACTTCTTTGCTTTTATAGACAAGGTGCCTACTTCCCGACTTCTACAGATGAGGCACCTGATTTCCACTAAAGCCAAATTCCAGCATGACTCTATGGTCGGTAGAATAGAGCAAAATTTTAGCAACAAGCATAAATGGAGTTTCAGCATTGAAACTAGACAAGGGACGATGTCAAAGATGACTAGCCACCTATTTTCCAGCTGCTACATGAAATATTTATGTAAATCAGGTAAAACAAATATCAGACGTATTCTAGAAATAGAATACACTGAAATAGCTCACCAAGCTCGATATTTTGCTCGATTCCTTCATTCATGCAGGCGGTTGTAAAAGAGAATCATATTTTTGATTTGTTTTGCAAATTGTAATAGGGTGTGGCCACATATCTTATAAATATGCAGGCCACCCCTGAAGACGAGACCCCTCGGATTTTTTCCTATAAATTCTTTGCTGCAATTGTTAAATAAAATATTTCTGAGTTATTTCCTGTTAAATCGTCTAAGCGTCCGGTGAAGATTTAATGTAGGCAAAACCTGCTGGAAGCGTGGGCCCACTTACAATAGAGTTCTTCCCTTACTTTCCCCTATTTTTTGTTATTTAATTTTCTGTAGATTAATTTATTTCCCTATTATTTTCCCCTATTTTCTGTGATTTCCAACAAAGTACCATTTTAATTTCTGTGTGCATTTTAGTCCTATTTTCATAAACGTAGGATAGATTATTGGTTTGGAATTTAGAATCAAAACTTCAATGAACATCAACATCCCCCAAACCATAAATCTGAGGGACTCATCTCTGAAGGAGAAATTATAAGCATATATTGTGCACGGCTTCTCACAAGACTACGAGCTACCCTGGGTTGACAATTAAATGGAGGTAATTAATTGAACCATAGAAAAACTAACCAATGTTTTTGCCAAAACATTGCAAGAGTATCCTCACCCATAATATATTTATTTTTCATCCATGTTGAATCTCTTAGTAGCCACTTCTTGGTTGATATTATCATGTCGGGTTGCCTCCTTAAGGTCTTTCTATTTAGCTAATAGTGGGAACCATGTTTATCCATACCATAGGGCCCTCCAATGCTTGACCCTAGGATTACCAGGGAGTTCTAGCCCTCTTTCTTCACCATGTTCTAGAACAAAAGCATGAGTAGCCCTTAATGAAGTGGGAAGGAGTAATTTCCTTTTAAAACTTTCTTCATTAAATTTTTAATGGACTTGAAGAGGAATGTTAGGATGTTGATAAATTTCTTCCTATGGATATTATTTAGGAATGTAAAGTGGAAAGTCCTTACTATAGAGGTTTGGTCATCGAACATGAAGTATTGAATAATTGGTATGTCACATTGCCCCTATTTGGGTTCGTCTCCCGAGACTACCTACCTAGTTCTTCAATGAATATTGGTTGCAGGGCATAGCCAGAACTATAGGGGACCTGATCTCCAATGACCATGCAATGTTGGCCAGGACAAGGATGACTTATGCATGAATCTACGTAAATGCTAATTTGGATAATGAATTTCCAAGGTTTGTGGAGCTAGAGTATGGAGAATACTATCGAAAATAGCTAGTAGAATACGAGAACAGATAGGCATTATATGTAGAATGCAAAAATCAAGGATATCTATGCAATCAGTGTCATAACCTAGTAATGAATAGAGAAAAGCAGAAGCAAGGAATGCTAGATAGAGGAAATTTGAGGAGTTTCCTTGGCAAAGGCAATTTCAAATAGGAAAAATATCTATCAAAAAAAGAAAAGAGAGGGTGTAGGGTCCCAAAAAGACAAAGAAAAACAATAGGTTTTTGGCAACCAAAATACTCAGGTAAGTTCCAATCCTCTAGTTTCAAATAAATTTTCAATTCTATCCAATATGGGAGTAGGAGGATTATTGAAAGATATGGAATCCCAGAAACTTCAGGCTAACCTTTCTGACTCTCTAGAATCCCAATCCAAGTCAAGATCCTCAAAAACTAATGCTAAAATTACTATAAGCCTCGTGGTCATCACAAAGCCAAACCCTAATTCCCAATCTCTAGAATCCCCATCCAAGTTGGGATCCTTAAATCCCAATGCTAAAAATACTTCAAGCCCAATGGGCATCCCAAAGCCAAACCCTAATGCTGAAGAACTTAGGAAGAAATTTGAGGCATTGGAAAATAAAAAATTTCATCTCCCTAACATCATCACTAGGAGCTAGGTGAATCCTACTAAGGGGTCATCCCACAGACCAGGGGAATATAGGAAAAAATGATAATATTTGGATGTAGGGGTGGAGATATGTGAAACTCTCAGATTGAGGAATATGGTAGTTTGATTCTGCAACAAATTACCTCCCCTAGTTTAGTCCTAAACAAACCAAGAGCACTGTGAAGTCTCCTATAAATTTTGGCAATGAAAAATAAGAGGGAGAATACAAAATGTTGAGCATCAAAAAATTAAAACTGATAATGACATTGCCAATGGAAAATAGAGAACCTTGTTTCAACAGGTTATTCCAGATTCTAAAGACAACAAATTAGGAAAACCCCCTCAAGGGAGGGGGAGAGGAATAAATCTTAAACAATATAAATGAAGTTCCTCTCATTGAACGTGAGAGGCCTCAATGGCCTGCCCAAACACAGGGAAGTCAGTGCAATAAGAAATCAAGTGAATCCAACTATTATCATGTTGCAAGAAACAAAAATTGATGATATTCAGTCAAAAAAAGTAGCAAAAAAAATCTGGAATCAAGGGGAGATGGTTTTCAAATCAGCCATAGGAGCGTCTAGAGGCCTTATGACTTTGTGGGATCCTTGGGTAGTAGAAGACACCATTATTAAGAAATATGATAGGGTTCTTAGTGTTGTATTTAAGGAAATAAATAGCAACAGGTCATGGATCCTTTCAAATATTTATACCCCAACTTCAATTCAAGGGAGAGCTCTACTATGGGAGTACTTAGGCAATCTGAGTGAAATCTTTCATAATGTCCCCTAGATTTTGGCTGGGGATTTTAACACTCCTCTTTACCCTTTAGAAAAAATGGGTGGAAATGGACCACCTATCAGGAGCATGGATGAGTTAAATTACTTTGTGAACTCCAACCTGTTGATGGATGTAAAACTTAGAGGAGCAAATTATACCTGGAGCAATCGGTGGATAGGGTGTCATCTCATTCAAGAAAGGCTTGATAGGTTTTTTCTATCAAAGGAGTCTACAACTCTATTTGATGATTATACCCTGCAAGCCCTTCCTAAAATTGCCTTGAATCATAATCCCATTTTGTTTGAGATCCCTAACTCTATGTCCTTCAAGAAACCTTTCAGATTTCAATCTATGTGGATAAAAAATTCTAGTTTTAGTACTAACTTAATTTAGTGGTGGCAACAACCTGTCAGGGGTAGTGCAGCTTTTAAAATTACTGGAAAATTAAAGTTTGTTAAGGAAAATCTTCAAATTTGGAACAAAGAGGTCTTTGGGACCCTCTTTGAAAATAAAAAATAGGTTGTTGAAAGTTTGAAGATAATTGATTAGAGGATTCAACATGGTGATGTTGATGAAACTACTAGGCAGGAGGAACTAACAAAACTAGTAGAGTTTCATAACATTTTAGCCTATGAGGAAATCTATTAGAGGAAAAAATCAAGGGCTCTTTGGTTGAAATATGGAGATTCAAATTCCAAGTTTTTTCACATCACCATACTTAGAAATAGAAGCAATAACAAGATAAAATTTGTAAAAAAAGTAGATAGTTCTATTACTTAGGACTTAACAAAAATAAAAAAGGAGGCAGTAACTTATTTCAATTCTATCCTTGGTCAGGAATCACAGTGCAATGAGGAGGTCAAAGATATTCTCTTGCAATCCATTCCTAGAATAATAAATGAGGATAAAAACCTTAAGCTTCTAGCTCCCTTTTCTGATGAGGAAATTAAGGAATCCTTGTTTAGCATGGAGCCATATAAACCCTTAAGATTCGATGTATTTCCCCCTCATTTCTATCAAGCTTTTTGGGACATCATAAGTGAGGATGTAATTTCTACTGTCAGATAATTCCAAGCAAGCAATCATATCCCAAAAGGTCTCAACTCTACTTGTATTTATCTAATTCCTAAGAAGTAAATCCCTGAATCTATGGGTAACTTTAGGCCAATTAGTGTGTGCAATGTTTCTTGCAAGATCCTAACTAAAGCCATTGTAAATAGAATGAGAGATGTTCTACCCTGCATCATAGATCTGTGCTAGGGAAGCTCTATCCAGGGCAGGTCAATATTTTATGGAGTTATCATAGTTCATGAATCTCTACACTCTGCTCATAAGACTAACAGGTCTATTTTTGCCCTCAAGCTTGATATGAACAAAGCATTTAATAGGCTAAATTGGGACTTTCTTATCGTTGTCCTCCTTAAGTTTGGTTTTCACCACCAATGGGTTAATTTTATCAAAGAATGCATTTCTAAAGCATAGTTCTCGATTTTGGTTGATGGAACAATTGCTAGTTACTTTCAAATTCATAGAGGAATTCAATAGGAGGACCCTATCAGCCCCATGTTATTCATCATTGTGGTAGAATCTTTAGGCAGAGCCATAAAAAATGCTTGCAGTTCAAGGCTAATATCAAGAATCAAGGCAACATATCTCACTAGGGTTGTTTCTCACCAACAATTCATTCATGATACCCTTATATTGACTAAGGCATTGGTGGTTGATGCTAAAAGAATTAAATACATCCTGCAACTCTACGAGGATGCTGCTAGTCAAAAAGTTAATTTCAGTAAAAGCAAGTTATATTTCTTGAACACCCCCATTCAAAGGTAAGGAAGGATTGTAGAAATTTTAGGGTGTGATATAGCAAACCTCCCCACTTCGTATCTTGGTCTCCCTCTTTTTATTGGTTCTCCTAGAGAGTCAATGTGGGACAGGGTTATTGAAATAATTAAAAAAAAAACTTGTTGGATGGAAAGGTTATCTTCTATCTCAAGCAGGAAAGCTAACCCTCACTAAGGCCTCTCTTTAGAGCATTCCAATATATTTTCTCTCCATTTTCAAAGCCCTTGTGAAGGTTTTCCATAAAATTGAGAAACTCCAAAAAGAATTTTTATGGACTGGATTAGAGGAGAAAAAAAGGTTTACACCTTGTAGGATGGACCAAAGTGTGCAGACCCAGGGAAAATGGGGTCTTAGGTCTGAGAATAATTTCTCATATGAATTTAGCTTTACTAGCTAAGCAGGCATGGTGCCTCATTGTTGGTGAAGAAAATGAATGGACAACTATCATCAAATGAAAGTATCTTCAAAATATGGAATTTCTAAGTGACTCAGTTCCAATAAGAGGTTCTACTTTTTGGAAAGCAATTCTCAATTGTAAGGAAATCATCAAAAAATGTTTAATATGGGTTTTAGGCAATGGTGAGAGGATAAATTATTGGAATGATAGGTGTTCTAAGGATGAAATACTGACGCAATATCTTAACATAGCCTGAATTAGAGATATCATGAAAGAACTCATTGGCAAAAAATTCTTCGACTATATGATTGAGGATAGAGGTTGAATGAAGTGGAAACAAATAAGGATTCAGGGATTTCAAGTGGAATCAAATGATCTTTGTAAAATTCTTGGGCAACATTTTATCCCCATGAGACCCAAGGAAGATCAAGTGACTTGGGCTCCTACATAAAATGGGCAGTTCACTATTAAATCAACTTACAAGCTTCTGCTTGATGATGAGGATTTTTTCCTCCAAAAGGACTTAGTTTGGATAAAAAAATTAATTCCAAAAATTGTAGTCTTTTCATGGTTGGTTATCCAAGGAAGAATTCTAACCATTGATAATATGATGCATAAAGGTATTTGTATCACTAATCATTGTTATCTATGCAAGGCTAATTGGGAGACCATTTATCACATTTTCCTTGAGTGTCTTTTTTCCTTAACTATCCTAAGTGGGGTTTTTAGGCCTTCAATATTTCTTGGGTTAAACTAGCCATCGTACTTGATTTGTTCATCCAATGGCCTTGCCCCTTTTCAAGCCAAAGACTTAGATACATGTGGGAAATTTTTCTTAATCATATCAATAGCAGTAATGAAAGCAATACAAAAATCACCACACACAATAGAGACACCAATTTAATGTGGTTGACCCAAAGATGGCTACCTCCACAGAGAAATTATTTCTTATAAAAATTTTCAAATAAGTTCTCTTGGGAATCCTTTCTCTATGATTTTTATGGACCTCTATCCAAAGGAGATGTTAATCCCCTAAATCAAGTTTGTGGATCTCTATTTGCAGGAGAAATCCTTCTCCTCTACTCTAACTGGTGATCCTCTAGAAGACTACTGCCTCCATTACACTGGCTTGTGGATCTCTCTCCACTAAAGACTCTTTTCCCCACTCATAAGACCTATCCTCACTGCCTTGGTTGATGGATATCTATCCACTTGATACTACTATTCTCTCTGCTCTATCACCTCCAAATATCTATCTCAAATATGCTCAACAAGTCCACTCAAAACTTGCTCAAATCTACTCAACAAGTCCACTCAGAACTTGCTCAAATTTGCTCAACAAGTCCACTCAGAACTTGCCCAAATATGCTCAACAAGTCCACTCATAACTTGCTCAAATATGCTCAACAAGTCCACTCAGAACTTTCTCAAGTATGCCCAACAAGTCCACACATAACTTGTCCAATATGCCCAACAAGCCCACACAAAACTTTCTCAAATATTCTAAAAAAGTCCACTTAGAACTTGCTCAAATATGCTCAACAAGTCCACTCAGAACTTGCTCAAGTCTGCTCAAAAAGTTCACTCATAACTTGCTCAAATATGCTCAACAAGTCCACTCAAAACTTGCTCAAATATTCCCAACAAGTCCACATAGAACTTATTCAATCTGCTCAACAAGTCTACATAGAACTTGTTTAATCTGCTCAAAAAGTCCACATAGAACTTGTCCAATCTGCTCAACAAGTCCACTCAAAACTTGTCCAAATTTGCTCAATAATTCCACACAGAACTTAATAAAATATGTATTGTAAGCATCTACAAAAATATCACACAAAATCAATCCATAAGTATCCTCAAAGACTTGTCTCAAATTTGCTTAACAATTCCACACAAAACTTGTCCAATCTCATAGAAACATAAAGAGAATTGTTATAGAGCCAATATGTTTCAACTCAATGCTCAATCACTTTCTCAACTCAAATCAGAATATAGAGTATTTTGTTTTATGTAACTTGAACAATCACTTCACACATCCATTTGACTAGACTCAACCAACTCTACTCAACCAATCACTCAATCAAACAATCCTTGCTCACAAACCTTAGTCCAATCATATAATCAACAACTCAAATTGTTTCCAATAATGCTCAACAACCAATCTTACATAGCAATGATACTCATGTTATTTACAAACCCTAGTTCAATTTCTTTTCTCTACAACCCACTTCAACAATAATGCTTATAAAACAATCTTCACATAACAATGATACTCATGATCTTTGCAAAACTCTAACTCAAGTTTTTCACACAACCAATGGATTCAACAACAATGCTTATCAAACAAGGTTTTAACAACAACTCTTTATTCCAAAAAACCTTGAAGCATTAACTCAACACACTCAATAGGAAACCCTAATCAAGTCCTTTTCACTCCAAACTTATTTTTTAGAAAACCAATCAATCAACTCAAATTATGGAAGAATGTGCTCATACATTTTTATTGAAGATGAAGGGATCTCATAAATCTGTCACAACCACAAACACTTATATGCTAAGCTCAAAGAGGTTAGAAGATAAATATTTCTCACAATATAATGTAAATACTCAATTATACCTTATCACTCCACCTTTCAAAAACAACCATCCACATACATACAATATTTATCCAATTAACACCTTATAAAATCCTAACTAAAATAAACTTAACATCCACCAAAGTTAACTCAAACCTCTTTAATTTAATTTAATGGCAAGATAAACTTTGATAAAAATCAAATCTACTTTATTTATAATTCCAATGATATAAATAACTCATCAATAAAACAACCTCTCATTAACCCTTATTACTCCACAATAATAAAAATCAATTGTCAAATAAAAAACCTTTCACAAACCCTTATAAATCCAAAGTAATACATATATATAGTCACTTCCATCAAATACTAGTGATGAATTATCTAATGATATATGCTTAGAATCCATTATGTTCTTGTTAGATTTTCTTTCAAGCTATTAAAATATTTTGAAGGAACCTACTCTGATACCAATTGAAGAACACAAGCTTATATTGAGAGGGAGGGTGAACAATATAAGACCACTTTTTAATTTTCTTTCCCAAACAATATTATGCAATGTATAGATAGCAATATCAACAATAATAATCAAAGTAATGCACAAATAACCACACACAATAGAGACACCACAATTTACCTGGTTCACCCAATGTGGGCTACTCCATGGAGAAAATATTTCACTAACATTTTCTCAATCAATCTCTTGGGAATCCTTTTCCTATTACAATGTTTATGGACCTCTGTCCAAAGGAGACACAAATCCCCTAAATCAAGTTCATGGATCTCTATCCACAGGAGAACTCCTTCTCCTCTACTCTGGTTGGTGATACTCTAGAAGACTACTACCTCCACTGCATTGGCTTGTGTATCTCTACCCACTGAAGACTATTGTCCCCACTCATAATACCTATCCTCACTACCCTGGCTAATGGATCTCTATCCACTGGAGACTACTATCCTCTACTCTCTGTCATATCCAAAGCTCTATCTCAAATCTACACTAAACACAATCCTTCGGTCTAGCACAAATTAGCTCAATTTATGTCTCTAGTCTGGCACAACCCTGTCCTCAAATATGCACCAAAATATGTTATCAAATTTGCACTAAACACAATCCTTCGGTCTAGCACAAATCTATCCTCAATATCTATCCTCAAGCCTTAACTCAAATCTTGACTCAATCTCAAATCAACTCTGTTGGATCTGCCCTAAACCTTAACTAAAGGTTTTAACAAATAAATCAATCAACTCTACTCTCAAGCCATCTCAAAGAATTGTCTCAAATATACCTTGTAAGCTTCCTCAAAAGCTCACACTAATCTATCCATAGGTCCTCTCTAGAACTTGCTCAAATTTGCTCTACAAGTCCTCTCTAGAACTTTTCCAATCTGCTCAATAAGTCCTATCAATAACTTATCCAAATATACTCAATAAGTCCTCTCTAGAACTTATCTAAATCTACTCAATATCTATATTGTAAGATTCCACAAAATCTCCCACCAAATCTGTCCACAAGTCTTCTCAAATACTTACCTCAAATCTGCTCAACAAGTCCACACAAGAACTTGTCCAATCTCATAGAAACATAAAAATAATTGTTAGAGACTCAATATATTCTACACTTATCACAATGATCAATTACTTTCAATCACTCTCTTAGAAACATAAGGAGAATTTTTAGAGACTCAATATGCTTTAATTTTAACTCAATGCTCATATCAAATAAATTTAGAATATATAATAGTTTATTTTATGGAACTTGAACAATCACTTCACACATCCACTTGACTAGGCTCAACCAACTCTACTCAACCAAACACTCAATGAAACAACCCTTGCTCACAAACCCTAGTCCAAGCATATGATCACTCACTCAAAATGTTTCCAACAATGCCCAACAACAAGTTTCACATAACAATGATACTCATGTCTTTTTCAAACTCTAGTTCAAGTTCTTTGCTCAACAACTCACTTCAACAACAATTCTTATAAAATAATCTTCATATACCAATGATACTGTAGACACCTAAATCATGTCATGCTTAGGGGAGCTACTTACATAGACACACTCATAAGATCATAAGACATAATATTGGACTTTCCAAGCATCAATAGTGGTTCTCACCACTCATTTGGGGCCTTTTCAAGCCATCCAAGCTTGGCCGCTCAAGCCAAGAGCGACCAGATCCTAGCCACTCAAGCCTAGAGTGGCCAAACCTTAGCCACTACAGACGATAGTGGCTAAGCCATAAGAAGTGGTTTGCCGACAAACAGGCCCAATCTCGGGTGGAAGTGGTAGTCTGCATGCAATAAAGGTGAGCGGGAGTGACTTTGCATTCCTTTTCATGACCAGTTCACATAGGAGGCTTGAGTTTGCATTTAGACTTAAGTTAACTGACCTCCAAGCATAAACAAAGGACAAAAGCTTCTCATGCTAATGACCAGTTCGCATAGAAGACTCAAGTGGGCAGTTAGATTTTAGTTAACTGGCCTTCAAATATAGATAATGGACAAAAGCTTCTCATGCTAACTTGCACTACGCATGAGAAATTCATTTCTAGGGCTTGGACATAGACCTAGGGTTTCACACTATAAAAGGTGCAAGCCTAAGAGCACCAAAGAGATCTTTTATCACATCAGGGAGAGAGACATCTTCTTGAGGAGAGCTTTCGAGACTTGGAGAGTTCTCTTTGAGATCACGTGTGTGGTGGAGCTTTGACGAATCGAAGAGCATAATACCTACTTTCTTCAACATCAGATCATAGTCTTTGACCCATAGCTTTGGGGCAAAGAGGGTAAGGTTTACTTTAGCGGTCGTTGTCTTGGACAGTGGCCCGTAGGCTTAGCTTAGATAGACATAGCATCTTTATTTTATTTTCTTATATCATTAGCATAGATTTACATGATTTCATGGCATTGTTTTATCATATTTCCGTTACATTCTTTGATTACTAACAACCTCATCCGGGGAGGCAATCTCGGACACCTAAAAGTGTGTTGTTGTTTCATTGCTTGCAGGGCCACAGGTACATCGGATGAAGATTACAACATACGAGAGCAAAAGGGATCCCTCTAGGAAATAGACCTAGAGAAGGAGGCATCTGTAAGCCCTCATACATTTTTATGTGTGGAATCGAGAAGCTTTTATAAGCGCACCACCTCTTCATGGAAGGGGCACTCCTTGCCCACTTGTAATTTATAGTATCAAAATGGGTATCCCTAAGAGGGACCGACATGTAACCGAGCTTCAATATCAATAAAGAGATCCATATTTTGTTATTTCATGTTATATGCTTTCTTTTTCCTCTTGTCTTTCCATTTCATCTTTGGTATTTTAAATAAGCATTGCAAGTAGGGTTTTTAGAAAAGGGACCGATGCGTGCATTCCTAGGGTCGCTACAGATGGTGATCATGGTGGGACGACCACTAATTTTTCATTTTTTTCTAGAATACTAACTTAATTTTGTGTGCAGGTCTAGCCTCTCTGAGCTACAATGGCTAAAAACTAGCCACTCTGAGCTACAACTAGAAACTAGCCGCTCTGAGCTACAACGACCAAGAACCAGTCGCTCTGGTCAACAATGGCCAGAATTGGAGTGCAGCAGAGGTCAAAACATAGACTCTCTGAGCTGGATCAAAGGTTGGTATAGCTTCTCTGATATTTTACAACTTTCTATCTACTTCTGTGTGTTTAAAATAGAGAACTTAAAGCACATTTATGTTTGGAAATTGAAAGAATAAAGAAGAAAGAATTAAGCATTTCGCATATCTTAGATCTTCTTTTAAATTTTCCACTAGGCGTTGCTAGGAACAATGGCTTATGCCTAAAAAGTTCACCCTAGAATCCAACGTGCTAGACATTGTATGTTGTTTGCTTGCTTTGAGGCCCTGCTAGAGGCCATAGTTGCATGAGATAAAGTGCGCTCATACAAATCATAGTAGTTCATGCATATTTCTGAATATTGAAATGTATTTTTGCACTTAGGCATATAGGAAAGACTCATTGCTGCTATATGATGCACTTTATGTTACGCAAGCTTAAAATGAACACCACACACGCACGTCTCATTTAAACATTGGAGAGTTGGATTTCATCACCAACCTTCAATTCAGTCTAGTGACGTTGGAATTCATCTCCTTCCACTGGTTTACCCCCTAGAGCTTCCTAGAAATGGATTGGGAAACTTACTTATAGTGACACTAAGTTACTTGTGTTCAAACTGTCTCCCACTATTGGAACAATCATTGGTTCAGAGTGGAAGAGCTAGGCGAACCCCCCATTGGGTCTTCAATGGTGTACCCTAGCTTCTTTTGAGAAAATCATGTTTGGCATGAGTGTACTTGATTGTCACTATGGATGAGTCTTCTCATTCTTAATCCAAGAACAAGAGCAAATAAATCAAGAGAACAACACATCAAAACACATCAAACAGTTTAGGGCACACTCAAATCGGTAATCAAGATAAACATTTGTTTGGTATTGTGTGGTCATTCCTAAATTGCAAACTCAAAGGATCAAGTCATAAAACAACATGGTCAAAACAAGAAGTAAACACCCTCAGTCTGATGTCGAGGGAGAGACAAAAGCAATTCATACCCATAGGTGGAGTCATAGTAATGTTGAATGACCTACCCGTAAGACCGTGAGACGTAGCTCCACGAGCCTAAGGGGTGATAACTCAACTCTTGGGGGATCTCCTCGAGAAACCCCAAGTAAGGAACCACATCATGGAACAAATTCACATAAACAAAAAGAGGCTTCACAACCATCCTCATCAAGGAGACATGAGGAGACCTCAAGGGCCTCCTCTAAACACATAGAAACATCTCAAAGACATGAGGAAGCTTCAAGGGCTTCCTCCTCACATGGACATAAAGAAGGTTCTAAAACCCATTCTTCACATAGGGATGATGAGACTGCCACATCTCCATCCACATGGAGGAAGCATGTTACCACCAAGCCCTCTTCATCAAGAAGGCAAACAAGAATTGCAACACCTCAAGACTCACAAGAAACATATGAAATAGGTCTGCCCATTGAAGGGCAGGAAACTAGAGCTACATCTAGTCATGGGAATCATATAGAAGAAACCCTTCACACAAAAGGAAATATTCCCATAGACTATGACCTCATAGGAGTAAATGGCACCCCATGGGACCAGCCATGGAAAACAAGATAGCTAGACAGGTTGGATCGATTTCCTACTCAACCAACCCAAAGAACTATAGCTACTGAGAACTCTACATCTGGAAGCTCATGAACTATGACTTCTAAACATACCTCCCAGTCTGGGGTACCTCAGAGTGACCCCGTAGAAGATGCATGGAGTCTGATCATAGGGATATTCAATAGTACACTGAACAAGTCACATTAACTAGCAAGAGTACAGATACAATAAAAACCCCCTCGAGGAATCTACGAGTCAAGACAACAAGAATAGAGTCAGATAAACATGAGTCTTCTATGATAGCACAAACTGATCGAATGAGGTGGTTAGAAAATGCATTATGTAAAGAGTGAGAGCTAGTGGAAGCTCTCGAACAAGAGAAACAAAGAGAAAGACTCTTGCACCAACATGAGCAACGTTTAAGAGAGCAAGCTGAGTAGCTAGCTCTTCACAATTTATAGATAAATGGTGGTGACCACCAAAGAACAAGATACGCTGACTCACCTAAGGAAAGGCGCACTAGACAAGATAGCCCACAATGAAACCCCCCACCAAATCATGAACAAAATCCAACTAATGGGGGAAGGGCAAACATAACAAACCAAGATCACAATCCTGAGTCCCCTCGTAGGAGGGAGGAAAATGGAACAAATCAAATGGATAGAGAGTTACCTCCATTGCCAATGCGAATAGGCTTACAAGAGGAGGAAATCCATGCATCAAAGGTATTTCAAGAGCTTGCTAAAAAGATGAAAACCTTTGAGAAACAAGAGGCAGTTGGGAACTCACCAACATTGAGCAAGATACACAATCAACCATTGTGCCCATCAATCCCTAGCCCTCCATATCCTAAGCACTTTGAGATGCCTAGGTTAGAAAAGTTTAAAGGTGAAGAGGATGCACAAGAGCATGTCACCAATTTTATCAATGCCTATTTTCATCTTGAAGACAATGATGCTCTCATGCTAAGAACATTCATAATGACATTTTTAGGTGCTGCCACTCAATGGTTCAACCAACTACCTAAGCATAGCATAACCAATTTTGAACAACTAGTAAATGCATTCTTGAAGCATTTCTCCTTTGGTGCTAAGAAGAAGGTGAACCTTTCAGACCTGGCTAACTTGAAATAGTATGATGATGAGCCAGTAATGGATTATGGGAATAGATGGAGAAAAATCATGGCAAAATTATCATTCTCCATTCCCATAGAAGAGATCATTCACATGTTTACCAAAATTTGTTCTAAACATATCTCCCTCTTGCTACAACTCCAATAGTATCCTTCATTTGAGGAAGCTTTGGCATAGGCCAAGCTCATCGAAGAGATAAAAGTAGATGAGGGAACCATTAAGCTCTAAAACAAAAAGGAGTGGAACAAGAATGGTAAGAATGACAAGTACAAGCAGAAGCAGGGGAACCCTACTCTAGTCAATCAAGTCGTATTGGCTACACCCAAGGATGGGGGTGCACAACAACCATAGAACTATCAAGCACATCCCCCACCAGCCAACTATGACCAAAAGAACAATCAGGGAAGAAATCGAGAATGCAAGCCACCTCATTATTTCATGCCTCTGATAGAATCAATGCAATCAATATTTAATCAATTGAGCGAGGCCAGGAGGATCAGATTTCTTGATATACCTCTTATAGATCCCAACCATCCTAAGCCAAAGGGATATAGGGAAGATCAATTTTGTCCTTATCATAGGATACCGGGGCATGACATTGAGGCTTGCATCGGGTTTAAGCATCAAGTGCAAAACATGATTGAGGTAGGAGAACTCAAAGTTGACAACCCACTAGCTCCCGATAATAGAGACATGGGCATATACAAAAACCCATTGCCCAATCATGAGGCCCCTCGAGAGCAAGGGGCCCAAGTCAATCAGGTTCGAGCTGACATACCTACCCATGGATGCATTGGGATGGTTGAGATCGTTAACATAGCAACAAGGACTAGGCGGTATGGTCAACCACAACCACCTGTAGCTCCCATGAACATCCCAACCACTCCTAGGCAAAGGTAAGACAACCTTCCAGGTCCACCAATGAGACCTATGGTAACTATTCGGAGTAGATTGGAGCAAAACCTATAGATGACTCCAGCTAAGTTATCCATCTATGAGCTCATACAATAGTCCCCAAAGCATAGGGAGACTCTAATGGAGATTTTAAGAACAATTGAGCTTCAACCACAAGATGCGAATGCATTCACTCACTTTGTGGGACAAGTGCAAGAATGCCAGGAACCTGTAATCCGATTCTATGATCATGAGATTAAGATAGTTTCTGCTGCCTTACTAGACCCTCCGCTAAACATTGTAGTGGCCATCAATGACTTACCTTTCAAGAGGGTTTTGGTCGATAGAGGTTCATCGATAAACATCATCACAACAACTGCAATAGAGCACCTCAAGATACCCAAGACCAATATCATTCCAGGAGCTTACACATTGAGAGCTTTTAATGATGCTTTATGCAATACTATGGGAATGATAGTCCTACCCATCAAGGTGGGGCACAAGACCATCCCCATGATGTGTCATGTCTTGGAAGGCGCTATGCAGTATAACATCCTCTTAGGGCACCCTTGGATAAGGGCCATGAAGTGTGTGCCTTCGATCTTGCACCAGTGTGTCAAGTATGTGCACGAAAACAAAGTCTATGTGGTTCTGGCCGATGAAGAGCCTTTTAAATACGTTAATCAGGTGGACATTCTAGGAGAATTCATGATCCCTTCTACTCACCTATACGTGGCACCTTCATCCCCAACCACACAAGTGGATAACAAAGACAAAGGGGTAAGAAAAGACCCATGCACATCAACACCTCCTGGTGCACTCAAGACAATCAATGCTTCTAAAGTACCATCAACGTCAAAACCAAAAGACAATCAGAAGCTAAAGGCACCCTTAGTTAAGGAAGAAAGGCCCAAAGAAGTGCCAACTATAGCCATTGCTGAAATGCCAAGTCCTATGGAAGAGGAAGATCCTCAAGATCAAGATGAAGATAGTGATTATCACCCTTCTTCGCCAGTATCATCCGTGGGGTCATCCACATCGCATGCATCAATACACTTGGCAAGCACAGGCATAGGGGAGTACCTTGTGTAGAACATCACCTTTACACCTATCATTGAGTCTGCACAAGACATAGGGAGGCCTAAAGACTTGAGGCCACCAGTAGGAATAGTGGTTCCACTTGGAATCCCTCCCAACCAAACCAATTTTGTCTATGCCAGCCTGGACTGCGCCCATAAGTCTTCAGATATAGAAGAGGATGGTGACGAATTATTCATAGTCAATGTTCATTACCTCTCTAATCTCGAGTTTTCTCTAAGCTACTTTGAGCATTGCCATTGGCATGGCTATGGCCTTGGCGTATATGAGTAGGGGCATAAGAGGCCTTACGAGCCACTATATCAGCTTCCTTCTAATATATTTGGCTTAGGCTATTATAGCAGAGGTCGAGATGACTCTCTTGTAGCAGCATTGGAAAGATTAAGCATAGGGTTGGGAGAAGACATTGATTTCATTCCTTATCACCCCCTAAGAATAGAAAATTTGAGCAATAGACAAGTGGCCATGGTAAACATACCACCTCCAAAAACTTATCATCCAAACACCTCAATTGATTCCACCCCAATAGGGTACAACTCATGGGATGAGGAGAATGGATATGAAGCAAGTGATGATGAGGCACAACTTGGCTTAGCCTATCAAGGGCCTCACTATTTACAAAGGTTCACATGGTCCATCCATGATGAGATTGGATATACATCAGATGAAAGTGACTATGAATCAGAAGACTCAATAGAAAGAGCTTACTTAGGCCTAAGCCATCAACCCCTGACTTTGGGGCAAGAGACAAATGCAAATGGATTCTTCATAAGTGACGAAGAATATGAAGATGAAATAGAGATGGCCTACTTGGGGCCAAGACATGAGCCCCTTGTTTTAGGGCCGCATACCAATGCTAACGGTTTTTGGATAAGTGATGATGACTTTGAGGATGAGACCGAGATGGCTTATCTTGGACCTCACCACTTGCGACAAGTCAATGAGCTAGTAGAGAGAGAGGCGGCACTTCATGCCATAGACCCTCATCTCTAATTTTTGGGGAGACCTATTGACCTAGCTGCCATTCATCGGATGGTCAACCCCCTCCGCCTACATTCAGAGAGCAGTTAGAGCCCAATGATCCTATTGTCCACCCTACTCATGGGCCAGATCCAAAAATTCCCATTCCTCTAGAACCTCATCGTGAGTATGGAAGGGAAACCCCTGAGACAAGATTGCACCCATGTGGTCCTAGAGATTTCATCCCATCCATCAACATGATCTCCATTGATTTGACCACTCCACTTCATAATCCAGTAGATCCTACCAAATCATTGCATCTTGATGTAGATGCTATTGATTGGGATCATGCTAGTTCACCCATAGAGCTAGAAGACCTCTTCCCCAATGAAGAGATGTTACAACCATTCCATTTTGCATCAGGTTGTGCGTATGACATCTTCCATGTTGGTTTGGAACCTGAGTCAGTAGGTCCTATGAATCCCATCGATGACATTCATTTGATACCCATGCCTCATCAGCTAGAGGATGGGTCACATATGGCTATAGAAGCAACTTTCGAGGTGGACATCAGTGATGATCCTACCCAACCAAGGAAAGTCAAGTTCGAAGAAAGTCTATCTCCAGAGGAACAAGCCATCTTGATTCCTCTCCTCAAGGAGAGGCCAAATATTTTTTCTTGGACTTACAAAGACATGCCAGGGATAGATCCAAAGTTAGTCATTCACAACCTTTCATTGGATCCCATGAAGAAGCCAGTCAAGCAAAAATTGAGGAAAATGCATCCAACCATCGCTTTGATGGTAAAGAATGAATTGCAAAAACTACTGGATGCAGTATTCATAGTTCCTATCGACTACCCTGAGTGGGTGTCAAACATGGTACCCATAGGGAAACCTGATGGAAGAGTTCGTATCTGCATGGATTTTAGAGATTTGAATAGGGCAACACCAAAGGATTCATTCCCATTGCCAAACATAGATGCTCTTGTAGATGCAACCGTAGGTCATGAAATGCTCTCCTTAATGGATGGTTTTTTTGGATACAACCAAATCCAGATTAAGCCCGAAGATCAACATAAAACTACTTTCATTACTCCATGGGGAACATTCTATTACAAAGTGATGCCATTCAGTCTCAAAAATGTTGGTGCCACATATCAACGGGCCATGACATACATATTCCATGACTATATGCATAAGATCTTGGAAGATTACATGGATGACTTACTAGCCAAGTCCCTATTGCGACAAGAGCATGCCGAAGTCCTTAGACAAGTCTTCGATCACCTCATAGAACACAATGTCCGATTGAATCCTAAGAAGTGCGTATTTGGCGTAACTTCTCGCAAGCTTTTGGGATTCATCGTATCCAAGAGAGGCATCGAAGTAGATCCTGCAAAGGTAAAGGCTATACTGGAAATGGCCACCCCTACCAACATTAGGGAGTTGAGGAGCCTACAAGGCAAGATAGCATCCATCAAAATATTCATCATGCAATTATCAGACAAATGCAGACCTATGAATAGGTTGCTATGCAAGGAAGTCCCCTTTCATTGGGATGAAGAATGCCATCAAGCCTTTGTAGAGATCAAAACTTATCTGGCAACACCGCCAGTATTGGCTCCACCAAGGCTAGACATACCATTTTTACTATATATATCGGCTATTAATTTTGCATTGGGCACCATGTTAGCCCAAAAGAATGCACAAGACAAAGAGCAAGCCATATATTACATTAGTCGCACCTTGGTGAGCTATGAGCTAGGATATGCGTATGTCAAAAAGTTGTGTTTAGCAATGGTCTTTGCAACTCGAAAGTTGTGACACTACATGTTGAGCCATACGACCTACATCATATCAAAACAAAATCCTTTGTAGTACATGATGAGCAAGACATATCACAATACACGTACCACAAAGTGGATCATGCTATTGATAGAATTTGATCTAGAGTTCATAAGCCAAAAGTCCATCAAGGGACAAGTCATAGCAGATCAATTAGCAGAGGCGCCTCTTCAGGATAACAAGCCTCTCACCATAGAATTGCTTGATGATGTGGTCTTTGCATTATCAGATCCACCAGAACTCGAAGAACCTAAGAAAGAAAGAGACATGTCATTATTCTTCGATGGTTCAAAGTGTGAACAAGGAGGTAGAGCAGGGATTGTCTTTATCACACCGTAGGGAGCTCCATTGCCCTTATCATTCAAACTAGACTTCCCGTGCACAAACAACAATACAAAATATGAAGCATTGATCCTGGGACTCCAAACAGCCATAGCAATGGGCATTAAAATATTGAATATCTTTGGTGACTCCTTGCTCATAGTAAACTAGGTCAAAGGACTCTTCCAATGTAGGTGCCCACTCCTGAAGACTTACAAGGAACTTGTTGACAATTACTTAGCCTAGTTGGAATGGTATGACATCGAGGCAATCCCTCGTACATCGAATAGATTTGTAGACACCATGGCCTCTTTGGGATCCTTAATCCCTCAGAATCCATCTACTAATTTTACAACCATTCATGTGAAAGTGCTTTCGCACTCAACAATACATCGTGAGGCTTTTGACAATCAAGAATCAGTCAACATGATCAACATCGAACCAAATCAGGATTGGTCCTTCACAGCCAGAGGTTTCTTGCAAACAACACCTTGGGGGTCTTTGATCTCCCAAGGACCTGTAGAGTGTGGTGCGACCATATACCATAGAGTTGTTCCTCAATCCGTGTTCACTACCTCAAAAATGTAGGAAGAGCAAGTTGTCTATTCTATAGAAGTTGTGGCCTATCAGGATTGGCTTTCCCAACTGCGGGACTTCCTGAAGCTTGGAATAATACCTCAAGGTTTGTCACATACTGAAAGGTGAACATTCAAATAGAGAGCAACAAGATACATTTTTCTAGGAGAAATCCTCTACATATGAGGATATGATGGAGTATTACTCCATTGTCTTGAGCCCCAGGAAGCATCTTGGGTAATTTTGCAAGCTCACGATGGAACATGTGGAGGCCATTTCAGTGGCATGGCCATCGTTAAGCGCATCTTGAGAATGGGTTACTATTGGCCCATAATGGAAAAGGACTACTACGAGTATGTCAAGAAATGTAGTAAGTGCCAGCATCATGCAAACCTAACGCACTTACCATCGCAAGCTTTGCAGCCCATCCAGGCAACATGGCCATTCTCATAATGGGGACTAGACTTGATTGGGAAGATCTCACCCCCATCCTCAGGCTGACATACATTCATCATAATGGCCATATAATACTTCACTAAATGGGTAGAAGCGATCCCCTTAACATCAACAACTGGACCAAGGATTGCGGAGTTTATACTCCACAATATCATAAGTCATTTTGGGGTCCCTTCTAAGATAATATCGGATAATGGGCCATCTTTCAAGAACAAAAATGTGTGTGCTTTAATGAACAAATACCATATTCAGCATAGTTTTTCAATGCCTTATTATCCACAAGCAAACGGGCAAGCAAAAGCCTCAAACAAAACAATAGTCTCCATTTTGAGGAAGACAGTGCAAGAAAATCACAAGGATTGGCACATGCAATTGCCTCTTGCACTATGGGCATACAAGACTAGTATACGGATGCCCACTAGGGCAACACCATTTTCACTAGTATATGGCACTGAAGCCATCATGCCTCTAGAGTTGGAAATCTTGACTCTACGCATAGCATTAAAGGACTTCATAGATGATGAAGTTGCGCGACAAGGCCACCTTGATCAATTGATGCTTCTTGATGAACACCAAGTCAATGCTTTAGAGCATCTCCATGTTTACCAAGATCACCTTGCGTGAGCTTACAATAGTAAAGTCCACCTAAGGGAATTCAAGGTTGGAGATCTAGTGCTCAAAGAAAACCAACATAATTCAAATCTATCATCGCATCTACGAGATAAGTTCATGGTAAACTGGATAGGTCCATACATGATTTCATAGAGAGTTGGGCCTGGAGCATATCACCTTATATCATTAGATGGTGTTGAAGAGCTTGAACCTCTCAATATCATTCATTTAAAGGCATTTTATACATAAAAACACAAAAACATTCAAATATGTCATAAAACACAAAAACATTCAAATATTTCATAAAATTCAAAAACATTCAAATATGTCAAAAATACAAACAAATCATAAAAACATAAAATTCAAAAATTCAAATCAAAGGCTCCAAGGGTAATTCATGTCGCTTGGTCAAAAATCAATACAAAAAGCTCCAAGGGTAATTCATACCACTTGGTCAAACATCAATTCAAAAGGCTCCAAGGGTAATTCATACCGCTTGGTCAAATCCCATCAAATCAAAGGCTCCAAGGGTAATTCAAACCACTTGGTCAAAATCAATAACAAAAGCCCCAAAGGCATAATAAGCCCTTTGGTCAAAATTAATCAAAAAATACAAAAACAACATAAAATCAAAAATACAAAAACAATTGCACTTCACATTTTGCATCCACATCATTGCATTACATTTTCACATACATTACAATTGTATATGTCATGAGAGCCTTAAAAGTGATACCACAGTTCGTCACACAAGTCAATCATATCCATACCTCCACCCACATGTGTGTAATTGTGTTTTTCAACACAACCATTATTTGTTGCTATACATAATATACTAAGGCTTTTTGGTTAGTCAACCACACCTAGTGATCTTATCAACTTTTGAGGAAAACAACTTTGATTAGTAGAAGGTAAGGCCTAGTTGTGATAAAGCCTTGGATATTCAAGATCCCATCACTAATTGAAACACTAAAATCCTAGCTGGTACAAGGAAAAGATGAAAGTTGCAAAGCGGTCTAGGTTACCTTAAGCGAAAAGGATTATCCTTGCTTATCCCCCTATGCAACCGGTTTAAAGGTGCTGAGAATTGGCAAAAGGACAAGCTTTACCCTATCAAAATCCCTTGCTTAAATCAAAATAAGCAAAAATCCCAAAGAAAAGTACATATTCAAAAGGCCAAGCATACAGTCCAGATTTCAAAGCACAAATCATAAATTCAAAAAAAAAAATCAAGCTAAAAAAAAAATCAATAAAAAATAAACAGTGATTTTCATCACTACGAATGAGCAAAATAAAAGGTGATTATCATCACTACAAAAATCCCCGCTCAAAGAAAAAATCAAATCAAAATAAATAGTGATTTTCATCACTACATATGAGCAAAAATCCAAAGCCAAAAAGAAGGGAATAAAGCTTGAATCCCTAGAATTCTCAACATTGTACAAAATTGGAAGGAGAAATCCTTATGCATGATGATATGTCTATTACAATTGCTTCATGCATTTGTGTAGACCAATGTTTGAATGTGGATGAGCTAGCTTAGGTAACCAAATATTGCCTAGTGGTATAGTCCAACTAAGTCCAACATAAGGATGAGATGAACACTTGAGGATCCCTGATCTTAGCAATGGGCTGAAAGAATCCCGCTTGACATCGGAGGAAATGCTTGAGTTCTATCTCAAAATATACAATCACATGCACACACAGAGATCATGAAAAACTAGGTCCATGGTAAAAGCCTTACTTTTCAAAAGTCTAAGTGGTAAGTAGACAATTGTTGATAGGGGAACTAGAGTGTTTGAATCTCCAAAAAGCCCCAAAATTTTTTACATAGCAACAAATCATAACATCATTCACACCATCACTTTCTTTATAAGATTCTATAAATTAGGGGGTATCAACATAGTAGGACAGATACCACATATATATTAGAAATAGTATATAGACGACCACTGACTACTTTATATCTTTTAATTTATAGAAACTTATTAAGAAAATACATTACACACCATTACATCTCATATATGAATACTTAATCAATTCTTATGATAGGAGTGATTATTTAAATTCATGATTATTTCTTTACTTTCTGTGGTATCACCCATTAAGATTGTCAATGTCATATGCATTCCGTATGTTTTAAGTGATTAGAGCATACAGGTTCATTTATACCATTCCATCACATAAGTTAGATGCATATAATTAAAGCAAAAATTAAACATGCATTTAACAATAACATTTGCATCCACAAAAACAAGTCATTAATCATCCATAAACCACATCATAAAACATATAGGCAATATCCATTTGCATACCAATCATAAATTCATCATTCATCATCAAGATACATCACATCAAAACATATAAGCATCTACACATCCATCTAAGCATCTTCAAATATCATCTATCATCTAGCATATTCATCAAATCATCATAATACCATCATCGCATCATATCATAAAACAAAATAATAACAAAAACATAAGCAATAAACGATACACATAATGAGTCATAAAAAGCAAATCTATCATAAAAGTATGTGTGTCAAGTCCAATGGATATACAAAAATGCCCATGGGCTATAGTCATGTAGGTCAGTCGACCTCAAAAATGGATCAAGAACCAAGTAGAGCATCAATCAAATATCGGGCCTAAGCCCCCTGCACCACCTCCTCTAGTGCCACCTCCCCCTATGGTGGTGTCACGAGTCGAGTGATGTGAGCCTGTCGGTCTCTCTGTTCGAGTCTGGGTCCACTGGCTAGGATGGGCGGAAGACTACCCTGAGGTAGAGCGCCCACTGACCTACGAACCACCTACACCTATTGGATCCTTAGGGACAATCCCATGCCTCTTGAGCTACATCTGAAGGATGGTAACATGATCCGTAAGTCCTCGGATCCACTCCTCATGCTCATCCAACAAGGACTGAAGCCATCCCACATCTACCCCTGAGCTTGCTATTGGAACCTCCTATGGTGTAGAAGGAGGAACAACAAACTACATCCTGACATCGCCACCCCCAATAGTAGCCTGTAGAGCCTATATCTGTGTTGTGAGCTACTCAATCGTAGCATCTCATCGATGTACCTAGATCTTAGTAGCCTGGAGCTCAGCCTCGACCTCATGCAACTATGCTCTCAGAGGAGAGTCTCTCTCCTCGGGCTCTAACTCCTCCTCCTCCTCAGGAACATCAGGATCCTCTACTACCACCTGCTCTATCGACTGGCCCCATACCTCGGTCCTAGCTCGAACCCTACATCCTATCGGATCTGTACCATCACCCCCACCATCATCCTCATGCCCTAGGCTATCGATGCCATGCCACATCCGATCACCCCACCATTGAGAGTAGGCCTCTGTAACTCCCCCAGCCACTGTAGGGTCTATGGTTGGGGCATCCTCCTCATCTGCAAGCTCTGTGACCTATCGTGGAGGTAGGTCCCTCTCTGCTATGAGGCGCCTATATAAGAATGGTACCAAGGGCACATCCTACTATAATCCGTACTGACAAAGAACCTGAGAGTAGAAGAAATACTCTCGGATGGCAATCTTACGACCAATGAGCCATCGCTCACATCGTGTCCTAGCAGTAAAACTAGTTGGATCATCCCAAGTAGGACACTCATAGTAAGGCCACCACATGACATCTCCGACCAATAGTCTGGTGAAAGCATCAGTGTAGTGGGATAACTCCCCTACAAAAGTGTGGCTCTTACGCTCCTCATGCTCTCGAGCCCATCTAGTAGCATAGCACTATGTCCAAGCCTCAATAGATGTAATCTCATCTAGGAGCCCCTTAGGGTGATCTACCTTAATGTGCTCCCATCCCTAAACCTATAAGAGCAAACTGCAAGCAATGCTGATGCATCCCCATCGATGGATGTGGTACAACTCATCATAGCACTGAGCCAATAGCGATCTACCCCATGCATAGATGATAGGCTCCTCGCTATCCAGTAGGTCCTGCACCATCGCTAGGAGGTTCCAATGGAACCTCAAACTCGAGCAGTCTAGGATAAGAATGTTGTTGATCACCATCAACAACATAACATGCCTCGCTATGAAAACATGAGCATCATACCAAGTCTTGATAGATACTCCCTCGAACCCAGTCTCCTGGAGGGCCTATGCAGAGCGTGCTCCAAACACCCAAGCATAGACGACCACCTGATCATTAGTGGCCGACGAAACAATGGGCACCCCATCGAATGGGATCCGAAATATCTTGTAAACATCCTCTAGTGTGATAGTCATCTCATCGGGTGGAAGGTGGAAGGTGTTGGTCCACGGGTCCCAACGATGGGCTAAGGCCATAAGATAAGCCTGGTCGGCCATAATGTGGGGCAACTTGATGACATACTATAGCCCATGGGCCTTAAACCACTCCTAGTTAGTATCATCAAATCCAGGAAGCAAGTCAAGCAGGAGCTTCGGGTCCCAAGCCCGAGCAATGAGGATCTAAACAAAGTAGAAGAAAAACAAAATATAACTACAAGTGCATCTAAGGCATGATTCACAATAAACATGAAGATGATGCAAAAGAGTATGAGTTACTCTAAATCTAAGAAAAGAAGAATAAATTGCACCTAATCAAGCAAAGTAAAAATTCAAAATTAAAAAAAAAAAATCATAAAAATCAATACACAAAATGCAAAAAACAATGCTT